>OX243862.1:2500000-5000000 GCA_945859645.1 Amphipoea oculea
CCTTCCCAACCCAGTTACTGGGTAATACGATATTCCTTGGTAAAACTGGTTCTCAGACTTTCGGGCTTCTGACTACCCGTAACGACTGTCAAAGATGCACGAATGACAGCCGTGACCAACGGCCTAACGTGCTCTCCGAGGCACGGAGGGGTCTCAGTATGTAAAGACGGTCACCCATCCACAGAACAACCGCGGCAAGCGTAGCTTAACCTGATCGATCGACCTGTGTGGCTGTTATTATTTACCCACGGGCCCCTCTTGCTTATATTAATTGAAACATTTCAGTGGTCCTTAGTGGCGAATTTTGACAATGAAACATCTAAGATATCACTAGGAGTATGTCTTTGCAGATAGCGTACTATATTTTCTGCGTATTGCCATGGGGAAAAGGCGTAAGTACGTGTATGTGTATGTAAAATATCACTAGCTTAGTAACTTGGCTAGCTATCCTTTTAAGAACTTTTACATGAGGTTACGTCTGGCGCGGATTAAAAATTAATATTTTATTTTCTTTGCCAATATTTTACATGTAAAATCTATTTTAATATTTATTTATTTCTGTAACTGCCCGTGACATCACAGCGGGCCCTATCAGAATACCAGCGCTGCGACATTTATTTTTTAAATGTCGCAGCATCATGCTGAGATAGGAGCCTTTTGGCCTCGTATAGGAGTTTCTGTCTCATTTTTCTTTTTGTTACTTTTTTTTTATATAACTTGGTTTTTTATTTTTGTTACTGTGTTTAGTTTGTGATCTTCCTGTACGAGTCGCAATATATACTTTTTCTTTCTTTCTTTCTTTCTTTCTAAGAAAGTAACGCAAAAAAGCTCTGTATGATCTATTTATAGCAGTAACTTAAAAATTTATTCAACACTGTTATCGAAATAAGAAGCTGGCAGTACCATCACAACGGTAATATTTTCTCATTGTTTGTCTTTTTTTGTTTGTTTTATTCATATAATATAATATATACCTAATTAGATACATATAAATATAAGCACAAATAAATATACATAAATATATACTTACTAAAAAACGCAAAAAGAAAGAAACGCATAAACTTATTAAAACTATGAGGTTTTAATAAGTTTATGCGTATCTTTGTATCTAAAATATTTATTCCTCAATGTTTATGATTGCTCCTACCACTGTTTGTCTCTGCATCACCCAAAAGTTGACTGGCAGAAAATGTCTATGGCATTAAGTCCGTTTTGTATATTTATGTGCTTGAAGTATTATATATAAATAAATAAGAGTTACAATAAAATAAACAAACAATTGTGAAAAACGTGCACAAAAGCCAATCATCTCACTGTTATTTATATTTATAGGAGACATCAATTTTAAAAAGAATATCTCCATGGTTGCTCCATGCTTTTTATAAATTAATCCGAATTGCCTTTTCATGTCCACTGTTGCGAGCAAAATGAATTCAGATGAAAAATGATTTAATGGAGGTTGCGGTTTGCGGCGAGTTTAATATAACTTGTATTTACGCTTTGAATAAATTTGACTATTTTTCGAACTTTATGATTTTCTTTAAATTTTAGTTAGGTATATCAAAATAAAGAAGAAAATGTATGAATGCTGATACTGCTACGCATTGGCAACGGCGTAGCTGATATCGATGCTATGAAGCTGCTACGCGAGCTACGCCGCCGTACCAGAAACCAATAAATATTTGTACGTAAAATCTTCAAAGAGATATTAATTTTATACGTCCTAATACCGATACAATTATGTCATTTGGATTAAATAGCACTTTTTAAAATTTTAATTTAGCTTTTCGATTCTTTTCTATTTTATGAATGTAAGAACGTTGAAGGCCTTGTAGACTCATACTATTATAATAATTATGATTCAATATTATGTTGACGTAAAATTATTTTGTCAAGCTCCTACAACTTTTAATAGACATAAACTGTCCTCTAATACCTATTAATACTGTAATGTAACAATATTGTAAAGCCAATTATTTTTAAAAGAGTAACCGTGTAGTTTCTTCTCGGCTCTTCTCCATAGCAAACGACTTATTGGAACCGAGCACCTAGTTTCTGACGTTTCATAAGTGCCCATATAGGTTTATGTGAAACTAGCTGCGCCACGCGGCTTAACTCGTAAAGTCTCGATTCCGAGGGAATATCGGGATAAAAGTATTCTAATCCTAATCCAGATCATGGCATACCCATGTACCAAATTTCATCCAAATCCGTTGATCTGTTTTAGCGTAAAAGCGTAACAAACAAAAAAAGATTAATTTTTCACTTTATTATATTATAATATAACTAGCAGTGCCCCGCGGTTTCACCTGCATAAGTGTCGATTCCTTGGGAATATCGGAATAAAGAGAATTCTATGTGTTAATCCTGAATATAAACTGTGTGCCAAATTTCATCTAAATACGTTCAGTAGTATTTGCGTGAAAGAGTAACAAACATACAAACACACTCACAAACTTTCGCCTTTATAATATCAGTGTGATGTAATTTGAATTTGACGAGGCAGGAATGCCCGGTGTGAAACAAAATAATATACTAGTAAGGAACAAATGTTTAAAAAAATAATCTTGCATTATCCTGAAAACACCAAACCTAAGACCCAAAAATGAACCGCTTTCACTTGTTTACACTGGATTCCGAGTTTCCTTTTTCTGTAAAACGGTGTGAAAACAACTTATATCAAAGCCGTGTTTGCCCAAATCCAAGTGTAGCCCTCGGACCCCTTATCAACACCCGGGCGATACTACAGATACAAGATAACAAGAAGTGGGACCGTGTTAAGTTTACACCACAGAGTAATGAGGAAATGGAGTCACCATTTCATTTAACAAATGAAAGTATGAAAATTGACAGACTTGGTATGATGTTTTTTAGCTTTTTTTGGAAGTAGATAATAAGAAGCCCATTATTAAGTAAGAATTAATCATCATCATCATCATTTCAGTCGAAAGACGTCCACAGCTGGACATAGGCTTCCTCAAAGCACTTCCACTTCGACCGGTTCTGTGCTTCTCGCATCCAACAGGTTCCTGAGGCCTTCACAAGGTCGTCGGCCCACCTTGTGGGAGGCCTTCCAACGCTACGTCTTCCGGTACGCGGTCGCCACTCCAGAACCTTTCGGCCCCATCGGCCATCTGTTATGCGAGCAATATGCCCTTGAAAATACATAAGTTATTGTATCACACAGTGTTCCTGCTGGTCAGCTT
This sequence comes from Amphipoea oculea, assembly GCA_945859645.1. Lineage (NCBI taxonomy): Eukaryota > Metazoa > Arthropoda > Insecta > Lepidoptera > Noctuidae > Amphipoea > Amphipoea oculea. The sequence continues at coordinate 2,503,207 of OX243862.1, forward strand.
CTAAACATAGACGCTTCAGGACTTAGTCATAAGAATTACTCAGCACTCCGCTTACTTACTTCTCCGTGTTCCATAAGATACAAGAGCGGCTCCGCGTCAGCTCATACCCTCAGGAGATGGGATAAAAATTGATTTCTTTAGTCACGTACTAGAAAGGGCCGGGGATGATTTGTGGATCTTTTCCCGTTTGCCTTTTACAGGGTCAGGCCACCAAGATCCCCTTTAATCAAATATATATGCTCCTCCTTTGGATTCAGGTCAGTAGGCTAAAATAACCAAACTGGAAAAATAAATTAAAAAAAAAGCAGTGGCACTCCGGGAGTGCCGACAGAATACTCTGTTTGTGTTTTGTTTTCACTTCTGTGTTTGCCATCACTCGCTGTCATATCGGATATACAGGATGTTACGGATAGGGTATATCAATACAAACGGGTTGAAGAGTGTATCAGGTCTAGAATCTCTGTACAAAATTTCAGCTCAAAGGCAGTAACTTTGAAAATGCTTAATATTTTTTTTATTTCGATAGTTTATTAAACTGAAATCAAAACAAACGTGTCACCGCACTACGAGGGTCATTATCCATTATCTGTAGTGTGTCTGTGCGCCTAGTACACGCATATCACGCCACCGCGCGCCAGTGCAGCGCCATGATGTCGAAATAAAAAAATATTAAGCATTTTCAAAGTGAATGCTTTTGAGCTGAAATTTTGTACAGAGATTCTAGACCAGATACACTCTTCAACCCGTTTGTATTTATATACCCTTTCCGTAACACCCTGTACATTAAAACCGAGTACATTCCAAGGACAGCCGAACACATCGAAAGCGGCGTCGTTACGGTAACAGTGGCGCGAGTTCAATAGTTTTTTCCCATCTCAAATACCCATCGCGCCTAAAGAAGTCTTCGCTTAAAAATACAGAATCAAAAATTATAACTATCTACCTTGGCGGTTTTGCGTAAGCGCAACAGCTGAGCGAGTTTAGTGGTCTTGAGGACGATACCCAATAGGGTAGGGTAGGGTGGTAGGGTATGTTGCACCTGCCATGTTTTGTCTCTGCATCACCCTAAGGTTGACTGGTAGAAAATGCCTCAGGCATTAAGTCCGCCTTTGTACAGTATTTTTTTTACTTGTGCATAAAGTTTTAATAAATAAATAAATACCCAAGTCGGCTAGTTAATTAGGGTTTTCTGCTATTTCAGTAGCAGGCTGGAGTCAGGATTCGTATTCCGCTCAATATAGGCTCACCCTGTATTACATGGAACTTAATGAAATGTAATGTGGGTGCCTCTGCCTAACTCCTTGAGGAAAGCAGGCGTGATGTTATGTTTTAATAATGAATAATTCAATAACAACAAACTTAATACGTCACAGCCAATATAACAATAATATAAACGGTCAAGAATACAACTTTTAATTAACTTTTCAAACACAACTTTTAATTGATTTGAAATGTTTTGTAGTACTTTTCAATGAGAAAAGTTATTGTCGGCAAAATAAAAAGCTAAAGGAAAAGGTCATAATTATATTGATAAGAGGCCTTTTCATTAGGATTCATTTTAAAACGTACCTACAATTGTAAAGGAAAGGATTCGCTATAAAAAAAATTTCAAGAAAATTTTTAAGGCAAAGTTAAAACTTACTTATTCTTATAAATTATATTTTATTATACAAAAAAAAACTTACCTAATTAAAACTATTGCAACCTAACTGACATTCGCAAATAACTTCAGAAAGAAAACCCTTTTTATTAAAACAAAATCAACAATATTTTTTTTAAATTAGCATATAAACGCCATGACAGGCGCTGATCTCCGGATAATGAAAACATGAGTCCGGGGAATAAATTAAATACGACTCAAGGTCTATGCAGAAAGAATAGTAATTTGTTCGGAAAACTTCGGCAAACTTCGTGAGAGTTCGGTCTTGGTATCACAAGATAAGTAATTATAACTTTTCCAGGTGGAAAAAGAGACTTGTAACCATATTTGGCACAAGTTTTGGCAGAAATTAATGCTATTAATATTAATGTCCGGATTCGTTTAGTCGAATTAGAAGGAAGAATGAACACGGAAGTTTCAACGTCAATTTTGTTTTTGCGAATTCTTTTGTCTTATAATAGGTACTGATATATTTATGGGACACCCATGCAACCTTGAAACTGTACACCTATTCTGTTTCGCAAGGTCGGTTTTTGTTAAAAAAACTGGTCTTTTCACCGATATAACGAATATTTTTTGGTCCTACAAGACATTTTTCTGGTTTTCGGTCTTTTTTTCAATCCTCGATACATTTTGTCTTAAAATCCACATATTTTTTTTATAAATTTAGGCTTCTAGTATCATATCCTACAGTAAAGAAATAGTATCATATATCTTAAAGTTAATAGTTTGCATCATAACTACAATTTCATATTTAGGCCTTAAAGACATCAAACCATGACATTCTGGATGCAATAATTCGAATTTGGCCCTATGCCATTCTGGAAAAGGGGATATTCTGAGAAACATCCCACACACATTCGTCTGCCAACATTCCATAGGCTTAGTATATCTGTCTACATGTCAGCACCAAAGGTGCAAACGTACATACCAATAGACATAGGAACGACCGATAAATCGAACCGTAGCCTCCCCGAATTGCGTTGCGGTTGTGGGACAAACGTAGCCGAAATTAAGACGACGTACTAAAAACTGGTTAGGGGGACTGGGGAACCTTACTGAGATTTCAATTTATTTAATGATGTTGGGGAACGAGGAGTAATAAAGAAGATATACTAAAAAAGGGTTTTCTTTTGATGTATCATGACATCAAAAGAAAACCCTGGTTAAAGCAGCGGTTTAGCGATTACTTTTAATTTACGCTATATATAATACTAGCTGCGCCCCGCGGTTTCACCCGCATAAATGTTGATCCCGTGGGAATATCGGGATGAAAAGTAGCCTATATGTTAATCCCGGATGTCAGCTACCTCCATACAAACTTTTATCAAAATTGGTCCAGCCGTTTGAGCGTGAAGAAGTAACAAACATATAAACACACACACACACTCACAAACTTTCGCCTTCATAATATTAGTGTGATTAAATGTTTTAAGACACACATAAAATGACGCTAAAAAATCATCTTGTGAGACCAGTAAAAAAATCTGAGTAAGGACCATTTTTTAAACAAAAACTGACCTTGCAAAATAGGATAGATTAAAGTCTATACTTTAATCTATCCTATTTTGCAAGGTCAGTTTGGAAACTATTTTCAAGGTTGCATGCTTGCATGGTTACATGTCCTGTCTTTCCAAAAAATGTATCAGTATTCTATAAGACAAAAAGTTTCGCCAACACAAGATTAACTTTGAAACCTTTCCCTATTCGCTCTTCCCTGTAATATGATTAAACGAATCTAGATATTAATATTAATAACATTATCTTCTGCCAAAACTTGTGCCAATATAGTCACATGTCTCTATTTTCTTCTTCAAGAAAAGTTATAATTACTTAAGTTGTGCTACCAAAACCGATGTCTCACGAAGTTTGCCGAAGTTTTCCGAACAAATTAGTATTCTTTTTGCATAGAGCTTGAGTCGTATTTAATTTATTCCCCGGACTCCTGTTTTCATTATCCGGAGATCAGCGCCTGTCATGGCGTTTTTATGCTAATTTACAAAAAGATTGTTGATATTGTTTTAATAAACAAGAGTTTTCTTTCTGACGTAATTTGTTTAAAGTTTTTTTTTGTAAAAAGTTTTTTTTTTTTTAGGATAATGAAACGGAATGTATCTGTAAGTTTTAACTTCGCCTCCTGAAGGATTTTTCACCGAATCCTTTCCTTTACAATTGAATGATTTGAAATAAATCCTAATAAAAAGGCCTCGTAACAATATATGATCGTTTTCCCTGAGCTTTTCATTTTGCCGAGAACAACTTTTCTCATTGAAAAGTACAATACATTTAAATCAATTAAAAGTTATGTAATAAAGGTCAATTAAAAGTTGGATTCTTGACCGTTCATTATTATAATGACTGTGACGTCGCGTGTGCGTGTATGTTGCATCGATGAGGCAACCGCCTCGACGCCTAAGAGTGCATTTAGACAGAGCGAGGCATGCGCCGCAAGTGATTTTTTTTTATGTTAGACGCTACAGCCTAAGGCAACCGTACATATAAAGAAAATAATTTGCGGTGCATGCCTCGCTCTGTCTGGATGCACCTTAACACGCCGAAACCCCACCTGCATCATTTAATGCAGGCGGGACTTTGGAATCGAGGGCGCTACGAGTTGGGTCTATGATTGCCCACCAAGTGATTTCAGGGAATATGGTGGCATAGTGATGAAGTGCTGGCGTGCATAGCAAGGCTCATGGGAGACCTTTACATTATAGTCTCCCCAGAGGCGTGTCCTAACAAGCGTTGCACTGAGAGGTTTCCGAATTGGTCTATTAAGAGGTAGCTGACCCCCTCTATGTGCTGATGGTGATCACCGGGGTGGTTTTAGTGAGGTAAGAATCCCACACTACCTGGTATTTTTTCCCAAAGTCCAGGTGCCTTTTGAAGGATTCCACTCGAAAAAAAAAAAAAAGACCGCTTAACTCGCTCAGCGGTTGCGCCTACGATCACTAAACCAATAAGGTAGATACTCGTAGTTCTGTTATAATTATTGTGTCTGTATTTTTATTTATTTTGTCAGTTTGTATTTCATTAGCCTACTGACCTCAATCCAAAGGAGAAGCATATTTGATTTTTGCAAGTAAGACATAACACGTTGTGTTTTGTCTTTTATTCATTCTGGGCATTTGTGCAAGTAAAAAATAGCACAAACCTTCGATACACGTATTTTTTATCATAATACAGGTCCTGTAGGTTTATAAAAGAAAATGATCCCAATATTATTCACACTATTACAAGATTAATATAAAATTCCGTTTCCTCTTTTTTCCTGAAGAATCAGCAAGAAAAATATTCTTCAAGGGTCTCGGCCATTAAAAGTAACAAGGTCAATTATACCCTTGTTCCTATTTCTTCTAAAACCCGAGGTAAAGACGCAATTTACCCCGATACGGTGAAAATGCTAATTCGGTGAATTGTAAATGGGTGCGTTAGGGTGTTTAGTACGTGTCTCAGGTAGATTTTACGTGATTGTCGACAAATTATGCTAGTATGGTTGTACAGACGCCAGCACATCAAGCTACTACAATCTGTCAAATTTCTTTAATAGATTTTCAACTTTATCACTAAAAAAAAAACCGACTTCAAAAAAAACACTACAAAGTGAAAAATAACTTTAATTTCGGAAGTCGGTGTCTTTGGATCTGTATTTTAGTTTTTTGCCACCGACTTCCGAAATTAAAGTTATTTTTCACTTTGTAGTGTTTTTTTGGAAGTCGGTTTTTTTTTTCTTAAAAAGTTTTTATTTCACGCTTTTTAGTGGGTCTGCTTATAATTTATCTAAGTTACAATAGCCTAGTGATCATCGCCTTTTACAAACAAAATATTGCTTTTCCCGATGCAGGGAAGTTAATGGTTGAGAAGTTCTCCAGGTCCACCATCAGCTCCATATCACCATTCACATTGTGACGAGCATGAATTGCTTAGCAACCATATTAAAGTAATCGAATCGCAACCCGTGAAATACTTTGATATTATTGAGTAGTTCCGGTGGCCATCTGTGGTCTTCATCATCAGTTCCACTTCACCAAATGGTGCTTTCCGAGAGCACGAGTTACTATAAAAAATACGAGAGCACGAGTTACTATAAAAAATACCCAATTCGCTATAGGTGTGCCTATAATATTTGAAGAGTTCCTTCGATTTCTCCAGGATCCCATCATCAAATCCTCACCTGATGTTTTTAGACTAGAAGCTGATAATCCTGGCTGCAGCATCAGGCCAGACTTATGTCAACATTGCATTGAACTTAAAATTTAGTCCTGTTTAAAATGAGCCCAAACAGGACTACGGTGCTGTTATTTCAAGGTTTGTACTTTTTCTGATCTGAGACCAAATGTGACAAATGCCCTATCAAACATCAAAACAATTTACTAAAACAGTCCTTGCCTGTTTGAGTAACTTCTTACTGTTAAGGAGCTGTACCTTCCATCATCAGCCCAGCTACCTGAGATGGTGACAACCATACGCAAATAAACAAGATACTTCATAAAATATGCGAAAAACAATAAGTGAGCCTATAAAATTTGAGGGTTGCCCTCGATTTCTCTAAGATCCCATCATCAGATCCTAACTTGGTGACAATGGGACCACCTCAGAACTATCTACTTTCGAACAAAAAAAGAATTTTGAAAATCCATCGACAATTGGCGGAGTATTCGATGAACAAACATACAAAATAAAAAACATACAAACAGCCGAACATAGTACCTCCTCCTTTTTGTGAAGTCGGTAAAAAAATAGGTTCAATGTTGATTGGAAAAATTTGACAGTTTCGGGTAGCTTGAAGTGCTGGCGTCTTTACTTATCTATTGTGTCCGACTTTAAATTTATCAATATTGTCTTTGTCTTTTTGTGTATCTGTGGAGAACGTTGTTGTTTGCACATTTGTATACTCCTTATGTTCTATTTACTTGTAATATATAATGTGTAATTATACATACGTCAAAACAGAATCACATAAATTATTGCAGCGGTAGAACGACACTGTTCATTTTAATTGTTGTACAGTAATATTGGATAAGAATTTTGTGGCCGAACACTGTTTCTCAAAATACAGGTTATAACCTAGTTTGAGAGGCAGGGTTTTAAACATTTTGTTGCAGATTTTACAACAAAACCTAACATAAATAATGTATAACCATCTACCCATTGATTCTGTAACTATCTGTATTTTTTATGAATAAACATATTATTATTATTAATTGTTTGTTCTTCCGAATAAATAAAATAAATAAATAAAATAAAATTTTGTGGTGGAACTGAGGAGCATTGTAGCAATGTTTAAAAGGATATTCTTGTCCTTGTTCACTCACAATAGGAATCTCTATGGAGTTGTAAGTGCTTTTACGTGATCGACTTTCATACGCAACGACACACAATATATTATGTAAAGCCACATCATTTATATCTACAAATAGAATAAAACAAATACGATTTTCGTGTGTTTGTTCGTGTGACCGCAATGGATTTTTATGCGGTCTTCAATATCATTTAGATAATTTATTCCAAAAGATAAAAGCAGTGGTGGCCTCGTGGTAACGGCCCCGACTTACGAGTTGTAGGTCGTGGGTGCGAACCCAACCAGGGGCGCTTCATTTGATGTAAATTATTTTATCACCACTGCTTTCAAAACGGTGAAGGAAAACATCGTGAGGAAATCGGCCTGTCCTAGAAACAAAAATTCGAAAATATGTGACATCTACCAACCCGTACTGGGCACGTGTGGTGGATTACGGCCCACTCCCTCTCACCGAGAGGAGGCCTGCGTCCTAGTAGTGACACATCAACACATGTACAATACATTCATATTTAACACAAAGACAACTTATTTATTTATTTTGGTTTAATAAGCTGGCTACATTTTAGGTTTATAGTTTTACTGGCAACATAGAGTACCTATAGACTTTTCTCTTGCTAAAAATGGTTGAATGTCATTGACCAACTTATAATAAAAGAGCACTGAATTTGTATTCGATATCGAATAAAGTAATTTTCTTTATAATTCCCAATTTAATTTTATTTATGTTTTTGCCACGAATATCGCAAAAAGCAGGGCGGGTCTTTAAATCACTCAAGTAAAACCTTCCAACTAAAATGTAACGAGTCATGACTTTTAGTAGCTATGGAAAACCAAAAAATCAAGGAAAAGGACTATGCGCCCGGCCACGAGTTTTGGCTTAGCGGCAAGCGGCGCGGCAAGCGGCGCGGCAAGCGGCGCGGTTTCTTTTGTCTAGCATTGAGGATGCGAGCGGTCTCTCGTGGCATGGTTCATACATTTTGGTATAATATTTGTTTTTTCCGCTCGCCGCCCCGCGCTAAGCTGCCGCTGATAGTGGCGAGTTCGTGGCCACGCCGTAAAGGACCAATACTGAAGCCAGGCGAAAGGACCAAGTCACTGAATGACAACACACAAGTCACAGGGGACGACTTGGTATGCACAAGCGGAACAAGCAAGGGTTCTAACAGGGGTTGTAGTTGAAAAAGTAAGACCCTAAGGTCGGAGATGAGCAATATTGGGCGCGGAGATATTTGGATGGTGTTATGGGCGAAGGACAAAGTAAATTAATTGGAAACGGTTTTTGTAAGACTGTTCTTGTTTGGAAATGAAGCAACACAAGTATGTATGTCAGGAGTTGTTTGTTAACATAGACCGTCTTTTCGTTAAATATTTCGTTTCTCATCCATACTAATATTATAAATTCGAAAGTAACTCTGTCTGTCCGTCTGTATGTTACCTTTTCACGCCTAAACCACTGAACCGATTTAGATGAAATTTGGTATCGAGATAGATTGAGTCCCGGGGAAGGACATAGGATAGTTTTTATCCCGATATTCCCACGGGATCGAGACTTATGCGGGTGAAACCGCGGGGCGCAGCTAGTGTAAAATATATTAAAAAACATAGCCAATAATTTTCAATAATTAATTCTGTGAACGAGGCAAAAAACACCGAGTATCTACAAAAATTAAATAAAACAGCAAGGAAGCGCTTCATTTGAAAGCGCTGTTTATAATATTCTCAACATATTATATTTTTTCATGAATCAAAAGAATTCGTGGCATCTATGTATTCAGATTTCATGTAAATGAATGCCTGTGAAAATAACGAGTTTATTTTTATTACAATAAAGTGCACTTGTCTCTTTGTTCAGCCACTCTTGGGGCTAAAGGTCAGTTTCCACTTATAATCTGAACATTACCGACCTTTATCCGAAAGTTATTTATAAAATAATTCAATGTCATTCTTTGTATTTACCTACAAAGAATAAAATCTAGACTTAAGTGATATTTTATGACGGTTACTAGTTTCCACTTATAATTTGAACCTTACCGACCTTTATCCGAAAGATATTTATAGAATAATTCAATGCCATTGATTTTGTATTTACAAAGAATATAAAATCTAAACTTAAGTGACATTTTATGACGGTTACTGGAGTTAACACTAGTTTTATCGTCACTAATAATAATCTAGTTTATAGTGATTTACTATGAGGCTTTGACAATTGTTACGGGTAGTCGGAAGCCCAAAAGTCTGACAACCAGTCTTACCAAGGGGTATCGTGATACCCAGTAACTGGGCTGTGGAGGTCAGAAAGGCAGACAAAATACTGGTATTCAGCTGCATCCGGTTAGACTGGAAGCCAACCCCAAAGATAGTTGGGAAAAGGCTTGGCTGATGATGATGTGTAGAGGCATGTTGCTAATTTCTTAAATAAGTGTATTGTGTAGGGATTACTTAATACTGCAATACCACAGAATACTTAATAGTACTACTTACAGAAAGGAAACTCCCTTCCCCGCACTAACATCAGTTACCGCACCTCACCCCGCACTTCGGCATATTCGTCGCCGGTTCTTTAAAAATGGCGCTCGCAAACAAAAGAACCACAGCGCTGTACCTACCCACTACACACGAACACATTACTTTTTTAAAGTTTTATATTTTGTGTTAATCGCTAAATGTATGTATATTAAAGGAAAATTATATGATATAAAACATTAGGTCATATGAGTTTGGGTTATTTGATATTATAGCATATAAAAAATTATATTATATGAACGTTACTTCAAGTGAAATTATTGCATTTGATATTATACCAAACATTACACACCCTAATAATACCTACCTAAGGCTAGCAAACTCTTAGAAAATAATATCCAAGTATTACTTTAGCGTTAAAAGAGAGAGACGACCTTAATGTCAAGGCCGCAGGAACCCGTTGGATGTGAGAAGCGCAGAACCGATCGAAGTGGAGGTACTTCGGCTGAAATGATGATGATTACTTTATTGCTAACGACACGGAAAATCGTCGAGCAGTACTTATTACACAAATAACTATATAAGGCTAGAAATCGATTGACATTATAAATGATTATGACTTTTTTGATAACCATACGGAAAATTATCTCGCAGTATAACACAAATAAAAAGTAAGTATGTCAAATTCTTCAGCCAATTCTACATAACACCATCCCTAAATGAAATTCCGTTGACTAAGCAGAAAATCGGCATCCCGCGTAAATATTTATGTCCCAGCACTAACTTGTAAAGATGTAGGTGCGATATTCTATATTATTCTCATTTACGACTGCCGCCTTGTGTAATAAAATCTTATATAAGTGTGTAGTTTAGTGATTGAGTAAAACGTGAACGAAAGTATGGCTTCATCTTTTTTTCTGATTATGTTTTTATAGCATCTACAAATCGCTCTTGCTGCTCATTCAGTCAGTATAAAATCATATTTCTGAAAACAAATTTTATTTATTTATTAAAACTTTATGCACAAGTAAAAACAGTACAAAGGCGGACTTAATGCCTTGGGCATTTTCTACCAGTCTACTGTCTACCTTAGGGTGATGCAGAGACAATACACAGTAGGTGCAATAACAGAAAGAAAAAAAAATATTTATAACTAATATATAAGAAAAAAACACACACACACAGCAAATCGCACACAGCAAATCACACACAGCAAAATTACTTGTCGACATAGCTGACAGAATAAGCAAGCTAAAGTGGCAATGAGCTGGTTATATTAGCCGCAGAACCGCGACTTGCCAAAAATCGAGCTGAATCATGATGATAAAAATTACTCGCAATACTACTGTAGCGGTATCTACAACGCCACATGTGATCAACGCGTCGTCGTACTGTTGTCACGTAAAATCCTGCATCTCGCAAGCAGAGTTTACCGCGCAATTAGCATATATTATATACAACGGCCCGACATGAATCATTGCGCAGATGCCCGCCAAACACGACACCCTTCTAGTCGGAGGGTCCTCCCCTTTCTATGGAGGATGAGTGAACTTTACACCCCGTTCCTCATACCTCTATACTACGAGTACTTTAAAATCCTGAAATCAAAAACCGTCGCTTCAAACCAGAAATAAAAATTAAATAAACTTTAAAACCTAGGTACCTCTAACTCCTACTAAGCCATTTCAAAAATTCCATCTATCGCCTATCTAAAATTGCTGAGGCTGCAAGACATTACATTGGCCATAAAACCAATGTTTCAGGTCCGTCGTCCAGTGCGAAGCTATGCATAGCTAATAGCCGGAACTAACGTAGCGACCGATTCAATTGCTTCCCAATCGGAATCCGGATCGGTTTGCCGCTGTTCGATAACAAGGAATAGATAGGTACAGTAGTGCTATTCTGTACACATCTCACCGTGAAAACTTAGGTTAGGTGAAATGAGCTTGAAGTGAGGTGTCAATAGTGTCAATCCCTAGCATCGGATGGGATGACAGTTCACTAGAAACTCACTTCACCTATCAAGTATTCACAGTGGGAATGTTACAGAATACATCGGCAGAAGGCTGGTTTCTTACAGCGAGCGGAAACAGGCGCACGTATACACATAGACACTTATGTACGGCAATCTCATACGAATGCTGGTCGTGAGTGCGCTTGCTCGCTATCCCCGTGGCCAAAAGCTACACGCTTCTTGAGACAGCGATTGCGGAGAAAACAAATAAGAGAAGTAGAGTGAATTGGAACGACGGACGGAAACAGGAGACGTGCGCGTGCGTGTCGTTTGCTTAATTCGCGTCACTCAAGGCCGTGAACGGGGCCTATACGTAAAGCATGTCTATGTTTGCTCTCGCTCGTTGTGTGGAGTTGACCTTCTGTACCTATATCTATTCTGTGTCCATAGTTTGCATCCCCATGGGAGGAAATGATTGTAAGGAATCGAATTCTGAAGATATAATTTTGTTTGGGAGTTGGTGATACAGTCTCGTTATGTGATCAGGATTTGTAGTGGTGCAACTCCGGTCCCGGTAAATTCTCAAGTTAGGAGTTCTGATTCTGAAAATACTACTCAGGGGACTTAGGTTTGGAAACTGACGTTCTTCTTCTTAGCGTGTCGATAGCAATCTAAATGTACTCGGCCCAGAATTCGGCCACTTGTTTGGCGCCATCACTAGCGTCCATAAGTTCCTGTAACGTGCAGCTGACAGGACACGCAGGGCACGATATTAAGTGCCCTATCGTTTGTGGAACAGCACCACATTTACACTCACAAGGCGGAGAGTCGTCTATAATAATAATAATATTCCACAACTATAACACAACGCCATCAAGTCCCAAGCTAAGCAGAGCTTGTGTTATGGGTACTAGACAACTGATAAACATACTTATATATTTCTAAATACATACATATTATAGATAATTACACCCAGACACAGAACAAATGATCGTGCTCATCACACAAACATTTGTCCTGGGTGGGAATCGAACACACGACCTCCGGCATAGCAGTCAGGGTCACTAACCACTAGACCATCAGGCCTGTCTATAAATCTCGACCTGAACAGGTTTTCCTTGCTTCGGCCAACCTGGGTCCGGAGTCTGTTTAAAGACTTCCAGGTTACCCAAGGTAACTCATGTCCAGGTGGGAGGTCCTCAGCGGGTGGAACGAACGGTTTAGGTAAGGAAGCACTGTCTCGCAACTGACGTTGAAGTTAAATTACTTTTTTTTAGGTGCTGTCGGTTTTTTTGTGGGGGGCTTGTGGCTAAGGAGGGTTTGCCACACGGGTTGATCCATTAGGTTAAGCTACGCTTACTGGGGTTAATCTGTAGATGGGTGAGCATCTTTACATACCGAGACTCCTCCGTGACTCGAAAAGCATTGTTAAGTCGTTGGTCTCCGTTGTCATTCGTGGATCTTTGACAGTCGTTACGGGTCGTCAGAAGCCGGAACGCTTGGAAACTAGGCTTACCAAGAGGTAGAGGTATTACTCCGTTATAAGGTTATGTAGGTCAGATAGGTAAACGCCACATTTGCCTATCTGACCTCCCAAATACTCCAAAATACTGGTATTCAGCTAAATCCGGTTACTCTGGAAACCGATCCCAGCATCGTTGGGAAAAGGGCAGTCAGATTGATATCATTATTTTCTTTTTTCAATATTTGTCATAATATTTATTTCGTGTAATTACATAATCTTCCGGTCCCAATAAAAACTTTTTTTTTTCTTACTTTCTTTTTAAATTCCAGAATCCTAATTCCCCAATTTCTATTATTCCATCTTATGAGAGGTTTACAAATTTCTATAATTACTAAAAGTTCTTGATCCAATCTGTATGGTAATTCCTTTCCAATACCTTCTGAACTATTGAGTATTCCGATAAGTAATTAAAAGTATTAATAAACAGGTTGGGGTCTGTATATTCCAAGTATCGCAAGAACTTTAAGGACCCTTGCCCTTTAAATGTTAAAAAGTTAAGTCATTCCCACAAAGTTTTCATTTCTTAATTCCTAAAATCTAAACATTTCATTAATTTGTTTCTTTAGGTATATTAGAAATGGTGTAAAATCAGCTGTCACAAACAGCTGAGTCATTGTTGCGGGAAAATCCTCGCTTTGGTCAGCGACCCGTTTCAATATCAGCGTGGTGCTAATACATTTACAAATCCCGTTCTATTTCTAGCAGCGGCCTGCATTTGATTAAGCGGCGCATGACCAGGCACATGTTGGTATTTCTGGTTTTAGCTTTTTGTTGATCATAAGTAATCAAGATCTACTTCTGTGATAAACACACCTCAGTCAAATGATTGAGCATATACAGGGTGAAATTAAATTCATGGGCATCCTTTTATGGGGTCATTGTCCTCATGATTATGAACAACTTTTACTATGGGCCTAAGCCTAAAATCGCGAAAAAAAATCAGCTGTTCCTTGCATTTATGTTCACAAAACTCTTCAAAATGTAGGGAAGAGCTGATTTTTTTTCGCGATTTCAGTCTTGGTCCCATAGTAAAAGTTGTTCATAATGATGATTACAATGACCCCTTAAAAGGATGCCCATGAATTCAATTTCATCTTGTATAGCTATTGTTTTTTTCGCTCTTTCGTATCGACGCGAGCTATATTACGAAAGTAGAAGTTAGAAGTGAATAGAGCTTGTAACTAAAGCAAGTTGGCGAGCAACGAGCAGTGAGTGCGTGGCGGCGACGAACAATTACTCGCTGGTATGTGTTCCCAAGCGTGAATCTTTCTGTGAGTGTTCGGTGTCAAGTGAGTGTCGCTAAGCGAGTAATCTCTTCGGCTCTTATCACTGCGGCAAACGAGTATTCGCCGGTGAGAAAATCTTTGAGTGCTTGGCCAGACTGGCAGCGCGGGGCGGAGAGCGGCGCGGGTGCGCAAACGCGCGCTATCTGCCTGTCCGCAGTCAAGCGCGGCTTCGTTCTGAGTGTTATTGTGTCCAGTGTTTGTCAAAATATAATTTGGATGAATAACACTAATTTTTACTAGAAAAAAGCTCGAACTAGTTTGAGAACTCCAGTCCACGCGCGGGCCGCCCGCGCCACACCCACCGCGCGCCCACGTTTGCAGTCTGGCCAAACACAAAGATTTTTGAAAATTAATTCCCTAATTTCAATTATGATCCCCTAAAAATTCGTAATTTTTGCCGAAGAGAATAAGTCTTATCGTGAGCACGGCTTCTACCTACTATACAAAGTGTAAAAAAATTAACGTTGAAAACTTTAAGAGGTGCTTTAGACCATCGAACTGAACAACTTTCACTATGGGACCAACTCCGAAATCACGAAAAAAAATCAGCTGTTTCATACAAAAGTTCAATACCTACTCGGCCTAAATGTATGAAACAGCTCATTTTTTTTTCGTGATTTCAGAGTTGGTCCCATAGTGAAAGTTGTTCAGTTCGATGGTCTAAAGCACCTCTTAAAGTTTTTAAGGTTAATTTTTTTACACCTTATACAGGGTGAAATTGAACACATGCGACAAATCGAAATGGGAGATTGTACTCGTCATTATGAACAACTTTTACTATGGGACCAAACCTATAATCGCGAAAAAAAAATCAGCTGTTCCCTACATTTCGGCGAGTTATGCGAACATAAAATGTAGGGAACAGCTGATTTTTTTTTCGCGATTTCAGTTTTGGTCCCATAGTAAAAGTTGTTCATAATGATGAGTATAATCTCCCATTTCGATTTGTCGCATGTGTTCAATTTCACCCTGTATAAATACTATTATAGTATCTATATTTTATCTTACACTGGACAACAAACCAAACAGTTCCAGGTTTTAAGGCAACAATTTAACAGTTTACGATCGAGTTTAGTATTTCATTACGCGCAATCCCGTAGTAATGATATTGTAAACTATAAACTTACCCAACCGCGCTAACGACTGTATTACGAGTGCTAAAAATACAGTTATCATATTCTCAAAAAGTCGGTATTCAGTTTTATGATTTAATTAAAGTTGCAAATGAATGAGTCGGAAACATCTTGGCAAGAGTAAAATGATAAATGATATATATTTTTTTAATTGCTAATAAAAAAAATTGGTTGTCTGTAAAGTCGGTTTACGGGTGATAATTTTACGTGATAACGTCATAAGAAAACATCATATAGATGCGTCACAAGCCGAACGCAAAGGCCGATCGTGCCTCTCTATTGCTTGTTCCGCGCTCTCGCTTGCACGCTCAGCTCAGGCGGAACGTGACAATGAGTCATGCTTTTTCGTGCGTGCAGCCGGCGTTCATCGATTTTATAAGACGTTATCACGTCAAAAAAACACGTATACACGTCCAAAATAAACCATGTTCTTAAAATAAATAAAGCCAAACACTGACCTCATTTGTTTTTGGTGTTTTTTTTTCGTAGTAGTCGGATAGGAATCCACTATATGAAGAAACACCGGAACAAACTCAGAGGTCACAGTCACTTTTAATCTGTTAAGCGCCGCTAATGAGACACAATTGATTTTCTATTGTTTCGTCACCGATCGGCGAACCGCGCCGCTTGACCGGTTAAAGTTCAAACATGGTCACATGAGGATGATGCATATTAGTATCTGAGATGGTTTTTAAGGAAATAACCAAACAGATTTGAGTGGACTATTAGTTTTATTAATTCACTCATTTGTCAATAATCGTGTAGCAAAATTCAAAACTTTCGGAGCTCAACGACAAGTTATCTTTATCAAACGCATGGTGAGATGCGAAAATTATCGTCTTAGTAATCTCCCTGCCTTTATATCGATCAATTTGGGATCATTATTTCTCCATTAGTCGTTCTTTCAGTTTTTACTGAATCAAGTAAAAACTGAAACTACTAGGCATGGTTTGGTAATTTTTTCATAGGACAAATGAGAGTAGGCTATTATGGTTAAATGATGATTGAATGAGAGTAAGTTATTGGGTAGGCCCAATAAAAATTCTACATTGATCCCACCTTTGTCCACTATCTCTCCTAATGTATCGCAAAACTTTGCAACATTATAAAGGACGCAACCGCAGGCAGGTAATGGTATTGCTAATTAATAGAAACGTCATAAAATGCTGCTGTTGCGCTAAATAATTAATATTTTCTGCAATAACCACGCCTTTATGACCAATATGGCGGCCTTCTTCTGGGTAGAAATTATTGATAAAAGAAATAGTAATTTGTTTGAATGTGTAAATTAAATAATATACGTGTTCTAGATACATTTGATTTATAAAAAGCCAACGCTAAGTAAGCATGGTTCTTGAGCTTTGTGCTTTCTGTTTGAAAAAAGATCTTGCATTAGGACAATAAACTAAACAATAAACCAAAGGATTGTCTTTTTGTATTTATTTAATAATTTATGTACCTAAGTACATATACGTACATACAAGCAAAAAGGAAAAGAAAAATACGTACGAAGGTGATGCTTTGTAAAGAAATCTCTTCCAGCATACCTGCGATTGGAAAGTGGATAAAAAGAGATTGTATTTTCTTATTCAAAGCATTTTTCATCACAAGAATGCGGGAGTCAGCCGGCCGATGGCCGAGCGCGGGCCCTCGCGCCACACCGCGCACCGCCACGACCGACAGTCGCTCGCCTTCATGTTCATGCACGGATTAATTACCACTTAATTTCTTATTTACACACTTTTAACCGACCACTGTTATGCCATTTCTTTTATGTATTATTCATTATACTTCTTGTTATAAAGTCCGCTAACCTTTCTTTTGCTCCACCACGACCTATTGCCGCGATCTACTACCTACACTAAACTAGTATTTTACTTTCTTGTGACAAAAAATCCTGCAATGTTTCGACATGATTCACCATGCTGCTCATTTATTTTTAATAGCTGCGCCCCGCGGTTTCACCCGCATAAGTTTCGATTCCGTGGGAATATCGGGATAAAAAGTAGCTTATATGTTAATCCAGGGTGTCAGCTACCTCCATGCAATTTTTTTTCAAAATTGGTCCAGCCGTTTGAGCGTAAAGAAGTAACAAACATATAAACACACACACACACACACCCACACACACACTCACAAACTTTCGCATTTATAATATTTGTGTGATAGTGTAATTAGCATTCTAGTTATTTGCTTCAAACTAATCGTTGATAAACTTTATAAGAACAAAATCTTTCTTCAAAACAATTGGTAACCACGCTAACACTATATAAAGCATTTCCACAAGTACCTTTGAAACTAGCGACTATAAAACAATTTAAAACCACAACTACTTTCTCACCTGACCTTTTCAAAGTCACATAAAAGGTTTTCCAACAGAAGCGCAGACGTGATTTCCGAGACGTTCTAGAAAAAATAGTCTATAGTAATGTTACTACAAGAGTATGCCATCAAAATCCCATCACCTTTGCAGCTTTGGAAGCATCTGTCAGGGTCATAGATATGATATTGTTCCCTAAGGATGTCACACACGCGACGTGTAAAAAAAGCATATAAAATCTCGACAATTGTTTTGGAGCTAACAATTAAACTGTGTCTACCTTAGGGATCTTGTATTCGATGTTCTTTTTACTGACGAACCGCTGTAAGGATGCTTAAAGTGGCTTCATGTGTAGTTTACTGGCAATAGATATTAGCAGAAAAAAAAATGCTGATGCATTCTCAAAAATTACGGGCAGAGACGTTCCATTCAAGACATAGCATTCATGTATACCATCTTCTGTAACTATACATACATATAATAAACTAGCTTCTGCCCGCGACTTCCCCCGACCCGCCCGCGCTATTACTTCGCTTTCGCTTAGGGTCAGCTCACACCGCGACGCGACGCGGCGCGCAGCTCGACGTATTGGAGACACAGAATTGTGTACCTTTTTGTGTAGTAGGTAAGGTCTATAATTGTATTGCTATCTTGAAAACTGCGCGCCGCGATGCGTTGCGGTGTGAGCTGACCCTTAGCGTTCCTTCTGGCTTTTTTTTTTTCTTTTTACTCGGCTCTATAGGATTCTAGCGTGATATTAACACAGAACTCACTCAAGAACTGGGGTATCAAAAGCAAAATATTTTTTTCAAATCCGACTGGTATTTTCAGAGATTAGTGCGTTCAAACAAACAAAACCCTTCAGCTTTATTACACTAATCCATCCATACTAATATTATAAATGCGAAAGTGTGTCTGTCTGTCTGTTACAATTGTGAAATTTGATATAGAGATAGTTTGAGTCCCGGGAAAGGACATAGGATAGTTTTTATCCCGATATTCCTACGGGATCGACACTTATGAGGATGAAACTGCGGAGCGTTGCTAGTAATAAATATTATTAAGGCGAATGTGAAAAGTTTGTTACTTCTTCACGCACAAACGGCGAGACCAATTTTGATAAAATTTGGCACACAGACAGTTTATAACCAGGATTAACACACACAATACATTTTATCCCGATGTTCTTACGACATCGAAACTTATGCGGGTGAAACTGCGGGGCGCTGCTAGTTATTAATACAGATTAAATTCGCTTTTCGTATCTGTCTGTGTGACCGCGTTGTTTCTCTCAGCTGATCATAATTTAAAGATAGTATTATCTCGAATTGATGGTAACAACCTCATGAAAATCTGTTGTGCTGTTGCTATTACAATTACATTTTTTTTATTATAAGCCTGTGTTGTCACACTGCAGGGCAAATGCCTCCCTTCCCTCTTTCCACTTTCCCAGTCTACTGCAATTATGAACCAATCCTATAAGAAGGAGTCCAGCTCATCCCGTCATCTCCTTCTGGGCCTGCCACGCAGTCATTTCCTTCCATCGGGGCCCCACTGTGGCGGTTTTTGCATATTGCTGCTCCGACATGCGACAGATATGGCCAACCCAGTTCCACTTTAGTCCAACAGCTGGGCGGCCAGCGTCCGCTATTTGTGTTTTGGAACGAAGTATAGAGTTCTTAATGCGGTCTTGTGAGTTTGAGTTACACATACATATTTTTTTAAAGAAATTTTGATGTTTTGTTAAGTCGTAAAGAAAATACTTGTGGCACTCGGGGACTGCCGCGGTAAAGCTATTGCATAGCATTTTTTATCAACTTATGCGAGCTTCGTACAGTCTACACGCATACGTCTAGTCACACGCACACAAACACCGTGCCGACGTCTGCCGAACTGAAACGACGTTAGACAATGCACGGCTTTTAACGCCGCACCGCTGTGCCGGTCGGAGTGGGGGATGTTAGGTTTATTTTCGTTACGGAATTTCTTGATTCGGTCGCCGCGCTCAAAGCCCGCGACAAAAGCTATGCAATAGCTTAAAAACGGTGCAAAGCAGGAACTGGTTGCTAGTATACTCTAAGCCAGAACTACTATTTCCATATTCACGATCACCAGCACAAAAAGAGCAAATACGAGCAGCTTAGTGCAGGTGCTCGAGCCAATCGCTCTTGTGTTCAGGTGCTCGAGTGCTCGTCTGTGCTCGTCGACGGCAAGCATTGTGAACTGCACTTGAATGTTAAGGTATCTTACTTTTGTTTGTTGGCGAGTGAAAGTGTTCTTGGACGAATTATTTGAGATGCGTGGCTAAATGCTTTGGCTAGATACTGTCTCCTTGCCGAATCATGTTTTTTTTTTATCTGTGCGGTTTTAGACTTTTTTTTTAACTATCGGAACAAAATGTATCATTTTTCCTAATCCAGGTCATGGTCTACCTATGTGACAAATCTCATCCAAATAGGTTCAGCAGTTTTAGCTTGAAAGCTTAACAAACAGGCATACAAAAAATCAAACATGTTCTCTTTATAATATTAGTTTAGCACGAACAGTTTCGAACTCGTGCGGTCAAGTTATGGGCTCATGACATGGTGAAGTCATGTCGAACTGACGGAGCCACATTGTGCATTTATACAAACGCCAAACAACAGATCCTTGAATATTCGTGGGTACTCAACTTAAGGTATTTTTATTAAAGAGGGTATTCCTAAAAAAACCTTTAGCACATCCCAAAGACTTACCTTTGTGACACGTGTGATGTTATGTCACGTCAGAGCGTCCGTAAGACCCTATCTAAGTGCTGCGCAGCTCTAAATCAGCTCTAGCCCTAAGGGCATTATCACACTAGCGGTTTGCGAGCGGTTACGGGGCGGGGCGGGCACGCAGCGAATGCGTCGCGAACACGCCGCGGCTGCAAAGCGAAGACGTCGCGGACGCGTAGCAAATACGCAACGTTTTCGTCATGTGGTTGTAGCAAGTTAACGACGTACAATACACTCAGTAACAATGGCATCCACACACACACGCACAGTAACGTGTTCGTTGCGCGCCCGCTCCGCTTTGAGGACGCTCGCAATCCGCTAGTACGATAAGGCCATAAGACACTAACGTAAGTGCTGCACAGCCCTAACTCAGCTCTAGCCCTAAGGTATGCAGACGTGTACCGTGTAATGAATCGTGTATACAGTATCCAGACGATCTGAGAACCCTCGTCACGTGCCACGGACTGTGTGACAGATGGCGAAGTATCTTCAAATATAAGTGTATTCAGTTTATTTTCTTGAAGGTCATCTGCCTAGCCTTTTCCCAACTATGTTGGGGTTGGCTTCCAGTCTAGCCGGATGCGGCTGAATACCAGTATTTTACATGGAGCGACTGCCTATCTGACCTCCACAACCCAGTAACTGGGTAATACTACGATACCTCCTTGGTAAGACTGGTTGTCAGATTTTCGGGCTTCTGACTACCCGTAACGACTGTCAAAGATCCACGAATGACAGCCGGGACCAACGGCTTAACGTGCTTTCCGAGGCACAGAGGGGTCTCGGCATGTAAAGATGGTCACCCATTAACAGACCAACCGCGGCAAGCGTAGCTAAACCTGATCGATCGACCTGTGCGGCTGTTTTTTAATTAGCCACGGGCCCCTCATTTTTCATTTCATATTTTCTTGAAGGTACTTATCACTAAGAACTACTAAGATATGTTGTGTAGGTACTTCGCGATCATGGTTTTTGCCCACATACTTAGATGCGGATTTTGCACAACAAACAATGATTCCGTCAGAAAAAGTTTGAAGTGGTACCTATTTACGCTAATTATACATTAGGTATATTACGTAAACAAAATAATCTGGCTGAACTTTACGCCTTTGCCTACCCTTTCACAGGCTTAAGCTATGATGTTACGTTTTTTTTGTATTTATATGGAAGTGCAGTGAGGCGTGGACATACTGAGATAACCCTATACCCCAAAACGGCAATAGCTGTGGGCAAAAGCTTCTTTTACCATCAAGCAAGCCAAAACTAAGTTCATACATAACTTTAATTTTCAGCTCTCCTGCCAACCCTAGAACAAATTCCCAGTTTATGATCCACAGTTACTGTTGGAGTCGCGATCGTATAGGTGTCTCACGAGGCTTCACTGAATTAAATCCTGTCGACGCCACCGGTTTATTTCCAAAGAATCGCTGCAAAGTAACAGCGGTTTTAAAGTAACAACAGGTCATGTAGCTAGGGTAAAATCTAACTGTTATATTAGCAATAAATTTTTGGTCCCGCTAGCCTTCGAGCACGTCAATAAGATCCTTGAAGCAGCACTAAGCAACGTATAGTTGACCTCGTAATTGGTTTACCACTTCTGACCAAGCCTCTCAGTAAATTGAATCTTCACTAAACTTGAAACTATCTAGCTGGCACATAGGTATCAACAGGACTACATGACCTAAAGCGCGGTCACTGTCGGACTGCATAGAAAAGAAAGAGAAGCGCGACGACACAACGCTGGTAATTTATTACAAAATATGAAGCAATTATCTATTTAGACAAATCTATTGTTTGGACTAAAAAATTAAAACAAAGTGCTAGTGCTTTAGTATGTTGCTTTTAGAATAATTTAACAAAAAATCAGAATGATTGTATGTACTCGTAAGTATATTAGTATGGTTTTTATTGTTAAAAGAAAGTTTTTAGAGGTATCTTCATGATTTTTAGGGTTCCGTACCCAAAGGGTAAAAACGGAGCCCTATTACTAAGACTTTGCTGTCTGTCCGTCCGTCTGCCCGTCTGTCTGTCACCAGGCTGTATCTCAAGAACCGCGATAGCTAGACAGTTGAAATTTTCACAGTATTTCCGTTGCCGCTATAACAACAAATATTAAAAACAAAATAAAATAAATATTTAAGGGGGGCTCACATACTACAAAGGCGATTGTTTTGCCCTTTTTTGCTCGATATCAATAATGGCAACAGGTAGGCACTTGAAATATTCACAAAATACTCAGTTGTATGTTTACTTTAATAATAAAATTAAAATAAAATAAATATTTAAGGGGGGCTTCCATACAAAAAACGTGTTTTTTTTTATACAACATTATTTTTAGTATATGCGAAACCCGAAACACGTGTCTAGTATTTTTATGTAAAGAATCTATGTACAAAATTTCAAAACTGTATCATGAATAATCACAAAGTTATAAGCTTGTTATGTTACCTGTTTGTCCTTACAAAAACATGGTCATCCACACGCCGCCGCCGCGTGCGTTCGGGCGATTGTATTGTAATTAACTGGTGATAACATTTTCCATCACACTTGCAGGCTTTGGACTGTCGTAATGGTCAAGTGTAGGTAGTTATTATAATGTACTTTATTCGTAAATAAATGCAGCCGTAAGCTACGAATAAGTAATTACTTATTCGTAAGCCGTAAGTGATACAATGTAGTCAATGCGATTTGTTGCACCTTATGTTAACCACTTAAAGTTCAAAGTGGATGAAAAGTGTTAAACATCGTATTACTTAACCACAGCAGGCTGTAGGTACAAATAATAACTTTCTACAAATCTTGGCGTGTTTAAAAATGTTACACGACACTTTTTACATACGATAGGTACACGATCAACCGAAACACAACTTGTAAGGCCCGCGGCGGCCGCGCGCTCGCGATTATGCAGTTGGACGGGAACGCGAACACGTGCGCGCCTACCTGTGGTACCCGGGCGACTGAAGGGGTTGCTGCACCCCCGCCCCGGTCGCCCCGCTCGCTGTGCGCCCGCGCCGCTATTGTTGTACCTACTTAGTGTCGCTCCTCGAACACAGAGTACACTATAATATACCTCCTCGAACGCGTCGCTCTCGTGGTGTCCAAGCATTAACCTTTTTTAAATATTTTTGGGCCAAAATATAACATGGGGTAAAAATTATTGGAATCGATTCAGTTACTTATTCTGAACAAACTATATTCAGGTTTCGCATATACTAAAAATAATGTTGTATTTGTAGTGTTAAATATTGTACAGAGGTACGGAACCCTTCGTGTGCGAGACCGACTCACGCTTTGCTGGTTTTTTTTCTATAGTATCAAATTAGTTTCAACACACTATCATGCACATATCCTGAAGAATATCATATAATTATTTTTGTTTTTTTTTTTTTTACTGAAATTGATCATATACGAGTACTTTTAGTGCTTCTAAAACTTGCGTTTTTTTGCGTTTAGGACCTGTAATCCCATTAAAGCAAAAATATACCTTAACGTTTCAAGACGTGCAAGTGATATTTAACCTTATACATTTAACGGAAGACTATTTAATACCTGAGTACCTGCTACCGTTTTAGAATAGCAATGCTTCTACAAACCTGCAGGGTAATCGCGTAACACAAACTGACAGTAGCAAATGGATTTCATTTTGACAGCAACAATATTCGTTGCGTTATTTACATTGTTGAGCAGACTTTCTCTAACTTAAGAAGCAATGGATTACAATATTCTTTAAAACCATTCAAATTGTGATTGAAAATATGCAATTAGGGTGCCGTCCATCTTGGTGAAATGTTACATCATTGAAACAGATTCATTTTGTTTCTTGTCCGTTTGGGACATTTTAACTCAAATATACGTCTTCTAGGCAACTTTCATCAGCAGTAAAAAAAACCTGCCAAGTGCGAGTCGCACTCGCGCACCGAGGGTTCCGTACAAACCTGTTTAAAATATTTTTATTATATGATGTAAATAAAAATTTACAGTTTTCGCAATTTTCCCTTTATCTGTGCTATATAACGTTGCTTCGTACCAAATTTCAAGATTCTGAGTTCACGGGAAGTACCCTGTAGGTTTTTGATTCCCTTGTGAGTGTCGAACATTTGCGGCATAAACGGCTGTATCTTTTGATTGCGTTGGCTTATAAGTTTGATTTTTTCACAGCTCTAAGCGACAGTAGATTTGAGTATTTGATATAAATTCCAGCTTGGTACCTTTACGCGTTCTTGAGAAAAAGGGTCTTGACAGACAGATGGACGGACGGACAATAAAGTGATCCTATAAGGGTTCCGTTTTTCCTTTCGAGGTACGGAACCCTAAAAAAACACAAAATTAGTGAATCCACTGCTACAAGTACCAACTCAGCACTTTTAGTACTCCCATTCCATTACCCCTACAGTGCTAGTACATAAAACTGCAAATGATTCTAAATGTTCTAATAAAACTAACTTTAAGGCGTCTTATTTAACTTTTATTTTTGCGAGGTGACGTTTTACAACTGGTACTGAAAAACGTATAGCCCACTACTGCTTTTATTTCATAGGGGCAATAAAATTCTTGTAGTTTTTTCATCATTTTTTCAGGTAAGTGGGATAAAATATTTTTGAACTGAAAATCTTTAAGCGCGTTGGGCATTTTTTAGATGGGAAAAAACCATTTGAATTCGCGCCACTGGTTACCGTAACGATACCGCTTCGGATGCGTGTTCGGCTGTTCTCGGGCTGTACTCGATTTTAATGTATATCCGATATGTTAGTGAGTGATGGCAAATTATTCTTTTTGTATTTTGTTTTCACTTCTGTCGGCACTTCTGGAATGCCACTGTTGTTTATTTTTTCGAATAGAATAATATCGGCTATAATTTTTCGTTGGTTTGAATAGGAAGCGATAGCGTAAGATTCAACAGCAAAATTTCTGTCCAGAGAATTTATACGTCATGCGAGAACTGACAATTTGCTAGTCAAGTGGAAAAGAGCTATTTTAGTCCATCCAATAAATCACCCATAAGGAGTTGTAGAGTGCGTGAGCAAGGCCCTAAGCAATTACTTCAGAAAATTGTTCAGGGTGCTTAGAGAGTTAACATAGTAAAAGTCCTGACATCTAGGGGGTGAGGCGGAGTGGGGGGAGGGGGTTAAAGTTCCCATTTTTCAGTTTTTCGGTAATATCTTTAAAACGGTATTGTTGAGCACAGCACACGAAACAATAATATTCTCAATAACCTGCGTGCTGTGCTGGGGGTGAGTTTACACTCTGTTAGGCGGGGGTTATCGTGTTCTGTCTACAGGATGCGAATTAAACAGACAACAATGGAATTAACACTTATAATCAGCAACAGAAGTACACGTACACATAAATCACAATTACACAAATACACAAACAAAGGACTTACGCAGCACTAATTTACACTAAATGACTGAATTTACTAACATACTAACATACACGCGACTCTATAGGGCTCCGCTGACCGAGCGTTACTATTTATCGCGACTTGTTGCTCGCTCGGTGGATTTATCTGACTCACTAATAAATTCTACAGCGGGTATATTTATACACAAGTGGCCACGCCCCCAATTCTTTGCTATGACTAGCGTGCAGGCTGCAACCTGACGAGATTCCGACAAGAACAAACTCGTTTTGATGTTTTCTTTGTTACAATTGGTGTTCAGGTTGCAACCGGTCGACATGCCACGAACAAGCATGAACTAAGTCTATATTTCGTAAATATGATGCAATAATTCTCACGATTGCATAGGACGCAGCCTATAGATAATCAGTACTTACTTACGATAATGGTAAACGGAGCTAGGGTTATGGTGCTTCTTCTACATTCCACCCCCTGTAAAAGGGTTCAACCGGCTTACATCCATTTCCGTGGGAAGCACAATAATCTTTGCTACCGGTCGACGCAGGACCCCGTTTACTGTTTTAATATCTATAACACGGACGATTCCGTCGTTACCTTGATACACAGATTGCACTACACCTTTTGTCCACGCATTTCGCTCTCTATTGTTATCGACTATCACTACCACATCACCGACACGCACATTGGGTACACTGTTTGTCCATTTCTCGCGACGTTGCAGAGTCGGGAGGTACTCCCGCAGCCAGCGGCGCCAGAACATGTCGGCGAGTGCATTCACCCGCCGCCACTGCCGGCGGGAGTCGATGTCCTCGTGGTTGCTCGACGTAAACGGCGTACTCCCGGACGCAGTGCCCAGGAGCAGATGGTTCGGTGTCAGCACCTCAGGTTGCTCGTGGTCGTCGTATACATAGCTCAGCGGGCGACTGTTCAGTATTAGTTCTACCTCAGTGAGGAGGGTGTAAAGGACCTCCTCACGAGGGGCCCGCATGAAGTTGGTACCCTGGTCTGAGTACAGGTGTGCTGGTTGCCCGCGGCGCGCTATCAGGCGCCTCAGGGCCAATACCGCTGAGTCGGCGCTCAGCGTGGCAGCTAGTTCCAGGTGGAAGCTGTCGTCTTGGCACAACCTCATTAGGTGGAGGTGTGCCTCTTCCAGGTCGTGTAGACGCAGCTCCGGTGTCGCTCTACGCTGGTGACATAGCTCGATGAACATCAGCGTGCGCGCCATAGTGCGTTGCACGCGTTTCCAGCTTGAGTAGCGCTTGTACACCAGGAGTGGCCCTGTGGGGGCGACCGCTGTGTGGACCCATTGGATGCGCTCAAGGTCAGCCTCTGCCGCCTCAGGCTCGTGACACGCTGGCCACCGCTCCTGTGGATCACACAAAAACGAGGGGCCCGACAACCACGCTGCATGGTCATCAGGCCAAGACAATCTGGTCGCCTTGTCAGCTGGGTTGTCCTCCGTGGGGACCCAGCGCCAGTTGCCTCTGGATGACAGCCTATCTATCTCCTTTTCGAGGGGAACCTTATCGGGCATGTCTACCTTAAGCTTTTCCCTAAGTTCTGACGAGTTAGTGACCCACCCCCGTATTATAAATCCTCCGGAGGCGTGTATCTTGGTCACTTGCTCGATTAGACTGTTGGCCTGCTCGACGGACCATGCACCATCTAAGTAATCGTCCATGTAATGCTTGTCCCTTATGGCCGCAACAGCTTCAGGGTAGACATCAACCCACTCACTGGCGTTTTTGTTGAGTATATAAATTGCCGTGGTAGATGAAGAGGCGGCGCCAAATATCATCGAAGTCATAGCGTACGTATCTGGCTCTCTACTATCATCCGCGCCTCTCCATAAAAACAACTGCGCGCCCTGATCTTGTGCCCTAATCTTAACTCGCAAAAACATATCAGCTATATCACCTGAAAACGCTATGGGGCCTATTCTGAATCTAATCAAAATACCTAACAATGAATTTAACAGATCAGGTCCGGTCAGTAAGTTATCATTCAAACACGTACCTTGAGACGTAGCAGCTGCGTCGAACACCAGGCGAAGCTTCCCCGGTTTGTTCGGGTTTACAACACCGAAATGTGGTAGGTACCAAACCGGTGAGCTATCTACCTTGCCTTCTACCTTGCGCGCATAACTTTCATCTAATAACCTATTGAACTGGTTCGCGTACGTCTCAGCGAAACGAGCGTCCTTACGCATCCGTTTCTCGATACCGTATAATCTCTGCCGGGCCTGTTTGTAATTATCAGGCAACAGGATGTTGTCCTGCTTCCACAAAAGACCTACTTCCCATTGTGTCTTATCGGGCGTACGTTGACTTGTACTTTCTAATACTTGTACAGCCCGTTCTACGTCCTTATGTTTGCGAGTTACTTGAGAAATGCCTATCGATTCTAACTCAAATTGTGACTTCACTAAATTATGTAAATCTGGAAGGGAAACTGTCGTGCAATTTACTGCTTCAGTAATACTGGCATTATCAAATGGCCCATGTATGACCCATCCTAGCTTAGTTAATGAGGCAACTGGCTTACCAGATCGTCCACGGCGGATGTCCTCAGGGACGAGCAGCTCCCAGTTGTCCTGCCCGACTAGCAGCAGCGGCTTGGCTCCCCTCATCTCTGCGCAACCCAAGTCGCGAAGGTGCGCGTTGTCACTGATCACTGAAGAGGTCACTGTTTGTGTAGGCAAGTTCAAGTTCACTATCGTCCTGCACTTGATATTATGGTACTGTCCGTTTGGGCCTTTCACCCGCACTTGCACTACCCGCGAGGTAAGGTCCGACACACCATGACCACCCGCGGTCTTTAACATTAATGGCACACGTGGGCCCGTTAGGTTTGTAGCGAGCGAGCTGTCTATTAACGATACGGTTGCCCCGTCGTCTAACAACGCATAGCACTGATCGTTATTGCTGCCTTTATTACACACTGTCACTGGCACTATCTTCAATAACGCTGTGGCTCGCCACTCTCCTATGTTCGATACACGTTCCGATTTCACTTCCTGTTTCGGTTTGTCCTCGTGTAACAGCACGTGATGTCTGTAGTCGCACTTTTTGCACTTTTTCGCGCGACAGAACCTTTTCGTGTGTTTTACGCTTAAACAATTAAAACACACTTTTTGTTGTTTGATCAGTTCCCAGCGTTCTTGTACATTCAGCTTTTTGAACTGGTCGCAATCTTCTATGACGTGCTTTCCGTGGCACATCACGCATTCCTTCTGTGTGATAGCTTCGTCGCTCTGTGTATTCACACGATGTGTCATCTGCGGCTTGTTGGTGACTGGGCGTGCAGCGTTTGCAGGTCGAGTCCGTCCGCCGGTCTGCTGCTCCTTCGCAGGGGGCTTAGAATGTTCTGTTTCATACACAATCGGCTGTAGGTAATATGAAGTAGAGCGCGTCACGTGTATGAGAAACTGTGACAGTATTTCCAAACTGGGTGAGATTCTCAAGTCCACCCCCTGTGAGTTGTCCAGGCCCATCGCGAAGTCACCGTACTGCGCACGTTGAACTGGTGTCAGCTTGTTCAGCAGTTCGCTTACTATTTGAGGGTTATTCAGATACCCATCTGCCTTGATATTCTTCAGCAGCGACACGCAGTTCCTTACAGTCGATGAGAATTTCCTTAATTCCTGGCCACTTTCAGACACTTTAGGTAAATCTCTCACCTTCTTTAGAGCATATTGAAGTACGACGGTCGGATGGCCGTACTCTTCTTCCAATGCGCGCATTATTTCAGTGGGGTCTCTCGAAGACCGCAACAAATCCTCCACTGAAATCTTTGCCTCCCCATGTAAAGAAGACTTCAAACGCGCTATATTCTCATGTGCTCTAAAGTTATACAAATCAGTAGTGTCCCAGTACATATTCCTGTAAGATATCCAGTCAGCTGGGTCACCGCTAAAGTGTGGTAGTTCGTAAGCCTGTCTAGGTACCGGGTGCGGGCGTGCCATGTTCGTGATCGCCTCCGCCAGCTTGTCGATCTTCCTGTCTCTATCGTTCGACGATAGTCGCCGCCTTTCTATCACGTCCACTCCGCTATTTCCGTGCCGCTGTGGGACCGACTCGAGTGTCGATACTTGAGGTCCGCTTGCGACCGGAGTGGTAAAGGTGGGATAATTGTCGGGTAGACTGAATCTGACAGCTTCGGTATGAGCTAGCGTCTGCATAGGCTCCGTATTGCACACTGGGGTTCTATGCGGACACGACACATTATTCTCGCTTAACATAGCCGGCACACGGTACATATCAGATTCAAGATTCACTTTACTTACATTTCGGTCTTGAATCCTAGATGCTTCATACGGCGCGGCGACTTCAAGCGGCGCCTGCGACGCCGTCCGCGCGCGCGACGCAGCTGACGTAAATAGTGCCGTGTCTGACTGCGACGCTTGGGGCGTTGTCTTTATCCATTCTTCAACGCGGTGCGCGGTATCCACATCTGAATTTAAGTCATCACTTTCTGCATTCGCCTCAATCTCTGCTATTTCTACCTCCATCCTTTTCTTCACCAGACTCTCCCTGATGTGCACCAGATCGCGCTCAGCTTCGTATTCGGCCCTTTTCCTTAAGAATTCGACGCCCTTGCGACTATTCTTGGACGAAACTCTGCTGCTACGCCTCGATCTTGCGACTGTCTGCCTTGATACTCCCTCTGCCGGCTTTTCACTGTAGTCGATTACTCGACCACCGATCAGTGTTATATTGGGGGCAGCCGCGGATGTTACAGTAGGTGCTACTGATGGTGAGCCCGGTGCTGATTCGGACAGTAAGCCCGAGTCTGAGACGATGGTGGCATCCCTGCGCCGCGCGTCTGATTCTTCAGCCATTTTACGTACTTTGCTTCGCGTATTTACGGCACTTCTGACACTCATTTTTGCTGGTTAATTCGCTTATGAACGTAATCCGATTCCGAACGCTAGTTTGTAAGGCTACGCTCGGGCAATCGGTTATCCAACTTGCAAGGATCAATGTTGAACACGATCCGGCTCGAAGGACCAATGTTGAACACGATCCGGCTCGAAGGACCAATGTTGAACACGATCCGGCTCGAAGGACCAATGTTGAACACGATCCGGCTAGAAGGACCAATGTTGAACACGATCCGGCTAGAAGGACCAATGTTGAGCACAGCACACGAAACAATAATATTCTCAACAACCTGCGTGCTGTGCTGGGGGTGAGTTTACACTCTGTTAGGCGGGGGTTATCGTGTTCTGTCTACAGGATGCGAATTAAACAGACAACAATGGAATTAACACTTATAATCAGCAACAGAAGTACACGTACACATAAATCACAATTACACAAATACACAAACAAAGGACTTACGCAGCACTAATTTACACTAAATGACTGAATTTACTAACATACTAACATACACGCGACTCTATAGGGCTCCGCTGACCGAGCGTTACTATTTATCGCGACTTGTTGCTCGCTCGGTGGATTTATCTGACTCACTAATAAATTCTACAGCGGGTATATTTATACACAAGTGGCCACGCCCCCAATTCTTTGCTATGACTAGCGTGCAGGCTGCAACCTGACGAGATTCCGACAAGAACAAACTCGTTTTGATGTTTTCTTTGTTACAATTGGTGTTCAGGTTGCAACCGGTCGACATGCCACGAACAAGCATGAACTAAGTCTATATTTCGTAAATATGATGCAATAATTCTCACGATTGCATAGGACGCAGCCTATAGATAATCAGTACTTACTTACGATAATGGTAAACGGAGCTAGGGTTATGGTGCTTCTTCTACAGGTATGTTTTAGAGAAAAGAAGTTTTCTGCGCAATGGAAGCTTATAAAATTTCCTACAACTGTAGTCTTATACACTTTTTCGGATTACTACCCATTTTTACATATACATTCTAAAATAGTGAAAATTTTCGAAAAACTACTTTTATGAATCTGTACCTGTTGCCTGCTACTTTGTTTGCGTTATTTCGGGATAAAAGTAGCCTAAAAATCCAAATCTTTAATCATAACGAATTTCATCCAAATCGGTTCAGCCGTTGAGTAATCAAAACTTGTATCTTTGATACATATTATCTTTTATCTTTTAATTCGTTTAGGCTGTGAGGGTCCTGACAATGGTTCTTTTTCCAAGGCTCCCTCATCCTCAGTAGATGGTACTTGCTGAAGAGGCTCTACGTCGTCTTCATCATCGTCAACGTCAACAGACACGCCGTTGAGGCAATTCCCTTGGCAGTGGAGGCACGCCGCGGAACAGTTCAACATTGCTTTCCGACATCCACATTTTCTACTACCACAATCCTTCGTGCAGCGGCAAAATATTGTTTGTAGTAGTATCTCTGGTGCTGGCGAATCTTCGGTTGTTATTGGCACCAGGCTGTCCCCTTCATGTTTCCATCCCCACTCTTGAGGAGGCAGCTCATTTCCGAGCCATAGCTGCACTTGGTGGTAAGTGCGCCGCGAATGCTGTTTAGCTGCGTTTTCAGTTGGTGGGAGGGAGCTGAAATCAGGCTTAATGTTTGCCATTGATCTCACGAATGACTGGTACTCATTGAGGGAGATCAGTCTTGCTGGTGCGCCATACCATTTGAGGAAGCACATCTTCCCAGCCTCTTCAACCTCACTGTGCGTGGAGGTGGGCTTGTAAAAGATCGCAGCCGCTTCCTTGATAATATCTGACTTCAAGTACAGTTTTAAGAAACCTTCTTCTTCTGATATTAGGGTTTGGTCAAGTATTATTCTGGACATTGCCGTAGTTGCAAGGAAATGTCCTCTTATTGCTCTCGCAAACGCGTGACCGTGGAGCATTTTGTCTACAAATAGGGGAGCGTAGGCGATGCACAAAAGTTCCTTCAGTCCACTTCCAGCCATGAAGTAACCTATGCTGCCCAAAAAGGACATCAGCAAATGAAACCCTTCGAGGCGCACTACACAGTTCGATATCTTAGAGTCAAGAGGTGCAGCAGCGACTATTTCCCGCGCTTTCCAGTACAGTGGCTGGTCAAAGGTTATTATTACTTTTGCGTGGTTGCTTTGGTCATCCTTGTCAGTTACTTGGGTCAACTCGCAGGCATAGTGTAAAGCCGTATAGATGGTGTCATAGTTCGAATGTGGCGCATTGATGATTGGAAGGGTAATCACGCTAGTTTTTTCACTGTAATCCCCTGTTGTTATGGTCGTCATGTACCCTTTCCATTCTGGCAGGGACATATCCTGGTGTTTGGCAACGAACCAAAGGACAGGAAATATGGAATGAAAAGTGACGACCCGCTTCTGCTCCATTACCACTGGTAGAAAACGAGATCTCAAACTGTTACCGCCTTCACCGCTTGGAGGTACTCTCACCTTATGTTATCAATAAAATACCTAATTTATATACTAGCTCATATTTAACATTCGGTAATGCTTGTCACATCACACTAAATGAACTCCATTTTCACTTTCTTCGGAGCACGATACTCGAACACTGGTGAAAACTGGAGAAAAAGTGTATAAGACAAGTGTAGATAAAAGTTTTGATATCCCAACGGCTGTACAGATTTGGATAAAATTGAGTAAATTGATAAAGTAAGAGTTGATTTAAGATACTTTTTATCCCCAAATAACGTGAAGGAAGTAGTATACAAAAGGTAGTGTTCAATTTAAGTAGTTTTCAATTTTCACTTTTCCGGAATGTGTAGTTCGAAAATAGGTAGGAATGTGAAAAAGTGTATAAGATAAAAGTTTTACATAATTTTATAAGCTTTCATTGCGTAGAAGACTTCTTATCTCCATGACGCACCGTTTAAAAGATATTAGCGAAAAACTGAGAAATGGGAACTTTAACCCCCTCCCCCCACTCCGCCTCACCCCCTAGATGTCAGGACTTTTAGTATGTTAACTCTCTAAGCACC
Source organism: Amphipoea oculea (assembly GCA_945859645.1). NCBI lineage: Eukaryota > Metazoa > Arthropoda > Insecta > Lepidoptera > Noctuidae > Amphipoea > Amphipoea oculea. The sequence goes on from OX243862.1 coordinate 2,536,853, forward strand.
CTGAACAATTTTCTGAAGTAATTGCTTAGGGCCTTGCTCACGCACTCTACAATCTCTTTGTTGGATGGACTATTTTTAAGGAGTTTACATCGTGGCAATTTGCTACCACAAAGTCTCCTTTCCACCGACAGTCTTTGTTCAGCTCAACGTCTGATTTGGTTTACATATTAAATGTAAACCAAATCAGACGTTGAGCTGTAGTTACCTATGTATTTGCGCCGGTAACTTATTAAGTTACCGGCGCAAATACATAGGTAACTGACAAAAAAAAAACAACGACGATAAAAGGCCTTATACCTTTAGAAGATTTTGTTCAAGTATCGATGCAACAACTTCTGCTGATAGTGATATGTGGATCGGGTGACATTGGTTGCATGCGGACTATGAGAGTGAGTGCACCTGTGTTTGCACACACACTTATGCACTATAATATCTCCTGTGCACCTGGCTAATTTCCGTTGAGATTGGCGAGTTTTTTTAAGCAAATGAGCATCTTTTAAACTTTGTCTTTTGACGTGAATACGTCTTTAAAATTGCTTCCATAGTGGGAGGCAAGTCAGAACAACCAATGATAACAAAATCGGAGGATACAGTTTGGTGCTTCATATCTATCATCTCCATCCTAAATCATATACTTCTTACAGTTGGTCGCAGAGACTAAGCTACGGTGGGTACCCCCTCTAAATGGGTTAGAACTGTGATCAACCACTCGCGAGTTGAATTGGTCGCGGTAACACACCGACCAAATGGGTTGGGTTAGTTTAAAACTGTGACTAAAAATGCGCGAGTCGAACAAGCGCTACATCCATGTTAGGTGCAGTTACTTGGTTACGGCTATGTATATTTCTAGGACCCTAAAATAGGAATTATTTGGGATTCAAAAAAAGAGTCGCAATCTATTAGACTTTTCAATAATATTTGCAGGAAAGTAAATGGGAATAATTTAAGGTTCGATTAAATACATGGCAATAAAAACCAATTGCTATAATTTTGTTTCAAAATTTTAACTTTAACATAATTTCGATATTAGGAGCTTCTAATGCTTTCAGCCATTTTCAATAGTATACTTCTTAGTAGGTTTGCTAGTAGTGGGTAGTTTTGACCTAAAAGTGGCGCTCGGAGCTGGGGCACGCATATCTGAGAAAAGAAAAGAACATTGTTTGGTTTACGTAATTCGGAATCTGATTTTCGTAGCGTGGAAGGCGTCCCACAAGGTGGACCGAGATCCTTGTGAAAGCCGCAGGAATCCGCTAGATGCGGGAAGCACAGAACCCTACGTCCAGCAGTGGACGTGTTTCGACTGAAATGATGATGATTTCGAAATTTAGTTGGTAGCTGTGTAATAATTTGGGGAAGTCTGGTGATATGACAATTTACTTACATAATTAGGTACCACTACATCTTTTAAGTGGATTTTCAACGTCAGTATATTAATCATTTTTATCAGGAAAGATTTTAAATAATTCTTCCTTAGTCCATAAATAAAACACAAGTTTGCTCTTTCTGTTTGTCCGTGTACTATTTATCCGAATTCGTTAATGTTCTGCCGTAAATAAATAATTATGTTCATTGACTAAGTTTTAGGTTTCCTGCATAAGTTTAAGGGAGAAGCGCCAGGACAGACCGTGAAATTCAAATTTTCTTACGTTTTTTGCAATATGCAGGTCAGTGTCAGGTTGTACGAGTATAATGTCGAATAAAACATGATTCATGACCGTAATAAGTATGTATTTACGGAATTATAACAAGTAAAATACAGGGTGAAATTAAATTCATGGGCATCCTTTTAAGAGGACATTTTACTCCAACTTTTACTATGGGACTAAACCTAAAATCGCGAAAACAGCTGTTCCTTGCATTTATGTCCACATAACTCGCCAAAATGTACGGAAGAGCAGATTTTTTTCGCGATTTCAGGTTTAGTCCCATAGTAAAAGTTGTTCATAATGAGGAGTACAATGACCCCTTAAAAGGATGCCCATGAATTCAATTTCACCCTGTATAAGTAAAATCATCAATACAACCCTCTAACTGCATATAATTCTATTGAATGCAATAAATATCAATCGAAAGGGTTATATGAACTTAGAGGGTTCTATTAAGCCACAATTGTTTCCAGAATATACTGACCACTGCTAGAATGACGACCAATAAGGGACAGACCAGGTTTATAAGCAGAGTGAGGACAGCTCGCACCAACCACCACAGACCGACCACCACCAGGACACTGGCGAACATTATCTGAAATAAAACATACAAACGGTATAAAAGTAACAGCCGGCAATCGTTTGTCAAACAAAAACGGACGAAGCTGCTTGCTAGCTATACTCCATTTACTATAGCATTAGACAGAAGTTAAAAAAGGCTCTTTTAGGGGCACACTTTGTAATAAAAGTACAACAAACATTATTACAGTCAAGATTGATGTGGAGTTAAATATAATCAATTTAAATAACAACAGTTACACTTAATTGTACTTATTTAACCTATCTACCTTCTGAAATTACAAGGCTTACATTTAATATTATTTAGTTTTTACATAAAATATTGTCGTGTCAATGTTTAAAATCTAAAAGAAGCAGGGGCGGACAGTACCGGGAACCAACCGGGTACCATTTTTCATGTCTCTATAACTCTACCAAATCTAAAATGTTACCTATTCCCTTCATAAGTTGTGGCAGCACGTGTTTTTTTTTATTTTGTCGGTTTATATAAAGGTTGTTTTTAATAAACTGATTGTTACTAAAAATTGTTACCTATCCAAGCATCGTGACGAGCAGATAGATAGAATATGCTTTATTGTATGCCATACATTGTTACTTACAAAAAAAGCACATACATTATTTATTCAAATTGTTTGAACTTAACTTGAAAATAAAAGGTTTTGTACTCCTACTTTTGCGAGCCTCTTTTTTCTAATGATATAATAAATGAAGTATAGATACATGAAAATTACCTGCGCGTCTTCATGAGTTCGTATCCAGTTCTTGATATGATACACGGCGGAGCTGCTCCCTCCTTCTTCAAAAACAACACATGGTGGTCGTGTAACACAGAACTGAAATGTTAGAATAATAATCTATATCAATGCCAATCCACGGGATCGAGTCTTATGCGGGTGAAACCACGGGGCGCAGCTAGTTTTACTATAAAAGAGTATTTCTGCAGAGTTGTGAAATAAATTGCAGACTTAAGTGACATTGCAGACTTTCACTCACAAAAACTTGAGAGGTGAAAAAGATTACAAAATTTTCAATTATTTAAATAATTTTACATACACCATTGCCAAACATATCCCTCTGCCACTGGTGGTGATCTGTGTATATGCTGCTGCCCATACTTCCAATGATGGCAGTGGCGCCTACCAGCAACACATGTAAACTTCTGTCTAGGCGGCAGTCTGCAAACAAAATACACCAAGAGTCAGTTTGCAGACTTTGGGCAAAACCCTGCAATGTCACTTATTTCTGCTTTTTTGAGAACGCAAGTTGAAAAAAATATCATAAGGAAAACAAAAAAATCTCGCGTTTTAAATTAATTTACGTAATATTTAATCTGTCCATAAATAAGTTTAAGGACATAATTGGTCTGGTTTACTTGTATTTTTTGTTACATTACCATGAAAGTGTAGTTTTCATTCACATACAGTTTAAGATCACGTGATAAACTATCGTAAACTTTAGTAATTAGGCAACAACATGTTTGTTTCTATATTTTTTATTGAGAAGGTATGTACCTACTAAATTATAATATTTGTTTCAATATGCGAATTTATATCGGTACTTATAATGAATTTGAACCAAGTTTTTATCCAGCTTTCTAGACCTAAATTAACATTTGAGGACTTATACAAGAATTCATGAACTAAAGACCTATTTAAATAATATACAAATGTATGTACAAAACACTCCAACAAAAAAAAAAAGGATGCATCAGTATTTTTTTCCCATCGCATCAAATTTCGCTACAAAACTCTTAATATTATGAAGTCACATATCACTGTCATGTCTTCATTAATAATTGAGTACAACGTTCAAGTAAGCATAAACGTTCATTCTTCATGAAGATAACATCAGACATGACTGCAGAAACAGCCATCAACCACAGAATGCGTGCATTTACTCTGTGTTGCCAATCTTCATAAAAAATACTCCTTCCGTATGATAATATATTATGACCGTAGCTATAAAAGTTGTACAACTATATGAAGAAAATAAAGTTATATTAAGGGGCCGGCGAAGAACGCATGCTAATGCGTTGTTCATACAAACGTAATACCAAAATAATTTGTAAATCAAACACTTTCTTAATGTAGTGTGTATTTATTCCGATTGGATTACAGAATGATTAAGTTCCCAAATATATATCTTCGCATCTTAAGTACCTAAGTCAATTTGTAAGTAGGAATATTTTGGGTTATCTATCATTAAACTAGGAGGCAAAGTGTTACGTTGTAGCTTAGTAGATGCTTATATACCCAGTAGTAAATTGTGTTAGACTGAATAAATAGAAGCCAACAATTACGAACTTTAGGTGATATTGAACAATACTATTATTTAAGAAAAACTCTTCCTGTATAAAATATGTATGCAAGATTCATATTAACAGGATGGGCAACTAGCTTCATATTTCTGACTGACCGACTCCCTGACAATTCAAAAGTACCTTTAAATGGTTTAATTGAAATAAATGTTTTGAGTTTAAAATTTCAACTAGAATGAAACAATTTTATTCAAATATTCATCACCGTAACAGTCCTTTTAGTCCAAAAATTATCACTTACCGTCAAACGGGGTGAATAGGGATGCAGGGGTGAATCGGGACGAAACTTTTAAATGGATTTTAACGTTGAAATAAAATAGTTTGTTGTCAATAAGGGCACGTAATCGTAATTTAAATTACAGTAAATACATTAGGGTCCTTTTTGGCCACAAACTATATTATTTTAATGTTAAAATCTCTTTTAAAGTTTTGTCCCGATTCACCCCTGCATCCCTATTCACTCAGTTTGACGGTACTGCTGTAAATACCTCCTTGCTTCAAATTATTATTACAGAAAATCACGCTAATGAAACACACAAAACATTTTCCCACTAACAAACTTAAAACAGCCCTTAATATAAACAATTAACGGCTTAAATCTAACAAAGCGTCACCGTACCGTTTCGCACGAAAACGCAATTTACTAAAGAACCTACCTTCTTCCTCTTTGTTAAGGAAAAACGCCTCATTATCGTGGCCCTGTAATTTTCTCACACACCGATCTTTCTCACATACACATAATTTAAACTTTACGAAGTAAGGTAATCACAGAAGGCCTACTTTCTGCAAGGAACACAGCAGTGGCGTGCATTGGTTTTCAGAATAGGTAGCCACTAGGCCGGGTCCAGCTTAGGCAAACGCAATCACTAATCAGAAAAAAAAAGCGAGGTCAAAAGTGTGGTTATTTGAGTAGGCATGCCTACTTAAGGGTAATAAATTGCGAAGGTCGGACGTCATGGTATTACGCGTGAGACGTACGTATTTTTAACTTTGTCGTATTAACTTAAACGAGTAAAGACCAATGACAATGTGCGAATAGTACGGGAGCCTAGTAGGCCGGCGACTGCCTACTACCGCGCGTGTTTCTATGAAGATTTTGTTTTTGTTAGGTATGGTAATTTAGTGAGTTTCTTAATTGTGGGGCGCACACACCAAAATGTAATTGACAGGCTTATGTTGATATATCGAGGTAGGCGCTGCTTATATGCCTATATGCAATGCACGCCACTGGAACACAGAATATGCTACTAGACAGATATCTACAATATTTTGCTATCTTCTATTATATTTTTCAAGTAACAGTGAGTCTTCTATGACACTATTTAAACTGCGATTTATACATAACAAAATTTCTCGTATTTTAAATATATTTTATCAATTAAAATATTATTGAAAAACTACATGATCAGGACATACAGTCTCGTAGGCAAAGATGTCAAACAAAAAAAAAAGGTAAAATTCTAACTCACAAGATCGCGAATAACTGGAGACCATTTTTTTAAAAACTGGTCACCCATTTTCAATAAAGAAAATGTGCTAATATGTTAATTCAAAAAACTCGTGAATAGTTGTTAAAACATGATTGTTTTTAAAGAAATTGATATTTTTGGACGAGTTTGAATTTTCTCTCTAGACCATGATATTTTGTTGTCAGTTGTGACGGAACGGATTTTTCTTTTTTTAAATAATAGATTTAGTGAGAAAAAAGCACTGACCTCTATTGTACATAATATATGATAGAGATCAGTAGCAAAAAGTATTTATTTTGAATCTCCTATTCATTCTACAGTTATATTACTATACTGATTTTGCATTACAAAAATTTTGCGTCATTTCTACCTTCAGTGATCTTTGTTCTCGTTGCTATAAATTTATTGTCAGAGGTAGAATAATTGTAAAAGGATTGTATATTTTATTAGGCAGCGCACATCGGGGCGGCGTCATTATAGTGTGCATGTCGCAATAAAATGGTTAAAGCCGTGATACATAGTCATATCCCTAGGGATATAGCTATATACCGTAATAGTTATATGAAAGCGGTTCATAACTATCTTACTAGACTAATACAGTGAAATAATTAAAATTTTATATTTTCTTTATTTAAAAAACTATCTGATCAATTAGTACAATACTTCTATCTTCCTTTAATCTTTAGCTTTTGTTAAGAAATTATCACAACAAAAGCAAACTATACAATAAGCTGTCAGTCATTAAAATAATTAACATCAGTAAAAACAATCTGTTTTTTATATTTTAGCATAGAATCAACAAATTACCATGTTAAAAAGTACCTACGTACCTACTTTATAAAAATCTTGGACATTTATTTATTTATTTAGTTTATATTGCATTCATGTCGTTTACAAGGTTGTTAAAAATCAAATAAAGGTTTCGTACATGAACCCTGCTAGGGCACCGCAACATTATGTTTCGTAATTATAAATTAAGTTATTATTGCATGCATTATTATATAAAGTTATTTAAAAATATATTATTACAATTTTAATGTCATCATTTCATTATTAATTAATTTATTATTGGATGTCTTTATTAAATTTATACATTATTACATTGCGTCAATCTTGAAATAAAATCTAAAATATTGATATTACAGAATGTCAATTTGTTAAAAACTCATTTAGGCTATAATAACACTTCTGTATTAGGTGCATTTTAAGTGCACATAATAAAGAACTACCTTTCATACACGGTTGCCGTCAACACTCATCGACGCCTGCAGTTGCTTCTGTCGTTGACACGTGTTGCTCGTGTGTATCACCACCGGTTACCATATCCGTACCTTTTTAACACTTTGAGCGGAACATCTGGGTTTTCAAATTTTTGTTGCGTGGCGCACTATTTTCTCATACAAAATACGTTTAGAATGTATGTGTGTGAGTAGCCTTATAAAGTGTACAAAAAAACTAACGTGGAGTGGCGCCAGCAGTCCGAAAATTTAAAGTGATACGGCGCGTTGACGTAGCTTGAAGCAATTGGTATAAGCCGCAGCCGTTTATACACGTTGTTTAAAGAAAGACATAGTTTTTGCTGGCGTGATTAAACGTTGTGTCAAATAGCGTTTATCAAATTTTACGTATTATAACGTTGCTCCGCTCAAAGTGTTAAATAGAGCCACAACAAATTATAAATGGATATTGATAGCCGGGGGCGACCTCATTTAGCGAGTAACCCCGTGGCCAGGAGCTACATGCTCAAGCGACACGCGTCTTGCGGCGGCCGCTGCATAGAAAACAAATGAAAGACGTTGTTTGAAGAGCATACTACACACTAGTCTCGATGTAAAGCTGATGTATACATGTAAAGCTGTGAATTTACCTATTGTGGTATAGCAATTTTTTTTAGGTGCATCGTCTTCACTTATAATTAATTAGATGACCGGACAAACGTTGTCCTGTCCTAGCAGCGCCACCTACCGGACCCAATTGTAAATCTAAACCAACTAGGGACCCACTTAAACACACAAAAAAAAAACAATAAAATCGTTCCAGCCGTTTAAGAGTTCAGTGACATACACACGTACAGAAGAATTATATTTATATATATATATAAAGATGTATAAGAAGTATTGTAAAACATTTTAAAAGAATAACGGTGGAGTTTCTTTACCATTCATCTCTTAGATACGAACCTACCTTTTGGAAGGGACAACTAGAATCAATTCTATTTTCTTGTACATTCTGACGTCCAAAAGCGCCTTTTATGTGCCTATTTGAAATAAATGCTTTGACGTTGCCTTTGAACTGTTCCTAAAAGAGCGCACACACAAGCTTACTGAAAATTATCAGACAGCGTCCTACAAACGGTAGCTGAGTGACGAACAAGGCGTACACGAGGGGATCCTTTGAAGAGGACGACGAAGAAAAAAGGCCCACGTTAATTAGAGTTGACCCAAATGATAACCAACATTATCCTTTATCCTAATTTTTAGGTCAACGCCATTTTTCCATCCATCTTCATCAACCGTTATCTGAATTTTCACTTCCTTCTAAGCCTAAGGGGCCGTCTCCACGAGCGAGAGAATCGCGGCGATAGTCTCGCCGTGCCATCAAATTTTCGCGGCGATGATATCGCCGTGTGGAGACACGTTCTAAGAGAGTGTATAGAAATACGTGCCACGACAATAATATCGCCGCGATTCTCTAGCTCGTGGAGACGGCCCCTAATGTTAATTGTATTTTTAACAACAGAAAAATAACATTTTGCCTTCAGTTTTTTACTACAATCTTGCTCCAATTCATCAAAGCAAACAACCTTCTCAAGCTACCCAGTTTCCTTAAATTAAACATTGTAATATAGCATATCAGGCAATCACCACATAAAGTTACTTTGTTAGCATTTACGTCACAATGTCTTGGTTGACGTCGACGTTAGGCGACGTCAGCGTCATAATATTTATTATTTAATTTAACACAAGTCAAAATTCTGTTACTCAGGAGAGTGGAATAACAAAATTAATTTTGAAAGGTAAGGTTTTGGTAGGTATTATTATGATTATAGTGACTGACCGTAGTGAAAGACAGGAGGCCTTCACCTCAGGGGTTCTCAAATAAAAAACAATTAATATTCTTAAAAATATTGATAAACACTAAAAAAAATTGATAAATATAAGGCTCTTATTTTTATTTTATTTATTTACTGAATTTTATAATTCCTTTATCATTGTCCCAAAAGTCAAGCAACATTTTTAATTTGGATTGAAAACAAAGGACAAAGTTGTTATTTTTTGTTTATTCATAAAGGAGATCACCCATTCTGGGATATATATTATTTTTTGGGGACCATCAATAGTAATTACATATTTTTAAAGTACACATACAATGCATTATTTTTTGCGAAGACGACATAGTCAAGAAAAAAATGGATTCGGAGATATACAGGGAGTTAGGCGGAAGGTTAGACAAACATTCTGGCATAATGGCATTTATTGCTATTCCATTGCTAAAACATCAAATAGTTAAAAGTTTAATAACGATTTCCAAAAGTCATCTACATACATGAACTTTAACACTAGCCATTAAATTCAAGAGTTTAGAGAAAAACTATATATAGTGACGAATTCTGGGAAATTTTTCAAAAATACATAACAATAGAGTTTTCTCCAATCCTGTGAATTTTCGCCTAGGCTTCATGGGGTGATTAATTGTTGCAAAAGGGTCACACTATCACGTCCTAGATGTAAAACGTCAAATTACAAGTCACCCTGTATAATAAGATTTAACTTTAACCAAAAAAAAAACTTTACCATTTTCCGACTTCGGATTTCACGGTAGTTTTATAAATAGATTTCGCAACATATTCCTGAAATAGAGAATGAAAACGTATTTACAGGAATATCACAAACTAAAGACACTCATATAAACATAAAAAATCAATATAAAAAGAATAAAATTATAACTACTGTTGAAATGAAATCAGCGCCTCCGGAGAAAAGTAAAAAAAAATCCTATCGTATATTCTCTCCGTCCAATGTGAACTATTTCATAACTAGTTCACAAAAACCTCACGCCTTTCCCTCCCTCGTGTGTTCCGCAGAGTATAAGAAAAAAAGCAATTTTTCCATTAATTAAATTCCTACTTTATCATTTTCTAGTCCAAAAGCACTTTACTAGAAATTCCTTTGCACCAGAAGCAACATCAAAATCTCTATAACAATACAGTCAGTGTGAGGTCATCCTAATTTAATTTTTATTTTTTTAAAACACGAAACGATTATTTTTTAGATTAAATCAACGGGCTGTGGGTTGCACTAAATTTTGTCATGATAATATTATGTTCTGACACACAATGTAATGCAAGGTATGGCGTCCATGTTTAGTACTTATCGGGGTGTTTTATCTTTGGAGGATATAATGGTGCCAATCAAAATCCCAAGAATCGCAAATATGTATATTTAATTTTAAAAAAGGATGTTACATGGACGGTGGTTATTTGGCAAGTGAAGTGATACATTTGTATGAAAGGAAAAAGCGCCTACTTGTTTATTAACAGTTTCATCACAGAACGCAATGTATGTTTGCTATTACTTTTATTGAAGGCGTTATGGTCTGAACACGGAGATATCATTTTTTGAAGCAAGTTTTTCTTGGTGGTTTTATTTTTAGAGCGAGTTTTTAGTTCATGGGATATTTAAATAAAGAGGTATTGTAGGTACTAGCTATAAAATATTAATTTATTTTTGTGTTTTCGAGAATTTTTTATTACAAAAATAACTCACCATTTGCTAACAATCCTAACTAGAGGCAGATTTACTGTCTACTATTCGTTGTCAGAAACAGCAAACAAGCCCACACAATTTGAACCATCTCCGGAGAAAACGTAATTTAAAATAAACTCACAAAATCTTGAACCCCGTAGCCCCCTACTCTAAGCGAAGTGATAAATTAAAGCTTAGCATGCTCGTGACATCTGCTGCGGCCGCCATATTTTTATTTAGACTAGTAAGCGCCTGTTGTGTCGTCTGCCAGACATTAAGACTTGGATTATGTTCGGTCTTTGCTGACTAGACACTATTTCATTAAGATTAAATGTTTTGTTGTCTTTTTTGTGAGCTTTTTCTTGATAGAGTGCCATGGAAAACTAGTGTAAAATCTTATAGATGTAGGCCTACCTATTTCTTTGTTTTGCAATGTGTGAGTGCTTTTGAACTATGCGCGTACTACAACAATATAAACGGAATTGTTTTATTAACATTTCCGATAAATTTTAATCTTTATAATTACATAGAGGGGCCCGTATCGGTATGTTAAACCGTTTGTCCCGGCTGTCATTCGTGGATCTTTGACAGTCGTTACGGGTAGTCAGAAGCCCGAAAATCTGACAACCAGTCTTAACAAGGGGGTATCGTATTACCCATTAACTGGGTTGTGGAGGTCAAATAGGCAGTCGCTCCATATAAAATACTGGTATTCAGCTGCATCCGGTTAGATTGGAAGCCGACCCCAACATAGTTGGGAAAAGGCTAGGCAGATAATGATGATGAATTACTTATGTATAAATAATTACATCTCCAATGATTAAGTTAACAACGTGTTACCTATTCTTGGGGCCTATTTGAGAAGTTTGCCTGTTTGCCAATATCATTCAAGATTTACGCATGCTGCCCGATATTCAAGCTTAACAATTTACATTAGAATTGATATTATCTTAAGAACAACTCTGCCAATCGCATGGACAGCGAAACAGAGTTGCAAAATGCTATTTCAAGCCCTAAACAAAACCTTTTATCATTGAAGAAAGTCAAAAAGAGCAAATAAAATAATCAAAGCGTGCAGTAAGTAATTAGCAGAGTAAACAGTACGTTCACATGTTACGATGAGCACTCTTAGGACAGATACGTGTAAACATTGACACGCTTGTGACTCGTTCTAAATGACGTGTCGAATAATTTTAACACATCGCAGTTTTAGTCGTAAGCCTTGTAAAATAAATGGGCGCGCTACTGTTGTAGTAACAGGAACAGAAGGTTCACTCTTTGTTTAACGTTTACGGTACAGTAATTTTATTCTAGGTGCATCGTCTTCACATATAATTTTGTAAACCATTTTTAAAAGAGTAACGGTGGATTACCTATTCTTGTCCATACGAAACTACCTCTTGCAAGGGGCGAATAGAGTCAATTCAATTTCTTTTTGTAAATTTTGACGATCAAAAGTGCCTTTTATAATCTATTTGAAATAAATTATTAGAATTTGACTTTTTACCTTATAAGGAAAAACAGAACCCTTTTCAGATCACGTTTTGTCCGTCTGTCACAAAAGTTTTTCTCGAGACCTATGCAACGTAGGATTTTGAATCTTGGCATTATTTTAGATCTCGATAACGCACATAGATCGCCAGTCAATTACCAAAAAAATATTTTTGTTAAGGAAAATCGTACACTAATTTGTAATTGATTACCTGAAGCATTTCTTCCGAGCGATTGTGTATGGTCTGCCTTCTGCGATCCCAACAGGCGTACCAAATGGCCTAAGCAGCTTTGCTTCGATTCTGCACATAACATTTTGGGCTAGTGATATTTGAAAGCTAGTTCCCGTAATTAAAAACGTTCAAAATATAGTCGCAATCTCATCTCAGCGACAATCAATGTCAAAAACTTGTCAAAAATGTAGGGAAATTAGTGGTTTTATGACAGATTGGGGCTGAGATCAGAGGGGCAATTTTCGTAATTTTAAGAACGTTCACAGTCTGATCTTAGTCTATTATGTCCTCACAATATTTTCATTCACCGTTTTTAGAGCAGTGGTGATAAAATAAATTACACAATGTTTGTAAAGTGCCTGTGAACCCACAATATACGAAACGTAATTAGGAGCTGTTACCACTGCTCACAATAATTATCATCATCATTTCAGCCGAAAGACGTCCACTGCTGGACATGGCCTCCCCCAAGCACCTCCACTTCGACCGGTTTTGTGCTTCTCGCATCCAACGAGTTCCTGCGGCCTTCACAAGGTCGTCGGTCCACCTTGTGGGAGGCCTTTCAACGCTACGTCTTCCGGTACGCGGTCGCCACTCCAGAATCTTTCGGCCCCATCGGCCATCTGTTCTGCGAGCAATGTCCCTACTTCCCACAAGGGTCGTACCGGAGAATGGGCAGCAGCGTTCTCTATGCATTTACTATCATACTGCGATCGCCAACCCGCATGCCAAGCGTGGCGATTATGGCAAATCCCCCCCCCTAAGAATGACAAGCACTGCTCACAATACTGGAAACAATTCGCTCGCCTCTGAGTTCTGATGCTGAAAGCATCCTCACCCAGGTCGAAGGATATTTAAGCAGTTATTCAGGCCACATACTTGACTTTGTGTGGGGAGATATCGCACTACATACGCCTACATAACAGTCGGTCAACACAATTGAATTTCTTACCGAGTAGTGTAAGAACTGTACCTTTTGCCAAACTTTTCCCCCATTTTCGTTCAAGAATAAATGTCTTAGCAACCCAGAATGACTGAATATTTAAAGTCTATCTAGACTTTTTCAAGCTCTTGAGTGTGTTTTACATTTTAAATGTGCAAAAGGGTTTTTTGGTGATGCTTCGTTGTGCAAGAACTTTTTACTGGTGGTCGTTAGTGTGCTATGGAAACTAGAGTCAATAACAAAAGTGGTTTTGCATTGGCAATTTGGCTGTTTGACTGTGTAACTCCGTGTCAGAAGTCATAAAACATTTTGTGGTGTTTGATATGCCTAGTTTTTTTTATAACACTTTTTACACATAACTTTTATCTGAAGAATAAATATTGCAGTTTGACAGGTTTTTTTTATAGAGAACTAGCTGCATCCCGCCGTTTTACCCGCATAAGTCTCGATCCCTTGGGAATTTAAAATTATTTTATAGACAAAAGTAATCTGACTACTAAAACACTCTTAATCGTAAAACCTTTACAATATGATTTATATAAAATATAGTTATGACCAGCAATTCAAAATAATAATAATAATTGATTAAACAAACTAAACCCCCAGTGCTAAAATCAGTTCATAAAGTTCTGGTCAAAATAGAAATAAAGAATGAGAAAGAAATATCACAAAAACGCAAAGAAAAATCACACAAGTTCAAAGGAGAAAGATACATCACACAAACATATTCATACTTATCTCTGAAAATAATAAACTACAAACCATTCAGAGCGATGTCATCCGCCCGCTCTGCCGCAGACGTCTGTAAATTCACTCTGAGTTTTTTTTCTCCTGGATTAATATTCCTTTAAAACGACAGCATGGTGACTTGCTTTGTGGAGAGGAAAAACTTTTGAGGTATCACATTCACAAGTTGTTTGATACTGAGCGAATAAAATGTGCTTTGTAAAAAAAATACACTACAAAATGATAAATAACTTTAATTTCGGAAGTCGGTGTCGTTGGCTCCGCATTTTCGTTTATTGACACCGACTTCCGAAATTAAAGTTGTTTATCATTTTGTATTGTTTTTTTTTTTTGAAGTCGGTTTTTTTATTAATCAGTTTTTTTTTATACAGAACCTCCTTTTTAATTTGAATTCGGTTAAAAAGAAAGATGTCAAGTAACGTAATTAGGTAAGCGCTATCGAATGGCATAAAAATAGAGTGATCATCTACCTAGCCTTTTCCCAACTATGGTGGGGTCGGCTTCCAGTCTAACCGGATGCAGCTGCATACCAGTATTTTACATGGAGCGAATGCCTATCTGACCTCCACAACCCAGTTACTGGGTAATACGATACCCCTTGTTAAGACTGGTTGTCAGACTTTCGGGCTTCTGACGACCCGTAACGACTGTCAAAGATCCACGAATTACAGCCGAGACCAACGGCTTAACGTGCTTTCCGAGGCACAGAGGGGTCTGAGGGGCAATTCTCTTAATTTTAAGAACGTTCACAGTCTGTTCACAGTCTCAATCTGTCAAATATACTTCTAACTTCCCTACATTTTTGACATGTTTGTTTGTCGCTGAGATGAGACTGCGACTAGATTTTGAACGTTTTAAATTACAAGAATTGGCCTTCTGGTCTCGGTATTTAAAGATGATCACCCATCCACAGATCATCCGTGGCAACCGTAGCTTAACCTGATCGATTGATCCGTACGGCTGTTATTATTTAGCCTCGGGCCCCTCATAAAAAGTAAAATAAAAATGGAGTGATATTTAAGCGAAAAATCGTATTCATTTTCAAAACTTCATCATTAAATGTCGTGGCGTAGCAAAATCGTAGCAAGCGCTACGCCGTAGCTCAGTTCACATTTAAGTTTTTTCTTTAGTAACAAGTCGTTACCCCGATAGGATTTCGCATCGGAAGCTTCTCAGGAGCAGTAGACGAGTTTCCAAAGAAACGATTACTTTATTTTACTTACAAAAAGCAGTCTAAAGTCTATTCAAACTAATGTTTCAAATTAATATTATTTCAAGTTAAATAAATATCAACTTTGTAATTAAGTTGATGTCAGAGTGACTAGCACTATTGAAAAAGTTATAAAAATGTTTGAAATTGTAGCGTAAACTGAACTTTATTGTGTAGGATTTAAAGTTATTTTTCCCTAAACTAATATTTGTTTACATTTTCCGCAAATAAATCGCGAATGCCGATTAGGTACAAGCTTCTACACTTCTAAATAAAAATAAAAAAACTTTTATACAAATTCTTATCCCCTGTGTGACCCTATTAGAGGATGATTTTTCAAACATCCTTCTCTAGCTTTCGAAGGAACTTTTGTGCAAAAAACAACCGACTTCAAAAAAAACACTACAAAGTGAAAATAACTTTAATTTCGGAAGTCGGTGTCGTTGGTTCCGCATTTTCGTTTTTTGACACCGAATTCCGAAATTAAAGTTATTTATCACTTTTACTACAAAGTGATAAATAACTTTAATTTCGGAATTTTTTGTTTTTTTTTTTGAAGTCTGTTGTTCGTTTTTGTAAAAAAGTTTTTATTTTTCACTTATTAGTTGTACCTACCCCACGAAAAAGTAAACGACAAAATCGTTAATGTACACAATGTAGATAAATTTTTAAATTTTTGTTGATTTTTCAAAAACGGCTCGTCCGATTTCAATAAAATTCTCATGGGACCATTTGGGAAGTATACCCTTTTCAACAAAAAAATAATTTTTCAAATCGGTTGGCAAGCGACGGAGTTATGCGCGAACAAACATAAAAAAAAAAATTACAAACATCCGAATTGAAACCTCCTCCTTTTTAGAAGTCGGTTAAAAAAATCAAGCTGTGGTTTACGCTGTGCGTTGTCCG
This sequence comes from Amphipoea oculea, assembly GCA_945859645.1. Taxonomy (NCBI): domain Eukaryota; kingdom Metazoa; phylum Arthropoda; class Insecta; order Lepidoptera; family Noctuidae; genus Amphipoea; species Amphipoea oculea. The sequence continues at coordinate 2,553,139 of OX243862.1, forward strand.
TCAGCGAATGAATGAAAAATTTAAGACTTCTGATAGACAGCTCATATTTGGAATGTAGTCTCTGCACCACGGCATTTCCATCCTTAACCTTTTAACCGCCCGACTTCATCAGTTGCCGTAACCCAGCGCCTGAGAAAAAAAACGATTTTTTTTTATTTATTTATTTATTCAATTCTTACCTACAATTACCATTACAGATCAGCGATCCAATGCGATAAAGAGGTATATAATAATATACCTGATAGAATACAGCGTAATTAAATAAAAAAGTACATTAAACGAGCTGTGGTATTTGGTCGTAAATATACGACCCTGGTGAAATGGACACGAAAATATTTGTCGGATTAACCATAAGCATAAGCTTCTCGTATGATAGTGTGGATATTTCTAACAAGTTATGCTGTGTTGTCCCTAGAACCATTCAAGGATGTGATGTGCACACACGACCTGTTTTCGCCGCCTCCTAGTCGTACAAATGCAGGCTTGCGGGCATCTCCACGTCGCCTTACAGGCAATTTCAATAAGTCCTTCTCTAACTTGGATCTATTTGCTTTATCCGTAGGAAAATTTAGAAACGCATTGCTTGACACAATACTTGAATAATATTGAATCTTTAGTTTTCCTTCGTAGCTGTAATTTATATATATCTTATTTTGTGTACTTATCTATTCTTTCTTGTCTGTTAACTTTATCAACATTGTCTTTGACATTTTGTTTATTTGTGGAGAACGTTGTTAGTTGCACATTTGTATAACTCCTTATGTTCTATTTACTTGTAATATATAATGGGTAATTGTTTGTTCTTCCGAATAAATAAAATAAAATAAGCGGTTAAAAGGTTAAAGGCAAAGTTAAAATGTCTCATGCGACAGTAAATTCACCAGCACTTGGACTATTTAAATCAGAATACTGCATTGCTATTTGACGGCGTAAATAGGTAAAGGAAATAGTCAAAAGCGTCTTATCAGAGGACTTGTCATGGAAGATGCGGTGCATATGAGATCGGTCTTTCATTTTTCTTTATATTTCTAAGATGGCTTTAAGAGAAACATTTTACATTCAACCTGGCTTGACATAATGTTTATTTATATCATTTACTTGAAGGATCAGGTGGAAAAGTCGCTGAAATCGATTTGTGCTATTATAACCACTGTAAAATAGTTTTAATTTGGTATGTTTATCCTTCTTGTTTTATGAGGTACACATACACCCTCTTACTAATAAACGTATTATATCAGATGAATAGTTAAACACCGATTTCTCTCTTTCAGTCGTCAGTAATTTGACTTTCAAAAGAAGAAGACAAAACGTTGTGTAACTATACAGACGCTATACAACGGTTAAATAAACAAATAAAGTAAAGAAATAAATAAAAGAGAACCTCCAAAAAAATTACTATTAGCATCACTTTTCAAGCTAAGAATGGAATAAACCCGAGAAGACACTTAGTTACTTAATGTTGCCCTAAACTGGTCACGACTTTCAAAAATTGTTGCGATTACGGAACTTTTTTTTTAATGCCTTGACATTTTCGGAGGTAAATGAGAGGAAAATTAACTTCGTTGAGTTTTGTCTGAGTGATTTATGATTTTGAAGCACTGGGGTGGCAGAAAAAGGGACCACTGTGCGACGGTATGACGCTATCATTAAATCAAAGGTTTTTGGCGCACTGTGGGGTAAAAGTGAACAGTTATTTTAAGCTTATCTTTAGTATTATGACGAGCAGAAGTCCTTGTGTTCACGTTGGGACTTGATGTGTACTTACGTATATTATATATAAATATATCGGCGCAAATACAACAGTTCACCTATTATATCAGCGAGAATATTTAAGTTTCCTAATCTGATTATAAATCATAAATCATTAATACACGTTACGTTAAGCAGCATGTCATTATTTCTCTTATTTTAATTTCAATACTTAACCTAAAAACTTGTGAAAACGTGGGAGGAGTCCTATAAATACGGCCGCACTGTCGGCGCTCTGTCCCACTCCGTTCTCAATGCACGCAGCAAATTGTCACTAAAGTGCAAATTGCGCATTTATGCAGCGTGCATTCGTCCAATAATGACATATGCCTGTGTAGTCTTCGCTCACGCAAAGCCCCACCACCTCCATAGGATGCAAACCCTCCAAAACCGTTTCCTCCGAAAGGCTACGGGATCCCCTTGGTTCGTCCGAAATGAGATCCTCCATGTTGACCTCAAAATCCCCACTATCCAACAATTCATGAAACGCCTTTCCAAGCGTTTCTTTGATACCGCCGCCAAGCATCGCAACCCTCTGGTTGTCGAGGCCGCCAGGTATACTCCCTCCCAAATCAGCAAATGTCGCCGTCCAAGGCATGTTCTCTTAGACCCTGACGACCCCATTACCCTCCTCCAGGAGAGTAACAGGGCAACCAGTACAGTACACAAAAACAAAAAACCGACATTCTAACCTCGCCGAAGAGGTCCCTCGCGACGTCCCCAATTAAATACCCCCCCCCCCCCCCCCCGACCCTTGCTCGATGAAGTGCCAGCCTGCGCCGCAGCTGAGTCTGTAGCTTTAAATTCCCGACTGTGACCTCTGAGTTTGTTTCGGCATTTCTTCTCAGAGCAGTCAGATAGGAAATGCCGGCCCCATCAAGCTTAAATAATAAAAATCTGATCCAGCCTGTCCCATCTTGCTGCCCTCTCCAGCGACGCTCTAAGCCGAGGTTCGTACCACACAGAGGGTGCCCTTAGCGTGTAGTCGCTTAATATAGTAGATATTCGCCCTGGCTGGAGGCTTTGTCCGGTTAAGTAGTCACGACCTCTCAAGGTCAACTACGAGATGCCATTTCTAAAAAAAAAAAAAAGGCGCTCTGACATTTGTGGTCGAGCCGTCGTACAGTACGGACCTCTCTAGGACATCTTTGCACTACCCGTTGAATATACGAAGCTTACCTGGTACTCGTGAAGTTTTCTTTCGAAGACCCAAATATGAGTCATCATCAGAAAGTCAAGAATTGTGACGTCACACTTTTTAAAAACACGATGGAGGTACCTCCTTCTTCATATTTTTTTTTTGCGTTGTTTTCGTTTATTTTATTTATTGCTGTGCAAGTCGCATGCTCGTTCTCGGCATAGAATTGCTTAATTTTTTTTGGCTAATAGCTAGCAGGTTGCTGCGTTACAAAAAAAAATGTATAAAAATTATTATAATTATTTTAATTTTTTTTTATTTTTATTATTTTCGGAAGGCTTACAGACTAATAACATCATAACAACATAATATATAACTTAAATTGCTAATTACAAGCCTCCACAGATAGAACAGTTACAGCCAACTATGCTGATAGCGAGCACCGAGCCAGGCTTAAGAAACGCTGGCGTGATGATTTGGACTCGTTCCTAACCGATTGGACAAAGAAGGCACAGCACAAGGAAATGTGGAAGAAAATGCGCTAGACCTTTCTTTACCCAGCAATGGGAGAGTACAGGCTAACGGGAAAAAAACTCACCCTAAACAATTAAGTGCTGGTTGAAAGCTTTAAAAAAAAACAAAAGCAATATAACAATAATATCTGAACCTAGAAGTACATTTTCATTTCGTTTTTCATTCTGCATATAATTTTCTCTTTGAGTGTTTCTGTGTACCACACACACACACACACACACACACACATTCTATACAGTATTAAGTATAGTATTCGACTTCTTTGAACTAAATAAGGACAGGTAACTTAAAACTTAAAGACGATTATCAACATTGTAAATGGAGGAGGTATGAACACAACAAGATGGAATAAGCCTTAAATATACAAAGAACAACTCTTTAACATGATATTTCATTCACAAATCAGCAAGTATCTACTTACGTATTCAAAAGTACTCAAAGTACCTCTAAGCTAAATGTATGTGCAAATGTGTCATAATACTTATGTGCGTAAAAACTTTAAGCACCTACTCTACCTGCCTTTGTTTTCAACTTCAGCAAAAATATTCATAAAATAAGTTAGGGTAGGTTCAGTCAGAACAGAACGCCCGCATGACATGCGCTTACTTTGCTTAAATAGAGTCTAACTGTTTGTTAGACGAGAAATTCTGAAACGAACTGCTGAAAATTTTCTCGAACATCTTTTAAATTATATAAATAAAAACACACAAAAGTAATGATTAAATTGTTTATTTCATAATATGGTGCGACCCGTGCGACGTGTATTTTGTCATATATTTGTGACGTTGGCGTACAGGGTATGATTTCGTTTGTCACATATATGTGACAATGGCGTTCAAAAGGTTAATGGACGAACATTTACTATTTATAGCAAAAATAATGCTGTATTCAAGCCAGTTCCAAAATGTTTGAGGAATTATCTCATCATCTGCCTAGCTTTTTCCCAACTATGATGGGTCGGCTTCCAGTCTAACCGAATGCAGCTGAATGCCAGTATTTTACATGGAGCGACTGCCTGTCTGACCTCCACAATCCAAAGAAAGAAAAAAAAAAGAAATTATCTACCTTCAGTAATTATCTATTATAGTATGGAGAGCTGTTGGGATTAATCAAATTATACAAGCTTTTCACATTAACGAGTTTCAGTGTATTAAAACAGACATATCTTATGACTTACCAACTGAATTTCGACAAACTGTAATACGACAAGATTTTATTTCAACACTATGGAACTCCGACACGTCTTCGTTTCGACAATACGTTAGTTCGAAATACCACTACTGTACCCCGACCAACACATCAAAACTCAAATAAATCAACTCAGCCTATCGCAGTCCATTGCTGGACATAGGCAGGGGCCTATGTCCAGCAGGCGTAGGGGGCGCAGCCTGGGAGGGCCCAGGCTGCGCCACAACACCCTGTCCCCCTGTTAGACCATCCCAGCCACTTTCTAAAGGTGGTCGGTCTACTTATCTGGGGGCCGTCTCACAATACGCTTACCGATACGCGGTCTCCTCTCCATGACTCGTCTACTTCACCAGCCATTACCAGCTCTGTCCACTATTCTGTATATAGTCATCGTAAAATTTACTTTAATGCAGTTGATTTAAAATCTTAACTTGAATGACAAGTTATTTGCTGTGTCGGAGTGGTGCTGTGATTACCTTTACTCTGCAAGCTATGTAGGTATCTCCGGTTCATAAATATCATTTCTTTTTGAAGTGAAAACTTCTTTAGCGGCGTTGAACACTTTTTGTAATGGGTAAAAAATGTTAAACTCGCGTCAGGGCATCGCGTCAGGACACGTGACCGTCAGGAGAGATTCCCCCCCCCCCATCTCTTTCTACGGCGGCGCCAACCGAAGTGAACCAATTGAGACACGATAATGGATATATGGATGGATAGATGGATGGTGATGGTGATGGTGATGGCGATAGCGATGGTGATGGCGATGGCGATGGCGATGGTGAAGGTGATGGTGATGGCGATGGCGACGGTGATGGAGATGGTGATGGCGATGGCGATGGTGATGGCGATGGTGATGGCGATGGTGATGGCGATGGCGATGGTGATGGCGATGGTGATGCGATGACGATGGCGATGGTGATGGTGATGCGATGTGATGTGATGGTGATGGTGGACGCGGACGGGGATGGACAGCTGATGGCTCGACCGTCTGTGTAGTAGCCACACTGCTGTGTATTCGTAAAATTCGTATATATAAAGTGTTTCAAAAAATGGAAATTGAACAAAGTGCATCGATTAATGAAAAAAGTGACGCAGAAATAGTGAACAAAACTTAGTTATATTAATTCAATTAATAATTGATTTATTTCAACGTTAATATTCAAGTTTTCACTTCTGCCGGCACTCCCGGAGTGCAACCCGTTTTTTTAGACACCAAAACTGATAGTATCACACCATAATATCACATTTTACCCAAGTTTATCACAAAACTACATATTAAAGGAAGTACTTCGTGCAAAATAAAATACATCACAAATCCCAGTTCAAACCACAAAGCTAAAGTACTTGCAACTCAAGCTCATTGAAATTGAGTTCAAAACTACGGAACCCGAACACCGTTCAATCTGCTAACTGCACAGTATGTATGAACCTTTGATCCAACCATTCGAGAGGTATTTAAACAACGCCCAAACTTTCTCAAGTAATTTCAGAGCGCGTCGTTCATATTGCGTTGTGTGCTGTTGTAAGGTCAGTAGAAAAACAATGTGCTTAGTTTTTAATACAACTTTAGCTTTTAGTTTTAGACAATTTTATTTAGATCATAACTTAAAATTACGCCTGTTCTTTTGTTAAGGATTAGACAGAGGTGTACCTATGCTTATACCGATGTATATGTTTGTATTAATACCTAAAATGAATTCAATTTAATTAAGTAATACTCGTACATATCATGTGAACCCCACATTTATCTAGTGGAAGTCCCATGTAATAGGGGACGAACCTGTTGCCATCAACCAGGCACCAATCCAGTCTTCAGTCTGATTGTACTAAGTCAATGTGAAGGTATGCTAAGAGTAATATTAGGTACAGTCACCAAAGGAGATAAGTAACCAGATTCGTCGGATATAGTTGAAGTTTAATAAGAAACCATTGGATATTTTCGAATAAAATTTAATTTAGTTAATAGAAAACAAACAGTTAATTTATCAAATTAAGTTTCATTCGAAAACATCAAACGGTTTTTTACTAAACTTCAACAGACTATATCCGACGACCCTGGTTAGATACTTATCTTCTTTGGTGACCGTACATATTGATTGAGCTATTCATTATAATTTCCTGATGTTTGACGACAAACAAAAAAAATATTCAACCGAATTGAGAACCTCCTCCTTTCTTGGAGTCGGTTAAAAACGAGCGCTGATTGCTAAGGCCGCTTTCACATTAGGACGTTAGCAGCGCGGCTGACGCGCCGCAGTTTAGATCAGTGTGGCGCACTTCATTTCAAAAATGGATTCCGACGGGGAAACAATGTTGCTCCAGCTTTTGATAGTACTCTATCGGTGTCATCTATGTATAATATATCGTACGCCTGCAACATTGGCTCAATGCCTGCTGAGCGCACGCGGTGGCCGCGCCGGCCGCGCGTGGCCGCTGCGCTTTTGTTTATAGTGTAAAAATTCTGATTGGGCGACAGTCGTGCATCTGTCACGCGACTGTCGCACTGCTAAGGCCACCTCAATGTGGAAGCGGTCTAAGAAAGCCACTTGGATTAAAAAACTGTTATTATCTACAACTTCATACCAACTTTATTAGCCTAAAACAGTCAGTTCGGAACGCCAAGTTTAAGATTAGCTTTAGAACTACTGACAAAACTTTTAACATTACATTGTAAAATTTGCTAGGAATCTTCTCCTCATAAGTTCATCAGTACATCTGTTCTGCTGACGGTACCAAATTGTCCCGCCATATTGAATATTCTATTTGTGTTATTAGTACTTACTGACGTTTGTTCGTGCTTATCAGTAACTTCTAATAGCTATTTCACGTTTATTAGACTAGTCTCGTGTCAAATCTCTCTCTCTCGAAAGAGATTTCGGTACATACTTAAATAAACTATTAATTGAAGTATGATTGCAGGTTTCATAGGTATGAAGTGTCTAATGTTGTGCTGTTTAAATTACAGAGAGTGGAACTATTTGCCAGGGTCGGTGTTCCGTTCCACATGAGCAAGTGTGAACTGGCATCTTTAATTTATTTATTGACTAGCTGCGTCTCGCGGTTTCACCCGCGTAAGTCTCGATCCCGTAGGAATATCGGGATAAAAAGTATCCTATGTCCTTTCCCAGGACTCAAACTATCTCTGTACCAAATTTCATCTAAATCGGTTAAGCGGTTTAGGCGTGAAAAGGTAACATACAGACAGACAGACAGAGTTACTTTCTAAAACTTTGGGTTCTAAAACAGCTGGCACCCCGGCGGTGACAAGAGCACGGTACGTGCCTTAACCTTTTCCATCAAATGTATTGCAAAAACCCTCCATTTATTAATGATAAATTGCTGACTTGACTCCGTAATATTGACGAATTTCCCCATATTTTTATACTTAAACTTAAGTATACTATTACAATCTTCAGAACCTTTCTAACCCCTAATGCGCGCACACACAATTAAGCTCCGAACAGACCTTTTAAAAACAAAACAAGAATAACAATAATAATAACAACAAACAAAGGCATCAGGCTAAAAGCCTCGGACACGACTTCAAGCGACGTTTACAGTTCCAGCCAATAAGCTTATGTTAGAAGATGGCGGAGCTATAATCTGCAATATTGGAGTATTCACGTGGTCACCATTAACTTTTTGGGAGTATACGGGTGTGGTGGATGGCGAGCGTGTGTTTATAAATACATATATTTAACCGACTTCAAAAAAGGAGGTTCTGTATTCGACCCTTATGTATGTATGTTTGTATGTCCGCGATTTTCTCAAAACTAATGAAGCAATTCATATTTTTTTTCTTCACTAAAGTGATCTACATACTTTCAGAAAGGTTTAAGTATATAAATCATTCGGTAATTATTTTTATGTACAAAGTTATATGCATAAATGTACTGCATCTCCGGCATTTCTATGCGAATTTGGATGATTCTATTAGTCGGTGTCTTCAATTCTTCAGTGCACTAGTGTTGATTGAATTTGTGTGGGGTAGGTGTAAATAAAAAGTGAAAAATAAAAACTTTTTTACAAAACAACAACCGACTTCAAAAAAAAACTACAAAGTGATAAATAACTTTAACTTCGGAAGTCGGTGTCAAAAACAAAAGTGCGGAACCAACGTCACCGGCTTCCGAAATTAAAGTTAAATATCACTTTGCAGTTTTTTTTTTGAAGTCGGTTGTTTTTTCATTTACTTATTGCATTTCATATTATAAAAAGATGTTACAAAGGGTTTAAAGCTAGGTAATATGGACTCTGTAAGGGCATCGCATAATCAGCCTATATTGTTCCTGTTAGGAATTATGGAACGCAACCATTTTACCTTTCACTATGGTTAGCTGTCACTTCCTGTCTATGTATTACCGGAAAGTCCGCTTAAGAATAAACTTATATTTGTTACTAAATATCTGCTATTATTTACCACAACCACACACTTTCCTTCATGGTAGCAGAGCGTGGTTCAGATGTGGTACAGTTTGGAATAGTAGAACAGTGATATTAAGAAACTTCAGTCGGTAAAAATCTTGTTGCGAATTGAGGTTAGAACGTGGCATCGGCAACGTGATCTTCGTTATTGATTCTGGATTTCTGCAAAATGAGCTCCTCAAATGTCTTCAACATAGAAAAACTGGTCGGAAGGGAAAACTTCGCCACGTGGAAGTTCAGTATAAGGACATATTTAGAGCATGAGGATCTGTGGTGCTGTATCGAGCCGCCTAATAACGACCCGATTGACGCTCGCAAGGACATTAAGGCAAAAGCCAAGCTGATCTTGCTCCTTGATCCGCAAAACTACGTTCATGTTCAAGAGTGCACGACATCAAAACAGGTATGGGAGAGATTACAACAAGCTTTTGATGATACTGGACTTACGCGAAGAGTCGGCTTATTAAAAGACTTAATAAATACGACACTCGAATCAAGCAATAGTGTTGAGGAGTATGTTAGCAAGATAATGAGCACTGCTCACAAACTGCGTAACATTGAATTCGATGTCAACGATGAATGGCTCGGGACTTTAATGCTGGCTGGCTTACCAGACGAATACAAGCCAATGATTATGGGGCTCGAGAGCTCCGGCATCAAAATTAGTGCGGATTCAGTCAAGTCTAAGCTCATACAAGAAGTCAGCACATCAAAATCAACTGCTTTTCATGTAAACTCGAATAAGTCAAAGGATAATAATCAGCAAGCAAAACCGAAAGGACCAAGATGTTACAACTGCAACAAGCATGGGCACTTTGCTAAATTTTGTAAAAAATCGAAGAAAAAGGACAGTAAAGGGGAAAGCTCCAGTTTTATAGCAGCTTTTTCAGCGACTGTTGGACAAACTGTCAGTGAAGAATGGTTTGTAGACTCCGGTGCATCCATGCATATGTCTGCGAGAGATGATTGGATGTATGATGTCACTGACCCACCAGTGAAGAATATTACCGTGGCTAATAGAGAACCATTAGCTGTAAAAGGAGTTGGATGTGTGGACATACACATTGACAAGAAAAACAAAATACAGATTAAAAATGTTTTGTTTGTTCCTGGGCTAGCAGCAAATCTCCTTTCAGTCAGCACAATTGTGAAAAGTGGTTATAAAGTCATGTTTAACAATAAGGGATGTGAAGTTCAAAATAACAAAGGCAAGTTATTATGCAGTGCAACATTGATCAACAATTTGTATATTATGAACACCAGCAAAGAAATGGCTCACTTAACTTCAAGTCATAATGATGCCCATCTCTGGCATTTACGAATGGGCCATTTAAACTATAAAGATGTTAAAAAACTACCCGATTGCACTAAGGATGTGACTCTGACTCAGGATAAAAGTAATGTCACCACCTGCATCCATTGTCTAGAAGGTAAGCAAGCCAGATTACCGTTTAAAAATGTTGGTTCCAGAGCAACTAGACCACTAGAGCTTATACATTCAGACTTGTGTGGCCCTATGGAAAATAAGTCATATGGAGGTATGAGATACTTCATAACTTTCACCGACGACTACACTAGAATGACTTATGTGTATTTTCTTAAAGATAAACTGAATGTGTTGGACATTTTTAAAGATTTTAAATCAAAAGTTGAGAATGAATTGGATCACAAGATTAAAAAGATTCGTACTGATAATGGAAAAGAGTACTGCAATTATAATTTTGATAAATTTTTATCTTTTCATGGTATTGTGCATGAAACATCCACTCCATACACTCCAGAGCACAACGGGCTAGCTGAAAGAATGAACAGAACTCTGGTGGAACGAGCACGAAGCATGTTATTCTACGCTAACCTGGAGAAGAGCTTCTGGGCTGAAGCCGTGGCAACTGCTGCATATTGTACAACAAAAATGGGGTTGCGCTCCAAGGGAGGGTGTTAGGAATTATGGAACGCAACCATTTTACCTTTCACTATGGTTAGCTGTCACTTCCTGTCTATGTATTACCGGAAAGTCCGCTTAAGAATAAACTTATATTTGTTACTAAATATCTGCTATTATTTACCACAACCACACACTTTCCTTCATTTCCCACTACTGGGACACAGGCCTCCTCTCTGAGAGAGGGAGCATATCCGAGGGGCTATAATCTACCACGCGGGCCCAGTGCGGGTTGGTAGATGTCACATGCCTTCGAATTTTTGGTTCTAGGAAGGAGAAAGAAGGGAACAGCAAAAGGATTATAAATTATTCTAAATTAAAACTAGTGCGAATGTACAAATAAAAAACAACAAATACACCATTGGAACCATAGGTAACCAGACATAATTATTTCTAAAAATAAATTCATTACTAACAAAAAAACGTCTACGTAAATTAACCACATTCTTAAAAATATTAATTCAAAATTGTCCCCATAGTTTTTCACAAAATGGTGAGCTGTTAGGGGTTTTTCTGTAATATATACAAAGAAAAATGGTTACATTGTACTTACTACAATATGCTGAACCAGAGCGTTCACATTTACCCAATTTTCTGAAACGACGTAGGTACGAAATAGGGTATCGCAGCGAATATATCTCTCAACCCTGTTGCATAATGCAAAAAGGAACATTTTTAAAAATACATTAAAAATTATGACCATTATAGATATTGTATTGCCAAACTTTTGCATTTGCAATAAACACTACTGGGCTCTTCCCCAAACGTGTCAGATCAATTGAATGAAATGAGGAAGACATTCTCAATTACTCTGCCTACGTGCAAAAAGGAGGAACTCGACGCCTACTAAAAACAACAAAACGTGTCCTTACACATAGAAGCCCAGATGACGTCGTTTATCCTGTTATCCTCGTGACAAACAGAAATGCGTAGCTAAACGCATTTGTACACGACGCAGATAACGCGGCTAATGGAAAACGCGCACATCTACCGGCTTCCCGGAGGCGTGACGTAATTACATGACAAGAGCTTCAAGTAAATTGATCTCGTATATCTTGTAGGCTCCGTTTTTCCTTTCCGGCTTTGTTCGCGAAGAGCGACTGACGATGACACGAAGTAAATGTTAAGGTGAGTATAGACTAAAGCATTTTCTCGAGCATTTACTAAAGCATTTTCTCGAGCATTTCCATGTAATGCAACGTTATTACGAATGGTAGCATACAGGCAAAGCTCAGTTTTAGGTGAGTATACACTAGAGCATTTTGTCGAGCATTTCCATGCAATGTTACGTGCTTACGAATCCATGCTTAATATTGTAAATGCGAAAGTATGTCTGTCTGTCACCTCTTCACGCTTAAACCGCTGAATCGATTTAGATGAAATTTGGTATAGAGATAGTTTTAGTCCCGGGAAAGGACATAGAATAGATTTTATCCCGATATTCCCACGGGAAACTTATGCGGGTGAAACCGCGGGGCTTTGCTAGTGGTACAATAAAAGCAAACTCTCAGGTTTAGGTGAGTATACACTAAAGCATTTTCCCGAGCATTTCCGTGTAATGTAACGTTCTAACAAATAGTACAATACAGGCAATAGATCAGTTTCCAAAAGCATTTCCATGCAATATAACGTTCCTGCGAATGCTCGACGCTGCGTTCGAAGTAATGCTCACGGTATATGAGCATTTACCTATAACATTTATTTGTACCTTACATTCATTGTTAATGATTGTGCGTTCTTGATCACTCGTGCCTTTTCTTGATAAAATGCTACTCCAATACGCTCGTTTGTTATTAAAATCGTTAGTAAAAAAACATCGAGCTCCATGTTCGAAGTGTAGTGTGTATACTCACCTTTATGGTGTATTTGTTTTATTGATGTCTATGCATAGGAGTGGGTGAGCTCGGCCTATAGATGCTGATGATGATTAAAAGATAATTTTAACTCGCATTTGACGTATAAAAATAAGGCACGATTTTCTAATCTGGGCCCTATTTAGTATGGATAATAAGTAACTGATAATGCGACATATTTGTCAGAAAGTGACAAAATTTTCACGAAATAAAATAGAGCAGTAAACTATGAAAGAAACTTGTCGGTTATCACCAGAAGGCCAATTCTCGTAATTTAAACCGTTTAAATAAAATCTAGTCGCAGTCTCATCTCGGCGACAAACAAATGTCAAAAACTTGTCAAAATGTAGGGAAATTAGAAGTATTTTTTGACGGATTGAGACTGAGATCAGACTGTGAACGTTCTTAAAATTACGAGAATTGCCCCTCTGGTATCTGTCACCAGTCAATTGTATTAGGTTCATTGCGAAATCAAATCTTTCCGTTTGAATCTGAGGGACTGACGTAGATCCCTACGGAAACAAAATAAAACCAAGTTTAAGCCCCGTTCACTCACTCGCTAAACAGCCAAACAAGTTTTCCAACCTTCACACCCATGAACCCCACACCCGGAGGCGATCGTTAAATTTTATTTAACTTCGAAAGTTGTTAGAAGACGTGTAAAACCGCCCGAGCATTATACACTAAACAGTAACATTTATTTCTACAGTTATTTTCCATTTTCCTGACTACTAACGACCAAACGACCGAGTGCATTATGGTAAAGTTTCTAACTTTCAGACTCATTTAGAAAGTCTTTTTAGCGTTCCGTACACGAAGGGTGCCAACAGGACCCTAGTACTAAGGTTCCGTTGTCCGTCTGTCACAGGGTTCTTGGGTCTGTCTGACTTGGATTTGTCTTGACTGTACCCTAATTGCGTAACACACTATAAATCGGAACCTGAATCATTTTGAAGCAAATTGCTAATCCATTGCTTCATAAGTTCGAAAGATTTGTCTGCTCAACACGTACCTAAATAACGCAATGAATGTTGTTGAACTGTCAAAATGAAACCGATTCCGATTGATAATGTGTTTCGCAATTACCCCGCTGGTCGCTATAACAACAAGAAATATAAATAATATAACGTTAAAAATTAAAGGTGGGATAAAAGTTCAAACTATTTTTTTTATATGTTCTCCGTGTGAGACTCCGACTCGCACTTGGCCGCTTTTTTATTAGACCGTAATGGGGATGCGATTTTAAGTCTTTTTTATTTCAAAACCACTGCAGAGATTTATTTGTTGATGTTGTTTGTTACAATGTATTTAAACTTTATTTCGGTGCGTCTTTGTTGTACTGGCCATTGTGCCATTACCAAGCCCATTTACGTTAAAACTAGGTTGTTAAACTGCTTAAATAAAAGTAAGGATTTGGTTATTTCGGCGCGCTGTTGGATTTTCAACGCTCAGCAGTAGTTAAAATACTTGAAAAGTTGAGCTGAACTTTCTAAAATATTTTAGCCTCCCGATCTAAGAAGCAATACACTTGGCATGAAAATGCCAAGAAAAGTAGAAATATTGAAGGAAATTGATTTCCTTTGAAAATGATTATAATTCTATAGTTTGGAGACTAATAATAATATTCTAGAGTTTAAGGCAGTAAGAGAGTAAGGCAGGCTAAATTACACAGATCTATCTAGTATAAGATTTGCAATTTTGTTTGTTCGCTATTTTGACGGTTTGCTATTTTAACGCTTTGGTATTTTGACGGTTTGCTATTTTAACGCTTTGGTATTTTGACGGTTTGCTATTTTAACGCTTTGGTATTTTGACGGTTTGCTATTTTAACGCTTTGGTATTTTGACGGTTTGCTATTTTGACGGTTTGCTATTTGGACGGTTTGCTATTTTGACGGCTTGTGATTTTCATGAATTTGACCGATTACGAATTTGACCATACGCGACGAAACGTTATTTAGGTGCCGCCTAGTCTTAGTAAAAGCGGGAATTAATTTAATTACAAAGATTGCAGCTTAATTTTATCTGTAGGCACCCAAATTGTGCAAAGCCGCCGCAGGCTAAAAACACTCAGTGTGATTACATGAAGTGTGCTAGCGATGGAGGTGGCGGGATGGCTGAGGGAGAGAGCGTCACGTCCCAGCCGCCGCGGGAGACGCTCCGGGGGTCGGGCGCCGCGTGATGACTCCCGGCCTCCATAGGCGCGGGCCTGCGGACGGAGAGTAATGGGTAACTCACCATCCGATCGTGCCGGACGGCGCCTACGTGTTCCACGCGTGACCCAAAGAGATGTCAGCATAAAGGAAGGGGCCTGCCAGGGCCGAAGCGTGTCGGGGGTGCGGGATTGTCCGAAAGGGTTACCGCTACCCCGGGACATAAAGGGCTAAGGAAGGAACACGGATGGGTTTTAGTCAGTAAGAGTCTGACACTCCCTTCCACTGCACCCAGAGCGGGAGGGGTCAATTGATGATTTCCCATCCATAAAAAAAAATAATAAAAGGCTGAATACACTCAGTGTGATTACATGAAGCGTGACCAAGCTTTATGCAATGGCACCGAGACACCCATTTATTAATTTTTCAATGATAATCACCTACAACCTACAACTGCCTCTTAGTACTGGTTTATTTTACTTTATTACTTTGTATTTTTTTTTAATCTGTAAATCTTTAAACCTGACATCAATCACAAAGCTGAACCAAAATCAAAATATTTTATTTCACATAAGCCTACTCCACTTATGAAACGTGAGAAGCTAGCTGTACGGTTGGTTCCAATTAGTCGTTTCCACCGAACAAGAAACCCGGCCGGAGAGAAGAGCCGGCAAGGAACTCCACTCCACTTACTCTTTTGTATGGGTACGGTATGGGAGGCCTGTCAACAAGTACCAGATACATAAAAAAATAGAAAATGGTCTACAAAACTGCAGTCTACAAGGTCTACTTCTACAACGTTCTTGGTTTCTGTGCGTCGTTTTCGAGTGACCAATGAAAGAAACCTTCTTGAATCCTTCTTGTCCCAGTCACGACGTGCAGCTGCCGACTATCCATCTCCCTTACTAATAAACGTTGTATAGCGTCTGCATAGTTACACAACACTTTGTCTTCTTCTTTCGAAAGTCAAATTACTGACGACTGAAAGAGAGAAATCGGTATGCATCAAAATCAAAATCAAATCAAAATCAAAAGTCATTTATTCAAACTAGGCTGAGAATCAGCACTTTTCGAACGTCAAAATTACAAAAGACAGTCCCCCAAAACGCCCGCCCTTCGCCACTTCCTAGTGCTTTCGCTGGGGAGAAGAAGTGGCGGAACAAACTCCCCAGCAGCACAGCTGTCTGTTCAGTTAGAAAAGAATTAATTTTATACAATACTATGTATGCAAAGTAATTAACATTACAGGACACAGAACCTTAAATTAAATTATTTGCCATAGGTTAACTAGCCACGCCAATATACCAACAAATACAATAAACACTATACGTACTCAAGCAAAAAAAAATATTAAAAATATAACCAAAAAAAAAAAAGTTACTGACCAATTAAAAGCCTCCAGGTATAAAGGGCGTGACAGCTTACATATGTATGCAATGCTGGGTTCTGTTTACATAGCTGTCACTTGAAGTCACAAATGATAAACTAGGACCATCGAAGTAAAATAAATAAACAAGTTATTACTACTAATAACAACAATAAAACCATGGTCAGCAAGACGACCTCTGATATAATATGTTTATTAGTAAGGGGGTTAATCTGTTACGTACTCGTTTTGTTCTTTATTCGTATTTAGTTAGGTACAAGTTATCTTTTTTCTGTGACAAATAAACCTACTTTTCTTTCTTTCTTTTACCTAGAACTAGCGAGTTTGCAAGTCTGAATAAAATAATATACGTCATATCCAATTATAAATATTCTACAGGTAGCTTTTGTTTTTTCCTAGTGCCCATTTGAACATTTTTACCTTTGTTCCCGTTATTTCAGTCACAGTAAAAAGTTTTGACAACAAAAAGAATTTAACAACTCAAAAAATATTTTTACAGGAGATAGGAAGGTAGGGTACTGGAAAAACTGAAACATTGTTGGAGTGAATTCCTTGCAAATGTTTATTTTTGGGTTTCATTTTGTTTTAAAATGATTGGTTTGCGTTGAGTATTGCGTCAGGTAGGACTAAATATTCAATTATGAAGATTTTTGCCGAAGTACTAATTTAATGAGAAGAGAAGAATGAGAGCAGCGGTGGCCCAGTGGTAACGACCGCGACTTACGAGATACAGGTCGTAGGTTCGAACCCTGACAGGCGGTTTACTTTGTTTAAATTATTTTATCATCACTGCTCTCAAAACGGTGAAGGAAAACATCGTGAGGAAACCGGCATGTCCTAGATCCCAAAAATTCGAAGAAATGTGACATCTACCAACCCGCATTGGGCCCGCGTGGCGCACTCCCTCTCACAAAAAGGAGGCCTGTGTCCCAGCAGTGGGAACATTATATGCCGATTATGTTAATTTAATATGTTAATTTCTATTGTTTCATTTCGGAAAATATTCTGTAAGAACAACATGAGACAGTGGTCACTACTGCTAGGCATTTAAACCTACGGTCTTCTAGAAGAGTGGTGGCCATAGCTTTCGAAATTTACCGCCAAATGACGTCATTAAAACATTATTTATGGAAGATAAAAATAAAAATCTTGATATTTTATTAAGTCGTTTAAATCATGCTAAAGCAGGGGCGGGTCACTAGGTAAGCTACGGCACAGGCTACGGTCTACTAGAATATCGGTGGCCGCTGTATAATTCCCGCAATTTACTGGTAAATGACGTCACTAAAACATTATTCATGAAAGTAAGTTGATTATTTTCCTAGAGAGAGTTTATGGTCACTTTAAAAACGAAACAGCTTAACCTTTAAAAGATGCCGTCGAAATCATACATTTTTCACCAAAACAAAACATATCCCACCTCGTTATCGCCAAATTATTCCTCCACTTGAGTGCAAACTTGCCCGCGAGGTTTCCACTTACCGTTTGCGGAAACGGCATCAAAACATACCCTCCATAACTCCAGCACACACAGGCTATAGACAGCTTACCCCATAAACTGCGGAAGGCGGAAAAACGAACATAATCTGTTGTCACATAAACTCCACGGGACAGAACTATTACGTCCCCATTTTAGTAATGGTGGATTTTCCCGCGTTCGGCGGCCAGTAGAGTAGGGTTGGCAAAAACTGGGCTTCCAGGGTAAATTATGTTGGAGGTGAGAATTTTGCATGACAAAACGATAATGAAATGAGCCCTCCAATCAAACACTATATGAAAACACTGCATTCAGCAAAATGATTAAGATAAACATTACACTTAATGATTCTATTTTGAATTTTGATGTGTTTTTTGTGCCAATCCAGAACTGCACAAACAATTACAATACTTATCACACTAATATTATAAAGGCGACAGTTTGTGAGTGTGAGTGTGTTTATATGTTTGTTACTTCTTCACGCTCAAACGACTGAACGGATTTGGATAAAATTTGGCATGGAGGTAGCCGACACCCTGGTTTAACACATAGGCTACTTTTTATTCCAATATTTCGACGGGATCGAAACTTATGTGGGTAAAACCGCGGGGCGCAGCTAGTCTAAAATAATTGTCACAAATCATAGTACCTGCAACACTTAGGTCGTTTTTAATACGCGTTCTACGTATTTTAGTCTGATTGATTTAACTGTCCATTATTCACAAATACTGGAAAAAATATGATCTTGATCTATTTTAAGGAACCTCATTCATCCTTGGGACATACATTACAGGGAACATATCAACTTTAGCAGCCCTAGCGGTCCCAACATCCCACGTCCGCGTCATCTGTCGCGTCACGGCTAATGTCCCAATTTATTATAATTCCACTGTAATTTACTTTGTGTTTACTTATGGACAGTGCTTAAGAGATCATTTCGTCATCATTTGTTGAAGGTGTTGGGAGTCGTTCTCTGGACAATAGGTCACTGGATTAAAGGCCTTTTTTCACATTAATCGCAGCCCTGTAGGAAAAAGAATAAAAACAATTTATTTTTAAAACATACGTAATTACATACTAAGATGTTAAAAATAAGGTAAAAAAAATCAGCTGTTCCCTACATTTATGTTCGTATTACTCATATACACCGTGAAATTTTAATCACCGTTTTCCTCTTAAGGGGTCATTGTACTCATCATTATGAACAACTTTTACTATGGGACCAAACCTGAAATCGTGAAAAAAAATCAGCTGTTCCCTACATTTATGTTCGCATAACTCGTCAAAATGTAGGGAACAGCTGATTTTTTTTTTTTCGCTATTTCAGGTATGATTCCATAGTAAAAGTTGTTCATAATGATGAGTACAATGACCTCTTAAGAAGTTTTTGGCGTTTTTCCAATAGCCCTTTATATGCAAGTTGCGCGGTAAACTCTGCTTGTGAAATGCAGGATTTTACGTGTGTCGTCAGTGTGACGCGTAGACTGCATGTGGCGTTTTGTAGATACAGCTACAAATATATTTGCCTGTGTGCCTTGTTCGACATCTACAAATAAATAATCCCTTTTTCTTTTATACATATTATGCAGCATATAATAATTCATACGTGCCAGTTAAGCGCAAGCGCGTTACGGTAAGTGCTGACCTTTTTAAGAACATCACTAACAAGGTCAATGCACATCCTTAAAGGTCGCCCCTCTTAAATTTTGACAAATAAGATGTCCGGAAATCCGAGAACATCATTATAAGAAAGAAAATAGACCCAAAACGAATGAAAATGTGAAAAGGAATTATTATCCGACACCCTACTTTCACTTCCTCGTCACTGAAATTAAACGCTCGCTTTTCCTCATGATGTGAGCAGAATTTTAAGCAGCATTAAACCTAAGGGGGGACCACTTAGCTGTATTTGGCAAGTTTTGATGTAACATAATATGTGTTAGGTACATATTACAGTTTCTTTTGTTTTTGTAAGCGACGGGCGACGGAACAAAGTAGATGCGCATTAAACTTCATCTAACTTGGCTCATTACTGCAATAATTTAGTTTTCTTTACGTACCTTTGCATTGTGCCCGTCACCGAGAAACGAAAAAGAAGAAAAAAAGAGATTAACCGTCTCATAAACAAGGTGTATCTATTCATACACGAAATATTTTAAGAGGAAATACGGTCGGGGAGGCTTTTGAAAAATCGTAAGTAAAAAGTCGTAATTCGAGGTTTGGCTCTCGCCTATTTCCTGCTCCAATATTGGACCAATTTAAAAGATATTACATAAACTGAATAAGAAGGATATGTAAGTAGGTACTGTGACTTTATGTTTTTCTTTTTTCATTAATAGTTGTTAAATTGTACACAAAGCCTCTGTTGACAGCGGTTTAAATCGGCATTCCTAATTACGACGTTGCCGTCAAAATACATATCACACAGAAATATCCAATTTTCACTGCGCCGTAACAAAATCACACTATCACACTAATATTATAAAGGCGAACGTTTGTGAGTGTGTGTGTTTATATGTTTTTTAGTTCTTCACGCTCAAACGGCTGGACCAGTTTTGATAAAATTTTGTATGGAGGTAGCTGACGCCCTGGATTAACATATAGGCTACTTTTTATCCCGATATTCCCACGGGATCGACACTTATGCGGGTGAAACCGCGGGGCGCAGCTAGTGTAAGACAAATGGTCTCCATTGCCATACGTAGCATTTTTTCTTGTTCATACTTTCCATACATAGCATTTTTACTTACGCATACTCAAAATCAACTACCTCCCATATTCGAATAGAGATCTGTGCCTTTCAAATATTTTCTCCAAGTTATTGGGTCTCATAATATCTTGATCCTGGCTATAACTAGCCAGGCCTTCATATGCATGGGTCCACCATATGGACTGCCTCCGACACCCATATATATTTCACACTAAATAAAACCCAAACGTCTTTTTGGGTAGATTCAGCCATTACTCTTTGGGCTAGGAGAACAGCGATTTAAGAAACGAACTGTTTTTTTAATCTTCTAGATTTTCTTTATTGATCATACCTAAATGATAAACAGAACCAATTACAGACTACTAATAATCCATACTATCCATACTAATATTATAAATTCGAAAGTAACTCTTTCTGTCTGTCTGTATGTTACCTTTTCACACCTAAACTGCTGAACCGATTTAGATGAAATTTGGTATGGTGACAGTTTGAGTCCCGGAAAAGGACATAGGGTACTTTCTATCCCGATATTCCTACGGGATCGAGACTTATGCGGGTGAAACAGCGGGGCCCAGCTAGTAATAAATATGGTCATACACTTCGTATGAAAGTGGATCTACGCGAGACACAATAGCTTTAATTGTTCCTGTAATTACAGCATTCAACCGATTAAGGCGTTTTGTACACGGCACGGTTTCATTACGGTACGGCGTATAAACCGGGCCTTAGAAAAAACGTGTCCGTGAACAAGCTTCCATAGTGATCCATACAACATTGACGACCGAGCCTGACACGGCAAATAAACTGTAGATTTTCATGCCGTTTTTTCTACAACGCAGTTTATGCGTTTTACCGTAAAGAAACCGTGCCTTGTACAAAGGGCCTTACACAAATTAATAGTAACCTCAAGGTTGAGTGACTTAATTACCTAATTTACTTTGTGTAAGTATTTGTACATTTACAGACGCCAGCACATCAAGCTACCCGAAACTGTCAAATTTTCACAATCAACTTTCGGCTGCCCCATTTCAAAACCTAGTAAGGACCTAAAACGAAATTTTACAGGAGAGCGCATAAACATAATAAGGTCAGCCTTTAAAAAGTATTTATGTTAAAAAAAATACTATTGGTTGTAAAAAATACTAAATAATGAACACATAGTACTAGCATTTTTTTGATATATGTGTATATTGCATATTTTAAACCCCTTACTAACTTTGATAATTGACACGAGACAGTTACGACGTATCGATGCTTAAATATGTCTGCTTTTAAGTGAGTTTTTAACGCTGATGTTTTTGTATTCGGTAGGGACTTACTAGGTTAGGAAGATTATGCAATAAAACGATTTTTGTAAAAAGTGTCCCTTACTAGGTTTTGAAATGGGGCAGCCGCTTGGAGCCTTATTACTTTGGCAATAAAGTTGAAAATCTGTTAAAGAAATTTGACAGATTGTAGTAGCTTGATGTGCATTTAACTTGTACCTTCCTTCTCAGTTAATCTTGAACTACACAAGGAAAAGATCGCGAAACAAAGAAAATATTATCACAAACAAATAATTGTCAAATAGAAGATCTTGTAAAAATTGTTAAGGCCAAGATCGTTTTCCAACAAATTCTTAATTAACGGCTTCGGCGGCGGCAAAATATTAATTTCTCGCCGTTTTTCTAGCCCAGCCAGCGCAAGTAGCCCGCGTGCACGGAAGTGGCAATCTGGCCACTCTCAAGGGACTGACCCAGTCGACGACACGCTAAACGGCACAGATTTAAGGCTCTTGGCCTTCAAAGCCTCTTTGTAAGTCAGGTATTATATAGCTTGGTGAAGTAGATTCGGATTTGCGTTTCTCATATTCGAATTTTTTAAGATCTTTAAAAACCCCGCAATACTAGAAAATGTTAACGATTTTTACGTGTATAGGAAAACAATACATTGAGCGGATTTATATGCTTCAATCAATTTGATATGATTGAGAGCTACCTAATCCATTCCGTAGCAGTCAATGAGCACGTTGTCGTAGCACAGTTTTTGCTACGGCGTAGCGTAGTTTGGTGGGTAGCGTAGTAAAGCCGCGTGACATTCTACTTTTTAGCTAAACTTTGCAATTAGGTACAGTTTGCTATCTCTCCTTTAATTATGGTAAATGTGAGGATTAGGAACTATTTTTTCTCCTTTTCTTTCTCAGTTAGTTTTAATGATGCTCTGGCAGTTTGAGAACTTTATGCGGTCAACCCAAATGTCCTTTCTTTGTTATTGTTCGTCGAGTCATTGAGCTCCTTAAGTTCTGAGTTAAGTAGGTCTACTCAAATCTGTGTGGTTCTTTCCTCAAAAGACCATCTGAAACACTAATCTACATGGTCCTCATATGATCGGACTTTGACCCCTGAGTTTATTTCGCCATTTCTTCTCAGGGAAGTTAAGAAATGTCGACTCCATCTAGCTCATTTTTTTTTAGTATGACGTGTAAAAATTATTCCGATATACTATTATTAGAATCCAATTATTTATTACATACCTCTAGTTTAAGGCCCTATTTTGTAAATATTTATGTAAATCAATTATTTCAACAAACAATTTCAATTTACAGAATAAATAATTTCATTTAAATATCGTAAGTAATAAAATCATTAAGAGGTATGCGCAAGGGTAGCCACCCCGCTAGTTAATTTAATTTACCCCGTATACAACCAATGTTATATTACAACAATACGAACGATTGACAGTCACAAAGTCCAAAACCATTTTGGCACTTGATAGTCGGATCCGACACTCAAATTGGGTCCAATTCTCCCAATCCAATATATTTTGGTTTCCAATTAACCGGACCATCAAATAATTATACTTCTATAATACTAACCTAAGCTCCTGCCCCAGCTCATTTACTTTCAAAACAATTTACACTGATTTCACTCCATTGAATATCCTTTACTATAACCACTTAATAGATAGTTACAGAAGGTCGACTCTACAGGAAGATTTTTTCATCACCATCCAAATTTTTACAGGGTGTTCTACCCATGAATATGAACAACTTTCACTATGGGACCAACTCTGAAATCACGAAAAAAAAATCTGCCGTTTCATACAAAAGTTAAATACCTAATTGAACAAAATGTATGAAATAGCTGTTTTTTTTTTCGTGATTTCAGAGTTGCTCTCATAGTGAAAGTTGTTCATATTCATGGGTGGAACACCCTGTAAAAATTTGGATAGTGATAAAAAAATCTTCCTGTATACAAAGCACGAAAACGCAGGTCCACGTAGACACGCTTCACTTCTAGCAAGCGCAAACGCACCCGCGATTGGCATTCGTTTGAGATCGCCTTACGTACGCGGCAGGCGGGTATCAAAAATCTCCGCCGCGAAACCATAGCAGCGAAACCGCAGTAGTTCCTCCGTGACTTGCCCGTCGTACAACAAGCAAAACAGAAGCCAAACTGCCTTTTTTAATCGCATAGATTTGATCATGATTCTATCTCTTTCCCGCGTGATTTTGCCAATCTGTTCAGAAGCCGGTTACACCTCCGCGCTCAGCCTGCTATTTTGTTGCGGTGCCGCGTTTGTCTCACACGTATTGCAGTCGCTGTTGACAAGTTCATAAAGCGAAACATCAATCTATTTATAAAATGGATGTTCATTTTACGTAAAAAAATTATATAAGAGGTCCGAAATAGACCTATACTGTATTTACTAAGTCGAACTGCTCCGATAGCTATAACCCAACTGCCTCTCATGATGTTCCGCTACCCGAATCGCGACATAATGTAATAATATTCTTAGCGGAAATCAATAAGTAGTTTCCCGTCATTGTTTTCGCGGCGAATGTGTGCTAAGGCCCGGGCTTATTAGGTGCGTCAGGTTTTGCTCGCAGGAAGGAGCCGACCTTCTGTTCCTATTTTTTGTGCTATATCGCTGAATAGAGTCTGGAGATATTTTAATCTAATTAGGTTAGCTATTTTAAACACATTCATGTGTATTCGAACAGACAGATTAAATTGGGTACGTAACTGTGAACCTGAAATAGTAAATAATCAATGCGGTGAACATCAAAGGTGATTGGGGTAGGTTTGGAAGTGTTTTTCGAGTGAGGAACTGGTATACAGATAATTAAAAGAACAGCTTTTTTGCATTCAAAAAATAATTTAAAAAATAAGTCCTCCTTTACTATAAAACATTTTGTCTATAATTAATATAAACCAAAGCTGTTAAATTATTTTCTTTCAAAAGCACCTGCCAGTTGCATCCACCCAAAAACTTGTTCCAATTTATTATATAAGCCTCGGCTGTTAAGAGGTAAACGGCCATCATTCCTCGTCTTACAGTCAAAGTTTCGCGGTAAAAACATCTCTATTCATCAGTGCAGCTGATACTAGCTATCAAACTACCCGCAAGATAAAGTTTTTCCATTACTTTGGCAGTTTTATACCCGCTTGCAGTGTGGTCACATCTGGGAAACAGATGCGCGACTATTTCATTTTTCATTATTTTGCTTTTATGGCATTTGTATATATTTTATATTTCATTGTTCCCACATAAATGTGTATTTAGGTTTAATTATGCGTGGTCAAGGACCGCGGTCCGCCCATTGGCAACGAAACGATAGAAAATCAATTGTGTCTCATTAGCGGAGCTTGACAGATTAAATAGCAAAATTATTAGTTAGATATGAGTTCAAAAGAATTTACTCCCCTCATTAAATACCATATTTCAATGTGACCTAGGTAAAGTCAGGGATATTAAACTGTTGAATAAATTGGCGCTTCCTTACCCAAACCGTTCGTTTCACCTGCTGAAGACCTCCCACCTGGACATGAGCTATTTTGGGTAACCTGGAAGTCTTTAAACAGACTCCGGACCCAGGTTGGCCGAAGCAAGGAAAACCTGTTCAGGTGGAGATTTATAGCTGACTCCGCCTTGGAGTGTAAATGTGGTGCTGTTCCACAAACGATGGGAGACTTAATATCGTGCCCTGCGTGTCCTGTCAGCTGCACGTTACAGGAGCTGATGGACGCTAGTGATGGCGCCAAACAAGTGGCCGAATTCTGGGCCGAGTACATTTAGATTGCTATCGACACGCTAAGAAGAAGAACCATATTAGAATGAGAATAAAGATTACTGTGATTTGGACAGTCATGCAAAATCAGAGGTAAAATATCTGTGAAAGGACTGTGTAGTCATGGGCTGCTGTGAAGAGCTGCCTTTATTTCATTTCGTACATTTTTGTTCAGTTCTCAAAACTTTTCGCATTGTACTGCCAGTTATTAAAGGAGTAGGTAGGAAATTTTGGCACTCAACTTTTGAATAGGGGTCTCATTTCCTTTGTTAAGAGTTGGAGAGGTAGTTATTTTATTTTTGTGTGTTGAAATTGTCCGTTTGTTTCATTGACAGTTGTATAGAATTGTTCTAACAAGGCAAATTGGCCAGTTGACGTAGAAAAAGGTGCCAATTTACTTAACCATTAATTTCTGTGACTATATTAGGCTTAACTTGGTTAAGCGCGAGCGAATCGCTTAGTATTGCAGGTCTTAGGTTAGGTACTTTTCCATCATGTGGGTTGAGCAGCCTGTGTGCCGAACTGTCACATTAAGAATTAAATTATTCGTCCTATGTCAAAGTTGGTCCGTCCTAAAGTAAAAAGTTTCTTATGAAGCACCAGATTCGTGAATCATTCATCAACTATCGGAACCGAACTTTATTAATTCCCAGACATATTTTAGTATTCGTTGAAGGTAATCGTTGTCCCCACTGTGTACCTCCATTTTTGCTCCAACAATATGGAAGAGCCATAAAATTTGTGAATAGCTGGCTCCCACGGGTACGATCGGGACACAAGCAGCGACGTTATGGGACTCATTACCAAGTTTGTGTCACAATGTGTGTACGTATCGAAGGACCACAGAATACAAAGTTTACAGTTACAAAAAGTCATGTATTTTGGGGACTTGTGCCGTGATATAGATGGATCAATGCTCAAAATAAAACTCCCTATGCAATGTAGGTATTTACTTTCAGAACTTTACTCATAAAGCACTCTTGCCACACATATAATGTTCCCACTGCTGGGACACAGGCCTGGGAGTTGGCTGTAACCCACAACGCGAACCCAGTGCAGGCTGTTAGATGTCACATGTCTTCAATTTTTTAGGGTATTGCCGGTTTGTTCAGGATGTTTTCTTTCACCGTTTTGAGAGGAATGTCGATGAAATTATTTACGCTAAGTAAAGCGCCTGTCTGGGTTCGAAACTGCGACTGGGCTACCACTGCTCCTCCTCTTGCCAGCGACCTTAACATTTATGAAATTGAGATGTCAGTTTACGTTTCAAAAGTTCATCTTACTGTTTTGTGGTAAACAGTATGTTGATAGGTACTGGTGAAGAAGGGCCTAATGATCCATTCTAAAATTGCAAAAGAGCGTAGATTTGTAACTGCAATGTTTCCCGTTTAATTCCGTTCTATTAAGCAAATTGGTGCTTAAAAATAAGCAATGATTAGCGACTGTTTAACCATACATTTTTGAAGTTTAAGAGATGATTAATATTAGACCGGGCCGTGCCCGGGGCGTGCCATGTACGTGGCCCGGACGGGACACGGATCATGCACTGTGTAATATAAACTGCTTCATACAAAATATGTGTAACGTTTCAAATCCGTGTCCCGTCTGAGCCACGTACACGTACACAGCACGCCCCGGGCACGGCCCGGTCTAATATAAATCATCCCTAAACGTCTCTAAGCTTTCAGCAACGTTTATAAATAAACCCCTTCACGTGTATGATTTTTCCGACTGTTATTGAGACTGGTCCTTTTGTCTTTGTTTTCATTGTCTTTCTTTAACAATGATAAATATCTCATATTCCTCGTGAGTGTCATTTCCTGCCCGAAGTTATCATTATCGCATTTTCTTAGTACTTACCTCTGAAGAGTAATATTATTGTAAATATTAAATATTCATAGCCGATTTGTTGAAGCTACGGGTGAAATGAGTATATTATGTTATGACTGTACTTTTTTACCGCAACCTGACAAAGTTTACTTTTTTTGTAGTACATATTCCCACTTCTGGGACACAAGCCTCTGTGCGTGAGAGGGTGTGAGCCGTAATCCACCACGTGGGCCTTGCAGTGCTTGGTCACACATGTCTTCAATACAGGGTGAAATTATAATCACTGTTGCCCTCTTGAGGGGTTGTACTCATCATTATGAAAAACTTTTACTATGGGACCAAACCTAACATCGCGAAAAAAAAAAAAAATTCGGCTATTCCCTACATTTTGACGGGTTATACGAACATAATTGTAGGGAACAGCTGTTTTTTTTTTCACGATTTCAGGTTTGCTCCCATAGTAAAAGTTGCTCATAATGTTGAGTACAATGACCTCTTAGGAGGGAGGAGAGGTGATTAAAATGATTTGTTCTAGGACATGCCGGTTTCCTTACGATATTTTCCTTTACGGTTTTGAGAGCAGCGGAGATGAAATAATTTACACAAAGTAAAGCGCCTGTCAGGGTTCGAACTCACGACCACTCATAAGTCGCGGCCGTTTCGACTGGCCACACTCTTTATTATGTGGTACATCATAATAATGATGATGTGGCGAGGGGCTTATGGCTAAGTAATGACAGCCGCACGGGTCGATCGATAAGATTCAGCTACGCTTGCCGCGGTTGGCCCGTGGATGGTGACCATCTTTACATAGCAAGACCCCTCGTCTTGGTATATAAAGATGGCCACCACGTCGATACCCATCACGTCTGCAGAGTTCTGCTAGCTAATTTAGTTTGACCCGTGTACTCCCCGTCACTTTTCCCTAAAGGGTCATTAGAAAACCAGCGTCAGACAGCATCTGTCTGGCATTCATGCTGAAACGAACCTTTTTGGCGCAGCCGTGAGGCACACACTATTGTTGTCTGAAACATAATTTTTTATTTTGTGTTTCACGAACTGTGTCCAAAAAATTTTTCTTTTTCTTCTTATTGAAAATGAACTTTACGGTCAAGAACTAAACAACTTTTCACAAGGAGCACGTCCCTTTCTGTTTTTTGTTTTAATTGATTATAGGTTTTTTATTGTAAATCAAAGTTTCATTTCCGAAAGCTTCACTTCATAAGCCAGGCTATGAATTGGCTTCTGTCCATCCAAACAGCATCTCCATATCCTTTATTTATTACCAAACATAATTTCAATTGAAGCCTTTCACATTAATCTTGAGTCCCCTTCGCCCCGTCACGGATCATAGCCATGATTTGAATAATAAAGCAGCTGTACGTAACTCAGCTTAAACTAAGCGCTAGAACATTAAATTCAAGCTAACTACATCAATTAGACCGGAGCTGTTTATGCATAAAGATGACCCAAGGTTTTAGGTTCAAGATTATAATATACATGGCCACTTTGACACACATGACAAATGTGCTAACACGTTTTCTTTCAAGCTTTAAAACATATGCAAATATTTACCCAAGAAGGCTTTATTTACGTGTGGTCAATAAAGATTATAAACAAAAGGAAATGTAACGGGCTAGTGTCCGCAACTTCACGTCCAAGCGCGTACAGTAATTAATTATTAGTGTCGTAGGTAATAAGCTTTTAAAATGAATCGCATGCTTGGTAATTGGTAATTCGTCATTAAAACACATTCTAAGAAGGTATTGATAGATCTGAGTTGAATCACACTAATATTATAAAGGCGAATGTTTGTGAGTGTGTGTGTTTATATGTTTGTTACTTCTTCACGCTCAAACGGCTGGACCAATTTTAATAAAATTTTGTATAGAGGTAGCTGGCACCTTGGATTAACATATAAGCTACTTTATATCCCGATATTCCCACGACATCGACACTTATGCGGGTGAAACTGTGGGGCGCAGCTAGTTATAAATAAATATTTAAAGAACATTTTTTTTAACATAGCTGCATTAGATGAATAGTTCAACGAAGCCACCTGTTGTCATCGCCTACACAATATAAATGAGAACCCTTTGCCACCTTCCCCATGAAACTACACACACCAAAGCCCCTTGTCATCTCAGCGAAAAACCTTCCCCATTCTCACGCCATAAAATTGTTAGTCGAACTCAACTCGAAAAGCTAAACCGCAATGGCCAGAATAATCCGAGCAAGATTAGCGCGCTGCCAGCCTGGCTTGCCAAACTTCGCTGCCGACCCCGATTAATCCGGATAAAACCAGCTCTGAACCAGCCAAAACCGGTTACAGAGTCGAAAAGCCACTCTAATTATCTAATGTGTAGTGTTTAACTAGTTTTGTCTAACTATTAGCGCAGCACTAGACTTATTTTAACTTTGTTTTGAATAATTAGCTTTTGATTAAATGCAGCGTTAACAAACTCAGCGCTTGATTAAAAATAATAATTTTGCATAAGTCATCATCTGCCTAGCCTTTTCCCAAATATGATGGGGTTGGCTTCCAGTCTAACCGGATGAAGCTGAATAACAAGAACCAGTATTTTATATGAAGCGTTTGCCTATCTGACCTCCAAAACACGGTCACTGGGTACGATACCCTTGGTAAGACTGGTTGTCAGACTTTCGGATTTCTGACGACCAAAAACCAGAAATGTCAGCCGGGACCAACTACTTAACGTGCTTTCCGTGGCACGGAGGGGTTTTGATATGTAAATATGGCCACCCATCTACGGACCAACTGCGGCAAGCGTAGCTACCATCTGGAAAATAGCAATTGAATTGACAATGAAAATAAAAATTTGCCACACAAATATAGTCTATTCCAAGAGTATATGATGAAAGTGTAAACAAAGCCTGTGCAGGTTAGATTCTTACGTACCTAACCACTCACTAAATCCCGGAATAAGTAACACATTCATCTGTTTTAGAAGGTTTCAACTTTATATCTTAGCACTTTTTCCAACAATGATTGTTTGAATAACATTACTAAATTGAAATTAAAAACTCGTCGACAAAAATTATCAAATTAAATACCTAATTAATCTTTAAGGTAATGAAACATAGAATTTCGGATTTATATACTTCAATAACCAAATCAAAGCATTAAATTTAAAAATTAATCTAAATATTGGCATTGAATTGACAATGAAAATAAAAATTTGCCACACAAATATAGTCTATTCCAAGAGTATATTATGACGAAAGTGTAAACAAAGCCTGTGCAGGTTAGATTCTTACGTACCTAACCACTCACTAAATCCCGGAATAAGTAGCACATTCATCTGTTTTAGAAGGTTTCAACTTTATATCTTAGCACTTTTTCCAAGAATGATTGTTTGAATAACATTACTAAATTGAAATTAAAAACTCGTCAACGAAAATTATCAAATTAAATACCTAATTAATCTTTAAGGTAATGAAACATAGAATTTCGGATTTATATACTTCAATAACCATATCAAAGCATTATCTAAATATTGGCATCATTTTCTGATCCATTTGTTTACATTTTCGTCAGATAGTTTTGTAACAGACTTTAGACAGGTTAGGTAGGTACTGCTCCGGAGCAAGCCGCTTTATGAGTACTGATCCAACATACTACCGCTTTATCCTCATCCAAATTGGGCCTTTGAGTAGGAAGACGCCGTAAATCCTAATAGCTATGACTCTGATTATAAATAAGGAAACCCGAAGATTAAGATTATACATACACATAAGATCTGAAGTCTATCAGACATTTCCAGTTAGTTACAGTTATCTCATAAACCGGGTTCAAACTACTTAGTTAATATCCCAATGTCAAAGTTGGGTACATTAAATCAAAGAGGAGTAATCCAGCCATAATGCGGACAAGTTTGGGTTCGACTCCTTATCTCGTAAGTTGTTGATGTGAGCCTCTAGTTTGAAGGACAAAGGGAACGTTTTCCGCCAGCAATAATGTTCTTGAGAAAAAGTTTTTTGTGTGGTTTGTGTTTGGGTGGAAAGTTTCAAGGGTTAGTAGTCGCTATCTGTTTGAAACAAAAAAATATGTTATCTTATATACGTTATCTCTGGAATTGCTACAGTCCTTCATAAAAATAAAGTATTTTTATACAATTTACTAGCTGTGCCGCGCAGTTTCACCCGTATAAGTCTCGATCCCGTGGGAATATCGGGATAAAAAGTATCCTATGTCCTTTCCCGGGACTCAAACTATCTCTATACCAAATTTTATCTAAATCAGTTCAGTGGTTTAAGCGTGAAGGTAACATACAGACAGACAGACAGAGTTACTTTCGAATTTATAATATTACTAGCTGCGCCCCGCGGTTTTACACGCATAAGTCTCGATACCGTGGGAATATCGGGATAAAAAGTACCCTATGTCCTTTCCCGGGACTCAAGCTATCTCTATACCAAATTTCATCAAAATTGATCCAGCCGTTTGAGCGTGAAGAAATAACAAACATATAAACACACACAACACACTCACAAACTTTCGCCTTTATAATATTAGTATGATAGTATGATAAGTATGGATTCAGTGCCTTAAACTGACTTTACGAGTTCAAACTTGAAGACACCAATTTTTTTTTTACTTTTTTCTTGTTTTCGAGATCTATAGGTAAACGTTACTTAGAACGTACTTTGGCTAAGAATTATTCCTGTCACTGTCGTACAACTTTGAAACTACACGTGCACGATAAGGACGGGAACATAAATATGTACGCCAATGTACGTGCTAAATAACATTTACAGATGTTGGCCTTAGAGTAGTATGGTCGTTAATTCGGGATCAATCCAGTGTCGTTCACTTCCACACGAAAAGATTAAACAACAACCCATCAATTATTACTACGAAACCTATTTGCTTAACCTTCGGATGCAGCAACCTACCGAGCAATATTACACCTAATATTAACGAATCCATACTATTTGTAACCTACGTAATAATTTTAATCATGTTTTTTTTTTTGTGTATTTTACCCATGTATTAATAGTTATTCTGCTATTCGAGGCGGAGACAAATCCAACAAATCTAAGGTCATAAAAATCGATCCAGCCGTTCTTGAGTTATAAATGGTGTAACTAACCCGACTTTGTTTTATGTATATAAGAAGACAGATTAGTGTGTTTATAAATTAGCAAGCGACCGGATAAATTGGTGAGTACAGTTTGTTGTTATAAACAGACAGGAGGACGCTGCACCCACACCCTAGCTAGAGGTTATCCCTAAATCAACATTTCAACAGCGACGAAAATAGATGAGTTGCTTAATTATATGTTACGCGGAATTTAGACTTAGATTTACTAAAGGCCAAACGCATTATGAACTTTCTTTGATCTTTTTTTGTAAGGTTATTTCGATAAGGTTTGCATGATACATTAAATGTTAAATAAAATTAGGCCATCTATGAGCTATCTCATGATGACGTATGGCACTGAAACGTGGTCGCTCACAATGGGCCTTATTAGAAGGCTAAAAGTCACTTAAAGGGCAATAGAGAGGGCTATGCTTGGAGTTTCAGAAATGAGGAGATCCGCAGGAGAACCAAGGTAACCAACATGGCCCGAAGAATAGCCAAACTTAAGTGGCAGTGGGCAGGGCACATTGCTCGCAGAACAGATGGCCGATGGGGCCGAAAGGTTCTGGAGTGACAACCACGTACCAGAAGATGTAGCGTTGGAAGGCCTCTCACAAGGTAGACCGACGACCTTGAGAAGGCCGCAGGAACCCGATGGATGCGAGAAGCACAGAATCGGTCGAAGTGGAGGTGCTTGGGGAGGCCTATGTCCAGCAGTGGACGTCTTTCGGCTGAAATGATGATGATGATGATGATGATGAGCCATCTATACCAAGCCTGTCATCTATAACGGGGTAGAACTGACATAAACCTATATGTCGCACCGTTGCGCGTGCTAAGTCCCCAGTACCACGTACTCTGGCCGCACTTAATTAATGATCACTTGGACTGTAATCCAACAAACGATCTGTTTGCGGACGAATGGACGAAGATTTTGTCGGCATGTCAGAAATACTCTGTAAGAGGGATTTATGAAAGTAGTTAACTTTTTTACCTGAACTCGATGTTTTTATATTTTCTCTTTTATGTGTATGATTGTATAAATTCTATTCAAACTTATTTTTCTAATTGATGTTATTTCAAGTTAAACAAATATCAACTTTATTTTAATGCAATTTAGTTGATTTCAGTGACTATCACTATTGAAAAAGTTATAAAAATGTTTGAAGTTGTAATGTAAGAAACTGAATATTATTGTGTAGGAATTAAAGTTTTTTTTCAATAAACTCATATTTGTTTACATTTTTGACAAATAAATCGCGAATGCAGATTAGATACAAACTGTCTTTAATTTTTCTATTTACTTTTGGTGTTAATGAAAGAACATGTTAAAGAAAAACGCTCCGGGAGTGCCAACAAAAGTGAAAACACAAACAGAATACTTTGCCATCACTCACTGATATTTCGGATACTTATGCATTAAACCGAGTACATCCCGAGGAAAGCCATACACATCCGAAGCGGTGTCGGTTACGGTAACAGTAGCGCGAATTCAATGGTTTTTTCCCATCTAAAAAATGCCCAACGCGCTTAAAGAAGTTTTCACTTCAAAAAATACGATTCATTTGTAAAACAGAAATGGAGTGAAAATATAATCAGCCAATTAGCTGCTGGTTTAACTCATTTGTAATGTATATTGTTAAACATTATGGAACGCACTTAATTTATGTTACAATATACTCTGTGCAAAATTTAAGGCTGAAAAGTCATATCTATTTTAGGAGTAGGCTTTTAGCTGAAATCAAGAATCGAACCCATTGTACAATCCAAAACCTCACGTAGATTTTTTTTTTTCTTTATTAATAAAGGGTTTTTATCCACACAGATACATCAACCCCATTGTACCTTATACTCTATTTACACACAACTAACTATACATCTAAAATTACACTATATTTTCCTACACTACTATACCACACACGAAGATGCTTGAGCCTTTTAGCAATGTTAACTTTAGTAGGTATTTCAGCAGCCGCGCTTAATGGCTCTCGTAGCAATCTCCCACTGGAAAATTATCGGGAACCATTTTAATGCACTATTGCAACAGTATACGGCTTTATGCGGCACTCCGGTACTTACTCGTGCATAATATATTAACGCCTGAATTATTTTAGCACAAATATGAGTAAAGGGGCCTGCAGACTGTAAATATGACTCTCGAAAGCTGTGTGTGGTTTGGAGCCGTTACAAAATACCTGGAATCAACAAATGATACAGTTTAGCATCGCAATGATCCTTATCGTTAAAGTGAATCGCAGTGGTAGACCGCGAAATTCAATTTTTTTTTACGATTTTTTAAATTTGCAGGTCAGTGTCAGGTTGTATCTTGATCAAAATATGATTTGCGACTTTAATACATATGTATTTACAAAATTATAGTCATTAAAATCATTAAAATATCTCTTTAAGTTAGATTTGTACCAGAAGCACTTTTCCATAAGAGATTTGTTCTTATGGTACAAATCTAATTTAGAAAGATGTATTAATGATTTTAATTCAGTAAAAACGTACCTGTTATAATCGCGAATCATATTTTGATCAAGACATAATTTGACAGTGACCTGAAAAGGCTTATGTTTAACTTATCACCAGATTAAGTAAAGTATAACTCAAACTCAAAGCATTTATTTCAATTAAACCATTACAGGCACTTTTGAATTGTCAAAATTAAGTAGTCGGTCAGTTAGTCAAAAAGTTGAAGCTAGTTGCCCATTCCAAAGCGAAGATCTCTATGGAGAAGAACGGGCAAGAAACTCCATGGACACTCTTTTAAATCAAGATATTACAAAATCCTGGGTACATTATTCTAAAAGAAATGCACAAATGAAGAAACAATACAAGAAATATGATTTAAAATAAGCCTTGGCAGTTAAGAGATGACCAATCTCAACCGACGGCGTCCGTTCACGAACATGACGCATGGATCAGCACCAAACAACAACATCAAAAAACACTTTTTACTGCCAAAAATAATAAATGATCACCAAAATAAAATTAAAACTCCATTTAATTGTAAAATAACTAGGTAAAGGTATTGTTATTTGCTCGCTCTTGCATCCTGTGTCGACGCAGCCCCGCTTCGTGGGGCTCCTATTTCTGTGTAAAGGGTTTAAAGTAACCTCGGGGTACCCAGCTAGAACTATTGTAATTTTAGACTTAATTTTTTGGTGTTCAATATATTTTTTGGTGATCATTATATTTAACCCCACCTGATAATTACAAAAACGTAAGAAAAATTGAATTTCGCGTGCTACAACTGCGCATTCACCTTAACGTGGATACGTCCCACAATATGTCGTAACCATGATCTGGTGAAGGCCACGGGAGTCCACTGGATAAAAGAGGCACAAGACCAGTCATTGTGGCGACGCTTGGGGCAGGCCTATTCGCAGCAGTGGACGTCTATCAGTTGAAATGATGATGATGATTATTATTGAATTTTTTTATTGCGGAATGGGCCCGCTCTTATCCTCGATCACGCCTGATTGAAAGTGATGGATGAGGTCTATGATAGAACGAGCGTGCCCTGAAGATGCCTAAGGCACTGGAACTCCCACGCATCGACGACACACAGCAGGCTGCTTGACGCCGAACACCGGTGAGAGGGTGGTTTACCAAGCTTGGCGATTATGGCGATTTTTATATTCGTACTTTGCAGCAGTTTAGGAAGGGATCCATGTTTAACAGCGGAAGTTTCAGCACCCAGTTGCCTACATAATAAATACCTTATCTACAGGGTGTTACGGAAAGGGTATATCAATACAAACGGGTTGAAGAGTGTATCTGGTCCAGAATCTCTGTACAAATTTTCAGCTCAAAAGCAGTAACTTTGAAAATGCTTAATATTTTTTTTATTTCGATAGTTTATTAAATTGAAATCATAACAAACGTGTCACCGCACTACGAGGGTCATTATCCATTATCTGTAGTGTGTCTGTGCGAATAGTACACGCACATCACGCCGCCGCGCGCCAGTGCAGCGCCGTGATGTCGAAATAAAAAAATATTAAACATTTTCAAAGTTAATGCTTTTGAGCTGAAATTTTGAACAGAGATTCTAGACCAGATACACTCTTCAACCCGTTTGTATTGATATACCGTTTCCGTAACACCCTGTATAGTATTTTTATCTCAAGAAGCGAGACGCACTTTACTTGTGGTTTCTAAGTGTATAAACACGCTATGAATGTGTGTGTATAAGTGCAATAGCTCTCGGTAGCGTCCGAGACAATGGCTAATGCGGAACTGTGAGTGCGTGTTTGTACACTTGGTTACCACAAGTGAAGCGCGCATCCTTTAGTGAGATAAAAATATTGTATCTAATTTTAAACACGCAACTTTGTGTTTAAAAGTATGTATTCCATAAACCTTCGTTCCACTACAATAAATTTAAGGACTCAAAACATTCTAAATATCCAAATTCCCCCAACTCTTTCCAAGTCTCATCCGTCAACGTTCAACAAATCAAAACACGCAATATATTACATCCATCCGCAACTTTCATACGTTGTTACTTTGAACCTCGAGGGATTTGCGCTAGGCTGCATAATCCTGTAACTTTCAGCCAAATCCTTTCAGTAGAGGGGATACAAAACAAAAGATGTTTTACCTTTTATCTTGGCTTCGGTAATAACCGTGTGGTGGGCAGGGTTATGAAGGAAAATGTCTCTTTTGTGGCGGATTTTCCAAACCAAGGGAAAATTGATGATTTTCGGAGTTTTTCAAAGAAGCTAATGGGTAAATCTATGCAACTAGATAGTGTTGCTATTTTTGTAATTTGTACCGTCACCGACAATAACCGATTAACACTTCAGTTTTTTTTTAATTGTGTGGCCTGTCTAAATAAGTTTATGTGTGTATAGTGATTAAAAGTGTTAGCAGGGATATAATCTAGAACTCAAACGTCGTGCGCAGACTTATGTTGCGCGCGGTCTACTAATGATTTGTTTAAACTTAGTCAGTTTTGAACACAAAAGTAATAAATAAAAGTTAATACTCTTTTAATTTCACTTCTGTTCCTTTTTAATTAAATGTTTAGGTCAAGCACTAACTGCATAAACTTCTAATATTACCTAAATATATTAAAAAACTATTAAAATAAAAATAAGATATCGTAACCTAACTAAAACTATGAAAAAACTAAATTATGGCGTCTAAATATTCCTCCGCATCGCTGTGGACTTGTAATGTACAGACGCCAGCACATAAAGCTACCCCAAACTGTCAAATTTTACCAATCAACTTTGAACCTTATGCTTTAGCGATAAAGTTGAAAATCTCTAAAAAATTGACAGATTGTAGTAGCTTGATGTGCTGGCGTCTGTACATTACCAGCCCACAGCGATGCAGAGGAATATTTAGGCGCCATAATTTAGTTTTAGTTAGGTTAGGATATCATAATTTTATTTTAATAATTTGTTAGTTTATTTTGGTAACATTAGAAGTTTATCCAGTCAGTGCTTGACCTAAATATGTAATTAAAACGGAAAAGAAGTGAAATTAAAAGAGTATTACCGTCAAACGGTCACCCTAATGTGTTTACTGTAATTTAACGTGCCCTTGTTGACAACAAACTAATATTATTTCAACGTTAAAATCAGTTTTAAAGTTTCGTCCCGATTCACCCCTGCATCCCTATTCACCCCGTTTGACTGTAACTTTTATTTATTACCTTTCGGAAATGCTGTAAGTACCTAAATGTCGAATTATTTTGTGTTCAAAACTGACTAAGTTTAAACAAATCATTAGTAGACTGCGCGCAACATAAATCTGCGCGCGACGTTTGAGTGTTTGAGTTCTAGATTATATCCCTGCTAGCACTTTTAATCACTTTCGATAATGATGGCAATTAGGTATTTACTTTAGAAAACACGGAACACAGCACACTCTCTTGACATCTGAGGGGCAAATCTCGTAATTTTAAGAACATTCACAGTCTGATCACAGTCTCAATCTGTCAAAAATACCTCTAATTTCCCTACATTTTGACAAGTTTTTGACATTTGTTTGTCGCCGAGATGAGACATCGACTAGATTTTGAAAGTTTTAGATTACGAGAATTGGCCATCTGATATAAACGGCCAGATGGCGGCAAACGATTATTTCCGATTTCGGTATTATGCGCGCACTCCAGGATCGCAATTAGTGATGTAAGTATCGTCAGGTACCTTTAATTATCTCAGCCTATCGAAGTCCACTGCTAGACATATGCCTCTCCCAGGCTGCACCACAACACCCTGTCTTCCGTCTTCGGCATCCCAGCCACCGTCTTTAGTTCGTCGGTCCATCTATCTGGGGGATGTCCCGCACTACGCTTGCCGATACGCGGTCTCCACATTCAGATTCCTTAAGCTGGTCCAAAGTCTACAATACCCTAAGGCATGTTTTGCTTACCACCAGCTGATAACAATTCCCTTCCCAAATATAGCTTACTGTGTAAATAAATAATATATCTCTTCAAAGTTTCTAACTTTGTATTATTAGTTAACTCCATATTTGTAACATTTAAGAGCACCGTTTAACTTTGTAAAGTGTGTGTTTGTAAACATCTGCGTGTTTCAAATATTAGTCAAAAGTTTTTGGAACAGCAATAATTATTCTGTTTGCCGTCGATAAAGTTTATTTAAGGGTCCGGCGGAGCATGCGTAGTTCATACATACGTAATACCAAAATAATTTGTAAATCAAACATATACTGTCTGTCTGTTATATTTCGTTTCCACCTCATAACGTCTGAACAGATTTGGATGAAACCCACGGATAGAACATGACCTGAGTTAGGACATAATATACTTTCTATCCCGGTAGTACGACCTCGTAGGATAATTTCTGACCTCCATCGGGGTGAAGCCGAGGGATAAAGCTAGTAAACATATATGGCGATGGAATAATCCTTATTATAAACCCGAACTTAATCCCCGAATCCTCTAAATTGTTCAGTTAAAAGCAGCCAATATTTGTTATTCCCTGATAACCCAAACCCGGCATTACAGCTAGTGGTTCCGTATAGGCATTAAGTTCGCAAATGGCGCGGTTTGCATAAAACATCGCACTTGTCCCTGACGTGGGAGAGTAACGAGCGACAGTTACTGTACTGTTGATCGCGGCTTTACGCACTTAAACGAGGCTTTTATGAGACACTTTAAAAATACATGGAAATAAATTTATTTCGTACTGGTCTGAACGAGAATTAAAAAAAATATATCTTGAAAATAGCAGCGCCCCGCGGTTTCACCCGCGTAAGTGTCGAGTCCGTGGGTAAATCGGGATAAAAAGTGGCCTATATGTTAATCCCGAGTGTCAGCTACCTCA
This sequence comes from Amphipoea oculea, assembly GCA_945859645.1. NCBI lineage: Eukaryota > Metazoa > Arthropoda > Insecta > Lepidoptera > Noctuidae > Amphipoea > Amphipoea oculea. Next base: position 2,592,989 of record OX243862.1, read on the forward strand.
ATACTAAAAAAAAAATCAAAGTTGGTCCAGCCGTTTGAGCATGAAGAAGTAACAAACACATAAACACACGCACACAAACTCACAAACTTTCGCCTTTATAATATTAGTGTGATTGTGCGATGGCGTGGTTTATTTTGGCATGTCGAATGGACATAAATTGACGAAATATCTTTGAATAACTTGTCCGTCTCATTAGTCTAGTTGTCCCATCTGCTACTGAGCGAAAAGTCCTGGGTTCGATTCCCAAGTCGGTTAAAATGTTATTGGTATTTTCTATCTGGAATCTCAGTAGCAGCCCAGAGTCTGTATTTGATTTGTCCCATATTTCATGGGATTGAAAACATAACTAGCGAAATGTGGGTGAACTAGAGGTACACCTATACCTTGCCTTTCAAAGATTCCGAATAAATGTATTTTTTTGCAAAGCGGGGCCCGTGGTTAACTACTAACAGCCGCACAGGTCGATCGATCATGTTAAGCTACGCTTGCCGCGGTTGGTTTTTGGATGGGTGACCATCTTTACATACATACCGAGACCCCTTCGTGCCTCGGACAGCACGTTAAGCCGTTGGTCCCGGCTGTCATTCGTGGATCTTTGACAGTCGTTACGGGTAGTCAGAAGCCCGAAAGTCTGACAACCAGTCTTACCAAGGGGTATCGTGTTACCCAGTAACTGGGTTGTGGAGGTCAGATAGGCAGCCGCTCCATGTAAAATACTGGTATTCTGCTGCATCTGGTTAGACTGGAAGCCGACCAGTGGCGTGCATTGGTTTTCAGAATAGGTAGGCACTAGGCCGGGTCTAGTCTAGGCAAACGTGGTCACAAATCAGAAAAAAAAGTGAGGTCAAAAGTGTGGTTATTTTGAGTAGGCATGCCTGCTTAAGGGTGATAAATTGCGAACGTTGAACGTCATGGTATTACGCGTGAGACGTACGTATTTTTAATTTTGTCGTATTAACTTGAACAAGTAAAGACCAATGACAATGTGCGAATAGTACGGGAGACGAGTAGGCCGTCCGGCGACTGCCTACTGCCGCGCATGTTTGTATACTTTGTATGAAGATTTTGTTTTTTGTTAGGTATGATAATTTTGTGAGTTTCTTAATTGTGGGGCACACACTAAAATGTAATTGACAGGCTTATGTTGATATATCGAGGTAGGCACTGCTTATATGCCTATATGCAATGCACGCCACTGAAGCCGACCTAGGCAGATGCTAGGCAGATGATGATGTATTTTTTTGCAAATTCAGTTTTATATTGATTAAGAACACTGTTTAATTAGCCGTAAGTTTATAGAATAGAAGAAAATAAAAATAAAATTAATAAATATGTTTTATTTCCCTGTGTTATAGTAGTGGGTATCTAAAGAAACATTGTTTTGCTCTTTCATCCATAAAAGGAAACAACACAACCTAATGCAAACGATATTTATTTATTCAACTGTATTTGAACGTCCTAGTTTATATCCACGTGCCGTTTGAGTAAATATTAAAATAAAGTCTTGAATCACAAACACAAAAACACTCAAGAGTATAAAAGTCTGCCATTTATGACACGATCTGCAGCACTGATTGTGAATTGAATAGCTGCGTAAAAACTTTTTTACAAAAAAAACAACCGACTTCAAAAAAAAACACTACAAATTGAAAAATAACTTTAATTTCGGAAGTCGGTGTCTTTGTTTCCGCATTTTCGTTTTTTGACACCGACTTCCGAAATTAAAGTTATTTTTCAATTTGTAGTGTTTTTTTTTGAAGTCGGTTGTTTTTTTTGTAAAAAAGTTTTTATTTTTCACTTTTTAGTTGTACCTACCCCACATAAATTCAATTAACACTAGTGCATTGAAGAATTGAAGACACAACTCGAAGAATCATCAAAATTCGCATAGAAATGCCGGAGATGCAGTACATTTATGCATATAACTTCGTACATAAGAATAATTACCTAATGTATTATATACTAAAACCTTCCTGAAAGTATGTAGATCACACTAATGAAAGAATTATCAAAATCGGTTCAGTAGTTTTTGAGATAATCGCGGACATACAAACATACATACATACATACATACATACATACATACATACATACATACGGGTCGAATACAGAACCTCCTTTTTTAAAGTCGGTTAAAAATGAACGGAAAATTATACGATATTTCGATAAAGAGCCCAATTATAACGTAATACGGGTGCAATCAGAATGAATGTTGCTGAATTATTTTGTGAATTGTACCAGTGCGGACTCGTAGGCATACATTGTCACACAAGCTGCTCTATTCTGTAAAAACCTCACCGTGAAACCTAGGTGAAGTGGGTTTCAAGTGAGATGTCAGTCTACCTAATGCTAAGGATTGACGCTATTGACAGCTCACTTCAAACTCACTTCACCTAAGTTTTCACGAAGAGATTTTTACAGAATACATCGGCAGTATGACAAACAGGTTTTTGAAGTGAAAACTTCTTTAGGCGCGTTGGGAAATTTTTGAGATTGGAAAAAAACCATTGAATTCGCGCCACTGTTACCGTAACCGACACCGCTTCGGATGTGTTCGGCTGTCAGCTAATGCCCCAATACTAACGAGTGTCTTGGACCTAAATATCGTCAATATAGAGGGGCTTATATCTATATGTATAAAATTCAAAGTCCTGACTGACTGATATATAAAGGCACAGCTCCAACCGCTGGTCCAAGAGACATGAAATTTGGAGGGTGTGTTCTTTGTAAAGAGTAGGTATCCACTAAGAAAGGGTTTTTCGAAATTCCACCCCTGAGAGGGTGAAATTTTACGCGGACGAAGTTGCGGGCAGAAGCTAGTAATTATTACAGGAAAGAACTGTTCTCTTTAATAAACCATCAGAGTCTCGTGGCCTACTTAGAAAACCATAAATAGGCTTCGTACCGAAGTAGGCCGCAGCAATGACCACCTCCAGAAGTGGGGGATCATGGAAGACTCAGACCTACGGTGTATATGCGGTATCTCTCCACAGACAATGACTAACCTTCCATCTTGCACCGCGTGAGGACCTAATGGCAGTGTTAGCAAATGGTGTCTGCATTGCTGAATTTTGAGCCAATTTTTTTTTTAAAAAGCGGCCAATTGTGAGTCGGATTTGCGCACTTAGGGTTCCGTACCATAAATAACGGCAAAAAAATCACGTTCACGGGAGCCCCTCTTAAATTTTAATTTTATTCTGTTTTTAGTACTTGTTGTTATAGCAGCAACAGAAATACATCATCTGTGAAAATTTTAACTGTTTAGCTATCACGGTTCATGAGATACAGCCTGGTGACAGACAATCAGACAAACGGACAGACAGACGAAAAGTGGTCAAAGTCAAAGCATTTATTTCAAATAGGCATATAAAAGGCACTTTTGAACGTCAAAAATTACCTTAAAATAGAATTGATTCTAGTCGCCCATTCCAAAAGGTAGATTTCGTATGGAGGATGGGCAAGAAACTCTACCGTAGAGTCTTAGTAATAGGGACCTGTTTTTAGCCTTTGGGTACAGAACCCTAAAAACTATACTACTTTTTTCATGCTATTTTTGCCATCGACATGATAAGAAAAAGATGAGGGGCTTTTATTTTTCAACTTTATTTTCTCTTAGCTACAGAATAATATGTTAATTCTGAAACCGGCTTTGATTTGATATATTCTTCTCTATAAACGCAAAACAGTACATCCATCATAATAAATCCATCTTACATGTAGAATGGGGCCTATTTTTCTTCCGTTGCCGGCCAACGCGGCACATATTTCCTCATATCGGCTGTCAGCTCTACGAATATAGATCGGCTTTAGAATGTGATATTGCGTACCGAGTGTGTTTTACTACTAGCTAGTTTAGTGATGGCCGTTTAATAGAAATACACACATAGGGAAAGTTGGTAGCACTTTCTGCCTCAAAAGTCGACTAGAAATTGTTCCTTTTTAATTTTTTTTGAAGTGAAACTTCTTTACGCACGCTTGACTTGGGGAGTAAGCTGGCGAACGCGTGACGTAAGCGTTACGAAAAGTGTGATTGGGCGAGGCGAACGGGAGTTGAGTGGAGGATATAAGCAAGAGAAAGCAGTGCGCGCGCACATTTTCTTTCTCTCTTCCTCTCATAGCGAAGTTTCACTTCAGTCGTGTGGTCATAAGCACACTCGGTTTTTTGTTTAATTGCTGAATGGTCCTGCTCTTGAGCTCGATCATGCCTGATGGAAAGCGATGGAGGAGGTCTATGATAAAACGAGCGTGCCCAGAAAATGCCTAAGGCACTAAAACTCCCACGCATCAACGAAACACAGCAGGCTGCTTGACGCCGAACTCCGGTGGGAGGGTGGTCGCAAACCAGGCGAGCGTTAGCCCTACCACTGTAAGGGAAGAATTGGCCATTTAAATAAGTGTTGGGTGTGACTGTTCAGGATGCGCCGAGCGCGAGCTCGTGTTCAGTTGAGTAACTGGCGGAACAAACTGCGCTACACGAGGAGGCTTCTTCATGCATCCCAAACATCTAATGTTATAAAGAGGCAAAAGTGAACTTGTGGTGATTTTCGAAACTCCTGGTTCGATTTCGAAACATATTAGAGTTTTTTTTTTTTTAATTCTGGTGAATATTACTTTTTTTCTAATAAGAAGCTACAGTTGTCGAGTGTGTGTCAGTTGTCGAATGTTATATGTTAAAACATGGGAAGAATTAACAGAGGCTAGTATTTATCAGCTAAATTGGTACTAAATGATTGGATACCTACATTGCTTTTCAACGTTTCATGTATTAGCTCTTTATATTGTAAATCAGTTTGCTTTTATTGTTTTTTTTTTTTTTTTTCTTTATTAACTAACATCTTCAAAACTGAAAAGTATATCGACTTTTGTCGCTGACCGTACACTGGGAAGAGTTTTAACATTGAAACAACTCAAAGTCTCCTGGTGTACCAAAGCTTATAAAGGTTTCTAAACAACTGGGTATGGGTTCAAATTAGTTCATGGCGCTTTCTGAATTCATAGGATGCAAGAGCGAGCGAATGAGAACTGAGGGGCAATTCTCGCAATTTTAAAAACGTTTACAGTCTGATCTCAGTCTCCATCTGTCAAAAATACCTCTAATTTCCCTACATTTTGACAAGTTTTTGACATTTGTTTGTCGCCGATATGAGACTGCGACTAGATTTTGAACGTTTTAAATTACGAGAATTGACCTTCTGGTTTGGCCTAGTTCATCCTAAAATCGGGTTTGGCCGGTAACGTATTTCACACATTAACGGATTGTTCTTACCCGGTAATTTGCAGATTACCTCGTTAATGTGCATATTAACGTATTCCGTATTCTAACGGAAACTCATAAAGCGAAGCATTAGAGAGTATAAGTAAACGGAACAACCAAATTACATAGAGCGTAGATATACAAGTCACATCAAATATTTAAAAGTAGCCCACAATCCCGAGGGAACTGGGAATCTCTTACACTCAAAGCTGAGACAGCCACGAATCTCCATGCAAATCTGTATGCAAGAGCGAGCGAATGAGAACTGAGGGGCAATTCTCGCAATTTTAAAAACGTTTACAGTCTGATCTCAGTCTCCATCTGTCAAAAATACCTCTAATTTCCCTACATTTTGACAAGTTTTTGACATTTGTTTGTCGCCGATATGAGACTGCGACTAGATTTTGAACGTTTTAAATTACGAGAATTGACCTTCTGGTTTGGCCTAGTTCATCCTAAAATCGGGTTTGGCCGGTAACATATTTCACACATTAACGGATTGTTCTTACCCGGTAATTTGCAGATTACCTCGTTAATGTGCATATTAACGTATTCCGTATTCTAACGGAAACTCATAAAGCGAAGCATTAGAGAGTATAAGTAAACGGAACAACCAAATTACATAGAGCGTAGATATACAAGTCACATCAAATATTTAAAAGTAGCCCACAATCCCGAGGGAACTGGGAATCTCTTACACTCAAAGCTGAGACAGCCACGAATCTCCATGTAAATCTGTATGCAAGAGCGAGCGAATGAGAACTGAGGGGCAATTCTCGCAATTTTAAAAACGTTTACAGTCTGATCTCAGTCTCCATCTGTCAAAAATACCTCTAATTTCCCTACATTTTGACAAGTTTTTGACATTTGTTTGTCGCCGATATGAGACTGCGACTAGATTTTGAACGTTTTAAATTACGAGAATTGACCTTCTGGTTTGGCCTAGTTCATCCTAAAATCGGGTTTGGCCGGTAACATATTTCACACATTAACGGATTGTTCTTACCCGGTAATTTGCAGATTACCTCGTTAATGTGCATATTAACGTATTCCGTATTCTAACGGAAACTCATAAAGCGAAGCATTAGAGAGTATAAGTAAACGGAACAACCAAATTACATAGAGCGTATATATACAAGTCGCATCAAATATTTAAAAGTAGCCCACAATCCCGAGGGAACTGGGAATCTCTTACACTCAAAGCTGAGACAGCCACGAATCTCCATGCAAATCTGTATGCACACTGTACCTATAACATATATTATGTAGATGCATGTGTATACAGGGTGTTTGGTTAGAGGATGGCAATCTTTATAGCGAAGATTCGCGGGGTCAAGGTTAGTCATTTTAATCCAAGATACTCATAAACGTAATACCGCTATTTTTGAGAGATAAAATATTTTTGCATGCTAAAGAAATTGTACTGATATTGCAAAAGGCTGCTAAGTCATAAGTAAGAACAATATTGGTACACGTAAGTACCGTAGTTTGCAATAAACGTTTTCACTTTTGACATAAATCGTGAAAATCTCGAACATTTTTAGACAATTAAGTAGATACACTTTTTATAAAATTTTGATACTCCTCTAGATGCAGGGTTCAGGGCGTTATATCCACCCCAAAAAATCCAGCCAAAGATGCAGATACGCAGATACGAAAGTCCGGGAATCCACACTACGCTTAGTTGAATAAAAGGAATTTATAGGCTTAGGGTGGATTCTCGGACATGCGTTTTCGTGGCACCACAGGGTGAATTTTTGGGGTGAATGAGTGAAATAACTGGATTCAGGAATTGCCGTTGCACTTCTGAACTCCCTGTATATTGATTATGTTTTCTTCTATTCTGTGGTGAGGTGGCGAAGACGGTCGATTTACATATTTGTTGTGTCAACCAGAGGAATCCTAGCACGAACGCGCGACGTAAAAGTAACACAAGTTCAAGCGACTTTTGTTTCAAATATCTTTATTTACCAAGGGTACAACGAAAACTTTTTCTAAGTTATATTAACGCATTATAATTGAGGCACTTTATGAGGCTAGTAATTCACGTTTTAAAGCTTATGAAAATTTATGTAGTTTTAATTGCTAACAACATAAAATAAACACACAATAAATAATCATGGGTACATGATGACAATAAAATTAAGCAAATTATCTAGTTACAATTTACTGATTGCAAGTTATAACAAAAATTATTTAAGTATTTGCTGATCGCAGGGTGTACGTATGTAAATACTAACAACCGTGCTACCAGTCAATGAAAATTTGAAGAATTTTTGAATCATAAATGGGTACAGCATTTTGGCTTTAACTTTTGAGACAAGCACAATTAAGGTCATAGCACACATATCAACTCGGAAAGGGATCGTCACCGTATCGCCTTTCGCCTCATCGTCAAACATACTTCAACCTAACGTAAGCACGTAACCAAAGCGGATCAGAAGCTCCGATACGTCGACTCGGCTAGGGCAAGGCGACGCCGCGCTTACGGCTCGCCGACCGCTGGTTGATGGTGCTACAGGCTGGACGCGGGAGGGGTGAGAGGGGCAAGGGTGGACGACGATACGTAAGCTCGAGTACGGAGAGACGTAAGTGCGGGGACGACGAGCCATAAGCGCGGGAACTGCCAGTTGAACTGCAAGTTGACGCACCGCACCGCGGTTCGTGAGCTTGTCCCGAGACGAGGCGATTACGATACGATTCCGAATAGTGTGCGTTGCAGTAGCGATTTTCATACAAAGAATACTGAATGGCTCGAGTTGATACGGTGACGATTTCTTTCCGAGTTGATACGTGTACCTTCAGTATGATCCCGTAGATATGAATATTATAAAAGTGCCAAACGTGTATTTTATCAAATAGTTCGAATTCATGTCATATTTACTTGTCGTGTTCGTGCTAGGTGCACGGTACAGCTAAATGCAATGGACATTAATCAAAACTCGTAATCACCAGAGGATAATTAAGAATTAATTAGATACCTAAAAGAATAATTCGTAAAATAATATCCAAAAGAGAAAAGATATCCATATACGTAAACGTTCTAAACGACAGCGACGCTACAGTTTATTTTCTTTTTATTCTGTCAACGAATAAGTTGAGATAAGTACACAAACTTTTTCGCGAATTAGCTTGAAACTAATTTAAGTCAAAAGGCGACAGAGTGAAATACAAGTTTGTTGGTACATAAGAGCATTGTGAGAAAACATAATTGGATTTTAACTTACACCCTGAGATGCGTGACTCCTGCCGCGCGTTTCCACTGTCACACTATTTTTGAATACGGTTTTTTTTAAGGCGTGATTTTTATTGGAACCTTCTTCGTTTTAAGCTATTAAAACTGTTTACATTAAAATCACATAGATAAGTAGTATTTACGAGTAACGTAAATTAATGATATAGCTTTTTATTATTCAGATTAACCGCGCAAAGTAACGTATGGAAATTGTTACGCGTTTGCTCTGCAGAAGAACAATACAATCTATAAAATAATACTAGAAATCATTTGTTTGAAAACATGGGCTTTTTTTCATATTTCAAGTAAGTCTGTATTGATCTTAAGACCTCAAGTTATTACTACAAACATAATAAACTTTCTTAGAAAACGTGCCCACAGTGAAACCAATAGACTTAACTTGTTGAAAAACTGTGTATTTTCATTTGATTTACTTTAACTTGAATAGTTCTCTACTTGGAGCAAGTAATAACAAAAGTAAATAATTGAATGTCAATATCTTAAAATATATTGATATTCGACTATTTACTTTAAGAGCCGTATTACATATCGATAATCAGCTGAATCGAGATTCAAATCGAGCCTCAGGCTGAGATGTGTATTGTCTATGCATCAGCCTGTTTTCGTTTACGATTTATTTAATTTACCAACGTTGTTCAAATAGTCTCAATAACTTTGCAGTTCCTAAGTAGCTTATGCATTATTAGAAAAAAACTATAGATTTTTTGAAATACTGGTATTCAGCTGCATCTGGTAAGACTTAAAGCCAACCACAAGAGAAAAGGCTAGGCAGATGATGATAGTTTTGTGAAAAATATGTATAGTTACTATACGAGTTTATTACGTCCCATGCATTGTGCATTATTCTCTAACTGCCAGCGCGCCTATTAGTGCGGGCAGGATCATAGAATATTATAATTATAAATGAATGAGAGTTTTTAACTCCAACTTTATGTTTGGAACCGTATTGCTATACGGTTCCAAACATAAAGTTGGAGTTGAAACTCTCATTATACCCTTTAATATGTTGTTGTTGTTTGTAGCCTATATGTTGACCCGAACTCTTAGTAATATTCATGCAAAATTTGAAGTAAATCCATGCAGTACTTTTTGAGATTAGCCCGGACATACATACAGACAGCAATTCTAAAAACTATATTTTTGGCTTCGATATCGATTGTAGATCACGCCCCAAGTATTCTTTTAAAAAAATATTCAATGTACAGTTTTGACTTTCCTACGATTTTATTATATGTATAGATTCGAAAGTGACTCTGTCAGTAGGTACGTTCGCCTAAATAACAGAACGATCAATACAATTTGGCAAGGAGATAGATGACATTTTGGGGAAGGACATAGGGTACTTTTTGTCCTGGTAGCACGTAGTAGTTTTGATAATTTCCGACATCCATGCAGGCGGAGCCACGAGCTGAAGCTAGCTAGTTTTATATAACTGGCCAATCAAGAGTTACCCAATTTCACCTTAATTTTAAAGTGCTTTTCTGCAGTTAATGTTGAAAAACGCCGTGTAACAACGGACAAGCGCCCCCTCCGCGCGTTACTAACAAGATACGGAGGTTTAATTACTTCTGCGCACATGCGACTCGTATTAACACTATTGCCTCTTATTTTATTTAAAATGGCGCTCGCACGAACAGCCTGCTTCGTACGTGCTGTTTAAAAACTGTTTTTGCAATTGTGGAGAGAGTTATTTTAGTGGTGTAGAAAGTTAATAATATTTTGGCTATAATTATTAGGTCCTTACATATGAAATTGGCGTTTTGTATGGAAGGAACAAAAAGTCGAATATTTTTTAATATAATATATTTAATTAATCAAAGTATGAACCATTGTTTTCAATGCACTTTTGCCATCTTATAGGTAGTTCATTGATCCCTTTACTAAAAAAACCAGTCGGACGGGAATCAATAAAATCTTTGAAGGCGATTTGGACTGCCCCATCGGAGTTGAATTTTTTCCCTTGCAAAAAGTTATCCAAATTGCGAAAAAAATGGTAATCTGTTGGAGCAAGGTCCGGGGAGTACGGAGGATGTCTAAGACATTCCAATTCAAGCTCTTCTAATTTGGTAGCCGTCTGTTTCTGTTCAGTCAATTCGTGAGGTACCCACCTTTCAAGCTTTTTAATCTTCCCAATTTGCTTCAAGTGAATTAAAACAGTTTTATCACTAACATCGAAGCCTGCAGCTAACTCGGACGTGGTTTGCGATGGGTCCGCTTCCACAATAGCCTTCAATTCTCCATTATCAACTTGGGTCTCAGGCCGTCCACGGGGCTTGTTCTGCAGGTCGAAATTTCCAGAACGAAAACGTTGGAACCAAAAACGAACTGTGTTTTCTTTTGCAACATGACCGCCATACACATCATTCACCCTTCGAGTCGTTTCCGCAGCACTAGTGCCACGGCGGAACTCGTACTCGTAAAAAATGCGATATTTTAAATTTTCCATTTTGTAAAATGAGTGACGCAAACAGAAAAAACAGAAGAAAAAAAACAAATGAATGACGGTCATCGAAGCACAAATACATGAGTAAATAGCTGTACAAATTTGAATTTGGAATTCCTTACCAAAGAGGAGAAATTCGTGATTAAAGTGGCCAGTACGAAAAACGCCAATTTCATATGTAAGGACCTAATATATTATATTTTGATGCTTGCAGAAGTCATGGCTGGCTTTAAACAGGTAAAGGAGCCCCGTAAATTAGTCGTATATTATTAGTAAGTAGTCAGGACCCCAAAATAGCGCAAGCGCAGCGCCTTCTATTATAAGTTGGCAAATAGGACGTGCTTATGGCAGTTGCTAGGAAAAATAGGCTTTTCGCCGCATGAAAACCATTATTTGTTTTCATTGCAGAACTTTATGGATCACAAATGTTGCATTATTAACCCACTGTCAAGTTTTGGGTTAAAACAGGCTTCAAAAGGACTAAAATAATGTATGAAACGAAATTACTCTAATATTATTTAAAAAAAAGCGAAAGTTTGTGAGTGTGTGTGTTTGTGTATGTTTATATGTTTGTTACTTCTTCACGCTCAAACGGCTAGACCAATTTTGATAAAATTTAGTATGGAGGTAGCTGACACCCTGGATTAACATACAGGCTACTTTTTATCCCGATGTTCCCACGGGATCGACACTTATGCGGGTGAAACCGCGCGGCGCAGCTAGTCTTAAATAATCGTTTCTTTAATAGGCTTGGAACACATTCACAATCACCTTGTTTGTGTCTCATAGAACACAAATAAACGAACCGTGAACTAACAATAAATAATAAATTCCATTTCCTGCATACAATCACATTACCCTGCCAACGGCATTGGATGCAGAAAATTTTCCAATTTTGGAACAGAACCATATCAAATTGTACAGATAATGACATCTACGAAGACGCGACCCACTCTTCTAACTCTAAATGTAACACTGCACACTACTGCAAACAGCAAATTTTCACACCAAAAAAAAATATATGTCGCATCCGGTCATTCGTTTGACTATTCGGAACGCCAGCGCCATCTGGCGGCGCTCGACAGAGTCTAGCCTGAGTTCGTGGAGAGTACAAGAGAGCGTGCAGCGAGGTGGAGCGGCCCTCTTAGACATCGGACATCATACGAACAACATGCGCTCAGAAACTGTCTCGCGTTCCGTAGCTGGTTGTATCGTGTACCTATAGTGTGTGATTTGCTAGTGTGATTAAATTGTTTGTGAAATTATAATCTGATTTGAACTGCAAACCGTTTTTCTTTGCGCAATTACCAACACACAATAACCCACATTATTCGCCCACAGTAGTTAAAATATGGCTGATAATAACGAGACACACATGCCTTATCCGTTATATATAATATATATTTTTGAGCAATTTTACTTACAATTAGTTTGATGTAGGTACAGAATGCGTACTTGACGGCTATGTGATGGGTCTTTTTACACCCTGTATATTAGATTTATTATGGTTGGTATTTTGTAGAATTGAGACTATCTAGTACATGTACATATTTGGTCTCGTTTAGGTATATTTAGTTCTTACTTATTAAATATATCACACTAATATTATTAAGGAGAGTGTGTTTGTATGTTTGTTACTTCTTCACGCACAAACGGCTGGATGGATTTGGATGAAAGGGGTTAGAAGATTTTTATATGGAGGGTGGCCATAACGTCGGCCGCCATTTTGATTTAGGCACACATTTTTATAATCAGGATTAACACATAGGATACTTTTTTATCCCGATATTCCCATTAAAAATATAAAAAATATTAGCCCGCCAGTATCGGGAGCCCCTGTCAAAGCTACCAGTGGTTAGGGCTCCAGAGACAGGAACCTCAAAATGCGAGCCATATCATGGAGTTATGTACAGACGCCAACACATCAAGCTACCCGAAACTGTCAAATTTTCCCAATCAACTTTGAACCTTATAATTTAGCAAAAACTGACAAATTTTCCCAATCAACTTTGAACCTTATAATTTAGCAAAAACTGACAAATTTTCCCAATCAACTTAGAACCGCTTTAGCGATAAGGTTGACCTATTAAAGAAATTTGACAGATTGTAGTAGCTTGATGTGCTGGCGTCTGACCATGTTATTATTACCTTATTAAAATGGTTGAAACTTAATTCTACTTTACTAAACATGTAACAAATAAATTGCGCTCATTTACAAGAAGATAATTTAAAATGATGAAGTATTCTAAGATATTATTTTTAGAATTCTGCATTTTGACTAAAATATTTAGAATGATTTCAATAGGCCTAATACGTAAGGCCTCAGAAACATTTTCAGCTCACCCGAACGACAGAAACCTTTGCAAGAATCAACCCTTTCTTAAACAAAAAGTCCTCAACCTTACCTCATTATTTCACAAACTGTCTATTCAGCTACAAGAAGTTCTTTACCTTCCCCATCCTTAGCGTCTATTTTTAGCCCCTTAGCCCCATAGCTCCCGAGCCACCTAACCCCCTTGAGCCTTGAACTTTCTCAAGTGGCATAATGACGCTGATATTAGGTTCGAGGTGTAGACAGACACTTGTCTGTCAGGCATTCCACCTCAGCTGCCTCAGCGATTAACAAGATAGAGGTGGTTTTTGAAAAGGTCAGAGAGGTGGAGTTAAAATTATTTGGTTACATAATCAGCCTATAACCTTCCCACTGCTGGGACACGGGCCTCCTCTCAGTGAGAGGGAGTGGGCCGTAATCCAGCACGTGGGCCCAGTGCAGGTTGGTAAATGTCACATGTATTCGAATTTTTGGTTCTAGGATTCGTCACAATGTCGTCCTTCACCGTCCGTTTCACATCATCTTCATTATTGACACTTAACCTAAGTTTTTATGGTGCTACAGAAAAGATTGGCTGTTTTTCAAAATCCATACTTAATATTATGAATTCGAAAGTAACTCTGTCTGTCTGTCTGTATGTTACCTTTTCACGCCTAAACCGCTGAACCGATTTAGATGAAGTTTGGTATAATGATAGCTTGAGTCCCGGGAAAGGACATAGGATACTTTTTATCCCGATATTCCTACGGGATCGAGACTTATCCGGGTGAAACCGCGGGGCGCAGCTAGTCATTTACACAAAACAGACCCAAAAATTACAGAGTTCATCAGCGTATATACACAGTACCTACATCAAATAAGTCCTATAAACGTAACTCATCCCAATTTCTTATATCTACTCCGCCAGACGAATACCTAAAAATTACAATCAATCAATTCTCCGTGAAATCGAATGATTGCTTCTCTTGTAACCAAAATTCTTTGTAATAAGAATGTGAATATTATTATAAGGGTTCGAAATTAATCGGAGCAATCACGTGTTATGTAAACCCCTTCTTCTTGCCTAAAATAGCTCGCTTTGGGTATCACAGGTAGATTTCTTTAGTGATGGGTCAATAGAGTTTCCAGAATAATAGAGATCTAATAAGGTGAAGTTTCGTAATCATGCGCTGATAATAATTCTCATCGAAATCGATATTTTAAACAAGCTAGAAATTCAAAAATTGAGAATATTAAAAACGCAGTATTCTCAGTTTTCGATTAACGTTTACAGGTAAACATTTTATATAAAATTAATTGAAATATTCATAACTATAGAAAATTCATTGAAATATTCAGACAAATCACGGAATTTTCTTTCACAGTATGAAAATACATTGGTGAGATCTTCTTACAAGGAATTAATTACAGGCCAAACTTCCCGAATCCACTTCTTCAGCAAGCACCGTATTATGATATTGCCCTTATGATAACAACGCTTGAGCCTAATCAGGGCGACACTCGTGTTTTGCATAGCAACAAGGTGCTTGCTAAAAATAGAACAATTTATGCGCACATTCAATCTCGTGGGCACGAGATATTTATTTATCGAAGATGTTTTATACGTTAGGTAAACTTTCGTGAGATAAATTCATAACAGTCATTGTTTATTATTTAATCCATGGGCTTTTTCGCGGCCTGCTTAGCTGATTAGAAAGAAATGAAAGAAAAATTTTGTCAGAGAAACACGTGTATGCGAAAAGATAATTAACTGTCATAATAAAGAAAAATAGATCTACAGGGTGTTACGGAAAGGGTATATCAATACAAACGGGTTGAAGAGTGTGGTCTAGAATCTCTGTACAAAATTTCAGCTCAAAAGCAGTAACTTTGAAAATGCTTAATATTTTTTTTATTTCGATAGTTTATTAAATTGAAATCATAACAAACGTGTCACCGCACTACGAGGGTCATTATCCATTATCTGTAGTGTGTCTGTGCGCCTAGTACACGCACATCACGCCGCCGCGCGCCAGTGCAGCGCCGTGATGTCGAAATAAAAAATATTAAGCATTTTCAAAGTTAATGCTTTTGAGCTGATGTACAGAGATTCTAGACCAGATACACTCTTTAACCCGTTTGTATTGATATACCCTTTCCGTAACAGCCTGTATAATCATGAGCAAAAAACAGAAACCATCTTATTACAAAACGAGTTCTTCCTTCTGCGAAGCTGTCATGCTAGCGAAGGAGGTGGCGGGACGGCTGAGGGAGAGACCCTCACGTCCCAGCCGCCGCGGGAGACGCTCTGGGCGTCGGGAGCCGCGTGACGACTCTCGGCCACCGTAGGCCTGCGGACGGAGAGTAATGGATAACTCATCGTCCGATCAGGACCAGGCTCGTGCCGGATGGCACGTACGTGTTCCACGCGCGCCTCAAAGAGATATCAGCATAAAGGAAGGGGCCTGCCAGGGCCGAAGCCTGCCGGGGGTGCGGGATTGTCCGAAAGGGTTACCGCTATCCCGGAATATAAAGGGCTAAGGAAGGAACACGGATGGGTTTTAGTCAGTAAGAGTCTGACACTCCCTTCCGCTCCACCCAGAGCGGGAGGGGTCATTTGATGATTTCCCATCCATAAAAAAAAAAAAAGACCCAGCCTAATCCTGCGAGAAAGTTACTGTATTTTAAACTTTATTCCGACAAACATAAAGTTCTTAATGCAAAATTGACAATTTAGGGTTTAACGTCAGTTTTTGTAATGAGACCGTTATCGGATTATAGTAGTTTTCTAATAAGGCCGAAATAGTCGACAGCTGCTGAACGTCAGGACTGTGACATGTAGTCGGCTACAGTTGCCTCACCGTTAGCTCATGTATATGAGCACTAAGAACGAGATTTAGGACATCTCAATACATAAGTACTTCTATCCAAGCATAAGTAAAAGTTTTCATTTTTAAAAGTCAGTTTTTTAATTAATATTGTACAATGTAACCATTTCCTGGTAATTTTAACAGACCGCGATAAATTATACATTGTAAGACGCTGTAGTAAACGTCGTCTTTAAAAAATTAATAAATTTTACGGAAAATGGTAAAGACTTTAAGGGAAGATCACACAAGTACTCACTTTATACATCCAAAATCAAAACTCATTTATTCAGACAGGCGCTTTACTTTGTGTAAATTATTTCATCACCACTGCTCTCAAAACGGCGAAAGAAAACATCGTGAGGAAACCGGCATGTCCTCAAACCAAAAATTCGAAGACATGTGACATCTACCAACCCGCACTGGGCCCGCGTGGTGGATTACGCCCACAACCTCTCACAGAGAGGAGGCCTGTGTCCCAGCAGTGGGAACATTATAGGTGGATTATGCATGAAAATTATGTAAAGTTAAATGAATGAAAGAAAAATAAAGACGTGTTGCACTCCGGGAGTGCCGGCAGAAGTGAAAACTTGAATATTAACGTTGAAATAAATCAATTATTAATTGAATTAATATAACTCAATTTTTTTCACTATTTCTGCGTCACTTTTTTCATTAATAGATGCAATTTGTTCAATTTTCATATTTTTAACCGACGAAAAAAAACGGAGGAGGTTCTCAATTCGACGCGTATATTTTTTTTTTTTTTTTTTTTTTTTTTTTTTTTTATGTATGATCACGCATAACTTTTTACAGAGCAGTCCGATTTTGATAATTCTTTTTTTATTAGAAAGGGTATACCCTGAAGGTGGTCCCATATAAATTTGGAAAAAAAATTCCAACCCTAAGGGTTAGAAAACAGGGGATGATTGATTGTTCACTCACTGATTGTAATGTATGACCATTGACCACGCTTAACTTTTTACAGAGTAGTCCGATTTTGATCATTCTTCTTTTGTTGGATAGGACATACTTCGAAGTTGGTCCCATGTAAATTTGGAAAAAAAAATACCTACCCTAAGGGTGGGAAAATAGGGGTGACTTATTGTTCATTCACAGATTTTAATGCTGAGCTGTGTATTACAATTAAAATAAAAGGCCTATCTATGTTGGTATATAAAGCCTGTTATTTTTAAGTATTACATTATATTATTTAGTATTATATTACACAAAAAATAATAGTTAAAGTAGGAGTATATAACAGTTAATGTCTAAAGTAAGGTAGGTATTTTAAAAGTAATCAAACATTAAGCATGTAGTAATTAGTAAATTATGGCCTCAAAAAATTATAAAATAAAAACTTTTTAACAAAAAATTAAACCTCCGAAAAAACTGAAAAGCAAAAAATAATAAACTTTTTTTATTTAACCTTAATAAATAAGTTCTTAAACTAATGCAAGTATACCTAAATAATTTTGAGTCGGCGCCAAACAATCAATGAACAAAGATTACTAAATTACCTTAAATTTAAAGAAATAAGCAACGTGAAATCTATAGCGATAAACATTAACATTTCAAACAAAAAATGCGCTCTCCGCACGACCACTCGCAACGAATTAATTTGCTTGTTTGGCGCCGACTCAAAATTACTTAGGTATACTTGCATTAGTTTAAGAACTTATTTATTAAGGTTAAATAAAAAAAGTTTATTATTTTTTGCTTTTCAGTTTTTTCGGAGGTTTAATTTTTTGTTAAAAAGTTTTTTAAACACTATATACACGAATTTTACGAATACACAGCAGTTAAGGTACTACACAGACGGTCGAGCCATCAGCTGTCCATCCATCCATCCATACACCCACACCCACACCCACACCCACACCCACACCCATACCCACACCCACACCCACACCCACACCCACACCCACACCCATCCATCCATCCATCCATCCATTGTCGTGTATCACTTGGTTCACTTCGGTTGGCGCCGCCGTAGTAGTCTCTCCTGACGGTCACTTGTCCTGACGCGAGTTTAACATTTTTTACCCATTACAAAAAATTGTGCAACGCCGCTAAAGAAGTTTACACTTCAATAAAAATAGTGCTGTTATTGTTATTCTTCCATTCATCTATATTATCACGCACGCATTCTTTTCACATCTTCATCACCCTCTCTGAACATCATAAGTAGGTAGGGAACCTATTTGTAATATTTCGTTATCAAGAAACCGGTTCTACTAGACGCATTTTATTTTCTAAAACACGCTAAAAGTTCTGGTGAGGTGGGCTGGTTGGAATAACTACCGACGGTCGCCATGGCCCACGCACAATGGTCCAATTGAAGGACTAATTTCGGAAACCAAACCCATAACATAGAACATAGACGCTAAAAGTTCTTATATTTCCACTATACAAGCAAATACTTTTCATGTAAGTACAAAACTTTATATGACACAAAAACCCCAATTCATTAGTTCCCCTTTCGTTTCAATCGCGGAAGGAACGCGCAAAGAGAAATGTTTGCTCTTAACTCTCTAAAAGCCACTGTAAACGTTTATAAGTGATTTTCCAGCGTATAAAGAGAATGAACAACATAAATTCCGGGAAAATGTAACTTTTGGCTCGAGAACACACCAACACGTATTATTTCAAGCCATTCAAACTTCAAGCTATAGAGTAGAGAGAGGGTTAAAAGTATTCCCAGAAATATTCCGTTAAGTGTTCTTTCAGTTTGTCCAAAAAGGTTTTTCTCTAGGTTACAATGTAGTTTTCAATGTAAAACGGACGAAATTCTGAACGCAGCTTTGAAGTGACCTTTGTAACACTGAAGCGTAATGTCGAGTGCAATTAGAAACTTTTAGAACGTGTTTGAGGTTTCATTGAAATAATACGGCGTGGGTGCGAAATTAGTAAAAGTAGTAACAGTTCATTATAGTATATTTATTAAACCGCGTGAAAGTTTTAGTTTAAAACTGGCAGAATAAATTATGTTTTGAGTAATATTTAGATACAACCGCCTGAAAGTTTTCGGGGCTATATTTTATTGTTTGAAATGTTTTTTTTTTTTGTGTTTATGTTTTTTGATGCGTCATGTTTTTCGCAAATAAACGTATTTTCTTTCTTTCTTTATTCTGGGAATAGGACATCGGAATCACGTTTAAAGGTCATATTAAACAAAAAAAAAAAAAGTAGATGAGGTCTATGTGTCTACTCTAAGAAGAAAGGCCGAAACGAACTCAGACGTCACAGTCACTTTTAAAGTCCAGACATAATCTTCGGCGGCGACCTCACGCGTCCGGCCCTGGTTCAAGCCACGGTCCGGAGCGAGAGGGAGTGGGAGGCAGTCAACTTCTTCTGCGAAGCAGTCATGCTAGCGAAGGAGGTGGCGGGATGACTGAGGGAGAGAGCCTCTCGTCCCAGCCGCCGACGAAGACGCTCCGGGCGTCGGGAGCCGCGTGACGACTCCCGGCCACCGTAGGCGCGGGCCTGCGGACGGAGAGTAATGGGTAGCTCACCGTCCGATCAGGAGCAGGCCTGTGCCGGACGGCGCGTATGTGTTCCACGCGCGCTTCAAAGAGATGTCAGCATAAAGGAAGGGGCCCGTTAGGGCCGAAACCTGCCGGGGTTGCGGGATTGTCCGAAAGGGTTACCGCTCCCCCGGAACATAAAGGGCTAAGGAAGGAACACGGGTGGGTTTTAGTCAGTAAGAGTCTGACACTCCCTTCCGCTCCACCCAGAGCTGGAGGGGTCATTTGATTATTTCCCATCCATAAAAAAAAAAGACATAATATTGAATATCATGTGAAGACCATGTAGATTCAAATCACCAATTGTAGAAATGGCAGCTGATTTTATAAGAGTAAGTACGACTTTTATTTAAAATATCAAAAATATCAATAATTTGGTCATCCGTGGGCATATGGCGATATAAGTGGGGTAAATGATAGATGATAATCTGGCCAATCGACAGTTTCAGGGTTATCCATTATTTACGCCACACCCTGTATAGTGTATCGCAGACACAAATGCATTCGCGGCATAAATTGATGTATTTCAACAGAGGATATAATATTGAATACGGTCTGTATAGGAATTTACTAGCGAGGCAACGTAAATATTTGTATTGAAATTTTGAAATCAGTACATAATGCTACCGTTACTGGTTTGAATGTACTCTGGGCTTGATTGTTAAGTGCATTTAAGGGTGTATTTTGTTTGAAAGATTGGAGGTCCAAATGAAATGCATGTTGCATTACTCAGATAATACATAGATAGCTACTTCGCTACTTGTATGAGTATCTATAGATACATGCACTTGACTCATATTTGACTGCTGGCTGCATTCGTTTTTAGGAAGTTTCTGCTCCAACTTCCACAACATAAAATAACCATTTTAAGAATAAGGGATGATTTATACTAGACCGGGCCGTGCCCGGGGCGTGCCGTGTACGTGGCCCGGACGGGGCACGGATTTGAAACGTTACATACATTTTGTGTGAAGCAGTTTATATTATACAGTGCATGATCCGTGTCCCATCCAGGCCACGGGATACGGATCATGCACTGTCATGCCACGTACACGGCACGCCCCGGGCACGGCTCGATATAATATAAATCATCCCTAAGGCTCCCTTCGCTCCACCCAGAGCGGGAGGGGTCATTTGATGATTTCCCATCCATAAAAAAAGGCTCTATGTACAGACACGTTTATTTTACTTTAAAAACTACGTTTTATTCGCCGTGTGTAGGCACGGATTATCAGTATTCTATGGATCACTATGGAAACTTGTTGACAGACACGTTTACGGCGCTTTTTAAATGCCGTACCGTAATGAAACCGTGCCATGCACAAAGGGCCTCAGGAATTAAGAACTTCAAGCATGTATTTTCTAAAACAAACTAAGTTCTTATTGTTACGTACGTTGCACCATATTGTAAGCAGCATGCATAGACACATAACTACTCCGAGTGCAACGCGCCATGTTGCCGCAACACGGTTGTCGTAACGCTGCAACGTGACCGCTCTTAGTTCAAAAACTATCATCTTGCGAGGTACAAAGTTAGTACCTAGGTGCATACCTACGCATCTATGTGTGAAAAAGTTTTGAAAAACTGAAAAAAATATTGATTTTGAAGTGTCTCCTTCGTTACCAAAAGATGTTTTCAACGCACTTGCTCGAAAAGTGGGTCTTATTGCACCACTTTTAGGTTATAAATGCAATGTATCGTATCGAACATCGTGAGCAGTGGTGGCCCAGTGATAACGGCCGCGACTTACGAGTTGTAGGTCGGAGGTTCGAACCAAGACAGGCGCTTTACTTTGTGTAAATTATTCCATCACTACCGCTCTCAAAACGGTGAAGGAAAACATCCTGAGGAAACCGGCATGTCCTAGAACCAAAAATTCGAAGACGTGACATCTACCAACCCGCACTGGGCCCACTCCCTCTCATTGAGAGGAGGCCTGTGTCTCAGCAGTGGTAACGTTATAGGCTGATTATGTATCGATCTTGCGTGTTTTATAACCGCCTCGAATGCAATGACAAATATTGCACATTTTAATGCAATGACAAACATTGCACATTTGAATGCAATGACAAATATTGCACATTTGAATGCAATGACAAACATTGCACATTTGAATGCAATGACAAATATTGCACATTTGCATCAAAATGTACTGTTATAGGTACATACAAACATATTCTCACGCCCTCTTCCTATGGAGAGAAGCAGAAGCGACAGACCCTGATTAGTGTATTTAAAAATAACAATAGCTATTACTTCAATTTATAACCGACTTCACAAAAAGGGGGAGGTTATCAATTCGGTTGAATTTTTTTTTTCATGAATATTATATTGACTAAGTACTGACGCCAGCACATCAAAGTACCCGAGTCTGTCAAATTTCCCAATCAATTTTGAACCTTAGGCTATAGCGATAAAGTTGAAAATCTATTAAAGAAAGACAGATTGTATTAGCTTGATGTGCTGGCGTCTGTACATAGGCCAGTCATCGTAGACACAAAAAAACGCGTTAAATCGAAAAAGTACTTCAAGCACTGGCCAGTATCTATCCTAACAACATCCCAAAAAAAAAATAGTAGCTACAGTGCAATTATTTGCGGCCTACAATTTTTTAAATGACTGTCCTATACAGTAGGTTTTAAACATTACTAGTATCCAAACTAAGATCTCGGCTGAATTGTGGGTACGTTTTCAAACACATCCCTCACAAATACACAAACATCCAAATCCAGAATAATTATCAGATGTACGCACGAAGTAAATATACAGGGTGTAGGCGACACAAACATTGGTTGCTTACATGATTAAGCACGTGACGCTTACCACAGAAGTTAATGAACTCGAAACCCACTTCAGACGTAGGTGTGCTGTATTCAATTTCTAAGTAGAACTGACGGGAACAACTAATTAATAAACTAAATCATCATCTGCATGAAGATCATCCTTTTCCCAGCTATTTTGGGGTCGGCTTCCAGTCTAACCGGATGCAGCTGAATACCAGTATTTTACATGGAGCAACTGCCTATCTGACCTCCACAACCCAGTTACTGGGTAACACGATACCCCTTGGCAAGACTGGTTGTCAGACTTTCTCTGACTATTCATAATGACTGTCAAAGGTCTACAAATGACAGCCAGGACCAACGGTTTCATGTGCTTTCGATATGTATTGGATGGTCACCCATCCACGGACCGACCTCGGCTAGCGTGCTTAACCTTGAAAATCGACCCATGCGGCTGTTATTATCTAGCCACGAGCGATTAGTAACTAGATATACCGCTAAAGTTCTGCCTTACTTACTCTTTCATTTGTTTACCCAAACGTTAAAAACAGCCTCCCTTTTCAATCCTCCCACTATTCTTTAACCTCTGCAGCGGATCCATAACCATATCTTGGTATGTGACCTCGTAAATATCATGGCAACATGTTCGTAAGATTTCCAAGTCATTTGGCAAGGTATATTGACGATGTAGACTGTGTTTCGAACCGTTAACTTATCGATAGACGACGCGACGGTAGAAACCGAGACTTGTCGCAATATTTAGTTTTGGTATATTTAGTTTGTAAGTAGGAGATTTTAGAATTTACACATGTAGCTGGAGTTCATACACCTCGCTAACCAAAGCGTACACTTTGATTACTTATTTCCAAATCACATAACGTCGTTGATAGTCCAATTCCGCATAACTAACGTTAAATACCGCGTATATACACTTTCTCTAGTTTTACATGAGGGTCAAAAAGCCAAGTTTCTAAAAAACTAATAGACCGAATTTTGAATTAAGGAGACCGAAACGGTCCTACATTCAAGTTCGTTCTAAATTCGGCCAATTAGTTTTATAGAAACTTAGTTTTTTTACCCTCATATAAAACTAGCGGAAGTGCACATACGCGGTAATTAACAACGTTATTTACGCGGAATTGGACTATCAACGACGGTACTATTATTTTTCAGATAACATCCATTATCTACCGAAATGAAAATGCGCTGGTTCTGGTAGTAAAACAAAGTATATATTTGTCCATCAAAAGTAAACACCAAAAGGTAGCGAAAGCATAAACAAAAGGTATAAAACCCCCGACTCAAACAAAAACCTCTAAAAACTAAAATAATAATAATAACTTATATTGGCCGTTTAAGTTTAATATAAGTTGGAGGAAATATTTTGATCCAAGCGTCCTCGTGTCGGGGGACGGCTAGTGAAAATTGGAAGTTAACAGCAGCTATGTTTTCTACAATTATAACAAACTAAACTAAGTTCAGTGCATCTTTTTCTTTCTATTTCATTAAGAAAAGGAGAGAACATAAATATTAGTTTAGTCCTGTCAAATCAAGATACTCCATAGACAAGTCAAGACGTGATTAAAAAATTGGCTACTAAATATACGTCAATTTATGTCAGGCGCTGACTAATTTGACAGGACTAAACTAATATTTATTTTCTGTCCTTTTCTTAATGAAATAGAAAGAATAAGATGCAGTGAACTTAAAGGACATGATTTTTTTTGGTACTTTATTCTGAGAAAATTTAACCACTGTAAAGAAAATCATTACAGATAATACTGCACAATAGACTGCCTAATCTTAAGTTTCGAGCTGGAAATTTGCCTGCATTTTCGAGAAAATAACATATGAAGATTTAAAACACGATTTTCCCAGTCGTCTAAAGCCAAGTCAAGAGGTTAATCGTAGACCAGTGTAGCGAGCCGGTAATTATCGTTCACAGAATCAATCGAATACAAAGAAGCAAGCCAGAGTCGTGAGAAATTAAAATGAGATCAAATACACAAAACAACACACCGAACAGAACGCAAGCAGTCACAGGACTGTCTGACGGACTTATCTATCGTGAGTTCGTGACAATGACATCTAGCTTTTTTCAAATGTCTTTCAGCGCAGCGCGTTCCGAATCAGGTACGCTGAATGCATTCTCATGTATATCTGCTCAAACATGTCGGTAGGCGCCTCTTGTTTTTAATTTTTATTTACTTCTCCTCATTAATTTTCTTTGCGGAACCAAAGCGTGAACCCTCACGCCACCATTCTTATGACTTTGATTACTACAAAATGCGTTTTAGTACGACCATCCTCATAATTAATAATTAGCGCTTCGGTAAGCATAGGAACGTAAAACATGGTGTTGCCAAAATCTACCTGTGTTGCAATGTGAACTTAACTTTAAAAATGAAAATCTTTATTTTGCAGGATATTTACGTGTCTAGGATATAATTAAGTTAAACTATATTTTATCCTCTTCCGATTAATACAGTATAATCTGTGGTTGCGTTCAATTTGAATAAAGTACCAGGCTCCATAGTATTTCAGTTTTCTCCTTTAGTTTAGTTTGTGAACAAGGGAATCGGCGCCAATAGCATACATTCATTATAGCTGGGTTTAAGCATCATTTGTTTGGCGTTTTCAAACACACACAGACACGTCAAACTTAACCCATCGTTTTTGCGTCGGGGGTTAAAAAGGCAAAATATCAAAAAGAAGAAAAGACTTGCACAACATCTATCTATCTATACGCGCTAATATCTGAAACTACCAGTCGGATTTAAAAAATCTTTTTGCATTTGTTAGCCCAATTCTTGAGGAAGGCTATTTGCCATCAGGCTACGACCCTTAGGAGCCGAGCAAATTGATAAAAAGTCAAAAAGTACTCTAAGCGAAAACGAAGTAATAGTACGGACGGGCGATGCGATGCGACGGGGTGGATAGGGGGCAACAAGAAATTTCACGCGGTCGAAGTCACGGGCAGAAGCTAGTAAACAAATAAAATTACAGTGATATCAATCATAGGCTCTAACATGAACGCGCGACGTAAACATAACATAAATTCGAAAAATTTTTTGAACCGAATGTACAAATATCCTTAGACACTTCGGTAAAAAAAAACCTAGTGTGCTTATGACCACACGACTGAAGTGAAACTTCGCTATGAGAGGAAGAGAGAAAGAAAATGTGCACGCGCACTGCTTTCTCTTGCTTATATGCCCCACTCAACTCCCGTTCGCCTCGTCCGATCACACTTTTCGTAACGCTTACGTCACGCGTTCGCCAGCTTACTCCCCAAGTCAAGCGTGCGTAAAGAAGTTTCACTTCAAAAAGTTGTGACAAGCATAAAAGTATCACCCATAGATATTAATAAAATCTTAAAATAAAGTAAATAGTAGTTGTGTAAAACGAGAATTTTCTCTCTATTTTTTATCGTTCGAATTTACGTTATGTTTAATCAAAGATGGTAAGGTAACAAAGTAACTCACACTAACAAAGGTCATAATAAACACTCTAAACATCTAAGATAACATTATCTACTTGCATTATATAACTCATATAGATAGCTGGTATACAGCTGCAACTACCCGAAAATCAAACATTAGCGTCGCTGACGACGCGTAACAGTATTGGTAAAAAATAATCACCTATTTAGATCGCCTTACAATTTACGGCTTCACTCTTGCGTCCTATATTTTTTGGAACCCATACAGGGTTCTGCAGAATTTATGAACCGATTTACCTCTCTTGTGAGGAGAATATTATTAAGGGGAGAGATTGCCGATACCATGCCTTCATTTAAAAAAGGTAACAAGGCAGAAAGAAGTGAGTGGAACCATCGTGAGGGACGCCCTAGGAGGACATGTGACCTTAGTGGGGAAGTTCTTCGTAAAGGTCGGGTGGGTTGTACTCGCGACCGGTGAGTCGATGGTCCCTATTAACCTTTTAACCGCTTACGTCGGATTAATCCGACAAATATTTTCGTGTCCATTCCGCCAGAGTCGTATATATACGACCAAATAACACAGCTCGTTTAATCTGTATTATTATTACATCATCACAGCTCGTTTCATCGGTGTTTATTTTTCGTTCTTTTTTTTTTTGTCGGGCGCTGGGGGCGCGACAACTGATATATAAAGTCCGGCGGTTAAAAGGTTAACAATGTCGGCTCTGCAAAGAGACTACTATTCAGTAGAGCAGTTCAAAGTTTGTTTTGGCAATTCTATATTTTGTCTATGTCAGTAAATAGTAAACAATACATAAAACAATCAGTGCAAATTTGAAAATCCACAGTCTTATAATTTTTTAATTTTGATTTTTTTTTTCAAACTTAGAACTTATCTTCTGAACAGTAGTCTTTTTGCGAAACCGACGTCCGGCATCTCAAATCGAAAATCTTGGACCAGAAATACTGAAAACAAATGAATCGGTTAAAATGTTTGGGATCAACACAATATTATAAACTATTCCGGTCCCAATATTGACCCTTAGCTAAAACTCCTCCTTCCAAACAGAATAAACCATAAACTAAACCCCCGGAATACTTTCCAACAAGCATTGGACATTCACAGATGATTTAGGGTCAAAGTTTTTAAACCCAGGCTCCGTGAACAATACTTTATTTAGAAGTTTGCCTCTTAGCCTCTGTGAATACCATTTGCGCGTTAATTAGAAGCTCTAAATAAATAATTTCAACGGCATTGTTTGTAGGCCTGGATTTTATTCTATACGAGACTTTGCAAAACGTGGCTAAATAATAACAGCTGCACAAGTCGGCTATTTAAAAAAAAACGGTCAAGTGCGAGTCGGACTCGCGCAATGATGGTTCCGTACAAATTTATAGGTATGTACCTATTAGTTTATCACGGGGAAAATGTTTTTTTTTTGTTATGCAACTATTGTACGGTTTACGGATTTTTCCTTTACTTGTGCTACATGACATTGCTTCATGCCAATTTCATGATTCTAGGTCAACGGGAAGTACCCTATAGTTTTTTCGCCCCGCGGTTTCACCCGCGTAAATGTCGATCCCGTGGGAATATCGGGATAAAAAGTAGCCTATATGTTAATCCAGTCAGCTACCTCCATACAAAATTATATCAAAATTGATCCAGCCGTTTGAGCGTGAAGAGGTAACAAACATATAAACATACACACACACACACTCACAAACTTTCGCCTTTATAATATAAGTGTGATTATTAAATCAAATCAAAGTATTTATTTGCTAGAATATGGTACATAAGGTGTTACAGTAAATTAGTTTCAGCATATCCTGCCCTAACATGGCGTGCAAATGTATTCACAATAAGCAATGTCAATTAGTCTAACTTACAAATTACGGATTCTATTGACTTGTCTTCTAAGTAGTCCTTAACGGTATAATATCTTTTAATTAATAATAGTTTGAAAAGTTGTTTTTTAAATATTGTCAGCGGTAAGTCTTGAAAACTATTTGGTAAATGATTGAAAATAATAATCGACATGCAGTATACATTTTTCTTAAATAATTTTAGTTTTATTGGTGGCAGCAGAAGTCTATCTTTATGCCGTGTTCGGCTATTTGGTCTGTCAGTGCTTGTTTCAAATAAATTGTAGTTTCTCCTAACGAAAATTATTTACTGTATCTATACCCAATCTTCTAAACTGGGTCAATTGTTCCACTTGACCTCATCAAAAACCCTAAATTATTCACCCAGATGAGCTAAGGCGACTTAAAACTGCATACTCCTCAAAATAAAACAAAGACCGACTCAATTCTTCATTATGGCCGTAATGAAAGCGGTCGTGAACCGAATTCAATTAATTTGAAGACCACAAAGAGTATATTACGGGCCCAGAGCTTATTATAAGTACTTGCAACGTCTGGTAGATCACTGGAGAGTTCCAAACAGCATCATCATCTGCCTAGCCTTTTCCCAACTATTTTGGGGTCAGCCTCCAGTCTAACCGGATGCAGCTGAATACCAGTATTTTACATTGAGCGACTGCCTATCTGACCTCCACAACCCAGCTACTGGGTAATAAGATAATCCAATGGTAAGACTGGTTGTCAGATTTTCGGGCTTCTGACGACACGTAACGACTGTCAAAGATCCACGAATGACAGCCGGGACCAACGGCTTAACGTGCTTTCCGAGGCACGGAGGGGTCTTGGTATGTAAAGATGGTCACCCATCCACAGACCAACTGCGGCAAGCATAGCACTTAGCCACAAGTCCCACGAGTTCCACACAGCAAATAACGCGAAATTAAATTAGTTATAGCTTGGAAACAAGACCTCGGGACAAAGTTAAATTATAGTACCAGGAATTAAGGAAGTCAAAGAATGGCTACTTGTGTATACCAGGGCTAATGAGCGAAAATAACAAGGACTTTTCCAGTAAGCGGATGAAATAAAAGACTTTTCAATTCATTGAACAAATAAATGGCCCGATTCGAATTTATTGGGACCGAAACTAAATACCTAAGCAAGGAATTTAGTACCGGAATAATGCGGAAACATAAAAAACCGAGTGTGCTTATGACCACACGACTGAAGTGAAACTTCAAACGTATTTGAACTTTTTTTTTTTTTTGGAAGAGAGAAAGAAAATGTGCGCGCGCACTGCTTTTTCTTGCTTATATCCCCCACTCATCTCCCATTCGCCTCGCCCGATCACACTTTTCGTAACGCGTTCGCCAGCTTACTCCCCAAGTCAAGCGTGCGTGAAGAAGTTTCACTTCAATAAAAAAGAAAAAAATAACAAAACATTTTTTCAACCCCAAAGAAGAAAGGAATAATTTCCGTTCTGGCTTTCAAAACAGAGTGCATATTATATCGCAATTCTAGCCTCTACAACTGAAATCACAACATTTTTACCCAATAACATCTCTTTCGTGGGAGTTAAAAAAACAAAACTCGGGAAGCCCAAATAATGATGAGGTTAAAGTAAAAAGAAAGTAGGTATATTGAGACAAAACTGTTGACAGAGCCCCCAGATGTTTCAGTAAACAGTAATAAGACTGATAGGCGTAAACAAGGAACTAGGGGCGGGCAACGCCGGGATGTTCCCGGGATCCCGGGAAACCGAAGCTTTGTCCCGACAAATTGTTTTATGAAGTTCGTTCAGCGTTCCGAGTTACAAAGGATTTGTACATACCCAAGGAACGATGAAATATGTTTCTTTTAGTAGGTTCTTTCATAACTTCATTTTGGTCTGACATTTTCCGGTTTCATATTTTTGTATCATCTTAAGATTGGTGTGAGGTTTGGTTAGGGAATGCAATAAATCTATAAAGAGGTAAAAGTTGATTGTTTGTATGTTTGTACGTAAGTATGGGGTAATCTCTGGAACTACCAATGGTATTTGAAAAATTCTCTTTTCATTTGATAGCCCAATTCTCGAGGAAGGCTATAGGCTATTTAACATCACGCTATAACCCTTAGGAGCTGAGCAATCAAAAAAAGGTCAGAAAGAACGCTAAGGGGCCGTCTCCACGAGCGAGAGAATCGCGGCGATGTTATCGTCGCGCCACATATTTCTATACACTCTCTTAGAACGTGTCTCCACACGACGATACAATCGCGGCGAAGATTTGATGGCACGGCGAGACTATCGCCGCGATTCTCTCGCTCGCGAAGTGATAGCGCGGACAGGTGATGCGATGCGACGGGGTGGGTCGACGGAAAAAGGAACTTCACGCAGACGAAGTCGCGGTCAGAAGGTAGCTAC
Source organism: Amphipoea oculea (assembly GCA_945859645.1). Classification (NCBI taxonomy): domain Eukaryota; kingdom Metazoa; phylum Arthropoda; class Insecta; order Lepidoptera; family Noctuidae; genus Amphipoea; species Amphipoea oculea. The sequence continues at coordinate 2,623,143 of OX243862.1, forward strand.
TAATTTAATTTAGAACAAAAACTAAATACATATTTTTATTAAAATTCAAAAAAATCTTGTTTGGTCCAGCTCGTCGCGCCATCTTCTATGGGGTCTGCCGCGATGCCTTCTAGCTGTGTCAGGGCATCACATGGTGGTTATTTTAAAAAGTTTTACAAAAAAAAAAAATAAGTTCGTGCAAAGAAAATGCATTTTAATTAAACATTCAAGAATGTACAGACGCCAGCACATCAACCTACTACAATCTGTCAAATTTCTTTAATTGATTTTCAACTTTATCACTAACGCATAAGGTTCAAAGTTGATTGGGAAAATGTGACAGTTTCGGGTAGGTTGACGTGCTGGCGTCTGTACATAAAGAGTTATTGTTTCGGCATAAATATTATTTCCCGATGTCATTAAAACGTTGTTGTAAACGCCTGCTCCAAGTCTTGAATGAGATCCTCAGCGTCCTCCAAGCCAATAGAAAGCCTCACGAGGGAATCCGTGATTCCGAGTTCAGCTCTTTGTTCCGCGGGAACCGATGCATGCGTCATTATCGATCTAGAAACAATAATTATGTGGAATGAAATCTGCAAAGAAGACGGGGATTTCTGGGTCTGATTGTAATAAGTTGAGGTGTGGCTTAAAAAAAGGTTATATTTTTCTATTTCACAGGCCTTTTTTTTAGTGTAGTTTGTCTAGTGGTTAGTGACCCTGACTGCTAAGCCGGAGGTCGTGGGTTCGATTCCCACCCAGGACAAATGTTTGTGTGATGAGCACGATCATTTCTTCTGTGTTTGGGTGTAATTTATCTATAATATGTATGTATTTAGAAATATATAAGTATGTTTATCAGTTGTCTAGTACCCATAACACAAGCTCTGCTTAGCTTGGGACTAGATGGCGTTGTGTGATAGTTGTGGAATATTATTATTATTATTTATTATTATTTCAAAATGTGAAAAATCAACTCAATTTACAATCTGGAAAATGAGAAATCCAATAATTAAGTTAGGGTTACGAAGTAATTGGAATATCGATTCAATTATAATCGATTAACGTTACAGAGTTCATACTATTTACGAAAATGCTTTCACCAGACGATTAATTCAATTAAAATAATTAAATCTGTTAGAATTAAAGTATTAAGAGTTTAAACTAATTAAATATCTACATAATTAAGAAAAATCAATTCACGTTTGTTAATCGATTATTGTATTTTTAACCTGTGCTAACTCTGACTTGACATGCATACTGCTTATATACACATGACATCGACACTGGTTCGTATCGTCCAGTGCGTGTGTGTTTTGAGTGTGTTTCCTCCCATACTTTTATTTTATTGATATTTTCCTCGACCCCTGCTTTCCTACGGACTTCTGATCTTCCTTCTTGTACGACCCTTGCCTTGCTACCATACCGGACACGGAGAACCCCGCATAAACGTTGAACTTGGACTTGTTATATTGGAGAGAGAGGAACAAACATAAATACATACAAATATACATACGTATACTGATAAACATGGGTCAAGTCAACAAGTAATGGTACTTGTTGACTTAACACTAAGTCATTATTGATTTAACACTAAGTCATTATTGACTTAACACTATGTCATTATTGACATAACATTAAGTCATTATTGATTTAACACTAAGTCATTATTGACTTAACACTATGTCATTATTGACTTAACACTATGTCATTATTGACTTAACATTAAGTCATTATTGATTTAACACTAAGTCATTATTGACTTAACACTATATCATTATTGACTTAACACTATGTCATTATTGGCTTAACACTAAGTCATGGTCACGATTCCAAATAATACTGCTGTTCCCACCACCTTACCAACTAAACTTGTTTTATTTCTATCAGGATAATAAGCACAAGACGACAACATTTTGCCGTCACATTATCCCGCGTCGAAACGAGACAATTTATGCGTAAATCAAGTCATTAGCACGTTTCTGCGTGACATAATGCGACGACAAATGTTGTCACGTTGTGCATTAGCCTGACTGCCATACAAAGAGGGTGATGTTCTTAAGGTGAGTATAGACTAGGGCATTTATCTACTTGTCACAGAACATCGAGCATTCGCCGGTATATAATTTTATCGAACCGCACTTCGAACACGACCCTCGATTTTTTGTTACAATCTGATTTTAATAACCAACGAGCGTATTGCAGTTACAATTTTATCGAGCAAAGGCACGAGCGATCAAGAACGCACAATCATAAACAACGAACGCAAGGTAGAAAGAAATGTTACAGGTAAATTCTCACTCGCCGCCATGACCATTACGTCGAACGCAGCGTCGAGCATTCGTAGGGACGTTACATTACATGGAAATGCTCGATAAAATGCTCTAATGCAGTGTTCCGCGAAGTATGTACCGCGGCACACTGGTGTACCGTGGTCATTAATTGGTGTGCCTCGGCAAAATAAGGTTATGTTAAACTTATTTACAATAAAAACCAAAAAAATAGAACGCCTCAGGACAATCGAAGAAGAGATGAGAGCAGCTTTGTCAATGATTACGCCTTAGACCGTCTACGCTCGATTAAACAGGCTCATGTTTCGCATTAAATACCTTTTCTGCAATTTAAACTTTAGGTTTGTTGACTAATAATAATAAATACCTTTTCTGCAATTTAAATTTTAGGTTTGTTGAATAATAATAAATATTGTTTCAATGATTAATAAAGAAATGTTGATTAATATTACTTAAATATTTTTTTATTTGTGGTGTACCTCCAAAAATTTTCGTTTTTCTAGATGTATGTACGGTCAGCATCAAAAGTTGATTAACACTTCAGTTTTTTTAATCTTAGTTATTGAACAAAATATTTGTTCAAAATTGCAGCATAAGAATTTTTTTTAGAATATATATTCTTGTCTATTATGTGAAAAGCTAAAAATCAGTTCATTGAAAAAACTTGTTGTCAATTTCATAACATGTAAAAATGATAGTGTTAATCGACTTTTGATGCTGACTGTACCTTGAACACCAAAAGTTTGCGGAACACTGCTCTAGAGTATACGCACCTTTATAATTAAACTGTTACTTACGGTACTTCCGCTAAACTTTCGAATCCGCCCAAACTTTCAGCCAAAATGAAAACCTCCATTGAACTTAAGAGCTGCCTCGACTCTTTCAGTCCACCGGTATGTTTGAAACTGAACACGCCTGAATGACCACACGTTTGCTTTTTGGCTATACTATGTTGCTTATGGGATGGGAGTTCTGAAATATACAAACAGGTATTGTATTAATATGTATAGTAAAAGTGCCTGTACACCCCTACCACATTTCAAGTTAAACAAATATCAACTTTATTTCAATGATCGTTAAGTTGATTTCAGAGTAACTAGTACTATTAAAAAAGTCATAAAAATGTTTGAAGTTGTAGCGTAAACTGAACTTTATTGTGTAGGAATTAAAGTTATTTTTCTATTAATTCAGATTAGGCAAGCATAATCAGCCTATAATGTTCCCACTGCTGGGACTGGGACACACGCCTCCCCTCTGTAAGAGGGCCATAATACACCACGCGGGCCCAGTGCTGGTTGGTGGATGTCACATATTTTCGAATTGTTGGTTCTAGGACAAAGGCCGGTTTCCTCACGATGTTTTCCTTCACCGTTTTGAGAGCAATGGTGATGGAATTATATATAACAAGTCATATGCATTTTTTTTCATATAAGCAAAGAATTGTCTGTAAATAGAACAATATACCTGGATGCATAACTTCAGTAACATTTGGATGTTTTTCTAACCACTGAGCAACTTTCAATGACGTAGCTCTATGACGTTCCATACGAAGAGACAGTGTTTTCAGACTCCTGTTGACAAGGTAACAATCGAACGGGGAAGGCACTATCCCCATCGCTGAAAAGGTTAGTTAACGTGTAAAAATAACAAAGCTTAATCCGACTACAAAACTTATCTTAGACTAGCTTCCGGCGGCGACTACACCCTCGTCGATAAAAAGTAGCAAATTTTTATCAAAAATCGCCGTTTCGGAGATTAGCCGGAAAGAACAAACAGACAGATAACAGAAAAATTTCAAAAATTTTTTTAATATTAGGTATATGCACGGATATCTATGGGTATATGCATTTAGTAAAACATATTTTGACATAACAAGCAGACAGTTCAATTTTATTTATTTCTAAGGGCTGATTTGATTTGATTATCAGAGAAGTAATACCACTACCGCAGGCGATGCGATACGACGGGGTGGGTCGGGGGTACCACACATTTCATGCGGACAAAGTTTTGGGCAGGATCTTGTATAAAATAAAGTGGCTTTTCATGTCTATTGGTTTGACCGTTTAATTCATCTAAACACCACAATGGACTTTGATACGGGTTTCACCATCACTTAGAGAATTTATGCCGGAAGGTTTACGTGTACTTATAATAATATTTAACTAAAATATTGTGAAGAAATCTCGATGTTTTGTCAAGTAATAAAAACCGTGCGAAGCAGAGGCTGGCCGATAGTTGCAATATATTGTGTAAATGATAATAATTATAGCAAAATAGGGGGTTACACTTTGATAACTATTGATAAAGATGTATGGAATAAGATGACATAAGCTCACTTCACCTAAGTTATCACGGTGACCTTTTTAATGAATAGCACCGCTGTACCGATACCACAAAGCCCACGATAGCACGGACGCAAAAATATCGCGGCGGGATTTTATCGCGCACTGGATATTGAACTGTCGGTGTTGAGCCGAGCGTAGAGAATCCAACAGAGCGCATCGACTTCGAAAACACACTGTTGGATTTTCTACTCTCGACGCTAAGCAGTAAGTTGAAAATCCAGCAACGTACACTACATTGGGACAGAAGCAGGAGAGGATGCGTTAAAGGTTATACCAATTTTATACCAGTTTGTAAAAATTTAAGCCTTTTAGCTAAATCTTCGCTGTTGGTAACCGCTGCGCCCATGACAACATCAGAGTGGCCATTCATATATTTAGTCAAGGAGTACATAGATATGTCCGCGCCAAAGTCCAGAGGCTTTTGTAAGTAGCATGTAAGGAATGTGTTGTCAACAACTACAAGAATGTCACTGCTGCGTTTCTTCACTATTTTGACTGTCTCAGCAATGTCAACCACTTTCAAATTCGGGTTTGTTGGGGTCTCCATCCAGACCATCTGGAATTTAAAGTATAATTATTTTTGCAAATATTTCTAACTTTTTTCTTGTTTCTAATCCGCGAAATCGACCGCGTGAAGTTTCTTGTTTTTACATAAATAGGTACCCTATGACATTCGGCAATATTGGATTAGTAGTTTAATAAGCGACGAACAATTTAAACGCAGAGGCGTCCAGAATCATATTATACTGAATCCAAGGTAGCCAGGTTGTGCGTCGATAAAACAAATGAAACATGATTACTGACAAATGCGTGCATTGACTGGACAGTTCCACTCAATGTGTGTGGTTCTTTCCTCTGAAGACCATTTCAGACACCAATCTACAATGGTCTTCACATGATCTAACAAAGATTGTGTCTGAACTTTAAAAGAGACTGACCTCTGAGTTTACATAAACATAATCAGCCTATAATGTTCCCACTGCTGGGACACAGGCCTCCTCTCTGTGAGAGGGAGCGGGCCGTAATCTACCACGCGGGCCCAGTGTGGGTTGGTAGATGTCACATGTCTTCGAATTTTTGGTTCTAGGACATGCCGGTTTCCTCACGATGTTTTCCTTCACCGTTTTGAGAGCAGTGGTGATGAAATAATTTACACAAAGTAAAGCGCCTGTCTGGGTTCGAACCTACGACCTACAACTCGTAAGTCGCGACCGTTACCACTAGGCCACCACTGCTCCTCCGAGTTTGTTTAGGCCTTTCTTCTCAGAGTAGTCAGATAGGAAACGCCCACCTCATCTAGTTTAAAAAAATATGATTGGCATGTAAAAGTGTTTGTACAAATCTACTTACAGAAACAAAATAATTTATCATCTCATCTCACTAATATTATAAAGGCGAAAGTTTGTGAGTGTGTGTGTTTATATGTTTGTTACTTCTTCACGCTCAAACGGCTGGTCCAATTTTGATAAAATTTTGTATGAAGGTAGCTGACACCCTGGATTAACATATAGGCTACTTTTTATCCCGATATTCACACGGGATCGATATTAACGCGGGTGAAACCGCGGTGCGCAGCTAGTTTAAAAATAAATAACCAACCTTAGTATTGTCCTGAATAGCCTTTTCTAAATTTTCGGGCTTTGTAAGGTCTGCGAACGTAACCTCAATTCCCAGTCTCGTTAAGACCTGCCTGAAATTCAAATCAATGGTTTAATTTCCAGTCATATTCATTCCATTGACAGAATACTCCGTAAAGGTATGATGATTAATGTTCCAAAAAAAAGAAATACTTTGTTCGTATAGAAGCGAAATTCTTGTTTCGCCTCTAAGGGTGTTTGCATAAAGAAGTGGGTTTTCTGGCCCGACTCCCGGTACAGATCTCCGCAGGTTGATCTTCGAAAGGAAACGCCGATCGGTACCAACTTGTCTATACCAGGAACCCACATATAAAGAAACCGGTAAAACTTTGTGACCGTTTCTTTCCGTAGATCAACCTGCAGCAATTTGTACCGGAAAATCCGCTGCTTTATGTAAACACCCTAAAACTACCCATTGACCGAAGTTTGCAACAAGAATTTCTAAGCGTGATTAGGTAATAGGTAATACGGGCTGGTGTCCGCAACTCCACGTCAATGCGCTTATTAAGCATGATTATGGACGCGTTCAAAATCACGCTATTACCCTAGTTTTAGGGCGTCACAACGCTTTCAATTCAACAGTGAAACAGTCAGAGGGGTAATTCTCATAATTTTAAGAACGTTCACAGTCCCTGACCTCAGTCTCAATCTGTCAAAAATACCTCTAATTTTCCTACATTTATGAAAAGTTTTTGACATTGATTGTCGCCGAGATGAGATTGCGACTAGATCTTGAACGTTTTTAATTACGGGAATTGGCCTTCAGGATTGTACCGCGTAGCCCTCAAGATGGACCGATCTCCTGGATGCGAGAAACACAGGACCGGTCGTTGTAGCGAGATTTGAGGGAGACCTATGACCAGCAGTGGATGCCTATCGGCTTAATAATGGGAATTTGTACAGAGAAGAATATACTGACTGGTTAAACGAATCATACACTCGGAAACTCACTGGTAACTTACAGCTACAGTTGCAAAATAAGTTCAGTTTCATTTGCATACACAGTACAGTTCGACACAACTAAGATGTAGCATCGGCAAAATTCGTAAAACTGATCGCATCCGAACTAAGTGCGCCTTCAAAATCTTTATTACTACTTTTAGAACTCGAAATAAAGATTTACGAATACGAATTACGAACGTTTTACGAATTTTGCCGATGCTACATCTATGTTGTGTCGAACTGTACCTATTATATGCGGCTGTCATTCGTGGATCTTTGTCTGTCGTTACGGGTCGTCAAAAGCCCGAAAGTCTGACAACTAGTCTTACCAAGGGATATCCCTGGGTTATGGAGGTCAGATAGGCAGTCGCTCCATATAAAATACTGGTATTCTGCTGCATCCGGTTAGACTGGAAGCCGTCCCCAACAAAGTTCGGAAAAGGCTAGGCAGATGATGACACAGTACCTATTACATGTTTTTACATGACAATCCTTACCTTAAAAGACGGTCAGTACCACCATAAATATCGTCCATAGAAACTATATGGTCTCCTTTGTTGAGTAGCGAAGCAATTGTTGTGGCAGCACCAAGACCTGAGGCGTAGGCATAGGCATATTTAGCACCTTCAAGCGCTGCAAGGCATTCTTCTAACGTATACCTCGAAGGGTTTCCTGATCGAGAGTATTTGTAACCCTACAAATAAATTGAGTCATTAACTTTTTGTAAATCTATACTAATATTATAAATTCGAAAGTAACTCTGTCTGTCTGTCTGTATGTTACCTTTTCACGCCTAAACCACTGAACCGATTTCGATGAAATTTGGTATATAGTTTGAGTCCCAAGAAAGGACATAGGATAGTTTTTATCCCGATATTCCCACGGGATCGACACTTATGCGGGTGAAACCGCGGGGCGCAACTAGTAATTTATAAAATTTTCGGCATTAGACATCAAAGCGAAATCCGCTAAGCTGCAGTTTTGGAGAAAACTAAAACTGATGTTTTAAATGCCAATGCGGTCGGTGGTCGCAAACTTGCTTGATCCCTTGATCCCTTGAGCATAGGGTTATTGGGTTATTTCGCAATGAAATTCTTAGCAACAGCCCAGATGCTGTACGTGTTCTACCCCTTCGGGGAATCAACAGACGTAATTTTATGTTTTCAATAAAAAAAGGTTTTTTTTTTCAAAGTTGATTGTTTTTGCTTGGCTTACAGTATGTCCTTCAGGAGCTTGTTTGAACATGGCAGATAAGGTGATAGGTGGAACAACCGCCCCAGACTTCCATTTGTCTGGGTCCTGACCAGCGTGAATGGCGACGGTCGAAAAGCCCGGCTTTTGCACCAGAAATCCTTTATTCTCCATCTAGTTATTTAAAAAAAAAACGTTGACAGTTAATAATCACACTAATTTATAAAGGCGACAGTTTGTGAGTGCATGTGTGTGTTTATATGTTTGTTTCAATGTAGCGGACAAGAGAATGCGTTCCTAAGATAAGATATATTTATTTGCTCAAACATGTGTACACATACAAGAATATAAATGCATGCAGGATAATATAAAAAAGAAAGGATCAGACATGTTTGCCACCTAGTATATGGCGTGCAAATATTATGAATAATAATGATTTTGAATGATTAATTTCAAGTCAAAAACATTAATTTTATGTGAATTTGTAAACAAAAAATAAATTATAAATGTCAATATTAGAAAAACAAATAAAAAATAATAATGCATTAAAATCTATGTCAATAAAAACTCTACTCTCTCGCTAATAAAGATCAAATTCTCAAAACACGTATTCGTTTGTAACTGACAGGTGTCAAGAACCCATTCTTTCGACGGCCGGACTGTAGGTACCTAAAACAAAATCGAGCACTGTGCACTACAATAAATAAAATATTAAGAAATTATGCTAATTGGCTACAAAACCATATTTTTTTTTACCACAAGCAAAACAAAAATCTAAGAATAATAATCCTAGATAGGTAGTCGTAACTGCCAATGGGTTAATAGCCAAGAGCCTCGACCAAAGGAGGCTCTCGTTGGGCAGCTGGATCAAGGGCTTGATTCAGAAAGCTGTACTTCTGGACACGGCCCGCATTGTAAGCGAGGTTCCTCTCTCTGGAGCCCTGACCGCCGGTAGCTTGGACCCTGTTCCCGATACCGGCGGGCTACTATTTTTTTTATATTTTTAAATGTTTTTGTATTTTTTATATCCTAATATTTATAAATATAATTTATATGTAAATAATTAAACAAAGGAAATAATCCTAGAAACTACACAATTAAACTCAAGGATTACGACTAAATTGTTACGCATGAAAACATTACCAATATGTACCCGTGCATGTATGATGTGATGATGCATGTAAACAAATTAAAATTTATATTTCTTATTTGTTTTAAAATTTTCTTCCACCTTTAACTCTTCAAAACAAGAGTGAACACGCATCCTCTGGGCACGCTCATTCCATCATAGACCTCATCCACCGCTTTCTATCAAGCGTGACCGAGGTCAAGAGCGGGCCCATTCAGCAATAAATAAATATAAATAAAAAAGCATTGAAACTTACCTTTAAATTCCCGATTTGAATATGCTTATCTAAACCTTCCAACACTCCACCTCTGAGACTTGAATGTCAATACCAAATTGAACGGCTTTGATGTCAAGACGTCTTTATATAGCACTACACCATCCCGCAATTTTATCGATCACATTGACCTCACAAAATATTGTCACTCACACTGAAATTGATAACAAACACTTATTTACAAATACGTTTTATCAGAATGGAAAATAGCGAATGTATTATCAAACTCTTTTATCCAGTTTTAGGTGAAGTTCAATTATATTAAGATTGTTTAATCTTAATAATATAATTGAACTTCACCTAAAACTACCTACTAACTACTAACTTGATAACTATAGCTTGTTATTGTTTAATAACAAGCTATAGTTATCAAAATAACCTATAGCTACAAAAACAGTTGTTAAAAAACTTTCTCCAATTGTTATTCAATGATTGATTGTAGGTTATTAACCGACTTTAAAAAAGGAGGTTCTGTATTCGACCCGTATGTATGTATGTATGTATGTATGTATGTATGTTTGTATGTCCGCGATTATCTCAAAAACTACTGAACCGATTTTGATAATTCTTTCATTATTGTGATCTACATACTTTCAGGAAGGTTTTAGTATATAATACATTAGGTAATTATTCTTATGTACGAAGTTATATGCATAAATGTACTGCATCTCCGGCATTTCTATGCGAATTTTGATGATTTTTCGAGTTGTGTCTTCAATTCTTCAATGCACTAGTGTTAATTGAATTTATGTGGGGTAGGTACAACTAAAAAGTGAAAAATAAAAACTTTTTTAAAAAAAAAACAACCGACTTAAAAAAAAAACACTACAAAGTGAAAAATAACTTTAATTTCGGAAGTCGGTGTCAAAAAACGAAAATGCGGAACCAAAGACACCGACTTCCGAAATTAAAGTTATTTTTCACTTTGTAGTGTTTTTTTTTTGAAGTCGGTTGTTTTATTTTGTAAAAAAGTTTTTTTACATTGATAGAACATTATCAAGCGGTTATCAACAAATACCTATTGCGAATCTATTTACAGATGAATATGCGTATTGAAGTCGGTGACAACGCAATATTTTTGTGTTGACTGTGCCGTGACTGCTGTTGCCGGCCGGTGCGCATGCGCTCATATTATTATTATGATGCGTCCCGCGCCCGCGCCTCTCTTACCGCAGACACCTCTTGCATAGTGATGTTCCCGAAACATTCTGGTGAGAAAATTCTATTGATTTGGCAAGATTATTTTTAAGTGAATATGTGATTTAAAATATTAACTACTCACGCCTTCCTCTCATGGGGGTAGAAAACTATAGAACGCCATCTGCTACGATCCTACATACAGTGGCGTGCATTGCATATAGGCATATAACAAGTGCCCACCTCGATATATCAACATAAGCCTGTCAATTACATTTTAGTGTGTGTGCCCCACAATTAAGAAACTCACTAAATTATCATACCTAACAAAAAACAAAATCTTCATACAAACACGTGCGGCAGTAGGCAGTCGCCGGACGGCCTACTCGGCTCGCCGTACTATTCGCACATTGTTATTGGTCTTTACTCGTTCAAGTTAATACGACAAAATTAAAAATCCGTACGTCTCACGCGTAATACCATGACGTTCGACCTTCGCAATTTATCACCCTTAAGTAGGCATGCGTACTCAAATAACCACATTTTTGACCTCACTTTTTTTTCTGATTAGTGACCGCGTTTATCTAGACTAGACCCGGCCTAGTGCCTACTACCTATTTTGAAAACAAATGCACGCCACAGCCTACATACTCCTTTTCCCTCGTTTACGTCATAAACGCACGCAGGTTGCGAGAACTACGCACCTGAACTTCCTGAAGAACATCATCAATAAGGTAATACTATGTCCTAGGTTCTGGAGTGGCGACCGCGTACCGGAAGACGTAGCGTTGGAAGGCCTCCCACAAGGTGGACCGACGACCTTGTGAAGGCCGCAGGAACCCGTTGGATGCGAAAAGCACAGAACCGGTGGAGGTGGTGGAGGTGCTTGGGGCAGGCCTATGTCCAGCTGTGGACGTCTTTCGGCTGAAATGATGATAATGTCCTTCTAGGGCGTCTCCTCCTTGCGTTTCCACTCATATCTGCGTTGCCTACTTTTTGTTAGTCGCCTTTCATTTATCCTCTCATCATGACCAAACCATCTAAGTATACTCTTTTCATTTCTCATACTCGGAAAGTAGTGTTTGTTTGATCCAAATAGCGGGTGGAAGACGCTGCTTCCCACCACAGGGCGGGAAAGACTCATAGTAATTACTTCCCTCTTTAGGGTGGGAATGAATTTTAAAAATAGAACTGTAGTCAGCTACGAAATTTTTTACATAAATTAAAAAAAAATGCTGCAGTCTTGCGAGTGTATAAACAGCCAGTGTGAATTAAAAAAAAACCTATTAAGCGGGTCAGCCCGCGGCGATGACGCGGTGTGTTCCATATTTAAAATAAAAAAAGTCAATAGTATTATTTGGCGGGATACTAAGTTAACCCTGTAAGCTGTACCGAAATTCAAAAACTTTGCATGTTATTGTTATCAATAAATATTTTAGAAAAACTACTACTTTTTACTTTCCTTATATTCGAAATGAAAAGTAGAGTGTTTAACACGGGTGATTCTACTAGGGCTATAGCCGCCCTCGCTGCGCTCGGGCGTCTAAATGCCTCGTATAGGAATTGATTCCTTTCGACCCTTGCATAACAATCTACTATTTCAATTTTCGTCACTAGGTACATCTTCTTTTAAACATCACCGTTGCCTTTGTGCATCATTCCTCAGCCCATCGTTCATAGTCTCATCACACGTTCTTTGCAAGGAACGCATTTTCAGAGCATTTATTCTCTAGTCTTCCATACACAAGCGTAGGCATCCGAAGACCAATTCTCGTAATTTAAAATGTTCAAAATCTAGTCGCAGTGTCATCTCGGTGACAAACAAATGTCAAAAACTTTTCAAAAATGTAGGGAAATTAGACGTATTTTTTTGACCTATTGAAACTGAGATCAGACTGTGAACGTTCTTAGGCCCGGTATCCACCAAAGCGGAGAGGAGATGAGAGGAGAGGAGATGTATTTTGAATAACCAATCAGATTTCGTTATTTCCACATCTCCTCACCGCTTAGCTTCGGTGGAAATGGATCAAGCGGAGAAGAGAGGAGATGTCTCATTTTTCTATAGAATTTTGTGCCGCGAGCGAGCAAGCGGCGTAGCAGAGCGGAGATGTGTGTTGTCGGGCGGCCGAGCGGGTGGCGGCGCCCGCGCTCGCGTGCCCCTTTCCCCACTGGCTTATCCCCGCGCCTCGCACACCCGAAAGAGTTATTCCCATCACACATCTCCGCTACGCACAGCTCGCATCTCCTTTCCGATACGCATCTCCTCTCCGCTTTTGTGAAAATAACCTGCCAGCTTCGCAGCACATCTTCTCTCGTCTCCTCTCCTCTCCGCTTGGGTGGATACCGGGCCTTAATCTGTCAAGCTCCGCTAATGAGACACAATTGATTTTCTATTGTTTCGTCGCCGATCGGCGAACCGCGCCGTTTGACCGGTTAATATTAGAAAATTTCCCTCTGATGTGTTTTAAAATAATATAAGCAAATAAACAGTCTGATTTAACTCTTTTCAGAATCAATATCCCGAATTTTTAAAGAAATATATCCCGTATCTTTTCTTTCTACAGCTGCAAAAAAGAAATGTTCGTGTCGGTTTAAAATAACTCTCTTCTATACCTACGCAGAAAAATACGCTATATAAACAAACAATATTCCTCACAGCTAGTTGCAAAAAAAACCCTCGTAAAAACAAACTGTAACCAACGATCCACCATAATGGCGGAGCCAATGTACTAGAAAGCTGTTATTGTAAACTTTAAATACGTTCTGTTGCACATTCAAACGGGACAAATCCCGTTTGTGATAGTATCACTGGCAGTTTTTAGTTAACTTTATACTTTTCTTTACTAATTGAACAGAGCTTTGAGTATTATTTCGATCACCCTTTGAAAATTACTGAAAATATTTAAGGACATTAGGTTGTTTGGCTAAAGAGCCTTGTTTTTGATCTGCAAAAAAATTGGATCTGCTGTATAAAATTGCGTATTTTCTTCAATGTTTCATTATTAGATGTGCCATTTGCACCTTTGAATTTGATCAACGGGATTTATTTAAAAAAATACTAAATTAGTTGATCTCAGTCTCGATACTTCTAATTTCCTTACATTTTGACAATTTTTCAACATTGAATGTCTCCGAGATGGGATTGCGACTAAATTTTGAACATTTTTTATTACGAGAATTGGCCTTCAGAAAAAATACATTAAAGCTTTGAGCATTCAGAAAGTATTATCTTAGTTATCTCGGAATACAGGAATCGTTTAGTGACATCGATAAGTTATAGACATCAATAGCGGTTTCATTTGCGGACAATACTGTCATTGTCAATGTTAATCGCCACAAAAAGAATGTCCTCCACTATTATGAAAACTGTAGATATACGTCAAAAACGTTAAAAGATTAAGGGGTTAAACATAATGATCACCAAAAAATATATTGAACACCAAAAAATTAAGTCTAAAATTACAATAGTTCTAGCTGGGTACCCCGAGGTTAGGTTTGGTTAGGTTACTTTAAACCCTTTACACAGAAATAGGAGCCCCGCGAAGAGGGATATGTCGACATAGGATGCAAGAGCGAGCAAATGAGAATACAAATATCTTTACCTAGGTATTTTACAATAAAATGGAGTTTTAATTTTGGTGATCATTTACTATTTTTGGCAGTAAAAAGTTTTTTTTAATGTTATATTTTACTTTATCTGGTGATAAGTTAAACATAAGCCAAAGATTAAACACCAACTGCTCAATTATTTAAACGAACGATTTAAAAATAAAAAGCTATTTCCGGTACAATGAATATATGTCAATAATTCCGGGAGTATTCCCGGCATTTTCCAACCCTATCGTGAACGTAATAAGGTAAGAGTATCAAAATGAGAAGCGAAAAAGCTTGTATTTTGAGCCTAATGAACACAATCATCCTGGAGAGAGACAAGCCTTTCGAATTCCTTGCGAATGACGACTATTGTTTCTTTTACCCTACAGCAAGGACTCCCCAAACGAATTTCAACCTTGTTTTTGCAAAATTAGGGATGAATTTTGGTAAAAGCAGTAGATTGTTTTAATGAGGAGTTCTAAGTATTTTCTTTCAGTCGTATAAGCGATCACTTTAGTAGTTATTGAATGTGATAATAAAAAAACTTTTTGCTTACACGACGATTTGCCTACGGAGGCTGGTTGACTGCCCCGTAGTTAATTGGAGTTATTCCGGTGTGGTCCCCTGAACCCCTCCTCCACGCCCCCCACCTCGATCCCCTGCTAGTTAATTGTTATTATGTATTTTGAGGGGCTAGTGTCTAAGAAATAACAGCTGCATGGGTCGATCGATCAGGATCTTTGCTTGCCGCGATTGGTCCGCGGATGAGTGGCCATCTTTACATACCAAGACCCCTCCGTGCCTCAGAAAGCACGTTAATCCGTTGGTCCCGGCTGTCTTTCTTGGACCTTTGACAGTCAGTTACGGGTCATCAGAAGCCTGAAAGTCTGACAAACAATCTTACCAAGGGGTATCGTGTTACCTAGTAACGGGGTTATGGAGGTCAGATAGGCAGTCGCTCCATCTAAAATACAGCTGAAGCCGGTTAGACTGGAAGCTAACCCCAACATATTGGGAAAAGGCTAGGCAGAGTGAACATTTTGTTACGGTGTATTTATTATTATAATATACTTGTAAAAGGTCAGAAACTATGTTGGAAAACCTTTTTGGGAAAATTTATTTTATTTAGGACATCGCGTCAGGACACGTGACCGTCAGGAGAGATTTCCCCCTCCCCCCCCCTCTCCCTCTCTTTCTACGGCGGCGCCAACCGAAGTGAACCAAGGATGGATGGATGGATGGACGAATGGACGGATGGACGGATGGACGGATGGATGGATGGACGTGGACGTGGATGGATGGATGGACAGCTGATGGCTCGACCGTCTGTGTAGTAGCCACACTGCTGTGTATTCGTAAAATTCGTGTATCTAAAGTGTTTAAAATATGGAAATTGAACAAAGTGCATCTATTAATGAAAAAAGTGACGCAGAAATAGTAAAAAAAAATTAGTTGTATTAATTAAATTAATAATTGATTTATTTCAACGTTAATATTCAAGTTTCCACTTCTGCCGGCACTCCCGGAGTGCAACCGGTCTTTTTTTTTTTAATTCTTTTTTTTTTAGTCTTCGTCTTAAAATGACGTCACCTGAGTCTTACAGTCACAGATTTTACCTCTGGTTTTGCAATGCAGTGATATTTATTCTCATTGAAATAAGGTTGCTGGCAGAGGTAACATTAAGTGTGAAAGGACTATACCATTATCATGTCGATATCATCAGAACCGGAGTTACCGACATAGCATGCAGAGTAAGAGCGGTGGTAGTCTAGTGGTATCGAACCCAGGCACACACTTTACGTTGTGTATTTATTTTCATCTCCACTGCTCTCAAAACGGTGAAGGAAAACATCGTGAGGAAACCGGTATGTCCTAGAACCAAAAATTCGAAGACATGCGACATCCACCAACCCACATTGGTCCCGCGTGGTGGATTATGGCCCACTCCCTCTCATAGAGAGGAGGCCTGTGTCCCAGCAGTGGGAACAGTATAGGCTGATTATGTTGCAGAGTAAGCAAACTGAAGTGCAAGTGAGCTGGCCATGTTTGTCGAAGGACCGCTCCACTGGCCAGTGGAGCTGACGAGTCCTTTCTTTTTTTTTTTTTTTTTTATGGATGGGAAATCATCAAATGACCCCTCCCGCTCTGGGTGGAGCGAAGGGAGTGTCAGACTCTTACTGACTAAAACCCATCCGTGTTCCTTCCTTAGCCCTTTATGTTCCGGGGTAGCGGTAACCCTTTCGGACAATCCCGCACCCCCGGCAGGCTTCGGCCCTGGCAGGCCCCTTCCTTTATGCTGACATCTATTTGAGGCGCGCGTGGAACACGTACGCGCCGTCCGGCACTGGCCTGGTCCTGATCGGACGGTGAGCTACCCATTACTCTCCGTCCGCAGGCCCGCGCCTACGGTGGCCGGGAGTCGTCACGCGGCTCCCGACGCCCGGAGCGTCTCCCGCGGCGGCTGGGACGTGTGGCTCTCTCCCTCAGCCGTTCCGCCACCTCAGCCGTTCCGCCACCTTTTATTTGGTCTGCGAGACGGACATGATTGAATACTAATCTTTGGATAATTCAAAGCTTTTTTCTTCCTTGTGTATAGTAAAATCAAACAGAGATCCTAATCCTATCTTAATCCTGATAATTCTGGCCAAACATTGTATACCCTAGTGGATTACTTACCTACATGTTAAATTAAAACCACTAAACATTCATTTTCATCATAGTCATACATAAACACCATCAGTGGCATAACTACTTAGGTCGCAAAGTAGTGCGGGCACCAAGTCCCACTACTTTAAGAAGTAAGTCCGTTCAGTGGGTCATCTTAGGGACGGAAGGCATGCTAAATATTTACCTTATTGAAATTGAAAAATAAAATCATGCCGGGGACATGATGGGGGCCCAATTTCCTCTTTGCACCAGGACCTCTGATCCGAGTCCTGGAGTGGAGACCGCGTGTCTGCAAGCGTAACGTGGGACGCCCTTCATCTAGATGGACTGACAACTTTAAGAAAGGGGCTGGGGTAGACTGGATGCGGAAGGTGGAGGACAGGGTTTTGTGGCGCAACCTGGGAGATGCCTATGTCCAGCAGTGGACTGCGATAGACCGAGTTGATTGAAGCTAATTCGAACTGAATTCCGATTGGGCTTTTGTAGAAAACAAAAGATAATATGAAAGTTCTATGGTAGAAAACATTTTATGAAACGTTTTTCAGCACATTTATGAGGCTGAGTCCGAAGTCGTAGTCTTTTGTTTTACAACAATTGTCTTGCGCAGGGGCAATTACATGACTTTTTACTTCAGCTATGAGCCCCATTGTATTGAGCCGAACGATTTACGTATTTTCATCCCTTTTGTACGATGTGGGGTGAATAGGGCTGAGATGTTTTGTCCGAGTGCATTAAAACATGTTTTGGACCAAAATAGTGAATAGAAGTTCGCTTTTGTTTCGTAAAAGTCGCATTTGGCTATAGAATTTCATGAAGTATACAAAGTTTGTCCTTAATTTCTGTAATTGGTTTTCATTTATCCTTATTATATTATCCATACTAATCCATACTAATATTATAAATTCGAAAGTAACTCTGTCTGTCTCTCTGTTACCTTTTCACGCCTAAACCACTGAACCGATTTAGATGAAAGGTATAGAGATAGTTTGAGTCCCGGGGAAGGACATAGGATAGTTTTTATCCCGATATTCCCACGGGATCGAAACTTATGCTGGCGAAACCGCGGGGCGCACCTAGTATTATTATATATACAGGGTGGAATTTTCGAAGCGTACCTGGAGGAAAAGTACTATTTAGAGTACTAAATACTGAAGACAGCAAATTTTATTCAAAGGAAGCATTGCTTTATTTTTAAAAAGAAGCAAAGCTGCATTTAGAGATTTTTGAAAATTGGCCTGCCACACCCGGGAATCGAACCGACTAAAATCCGAAAAAATAGCATCTATACTTTTACGGCACCAATCGATAGGGTCAATTATAAGGATCAAATGTCCCTTGCACCGAAAGACCCGTGCGGCTGTTATTACTTAGCCACAATACTCAATACATAAAGTGTAAAACGTTTATTGAGGATGATATTCTCATAGCATGCACTAATCTATTTCCTGTTTAGTATAATATTCTATCACTTTAAAATTCAATTATTTTTCTTTAAGTACACTGTATTTTAATAATTTTATTGTTGCTGCACCGGACGATGTCATTACGTCAGCGCCGGCTGTCGCTGAAAACCAGCGCTGGAGCTCTGTCCTGCATAGGGTCGTAGCATAATGCTGAGCGATAGCCGTTTTGCGTGGATGTGACGCATGTTTTCCCCTACCTTTTTATTTTATTTTTTGTGTTTATGTTCTTTTTTGCGTCATTTTCACCGCAAATAAACGTAAGTATTTTCTTTCTTTCTTTCTAATCTACAGGATATCAAACAAAATAAAATAATACTCTTCATATTTTAGGAAGAAACTAACAAGTTACTCTATTCTAATAAGTAATTGACCTGAGGAAATTACCATAATATTTTACTACATTATCTTCAAGGAAAAATATTGGGTCATTCATAACTTTTGGGGCACACAGTCAGTAAGTTATTTTGTAAGAACAGGTGGAAATAATCTTGCAAAATGTGGGTGTACTATAGTACGGTCGAACAAGCTATTTGGTATACAGGCAGCTAACTTGCAACTACTTTTAAACAATGGTGTGCTGAGTTAGTCAATTCTTTTATACCACTCTATTTAATTAAGGATGCCATAAGCTGAAAAAGTTATAACGCACCAAATAAAACTAAATATTGGCAATGTAGTGGAAAGATGAATATTTTTGCCTGTATACCAAATAGCTTGTTCTACCGTACAACTCAGCCTAACCCTTAGAGAAATACAGCCGAAACGTAAAATACTGACAGCCGAGATGTCATTTGAATACCTACTTAAAGAGTAAACACACTCATGCAAAACATCATTACATTTCGATTCACGAAAAGAGCGGAAAAGTTATTCCAACCGAATGCAGAAACAGACACCTCTCCGGTTTCGTCAACACTCTAACATCAAACGATTTTACACACCCATTCCACCAGCTGTTGAGGAAACACTTCCAGCTAAAACCCACCTTGCATACGATGAACTAAAGTTCCTTTTCAACTGTTTACTGTCGAGATATTTGACAGATGCTTGTTCAGTTACTTTCAGGTTTTTGAGAACGCTACCGGAGAGGCTAGCGTTCGGTGTACTGTGTGACTGTAAGTGCAATTTGTAAACAAAACGAGTGAGTTGTGTACACTGTGTACCGTTCAGTCAAGTCGATCCGATCGGGTACATTTTGTTCTGTCAAAGTAATCGAGCATGCGAGCTTTGACTGCAGTTGTTAGCGAGTACCAACATAGGAGTAGTTTGAAATAAGTGTGAAGAAGGAAAATAAAATAAAGGTGGTTTAAAAAAAACCAAGTGACCACACGACTGAAGTGAAACTTCAAACGTATTTGGCTATGAGAGGAAGAGAGAAAGAAAATGTGCGCGCGCACTGCTGCACTGCTTTCTCTTGCTTATATCCCCCACTCAACTCCCGTTCGCCTCGCCCCATCACACTTTTCGTAACGCTTACGTCACGCGTTCGCCAGCTTACTCCCCAAGTCAAGCGTGCGTAAAGAAGTTTCACTTCAAAAATATGGGTTGCGAAAAATAAGGCAGCCAACTGATACAAAACGATTACGTAAGGGACAGTAAATTGATTTCTAGTTTTCAGCTGCATCCAGTTAGGCTGGATGGTGACCCCATAGTTGGAAAAAGGCAAACGGTGTTGTTTTGTTTTGATTTCTGTTGATTTCCGAGGGGCAATTCTCATAATTTTAAGAACGTTCACAGTCTGATCTCAGTCTCAATCTGTCAAAAATACCTCTAATTTCCCTACATTTCGACAAGTTTTGACATTTGTTTGTCGCTGAGATGAGACTGCGACTAGATTTTGAACGTTTTAAATTACGAGAATTGGCCTTCAGTTCTGAATTGACGGCCAGGAATGTATTCCATTTTATTTGTATAGTCGTAGTGGTAGAAACATTTATTTGTATGGCGACAACGCTGTAATGAATTTGAGAACAAAGATATACAACGATTATTATCTTTCGATCCGCTTCCAAATATATGTATATGATATAGTTATCTCCGCATCCAAATTGTTCTTGACTTTGATGCTTTAGTAAAAAATAATGAGTTATATGTGTACTTTAAAAATATTTAATTATTAACAGTCTGTTCCCGTAGTCCCCATTGACGCTGTCCCTATTATGGGGACAACGGGAAGTCATAAAATTTCCTTCCCGTTGTCCCCATTGATGCTTTCACGTTATGGGGGCAACGGGAAGAAAGAGGGTCGCCAAAAAAAAATATCCCAGAATGGGTGATGTCCTTTTATCTTAATTACGTAAGGACCACTCTACTCACTTTACAAAGTATACAATCACAATTTGTACAGTTTCATTCCCTTAAACATAGTTCGTCCCAAATGGCCTATCACAACACTTGCTAAATCAAACACTCGTCTACCGCCAACCGAACCAGTTAATCAATTTAATTTAATTATATTTAATCAAAATGACCATCACGCTTGAATACTTGAGCCAATGTTATTGAATATTATTTCCAATTGCTATTTTATTGGAAATTGGTTTGGAGCTTATAATAATAGACGATAGAGATAGAGGTAGCCCAATATTCCTGCTTTGACATAGTGTTTTGTCTTTAATCGCAAACTAAAAAACATTGGTAATCAGCTGCATAAGCAGCCTAATTGCGGAACGCCAAATCGTCAAATGATTCTGATCAGTTGGCTTCATTTCTATCACAATTGGCTTCATTTTACGATTTTCGAATTGCGAAACTCTAGTTTCTGCGCAGGGCCTTAACGTTCATAATTGGTTTCATAATAAACTAGAGTTTCTCAATTCGAAAATCGTAAAATGAAGCCAATTGTGAATAGAAATGAAGCCAACTGATCAGAATCATTTGACGATTTGGCGTTCCGCAATTAGGCTGCTGGTCAGATTGGAAGTCGACCCCAACATAGTTGGCAAAAGGTTAGGTTCGCCATGTCTGTCTGTCCGCGGTTAAGCTCAAAAACTATTGGTACTAGAAAGTTGCAATTTGGCATGAGTATACACGTTAATGACGCCGAAAAAGTAGTAAAATAAGATATAAAAAAAAACAATTATTAAGGGTACCTCCCCTACATTTAAAGTGGGGATGATAATTTTTTTTTCGTCCTTCCCAAAATATGGGATATCGTCGAATAGGTCTTTCAAAAATATTAGGGGTTTGCGATGACCGTTTTTTGATTAAGTAAACCATTCGTGACTTATCAAGCTTTAAAGTACCAATTTTCGTTAGAGTCAAGTGTGTGTCCCCCTCTACCAACTAAACGGTTCTAGTTAGAAATTTAAATGTCACGGCAGTAGTACCTATATAAAACGAAGTTTAAAGGAAAACTGTCACACTTAAGTGGGCTTTACAAGTTTACGAGTAATAGTCGACCAACTTAAATTTGCAGTTGCAATGTATGGGAGAACATGATTTTCAACTACAATATTAAGTTTGTTCTTGGGATAAATTCATTCCAACTACGGAACCCTTCATTGTGCGTGGTTCGACACGCACTTGGCCGGTTTTGTATTTCATCATTTTTACACAATAACTTGCTGTTGCTCACGACTGTGAGCAACAGCAAGTTATTGCATGTGCATATTAGCAAGGCCACACACATTTTTTTTAAATTACCTATTCGTCCGGTGACCACCAATATTTGTAGACCTAATAAATTATGTACTCGTTACAGTTACATAATTAAACAAATTATTTATAAATACACTAACAGTTTGCGGTTGCAGCATCAGGCATTGAATTTAGATCACTTTCAATACAACACCACACTACACCACAGCCACAGAATTTTACAGACGAGCAATTATGTACTTAATTTATTTTTTCTCTTACTGCACGTATTTATTTATTTAAACTTTTCGCAAAAAAAGGTACAAAGGCGGACTTAATGCCTTAGGCATTCTCTACCAGTTAACCAAGGGTGGTGAAGAAATTAGATGGCAGGTGCGTATTAATCGTACGTACGTACATACGTATTGTTGTTAAGTGGCGGCCACAGCTTTTTTTATTGCTGAATGGGCTTGCTCTGATGGAAAGCGATGGATCAGGCTAATGATGGAACGAGCGTGCCCAGAAGATGCCTAAAACACTGAAACTCCCACGCATCGACGAAACACAGCAGGCTGCTTGACGCTAGACTCCGGTGGGAGGGTGGTCGAAAACCAGGCGGGCGTTAGCCCTACCACCGCAAGGAAAGAATTGGCCAGTCAAATAAGATTTTGGGTGCGACTATCCAGGATGCGCCGAGCGCTCGGTTCAGTTGAGTGGGTAACTGGCGCACAGTGGGCCCATACTGAAAATTTGTGGACTTCGGCAACAAAGTTCCAATATCGATGCGATTTTTTTTTATATGACGTGTTATGATATTCCTAACAACTTTTATTCTTATAAAATTTCGTCTAAAGTTGATAGTTTGTCTTGAAAAAAATTTATTAGTTTTTTTTTGTATGGAGCGAATCACGTTTCATTTTTTTTCTTCAATTGTACTAATATGTTGAGTGTGTGGCGGTGAGTATATGATAGCTAGGGTCATTCTCTATCCATGAAAAAAAAATCAGCGCCGGCTATCTGCGGCATCGCGAGTAATCATTCGGTAAAAAAAAATTATTTTGTATGAAATTTTTTGCCATTTAAAATAAATTCAAAGTATATTTTTTGTCTCATTTGGCTGTTTTGACCTTCTTTTTAGTTAAATATATAGTTTTAATAGCGCATAATTACATATAACTAGTAATTCTGGTAGAGATTTAGTTATTATTGCATGTTATCGGTAGCACCTGCATTGTGATTGATGACTCATTTGTTTGTGCGCTCGGCTAAGCGCATAACTAATGAGTTTTCAAAAATGCTCGTCTCTGATTGGCTGTGTTATTTTTTTAACTGCACGTTATCTATTGTTGAATAAATATCGTAATAAGTTTCAGGTTATACTAATTTTGTTAATGATAGGTGAAATAATTTAAATCTGTACGGGCAAGTCATTGATAATTACCTACATAATCAAGCGTATGTATATTATAGTATAAGTTATCGTACGTATGACCATGACCAATATGAAACTGTGAAGTAATTGTAGCCCTGAAAAGGGCTGTTTGTCATATTCCTAGCCCTGATGGGCTTTTGTGGGAATAATCTAGAGCCGGATCACATTATTTCTTGTTCCAGAAGTGCTAGTGGGTCTGGCAAATTTTCGGACTCTGCTATGAGGCATTCTTCTTCCTCCATAATCTCACTGCCACAGGGAGGCTCAGTAGTCTGTAACAACTGAATTGCTTCAGGCAACAACTCATTATGAACCTTCTTCGTTATTTTAGGCCTTATGTAGGATATGTGGGGATCAGAGCTTATTAGAAGTCCATGAAGGATGTCTTCGTTTGTTGCTATTCTCCCTGTTTTCCGAGTGTGCCTCTCCCTGACGTTTCTGAAGTCCTTATTACGGGCTTCCGAAGCTTCTTCAGATAAGGTACCTAAAACGAATAAGTTATGTACATTTTAATTTCAAAACGCAATCGAGTCAAATATAATACATCATACTATATTTATTTTTTACTTACCGATTGGCAAAACACCAAAGTGGTTACAGATGTCTGCACCGTGCATTAGAAGTTTATGTACACTAACTGGCATGTAGTACCACGAATAGTGTTGCACGTACACATCAGCTGTTTCTCTACAGTACCTTCTAAATTTTTCACAGTCAATGTTTTTGCCTGATGATATGGCTTGTAGAATAACGGAAAATCTGAAAATCAGATTTTCGTCAATTCCCGTTATTCTGGAAGATCTTTTGTAATCTTGGAAAAAGCGCCTCGCAGTATTCCCGTCATTTGTAGTTCCAAAACCCTAAAATGGGAAAACAATACTGTAATATACAATATATAGAGATATAATACACAAACAACATAAAAAGAGCGAAAATTAAATACATACCTGTTTGACTATATCAATCAGCATTCCAGTTTGCTCACGAAATTCTTGTTGCGTGGTATTTTTTTTAGCTTGTTTCAAAGCCTTATGTTCGCCTCGAGCAGTCCATCGCTGAAAATCCAGATTATAAGATATATGGAGAAGACATTCCATACACCGAATCTTCATATGCAGACAGACAATTGACTTTAGATAAATTTAATGCAATAGCCCCACAAATCAAAATTTTAGACAAAAGTTCACTGCACCTCCTAGGTTCCCCAATTTTAGAAGACAGTTTTACTCCTTTCATCGACGAAAAAATTAAAAATTTCAATGAGATTTCGGACAGACTCTCCAAAATTAATCTACATTCGGCATTCACCCTGATTAGATACTGTTGTTTTGGCCCAAATTTTATGTATTTTCTACGCTCTTCCCCCTTATGGAAGCAGCCACACCTCTTGAACAAAATTGACCAAATTATTCGCAGCACACTAACATCCATTTTAAATGTGGCCTTGGACGACCGAGCGTGGCTTCAAGCCACACTACCCATCCGTTTTGGTGGCCTCGGCGTCCGCAAAATTACCAGTATTAGCTTACCGGCGTTCCTGTCTTCTGTCCACAGCACTGAAAAGTTGACCGGGAAAATTTTAGCTCCCTGCCTGGTTGACTGTGAAGTGCCGTGCTTGACCGACGCGGTGAACGCCTGGAAAGCGGCTTGCCCGGATACAGATCGGCCCGTAAACCCATCTTCCCAGAGACAGTGGGATGAGCCGCTCTGCAGGTTGGTACGGAATAATCTTATCAATACGTCCACCAATTCTGCTGAGCGTGCCCGCCTGCTGGCTGTGGGTGAGTGGGAGTCGGGGCTGTGGCTTCAAGCACTCCCGTCACCCAACATAGGCACTATGCTGGGTGACACTACCTTTCGGCTCGCTACCTGCCTGCGTTTGGGCGCTCCTTGCGGGGCTCCGCATCGCTGTCAGTGCGGTGAAGCTGTCGACTGCCTTGGACACCATGGCCTATCCTGCAGTAGGAGCGCAGGCCGGATAGCACGGCACGCCAGCATTAATGACATCATCCGTCGTGTTCTTGTCACCGCCGGGGTGCCAGCTGTTTTAGAACCCAACGGCCTGGCACGCGACGATGGAAAGAGGCCAGACGGAATGACCATAATGCCCTGGAAGTTAGGCAGACCTTTGGTGTGGGATGCAACGTGTGTCGACACCCTTGCGCCATCCCATCTTCCTAGCACGGTGGGCTGTGCTGGGGCGGCTGCTGCAGGTGCAGAAAACCTCAAACGGCGAAAATATTGCAACCTGATTGGGACTTATATGTTCGAGCCGTTTGGGGTTGAAACACTAGGGCCATGGGGTCCGAGTGCCCACTTGGTATTTCGGGATATCGCCAAGCGGTTAGTCGACTCTTCACGTGACCGGAGGGCTGGCCTATTTCTTGGCCAAAGAATTAGCATTGCCATACAACGTGGCAATGCTGCCAGCCTTTTGGGCACTGTTCCTGTTGACAGCGATGCGGATGAATTCTTTGATGCCCTATAATGATTGTGTATTTTTTCATATAATTGTACATATTATTATAGTTTATATTTTAGCTTATATTATGCAGTGAAGAAATTCCTTGTTTGTAAATTTCTTCACGAAGTGGTTTGGAAGCCAAAGCGTCTAAATTATTCATTTCGCTCGGTTTTGCCAAGCAAATGGGACACGTTGCAAATGATGGTACTTCAGCAATAATATTGGCCACTTTTCCATCAATCATGGTCATATGCAATTCATGTGATACAATAATATTTCCAAACTGTGTAGATATTCGTTCATCAATTTGTTTTTTCATCTCAGACTCTTCAGACTTTATAAAATCAGCTGTCTCTGAAGTGAAAGTAAACTTCACTGGTCGACAGTAAAGAGTTGAGCAAGGTGTGGGGTTCTCCCAAACTATATTTTCATTCCCAGATGATGGGCTAGTAGACACTAGCCGAAGAGGGACGATACTTATCATGACTACTGATGAATCATCGAACTCTGTAGCTGTGTTTGACGTTTTCTGTTTATAATTACTCTGCGACGAAGAACCATCAAGTCCCCATTTCCAGGTTAACTTGAGTTCTTCATTTTGAGACCTATCAACAGAATTCATATCTAGTAAAATCCTCTTCACAGTGTGGTCCAATAGCGCATGCAATTTAATGTGAGCTCCTTTTTCAGTAATCTCCATACTCTCTTGTGGTGGGTAACATCTTTTCTTGGCATTTACAAGATTTGGATAAGATGGAAAGGCAGCACAGTTTTCTTCTTTCAGAAATTGTCGAAGAGCTAAGTATTTCCATTTCGAGAGCGCAAGTGATGTATAAAGAGCTAAACACTTATCTTCAGAGACAGTACTTAAGCTCTGCTTCTTGAATAGTCGCTCATCTACTTCGGATAGCGCATCTGGATTACTGGAAAGGTATTCGACCACTTTTGCCAGATTCGTTTTGCCGTTGTCTTTCAATTTTGTTATGTACCAGTGCTGCAACTCTTCCTCGGAATTTTCCTCTACTATGGAAGTAGAACGTCTTTTTTTTTGCTTATTACTTAAGTCTTCGAACGGTTTTCTGTGCTCCTTTTCTGTAGATGTTCCCGCTTCCTCAGTACATACTGCAAGAGTAGGAACATGGGAATCTATATCCACAGGCTCAGATAAGGCTGCGTCTGAAAAGCCCATCTCACTTCTCAGGTCAACAGTGTCACAAACAGGCCATTTGATGTTTTTTTCCAACCACTTGCGATTACTTTCACGGTTCATAAAAGTTTTTTGATGTCTACATGACTCTATCCACTTTTTATTTAGATTTACACAAAAAAGTCGACAGAACTCCTTGATTCGGTTCTTGTCTTCTTCAGAAACTTCGGTAGTCAAGACAGAAATGATACTTTCATATAGAAACATATGATTTTTCAGATCACCGCCACTTCTTAATTTCACAAAAAGATCTAGGTTGGTACAAAATCCAGCCATAGTTCTAATGTAAATATAAAAATAAAAGTATTTCACTGTGTTCACAAATAAGCGACAAGAGCGAAACTAGATGGACTTAATGAATGTCTTTATATTTATAGTCAGTGTTAATTACTCAAGTAGTGGACATAACAGTGAGTGAAAATTATTCAGCCAATCAGAGACGAGCATTTTTGAAAACTCATTAGTTATGCGCTTAGCCGAGCGCACAAACAAATGAGTCATCAATCACAATGCAGGTGCTACCGATAACATGCAATAATAACTAAATCTCTACCAGAATTACTAGTTATATGTAACTATGCGCTATTAAAACTATATATTTAACTAAAAAGAAGGTCAAAACAGCCAAATGAGACAAAAAATATACTTTGAATTTATTTTAAATGGCAAAAAATTTCATACAAAATATTTTTTTTTTACCGAATGATTACTCGCGATGCCGCAGATAGCCGGCGCTGATTTTTTTTTCATGGATAGAGAATGACCCTAGCTATCATATACTCACCGCCACACACTCAACATATTAGTACAATTGAAGAAAAAAAATGAAACGTGATTCGCTCCATACAAAAAAAACTAATAAATTTTTTTCAAGACAAACTATCAACTTTAGACGAAATTTTATAAGAATAAAAGTTGTTAGGAATATCATAACACGTCATATAAAAAAAAATCGCATCGATATTGGAACTTTGTTGCCTAAGTCCACAAATTTTCAGTATGGGCCCACTGTGTGGCGGAACAAACTGCGTTACACGAGGAGGCTTCTTTTTGCATCCCAATCCCAAAACGCCATCCCTGTACGTGAATCGTGTCTATGTGTGCGTCCGTTTGCGGTCATTGTATGAAACCAACCTTCTGTCTTATCCTGTGCAACAGCTTTTCAATATTTCACACAGGGTGGGTAACAAATATACATATACGAAACGTGACATTTCCCCAAATCGATAACAGGCAAACCTTTTTTATTACAGGGTGCACAATAGGGATTTAAAACGATGCTTCGTTCGGCTCTATTCTATATGAATGCAAAATGGAATACGATGAAACTGTTTGTTATTTTCGAGGGTTTTAGAATAGCATCCAATCGTCGCCATTGTCTTTGTCCTGAAAAAATATTGGTCACATTGTGCATTGTCACTAGTATTAGACTGAGCATATTTAAAAATTGATTTTTGTACACTTAGAGGTTGGTTTATTTATAAAAACGTTGATTAAAGTTAAGAGCTCATTAAACATCAAAAATGTGTGGTTAAACAGTCGTTAATCATTACATAACTTTAAGCAACGTTTATAAATAAACCCCAGAATTTCCAAGTTGTCGATTTAGGTGCTAGTGAAAACAAGGTAGTGAAGATAGATTGGTTCCCACTTCTCATTTTAAACATTCGTTCTATCAACTAACCGTTGCCACAGAGTTACGCGATCTTCATTCCTTTAAAAATCGAACGCCAAATATCGAGACCGCTGCTCCATAATAAATCAATTACTATCCAGTTTCAGGCGGTCATAACCGGTTTTAACTGGTCGTGTCCGGTTAAACAATGGACCGATTAATTACGTTGGCTATGTAATTAATTTTGGCGAACGCTACTAACTTTGGCTGTGGGTTCATTACCGTTTGCGTTAGTGTGTCAAACACACACTAATAGGAACTTACTTGATAAATAACAATCATCTGTCTAGCTTTTTTACCCGACTGAGGCAAAGCCAAACGGAAGGCCTATGATTTTAGCAGTCCATGTATGTAAGTACATATTTTTGTATTTACGTGTGTCCCACCGTAGTGCCTAAACCACTGAACCGATTTCGATGAATTGTAAAAATAACTATGAATATGTATAAATAACTATGACTATATAAATCCTTTCCCTACATACGTAGGGACGAGATTTTATGAAATAAAGCACAGAAAGACAAGCTTAGACATTTATTTATTTAATTAGCTAGGAATATTCTGTTACGTTGTTTTTTTGCACCTACAACGGGTTGGTTTAGTAAAGTAGCATTTACCTGAAAACATAAGTAGTACATTACGAGGTTTCCGAGTAACACATTTCATTGTAGTTTTACAATCGGCTTCCTCACAATAAATCACTTTTCTTAATCCTAAAACATATTGAATTGTAATTAGTTGCGTTTGTTTACATTCCAAATGTCATTCAGTCAAACGTCAGTTTCTATCTGTCAAAGGCGACATCTGGTGGTCGCCGATTCATAGTTGTAGTTTAAATCGATATTTTAACATATTGATTGCTAACCATCGAAATAATATCGTATGGAGCAATCCTCAATAATTTTCCGCTTTTAGTAAAAAAAAGTCATAATAAACTAAATAACCATAAACGGAAATTAATTCATTTTTTCAATAAAGACTTCTTTCTAGAAACTTCGTGTCAAGTTAATATATTTTTTATCTGTGAATTGTCTTTGACGTAATGTGACAAGCTAATACTTTCTTAATTTGCCGAATTAAGATTCGAGGAGATTTAACATTATCATGACGAGTTTTAGTATTGGAAATAACAAATAATTTGTTTGTTGGTCTGGATCATGAAGATTCTTATTGTTTCAGTGAATAAACGTCATGTTGTGCAGTTGTTAGTGATTTTCAAGAATTTAAGTATCTCGGTGTATTATTTATCTTCAGTGATTTAATATTATTTTACCCGTAATCGGGGAGATTTTTGGAATGCTCCGTCTAATTCCGGTTTGAGACCCATGACAGCATCATGGAACCTCACTTGGGATCTTCCGGCCCTACGACAAGCTTAGGTGATTCCACTAAACTTGTTACATGTTCTAAAAGGATTCCAAATTGCGCATACGCAGGCAGCTTTCCAGCCGGTCAAGAATCTTGCAGTCAAGTGCTTTCTCCCTACGACAACCGAGAGGCACCTCGAGCGATTCGTCTCGCCGCCAGGACCTAGAGGACCGTCTGGGGCCTGGACGCGAGACCCGTTCCTCGAGCACAGCGAAGCCTCGTGTGGAGACGACTGCGGCCGGCATAGTCCGTCTAGCGTTAGCGCGCAGGCGGGACGGTTTTTTCTTTTACCTACTTTAACTTTTTATTATACCTTATTACGGTTCCCGTAGGAACCAGTTGATTGTCCGGGTCCGGTTTTCGATACTGGAAACCGGCCTGCATCACAATTTAATTTGTGGATCTCGGGTTCGACATCCTACCCCGTCCGGAATAGTATTGGACACCTTCGTCGGCTCCGGGATCCGGGACTCTCAAAGTCCCTGGCGCCCATTTAATAGATTTTAAATTAAACAATAACTGGAAGGTTACTTTCTCCTTAGTTTTATGATAATTATTAACTTTTAACTTATACTCATTTCAAACGGAACAGTACGGGGTGTATCTCCAACCCCCCACGACCTTCGCTCTCTATATTTCATTATTAGCTGGCTGGCAACAATTTGTTATTTTTTAGTAAACTTATTTTATTAATGTTACTTAACCAGTTTTTTTAATAAACAGTGTTTGAGATAGTTGTTGTTTCATATTACCATACCCACTAGTTTGTCACTACAGATACTAAATTTTAATTGTAACAATTCCATTAGATACTTTTAAACATTGGCAATATTGGCCATAGTATAAAGCAAGGTTTAGACTAGCAATAAAACTTGCAGAAGTTGACTTGCGCAAGCTGTTACCACTGTGTAAATAGGTGTGGCAAGCTAACTTCTGCAAGTGCTGCAGCTTGCTGACCTTGCTACAAGTTACATGTGTAAACGCCAAAATATGGCCCCGGCAAGCTACTTCTGCAATTTTTTCAGCTTGCAAGGCTTGCGAGTTTAGATTAGCAAAAAAAATTGCAGAAATCGACTTCCTCAAGCAGTCACCATTGTGTAAACTGTTGCGGCAAGTTAACTTCTGCTAGGATTGCAACTTGCACAGACTTGTCGGAAGTCACACGTGTAACCGCTATTTTGACATTGCCGCAAAAACTTCTAGATTAATTTGTTTGCAAAATAAAGTTTTCTGTGTTGACCAAGATGTCAGTTAAAAAAGTATGGGCGCGAAATGAAATTGTGGCGCTAATAGAAAAGTATGAATAGTGCAGAGAATTGTCGGATACTAAAAGCAAGGATTATCGCAAGAAAATTATGAAAAATGCCACTACAAATTCTGGCACTGAAATTCAATACCAGCGAGAGTGAAATAAGTAAAAGTTCTTTTCAGTCATTCTCAAGAAACTTTTCAATTGTGAAGGTTCTTCAGTTCTCAGCTCAATTAATAAATTCATTTGTATAGACCGTACCAACAATATGTCTTGTTTAGATCTTTACGTTGTTTTACGCTGCCTACTATCATAACAACAGCAGCAGCACGTCTTTTACTACAGCCGAAGTATATAATTGTACCATAACTACAGCTAGGCATTTTGACGTTTCGATAAATGCAAGGACAATTCAAAATAAGAAAGTGACACTCGGCAATAATTATTGCGTAAAAATGTAAACAGTTTTGCAAAAACTTATAGGCGAGATCTTGCTGGTGACTTCCGAAAGCGACTTGTGTTACAAAAATTGCAAGCAATCTAAACGGACCAGAGAATGCTTGCCCAAGAAATCGTTGTAAGTCATCATAAATCTAAACAATCGGGCAAGAACTTGCAAGGAAGATCTTGCGGGTCACTTGCGACCGTGAATTGTGCTACAAATATTGCACGTAATGTAAACGGACCAGCAAGAACTCACTCAAGAAATTGCAGGAAGAACTTGCTAATCTAAACCTCGCTTTACATATAAAGAACACCATAGTTATAGTTATCAGCAATAGTCCAGATAATAATATCAATTAACTTGACGTGGTCGATCTATTCCACATAATAACGTCACTAGTACTAATCAACTGACTGTAGGCCGGAGCTCCGTTCTGATCGATGTCTCGAACAAGAATGATCCCCGCCACTCGGAGCTCCCCCTTTTATAGTCGTAAACAATAAACTTTGACGTTTCTATCTACCGTCATCCAAAATATCGACGACATAAAAGGTGGATATTCGTTTGGAATATGTTCTATGTTTTGTTACATTATTCCTTAATATTTTAACTAGTCTACTTTTACAGACATGTTTAAGGTTACGCAAAACATTACTATTTCATCAAGATGTAACAAAAAATGATAACAATAACAATACCTTTAATTAGGATAATCTATTACGCGCGTTCCCGCAACCGCGCTGCTCCCCGCCCTGCGCTGCCAGTCTGGCCCAGCACTTAAAGATTACAGACAAATTACAGCCGAGACCAATGGTTGAACGTGGTCTGAGGAACGCAGGGGGGGGTGGAATTGATGGTGACCCACGCAAGCGTATGTTAACCTTCGTTCGACCCGAGCGGCTGTTATTAATTAGCCACCATAAATAACAATAATACATCAATTTCAACCTGTAATTATTTCCTAGTGCAGGAAAAAGGTCTCTTCCCATATACAGAGATGGAACGAGCGTTGATTGGATACGGTTCTTTTTTTTTTGTATGAGAGCCTTTTGTCATGTTGTGGGATAGATGCTTGCATGTCGCTTTTTGTATTTTTTTTTTACCTATAGGCACATCGTGCTACCCGAAACTGTCAAGTTTTCCCAATCAACTTTGAACCTTATTCTTTAGCGATAAAGTCGAAAATTTATTAAAGAAATTTGACAGATTATAGTAGCTGCCAGTGCTGGCCAGTCTGTACAATGTCATTGTTAACTATTCTGAGTACAGAATTGTTGAAAACCTCTCAATAACAAGCTGATACAGATTTGTAGCGCTTGTAGTATACCTAGACATATGTACCAGCTTAAAACGAAATCTAACTTAGTTCTAGCCTAAACCTTTTAGCCCATATTTATGCTTCGATATAGGCCAAGTTCTTAATACTAAAATGACAACATAGCACCAAACTACGTCTTCATTTTTGTTGTATGAATAACTGTATTTCTATACCTACTAATTTCAATAACTGGCTCAGTTGTTTTAACCAATCCAAAGAAACATTGTTTTGCAATAAGTGAGAGATCAGTCGGTTCTTCATGTTATGAAAATTATAGATTTACAACCCTAATAAGCAATTTTAATACTTTTCAAAACTTTTGAGGGAGCGATGACGATGCGTGACCGCAGTAGGTAGAGAATTAGAGATATAATAAAGAATATTACGAATATACCATGACTCCTCGTTCCCATTAGAAATGTATATTTATTATTATTAGCCTGTGACGTCCCACTGCAGGGCAAAGGCCTCCCTACTCTCTTTCCACCTCTCTCTGTTCAAAGCTGCTAAGGACCAGTTATTGTTGAAGGAGTCCAGCTCATCCCGCTATCTCCGTCTGAGCCTGCCACGATGTCGTTTGCCATTAAGAGGGACCCATTGGGTCGTAAATTTGGCCCACTGTTCGTCTGACATGCGGCAGATGTGTCCAGCCCAGTTCCATTTTAGCGTGGCAGCTTTCCAAGTGACATCAGTTATCTTTGTGATGGAACGGATGGTCGTATTCCCGGTCTGATCCCAATAGAATACACAGTCCCATGAGCAAAGCCGCAGGCACAGCTACTACGAAAATAATTTCCCGTAAACTTTCTCAATTATATCACTCTAGTCACAGGACCAATTCTTCGTACTCAAATAATAATTCCATAAAGTTAATATTACATTCTCATTATAAGGACTATTTGTACGCCCTCTTATTGGCATACATTTTAATTACGGCATAGAATTTAATATGTGAGCGACCTCAAATACTTGCTACAGTTTGCCATCGCTTATTCCCTATTTGGGAAATTCTTTTAACATAATATTGCTCAAAGTTTGACGCTGTAACTTTTACAATAATGGTCACCGTTCAGGGCAGGTTTTGTTATGAAACTGCAGGGTTGAAACTGTTTAGGGTTGAGAATGTGCGAGAAAAGCCTTTGAAGCAATTTTGAAGTTAATTTATTAAACATCTTGTTGGTAAACGGATCAATAGCGAACATTTCTTAAAATTCAAGAAAAGACAAAGCTTATAATTAAATTATGAGATACTCGCACGCACACATACACTCGTATATAATAGAAAGAGACAGAGAGAGAGAGAGAAAGTAGTATCGCAATCGCCACGTAATCAAAAAGCGTTATGTACAGACGCCAGAACATCACGCGACCCGAAACTGTCAAATTTTCCCAATCAACATTGAACCTTATGATTTAGGTATAAAGTTGAAAATCTATTAAAGAAATTTGACAGATTGTAGTAGCTTGATGTGCTTGAAAACTTTTAATACCGGTTTTTTCGTGAAATAACGAAAACAAGAATGAAATACGACACATTGCATAAACTTATGGGTTCGAAAATACTCTCGACATAACGCTTTTTACTTGCGCGGCGATTTCTATCAGTCAACTCCTACCCCAAACCACGTTACGGAACTTTGTTCCAAAAATCCATACTTACTTAATATTATAAATTCGAAAGTAAAGGACATAGGATACATTTTATCCCGATATTCCCACAGGATCGAGACTTATGCGGGTGAAACCTTAAAGTAATCTTCTTCTAAACGTAGCGATGCCAAAAAGTTTCATCCCCTATTTTACACCTTTAGGAGATGAATTTTCAAAAATGCTTCCTTAGTATTCCCTTTCGGAATGCCCCGAAACCCATCGGGTTAGGCTGTGTGTTGTATGTCACTGAATGTATTGATATATTTTATTTACCGATGTCAAAATTCGTTAAAATAACAGTTGAAAAGCGATCGAAAGGGTCTTATTTTAACATTAGAAATACATCAGAAGGACCAAAGTTAGTTAATAGATCTCAATAACAGACTTCGGCCCTTTATAATAACTTCTCAAATGTTTTCAGAACTTAGTGCTTCAAATTTTTGAAGTTCTCAATTATAATCACGGTCACAATTTTATTATGGTCACGGGTCACGAGTCGTGATTTCGACGAAGTTATCAAAAGGATGACTAATTAAAATAAAATATTCAGTTAATAATATGCTAACAATCTTAAAATAATAATATGTACAAGTATATAAAAAGGGAGGGAAAATAATCAAAGGGCATCAAAAAATTCGTCCGCATCACTGTCAACGGGAAACGTGCCCAAAAGGCTGGCAGCATTGCCACGTTGTATGGCAATGCTGATTCTTTGGCCAAAAAATAGGCCAGCCCTCTGGTCACGTGATGAGTCGACCAACCGCTTGGCGATGTCTCGGAATACTAAGTGGGCACTCGGGCCCCATGGCCCTAGTGTTTCAACCCCAAACGGCTCAAATATGTAAGTTCCAAAGAGATTGGAGTATTTGCGCCGTTTGCGGTTTTCCGCACCTGCAGCAGCCGCCTCAGCACAGCTTACCGTGCTTGGAAGATGGGATGGCGCAAGGGTGTCGACACACGTTGCATCCCACACCAAAGGCCTACCTACCTTCCAAGGCATTATGGTCATCCCGTCTGGTCTCTTACCATCGTCGCGTGCCAAACCATTGGGTTCTAAAACAGCTGGCACCCCAGCGGTGACAAGAGCACGACGGATGATGTCATTGATGCTGGCATGCCGTGTATATTTTATTGCAATCATAAGTTTACAAAAAGTGTACATATGGTTCAGTATATATATTATTATAATCAGATTATTATAATCCTATTATCTAGGCCTATAATAGGATTATAATAATCTGGATATAAACTATGGTATCATCTCATCCATCTCTCTACAAAAGTACTTGTCTTGCTAAATAGGACAGTCAATGAATTAAATTAACATATTATATTTTCAGTATCTAAACAGATACAATATTTTGCGTAACCTTATTATAAAAAACCGAATGTGTTTGTTCCTTTCTTAAAATGCTGGGAATACTAACAATTACTTCTCTTTGTGTTTTAGTAGTTTTATGTATTGCTTCAAATAACATGCCTTATTGCAAGTTAGAATACCTTATTCTTTGGGCAAATTTTTCAATCGACAGATAATTTTTATTCGTGGAATAAAATTGACGTCTGACATAATTTGTATGGAAGTACTGTCAAAAATTCAAACTTATTCCTCTGATAAAACTATCTGGCGTTGGAAAAATAATTGGAAAAGATGCCTGGAAGGGAAAAACGGAATTCAAGACCTTATTGACAGGAAAATATCTATCGGATCAGATGCATCCGGTTAGACTGGATGCCGACCCCAACATAGGTACTTGGGAAAAGGCAGGCAGATGATGATGATGAATGTCTGACGGGTCAGCTAGTCCATGATAAATAAGACTGTATGATACACACAAACCTCCTGAAATAAATACTCTAAATGAAGTTGCGTTTTTTTAAGTAGGAGCTTGGTTAAAGAAATAACATGAACAAACCGAACAGGAAGGATTTCTTTTGCTCTTTTTCGCTGACTTGTTTGAAACAAACAAAGAAATAACAGTTTTATCGAAAGTTAATCTTTGCCTCCGAAGGAAACTGACGCAAAATTAAATGTGCGTTTTCCTTGATACAGCTAATAGTATGATATGTTACAACATTGATGGATGGTTTGGCAATGCGGAAAAAATTTTTCGGGAAAATTGTGAAGATATGCAGTTGTCGAAGGCATAAACGAATACAAAATGATCGCGATAAAATGTTTTTTTTTCGGTATCAAATGCGATTAAGAGCTTCTTAACTAATTATGTTTTTGATGCCATAATTATATCATGGTATAAAATTGTTTTCAATAAAACGCCTCCATCGAATAATCGGTTGTCCTAATAGTAGTTTTAAGAATTCATGCCGCCTGTGACAAGTTTAACCTAGTACAGGCATCATGCTTTGTAATACTTACTTTATTTTTTAAGATTTAAACTGTATTTTACTAATTCGTATTTTTGAATAAATATATTATTTATCTTACGTCTTATCTTACTAATATTATAAACGCGAAAGTTTGTGAAGATGGATGGATGAATGTTTGTTACTCTTTCACACAAAAACTACTAAACGGATTTTGATGAAACTTTACAGTAGTATAGCTTAAACATTAAAATAACACATAGAATACTTTATATTCTGATATTCTCACGGGATCGACACTTACACGGGTAAAACCGCGGGGCGCTGCTAGTTATTAAATAAATCGCCGTAGTAAACGACCAGTTAACTAGCGCCTTTGTAATGAACACGGGCAATAACTGTTTTATACTAGCATCGCCCCGCGGTTTCACCCGTAAAAGTTTCGATTCGTGGGAAAATCGGGATAAAAAGTGTATCCTAATTCTGACATAGTTATCAACGCTAATCTAACTGACGTATCTGACATTTTGGACTAAGCCGACCGTAACCATAGTAATTTGATACATTTTCCAAATCGAATACAAACAAATGTCAAAAACTTGTCAAAATGTAGGGAAATTAGAGGTATTTTTTACAGATTGAGACTGAGATCAGACTGTGAACGTTCTGAAAATTACTAGAATTGTCCCTCCTATCTCCTAACCGGATGAAGCTGAATACCAATATTTTACATGGAGCAACTGCCTATCTGACCTCCACAACCCATTTACTGGGTAATATGATACCCCTTGGTAAGACTGGTTGTCAGACTTTCGGGCTTCCGACGACCCGTTACGACTGTCAAAGATCCACGAATGACAGCCGGGAGGAGAGGTCTTGGTATGTAAAGATGGTCACCCATCCACGGACCATCCGCGGCAAGCGTAACTTAACCTGATCGACCGACCCGTGTGGTTGTCATTACTTAGCCACAAGCCCAAACTAATATTATAAAAAAAAAAAAATTGCTTGCTTATTATTATGTTAGTAAATGGTCTCTAAAAACGAAAATTCCTTCACTAATAGAAAGCTGCACTATTGCTGACTAAGTAATAAAATTATTATAAAAGCTCACTAAACTAACATGATTTCCAAACTGGATCATTTCCCACCTGTTCATCACACTTCACACTAATATTATAAAGGCGAAAGTTTGTGAGGGTGTGTGTTTATATGTACTTCTTCACACTCAAACGGCTAGACCAATTTTGATGAAATTTTGTATGGAGGTAGCTGACACCCTGGATTAACATATAGGCTACTTTTTATCCCGATATTCTAACGCGATCGACATTTATGCGGGTGAAACCATGGGGCGCAGCTAGTCAAAATAACTTACTGACGGTGTGCCCCAAAAATTATGAATGATCCAATATTTTTCCTTGAGGATAATGTGGTAAAAATATTATGGTCATTTTCTCAGGTCAATTACTTAGAATAGAGCAACTTGTTACCTTCTCACTCTACATCACCTTCCTGCTTTATTACGATTTTAGCGATAAAATCGTAAATATTATAATATTTTATTTGATATCCGGTAGATAAGTAATTTCAGTGTATGTATTCATGGTAGTATGGGTGGAAAAGTACTAGGTTCTCTGTTTACAGCCTGGCTTTTATTGAGTACTAGCAGCGCCCCGCGGTTTCACCCGCAAAAGTTTCGATCCCGTGGGAACATCGGGATAAAACCTATCCTATGTCCTTTCCCGGGACTCAAACTATCTCTATAACAAATTTCATCTAAATCGGTTCAACGGTTTAAGCGTGAAGAGGTAACAGATAGACAGACAGACAGACACTTTCGCATTTATAATACTAGCAGCGCCCCGCGGTTTCACCCGCATATGTGCCGATCCCGTAGAAATATCGGGATAAAAACTATCCTATGTCCTCTCCCGGGACTCAAACAATCTCTATACCAAATTTCAGCTAAATCGGTTCAGCGGTTTAAGTGCGAAGAGGTAACAGACAGAGAGACACACTTTCGCATTTATAATATTATAAGTATGGATTAGTATGGATTGACATAAACATAATATCATCCCTTGTTTTCCTGAAGGGTTGGACAGAGGTGTACCTATAGTACGGTCAGCATCAAAAGTCGATTAACACTGTCATTTTTACATGTTATCAAATTGACAACAAATTTTCTCAATAAACTGCTTTTTAGCTTGTCACATAATAGCAAAGAGTTTATATTCTAAAAAAATTTCTTCTGCTGCAATTTTGAACAAATATTTTGCTCAATAACGTTCTAAGATTAAAAAACTGAAGTGTTAATCGACTTTTGCTGCTGACCGTACATCCAACAGTGCATTTGCCTCGACAACAAAACCAAAACTTGTTTCTTCTGTTCCTGTATGTTTTCCTACATTACATACATTAGGCTTACAATTATTATTTTTACGTCCTTTGACATTTCTTATAATTATTAAATCGTATTTGCAACTTTCTACTTTTCTTCTATTTCTTTTACCCGACGCATAATAAAATTGCCAGCAAATCCCGTACCTATGCTTGACTATGATACATAGATATGGCAGGGCAACACAGGCAGGAATGAGTGATGACGTCAGCCTCGTATTCTGATCCACGCTGTTACTAATATGGACTGTCGTCATTTATCACCGTCGAAGGAAATCGTGTCATATTATTTCCTTTGTTCGGATAATTATTTTGTGTATGCTTTTGACGTTAGCTCCATCGCTATAACAAAACTAAAAATTACGAAATAAAAAGTCGGTGGTAAAAAACCAAAATACAGATCCTGAGACACCGACTTTCGGAATTAAAATTATTTCATAATTTTGAGTGAATTTAATTTTGAAGTCGATTTAATTTTTTTAAATTTCTTTTTACTGTAGGTATTCTTTGTGTGTAATGCTTTCTTTACATAGATATATGAGTTTCTCGAGCATAACATAATCAACCTATAATGTACCCGTCACTGTAGGTATACAGGCCTCCTCTCGATGAGAGTGAGCCACCACGCGAGTCCATTGCCGATTTGTAGATGTAGATTCTTCAAATTTTTAGTTCTAGGACATGCCGGTGTCCTCAAGATGTTTTCTTTCACCGTTTTGAGAGCAGTGGTGATGAAATAGTTTACACAAAGCAAAGCACCTGTCTGGGTTCGAACCTACGACCGGAAGTCGCGGCCGATACCATTAGGCCACCATTGCTTTCTTTAACAATTTATAATCTGCACAAGTTCGAGCGGCAATCAATATGCATCATACAAGATTTCTTTAATCTTAAATTAACGACATTGTTACTTGGAACCAACCATTCGGAACCATCTCAATGAATTACTATGGTACAATTGCATCGAAAAATTAAGAAAAATACTAACTCTGTGAAACCTACATTTTCCAGGCATCCTTATAGTATTAAACAGGAAAGACTGAGGTCGTGAAAATTACAATTTCCACTTATCCTTAAGGCACCTCGTGCACTATTAAGTAAAGAAACCATGTTGCGGCCAAGTGCGTGACGTTTATACTTGTTAGTTAATCAGAGAGGCAATTCTAGTAACTTTAAGAACGTTCACAGTCTGATCTCAGTCTCAATCCGTCAAAAATACCTCTAATTTCCCTACATTTTGACAAGTTTTTGACATTTGTTTGTCGCCGACATGTGACTGCGACTAGATTTTGAACGTTTTAAATTACGAGAATTGGCCTTCTGGTCTTTGTAGCCACTGGTCGTGGTCGTGGCCGCCTAGTGCACGAGGTGCCTAAATAATCCTACTAGTAATGATCAAGCCAAAAACTTTGCTTTGTCAAAACTTTTAACATTCTAAAGAAAGAAAATAGGTACGTTTATTTGCGGTGAAAAGGACGCATGATGATGATTGTGTTTAAAATTGAAGTGCACCTTCTAAATACGTCCATTCTGTGGCATCAAATATCATGATTAAAGAAATTTCCCGATATCGGTAAGAGTT
Source organism: Amphipoea oculea (assembly GCA_945859645.1). Taxonomy (NCBI): domain Eukaryota; kingdom Metazoa; phylum Arthropoda; class Insecta; order Lepidoptera; family Noctuidae; genus Amphipoea; species Amphipoea oculea. Next base: position 2,664,486 of record OX243862.1, read on the forward strand.
GCCAAAAAACTTTTATAGAAAAAAGAAAAAGAAATACATAAACTCCACAATGGTGGTAACGTTGAAAAAGTTACATGTTTCATTATAAGTATTACAATAGGGACTTCAAATACAAATTCTCGTAAGAAACTTTTACTTGTAAGTCTGCCGGGTTTCCTTATTTCTACTCGCGGTATGGAATTACATGTCAATAATGATGTGGATTTTTTCTTTGAAATATCCCTTGTCTTTCCTTTTCGAGTGGATACATGGGTAAGGAGAGTGTTTGCATACAAAACTGGGTACCCGTGGTGTTTCCACAAATAATAATAATAAAATATTTATTTTCAAGTAGGTACCTATCATGTGAACAGGTCCGGTCGAAGTGTAGGTGCTTGGGGGAGGCCTATGTCCCACAGTGGACGTCTTTCGGCTGAAATGATGATAACGGTGATCATATGAACTCATAACGTTAGTAACAATTTACTTACAAACTATAGGTATGTAATTAACAAAATTAAAACTATACACAAACTAAAAATATAGCGTCGAAAAATTCATCCGCATCGCTGTCGTCTGGTAGTGTACCTACCCAAGAGACTGGCGGCATTACCACGTTGTATGGCAATAACTATGTTAGTTATATTTGCAAATCGTCATGACTTAAATAACTAAGTGGTAGCTGGCTTAAAAAGTGAATGATAGGGCAATCCAGTTTGCTAGCAATGACAACCAGGAGACTGTTGGAGCTGGCATGTAATCTGCGCAACAGGGACGCTGCACGCATGCGTCTGACCGCAGCGAAATACAGTAGTCTTCTTTTTAGTCGTTTTGGAAGCCCATGTTCAGCATTATAGCTACTTACTTACATTTCATAATCATCATCATATGTTCCCATAGCTGGGACACAGGCCTCCCCTTAATGAGAGGGAGTGGGCCGTAATCCACCACGCGGGCCCAGTGCGGGTTGGTGGATGTCACATGTCTTCGAATTTTTGGTTCTAGAACATTCCTCACGATGTTTTCCTTCACCGTTTTGAGAGCAGCAGTGATGAAATAATTACACAAAGTAAAGTGCCTGTCTGGGTTCGAAAGTTCGAACCTACGACCTACAACTCGAAAGTCGTGTCCGTTACCACTGGGCCACCACTGCTCCCCTTACTTACAATTATTATTACAGAATTTACCCGAATTGCCCAAGTCATTCATGCGTGAACTAAAGCCGATTTCAGACTCTTCACTTTTCATTTTAGCCTTTCATTGGGCAACTTTCACGCGTAGTAAAACATCTTAACATTGATTCGTAAACCGATCCAACGATCTTGGATTTCGACACTCGAGTGAATGAGCGAACCCTCGCTCGAATGAACCAGTCACTTGAGGGACACCTTTCGAACTGTTACAATAAAACAGTCAGTTTGTCGGTATCAGCTTCTAGGGGAGATAACTGGCTTCTGGATAATAACTAACTAAAATAATAAAATGTTTAGTGAAGAAAAGCCTAAGTGTAAGTACATACTAAAACAATGTTATATTATAACTAGGTGGCTATGCTATCCATACTTCCATATAATATTATAAACTCGAAAGTAACTCTGTCTGTCTGTCTGTATGCGTTACCTTTTCACGCCTAAACCGCTGAACCGATTTAGATGAAATTTGGTATAGAGATAACTTGAGTCCCGGGAAAGGACATAGGATACTTTTTATCCCGATATTCTCACGGGATCGAGACTTATGCGAATGAAACCGTGGGGTGCAGCTATTGCACAATATATTGAAACCCTGATCTCCAAATTAGGGGTGACCCTGTATCTTAGAGATCAGTGTCCCTCGGCAGCAAAGTAACTAGCTTCTGCCCTTGACTTCGTCCGCGTGAAATTTCTTGTTTCACCGACCCACCCCGTTCACGCTATCATATCGCCCGTCCACGCTGTTTCTTCGTTTTAGCTTAGCATTTTTTCTGACTTTTGTTTCATGTTTCTCGGCTCCTAAGGGTCCCTAGCGTGATGTTAAATAGCCAGCCTTGAGCCTTCCTCGATAATTGGGCTATCAAATGCACAATTATCGGTGTCAGTATTTGTCTGTCCTTCCCGTTTTTAATCCATCCAAAGATTGTCTTTAAAAGATCGCTCTCAGCGATACGACCGCTCATTGTGTCTGTCACCCATTGTAAAGTTTCTATATTTATGTCTGTAATTTATATGGTGTACATAATAAAGAGTATTCTATTCTATCTGACTGGTAGTTCCAGATATTTTTGCGTTCAAACAGTCAGTTTCAGCTAATAGTATAGAGAACAGATTAGGTTCATACATACAATAAAGTACTTCACTCAATTTGAATTCAACCCCTTCATTTTCAAATCCCAAACAGAACAAAAACTTAAAAAAAAAATGATCGACACCTATTCAGCTTACCTCCATTGTGTCGCAGAAGCCTGAAGACAGTTCTCGTCCCGGATGCGCCGAGACGCTTTTGTGAGAGAGCGGATAAAAGGTCGCAATAAGCATATTTATTGTATCGTGAAATGTGAATCCATTTTGTTATAAGCTCGCTGTTGAGGGATCCCCACTGCTGTGGGGTGGTTGAGTCTGGTTTATTATTACATCATCATCTACCTAGCCTTTTCCAAACTATGTTGGAGTCGACTTATTACATAAGGAATAGTAACTGTATTTGAGCGATGGGCATGAGTTCGCTCAGCTCCCTAATTGCGTAACACTATAAATCACAATCTGTATAATTTTGAAGGATATTGCTAATCCATTGCTTCATATGTTCGAAAAATGTATCTGCTTGACAACGTAAATAACGCAATGAATGTTGTTGAACTGTCAAAATGAAAACCATTGCTACTGTTAGTTTGTTGCGCAATTACCGCGCATGTCATGGAAGTTCTAGACTGTTTTTGCTTGTAAATTCAATCCGTCTCAAATAAGTATTAAAGAAGTTTCTGGCAAGCTCTCCGAAAAATTTATCAATAATGGTCCTGGATAATACGGCCGAACAAGCTATTTGGTATACCGGCAAAAATATTCATCTTTCCACTACATTGCCAATATTTAGTTTTATTTTGTGCGTTACAACTTTTTCAGCTTATGGCATCCTTAATTAAATAGAGTGGTATAAAAGAATTGACTAACTCAGCACACCATTGTTTAAAAGTAGTTGCAAGTTAGCTGCCTTTATACCAAATAGGTTGTTCGACCGTACAGCCCGCAAGAGTTAACTTGAGACTTCACGCTCGTGACTTGAGACGCTCAGATGACGTAAGCACGCGGTTCTGAGGCGTCGATAGCGAGAGCGGTACAGCTTGCTAATCGTATGTTTTAAGACTATAAAGGAAACCGATAATTTCATAATAAATTATACAGTCTATAGTCTTAAAAGAAACTCCTCGGAACACCTAACAAAATAACTGCAATCGTCTTCCTATGTTTCTATGCATCAACAACGCCAGTTAGTTCTATTTCATACTTTTTTTTATTAGCCGTTAAAGTCCCAATGCTGGGCAAAGGCCTCCCTACTCTCTTTCCACCGCTCTGTCCAGCGCTGCCAAGGACCAATCCTTATTAAAGGAGTCCAGCTCATTCCATCTCCGTCTGGGCCTGCCACGATGTCGTTTGCCATTAAGCGGGACCCACTGGGTCGTAAGTTTGTCCCATTATTCGTCTGACATGCGGCAGATGTGTCCAGCCCAATTCTATTTAAGCGCTGCAGCGTTCCGAGTGACATCAGTTCATTTACTGATGGAAAAGATTGTTGCATTCTTAACCCGGTCCACAAGTTTGATACCCAAAACACCGTTCCATAGCTCTCTGGCAAACCTCGAGCGTAGACCTCTGCTGAATTGTCAAATACCATGGTTTGAGATGGTTCTCGGCCAGAATAGTTCCTGATTATAGGCCGACCTGAGACGTTGCCTGAGGTAGCAGCGCGGTGCGGGAGGGGTGTGGTGACATGATGTGAGAGCTCAGTGATTCGTCAACTTGTGACAACTATCACCCCTCCCGCACCGCGCAGCTACCTCAGGCAACGTCTCAGTTATGCGGCCGGCCTATACTATAAATTAATACAACTTAAATAAGTTCTTATATAAGGATAAAATATCCTTTCGAGCATCAAAATATTACTCCACACAATCCACTATCAACACTGAAAGACTGGCAGCACTACCACGATTTTTTTACATTTTAAACGTTCCATTAAAACTCACTCGTATGCAAACACCACCTACCCTGCTAACCAGTAAGGAAGGAACGGTTGACAGCGAGCTTTTAACAAATGGCTTCACATTTCACGACCCAATAAATATACTGTAACCGATGGACACAACCCTTTTTATGCACCATCGATGTTAATAATTTTATGATAGACTAGCTCCTGCCCGGGGCTTCATCCACATGTATATCGGCAATTATCCCACGGGAATATACTACCGGGATAAAAAGTAATAGCTATGTTTACTCCTTATAACATCAACTATCTGCCAGTGAAAGTCCCGTCAAAATCGGTCCTGCAGTTTCGGAGATTAGCAGGAACAGTTTTTTTTTTTGTATTTGTACCGTAAATACTTTTAGTAAAAAGCTGTTATGTTGATATTAAAAACAGAAACTTTAATTTTATTTCTTTTTGTAGAAGATGTACAGATTTCTATAAATTCCACGGTAGTGGACAAAAAAAATATATCATTATCTTAGGGCTGTTTTTTCAATGACCTGATAACTTTATTCGGGGAATAATTTTGAAATTTTGACAGTTATTTCATACAAAAACTGTCAAACGTCAATTATATTCCTGGAATAAAAGTTATCAGGCGATGGATAAATCAGCCCTAACACAAACAAAATATCAGGTAGGTAACTGTGTAGACGCAATTTATTGTTAACCCAGTAACACAGTAACGGGATCTCATACAATAGGATCAAAATAAACCATTTGACACACTTATTGGATATTTTTCTCATTTGTGATTGACGTGGCCTATAAATAAAACTATCTCTATTCATAGTAAGGGAGTTAGTATGAATACGAAAAGGATAACATTATAGAACTGTTCTATTCCAAAAAACTTCGTATTAAAATTGTTTAGTTTTTTTTTATATATCATGATAAATACAAAACTTTGTATGGAGAAAAAATGCCATAGATTTCATGAATGATCTTAGAAAAAAAATGCTTAGCTTTTTCCCAACTATATCGGGCTCGGTTTCCAGTCTGACCGGAACCATGTAATCTTCGAAAAAATATGCGCTGCGGTCTACCACGGCAATTTTTAAACAACCGGACGAAACTATTCCAACTATGTTGTATAAAAGAATCGTGAAAATACAATAAACATTCTACTGCATTTTACATAGTTCAGAACCGTTTGTGAAGTTCAGAATGAAATAAATAAATAAAAATCAAGAACACAAGCGTTTCAAAGCGCCAACGAAACTAAAAGAAAACTTTGTTTAAAGTTAAAATATCTCGCGATTTCTCAAGAATTTTTCACTAAACAAAATCGCATTCTCTTTGTTTGGTGACACTTTAAAATTTACTCGACTGCGCTGGAGGTAAGAAGGTAATACGTTTTACACGTACGATGTTACATATACGTAATAACTGGCCTGGAAAATACGAAGGAAAATGGAATACAGGGAAGATGCCATTTTTATTTCTTGAAAGTGAACAACTTTCACATTTTTCGTTCTTTGTACGCTACGTATTTTTATATACTGAAATAAAAATAGTAACATTTTTAATCCTTCCTTGGCTTGTCACGAACACTGAAAAACACAAGGAGTTATCTATGAATTATGCCATGGACAAGATCAAGGACATCACAAAAATTCCATCAGACGTGATCGGGATCAAGAGCGCGCCCATTTAGCAATAAAAAAAGAGGTACCAGGAAAGACTGGAAATGCATCCCAACGATCTGGATGCCGCACTGAAAACAAGAAGTTACAGGAAAATACAACGCGACGATTTTCGCGGGTGGATGGTAGCAGCTGGATGAAAGTTGCCGAGAATCGAGCTGAATGGCGTGCAATTATAGAGGACTATGTCCAGCAATGGACTGCTTAGTGCACACTTGTTTAGTTTTTCCAGTCACAGATTTTCTGTCATAAATTCCTTTACCAACAAGCAGCGAATTCCAATATATCCGCTCTAAAAATCTAATCATCATCATCATCATCATTTCAGCCGAAAGACGTCCACAGCTAGACATAGGCCTCCCTCAAGCACCTCCACTTCGACCGGTTCTGTGCTTCTCGCATCCATCGAGTATAAATCTAATGTCTTCTGTGAATTTACTAAACAAATACGGTTAGATCTAGTTTACTCTTTTGTAAAATATAACCAAATAACAGCAGACAGTTACCCTTTTGTAGGCAGTAAAATAGTTTTACTAGATAGTTCTACTCACGCTTCATTGCCTCACTTTGCTCCGTAATTCAAAGATAATAGCCCCGGGCTATTAATAGGCTATCTCGTCTATTTCCGAGTCGGAAACGACGAGGAGACGACTTCAAGATTGCATCAGCTATACCTAAGTAGGGGTAGGTATCAGAAGGCCAATTCTCGTAATTTAAAACGTTCAAAATCTAGTCGCAGTCTCATCTCGGCGACAAACGGGTTTCATTTTGACAGTTCAACAACATACATTGCGTTGTTTACGTTGTTCAGCAGACACATTTTTCGAACATATGAAGTAATGGATTAGCAATATCGTTCAAAATGATTCAGATTTAGATTAATAGTACGCAATTAAGGTGCTGGATGAGACTGGCACAGGACTGTGGAAGTTGACATATGAAAAGAGAGGCCTGCGGTCAACAGTAGGTGAAATCGAGCTCTACATGATGACAATGATACTGTCCCACTTTTGAACATAGATCCGCTCCGTCGCTGTATATCATATTCTCAAAAGACCACATTCGTAAAACATCACATTCGTAAAACACGATATTCGCAAAACATCATATACTCATAATATCATACTAATCTAAGTTTTCGGTTCATCAAAGTGCCTTTATCTGTATGTTGCATTTGGCTACTGGGCAAATAATAATAATATACACCCGTGAGATTTTAATAAATACCAGGTTCTTGGAACCTGAGAAAATAAATTTTAAAAACAAAAATAATAATAATAATTTATGTGTGTAAGTAAGGTTGCAATGCTAGGACATTAAAAAATTAAATCTCATGAAGGTCCGATCAGCAACAAAAGCCGTGAAAAGTGTTAAACAGTTCTGTTATTTCAACCTTGACTTTTGACAAAAATATTTAAAAAAATGTGAACTGATGTAAGATTTTAAGAGTATTTGCTATTATTAGGACATAACATGGTTACGGAATGCTGAAAGCAATGTATCGAATCAGTTTGATTCAATAACATTGTTAACCGACTTTTGTTGCTGACTGTACAAACACACCAGAACTTTTCCTGTGTGGAAATCGAACCAACCAACAACCCGTGAAACAGAAATCAAATCATTATTATTGTGCCAAGTTCTAACGAGGTAATTCAATTCCGAAAAGAAAACAAACTCTAGCAATATGTTGAGTGTTGACAATGTTCCAAAAAAGCATGAAAAAGGTTGATACGCTATCTGCATTATTAACATTAAATTGAATGATTAAAATTGTGCTATAATGACTGCGCCCCGCGGTTTCACCCGCATAAGTCTCGATCCCGTGGGAATATCGGGAAAAAAAGTATCCTATGTCCTTTCCCGGGACTCAAGCTATTTCTACAGGGTGAAATTAAATTCATGGGCATCCTTTTAAGGGGTCATTGTACTCATCATTATAAACAACTTTTACTATGGGACTAAACCTAAAATCGCGAATAAATATCAGTTGTTCCTTGCATTTGTGTTCACATAACTCGTCAAAATGTACGGAAGAGCTGATTTTTTTTTCGCGATTTCAGGTTTCGTCCCATAGTAAAAGTTGTTCATAATGATGATTACAATGACCCCTTAAAAGGATGCCCATGCATTCAATTTCACTCTGTATACCTCATCTAAATCGGTTCAGCGATTTAGGCGTGAAAAGGTAACATACAGACAGACAGAGTTACTTTCGAATTTATAATATTAGTAGGTATGGATGACTTGTTCTGATGATTAACCAAGAAAAAACTCTGTATAGTTATAATCGCGTTGTTTTATTTAAAAGACAACATTTTTGATCAGCCTCGTGTGAGCACTTACCTACGCAAATATTCATAAAATTGATATAGTACAATCGGAGTAAAACCCATTCTACGAAAAACTATAGAACTAGGTAGGACTCAAAGAGTGTCCTATGAAAACTGTACTAAGTTCTAAACTAGTTGCGCAAACTTAGTTATTCATTGATAGTGTCACGAGTAAATAAATAAAAAAAAAACACTGGCACTCCGGAAGTGCTGACAGAAGTGAAAACAAAACACAAACAAAATACTTTGCCATCAATCACTGACATATCGGATTACTCATATTAAAACCGAGTACATCCCGAGGACAGCCGAACACATCCGAAGCGGTGTCGTTACGGTAACAGTGGCGCGAATTCAATGGTTTTTTCCCACCTCAAAAAATTCCCAACGCGTCTAAAGAAGCACTTCAATAATTACATTTGAAACTATTAATATTAGTTTCGTAATGCGAATTCGGCTTTAATTGACTCAAAAGCGAATTATTTATAAAATATCAATCAATTAGTTTGTACTCAAAAAGCTACTGTAAGTACCTACTAAAACGACTCATTGTTGTAAGTTTGAACTGTTATCTAAAAGTATCGCCAGACATCCAATACGACTGCATTTTCTTCGCACTCTGAATAGAACGCTCAAGTCTTTGCAGGGCTCAGATGGAGGGACTAGTGTGACCATGTTCAGGAAGGGATATCAATTGCTTATATCTATTTATTAACTATTTATCCATATCTATCTGTCTATCTATTCATCTATATCTATTACAAGTAGATTAAAGTCGCTTTTCGTGTTTGACCGCTTTTAAACTATGCATAGATTTTGATGCGGTTTTCACATCGATCACTGGGTTTTCATCATCATTTAGAGAATTTATTCCGGAATTTTTTGAATGTATAATACATTCTGATATATGAAATTGGCGTTTTGTCGAACTGGCCACTTTGATCTGAAATATTTGTTAGGAATTCCAAATTCAAATTTAGGCTTGTGTATTTGTGTTTCGAATTTAGTAATTCATTTGTATTCGCGCCATTCGATTTCTTTGACATCGTTTTGTTCATAATGTGGAAAACTTAACGAGTTCCACCAGTGGCAATACCGCTGCAGAAATACCTCGAAGGATTAATGCCTTCAGTCTCATAACGTTCAAGTTGCAAAATAACGGTTCACTAATGTTTCACCAAAATTCCATTGACAAATTTTTAGTTTACAACCAACGTTTCGTATACTATTTATTTCACAAACAACTCATTCCGCAAATGTTTTATTTTATAAACACTCGCTTTACAAACATTTATTTGGCAAATGCTTCTCTTTACAAATGTTACAGATGATATTTAATAATTTATAAATTTTTCATTTAATATTTAGATTCTTTTGAAAAAATAACGTTTATACAAAATAACATTTTATAATACACTAGCGACTGCATTAAAATCCGTTGCGTAGTTTAAAAGATCTATGCTTACAGACAGCGGGAGTGACTTTGTTTTATACTATGTAAAGATTTTCTAAACCAGTCGCAAAGTGATCATGACGGTATTCTCCATTTGGGTCAAATAATTTTCAGGCAAGTATTTTTTTTTTTCTATTGAATCTAGTAGGTTCTGGCACTCGCCGGCCGCTGCCGCGGCACCGCTCGCTTCGCTCGCTCGGCTCGTGCGTAGGGGGTCGCAGTTTTAACCTAACCTAACCGAACCATTTTTTTTTTAAATAATTAACCTAATGTAACTAGTTCGGTTCCGGGTAGCCTACTAAAAATAATCTCTTTTTTATCTTTTATTAGCGCAAGTCGTTTCTGGCACCCATATTTTGTGTCATAGTATTTTTTTTTTAAATAAAATCTAGTCGTTTCTGGCACTCGCCGGCCGCTGCCGCGGCACCGCTCGCTTCGCTCGCTCGGCTCGTGCGCAGGGGTCACAGTTTTATACCTAACCTAACCTAACATTTTTTTTTAAATAATTAACCTAATCTAACTAGTTCGGTTCCGGGTAGCCCACTATAAATAATCTCTTTTTTTCTATTAGCGCAAGTCGATGAAAGAATGAATTTAATTTTTAGGAAATTGCGTGATGATAAGTCAATATGCAAAACGTTTTTATTCCAAACGTTGTTTTATTAAATAAAATGAATAATAAACGAATTGCTTGTTAAATAACACGTTATTAAACAAAAGTTTATCTGGTGATTATTTTGTAAAGTGAATTATTTGGCAAACTTGTTGTTGTATAATGATGAAATGAGAAATCATGTTTTTGCCAATCGTTGTATGTCAAGTAAAAATTTGTAAATTAATTTTTGGTGAACTGACAGGGCACCCGTTCAAGTTGCAAAATAACATATGGTAGCAAAAAGTTCAAATCTCATAAGACCCAAGTCTCGAAACCTCCAATGGTGTGTATGGGAAACCTACTGTAAAAGACATACGATTTTGGTTCCCCGTTTCCACGTTTTCATTCTTGGAATTTTTTACATACAGAACAAACCTTATGGACGGCTAGAGACCCTGATCCTGACCCTAGTTGACGCTGAAGAATTAAAAGTGATCGGAAACGGATCCATCGCAAACCACGTCAGAGTTAGCGGCAGGCTTCGATGTGAGTGATAAATAGAATTCTTTGTATGAAAGAAAATCCTTTGCTTTACATACATACTGAAATTATTAATTGTGTGCACAACATGCGTAACGTGATCAAACAGGATTGGGAAAACGAGAATTTACAGTAATAGAATAACTTTATAAATAATTAGTCTAGGGAATGGAATAGTTATTTAGAGTCGTCAGTTTAGCAACTTTGACATAAATTAACAACGTACGTTCGAACAAAATAGAAGAGATAACTTTGAGAGTCTACAAGGGAGAAGTTTTGTGCTGGTTTTAGATTGAAAGATACAAAAGGTGTAGTAAGTTTCGGTTTGTTAGTAAAACAGGATGAGAAGTCAATCAAAATAAGCCGCAGACAGCACGGCCTCTCTTGCAGCTGAAGGGACGTTTAGCGCGGCACGCGAATATTAATGACATCATCATTCTGACAACCTCTTGTCACCGTCGGCGCTCCAGCTGTTATAGAAACCAATGGCTTGGCATGCGACGACAGCAAGAGACCAGACGGCATGTCTTTATTTCCGTGGAAGGTGGGTAGGCCTTTAGTGTGGGACGCAACGTGTATGTGTGTGTGTGTGTCGCTACTCATGCGCCATCTCATCTTCCTGGCTCGGCGTGCTGTGCTGGCGCGGCTGCTGCGGCTGCTGCGGCTGCAGAAAACCTCAAGCGGCGAAAGTATGATGATAATAACCTTCTCGGTCGGATATCTATGGTAATTATATTTTCGAGCCGTTTGTGGTTGAAACCCTCGGGCCGTGTGGTCCGAATGCTCATGGTTTGTTCAACGCAATCTCCAACAGCTGGTTGATACTTTCCGTGAACATAGGGCTGGCTTTTACCTTGGCCAGAGGCTAAGCATTGCCATATAACGTGGTAATGCCGCCAGTCTCTTGGGTACATTACCATTCGATAGCGATGCAGACGAATTTTTCGACGTCATATTTTGGTTTGTAAATAGCTTTAGTTAACTTAGGATATAATTATGTTATTTTTATTAATTATTTAGGTAGAAGTGATTATTTACGTACATTTTATTTAAATTCTGAATAAAATCAACACGTTGACTCCACACAATAGACAATCTATTGTTGGCGGACGCCGTGTGACCGCAGTGGAAGTCCATGACGAATAACTAAACAAAAAAACAACTGAGTTTGTATAGATCTGTGATGAATAACTTCATGTAAATTCGACAGACTTTAACAACAACAACTTGACTTAATTGAACATCAAACGTCATTCATTTCGCCGTACTCATCAAACTAAAATTATTTTTAATAAATTAAATGTTGTAAATAAAATGTAAATCAATGTTTTCTGTGAATTATTCAGTAAACAATGCAGATTCGATGTAAATAAATATTCAATTATTTGTTCCGTGGAACAGTTGCATTTCCTTTTATAATTTATTGTTGTGGCCGTGTAGGTACCACTTGGAGGTCATTGTTGAATACTTAACGCTAGATTCTATTGTACACAAAACTTAACTAAAGTATTATTTGACATTTTAAATGGCACATAAAACTAATAATTATATATAATATTATCATCAAAATCACCATTTTAAAATATAACCGTACCGGTTACCGGGTACTGTATCTATACTGTATCTATACTTACTGGTTTGTGGAGGTCAGATTAGTCGCTCAAGTATTCAACTGCACCCGGTTAGGCTGGAAGCAGACCCCAACAAAGTATTTTAAAATAATTATGGCGATCATATTTATGGGTGCCCTGTCAGTTCACCAAAAATTAATTTACAAATTTTTACTTGACATACAACGATTGGCAAAAACATGATTTCTCATTTCATCATTATACAACAACAAGTTTGCCAAATAATTCACTTTACAAAATAATCACCAGATAAACTTTTGTTTAATAACGTGTTATTTAACAAGCAATTCGTTTTTTATTCATTTTATTTAATAAAACAACGTTTGGAATAAAAACGTTTTGCATATTGACTTATAATCACGCAATTTCCTAAAAATTAAATTCATTCTTTCATCGACTTGCGCTAATAGAAAAATAGAGATTATTTATAGTGGGCTACCCGGAACCGAACTAGTTAGATTAGGTTAATTATTTAAAAAAAAATGTTAGGTTAGGTTAGGTATAAAACTGTGACCCCTGCGCACGAGCCGAGCGAGCGAAGCGAGCGGTGCCGCGGCAGCGGCCGGCGAGTGCCAGAAACGACTAGATTTTATTTAAAAAAAAAATACTATGACACAAAATATGGGTGCCAGAAACGACTTGCGCTAATAAAAGATAAAAAAGAGATTATTTTTAGTAGGCTACCCGGAACCGAACTAGTTACATTAGGTTAATTATTAAAAAAAAAAATGGTTCGGTTAGGTTAGGTTAAAACTGCGACCCCCTACGCACGAGCCGAGCGAGCGAAGCGAGCGGTGCCGCGGCAGCGGCCGGCGAGTGCCAGAAACTACTAGATTATATAGAAAAAAAAATACTTGCCTGAAAATTATTTGACCCAAATGGAGAATACCGTCATGATCACTTTGCGACTGGTTTAGAAAATCTTTACATAGTATAAAACAAAGTCACTCCCGCTGTCTGTAAGCATAGATCTTTTAAACTACGCAACGGATTTTAATGCAGTCGCTAGTGTATTATAAAATGTTATTTTGTATAAACGTTATTTTTTCAAAAGAATCTAAATATTAAATGAAAAATGTATAAATTATTAAATATCATCTGTAACATTTGTAAAGAGAAGCATTTGCCAAATAAATGTTTGTAAAGCGAGTGTTTATAAAATAAAATATTTGCGGAATGAGTTGTTTGTGAAATAAATAGTATACGAAACGTTGGTTGTAAACTAAAAATTTGTCAATGGAATTTTGGTGAAACATTAGTGAACCATAAAACAAAGTCACTCCCGCTGTCTGTAAGCATAGATCTTTTAAACTACGCAACGAATTTTAATGCAGTCGCTAGTGTATTATAAAATGTTATTTTGTATAAACGTTATTTTTTCAAAAGAATCTAAATATTAAATGAAAAATTTATAAATTATTAAATATCATCTGTAACATTTGTAAAGAGAAGCATTTGCCAAATAAATGTTTGTAAAGCGAGTGTTTATAAAATAAAACATTTGCGGAATGAGTTGTTTGTGAAATAAATAGTATACGAAACGTTGGTTGTAAACTAAAAATTTGTCAATGGAATTTTGGTGAAACATTAGTGAACCATATTTATGTTAGAAAAAGCGCCTAGAAGCACACAAATGCAATCTTTATCATTTATCAAAAACATTGCTCTTGGCTTTACTATCTCCTTCAAATGATCCCAAGTCGCATTTTACGACGGCTCTGTCCGAACTAAAATTTGGCCGTCAAAGTCCATAGTCCACTAGACCCGATGGCTACATATTCGCAGCTTCAGTAAAAACGGATCCCGGACTGTCCCATTCAATACTGACTAATGGCCTCCGCACGGCACTCGCCCGATCTCAATTTACTTTCACACCATTGCTGCACTTTATTTTTACTGTACGCCTAGAATGTGGTTGCAAAAGATCAAGTCCTCACATGAGATGATGACTTTGAGTATGTACGCCCTTTCATTTCCGACAGTATGGCATTCGTGCCTTAGATCGCTAATTCTATTGCTGTAATGCTAAACAGAGGCCCTATCAAAGGCTTGCCATTTAGCACCCAACATTACCCAGCCAAGATCTTCTCTCCAATTGAAGATACATAATCAGCCTATAAAGTTCCCATTGCTGGGACACAGGCCTCCTCTCAGTGAGAGGGAGTGGGCCGTAATCCACCACGCGGGCCCAGTGCGGGTTGTTAGATGTCACATGTCTTTGAATTATTGGTTCTAGGACATGCCGGTTTCCCCACAATGTTCTCCTTCTCCGGTTTGAGAGCAGTAGTGATGGAATAATTTACACAAAGTAAAGCGCCTGAGTTCGAACCTACGACCTACAACTCGTAAGTCACGGCCGTTACCACTGGGCCAACACTGCTCCAATTAAGATAGTAGTTGGATAAACATGGACCTTCTGCTGTTTCTCTTGCATTTCTCAGCGCAGTGCATGCCGTGATTTGTGGCTCATGGGATGTCTGCGGTGGTTTATTGTCCTTACGGTCTACTGGTGCATGCATCTTCACGTTCCTGCTACCGAAGTGCGCTGAATTTTAAATGGTTTCACAGTGTGTTTATTTTTTAATGGTGGAGGAAATTGGTTAATTTACTTAAGGAGTTTGCTGAAACTTGATTTGAGAAAGCTTAGTCACCTTTTCACCAGGGTAATCAATGTTATATAGTTTTTTCGTGTGGTGATATCAACATTAAATAAACCTCCTAGTTTGAGACACGCGGGTCCGCGAAAGATGGAAGGAGTGGAACAGCACAGGCTAGAATAAAATACCAAGAACCGTATCAAAAGCTGGCTCAAGAGAGATCAAAGAAACTCGCTAAGCATAAGCATAATAATATCGGAGGTTCAGCAGTCAGTTCATTGTGTTAGGAGCATTTTAGAATTCCAACATTTCATATTATTTTAAAGTTATCTGGCAGTTTGGGGGACTAGATTAACCCCTAACGAATCACAGGCAAGAACCGGATAAATAAAAAATTAATAAACACTAAACTAAATCAGCTAATTTCAAACTAAATCGAGAATCATAATTATACCTAGTCACTCTACGAAATAATAATTTCAAAGATTCGCCGATATTGAAATCGATAAGGAGGACTCTCAATATACAGGGTGAAATTAAATTCATGGGCATCCTTTTAAGGGGTCATTGTGGTCATTATTATGAACAATTTTTACTATGGGACCAAACCTGAAATCGCGAAAAAAAAATCAGCTCTTCCCTACATTTTGACGAGTTATGTGAACATAAATGCAAGGAACAGCTGATTTTTTTTCGCGATTTTAGGTTTAGTCCCATAGTAAAAGTTGTTCATAATGATGAGTACAATAACCCCTTAAAAGGGTTAAAAGGATGCCCATGAATTCAACTTACTTAAAAGAATCGGTATTCCCAAACCACTATGGCAGCATTAATGATACCACACAGGTGTCTCATTCTAAAATCCTTACCAAAGATATTCCACCCGCGAATAACAAAAGTTTCCCGCCGTAAAACAAGATGGCGCTTGGCGACCAGCCAGCAGCCAGCGACGTTTTACTAGAGGAGCTATACTTCAATCTTTAAGCCCCGTAACTTATGGGCGTACGTGTCTTTGGGTGATAGGATGGTTTCCCGTGATTGTATCTTGTGTCTTCTCTTTAGAGGATATTCTCGAAGTACGTGACGTAGCAGGCGAGTTGCCAGGAATAGCCTGAGGTGGTTGAAGCAAGTTTTCCGTTGAAGTGTAAACAAGTTTTGCTTTCGACAGGCAGTGTATACAGTAATTCGTAGTATGGGTTGTTATTGAAGCTTACATAAGCATGTCTACTATAACCTCCTGAAGGCTGTGGCCACAGATACTTCCTCCGCCATAATAAGGCAATTTGTGCTAAGACTTGTTCCCACGGATACCGACTCGTTCCATAGTTTCTGGGTGTCGAGTTGCTGGGTGGTCTTCGGACTCTTTCGTCTTTAATTTAAGTTACTAACCATAGTATTTTAAGTGCAAAACTGTTACTAACAAGTTATGGATCTTATAGTTGTCCGAAATAAAATGATTATTATTATTATATAACATAATCAGCCTATAATGTTCCCACTTTTGGGACACAGGTTTCCTTTCAGTGATAGGGAGTGGGCCGTAATCCACAGCGTGGGCCCAACGCGGGCTAGTATGCCTTTAAATTTTTGGTTCTAGGACATGCGGGTTTCCTTGCGATGTTTACTATGGCGAGTTTTATGTATTTATTTGGTACTTCAACTACTTATTCACTAGTAACAAACAGCATAATAAAAAGAACATTCGTATACGATCATGGTCAATTTTTCAATTAAAAGAGTGCACAGCACTTACATATCAAGGTGCATCATCTTTATTACTGTATTTTCTTACGCTTAAATAAAGTCGAAGAACTTATCCGCGATATAGCACAAAATGAAAATCCGCGGAACAATAAGATTAATTACATTTCCGACAAAGTTGAATTTCTATTCACAATGTTGGAACATGAAGTAAAACAAAAAAAAATACTACCTAAAAGTTCTTAACCTTTTCATCTCCCCGACTGCTCCTAACTAAAAGAAAAACCAATCTTGCTAACAATACAACATTAAAAAAAGAGCAAAAACCAACCCTTGTTTCAAAGCTAAAATGTTTAATACCATCTCTTTCCTTTAGTACTTCGTAGTATTTAATAATTTTAACGAGAATGCTGAAAATTTTTCGCGCAGACAAAAGTGAAATTAACGAAACGCTGGAGTTTTTTTTTAAGTCATAAAGCAGAGGAGGAGGTGTCGATGAAAGCGTTGAGAATTTTATGTTAATTGTCTCAAGACCGGGAATTATTTTTAGGGTTAACTTCGTAAAGGTAAATAACCCTTTGACGGCATTTTTGAGAAGATTTGGTAGACACGCTGATTTTTTTGGATTGATTTGAACACAGTGGCGTGCATTGCATATAGGCATATAAGCAGTGCCTACCTCGATATATCAACATAAGCCTGTCAATTACATTTTAGTGTGTGTGCCCCACAATTAAGAAACTCGCTAAATTATCATACCTAACAAAAAACAAAATCTTCATACAAACGCGCGGCAGTAGACAGTCGCCGGACGGCCTACTCGGCTCTCGTACTATTCGCACATTGTCATTGGTCTTTACTAGTTCAAGTTAATACGACAAAATTAAAAATACGTACGTCTCACGCGTAATACCATGACGTTCGACCTTCGTACTCAAATAACCACACTTTTGACCTCACTTTTTTTCTGATTAGTGACCGCGTTTGTCTAAACTAGACCCGGCCTAGTGCCTACCTATTCTGAAAACCAATGCACGTTACTGTTTGAACAGTACAGAACAGAAGTCAGCGCATAACCATGCATAATAATATGCATATCTTTAAAAACTATAAATTTTTCTCTTCAACACAAACTCCCACTTACGCATTAAGGCTTTTTCGACTTCGCAACATGGGGAATGAATTTATCGCGCAACCAACTATTTAAGCAATTTTGATGCTTGTCTAAGAATTTACTTCGCACTACAAACATCCTGTACTTATAAACATTTGTTGTCTCAATGGCCTGAGACCTATCCGGTCACCTAACCGCTGGTCAGACCAAGTCACCGCCCTCACTGGACTCTCTGGTACGACCGGCCTAAGAAAAGCCGAGAACCGACCGAAGTGGAAGAACTTGGAACATAAAGCCATGAAGGCCTTTCAGAGACAGTACCTTCAGTATTGAAGTACGCGACCAAGAAGAGAACAGGGCCCCATATAGGCCACTTTGGCAGAATCATAAAGGATAATATTAATGAATCCTTAGATGACTCCGCCTTGGAGTGTAAATGTGGTGCTGTTCCACAAGCAATGGGACACTTAATATCATGTTCTGCGTGTCCTGTCAGCTGCACGTTACAGGAACTGATGGACGCTGGTGATGGCGCCAAACAAGTAGCCGAATTCTGGGCCGAGTCCATTTAGATTGCTATCGACACGCTAAGAAGAAGATCATGAATCATAATAAAAGTCGTAAAATGGTCACAAACTGACAATTCATTTGCGTACAATTTTATATCACGCAATTCATCTGTTTGACAGTTTTGTATGGAGAGTCGTAAAATGGTCCATTATGAATTGTCAGTTTGTGACCGTTTTACGACTTTTATTATGATTCATAATGTTATCCTTTTATGATTCTCCCAAAGTAGCCTTTTTAGGCCCCCTGGACGAATCGCATCAAAATTCCCATTCCACGATTTAGTTAAATTTGCCCCTTAAGTAAAAACTATCTGAAAAATGTGATTCGCACGTCGTCAGTAAGCATGAATGCTTTCCAATAGGCCGAATAGCATATACATTCAAAGCAAAAACTATAAATCAAAGCCAACTTTCTCAACAAAAAGATTCCAAAGATCTCTTTCAGACAGAGAACCAATCAATGCAAAAACAATCCCGCTTGACCGACGTCTTGTAATAAAACTTTCCAAAGAACATAAAACAATGAATCCAGACGAATGATCTAAAATATACAATTATGAAGAGCAACCATTTTGAACTCACTCTCCCAGAAATACTTCGCAAGTTAAGGTTTTAAAATCTTGAATATTTATAGGATTATATAAAGAGCAACGATCAAGTTTGAAGAAGTTATCAAAGTATTTTTTTCTTTATTCAGGTCTTCAAGGATAGTCCTTTGTCTTCATGGCATGATGGCCGATGAGTCCTTACTTTGAGTTGAAAATCTCATTGGTATTGTAGCAGTGTTTATTGTTAAAAAAAAACTCTTATATGACTGGTACATATTACATAATAAGCATAGAATAATCAGCCTATATTGTTCCCACTGCTGGGACATAGACCTCCTTTTGAGAGGGGGTGGGCTGTAATCTACCAAGCGGGCCCAGTGAGGGTTGGTAGATGTCACATATCTTCGAATTTTTGGTTCCAGGACATGCCGGTTGTACGGTGTACTACAGACGCCAGCACATCAAGCTTCCCGAAACTGTCAAATTTTCCCAATCAACCTTGAACCTTATGCTTTAGCGATAAAGTTGAAAATCTATTAAAGAAATTTGACAGATTGTAGTAGCTTGATGCGCTGGCGTCTGTACGATGTGCCACATTATGACACATTCAATATAACTGTTCAAAAGCTAGCCTTTCTTAAATCAAGAGGAACCCGAATAATGTAATCTTATGTCTCAATATGAACACAATCTTAAAAGCCATAGAAATTACCACATTTTTCTAATTATTAACTTAATCTTTTTCTGTATTAACTGCAATAAACCGAGTTTCAAGTAAATCCACCCGATACAAAATATTACAAAATTAATTTACTCGACTCTAAAACTTTAAATCAATTCCTTCAATTATGATGTTACGAACAGAAACACGATTATTCACCACTTCCAAATCACGTTTTCCTATTAATTCGATTGTTGTTCTCATTTATTCTCCGTTTAATATTTTAATGAGGGTTTATTTCGGTACGGTATTAGGTGTAAAAGGAAACGCCATCCACAAAAGTCGGTTACAGCACTTAGCGACGGAAAGTTCAAAACCCATGTCAAACGAGTCCTTATCAAAAAAGCGTATAATAAGATTAATCTTAAGACTACGTTGATGACAAGGAACTTTGGCAATAATTCCTTCCGCACATTTGGCTTTCCTGGCACCTCATTAACGGCATAACTATGTAAATGTCTATTAACTGCTCCCAAAGGGGTTTGAAGGTTTTGGCCCTAAAATCAGCCGCCACTTTGATTTTTTTTTCAGAATCGCGGTGCACAACAAAAGTTATATATTTATATAGAGGACACTTATACAAACAAAAAATGTAATATAACATAATATCCTAAAGCGTCAGGTTTCGGAGTTATTCACCAAAATATAAGTCGAAAACAACAAGGATTTTTTTTGTTTTTTTCCCTCTAGGTAAGCATATTGAACTATTGAGGTAATAGAAACGTTATGAAACCTTTATGGAGATGAAACAAAAGAAGAATAGACATTTTTTAAATAAATAATTAAACACCGCAATTTATAGTTCGTTTTTTAATCCCAGAGACTAATCTGACAAGTGTAATGTCAAACTTCGATACTAAAAAAACGAAAACACAAAAGACTTAAATGTCAGATTAGTCTCTGGGATTAATAAACGAACTATAAATTGCCGTGTTTAATTATTTATTTAAAAAATGTCTATTCTTCATTTGTTTCTTCTCCATAAAGGTTTCATAACGTTTCTATTACCTCAATAGTTCAATACCTAGACCTAGAGGGAAAAAAACAAAAAAATCCTTGTTGTTTTCGACTTATATTTTGGTGAATAACTCCGAAACCTGACGCTTTAGGACATTATGTTATATTACATTTTTTGTTTTTATAAGTGTCTTCTATCTAAATATATAACTTTTGGTGTGCACCGCGATTCTGAAAAAAAATCAAAATGGCGGCTGACCTTAGGGCCACCCTCCATACAAAAATCTTCAAACCCCTTACGATGTTTTTTATACTTACGTCTTTGACATAATCGTCTCTTTATTTGACATTATATACAGGCTGAAATTAAATTCATGGGCATCCTTTTAAGAGGTCATTGTACTCATCGTTATGAACAACTTTTACTATGGGACTAAGCCTAAAATCGCGAAAAAAAATCAGCTGTTCCTTGCATTATGTTCACATAACTCGTCAAAATGTATGGAAGAGCTGATTTTTTTTCGCGATTTCAGTCTTGGTCCCATAGTAAAAGTTGTTAAGACTTATGTCATAATTACATGATTTAGTAATGACGTGTGACTCCGGCTACACGAAAACAGAAAAACACTATATCGATGTCTTAGTAAAAGTTCTTCATAATGACATCATCTACATCTCGACAACAATATCATAGTTCTGCCATACTTTAGCAACCTCCACATTCTCGTCGCAAACTCGCTAACTCCAGACCAGAAACCGCATCCTAACTTGAACCACGTACATTGTACAACTACCGGAATCCGTTTGTTACAATCTGCCGGAATTCCATAACCGAATCCGATTTCAAAGCCCGTACGTTATAAACGGGTTTCACGCAAAAAACGTTTGGAATTTCATTGTGGAGTCGTGTTGGTCAGGTATTTAGGGTATTGTTTTATCGTGTTTGACTGTTGAATCTAAATGACGTTGATTGTAGTGGGGTAGTAATTGGGCTTCGCGCAATATTGAGTGAATAAGGGACTTTGCTTATTGTATTGATATCTTAGGTAAATTACACTGGTCAACAAAAAAAAAAAAAAATTGTTTGTGTCCTGTGTTTTTTTTCGTTTATTTTCGTTGGATCCCACTTTTGAATCCCATTTTTTAGGTATTAACGATGGATCCCGTTTGCTATTTCCGTTGAATCCCATGTTATAACAACATACGTACATTTCAGAAGAAAAGTGAATTACCTTTATCAAACACTAAAAAGAGATTATTTTTAGTGGGCTACCCGGAACCGAACTAGTTAGATTAGGTTAATTATTTAAAAAAAAACAATGTTAGGTTAGGTTAAAACTGTGACCCCTACGCACGAGCCGAGCGAGCGAAGCGAGCGGTGCCGCGGCAGCGGCCGGCGAGTGCCAGAAACGACTAGATTATAATATAGAAAATGAGTTGTTTGTGAAATAAATAGTATACGAAACGTTGGTTGTAAACTAAAAAGTCAATGGAGTTTTGGTGAAACATTAGTGAACCCCTCATTTTATTATAAACAATTTTGTTGTTGAAAGTACCCGCATTCAGATTTTTTTAAGCATTCGGGATCCAACGGAAATACTTTTCGGGATTCAACGACAATAAAACGTAATTATCATGCATTTTTTAAATTCGGGATTCAACGGAAATACATAATAATGTTTTGCGGGATCCAATGACAAAAATATTAAAATGGGATTCAAAAGCGGGATCCAACGAAAATAAATCTTTTTTTTGGTTTCTATCTCAAATTGACGCGTATTTTTTAAATATGGCAACAATTTTTCTCTAACAGCTTTTGTTTTTGAAGCTAACTAACCTCATTTACTATTTTTACTTAGATTTTCGTTTTTTATTGGACGCTGAAATTATATTTTGTTGTTATTTTCGAACATCGAAACCATCATGACGATTGCTGCTTCTGCGTTGTGAAAATAAACGGAATTAACCCTGGAAATCGAAATAAGTGGTCATATCCTAACTTATCTTCTGCTCAACGACCTCAATTAAAATTTTAGTAACATAATGTATTAATTTTCCGTTTTTTTTTTGTCTTAATAATAAAACTGTATATTTCAAAAAGTAAAGCTGTTAGCCACCTCCCAGTATTTTTTTCATAGTCAGGGCCATAGAATTACCCAATAACAGAAAAAAAAATAACGGAAATAAGACTTGTTTTGACCAGTGTTATCAATGACGGAATATACTTTCAAAAAGTTCTAAAAATCCGGACAGCAAACGCAACGATTCCGCAGGAGTTCTCTCTTCAGTGAAAACATAACCTATATATTTAATATGTTTGAAGACAATTTATTCCGCTCATTTTCGATCAAAAAAAAATACAGTTGTTCACTTCAATGAGGAAAAACATAATAAATAAGATAAGCGACGGTTCGCTGGGTTATATAATAAGCAGTATGTAGCAGCTTAAGTGAACTGGTTGGATTTTGTCTACATGATCATGCCTTCAGATGCGTCCATTTAGCATAACATTTGTTGCTTAAATCACAATGAATCCTTCTTTCAGAGCGATGAAATTAAATACACTTCTCTAAGGGCTGATTTCTCAATCGACAAATAAGTAAGAATAAGAATAGATGTTGTATATAATATTTTTTCTTGTTTTCAATCCTTCTAAACAAGAACCTTGCAAGCAACATTCACCCAAAAATTCTCGAAACTAGTAAGCATTACCACCAATTCTGACTGTCTTCATAAAATAAGAAAGTAAAAGAGCGGACACAATAAATCAGGTTTATTACTCAAAGTTAGTGAGGCATTACCAGAAGTTTGTGACCTTTGTGTAAAAAACATTTTATGTTGCTCCAAGAGATATACCTACAAGCTATGATAAAAAGTTTCAATTAGAGGTAGTAATTTAGTATAAGGGGTATTACCGTCAAACGGGGTGAATAGGGATGCAGGGGTAAATCGGGCAAAACTTTACAAGGGATTTTAACAATAAAATAATATAGTTTGTGGCCAAAAGGACCACAATGTGTATACTGTAATTTAATTAACGATTACTGCCCTTATTGACAACAAACTATATTATTTCAACGTTAAAATCCATTTTAAAGTTTCGTCCCAATTCACCCCTGCATCCCTGTTCACCGTTTGACTGTATTTTGTTTGCTACTACGTTATTTTGCCACTGCAAGCGAAATTTTTTTTTTCTCAAGAAAAACCCAACTTTGGCAAAAACTCCAACTAAAAAGTTATAAACAAGACATCGATATACTGTTTTACTGTTTTCGTGTAGCCGGAGTCACACTTCACTACTAAATCGTGTAATTATGACATAAGTCGTATCTAAATAGATTACCCTCTCTTTTGGCTTCGCCGTAGTCGAGTAAAAATAATAGGTAGGTAAGGTTTTTTTATTGTATTTATTTATTTTACTAAGGGCTGATTTTTCCAACGCCAGAGAATTTTATCGCAGGAATAATTTTGAATTTTTGACAATTCTTCTATACAATAACCGTCAGACGTCTATTTTATTCCACGAATAAAAATTATCTGTCGATTGAAATATCACCTTACTATTACGTATTTCCTTATTCATGTTCACATTTTGAAGTACGAATAAAAAAAATAAAGACCCTTTTGTTGAAAGTGTTGAAACCCACGCAAATAGCAACTAAAGAATAAACATGAAACAGCTTTATTGTCTTCGCCTCAAACTTTTCCTTACCAGAGTTTGAAAATGACCAGCTGGTGCTCTTTGTGTTTCCCCCCTCACTAATAAACGTATTATATCAGATGAATAGTTAGACACTGATTTCTCTCTTTCAGTCGTCAGTAATTTGACTATCGAAAGAAGAAGACAAAGTGTTGTGTAACTATACAGACGCTATACATCGTTTATTATAAGGGCGTCCCCCGAATCTGCGGTCAAGTTTTGGTTACCAAAGATGTAAACAGAAATGAGTTTTTGTAAAATTAACTTTAATTCCTACAAAATAAAGTTCAGTTCACACTACAACTTCAAAAATTGTTTTGTTTCAAGCCATAAGTGGCCATGCGTAGTCTAATGCAAGCATTGCAAAGCACTCTGAATGTAGAAGTAGGGTATTTGCACAGAAAACGGCTAACCTGCTTACAAACACACGATACTGACGTTTTTTAGGAAAACAAGGCTAGATACCTGGAACACAATTTCCAGAGTGCGTTTTCCTGTTTTTCTATGGCCTGGGGACAATGGTTTTTTGCCAACTGCTAAATGGACACTACGTAACAATCAAAGAGTATTTGCAACATAACAGAAGACAATACATAGGTTCCCTATCCATTTGCATAAAATTTTAAGACCTAATATAACTTAGCATAATTTTGTTTGGCACAATTATATTTTCGCATAATATAATTACGCATAACAGCTTACGCATATTTTTTTAAGCATAATTTTTCTAATCATAATAATGATTAAGCATAACATTCTAAAGCATAAATTTAGCATGCTCGTTTTATTTCTAACGACGTCAGGTCGACGGAGCCCCGCTGCGTGGGGCTCCTATTTCTGTCTGCAGGGTTAGAAGGAACCTAACCAAACCGAACCTCGGGGTGCCCCTAACGTTGTTTAGTATTATGCGAATTAAATTAATGCCAAAACAAACTAGTCTTTAAGATGATTATGCCAACATAAAATGTATGCCTAAAAAAATTATGTCGAAGTATTATTATGCCAAAACAAATTGTGCCAAAATCGTTATGCCGAAGTATATTAGGACAAAGAACATTATGCGAAAAGAAGGGATCCCAATACATAAACCTAATGACCACGAAATAGTTTGAATATGAACATTATCCAAGAACTCATCCGCACCGTGTCTATGCTCGTGCCCTTTTACACATCACAGATGAAACGGAAGATTGAACAAACATTCGTGCCGATCAACACACGATAACCTCACGTTCTCTACATGAAAGACAGAGGCGGTGCGATGCGACACTACGCTATTCTACTGTATTGGAAAGTGCTACGCGCTTTACTACGCTGTGTAGACACGTGCTACGCATCTTGCTGCGCGTGTGAGGACGTGTTACGCGCCTTGCTACGCTGTGTAAGCACGTGCTACGCGGCTTGCTACGCCGTGTGAAGACGTGTTACGCGCCTTGCTACGCTGTGTAGGCACGTGCTACGAGCCTTGCTACGCCGTGTAGGCACGTGCTATGCGGCTTGCTACGCCGTGTGAAGACGTGTTACGCGCCTTGCTACACTGTGTAGGCACGTGGTACGCGCCTTGCTACGCCGTGTGATGCCGTGTTACGCGCCTTGCTACGCTGTGTAGGCACGTGTTACGAGCCCTGCTACGCTGTGTGAGGACGTGTTACGCGCCATGCTACGCTATGTAGGCACGTTCTACGTATCTGCTACGCCGTAGGCCGCTACTTTGATTTTCTTTACGTTATTTTTCTCTCTCGAAATACATGGCAATAGTTTATTTCATAGCCTGCCAGCAAGTTGGAGAGTTGTATTCGATTCCGGTATCGACGCTGGTTTCACCCGGCCAGGCGGCCACGCATAGTAGGTACCAATTAATAAATTAATAGCCACTCGTGTAGACTCTTTTAGTACGTCACAACTTTTGTTTCCGAATATAATACATTCTAACCTAACC
Organism: Amphipoea oculea; assembly: GCA_945859645.1. Classification (NCBI taxonomy): domain Eukaryota; kingdom Metazoa; phylum Arthropoda; class Insecta; order Lepidoptera; family Noctuidae; genus Amphipoea; species Amphipoea oculea. The sequence continues at coordinate 2,690,730 of OX243862.1, forward strand.
TTTTTTTTTTTTTTAAAGTGGAGAAATGCTCATGCATTCTGCACTACCACGGGGAGATAGTGCAGTTATGTGGGACTCCAACCCACTAAAACTCCACGGTGTCCTCCTCTGCCGCTTACGGCGGGAACACGGGCACGCGTTAGCACTCATCCGTGAACCCGCCGCGGCTGTCCGTCACCGGACCCTCCTCTGGGGAGTATTCCCCATCACCGGCGCACCAGAACACATAGCACGCCGTGACCACCCCAGGGACCAAACCAGCACATGGGCGCCAGACGACCCCGTGTCTGGGCACCCTTGGTCCCCCTGCGACGGGTCAGGTCATTGGCCCCGCCGCCTGCCAATTTTCGGCCGCAGAGGATAGGGAGAGCGGCCAACGTCATACCAACACTCCTCTTCCTCTGCGGCCCCACCGCGTCCGCCATCGGACGGTGGCGACCCCGTCAAGGCCGCGGAAGGTAGGGAGAGCGGCGCACCGCAATACCGGCACTCCTCTCCCACCGCGGCCTCCAACCCTCAGCCGCGATGCCTCCGATACGACATCGCGGCCCGCCTCAGCTGCGATGTCGCTCAAGCGGCACCGCAACTTACTTGTTGGCCGCTACGTCGTCGGCTTACCGGCAAAAGCCCTGACGAGCGGCCCCTCCTCGGGTTCCACTTCGCTTCAACGTGGGTGTCCAAGCCACGGCTACTGAGCCCCCCCGCCTCGACAATGCGGGAACCCACCGGGGGGGTTCTAACCTAACCTAACCTAACGTTTCCTCTCTCTCATTGTAAACACGGAAAGCGAAAACGTGATTTTATCCGATCATTTAAAATGCAAAGTAAATCAACATACATTATTAAAAACATTCAATGGTATCGCTTCACCTGAGACGCCCGCTGACGGAAACGGATATCTAAAATTGTGTATTCGCTGAAAAAAGATGTGTAGCATCCTGAATAGCGTCATTCCCTTCGATGAACAGTTTATAGAGATAAAAATCTTTGTCGGATTTACAAAATGGTGCTGTTTATTTTTTTTTTAAGGGACTGCGTTTCGAAATTCAATCTGTTAACACGAATTTAGGAAAAAGGTTTAAACCTTTTTAGTAAAGGAACGTTTTTTGTTTCAAGGTACTTTTAGGCTTGTAGTAGATATTAAGTAATGTTCCTTTAATAGATTCTTGAAGCCTATCTTTGATTTATAAATAAAATTTTGGACATATCATAGAAATGTCTTTCATATATCCATGGGACATATCAAAGTAATTTCTGTGCCAGCACCACGCTAAATAATAATAGAAAAGTGGCACTCTGAAAAGTGCAACTTGAAAAATTTTTGAATCGTCATATAAACAAAACACAAACAGAATACTTTGCCATCACTCACTGACATATCGGAAATACATTAAAACCGAGCACATCCCGAGGACAGCCGAACACATCCGAAGCGGTGTCTGTTACGGTAACAGTTTCGCGAATTCAATAGTTTTTTCTCATCTCAAAAATCTGCAAATCCCAATAAAAGGTAAGCTTTTCAGATTAAGTTAGAATAGCTAAAAAATCATATAAGTTAAAATAAGATTACACAACAGATAAATCTAAATGGGGATTCAGAAACCGAGGGTGGATTCCCTTCCTACTCTAAAGAAAACCATGATCTGCCTGCCTTTTCCCAACTATGTTGAGGTTGGCTACCAGTCTAATCGGAAACAACTGAATACCAGTATTTTACATGGAGCGACTGCCTTTCCGAAAAGATAATAACAAAATTAATATTATATTATAAAACAGCCAGATAACCGTAGGTAGAAAACGTGCCAATGTTGTCTCCCCCAAGGGTGTCGTGAGGAACGGTTAAAGGCCGTAGGATCAAGCTATAAATTAATAACTTAAGTCTTTACAAGTTTTTTAACAAAAAAAAAAAAAAAAACAAGCCAGCAGGTCATATGAGGAATATTTTTAAATAAGTTATTTGCACACTAGGTTATAAAAGAGACCCAAATCATAAGAAAATCTTTGTGCTTGTCGCATACTTTTCGCAATCAGCAATCTATGCCATACAACCGGCTACATACATATGGCTTATTACTTTTTTTTTAATTAATATCGTTTACTTGTACCATGTTTGTAAATATGTGAGCACCATGTATCTATCAGATAATTAATTTACATGACGTCATGTTTCGTTTTTAATTCTTTTACCTATTGTGGTAGGTATAGTAATTTTATTTTAGTTGCATCGTCCTCACATGTTGTTATATAATTATTGTACCCATGCAAAATATTGTAAAACATTTTAAAAGAGTAACGGTGGAGTTTCTTGCCCATTCTTCTCCATACGATAACTACCTTTTGGAATGGGCGACTAGAATCAATTCTATTTTTTAAGGTAATTTTTGACGTTCAAAAGTGCCTTTTATGTGCCTATTTGAAATAAATGCTTTGACTTTGACTTACAGATTGGTTTTAACGAAACATGAAATGCAATGAGTTGTTAAAAACACTCATAAAATCAAAAGTCATCGGGCCCTATCAGAATACCAGCGTTGCGTTATTTATTTTTTAAATATCGCAGCATTATGCTGAGATAGGAGCCTTTTGGGCCTCGCAAAGGCCTTTTATTGTTTTTTTTTTCTGGTTGTTTTTAATGTGACTTTGTTAGCTTTAAGTGCTGATTTTTTAACCGACTTTAAAAAAAAGGAGGTTCTGTATTCGACCCGTATGTTTGTATGTCCACGATTATCTTAAAAACTACTGAACCAATTTTGATAATTTTTTCATTAGTGTGATATACATACTTTCAGGAAGGTTTTAGTATATAATACATTAGGTAATTATTCTTATGTACGAAGTTATATGCATAAATGTACTGCATCTCCGGAATTTCTATGCGAATTTTGATGATTCTTCGAGTCGGTGTTTCAATTCTTCAATGCACTAGTGGTAATTGAATTTGTGTAGGGTCGGTGCAACTAAAAAGTAAAAAATAAAAACTTTATTTACAAAAAAAAATAACCGACTTCAAAAAAAAAACACTACAAAACGATAAAAAACTTTTTTACACAAAAAAAAACAACCGACTTAAAAAAAACACTACAAAGTGAAAAATAACTTTAATTTCGGAAGTCGGTGTCATTGGTTCAGCATTTTCGTTTTTTGACACCGACTTCCGAGATTAAAGTTATTTTTCACTTTGTAGTGTTTTTTTTTGAAGTCGGTTGTATTTTTTTGTAAAAAAGTTTTTATTTTTCACTTTTTAGTTGTACCTACCCCACAAAAATTCAATTAATACTAGTGCATTGAAGAATTGAAGACACGACTCGAAGAATCATCAAAATTCACATAGAAATGCCGGAGATGCAGTACATTTATGCATATAACTTCGTACATAAGAATAATTACCTAATGTATTCTATACTAAAACCTTCCTGAAAGTATGCAGATTACACTAATGAAAGAATTATCAAAATCGGTTCAGTAGTTTTTGAGATAATCGCGGACATACAAACATACATACATACATACATACGGGTCGAATACAGAACCTCCTTTTTTAAAGTCGGTTAATAACTTTAATTTCGTAAGTCGGTGTCAAAAAAAAACGAAAATGCGGAACCAACGACACCGACTTCCGCAATTAAAGTTATTTATCAATTTGTAGTATTTTTTTTAAGTCGTTTGTTATTTAACTATGTATTTGTATTTCCTGTGTCCTAAATTTAAAAAAAAAACATTCTCTATTTATTATTAATTCAAATTAGGCTGAAGATCAGCACTTTTCGAACCACCAAATTACATAAGACTTCCTACTTACCTACCAATACCAAGTGCTATCGCTAGAAAAAAGTGGCGCAACAAACTCCTCCAGCAGCACAGCTGTCTGTTCAGTTAGAAAAACTTGATTCTATACAATAGTAGGTATGCAAAGTGTAATTAACATTAATTATTTGCCAAATGTCAGCTAACCACGCCAATATATCAACAAATACAATGCAAACTAAAAATAATTACTAATATTAAAAATTTAAACAAAACTTATCACCTAAATAAGAGGTCGTCCTAGTTAATGCAATGCAACATGCAATGTTATACAATAACTAGGCGAACTTGTTTCAAGGTATATATGTTACATTTCAAGTTACATTTCACCCTGGCATAATAATTGACACAGTCATAAAACATGGTCTACAAACATGTGTTTCATTGTTATCGTTTTCTCATCCTACCAGTCTTGCAGCATTGAAAGTACCTAGTTACATAAAACGATCTTTGGTAAAAAAGTGATCGCAATTTTATATTTAACATCTATTTATTTCATTCACATAAACCATCAAACAAATACACCTGTAAAAGTAAGCTAACTTTGGGACATAAATCCTCGTTGGATCAGGTAGCTAAACTTAGGTTAAACTTAGGCAAATTAAGCAATTAACAGAAACCTGCAGACTCTCCAAGTTAGTGGTAACTTAATCCTCAGTCGCAACCTTATGTTAATTCAGACATGAACTTAATTCGGGTATTCGTGCCATCTAAGTTAAAATTAAGTAAGTTTTCATTTTATATTGTTTGTGTCCTTAACTAGATCTGGTAACTTATCTAAGTTATAAAATTACTTTTGTACTTTTTTACTTTGTATGCTTTTGTTTTCATACAGAGTAGCAAAGTTGGAAGCTGATTACTACATCCAGCTGAATCCAGGTGAACAAAAAAACAAATGACAGCCGGAACCATTGGCTTAACGTGCTTCCAAGGCATGGAGGGGTCTCAATATACAGGTTGAAATTGAAATCATGGGCATCCTTTTAAGGGGTCATTGTACTCATAATTATGAACAACTTTTACTACGGGACCAAACTTGAAATCGCGAAAAAAAAATCAGCTCTTCCCTACATTTTGACGAGTTATGTGAACATAAATGCAAGGAACAGCTGATTTTTTTTCGCGATTTTAAGTTTAGTCTTACAGTAATAGTTGTTCATAATGATGAGTACAATGACCCCTTAAAAAGATGCCCATGAATTTAATTTCACCCTGTATAATGAATGGTCTCCCATCAGACCGCGTCAAGCGCAGCTTAGGTACTCTGCTAGTAGACTTAAGTGTTAAAAAACTTGTTTACAATAAAAACAGCCGACTTAAAAAAAAACACTACAAAGTTCTAATAATTTTAATTTCGGAAATCGGTGTCGTTCGTACCGCATTTTTGTTTTTTGAAATCGACTTAATTATAATTGAAATAATGTTGATATATGCTTAACTACTGTTGCCTGTATTTGTAACTCCAGCCGCAGCTAATAACTCGTGCTAATCTAATTTATAGTGCTAACGCAGTCAGCTTTTCGCAATCGCAATAAATTAAAGCACATTAGTAGGTAATCATCAAAGGTCGAATTAAATTGACCCCTACCATAGATACTCATTTTGATTTTTATGTTATTTTAGCTTTATAATAATAAAAAAATAAGTTTAAAAACTAAAACCCGACTACTGAAATATGTATATTATAAGCTATGGTAGCATGCGACCACGGGAAGGTACTTTCTTGTTTCATCCTATTCAGTAGTCAGGTTTTAGTTTTTAAACTTATTTTTTATTTAATTATTTTGGGGCTTATTTCATTAATATTTATATTTTTGAATTGTGCTAATTAAGCCCTTTCATTTGATACCCCACACAGCTCGATTTAAAAAAAAATTTTGGTCATGACTTTATGTCCGCTAGAGAGCGCTATATTCAATTTAATGTGACGTCACTTAGCCTTTAACCAGCGGACGATCAATACGCTTCCAAAAATATCTCATTTGTCTAATTATGACAAGGAGTTTATAAGTTATGAGGGAACAGATGAACATACATACATACATACCGGTCAAAATCATAACCCTCCTTTTTGTTTCGCTGTAGTCGGGTAAAAATCAATCATCATCGGGCATGCCACTGGCGCGGCCGGAGGAATCAATCAGACACATTATCTCCGGGTGTTCTTGTCTAGGTACTTGCATAGACACAACCTTGTGGGCCAGGATTATTCATCAGCAACTTGCTCTGAAATACAGCCTTGTGGGTTCGGAAGTGCCATACTAGGTACGTGTCCGACCCAGTTCTCAAAAATGGAAATATCACATTGTACTGGGATCGATCCATCATCACTGACAGGATTATTGTTGACAATAAGCCTGTTATAGCAGTGGTGGATCGAGAAGAGCGGTGCGCAATGATTGTTGACATAACGGTCTCGCATGACAGGAACCTCAAGAAAGCCGAGAAAGATAAACAAATCAAGTATCTTGACTTGGCTCGCGAGGTTGTCGACATGTGGGATGTGGATTCAGCAATCATTGTGCCCATAGCCTTGACTGCCAATGGCTTAATAGCCAAAAGCCTCGACCAACACCTAAGGAGGCTCTCATTGGCCAGCTGGATCAAGGGCTTGATTCAGAAAGTGGTATTTCTCAAATTCTCGGCACGCCTCGCATTACAAGGAGGTTCCCCTCTCTGGAGCCCTGACCGCCGGTAGCTTGGACCCTGTTCCCGATACCGGTAAGCTACTATTTCTTTATGTTTTTGCTTATAAAAATATTTAAAAATGTATAAGTATTTACGTGAAATAAAGGAAAAAACTCAAGAAAAAAATTTTTACTGACAGAGATTTTTTTTAAGATTTTATTGATGGTTTAAGTACATCGTTCATATGAGGATCGTTATGTAAACCCTGAAGAACTTATTTTTATAAAATGTTTAAGTATTACCTTCGAAACGGTTGGTGTACCTATACAAAGTTACAACATAATAGGCCAAGAGCCAGCTCCCTAAAATTAGCTTTCATGAATCCACCTCAATATAATAACATTTTTACAACGTACAAATTGAGTACAGCGACATCTAGTAAAATTGTGTTGAAATTAAGTGAAAACTTGTGAACATTGAAAACGACAAGTACCTACCTAAGTTAAAAAATAGCAACAAAAACTGATAGATGGCGCCACATTTTCAACAATGTAATAAAATACGAATGGAGAGAATTCCCTAGTAATTTTCCTTGAAATATTTAAAAACCAATACCCATCCTTTATTTCCTTCTTTGGCGACTGGGACGATGTCGACTATTCTGCCAGTGCAGCGTCATGTGATGGCTTTAGTGTGCGTGCGCTCGGAATAAAACGACGTATGTGCCAAATCAAATTTACTCTTTTTTTAACAAAATAATTGAATTTTTAAAGTAAATTCCATTGAATAAGAGTTATTCAATGGAACTTACTCAGCCAGTGAGAATTTATTTTTTACCCGACTACGGCGAAGCAAAAAGGAGGGTTATGATTTTGACCGGTACCTATGTATGTACGTATGTTCATCTGTTCCCTCATAACTTCTTAACTGCTTGCCATAATAGGACAAATGAGGTATCGTTGGAAGCGTCTTGACCGTCCGCTCGCTATGTGACGTCACAATAAATTTAATATGGCGCCCTCTAGCGGATATAAAGTCATGACCTAAAAGATTTTTTTTTAATCATGCCGTGTTGGGTATCAAATGAAAGGGCTTAATTAGCACATTTCAAAAATATAAATATTACTGAAATAAGCCCCAAAATAATTAAATGAAAAATAAGTTTAAAAACTAAAACCCGACTACTGAAAAGGATAAAACAAGTACCTTCCCATGGTCGCATGCCGCTGTACCTACTAGTATACAAAGCTATGGTAGCATGCGATCACGGGAAGGTACTTGTTTCATCCTTTTCAATAGTCGGGTTTTAGTTTTTAAACTTATTTTTGTTAGTTTGTTTGGCAAACTACTTATACATTTTCAAATTACTCGAGCAAAACCGTGCACCAACCAAACATTGCAATAACATATCATTATAAGGAGCTTACACAGACAATTAGTCGTCTGAACTAACACGTTGGGGCAATATATCAGGTTATCATAATTAGGGCTAATGTCACTAATTAATGGCAGAACATCAAGCATTATACGTTATCTTGACTTGCTCGTGTAGCAGCGTAAGTTAGATAAATAGTTGTCATTACTAAAGATTATTAGTGTTTGTTTGCTTTATGTTTATACTAGGTTTTACTCGCGGCTGCGCCCGCTTGGAGGTCGGAAACCACCCCAAGGAAACGTACTACGGGCATTTATATACAAAACACCTCTAAAGGGATTTTTTTTTTCGCGGTGGAAATCCTCATGGATTTCCTCTATCGTGGGGGTGACAGAGGGGCATGGCTAAAACCACCGCGGTGTTCCACCTCTACCTATGGCCGGGGGTGCGGGATTCGCATAAGCATTTACCGCTCATGTCCTAAGCCCTAAGGCCATGGTCTATTCATGTTTTTTCAAGTGGACAGACCAGGGTACATCACACAGTTTGTTTCGTAACTTTAAATGTCTGTGATTTTTCAGTCATTGTTTATTTTATTTGTTTGTTTACATCACGCCAATAAAAAACTAAAAAAGAAATAGTATTTCAGAATCTAAAGCGATGACCCAATTTTTTAATATACCTAAAAAATAGCCCCATTCATACTGAATCGAATGACTTACCATGGATTAAGTAGGTACTACATGATTCTGAACCTGCGTTGAAATTTTTTGTTTGTATCTAATCATTGTGTTGAATTTATGGTTACAGTTTGTCACCTTGTTCAAGTTGGGGTCGGCTCCCAGTAAGTATAGGTACCTGGACGCTCCTGAATACCAGTGTTTGACTAAAAGTGTACCTGAAATATTGAAACTATAGTACTATGTATTTTAATTTTATGAGATCATCTACGCTGGTCGCCTACTTGGTGAAGGTGCTTCGTGGAGTGGAGAGTAACCCGGGAGTATTGCAGCGCTTGAGTCTGTGTGTGCTAGACCGCTACGTGTGGAGGCGGCGCAGCCCGCCATTGCTACTGGTACCTACAGCCAGAACTAACCTGCTTGCCAAGGCAGCCCTTACCAGAGCTATTCGTACCATCAACGACCTTCAAACTCAGATTGATGTGTTTACATGTTGTGTGAGTGAATTCGCAAGGGTATTACTATTTATATTATGCTACAAGCAAATTAATACTTATTTTTTATGTTGTAAGTGAAGTGTGTTTATGTTGTGCTATGTGACGTAAGTAATTATGTTATACTTACTATGTTTTGTGCTTTTAATGGTGTAATAATTTAATAATGTTGTTAGTTTTAATTTTTCTAATTTTGTTATTGTAAGTATATTATAGCTTAGGTTATTAGTTTAAGTTCTTAACTGTAGCATTAGGGTAAACCCTGTAATGGTAGTTTAAGCTGTTAATAAATAAATAAAATAAATTAATTAATTAAAACGACAATCCGCTGTGTGTCAAAACAAGATGACCCGGAAAAAAAAAATTATACGGAGATACTTACCTAATTTTGGCTTATCAGTTCTCAGAATGAAATAAAACCACGGAACTAAACAAAGACTATTTGTTGCGTAATTTCCTAAGAATTTACTCTCCTGCTGTCTCTCTTTAGCATTTTTCCTTAAGAGCCCTCTTACATTTCGGTAGGTACCTACTGAGCGCGCATCTTATTTTTTTTTATATAAACGGCATCTCGCTGTTCAACCTAGCCTGGCCGATGGGGCCGAAAGGTTCTGGAATGGTGAAGACATACCGGAAGACGTAGCGTTGGAAGGCCTCCCACAAGGTGGACCGACGACCTTGTGAAGGCCGCAGGAATCCGTTGGATGCGAAAAGCACTGAACCGGTCGAAGTTCAGGTGCTTGAGGGAGGCCTATGTCCAGCAGTGGACGTCTTTCGGCTGAAATGATGATAATGATGAGTCCAACCCATAGATATCCAACCTATAAGGAGATGATAAACGAAATGACGATTTATCATCCGAATATCCGATATCCTTTCCTATGTCCAGCAGTGCACGTCTTTCGGCTGAAATGATGACCACCCTTCCTAGCCTTTTGTAGCTGAAGCTGAAGTGACGTCACACTACCATGTTTAACAACAAAGAACGAACACAACGCTGACCTATGACCACTTCTAAGAGTCTGCAAACAAAGGCAAAATTGTTTCTTATTTGGTGCTAATCAAAAGAAATTTTACTTCAATTAGACCATGAAGGGAGGCCCGCATTTTTTTTTTATGGATGGGAAATCTACAAATGACCCCTTCCCGCTCTGGGTGGAGCGGAAGGGAGTGTCAGACTCTTTACTGACTAAAACCCACCCATGTTCCTTCCTTAGCCCTTTATGTTCTGGGGTAGCGGTAACCCTTTCGGACAATCCCGCACCCCCGGCAGGATTCGGCCCTGGCAGGCCCCTTCCTTTTTGCTGACATCTCTTTGAGGCGCGCGTGGTACACGTACGCGCCGTTTGGCACGGGCCTGGTCCTGGTCTACGGGTTTGTATGAAAGTGCTGTCTTTGTCGTGTCACTACATGCGCGCACTTTCATAGAAAGCCGTAGACTTTCACAATTTCCTTTGTTAATTATAAAGGTTTTCCTAAAATCCAAAATGTACAGTAATATAATCAGATCCTAATCAGCCTATAATGTTCCCACTGCTGGGCCACAGGCCTCCTCTCCGTGAGAAGTAGTGGGCCGTAATCCACCACGCGGGTTGGTAGATGTCACATGTCTTCGAATTTTTGGTTCTAGGACATGCCGTTTCCTCACCGTTTTGAGAGCAGTGGTGATGAAATAATTTACACAAAGTAAAGCGCCTGTCTGGGTTCGAACCTACGACCTATATCTCGTAAGTCGCGGTCGTTACCACTGGGCCACCACTGCTCTTAGCTCGTACAAACAAATAATATAATTATGATCTTTTTAAAACATATTTGTTGTGAAAGAGGACTAAAGAATAAAATTAATTGAAGAAAAAGCACATTTCAGTAACGTGATTAGATTATCAATTTGCGTCCTAAGCGAAAAGATAATGGCGTCATTAGTAATTCCATTATAGCACTCATTAGTATATAGATGTTCCAATGTATGTCTTGCTATCTTATAATATAAACAACACGCCACTATAACACAAAGACCAACTTGTCATCACTTTATTCAGTAACGGAAAAAAACAAGTGTTAGTGTCAAAAACTTTATTTAAAAAAAAAAACACTTTCTAATATCTAACTGGAACAAATTCTACCTCATCTTTCAGATCTACAGCGTACGTAGTAGCTTCCACTGTGTTCCTGTCGGGAATTTCATTCGTTTTCACCTCATTTTCTTTGTCCAAGTCTCCTCTTCCTAAACCGACATCAGCATCTTGAATTCCTTCATTAGCATTCGTCTCAATCTCCTCGCGACTCCCCGCAAAGTACGGCCGTACAGTCGTATCAAGCTGCGACTCTTGTTCTGTAGTCGTTACAGGCTCCGTCGGCTTCACAGCCGCTCCATCCTTCAATGGGAACGTAATCTTCAACACTCCTTTCTCGAAGATCCAGTTTCCAGTCACGTTCACAGTGTCAGGCAGAGTCCTCACATCCAGGTAGTTCCTCTCACTGTCTTCCGCGTACTTGTGGTTGGCTTGTATCATCAGCAATCCTTCGCGCGCCTTCACTACAATGTCTTTCTCGTCGAAATCTGGCAGGGAAATTATTATCTTGTACTCACTTCCTTCGACTCCTTCTTGGGACACGCTGGTGGGGAAGCGGTGGGAGAAGTCAAGAAGCATGTCGTCCAGTTCCTTCAGTTCTTTGGACAGATCGGACCAGAACCTTCCAGTATCGAAGACATTTTCGTCGACGTAGGGATGAGTTCTCATGTGGTAGTTTGAGAAGTATGGCCGGGGTCTTCGAGGAGGCCCGAAGGAGAATTCGAACTGTGGGGCGGCGCACGCCCCTGCGATGAGTCCGCACAGTAGTAAAGCGATCATTTTGTCTCAATGTTTGTGAATCACTGGTGCGCGGGACTGACCACTGCGTCTTATATGCCCGGACGTTCGGGTCATAGTTTATCATCCTTATCGTCACATTCTGGACTGTACAAACAATTTCGTCTGGTCTGAACGAGGTCGTGGTTTCTTAGAAACACATTTGCTTTGTCTACTCATTTACGACTGTATGTTGAATGACTTAATGTATACTTTCGCTTGATTGGTTCGATGTTTTAGTCGGTATTGATACTGTATTAGGTTTATTCTCACAGTCGGTAATATTAATGTAACATTATTCCGCAGTAATCTTCACTTGTCTACATCTTTATTATTTTCGTGTAGTTTCATATTGGTTTAGGGATTTCCTAAACTTGTGGCTCCCCAACCCTAACATCTTACATCGAATCACACTAATGTATCAGTAATTGTCAAGTTTTCTCATTTTTAATTTGTAAGAACTTATCGTAATTCATTGTACTCTCTCGACTCTACTTAGTAAAACGGTAAAGTTACTAGGAGAACTTAGGATGCAAGAGCGAGCGAAGCGAGCTCGAGACTTTAGGCACCCCGACTCGGACAGGTTAGGTTCTAGTGAGCGAGCGAACAAAGACCCCGCTATTCCTTTCAAGGTTTTTTTTTTCTTAACCATTCAGAAGTAGGAGCCCCGCGAAGCGAGGCTCTTGTCAACTAGGCCTTATTGTTTTTACTTGGAAGCAAATTTACTCCCGCCACGTGATCTTCGCCACCACTATCCCACCGATCCCGAAAGAAATGATGATTTTTTTTCTCGGCACCTTTAGTTTTGCGCAATTTGGGGTTTCAAAAATACACTAAAAAGAGTCTATAGGTACTACCCAAAAAAAATTGTTACTATAAAATGCGGCGGGTGTTACAGTACAGTGGTTTCTTTATAAGTTTAAAGTAAGTACTTATGTATATAAAGTACATAGATACATACCTACATACTTTTGGTATAACAGAAACAGTTTATTAAAAAATAAACTATTAACTAACAAAAATTGTGTGCACCCGGCCTTAAACTCAATCGTTTACAAAACAAAGTGAATTGTACATATTTAATTAAAAGACATCTGTTTCCCTCAATGAATCATATTATTTTACAATGAAATCATTAAAATAATGACACAATTTATTAACTAGAATATTGTAGCAACTAATAAACCTAACCTTTGTGCCTATATCTACCTAATGCGTTGTACATCTAGTTCTAGACATTTCTTTCCTTGGAATTAATAAAAGAGTCAGTAGGTACAGTGTAAATATTATGATAGCTATTTTCTCGATACGGTACCTACTTAGGGTTGCCAGGCGTCCGGATAAAGCCGGACACAGTCAGGCTTTTTGCTAGCGTGTCCGGCCAAATCAGACGATGTCCGGCCTGTCCGGCTTTTGTTAGGCTTTTTAAATTTGACGAAAGCTTGCGCGGCGCGCCTCCGCCTCCCCGTCACTCTTCATCACCACCCCACTCTAGTGTATAATAATAAATGATAAACAGCGTAGTTTTACTTTAAAAAAAAATTTCGTGTTATAGGTACTAAGACTAAAAAATTAAGGGCGTCCTGCTTTTTTATGTCCGGGCCCAAATATCCGGCTAAACTGGCTGGTCTGTCCGACTTTTCGGTTTTAAGACCTGGCAACCCTATAGGTACTTACTTCAGACTATTTACATACCTTTTATTGTATAGAATCAAGTTTTTCTAACTGGAGAGACTAACCGACCAGGTGAAGTGCCTACACTCCGTAGAACAATACATTTGGGATGCATGAAGAAGCCTACTCGTGTAGCGCAGTTTGTTCCGCCAGTTACTCAACTGAACCGAGCGCTCGGCGCATCCTGGACAGTCACACCCAACACCTTATTTGACTTGCCAATTCTTCCCTTACGGTGGTAGGGCTAACGCCCGCCTGGTTTGCGACCACCCTTCCACCGGAGTCCGGCGTCAAGCAGCCTGCTTTGTTTCGACGACGCGTCGGAGTTCCATTGCCTTAGGCATCTTCTGGGCACGCTCGTTCCATAACAGACCTCGTCCATCGCTTTCCATCAGGCGTGATCGAGGTCAAGAGCGGGCCCATTCTGCAATAAAAAAAATTGCTATAGCTCTCCATTAATACTCCTTGTATTACATTGTATTCATCTTACATAAAATCCACCATCTCACCAAACTGACAGACAAATTGAGAGTATAAAAGCACTTACGGACATTCAAGATTGCTCTGCCCCGCCCCGACCATAGATATATGAATTTCTATGGCCCCGAGTGCCCCGACTCATGCTCGAGCCGGCCCGCGCCGTTGAGCCTGTAGCTTTAAATTCGTCCCAAAATAATCTTGATCCGATCCAGCCTGTGACTTGCTACCGACCCCAGCGACGTCCTAAGCCGAGGTCCGTACCCCACTGGGCACCCCTTAGACCAACCACCCCAGTTGACCAAAGACTCCTAGCAGGAGTATTACGACAGTTGCAGAAAGGAGACAAAAAAAATGTTTCGCATTTAAGAGTCGTGCAAAATGGCATGGCCATTATCAACATCGATTTGGGAATTTCCATGCTTATAAAATATATATTTTATTGTTGTTATTGAAACATGCATATAGGTCGAAAGGTTAACAATAAATCTGTGAAAAGTGTTTTTTCCCGGAGTGATAGCGGTCTGATAGCTTAGGGGGAAAACCTAGGTGGCACTCACAACTGAACCATTTCTTGCATATCAGCATCGACCCGACCCTCAATCACAATTTATTGCAAAATATGAAGAAATTATTTATTTACAAAAAATCTATTGTTTGGACTAAAAAATTAAAGCACTAGTGCTTTAGTATGTTTCTTATAGAATAATCCAATGACTATACAACCTCGTGGTTTTTAATTCTCTTTGGAATAATCTGACAAAAAAATCATAATGATTGTATGTATATTAGTATGGTTTTTATTGTAAAAAGAAAGTTTTTAGAGACATATCCAGAAGAATATCACATATTTTTCTGATTTTGTTTACTGTAGTCGATCATAAACTTTTATTGTTTCTAAAACTTGCGTTTTTTGCGTTCAGGTCCTGTAAGCCTCTTAATAAAAAAACTTTTTTACAAAAAAAACAACCGACTTCAAAAAAAACAATACAAAGTGAAAAATAACTTTAATTTCGGAAGTCGGTGTCGTTGCTTCAGCATTTTCGTTTTTTGACACCGACTTCCGAAATTAAAGTTATTTTTCACTTTGTAGTGTTTTTTTTGAAGTCGGTTGTTTTTTTTTGTAAAAAAGTTTTTATTTTTCACTTTTTAGTTGTACCTACCCCACACAAATTCAATTAACACTAGTGCATTGAAGACACGACTCGAAGAATCATCAAAATTCACATAAAAATGCCGGAGATGCAGTACATTTATGCATATAACTTCGTACATAAGAATAATTACCTAATGTATTATATACTAAAACCTTCCTGAAAGTATGTAGATCACACTCATGAAAGAATGATCAAAATCGGTTCAGTAGTTTTTGAGATAATCGCGGACATACAAACATACATACATACATACGGGTCGAATACAGAACCTCCTTTTTTAAAGTCGGTTTATAAAGTCGGTTAATTAGTACTTAGGAATTTACTATGATATACAGGGTGGCAAGGACATCCACGTGCAAACTATAACACACCCCTAGTGTAGAAATTTTTGCCGGTAGTAAAAAAAACCGGCCAAGTGCGAGTCGGACCCGCACACGAAGAGTTCCGTACCACCGTACAATATTTAACACTACATATACATATACATATAAAAATCACGTTTGTTGTATAGGAGCCCCCCCTTAAATATTTATTTTATTCTGTTTTTTTAGTACCTATATTTTGTTATAGCGGCAACAGAAATACATCATCTGTGAAAATTTCAACTGTCTAGCTATCACGGTTCATGAGATACAGCCTGGTGACAGACAGACGGACAGTGGAGTCTTAGTAATAGGGTTGCGCTTTTACCCTTTGGGTACGGAACTCTAAAAATCTGCTGTTTCATAGAAAAATGTACCAATACCTACGCGGTCAAAGTGTGTGGAATAGCATTTTTTTTTAGTAACCCTCTTTTTTGATAAAAGCCTGTAGGTATACCTATCCTAATTAATCTGTGAAGCTCCGCTAATGAGACACAATTGATTTTCAATTTTTTCGTCGCCGATCGGCGAACCGCGACCCTTTTAACCGGATAGGTGAACGCATAGGTAAGTTGTCTTGTAAGCACATATACCTTTTCATGATAACATTATTGGGGTAGACAAAAAATTAATTAGGGGATGCCATTCTTTCCTTTTTCAAAAAACAAATTGTTCCCTTCCATTCTATTTTTTTGGTGTAGGCAATGAGTATACTAATATGTCATAACATATTCGTATGAAAAGGCTTTTTTTACTTAAATAAATAAAATATTTATTCAGTTCAGAAAAAAACACGGTACAGTATAAAAAAAAATCATAACCCTCCTTTTTGCTTCGCCGTAGTCGGGTAAAAACAAAAACTAGTAGCAGATTACAAGGAGCCCTAGGTGTTAGGTTTTACAAATGCCCTGGACCCCACACTAGGATTCCCTGTCGTGGGGTCTAGTCTCTTCCCAAGTACTTAACGCAAACATTTTCATTTATGTAAGTGAATGTAATTCGAAGAAAATTAAACAATAGAAAAAAATATATGCCTAATTAAAAACTTAAGTAGGTAGGTACCTACTTACAATGTATAATAAAGTAAATAACTAAAATGATTATGTTGTAGAAAGGTGCTTGTAGAGGTGTAAGTGAGTGTGTACCTATTGTTGGGTGTGTGTAATCTGTGGGGTGTAGGTATGTTTGGTTATAATTTTGGAGGTGCAGCCAAAATATTGCATTTTTACAACTGACTTATTTGTCGGACTCGTGACCTCAGTCCCTAAATTAGGGCCAAAGCACACACGCTACTTTTTGCATCGGCGATCGGCGATTCACCTGCTTTTTAGAAGCTAAATGCAGTGACCAAGCATTCCACACCGCACATTTAAAAACGCCAAACGCGGCGTTTCAGTCGCTTTTCGGAAGCTCGATACAGCGGCTGAACGCTGCACTCCGCACACATTCGGATGCCGGTCGCAGCGATTTGGCATTTGCGCCAGCATCGGAGCAGTCGCTAAAACTCGCGATTCCGATACCACGTCCGAACGCAGAGAGTCGCCAAAACGCGATGCAGCATCAGAGCAGTCGCTAAAACGCGCGATTCCGATACCGCGTCCGAACGCAGAGAGTCGCCAAAACGCGATTCAGCATCGATACAGCCGCAAAATCGCCGATCGCCGATACATAAAGTAGCGTGTGTGCTTTGGCTCTAGACTTCGGAATCTTAGAACATCAAAGTTCCGGAACTAGGGTTTAGTTTCTTATGTTGCCGAAAATAGATGTATATCAGAACGTTCGGCCAGTCGAGATAGGGAGCTGGCTGCTACTCCAGTTTTTAGTGACGATTATGTGACGCATTAAGATGCCAGTCAAAGAATTTGTGACGGAACAATTCGAAAGTTAGAAGCATTTATTTATGGCCGAACGACCTGATATCAGGCCGTTCGGCCAACCTGAATCTCCATAACTGAGGACCTTAGAGAAACTGTTACTGAATAAAGATTTAGTGACGATTTGGTGACAAACAACCAATGCTTTACTTTTACTCGTAATGCCACCGGTTAAAAGTAAAATGAATTTTGCTTCCTGGAACATCAGGACGTTCGGCCAACGTAATCTCCATAACTGAGGACCTGAGAGAAACCGTTACTGAATAAAGATTTAGTGACGAGACTGAAACGAATTTTTATTGCTTTATTTTTTTTTGTGACGGCCCCTTTAAATAGTAAATTGAAAATTTAACATATATAACCTCAAAACATTGGGATTATCGATTCCTCCACAACGAAGAAGCCCAGAGAAACCGTTAATGAATAAAGATTTAGTGACTGCACTGAAACTAACTTTTAGTGTTTTATTTTTTTTTGTGACGGCCCCTTTATATAGTAAATTGAAAATTTAACATATATAACCTCAAAACATTGGGATTATCGATTCCTCCACAACGAAGAAGCCCAGAGAAACCGTTAATCAATAAAGATTTAGTGACGGCACTGAAACGAACTTTTAGTGTTTTATTTTTTTTTGTGACGGCCCCTTTATATAGTAAATTGAAAATTTAACATATATAACCTCAAAACATTGGGATTATCGATTCCTCCACAACGAATAAGCCTAGAAGACTCGTAAAACCCCTGATGTGTTATAGGTTTTCAGTGCAATGGTGTCAGTATTTTTGTTGATTCACTATTCCGCAATATGGCGGATGGCGACTGAAATAGGGTGACCATGTATTCCAACGAAACAAGTATTTATCAAGTACTTAATTACCTACCCTACCTAAATAATGAAGCAACACACGTCGTAATATTAAATTATATAAGTACAAGCAACGTTGAGCTGATGCCTGCATACCAGTGTCCACTTGTGAGGTTTTGTTATATTACTTGAGTCTATTTTGGCTAAAAGCAAACGAAAGTGGAAAGGTGACTGACATTGGAGATTGGGAAATTTGACTAAGTACAAGAATACTTAAATAAATAGGTACACAAATTAAAAAATGCTTTATTTGTAATCAATCATCCAAAAATAGCGGTAGGTTGTTAGGTACATAATAATTTGTACTTTTTAGAATTACAGTTAAATTGGTTCACCACGAGAGAAATTTGACAGCTTCTTGTGTTTACTGCTAGGTGATTGACTTGAAACTTGTCAAATCGGATTTCTTTCGGTGGTGGCCCGACAATCATTTTACGGTTTAAGGAAATTAACATAGTATTTTTCAGTGCTATTTAAAAGGTCCATTAACCTTTTAAATAGCGCTGAAAAATACTATATTAATTTCCTTAAACCGTAAAATGATTGTCGGGCCACCACCGAAAGAAATCCGATTTGACAAGTTTCAAGTCAATCACCTAGCAGTAAACACAAGAAGCTGTCAAATTTCTCTCGTGGTGAACCAATTTAACTGTAATTCTAAAAAGTACAAATTATTATGTACCTAACAACCTACCGCTATTTTTGGATGATTGATTACAAATAAAGCATTTTTTATTTTGTGTACCTATTTATTTAAGTATTCTTGTACTTAGTCAAACCCAATCTCCAATGTCAGTCACCTTTCCACTTTCGTTTGCTTTTAGCCAAAATAGACTCAAGTAATATAACAAAACCTCACAAGTGGACACTGGTATGCAGGCATCAGCTCAACGTTGCTTGTACTTATATAATTTAATATTACGACGTGTGTTGCTTCATTATTTAGGTAGGGTAGGTAATTAAGTACTTGATAAATACTTGTTTCGTTGGAATACATGGTCACCCTATTTCAGTCGCCATCCGCCATATTGCGGAATAGTGAATCAACAAAAATACCTACTGACACCATTGCACTGAAAACCTATAACACATCAGGGGTTTTACGAGTCTTCTAGGCTTATTCGTTTTGGAGGAATCGATAATCCCAATGTTTTGAGGTTATATAATATTATGTTAAATTTTCAATTTACTATATAAAGGGGCCGTCACAAAAAAAAATAAAACACTAAAAGTTCGTTTCAGTGCCGTCACTAAATCTTTATTGATTAACGGTTTCTCTGGGCTTCTTCGTTGTGGAGGAATCGATAATCCCAATGTTTTGAGGTTATATATGTTAAATTTTCAATTTACTATTTAAAGGGGCCGTCACAAAAAAAAATAAAGCAATAAAAATTCGTTTCAGTCTCGTCACTAAATCTTTATTCAGTAACGGTTTCTCTCAGGTCCTCAGTTATGGAGATTACGTTGGCCGAACGTCCTGATGTTCCAGGAAGCAAAATTCATTTTACTTTTAACCGGTGGCATTACGAGTAAAAGTAAAGCATTGGTTGTTTGTCACCAAATCGTCACTAAATCTTTATTCAGTAACAGTTTCTCTAAGGTCCTCAGTTATGGAGATTCAGGTTGGCCGAACGGCCTGATATCAGGTCGTTCGGCCATAAATAAATGCTTCTAACTTTCGAACTGTTCCGTCACAAATTCTTTGACTGGCATCTTAATGCGTCACATAATCGTCACTAAAAACTGGAGTAGCAGCCAGCTCCCTATCTCGACTGGCCGAACGTTCTGATATACATGAAAATAGTACTTACGGTAAATGAACAATATAGTAATAAAGTTTTCAGTAATGGCGGCCAATCTCAATGGAGGCTAGCCAGGTACACAGGAGATAGGAATATTTGTAAGTGTACAGTGTGTACAACAGCACAGGTGCACTCCGTACTCCCTCACTCATAGTCCGATGGGATGATCTGCGCTGACTGTCCGATTGGAGAGAGAGATCAGCATAGCTATTCACAACCTTACGACAAACTATCGTATCGAAAATGAAACATTTCGATAACCTGATTTTCCTTGCCCCCGACAGCAAAGAGCTGTCGGAAGAAAAACAGTCGTCTATTTGATTTAAACTGACAAAATTTCCGGGTTTTGGACTTTTGAACAGCGCTTAGAGGACTCCTACGATAACATTGATTGATGTTCGATACGGTACGGAAGCGGATCGAGTGATTGTGAATAGCCTATGCTGGTGCAGAGGACTCACGGCCCTGCTCGGACCTGTCGTCACACTGCTACTTTATAACTTCGGATTCGAACTGCTACTGATGATGCTCGTGATGGAAATTCCAAAAACACTTAAACAAATCAGGGAATCAAACTCTGATCTCAAGTGAAGTGAATCGTGCTTGTTCAATCCATCCATGCTTTTTTTTAACGCCATCTATAGTTGGCGAACTACAATTTATATCACCACCACATAGAGATTATTCTCGCCAGATTTTAGTGCATATTCCTTGCTCCATACTAAATGTGCGTTATGAAGTGGTTACACCAGACTTTACCAGATGGCGCTAATCTCAAATTTAATACTATTGAGCGAAGTGTACATGTACAGAATTTTGAATATGTTAAAAGTTTTATGAAATACTTTTTTTTTTTTTCATGAACACACATATTTTTTTAAATTTTCAACCGGGAGAACACGCAACGCTTCTAGCAATATCACCAAAGACATTATTTGTACCTATCTCAATGTTTAGAAGTTATGGAGTGGGCGAAATTGCGTTACAATTTAGGGCGCTTCATTGAATTAGATCGACTAGTGGTAGTGTACAGTCGAGTTCTTTAATATCTGAGCATGTTCATGAATCAAAAATATATAGGCAATGGTAAGTTTCATAAAACTCTAAACAGCTTCGCCGTACAATAAATTGTAAACAATCTGTGACATCATAAATATGTGACTACATTAAATCAATAATATTACTACAGACAAAGACTCTAAAAATTGTGCGCAATCCCTTGTTCATATTATTTAGCGCAAAGTTAGGTTCACAAATATCTATGCAATTATTTTTCTATGAAAAAGATATTGAAACAAAATCAACTTGAAGTTGTCAGTTACGACATCCTTCAACGGCAATATTGCATTATTACTCGAACTTCTGCTCCGGCAAGCAAAAATAAATTTAATGGTAAAGGCCATTTAGTTGAATATTCAAAGCTGTATAGATATTTATGAATCCTAGGTTGCAACAAATATATTGAACACTAGAGTATTTAGATATTTATCTACCGAAGAGTAGTCAGATATTTTTGACTGCACTACCGTAACATACTTATGAACAGTTTATATGAAAACATTTTATTGATGTCTAAGTTTGTATAGAACTATATGATCATTTTAACGCCTACAATATTTTGAAACATTGTCACTGCCAATATATTAACCTTTTCGACGCCCATCTACATAATACGCGATGTGTCCTCCAGCGCCACGCTACAAATGTATAACGTATCTATAGTAAAACGTAGGGATGGGATTAATGTCCTATCGATAAATAATATTATAAGTTGAAATTAACGTTTATTCACCAATTTACGAAGCTAAATAAAAACTGATACCGTATTTTCATATTTTGTTTTATTTCATAAAAAAATCAATATGAAAACCTGGATATATTTCCCATAATAAAAGAAAAGAATTGCAAATTTATTAGACGTGTGTTCTAGAAGGCACATCCCTATTTGTCTCCAAATGTAATCCTTCTACTTCATATCACGTCGTTGGCGCTCGAGGCACGTCAAAATCCTTTCTGATATAAGGATGTCTAGATGTCGATGTCTATGGTATTTTTCTTTTTTCTATTCACTGTGGTCGAGTTACACGTGCATAACCTCAACCGATTCATGCATAATTTATTTCGTTTACTTACAAAAAATAGAACCAAATACAATCAATAGAAGCTAGATACGTGGTTTTCTATCTACGTGTTTTTAAAAAAAATTAAAATGGAGTGTATTTGACTGTTTTACGCAGATGTTGCAGATCTTTTTTTTAATGGTAGGTATAGGTGTCGCAAAATACTAGCAATGATTTTTCTTGTTTTTAGAAACTAATAGAAAACGGAAGTACATTCCTGAAACGGAAGTTGACGACTTAACGTAATGTCAGGACGACGAACTATTTCAACATTCTGATTATTCACAAACTTTTTCTTATGATGAATCTACTCAAAAAGAAACAAGATGTAAACATTGCACTACACTAAAATGCACAAAGTCACTATGACCTTGAAACCCGTCCGCTTGTGACGTCACAGATTTACTTCAATACTAGTTCGTGGCGTTGTGCGCACTGACAACTAGCTACTTTGTAGGGATGGGTTTTTCACACGGTGTTTCACTATCGACAATGATTAGAAAACCTATTTATTCTTGATTAAGGCGAATAAAACGTAGTTTATAGTTTACAATATGTATAAAATATTATTTATTCACGTCATTTTCTTGCAATAATGATATTTATGATCGTTTTGACGAGATGAAATATAGCGAGGTCTTCATCGTGTCCCATCACTGGCTTACTTTATATCAAGTACTTGGCGTTGGGGGCACTAAAATATTTTGTGGCGTTTTTGTTTCTATTGAATATAAAACAAACAAGAACTTATTATGTGTGAAAAAGTTAAAAATATGGCTTATAACAGGGCAATTTTCCATAAAAACAAAATAAAAGGTCTTGTAAAAGTCGTAAATTTATTTTATACTATTATTACTTCTAATCAAGTAGTGGCGCTGAGGGCACGAAAATCTCGAACTTGTATACAAGTGATTGGCGTTCAAAAGGTTAATGAACTCGACTGTACCTACGCCTGTACGGTGAAGGTGAAATATGTCTTGGTGAGATAGGTAGGTACTTTTGAATTCTTCATTGAAATAGCCTAGATAATTTGCGTAAGGGAAAATAAAACATTTAAACAGCGTCTATTGACTAGAACGTCATTTAATTAAATTAAGCATCACTTAGGTACAAAAATAATCGCAGATTCTCAACATTCACAACAAAATAATTATGTAGCGGAGCCATTGATATATTATATCAATGAGCTGAGCACGGAATGATTAAACACACAACACTTGAGGGACCTTTTATCTTCTATCCCTGTTCTTCCTTGTTGCCTTCCAACTTCTTCACGGGTCCAGTGTGAACAATTGGCACCACCCTCTCATTAGATTCCTTTGGTTTAGGTTTTAGCGGCGCGGTAATTGACAAAACACCATCGGAAGACAATTTTGACATCACTGAGTCTGCATCAATACCTTCTGGTAACGCATACCGCCTGCTGAAGCTTCGAGAAATAAATCCATGTTCATCCTGCCTTTCTTCATGCTTAGCTTCAACCACTAAGAAACCATCAACTGTTTTGACTGATATTTCTTCCGGTGCGAAGTGCTGCACGTCTAAATTCACCTGGAATTTGTCTTTGTCCTCTCTGATCGTGGAACCGGTGTCATGTGCTGCGGCTTGAAGATTCCTCCAGGGTCTGTAGTAGTCTCGACTGGCTTTGGGAACTGCGATGATGGTTAGTTCGTCTTGTGGGGTTAGTCCCAAGCCGAAATGCTGGTCGAGCAGACGACGAGGGCACTGCCTGGGACGCTCGTAGTCGATGAAGAATGGATACAGAGACATTTTCACTGGTTTAATTCTACTGGTTCAATATTAAACTTCACAAATTATTATTTCACTTTGAAATCGCTTGGAAACTCTTCAAAACACTCCGATATCCGATACTTTCTGTAGCTCGCTTCAATGTTATTGACTGAATGAATGCCGGTTAGAAGCCGGCTTCATATTTATATTGACGACAGCGCCATCTAGTAGCCAATAGAATTTTCTGGAATACGAGTCTAGAATATGCGCGATGACTCGCGCATGCAGATGTTTGAAACATTTTGTCATCCTAAAATTACGGTATCTTTGGAATTTGGATTGCCTTTAATGTTTTCAAGTCATTGCAGTATGATGTCGGATGTCCAGTACCTAGCGCAAACTAAGATTGTTTGAAATACCTAAAAAAAGAAATGAGAAAAAAAAGGTTTTACTAAGCGTTTAAACACAAAGTTTTTTTTTTTGTGTTGTGAATCTGTGATAAAATAGGTAGAGATAAACCATTCTAAAATTGCACGCCCCTCCACTAAAATTTCTGTACAAACATTTGAAATGTGTGGGGTGTGTATGTGTAATGTGTGTGTATTTATGTCTGTAATTTATATGGTGTATATAATAAAGAGTATTCTATTCAATAAGCAGTGGGGGGCGTTCATTTTTAAAATGGTTTATCTCTACCTACTTTTAATTTAACAAAAGCACGAATGCTTTTTATCGATAGTTGAGTTGAACCGTTGCGCGTCTGAGCGCACCATCGCGCCTCCTCATTGTTAACAATGCCGAATGTTTTTCACCCCTGACATTAAAGCGCCATCTGGTGTCGAGTAGCAAACAACCGAATTCTAGAAGGTTTCATCCCAATTCCAACGCGGTTCTCGAAATAGATTTTTCTAGATTTAACCTAACCAACTCCTTACCTTAGTTTTACAAAAAAAATGAGGTTTATTTTATTTTGTAGTACCTAATGTACCTAGGTACTAGGTAGTGGTAGGTAGCTAACAAAAGCAAATCAAAGAGATTTAAGAGTACCTCGGTAGGTATTTTACTTGAACCTCTTTGTAAGTACCTACCTACCGAGTTATTTATTTATTTATTAATAACCAAAGACATTAAAATTTCATATGTACCTATCTTAAATCTCTTTGTTAATAACCAACTTATATTGACAGTTTGCACCACACATACAAGTTATTGGTCAATGTTAGTAATTAGTTATACATAACTAACAAATTAGTGTCTTTGGTTTTATCCCTACAACCATACATATGTATGGTTGTAGGGATAAAACCAAAGACACTAATTTACTTAAGTACCTATTTGTTAAAAGAAAACAGTAGGTACCAGAGTAAATACAAATAGTACGGTCTACCAAGTAGGTACGTACCTACCTAGTATCTAATGGCCAATGTGACGAATGGTCATCCAATCCAGGTAGGTAGGTAAGTAAGTAAGTATCGTTTTTGTTTTGTCATAGAAAAACTTTACTTAGGTAGGAAACTACTAAAGTTTACTGCTCATGCTGTGCTGTGATTGAGAATGGCTTCCAAACAATCGCATCAATGAATTTATTTATTTATTTGAGTAGGTACCTACCTACCTAATGTTGTCTCAGTAAACAGTTTTGTAGGTAGTTATTGAAAAATTCCTAACAAGGTTACATCTACTTACCTTACTTGCTAAAAATAATATGTACCTAATCTATTCAAGCTTACCTAAGTATGTATGTTTCAAATCAATCAAGTTGATGTTATTTCAAGTTAAACAAATATCAACTTTATTTTAATGGTAATTAAGATGATCGGCTAGCACTACCTATTGAAAAAGTTATAAAAGTGTTTGAAGTTGTAGCGTAAACTGAACTTTATTGTCCATAAACTCAATATGTGTTCGAAACGTTCATGGGTTAAAGATAATATTGACCAACGGTTCATGGGCCAAACGACTGTGGGTAAATCGTTTCAGTTTCGTTAATATTTTTGGCAAATTAATCGCGAATGCAGATTAATGTTATTCTATGATACAATATTGCAACAGGCCGATATGCAGGCTGTGTAGAATGTAAACGACAAACAAAGAGTACAAACTGTGAACCAGCGGGGCAATTGCGTAACACATTATCAATCGGAATCGGTTTCAATTCGACAGTTCAACACCATTCATCGCGTTATTTACGTGTTATGCAGATAAATTTTTCGAACTTATGAAGCAATGGATTAGCAATTTGTTTCAAAATGATTCAGATTCCGATTGATAGTGTGTTATGCAATTAGGGTGCTGGACTGTGGGTCTCTTTTTTTTTTAATGGGCTACGTTCTCCCACTCCTGGGCAAAGGGCTCCCTCCACTCCTTCCAGTTTTCACTAAATTTGTCCAGCTCGTCCCGAAATCTCCTACGTGATCTCTAACCATTCTCTAACATTCAAAGTAGTGTTCCCGGTATTCCTAATCCCGTTATCTGTTTTAACAAAATTGTAAAGCAATTCTAAATTAACACAAAGAGCAGACTTATTATACTTACTTTTGAAAAGCACCCTAAAATATTTGCCATGAAGAAGTTTTATCAAGGGCACAGAATACATTTAAATAGTAGGGTAATAAAATGCAAGGGCGCAACTATTATTTCGTCAAAAACGCAGCTGTTCACACAATACACACACATTTGCAACTCAGCCATACACATATTTTGAATGGGTATTGATTCGTCTGTAAAACAGCTGCTTTCGTAAAATGTGGTTTGAGTGTGATGCTTTCGAATGAAAAGATGCGGTCTTGTGGGTCCCATCTTTGATAAAAGAATGTCAACCTGAATAATAATGATTCTTAGAAAAGGTATCTTAACGATGCCTTTTATTAAATTATTCTTTTGTTACACGATGTCTTAAAACTTGTAGGCAGTTGTGTCAAATTTGTATTGGTATTGCACAATATTATCAGTACCTATTAGGCTACCCATTGATGTATTAAAAGGAGGAAGATACGGGACTTGTCACAGCGCGTGGTCCTGACCAACTAAGTGATTGCCCGTAGTTGGCACTTGGCACTCAGTCGCACACGTCAAGTAGTCTTAGACGCACGGAACGGCCGACAATCACACAACTCAATAATTTCAGATCTTTTTAACAAATCCGCATCAAAATGACTTCTTGTGTAGCTAAACAGTGTTTTAATAATACAAGGAAGAACAATAAGACACATGGGATCACTTACCACTCGTAAGTACAGTCAAAAACGTTATTTAGCTAGCAAATACAATAATATTTTAAAGTTTGCTTCGCCATGTTTGTGAGAGCGAGATAGATAATACAAGCAAGCGGGAGAGACACGATCCGCACGCCATGTGCGAGTTCTGTAAGGTTAGCAACACAAATTTCTTAAAACATGATTATTTTATTATGTTTTTGTTATTCTATTATTATTTTATATTTTTGTGTGAAAGTGGTTATTTAAATGCACGTCGATTTAATTAATATTTGCTTATAATTGTATTTTACTCAATACTTATTTTTTTTAACGCAATATATTTTTTTTACCCAACGAAAGATTATAGTTTTTAGTGCAGAATCACTATATTTTATAGTTATTACTCGACTATGGCAAAGCAAACGGTTATGATTTCAAGGCTTGTTATCATCATGTTATCATAATTATTATTTATACTTAGATACATAATGGTTGTACTTAATACTCTTTATTATTCAGGTTTCCTAAGGACGAATTAAGGAAACAAAAGTGGCTTGTTGTTGTCCGAAAACAAAGACAGGAACCTGATTGGACACCTACTGTACATAGTCGATTGTGCTCAGCACATTTCAAATTAGAAAGAAGTTAATTGGAATAAAGTTTAAACAGTTTTATTAAGTACTTATTAATAAAAAATTAAAATAAATAATGTTTTTTATTTAATCCTGATATTTATTTGCTAACGCTACCACGTGTGTCAGAACTCATAATCGTAAACGTTCGGCCAACATTCGGCGGCTGACGCGATTTCGCTCGCACGACAGCGTCGTCTCCTATCTCTATCCTTGTCTGTAGTTTTGCGAACGTAATGACACTGATTGCAGATGTGTGATTTTCGGTGCATGTAGTCGTGCGCTGAGCCCATGTTTACTGATTGTGATGTTAGCGTGTAACCCATCTTCCTCCTTTTAATACATCAATGAGGCTACCTATTATTTTCATCATAATCTTCAGAAACAAATCGAACAAGATTCTATAGCAGCTACTTATTTATACAACTGTAACTATCGGCCCAATTATCTAGAATTTTCTGTCACTGTAGATATTCTCGTCCAAACAAGCATTATCAAATAACTTATCACCAAAACAAATAAGTATTATTATATGCATGTTTGAGTAACTAAACAATAATCAACTCAGCTTAAATTTATATTACAGTCCACATGTCGCTCCCACTCTGCGCCACTACACCCTGTCCTCCGCCAACCGCATCCAGTCTGTCCCAGCCACCTTCTTTAGGTCGTCCCGCGTCCCGTCTATCTAGCTCCGGCACGATATGCACTGTACGTAATGAATGAATGAATGAATTGCACCGATCCCAGCGTGGTTCAACCAGACGCGATTAATCGAATGAACCCCAAGATTCGCACTAGCTCCTGTAGCCTCATTTTCATAGTGCTACAGCGACTATTTCATATCAAGGAATAGACCGGGGGGCGCGGTAATGGTAGGGAAGACATGCCCGAAGGATAGGTAAGGATTTAAGACACGATATGCACTGTACGTAAGAAGAAAAATTTCCGATTTAGCATTTTTATCCAAAATTGAAAACGGTTCCAACGACATCCCTGAGCTGCTGAACAAAATTGGGCTGCACGTATGTTCTTCGTTTTTGCGTAATCCTCGTTTGTTGCATATGTTACCGGCCAAACCCGATTTCAGGACAAACTAGTTTAGCCTAGGCTAAACTAGTTCCGTCGACATAGGATGCAAGGGCGAACGAAGGGCACCCCGAGGTTCGGTTTGGTTAGGTTACTTTAAACCCTTTACACAGAAATAGGGGCCCGGCGAAGCGGGGCTCCGTCGACATAAGATCCAAGGGCGAGCGAAGGGCACCCCCTATCGCGTATAGGAAGAACTAGTTTAGCCTAGGCTAAACTAGTTTGTCCTGAAATCGGGTTTGGCCGGTAACACATATACCAAGAACAAGAAAAACTTACAGATAAAACTCCTACATAATTAGGGCGAGCCGTATGTATACTCATATACTGAAACCTGAGTAGTGTGCCTAAATTAAAGATGCAATCATTTCTTCGACTAAATAAAATAGCCCTTGCATTATATACGAATATACAGTATGCGAAAGCTGTCTGCTACCTAGTACATAGTTAATTGTTATTATATGTGTGGAAACTTGTAATTGGCCATCACTATGTTAAAAACTTAGTAACTATTGTGTCTGATTACCTGTAAGTTTTCCAAAAAGAATAAAATAAAATACTTCAAATGAGGGCTTATTGAAATCGAAACAGGAAGTGCACAATCCATAGCATAGGTAGCAATTAGTTAATAACGAAATAGGTATAGGTATTAGTAATTTTACTCCAGATCATACTTAATAGTTCCTTTCTAATTATCGTATATGTAGTATGTACATAATACATGAAGCAGCGGTCAAGAAATATGATGATAACATCCCATAAAACTTCTTAGTTACTTGTAAATAAGATGTTTATAATTGGCATAGGTACAGTAGCATTCGTCAGTTAACTATAAATAAAGCTTTGTAATTTATTGTAGTGTGGGCGTTTATGTACCAACCGAATAGTAATATCAACCATAAATAGGGCGCTGAAATACTTAACTCCTACAACATTTATCGATCTTTCGCATACACCTAAACCCAAAGACCTGACTGTAAACTGTATTGAAATGTAAGCGTAACCTACATACAGAAAGTGTAACGTTTTGTTAAATAAGTTATGTGTGTTTATGTGAACGCCATTGATATATAAGGTTTTTTATATATCAATGGTGAACGCCCATGCATCTCCTGTTACTGAATGCTAAGCAAAGAACTGAAACCTTCGATGCACTAAACTTATATATAAATATCATCACCACCCCGCGCTATCACTTCGTTTTCGCTTAGCTTTCTTTCTGACTTTTTTCTTTTTCTAGGCTCCAAAGAGTCATAGAGTGATGTTAAATAACGTATGGCCTTCCTCAAGAATTGGACTATGTATTAAATACAAAAAGAATTTTTCAAATCCGATTCGTAAGTAGTTCCAGAATTTACCCCCTACATACGTGATACAAACTTACTTTTACCTCTTTATAATATTATAATAAAGTTATAGATTGCACATTGCACGGTTGCAAATTCACATGACTTAGGTAAAATAATAAAATCATATATGGGACCACTGACCAGACCTCTAATGCAGGTCAGACACTGGTCTGACCTGCATTAGAGGTCAGTGGTCAGTGCCCAATGCACTGTGCACTGTGTAGGTATGTTTCATTATTAATTTTATTTTATTTTAAGTTTTCATCATAGTGTCACTTTTATTTCGATATGTATGTTTTTCCTTTTGTTTTTATATCGGCAGCTTGTTTTTACATTGTGTTCATGTGGGTAAGTAATTGATTATCATCTAATATTGTACATACTTTTGTGTGCGCCAAATATGTAAATAGTTTATCTATCTATGTAGGTATTATACAAACTTTTTGCTGACGAATATTTGCAACGACTGGCCAGACAGACGACAGCCGTAGTTTGCGCAGAACGCTATGCGCAATAAAAATTGATACGGAAACGTCAGAAGCTGACCGGCATTTCTTTTTCACCTTGAAAATAATCTGAAAATATGTCGATGTTCCCATTTCTTCTCGATATGGACCGCCCCAGGCGCTTGTCGGACCAACATTTTGCATTGGCACTAACGCCTGAAGATATTTTGACGATGGTAGGTCCACATTCTCCCACGTTCAATGAATACTATCGGCCCTGGAGACAGCTGTCAACCTTGCTGAGAGACTCAGGATCAACCATCAAATCTGATAGGGCGAAGTTCCAGATCAATTTGGACGTGCAGCACTTTGCGCCTGAAGACATTGCGGTGAGAGCTGCTGACGGATTCGTCGTTATCGAGGCTCGTCACGGTGAAAAGAGAGATGAACATGGGTGGGTGTCTCGTCAGTTTACGAGACGATACGCCTTGTCTGAGGGCTGTAACATCAACGCTGTGCAGTCTCGCCTGTCATCGGATGGAGTTCTGACCGTCACCGCGCCTCTCGAACGTTCCCAAACGTCGAATGAACGCGTGGTACCAATCATGCAGACAGGACCAGTGAGGACTCAGCCTGATGGGTTAAAGTATGAAGAATTAGGAGATGGAGAATCTCCGTTAAAGGAGGAAAACGGGCAGTGAATGCAGTTGCAGCTGTTGAGATGGGCGCAACGCCAATCTCAGAATAGTTCTTTCGTTTGTTCATGACCCTCAGTAGAAAACAAATTCTATGTTTGACTCGTCATCGTTTGCGTTATAGTTACCTACACCTGTATTTTATTTGCATTCCAATATTAATTCGGCGATTTTGTGTACGAAAATGGCTAAATAAACTACTTTGTCTAAGATTTTTGTTTTAATAGGAAAAAAGCCAATTTCCAAGGGTAGGGTGCTTACATAAAGAAGCGGGTTTTCGGTCTCGGCTCCTGGTTGATCTTCAGAAGGAAACAGATGTTTTACCTGTTTATGCACAGTGCACACACACACACCCACACTCTTTGATAGACAAACTGTTTATGTGGGACTATTTCACCCGCACCGATCGGTACCGACTTGTCTTTACCGGGAACCTGCTTCTTTGTACAAGCACCCGTATTCACCAAGCTGTAGTTTTCAGGTAGTTTTTTTTTTTAACTATCTACACTCACTGTCACACAATGAACACAAGCACAGAACCCTCTTATTCACAAACACTCGATATGCTTCCGTATCGTATCGAACATTAATCATTGTTATCGTAGGAGTCTTCTCAGTGCTGTTCAAACGTCCAAAACCCGAAAATGTTGTCAGTTTAAATCAAATAGACGCCCGCTATTCTTCCAACAGCTATTTGCTGTTAAGGGGAAGGCAAATCAGGTTATCGAAATGTCAGGTTTTCGATACGATAGCCTGTCGTATGGTTGTGAATCAGGGCTCAGAAACTTTTAACTGTTCTGTGAACACAAGTCACATAATTAGGTATTTATTTTATGAGTAATTACCTACCGTAAAAGAAAACATCGTGAGGAAACCGGCATGTCCTAGAACCAAAAATTCGAAGACATGTGAGATCTACCAACCCGCACTGGGCCCGCGCGTGGTGGATTACGCCCCACTCCCTTTCACAGAGTGCTTGGCCAGACTGGCAGCGCGTGGCGGGTAGCGGCGCGAGTGCGGGAACGCGCGCGGTCTGCCTGTCCGCAGTGGAGCGCGGCTTTGTTCTGAGTGTTGTCGTGTCCAGTGTTTGTCAAAATTTAATATGGATGAAGAAGACTTATTTTTTTACTAGAAAAAAGCTCGAACGAGTTTGTGAACCCCGGTCCCCGCGCGGACCGCAGTGAGTACGCGAGCGGCCCGCGTACTCACTGCGGCCACTTGTATGAACGAGCTATGGCTTGAGTTGCCCGTGCGCTCCCCGCGCCAAGCAGCCCGTGCCGCTCACCGCGCCCGCGTGGCGCGTACCCACTATGGACGCTCAAATGAACCGCCATCGCCGTAATAGATTACGTGTTGTAAAAATAATACCTCACTCGCCACGTCGGAATATTTTGCGTAAAAGTCCTGTAATTTGAAAAATGTTCAATAGATGTTGAATTTGCTTACTAAATCTTAGTATATTTCGTGTTATTACTTTATTTTTAACAGTACTACAATTAAAATAATTAATTGTTTTCAATTCGTGATACATCTACAAAAAATTGTAAATATCAACCTACTTCGCCGAACACGTAGACTAGTGTTGTACCACATATAAAACTCCTGATGCTAAATTAATAAAAAATATCCTGTTTTTTATCAAACTATCAACTAAACATTCATTCAAATTTCATAGTTTATTAACGATTTAATTATTCATTCAAAACTCAATAAGCTTAAGTGATATAATATGTAGAAATCAACAAAGAAATATAAATTACCGACTTATGCCAGTACGTCACTAGTGCAGACGATCCGCGAACGCCGTCGCCGTAATTCTACGTGCGGCTCAAGGTCAACTAAAGTAATTTTTTTAATAAACGTCAGTTGCGCTAGCGCCATCGCCGTGATAACACGTGCTCTCTTTATTATTAGTTCTAAGCTAGTATTGATGTTGTACGACGACGAAGAACTATTAAATATTTTGCAGCAACCAATTAATGATATTAGTAGTAGTAGTAATCCTCGTACAGAAGACTTAACAGAAAATCAAGGGACTTTCAGCCCGTGTTCATCTCCAGAATATTAATTTTTATGAAGAATTAACAATCAAGACTAATTACCTAACGTATGTTTGAAGACTGATTAACGTAAGATGTTTGAAGACCGATTAACGTATGTTTGAAAAAAGAAAAGAAATAAACCTTTGATAAAAATGAGTAAGTTTTATTTATTTCATTAGTTTTTTTATCGATAACTATATTTTACAACGTTATGCAAAATTGTACCTAAAGGTTGCTGGCGTTAGATGCAGTCCACGCGAATGTCATGGCGGGTTGTACGCCGCGCCGCGCCCGCCCCGTGTCCGCGTTTGCAGTCTGGCCAAGCTCTGAGAAGGCCTGCTGTGTCCCAGCAGAGGTAACAATACCGTAAAAGATCGGTTTGTTGTGCTTTGTAAATTTGCAAAAGGTATGACATGGGTATGACTAATTCTATAACATTGTAAATTTTATCCAGGTTTATTGACAATGTACAGACGCCAGAGCGGGTACATCAAGCTACCCGAAACCACAGTATAATATACTGTGCCGAAACTGCCAACTTTGAATCTTATTTACCAATAAAGTTGAAAATCTATTACCTAGTTTGACAGATTGTAGTAGCTTGATGTGCTGGACTGATGGCGTCTGTACATTACCTTAAGTGCTGAGCAGTCAAATCAAAATGAACAAAAATCAAATTTCTAGGTACCTACATTAACATTTAATAAAACAAAAGGGATATTGATATACGTTTATTAAAAATTAAAAATAGGCAAACTATAGCACAAATTCAAATCAGTCTTACAAGAAAAATAATACAATTGATTATTTACAGATTCATTTTTTTTCTTCCGCGATTGGTTCTGGAGCCCCTAGCTGCTTCTTGACTGGTCCTGTGTGTGTGATTGGCACTATTTTCTCTCCGGTTGAAGGCATGGCTAGGATTTTAGGTGCTGTGACGGTCAAGACACCGTCGGATGACAATTTTGACTCCACAGTGTCAGGTAAGCAACCTTGTGGAAGAGCATACCGCCTTACAAACTGTCTGGAAATATATCCATGCTCATCCTGCTTCTCTTCATGCTTTCCCTCAACGACCACCTGTCCGTTCATCACTTTCACGGCTATTTCTTCTGGTGCGAAATGCTGGACATCCACATTAATCTGGAACTTTTCATCGTCTGATGTGATTTTGCCGACGCTGTTCAGTGCAAGCTGGTTCATCGCTGATGAGAGCTGTTCCATTGGCTTCATGAGGTTATCCCATGGACGGAAGGCGTTTTCCCAAGGTTTGAGGAACGAATTTTCGAAGAAGTCACGAGGCATCAGCTGATTAAATGGTGAATAGCCGAGGAAACTCTCAGGTTTGTAGAAATTTCTCTCCATCATGCGAAACGGCCTTTCAAGATCGTAGAAGTAAGGTATCACCGACATTTTCGTATCCTTAGCTTGTTTGTTCGTTTTAGTTTTGAACAGTTCACCTTCACTTTCTTTGTAAACAACTGCCGGGTTCCTGAGCGTTCCCCGTATTTATATTCGGGCGACGACAGCGCCACCTGTTATCGGTGGGGCGCGTCACTTTCGAGAAAGTGCTCCAAAGCGAACGCCGTAGAATATGCGAGTTGCATCTCGTCGGGTGTTGGTTCTAGAAAATGACAGAGTTGGGGCCGAACGGTATCGTTGTTCTTTAAAATAGCGCCATCTTGTAGCGAGTAGCACAACAAAATGAGTCAATAAAACAAGAGTGTGCGTTTGTGTTATTATTAGCAGGTACATAGATAAAAAATAATAATCCGAACACTGTTTTATTAGGTTAGCGACAGGTAGGTATGTTATGATTGGTATTTATGAGGAGGTTCTAAATAAGTCGACGCGTATTTTTTTTGTTTTTATAGATCTGATACCTAATAATAATTATCTACATAAGATAGCGCCTGTATCGGGCAGCGCAGGGCTAGGCAAAGCCCAGACTAACAAAAAAAAAAAAAAAAGATTTAATCGAAGTTGAAGCTAAATACTATTAGGTAGGTAGGTAGTTATTCTGTGGTTGAAGCTAAATCTGACAAATAGGTTATCTACTTCGTTCGCGTCGCGTCCTTACAACAATCGTATTTTTTTATTTGTCTCAAGAAAAACTCTCGAACAGCATTATTTGTTCCTCAGATCAGGGGGCCTAAAAAGGCCACTTTAGCAGAATCATAAAAGGATAACATTATGAATCATAATAAAACTCGTAAAATGGTCACAAACTGACAATTCATAATATTATTTGTCATTGAAGCAATTCATATTTTGTGGACCATTTTACGAATCTCCATACAAAACTGTCAAACAGATGAATTGCGTGACATGAAATTGTACGCAAATAATATTATGAATTGTCAGTTTGTGACCATTTTACGACTTTTATTATGATTCATAATGTTATCCTTTTATGATTCTGCCAAAGTGGCCTTTTTAGATCCCAAGTTGTCTGAATATTTACTATGACATCATAATATCGCATGTAACTGTAAACTAACCTAGGCCTAACTGTAAACTACCCTAAATGATAAATGTTTTATTTTTATCTTTATTTAAAGAGCTCTTTCGCTAAATGCGAATCACTCTGGTTAAAATTACCTAATTTGCAAGTGCATTTTACAGCTAGGTTCTGGGTCTGTTCTTCAAGGCGAACTTAACCAACTGAACTAATTTGTGTCCTGAGCGATTGATTCCGAACACAGCTCATCAAAATATGATATGTACCTACGTGTCCTCATTACTCCTCATCTTCGTTACACGTACTGCAAACAGGTGATGTTAACTTATTCATCATAAAACCGAATTTGTTGAGAGGCATATTATTTATTTTCTGTAAGTAGGTTTGGACACTTAAATTAGGTACACGTTAATCATATTTTTCTAGTTAGGCTGTTTTTTTTTCTAAGTTGTCAAAAAAAAAAAATGGCATTTTGACCGCGTAGGTACTGCACATTTCTATGAAACAGCTGCAGCCTAATTGCGGAACGCCAAATCGTCAAATGATTCTGATCAGTTGGCTTCATTTCTATCACAATTGGCTTCATTTTACGATTTTCGAATTGCGAAACTCTAGTTTCTGCGCAGGGCCTTAACGTTCATAATTGGTTTCATAATAAACTAGAGTTTCGCAATTCGAAAATCGTAAAATGAAGCCAATTCTGATAGAAATGAAGCCAACTGGGGGTCTAAAAAAGTCACTTTGGCAGAATCATAAAAGGATAACATTATGAATCATAATAAAAGTCGTAAAATGGTTACAAACTGACAATTCATGATATTATTTGACATTAAAGCAATTCATATTTTGTGGACCACTTTGCGAATCTCCATACTAAACTGTCAAACAGATGAATTGCGTGATATGAAATTGTACGCAATTAATATTATGAATTGTCAGTTTGTGACCATTTTACGACTTTTATTATGATTCATAATGTTATCCTTTTATGATTCTGCCAAAGTGGCCTTTTTAGGTCCCCTGATCAGAATCATTTGACGATTTGGCGTTCCGCAATTAGGTAGCTGATTAATTTTTTCATAACAGACGAAAATTTTCTACACTGAATTCATGATTCCTGTTTGCGCGAAGCAAACGTGGTATTAAGAACCTAAACACCTGGTAATAATACCCATAGATACAATAAACAATTACTACGAACCATTTAATTTAAAATTGTATTGTGCGAGTAGCAATAATATCCATTTAGGTATATGAATTAAAACAGTCGTTGACTTTGTCGGCTACTGATAAATTGTATACAGGATGTTGCAACATCGTTTGTAAAAAAAAAATAGCAAAAGATAGATATGAGGTGGTCGGTACTTATTTGGTATCGGCCCATAGCGCAGCTTAGTTGTGGCCACTTGTGGGTTGTAGCTCCGCGGACTTGGGAAGATAAGTTCTAGTAATTTTGCTTCATTCATTCATTACATTTTTAATTCTATTCAATGAGTAGTTTGAGCGTCAGTGTAATTACATTATGTATCTACCTACTCTTGAGTCCTGTGACTCCTGACCCGGTACGGTTACGGTAAGAGATATAATCAGCGACATCCATAGTAAATAAATAAATATAATTTTCCCACTGTTGAGACACAGGCCTCCTCTCTCTGAGAGGAGTGGGCCATAATCTTCCACACTGGCCCAGTGCGGGTTGGTAAGAGATATCGTTGTACCGTTCGTAATTAATTGACAAAGGGCTGGCTGATTTTTCAATCGACCGGTAATTTTTATTCGTGGAATAAAATTGGACGTCTGACAGTTTTTGTATGGAAGAACTGTCAAAAGTTATCTGGCGTTGGAAAAATCAGCCCTCAAACGACTTTTTTTTTAATAAAAAAAGACGTATACTTAAGTATGGCGTATTGGCACTATGTGTACTATCATAGAAAAAATTGTTGTAAATTTACAACAATTTTTACTGCAAGGTTGCAGTTTCCAGAGCAATTGCTCTGGAAACTGCAACCTTGCAGTACGGAGCATCCTGTATATCATTTGTTTATTATTTGTGCAATGCCAACGCGCTATCTATGCGCATTGCGCTGGACAGTAGTGCGTCTGCGACCGGGCTGTTGTGATAACGAAATAATGACTTCTATGTGTTTGTACTGTTTTATAAACCTCGTTTTGTTATATGGGTATGTATTTTATTTTTACTTTTTCGGAGTAACTTCAAAATATATTTAAAAAAAAAATTAATCAATGCTAACATATTTTTTTAATTAGAGTTTACCTTTTGTGCACGTAAATAGGTAGGTACCTATAGTTACAATTACTGGGTAGATATTACTATCTGGCCGGGGAGCGTGACAAAATGAAAAAAAAAAATAATGAAATGTTCCCACTGCGGGACCAGTGTGGGTGGGTGGATGTCACATTTTATCTTCGATGTTTTACTGTAGGACATGCCGGTTTCCTCGATGTTTTCCTGCACCGTTTTGAGAGCAGTGGTGATGAAATAATTTACACTAAGACTAAATTTTACCAAATATTTATACTTACCTACGTAGAATAATTAGCCCTATTCTGGGAATAAAATTTGAATTTTTGGCTGTTTTTCCATACTAAAACTGTCGAACGTCAATTTTATTCCATGGATAAAAGATATCTGACTTTGGTAAAAATCGGCCATTAGTAATATGCCTGCTTGGGTTGACACGTAAGTCGGAGCATTACCACTGGGCCTACTACTATATAGGGTGTCCCTGGAAGTATGGATCAAATGGAATAGGGGCGTGGACATGTTCATTACCAAACGTTAAAAAAAAATAAAAAGAAGGAAAAGAAACCGAATCGTCTTATGCGAAGTGATTGAAAATAAAATAAAAATTGGTCATAACTTTTGAACCGTAAAAAAATTCACCGACATTCTAAGGGTTAAAAAGTTTGGAAATAAGCTTGCCCACGCCCCTATTCGATTCGATCCATACTTCCAGGGACATCCTGTATACATATAGTTGTGGTCTATAATTTATTTATCTAAGTACACACAAAAGGTTTTACAGAATAAAAACTTTTTTACAAAAAAAAACAACCGACTTCAAAAAAAAAAACACTACAAAGTGATAAATAACTTTAATTTCGGAAGTCGGTGTCGTTGGTTCCGTATTTTCGTTTTTTGACGTTTTTTGACATTTGGGAAGTATACCTACCCTTTCTAACAAAAAAAGAATTTTTCAAATCGGTTGGCAAGCGACGGAGTTATGCGCGAACAAACACAAAAAAAAAAAAATACAAACATCCGAATTGAGAACCTCCTCCTTTTTTAGAAGTCGGTTAAAAATAGGTAAGTACTTAGATACTAATTATTTTCTAATACTTATTTTTTTTTTATTTATTTATTGTTTTAGGATCTCCAACAAAAGATATAAGTACACTAAACATTAGCCCCCTTACTAATAAACGTATTATATCAGATGAACAGTTACACACCGATTTCTCTCTTTCAGTCGTTAGTAATTTGACTTTCGAAAGAAGAAGACAAAGCATTGTGTAACTATACAGACGCTATACAACGTTTATTATTACGGGGGTATACAGGATGAATTTTTCAAGTGGGCGTGGATGGCCAAATTCTAAACTATGAGGACTAGCGAAAAGTACTCAAAGGAGTCGCGGGCTCGATTTTGATGAAAACTAAAACTGCATCATTGGATTTTTGAAAAATCAATATTTCTAGCCAGGAATCGAACCTGTTCATTTTGAAAAAAAAAAACACACTGTATTATTACACCATTCGATAGTGTCGCTAATCAGGATCGAATTCTGGGAAGTAATGACATACGGCAAACTAAAGGAAAGGGCTCGTTTTTAACAAAATACTTTTTTTATTTTTCTTATGTTACCTCATAAGTCATAAGTAATTTTATGACTTCCCGTTGTCCCCATTTTGGGGACACCGTCAATGGGGACAACGGGAATAGACCATTTATTTCATAACAATATAGATACATTGTGTTGAAAATTAAAAAATAACGTAATACTATAATTGCAATTAAAATAAAATTCATTAAATACATTTCGAAAAGTCAATAAAACCAATAATAATTGAAAAATTCAAGTACAACAAATTATAAATACCTAATAAATGTC
Organism: Amphipoea oculea; assembly: GCA_945859645.1. Classification (NCBI taxonomy): domain Eukaryota; kingdom Metazoa; phylum Arthropoda; class Insecta; order Lepidoptera; family Noctuidae; genus Amphipoea; species Amphipoea oculea. Next base: position 2,730,670 of record OX243862.1, read on the forward strand.
AAAGTAATAAAAACAAGCAATAAAATAAAAGCAAAAGTAATAAAATAAAGCAATAACATAAGTTACAATGTCATGTGTCATCTAGGAATTCATTGATAATGTAGTAGCCTTTCCCCAACAAGTAGGCCCTCAATTTGTTTTTAAATAAGTTGACACTGTAGGTATATGGTTTTGAATTCTATAGGCAACATCTTATATAGAACTACAGACCTACCTAATCATCATCTGCCTAGCCTTTTCCCAACTATGTTGGGGTCGCCTTCCAGTCTAACCGGATGCAGCTGAATACCAGTATTTTACATGGAGCGACTGCCTATCTGACCTCCACAACCCAGTTACTGGGTAATACGATACCCCTTCCCCTTGGTAAGACTGATGGTTGTCCGACCTTCGAGGTTCTGACTACCCGTAACGACTGTCAAAGATCCAGGAATGACAGCCGGGACCAACGGCTTAACGTGCTTTCCGTGGCATGAAGGGGTCTCGGTATGTAAAGATGGTCACCCATCCACAGACCAACCGCGGCAAGCGTAGCTTAACCTGATGGATTGACCTGTGCGGCTGTTTTTATTTAGCCGGGCCCGGGTTATGTTACCTACCTACTAAACCTTAACTGATTTATTGTTCAAAATGATGACCATTGTTTTCAATACATAGCTGGATTCGACGTCTCAAGGATTGTACTGCATTCAGCAATACAATATTATTGATTCCATTAGAATATTTTCCAAAGATCGTAATAGTAATTTGAATTTAGAACATAATGTTGTGAAGATGCCTGCGCTCAATAAAAATATTGAGCATCATTTCGAACAAGTTACGTAATGTAGAAGGTATGAATACCTACTTTCAAAAAAGAAGATATTTATTAAAATTCAACATTTTCCTTACGTTTGCCGTAGGTATGTCGTTACTTCCCAGAATTTGATCCTTATTAGGGACACTATCGAATGGTGTAATAATACAGTGTGTTTATTTTTTCAAAATCAACAGGTTCGATTCCTGGCTAGAAATATTGATTTTTCAAAAATCCAATGATGCAGTTTTAGTTTTCATCAAAATCAAGCCCGCGACTCCTTTGAGTACTTTTCGCTATTCCTCATAGTTTACAATTTGGCCATCCACGCCCACTTTGAAAATTCACCCTGTATAGTTAAAGGGCGACAAAGTATTTGATAGGTGTCCTCCTCCTCTTTCAATTACAGGGGATCACAGCATGCACAATAAAATGAACAAATAACATAATAATAGATTCATCATAACAATGCATTCAATATAGCTAGAGGATGAACTAATAGGTAATTGCATCACTAATAGGTAATTGCATCACTAATAGGTATCAAGACACAGACTCACATCCAACAAGATTGAGATTAAATTGTTTACAAAACATTCAGTCAACGAATTGTTCTAAAGAAAAATAATACGGCTTGTTCCCTGATGCTCCAAATCTATTGTTCTCCAAAAAATTTCTTCCTTATCTACTTCCTTCCTTGCTTACTTATCTACTGGGCGTGGTGAAGCAAGTAACTAACTAACTTTATTTAAACAGTTAACTTTATTTAAACAAGGAAAATTAATGAAGCGCTCTTCCTCTCTCTTACTAACTAAAGCTGTGCCCGACAGGGTCCATAATTGTTTCTATTATTTTTTATTTACCACCTGTAATTTTACATTATGAATTGCAATAAACGATTTCAGGTTTGAAGCACTCCGTTCAAGCACTAAACTAAATATACCAACAAGTGAGGAAAACTATAACTAAGATTATTAATATCATAGTCTCCAAAGTGGGACAAAGTGAACATCAAAATTTTAAATATTCCCCGTTGTCTCATTAGTGGGACAACTTGGAACTCCTCGCTACGCTCGGGTGTTATTTCACGCCGTACAATATTGTTTTTCTTTTTAATTGTATTTTACCTAACCTATGAAGTATGTATGTGAATTTTTTAGTTTGTAAATTGATTCAATTCCGTAATGTTCTGCATGTAATCTTACTATGCTACTTTCCTACTAATATCACACTAATATTATAAAGGCGAAAGTTTGTGAGGACGTTTGTTACTCCTTCACGCAAAAACTACTGAACGAATTTTGATGAAACTTTGCAATAATATAGCTTATACATCAGAATAAAACATAGGCTACAATTTATAAAGATTTTGTGTGATTTGGCCATAATATAACGATAAGTATCAAGTAAGTCGAAAAAATTCCTGCCCTCTGAGAGCTATCTTGGCGTGCGCTGCCTAAACCGTTAGAGTTACACGAAGAAAATGTATCGTGGGACTGTTTGTCTTAAATAGTTCTAAATAAAAGTCCGCGACAGCATATATCTACCTTTTATGTGGAAGCCATTATATCCAAAATAGTGAGTCATAAATACATTTAAATTGGATACTTTTTTTACAATGCACATTTTAGAATACTAAGTTAATTCTTATGAAAATTAATACATTTATCGATTTCAGTATTTAATGTAGATAAACTTTGTCTTTTACACTAAGCAATTTGGACGAATACTACAAAAAAAAAATCATCTGTTCCCTACCTACATTAATTATGTTCGCATAACTCGTCAAAATGTAGGGAACAGCTGTTTTTTTTTTTCGCGATTTCAGGTTTGGTCCCATAGTAAAAGTTGTTCATAAAGATGAGTACAATCCCCCATTTCGAATTGTCGCATGTTTTCAATTTTAACCTGTATTATTAATATCATATTATTATAGTCACCAAAGTGGAACAAAGTGAACATCAACATTTTAAATATTCCCCTTTGTCTCACTGATGGAAAAACTTGGAGGAGCATAGTATTACTGAAAGGCGCGGCGTTAATTAATCATCATTATCATTACAAAGTCATGAGTCATCATGACTCATGAGTCAGTAATACCAACCTACTGCAATTGCAATTCTTTCTTTTCAGAGTGAGTTCCAGCGGTCCCCACAATTTCTTAGATCCACAATTATGCTTCACGGACGGATTCGCGTTCGGAGTGTCAACAGCTTCGTATCAAATTGAAGGGGCTTGGAATGTGTCAGGTTAGGGGCAGTTAATTTAAAAAAAGATTAGAGCTTACACCAGACACACGCCCAACACCGCGGAGTACATCAAACTGCATAGCATAGAACCAAAAAAAAAACGAAGACATGTGACATCTACCAACGTACTGGGCCCACGTGGTGGAATACGGCTCACGTAGTGGAATACGGCCCACGTGGTGGAATACGGCCTACGTGGTGGAATACGGCACGCGTGGTGGAATACGGCGCACTCCCTCTAACAGAGAGGAGGCCTGTGTCCCAGCAGTGGGAACATTATAGGCTGACTATGCTAAACCAAGCTGCCAAACTTAAACCTCGAAAAGTGTATTGTAAATCTAATGATGATAGGTACTGCACACTGCACCCTAATTGCGTTACACACTATCAATCAAAATCTGAATACTTACTTAATTTTGAAGGATATTGCTAATCCATTGTTTCATACGTTCGAGAAATTCGTCTACTCAAGAAAGTAGGTAAATAACGCAATGAATGTTGTTGAACTGTCAAAATGAAAGCCATACGCAATACCCCGCTGGTTGACACGCCGCGTTTATTAATAAGGGCGACAGTGTTTATCAAATTATCAGACAATAGTAGTGTGACCAGACAGTAGTAGCCTCAGAGCCTGTGAACAGTAGCATCAGTCACACCCGCCTCTGTTAGCTTAGTTAACTGACGTAAGGAGGTGACCTCTTAACCTCAGTAACACTATCAATGACGCGCAATTATCCCAAAAATTCTCCACAGTTACCATTTGTTGACTTCATCGCATCTTGTTACCTCGCGGTCACCGTACAGTCACTCACAGTCACACAGATACACTGTGTGTCTGTGTGACACCTATAGTTGAACAATTACATCTGTCACTTAGTCAGAACGGACAACCCTGTTGCCTCAGCCCACGGATATAGTTCGTATCGGATATCTATGTATGATACGATACGTATGTACCTATATATGTATTTATTCTTATATGTATTCTTATGTCTAAGTTATAAATATTTTCTTTTTTTTTTCTGTTACTGCACCTACTGTGTATTGTCTCTGCATCACCCTAAGGTAGACAGTAGACTGGTAGAAAATGCCCAAGGCATTAAGTCCGCCTTTGTACAGTTTTTTTACTTGTGGATAAAGTTTTAATAAATAAATAAATAAAATATCTTCGTTGACCCAAATTGGTAATCATTGAACAACCGGGTGTCAAATTCACCTAAGGTGGGTATAGGTACCGTAAGTTTACGAACCTCATGTGACTTTGACCTTTATTTCCCAGGTAAAGGCGAGAGCATTTGGGACAGATACACCCACGAGCACCCAGAACGGGTGTTCGATCACAAGAACGGGGACATTGCTGATGGGTCCTACTACAAAGTGAAGGAAGATGTTAAGCTGATGACGCAGCTAGGACTCAACTTCTACCGATTCTCCATGTCCTGGCCGCGGATACTACCTCATGGTTTGAGCAAGTGAGTGGTCAGATTAGCTTTTAATTTAATTTGACCTTGCATAACTTTGATACCAGTATAGAGGTATGAGAAACAGGGTGTAAGTTCACTCAGTCCGCAGATTTAAATTACCAAATGTTAGAAGTAGCGAATGTGACATCATACTGAATGGAGAAAAACTAGAATTTGTTGATCAAACGGTTTTCCTGGGAATCACGCTAGACGAGAAATTACAATGGGGACCTCACATAACATCTCTTGCGGGGCGGCTTAGCTCGGCCGCTTATGCTGTTAGGAAGATAAGACAGTTAACAGATGTAGAAACCGCGCGTTTAGTCTATTTTAGCTACTTTTACACCATTATGTCGTACGGCATTTTACTATGGGGTCGAGCTGCTGACATTGAATCCATCTTTATTTTGCAAAAGAGAGCTGTCAGAGCCATTTATAATCTACATCGCCGCGAATCTCTCAGGGAACTATTTAAAAGGATTGATATTATGACGGTACCTTGCCAATTCATTTATGAAAATATTATGTATGTAAGAAAAAATCTACATCTTTTTAATAAAATAAGCGATAGACATAACTTTAATACAAGAAATAAAGATAAAATACATCAACCATTTTTCAGATTAGCCAAAGTACATACATCTTTTATGGGGTACTGTGTTAAATGTTACAATAAAATACCTTGTGATATATTGCAATTAAATGAAAGAAAATTTAAAACTCACATTAAACGTACACTTTGTAAACAAGCATACTATAAATTAGAAGATTATATCCAAGATAAGAACGCTTGGAAACATGCTGGTCCTGCTCCATAGGACAATCTAGAGTCTAGACAAAATCAAACTGGTTGGTAATTTAATTGTAAATTTTTTTATTCTTTTTTTTTACATTTATTACTCACACCCTGACTTATTACTTGTATTTTGTTTTTTAATTAAAATCGTTTTGCTTGGACCATGTTTGTAAATATGTGAGCACCATGTATCTATCAGATAATTAATTTATATGTCATGGTTTCGTTTTTAATTCTTTTACCTATTGTGGTATAGTAATTTTATTGTAGGTGCATCGTCCTCACATGTTATTATATAATTAATGTACCCATGCAAAATATTGTACCTAAACATTTTAAAAGAGTAACGGTGGAGTTTCTTGCCCGTTCTTCTCCATACGAAAACTACCTTTTGGAATGGGCGACTAGAATCAATTCTATTTTAAGATAATTTTTGACGTTCAAAAGTGCCTTTTATGTGCCTATTTGAAATAAATGCTTTGCCTTTGACTTTGACTCATACTCTATAGAAAAGGGAGGATCCTCCGACCAGACGGGTGTTGTGTCTGGCGGGCAACTGCCCGAGAATTCATGTCTGGCTGTTGTATCTATGCTAGTTGCGCGGTAAACTCTGCTTGCGAGATGCAGGATTTGCGTGACATCAGTATGACGCGTTGTTCGCATGTGGCGTTGTAGATACTGCTACACCAGGATGGTCTAGTTGCATGAAAGATTTCACAATCAAGTCATCCGTCCACTGTTTGATAACCACGCGGCCACGCAATTGTGCGTAGCGTAATCGTGGATCACTGTAGACGATCCCGCCAACATGTTCATACATACAAAGCAAAGCTAAGTATAGTTCGTGTCAAATTTTATGGCGGCTCTGAAGTGCGCTACTGTGGCTACTCGCTGCGCAGTACGTGGCAGTACCTCACCCCTCACCCCCGCCGACCCATGAATCGCCGCATATTCCGAGCCGGCTTAAGTTTGAATCGGGCTGTACACCGGCGGTACCCCGACCAAAACCGCGTTTTTCTTCGTTATTCAGAGGCTATTAACTCAATAATTATGAAAAATAAACTACATCTGAAAGCACATTATTAATGTTCGATATCCTATCATCACATTGAATGTTATTATTTGTTTTTATATGTAACTAATACATTTAAAATCTCCTTTTAAAAAAGTGACTGAATTTATTCATTGCATTTCATCTTTTGCTAAAGTTGACGTTCTATTAGTTTGAGGATTTCACCAGTGGATAGATAATAATTTAAAAATCTAAATAATCCATGTTTTAATTTATTTAAAAAGATCGCTATTCTTATTTTATTAAATAATTCCAAACATTTTGCGAGTTTTATGATAAAGGGGCGTGCGCAGGGTACGCCCCGCCGCGCCGCCGCCGCCGCGCCGCGGCATCCCTTTCGTACGAGGAAGTCGTGTCGCTCGCTGTCTCTGTCGCGAATGCTCAAGGTTGTTTGGTCGGGGTACCGCCTTAACCGTTGGCTGCTGTGGAGCAGCGCCTTGTTCAGCCTTGATGATAACTTACAAACTTTACTTTCTTCTCCGCAGCTATGTTAACGAGGATGGCATCAGATATTACAAGGAGTTGCTGGACGAGCTGCATCGCAATCACATCACGCCAGTCGTGACGATGTACCACTGGGATCTGCCGCAATATCTGCAGGACCTCGGCGGATGGACCAACCCGATCATGGCTGACTACTTCGTCGATTACGCCAGAGTAAGGACTAAGACATCAGCTTTTGCAATAATTTAACCAATAATCTAAAGACTTAAATGGGGCTTGGCAAAAATGTGCAAATATCGTGTTTGTTAGTAGGAGGCGAGGTACTGTCAGATCCCGAAGTACTTATACAGGGTGTTACGGAAAGGGTATATCAATACAAACAGGTTGAAGAGTGTATCTGGTCTAGAATGTCTGTACAAAATTTCAGCTCAAAAGCAGTAACTTTGAAAATGCTTAATATTTTTTTATTTCGATAGTTTATTCAATTGAAATCATAACAAAGGTGTCACCGCACTACGAGGGTCATTATCCATTATCTGTAGTGTGTCTGTGCGCCTAGTACACGCACATCACGCCGCCGCGCGCCAGTGCAGCGCCGTGATGTCAAAATAAAAAAATATTAAGCATTTTCAAAGTTAATGCTTTTGAACTGAAATTTTGTACAGAGATTCTAGACCAGATACACTCTTCTACCTGTTTGTATTGATATACCCTTTCCGTAACAGCCTGTAGGTACTTACCTGCATAAGTTTAATTAATCCTAGCATGCGGTATAGCTTAATTATAGTGGTAGACATAACTGCAGTTGCGGCCGTAGTGAAGCCTCCTGATAAGTATCCTGCGTACCACATCATGTACAGACGCCAGCACATCAAGCTACCCGAAACTGTCAAATTTCTCCAATCAACTTTGAACTTTATATTTTAGTGATAAAGTTGAAAATCTGTTAAAGAAATTTGACAGATTGTAGTAGCTTGATGTGCTGGCGTCTGTACGTCTTGTATAATATATGTATATATATATTATATACTTATTTATAGGCATTTCAAACTATGCAAAATCTAAATTCTTTCTTACATTCACCGCAGGTTCTCCTCAAAAATTTCGGAGACCAAGTCAAGATCTGGATCACATTCAACGAGCCAGTTTCCTTCTGCCAAGGCGGCTACGGCGGAGATGACGCTCCAGGAGGCAGGTCCAGTGGCTTCCAGGACTACATGTGTGGCCACAACGTGCTCAGGGCTCACGGCATGGTCTACCGCATGTTCGACAAGGAATTTCGGAATAAAATTGGAGGTAGCATAACATGACAACACATCTATACAGGGTAAAATGAAATAAGCTAGCGAGACTGAGAACGTGATGCGTATCGATAACATAACACAAAAAAAAAATATTTATTACTTTGTTTGTTAGTTTTTTTTTTTTTTTGAAGTCGGTTGTTTTTTTTGTAAAAAAACTTTTATTTTTCACTTTTTAGTTGTACCTACCCTACTCAAATTCAATTAACATTAGTGCATTGAAGAATTGAAGACACCGACTAGAAGAATCATCAAAATTCGCATAGAAATGCCGGAGATACAGTACTTACATTTATGTATATAACTTCGTACATAAGAATAATTATCTAATGTATTATATACTAAAACCTTCCTGAAAGTATGTAGATCACATTAGTGAAAGAATTATCACAAATTGGTTCATTCGTTTTTGAGAAAATCGCGGACATACAAACATACATACATACTTACGGGTCGAATACAGAGCCTCCTTTTTTGAAGTCGGTTAAAAAAGGCCTTTTTTCTTTCTTTACAGAAATCGAAATCTCAGATTTTCCCAACTCGTACTTCAAGTAACAAAACATCCAGCGGCCATTGAACCCCAAAAAAAATATCATATCATTTTTGTTTTTTTTTAATTTATTGTGTTTAGAATTTTAGATATCGATACCCATCATGTCTGCAAAATTTTGCTAGCTAATTTAATTTGACCCCGTATTACCCGAAGGAGGAGGCAGTAGTCTAGTACACCCACATTTCGCCAGCCACGAGGATATTGCTAACAACAAGGCAAAAGCACAAGTGTCGACTTCGCGCCGCTATTGAGTTTCCCAAAGGATAAATCCTATAATACTTTGCCCGACCTGCATAGCTATTCACAAACACTCGATACGCTTCCGTATAGTATCGAACATTAATCATTGTTATCGTAGGAGTCTTCTAAACGCTGTTCACAAGTCCAAAACCCGAAAATTTTGCCAGTTTAAATCAAATAGACGCCCGCTATTCTTCCAACAGCTATTTGCTGTTGAGGGCAAGTCAAATCAGGTTATCGAAATGTCAGGTTTTCAATACGATAGCCTGTCGTATGGTTGAATCTGGGCTCTGGGCGTCGAACCCAAGACCCCGTGCTCAGCCTCGCACTTGCGACCACTAGACCAGCGTAGTCGATTTTGGAATATCCAAGTTATGTTTGGTTTATGATAAAGCCTAGGCTGATAATATAGGTACATAGGAATCTACACAGGAAAAAATTAAATGGCTTTTTGAATGTTTCAGGTCATATGGGTATCACAATAGCGTTCAGTTGGTTGGAGCCAGCCACAACGTCTGCAGAAGACCAGATAGCCGCTGAAACTGCCAGGCAATTCAACGTGAGTTCATTTTGCCTTTAATCTAAAGAGTGCTCGTGACTTTGCTGCAGCATATATTTTTTATTAATTAATTCATGGTTTATAAGGTTGAATGGCGTACCTAATTACAGAAATAATTAAAAAGCCATTGTGTCTCGCGTGGATCCACGTTCGGATAAGAAGGGTAAAAAGCGAAATCAGTAACTTTTTGTTTTGATGTAAGTAGTTTTAATCAGATTATAATTATAATAAATAACCGAATCCTCATTTTTCATAGGTACACTTTTTTGTCAAATTGTCAACAAAAGAAATAAGTTTGCAGGATCGTCGGATATAGTTGAAGTTTAGTAAGAAACCGATGGATGTTCTCGAATAAAATTTAATTTTATTATTAGAAAACAAACGGCTCATTTATCAAATTAAATTTCACTCGACAACATCCATCGGTTTCTTACTAAACTTCAACTATATCCGACGATCCTGCATACTTTACTCTTTTGTTGACTGTACATTGCAGACTCAACAGACTGAGAGGTAACCCTTACATGAGGTGGGTCATGCACCATGAGGTGGGACATGCCTTACATGAGGTGGGTCATGCATTACATGAGCTGGGACATGCCTTACATGAGGTGGGACATGCCTTATATGAGGTGGGTCATGCACCATGAGGTGGGACATGCCTTACATGAGGTGGGTCATGCACCATGAGGTGGGACATGCCTTACATGAGGTGGGTCATGCATTACATGAGCTGGGACATGCCTTACATGAGGTGGGACATGCCTTATATGAGGTGGGTCATGCACCATGAGGTGGGACATGCCTTACATGAGGTGGGTCATGCACCATGAGGTGGGACATGCCTTACATGAGGTGGGTCATGCACCATGAGGTGGGACATGCCTTATATGAGGTGGGTCATGCACCATGAGGTGGGACATGCCTTATATGAGGTGGGTCATGCACCATGAGGTGGGACATGCCTTACATGAGGTGGGTCATGCACCATGAGGTGGGACATGCCTTATATGAGGTGGGTCATGCACCATAAGGTGGGACATGCCTTACATGAGGTGGGTCATGCACCATGACGTGGGACATGCCTTACATGAGTTGGGTCATGCACCATGACGTGGGACATGCCTTACATGAGGTGGGACATGCCTTATATGAGGTGGGTCATGCACCATGAGGTGGGACATGCCTTACATGAGGTGGGTCATGCACCATGAGGTGGGACATGCCTTATATGAGGTGGGTCATGCACCATAAGGTGGGACATGCCTTACATGAGTTGGGTCATGCACCATGACGTGGGACATGCCTTACATGAGGTGGGTCATGCACCATGAGGTGGGACATGCCTTACATGAGGTGGGTCATGCACCATGAGGTGGGTCATGTAGGTACCATGAGGTGGGACATGCCTTATATGAGGTGGGTCATGCACCATGAGGTGGGACATGGCTTACATGAGGTGGGTCATGCCTTACATGAGGTGGGTCATGCACCATGAGCTGGGACATGCCTTACACGAGGTGGGACATGCCTTATATGAGGTGGGTCATGCACCATGAGGTGGGACATGCCTTACATGAGGTGGGTCATGCACCATGAGGTGGGACATGCCTTACATGAGGTGGGTCATGCACCATGAGGTGGGACATGCCTTATATGAGGTGGGTCATGCACCATGAGGTGGGACATGCCTTATATGAGGTGGGTCATGCACCATGAGGTGGGACATGCCTTACATGAGGTGGGTCATGCACCATGAGGTGGGACATGCCTTATATGAGGTGGGTCATGCACCATAAGGTGGGACATGCCTTACATGAGGTGGGTCATGCACCATGACGTGGGACATGCCTTACATGAGTTGGGTCATGCACCATGACGTGGGACATGCCTTACATGAGGTGGGACATGCCTTATATGAGGTGGGTCATGCACCATGAGGTGGGACATGCCTTACATGAGGTGGGTCATGCACCATGAGGTGGGACATGCCTTATATGAGGTGGGTCATGCACCATGACGTGGGACATGCCTTACATGAGTTGGGTCATGCACCATGACGTGGGACATGCCTTACATGAGGTGGGACATGCCTTATATGAGGTGGGTCATGCACCATGAGGTGGGACATGCCTTACATGAGGTGGGTCATGCACCATGAGGTGGGACATGCCTTATATGAGGTGGGTCATGCACCATAAGGTGGGACATGCCTTACATGAGTTGGGTCATGCACCATGACGTGGGACATGCCTTACATGAGGTGGGTCATGCACCATGAGGTGGGACATGCCTTACATGAGGTGGGTCATGCACCATGAGGTGGGTCATGTAGGTACCATGAGGTGGGACATGCCTTATATGAGGTGGGTCATGCACCATGAGGTGGGACATGGCTTACATGAGGTGGGTCATGCACCATGACGTGGGACATGCCTTACATGAGGTGGGTCATGCACCATGAGGTGGGACATGCCTTACATGAGGTGGGTCATGCACCATGAGGTGGGTCATGTAGGTACCATGAGGTGGGACATGCCTTATATGAGGTGGGTCATGCACCATGAGGTGGGACATGGCTTACATGAGGTGGGTCATGCCTTACATGAGGTGGGTCATGCACCATGAGGTGGGACATGCCTTACATGAGGCGGGTGGAGGTGGGCCATTTCCCAGATTGTCTAACACAATTCATTCTTATTTTTTCCAGTTTGGTTGGTTCGCGAACCCAATCTTCTCCAAAAACGGCGACTATCCTCCTATTATGCGAAGCGTCATTGACGACAACTCCAAGCGGCAAGGATTCCCTCGTTCAAGGCTCCCGTACTTCACTCCTGAAGAAGTGAAGATGATGAGAGGAGCCTACGACTTCCTAGGACTGAACCATTATACCACGTATCTCGTTCAGCAAGGACCCAAGAAGATTAGGATCCAGCCATCATACCAAGATGATGTTAATGTTAAAATTCATCAGAAGGATGATTGGCCTAAGACTAATTCGACATGGTTAAAGGTGCGCAGTTTCGAACACTTAGGTTTAAGGGGCTTACAGGTACTAAACGCAAAAAAACGCAAGTTTTAGAAACAATAAAAGTGTATACAGTGGTTTCTATGAACAGAGATTTCTGTCAACAGTGCGTCCTATGGACCGAGATATCTACGAACAATGTTTTCTATCAACAAAGTTTTCGGCGAAACGTGCTGTCTAGGAATAGAGATTTCTATTAGCCATGCTTTCTGTGTGTAGTCGTATCGTACAAGCGTGTTTCTATCTTACGTTCCACACTCTGTCCAGCCATTGCCTGCTATATACTGGTGATGATGAAATTTGGGTGAGGTTGTCGAGATGTTTTTGATCAATAGCTGTTGCCGACACTTGGTTACCACAAGTAAAGCGCGCGTCACTTTGTGAGATACAAACACTGTACTAAGAAAGCCCTAACTTTTCACAGGTAGTACCCTGGGGCTTCAGAAAAGCCCTGAACTACGTGAAACTAAGCTACAGAAACCCCAAGACCCTGGTGACTGAGAATGGCGTGTCCTTCGAGCCGGGTCTGCGCGACTTGAAGCGAATCAACTATATTGACTCGTATCTGCGTGCTTTGCATACAGCTGTGTATAAGGACGGCTGTTCAGTCATAGGGTATGCCTACTGGAGTCTGATGGACAACTTTGAATGGACGAGAGGATTTTCGTAAGTTTAACATTTTATGAATTGAAATAGGGTACATTTTCTTTGATTCTACCCGAGGTTACTTGTCTTGGCTCTGGCACAGATTTTGAAATCTACTGAGCAAAATAGTTGATTGAAATCGGTACAAAGTAAAATTTAAAGGATATTAACACTTCGCTATCGAACGACAAATCGAAATGGGAGATTGTACTCATTATTATGAACAACTTTTACTATGGGACCAAACCTGAAATCGCGAAAAAAAACCAGCTGTTCCCTACATTTTGACGAGTTATGGGAACATAAATGTAGGGAACAGCTGATTTTTTTTTCGGAATTTCGGACTATTGCATGCAGGATATTATCCTGCATGCAATAGTCCTACACAAAATCGGGGTTGTCCTTGGGTGCACTTGCATAGTGCGAACAGGGATAATCGTCGGTTGACGCCTCATTTAATTAAAAACATCTAACGGGCCTCTGCGAGTTGGCTTCGGCCCGTCGTACACCTTCCAAAGGTCCAGCAGCCTAATTGCGGAACGCCAAATCGTCAAATGATTCTGATCAGTTGGCTTCATTTCTATCACAATTGGCTTCATTTTACGATTTTCGAATTGCGAAACTCTAGTTTCTGCGCAGGGCCTTAACGTTCATAATTGGTTTGATAATAAACTAGAGTTTCGCAATTCGAAAATCGTAAAATGAAGCCAATTGTGATAGAAATGAAGCCAACTGATCAGAATCATTTGACGATTTGGCGTTCCGCAATTAGGCTGCTGGACCCCAGAGTCCCGAGAAATGTCAAAAGGTTACAAAATGTGTTTCTGAGAATTTGATATATTTTTATTATTACAGCGAGCGTTTTGGTCTATACGAAGTGGACTACAAGTCGCCGAACCTGACCAGGACTCCCCGCCTGTCTGCTAAATACTTCACCAATATTGCCAGGACTGGATGCTTGCCGAATGACTTCGTAGATTACACTTATACTTAGTACTTATTAGGTTTACATGCAGCTGTTTTATTAAGAACTGGCTTCTGCCCGCGACTTCGTCCGCATGAAATTTCGCCCCCCGACCCGCCGTGTCGCATCCCATCACCCCCGCTATTACTTACTACATTTTCGCTTAGCGTTATTTCCTGTTTTTTTTTTTTTTTTGTTCGGCTATTTAGGATGGTATAGCGTTATACCTTATAACCTTTCTCAAGAATTGGGCTAGTAAATTCAAAAATATATTTTTTTTAATACGACTGGTAGTTCCGGAGATTACCCCCTTCATAAAAGTGGTAAAATTTGTTTTTTTTTGTATACAAACAAATTTTACCACTTTTATAATATTAGTGAGTATAGAAGTATAGATAATAAAAAAAAACTATTAATCTTGCTTTCTGCAGTGAAAAGAGATTTTAAACTGACTGAGACAGAAATTAATTTGAGGAAAGAAATGTAAATGTGTAATTAATCCATACTAACGTTATAAATTAGAATGTGACTCTGTCTGTCGGTGTGTTACCTTTTCACGCCTAAACCACTGAACGGATTTCGGCAAAATTTGCATAGCATCCTGGGGAAGGACTACATAGGCTACATTTTGTCACAAAAATCTTTTCTTTTTTTTTGCTTTATGGGATGTTAATTTGTATGCGAAACCCAGCATTTTCTAAGTTACGTTAGTCAATTTCCGATATCCACGCGCCCAAGCTGCGGGCAGAAACTAGTGTAAGATAATTGTAAAATGTACTAGGAAAAAAATATTTTTATTACCATATAAAATACAAACCAACTGTGAAATAACGCTAGGACATAAGTTTGGATTCCATAGCCTTCCTATACCTTAGAAAATATTGAAAATAAATAATAACATGTTTCCAAAATGTATTCATTTATTTATCTTTATCCGTACTGGGACAACTTAAAATTATTTAAAAGTTTACATGATTGAACCGTAACAATTCAGCTAAAGTTTACATACTAATAAATATTACTCTCTAATAATAATATACAAATATCATTGTATTTACTATAAATAAGTATAAATTTACTTGTAAATTCGGATTTTATTGAACATGGCGAGTTAAACTAAACTCGTTGAAACGTTTCTTTGCAATAAAAAAATATCTTTATGGTTATTCTAAAAGCAAAAATATCGATGTTCATTTATGTTAATTTTTTTCTTGAACAAATACTTTTTTGTAACATTTACTTGTCTATTATTTTTAAAAACAACTGACATTATTAAACTGCTATAATACCCACATTTCTTAACAATTAACATTGTATTGTCTTCGGGTAATACGTGATAATATCCAATTTTAACATTATCAATAATTTTATGTTTGAACATAGTCATGCGCGGTCCGAGGGGGGGGGTCGTGGGGGTCATGACCCCCCCCAAAATCATTCAAGCCGTCAAGAGTCTGAATGATTTACTTGCCTTACTAACTTAAAACTGTACTTGAACCACGAAAACCCCGATTGGCATATTCAAAAACATTAAGAACATCGGCAGACGGGAATGCCGACAAAGTAAAAATGAAATGACAGTGGGTTTTTTAACGCGCCTAAAAAATATTTTCCTTTAAAAAGCCTGTTACAAAAATGTAGAATCCATAGGATTCAAGAGCGAGCGAAGCAAACTCGGGATATTGGGCACCCCGCTCGTACGTAAGGTTGAAAGGCTTAGGTAAGCCCAGATTCCAAAACCTAAACTGCTGTAAAACGAGTGTAAGCTTTTCGTCATAATTCGACAAAGTAAGTTCTCTTTTTGTATGATGGGTAAAAGAAAACCGAGACTATTCAAGGTGGGGTGCTAAAATTTTCAGGCTCGCTACGCTCGGTCTTGGAATTTACATTGGTTTTTGAGCTTTTCTTCAAAAGTTGACAAAGCAAGTAATTCCTAGTCCTTTTGGAATGATCGAAAGAAAATCGAACCTATCAAAAATGCAAAATGCATGCTATCAAATGTGAAAAATTTTCGAGCTCGCTTCGCTCGCTCTTGCATTTTAGATTCTGATAGTTGCTTGAGCTTGCCTGCATAAGTCGACAATGTAACTCCTATTTCTACTTGAAAATATAAAACAAAACCTAATCAAACAGAGGGTTGTTAAAATTTTCGAGCTCGCTTCGCTCGCTCTCCCCACCCTACCCAATCTACCGTTCTAATACATACGACCAATTTGGCAGCATTTAAATAACACTCCCTATATAAAAGCTGCGTCCCTGAATAGCATAAGTAATGTGGAGCTGGATGTGTATATGAACCTTAACATATCATCACACCTTTAATCCCCAAAGGGTTGGGCAGGGGTGTACCTTCATATAGTACTACACCAACATTTCGCCAGTTGTCATAGAGGGCGAGCCTACTGCCGCCAACCGGGCACAAATCCAGACTCCAGCCTGCTTCTGAGAAATTTCGGATAGAAAAACCCTTTAACACTTTACCCGACCTAGGAATCGAACCCAGCTAGGACCTCATGCTCAGTAGTAACGCTTGCGACCACTAGACCAACGAGGAGACGTACCTCCCTTAAAATATTCCTCGGCACCCATGATGACCCCCCCCAAAATCTTGGGCTGCGACCGCGCCTGAACATAGTGTTAATAAAGTTAAACTTAGCCTCTTATCTGATATATTTTTGGCTGTAGCCTCACAAATATTAAATAAACCTACATAATAGTAACACTTTATATTGCTTTCCAGTTTATAGTTAGAAAAATACAGTTTTATTTTGATCAAAATACAAAAGCAAAACTGATCGTATTTGAGACTGTTAAACGATTTTAGCTCTTATCTAAGGTTAAAAGCACAGTATCCGTTCATAAAATTGCGTAATAAATTGTGTGCAATAAAATATGTACGCAACAAAAACATAAAGCAATATATTAAAGGGTTAAACGACACGAATCGTTCACAAAATTGTGGCGTTTTTTGTGTGCAAAGGGTTTTTGAAGTTCCGTGCAATCCTACCCGTTTGTCCGCCATTTTAAATAATAAAAAAATCTATGCAACAAGATGTATGCAAGTTCAAAAAAATAAGGATTTCACAAACTTGTGATCAACTTTGAACGTTGACTCGGAAACGTGACGATTTACGAGGTTTGGTCTAAATATGCTTTCTATTTGCATTGATTTCAGCTATCGATTTATATAGGTGTCATGCGTGGCCACCATTTTAAAAAAAAAAGAAACAAAATGGCGGACAGGTACCGCAAAACGGGGCTACTTTGACTTCCAGGGTTACTTTGACAGGCGTTGGAACTACTTTAACAGAGCGCCAAATTCGGTTTTCACGTGTGCTCAGCAAGTGTGCGTGACCTCGAGTAATATTGCGCGAGGCGCGGGGTGTGGGGAACGCGTCATAGCGTTGTGATCGGCCTTGTCAAAGTAACCCTGGAAGTCAAAGTAGCCCCGTTTTACTGTACGTATGCCAGGCTCCATATAAAAATCTTCAATCCCCGTAATGCATTAATAAAAATGCTCGGATAAATGTAGATTATCAAAAATACTTGATATCCTCATACATTTTCAACACATCTATGCTACACCTAAGATACTGCGCACGAGGTGGTTGTGTTCTAACTATAATAAATACTGTGGCACAGTGTGCGCCGGCGCTTAATATTAACTAGTTGGAACTTTATACGAAGTTGGCGTGGCCGGTAAGGCAAATGGTTTATCCTAATATCTCTCTTATATCTAAATATTATCAAAAATAAAGCCTTTAATAATATTTAGAGTTAGTCCTAAAAAGTCTGGAGCTGTTTTGATAACAACTTACATTCACATTTATTTTTTATTAATATCAATAATTTTTAAAAACACTATATTTCCCAATACTTTTATTGGAAAAATGTGCCAAAAATTGCTACTAAAGCTACGAAGTTTCCCAGAAGAGCGTTTCCGTCATATTTATGACGTCTTGAAAATCTGTCATTTTTACCAGAATTTGACATTAATATGTCAAAAACGCTCTGTATTTTGACATTCCGGCCGCATGTGGCGATCATCGCTGTTCTTCGCTCCGTAGCTTTCCTCAACATGTCTAGTACAGCACCGTTATGTTATAGCACCAAAATTTGTTTGCATTGACAACCTCTTTGCTCCACTACCAACCTAACCACGCCAACGGTTACACGATCTATTTACAAAAGTGTGTTGTGTACCAACATTCAGGCTTGCGGCATTTTGCACTGGCTGCAGTCTTCCATGCCGTCGTTGAACTCTTCAATTTGTAGCGTCATCTCGAAGAAGTTGTATTTGTCGTGGACTAATCTGGTCGCCTCTTCTAGAACTTTCTGGGGGCTAACTCCGGTACCTGTGTAAATAATGAGGATTATAGCTTTATCAAGGTAAATGCTACATTCAAATATTGTCTACTTAATTCCAATGGTTCCAAAAGGTTCCATTCTTCTTCTTAGCGTGTCGATAGCAATCTAAATGTACTCGGCCCAGAATTCGGCCACTTGTTTGGCGCCATCACTAGCGTCCATCAGTTCCTGTAACGTGCAGCTAACAGGACACGCAGGGCACGATATTAAGAGTCCCATCGTTTGTGGAACAGCACCACATTTACACTCCAAGGCGGAGTCGTCTATAAATCTCCACCTGAACAGGTTTTCCTTGCTTCGGCCAACCTGGGTCCGGAGTCTGTTTAAAGACTTCCAGGTTACCCAAGGTAACTCATGTCCAACACAAAGGTTCCATTTAATTTACTTTATGACTGTGAAGATTTCGCCATTTATTTGGTCTTGTTGTGAATGTTGTAAACAGCGATTATATAACGTCAGCAGCATTTTTATATACCCTACTGCTTCTGGCGCTTGTGTGCGCACAAAAGGAGGTAATATTTTAAAACAAACATACTGATTTCCGAAGTGACTGTTTTCTGCCTTATCAATTCTGTCTATAAACATTGTAGTTATTAAATCGCATTATTAATTACTATTGCAATTAATTGCAGCAGAATACATTGAACAGGCTGTTTTTCCGGAGGATTTAGGCAACGAATGCACTTTCTTTGCTAATTGGTAATAATTATGGTATTTTTTTTTTAATCTGCAATTTTCTGCAGTTGTCGGTTTCAGAAACGATTATGCCCACAGATATAGATACACCTAGATAAGGCAAGAGCACCTACTTCGCGTGCTAAAAAACGTATCAGTTTACGATCTAAAATGATAAGCCGCCACTTTCGCGCTCAGTCCTGCGTAGGGTTACCAGGCCTAAAAATGCAAAATCCTGTCAGACATGTCTAAAAATCCTGATTTTGAAAAAAAAGTCCGGTCACGCACCTGTATTAAATAAAAATCATAGTATTAAAGTACGTTTTTATTTACTTATATTATTTAGACCCATATTTCTGGTTGCTAGCAACCGCATGCAAAAAGTTGTTTTTTCCAGCTATTTCGCAATAAAATTGTTCACACGTCACGTGTTTATAGTTATATTGCGTGAGCAATATGGCTCTCACCGACTCCACTGAAAGTCTGTTTCTTTCTTTGGTCCACTGAGAAGTCATGAGAGAAAAGACTCTCTCCACATTTGCGTTGTGTGGCAAAATACTAAAGAAATATTGACAAATCTTCAGAAATTCTGTAACTCTTGAGCAGTCGTTAATTGTAGGTATTAAAAAAGAGACACCATTGCTTTTCAGCGAGCTCATCATAAAAATTGCTCTGCTTTGTGTTCAGAAAATTCTTAAGCAGGCAGAACTCTTCAAATAGTTTTGCGTCATCTACAGGAATTCCTTTGTCCCTCAAAAACACTAGAGCATCTGTGATTTTTTCAAATTGCAGATCCTTCTTTAAACACATCCATTCGAAGCATTTTAAGGATTGTAAGGGTGTTATCCAAAGGTTTATGTAGTTGATACATTCTTCGTACATTTGTTTTATTTCGCTATTTATCTTCGTTTGGTCGTGCCGCAAGTGCGGCACATGAGTAGATAAACCGTACAGAGGCAAAGCTTCCTGAGAACGTGTGATTCGAGCGGTTGTTTGAAGCTTTGCCTCTGTACGGTTTATTTACTCATGTGCTTGTGGTGCGCTTGCGTTCCGGGAGCAGTGCGTGCGGCACCCGCTTGAGTGGGCGGAAGAACATGCAAGTATGACAAAAATCCGGTCTGACGTAAAATCCGGGCGGAGTCCGGTCTAACACGTAAAAATCCGGTCTAGACCGGCTTTATCCGGTCAGATGGTAACCCTAGTCCTGCGTACTGCTGGCTGGGTGAGCGTGAGCGAGAGAGCGCGAGCTTGTGACGTCATAATAGGTACTCAAAAAGTGGCACGCTTAGTTTTCATACAGTTCGTGATACTTGCGTTATCTAGGTATATCTATATCTGTGATTATGCCATTAAAAACAGAGGTTCAGTACTGTAAGTAAATATAAGCGTTACTTACGGATAGCCAGATGCGCAGACAGCGCGGTCTTGTCGAGCGACAACGCCCACATGCGCAGGTTGTGTATGCGCACGACGCCCGGCAGGGACAGGAATGTGTTCGCTACGTCCTGCGGGGACACATATTAGGTACAGTATTGTTCTCTCACGAAGCGACGCGCGCTTTACTTGTGGTAACCAAGTGTGCAAACACGCTGTGCGGTATGTACGTGTAAGCGCAGGAGCTCTCGGTACCGTCCGAGACAATGGCGAAGTCGAAAGTGTGTGTTTCTGAAGCGTTACTGCTGAGCATGAGGTCCTGGAGCCGTATTATGACGATTTAACCTTTTGAACGCCAGAGTATAAACGTATCGCCGTACCCTGACATCGACATCACGGCGCTGCACTGGCGCGCGGCGGCGTGATGTGCGTGTACTAGGCGCACATACACACTACAGATAATAGATAATGACCCTCGTAGTGCGGTGACACGTTTGTTATGATTTCAATTTAATAAACTATCGAAATAAAAAAATATTAAGCATTTTCAAAGTTACTGCTTTCGAGCTGAAATTTTGTACAGAGATTCTAGACCAGATACACTCTTCAACCCGTTTGTATTGATATACCCTTTCCGTAACACCCTGTATGTGTGAGATGTTATGTTATGTTTCAAATGTTCCAATTTTATTTTCTACCATTTATTAGAAAGCTACATAGTACTCAGTCAAGGTGTGTGGTTACTGAGAAACTAGGCACAGGATACATAAAATAAAAATTATTTGTATTTTTAAAATAATTTTATCATAACTGGGGTTTTTAGAAATCAAGACAGGATAAGAAAAAAATGATAGGATATAATATAGTTACCTGGAAGTCAACGCCTCTGGGCGATCCCTCCATGAGCACCAGTAGCGTGTCCTTGATGATGTTGAAGGTGGTGATCAGAACCAGCACGGAGAACAGGAAGGTGCAGATCGGGTCTACGAGGCTCCAACTCGGCTGTGGAAAGAAAAAACATTATGGCGTATTTTTATGGGGTTGCTTTTACTAGAATTAGGGGGATACTTTACCAAAATATCAAGTTTTTTAATATCATTTGGTTAAACACCATTTTTGGATCATTTATCCTATTAAAAACGTACCTACGCAAAATATGCGCTTTGAAGTGCTCTGCTCTGTAGGAAGTCTCCGAGCACGTGTATGAACGCTGCCCTGACTTTATAAGTTATAAGTGACATGTGTCACGTTTTGTCTTACCTTAAAGTAAATAACAATGGCCGCTATCAGCACTCCGAAGCTCTGCAGGAAGTCTCCGAGCACGTGTATGAATGCTGCCCTGACTTTATAAGTTATAAGTGACATGTGTCACGTTTTGTCTTACCTTAAAGTAAATAACAATGGCCGCTATCAGCACTCCGAAGCTCTGCAGGAAGTCTCCGAGCACGTGTATGAACGCTGCCCTGACTTTATAAGTTATAAGTGACATGTGTCACGTTTTGTCTTACCTTAAAGTAAATAACAATGGCCGCTATCAGCACTCCGAAGCTCTGCAGGAAGTCTCCGAGCACGTGTATGAATGCTGCCCTGACTTTATAAGTTATAAGTGACATGTGTCACGTTTTGTCTTACCTTAAAGTAAATAACAATAGCCGCTATCAGCACTCCGAAGCTCTGCAGGAAGTCTCCGAGCACGTGTATGAACGCTGCCCTGACTTTATAAGTTATAAGTGACATGTGTCACGTTTTGTCTTACCTTAAAGTAAATAACAATGGCCGCTATCAGCACTCCGAAGCTCTGCAGGAAGTCTCCGAGCACGTGTATGAATGCTGCCCTGACGTTGATGTTCTCTTGATGGTGTTCGTGGGAGTGGGATGTTGAGCTTTCTGCGTCTGAGTCGCCGCGTTCCTTCTGTAAGTATTTGAAACGAGATAAGCATGTTTCAGTTTAGATTATGTTGTACCCTTGGTAACTAAAAAGCGATGTGTAAAATAGAAGCTTAATGTTTTTTTTTTTCAACAAGATCTGTACAAATAAATAAAATTTTTGTGTCTGTTTGGTGTTGTACTTCGTAGCACGACCATGAACACATTCATTATAACTTTTGATCGTAATAAAATCCTTTTAATTTATACTATTTTATACCACTAATTAGAAATTTTATACCTCTCAATTATCCCAGATATATAAAATTCTAGCTGGTATTATAGCTTTAGATGGTAATAAAATCCTTTTAATTTGTACTATTTTATACCACTAATCAGAAATTTTGTAGCTCTCAATTATCGTAGATATACAGGTCGTGCTGGGAAGATTCCTTCCCAGACCTATATATCTAGGATAACTGAGAGGTACTTCTGTAAGTTTGTTCCGGCTAATCTCCGAAACGGCTGGACGGATTTTGAAGATATTTGGTATGGGAATACTTTTAAGCCTAGGGAGGACATAGGCTTTTTATCGACATACCATGTAAAAGCTAGTGGTTAATAAAGCTTTGAAGCTTTAGGCAGCAATATGTTCTTCCAGCACTTACCATCCATAAAAAAAAGCCCTTACCTTGTTATTGAGCACGGGGTTACTGCTTCCGTGGGAGTGTCCGTGTCCGCCGCCTCCGCCGTGACTGTGTCCGTGCTGGTGCAGCGTCAGGCCCATGCTGTAACACAGGCAATACAATGTTAATTATATTCAAAGGAAACTGCTTCTTATGTCTTCTACCATGCTGTCTGAGGCAGGCGATAATTTTTGACATCCACACGGTCGAAGCCGCGCACAGAAGCTAGTGTGACATTCACAAAGGACTTTACTTAGTCACACTGAAATTATAAAGGCGAAAGTTTGTGAGTATGTTTGTATGTTTGTTACTTCTTCATGCAAAAACTACAGAACGGAGTTGGATGAAATTTGGCACACAGATAGTTTATAACCTGGATTAACACATAGGATACTTTTTATCCCGATATTCACGGGATCGACACTTATGCGGGTGAAACCGCGGGGCGCTGCTTGTAAGTTATATAAGTATAGTGCGAATAAGGCCCACTTGCACTACACATCATTAAATACGATTAGCGCTAAACTAATTTAAAACATTATTTTATTTCTATCAGTTGCACATGACAGAGACAGAACGGTGTTTTAAATATCGCATAATCAGCCTACAATGTTCCCGCCAGACACAACACCCGTCTGGTCGGAGGATCCTCCCTTTTCTATGGAGGACGAGTGAACTTTACCTACACCTGCCTTATATCTCTATAGATCTTACCTGAATTAAATGATTTTTATAGTTTATGACAACTCACACAAGGTTAACAGCGACGCCAACAGCGGAGGTGATGAGCATGACCATGGCGTTGATCTCGAACTCCTGGTAGATGACCCTCTGCACCGCCATGTACACCAGTATGCCTGTCACCACCCAGATCAGTAGCACGGACGTCAGGGCGCCTATGACTTCTGCACGGTACCAGCCGAACGGCATCCTGGAAGAGACAAGATATGACGTCATCACGCCTGTTAGGGTTTGGTAGAGGAGTCCCTATAGGACACCCACATTTCGCCAGTTACGTTTAGAATAGAATAGAATATAATATTATAAACAAAATATTAAACTTTGCCTAAAATAAATCTAGTGTATAACTTATAAAGGGTTTTTCAACAAGAACTTTGTTTTTCAATTGGGGCAGCAACAACAACATGACAGTTTTGAGATTTAGTTTTTGTACGTATTCGTAGTAGATGCTTTGGCAATTGTTACAATGAATTAAATTTCGCTCGAAAATTGAATTTAAATAATTAAAATCCACTATGAAAATGGTGGTTCTGTTAAAGTTACATTTAAAATTCGTGATATTTTCGGACAACATAATCGTCTTTCTGAGACTGCTATTAAGAATTATGTTATGTTAAGCAATTGCTCGCTTGGTTATGTTAAGGACAGAGTCTATACGGAGCCAATCGAATCAATTGCAGCCTTAAAACTCAAAATCCGAGGTGTGATTAACGAAATAGAACCGCCATTTTGCCAAAAAGTGACTAAAAACTTTGATGAAAGAATTGACAGTCAGCGAGGTCATGGTGGACATTTGCCAGATATCATTTTTCATTCATATTTGCCAAACTTTTCTCTTCGTAATACAATAAAAATTTGAATCATCTTCATCTAAATTCTTTGTTTTATTTTGTTTTAGAAAACAAAGTTCTTGTTGAAAAACCCTATATATATTGGTTAAAGGCCTAATGAATACAATAGCGACCTGCCTGATGCAGGTTTATTCAAACCTGTGTTTCAGGCCATCACTTTACATAGATTTACTTATTGCAGTACTTCTAGCAATTTTTCCGTATCTGAGTAATTAAATGTCGCGTTTAAGTCCCATGTAAAAGGGGGCGAACCTATTGCCATCAACCAGGCATAAATCCAGGATCAGAGCTGCTACTGAGAAATTCTACATGAAAAAACCCAACCCGGGAATCGAACCCAGAACCTCAGGCTTAGCTATAGCGGTTGCTACCACTAGAGCAGCGAGGCAGGCACAGCAGACAAATCCAATTATGATGCCTTTCAAATCAAAATTCAATTCCACTCGACTTACCGTCTTGTAGCAGGCCTGCTCGACACCCATAGTGAGAACAGCGATATCATAAAACTAGCGAAGTCTGTGAGGAGGTGGGCAGCATCTGTGGCTATCGCTAAACTGTTGGATAAGTAACCACCTGCAAAGAGAAAGGTGCAGGTTATGAAGATATAACTGGTGGACGGAGGACAAGTTCGATAGGGGAAGTCAACTATAAATTCTCGAAGTCTAGTCGCAGCCTCATCCCGGCGACAAACAAATCTTCGCTCAGACTTTTACCTTCACGGAAACTCACACACTCACAACCAATGACATTAAATTATTTACTTGACAAAAATCTCTTTGCTCACAACACAATACACGCTTTACTTTAGGTGAATATTTTAATATTACGCGACGTTTATATACGTCGCTTCTTTAATATTCACCTAAAAGTGCGAACCTTTTAGTGACCCTCTATGATCGTAACTAGATTTCTTAGATTTTTGAGTTAAGTCACTGCTATTCTGAAGGTGCGGTATGTTCTATGTAAGCCATGACCGACATCGTGCACTATCAGTATTCCATACAACGTCAAAATTATATAAGCCCTTTGATATTGCAACCATGTTTCATGTAAACAATAAGAAAATTGGACACGCGCCATTTTCGATAACCCACATTCAGATTACACGGTCACTTATTTGAAATTCTTCTAACGTACAGACAATTATGCAAGCTATTGTTTTCGCAAACGAATTTTTTATTGCAAATATATTGACGTGTGTATTGGTGCTATGTGACGTGTGGTGGCCTGTTGCAAAATAAAGATTACCCCTTATCTAAAAATTTAATTATTTCATATAATTATACAATCGACCGCGCGTCGGCGGAAACATACACTAACCTTGTACTGCAGGGTAATTGCGTACACACTTACAGTAGCAATGACTTTAATTTTGACAGTTCAACAACATTCATTGCGTTATTCAAATTGTTGAGCAGACAATTTTTTCGAACATATGAAGCAATGGATTAGCAATATCCTTCAAAATGATTTAGGTTGTGATTGAAAGTGTGTCTTGGATTAGTGTCGCAGGAAGAGTTAAAGGACCAAATGCGGCCTTCACGTACATAGTTTATATCAAAGAGGTTCTTACTCACCTACAATTTCACCTATCATAAATACAACACACAGTATGCTGGCTATGATCAACTTTCTTCGCGCCCGTTTGTCGATTTCTTCGTTCCTCGATCTGTGGCAATGTCCTGAAACAATTGTTGATGGTTTAAAATGAGGTTGTTACCTAAAGTACATGGTTAAAAAAAAAGTATTTGACTGTGTCTTTGACTGAATTCTGCTGTTTCCACAGACTAAGAAGAGAAGAGGTTATGGGCCGTGCCCATTTATAATTCGAGTTTTAGTAAAAAAAAGTAACAATGAAAAATGTATAGTCTCATAATTATATCACCTCATATCAAGTACATCAAATCTAAAAGGAAGAGAAAATTATGAAGATTGGGCGTTCGCCGTGGAAAACTTTTTGATTTTGGATGGCATGCAACAATGCGTCACAAAAGAAGATGATCCAAACGACGCGAAAGCACAAACAAAAATAATTTTGACTATTGATCCCAGTTTATTTGTGCATATCAAAAGTGAAGTTACGGCATGCAAAAGGATTGCAGGCAGAGTTAATAATCGCATTGCTTCGTAATCTCATCTATCCGTCGAGAAAATTGTGGCTATATGTCTTAATACGTGACTTCAATATAAGAAAAGAGTCAAAGATTGAATAATACAGTATTCTTAATCAGTGACGAGGAGATTTGTTCATTATTAGTGGCGGGAGTGCCTGAGAAATTCGAACCCATGATCGCGGTTGAACACGCGGTGGTTGAACGCATTGTAACGGCCGACGCTATCATAAGCAATTTGCTAGATATGGAAGACTGAAGAGTTTTTGCCTCTGGTTCCACCATAGATACACTATAATATTATAGTTCCACACAAAACCCGTTCTTGACAAAAAGTTGGCAACCTAAAAACCAACTACCAACCATGGTATTGTACCATGCTACCAACCGTCAACATCAAATTTCAAACCAACTGTCAAATTATATAAATGTAAGCAGATGGGATATTTTATGAATAAATGCGAAAATATACCAAAAAAGGAATTTATAGCATTTAGTGGCGTAATTCTAAGTGGAAACTTTAGTCAAACTGGTACGTTGATAGCGGTGTCAGTTGCCGTCTAACATTCAAGAGACTGGTTGTTCAATAGGTACCACAAAAAATCGAGGATATTGTTATCGCTCTTAAATCGATAGTTCTCGTCAAAGGCAGTGTAACAATAGCCGGAGATACTGTTGTGATTAAGGAGGGGATTGAG
Organism: Amphipoea oculea; assembly: GCA_945859645.1. NCBI lineage: Eukaryota > Metazoa > Arthropoda > Insecta > Lepidoptera > Noctuidae > Amphipoea > Amphipoea oculea. Next base: position 2,758,150 of record OX243862.1, read on the forward strand.
AAGAAGCAAGATGCAATACGCATGAATATAAATGAAGGCACAAATGTCGCCATAGGAAATGAAGAAACCACCCAAGAAGTGAGGGACATAAGTAATACAAGAAGACTGGAGCAGGAGCCGTGGAGGAGGAAGAGGGTAGCGCCGAGCACAGAAGAGGAAAGTTCGAACTCTGTGGAGGAGGACTTTCAGGATTCTTCCGATATAACAGCGGCTGAGCCGGTGCAACAAGGGCCAAATGTCTGGAAGGTGTTGAGTCTGGGAAAATGGCTGAGGCTTCTACAGCGCTGCCTTTTAAACAACTTGATCGATACGACTTCAGTTATGTGAGCAGTGAATTAAGTGCTACTGCTCTTGAAAAAGTGTTCAATGGACCTGAAAGTGAACAGTGGAAATTAGCCATTCAGAGTGAACTTAAATCCTTTGAAGACCATGACGCTTGGGTGCTAGTGAATGGTCCACCTAGTGGTACAGTTGTGCAATCTACAATAGAAACTGATAATAAAATAAGATATAGAGGAAGGTTGGTCGCGAAGGATTTTACGTAAAGGCAAGGTATTGTTTTCAATTAACTTTTTCACCAGTCCTGAGAAGATGTTACGGCTGAAACGTGTGATCATGGCTTAAAAAATTCATCGAGAGCGAATATCAACGAGTTGATGATTTTTTACAATCTTTAGGTTATAGAAAGTCACAACTAGAGCCACGTTTGTTTAAATACAGATATAAAAATCATCATTGCATTACCTATATGTTGACGATTTCTTTGTTTCAAATAGTGAGGAAGCTACTACTATATTAATTTAAAACATATTTATACTTATTTTATTAAAGTGGGAGTGTTGATTGAATGTTACAAAATGAGGTTGTTGTTTCTTCGTGTATCTGTTTATACTTTTTTTTTTAAATAATCTTAGTGAATTCTGCTGTTTTATTATAACAATCAACATTATTATTAGGTCCTTACATATGAAATTGGCGTTTTGTATGGAAGGAACAAAAAGTCGAATATTTTTTAATATAATATATTTAATTAATCAAAGTATGAACCATTGTTTTCAATGCACTTTTGCCATCTTATAGGTAGTTCATTGATCCCTTTACTAAAAAAACCAGTCGGACGGGAATCAATAAAATCTTTGAAGGCGATTTGGACTGCCCCATCGGAGTTGAATTTTTTCCCTTGCAAAAAGTTATCCAAATTGCGAAAAAAATGGTAATCTGTTGGAGCAAGGTCCGGGGAGTACGGAGGATGTCTAAGACATTCCAATTCAAGCTCTTCTAATTTGGTAGCCGTCTGTTGCGCAGTGTGTGGTCTGGCGTTGTCGTGCTTTCAAGCTTTTTAATCTTCCCAATTTGCTTCAAGTGAATTAAAACAGTTTTATCACTAACATCGAAGCCTGCAGCTAACTCGGACGTGGTTTGCGATGGGTCCGCTTCCACAATAGCCTTCAATTCTCCATTATCAACTTGGGTCTCAGGCCGTCCACGGGGCTTGTTCTGCAGGTCGAAATTTCCAGAACGAAAACGTTGGAACCAAAAACGAACTGTGTTTTCTTTTGCAACATGACCGCCATACACATCATTCACCCTTCGAGTCGTTTCCGCAGCACTAGTGCCACGGCGGAACTCGTACTCGTAAATAATGCGATATTTTAAATTTTCCATTTTGTAAAATGAGTGACGCAAACAGAAAAAACAGAAGAAAAAAAACAAATGAATGACGGTCATCGAAGCACAAATACATGAGTAAATAGCTGTACAAATTTGAATTTGGAATTCCTTACCAAAGAGGAGAAATTCGTGATTAAAGTGGCCAGTACGAAAAACGCCAATTTCATATGTAAGGACCTAATATTACTAACACTTATCAAACATGAGATAAGAATAGTAAACATAACACTGTTTAAACACAGGTAGCTGACGTCAGTTATTGTTGTAGAAATAATGAGAATGTCTGAGAAATAGAGGAAAGTATTAACAAAAGGAGTCACGAGCTTGATTTTGAGTAGAAGGTAAAACTACTTGCGATTAGTACAACTAATTGGAATATAGCAAATAATAACCATTTATCTATAAACTATCCTTAGTTAAGTACTGATTAGCGACTTTAAGCAACATTTATAAATAAACCCCTAAATGGGATTATAGAAGACAACACTTAAAGTAACAAAAAAAACAAGAGTCAATTTTCAATTATTCACCCTGCACTAAAAAATCGTTTTAAAATAATATTCTTCTGGAAAAGTTATTAAGTTTAGATAACCACAAACCCCATAAATTATGCCGTTTGCAACACAATGTAAACTAATTACGAAGGTGAAACACGTAGGTGGTCCAAGCGAGCCAGATGTCAAGTAAACTGATATTAAAGAGAAGAAATCTGACCTATGAAGATTTACAAGACCAAGTGAAGTGAACAGAACAACAATATGGGGAACAGACTGCGAATTAATAAACCACATCGAAGGAAAGGTAATATAACCCCGTATGCCTGTTGATGCTTTTATGAATCTGGAAGAGTGGAACACAAGTCATTATGTATGCTTACGTAGGTATTATCGAACAAAATATTTTTTCAAATGTTATGTACCGATTTTGTTACACGTTTATCTTAAATTTTACAATATTTTCCCGACCGTGACATTGCTTTGTAACAGTTGACATTTATCTCACTTTATTTATACTTGGTTGACGGTAGATTTAAGAAACTTGAAGCTTAAAGTAATCAGGCTTTTCATAATTCGTAGATTACTTAAATCTTAACTGCAGTTAGCCAAACACTCGACTATCGCATAGATTCATTGCAGTCTATGATCGTAGCTTATCTATCAGATTGATAACTCCCTCTGCAGTTTTAACCGCTCCATCAATCAAGTCTACGATCTCTGCCCTACAGTTTAGGGTTCCAATTCAATCAACCCCAGCCCCATACTCACTTTCAACCTCTGATATGCTCCCATTGTGTCCGTCCCCGTTGTCTCCATCGGTACTGGTTTCTATGACCGCACAGCAGCCTGTGGATGGGTTGCCGTGCACACAGAAGATGACCCGGCGACCCCGCGCTGGGCTGTCTGTGCCGTACGATACTTTGCCGTCTTTGAACCTGGAAAAGAAGGAGAATACTTTGAGTACGTTGTATAAGCCAATTTTTTTTTTAAATAACCTTTGATTTTCTTGCTGGCTCTTCTCCATAGAAAACGATCAATTTTATTGGAACCGTGCGCCTATAATCTGACATTTCATAAGTGCCCAATGTGCCCATGTAGGTTTATGTAAAATAAAATAATTTGAATTTGAGTTCATAGGGAAATATATATTTCATGAAATATATCTTATCCATAAAAACCTTTAAATTGGACTAAACCGATAATGGTTAAAAAGCCTCTTGACCAAATGTCGTCGAGTCTAATAAAGGATTGCCACCGAAAGAATTTAAAAAGGGTTTATCCGAGGCAGAGGCTGGAATTTGCCATATCTCAGGTAAACGAACGAATTTGTTGTTGTATTGAATGCTTTGAGAATGTAGAGGACTTCCTTGCAAGCAGTGCGCATACTGACAATCACGCTTTGAAGATTTAATAAATCGGTTGGGCTTGTTATGCTTCCTTAATAAAATTCTAGATTGTTGTAGTCCGTTCCACACCTATATGACACATTGACACCTATGCATGGCGATATAGCTTAACATTTTAAATTGAATTAGATCAATGAAGTAGGACGTGGGACTTAAGGTCAATTGTCTGAAGGTGAAGAGCATTTAATTGAAAAACCCGGGAACTAGACAGCTGTGCGGAAAAACGGAATTCAATTGGTTCCGCTTCATGCTCGTTTGCATTGTTGATATTTGTGCTTTGACCCGTGCAGCATTTTGAATCAATTTGGCGTTTTCATCAAATTGCCACCCTAACTATACATAGTACTCGTATCTATCTATTATTGCTTTTTACATGACATTGTATAATTTTGTGTCAGGTTACGAAGCAGTCGTTTTAATTTGTGAATTCCACAGTTTATCTTTGGTCTAGTAAACAAGTTTCAATTTCGAAGCCATTACTAATTTTAAGATGAAACTGGCATTCATTTCATCACCTTTTCAAAGTGGATAATGGTTTACAGACGAAGGTTGGCTCGTGAACGTAGTTAATTCCGAAGCCAAACCAATTTAAAGAAGGTATAGAAACACAAAACAATTTAAAGAAAAAAGGTGAACCAATCGCAATCAATGAGACTCGATGAGTCAAAGATGTGAGCCAGGTTTGAACCATCACCGAGCCAGTTATTGAATTAAGAACCTAACCGTTATAGAAATGCAGTTCTTTATACAAAAACGGTAGCTTAGTTCAGTGCTAAGTTTTCATTAAGAACTTTCGAAATACAAATACTGGCTGACAGTATGGGTTTATTGCACTATGTGTTGCCCATGGTCCACCCGCCTAGTTCACCTAGGTGGACTATGGGAAAAAACCCAACACCTATTTGACTGGCCAATTCTTCCCTTGCGGTAGGGCTAACGCCCGCCTGGTTTGCGACCCCCCTCCCACCGGAGTCCGGCGTCAAACAGCCTGCTGTGTTTCGTCGATGCGTGGGAGTTCCAGTGCCTTTGGCATCTTCTGGGCACGCTCGTTCCACCATAGACCTTATCCATCGCTTTCCATCAGGCGTGATCGAGGTCAAGAGAAGGCCCATTCAGCAAAAAAAAAAAATAACATAGTCCACCAGAAAGTCCGTATTATGTTTTCTAGGTGGACTATGGGAAATTAAACAAACTTGTATAATTATACAGGTCAGTGGTTTATTGTCACAACTCGAGTTTTAAATACGCAATGAAAAACAGTGATTTCGAAGTCTTCTGACCATATCGATAGGGAACAATCCCTAATGCCACATGCCATGGAACCACGGGGAATGAAAATTACCCATGGACCCGGTAATGGGTCGACCCACCGGGACCACGGGTAAGGAGTGCGATTTCCACTAGCTAGACCAAACAGACGATCGAACGTAATGATAATGTAAACAAAAATCACTAACTGAACAAATGATCGTAGTAACCTACGGTAGGTAAATACGAGTAGTGTAAACAATTATATTATCTCATGTCTGCAACCATAACAGACTCTGTTTAGGCAGGCCGCATACGTCCGGTTTCCTGATTCGGACAGATTCGGAGACCCCGAATGCACGCATTTCATACAAAATGTTCTCTCCAGCGCACACGTACTTAAATTTTCCGTCCGGGTGTCAGAACGGAAAATTTAAGCACTTGTGCGCTAGTGAGAACATTTTGTACGAAATGCTTGCATTCAGGTTTCCGAATCTGAATTCCGGATCAGGAAACCGGACGTTTGCGGCCGGCCTAATAGTCGCTGGGAAAATCCATTTACAATATTTGTCAGAGGACCAACAATGGAATAACTACTATATTAGAGCCAGGAATTTGAGATAATTTTCAAGTTATGGAACAACAAACTGAATGTCATACTTAACAAAGTTCAATTCCATTGCAACCAAAAACTTATCAGGACCTTTTTGCTACAAATGGTCACTCAAAAATCAACTTAAAATACATTGGACTAAAGTAGATAATTGATTAAGTGGCGATAGAATGTAATATTATGACCACTGCTCGTAGGTACTTAAAACCATAGATATTGGGTAAAACTGAAGGATCCCCTTGATTAAATTTGAAAATTCCATCGTGGTGTGGATACGAATAAATAAATAAATAAAATCCTCCCGACCGTGGCCAATCTGAACGTAGATTAGCCCAGTACGCAGGAGACATTTTATTATATTGCACAAGTGTGTGCGCAAACAGAGCCTTTGATTCGAGTATACAGGGTGTCCCTGGAAGTATGGATCAAATCGAACAGGGGCGTGGGCAAGGTCATTTCCAAACTTTTTAACCCTGAGAATGTCAGTGAATTTTTTTACGGTTCAAAAGTTATGACCGAATTTAATTTTTTTTTTCAATCACTTCGCTTAGTGTTCAAAGACATTAATCATAAAAAAAATACTATCAGGGCTATCTAAAAAAAAAAAATTGATAGCCCTGATAGTTTTCACAAATTCGATCTTTCTTCTCTTTTTTTTTATTTTTTTTTAGTATTTTTTTATGCTAAAACGTTTGGAAATAACCTTGCCCACGTCCCTATTCGATTTGATCCATACTTCCAGGGACACCCTGTATAATCAAAGACAGGAGTAAACTCTGTGTCTTTGTTTTCATCAACTCATAGTCCGATGGAACGGCATTCCGATACGGCCGGAGAGATTAGGCGCAGGACCAACGGCTTTACGTGCTATCCGAGGCACGGGGGCTTTACACCACCAACTTCTAAACTCCGGGCTGCTCCTAAGAAATTCCTACTTAATGGAAAAACACCAATAACACTACCCACCTGGGAACCGAACCCAGGACCCCACGCTCAGCAGTCGACCACGAGACCAAAGGCAATAACTTCAAACGAAACATAACGAAGCAAATCCTCGGCTGAAAGTTAGGATCGATGCATTCTAAAGAACATAAAATGCTTGGTGATGCATAATCAGCCTATAATGTTCCCACTGCTAGGACACAGGCCTCCTCTCAGTGTGAAGGAGTGGGCCGTAATCCACCACGCGGGCCCAGTCATCATCATCATCATCATCATCATTTCAGCCGAAAGACGTCCACTGCTGGACATAGGCTTCCCCCAAGCACCTCCACTTCGACCGGTTTTCCCACCGACCGGCGGGCCCAGTGCGGGTTGTTAATGTCACATGTCCTCGAATTTTTGGTTCTAGTACACGTCGGTTTCCTCACGATGTTTTCCTTTACCGTTTTGAGAGCAGTGGTGATGAAATAATTTACACAAAGCGCCCTTCATGGTTCGGTTCGAACCTACGACCTACAAACCCTACAAGTCACGGCCGTTACCACTGGGCAACCACTGCTCAATAATTCTGATTTGGTGATGCATTCCATGCATTTTCCAAGCATTTCATGTAGTTTAATGTAATGTAATTAATTTCCACTTCACGTTTACTCCCATGCGGTGGAATATTTCCGTAAACGTTCAATTTTGAGAGTACACAGACAATAGACAATCACAGGTAACGGACAAACAAGTAGATTATCCCATTTGTGCAGCTCGCCAATCACCGCATAACTACGAGTTTACTGTCATCGCTGGCTATCAAGTCATCAGGCCAACTGTTGCTTTGTTCGGTACTGTTGATACCTATTGTGATAGCCTATATTTTCATACCCACCCACAGCTTGGTATGAAAATAGATTTTCTAGATATTTTTCTGTGGTTTGGTTTTTTATCAAACGGAAGTGATATTATAATAGAAAATGCCCAAGGCATTAAGTCCGCCTTTGTACAGTTTTTACTTGTGCATAAAGTTTTAATAAATAAATAAATATTACATTTTCCTGTTTTGTTTGAGTATCATCTTGTCTTGTGCCTTGACCTGAGTATTTATTTTATTTGGGAAAAAAAACGATATTACATTAAATATAACACTTATCAGTAAGGTACATAATTTAAAACAAAATCAATGTAATAACCACAACATTTTCCACATATTAACAAAGAAGTATACTATGATGAGGACTTAAGGTGCCACTATTCGATATTTTTTCCATACAAATTTCGGGAGAGTATTACTCCACTGTTTGACATTGTACATCCAAAGTTAAACATTGTATCGTTTTGTCTAATTATTAATTGTGTCTGTACGGAAGCAGAATTGTAAAATAACAAGCCATTTAAAAGTTATGAGCCAACAAAGATTCGTTTTTCTTGCTATTTTTAACGTAACTTTGGGTGTAAATAAGTAATAAAAGAAATGAAAAATATTAAAAATTAAATCCGTACCGACAAAGCTCAGTTATCGAAGAGTGCAAAATGCTTTATTTGTGATTGATTTATGTAGTGGATTTTTCATAGAACTCGATTTCCCAAAGCACTTTTCAAACATTTTTATGCGCCTATCAGTTCGGAACGGTGTTTCTGTGCGTGAGAACTAGATGTTGTGCTTGTAGATTAGCGTCTAACTGCTCATCACTGATACTAGCTCCGTCAGACACGAAGCCAAGTTAGACAGCGTGATTTTGGCCATGACCACCAGTGAGTTCGAGCTCGCGTTTAGTTTACTCTTAACGGTAACGGAGTATTATTATTTTCAAAATTTGGAGTTGGGTAACATTTAAAATTGCTTCTTCTGAGTCTTCATCTTCAATCAAAGAAATTTAAAAAACAATATAAGGGAAACCTTGAAGATATAATATAGAAACCGTACAGGTACTATACCTACGGGTTTTGATCGCCTGAAACCTTCGTATAGGTACCTACACCCGTATAAATATATGCGTTTTCAGACGAGACAGCCCTCATGATAACTACAGCATGTGTTATTGCCATTGAAGCACGAATTTGTGCCTTCCAACTATTATCTCAATCTAGGTTACTGGAGCAAGCACGGATTGTCTTTGTATAAATTATATAAGCGCCTTACACATATTCCTATCTAATTGTATATCTGTAGATAATTTATTAGTAAGTATTAATATTGTCAATGTACAGCGATGTCTTTGCATGCAAATCATGTGTTATCGTGGCAAATATACACGATATAATTATGTAGTATTATAAACAATATAGGTATTAGGTACCTTATCGTTAGCTAACAGCACCATCATGAGATTACAGCCTTTTAAAGTTGATTTGTGTGAAGTCTGACGATGCCTGCTAAATTTTTAACTAAGACTTTCTAATAACATCGCATAACATCAAGCCTTTACTCCCCGAATAGGCAGAGGTGCACCTATAGCACGCCCACATTTCGCCAACATTTACACGAGGGTTCCCTATACGAGTACGAAATACTATTCTGCGAAAATTGTTACATCGATGTCTATGTGATGTCTATACATCGATGCTTTGATAATGTGACGTTATGTTTTTACGACATCTTTTTTGTTCGCTGTTTCTTATACAGGGTGAAATTGAACACATGCGACAAATTGAAATGGGAGATTGTACTCATCATTATGAACAACTTTTACTATGGGACCGAACCTGAAATCGCGAAAAAAAAAATCAGCTGTTCCCTACATTTATGTTCGCATAAAATTCGTCAAAATGTAGGGAGCAGCTGATTTTTTTTTCGCGATTTCAGGTTTGGTTCCATAGTAAAAGTTGTTCATAATGATGAGTACAATCTCCCATTTCGATTGGTCGCATGTGTTCAATTTCATCCTGTATATATGTTACCGGCCAAACCCGATTTCAGGACAAACTAGTTTAGCCTAGGCTAAACTAGTTCCGTCGACATAGGATGCAAGGGCGAGCGAAGGGCACCCCGAGGTTCGGTTTGGTTAGGTTACTTTAAACCCTTTACACAGAAATAGGGGCCCCGCGAAGCGGGGCTCCGTCGACATAAGATCCAAGGGCGAGCGAAGGGCACCCCCTATCGCGTATAGGAAGAACTAGTTTAGCCTAGGCTAAACTAGTTTGTCCTGAAATCGGGTTTGGCCGGTAACATATATATCGATAACCTTAAATCGAACCCTTGTTTTTTCGACGTTTGTTTGTTCGAAGTAACGTTACTTCGAAAATATTTAGCCCACGAAATTCTATTGATTTGTAAAGTAAGTTATATTACGAAACAGTATTCTTTTAATAATGGTTCTCATCTCAATCTTGTATGTATCATTATTTCGTAGAAAAATGTGTTGGCTAAATATTTTGGCCTTGATGAGGTCATGGCAAACAGAAGAAATAAGAAGTTTCTTTTCGTGTTAAAACTAACAGTAGGTGATCAAAAAAATATATATTATATATGATTGACGTGTAAAAGTGTTTGTACAAACCTACTTACAGAAAATAAATCTTTTATCATTTTAATTTAAAATCAAAATATTTATATTACATCCTATAAACTAACAACGAACTACAATATTACAATCAGCTGTTGCTTAATCACCATTTCGAAGCGCACTTGCGAACTCGACGCGGGCTGATCAGCGCTGTCGGGTTCATTGCAAACTCTTTATTCGGAGTACTCGATCAAGAATTCGCAGAAAAGTACAAGAGTGACATTAACCTCACACGTAGTAAAATAAAACACCTAAGTCAGCTTTATAGAAATCAGACGTCAGTCATTGAAGCGGAATATATTAAAGAGAACAGAGGAGACTATTGCAAAACAGCATAAGATGATTAATAAGCACCTGAACTATATACACAGCACCACCAACACATTGCAGAAGAAAATCGACGTAAAACCTACATGGGCACTTATGAAACGTCAGAAGCTAGGTGCACGGTTCCAATTGGTCGTTTCCTATGGAGAAGAGCCGGCAAGAAACTCCACGGTTACATACTCTTTTAAAAATAATTGGCTTTTATTTAAATTACTGTTATGATACGGTACATGTTACTCTTATGAAGTTATGACCCATTTCCTTGTGTGTTTACGACTTTTGATAAGAAGATAACAAAGTTTTCTGATTACTGTTCATGTTATTACTTCTTGTGACATGTAATGCAGTGGCACACATGGTAGCATTTGTCATTGAATACAAAAAGTAGGTCTTCCTCGGGTTTCCTTTAGTTTCAGATACAAGGCTGAATTTTCTTAGACTCCTTGCTGACACAAGGAGCAAGGAGTCTTAACTATAGATACCCGTGTAAATAATAACAGCTATACGTGTCGATCGAAGATTGAGCTACGCTTGCCGCGGTCGGTTCGTGGATGGGTGACCAACCCATACATATCAAAAAACTTTTTAACAAAAAAATTAAACCTCCGAAAAAACTGAAAAGCAAAAAATAAAAACCTTTTTTATTTTACCTTAAGGCGCAGATATACGACTTCTAATGATTTTAAATTCAACATCACGTCTAATCGACCGGACTGATTTCTTTGAAAAAAATAAATGTTATACTAGACCATTTGCTTCGTAATTTGATATGTGAATATTTGCAATTATATTTTTTTAACATAGTGTAATTAATTTGTAAAGTAATGTCTACCGCGGACATAAAAACGATAATCACGCAAACACTATCGGGTGTATTTTCATAAAACTTTCACCATCTAAAAGACAATTTAATTCCCCAAATTTTAGTATACGGTTTTTATTTGTTTGGTGTTTGAGAGTTTTTGTAAATAGATAATTGCTTCATATTTGCAATAAATTACCACAATTGTGTCATCGCGTTTCTCTTTCTTTTCTATGCAGTCCGACAGTGACCGCGCTTTAGGTCGTGTAGTCGCCTTAATAAATAAGTACTTAAACTAATGCAAGTATACCTAAAAAATTTTGAGTCGGCGCCAAACAAGCAACTTAATATCGTTGCGAGTGGTCGTGCGGAGAGCGCACTTTTTGTTTGGAATGTTAATATTTAGCGCTGGAGATTTCACGTTGCATTATTAATTTGATTTGGCTATTTCTATAAGGTAATTTAGTGATCTTTGTTCATTGATTGTTTGGCGCCGACTCAAAATTTTTTAGGTATACTTGCATTAGTTTAAGTACTTATTTATTAAGGTAAAATAAAAAAGGTTTTTATTTTTTGCTTTTCAGTTTTTTCGGAGGTTTAATTTTTATGTTAAAAAGTTTTTATTTTATAATTTTTTGAGGCTATAATTTACTTATTACTGCATGCTTAATTTTTGATTACTTTTAAAATGGCTACCTACCTTACTTTAGATATTAACTGTTATATAATCCTACTTTAACTATTATTTTTTGTATAGTAAAATACTTAAAAAAAATAGGCTTTATATACCAACATAGATAGGCCTTTAATTTTAATTGTAATACACAGCTCAGCATTAAAATCTGTGAATGAACAACAAATCATCCTTATTTTCCCACCCTTAGGGTAGGATTTTTTTTTCCAAATTTTCATTGGACCAACTTCGAAGTATGTTCTATCCATTAAAAAAATAATTATCAAAATCGGACTAATCTGTAAAAAGTTATGCGTGGTCATACATTACAATCAGTGAGTGAACTATCAATCATCCCCTGTTTTCCTACCCTTAGGGTTGGAATTTTTTTTCCAAATTTATACGGGACCACCTTCGGAGTATATCCTTTCTAATCAAAAAAGAATTATCAAAATCGGACTGCTCTGTAAAAAGTTATGCGTGATCATACATAAAAAAAAAAAAAAAAAAATATATATACGCGTCGAATTGATAACCTCCTCCGTGTTTTCGTCGGTTAAAAAACCCCTCCGTGCCTCGAAAAGCACGCCTTTCTTTTTTAAGGCGAATGGTTACGCCAAACTTCAAAGTAGACCTCTCTTTGAAGGCCTACTTCTCCCAAATGGATAGCCCAAATATATTAAAAAAAATATATGATATGTGACATATGTTTACAAATATAATTTAAGTTTGATTTTTTTAATATTACTGTTAGTTTTAACAATAAAAAATCATATCCATCCTCTTATTTTACGCAAGAATTTTCTTTCTACTTCCAAACGCCTGAAGCGATTTTGATGATTCTTTCACCAAATTATAACAAATTTAATGGTTTATAAAAATTAAGTTTGTTTTTTTTTAATAATTATTATTTAAGTGGGAAAAAATCAGTAACACCATGGTTTTACCTATACGGGCGCGGGCAGCAGCCGCCCGGTCAGTCTCGCTGTAGCGTTCGCACGGGGAGGTTGTGTCGCATGTCGGCTCGCTCCGATCTGCATTTTTGTAGCAAAGACTAAATAGCGCAGATAGTACACTCGGACTGTTCGTTTACGCTTGGACGTTGATAGTATTAGTAGTAGTGATAGTTTGTTTGCGAGTGGACGATATATTATTGTCTATTGAATACTAATATAATAATAATATCAATAAAACACGTTTATTCAGTATACAGATCGTTTATTCACATATACAAACTATAAAAAATACAATTACAAAAAAAAATAATTAAAACTAACTTATGACTAATACCGCTCTTAACAGTGGTAGTTTTTAGGGTTCCGTACCCAAAGGGTAAAAACGGGACCTTATTACTAAGAGTCCTCTCTCCGTCTGTCTGTCTGTCACCAGGCTGTATCTCACGAACCGTGATAGCCAGAAGAAGGGTTATGTTTTTCGAGAGTATATAATATACAGGGTGAATTTTTCAAGTGGGCGTGGATGGCCAAATTCTATACTATGAGGAATAGCGAAAAATACTCAAAGGAGTCGCGGGCTCGATTTTGATGAAAACTAAAACTGAATCATTGGATTTTTGAAAAATCAATATTTCTAGCCAGGAATCGAACCTGTTGATTTTGAAAAAAAAACACACACACTGTATTATTACACCATTCGATAGTGTCCCTAATAAGGATCAAATTCTGGGAAGTAATGATATACGGCAAACTTAAGGAAAATGTTGAATCTTAATAAACTGCTTCTTATTTTAAAGTATTCATACCTCGATTACGTACCTTGTTCGAAATGATGCTCAATATTTTTATTTTACTAACACACCCGCAGCGCAGTCACCTTCACAACATTATGTTCCAAATTCAAATTTCTTTTACGATCTTTGGAAAATATTCTAATGGAATCACTAATATTGTAATGCTGAATGGCAGTACAATCCTTGAGACGTCGAATCCAGCTATGTATTGAAAACAATGGTCGCGTCAGGACACGTGACCGTCAGGAGAGATTTCACAGGGGAGAACTACTACTCCTAACTACTAAGTATCCCCCTCTCTTTCTACGGCGGCGCCAACCGAAGTGAACCAAGTGACACACGACAATGGATGGATGGATGGATGGATGGATGGATGGGTGTGGGTGTGGGTGTGGGTGTGGATGTGGGTGTGGGTGTGGGTGTGGGGTGTGTGTGTGGATGTGGGTGTGAGTATGGGTGTGGGTATGGGTGTGGGTGTGGGTGTGGGTGTGTGTGTGGCTGTGGGTGTGGGTGTGTGGGTGTGGGTGTGGGCGTGTGTGTGGGTGTGGGGGTGTGTGTGGGTGTGTGTGTGGGTGTGGATGTACGGATGGATGGATGGACAGCTGATGGCTCGACCGTCTGTATAGTACCTACACTGCTGTGTATTCGTAAAATTCGTGTATACTCGTATAGTGTTTAAAATATGGAAATTGAACAAAGTGCATCTATTAATGAAAAAAGTGACGCAGAAATAGTGAAAAAAATGAGTTATATTAATTCGATTAATAATTGATTTATTTCAACGTTAATATTCAAGTTTTCACTTCTGCCGGCACTCCCGGAGTGCAACCCGTCTTTTTTTTTCTCATAACCTATCGAGTGGGGTATCAAAATAAAAGGTTTTAAAAGGTGATTACAAAAATATATACAATTTATAATATGGTAAAAACTAATTCAAAGTGACAAATCGTAAAAAACACCTACCAAGAACTAAATCGTCAGCGAAATCTTTCACATTTGTAAACTAAAAAGCAGGAAATAAAAAAATTACAAAACCCGACTGCAACCTTATACTAAAACTAACTGAAAAGCTAAAAACAAGCCCATTTTAAATTAAATAAAAGTTGGAAGCAGGCGGGACCCATTTGAGTTTGTAACTATAATAATGGTATTCTTCTGGCAATCACGGTTCGTGAGATACAGCCCGGTGACAGACAGACAGACGGACAGAGGAGTCTTAGTAATAAGGTCCCGTTTTTACCCTTTGGGTACGGAACCCTAAAAACTACCACTGTTAAAAGCGGTATTAGTCATAAGTAAGTTTTTTTTTTTCATAATTGTATTTTTTTATAATCTGTATACGTGAAAAAACGAACTGTATACTGAATAAACGTTTTTTATTGATATTATTATTATTTTTTATTTGTCTCTAAGAAAGCAGTATTTTTACTGTAAGAACAATAGCATTCATACTCACAACATAAATATTGTACGTATTCTCGATCCATCTACACTCAGTAAGTAGGTAGCATCATAAAACTGCCTAAGACAAAATGCATCCCACGCCGCATCTGCATGCGCTACGTACGAGTACGACACTCTTTGACATTGGGGAGGTAAGCGGGCGCGCGGGGTGAGGCACTGGGTTCGCCTATGCTCCGCCCAAACGCTCAAGGACATTCGAGGCTATAATCGCCTTAAACGGTCAAGCGGCGCGCGTCGCCGATCGGCGACGAAACAAAAGAAAATCAATTGTGTCTCATTAGCGGAGCTTGACAGATTAACACGGTTGTGGAGGTTAGATAGGCAGTCGCTCCATGTAAAATACCTACTGGTATTCAGCTGCATCCGGTTAGAATGGAAGCCGACCCCAACATTGATTTTGAGCTGTGCACAATTTCAAAAGAAAATTCTGGGTAGATAAGTAACCGAACAAACACCCTACCGAATTTTCTTCCACATACTTATAAATCAACAATCTAAATCCAATTTAAAAATACTTATAGCCACTACCTGCTCGATTTGTCGTATTTCACATTTTTATCAATCACTTATCGTAATCGGCGCTAATGTTCGTTATCGATAGATTACTGATTTTTAAGGGCAGGCGGGTTTAACGACCCGTTAATATAATGGCACTTGCGACCTTGTTCGGGACAAAACGGGAAACGTTGCGTTCACGTGATTTAGATATGGCAATATTGTCGTAAAGGATGTTTGCCATGATTGGGATGTGTAATCGTATCAATTTGTCAGTATCTAATAGCTGCCATAGCTAGCACAAGTACACACTGTCAATCGGAATCTGAATAATTTTGAAGCAAATTGCTAATCCAATGCTTCATATGTTCAAAAAATTTGTCTGCTCAACACGTAAATAACGCAATGAATGTTGTTGAACTGTCAAAATCAAACCGATTTCGATTGATAATGTTTTACGCAATTGCCCCGCAGGTTAATGTTGCTGTTAGCCTGCATCATCCCACTGCTGGGCAAAGGCCTCTCCCCATGACTTCCAGGACTTTCGATCCAGGGCTAAAGTGGATCACTGGTAGTTTTTTTTTTCTCCCGCTCGTTCCGCCATCTTGTACGGGGTCTGCCACGAACGCCTACTGGCTGTATCAGGACTCCACGTAGTGGGTATTTTGACCCACAGCTCATTGGGCATACGGCAGACGTGGCCAGCCCAGTCCCACTTCAGCTTAGGGACTTTTTGAGCAAAGTCCGTAAACTGTGTTTTGGAGCGCAGTGTGGTTTTGCGAATATAGTCTGTCAATTTGACGCCTAGATTCAGAAGATTGAGGGTAACCTGGCCGAGACTTGCACAGACCAGGGAAGCATGGCATAAAAAGTAGGAGGCTTATATTCAACACTCGATGGAACAATGCTGATAAAGATGAATAGCTACACGGCCCAAAAGAGATGGCGGGATGAGCTGGACTCCTTCTTAAAGGATTGGCCCACAATCGCAGTAGACCGGGAAAAGGGGAAAGAGGGAAGGGAGGCCTTTGCCCTGCAGTGGAACAATACAGGCTTATAATATAAAATATAATAATATACACGGTTATTTAGTTGCGATGACAGAAACCGGAGCGTATATTTTTTCTGTCATAGCATCAGTAAGTAAATTACATGTGGAGTGATCTTTTGGGGACACTAGACGCTTGACAGACAACTAGAAAGCTGACAGGTGAAACTCGTTCCATAGTAAAAAAAGCAAAACAGCTGTTTTCTAAAATTCCTTTAAATTCAATCCAGTGATAATGAGGGGCTGTATGGTCGTTGAATGAAATGCAACCGACCCCAGCGTGGTTTGACCAGACTCGATTAATCGAATGAACTGCAAGATTCGCACTAGCCCCTGTAGCCTCATGGTGCGACAGCGACCATTGCATATCGAGGAGTAGACCAGGGGGCGCGGTAATAGTGAAGAAGCCCTGCATCAATCAATCGCCATTTTAAATGATTGGGCTAAGCAAGTAGTTAAACATAAGCGATCCAAGTCATTTGCCTAGCTGTTTGGTGGAATGTCTGAATATAATTTAGGCCGCTAGTTGAACGGCACCGTTTAGTTAAAAAGGCTAGGCAGTTAACTGAATTGGTAATTAAGCCAGTTGGCGGCGACATATCCACTATGAACCAAACATCATTTATTTACAAACAAGATGAAACCATCTAGCAATCTAACAAAAACATCATCCGTATTAGGTACATAAATATTGTAGGAAGGAAACGCATAAATAGTGTCTCTTTCGCATTGTGGGAGTCGTGGGATCGTGTATTTGTACACCTCTGTAACATGTGAGTCTCGCGGCACACGTGTCCACAAATTGTACCATTCCACAGACAATGGACGTAAGTGCTGTTATCATAATATTATTTTTGTAGAATTTCTGAGTAATGAGAGATTGTGTAGACTAGAGGAATGTTGCTGCATCAGCGTAGCTTTCCGACGAACGACGACGATTGGTACTAGAACATTTACAGAGACATCAATGTCAAAAAAAAAATATGGCTTAGGCCAAGGCTAAGTCAATGGTTTTATACATATTTTTGTGCTCTATTTGCTATCAAACATCATTTCATGACTAGGTATTCATGATTGTCAAAGTTGTAGTCGTTTCGCATCAACCATGAGATAATTATCTTCCTGTGCGAGTCTCAATAAATACTTTTTACATAATCAGCCTATAATGTTCCCACTGCTGGGACAAAGGCCTCCTCTCTTCGAGAGGGAGTGAGCTGTAAACTACCACCTGGGCCCAGTGCGGGTTGGTAGATGTCACATGTCATCGAAATTTTGGTTCTAGGACAAGCCGTTTTAAGAGTAGCGGTGATGAAATTATTTACATTAGGTAAAGCGCCTGCCTGGATTCAATCCCACGACCTATGACTACCGGGCCGTTACCACTGGCCCACCACTGCTCAAATACTTTATTTCTATTTAAATGAGAATCGAATACCAGCCTTCCACAAATGCGGCTAAATATAACAATCACCATGATATATGTACGGTCGCCAAAGGAGATAAATAACCAGGTCGTCGGATATAATTGAAGTTTATTAAGAAAGCGATGGATGTTTTTGAATAAAATTTAATTTAGTTAATAGAAAACAAACAGTTAATTTATCAAATTAAATTGAATTCGAAAACATCCATCGGTTTCTTACTAAACTTCAACTATATCCGACGACACTGGTTACTTATCTCTTTTGGTAACTGTACATTTGTCTACCAGAACCAAGGGTCATCGTCAGCCTACAGCAGTCTACTGCTGGGCATAATCCTCAACAATTGCACGCCATTCAGCTCGATTCTCGGCAACTCTCATCCAGCTGCGACCAAGTAGGCAAAGATTGTCTCTTCACAAAATTTTGACACACACTTCACAAACTGACTAGTCAAAAGTAGAGGTGCTAAAAAATTTCGTACACGGCTATCAATTCACACAATAACACGCAAATATCACGTATTTGTAAAGGCGTTGTTAAAAATACGTTCTTCTGTAAATCTATGACGTCTGCAGGCTGCAAGATATCACAATATACCAATTTCCACGTATTGTAAACTCGTGTTCCAATGAATGGTCATTGTCAGAGTCAGATGTTACAAGTAGATTACAAATTATAAGAGTACGGCATTGTATTAAGAAGACAATTAAATGAAATTAGTAAACAATTAAGGGGGTTTCCATAGAAGAAACGTGGTTTTTTCGGCGTTTTTTGCGCCGGGCTATATCTCATGAACCATGTGCGAGTCCGACAAGCACTTGGCTGGTTTTAGTATAACATAATACATACATACATAATCAGGCTATTATGTTCACACTGCTGAGACACAGGCCTCCTCTCAGTGAGAGGGAGTGGGCCGTAATCCACCACGCGGGCCCAGTGGGGGTTGGCAGATGTCACATGTCTTTGAATTTTTGGTTCTAGGTTATGCCGGTTTCCTCACGATGTTTTCCTTCACCGTTTTGAGAGCAATGGTGATGAAATAATTTACACAAAGTAAAGCGCCTGTCTGAGTTCGAACCCACAACACGTAAGTCGCGGCCGTTACCACTTGGCCACCACTGCTCTCAACGGTTTTTGGTATAGGTCAACAAAACCAAGTCCAAGCATGTACTTAACTTTGTCAGCACATAGGTTTGATGTTCTTGACCAAGTAAACCATCACAAGGAAATAAATCAGCTAAATAATAATAATCCTAACATTAGATAACAACAAAGCATTATCAAAAACATTGTCAAAAATAATCCTACACTAAGGTCGCGTTCACCTAATTATAATATTTATATTTTCTTGAAAACCAACATTACTGACGTTTGAGATAATTTTATCCTCATAAAAATACAATAATTCACTTACATGAACCTTGTTGTGCGTATTACCACGGTAATATTATTAGTATAGGTAAGTATACTGTGGTATTACATAAACTAAATATTTGTTCAGTAATTATTTTGTGGGTAGATAAAAAAAAAAACTGTCAATATATCGTACTTTGTTGCTGTGTGTCATGTATGTCCTAGAACCAAAAACATGAACATTCGAAGACATGTGACATCTAACAATCCGCAATTGGTCCGCGTGGTGGATTACGGCCCACTCCCTCTCACCGAGAGGAAGCTTGTGTTCCAGCAGTGGGAACATTATAGGCTGATTATTTAAGTATGTATGTGTTTAGACTTTGTTCTCAAATATTGATTTTTCAACAGTTGAGCGGATATTATAAAAGTTTTCCACAGTAATTAACTAATATTTGACGATTAAAAAACAAATCTTGCCGAAATTGATTCGGCAAGCAACAAGGAGCTAACAACTACAACTATTTCAGATGTATCATTTAGAATATATTGAGTAGTGTAAATACGACACTTATCTAATAGACATCAGATACTGGGATTGAAAGTAAACTAGGCGAGGTCATTAAACGGGTAAACAACACACAGTTCGTGTGGCCTGGCATCCAATGATGTTTTGACGAGCATCTTCAGGCCTGCCGTCTTAGAGTTTTGGACAATGATGTGAAGCCAGCATAGGCCATTGTATATGGTCCACGTACTAGCAAATTCACATTGTAATACTTTCAATAGTGAGAATAACAAAAAAAAATTCTTGGTGATGAATTGATGATACCGATTCAAAGAATGCAACAGAGTTCATTTTCTTTCTATGAAAACTGGGTATAAATTTACAATAATAAATTTATCTTTACAAGACCTGTCAGAAATTGAGTAAATGTCCCAGAGCGACGCAAAAATGTGCTATGGCTGTGCAAAATAGACTAAGCACATGTTTGCTTAATATTGTTGTTTCTAGAAATTAATTCATATTCTCAGATTCCAAGCTTCGAGCATTAATAATATATTTCATGAAACAGTCAACAGAATTGTATCATGCGCATCCTACATAATAATAAACCTAAAATCCAAAACTTACTGCAGCAAAGGTTTCGTGTCAGTCATTCTGCTCCAAAAAAATCACTTCACAGCACTTTTGAGCACAATTCCAAAAAATATACGAACAAGAGTCAGTGAAACGTCAACCTGTCATATTAGTAGCGTAACCGGGTGCGTACTAATTTAAATCTAATAGCTATTAATGCTATCGCCTTGTTATCTCGAACATCGAATGAGCCACTCCCTGCACAAATTGTAGGTAGATAGTGCAACTACCGAGTCCGACTGATAATTTAATATAACGACGGGAACCGTATGTAAATATTGTCGGATTTCAACTGATTTTAGAGAAGGAGGGTAAAGTTGCAATAGTAACAAATACATTGAGCACGAATTCACTTAGATTTTATATGGCGTGGCATCAAATTCGACGAATTGTGACAAAATATTTGACTATGCAGATTTCGGTTAGGTTGATTAGGTGTATAATTTATTTAGTACCTACTTAGTTGGTTGGTACAATGAATAATCATGAGGTACCTAATTTTGAAATTGTTTTTCAAAGATTACACTGCTAAAATTAATTTACAAATTCTGCATATATTTTATCATTTATCATACGGATTATGTAGTACTGATAGTAGACGGTATAATACCTATTTTATGTAATAGTAGCTGAGCGTGAAATGTTAAAGTAACACATTATATAAATGATTTTTGTTTAAGTACAGTATGCCATTCATGGTTTAGCGCATATAAGCCGTGTACAGAATATATGTGGTCCAATCCAGGCCATCAGGAGAGGCAGTTACCACTGTAACTGCCGCGAATTACGAGTTATAGGTCGTAGATTCGAACCCAGACAAACGCTTTGCTTTGTGTTAATTATTTCATCACCACTGCTTTCAAAACGGTGAAGTAGGTAAAACATCGTTAAGAAACCAGCATGTCCTAGAACTAAAAAATCGAAGACATGTGACATCTACCAACAATTACGGCCCACTCTATGAGAGGGACAGAGAGGAGGCCTGTTTCCCAGCAGTGGGAACATTACAGGCTGGTTATGCCAGGCTATCAACAACACAATCATTATAAAAAGAAACTTAGAAAGATACAGGCCAGGAACATGCCTATCCTGACATATTAAAAGCAGCAGGATACATTATCTAATTCGTCAGCCGCTCAGTCTAAATGAGGCTGTCTAGCACCTCTTCTTCATGAAGTTTCTTATTTTTTATCAAAAGTTCCGTAGTATTTAACTCCTTCAATAATAATTGCAGGGACCTCAAATCGAGCATCACCACCGACTTCAGCATACAGAACCATATTTTTAACGTATAATGTTGCCTATCTAATCACTCAAATGTCCGGATTATACAAATAATTGACGATTATAAATTATCTACCGACTTTCGGGCAGGTTACGAAGGGGATACATGTTTACCTGTTTGTCAATCGCTTAGCGGTTGAGGAAATATAAAAAAAAAATCGATAAAGAAAAATATAACCAGCATGATGCATAATATAACGTTTGTCCTCTATATTCAGGGTCGCAGGAGTATCGATTTTTACATTGCACTGTCCGGTAACAATATCGATGTTTTACATTTCTTGCTAACTTCTTAATAATTCAACATGCATTGAGTTATCGGCCGACGTTACCTGAGGTAGCTGGGCGGTGCGGGAGGGGTGATTGTTGTCACAAGTTGACGAATCACTGAGCTCTCGCGTCACTTCACCACACCCCTCCCGCACCGCACTGCTACCTCAGGCAACGTCTCAGTTAAGCGGTCGGCCTATAGTTTGTGGATTGAGTTTGAGTTACTACAGCTAGTACTATCAATAACTTACAGCCATTTTACTTAGAACCTCAATTAGACATAACTTTTTAAACATAACATCTCGCCTGTGTTCCCCAATGGGTTAGGCAGTGGTGCACCTACAGTACACCGACACCCACATTTCGTCAATTATGTTTAAATCCCATGTACCTATAGGGGGCGAGAAAAACGTTAATCGAATTCAACTTACAGCTTCTTCTTAGCGTGTCGATAGCAATCTAAATGTACTCGGCCCAGAATTCGGCTACTTGTTTGGCGCCATCACCAGCGTCCATCAGTTCCTGTAACGTGCAGCTGACAGGACACGCAGGGCACGATATTAAGTGTCCCATCGTTTGTGGAACAGCACCACATTACAAACTTACAGCTTGAAGTCAGGCAGACACAGAAGATTGGATTTGTTTATACATATTATGATACGGTTTATTCCCACAAACGTTTGTTAAAAGCTGCGGAGTATGTATACTGGTTATGCCTGATCGTGACCTCTTTTCAGAAAAAGACCAAACTATTCCTTTAGGTGCAGACAGTAGTCGCGTGGAAACGTAATCAGTGTCTAATTAGCGCCTATCACACTTCACACGTTTATCTAACTAATTGTGTAAAACGTATGCTATTTTAATTGATGAGGCGTGATCGTGACCATGTTCTAACTCGTCAACATTAATTAAGACTCCGCTAATGAGACACAATAGATTTTCTATTGTTTCGTCGCCGATCGGCAACACGCGCCGCTTGACCGGTTAATATCGCTTTTCAGACATTTGACAATAAAAAACAGTGTTATTTTTACCGTATTCCATAGTATTTCATAGGTTCTGGATTAAGCTTACAACTATAACCAACTTTTTATACGAGTATCAATGTACCGAAAGATGGATGAATGAATGAAAATCTACTGATACTTACTATGGCAAGATTTGAACTGAATTCTTCATCCTTATCAAACAGTACCTACCTATACAAACAGATGTCATATAGGCAGATGTCCAGTCGCATGCTTAATGGAACATTGACCCATAAGTAGATAGGTCAGAATTGAGTTACAGATTTTGTTTTACTCAGATCTCATCAATAGACGTTCAAAATACAAGCATTCATGATGAATTAATAATCAAATCAGTTTTAATTTTATGCGTCAACAAGTAGGATAAGTCCTCATAGCAAGATCTCCTTTTGCGATGTCCAAAAAACCGTTTTTGTGAGTTAAGTCAGTATTCCATTAAGCATGCGCAATGTAAATATTCACTATCATTATTCATGTCACACAGAATACTAATGTTTCCAATGAAGTACAAAGTACCTCGCGATAGCCCAAGTATTTAATTAACCTCATACATATGACATTAGAACTGATAATTTAAGGGTCTATTGTTGACCTCCTTGGACATAATATCTAGTATAGCTACTACGACACTAAGTAGTTTAATAGACGTTAATGTGCCAGCTTGCCGTGAAGAAGTGCGGAGATTACCTTAGTACTCATTTACTCAAGCGTTAACAAATGCAATATTCAAATTCTTGATTGCATTCATGTGTACATTAAGTTGTTACAATATAAATAAGTTCCAACATGAAACCCGGTTAGGACACGGCAACATAATAATAATTATTATTAATATTTCTTCATCTTTATTGTAATGGTGATATTAACAAAAATAACAAAATTAAAACCTAACTTAACTAAAACTTACGATTAATCCACCAGTCTCTTGGGCACATTACCAGTCGACAGCGATGCGGATGAATTTTTCGACGCTATAGTTTAGTTTTTGTATAGTTTTATTATTATTGATTATAATGTCAATAGCTCCATCTTTAACTTTGACGCCGATATTGGCGCCGATTCCCTTGTTCACAAACTAAACTAAATTTAAGTTCAGTGCATCTTTTTCATTCTATTTTTTCATTCTATTTCATTAAGAAAAGGACAGAACATAAATATTAGTTTAGTCCTGTCAAATCAAGATACTCCATAGACAAGTTTAGACGAACGAAGATTTATGTCAGGCGCTGACTAATTTGACAGGACTAAACAAATTTTTATGTTCTGTCCTTTTCTTAATGAAATAGAAAGAATAAGATGCACTGAACTTAAATTTAGTTTAGTTTG
This sequence comes from Amphipoea oculea, assembly GCA_945859645.1. Lineage (NCBI taxonomy): Eukaryota > Metazoa > Arthropoda > Insecta > Lepidoptera > Noctuidae > Amphipoea > Amphipoea oculea. The sequence goes on from OX243862.1 coordinate 2,782,406, forward strand.
TGAACAAGGGAATCGGCGCCATTATTGGTCAGAAGCAAAGAGCTTCTGCACATGGCGAAAATGTTGGGAGAAACGATTTTTTATGACGAGCCTTAGTCGTGCAACAGAAGGGTTATTGTACATTCGTCACAAAGTAAATTCGTCACGAAAAAAAGTATGTGTAAACTCGTCACAAATCTATTTTTATGAAAGATAATCCGCCATATTGTTTATTTCCGTACAGACAGCAGAAAAATCAAACAATGAAGAATAAATGTTATTTCTTTATTTTTCATAATCACAGAAATTCACATAAAAATCACAGTTCTACTTACAGCTAAAATATACGGTAATATTGTATGGTTTTTAAGCCCGCGTTTTCAAGGACAGCGTGACCTGCGTGACACGCCTTATCCTAATTAAACATGTATTGCAAGTGATGAGCTTACAATATTATAATTATATGAAAAATAATAAAAATATACTTAATTAAATCACAGTAATAATCACATTTTTTTGGTAATTTGCATCTACATAATAAATCAGTTTTACTTACAACTATTCAAGGTGACATTTAAATGGTGTCGGACCTGAAAAGAGACCATTGTACTCATCATTATGAACAACTTTTACCATGGCACCAAACCCGAAATCGCGAAAAAAAAATCTGCTGTTCCCTACATTTATGTTCGCATAACTCGTCAAAATGTATGGAACAGGAGATTTTTTTTTGCGATTTCAGGGTTGGTCTAATACTAAAAGTTGTTCATAATGATGGCCTCTTTTCAGGTCCGACACTATTGAAATTACACCTTGTATATATCTATTTATTGCAATAGGCTGATTTGCCTGCAACATTACAATTATAACAAAATAATAGAAAGATAATTAAATCACAGTAATAATCACATTATTTTTTGGTAATTTGCATCTACATAAAAAATCACAGTTTTACTTACAACTATATATATTTATTTATTGCAATAGGCTGATTTGCCTGCAGCATTACAATTATAACAAAACAATAGAAAGATAATTAAATCACAGTAATAATCACATTATTTTTTGGTAATTTGCATCTACATAAAAAATCACAGTTTTACTTACAACTATATATATTTATTTATTGCAATAGGCTGATTTGCCTGCAACATTACAATTATAACAAAAGAATAGAAAAATAATTAAATCACAGTAAAAATCACATTTTTTTTGGTAATTTACGTGTTACAAGTCTTTAAAATGCTGCATAAAAGAAAGTTTTTTAAGTACTTCAGCCAGGGACATGTTATGGTAATTGTCCAAAATAGTTTTTAATTCTTTGTCATATGCAATAGATCGACGTGTTCTCAACTTTAGTGGTATATTAAATTTAAAATGCTTCAATTTCCAATTTATATGATCAGCCTCATTTTTAAGAGTATCAAGAAACTGAAGCATTTTCGGTTTTCTTTTACCCATTTTATTGTTCAAACGTTTATGCCATGCCTCTACTAGATTTATTGTCCTATGGCGAGCCCCATGTACATTCCAAATAAACTCTATACTAGTGTTTTCTAACCACTGGGCTACAAAATAGTCGTTGAATTTTGTGACTGCATCGTTCTGTGGAGCATTTTCCATGATGTGCAACCAAGCGTCTTCAATGTCCTGTTTCTTTATATGGGCTAATGCAGCACACATGGCTAAGTGTCTTTTCTCTTCAATGTCATTCAATTGTAAGGCATGAGCTTTTTTGGCCAGTGCTTGTTTGAAGTGGAAATTACATCCAAGTAGTTTAATATCAGGAAATATTTTTTTTATGACATTTATCACAGCAATTTCAAAGTCAACAATCATTGTAAGCGGTGTCCAAGTAGGTAAATTTTGCATCAGTGATGTAAAAAGTCGTTCATAAGACCGTTCCTGCTTATTAGGCATAAGAACGTAGATAAGTGGGACTATGTTCGAATTATTATCATCGCTATTCACGTCTCCATGTATACAATATAGCTGATAAAATGGTTTACAGCAGCTTGAAAATGTGCCATCCAAAAAGAATGTTTGTATATTTGTTATGGTTTCACGAGCTGTCTCAGTGCAGAAAGCTATTATTCTATTTTCAGGCTCACTGTCATCATCGAATAATAAAAAAGAATGTTTATATTTTTGTGGAATAATAACATCTTCGCATCTTGAAAAATGTGTTTTGGGCACGTTTAGTTCACGATTCCTCACATTGTATAGTGTTCGCGAAATGTTCGAAAATTTCGGTATGGCATTTAATATCTCATAACCCGCATCCTTGGTTGGTTGAAAAGCTTCTTCATACACTTGAGGCATAGGTGTACTTGTGTTCGCTGCTGCTTCCTTACAAAGATTTACTATCTTTTTGACGTCAGTTTTTTCTATATTTGGTTGACACTTGTGGGCCGCTTCATGCAAAATTCTGATGTCAATATTCTCCGAAATTTTGATACTTGCGCTGCACGAACGATTACAACATCTCCATACACTTCCAGATTTATTTTCCCGATGCAAAGTGTACGTGTAACCATGTCTCACAAGCATTCGACGTCCTCTTTCAGATTTCGTAAATGTGATCTGAAAAGATCATAATTATTGTATTCATGTTTTAATTTAAGTGCGAAGTAAATAAGTTAGATAAAAATTAAATTGATCAAGACCAAAAATCGATGCAAATAATCGATTATATTTCAAAATATGGCAACATCATCCTTAGAGCTGGTTCACATTAGGTCGGACCGACAGTTTGCCGTTCACCGACTGCCGGGTGTTGCTGTTCACACTAGACGCCGCCGACCCGACCTAATGTCGGTAACTGTCGGTACGGTCGTTTTACTGCCCGGCCTGGGTCGTCACAAAACAGTTGTGAGTTGGCTTTTGTATAGGATGGACGACGACGACATTTTCATTGCAATGTGGTATTTAAATAAAAGGCAGAAAAAAGAAAAAGGAAATATTGGGTGCATCCAATAATTGCCTAATTATTTTAAACTTTTATTTTTGTACTGTTCACACGTTTTATCCCACAGTAAACTCCTGTCTTCCACAAGAGAAATCAAAACTTCTACATTAATTTCGCCCTCCATATTGAAACGTGTCTCCTCTGCATACACGTCGACGAAACTGCTTGCGCGAGTGCTGAGAGCGGGGTATGTCAGGCGGGTTTCGCCGCCGCTTCGCGCCGACAAATGTGAACAGCGCCATACTTGCTAGTACGCCAATATTATGTCCGATCCGACAGAAATCGTGGCTGGACATACGGTAAAAGTGTCGGCTCCGACAGTTTGGTCGGGTCACCCTAATGTGAACGGCGCTATTGACATACATACGCCAATATGGATCGTACACGTTTGTTGGAAACTGTCGGTCCGACCTAATGTGAACCAGCTCTTAGACATATGATCATCTGTCAAATCTGCATTTAATAATAGTATACTTACACCATGTCCACCCGAGCTTGTGCCAGGCTGATTATGATCCATTTTTTCAGAGATGCACCAATCTAACTGCCGTCGATCTAATATATTATACGCTATAAATCTATGGTAACTACAATATTAAGCAGATCACATTTGCAACAGAACACCCAAAGAAAACTATAATATTATTATAGAGAACACCACACGCGCATCGACAAGGTCAAGTGAGTCACTGGATGACTGGAGTGATGCATTGACCGGTACGGCTAGAAAGAGATAGATACAGCGAGCGAGCGAGCGAGCGCGTGATAGCATGTGCAGGAGCGCAGAAGAAAAAAAATTTAAAATCATTTTCATTTCGAGCGCTAAAAATCAATAACTTTGTTTTCTACCAGTACTTTATGCAAAAAATAAGTACCTATGCAGACTTGTGACGAGTTTACACATATTTTTTATGCATGTGACGAATACACTTTCAATGTATGGAGTTTACAAAATGTGACGAGTTTACTTTGTGACGAATGTACAATAACCCCAACAGAAGGGGCGCTAGATGTTCTGGAGTATTGCTGAATGAAAAACTTCCATTGAACTGAGGAGAGCTACAATATAATTATGTAGGTAGTATTATTATATCAGTAGCATTACCATGAAAAGGCTTATCTTAATGTACTGTGGCATTGAGTCGAATCTCGCATGACATAAGTTAATGAAATCTACGACAAATGGCCGAATATTGTATAAGCTTTGTGATGGCGATAAGATATTGAGATGAGAGCATCGTCTATTGAATTTAACTAAATAAAATTATTGAGCAATTTGATGCATAATTTTTACACTGCCGAAAGATTATTTGAATATTAGTTCAGCTGATTAAGACTGTGGGTGGTAATATGCAAAACTGCTTAAATAGACAATATTTTTCACACCAATGATGTATTCGCGTGAAAATGCTATTTTCATGACTATTATCAGTCATAAATCATAATAGTCGTGAAAATAGAATTATCACCGTCCAAAATATACCATTCAATTTTATTAGATTTTAAAGTAAACAAAACCCTATTCGAAACGGTCTGAATTGTGTGAACAAAAAGACGAGCAATTTTAAGCAGCTGTCTTATGACCTCACCTGAGTACCTACCTACGTCCGTCCGCAAAACATGTGAAGATCAGAAGACCAATAATTCTCGTAATTAATAACGTTCAAAATCTAATCAATCTCATCTCAGCCACAATCAATGTCAAAAATTTGTCAAAAATGTAGGGAAATCGGTGGTATTTTTGACAGACTGAGACTCGACTGCGAACGTTCTTAAAAATACGAGAACTGCCCCTCAGATTGTCACCGTACATTATCATATACAGTTGATTAAATAATGATATTGTTGCATGTGTTTTTGTAAAGATACAAATACCATTTTCGAGATATTTCAGCATGTTAGAACATAAAATTCTATACCTTTAACGATTATGATAATGCTGATAAAGTGGTAACTCAGACCAAGCTATGAGTGAGATTTAGATTCGTATAACATCAGATCTATTTTGCAAAATTTTATTTCTTCTGCGGTAATATGAATATTTATCAATCACTAGCTGCGCCCCGCAGTTTCACCCGCATAAGTCTCGATCCCGTGGGAATGTCGGGATAAAAAGTATCCTATGTCCTTTCCCGGGACTCGAACGATCTCTATACCAAATTTCATCTAAATCGGTTCAGCGGTTAAGGCGTGAAAAGGTAACACACAGACAGAGTTACTTTCGAATTTATAATATTAGTATGGATGCATGAATCATTGCCTAATAACTTTATCTTTGCCAACAAAGTGCAGATATTTACGACTATTACGACAGTCAAGCATTGCGGTCGGACCAACCGCACATGTAGATACTGATATCGACACAATTCACGCCCCATACACATATAGAATGAGCATGAGCAGTATTACTTACTTCCGATGGTAAACTTTCTACTTCACATAGAAATCGAGAATCATAATAACTTTTTACATCCTCTAGATGAGTTTCCATTTTCCATTAGGAATAAAACAAATGAATTACGTTCATTCTAAGGCATTTTATCAACTAAACGTATGTGCAAAGAGAATCAAGAATGATACTAATTATATAATAGTTGGTCTGTCTGTGTGTATGGAAAAGAGTCGGCCATAACTAAAGAAAGAAAAAAAAAATGAAAAAAAAAAAATTTGTTTAATGTAATAGTAAAAATAATGTTTCAAACATCAATAGTGTGTGCCTCACGGCTGCGCCTAAAAAGTGCATTTCAGTATGAATACCAGACAGATGCTGTCTGACGCTGGTTTTCCAATAAACCTTTAGGGACAAGTGACGGTGAGTAAACACAGTAACTCAACGATGTATGGATTTTTGTAGCTGATTATACAGGTTGAAATTGAAAACATGCGACAAATCGAAATGGGAGATTGAACTCATCATTATGAACAACTTTTATTATGGGACCAAACCTGACATCGCGAAAAAAAATCAGGTGTTCCCTACATTTATGTTCGCATAACTCGTCAAAATGTAGGGAACAGCTAATTTTTTTTTTGCGATTTCAGGTTTTGTCCCAGAGTAAAAGTTGTTTATAATGATGAGTACAATCACCCATTTCGATTTGTCGCATGTTTTCAATTTCACCCTGTCTGTATATCTTATGAAAACAATAAGGTGTTATGTGGGACTGTGCGGGGGGCTATCTATGGTGCGACCCCTAGATATATTATATTTTACTTTTCTATAGTGCGACCTAACAATAGAGCGATCAACGCAGAGACGATGGATCTATCATCATTGAAACTGTTTTGGCATATCGGTCGCACGGCTATTGTGAGTCAAATCGAATGTCGCACAAGACAAGATGCAATTATTATATTGACATAATAAACCGTACACCCAAAGCGTTGCACATAGAATAATGATACCCACAGTAAGGCAATGATGGCCTAGATCCTATTGAACAATGCATTGTCTTATCTTATGATTCTCACAATGTTTGTCCGAATCCCAAAAGTCCCCCTAATTTTCCATCACCTAGATATCTAAGGACTGCAAACACCTCGTTGTCAGCTGTCACAATGCTGCACAAAAAATAGTTTTGGTCACTACGATCAACTACTGAAATGGCATCCACATTCAAAAGTTATATTGTTGGTGAAAGTCGGGCTTATCAGCCTTTAGACTTCTATGGATTATACTGACGTAGGACAAACTTATTAAAATGTTCCTACATAAGTTGTCTTTTATTTATTAGTAATTTAAAATAACTAAAAAGTAAAAAACAAAAACCTTTTTACAAAAAACAACAGACTTCAAAAAAAAAAACATTACAAAGTGATAAATAACTTTAATTTCGGAATGGGTGTCGTTGGTTCCGCATTTTCGTTTTTTGACACACATTGACACACATTTGAGAAAATCGCGGACATACAAACATACATACGGGTCGAATACAGAACCTCCTTTTTTGAAGTCGGTTAGAAAAACTATTATTATTGAAATCTACATTAGGCTTTTAATCATAAAAGCGATTTCAAATATCTATGGCCAAGGCCTCTACTCTATTTAATTTTCTCGGTTGACAGATCACTGCTACTCAGTCAGGTACGCAAGAGGTACAAACGATGATTCATACATGAAACCGTAAATTATATCAATATTATCGTTCTCACATAATATGAAGGAGTGATTCATCAATATTATGAGATTTTTTTAGGCTAATTTAAATAGATTAGCAGACTGAAGAGTGGTGACGAATATTGAGCCTTAGGCGTAGTTTTAAATTAAGCTAACGAGTAACTGAACTTTTAAAAATATTTCTGTTTGGAATTCTAGTTTGCTGAACCAATACCGCTGAAATCGATTTAGGTAGAAATTATGAAAACAACGCGAAGGGATTACCAGGTAAAATTCTAAATTGATGAATGGAGGACCGTAAATTCTTCTTCAGGGTACTACACTGCCATATTGGGACCATCTATAACGAACAGTGTCAGTTCAAATTCAGTTTAGCTATGTTTAGTTTTGATCTGTGCCTTGGTTCCGATATTTCTGCAACGACATTGTAAAAAATTACTTTGTAACCTAGTTCAGAACTAACGTGCTATCAACACTACAAGCGTCATTTAGGTGGGTACTTCGAAATGTGGCAGTAACTATACTTTCTGCTTAACGAATCCTGAAAAAGGAATACAATATCCCTTTAGTTTAGAACTTAAGGAATCTGAGGGGCTAGACAAGTGGCGATCGCTGTCGGATTTCTACAACGTGAACGCGTTGTGTGATAGTTGTGGAATATTATTATTATTTAGAGAGTGTTTCTTTTTTCTCAGCTTTTAGGCTGGTTTAAGCTACATTTACGGGCCAAAGCCAGGTAAATGCAGCGTGTGGTGTGTATTAGGGTGTGTTTTCTTCCTCCAACTGCATGAATTTCCTAACTATTCTGCAGGTGTTTAAGATGGCAGCTTTCTGTAGGTTGATATAGACGGATTCTTCTAAGTCTATTAGTTTTAGGCTACGGAGAAGATGATTGGGAATAACGCCTGTCGTGGAGAGAACTATAGGGATAACGTACACTTTTTCTTGTCTCCAGATTCTTGTAACTTCTTCTTTAAGTTCAGCATATTTACTTATTTTTTCAGATATAGTTTTTTGTAGGTTATGAGTATTGGGAACTGCAATGTCTATGAGGTATGTGATTTTTCTTATTTTATCCTGCAGGATTATATCTGGTCTATTGTAGTGGATAGTCCTATCTGTGAGTATGGCGCGATCGTAGTACATTTTGTGCGTATCATTTTCTAGTATAGTTTGTGGTGTGTACTTGTAGTAAGGAGTGCTAGAGTTTTGTATGAGACTGTGTTTGAGAGCGAGTTTTTGGTGAATGATGTTTGCGACCTGGTTGTGTCTGTGAGTGTAGTCTGTCTGTGTGAGGGTTGTGCATGCTCCTGTTATGTGTTGTATGGTTTCTGATTGAATGTGGCATTTGCGGCATTTATCATTTGTGATGGTAGGGTCTTTAATAATAAATTTCCTGTAGTTTTTGGTGTTGATGATTTGATCTTGTATAGCTATGATAAAGCCTTCTGTTTCAGGGAACAAATTTCCTATTTTTAGCCACTTATTGGATGCTAATTGGTTTATGTGGGACTGCTCTAGGTCATGAGGGTGCCGGCCGTGAAGTACTTTCTTCTTCCATTCTTCAATTTTTTGTTTCTGCGGGTCATCATTGGTAGTGTTTTGTGTTTCTATCTGGTCGTTTAAGTTAAGTGGAGTGTAGTTGAGATCATTTATCACTATGGCTTTATGTATATTACTGGTGCGCGATTTTGTGTGAAAGAATGTTTTTAGTCGACTAACTTGTTTCCTGCAAAGGTGCTGGATGTCGATTAGGCCCCTCCCTCCATTTTGCCGTTTGATGGTTAATCTTTCTATAGCAGATTTAGGGTGTAAGTTGTTGTGTTTTGTAAGTGTTGTTCGTGTAGTGCGCTCTAACATTTCTGTGTCTGTTTTGGTCCATTTTATAACTCCGAATGAGTACGTTAATACGGGGATGGCATAGGTATTAAGGGCTTTAATGAGATGTTTACCTGAAAGTTGGGTCTTACAAACCGCGTTAAGTCTTCTCTTGTACTCTGTAGTTAGTGTATTTTTAATTCTTACGTGATCGAGTCCCTTTAGCTGCGTGTACCCTAAATATTTATATAAATCAGACGGTTCCATCGCTGTTATAGTGTCCGTGTCATTCACCGCATAGTCGCCGGGCCGCACCTTGCCTCTTATAATGTGAAGTGTTTTACATTTGTCTAAGCCAAATTGCATGTTAATATCCTTACTGAACTCTGCTGTAATTCCTACCAATTTTTTCATATCTTTTTCTGTTTTGCCGTACAATTTAATGTCGTCCATGTAAATAAGATGTGATATTGTTGTTTCCTCTGTAGTGTGTTTGAGGCAATATCCTGCCCTACAGGCCTGCAGTAAATGAGACAGAGGATTTAGGGCGAGACAGAACCACAGGGGGCTCAGGGAGTCACCTTGGTAGATACCTTTTTTGATAGATATCTGTCGCGTTGTGACAGTACTGTGGTTGCTATTTATTTGGAGAGTTGTTTTCCACTGTAGCATTATATGGCGCATGAAATTAATTATTTTTGGGTTTATTCTATAAATCTCTAATATTTGTATTAACCAAGAATGAGGAACACTATCAAAAGCTTTTTTGTAATCAATATAGGTGCAATGAAGATTTCTGTTTTTTGAGGTGGCGTGTTTATGAATAGTGGAATCTATAATCAGCTGTTCTTTGCATCCCATGTGGCCCTGCCTGCATCCCTTCTGTTCCTCTGCAATTATGTTGTAATTTTCAATGTGAGAGCTAATTTTTTTTGTGATTGCTGATGTTAGTATTTTATATATTGTGGGTAAGCATGTAATTGGTCTGTATTGGGAAGGCTGAGATGAGCTTTTAGTTTTAGGAAGCATGTAGGTAACTCCTGTTGCGAGAAATTCGGGTGTGTTCTGCTGTCCTAATATGATATCTGTTAAATTTTTTGCTATAGATTTGTGTAATGAAGTTAACTTTTTGTACCAGAAATTATGTATTTTGTCTACACCTGGTGATTTCCAGTTGTGTAATCTAGCTGTTATGTGTGTAATGTCGGACTCTGCTACCTCTGCAAATTCCATTTCGTCAATAGCTCTCCATTTTGCCTCTTCTTCCGCTATCCAAGATGCTTTGTCGTTGTGTTGTACTTGCTCTTCCCAAATGCTAGACCAATATGCTTCTAATTGTTCTTTTGATGGTGCGTCTGTGTTGTCGTCTATTGTAGTGTCACTGTGTGTTTTCTGTATGTTTCTGTAAAATGCTTTTTCATTCATTGCAAATGTTGCATTATCATTTTTGCGCTGTTGTGCCTTCGTATATCTCCTAAGCCTATGAACTTTAAGAGCTAGTTTTTGTTTTAATGTATCCAAAAACTCCTCAGGTTTCCTATTGTTACTTTCGTGTCTAGTGTGATTAGAATAATTTTTAAATATTGTTTCAACTTTCTTAACTACTTTATTTGATCTGATCCCGTTGATATATTGTGTGAGTCTACCACAGTCTGCTCTTAATTTTTCAATGTCTTTTTCTAGCCTCTGCTGCCATGCTGGTTTGACAATACGATTTGTTCTTGTGGTTACTGTGTGGTCTGTGATTTTAAAGTTGAGTTCTTCCGATATAACTACCGCTGTGCAATATATAAGTAAATGTATGTCTATAAGTTGTGCGTCATCAGATATAAATTGTACGAGTATATTTTCATTAAATAAATTAACTAAACGGAACAGGTTACGAGTGTATTTAAGTTTAGGTAGTTTTGGTCGAACTACTGGATCCATCCCGGAGTATTGTGCTATTGTTGTTCTAAATTTATCCTGTATTTCTTGAATATAGGTATCTGTGGCTAAATTTTGATCTGCGTCTACAAAGGTCTCGATATCATTTTCGAGCGTTAGTGTTAAGGATTCGGTCTGTGTAGATGTATGTGCTGTTTGCGTGTAAGCTTGCGATTGGTTGTATGTTAGAAATTGACTATTAGGATGTAATTGAGTGAGCGGTTGTGGTAGTTCTTGCATAATATTTATGTTTGTGTTTTGTGTTAGTATGGCAGTGTTAGTGTCTGCATAGTTTTCTGATTCTTGTTGTAATTGTGTGCGTACTTCTTCTTTTAACTGATCTAATTCGACTTGTGATAAGAGTTTATTCCTAACTATAGCTCTTCTCTGATCTGAAATTCTTTGTTCTGAAACGGTTATTTCAGGATATTGTCGTGTAAAAAGTTCATGCAATTGTTGTCTGTAGGTGGTCATGTCGGTCTCTAATTTAGTAATATAAAAGTAAGTTCGCATGATAAATTGGTTAACTTCTTTGCTCCATCTCATGCGAACTCTTGCTTTTCCAGCCTTGGTGGACGCGGGTAAAAAGGAACTAGCCTCCCGCGCAACATTCAAGGTCGGAGTGGGTGGAATTGAATTTAAACTAGTAATGGGAGGTGATGATAGTATGGGTGACGATGGTATAGATGGCGATGATGGTTTAGATGGTGTGTAAGATACTGTGCTTGGACTATACGGTTCTACAGGGGTGTTTGTCCTGTCCGTCAGTCTGTCACCACCGTCAATGATTTCGGCTGTAGTATCTTTGTCGGTGGGAGCCCGCCTGTTCAACTCCTCACCGCTGACGGTTCGCATGCTGAAACACCCAGCGTCAGCTCCAGGTGTGCCCCGGCGATCGCCCCCGGGCAGCGGCCCTATACGTTTACTTTTCGATCGTGTCTCCATTTTGAATGGGTTTCCAGAGCCACGTTAGCCACGCCAGTAATTTCTCATTCGTGTGTCCGCCCCCCACGTGATTAGATGGTCAATCAGGACGTGTGGTTGTTTAGGGGGCTTATTATTATTATTTTTTTAGAGTGTTTTCTCTTCTCAGCTCTTTGGCTGGTTTTGCGACATTTACGGACCGAAGCCAAGTAAATGCAGCTTGTGGTGTGTTATGTTAAAATTGTGTGGTGATGAGGACCTATTTCGTTTTCATCTATTTGCATGAACTTTCTGACAATGCGACATGTATTTAAAATTGCAGCTTTTTGTAGGGTGATATACAGGGTTTCTTTTAGGTTTAGTAATTTAAGGCTGTGGAGAAGGTGATTTGGGATGACGCCTGTTGTGGAGAGTACTATAGGAACCACGTAAACTTTTTGTTGGCGCCATATTCTAGTTACTTCATCTTTGAGTTCTGCGTATTTACTCATTTTTTCAGTTATTGTCTTCTGAATGTTATGTGTGTTGGGAACGGCAATATCTATTAGGTAAGTTACTTTATTTATTTTATCCTGTAGGGTTATATCCGGTCTATTGTAGTGGATTGTCCTGTCGGTGAGAATGGCGCGGTCGTAGTAAAGTTTATGTGTGTCGTTTTCTAAGATTGTTTGTGGCGTGTAATTGTAGTAAGGAGTGGTTGTGTTTTGTATGAGTGTGTATTTGAGTGCTAGTTTTTGGTGAATTACATTCACCACCTGATTGTGCCTGTGTGTGTAGTCTGTCTGCGTGAGAGTTGTGCATGCTCCTGTAATGTGCTGAATTGTTTCTGGTTGGCTGTGACACTTGCGACATTTATCATTTGTTACTGAAGGATCTTTGATAATAAATTTTCTATAGTTTTTAGTGTTAATAATCTGGTCCTGTATCGCAATTATAAATCCTTCAGTTTCTGGGAATAAATTGCCTATTTTAAGAAACTTATTTGAGGCTACTTTGTTTACATGGGATTGTTCTAGGTCATGCGGATGTCGGCCATGCAGTACCTTTTTCTTCCAGTCCTCAATTTTTTGTATCTGCGGTCTATTATTATTATTATTATTATTATTCATTGCGTTGTTTACGTTGTTGAGTAGACACATTTTTCAAAAATATGTAGCAATGGATTAGCAATATCCTTCAAAATGATTCAAATCGAGGTTGATAGAGTGTTACGCAATTAGGGTGATCGTTTTCGGTAGTTTATTTCAGTATATTTTTGACGATTCCATCATCGTCATCGCTGATAGAAAGAATGTCACTTTGTCTAGGCCCGTTGGTCCTTAGATCATTAGCAGGACCGGTACTTTGATCCAATATGACTTGGGTTGGGTTAACTTCTATTGTAGTTGTCATTTCTATTAAATTACTAACATTATTAAACAAAAACATTAAAACAATACGAAAACTGGGTCAGCGATAAGCAAAGAATGTGTAGATATATTGTTCTGGAAATTTGATACTTTAATGGCATCAAATTCTTGATAAATACATAACTAAAACATTGCATTGACATATGTAACCCTAAATTGAACTATGGTATAACTTATCCCCTTAATCATAAACTAGATAACTGGTTTAGTTAGACGATTTACAGCCTAATAATAAAGCTTAAATATGGCCTGTCCTTACTGTTTTTGTGTCAATGAAACAAGGTGACAATGAAGCTAAGTTACGATTTTTATGATATGTTTAAGATGGTGATGTAAATAACAATCACCCAAGTTATTTAGTGTTTTTAAATGTTATTTGTACAGTACTTTTTTACTTAAGTTTGTTTAAAATTAATTTTAGAAAATATCTTATGCTGTGAAATATTGATAATGGATACTTACCATAAACAACAATGATAGAAAGAAAGAAGGTGATTTTTTTTTGCAATTACTTAACAGGCCTGTCCTTTTTTTTTCAATTATTATAGGCTGTAAAAGTATTTTCAACATAAAATAAAAACAACAATAACGCACTTGCTCAAGTGATAAATTGGGTATACCTAAGGGAAATTGGTCAATGTTCTTTAAATAAGCAATGGCCTTGCAATAATTACTTTCTTCAGACCAAATAGGTAGACTATTATCACACCCCGGACACTCCATACCACACCCCGGACACTCCATACAACGCTCGCAAAATAATTACCTACTACCACTACATTGACAAATGACGTTTGTATACGTGTAAATGTGTGCGTGAAATCTAGTAGGGCTGGCAGGCAGTACTCGGCCAGTAGTGCGTAGGAGGCGGCGCTGCCCGAACGTATGCAACAATGGGGCGCCGCGCGCCGCGACACTAGGTACTCACAGAAATCTATTAATAACTTTTCTATTGTACTACTTTTCAAGTCGAAGAACGAATAGAACGTGAAAGAAAGAGACATAACTAAGACAATAAAGAGAGAGAGCAATAATTTAATAATATGTTAATATTACGGAAGTTTTAATTGTTCTAAAACGAAGAAAACTTGGAAAATAAATGAATAATAGAGAAAATTATGAAAATAAATTATCACAACACTGGCTTAACTTGTTTGTCTGTAATATACTAGCTTTTATTTTTTATGGGTTTAAAGGATATTTGAGTTGCTGTTCCTTACCTTCTTTCATGTTTCGGGAACCGAAAGAAACTCCTGTCTTTATCGTTCCTCGATGAAGATAAGCATCCAAATAATGCACAACATACAACCATCGTGATTAACACAAAATATAAAACTTAATAAAATAATGTGTTCGTGTCAGCAGTAGGTAGGTACAGCGCTGCGGTTCTTGTGTATGCGAGCGCCATTGTTAAAGAGCAGGCGACGAACACATCGAAGTGCGGGGTGAGGTGCGGTAACTGATGTTAGTGCGGGGAAGGGAGTGGCCTTTCTGTACGTAGTACTTTAAGTATTCTGTGCTCCATACAACGCTCGCAAAATAATTACCTACTACTACTACATTAAAAAATGACGTTTGTATACGTATGAATGTGTGCGTGAGGTACTTGTGTTTGCGAGCGCTCTTGTTAAAGAACTGCGACGAATACGCCGAAGTGCGGGGTGAGGTGCGGTAACTGATGTTAGTGCGGGGAAGGGAGTGTCCTTTCTGTACGTAGTACCTGTGGTAGTACTTTAAGTATTCAGTGCTATTATTAAACATTGCCCCAAACAGTTATAAATACTGTGGTTATACAATTATGTGATCCATTAACTCGTATTAGTGAAGTAATTATGTTTTCTTGCCTAATTGCTAATACAATTGCTTATTTCCATGTGCATAGCAATTTCAATGGTGCAATAATTACGACTGATTTCAAGTTTTCAACCATAGAGCAGAAAAAAAAGAAGTTTCTTAATCCAACATTAAATCCTTGTTTTATCTGCAATAAACCATTTGACAGATACAAAAAAAAGCAGTGAAGGCCTACCAAGAGGTCATTTAAAATAGGTACTACTTAATCCATAGTAATCCATAGTAAGGAGACCACTTGTTGGTAACTGATAACATAAATAGTATTGTTTATCTGTCAATTACTATTAATAATTAAATGTAAGTAATTGAATTGTCTGATAACACGATTATTAAACTTCAATGAAGATTTTGAAGGTATAAGTGCATAGTTACTAGCGTCACAGAATACTTAAAGTACTACATACAGAAAGGCCACTCCCTTCCCCGCACTAACATCAGTTACCGCACCTCACCCCGCACTTCGGCGTATTCGTCGCAGTTCTTTAACAAGAGCACTCGCAAACACAAGTACCTCACGCACACATTCATACGTATACAAACGTCATTTTTTAATGTAGTAGTAGTAGGTAATTATTTTGCGAGCGTTGTATGGAGTGTCCGGGGTGTGCTAGCGTGAAGTGCATTACTTATCTATTTTATGAGTACGAAAGGCTTACCGTGAATGTCAGATTATTTTTATGATACAAATTATTCCAGTATTTAACTACAAACATGCTCGTCTACTTTGACAAGGTGAATAGAACTCAGGAGTGTCAATGTAAGGTGCATTGGCACTACTCAAAAGTGTACAGCGGTTACATTTAAATAGGTTTTTAAAGGTAAGCTATTTCTTATTGCTATTACTTGAATAATAAACAAATACTTTAAGTTACTACTACTTTATATTGGTACTTTAATAATAATGATTCATATGTTTACTCTTTTTATGTTTTTTGTAAAAATTATTAAAAAGTGTAATCAATATGTTTCAAAAGAAATAAACAAAATGATTCAAAATTAAGAATTAAGTAAACAAAGCTGTCTTTTTTTTTATTCTTGTTATGACAAAGTTTCAGTAATGTTTTGGTAATCAATCATACATAATATTGATTGGCAACTGCAAGTACTAGACTGATAATGTAGGTAATACAAAAATGATTATGTCTGATAATATTTGATGGTTTCAGATAAATATGTGCAGGATGCAGCTGCACTGACACTGAGATAAAGTTTAAAAGAATCGGGATTATCTCGATGGCACTTTTATCATATTAATAACTAGCTTCTGCCTGCGACTTCGTCCGTGTGAAATTCATTGTTCAATGACCCACTCCATTGCATCGCATCACCCTCCCGGCTATTAATTTATTTGCTCTTAAGTACAGTTATTTCAGACTTTTTTTGTTTTTGCTTGACTCCTAGGGGTTGTATCGTAGTGATAAATAGCCTGTAGCCTTTCTCAAGAATTAGGCTATCAAATGCAAAACATTAAAATGTAGACTGGTAGTTCCAGAGATTACCGTGTTAAAACAAACAAACCCTTTAGCTTTATTATTTAAATAAATAATATATTAAACTTTTAGTTTGTTCATTAAATCTCATTAATAAACTGAAAAATATTTTGACTGAAATGGTTTTAACTCCGACAGAATGAAATGAAAATATTTTAACAATATCTATTAAGGTTGTTGTTTACAATTTGTTGTGGTTACTTAAGTAATGATTAATACTTATTCTTAATTGTGCATTGTCTATTTATAACAGGTTCATTGAACAATCATTAACAAGTTCAATCCAACCTGTTTACAATAAAATACAAATTGAACAATTACTATGACTTATTTGTTATTTACTAAATGGTGATTTTAATTAATTTTATTTACTTAAGTACATATATGTAGAGCTCGTATTATTGTTTGTTTGCTAGTGTTTGTAGAACAACTCAGCGTATTTGATTAAAAACTTTTAATAAATATAATACTACTGCAACCCTAATACCTAAGCCCTACGCCTAATACTGCAGTAAAATAATAACTAAGAACCTACCTATTTAGTTCACTTACTACTACCAAATATTTTATGGAATCAACTCTGAACTCTCATGAGAAGTAGGTAAGTATGAAATAAGTTTTAGACAGGGTAAGTAACTGACTCCAAATTCGAGACAAGTCAGTGCTGACCCAATATTTACCTAGTGTAAATTGAATTTGGAGTCAGTAGTACTGACCCCACTGACTCCAAATTCAATTGTCTCGAATTTGGAGTCAGTTACTTATCCTGTCTAAATCAGCCTTAATGGATTTTAAAATTATAATTCGGTACTACCTACGAATAAGTTACTTATTCGTAAGGTGCCTACTTACTACAAATCGCAAATAATAAAAATATTAAATGTGACTTACTTACACATTGTAAACAAACGAATAACGTGAAGAACTTTCAGCACTTTAAAAAGATGTAAACAAACAACATCAAGTCAAAATAGTGTCAGACTCAGAGGTCAACAAAGAGATTGTTTAAAATTCGAATTTATGTCGCCAGTATTTTGTACACAATAAACTCACCCGTTCATATTTGTGTGACCTCCGTGCTCCGAGACTCTGTTGCCGACCAGACAGCCTGGAGTCTCTGACTTCTCTGAAACGTGATGGTCCTCAACGTCTTCCAATATCGCCGCTCGATCCGCATTCGTTTTGTTCAACTTATCACTCGACAAACTTTTCGATCTATACCTCCCGTTTATTGGCGCCAAATTCTTATCAGTAAACGCACTAAAACTATTCAACTTCGTATCGTTTGCATATTTATCATTAATTATATTAGATGACATTTCGTAGCCGTTATAAACTATGCGCGCACGTCAACACTGGCTGTCAATCTCAGCTGCGGCACTATACACGACTGACGTTCCGCGAAGTAAACCTAACGTTTTGCCGGACAAAACAATGCTACACACGACCCACTATGAGAGCACATTGTACTTTATTATACTTAGAACTACAAGGGGGATATTTAAATCGGTCGAATTATAGCAACAGATCCGCAATGTGAAAAAACGTTTTGTTTCAATGTCGGAATCGGAACATTAGCCGGGGTGAAGGCGAGGTGCATTGTGCGATCCATCGCGCAGTCACCAGAGCTCATCTTGAACAATATGACCATAAACAATAAATAGGAAGTTTATTTCTTCTGAAAAGAAGAAATAAGGAAGACAGAGAATGATAATTTTAGAACCAAAAAATTGGCTATCTCCGGATGCCTAAATAACGGAACGTTTTTAGAGGCGGGAATGGGCGGGAACGTAACTATTTCCTGATTTCCGGTTAGTGTTGAAATTAAAATGGAAATGTTTATTAGATAAGTATGACACCCTTTTTCTCTAATTATTATATCGTGTATCGACCAGATAAATAAGTAATCTTTACCGGAGATCAGTACTTAAATATTTTTATATAAACACTAAACCACTCACCTGGATAAAAATCGTATACCTAAATATTTATGTTCTAAATATTTTTGACTTTCAGGGTTTTCTAATTTCTGTAACGTATCAATGTACATACCTATCAATTAAATTAAGCTCATAAAATAAAATAAAACTTACATGCTCCTGTAGTTTTGCGTGAATCTCAATTTGATTGCGAAGTAAAGGGCTTGTTCAATTTTATTTTAAATGGTGCCTGGCAATGATTTTTTACATTATCTACGCCGCTTGTCTGAATTGAAATGCTGTAACACGTTATTCCGAGGCTGGACACTTGACCTCAAAAATACGTGCACTGCTTTCAAACACTTGTAAACACTCTGTCTATAAATTATCACCAATTTTCCTAGTACCTAGGTACTTATTTTATAACAAGCAATAAGATTTTTATCGTCTAGGCAGACTAAAAACGTTATTAAATTAGGTAGGTACATTATTTACTAAGAAATAAAAACATAATTCTATCGTTAACGCCTTTTATACCTGCGTCTGTCTGTTGTACATTTCATCAACAAACTAAATAGGTAACTACGAAGTTAATAAAAATTTTGTTCAACAATATCTTTACGTTTTTCAGAACTATAATTCAAAACATTGTTTTCTTATCGTCCACGTATGAAGGTAATGGACATCTAAGCGCTTTTCTTAGAACGGCATTTTATTTGTAGGGCACTGTGTCAGTATTTTTTCTTAAAGTATAACTTACATAAGTACATAATACCGCTCGACCCCTTTATCATATAAGAGAAAAATCAGAGGATCTTGTAGTGTAAGCACGCTGAAGTGGCATGGCAGGACCGATGGCCTGTGGAGCAGACGAGTCCTGGAGTGGAGACCGCGTGACGTCACGTGATGTGGACCGCCCCCCAACTAGATGGACCGACGACCTGAAAATGGTGGTTGGGACAGACTGGATGGACTGCGATATGCTGAGTTGATTGACTGAGGGTAATCACAGATAAAAAGAAATGCCCATTTCAACGAATCACCTTGTGTAGAACGTATTAAGTTCCTATTTTGGTGTTTTTCCAATAACCCTGTATAGTATTATTCGTGATCTACGACTCGGATTATAATTTAATAAGTTAAAACTAGTTCCTACAAAACAATTATCTCCAAAAACAGGGCTTCCTCTCTCCTACCACATTTGCTGTGCCCTACAGGGTCCATAATGATCTTAATTACTTACATATAAGTTACCACCTAAGTACACATTATGGTAAAGCAATAAAGTATTGAGTATTGAGTATTTATGCATTACCACCAATTATTTATCTACCAACCCGTACTAGGTCGCGTGGTAGATTTATAGCCCACTCCCTCTCGAAGAAAGGAGGCCTGCGTCCTAGCAGTGGGAACATTATAGGCTGATTATGCTTGTGCATTCATTACAATAAATATCTACATACTTAATGAACGTTGTGCTCATTATTAGACATGGTCATTTTTAAGAAGGACCTAATTATGTCTTAAGTTTATAGAATAGAATACTCTTTATTATGTACACCATATGGTGTACATAATAAAGAGTATTCTATTCTATAAACTAAAAGTTAAAGTTTTCTATATTTATGTCTGTAATTTATATAAATTACAGACATAAATATAGAAAACTTTAACTTTTAACTTTAACTTTTAACTTTTTTATGTCTTAAGTTTATTCCGATCAAGTAAGATTTATTCTTACCCAGTTTGTGCTATTATAAAAAGTTTTGAGTTCATGGATTAGTTTCGTATGTTCCTCTTTATTTTCGTCAAAATATGAATTACTAGCTTCTGTCCATAACTTCGTTCGCGTGGAAGTCGTGAGACACCACCATAGATATGGACACCACAAATACTAAAAAGTATAGAGCCCATGTTACTCGCTGATAATCCTATAGCCTTCTACTAATATTATAAATTCGAAAGTAACTCTCTCTGTCTGTATGTATGTTACCTTTTCACGCGTAAACCACTGAACCGATTTAGATGAAATTTGGTACAAGTAGAGATAGTTTGAGTCCCAGGAAAGGACATAGGATAGTTTTTATTCCGATATTCCCACGGGATCGAAGCTTATGCGGGTGAAACCGCGGGGCGCAGCTAGTAGCTTTCTAAAGGTAAAAGAATTTTTAAAATCTGTTAGGTACCTAAGTATTTTTTTAGTTTATCCATTACTAACAATAACAACACTACTTATACTAATAAGGATGTCCATTGTATATTTTGTAGTGTTTGGTGTATTTCTTTATGTTATGTAAGTTTGTGGTGTACAATAAAGTATATAATTATAAATAAATAATTTATAACAAACATACAAAAATCTAATATTTTCTCTGTAAAATATTAGTTTAGATATTCTTTAGGCTACTAATGTGTAAGTGTTATGTATCAATGGCTATGACGACAACTCTTCAGTTTATTTTTAATTAGAAACAGTAATAAAAGCATCGCTGATTAGTAATTACACTTTGATTTGTTGTGATCTGACGTAGGTAACGTTAAATCTACCTATTTAACGTGACGTCAAAACTAATTATGTTTTAATCAAATCAAAAGATTATAATCAGTCACAGCCAGATTGACGGAGGTAATGATGCAGTTAAAAATAAAAGAAAATAGGCAACATATTTAACACAAATCATCGTGAGGAAACCGGCATGTCCTAGAACCAAAAATTTGAAGACATGTGACACCTACCAACCTGCACTGAGCCCGTGTGATGGATAAGTGGACTTACGAAGAAGACCACTTCACCACGAAAATCAAAATATGCCTCTAGTGATAGTGAATATCGTTTAAAAATCTAATAAACCCGTTATAAAAAGCATGAAAAAAATTACACTTATAGGTACCACACGAAGCCATTGCATGATTGCATGTTATTTTACAATAAAACGTTAAAATAACGTGATAAAAATTGTTACAAGCATAAACTACTTATTGCTATTTTGACACTTTATAACAACAAATTTAAAGTTTACTTATATCGAATGTGTTTACATTTCCCACACGGGTTCCAGCCAGGTTTATATGTTATCTTAGGATGTAATTTTATCAGATCTGTACCTACTTCCTACTTCCCTATTTTAGGTAAATATTTAACTGACCCTTTTAAAATTTTTGCGCTTCTAATGATTGACACTTTTATAAATTAATAAACCTCTAAAAAAAGTCGGAAAAAAGTCGTGTCTCTTATGAGGAGGGTGCGGGGGAGTCACAACAGCATCCTGAAAACTATAGCTGAAGATTTGCGTGCACCTGTGTTGAGGCATTTCGTTCGTCTGATGATCTTGTAGGGAGGTATCTCCTTGTTGGTTATCTTGTTGGGGCGGGGTGTCTCAGCACAGGGGCTTTTTGTGAATTTATTTTGTGTGAATTGTGTTGTGATGTTTATTGATGGATGTGTGTTGTTCTTTGTTATTGTACCTATTTTAAGTACTAACAATAGTTTCTAAGTTATTGTATACTAACCGGTGGATCTAGTTGTCCCGAATAAATAATTTTTAATTTGAATTTGAATAAAAACTTTTTCACCCGAAACCGACATAGCCCGAAGAATTGCCAAACTTAAGTGGCAGTGGGCAGGGCACATTGCTCGTAGAACAGATGGCCGATGGGGCCGAAAGGTTCTGGAGTGGCGACCGCGTACCGGAAGGCGTAGCGTTGGAAGGCCTCCCACAAGGTGGACCGACGACCTTGTGAAGGCCGCAGGAACTCGTTGGATGCGAGAAGCACAAAACCGGTCGAAGTGGAGGTGCTTGGGGGAGGCCTATGTCCAGCAGTGGACGTCGTTCGGCTGAAATGATGATGATGATGATGAAAAACTTTTTGTGCTACTAATGATATGGAGACTTAATAATTCAGCCTCTTTTGAAGTGCACGCACGCTTGACTTGGGGAGTAAGCTGGCGAACGCGTGACGTAAGCGTCACGAAAAGTGTGATCGGGCGAGGCGAGGGAGTTGAGTGGGGGCTATAAGCAAGAGAAAGCAGTGCGCGCGCACATTTTCTTTCTCTCTTCCTCTCATAGCCAATTACGTTTGAAGTTTCACTTCAGTCGTGTGGTCATAAGCACACTCGGTTTTTTTTAACTTTCTGGCCTTTTCTCGCAGTTGGCCGCAGTAACTAAGCTAGGGTACCCCGACCAAATGGGAGAGGTAAGATTGGAACTGTGACCGGATGGTAATAAACAGTATTTTTCAATAAACTGCTTTTTAGCTTTTCACATAATAGCAAAGAGTTTATATTCTAAAAATTGTAGGTACTTCTGTTCTGCTGCAATTTTGAACAAATATTTTGTTCAATAACCAAGATTTAAAAAAAAAACTGAAGTGTTAATCGACTTTTGTTGCTGACTGTACCTAGTTTTAAGAATTTAAAATAGGAATTATTCGGGGATCGATTTAATGTATGCCGATAAATTTTGCAAAAACTATATTCCAACATTATAATATTTTGAACGTATGTACGTAATTCAGTCTCAATTGTTTAACAACAGTTTTAAATGACCAATAATCTGGTTATTCCCGCGTTAATGTGCCCCTGTTTATTAATGAATTTGGTAATCTTTGGTTAAAAATAATGTTATGGGGTTTACGGCTTAATTGCCAACACGGATTCCTATGTGGATTAAGACAACCTTGACAGACTGTTCAAGAAAGATCGCTACTATAGGGGGATCTTTTTCAAACACAAAAGGGTAGGTTATTTCCGAAATTATTTTAGCAGGATTACCAACAGCTCCTGTTACTCAACATCAACATACATAAATAGGTACGTAGTAGATACCTACTGGCAACCGGCAACGTCATGGCAACGCATTACCTAATAGGTAATACGGGCTGGTGTCCGCAACTCCACGCCTATGCGTGTATTTTGCGTACGGGTGGTAAAATCGATTATTCGATCCACCCCAGCTCATCGAGGAAGGCCAGCAACGCCTTGATGTTACTGACCGTCTCACGTAGGGTACCTGGGTTACCGAAGTACTTTGCCCTGTACGTGACGACCGCTGGGCAGTTTAAAAAAAAAACTGCTGTTCATACAACGCTGCACACGGTCAAAATGTATGGGACAGCTATTTTTTTGAAATAACGGACGAACATTTTGTATAATCGTTTTGTAGCAGAACAACCACAAACGACAACAACAACAAACGTGGCAAGACTTTACGCGTCAATGACCCTAAACATCCTGTATATTCTCTGGTCTCATGGGAAGTTCAGCAACCATAAGGTAATCAATCCAATCACAATGATAGTTTTGAGACCAGAAGTTAGTTGTTGCCCGATGCGATAAAGTCTCTTAAATACAACTATACAATCAGACACATTGTTATCTATATTCCCATAGTTTCAGTTGATTGGTGAACCACAGATTGTTTGTAAAAACCATGGCCGACAAATATCAAGGTAACGTTTTTAGTGGTTGCCAGTGTTTTTATCACTTGCGGTGACTATAAAAGTTAATAGAACGAATTAATTAGAACATTGACACTTTGTGGCTCCATTGAAATAATATCTAATTATTTGTTTCATAAGCCTAATAAAATTTTGTAACAAAGCGGTCATCTTCTTGCAGAAGTCTGCAAACATAACTTCTTTTATCAGCACCCCAATTGCGTAACACACTATCAATCAGGATCATTTCGAAGCCAATTGCTAATCCATTTCTTCATAAGTTCGAAAAATTTGTCTGCTCAACGCGTAAACAACGCAATGAATGTTCTTGAACTGTCAAAATGAAACCGATTCCGATTGATAAAGTGTTACGCAATTGCCCCGCTGTTCTGTGATAAAAATAAGTTATTATTGGTTCCACTACAATATCATGTCTAGACTCAAGCATAAATTGTAGACATAACACGGAAATTACTTGATGTCCCAATAACGATCAGCAAAAGGTTAAAATGTATAGGATCCCTCCTATCCTATCTACATGGTCTTCACATGATCTGACCAAGATTTTGTCTGGACTTCAAAAAAGACTGTGACCTCTGAGTCCGTCCTCTGTGTTCTTCTCAGAGTAGTCAGATAGGAAACGCCGACCTCATCTAGCTTAAAAAAAATATGATTGACGTGTAAAAGTGTTTGTTCAAACCTACTTACAGAAAATAAATCATTTATCATTTATTTATCCATTTTAACCATTTAAAAACGTCACCTTGCATCGACCATAGTGTTTACGGGAAGTAGACTAAAACAGAAGACGTTACGTCTTCATACCCATTCGCAGTAGGTACCTATAATTACCTTTTATTGCTAATTTCACTTTCTCCGTCTAGGAATATCTTCTTTTTAATCACATCCTCATTAGATCGTGCTGTAAACATAATAACTGTTAAGCACCTCGTTGACTACTAATAAATTGCTTATAATGACAGCAGCATCCGCTGACAGCATCACACTGTGAAAATATACATTGTAGTTTCCGTTTCTTTCGTAACCGATCTTCGTAACACCCCATCTTTTGTCATATACCAGTAACTTGGAGGACCTCGTCTTATGAGGCTATAAGGTCCTGTCTGCAAAGATACAAACTAATGAGGATTAAACATCATTAAAGCACATAAGGTCCGGTCGCGCTAAATTTGCCAAAGATGTAAACAACAATGGCCACTCGAAATTGAATAAAATGGATATACAAGAACATTTATTTTAAGTAATGTTTGTTTTTGTTTAAATCTCCGAGCTAACTAGACGAAAACAAACATTACTTAAAGTAAATGTTCTTGTATATCGATTTTATTCAATCTCAAGCGGCCATTGTTGTTTACATCTTTGGCAAATTTAGCGCGGCCTGGCCTTAGGCACATGACCCTTATCGGCCAAGAACACTGCAGCAAGATACTTATTGATAAATAGATTAGGTACGATACGTATGACTTACTAGCGCCCCAGCGTAGCAAAGGTGCTAATTTCTTGCCTTGCATTAATAGATTACTTAAGACTTATACTATTTTATACCTCGTGTGACCTAAATGCGCACTTTTCTGTGTAAAAATGGACCAAGTTAAAACTAGTTCCTACAAAACAATTATCTCCAAAAACAGGGCTTCCTCTCTCCTACCCTTTTTGCTGTGCCCTACAGGGTCCATAATGATCTTAATTACATATTAGAACTTTACCACGTAAGTACACATTATGGTAAAGCAATAAAGTATTGAGTAAGTATACATAAGTCACAGAAACGCGTTTCACACAATGCTAAAAAAATGTTTTCGTCACACTACTAAGGCATTACTCTTCACGCATCAAGCGTGATATCCCAACATATTCACCTAGATATACCCTGAACGACCATCTGCGGACTGTAGAAGTCTATATTCCGTGACTAATTTGGCCAAAAGGAATGTCAATGATAGTCACGTAAGTTGCTACTGTGAAACCGTTCAAGAAATCGTTAACTTTTCTACACTTTGCCTAAATGTTAGATCTTTCGCTATTGTCGCTGTCAGCTGTTTTGGAGTGTCGAGGCCACGGTCAACTGACCGTAACCTTTTCCTTCTTCACGTACACGTTATGCTCCTTCAATGGTGGGCAATGCTTTTCCTATTACCTACTTACGAATACGTAGGTACTTGACAAATTTTCACCATACCATCTTAGCCCACGCTTCTCTGCCACGATTTTTCTTGATTATGGGTCAAATAATTTCCATATCTCTTTGCTGGTCCATTTATTTATCAACTTATTTTCTACAGGGTGTTCGACAGAACGTTGAACACACGAAAATAGCAGATAGCGTCGTATCGTAGTCCGTCTGCTACCAACCCAGCCCAAAAAAAAAAATACCTAGGCCTCATAGTTTTTTTTTTAATCTTTTATAGCCAATTTTTCAATTTGCACCAAACAATAATTTTGGATGAATCTACCAATAGTCGAGACAAAAAAAAGGGTTGCCAGTTTCGTCTATACTACGTAAAGTTATAGGCCTTCAAAGTTTTAAAACTCATGAATTTCGGTAATAATAAAAAAAAACTATGGGGCCTGGGTAATTTTTTTTGGGCTGGGTAGGTAGCAGACGACCCCATCTATCTGCCATTTTCGTGTGTTCAACGTTCTGCCGAACACCTCTATTTTGCAGATCTAAGGTTCATTCACGCTTACATACCGCCTAGTACACGAACTACAATATTTAAAGATCAATATCTTTCAACTGTTATCACTTCGCCCGTCCAAACTCTGCTATCAGTGAAACACTTGAATGAAAATCATCTAATCCTAGGACAATTCCACCGTCATACATGTCCTTGTTATCAAATCGGTCCCGTCACGTCGCCGTCACGCCTACGACCTCTATATGAAGCGCACGTTCTCACACATCTAGTACATACTTAAGTGCATACAGAACATTGCAGATAGTGCAGAAGATCCACCTTCGATCACATGTTACGTGATGATCGTCACAGTGGCGTGCATTGCATATAGGCATATTAGCAGTGCCTTAAAGACCAATTCAAAGACATGTGACATCTACCAACCCGCACTGGGCCCGCGTGGTGGATTACGGCCCACTCCCTCTCACAGAGAGGAGGCCTGTGTCCCAGCAGTGGGAACATTATAGGCTGATGATGATGATGATGTGTGCCCCACAATTAAGAAACTCACTAAATTATCATACCTAACAAAAAACAAAATCTTCATACAAACACGCGCGACAGTAGGCAGTCGCCGGACAGCCTACTCGGCTCGAGTACTATTCGCACATCGTCATTGGTCTTTACTCTTTCAAGTTAATACGACAAAATTAAAAATACGTACAGACGCCAGCACATCAACCTACTACAATCTGTCAAATTTCTTTAATAGATTTTCAACTTTATCACTGAAGCATAAGGTTCAAAGTTGATTGGGAAAATGTGACAGTTAGGTGTAGGTTGATGTGCTGGCGTCTGTACGTCTCACGCATAATACCATGATGTTCGACCTTCGCAATTTATCACCCTTAAGTAGGCATGCCTACTCAAATAACCACACTTTTGACCTCACTTTTTTTTTCTGATTAATGACATTTGTCTAGACTAGACCCGGCCTAGTGCCTACCTATTCTGAAAACCAATGCACGCCACTGGATCGTCACAGAGAGCGTATGTAGACACAGTATAACAATAGTGTCAGATAGCTAGATTGTAAAAGCAGCATATGTACAGACGACAGCACATCAAGCTACCCGAAACTGTCAAACTTTCCCAATCAACTTTGAGCCTTATGGTTTAGCGATAAAGTTGAAAATCTATAAAATAAATTTGACAGATTGTAGTAGCTTGGTGTGCTGGCGTCTGTACAATTCTGAGGTACCTACTCTGGAGTCTACAGAGCTGTACCTATTATGAAAGTTGGCCTTGTTGTAATCAGCTGCTGGACATAACAGCCTTATATGACACAATGTTGATCAAGAATGTTGACAAAGAAAAGAACCAGTGTTTTTATAGTTAAGATACTGAAGCAGTGGCGTGCATTGGTTTTCAGAATAGGTAGGCACTAGGCCAGGTCTAGTCTAAGCAAACGCGGTCACAAATAAAAAAAAAAGTGAGGTCAAAAGTGTGGTTATTTGAGTAGGCATTCCTACTTAAGGAAGATAAATTGCGAAGGTCGAACGTCATGGTATTACGCGTGAAACTTACGTATTTTTAATTTTGTCGTATTAACTTGAAAGAGTAAAGACCAATGACAATGTGCGAATAGTACGGGAGCCGAGTAGGCCATCCGGCGACTGCCTACTGCCGCGCGTGTTTGTATGAAGATTTTGTTTTTGTTAGGTATGATAATTTAGTGAGTTTCTTAATTGTGGGGCACACACACTGAAAATGTAATTGACAGGCTTATGTTGATATATCGAGGTAGGCACTGCTTATATGCCTATATGGAATGTACGCCACTGCACTGTAGCCAGATTTGTGTGCATTTTTATTCATTTTGCCAGTAAGTATCGTTGATTAGTAGTTTGGCGTTCGAGTTTTTACATTTGTATAAAATTCTCTAATTATTCAAAGTTGGTCTTCTGATCTTTCCATAATCGCTGTCGTGGCCACCGCACGCCACTAGAGTGGTAGCAACGTCGCTCGCACGCGCAACTAATTATTCGTGAATTGAATAACAGCTTCAAAACTTGATTATCACTGTAATTAGGTTAGGTGCAGTCACGTGGCAAATATTGCCGGCTTGTTATTTTTTTCAGTTGATGATATAAATGTACAGGGTGTTACGGAAAGGGTATATCAATACAACCGGGTTGAAGAGTGTATCTGGTCTAGAATCTCTGTACAAAATTTCAGCCCAAAGCATTAACTTTGAAAATGCTAAGTATTTTTTTATTTCGACATCACGGCTCTGCACTGGCGCGCGGCGGCGTGATGTGCGTGTACTAGGCGCACAGATACACTACCAGATAATGGATAATGACCCTCGTAGTGCGGTGACACGTTTTTTATGATTTCAATTTAATAAACTATCAAAATAAAAAAATATTAAGCATTTTCAAAGTTACTACTTTTGAGCTGAAATTTTGTACAGAGATTCTAGACAAGATACACTCTTCAACCCGTTTGTATTGATATACCCTTTCCGTACCGTAACACCGTGTATAAATGGTTACTCCGTTTTATCAACTGATGGCGTATCTACCTTATTTACGTTACCTAACTAGTAGGTCAGAAGGTAGGTTGTTGTAGAAGTCAGATACGCAGTCGCTCCATATAAAATCCTGGTATTCAGCTGCACCCGGTTAGCCTGGAAGCTGACCTCAACGTAGCTGGAAAAAGCTTGGCAGATGATGATGGTGAAGTAGATACATACCTACTACCCAGAGGTAATAACATTACCCAACGTTACGCCAGAATGTTATCATTCCACAGTATTGTTGACTGTTACTCGTGTGTTTGCTATTGTTGCCAGCGGCGCCAGCGCAGCGCAGTTTCCCTGAAATATAAGCATGACACTGGTCTTGTCTCGAAATTGTGTGTTTATAACACGCATACTAATAATACGCCATGCAAGTGTACGTTGTACGTAAGTATGTATCTACGTGGAATCGGGGATTAAAGACATAATAAACTCTTCATATTTAAATTCGGACTAGAGTTTTTGTGTATAGTCAGTTGATCAGATTCAGGGGTAAGAGTTGAGACCGATGGTCCCTATTAACAATGTCGGTTCTGCAAAAAGACTACTGTTCAATAGAGCAGTTCATTGGCAATTCTATATTTTGTCTATGTCAGTACAGTACCCGGCGATAAATATTGCACATCGATCTTTGGAAAGAGACAACCGGCTAATTTCGGCTTCGTAGAGCGTTATCTCTGTCGCGCGAAATACAAACAGTCCGGTATCTTTTAGGAGCTGTTAAAACAATTATGATTTGCTTCTTTTGATAATTCTTTTTATCCTTTGTATAAAATACACCAATTTTTCTATAAATGATTGCTTTAGGTTGGGGTAAAATAAAAAGGTTCCCCTATTTTTCCTAAAGATAAACAATAATAAAAATAGTACAACTTTAAATTATTTAAATTTGGGGGTGTTAACAACTCTAGATATATATCTTGAACTGGACACGACCGCACTCTATCGCACTTGAACAACGACTGACAAAACGTCAGTTAACGTCACATAGGTAGTGTGCGACAGAGATAACGCACTACGAAGCCGAAATTAGCCGATTGTTTCTTTCCAAAGGTCGATGTGCAATATTTATCGCCGGGTACTGTACATAGTAAACAATACATAAAACAATCAGTGCAAATTCGAAAATCCACAGTCTTATAATTTTTTAATTTTAATTTTTTTTCAAACTTAGAACTGCTCTACTGAACAGTAGTCTTTTTGCGGAACTGACATTGTGAGCAATCCGTCATTGAGAGCAGTGGTGGCCCAGTGATAACAGCCGCGACTTACGAGTTGCAGGTCGTAGGTTCGAACCCAGACAGGCGCTTTACTTTGTGTAAATTATTCCATCACAACTGCTCTCAAAACGGTGAAGGAAAACATCGTGAGGAAACCGGCATGTCCTAGAACCAAAAATTCGAAGACATGTGACATCTACCAACCCGTACTGGGCCCGCGTGGTGGATTATGGCCCACTCCCTCTCATTGAGAGGAGGCCTGTGTCCCAGCAGTGGGAACGTTATAGGCTGATTATGCATGTATGACTAACGATTGTGACTTTGTAACCTTTAATTACAATCAGAAAACGATTTAACATTTGGCATGACTTGGATAGATCATCATCATTCTTCTCCAGTCCTTATCCCAATTTATTTGTGGTCGGCGCAACATGTCTTTTTCTTCCATACGTCTCTATTAGTCGTCATCTCGGTAGTCGCCCTAACCTTGGCTTGGACCGATCATATTATTTCCTAGCAGCGCCGCGCGGTTTCACCCGCATAAGTTTCGATCCCTTGGGAATATCGACGTAAAAAGTATTCTATGTGTTAATCCTGGTTATAAAATATCTGTGTGCCAAATTTCATCCAAATCTGTTTAGTAGTTTTTGCGTGAAAGAGTAACAAACATCCATCCATCCATGCATCCTCAGAAACTTTCGCGTTTATAATATAACTAGCTGCGCCCCGCGGTTTTACCCACGTAAATGTCGATCCCGTGGGAATGTCGGGATAAAAACTATCCTATGTCCGTCCCCGGGACTCAAACTATCTCTATACCAAATTTCATCTAAATCGGTTCAGTGGTTTAGGTGTGAAAAGGTAACATACAGACAGACGGTATGGATTATAGTAGGATTATATTAGGGGATTTATTTTTTATTTTTTTTTGGGTATTTTTTTATGGTGTATTTAATAAAGAGTATTCTATTCTATTTTATATTTTGTAGCCTCAATGAAAAGATGCTCAACTAATAAAGTGCGAGAGAGGAAAATAGAAGGAAGGGAGGGTGATTGAGCTCAGTGGCAATGTTCTTTGTAATAAATTTGGTATGAGTTTAAAACAAAACTAAGGACTTGTGTTATCAAGCATAAAGGTAACTTGTAAATAAAGGAGACTACCCGGAAGACCGGCTAGGTACTATTCACATGGCAACCGCAGTTGGTCATCAGGGCATCCTGATGACAATTGTTACGACAATTTACTGCATAAGCCTATATTGTATAGTACGCTTATTGAGTGTAAATGAATGAATACATATATGTAGGTACATATATTATTATAATGTTAATGTATATGGCTATGATGATAGTCATAAAGCTGTAAATAGAACACGGCCACACCATAGCTTCCGTTATTGTCGTCATGTTAGCAGGAAAATAGAACACAAGTCAGATAGTCCACTGTGAACTATTGAAGGTCTAAGGGGAAGAGCCTCGCTCTGAGCCATACACGTACGAAGGTAAAGAACCACTAACATTCGTATGTACCCAGTTTCTGAATTGAGAATTTGGTACTGAGAACTATACAATATGTATGATAAATACCTAGCTGTAAAATTAAATTCATTATCATACTTAACTTACAATGGTGCGCTGGCTCGAAATAATCCAAGTTGGGGTTATTAATATTTATTTTTGCGGACCCAACAAACCTTTTATTAGAAAAATGTTATGTTAGCATTATTATTAGAAAAATGTTATTGTATAAAAGACTTTTAAATGAAAAAATATATAACAATTAAAAAAATTTAATGACATGTACGAGAATTTATATTATATCAGAATGACTTAATTATTAATTTAGAAGAAAATTTAATTTTTAAGACTGCATGATTTATATGAAAATTGTATTTTTTTTAAATAGTTTTTACGACTTTGCATGTCGTAAGATAGAATGTAGCGGAAACATTTAGTGATGTATCATGTTATACCTACATTGTTGGCAAATAAATAAATCTGAATCTGAACTTTAACTTTACTTTGGGTGATTTAGACAAATTCTCAATTCGGAAACTGGGTAATAGCCTTTTTCACACTTTTGAGGACGGCTTACGATCTAACCAGAAATACGGCGTGGCCTAAGTTCAACAGTGGACTCCGATAGTCTGAGTAGTTGCGATGCAGCTGAATATTACCTACATAAAGACTTCCGTCTGACCTTCGCAATCCAATTACTTTTCAAGACCGAACGACATTTAATGTAAGTAATGATTCCCTAATATTTAATTACAGTAATTCAAGGTCGTGCATCGCGCTATGGAGCGGGCTTTGCTCGGAATTTTTTTCAAGTATAACATCAGAAATGAAATTATCCGGAAACAAACTGCTACTGTTACTGACATAGCTTGCAGAGTAATCAAGCTGAAGTGGCAGTGGACTGGCCATGTTTGTCGAAGGACCGATGGCCGGTGGAGCAGACGAGTCTTGGAGTGGAGTAGGGGTATCGGCAAGCGTAGTGTAGGACCACAGCTAGATGGACTGACAATCTTGAAAAGAAGGCTGGCACGGACTGGATGCGGAAGGTGGAGGACAGGGTGTTGTGGCGCAGCCTTGGAGAGACCCAGTATACTGCAGTAGGCCGAGTTGATTGATCGATTTAATTGTAGTATGATTCCTGTAGGATCGTCAAGGAAATTAGAGGAAATATTTTAGTCAGCAAATAGGTTAGGGATAGGTCGATCGATCAGGTTAAGCTACGCTTGCCGCGGTTGGTCTGTGGATGGGTGACCATCTTTACATACCGAGACCCCTCCGTGCCTCGGAAAGCACGTTAAGCCGTTGGTGCCGGCTGTCATTCGTCGATCTTTGACAGTCGTTACGGGTAGTCAGCAGCCCGAAAGTCTGATAACCAGTGTTACCAAGGGGTATCGTATTACCCAGTAACTGGGTTGTGGAGGTCAGATAGGCAGTCACTCCATGTAAAATACTGGTAATCAGCTGTATCCGGTTAGACTGGAAGCCGATCCTAACATAGTTGGGAAAAGGCTAGGCAGATGATGATGATTTTAGTCAGCAAATGCTTCTCATGCTCAATGTTCATGCCAAAGTTATAGTGCAGTCTACAGGCTACACATAAGCGGGGGGGACCACACTGCAAGAGAAACCACAGACCGTATGAATTTTAAATAATACACACAATTATTATAATGTACGCCATATTTAATTGTTATACAATATGATCTATTTGGCTGTGTCGAAAGGAAAGTAATTGCGCAACCTGGGTCAGTGTGCCTAATTGTTATGCCTGGCCTATTGTGCATAGCGTGTTGATACTGACCCACTAAGTGTATTACATTTTATAGTCCAAGTACAACTTGAACCGTGGCGGAAATTGGAACTAAATGAAAAATGTATTGAATCGTTTGACTGCTTTCATAGCGAGCAGCGCCGCCCTGCGATGTCAAGTTATAATGGTTGGTCCATTTTGTTACGTGACGGAATGTCGCCATTTATTTAATTTAGTTTATTTTGTGGCAGTTTTATGTGAGATGGATAAAATATGGAGTTGATTGGTGGTAGTCACGCGTTTGTTTGACGTGTGAGTGATTGCTTGTGAGGACTGAAATGGTAATGTGGTACCAATGGCACAACAGATACCTACTGCAACTGATTCAAGCAGTTTAATTAAAACAGGCCTTCTGTTGTAATTAATCTAAATGTTGATAGCCACACAAGCTGGGCATCTCAGGTGTTTTCCAAGTAAAACTTTAGAAGATTTTTTAAAAGAACCCGCTTAACCCATTGAATGTCGTAATTACAGACACAATTAAAAAGCCATTGTGTCTCGTGTAGATCTACGTTCCGACAGACGAGAGGTTAATGGAATTTCAGTTTCAGCCACAGCTGAAAATAAACGTCTCGGCAAAGGGCGCATCCAGGATTTATTTCTGAGAGGAGCACATGGACCATACAGGTAAGAAGTGTGTCCCATATATAATACTAGCTGCATCCCGCGTTTTCACCCGCATAAGTGTCGATCCCGTGGGAATATCGGGGTAAAGAGTAGCTGCCCACAACCTGCACACAAAATTTTATCAAAATTGGTCCAGCCGTTTGACCGTGAAGAAGTAACAAACATATAAACACACATACACACACTCACAAACTGTCGCCTTTATAATAATAGTGTGATTAGTGTGATGTGATTGTGTTATGCAGTTTTAGGGATTTTTACCTTAAACCGATTCGGGGGCACATGCTCGTGCGCCTCTGGATCCTCCCTTGAATCTCGGCAACAATGACTCTAATAAGAAACTGAACCAGTAGTTTTTTTTTTCTATTTAGGGAAGAAGAAAGTATATGCTACCGCGGCTACATTGGTGTGCGAGAGAGAGCAGGTGAAGTGTAATTCGCCATATAGTGACAATGTAGCCGTAGCATTATAAGATGGGAAACATAGCTCACACAGAAAGGGTGTAGCAATTTAGACCTGGAATACAACTCATCACTATTATAGCGATCTCTTGCTACGCCGTATAACGTAGAATAGAATACTCTTTATTATGTACAGACGCAAGCACATCAACCTACCCGAAACTGTCAAATTTTCCCAATCAACTTTGAACCTTATAATTTTGTGATAAAGTTGAAAATCTATTAAAGAAATTTGACAGCTTGTAGTAGGTTGATATGCTGGCGTCTGTACACCATATAAATTACAGACATAAATATAGAACGTACTACTACTTGTACTACTTGTCTTATGACATGGTAAGCCATTCTAAGATAACAAACAACATTTTCTATTCCTTGGATCCAAAATAAACACTGCTACAGTATCTAGTTTAGGTAATAACAACTATTCTTCTATATTTGACTTATTTAGTAGAGATCGTCGAAGCGTATCTAATAAAACAAAACGTTTCCTCTTCCGAGTCCGCCATTTTGTGTTTTTGTCGTTGAAGTACCTACTTCCGGTACTTAGAGGTTGACAATTGATTGAAAAAATACTAATAAAGTTAAAATTAACACGGTCCTAGATTGTTAATAAATTAAATTCAGTGTAAGTACTTGAATTGAGAAAATTATTTAACAGAAATACAACAAAAACATTTGTGTTATTTCGATTCGATGAATTGCATTGTTAAACATTACACACACTTGATTTCCGGAAGAGAAAGGCAAAGGTGTTGTTTTCCACATTTATCTAAAAGTCGCAACTTATAGGAAGAGGACCTACGAGTCTATTGTCATTTAATTTTTATTAAACTCAAGTCATTTTCTCGGGGTATAAAGTGCCTGATTAAAGCCTATCCGCAAGAAATAATAATTTGCACACTTGTGTCATTTTTTCAAGTAGGCGTTTCATCATTTCAGCATCCAATGGCCTCGTAATTCACAGTTATTTTAACTCTAATCAATTTTGAATCAGTGATATTTATTCCTGTTGCTTTATGGTTGCTGTCAGATGTAAAATAATTTTAAAAGGACTGTACTTACTGTCTTCTAATAGATGTCCATTGGACAGTTAAAATTGGCAAGCTTATCTTATCATACAGATTTGTGATCGCTAAAGTCGCAATTCAATGCACTTTCATATTATAGCACAACCACTGAATTATTAAAAACTCAATAAAAATTGCACGGAAATAATATTTGATTAAACTTTGAAGTAAGAAAGCGCCTGTTGTTTTGTCTAAAGCAACACACTGACAACAACTTGGTAACCAAAATCAATCAGGAAATAAAGACAACACAATGTGCACGTTATCCCACTGCTGGACAAAGGAAGGAAGGTGGAAGGCTGAAAGGTACGTGTGTGCGTAACCTCTCTATGTAGCCGTAACAGTCAGACCAGGCAGGAAGAGTGTCGATCCTTTTGACTCACACCATGATCGAACTTGACCCGCTTGTCTGACCCTGCCCTTGTCTATAGCACGAAGGTTGTCCGATTCTATAGTCCCTAATATAGTCCACGGGCAAAGGCAAATGGGACGCGACTTGAATGTATACGACGTCCTTAAGACGTTGGCTGGGGGAATTAAATATATGTGTTTTATATACCTAGGTAGTAGTCATTACTTAGGTAAGTAAGTGCAGATAACATACTTACAATAGATCGGCAACATTACAATTAGGTAATCGTTATGGTGTATTGGTTTTAGAAACCAGCAGCCTAATTGCGGAACGCCAAATCGTCAAATGATTCTGATCAGTTGGCTTCATTTCTATCACAATTGGCTTCATTTTACGATTTTCGAATTGCGAAACTCTAGTTTATTATGAAACCAATTATGAACGTTAAGGCCCTGCGCAGAAACTAGAGTTTCGCAATTCGAAAATCGTAAAATGGAGCCAATTGTGATAGAAATAAAGCCAACTGATCAGAATCATTTGACGATTTGGCGTCCCGCAATTAGGCTGCTGTTGTAATAGAATCCGGAACGAGGTAATCCGGCGGAGAACCAAAGTTATCGACGTAGCTCAAAGAATAAGCAGGCTAAAGTGGTGGCCCTCAGGCTAGGTGGAGAGCGACGATGTTCGAAGGGTGGCTGGTAGCAGCTGGATGAGAGTTGCTGCGAATCGAGCTGACGCTAGCATGCAATTTGAGTGGCCTGTGTGCAGCAGTGGACTGTTAGAGGCTGATGATGATAATGATTTGTTTTTTGAATGCGTATGAAATTAATTTCTATAAAATGTTTGCCTAAATAGCTTTGCATTCCAATAAAAGAGTGGCTCTTGGCTAAATCGTTCGTGAAGGTGACTTTTTGGAGAGTCTCCTCTCCAAAAATTCCAAACATTTGTTTGGAATTTTTCGTATATTTATACGAAATTTTATAGATGTATGTGTATGTTTGTGAACGTCATGTTCGTGAACGCGCGCCGTCGGTTGAGACTGGTCATCTCTTAACTGCCAAAGCTTATTTTTAATATTGTTTTTTGAATTGTTTTTTCATTTGTGTGTTTTTTCACATTGTTCTCACATAGAAGCAACAAGAATAATATACCCAGGATTTTGTAATATCTTAATTTAAAACAGTGTCCATGGAGTTTCTTGCCCGTTCTTCTCCATAGAGATGTACGTTTTGGAATGGGCAACTAGCTTCAACTTTCTGACTAACTGACCGACTATTTACATTTGACAATTCAAAAGAACCTGTATTTTAGTTTTAGTTCTTTGCCACCGACTTCCAAAACTAAGATATTTCATAATTTTAAGTTGTTTTTGAGTCAAATATTATGCATTATTCCTCAAGACTTCCTACAATACGCACAATCATCTTATCGACCAAACCTACATTAGAGGTACGCCTTCTATACCTTGCCTATTGAATATCTAAATTGAGTAGTTGTATTACATTGGTTGATTGCATTTCAACAGAAATAAACAATTTCCCCATTTCAATTAAATCCAGAAGCAAGCAAATACAAATTAACTGCAAAACCCATTTATTCGAACCAAAACAAGTATTTCAAAGTATTACAAAAGGTATATAATTAACTCTCACCCTCACTTCTTCATGTATGAGCGCAGGAGATGGACGCCGATGTACAATGCAGCAGCAAACATGGTTATTTTAATACTACTGTACACGTTGATCTGCGACATCCACCGGCCAAACGGACCTTCGCTGAGGAACGTTGGCCACTCACACGCGATAACATCATCGAACGTTTGAGCTTGAGGCCGCAAACAGCCCATCAGGTTCAAGTACGCAGAATGTCCGGCTTCCAGTCCAGCAGCCACGTCCCCTTCTCCGAAAATATCCAGAGCTCCCCATTCTAAGAACTTCGGACTTCCTTTGCTCGTCAAACTTCGCAGAGCAACGTAATCCCCGCAGCGCGGCACGAACACATCAACTATAAGTGTCTCTTTGTACATGATAGGATTAGCCGCTTCGCTACCAAACAAGTTCACCAGTTGCTCCAAGACAGCTTCTTTATGTTGTGTGTTTTCGTCTTGCACCATCAGATAACCAATCAGCCCTGCGTATTTATCCAAGCTGCCTGTAGTCGACAGTCTGGGTCTCTCCATCGCCCAGATGATAGGGCCACGCATACTGAATATATCACCACTATATCCCTGCTTACTCCAAAAGTTATCCAGGTATTGTATATGAAATTTTTTTGCGCGACCAGGTTTCATATCATGAGTTATTTTTTTAGTTTCTTCAGACATCAGTTTATCATCTACTTGGATGTTGTGCAATTGGTCTGGTCTCAGAGCCATCGCTAGCAAATTGCAAATGTAAGTAGTGTCGCCTTTAATGGTTTCTAAAATGACCTGCTCAGAATATGTGCGAATACCTGTGATGGATATAACGTTTATTGTAATATCGGCTACGCTTTTTTTAAGTTTGCTCGAGAGGCGTTTTCTACAGTGTCCTAGAAGTTTTTCCCGAAACCTTGTGTTTAATCCACCGAGGTGGTTCTTAGCACTACTCGTTCTGTAACATTGGTGGAGATAGAACAGGAGGGACACCCTGTGAGCTGGAGCCCCACAGACTAAACTTACGATAATCCTCATTATTTCCCTCGAAGTAGAGAAGAGGAGAGTGTCGCAAATATGTTTCTCCATGGTCGTCTGGTCGTAGTACAACAACATCTTCCTCTCCTCCACTACATTAATGATGCTAGTTTGGAACAGATCTGTCATGCTTTTATCTAAGAACGTTTGATACTGATTTAATTCAAATTTCTCGAACAAGTTCAAGTACTCAAAGTCGTGCACGTTGTTTAGAAACAGGACAGTACTTCCGTTAGGATATTGGAAGAGCTTCTTTAAAGGAACCGTTTGTAATGACACTTCTGGTGATAGTTTAGGATCTGAGTCATCTCGGAATATTGTTATTGTTTCGTAACTTTCTACTCCTTCTGGGTAAACGATCGAGTCTGGTAGGGGCACTTTTAAATCTTTGGCGTATTGGAGAAGGTACAGTCTGGCTACGTTATCAAGTATCTGTCTAGCGGTGTAATCATCACGATCTCGTCGAACATATTCAGCATCCGAGTCAGAGTCATCATGAGCAATTTCCATGAAGGCCACATTGCCTCTAGAGCGTACTCTGGGTGGTGGTGGTGCATTCAGGTCTAAAAGCACAATGTCCATGGTGTCGCCGAACTTCCTCATCAACTTGTGCGCGGTCACCAT
This sequence comes from Amphipoea oculea, assembly GCA_945859645.1. Classification (NCBI taxonomy): domain Eukaryota; kingdom Metazoa; phylum Arthropoda; class Insecta; order Lepidoptera; family Noctuidae; genus Amphipoea; species Amphipoea oculea. The sequence continues at coordinate 2,821,822 of OX243862.1, forward strand.
GCCCGGGAGAGTACATCCTAAGACTATGACGTCATACTTTTCTTTCTGTATACTTTTCTTGAGCATTTTAAAAACATACGAGTGTACTTACATTTATTAATACAGTATTTTCTTTTAGGTTCGGATGACAATTAGAATGACGTTAATATGAATATGTCTGTGGAATCTATGAAACTATGGTTGAAATTTGATTAGGACCTCTGAGGTTTAACCTTTCGACATAGGTACATAAATCAAATTCATGTATGTACCTAAACCATGATTGTCTTAGATCAAAGCTCAAGTAAACAAAGTATCAAATCAAAACTTCGATCGTGATTAAATTCGCCAATCAAGTGAAAAGTGCTCTTATTTATAACAAAACGTATTAAACCGTGCCTCGGAAAGCACGTTAAGCCGTTAGTCCCCGCTGTCATTCGTGGATCTTTGATAGTCGTCACGGGTCGGTAGAAGCCCGAAAGTCAGACAACCAGTTTGACCAAAGCATTCCAAATATTGTACATACATACACATACCTACACACATAATCAGCCTATAATGTTCCCACTGCTGGGACGCAGGCCTCCTCTCGGTAAGAGGGAATGGGCCGTAATCTACCACGCGGGCCTAGTGCGGATTGGTATCTACCAATAAAATTCGAAGACATGTGACATCTGTCACATGTCTTCGAATTTTTGGTTCTAGGACATGCCGGTTGAGAGCAGTGGCGGCCCAGTGATAACGACTGCGACTTACGAGTTGTAGGTCGTAGGTTCGAACCCAGACAGGCGCTTTACTTTGTGTAAATTATTTCATCACCACTGCTCTCAAAACGGTGAAGGAAAACATCGTGAGGAAACCAAATATTGTATTGGTATAAAAAAGATGCTAAAATTGGTGTGGATAATGAAATTTTGTCAAAATCTTTTAGGTAAAACGGCACGATCCCCATCTCCGCCGCAAAACCATAGCAACGAAACCGCAGTGGTCCGACATGACTTATCCGTTGTACGACAAATGCTAAAGAAGCGAAAATGCATATACTATTTTTTAATTTAATCGGCAATCTGTCTCAAGACTATAAGCAGACGCGTTGAATAAATATGGCGTTTAGGCGAAGAGACTAGTGTCTCGACTGCCTTCTTAGAACACATCCTTACTTTTCAGCCTTTTACCGTTACGGAAGGGTTTAAGGGTCAGTTCACACCGCGACGCGACGCGGCGCGAAGTTTTCAAGGTAGCAGTACAATTATAGACCTTATCCACTACATAAAAAGGTACACAATACAGTGAAGTGGTATCTACTACGTCGAACTACGCCGCGCGGCCCACCTCACGGAATTTTGTACCTTTTTGTGTATTGATTATGATTCTAACTCTCTCCCGCGTGATTTCACCGAGCTGCTCGGAAGCCAGTTAGTTAGAGCGGTCTCGCACTACGTCCGATCCGAATCCGAGAATCAATCCGAATTGGAAATTATTCTAAATTATGACGGATAGAGTTCGGATGTAGTGCGGAATCCCTCATACAAATAGGACTACGGTTACTTCGGACCGGCATTTCTCGGATTCGGATCGGACGTAGTGCGAAACCGCCCTTACACCTCCGCGCCCACCCCGCTATTTTGTTGCGGTGCCGCCTTTGTTTCGCACCTATCCTATATTGCTACAATTTAACTGACTCTCATGATATTTCGCTACTTGAATCGCAACATAATGTAGTATGTTTCTAAGCGGAATTCGTTAAGCGGTTTCCCGTTTTGCGGCAGAGGTGTGCTAGGCACCAAAAGTGACTTGAAAAAAATCTTTAAAACTACCTTACCACTTGAGCAATATTTATCTCCTCGAACGACAAGAGTATTTATCAATTAGAACAAACATTATTATCACCAACATACTTACAAGGCGCATGTTTCCCTTACCTTCTTTTTTTTGTGTTTATGTTCTTTTTTGCGTCATGTTCACCGCAAATAAACGTATTTTCTTTCTTTCAGTTACAGATTGTGCAGTAATGACGTCTGTTTGACGATCACTATCAATAGGTTACCGATGACGTAGTGCAAGACTGTCTGTATTTGCAGTTTTGCACTGAATGATGACGAGGGGCGTTCAATGTATTCTCGGTATCAGCATGAAAAAAGACGTAAATTCAATTAAAATAATGGCTACTAGGGCCGAGGGGGACCCCTCGGCCCTAGTAGCCATTATTTTAATTTGAAAAACCAAGTGGGCACTCGGACGAGTGCCCACTTGGTTTTTCGAGATATCGCCAAGCGGTTAGGGCCAAAGCACACACGCTACTTTTTGCATCGGCGATCGGCGATTTTGCGGCTGTATCGATGCTACATCGCGTTTTGGCGTCTCTCTGCGTTTGGACGTGGTATCGGAATCGCGCGTTTTAGCGACTGCTCCAATGCTGGCGCAAATGCCAAATCGCTGCGACCGGCATCCGAATGTGTGCGGAGTATAGCGTACAGCCGCTGTATCGAGCTTCAGAAAAGCGACTGAATCGCCGCGTTTGGCGTTTTTAAGTGTGCGGTGTGGAATGCTTGGTCGCTGCATTTAGCTTCTAAAAAGCAGCTGAATCGCCGATCGCCGATGCAAAAAGTAGCGTGTGTGCTTTGGCCCTTAGTCGACTCTTCACGTGACCAGAGGGCTGGCCTATTTCTTGGCCAAAGAATTATCATTGCCATACAACGTGGCAATGCTGCCAGCCTTTTGGGCACTGTTCGTGTTGATAGCGATGCGGACGAATTCTTTAATGCCCTATGATTATTTTGCTTATTTTTTCATATCATTGTACATAATTATTATTATAATTTATATTTTAGCTTATATTCTGTATATACAAATCAATATGTTATCTATACAAATAAATATGTAATCTACTTGTATAAAAAAAAAAAATTAAAATAATTTTATAGGTAGGTATCCTACGCTACGCCAGACAGGTAATTTGACCTTTACATCGTTAAAGTGAAGGGGAATAACTTGCTGATAACGACTGACAACTGTTATCATATCACCATTCAGTATTTACTTCGAGCTGTTACAATTAATTTGGCAGATAACAAGTTATCTTAATAATAATATGCTCTTAGAATTTCATGAACTGGTTCTGTCAAACAGATTTTATAAAGTCTAAATGCTATTTAAGGATAGTTACTGGAAAATGTTTATAATTATCCAATTATATTGGACACCACTTTGACTGGTTTATAAATAGATTACTTAGAACTGCTATCATGCTTAATAGTTAGTGTAAATTGCGACAAGGATATGACACATAAAATATGAGCATATAAATCTTTGTAACGATATAGTAATTTGCCTAATGACTTTCTCGTTAGTATATATGTTACTATGGTAAAAGCCCGAACTGCGGTAAATCTTAGGATTTACCAATAAATCCTAAGATTTACCAAGTCTCACCGGTAAAAGTCCGAATTGTTCTATAATAATATTTAATTTCGACAAGCGTAGTGTGGGACGCCCCCAGCTGGATGGACCGACCACCTATAAAGAAAGTGGCTGCGACAGACTGGATGTGAAAGGTGGAGGACAGGGTGTTGTTGTGCAGCCTGGGAGAGGCCTATGTCCAGCAGTGGACTGTCATAAGCTGAGCTGATTAATTGATTGAGTGGCCATAAAATAAATCCAAAAATAAAAATCGAATGTAGTACCAACTAAGTACAAACGCCAGCACATCAAGTTACTACAATCTGTCAAATTTCTTTAATAGATTTTCAACTTTATTGCTAAAACATAAGGTTCAAAGTTGATTGGGAAAATTTGAGAGTTTCGGGTAGCTTGATGTGCTGACATCTGTACATGGTGCATCTGGAGGATAAGTTTGCTAACACAATTGTGTTGGATTGCAATGGCCGATCATTAACACCTTAATTGAATATTTTTGTAATCTCCTAATTGAAAGCAGTCATTAAGATTTTCCGATGGCGTGTCACTCGCACTCCATCGGAGATCTCGTACATAATGACAAGTCTTAATTAACTATTATTTTGTCAATTCTTTTGACCACTGACACACCTTGGTATGGTTCTCGTAATAACCAATAATTGAAAATAGCAGACTTGACCCCACATCATCAGAGGCCTTTTTTTTCTTTTTCGCTGTGGATATCCTCATGGACTTCCTCTGTGGGGCTGACAGAGGGGCATGCCGGACTCTTACCGGCTAAAATCACCGCGGTGTTCCACCCCTACCTATGGCCGGGGGGGTGCGGGATTCGCATAAGGATTCACCGCTCCCATCATCAGAGGCCAAGAGGTTATTTTCTAATATTGCTATCATGTACCTACACCATCTTTTCAAAACTCTTTTGCCAAACTTAAGTGGCAGTGGGCAGGGCACATTGCTCGCAGAACACATGGCCGATGGGGCCGAAAGGTTCTGAAGTGGCGGCCGCGTACCGGAAGACGTAGCGTTGGAAGTCCTCCCACAAGGTGGACCGACGACCTTGTGAAGGCCGCAGGAATCCGTTGGATGCGAGAAGCACAGACCCGGTCGACGCGGCGGTGCTTGGGGGAGGCCTATGTCCAGCAGTGGACCATCTAGGCCAAATGGTCTAGGTACAGTCAACGAAAGAAATAAGTATGCAGGATCGTTGGATGAAGTTGAAGTTTAGTAAGAAACCGACGGATGTTCTCGAATAAAAATTAATTTTATTAATAGAAAACAAACGGCTCATTTATCAAATTAAATTTCACTCGACAACATCCATGGGTTTCTTACTAAACTTCAACTATATCCGACGATCCTGCATACTTATCTCTTTTGTTGACTGTACATAAGTGAACTGTCTCTAGACTCTTATTTCTTATAGATATAAGAACGTATTTACATGAAAAATCTGTTATTATTTTTAAAACTATTTTAAATTAAAATATAAACATTAAAGATACATTAATATGACGTAATAAACGTAAGATAAAACTTATCTTGCTCTCACAAGCCACAGTAATTGCGCAGGAGCATCAGCATATCCATAAAGTTATTAATAAGCTTGGAGATTTCTATTGATTATACTACTCTTTATGTAAATGGAAATGACCAATAAAATGAAACATTATTTGCAAAACATTCTATAACCTGACATACATAACATCACGACTGTCTTCCGTAAAGGGTAAAGCAGAGGTGTATTTATACTACCTAGGCCCACATTTTGTCAGTTATACATGGTGAAATTAAATTCATGGGCATCCTTTTTAGGGGTTCATTGAACTCATCATTATGAACAACTTTTACTATGGGACTAAGCCTATAATCACGAAAAAAAATCAGCTGTTCCTTGCATTTATGTTCACATAACTCGGCAAAATTTTTTTTCGCGATTTCAGGTTTGGTCGTATAGTAAAAGTTGTTCATAATGATGATTACAATAACCCCTTAAAAGGATGCCCATGAATTCAATTTCACCCTGTATTATGCTTTGTAATAGGACAAGCCTATCGCCATCAACCAGGCACAGATCCAAACTCCGGGCTGCTATTGAGAAATTCCTGATATAAAAACCCAATCACACTTTGATAGAAAAATCCAATAATCTAACCCCGGACCTCGTGCTCAGCTGTAGCGCGTGCGCCCACTAGACTAAAGAGACAAAACATTCCATGATGAAAAATCCATCCATACTATCCATACTAATATTATAAATTCGAAAGTAGAAGTCTCAAAGAAAGGAGGCCTGCGTCCTAGCAGTGGGAACATTATAGGCTGATTATGCTTGTGCATTCATTACATACCTCTTAATAAACATTGTGCTCATTACTAGACATGGTCCTTTTTAAGAAGGACCTAATTATGTCTAAAGTTTATTTCGCTCAATTAAGTAAGATCTATTCTTACCCAGTTTGTGCTATTATGAAACGTTTTGAGTTCATGGAATAGTTTCATATTTTCCTCTTTATTTTCGTCAAAATATGAATGACTAGCTTCTGTCCATGACTTCGTTCGCGTGGAAGTCGTGAGTCACCACCATAGATATGGACAGCACAAATACTAAAAAGTATAGAGCCCATGTTACTTGCTGATAATCCTATAGCTTTCGACTAATATTATAAATTCGAAAGTAACTCTGTCTGTCTGTATGTTACCTTTTTACGCCTAAACCATTGAACCGATTTAGATGAAATTTGGTATAGAGATAGTTTGAGTCCCGGGGTTGGACATAGGATAGTTTTTATCCCGATATTCCTACGGGATCGACACTTATGCGGGTGAAACCGCGAGGCGCAGCTAGTATGATATACACACTTTGCCCCATCAGTGGGGCGGCTGGTGGTGCAAAGTGGAATAATCCATAATATGGATCACCTTTTTCATCGATAAATCATAATTGAACGACTAGGAAATATGATGGCTTTGCCCAACAGTAAGACCACTCCGTGCTTCGAAAGCATGCTAAGCCGTTGGTCCCGGCTGTTATTTCTGAATCTTTCGAAGTCGTTACGAGCCCGAAATTGTGACAACCAGTTATGACTGGTTGTGCCCCTTGGTATGCCAAGGGGTATCGTATTACCCAGTAACTTGATTGTGGAGGTCAGATAAGCAATCGGTTCATGTAAAATACTGTTATTCAGCTGCATCCGGTGAGACTGGAAGCCGACCCCAACACAGTTGGGAAAATGCTAGGCAGATGATGACCTTATTCCTTCGTTTATACATGAAGATGATGAGAATAGTGTTCAAATCGTGTTAAATTATTAGCCAGTCAGCAAGATTACAGAGAGGGTGACCGTCCGGAGTGCGCAATACGTGCAGGTAACTGCACATTAGCACTACAAAAATCACCCTTACTACAACGACATAAAGGCGTTGTCCATTTCAAATTGTTACCATTGCTGCACACTTGACTTTTATTTAAAGTAACAGCCACTCGTAGATGCTATTTTAATGCAATAACAGTAATTTAGCTGAGCCATCTTCGCAATTAACAACCCACAAGCAAGTAAAGCTATTTATGTCCACATAGCTACAAGATATTTAAGCGCCACAGAACATAAAATCCTGAGAGCAATAAACGATAAATCTTATCTTAGAACATAACTCGCGACTCGAGTTGTGTAATATAATTAACTAGTTAATTAAGATAAATCAAGTAAGTATAGGACTGATCTTGACTCTAAGTTTAAGTAAGCAGTGTTAGCAGGTACGTAAGTTCAAACACTGAAAAAAAAAAGTAGTTGCCACAATCAAGATTTTGTTTAGATTAACTAAGTAACTTGTTTGCATCTGAGCCTATCAAGCATCCTATCAAGATCACAGCTACTACTTTTATTTCATTGAGATTTGAAACGGGATCTTGATTGGAGTTATCACAAAACCTATTTGCAGCAATCAAGTTGATCAAGTTACTTGATTGACACAACTAACTTACTTTGTTGTTTAAACTCTTCTACAATGATGTCATGTTAAGGGTAATCAAGAAACTTGTTTGAGCGTTCAATCATTTGAACTAGTATAGCTGCAATCATGTCGTGATGATCAACTTAACTAAGATTTTGATTAATCTAAACAAGATATCGTCAATCAAGCTAAAAAGTCACTTGATTGGAGTGCATTTTTTTCAGTGAAGGATCATTTATATACGGAATGTTCGTAAGATACCCAAGCAACGCCCAATCCCTCATCGAATACTGCATTATAATAGTGGTCTATGGAATACTGTGAACACTTAGGTGAAGTGAGCTTGATTTGAGCTGCCAATAATGTCAATCCCTAATATGTAGAATAGCCAGTGGCGGACTAAATCTGTCGGAGGCCCGAGGCGGTAAAAAAAAAATGAGGCCTCCCCTGGTCTTCTCAGTTTATGTGGGTACTTGTATTTCTAGTAAAGTTTGTAAAAAATTAATGCCTAAAAAAAAAGAAAGTTAACGTTCATAATACTCGTAATTATACTCTACCTATATTATGGGCCTCGCAAGCAGCAGGATACGTTTTTCAGGGAGCTGCATATTCATCTCCTCATTATGCTGTTCAAGAAAAGCAAGCAAGGATTCGAGAGCAAGCGACAAGAGCTCGAAAATCGAAGCAATAATAATAATAATCGAAAATACAGCTTAATTCTGAATTCTCGGTCAGTTTTCTTCTGAACAATCGTATTCGTACGGAAATAGGAGTTACTGTCGACATATTTATGTAAAAAGTCTTAGGAATAAGAGGGCGGCCGAAGCGAGCTCGAAAACTTTTAGCATCCGTCATTTATGTTTTGCATTGGTACGTACGGGGTCTCCAACTCGAACTACTGCTTACTAAATATATTTTTCCCTTGTTTGGGATCGATTAGAAAGTACTTCTTAAGGTTTGGGCACCCCTGGACCAGGGGCAGAATGCTCTTATGCATGTTTAATTTTGTATATTTTTAATTACTCGGTCAATAACCCGAATACAACGTGATCTGGCAGTTTGAATAACTTACTCGGCCTACCCAAATGTCCTTTTTTTGCTATTGTTCGTCGAATCGTTGAGCTCCTCAAGTTCTGAGTTGAGCTGCACAATTTTTGACAAATGCGTGCACTGACTGGACAGGTCCGCTCAATCTGTGTGGTTCTTTCCTCAAAAGACCATTTCAGGCACCAATCTACATGGTCTTCACATGATCTGACCAAGATTTTGTCTGGACTTTTAAAGAGACTGTGACCTCTGAGTTTGTTTCGGCCTTTCTTCTCAGAGTTGTCAGATAGGAAACGCCGTCCTCATCTAGCTTAAAAAAATATGATTGACTTGTAAAGGTGTTTGTACAAACCTACTTACAGAAAATAAATAATTTATCATTTATGAACGCAGTAGCGCAGGAGTGCCCCTGCGTGGACGTTCACACACGGCTATCATGGACGATCTACGTAGTCCTCATGGTCTAACTCAACAGTCACTTTTAAAGTCCAGAGAACTTTAGAAGAGACTGTTGAGTTGGTTTCAGTGTTTCTTGTCAGAGTAATTGAAAAGAAAAAACTGACCTCATCTTGTTTTTAAAATATTATTGTTGTGTAAAAGTATTTGTATAAACCTACTTACAGAAATAAAATCATTTATGTCCGGAAGACTCCAACGTTGTCCTGTTTAGTGCCTTCCAGACAACGGTCTGGAGTGCAACCTTGCCGACTGGAAATGAGGCTGCTAGATCCGCACGGAAAGGTATGTCATGCGCTGACGGACCCAGCATGATCCCTATTACACCTAGGATTATCTGATCTTCACTCGGGGACTGGTTCAGGAGAACACGTCAAGCACCGATTACCTGTATCGTGTCTGTATCCAGTTAACCACACTCCCAAGATATCGCTTTCTATGCCTATCGTAATGATTAATTGACTACGTCCTCCGGGCATTCACTCCTTGGTTACAGCCTACATCTAATAATTACCTATAGACTGCAATAATTCCGTTCTTCATATTTAGTCAGTACAAATTACACGATCCAAAACTAAACCACTTCGTGTTTAGAATCATCATCGTGATTAATGACTGATGATCATTTTGTATCACTGTCTATCTATATTTTAAATACTATCGATGTATGTATAATTGTATATCTATTACAGATATCAGAGTTGTGTATAATACTATTTTCAACTAGCTGTGCCCTTTAGCTTCACCCGCGTCCGTTTTTATTGATTCCCTTTGCAAATATCCACCCCCCTTTTTACATCCTTAAGGGATAATTTCGGGGATAAAATCTATCGGGACTCAAACTATCTCTATACCAAATTTCATTTAAATCGGTTCAGCGGTTTAAGCGTGAAGAGGTAAACAGACAGACACACTTTCGCATTTATAATATTGGTATGGATTGACCAGTATCCATATTAGTATTACGGCAATCTTTAAGCGTGCCATTTTATTTTCTGCTACCGTTTGCATGCCAACAGTATAATCTATTAATCAATCGATTCTCATGTTCCTATCGAGACATTCAACTCGATCCATTTTCCCTGCTCGCTTGACGTTTTATTGCACTGAGAGTGTCCCCTTTCACAGCCAATATAAATTCAATACAAGTCACCAGCAGCCAAGCAGTTAGCAACAAAGTCAAATGACACTTAAACAACAAATTCTTCCAAATGATTGCCAATTAGTTGCCATACGAATTCTTTCGTCACACAACAAATTAGTGGTGATAAGTAGTATCTCAGGGCATCATAGCAATACTCGCGGTGTCAGATAACATCGCCTTAACTCCCGGCTGTCGTGGAATAGGAGCCGGCGCTGCAACGTGCGCGAGAGCACGTACGCCACCCTCGGTGTGTGTGCACGTTGTTGTACGGTACGGGAATTTGAATAGTAGTGTATAGGTTTTAGTTAGGAACAGAGAAACGATTCGCGTATTTTTAATAACGTTCGCATTCTATTCTCTGTCTGTCAAAAATTCGTTCAATTTACCGATTAAAAGAAATACATTGGTACTGCGGTTATTTTTTTAACGTTTTTAATACGGGATTTGGCCTTTTGATTTGAACTCCTTTGAACTCCTTTCTAGCTCTTTTGGTTATTTTGGGTATGGAAATAGCCTTCATGCAGTTATAAATTGTTCAACATAAACCACCAAAATCAAAATAAAAAAAGACATTTATTCAAACTATGCTGAGAATCAGCACTTTTCGAACTTCAAAATTACAAAAGACAGTCCCCCAAAACGCCCGCCCTTCGCCACTTCCTAGTGCTTTCGCTGGGAAGAAGAAGTGGCGGAACAAACTCCCCGGCAGCACAGCTGTCTGTTCAGTTAGAAAATACTTGATTGTATACAATACTAGGTATGCAAAGTAATTAACACTATAGGACACAGAACATTAAATTAAATTATTTGCCATAATGTCAGCTAGCCACGTCAATTTACCAACAAATACAATAAAAACTAGACGTACTCAAGCAAAAAAAAAAAAAAAAACATAATTAAAAATGTAAACAAAAACTTACTACATAAATAAAAGCCTCCAGGTATATAGTGCGTGACAGCTTACATATTTATGCAATGCTGGGTTATGTTCACATAGCTGTTACTTGAAGCCACAAACCAACCAACCTCAAAACTCAGTTTTACAAATCAGCTTTGCATGTTTCCCGCACAGACGTAAAAAGAGTAGGTTTCCCGTTCCGTAGCATATCAATGGAAACGTAATTTTATCTCGTATACAACGCGAAATGAGCGCGTTCCCATTCTAGCCGGGCCGGACGACTCGATTAGTCGATGATTCGCAATAAAATTTGCGATTATAACGACGAATGATATGAAAGATAGATAGCCGTGTACTAAAAATACAATTTTACTTGAGAGCTTAGAACGATTATGTGTGTCTAAGAAAAGACTTCAACGCGTTTTATGTTGAAATAGTAAAATATTCTTGAACATAATTGAGTGTATGTTTATTCTTATTCTTGCAATTTATTGAAGTGTTTCTGTCCTTTTCTGGCTCAGTAGGAGAGAAAGAGAAGGATGGAGCTATTTTTAGAATGGCAAGTTCATGAATTTGATAGCCAAATTAGGCGTTTAGGATTTTTTTTTCAGTCATTCGTTTTTTTTGCATGTGTTTAGATAATATGGTAATACTCCGTCCCCCTTACTAATAAACGTTGTATTGTAGGTATAGCGTCTGTATAGTTACACAACGCTTTGTCTTCTTCTTTCGAAAGTCAAATTACTGACGACTGAAAGAGAGAAATCGATGTGTAACTATTCATCTGATATTTACATTTATTAGTAAGGGGGATTATGTATAGTTTATATACTGTTACATAGTGATATTGACTAGCTAGTTAGTGCACCTAGATGTGAAAGTTCTCAATAACTATTAGATTCAATGTAAGATCGTGGTACTGAAAATATTGTAATGTTCAGTTAAAGGCAAATGAGGATTTAATGATAGTAGATGCGACTGGAGCCTTAATTGACGTAACAGTTTATAGCAGAGATTTTATCTATTAACTTTGTGATTATGAGAATAAGTGGAATTGTAGACATGTTTGGTGTGATCATTAAATTAAAATTATACAGGAAGATTTTTTTATCACCATCCAAATTTTTACAGGGTGTTCTACCCATGAATATGAACAACTTTCACTATGAGACTAACTCTGAAATTACGAAAAAAAAATTAGCTGTTTAATACAAATGTTCAATACATACTTGACCAAAATGTATGAAACAGCTGATTTTTTTTTCGTGATTTCAGAGTTGATCCCATAGTGAAAGTTGTTCATATTCATGAGTAGAACACCCTGTAAAATTTTGGATGGTGATAAAAAAATCTTCCTGTATAGACCACAGCATTGTTACAGCTTATTTCAGGATAGCGATAGTAATTATCTTCTTTCTGGGGAATTCGGTTAAAAAGGTCCCATCACAGTCCGATCCTCGCCAATGTGGTTGCTATTCCTGCTCTAATGGTCATTGATCCTATATACGACAGGTTTGGCGCTATTGCGTCAGCTTGATTCAACTGGCGATACACTTTGGAGACAACAATACGACAATAAATGAAAACACGGACAATATTAATGCATAAGAGTATTTTGTAATTTTCAAATAAATCCTAGCATCGGAATTCAAAAAAGTGATTGTTCAAACAAAATTAATATTATACATGGTGAAACTGAATTCATGGGCATCCTTTTAAGGGTTCATTGTACTCATCATTACGAACAACTTTTACTATGGGACCAAACCTGAAATCGCTTCAAAAAATCAGCTCTTCCCTACATTTTGACGAGTTATGTGAACATAAATGCAAGGAACAGCTGCTTTTTTTTCTCGCTTTCAGGTCTAGTTCCATAGTAAAAGTTGTTCATAATGATGAGTACAATGATCCCTTAAGAGGAAAACGGTGATTAAAATTTCATTCTGTATAGTAATGTTGGGCCGACCATGAGTTTTGCCAATCTTTGACTTGCTATATTGACTAAACTATTAGATCAGAGCGGGCAGTTCTCGTAATTTTAAGAACGTTGACAGTCTGATATCAGTCTCAATTTTTTATAAAAAAAATACCTCTAATTTCCCTACATTTCGACAAGTTTTTGACATTCGTTTGTCGCCGAGATGAGACTGCGACTAGATTTTGAACGTTTTCAACTACGAGAATTGGCCCTCAGATATATTTGATTGAATTTTTGCATGCAGACTTAGTTATACGCAGTTTAATTTTTTATTGTATTGTCTCCACTGCGTATAATTACATTGGTGACTGCGTATAATTATGTTGGTTCTTTCACCTTCTTTAATACGTCACTCAAATATCATTCTATTGTGTGACGTTTGCACTGACAGAACCCTAAGGGGCCCCAGGCAGTCTTAGCTGCCTGCAGCTACAATGGACCAAGTATTAACAAGTTTATAACATAATAGTATCTACTAATAACGGTCTCTGAGAAATATTTAATTAAATACCGAGGCATTTTTCGACGCCATATTTTAGTTTGTTAAGTTTTAGTTGTGTTGGATTATTATATTGTTATTTTTTTATGTAAATAGTTTTGAAATTTACTATTGGATTAACAACTAGCTGCGCCCCGCGGTTTCACCCGCATAAGTCACGATCCCGTGGGAATGTCGGGATAAAAAGTATCCTATGTCCTTTCCCGGGACTCAAACTATCTCTATACCAAATTTCATTTAAATCGGTTTAGCGGTTTAGGCGTGAAAAGGTAACATACAGACAGACAGAGAGACAGAGTTACTTTCGAATTTATAATATTATTAGTATGGATTAACAAAATAACAGTGTGTAAAAGAAGTAATTGTCATAATATTTACCTAGCTTTGTCAGTTGACTCTCGGTTTTAATAAACAAACAATTGACGTTCTAAGGATTTTACTTTCATTCGGCTTTGAACGAAATAAGTAAACTGACCGAGTTAAAGCGTAGCTAGAAACTAGAAAATTATACAGGTTGAAATTGAAAACATGCGACAAATCAAAAAGGGAGATAATACTCATCATTATGAACAATTTTTACTATGGGGCCAAACCTGAAATCGCGAGAAAAAAAAACAGCTTTTTCCCTACATTTTGACGAGTTATGGGAGCATATTTTATAGATTTTCAGAGCACCTTAGCAAGAGTGGAATATGGAGTGCCCCAGGGTAGTGTCCTTCGTCCCACCTTGTTTCTCCTGTACGTTAATGGTCTCTGCTCACTCAATTTGGACAACGCGCAAAATGATACAGCTGTTATTTTCCACGGCGACTCTTGGGGGGAAACCTACAGTGCCGCAGAGGCTGGAATGCAGAAGGTCACCAGTTGGCTGCAACACAATCTGCTTACCCTTAATGTTCAAAAAACAAAAGTAGTAAATTTTTCTGTAAGCATAAAAACGGCTGCCCCTAAACAATTTGCACTCAAATCCCACCAACGCAATTATAGTCTAGGAGGTAGCTGCAGCTGCCCTGTTTTTGAAAATGTTGATAGTATCAAGTATCTTGGTATTTGCATAGACCAACACCTGACATGGGGAAAGCAAATACAATCGGTTACTTCGCGCGTAAGGAAACTTTTGTACATATTTAAGAGACTTCGATCTGTAGCTGACAAAGATACCCTCAAGATGACTTACCTGGCTTTATGTCAGTCTGTGCTTGGTTACTGCATAATATCTTGGGGCTTCGCTGGCAAAAGTTATCTAATTACTGCTGAACGTGCGCAAAGGGCTATCCTTAAGGTCTCCCATAGATTAGGAATCCGATACCCCACTCATAAGTTATATCGAGAAACGAGAGTACTTACGGTGCGTCAACTGTACATTTTATCAGTACTACTTAAATTTCACAAAACAGCAGCTGCCACAGAGGTGACGGACCAGCGCGCACGTAGAAAACCTAAGTGGAACAGAGCTTTCTGCAGACTTAAATTTGGCAATAAGGCTTTCTCTCGTATTGGACCATACCTGTATGAAAAAGTTAACAAAAAGCTTGGTATCTACCCCCTGACAAAGTTTCGGTGCAAAAAACAAGGTACAGGATTGGCTGCTTGGGCTTAATTATGCTGAAACGGAAAATCTGATATCATTCAACTAATAAAGTATTCATCATCATATACACGTTAACACTCATCACATGCATACTTACACACATCACATACACACTCACGCTCAACACATACATACTTACACTCATCACATACACACTCACACTCATCACATACATACTTACACTCATCACATACACACTCACACTCATTTCATGCATACTTACACTCATCACATACACACTCACACTCATCACATTCATACTTACACTCATCACACACTTGCATTTTGGTTACCTTTTAGTTCTAAGTTTAAAATTTATTATTTCTACTGAAACCGTTGCATTTGTTAAAATTTCTATAAGTCACATTTTCTGTCGAAAGAGACTGGATCCTGCGACACAGGGTATCCTAATGCGGGATCCAGTGTCATACCCAAATTATGTAACACTTATTTATGATTCAATAAAAAGTTATTATTATTACTATATGTTAATCCAGGGTGTCAGCTCCCACCATACAAAATTTTATCAAAATTGGTCCAGCCGTTTGAGCGTAAAAAAGTAATAAACATAATATAAACACACACACTCACAAACTTTCGCCTTTATAAATTTAGTGTGATATATATTTCATATTTATATTATATTATTTATATCATATATTTATATTATATTGTGATTGTGATTGGAGTTTTTGAATTTGTAAACAGTAGGAACCGAAATTAAATACGTCTATTTAATTGCCCACTGTATAATTTTATTGATAAACTAATCTATATTCTACATAATTAATTATATAAAATTCAAAGTCCTGACTGACTGATATATCAACGCACAGCCCAAACCGCTGGTCCTTAGAAGGTGTGTTCTTTGTGAAAAGTAGGTATCCATTAAGAAAGGAAATTCCACCCCTAAGAGGGTGAATGGGGGAGGGTGAAATTTCACGGGGACAAAGTCGCGGGCAGAATCTACTTACCTATAAAATTAAGCTATGTTACGCCGGCCACAAACAAATTAGGATAGGTGCAAGAAGATGATAAATACTAAATGATTGGCCAACATATTTACCCCTCTAGCGATAGAATAAAATACTCTTCATTATATACTATTATTTACTCTGTCTTTTATAATGTATCTCAGCTACTAACACTAGAAATAAGTTATTTTGTATTGCTTACTAACACAATGGATTACTGTTTTCCGAAAAATAAAGAATGTTATTATTATGTACACCATATGAATTAGAGATATAATATGATTCCTCAGCTTGAATGGTATAGTGGGTCGCGTTCAGGTACGGTCACAAATCTCTCATTGACAAACACCCACTCGGAACTGTTAGCCATAGAAATATCTCTAAGTTATGATGGTCAACTAGACCGCCGCGTGCATGACTTATGACCCACGTGTTCGTTGTGCCTAGCCCAGCATGTCGTCGTTTTAATATTTGTCAGCGTTCCAGCCCTATGATGTTTTCTTTATTGTTCAACAGCTCCCTAGCTAGTTCGTTTGAACTTTATAGTCTTTGCAGTGTGAAGTCGATTTGTAATATAACAATGCGAAGTAGGCAGTGTTTGTAGCCTATTCAACCCAAAATACACATCCACGTCTGCGATCTCAGACAAAAATATTTTAGCTTGTGAAGATGATTTATGCTGCTCTTGTTAATAAATTCCGATGTACTTATAGACATAATAATAACGTTATGATCATTTGCAAAGTTATAACAAAAAACTCAAACATTAGTTTTCTTTTACTGCCTATGTCAACTATGCCACTGGGATGCATTAAAAGAGTAGTTCACACATTTGTACGTCAAATGTCATTTTCTTCGGCCATCTTTTCCTTAAAGTACTGTTATAGTAGGGGTCTAGGTTTCATAACTTTATAGTAGGCTTAAAGAACGTTTTGGTGCTAAAATGTGTTTATGAATAGCAATTTTCGACATCAAGACTTTAGCAAGCCTTTAGATGTTCCATAACTTATTATGAATAAGACCGTTACCATTTACCTATTTCACAAGTATGCATATTATATTCCCACTGATGGGACACAGGCCTCCTCTCTGTGAGTGGAAGTGGGCCATAATCCACCACGCCGGCCCAAGGCGGGTTGGTTCATGTTCACTTGTCTTTGAATTTTCGGTTGTAGGACATGTCGGTTTCCTCACGATGTTTTTCATCACCGTTTTGAGACTTTGGGTTCGAACCCACGACCTAAAACTCTTAAGTCACGACCGTTACCAGTGGGCCACCACTACTCGCACTGCTGTTTGAAGGTAGACTGGTAGAAAATGCCTAAGGCATTAAGTCCGCTTTGTACAGTTTTTACTTGTGCATAAAGTTTTAATAAATAAATAAGTATATTTATAGTGTTTTTAATATTCTGAAAATGTCAAATAAAATCGGTGTGTTGTCCACCGACAGTTTTGCGAAAAAGAGTTTTCCAAACATGTCTTTTTCAATCTGAATTTTTCGCTTGGTTGTTTGCTGGCTGATTCTACTTTGGTTTAATTATCTATCGCATCGTATCGCTACGCATTCACTATAGAAAATCTTTAATAATGTACCTAAATATAAATGCCCGTATGTTAGATTATTTACAGCCTAGAAATCGTTAGTAGCCATTTTGTTATCTTGTACTCAGGGGACTTGATGGTTTCAAGTTATATTAAGTGCGTTGATATTTTCTAATATTTACAAGATTTATGCATGTTTTCTAATTTTTATGTAACTACGTGAATATTTTGTTTTCATAAGTCATAATCAGCCTATAATGTTCCCACTGCTGGGACACAGGCCTCCTCTCAGTGAGAGAAAGTGGGCCGTAATCCACCACACGGGCCCAATGCGGGTTGGTGGATGTCACACGTCTTCGAATTTTTGATTCTAGGACATGCCGGTTTCCTCACGATGTTTTCCTTCACCGTTTTTAGAGCAGTGGTGATGAAAATATTTACACAAATAAAGTCCCTGTCTGGGTTCGAACCTCCAATCTACAACTCGTAAGTCGTTTTATTAAATGAAAATGTTCTTGTGAGTGATAATGGAATTCATGAAAAATATTTTAAAACTTTTTTAAATATTTATTTAATCGCAATAAAACGAATACATTATCAGACAACTGTAGAACATATATTCTTTGACTGTCCCAAATATACGTAAACTCAGTATCTCATTGAGGCACAGACCTACATGAAACATCCACAGACCAAAAAGGCGATGTAAAGACATAAATCTCAAGATAAAATCATACAACATTTTGATATCCCGATTCCACCATTAACTACCCTCCATATAAGGTCCCCAACCAATCGCAATCAGTTCTCATTTGCAAAACAAATGCTACAGATGCACATCAAATAGAACTGACAGTTTAATATCTAAAACACGGAAGAAGGCGGTAACCCATCCATTTCCAAGCCTGGTTAATTTGCGCTGCAATCTAAATCATTTTCTTTAATAACAAGGTGACAATTTCACGCCTCTCAGATCGTTTAAACGTATAAAGGATGGAGGGTAAAAGCACCTGTTGTAGGTAAAGGTATTTTAAAAATTTGATGTTTTTTGCTTATATCGCTTTTTAATAAAGCGACTATTGTGCTGATGTTTGGGAGAGTATTTTCCCAACTACGAAGTGAAATTAGTTTTTATGGACCACCCCCATGCATTGACATTAAATAGATACAATAAACAATCTAACACTAAAATACTAATATTGTACAAGTACCTATACAAAAAAAGGAAAGAAATCTCTGGGAATCCAAAAATTTGTCCGCATTGTTGTCAATGGCAAAGGTACCAAAAAGGCTGGCTATGGCCTAAAATTAGGCCAGCCTGTGCTAATTAAGTTCTTGTAAAACTCGTGACTTCTGAACTGTTCTAGAAATAATAATATTGCATGTGAATGTTGGATTATTATATCAACTATGCCTGTCACATGTCTAAGTTACACAACCATGTTATGACATCTGTGCCCCACAAAAGATAACAATAAAGGAAAATAATAATAATAATATTAAGGTCACACGCTCGCTTGGCATCTCAGTTCCAGGCTGCTTTGAAGTCTGGTTCGCTACCCCAGTTCCTAACGACAGGAATTTCCCACCTGCTCCATAAATCAGGTAGCACCGCGGAACCCAAAAATCAGATCACGAGTTTAACGACAGTCTATGAAGTTCTTACATCCATTCTGAGAGCTAAAATTGACAAACACATAAACACCAACTCCATCATGTCTGCCTCTCAAAATCTGTCGATATGTTGGATAGATTATAAGAAAGCCTATGACTCGGTGCCACATACATGGCTCATGAGGGTGTTTGAGTTGTATAAAGTAGATACAACTCTGCGCACCTACCTCATGTCTTGTATGGGGAAATAGAGGACGGTCCTTCGCTATCCAGGATGTCGAAATATTCAGAGGAATAGCGAACCGATAAGGATCGAGGGAGGCATATTTCAGGGTGATAGTTTGAGTCCGCTTTGGTTTTGCTTAGCCTTGAATCCTCTAAGGAGGATTCAGGTCTAGGCTATCGGCTGAGGAGAGGTGGTCAGGTTATAAAATTTAAATTATTATTAATATAGATGGCGCTTATGACAATTACGCTTGAAATAATTATGTAGGTAGTACCTACTCTTCGTATTTTAAAGGTTTTCATACTAAAATAATAATAATGATGTTAGTACTACTAACAACCATTAACAACAAGAAAATCAGCCAATTCATCAGTTGGCAGCTTTTTTTTATACGTTGAAATTCTGTGGGCTTGCCCTAATTTAGACCCCTAGGCACGCCACTGCTATAAAGGTATTATACAGAGTGAAATTGAAAACATGCGACAAATCGAAATGGGAGATTGTACTCGTCATTATGAAAAATTTTTACTATGGGACCAAATCCGAAATCGCGAAAAAAAAATCAGCTGTTCCCTACATTTATGTTCGCATAACTCGTCAAAATGTAGGGAACAACAGATTTTTTTTTTCGCGATTTCAGGTTTGGCCCCATAGTAAAAGTTGTTAATAATGATGAGTACAATCTCCCATTTCGATTTGTCGCATGTTTTTAATTTCAACCTGTATATAGATCAGTCATTCAGACCTTGCAAGCAGTTTCACCTTGAAATGCTGAGGTACAAAACAGCCTGTGGACGTGTTTCTAGACAGGTTTCAAACCTGGGATATTCAAGATGACATGCAGAGTGTACCTAAACAACATATTATTATTGTGTAACCAATGTGTAACACTATAGTCACTGGCTTTCTTTACATACAATTGGTATTTCATTTGCTTATGATTTTCCTTGTAATTATTAGTGAAACCTCTCTCTTTCCGTGTTCTAACGATTTGTTTTCAAAGAAAATTGTTCTTCAAAATCTTGATTATGTAACATTACCCCAATATCTGAAAAAAAAAAACATTTTCATAGATTTTTTTTATAAATTGTTCAAATGAGTTATTTCCTACTAAGTGCTGTTATAAAGCGCCAAGATAGATTGGTCATAATACTACAATGATATGCATAGTAGGTATGTCTGTATACATATGGTGTTTCCTCACGTGATGAGCAATCCATCAAGCGGGTTATTAACATAACGATTCACCTTGTAGTTCCTTTATGCAGTTGAGCAATCTAGTTGAGCAGTGGGGAAGAAGTGTTCACAGCTGGCATGACGAAATGCGTCATATGTTACATTAACTATTTTTAGAATACTAGGAAATCTTTGCGATTACGTATTTGTCATTATTTATTGTTATCATGGATTATATTGTGTCTAATTATATTTGAATTCCTAAATTCAGATAATGAGTCATTTTAATTAAATAAATGAGTGATTTTAATTAGTCAAGATTCTTGTTGTTGATAATCGTCACTCTCACCCTGCCTTATCTTCCGTTATTCTTCAAGCTAACGCTATCAGGCGCTTATTAAAACCCATTGGCTTTGACTGAAATAACAGCTTATAATAGTTTATCTATCGAATAGAATATAAAGGAGTCCGGCAGGCATTTAGCAGAAACCAGCCGATTTGATTATGCAAGCCTTATTAGGTAAATGCTAGAGATAAGCAAAGGTCGGGACTTGCACACCTTGATTAAACTAATGGATATTGGTAACGGACAGAATCTCGTCATAATTTAGACTTTTCATACATTCCTGTTATAAGCCAGGACGTAGCAAGAATCTCCAATTGAACTTATTCAAGCAATTTTCAAACTGCTATTTATACGTTCAGTAGGCAGTTCGAAGTTCACTAACATTCAAACCACCGGTTAGGTATTTAAACAGTTGGTTTCCTAAGGAAGTTTGACATATACAACTGATTAAATATTTAATCAGTTGATTTAAATGTGTGTTTTAAGGTGAACAAATTATAAACGATGAATAAAGTTAAGAGACGTTTAAACATCAAACATGCTATGTAGGTGAACAGCCAGAACGCGTCGCGGCAGACCCTGTGGAAGATGGCGAAAACAATCTACCAGTGGTCCACTTTAGTCCTGGATCGATAGAGCTGGAATTCATGGGGAAAGGCCTTTGCCCAGCATTAAGATTGTGCAGGCTAACAGTAACAGTATCTACGTAAAAACATATTTTAGAGTTTACCAAAATAAAAATGCCAGACAACTAGTGCCTGACACTGGTTTCCAACTGGACCTGATGTGTGAGGTGACGGATTTAAATCAGTGACGTAATCAGTCAACGTGACGTGTGTATGCATACTTAAATAACAGTGGCACTCCGGGAGTGCCGACAGAAGTAAAAACTTGAATTTTTTTTGACACAAACAGAATACTTTACCATCACTCACTGACATATCGGAAATACATTAAAACCGAGTACAACCCGAATGTAGCGTCGTGTCGGTAACAGTGTCGCGAGTTCAATGGTTTTTTCCCATCTCAAAAAAATGCTTAACGCGCCTAAAGAAGTTTTCACTTCAAAAACAAAGGCTATCTGCTGAATGTTGGCCACAAAGAGTTAGCTTGTTCAGACGCCAGCACATCAAGCTACCCGAAACTGTCAAATTCTCCTAATCAACTTTGAACCTTATACTTCAGCGATAAAGTTGCAAATCTATTAAATTAATTTGACAGTTTGTAGTAGCTTGATGTGCTGGCGTCTGTACACTGGCGAATCATTCATTACAGTATGAGCTATCACGCTATCTCGTACAGCCCGTGCCATATTATGTCATTGACTCATTGTATATTATAAGTAAACAGCACACAATTGCGTAACACACTATCAATAACAAATTGATTCATTTTGAAAGACATTGCTAATCCATTGCTGCATATGTTCGAAAAATTCGTCTGCTCAGCAACGTAAATTACGCAATGAATGTTGTTGATCTGTCTGTCAAAATCAATCGTTTTACACGAGTGGCCTGTGGGTGTCATACACGCGCCGAGCCTACAACGTCCTGCGTGTTCAATTTAATCATTCTTTTAGGATGCTGTTGGGACTACCAACGCGTTGTAGTGCTTCGGGAATGTTCGCAGAGGCTCGCACAGATGATTTCCATGCCATTATGCGAAAGATAGCGGCCTCCTTACTACATCGCCTGCATGGTAGTAACAACAGCATTCTAAAAATGATCGCTGCCAGACCGGACTGTCCCTTTAAATCAAATCAAATCAAATTATTTATTTGCTAGAATGCAGGTAAGTACAAATAAGGTCGTGAAGAATTGAAGTTGAGCCATGCATTCTGCCCAAGATTCGACATGCAAAATTTAAATGAATGGATAGGTAACTAATAAAAATAAGAAAATTTTAAATACAATTATCAGATAAAAATAATAATAACCGTTCAATACAATTAATAATACATAATAGTCAAAATACACTGAAAATGTTAAAATGCAATTGAAATGTCAAAGTACAATTTAAATGTCAAAATACTATTAAAATGTCAAAATACTATTAAAATGTCAAAATACTATTAAAATGTCAAAATACTATTAAAATGTCAAAAAACTATTAAAATGTCAAAATACTATTAAAATATCAAAATACAATTAAAATGTCAAACACAATACAATAAAAAAGTCATTTTAGGCGTAATCTTTCAAATATTCAAAATTCAATTTATTTTTAAAGAAAAAAAAAGAAAAGGAAATTCAAGGTCTATAATAATCGGTCATCTAGAAAATCATTAATTTTGTGTTTAAAATGTTGAAATGTGTCATTTTTTAAATAATCTGGTAATTTATTATATATGATTGGTCCCATACAAATGACACTTTTTTTTAATAGTGCAGTTTTATAGCCACCGACATTTAAAAGGTTTTTATATTGGCTTCTCACGGGGCCTTTTCTGGTGTCCGAGACCTTAGTAAATAACTTCGCATTTGCCTTCGCCTTTCAAGGACAATGGGTGAGGACAGTCCTAGATCTGAATTAAATCACTTTTACTATTACTGTTTTTAAAAACTAACAACACTAACCTATTTACATAAGCATCATTGTTACAAACACAAAAATACCAACAAAATTATGGACTTAGTCTGAGTCTGAAATAAAGTTTTATTATTATTATAAAATGAATGCCATTGCTACTCTTAGTGTGTTACACAATTACCCCGCAGGACTTGTTTCATTGTTTTCTAACTGCGTCACTCCCACGTCAAACTAGCGTGAAGCAGTAAATCCTGCGCATAAACATGTGGAGCAGATTTATCTCAATCTCTAATAACTCTGCATCTACTAACATCATCATTACGTACAAGTTTGGTCTACAAACGTTCTCAGACACGTGCATATTTGTATGCCTTATCTCGGGAAATACTGCAGGTATGCTGATGTGGGTTTTCTTATTATTAAGATGTTATTGTTTGTTGTTTTGCACAACGTATTATGTTCCAAGGAACGGAAGAATTAATACTAATTGGCTAGCGTGTTTGTGTGTTGTTTTAGGGGCCCGTGCAATAACAGCCACACAGGTTGATCGATTAGGTTAAGCTACGCTTGCCGCTGTTGGTCTGTGAATAGGTGACCACCTTATATACCGAGACCTCTCCGTGCCTCAGAAAGCACGTTAAGCCGTTGGTCCCGACTGTCATTCGTGGATCTTTGACAGTCGTTACGGGTACTCAGAAGCCCGTCTGATAACAAGGGGTATTGTATTACCCAGTAACTGGGTTGTTGAGGTCAGATAGGCAGTCGCTCCATGTAAAATACTAGTATTCAGCTGCATCCGGTTAGACTGGAAGCCGACCCCAACATAGTTGGGAAAAGGCTAGGCAGATGATGATGGCTAGCGTGTTTGTGAGAAGTTGACATTTTTTTTCTACACTTTTTCTCAATCGTCTACAAGCCTCCTCCTTTACGTTAATCTCGATATTTAACTTTAACATAGCCAGAGCCATCTAATTGTAAATTAATCATCTTTGGAAATGTGGACTTTTTATGAGCCCACTATTCCGCAAAGTTCTGGAGCAGTGCAGATCGATGTCCCTAATATATCCCGGTATGATGTCGGATGTCCCGTCAATCTATTGCCTAGTATTCGTTGGCGCTTAACAAATTTCACGATTATATTTATTAGCGACTAGCTTTTACCCGCAGCTTTGCCGGGAACGTACTGCCGGGATAGAACATATTCTGTCTCAGGTCTTGGCCTACCTATGTGCCAAAAGGTAACTGATACTCATCTGTTACCTTTTTAGGCCTAACTACAGATAGTGCCATCCACGAAGGGTAGCGCCCGTTTGGCAACGCCTTGACGCGCCCCACACTCTTCCTAATCGCTAGTGATTATTGCTAGTTAATTCCGCACGTCTTTTAGTTTTGTCAATACTCTCTAATTACCCATTAATCGACAAAACTAAAATACTAGCGGAATGTTGCTCACTATTATACTGTAAGCATTAAAAAGAAGAGTGGGGCGCGTCTTCGTGGATGTGCCTATCTGTAACTAGCATCTCTATAAAGGCCGCTGCACACTCGTAACACCCAACGCCATCCCATGCTTACTTATTGGCCAAATGACGAAAATAGCTCAACGAGACGAAAAATGTAGCCAATGAGTAAGCTTCATTAATGTCGCGTAACGTGGCGTTTTATAAGTCTGTTTCCGCCTTAATTACTCTCAAATTTATATTATTAGTAAGGATTCGAGTGCATATTTCTTCCAGCCTAGATCTATTTCCCAAGTCTTTGCTATGATATTCCTAATCCAAAAAAACTACAGCCTAACCCCAACATGAACAATCTTCCCAAACACATAAATAAAATACTATCCTTTCATCCAATTGTTTCTCTTTTGCACGAAAGTCACGCTGAGGCTTTGTTGACAGCCGGCTTGTAAACAACGTGAATGTTTTGTCTTCAGTCATTCGAATGCTCGAATGAATTCCACTTCATCGTAAATATAAACTGATGGTGACTGAATCGCTGAAGGTGTACGTGATTGAATTCAGGAAGGCACACGAGATGACCAGCGAGTTACTGGGGCTTACGTATAAACGTAAAAGGAACGAAATTGCCATTTACACAGATCATTTTATATGATCTGTGGCCATTTATTATAGTTACCTACAGGGTGAAATTAAATTCATGGGCATCCTTTTAAGGGGTCATTGTACTCATCATTATAAACAACTTTTACTATGGGATCAAACCTGAATTCACGAAAAAATATCAGCTCTTCCCTACATTTTGACGAGTTATGTGAACATAAATGCTAGGAGCAGCTGTTTTTTTTTTTTTGTTCAATTTGTTCATAATGATGATTACAATGAAAAGATGCCCATGGATTCAATTTCACCCTGTACCTATATATGCGTAGTAGTGCAGTGGGTGTCTTTCAATTCGTTTCTGTAAACTAATTGTTTATTCCGTATTTTCCCTGTATAATGTTTACATCCGCGCAATCCTTAACAGACATTTGAGCTCATCTGCGGGAGTAAAAATAATATTCGCGATGGATGACGTATCTTTACTCCTCACAGCATGCCCCACAAGAGATATTTTCATAAAGCGGAACCCTGTGTTAATTAAAATGAATAATAATATGAGCGGCAGTAGATATAATATATGTATTATGTCGAAGAATTTCTGGCACGTTAATGATGTGATGACCAAGAGGAAGGATAATGGATGGACAGCTCAAAAACACACGTATCATGTCTGTAACTAGTCTTTAGTTACGAAAACTTCTAAGCTACATAATTTGGTTGCCCAGGAATTTGGATCGCGATCACGAATTTTGCCGATCTTAATTTAGTGCTAAGTGTAATAGAGCAAAAAACACAAAAAAACCGGTCAAGTGCGGGTCAGACTCGTCACCGAGGGTTCCGTACAAATTTGTAAGTATGTAAATAGTTTATCACGGGTTTTATGTAACTACAAATTTCCGGTTTTCGAATTTTTTTCGCTGCATGACCTTGCTTCTTGCCAAATTTCATGATTCTAGTTCAACGGGAAGTACCCTATACATTTTGATTCCCTTGAGAGTGTCGAAATATACGTTTTTTGCGGCACAAGTGACCGTATATTTTTTTACGTTAACTTGGAAGTTTGATTTTTTCGCAGCTTCAAGGGACCGCAGACCTAAGTATATGGTTTTAATTTCGACTCGATACCTCCACGCGGTGCCGAGATAAAGGGTCTTGACAGACAGACAGACGGACAACAAAGTGATCGTATAAGGGTTCCGTTTTTTCCTTTTGAGGTACGAAACCCTAAAATTGTTTAGGATACTGTTTTCACTTTATAGTATTTCTTCGTGAAGCATCGATGTAGAAAAAATCAGCTGTTCCCTACATTTATGTTCGCATAACTCGTCAAAATGTAGGGAACAGCTGATTTTTTTTTTCGCGATTTCATGTTTGGTCCAATAGTAAAAGTTGTTCAGAATGATGAGTACAATCTCCCATTTCGATTTGTCGCATGTTTTATATTTCAACCTGTATATGTTCACCCAGGCATAAATCATCATTCTCTCGCCATTATCCCAATTTATCCACACATCTCTATTAATAATAGTCATCTCAGTAGTCTCCCCCTTTGTAACCATATACAGGGTGTTACAGAAAGGGTATATCAATACAAACGGGTTGAAGAGTGTATCTGGTCTAGAATCTCTGTACAAAATTTCAGCTCAAAAGCAGTAACTTTGAAAATGCTTAATATTTTTTTATATCCCTTTTTCCTGCTCCATTTTCCTGTTACAGCACTAAATTTCTAGAACACCTAGACCTCAAACAGTTTACTACACAATCAAAACAGTTCCCAGACGCCATAGCTGATTTCCTATAATCACGTCACCTAACGTCAGATAGTCCCGTGTCACGTAGGCCCGGTACTGATTGATACTCGTTGACTTCGTGACGACAATCACACAGCGGTCACGATAGGACGAATCGAGGTCAAGGACAGATTTTTGCAGTCGAGAGGCGCGTCGAGTGTTCGGTGTAAGAAGTTGTTTGGAGAACGGGGACTTATCTCGATCGAATTAGATCTAATACACACACATCGCAAAAATGATATCTTATTTGTGCTGTCCGAATAGGGTAGTTTCCTGGGTAAAAAAATAATAATTCTAATTAGTCCGTCAGTTAGATTATCGAAAAATAATGGACCCTTATTTTTTCTTTTGTCAATCAAACAAAAAATGAAAAAGATAAAGCGCGTCAAAATTTGGGAGTGGGGGGTCGTGACGTCACGCCGTGCTAAAAAGTGTCGCACGGCGTGACGTCACGCGGAATCTTAACAGGCGATATCTTCATCATTTTTTATATAATTGACAAAAGAAAAAATATGGGTCCAATATTTTTTGATAATCTAACTGACGGACTAATTAGAATTTTTTAGGAAACTAGCCTATTCTGGCGGGCTAACCCAAGCATAAGCGTCTTTGTATCTATTTATTTTTGTTGTTAGATCCACATCTTGAAATCAGGATCCAATGAGAAAAAAATCGTCACTAGATCCATCATGGATCTGGCCAATGGATCTTCTGAGATTGAACGGTTAAATCATCAGTTAGCAACATTGCCTAAATTTTTTGAAATGTTTGTAAAAAGAAATAATAACGATGGTTTATACACAGTTTGTTAACCACAAAACACAAACAGCAAAATAAAAACGGAAAATAATGTGTGCCATACGGCTGCGCCAAAAAGGTTTATTTCAGCATTCATGCCAGACAGATGCTGTCTGACGGTTTTCTAATGCACCACCTTTAGGGAAGTGACGGGAAGTGCAAGTTTCAACATACCTCTGTAATAATTGTTGTACTTATATCAAAATAAATGAACTAGTAATAAAACAACACACACATTTTAGGCAGCAAAAGTTAGTTGTTTAGGAAAACAGGAACACAGTAATATCTCTTTAAAACAGGTGTTACCTACTTCTTCGTCGAGGCCTTCAAAAACTTTTTTTAAAGGACTCACTCTCTGTTTTTTTAAGGAATTTGCTTAGGACTCTTCTTTTTAAAGTTCTGCAAACAACTGACCCACAAATATACAGGTGGCAGGACCATTGACGCGAAACCTGTTATCATGGATTCAGTACACAATTCTGGCCCTTCCGCGTTGAAATTTTTGGTCGCTCATAAAAAAAAAACTGCGGTTCCATTCATTTTGACCGCATACGTATTGCACTTTTCTATAAAACAGCTGTTTTTTTTTGACAGCCGATTAAAAATTTGTACGTCTAGAATCATGTGCTGAATTCATGGTTACAGTTATCGCGTCGATGTCTCTGCCACCGTTTATTAAATGTAAAGTATATTCAAACTTATGTTTCAAATTAATATTATTTCAATTTAAACAAATATCAACTTTATTTTAATGGTGATTAAGTTGATTTCCTATTGCACGCCATTCAATTCGATTTTCGGCAACTCTCATCCAGCTGCTACCAGCCATCCTGCGAAGATTGTCGCTCCACCTAGCCTGAGGGCGTCCCACCTTACGTTTACCGATTCGCGGCCTCCACTCAAGAACACGTCTACCCCAACGGTTATCGGTTCTACGGCTAATATGGCCGGCCCATTGCCATTGCAGCTTGCTTATTCTGTGAGCTATGTCGACAACTTTGGCCTATGTCTAACAGTGGACTGCTATAGGCTGATGATGATGATGAAGTTGATTTCAGAGTGACTAGCGCTATTAAAAAAGGTTTAAAAAATGTTTGAAATTGTACCGTAAACTAAACTTTATTATGTAGGATTTAAAGTTATTTTTCCATAAACTCGTATTTGTTTACATTTTTGGCAAATAAGTCGCGAATACAGATTACAAACAACAACAGAGTTATCACTCCCACGTGACGTCACCGCGCATGTTATCATTATCATTTCCATGCACATAGTAGTAAATAGTGTGGTCAGTCAATATTGTGCTCGCTATGATGATCATATTATCATCATTATGATGTTATTACCAATTATTATTGTCGTCTGTCGTGTCGCGTGTAATAAATAGGCGGGTTGCAGTATTTTCTATGTTTAGATGATGACGTAGAAAAACATATTATTGTTTGAAGAGATAAAGGCGTGTGTTTAATGTTTAGTAAAGAAAATGTAATGAATTAGCAAGCGTAAGGTAGGACGCCCTCAGGCTAGGTGGAGCGACGATCTTTGCAGGGTGGCTGGTAGCAGCTGGATGAGAGTTGCCGATAATCGAGCTAAATGGCGTGCAATTGGAGAGGCCTATGCCCAGCAGCAGACTGCTGTAGAATGATGATGATGATGAAGAAAAATGTGATGTGGTGAGGTCTGTTGAGTTTACTATAATTTATTTTTTTATCTTTTTATTTCAGGCATCAAGGCCCATATAAAACACATAAAATACAATATTAATATAACTTAAAAATACTATAAATACATACAACATTATAATCACACTAAGAAACTAACTAAACACGAAGTGTCTGCGTCGTGTTTCGCTGACTGGTGTCATGTAGCCGCCCACGAAACCGGCGGTACACGACACCCTCACAAATTACCCCTTCTAGGATTATTGGCGTGATGTTATGTTATTACCTATCTATATTTAGTAATCCTAATCCTTACACAGTATAAAACAAAGTTGCCGAAATGTCTGTAGGCGCATAACTTCCGAATGACTGCACCAAATTGGAGAATTCTTTTTTTGTTGTGATCGGTATTGCCAGGACAAGGTTTGTGTGAAAGAAAATTTCGAAAATTCAAAACAAATTGCACCCGTTACAAGCTGGGGCGGGCCGCTAGTTATATTATAAATACGAAAGTAACTGTCTGTCTGTAACCGTTTCACGCCTTTACGGCTGAACAAATTTCGATGAAGTTTGGTACACATGTAACTAGGACTTGGGTTAGGACACAGTATACTTTTTACCCCAGTAGTGTGTCCCCGTGAGATAATTTCCTACTTCTACGCGGGCAAAAGCTAGTTTATTTTTAAAATGAAGGTATCATTTCACTTTGACACTCCCTTCCGCTCCGCCCAGAGCGGGAGGAATCATTTGATGATTTCACACCCATAAAAAAGGTATCATTTCACTTTCTTATAATAAGCACTTTTCTTATAAGAACCCCGGCTCTTGGGGAATTAACTCCCATAATATAGCTCGGAAAAAGAGTTCCTGAAAGGACTTAGGAGAGGCCTTTGCCTCGCAGTGGGACAGTATAACTATAAGCTAAACAAAAAGAAACATAGCATCACAGATGTCCTTTGCTTGACTAGGTACAACATAATTAAGGAAGATAATAGGAAAAAAGCATCTTACTAAAGGCACCAAACCTTACCTTTACCTTTATTTACTTCTAAAGCTCTGACGATGCCCGTACAAGCAATACCAAGAAAAAGCAACATATAAAGTACACAAGTCACATTAAAAACCTCTTGAAGATCGTATCGACACGTAATACCGACCGACCCTTTAATTACGACGCCATTTATTTAAAAAAAGACATTTTACAAATAATATTTTATTACATTGCAACTTTTGCAGTATATTGCACGCATTTCTTCGATGTCCAACATAAATGGTAGCCATTTTTCTTTGCAATTAAGGTGAATGCGCAGTTGTAGCCCGCGAAATTCAATTTTTCTTACGTTTTTTGCAATTTTCAGGTCAGTGTCAGGTTTTATCTTGATCAAAATTTGATTCGCGACTATAACAGGTACGCCCTTACAGAATTATAATCATTAATACACCTTTCTAAGTTAGAT
This sequence comes from Amphipoea oculea, assembly GCA_945859645.1. Classification (NCBI taxonomy): domain Eukaryota; kingdom Metazoa; phylum Arthropoda; class Insecta; order Lepidoptera; family Noctuidae; genus Amphipoea; species Amphipoea oculea. The sequence goes on from OX243862.1 coordinate 2,852,955, forward strand.
TTGTACCATAAGAACAAATCTCTTATGGAAAAGTGCTTATGGTACAAATCTAACTTAGAAAGATGTATTAATGATTCTAATGATTATAATTCTATAAATACGTACCTGTTATGGTCGCGAATCTTTGATCAAGATACAACCTGAGTCTGACCTGCAAATTGCAAAAAACGTAAGAAAATTTGAATTTTGCGGTCTACCACTGCGCATTCACCTTAAAGATATGGAACGCGGAAGATGGTCGAGATTTCGGTTCATGGTCTGAAATCTCACTTAATCTCTTGTGACTTACCATGAAAGATATTCATTTTGCGTGGGAGAGAATTGTAATTTTTGTACACGGAAACGAGAGATGGCTAAAGATGGCTCGTAATTGCTTGATCTCCCTTATGTTGAACCAGCTGCGCCCCGCGGTTTCACCCGCATAAGTCTCGATCCCGTGGGAATATCGGGATAAAAAGTATCCTATATCCTTTCCCGGGACTCAAACTATCTCTATAGATATCACATTTCACCTAAATCGGTTCAGCAGTTTAGGCGTGAAAAGGTAACATACAGACAGACAGATAGACAGACAGAGTTACTTTCGAATTCATAATATTATTAGTATATTAGTATGGATGTCACTAAAAACAGTATTTTTGACTAGTTTCAGTTTTAGTTGGTTTTTTTGAGATAGTTTCAATATTAGCGAAGATTCTCCGGGTTTTTTTTTTAAGTGATGATGCCATTTACCAATTTGACGGCTACTACCTGCTAACATAAACTAGCCAATCGTTCTGTATAGATCAATAAAATTATAACTAGCATTAAAACTATATTTGAGACCTGCCAAAACGCAACGTTTACACGAAAATAAATTAATCACTAAAATAAATGCGTAAAATGGTTTCCGGGATTTACAGAGTTGTGCAACAGGATATGGGGCTACATCCGAAACTTAACCTTATGGTAGCTACGAAATATGAAGGTATGATGTATAAGAAAAACTCAACTATGTATAATAAAAAGTAGTACATTTTTTAATAAAAATAAAAATCTTTGATTTAGAAGAAAAGGTGGATGTATATATAATAGAAAATGAAGATTTTGATGATTTTATAATCGGATTGGATATGATAAAGAAATTCAAATTAATCCAAAATGAGGACTTGCAAATAGAACAAAAGAAAATAACAAATAAAATAGACAGGAAGTCTAAAGATAACACAAATGAAGATAAGAATATAAAAACATATGCAATAAATTTCAATGAAAACATAGAAACAGAGGAATTTGTTAGTATGACAGACCATTTAGATAATGAAAAGAAAATTGAGATAGAGAAAATTATAAAGGAATATAAAACAATTTTTGCTAAAGACAAGTATGATATAGGATCAGTTAAAGATTATGAAGCTCATATAGATTTACTAGTAAATAGATACTGTAGTAAAAGACCATACAGATGTACAATAGAAGATAAATTAGAAATTGAAGAGCAAATATCCATGTTACTAAAGAATAACTTAATAGAAGAATCTTACAGTCCTTTTGCTGCACCAGTGACATTAGCATTTAAAAAAGGTGAAAATAGAAAATCCCGCTTATGTGTAGATTTCAGAGAACTGAATAAAATTGTTGTGCCACAAGCTCAACCTTTCCCATTAATAGATGATTTGATTATTAAGACCAGAAATTGTAAGTACTTTACTACACTTGACATAAACTCAGCATTTTGGGCAATACCACTACGGGTGGAAGATAGAAATAAAACAGGATTTGTCACACAAGATGGCCACTTTCAGTGGACCTGCCTGCCTTTTGGCTTGAAAACATCACCAGCAATTTTCCAGAGAATTTTAAGTAATATTCTAAGAAAGCACAATCTCACAGGATACTCCGTAAACTATATTGATGATATTTTGATATACTCATCCACCTTTGAGAACCATATAAGACACATAAGAAGTGTATTAGAGGCAATAATAAAAGAAGGCTTTAGATTGAAGTTTAAGAAATGTACCTTTGCTTCAAACTCAGTAAAGTATCTTGGCCATGTGATTCAAAACAATTCGGTAAGACCACTAAAAGACAATTTGATTTCAATAAGACATTTTCCAACTCCTAAGACACAAAAGAATATCAGACAATTTTTGGGAAAAATCAATTTCTACCACGAATACATACCAAGAAGCGCAATTATCTTAGATCCATTACATAATTTATTAAGAAAAAACGAAAAGTTTGTGTGGTCAGAGAAGTGTGAAGAATCATTTAATCAAATAAAAAGATATTTATGTTCTCAACCGATATTGGAAATATATGACAAAGACTTACCAATAAAAATCTTTACAGATGCATCCTTAGAGGGCATCGGGGCAATACTAAAACAAACACAACTAGATGGTAAAGACAAAACGGTGGCATATTTCTCAAAAAAACTGAATGAATCTCAAAAACGGAAAAAGGCTATATATTTGGAATGTTTTGCTATGAAAGAAGCTGTTAAATACTGGCAACACTGGCTTATTGGAAAACAATTCACTATATACTCAGATCACAAACCTCTAGAGAACATGAACATTAAAAGCAGGACAGACGAAGAATTGGGTGATCTCACATACTACCTGTCTCAATATGACTTTACAGTAAAATATATACCTGGTAAAGAAAATGTAGAAGCAGACTGTTTGAGCCGAAATCCTGTATTAGAATCAGAAGATAACAAAGACGAACTATTAAAAATAGTTAATTTAATACAAATAAAAGATATAGTTGCAGACCAAGAGAAAAATGAAACAATAAAAGAAAAGAAATCAAATCTTATACACAAAAATAGAATTTATTATAAAAAAATAAAGAAACATGAAAAGATTATCCTCTCAGAAGAATTTAGTAAAAGACTCATAAAAAACGTGCATGAAGATTTATGCCATATTGGGATCAGACAATTGCAGAAAAAAATAAGTCCAATATATACAGCTAAAAACCTAACAAAAAACATCATAAATATTTGTAAAACATGTGAAATATGCATAAAAAATAAATCAAGATGTCAAGGAAAATTTGGATTAATGTCACAACTGGGTCCAGCAACAAAACCATTTGAGATTATGTCAATGGATACTATCGGTGGCTTTGGAGGCTCTAGGTCAACAAAAAAATACCTACACCTTTTAGTAGACCACTATACAAGATATGCATTTATTGCGACTTCAAAAACACAGAATGCAAGTGACTTTATAAAACTAACAAAGAATGTGCTAGAGACAGATGAGATTGGAATAATTTTGACAGATCAATATCCGGGCATAAATTCAAGAGAATTTAAGCAACATTTGCAAGAGAATAATATTAAACTAATTTTTACAGCTGTGAATACACCATTCTCGAACGGCTTGAACGAAAGATTAAATCAAACAATAGTAAATAAAATAAGATGTAAAATAAATGAGAAAAATAATAAGAGAACATGGACAACAGTTGCAAGAGAATGTATACAGAAATATAATGAAACAGAACACTCCGTTACAGGAGATAAAGTCCTGTAACTAAGTGTAATTCTCATATTTTGTTTTAATATTGTAAAAGTAAACGTGTGTTAAATAAAACCTTTGTATTTTCAGAGAAACAATTTGTGTTCATTAGCAAAAAATCCTCAATAACATACTTTATATCTTATATAGGTATTATTTTGATTAGGCAAGGTACGTTAAGGAATACCCCACAATAAATTGTTTTTTTCTTAAGAACAAACCTTGGTAGGTCGTAGGTACAAACGACACATACACATACGACGACATAAACATAAACGACATAATAATAAAATGTATTTAGGTCCTTTTACAAAGTAATACATTTACAAACTTAAAAATACATAGTATTACCAAGTTCTTAACAGATTGGCTTAAATACTTATACAGTGTGGCGATAAGTTGTCACAACGTATTCTAAATCACGTATTTTAAATATACACAATTAAAATAATTCATAATAATTAACATTCTAGTTGTGGTACCTAATATGAAAACCGTAAAAATGAATCCCCGAAATGTACATATGTATGTACACGTATTACTTCCGAACTACTGCACCAAATTAGATAATTCTTTTTTGTTGTGTTCAGTATTGTCAGGACAAGGTTTGTATGAAAGAAAATTTGGGAAATTCGTTTTTTTTTTTTATAAATATTTTTGTAAAATTGTTTATTTTATTTTTATTAACAACTAATAACAACATTTAATAACCGCTGTACTGTTTAATGTGATAACCTAATAGCCACTGTATAAAAGCTAGTTTAGTTTGCATGTTTTTAATTACCTATAAAAGGTGCGCTGGTACTGACAACAAACAATTGGTTCATAGTTACTCTTGGCTACTCTAATGTTAAATGGTTAAATCACCACGGTTGCGGTCGCAGTTGTTAAGTAATCGCACAGTAATATAATATTATATAGTCGTTGCTAACCCAGTGAAATCTGTGCCCGATGTCTTTGCCTAGTAGGACGCCCTGAATGGCTCAGTGGCTGAGTGCCAAGTCTTGAAGTGGGAGAGGTATTTGAGGGTATTTGTATCATCGTCTTCTAAACTGCCAAGCATTTAATGGGCAAAGAAGGCAGACCTGCATCCTTATTGCGTAACACACTATCAATCGCAATCTGACTAATTTTGAAGTATATTGCTAATCCATTGCTTCATATGTTCGTAAAATGTGTCTGCTCAACAACGTAATTAACGCAATGAATGTTGTTGAACTGTCAAAATTAAAGCCATTGCTACTGGTATCCCAGTCTGCTTCACGGGGACCAAGGGGACTGTTTAAAACTTGGAGTATCACTTTATCCTAACCAAAAAAATAATCAAGAAAATCAGTTTTTTACTGAAACTGAGTTTTCCTTTTCGGTTTTTTTTTTTTTCTAATTCACAGCATTCTTCATAAATTCTCCTAAATAAATCACTAACACCTTTAGTATATTTATGTCTACCATATCGATTAGTGTGACAAATTTGTATGAGCGTCAAGAACACATGTTTAAGCATAAATGTTATGGAATAGACTTCGATTATTAAGAAATAACCATCAAATTGTATAGGTACAGACGCCAGCACATCAAGCTACTACAATCTGTCAAATTTCTTTAATAGATTTTCAACTTTACCACTAAAGCATAAGGTTCAAAGTTGACTGGGAAAATTTGACAGTTTCGGGTAACTTGATGTGCTGGCGTCTGTACATTGGATATCATGGATTCGGAACCATCAAATTGTATATGGATGTCATGGATTCGGTAGATAGGGTAGCAACAAAGTAATGGTATGTAAAGACAGAAACGTAGTGTTACAGGTGAATAAAAGGTATACATTAGGTACCTACATTTATTCACCGTCATGTTTCATTCATTTCTGCATTCTATTTTTACCGTGTTACATCAAGACGAGTTGATCTCTATAGATTACAACCGCACAAGGATGATGATGAACGTGAAAAATACACGAGCCTCCATATCTCGTCTGATTACAAAAACCCGTAAACCTGTAGATACATAGGTATATCTATGACTAACAACATTAATCTCAATCCGTCGGTTGGTCATACATAACAATCAAAATAGTCGGCCTCACACTCCGAAGCACCCCAACAGTTGCCAGTTAAGAAATGTGATCAGATGACATACGGCGATCCGGGAAGACTCCCATTACAATGATGCAAAACTCTTTACATAGCAAAACAGCTGATAAACACAACATCGACAACTAAAACTCAACCTTGGAACGCTACAATATGGCTGGTTTTCCAGTGCCAGAATTAGTGACTTAAGATTATACTACGATGGCGTAGTTTTGATATTTGCACTGGGTGCACCGACCTCTGTCGATCACGTACGCACTCCGAGTGACGTAGAAGCAAATAGACGTACCTATGTATGTTTATAAGCATGAATGGAAGGTCGGGTGCTGTCGCTAATATTATTAGAACAGAACGGTGTTTGTAGGTCATTAACCAGCATAACTAACCAGCCAGTTTCTAGACTTTGAGATTAGTTACTTTATACCAAATAATGATTACTTTATGCATACTTTAGGACTGCTTTACCGTGATATTTGACCAATGCTCTTTGATAAATTATTTAACGTAAACTACTGATAGTATAATGAGATTTGACACGACCTCTGAGACAGTTAGATAAGTCGAACTACCTGTCATGGTCAGTGATAAAATGATAACGTCTTCTTCGACTTAGTGATATAAATTGGAACTAGACCTAAGACAATAGGACATATTCAATCATTTAAATTCTTAGAAGGTTCAGTTACTCTTAGTCGAAGAAAATTTAACTAAGATAGACGAATATTAGAAGAGATTTTGGGGAAACAGTAGGACGATATTAAACAAAGACTACCTACGAAACAACGAGTACAAGTCATACGACTTCTAAAGAAATAACACCATGAAAGGAGGTTAAGCCATAAACACTATATACGATGACCTCTATTACTCTTATTAGTTATTACCAAGAAATGTTTTGACAGAATAACGCATTAACAATTAGGTATAATACCAGGAAATCTAACTTCAAAAATCAAGGCTCATAATCAAGCTATATTTCCCACTGTTGGGACACAAGCTATAAATCTACCACGTGGGTCCAGTGCGGGTTGGTAAATGTCACATGTCTTCGAATTTTTGATTCTAGGATATGCCGGTTTCCTTACGATGTTTTCCTTAATCGTTTAAAAAAAATCAATGCTTCTATCTAGGTATCTATGATCAAAGATTGTGACGTTATCGTTTCTAAATTTAGTCATAACTTGCTCCATCATTTACAGCTCAATGTGTCACAAATATTTTTAGAACTGTTTGTTGTTTCCTACATGCTCAAGACTGTTGGTCATAGTATATTTGTTTGTATTATTTTCTTAGAATGAATATTGGTTAGGAACAGGAAAATTATGTGTATTTGAAGTCAGGTACGCAATGTGTTATGGTATGCGGTTTTAGAATGTCCTGTAAAGGATAATAAACATAGCAATAAATACACAATTGTGTAACTTTACCGAGGGGTCACCGGGGATACCGGGGTACCCCGCAAAGCACGTTATGTCCTGACTGTCATTTAATTTTGTAGATCTTTGACAGGCGATTCGGGTACTCAGATAACTGAAAGACTGACAACCAGTTTTACCCAGACGTATTATATTACCCAGTAACTGGGTTATGGAGTTTAGATAGGCAGTCGCTCCATGTTAAATACTGGTATTCAGTTACATCCGGTTAGACTGGAAGCCGACTCCAACATAATTGGGAAAAGGCTAGGCAGATGATGATGATGGCTGAGGAGACACCAGGGGTTCCTCTCTATGTCTAACCAAATTCCAAATTTTCTTTACGAGTCAATGGTCGAAGTTTTTGGCCTGTAAATGGTCATTTAAATGCCTTTTTGTGGCCTCAAGCCTCCACTGAAGTATACGTGGGAACAGGTGGTTTGGGATACACGATCTTAAGTGAAGACGTGTGGGACCACAAATTATCGACTTTACATCCAGCGCAGTATGTAATTACTTTCGTACTGCCGAATTTTAAGTGCATAATTACCTTACAAGTAACTGCAGTCAAGTGCGAGTAGTTTCTAACCATAGGGGTTCTGTAAAAGTTTTAAGGTTTATTATGTAATTGTGGAGATTCTTGCCGGCTCTTCTCCATGACCAATTCAATGACGTGTCATAGAATAGAATAGAATAGAATAGAATACTCTTTATTATGTACACCATATAAATTACAGACATAAATATAGAAAACTTTACAATGGGTGACACAATGGGCGGTCTTATCGCTAAGAGCGATCTTTTAAAGACAACCTTTGGATGGATTAAAAACGGGAAGGACAGACAAATACTGTAGGTAGTCTGTGGTGTACCATTTACACAATACAATAAATATACATAAAGTACTATTAATCTATATAAATATATACATATAAATAATAACAAACATGAAACAGGAGCAAAGAAAATACAATGACAATGTTTAAGGAGAGTCATAAGAGCCCATGTAAGTTTATGTTATTAAATATTTTGAATTTGGATTAATTGACCTATGCATATTGCAGAAACTTGGAATAATCTGTTTGGCAATATCAAGCTTTATGTCTAAGGTCATTTTTGGTATTTATATTTTTGGGGAGTTTCTATTTTCCCACTCAGTAGGTATATGGGTTTGGTATCAAATCTAGTCAAACTGGAGGCGGCTGAAGTTGAATTTATATTAGTATAACCTGCATTTGAATTTGAGTAGGTAGGTAGGATAGTATCAACCTATTGCAGCAGCTAAGGTTTTGCGTATGTCACAATATCATTAAATATCTTATCAGGATTCGAATTTTACCTGTTTTCAATCACACACAAACATATTTTGGTTAATTTATAATAGGTATGATTCCTCTACATCTTTATCGTTTTTCTTGTAGGGTGTGGCTATAAATAATGAATAATACTTTAGTACTCGAGTGACTGTTATCTCATAAGTCATGTCAATTAATTTTTTTATATGCATGTATCAGCATTGAACCGTCTACGTCATGTTCACGTACACACATCAGAAGACGTCTACAGCTGCAATAGCCGTCTCAATGACTACGATCAAGGGATACCGCCATAATCAAGCTTGGTAGACGTGATTGCAGTTTGATTATATAGTCCTACAAATAAGTAGAGGAGGGCATTGATGGCTATAATATAATAGCTTTTGATAATTCCCAACTTACGAGTATACTCCTTCATATATGTAAGGGCTTTACTATATCATCTAAATTGTGCCGGAATATAGTAGTTCGTCGTGGACGTGGTCAGTCTGATGCAACTGTCTAATAAAAAAAGAAACTATGAAACGTGTACTAAACCACAGATAATATAATACTGACTAAACATAATGGCAGCTATCGCTGTCTTGCTTTAACATGTGCAGTCTGTGCATAGTCTGTGTCATTTTTGTTATGTTGGTATTCAGTTTTAGTACAAGTTTCATACAAGAGACGTATTTCATCTTTTTCTATGGGACTCCATGAGCATTACCTACTTACTCTATGGACGTGGTGGGATAGCGGCTCACCTGACACCATCTGTCATATGAAGACAGCCGCCACGCAACCATCAATGCGACGTTCTGCTAGAGTCCATCACCAGCCAGTGTCATTCTTATCCGAACTCTTCGGTGGTTCCAGTAATGATAAGCCTAGCTAAACTATTCAGACTAAGCTCCAATACGGGAGAGGAATACGGGAGAGGACACATTAATATAAAACGAAAAATGAGTCGTGAGGAATGTTTTGAGTATGAATGTAGATGAGTATAAGAGTAGAATTGGTGGCCACATGGTAACGGCCGCGACTTACGAGGTGTAGGTCGTAGGTTCGAAGCCATACAGGCGCTTTACTTTGTGTAAATTATTTCATCACCACTGCTCTCAAAACGGTAAAGGAAAACATCGTGAGGAAACCGGCATGTCCTAGAACCAAAAATTCGAAGACATGTGACATCTGCCAACCCGCACTGGACCCGTGTGGTGGATTACGGCGTACTCCCTCTCAGGGAGACGAGGCCTGTGTCCCAGCAGTGGGAACATTATAGGCTGATTATGTATGTATGATGTACGTATAAGAGTAGCAGAAGACCAAAGAACGATAAATGGACTGTGTGAAAGATGATACAGCTAGAAAGGGGGTAACTAACGAGATGACGACTAATAGAGAAGTATGGAAGAAAAAAAAAAAAGACATGTAGCGTCGACTCCAAATAAATGACGAATGATGGTCGGTAGACATGTAACAGGAATCGACTAAAAGAGGTCACGCCGTTCATGTTTACATGCGGAACGCCAAAACTTTGTTTTTATAACATCTCACATGATTTTTTAAAAGAAACTGGTTTTGGCACGCGACCATTATGTGAGGAAATACATTTTTTAATCTTTTTGATGTCTTTACAAGCCGTTTATGTCATCGAACTTTGTGTGGACGATAATGATAATCTAATTTATTACATGGCATACAATATTAGCATATTAAAGGTTTTGTATTTCATGAGAATAAAATGATGTATTATGTTGTAATTATGCCCAATCGTTGAGAACGGCTTAGCCGTACCAATTAAGTTGCACAATCGTTCTTCGCATTCAATGAATCATCTTGAAATTATTTTGGGAAGATGATGACGTAAACATGTTTCTTTTGGGACCCCCTAGGACCTCCTAGCGTAGAATTTTTTTATACATTATAAAAAAAAACAACCTACGTAGTAAAACGTATGGCAGAGCTATTTTTTTTTAATAACTGGCAAAAAATTCAAGAGATATTTATATGTATACACAGCTGCAATTCAAAATAATCTTAGTCTAGAGACAGAGTTTGAAGAAAAGTTGGGTGTCTATAATATCGCTTAGCAGTTCAGCACTCTTGCATGAAAATCGTAAAAATATCTATAAATGGGATGCATGAAGAAACCTCCTCGTGTAGCGCAGTTTGTTCCGCCAGTTACTCAACTGAACCGAGCGCTCGGCGCATCCTGGACAGTCACACCCAACACCTTATTTGACTGGACAATTTTTCCCTTGCGGTGGTAGGGCTAACGCCCGCCTGGTTTGCGACCACCTTCCCACCGGAGTTCGGCGTCAGGCAGCCTGCTGTGTTTCGTCGATGCGTGGGAGTTTCAGTGCCTTTGGCTGGGCACGCTCGTTCCATCATAGACCTTACCCATCGCTTTCCATCAGGCGTGATCGAGGTCAAGAGCGGACCCATTCAGCAATAAAAAAAAATAAAAATATATATCTCATTTCTCCACTTTTATAATCACAATAATTCTGACACATTCATACCAACATCGTTTATTATAACAGTAGCTAGAGGCTAGAAGTTTATTTCCATTGTGGCGTCTTGAATACCCCACGTGACATCCTCACATGACCGGCAAGACGACGTGACCGACTGACGGACAGAAATAATTGTTTATATATAGATAGTATTAATAATGGACACCCGTGTGGGCTTGTGACCTGTCCCTTTATGACGTAAGGTGATGAAAGAGTTATAAAAGGTTTGTCAGCAACAAGGGGATTGAAACTAATCCTTTCCTGGATAAATTATCATTAGCTTAAGCCTATATCGTTCCCACTGCTGGGACACAGGCGTCCTCTATGTGAGAGGCAGGGGCCCGTAATCTACCACTCGGGCCCAGTACGGGGTGGTAGATGTCACATGTCTTCGAATGTTTGGTTCTAGGACAAGTCGGTTTCCTCATGATGTTTTCCTTTACCGTTTTGATGCTGATTTCCTCAAGCGGATTTCCTTCATCATTTTGAGAGCGGTGGTGATGAAATAGATAAACAAAGTAAAGTACCCGCTTAGGTTCGAACCTACGACCTACAAACTCGTAAGTCGCGGCCGTTAATACTGGGCCACCAGTGCTCACCACGGCATTTTACATTGTGTCCCAGCATTGGGAACACTATAGGCTGGTTATGTACGTATGTATGTATGTTATGCCAGAAGGCGTACAAAGTTTGTCTCAATAATAAATAGAATAATAATATTAATTCCCTCCCGCTCGTTCCATCATAGACCTCATCTATCGCTTTCCATCAGGCGTGATCGAGGTCAAGAGCGGGCCCATTTAGCAATAAAAAAAAGAATATGGCTGAACATTAAAAAAATAGATATTTATAAAACAAGATCATAAGGTTTTATTACTTTCCTCATTTTTGTGGTTTCTTAATTTAACAACCCGAATTTTGAACAAAACGGTTGATTATTTGATCTTCTTTATATTATTAGAGATGAACTGAGATGGCCACATCGTTGGTCTGGTGGTCGCAAGCGCTACTGATGAGCATGAGTTCCTGGGTTCAATTCGCAGGTCGGGCAAAGTGTCATTGGGTTTTTCCATTAGGAATCTCTCAGTAGCAGCCCGGAGTCTGGATCTGTGCCGGTTGATGGCAATAGGCTCGCCCCCTATTACATGGGACTTAAACATAACCGGCGAAATGTGGGTGTACTATAGGTACACCTCTGTCCAGCCCTTCGGAGATTAGAGGCGTGAATCAGTATGAAGTAAGTCGTCTGCTTGTTTGAAACGTAATAAAAATAAAGATATTTCGATCCCACTTTCTGACTCCGGTTTAGATAAGACTTTACTGAAGAAGAATCCTATCACTAATTCTTTAAAAACCTTTTTTTTTATGAGGGTGGGAAATCATCAAAGGACTTCTCCCGCTCTGGGTGGAGCGGAAGGGAGTGTCAGACTCTTACTGACTAAAACCCAGCCCTTTATGTTCCGGCGTAGCGGTAACCCTTTCGGACGATCACGCTGACCCGGCAGGCCTAACGGGCCCCTTCCCTTGTGCTGCCATCTCTTTGGGGCGCGCGTGGAACACATACGCGCCGTCCGGCACGGACCTGCTCCTGATCGGACGGTGAGCTACATTACTTTCCGTCCGCAGGCCCGCGCCTACGGTGGCCGGGAGTCGTCATGCGGCTCCCGACGCCCGGAGCGTCTCCTACGGCATTCTTTAAAAACCTTCCTATACGATAAACTAAACGAGATAACCAAGGTATATGTATAATCCATAGCTATGTTCAACCATTCGACAGGTAGTCGAACCGAATATGACACATTTTCAATTACAAAGCCTTGCCCCGACAGCAATTAGCTGTCGGATGAATGGCTATTTGATTTAAACTGACAATTTTTGTTTATTATTTTGGGGTGCGGATTTGTAAACAGCCTTTAGAAGACCCTTTTGATAATATTGATTGATATTCGATTTGGCACAGCAGCGTACCGCACGGTTGTGAGTAACCATGCTGACATAAACTTCGTGAATCCAAACATACTTCCTAGTCAAGATGACTAAGTTATTTATTAGGTATTTCTTATCAGTTGAAGTATTGTTTAGAAGTAGTAGCGACACTGTTATTTAACAATTGTATTTCCTCATTGATAATGGCCGACCTTGGGATGACTTATTTTTTTACATAAGGAAGTATTTCTTATATCATCCGAGCATGGTATAATACTTATACCTTCTTAGATTCGGACAGTCTGTAGCGGGTTATTCTCATTATATTAAGTATAGCTTTCCCAAAATTAGGAAGTCCTCCAGGCTGTATTTCGGACATGGCGACCAATCTGTCACGTTACACGTAATCCGACACGACCGGAGTGAGATCAGGCGCAGGACCAACGGCTTAACGTACTTTCCGAGGCACGGGGGCATCACACCGCCAACTTTCAAACTCCGGGCTCTTACTAAGAAATTCCTAATGGAAGAACCGAATAAACCGCTTTTCCCGACCTGGGAATCGAACTTACAACCCCGCGCTCAAAAGAAAAATTAAGATCTAAGTAAAAATTTCTATAGTAAAAGTGCGCAGTGCTACACACCCCCATCTTGTTTCAAGTTAAATAAATATCAACTTTATTTCAATGAAAATTAAGTTGATTTCAGAGTGACTAGCACTATTGAAAAAGTTATACAAACGTTTGAAGCTGTAGCGTAAACTGAACTTTATTGTGTAGGAATTAAAGTTATTTTTCCATTAATTCATATTTGTTTAGATTCTTGGCATATAAATCGCGAACGCAGATTAGTTTGGCGAAAGTACCGAAGCAGTCGAAAAAAAGAAATAAAGAAAGAAAATACATTTATTAAACACAGACTAAAATACACTCAACATATTCCACGGAGGGTTGGACAGAGAGGTAAGAGGTTTAAAAGTATGGACTCCCACATTTCGCAAAATATTGCACAAAAAAATTGTCAATGTTTTTTATAGTATAGGGCTTATGTCCTGCGGCCTTCACAAGGTCGTCGGTCCACCTTGTGGGAGGCCTTCCAACGCTACACCTTCCGGTACGCGGTCGCCACTCCAGAACCTTTCGGCCCCATCGGCCATCTATTCCGCAGGAACCAGCAGGCCGCAGGAACTCGTTGGATGCGAGAAGCACAAAACCGGTCGAAGTGGAGGTGCTTGGGGGAGGCCTATGTCCAGCAGTGGACGTCTTTCGGCTGAAATGATGAGGATGAGGTCTTATGTCCGCAACTCCACGTCAAGGCGCGTATGTAGCGTAAATGTTTTTATATGTATACTAATCATAACAATTATGTTCTAGTATAATGTTTTTATATACTTGAACATAATTATTATTTTAGGACTGTTAGCTTTTTAATTATGTAAATATTATCTTGGAAAGAAAGAATTATAATTGATTGTATTAAACGGTCAATTATTTATTAGTCTTGAAAAGTCGACAGTTTGAAGAAGACGCGCAATTAGCGGTGTCTTCGCACGTAACTCTTGTATACACGGCACCGTTTACATACGTGGTGGACTGGTGGATCATGACGTAAACATTAGCTAAGTGGCGTTTTATTTGATTTAAATACTTTCTTTTTTAAGAAACCGGTGTCTAGATCGAGACTCGCCAAATCCAAGGTTATCTCGTGTGATATAATATTTATATTACCGCCTTTTGTAAGGAGATAAGGAAATAATGATTAAAAGATCTATTTTAAAACATAATACAAATTGCTTACCTATAATCACTTTGCTGGGAGCGCAGTTGCTAAGCAATTAATTTTGATATTAAAGATCGCGCAGACAGGCGCGACGCGACAGCACGACGGGACTCTAGTAGAACAATTTCTATGACAACTTTATGGAAATTGTTCTATCAGAATCGCGTCCCACCGTCGTTGCGCCTTTATGAAACTGAAACTCAAGGACACTGATCATTGACCTCACCTTGACCGGACGGGCTCAAAAGCTTCGTTACGACAAAACGAACCAACGCAAATAAAAAATTATCTCATTCTCCGAAGCAATTGTAGTAATTTTGGATAGTGATTGGATGTGGATTATGTTTAAGTATAAGTACTATTTCGAAGCATACATTTTGGATGTGTATAAATTGACTGATTTTGATGGATAGTAATATTCATGGTAGCTGGATTCAGTAGGTCCATGATTCTGAACCGCTGCATTGCAAATATTAAATTACTGTTAAAAAAAAATAGCTCTGCCACACATTTGGTCGCGCAGGTATTGCAGTTTTCTAAGAAACAGCAGTTTTATTTTTTAATAACTGGCGAAAAATGTATACGCTTCCCCGGTCTAGAATCTTGTGCTAAATTCGATATCCGTGGCTAAATTCATGGTTTCAGTTTGCGAGGTGATATTTCTGCCACCGTGCATACCACATTTGGAATATTTTATTTGACGCAATTAACTGAAGAAATGAGAGATTGTAGGTTAGCTCATTTTGGCAGAGCTAAGTCCATAATATGATAGAAGCCAACAAGACACATGATCCATGATGGACTTACCATGTAGTTCCTCTTAATCTCCTTTTACCTTTACCGAATAATCGGAAATCTGTTTTCTAACTGGCGCACGGCCAACAAACAACTCTCGATATTTATCAAGACTTGCAATGTTGTCTAGGTAGACTTGTGAAAAGACGCGACATCAAACAGCAAGCATGGAGTCAGCAGTAGTTAGTTATTTTTATTAAGTAAGTACTATCCTTATTTGGTCCACAGCTACAATCACATGTTCACCATATTTCGGTGTTATAGAACAGCACTAGCTGCGCCCCGCGGTTTCACCCGCATAAGTGTCGATCCCGTGGGAATATCGGGATAAAAAGTAGCCTATATGTTAATCCAGGGTTTGAGCTACCTCCATACCAAATTTTCTCAAAATTAGTCCAGCCGTTTGAGCGTGAAGAAGTAACAAATATATAAACACACACACTCACAAACTTTCGTCTTTATAATATTAGTGTGATAAAGTCACCATAAAAAATGTCCAAAAATTTGGGTCAGGAGTTTCTTTTTCTATCATTACTAATACCCAGGCTATAAATAAATTCTTCACATTTAAAGCTCAGATAAACGCTCACGTCATATTTCCTAATCAGTACTTCTTCAGGACGACATAGTAACACAATTATTATCAAAACCTTTTAAGTCTAATTGGTACTTTATCGCTATCTGTTGACGTCGATAAGTGAACGAACCTATGGCATATGCATTAGTGTTATGTTTCGAGTTATTTTTATGTCTACGAGCGCAAGAGTGTGTCGCTTTAAGTTTGGAAAGACACGGTTCAGTATTTTCTTTCTTTTCTTTCTTTCTTTCTTTTACTACAGACCACAGATATTTACGGTAAAATCCTACATCGGCAATTGACGTGTTAAGGTGTTTGTAAAAACGAACAAAAATAAATTAGGTGTCATTTGTTATTTCTTGCAGCGAAAGGGTCAAGCAATGATTAGATCATTGCTTTTGCTAATTCCCAGACGATCGGTACAAAAAAGTTTCATTCGTTCAGGGGGGACGGGAACGGGTTTTTTTTTTATTATTCCCGACCAGTAATACTCTAATCGTTGGCAGTATTGACGAACGGGATTGATCGGGAATATTCGCACATATAGGTATCCACATTTACGAACAATTATTTTCATTCGTAATGCTATCAAATCGTAGTCCGAAAAGCTAGATTCCTTACAAATGTGGTGTAGTAAAATCTAAAGAAAGATACCAACTAAACTGTTGATTCCGTGAGCGTCACCAAGCAACTAAAATATAAATTTTCTATTTCAATCGTACAAATGTGACCGCTCAAACTTTGGCGAGGTACCTAATCATAATTTGGTCTGAGACATAACACTAAATTGGTTTCTTAAAAACAATAGGTACTTATACCAAAAAAATGAAAAGAAAGATAGTTTCGATGTTTCACATCTCCCAGGCGTCCTGCGACGGCATATTTTTTTGTGTTTATTGTCCCATAACCTAGTCCAAATAAAATTTTCTTTCTTTATTAATAACCAGACAAAATAAAAAAACAGAAATTTATCCATGTAAAAAGAAAAGTCCTACCTCACTAACTTACCCAGCCCAAATCCTTAGATCTAGAAAGCTGGAATTTGCCACGTAGGTTCCTTTTATAATATAAACAAGGAACAAGGCCGGATATTTCCAAATCCCCACGGGTTAGGGAATATAGGGCAAAGGAGGTCGCTGGCAACTTAGTAGTGACCCAATATGTAGACCACTAGTCGTCAGTCGTCACGTAGTATTCCAAATACCAATAAACATGTAGCAATACTCTCAAGAAGTTTACTTTTACATACCAATAAATAGCCAACACATTCGCCATGGTCTAAATAGTGAGCAGGTGATCAGTAAATTGTCTTCGGACGTACACTGACCTATATTCTACAATTGGCTCCATGTAGGCTAGGCTTGTAGACACTCTATTGATTTTGGCTCCATTCTCCGTTTGATTGGTTAAATGTAAGCACGATCAATTGAAGACTAGTTACAGGCAATGGCCCACTTTCCATCTTGCGCCTCATAACCTGTCACCTGTGCACTTGATGATGTTATGACTGCGTCATTGGTTGGAGTTCGCGCAGCTGAATTTTGGGCCAAAGATGTTTGAACTTTTTGCCATCGATACGCTAAGAAGAAGAAGTTACCAAGGAGTCTAAAGGTTTCTTTTGCGTTGATCCTGGTCTTCTTTCTTTGAATAAACTCGTACGAATTCACTGCTTTTCATGAGCACACATACACATAATCAGCCTATAATGTTCCCACTGCTGGGACGCAGGCCTCCTCTCGGTAAGAGGGAATGGGCCGTAAACTACCACGCGGACCCAGTGCGGATTGGATACCACATGTCTTCGAATTTTTGGTTCTAGGACATGCCGGTTTCCTCACGACGTTTTCCTTCACCGTTTTGAGAGCAGTGGTGATGAAATAATTTACACAAAGTAAAGCGCCTGTCTGGGTTCGAACCTACGACCGTACTCGTAAGTCGCAGTCGTTTTCATTGGGCCACCACTGCTCTCACTGCTTTTCATGAGCAGTGTGGTCCAAACCAAAAATACGAAGACATGACTTGACTTCCACCAACCAGCACTGTGCCCGCGGTAGGTACTACGGCCCAATCCCTCTCACAGAGAGGAGGCCTGTGTCCCAGCATTGGGAAGATTATAGGCTGATTATGCTGTAAATTGCCAAACTTGGCTAATGAATTGGTGAGAGTTGGTAATTTGTTGACAGACAAGGAGATACTATACTATCATAATTTTCTTGATGACCTACACACACACTAACATCCAAAGGGGTGGCTTTTTTATCCAAAACATATTATATTTCATCTGGCCACCCAGATAAGGACAAGTAAGTTCTTTAGAATTACATAAGTACTACTTACTCTTGGGTACATTACCAGTCGACAGCGATGCGGATGAATTTTTCGACGCTATACCTATTTCAGTTTGTGTACCTATGTAATTTAAGTTTTTTTTTTTTTTACTAATTAATTAGGTGTTAGTTATTATTTGCTTAGATACTTACTACATTGAATAAGACACTAAATCTGACCATATAAATTCTATGTAATTTATTAGCATGTTGCATTCTAAATAAAAAACCGGCCAAGTGCGAGTCGGACTCGCGCACCGAGGGTTCCGTATAAAAATTTAAGGTTTCGGAATTTTTCCTTTATGTGTGCTTGAAAAACATTGCTTCATGCCAAATTTCAAGATTCTAGGTCGACTGGAAGTACCCTTTAGGTTTTGATTCCCTTGCGAGTAGTTGCGAGTTTGAAAATATGCGGCTTAAATTGCCGTTTCTTTTGATTGCGTTGACATAGAAGTTTGATTTTGTTATAGCTTAAAGGTATTATAGACCTGAGTATTTGATATTAATTTCAATTTAATACCTTTACGCGTTCATGAGAAAAGAAGTAGTAACTTTAAAATTTTCAAAAATATTTTTTATTATATGATGTAACTAAAAATTTACGGTTTTCGCAATTTTTCCTTTATCTGTACTATAAGACGTTACTTCGTACTAAATTTCAAGATTCTAAGTTTACGGGAAGTACCCTGTAGGTTTTGATTCCGCAAATTTCGAAAATTTGCGGCATAAACGGCTGTATCTTTTGATTGCTTTGGCCTAGAAGTTTGGTTTTTTCACAGCTCCAAGGGACAATAGACCTGAGTATTAGATATAAATTTCAGTTTGATACCTCCACGCGTTCCTGAGAAAAACGGTCTTGACAGACGGACGGACGGACGGACGGACAACAAAGTGATCCTATAAGGGTTCCGTTTTTTCCTTTTGAGGTACGGAACCCTAAAAATGACTCATTTATGGACCACTGCAGCAAAAGCTACCTATTTACCCAAGCGAAGGTGCCGCCCCTGCCACCAAGTTCTCGCCGAGTTCATCCATTCACAACAAAACATGAAGTTCATGCAATCATAATATGCGAATTGTTTTCCTTAATTCCCCCAGTAACATGAATCAGTCTATTTCAAAAGGAATGAGGAAACTCCAAGTTCCACGCAAAATATAATGTTGACCGGAAACCGTAAAACCGACGATTCTTATTTGGATTAAAGCTTAATAATGGAGTTAAAAATACATCATCATCCATACTATACTATTTACTATTTAATATTATAAATTCGAAGGTAACTCTGTCTGTCTGTATGTTACCTTTTCACGCCTAAACCACTGAACGGATTTCGATGAAATTTGGCAGAAAGATAGATGGCATCTCGGAGAAGGACATAGGCTACTTTTTGTCTCAAAAATATCCCTAAAGGGAGGGATATAGGGGATGAAAGTTTGTATGGGAAACCTGTTATTTCTTAAGTTAGGGATATGAAAATATAAATTTATTTATTTATTTATTTATCCATTTATTTCAGGCATCAAGGCCCATATAAAAACACATAAAATACAATAATAATATAACTTAAAAATACTATAAATACATACAACATTATTATCTCACTAAGAAACTAACTAAACTAAACACGAAGTGTCTGCGTCGTGTTTCGCTGACTGGTGTCATGTAGCCGGCCACGAAACCGGCGATACACAACACCCTTCGGCCAGAACTCTTCCTTGAGGAACTTCTCGAGATGGTGTGTCGGAACACGCACCACGAACGACTTGAAGTTCGTGTTATGACGCGATTCCAACTTCTCGACCCTCAAAGTCCAGTTGGTCTTCACACGCAAGTACTCCACGATCTCCTCAACCTTCGTGGAGTGGTGCAGTCTGGACACGTACAACTGCGTCGTCGGGATTGCTGGACGCAGCAGCATGTTGGGTCCTGCCAGCGCGGTGCCGCACTGGTTCCGACAAGGAGGTTTCTTCTTCTCCACTTTGATGAAACCATCCTTGTCGCACGTGTCCTTCTCTGGATCCTGCCTATTCAAAACCTTGTTGGGTTTCGACCGGCTCCGTTTACCCCCTTTTAGTTTTTCCGCTAGTTTTACCTGCGAGTTTTGCGACTCAGCAGGCTTGCTAGCGGCTACTATTGCTGCGTAGGCTCGATTGGGGGTCGACGAAACTACACACGTCGTTGTCTCCACCTGTGTCGAGGCAGGGACGGCTACGGCACGCGTTACAACGCGGCACAATGAATTATAAGACATAATTCATTTTTTGTTACCAAAAGCATAAGTTTCCAATTCTTGAGGAAGGCTATTTAACATTAATCTATGACCCTTAGGAGCCGAGAAAAAAGAAAAAAAAAGTGAGAAAGAACACTAAGCGAAAACGAAGTGATAGCGCAGGTAGGCGATGCGATGCGACGGTCAGGGGAACCAGAAATCGCGGGAAGAAACTAGTTATACATAATTTATATAATACGGGACAATATTCAAAACACATGATATCAACAAATTACCCAACTTGGACATGAAATCCTTGAATTTCAATGAACCACGCTACTGCAAATAATTCTGGCATACCAATAAATCGTTGCAGTTCTAATGAATTATCCAATGACCAGCGTTTGAGAGGAAACATACGTGACTTTGACCTATAATATTGTTTGCACTACGCGTATACGTGGATGTTCAACTAATTCTGTGTAAATACATGTGGTTTTGACAAATTAATACGGTAAACGTTTGTCAGAAATTATCCTTGAAGTTCACCGTTTTAGTTCGAAGGTTTCTGGACCTGCTACCGGAAATTTGTTTCAAAACCTGCAACCAAAGTGAAGTTTCTCATTTCTTTTTTTATTTTTCGGCAATAGAAAACATTGTGAAGAACTACATCATTATTTCAGCCGAAAACCGTCCACTCATGGACCTAGGCCTGTCATCTGAAGTTAGCAAACTGCAATCACCAACATACATTACGCAATTGTCATGATCAATGATTGTTCTTTCTCCGCTAAAAAAAAAGTTCAATGTCCACCACGGATATCTATGACTGTCCACAAAAAAAAAGTTTAATTGTAATAATGAAGATTGAAAAGTGCAGGCCAAAGTCTAGACACGTTCAAAAAGATCTTGAGACATAGACACAGATCCGCTCGATTTTATCGATCGTTACTGTCACCTGTTACCGATCGATAATAATCAAGGGTAAAATCGAGAAAATATTTAGGCGCCTACGCCTAATTTACATTGATCGCTTATGTTGGTCGAAAAAATATGACAAGACCTGTTTATGTCAAAAACAATTCATGTCGATCGTCTGTTGCTATGCTTAGCGGTTCTATTGTATTATAAGTTGTAAGCTGTGGAAAATATAGTAGGTAGTATATTTGCTAAGAAAAATGTGTTTAAATGATAAATGATTTTATTTTTGTAAGTACGTTTATACAAACACTTTTACACGTCAATCATATTTTTTAAAACTAGATGAGTCGGTTTGTTTTCCCTTATGTAATAAAATAAATAACGGTCGTGAAAATCTATTCACCAGTAAGTATTTGACACTAAGGTGTCAGAAAACGCTCAGTATTTGGATAGCCTATATTGTGTGAGCTGCTCACAGCTTTCTTAGGAAACCAAGATCTCAAGGGAATCGATTTGTTTGATGGCACGTGTCGGTCGTAAAAAATCGAGCAAATCCTTAAGCACCATAAGCATAGTAAGATCGAGTGGAATGTCCTAAACAAAGTAGTCTCGCCACACCGCGCGAAGGAAATCGAAAGTTTTATGACCATCATAAAAGTAAGTTTAACTGCAAAACGAATAGTATTGTTAACCTCAATGCTTAATTAAATTATATGGGAGTTTCTAATAATTATTTTAGAAAGAATTTTACTGCTACTTACCGCCGATGGCTTTAATTCATTGTAGACTCAGTGACTCCGTGAGCAAATGGGTCATTAAAGAAGATTAGAAATCAATGATTACTTCAAGTGATCGGTTAATATTAGAATATCGGTGCTTTCGACACAGTCATAGATATGGAAATCAAACTTCTATCTAGCGTTACCATCAGTATATCGATCGAAGTCATGGTGATTTGCATTACAATCATAAACAGAGGAACACACGTTGTGTTACACGTTTGGATTGTGTATTTATATGTACTTCAATCATACATTTTATCAGTAAGTCATTGTACGTAGAACAACCAATCAATAGGTAACAAAGTGTGTAAGACTAAGCCACGCCTCTCTAATATAATACATAGTACAGACGCCAGCATATCAAGCTACTACAATCTGTCAAATTTCTTTAATAGATTTTCAACTTTATCGCTAAAGCGTAAGGTTCAAAGTTGATTGGGAAAATTTGACAGTTTCGGGTAGCTTGATGTGCAAGCGTCTGAAGAAGTGTCTTAAAATACCTATACAAGTTGGCAGGGACAATGAACTGTTACCATGGATTCAGTACATGATTCTGGACACCCATGGGTGATTTGCACAAGTATATGCGCAGGCAGGTGCACTCTCTCTCACTCCCGTCCCTCGAAACTAATTCACCTTCCTTGAGGTGACCGAGCTTGGAAATCTAGAAGGCTAAAATATTAGCCGGTTAACAAGGGCTTTTTCAAATACAACACAAGGAGCTACGACTTCTGTTTGCCTAATCCTGAGTGGTGGGACAATAGGGATGAGTTGTAAATAGTCAGCGGGTGAAATACTCACGGTTGTCTTGAAGTCAAGTGTTTTCTCCCTAAGACACAATTAGGTCTCCGTATTGTCGGTTCCAGGAGAGGCACCTCGAGAGATTCGTCTCGCCGCCAGGATATAGAGGAGCGTTTGGGGCCTGGACGCGAGACCCCATCGCGCTCCGGGGATCGTCTCTCCCTCACTCTTATAGCACCTACTTACAAAATATCATTGGTATTTCACTTCGTAACAGCAGAGCTCCTTGCAAATAGTTCTTCCTTCGAAGATGTTCCGACGTATTTTATCATCACATCTCTATTGAAAATAAACCAATTTTTCTTTCTTTTCTTTCTTTTGCTGCCCTTCCTCCAATAAAGGGTGAACGTCGGTGAAATTCCTGGCACATAACAACACTAACTACTCTCAATCAGTTAAGTATCCTATACACCTTTTATATGTTTTCATTCAGGTGCTTACATTTCATTGGCCATATACAGGCTTCATTAGTTAGTCTTATAACGACGTGCTCTATTGACCCCAATTTGTAATCTCAGACCGATTTCGCATACTAAATGAAACATGGCAACAGGCACGTCCGCCCTAATAAAATCTTGAGCTACTATAGCCCACTTAATTATCAGCGTCAGGTACATTTGCCTGGCAAATGCTGAGCTGGACTCCCATTTGGTGCAACCTTGAGACGCACACCGCACTGTGTTTCGTTGCTAATTTTATTTTAAATATTCGTCATAGACTCATAGTGTCACTTTTATTTAGATATGTATGTTTTTCCTTTTTTTGTTTTTGTGTCGGCACCTTGTTTTTATATTATGTTCATGTGGGTAATTGGTTTCATCTAATGTTGTACTTTTGTGTGTGTGCTGTCTTTTGTGTGCGCCAAATAAATGGTTTATCTATCTATCTATCTACTTGCTCCAAAAATCACTAAATACGTTTAATTTATTTATCCATTTATTTCAGGCATCAAGGCCCATATAAAACACATAAAATACAATATTAATATAACTTAAAAATACTATTAATACATACAACATTACAGGGTGAAATTGAACACATGCGACAAATCGAAATGGGAGATTGTACTCATCATTATGAACAACTTTTACTATGGGGCCAAACCTGAAATCGCGAAAAAAAAAATCAGCTGTTCCCTACATTTATGTTCGCATAACTCATCAAAATGTAGGGAATAACTGATTTTTTTTTTCGCGATTTCAGGCTTGGTCCCATAGTAAAAGTTGTTCATAATAATGAGTACAATCTCCAATTTCGATTTGTCGCATGTGTTCAATTTCACCCTGTATAATGCATGAGGCTAAATACAGTATAATGGTGGAAAGAATCCAGAACAAATTCACGCGTTTTTTGTTTTTTAAGCTGTACGGTGTCTATCCCTTCTTCCCACTCATGTACCCGAGTCTCTTTGTAATAGGGATGGTAGGGTACAGCAGGCTGGCGGTGCGGAGGGACATCGCTCTGTGTAGCTTAGTGTTTCGTGTTTCGGGTGCTGCGCGGCTGGCTTCACCACCCCGATCTGTTGGCGGAGCTGGGGCTGCGCGCGCCGCCCGGCTGCGGGGGCGCGCGTCGCCCAACGCCAACGCTGCTGGAGCCATCCTCTAGTACTAACCTGAACAAGTTTGCCCCCTTGTCACGCGCCATAAGATTGTTGAATATTATATCAAGGGAGGTAGATATATTTCACTGCAGCCTGATGAAGTTCACAGAAGTAGCATTGAAGTGCATTGAAAATGTTGAGTAGTGATTTTTAATTGTAATTGTTTTTTAATGGTAGTTGTAATTGTATTTTAAATTTTATTATTAATTTTATTTTAAATTGTGTTCTTAATTTTATTGTAGTTTTAATTGTATTCTATTTGTATTTTTTATCGTATTTTAAATTGTATTTATGAGTAAGTTAGATGTAAGTATGTGTATCTTTGTAGTAGTAACATTGCATTGGCGTTATAGCTGTTTAGGTGTTATTTACGAAATTTTAAATAAATAACACACTAAGAAACTAACTAAACACGAAGTGTCGGCGTCGTGTTTCGCTGACTGGTGTCATGTTGCCAGCCACGAAACCGGCGGTACACAACACCCTTCGGCCAGAACTCTTCCTTGAGGAACTTCTCGAGATGGTGTGTCGGAACACGCACCACAAACGACTTGAAGTTCGTGTTGTGACGCGACTCCAACTTCTCGACCCTCAAAGACCAGTTGGTCTTCACACGCAAGTACGCCACGATCTCCTCAACCTTCGTGGAGTGGTGCAGTCTGGACACGTACAGCTGCGTCGTCGGGATTGCTGGACGCAGCAGCTTGTTGGGTCCTGCCAGCGCGGTGCCGCACTGGTTCCGACAAGGAGGTTTCTTCTTCTTCTCCACTTGAAACCATCGTTGTCGCACGTGTCCTTCTCTGGATCCTAGCTTTTCAAAACCTTGTTGGGTTTCGACCGGCTCCGGTCCGGTCCAGTCCGGACCGGATCGACTCGACTGCTAAACATATTATAATCAATCATTCTGTCTCTCTCAACTCCAAAAGACTGACAGAAACATAATCTATATCTGAAGAGTTGGGTTATTTGAACATACTAATCTCTGGATCTACCAAATGACGCGCTACAGAACCGAGGCAGACGCAACAGCACTCTAAATGCGTTGTATTGTATCTATTATCAACTGTTTACAAAAAATATCTAACTATGCATATCAGCATGATGTAACACAAATGAATACAAATTGATACATTTCGTATCATCGTGACACGAATTTTCATCGGATCGGACTGAAAGTTAGTAGGTTGATATATTCTAAACCCTAAATCAATAAAAATAAAATCTGATTATGTACTAGCAAAGATTTGATTGACGAGATACATATTATCGTACAACAAATTATTTCTGGGGAATTACTTTTACGTTATTTTTAACACAGAGAAAACGAATAAATGAGTAAATACTACATAGGTGTACTGTCTAATAAACATGGTACACCATTGACATACGATGCTAGTTACGAGTAATTTTACGGAAATATGGCGTTCACTACAAAGAGAGGAGAGATGATGATGGATGACTTTTTATGTTAATGGTGGATAAGGTGTCACCATCACCCATAAACTTCTTTAACCGGTCAAGCGGCGCGCGTCGCCGATCGGCGACGAAACAATAGAAAATCAATTGTGTCTCATTAGCGGAGCTTGACAGATTAAAATTAAAGGCAACACAATCATAGTACCGTATCGGGACAAAAGCTGAACTCTTTTTGAAATCAAAGCGCACATTACAGCCGCCACAGTTACAGCCTAAAGCTACGGTTTCCTAAAACTACGGATTCCTAAAACTACGGTTTCGTAGAACGGCGGCCGCACATAACGATCGTAGTGACAGCTGTCATGAAAACGATGACAGCAGCAAAGATTTAAATCGTTAGATTCGCGATTTTTCCTTGCTTTGCGTTGCGGCGCCGCCCGCCCCAATATGCGCTAGTCTGTAAAGAACTCTAACACAATCTATCTACCAAAATATTGTATTGTGAACTAAGGTTGTAATAACTCCGTAATCTGTAAGCCCCTTGCGTACTATTGCCACACGCCAGTAATATTTGTATGGCCTTTATTGCAGATAGCGCCGAGCATGTGAGGAAGCAAGATTTGTATTTGTGGAACCACAGTCTTTAAACAGACTCCGGACCCAGGTTGGCCGAAGAAGGAAAACCTGTTCAGGTGGAAATTTATAGACGACTCCGCCTTGGAGTGTAAATGTGGTGCTGTTCCACAAACGATGGGACACTTAATATCGTGCCCTGCGTGTCCTGTCAGATGCACGTTACAGGAACTGATGGACGCTAGTGATGGCGCCAAACAAGTGGCCGAATTCTGGGCCGAGTACATTTAGATTGCCATCGACACGCTAAGAAGAAGAATACAGGAGAAACGAAGATAAGGAAAAAAATGCTTATAAAATATTCTCCGTTAAGTTGGACGATTTCTAATTTGATCAATACTAACTGTAATAGTTAGCCAGAACTAGAACCAAAACTCTTCTCCGAAGTGTTTTTCAAATTAATGAATAGTGCGTCAGTATTTGCAACCGTAATATTTGGGGTCTAAGAAAATCCCAAATCGTTTGTAGGCACATGACTAAATCTTAAGATATGGGAAAGTACGTAACAAACGGATGCAAAAAGACAACCTGTGTATGTACTATCGCGGACACTCCCGCCTGAAAACCACTAAGTTAATTTTTGCTTGCACTTAAAAAATAGAAGCGCTCTCTAGTAAGCGCATCAAGGTCAAATAGTTCATCCGTAAAATTCACAAAAGGAGTACAAATGATGCGTTACTAAGCTGCGCAGTGCAGGCTGCAACTGATTGCGTTATCGCTTTTCTAATAGGCGGAAACTTAAAGGGAACGTGGCTTGGCACCGCCGTAGGATTTAGGCGAAAAAATTTTTAAGCGATCAGGCGGAAATGGCCGCGATGGTATATTCCGAGCATAAATACTTACGCAGTATTTTAAGCAACATTTTTTTTTATATTGCTAAATGGGCCCGCTCTTGACCTCGATCACGCCTGATGGAAAGCGATGGATTAGGTCCATAATGGAACGAGCGTGCCCAGAAGATGCCTAAGGCACTGGAACTCCCACGCACCGACGAAACATAGCAGGCTGCTTGACGCCGGACTCCGGTGGGAGGGTGGTCGCTAACCAGGCGGGCGTTAGCCCTACCACCGCAAGGAAAGAATTGGCCAGTCAAATAAGGTGTTGGGTGTGACTGTCCAGGATGCGCCGAGCGCTCGGTTCAGTTGAGTAACAGGCGGAACAAACTGCGCTGCACGAGGAAGCTTCTTGATGCATCCCAAGCGTTCCCCTAAAGTATTGTTGATAGATGAGAGCAGTGGTGGCCCAATGGTAATGACCGCGACTTGCAAGTTGTAGGTCGTAGGTTTTAACCCAAAACGACGGCGGCGCTTTACTTTGTGTAAATTATTTTATCATCACCGCTCTTAAAATGGAGAAGGAAAACATCTTGAGGAAACCGGTATGTGCTAGACCAAAAATTCGGAGACATAATGACATCTACCAACCCGTACTGGGCCCGCGTGGTAGATAGGCCCACTCCCTCTCATAGAGAAGAGGCCTGTGTCCCAACAGTGGGAGTAACAAAATAGGTATTTTCTCAAAGTTGCAATTGTCACGAGAAAAACTTTAAGTATTACAAAAAAAACAACCGACATAAAAAAAAACACTACAAAGTGATAAATAAATTTAATTTCGGAAGTCGGTGTCGTTGATTCCACATTTTCGTTTTTTGACACCGACTTCCGAAATTAAATTTATTTATCACTTTGTAGTGTTTTTTTTTTTTAAGTCGGTTGTTTTTTTTGTAAAAAAGTTTTTATTTTTCACTTTTTAGTTGTAACTACCCCACGAAAAAGTAAATAAAAAGATCGTTAATGTAGACAATGTAGATACATTTTTAGATTTTTGTTGATTTTTCGAAAACCGGTCCGATTAAATTTTCATGGAACCATTTAGGAAGTATACCCTTTCCAACAAAAGAAAAAAATTCCAAATCGGTCCAGGCGTCTTCGAGAAATCGGGGAACATACATAAAAAAAAAGATTCCGACGAATTGAGAACCTCCTCCTTTTTTTGAAGTCGGTTAAAAAACGCTTTTAATATTTGCGTAAGTATTTATGCTTGTGACTGTACTGGAGTTCAAATTGACGTCAATGACCATATTGACCATGAATTTACTTCTCTAATGGACCATTACTTACTTTATGTTTTACTTTACAACTTTCAGATGACGATTTGACGTCAACTTTCAAGAATCCATTGTGATACATTTTGATTAAATTGTTATCAGTTTATATAATGTGAACATTGTAGAGGTGAGTTAAAGAAAACTCGCCTCTACTCGTTTTTCTCGTGACAAATAACAATTGTAACTTCGAGAAAACACTATATCCATGACACCATAACGCATCTATCAATAGCATAGTAGAATTGAGGGCTTTATAAAGCTAAAACAGAAGTGATGAAATCTGAAAAATCATGGACACCGTACAACCAATTGGTCCAAAACAACACAGGTAGGTACAAGATATTAACTAAACGAGGAAGGGGGAAACCTTGGATGCGGAGTTCCCGATCGTACAGATAACGTAGTGCAGTGAATGAGGTGAAAGTAGGTATCCTTATGAAGAGGAAATTGGTCACTTTTTATTGCGCTCTGGTTTTTCAAATCTCGGTGTGGAGCCGAGTATTGAGAATCCAACAGAGAGCATCCAAGCGCAACAAAAAAACACAGTTGGATTTTCAAGTTCAAAAAATCCAATGTGAGAAAAAAAATCGCCGCGGGAAAAACGTATCCGTGCGAACCTGTGCTTGGCCTGAGCTAAGGAATTACTACCATAAAATATGTAGGTATATTTCTTTTGTACAGACGCCAGCACATCAAGCTACTACAATCTGTCCTTTAATAGATTTTCAACTTTATCTCCAAAACCTCAGGTTCAAAGTTGACTGGAAAAATTTGACAGTTTCAGATAGCTTGATGTGCTGGCGTCTGTACCTATTAAGGATATATGTATGAATATGATACAATCTCCTAAAACAGATCATCAAAACATACCTGTCAAACTTCTATGTTTATAGGCCGAATATTACAATAAAAAGTCGTGCAAATAATCCTAATTAATAATACAAGATTTTAAAGCTGACCGGTTTTGAACACGCCCGTTTTTATGACAAATCGATTGACAGGTCGAATAATTGGTCTACTAACTTACACGTGCGTGAAAATATGTATGTGTTTAAATTTAAAACTGACCTGTCTCAGTATTTCGTTGAAAGAGAAAACTTGGTACTTTCTCATACTTGAAATAAATAGACACCAACCTCAGATGAGATACAAATTCTATACAGTCATACATAGTATATTAAGAAGGAGATTGCATACGTGTTGCACATTGGTAAATCAGCAACTACATACATACTACATAGTCAGTTGTTGACTATTTGGCTGATTTTGTGTTTGTTCGACATGTGATTTGTTACTTTAGTTCCAAGAGATATCCCCAATGGGGCTGCAAAGTTGAAGAATTTTTACCTATTAGGGGTAGGTATCAACAGATAGCTCAACTATACACTTCTACATCAAACTCAAACTCAAAGCATTTATTTCAATTAAACCATTTACAGGCACTTTTGAATTGTCAAGAAGTCAGTCAGTCAGAAAAAAGCTAGTTGCCCATTCCAAAGCGTAGGTACCTATGGAGAAGAACGGGCAAGAAACTCCATGGACACTCTTTTAAATCAAAATAATGTGGTTACAAAGTCTTGGTTACATCATTCATGTTAAAAATTATACATGTGAGAACGATGCAGAACGTTAAAAGCGTCCATAATGAAAAGATGAGAAAAAACAACAATTCAAATAATAAATTAAAATAAGCCATGACAGCAAAGAGATGACCAGTCCCTACTGACGGCGCCCGTTCACGAACATGACGCATGCATCATCATCATCCTCAGATTAGGTACCACAAGTCATTCAGATCTTCCTTACCATAAGTAAACCTTAAAAAAAACCGCATAAGATCCATTAACATCACACATCTCCTAAAACACGTCACCAATATAAATAATTTATTTCGTAGAACTACAATCCAATCGTAGTATATATGAATGCATTGCGATGATCAATGCAATCAGCGCAAGCGCATATGGAGTCAGTTCTTCCCAAAGTACCTACGGAGATAACGACATCTTCTTAGAACGTGCCTAGTTCTGATTAGACTGACGATTATGACGTGGTGCAAAGGTATGCAGTAGGGCAAGTTGGGGCTACTGTTCAAGTATTTATTTTTATATTTTTTATGTATGTATTCATAATATGGTAGAGAATTGTTTAAACATGTAATTAATACCCATCTCGTGCGTTTGTTATTAAAGTTTCTTCTGTTTCTCTCTGTTTCTGCCGGATGTTCATTGCGTGTGGTCATAACACTCAATTGAATATCGTTTATTAACTTCTCTAAAAGAAAACATTTTGAAGGATTTTTTGTTTCTAGAAATTTTAATTTTAATATTATTTGATATCATTAAGTATATCTAATTAAAAAAAGACGGGTTGCACTCCGGGAGTGCCGGCAGAAGTGAAAACTTGAATATTAACGTTGAAATAAATCAATTATGAATTGAATTAATAAAACTAATTTTTTTTTTCACTATTTCTGCGTCACTTTTTTCATTAATCGATGCACTTTGTTCAATTTCCATATTTTAAGCACTTTATATACACGAATTTTACGAATACACAGCAATGTGGCTACTACACAGACGGTCGAGCCATCAGCTGTCCATCCATCCATCCACATCCACCATCACCGTCACCGTCACCGTCCCCGTCCCCGTCCCCGTCACCGTCACCGTCACCGTCACCGTCACCGTCACCGTCACCGTTACTCACTTCGGTTGGCGCCGCCGTAGAAAGAGGGGGGGGGGGAATATCTCCTGACGGTCACGTGTCCTGACGCGATGTCCTGACGCGAGTTTAACATTTTTTCCCCATTACAAAAAGTGTGCAACGCCGCTAAAGAAGTTTTCACTTCAAAAATCGGTTGATACAAATCATGATATTTTCCTTAATTTTAATCAAACTCATTAAAATCATTTAACCCTGCTTATGACTAAGACAATCGAAATCAGGAAATGATCAGAACAACGTGAACGAAGATTTACAAATAAATTGCTAATGGCTGACGTGCATGGGTTCCATTTGTTTACATTGTCTTAATTTGCTGAACAGCTCTTACTGTTTGATAGCAGACATTTTACAATACCCCTTTGATATTCCTTCCCACATCACCTCTATTGTTTGGCACGCGAAATATGACCACCGTAGGAACGGACGAAACAACGACCATAGAAATAAAAGACAAAATTACAGATTGGAGAAATATTTCTACCGCGGCGCGGGTTCCCTATACAGTATACGAGTACGAAATACTATTTTACGAAAATTGTTACATCGATGCCTTGATAATGCGACGTTATGTTTTTAGTACGCCTTTTTTGTTCGCTGTTTCTTTATACCTATCGATGACCTTACATCGAACCCTTGTTTCTTCGACGTTTTTTTGTTCCAAGTAACGTTACTTCGAAAATATTTAGCCAACACATTTTTCTACGAAATATCATTATTTCGTAGAAAAATGTGTTGGCTCGATATCGCGCTTGTATATATCATTATATACAAGCGCGATATCGAAAATAAAGAAAAGTAATGTCACTTTGCATAGAACGAGACAAGTCTATTCTTCGTTCGTTCGTTCTTCTTCTTCGTGGGATTCCGCGCTTATACGCAGTCCTTTCAGATATTTTACTTCTTTCGCAGCAACTTAACATCAACCATTATAGTTACTGTTACTGTTAGCTTGCATTTTCCCACTGCTGGATAAATAAGGATGCTATTTGATGCTTAGGGGTAAGTCAGAGGATAGCCGAAAAGGCCATCAGCGTTTTCGTCAATTTCATCCTGATCAGATCTTCTTTCGTTTTATATAAATTGTTGATTACATTTTGGTAAACAATGACAACTTCCACCAATAGGGTGACATTCGACAGCTTTTTGATTGATCAAAACTTGACTTTCAAAAATCAGAATTAATAACCTCAGAACGTCCTCCTTGATGTGACCGAAACCTTCATGGGCCCCTCGTAGTTGCCTGGCTAGATAAACAGAGAGTAACGTGCTCTACAATTTATCTCCCAATCCATTGTCGATATCATGACATTTTCGTAAATATCTGATAAATTGTCTTGACGTCACGAGATTCGGCAGATTCCCAAGATATTTTTGGATTTTGCAGAGATCTTAGTATTCATGTCATCTACATAATCTTAAAAAGTCGGTACGCAACAGCGCACCTGCATGATCGTTTTAAATTTTTTAGTGTTAAAAATAAGAAACAGCATCATTTATGTCTAGCAAATGTTGGTTGGTTTATTCTAATTGTTCATTGTACACATAAACACTAATACAAGTACAAAGCCATTGGTGATTGAACCGCTACTTACAATTTTATCTAAAAATCTACGCATCATCATCACCGCTAATAAAGCTAAAGAGTTTCTTTGATTTTTGTGTTTGTTTGAACGCTAATCTCGGGAACTAGTCGGATTTGAAAAGTTCTTTTTGCCTGTGATAGCCCAATTCTTGCAGAAGGTTGGGCCTATTGGGCCTATATGACCCTAAGGAGCCGTCTCCGCGAGTGAGAGTATCGCGGCGACATTATCGTCGTGCCACGTATTTCTATACACTCTTTTAGAACGTGTCTCCACGCGGCGATATCGTCGCGGTGAAAATTTGATGGCACGGCGAGACTATCGCCGCGATTCTCTCGCTCGTGAAGACGGCCCCTAAGGAGCAAAATAAAAAATAGCCTCCTCCGTTTTTCCGTCGGTTAAAAAATCAGAAAAAACGCTAAACGAAAACTAAGTAACACCGCGGGCGGGCGATGGTATGCGACGCGATGCGTGGAGGGCCGAAATTTAGAATATTTTCATTGTTTAACCACATTTTTCTTCCTTCTGGTCAACGAAACCTAGTTTTAGTTCATAGTTCTGTCTTGGAATCCACCTCTCATAATTAACTTATTAATTAAACGATGTGCGAAACGCAAAGGAGGGTCTTTATCTATAACCCCGAAGGTTATCATCTGCATAACTTGAAGAAGTGCCAGTCTGTTATTAAATCGTTCACTATGTTAAAAGGTCAGTTAACAGCTATAAAGTAATAAAGTAACACGTGGTGGTTCTCTGTTTATTGATGAAGATTAATTTGGAGGAACTCGTACATAACCGCATTACCCACCAACTGAGTATGTTGAGCCTGCAGAAAAGCCCCCATCGGGCCAGCAACTACCATGGCCCGCCTTGAAATTGTTTACTGATTAAGAAGCCAGGTGGGTCGCTGCATGTACAACTTTGTCAGGTGGGGGTACTCCGATGAGCCACAGTGCGACTGTGGAGCCACATCAAAAACGATGCATTACCTCTCGTCGTCCTCTCTGTGCAAAAACTCCTGCATAATGGAAGACCTATGGGATGAATGAGGAAGTCTCCTCGTGTAGCGCAGTTTGTTCCGCCAGTTACTCAACTGAACCGAGCGCTCGGCTCATCTTGAACAGTCGCAACACCTTATTTGACTGGCTAATTCTTCCCTTGCGGTGGTAGGGCTAACGCCCGCCTGGTTTGCGACCACCCTCCCACTGGAGTCCGGTGTCAAGCAGCCTGCTGTGTTTCGTCGATGCGTGGGAGTTCCATTGCTAAGGCCATATTCCTTCATAGACCTCATCTCTCTCTCCTCAGGCGTGATCGAGGTCAATAGCGGGCCCATTCAACAAT
Organism: Amphipoea oculea; assembly: GCA_945859645.1. NCBI lineage: Eukaryota > Metazoa > Arthropoda > Insecta > Lepidoptera > Noctuidae > Amphipoea > Amphipoea oculea. Next base: position 2,887,317 of record OX243862.1, read on the forward strand.
AAAAAAAAAACCTTTGCGACGCTAACGCCAACGCTGTCGAAGAGACCGAATTCTGGTCGAAGCTGATATAAAATTCGATACGACGAAAAAGATTACCGCTTTGGTAACCAAAAAACCAACAGAAAATATTAGGTCCTTACATATGAAATTGGCGTTTTGTATGGAAGGAACAAAAAGTCGAATATTTTTTAATATAATATATTTAATTAATCAAAGTATGAACCATTGTTTTCAATGCACTTTTGCCATCTTATAGGTAGTTCATTGATCCCTTTACTAAAAAAACCAGTCGGACGGGAATCAATAAAATCTTTGAAGGCGATTTGGACTGCCCCATCGGAGTTGAATTTTTTCCCTTGCAAAAAGTTATCCAAATTGCGAAAAAAATGGTAATCTGTTGGAGCAAGGTCCGGGGAGTACGGAGGATGTCTAAGACATTCCAATTCAAGCTCTTCTAATTTGGTAGCCGTCTGTTGCGCAGTGTGTGGTCTGGCGTTGTCGTGCTTTCAAGCTTTTTAATCTTCCCAATTTGCTTCAAGTGAATTAAAACAGTTTTATCACTAACATCGAAGCCTGCAGCTAACTCGGACGTGGTTTGCGATGGGTCCGCTTCCACAATAGCCTTCAATTCTCCATTATCAACTTGGGTCTCAGGCCGTCCACGGGGCTTGTTCTGCAGGTCGAAATTTCCAGAACGAAAACGTTGGAACCAAAAACGAACTGTGTTTTCTTTTGCAACATGACCGCCATACACATCATTCACCCTTCGAGTCGTTTCCGCAGCACTAGTGCCACGGCGGAACTCGTACTCGTAAATAATGCGATATTTTAAATTTTCCATTTTGTAAAATGAGTGACGCAAACAGAAAAAACAGAAGAAAAAAAACAAATGAATGACGGTCATCGAAGCACAAATACATGAGTAAATAGCTGTACAAATTTGAATTTGGAATTCCTTACCAAAGAGGAGAAATTCGTGATTAAAGTGGCCAGTACGAAAAACGCCAATTTCATATGTAAGGACCTAATATAATAGATTCTCTTTTTAACCGACTTTAAAAAAGGAGGTTCTGTATTCGACCCGTATGTATGTATGTATGTATGTATGTATGTATGTAGTATGTATGTATGTATGTTTGTATGTCCGCGATTATCTCAAAAACTACTGAACCGATTTTGATAATTCTTTCATTAGTGTGATCTACATACTTTCAGGAAGGTTTTAGTATATAATACATTAGGTATATATTCTTATGTACGAAGTTATATGCATAAATGTACTGCATCTCCGGCATTTCTATGAGAATTTTGATGATTCTTCGAGTCGTGTCTTCAATTCTTCAATGCACTAGTGTTAATTGAATTTGTGTGGGGTAGGTACAACTAAAAAGTGAAAAATAAAAGCTTTTTTACAAAAAAAACAACCGACTTCAAAAAAAACACTACAAAGTGAAAAATAACTTTAATTTCGGAAGTCGGTGTCAAAAAACGAAAAACCCGGAACCAACGACACCGACTTCCGAAATTAAAGTTATTTTTCACTTTGTAGTGTTTTTTTTGAAGTCGGTTGTTTTTTTTGTAAAAAAGCTTTTCTTCTATATACCTACTGTAGTAAAGAGTAGGTAGCAGGATCCAGCTTTGCCGGAAAGCAAAATATCCTACGCTATTAAGTCCAGCGAAGATTTTAATGCTCGGTTCTTATAAACACGAACGAACCATTTAGCTTACCAATGAATGGTAGCATTTTTATTGCCAAACTGGCATCCATACTTAATATTATAAATTCGAAAGTAACTCTGTCAGTATGTTACCTTTTCACGCCTAAACCGCTGAACCGATTTAGATGAAATTTGGATTATAGATATAGTTTGAGTCCCGGAAAAGGACATAGGATAGTTTTTATCCCGATATTCCCACGGGATCGAAACTTATGCGGGTGAAACCGCAGGGCGCAGCTAGTTATAAATATATTCGTAAGCTAATTTTACCTGTGATAGCTACTTCAATATATGAGAGGGTCTACTATGCAAAGCTATGAGGGTCTTTGTTTTATTATTGGATACAAGAGTCTTAATTTTAACCAATAACGGTCCATAAACTATAGGACCATAAGTCAGTCCAATCCAGCTACCAAACTTGCTTTCTAGCCAATGATTTCACCACTGCAAAATCTACACTCGAATAGGTCATGCTGACACTTGAGTAGGAGATAGTAATAATCCCATATGGCTGAAACATGATGCGATCTATGCGACAGTACTAACATCATCTGCCTAGCCTTTTCCCAAATATGTTGGGGTCAGCTTCCAGTCTAACCGGATGCAGCTGAATACCAGTATTTTACATGGAGCGACTGCCTATCTGACCTCCACAACCCAGTTACTGGGTAGTAGGTACGATACGCCTATCTGACCTCCACAATCCAGTTACTGAGTAATACGATACCCCTTAGTAAGACTGGTTGTCAGATTTTCGGGCTTCTGACGACCCGTAACGACTGTCAAAGATCCAGGAATGACAGCCGGGACCAACGGCTTAACGTGCTTTCCGGGGCACGGAGGGGTCTTGGTATGTAAAGATGGTCACCCATCCACGGATCAACCGCGGCAAGCGTAGCTTAACCTGATCGATCGATCCGTGCGGCTGTTATTGCTTAGCCACAAGCCCCTCTACACACTAACTCGGTACTATAATCATAGTACGCCAGTTAATTCGAGATAAACCGGGACTTAGGCAACATAAATAAATGGCGTGGGTACGTGGCCTTGGCTTAAAATCAAGGTCGGCTATCCATGTGTCATCTAGGGCAATAGAACAGTTAGATAGTAGGATATAATCAGTGAGTACGTGACTCATTAATTATTGATAACAAATTGATTACTCTTAAATGTTTATCAACGTGTAAATACCTATAGTAGAATAATATTTACAGGCTGGACATTCCATAGAATTGGTGGTTATCGAATTAAGAAATAGGGGACTTCTTATGTTTGCGGTATTTTAAAATGGTCTGAGAAACGCATGTTTGTATTCTATTGTACAGGGTGAAATTAAATTCATGGGCATCCTTTAAGAGGTCATTGTACCTACTCATCATTATGAACAACTTTAACTATGGGAGTAAACCTAAAATCGCGAAAAAAAATCAGCTGTTCCTTGCATATTATGTTCACATAACTCGTCAAAATGTATGGAAGAGCAGATTTTTTTTCGCGATTTCAGGTTTGGTCCCATAGTAAAAGTTGTTCATAATGATGATTACAATGACCCCTTAAAAGGATGCCCATGAATTAAATTTTACCCTGTATAGACAATATGAAATGCTAGTTACAGCTGTTTCTTGGTTTTTTCCTTGTTTGCTAAAGAGCGCGTAGCTACTGCTGCAGTCACCTGTGGTAAACAGTTTATTTTTTTAAATAACCAAACTGAAACTGCCTATTAAACTAAATGTTTCAAATATCCTATGGTCTATATTATATTTCCATGTGTATCCCAATTCCAAGGGGTATCGTATTACCCAGTAACTGGGTTGTGGAGGTCTGATAGGCAGTCGCTCCATGTAAAATACTGGTATTCAGCTGCATCCGGTTAGACTGGAAGCCGAAAAGGCAGGCAGATGATGATGGTGTATCCCAATTTCCATGCCAAATATAATTATTTTTTTAGCTTTACTCTCTTGATCTCAATTATATAAATAAGGAGTATTCCCGTTTGAGCACCTATTTTCAGAGCACCTTTTTTTAGAGCACCAAAGGTATTCCCATTAGAGCACCAATCAATATTTTACCGTGATGCTCAAAGGGGAACAATAAAACAATATTCAACTTTGTTCCCTTTTGAGCACCTACGATGCGGTAGCTTCTAGTGATGGGGTGTATAAAACCGTATCGTCTTAACCTCGTCCTTACCACTTGGGATCACCTTTGAAAATCAGAATTTAGACAAAGCTAATGTCCCCTGAGTTTCGCGACCATATTTCTTTAAAATAGGTCATGTAGGACGTAGGTAATCGTAAGATTTCAAACAAGTCAAGATATAATTTGTATTCAACATTTTTTTCTCTTAACCACGATCGGGTATACAACTTGACTTACTGTATTGTCTTCACAGTAGCTAACAGCCACTGAACTGTCGTTTGATTGTCGTGTGAAGCACCGGTTTTCACGCCAACTGCAGTTTACCGAAGGATCTCGTTATTACCTAACTTTTATGTACTTTCCGAAAGTGTAAACAAATGACGGTCTAATATCGCCTTTCAATTTTTTTTTTTTTTTTTTTACTGTAGAAACTTCTTGATGCTCGTTAGTTTAGTTTTGGCAACTCGTTTTAGCGATGCTTAAGGTAGGCCGTTGTACGAGTATAGCAGTAAACGTCTTCAGGCAGAAATAATAATGATGATGAAGTATTTAAAAAAAATCTGCTGCAAAACATTATCTCCAGAAAAAAAAATCCCGTTCATTCTGAAAGCGAAACTCTTTATTTTTATTCCAACATTTTTAGATCAGTTCACTAACCTTTCAAAGAAAGTACCAATTTAAGGAGCATGTCACTTATAAGCTTCTCTGATCTCTGTTTACATCTTGACCACTACAAAAGCGAACCGACTAAACTAAATGCAGTCACCTGCGGCCACCTAGTGCGTCATAATGTTATGATGGTTATCACTTTAAGACCAGAGATTATAAAAACAGAATATGTGCTTAACATTTGTCCCTTCTATCTGGGATAACGATGCTACCTGTTAAACTGTTTGTAAGTACTTAAAGATGTTGATAATGTTGACTTTATGCAGGTTGGGATTTTGTTTTTCATCCTTGTTTATTATTTCAATTCAAGTCTTTTATCAAACTGAACTCTAAGTACCAGTGTGAATTTATGCGACTCATGCCTAACTCATTGGGAAACAAATGAGTTAGGCATGAGTCGCATAAATTTAAGGTGAAGGAAAATATCGTAAGGAAACCGGCATGTCCTAGAACCAAAAATTAGAAGAAATGTGACATCTATCAACCCGCACTGGACCCGCATGGTGGATTACGGACCACTCTCTCACACAGAGAGAAGGTCTGTGTCCCAGCAGTCCTCATGCATAACTCATTTAAGTTAAGGTTCATAGTCGCGATGCGACGGGCGACTTTTCTTGTAGAATAATATCCATGAAGGTTTCATAGCAATTGCTCTATTAGAATCGAGACCCGCCAGCCTCCCGGCCTTTAAGCTGGACACAATAGAATCGAGTCCCATGTCATTTGAGAAACTTGTTAGTCACAAAAAAGGTCTTCGTTTTTCAATTAAAGTAATCAGTCGCGGTCAGAAGCTAGTCTTCAATATGAAGACTAGCTTCTGCGTTTTAATATACAATATATTATACAAGTATCTTATGAGTCTTATGACACTCCGCAATACTGTAGCTTTGGATTAGTGAAAGAATTTTAGGAATTGAATCAGTAGTTAGATTACACCCTGCATACAAACTCATATTATTATTAGTATAGTAGGATAGATTTGAGGGAATATTATAAGAATCAGTTCATCAAAGGGGGTTTAAGTCAACCTAAGATAGAAAAAAATCAAAAAACCCGACTGCGGTAAAAAACTTAAGTCAAAAAACTGAAAAGCTAAAAACAAGCCCATTTTAAATTAAATAAAAGTTGGAAGCAGGCGTGACCCATTTGAGTTTGAAAATAGAAAAATGGTATGGGTCCCGCCTGCTTCCAACTTTTATTTAATTTAAAATGGGCTTGTTTTTAGCTTTTCAGTTTTTTGACTTAAGTTTTTTACCGCAGTCGGGTTTTTTGATTTTTTTAATTATTTTTTTTTATTTTATTCTTTTTAGTTATGAGTTGTAAATCCCACTTAAGTGTGATAATGGTTTGGTGTGTAATAGTTTCCCTTTAAACTTCGTAATATAAGTATAGGTACTACTGCCGCGTTTAGTTGGTAGAGGGGGGGGGGGACACTTGATTCTAACGAAAATTGGTACTTTAAAGCTTGATAAGTCACGAACGGTTTACTTAATCAAAAAACGGTCTTCCCAAACCACTGATATTTTTGAAAGACCTATCCAACGATACCCAACTTGACATAGTTTCTTGACTTTCATTTTTTTAATTTTCATAATATGGCGTCTAGTAGTCGCCATATTGAATTTTCATTAACGTCATGTCTTTAGTGACACTCGCCGGACTAAGAGGAATCGATTGACGTGTGAATCATAAAAATCGGCCCAGGCGTTTGGTCTGTATAGTGCTTCAAAGGAACATACAAACATACATACATACATACATAGGCTGATAAACACATTACCACTCCTTTGCGTCGCGCAGTCGGGTAATAAAATACTCTTTATTATGTACACCATATAAATTACAGTCATAAATATAGAATCAAGTCATTCTTAGATACCACAATACTAATCGTATTGTGGTATATCTAAAGTGAACTCGCGTATTTTCAAGACCTTATCGTCAATATTTTTATCGTCATCGATACTTTACACACAAACAGATGACGATCAAACCTACTTGACTAGTTTTTTAGTTATCAGCAATATACTGCGCACAGCCTTGTGTTACGTAACCCATTTGCCAAGCCCTTAATATTAGCACACGTTACTTTCCGATCATTTATCGCGGAGATAAGATTATGCGAGATATTGCAGAGGCCTCGCAGATCAGGTCAAGTTTTCCACGATTTTCGATTACTGTCCCTTTCGTGCGTCATTCTTAGATATAGTGCCACCAATATGGTGTAAGTACCTTCTTTGTAAATTCTCAGCACGTTAACCCTTATGTCAGGAGGTGTTTTTTTTTTTCAACGATTAAGTGTTTATCTACACCCATGCTTTAAATCCTCTATAAAAGTTTCTGAAACAGTTATTAGCTTATTGCCAACATTAAAACAACCAGTGTCATAGTAACCATTATTTACCGCTTTAAATCATCGTCGACTTAGATCTTAAGCATGTTTAGAATTGACATAAATTCCAAAAACAGATCTTTTAACCCATCTTTGTTATTATCATTGAAATTGAACTCTTGTTGGGAGACAAAGTGACGGTTTATTCACCTACTGTAACTTTGTTACTGATGAAAAAAGAATAATTCCGCTTTTTTAAAACAGCAATACAAAGGATTAATAAAATGTTGCCAAACTAAGAAGTAAAATCGAATAGTTGCCTGCAATTTCATCGAATCCCTGGCTGTTTAATCCGAAACACAGTGAAGCTACTTGTAGGCAGACAGCTACAGACAGACAGACTTGTAGCTTGTAGTATGATACCTCATGGAAGTACAAAACCATAGTCATAGAGTAGTACCTACCATAGCCACATTCAGTGGGCGTTTACTGACGCTACGATAGGATTTGCAAAGCGTAACAAGATTATAACTAAAAAGATATAAGTATTTTTAATATTCATAATCTCTGAAAGATAAGGGTTATAAAACAAATAATTTACAACCTTTATGATAACACTCTACGATCAATATTTTTTCTGCTAATCTAACAAACAAACAATAATGAATCAATGTTATCTTATGAAATATATTGTATTGAGAAAGTATGTGATTCCCTGGACAAGTGGTCACTAACTTCAAAGTAATGACGTTAGATTTGATCTCAGGTAAACATGATTGCTAAATTACCTGATATAAAAAATCATTTTGATACCGTATGTATATTCAAACCGATGAAGTAGGTATCCAATTATCGATGAGAAATCCTAAGAAGCGATTACGAATTTTGTGTCCCTGCCTATCATGTAACACACTAACAGTATAAATGACTTTCATTTTAACAGTTCAACAACATTCATTGCGTTAAGGGTGCTGGTCAGCAACAAATTTTCTGGAAGCAAGATTTGGTATATAAAAAGTCAAAGTTACCTAATCTAAAATAACTGTTCAACTTATATAACTGAATCCAATAGTTTCTCCCTGAAAGCGCCATCAGAGGGCCTAAAAAGGCCACTTTGGCAGAATCATAAAATGATAACAGTATGAATCATAATAAAAGTCGTAAAATGGTCACAAACTGACGTTTCATAATATTATTTGACATTAAAGCAATTCATATTTTGTGGACCATTTTACGAATCTCCATACAAAACTGTCAAACAGATGAATTGCGTGATATGAAATTGTAGGCAAATAATATTATGAATTGTCAGTTTGTGACCATTTTACCACTTTTATTATAATTCATAATGTTATCCTTTTATGACTCTGCCAAAGTAGCCTTTTTAGGCCCCCTGTATATGTATTGTTAATCAAATTCAATATGGACCCAAGAAATTACTGGAGAACATCTTTATATTTTAGTACAACAGCACTGTTTGCACATAATCAACCTACAGTAGTCCACTGCTGGACATAGGCCTTTCACACTCACGCCATTTAGCTCGATTCTCGGCAACTCTCATGTAGCTGCTACCAGCCCCACTCGAAGATCGTCTCTCCACCTAGCCTGAGGGCGTTCTACCTTACGCTTGTCGATTTGCGGCGTCGACTCAACAACACGTCTACCCCAACGATCACAAGTTCTACAGGTAATAGATATGACCGGCCATTTCAGCTTGCTTATTCTGTGAGCTATGTACAACATTACTTAACCTTCCAATGTGAAGAAATATTGAGTCTCTGAATGAGTAACAATCAGTTTATCTCCAGACAAAGAGAGAATTGATAAACCTCACTTTTCCTTCGCAACAACGTTAAGACCGTGCGCCACTTACGATACTTAAGGACTAAGCACTGATAACGTGTCTCCTTTTGTTTATCTTTTTTGAGAATATTAAGTTCTTTATAAAGTAGGTATGTTTAAAATTGACGTCAATTCCAAAAACTTATCTCTTAGAATAGAATAGTCTTTATTATCTCTTTTTCTCTTTGTTTTCTTTATCTTAACCCATCTTTGGTATGTCATTGACATTTTAAAGCTCTTGTTGCGAAATAAACTAACGGTCTACCTAAAGAAAAGTGGATAGCTTCGTGTTTAAAGAACTGCATTTGTGTAGCAGTTTTAGCTGCCAACCGAAGAAACAAAATTTTGTTTGCAACACCTGTTTTTACATCCACCTATGTTTTACAAAGAAATACATACTTTGACTTTGTAAATTTGTAATTTCATCGAATACTTTACTAGGTACGGACAGTAGGCAACTTGTAGGCTGATACGGTAACAGATCTACCCTAAACAAACTACATACTTGAGATCTATCTCCATTTAAGAGGACTACATGACTTAAAGCGCGTTCACTGATGGACTGCATAGAAAAAAAAGAGAAGCGCGATGACACACCGCTGGGTAATTTATTGCATAATATGTAGCAATTATCTATTTACGAAAAACCTATTGTTTGGACTAAAAAATTAAAACACTAGAGTTTTAGTAAGTATGTTGCTTGTAGAATAATCTGACAAATCATAATGATTGTATGTATATTAGTATGGTTTTTATTGTAAAAATTAACTTTTTAGAGGTATCCTTATGATTTTTTTCTATAATATATCCTAAAGAATATCATAAGTATATTTTTTTTGATCTTGTTTATTGTATTCGATCATATACTTTTATTGTTTCTAAAACTCGCGTTTAGGTCCTGTAAGCCTTAACACAATCTACGTTACCACAACAGTTTCCCATTCATCAGATACAAATACAAATCTAGTAATAAGTCACATGCAGCACGGAGATCCGAATAATAAACCTAATTGTTTATATTTCTGCAGTCACATGACACCGTTATCACCTGTGGGCGTACTACAAAACATCTTACGTATTCGTTCTTAGATCATAAATGTGTTGCTAAATCTAAATGTAGGTACAAAAAAAGTTCCGTGACTGTGTGACGGATAACGTAACACCTAAACCAGTGACGAAGATTTTCCCTAAAACTAACCCCTAAAGAGTGTTATAGGGCTTGAACTCTTTATGGGAAAACCGCGGGAAAGACCAACGGGGTATTTTCGTATCACACTGTCAGTAGCAATGGCTTTCATTTTGACAATTCAACAACTATGTTCTTTGTTGTGCAGACAAATTCCAACATAAATACCTAAAACAATGCAAGCAATATCCTTCAAAATGATTCAGATTGTGATTGAATGTTTGCTAGGCAATTAGGATCCAGCGGGGCAATTGCGTAACACATTATCAATCGGAATCTGTTGCATTTTGACAGTACAACAACATTAATTGCGTTATTTGCGTGTTGAGCAGACTTTTTTGAACTTAGGAAGCAATTGATTAGCATTTTGCTTTAAAATGATTCAGATTCCCATTGATAGTGTGTTACGCAATTAGGGGGCTGGATGAGACTCGCACAGACCAGGGAAGCATGGCACAAGAAGGAGGTGGCCTTTACTCAGCACTGGGCGGAACAATAATACCTTATTGTTCCGCCCAGTGCTGAGTATAGTGATTGGCTACCGCCAATGATGATAATTATGATGGGAAAATTGAATAAATAGTCGCCACAGCCAGCACCCTAATTGCGTAACACACTATCAATCGGAATCTGAATCATTTTGAATCAAATTGCTAATCCATTGCTACATAAGTTCAAAATTAATACTTTGAATTCCATGCGGCATTTTAACCATAACACCTGTAAGTCATATGGTGTACATATAATAAAGAGTATTCTATTATATTGTTTAATCAATAAACGACAATCTTCATCCATTTCCCGTAAATTATTTACAAAAAAGTTGACTGTTTTCAAGAGGAAATTAACTTGTAAACATCATCAAATTTTAAGAAAGAGAATGTGTGTTATTTGTCTTGTCGCGAATGCATAATGATGTTATTTTTATTAATTTCTGAGAATTCAAACAGAATCACAATACCACATTATGCAATCTTTCTATAAATTATTGTAATTAGGTATGTGTAGGTGTTCCGAGAAAATGATTTTTTTTTCTATCGATAATGCGATTGATCGAAAACAAATCTGGATTTACTTACTTATATTGAACCGAATTAAAATTAAGTTCAGTACTTATACCTAAACTAGCTGCGCCCCGCGGTTTCACCCGCATAAGTCTCGATCCTGTGGGAATATCGGGATAAAAAGTATCCTATGTCCTTTCCCGGGACTCAAACTATCTCTATACCCATCTAAATCGGTTCAGCGGTTTAGGCGTGAAAAGGTAACATACAGACAGATAGACAGACAGAGTTACTTTCGAATTTATAATATTAGTATGGAAGTATGGATTACGTCGCGGATACTTAATGAAAATGTCTAATAGAAGCCTAATCTGCAAATTGTCTTTGGTCTTCTTCATCGTACCCTCGTGACCATAACCACATAGGACGCATTTCCAAGTTATACGGTCTTCGAAACCTAGGTCTAGCACGAAACTGAGGCATCTAGCTTTACTAGCCTTACATATATGGCTACTAGCTGCGCCCCGCGGTTTCACCCGTATAAGTTTCGATTCCGTGGGAATATCGGGATAAAAACTATCCTATGTCCTTTCCCGAGACTCGAACTATCTCTATACCAAATTTCATCTAAATCGGTTCAGGCGTGAATAGGTAACATACAGGCAGACAGAGGTACTTTCGAATTTATAATATTAGTATGGATAGTATGGATGTACCCTAAGCGAGCAGTCAGACCTCAAACACAAGTTGCGAAATATCATTAAAAATTATCGTACTAGGCGTAAAGAAATGCAATCAAATATTCCACAAGTTAGTACCTACTTTCACTCTAAGCATAATGCTATACGAAAATCGATCGTAAAAAATCCAAGTGTTGCAAGTGCAACTAGCAACAATATTCAGTTATTTTTAAGATTATGACTTTTTACTAAGTACTTAAATTAACCATGACGCACTTTTTGGACCAAGTCAGTCTAGACAACTACCGTGGCGTTAAACCTTTCCTTCCTATTACCTATTCTTCAAAAATATTGTACAGGTAACCAAATAAAATGTTTTAAAACGGCGAATATGGGTGTACACTGTACACCTCTGCCTAACCTAATCTAAACTCTGGAAATTGGGCGTGATGTTATGTTCTTGAGAAATTAAGCTAAATTATAAATTAAATGTTTTTCAACCCATAGAGAACCCATTTGCAATATATATCAATGAATAAATCTGGTTAAAATAAAAAGAGATTTTCCAAAGATACTTCAAACCCCAATACGTACATTAGTATAAAATAATTATGTTAAAATTAACTAATGTGAAAATAAAATGAGAAATAAAAACAGTTGAAAAATAAAACGAGTTGAAAATGAAACACCTGATTAAAAAAAAGAAAAATCAATCAATATTTAATTTAACTCTTACAACCCGTAACAGTGGACCTTGTCGACTCAAATTTTATTTTTTATTTTTAATATATGGATTGGTCTTCTCTACTATTTTTGTTCCATATGCAACAACACCTACGCGACGTGTTTTATTAAGGTTTTATTCAACGCGTCCGCGTTATCAGGGGCGCCCGCTGTGGTGGGGGGAAACGAAATCATCGACTTATATACGCGAACGGCGCGCGCGCCGGCCAAACGGTCAGTGAGCGTAGAGCGTGTTGTTAAGAAAAAATGTGTAACATGTGTACCCGTGATGTGATCGAGACGGCACCGGCGGCGCCTCCGCCGCCGAAACCCTCGCGTACGTTAGAGAGGATGAAGAAGAAGCACAACATTGTCACCGATCCCAACAGTTCGGAGAAGCAGAAGGAAGTGGAATACCAGCCAGACCTCCTGGCTGTGTCCACCAAGTACTCCAAGGTTGCGTACGACCTGTTCAAGCAGGGCCTTGTCCATCTGCAGGAGACGAAAGCATACGTGTGAGTACGGACTTTCTATTTTGTTAGGTTATGTTCGTAACATTCTCTTCTAGAAGAAGACTTGCAGTGGCAAAAGCATCAAACTACTTATTTAATGTATCTAAATTGTGATAGCAATGCAGAAAATCTGATTTGACAGACGGGTGGAAAATGATTACGTGTAGCTGTAGTTTCTGAGTGTCGTGACTGACGCGCGATAGCGACAGACGATATAATTTTCCGAAGGTGAAAATTTTCTTTCGTTACTTCCGATTTAGCAATTTAATTTTAAATACTTTTTTCAATACAGACTGTATGCAATGAATAAAATTTAATCACAGAGCAACTTAATAATATTTTTGGAAATAAAACATACCCACAAGCCATAACATTTCAGGATTTTTTTTTTATAATAATAGTAATAATCTTTATTTTCAAACAACTTTGAGTACAGGTTACTTAAATACTCCATTATGAGCGACGGATAGGAATATTATAGTCGATAGTGGAGCAAACCCAGTTCCGTGCTAGGAATTAACCTGTGTTACTGACACTAGGGCCGCTCCATCACCTCACTAGAAACATTACTTCAGACGTCCGTAGTAAAAAGAAAACAAAAAATATTGAGTTATTGGATTTCCAATTTAGGCATGCCTATATATAGTATATATAGGGAATCCATAAAAAATTAAGTACTAAAATAAAAAATACAAAAAGAATGAACGTGCCAATCAATCAATCTTGACTGATATAGCCTTATCCTTATCATAATTAGAAATTCAACCTCTCATTCACTCACAGCATGCAATAAGAATGACCCTTCTGTGCAATGCTTCATATTATGTTATCAGTAACTCGTGATGCTGTTACAAAGGATTTCAGGTCGGCGTGATCTTCTGTATCTTAAACGGTGCCAAGTCCTTATCTATAATCCATTGGACCTAGGACTTTAGTCATGCACCTTGCGTTTATTTTTACTGGTGATAACATGCATCAGAATAGCCAAAACGATTACCTTCGGTTGAACAGAACATGATTAGGAAGATTTTTTGGGTTTCAAAGATAATGCACTTCTGCTTTTTTCCTTCATTTCCAATAGTTTCTGTCCAGAGCCTTCAACAAAATCTGTTTGTTGCTCGTTCAATGTATTCGATTATTTTTATTTTACAATATAGGCTTTCCCAGGAATGCCTACTCGACGCTCAGACCTACAATCTATTTTTGTTGGTCTGAGACTCAACTTTATTAAAACACTAGTCACATGAAAGACACAATAAAAACTATAGCATATAGGTACATAGACTTACAAATGACGGATATTTATAAAACACTTCAATCATATGCATACGTACATTCAATAAGTAGAAACCGTCTATGTTTCGGGCTAATAGAAAACCTAGGGAGCTCAACAAATAACCGCAAACGGAATGTAGCTTGCAATTTTATTTCTTTTTATTTTAATCTATGCTAAACAAGATGACCTGCTGTATTTGGAAATTGCAAAGCAGAGCCAAACTCAAAAGTAATTTTAAGAATTCTTCCTCAAACAATACTTATTTCTGGCAGATACCTAACTGCGTCATTTCATAAAAAATGCTGTATCAATCAAAAATGGCGCCTAAACTATTCAAACGACGTTGACGTTGACGTTGTAAACGATAACACAACTAACATCAACTTATTGACAGCTATCATAGATAATCCTGCCTAGCTTCCTAGATACATTTATCTTTAGCCACTTGAAATGGAAACCCAACTCAGTATACTTTAAAACAAGATAAACATAACTACCGTAAAAGATAATAATTTGAGAACAATGCGCCTATTGAAATTGATTATTAAAGTTTAAAATTATACCTTACGACACGGTAATGTTAGATTATAACGTTCCCGTGCTTACGATCTAAAATGCTTACATTGGAATGAAGATAAATCAAGTAGGTATACGCCTCGCCATTAACCCAAAGGTGGGAAATGGTATAGAGAGGTGTTCAAACAGAATCAAACATAGTTGAGTTTAGATCAATGCACTTAGTATTACATCCATACATGAAACGATGAATGGACTATGTGAAAGATGATATGGTTAGAAAAATGGGGTGACTACCGAGATGACGACTAATAGAGAAGTATGGAAGAAAAAGACATGTGACGCTCATCCCAAATAAATTGCGTCAAGGGCAGGAGAGAACGAAGATAATGACTATTCTCAAACAACTATTCAAAACGGTATTTCGTATACTTACTTAGATTCGTATATAAGAATTTGTAAACGTGATCTAGCGGCAATATGAACCAGTAGCACCGCAAAACAGGGAAGTGGATACGTCTACTGCAAAATTACACAATGCAGTAGCGAGAATTTCTTATAGTTATAACTATAAGGACCAAAGTACAGTCAGCATCAAAAGTCGATTAACACTATCATTTTTACATGTTATTAAATTGACAACAACTTTTTTCAATAAACTGATTTTTAGCTTTTCACATAATAGACAAGAGTATATATTCTAAAAAAAAATCTTCTACTGCAATTTTGAACAAATATTTTGCTCGATAACTAAGATTAAAAAAACTGAAGTGTTGATCAACTTTTGATGCTGACCGTACTAAGAGACTCGTGTTTAGATGTTAAGTGATAACGTCACAATGTAATAAATATCCCTATCAGTGTTTCAAGGCAAAAGAAAGTGTTGGACAGACTGGACTTTGATCGATAGATACTGATAGTCTTTACACAGATTAGCTAAGTATATGAGGTCAGTAGACTTCTAAAAATAAAACTTTTAGCAGTTGTTTCAGACTGGCGTTAATTGCTAGTTTCGTAATGTGAGATTTTGAATGAATTGAAACGTTTGACACTAACACACAAATTCAAAGTAACTACTTCCAAAATGTTCGAATTAATTCAGCATGTGCTTCAATTTTATCAATCTCAAAATTATCTTTTAAAATCATACTTTATTCTTGGCACACCACACTTTGAATAAGTGAGCTATCCTTATCACTCTTTAGATCACAAGACATGTGTGGAACCATAAACAACGACGGTGTTGATACTTAGGACAAAAGCAGCTGTACTCCTACACGTGTGTTCTATCTATCTCGGAAGGAATCCTAAAACACCTCCTGCTCGATAGAGAGAGAAAAAAAAATGTCTTAAATTTAAAACTATAGAACTCAAACAACTGCCCTTTCGAGTATTCTCACTTTTGCTTTTACATAAAGGGAGATGCTCTAAGAAAGTCTCTCAATGTATTTATCTCTCTAAGACGAAATACGAAATAATAGGTATGATCTAGATATCTAAATGTCTAGCTTAAAGCCGAGGTCAGACTGTCGCTCGGACACGGATATTACAGGGCTGTTCCTGAGCCAAAAAGGTTTAGCGGATAAAAAAGGCGATTTGATTTTAAAGACAAAAATCTTGGCTCCGTTATGAGGTAGACATGGCATGCATTAATTATGCATAGGATTAGATAAGATCAGTCTTTTGTAGGTTAGAGTGTGGTTACCTTTTTGGGGATTAAAAAGACTCATAAAGTGTAACACGATTATTATAATTTTGAATACTACGACTAAAGAAGTTCTCATTTACATATTAAAAGTTATTCCTTCGTAAAATGTTTCATGAAACTATAGGTATTTCAGTAACTACTTATAATTATTTATTTATATCTACAATGCTGTCAGCCCTAGTTTCTCTTGTACAAACAAAGTTTTATTTTGACCACCTTTAACCTTGGTACTATAATTAATCACGGCACTGTTTGATATAAAAATAGCGACAAATTGACCATTCCTTACATAAATAGCGAAAAGATAAAAGTTGTCGCTAGTTACAACATTGTATTGATTACTATTTTAAACGGCAACTTATTCATTAATTTATTAAAACAATAGAAATCAATAAAAGATTCCATTTGAATTATATAACGTTTTCATTACATAAACGTAATTATTTCAGTAAATACTTCTTTCTTTTCAATAACTTGATAAATTACCAATATATTTAACTAGAATTTACATTATTGAGCAGACATACACAGTCGTAGGTTCGAACCCAGACAAGCGCCTTATTTTGAGTAAACTATTTCATCATTACTGCTCTTAAAACGGTGAAGAAAAACATCGTGAGGAAACCGGCATGTCCTAGAACCAAAAAATTCGAAGACATATGACATCTACCAACCCGCACTGGGCCCGCATGGTAGATTACGGCCCACTCCCTCTCATAGAGGGGAAGCCCGTGTCCCATTATAAGCTGATATACCTACTGTACAAATTAAACATGTTGCTATTGTGAGTGAATTTC
This sequence comes from Amphipoea oculea, assembly GCA_945859645.1. Taxonomy (NCBI): domain Eukaryota; kingdom Metazoa; phylum Arthropoda; class Insecta; order Lepidoptera; family Noctuidae; genus Amphipoea; species Amphipoea oculea. The sequence goes on from OX243862.1 coordinate 2,904,422, forward strand.
GTAAATTACTAATTAGCCTTTGAACTTACTTGAATAGGTTATTATGTATTTTGAGCTCTTACGAGAAACATCGTTCTCAACCAAAAATCATTAGGAACGCGTATACATAATCCTGTTTAAAATAAGGCTTCACCTAGTCAAGCAGACATACTGAATATTCTACTATAAGTAGGGTACTTAGTCAATAACTATGGAATGTGACTGCATGATGCAACTGTTACAATTTATAGCCTCATAGCAACGATAGCCGTTAAATAATATTAATTGATAGCCACGCATGGAGGGCATACGTATTAGTCTCAATTTAAATAGACCTTGTAATATAATATATAGGCCATGTATTAAACTTTCTCTATGTGCTGAAGGCATAATTTATTTTCATGATGGACAATTGAATATGGGCTACATTTTTTCTAACCCACAAGAGGGTAAAACAGCTTCCAACGAAAGTTTATAATGCTACAAGATTATAGGTAATGTACAATTGCTAGAAAAAACCTTAGGTATCACTTATTAAATTGCGTGAATCATTTAAGTATGTGTTTTTATCACAACCCATTATCACATATGATTTCCTCGTTAATCTTAATACAAATAAACAACAAACAATGATATATTTTCGATCTATTTCTGTAACGACTAGACAGTGTCAACTACGTCAAACGTTCATAAAATCTTAATAAGTAGAAATGCAAACAATAATAAAACAGTAGTAACTAATATTTATTCTGTAGTAATAGTAACATAAACAGGAAAACAAAACACAGTGTTCCGGTGTATTAAAACGATAACACGGAAGAAACTATTGGACTGTGCCCAGACAGGACGAACGAGGTCGACATATTCATAATACGTCACAGAAATAGTTTAGACAGTAATGGCAGGTAAGAAAAATATACTTTTAGATAAAGAATCACTCAGGTTTCAGTAGTAGAAGATGAAAAGGAAGATAGTATTACGGCTGGGAGCCATGCCAAAGCTAACAAACGTATTCTGTTTCCAACATTGTATGCATGTAACAAAACTGAACACTAAAGGTAAATGGGCTATTGGTGAGACGTAAATCTTCCACGAGAAAATCTTATTTACTACAGGATTTAACAACGAAATCGTAAAAACACAAACTAGGGCAATGAAATCGTAAAATATAAAAGCCATAAGTTAGAATGCAGAGTTTTATGGCGCGCGCCATTTTCAACTCATTTCCTAAGACCTATTAGCAATTGTAACGGATGAAACTGATCTCACTACTCATAACATCGTGTACGTGGTCTGAAAACGTGTCTGCAGGCACGTAAGACTGGCCACTGCAGTGTTTATAATAATAATAAATAATAATAATAAACCATTTATTTTCAGGTTACAAAGACCCATAGATACATACCTTAACCTAAGCATACATAATAATATAGTAACAATTTTGTTAGTAAATAAAACTCGTGATCTTGTTATTGCAATCTGCAGAGTTATAGCCACCAAACTGCACAGAAAAAACGACTCTGCACACTTTTAATAAGCACGATATAAGACGCATTGTTTAGTTGACAATATCCAATGAATAGGGGCTCGTGCGTTCAGTTATTATGGTTGTCTCAACAATAGAAAGAATTCAGGAAGTATTTCAGGTTTCAGGGCTCAAAACATGTGGCATTTTAATCTGTAAAAATGAGACAGTGACTTTATTTCTAGGTACTACGGGAAACGTGACCTACAAAATCCGTTTAAAACAGAACTGTAAAACATATTTTACAATAAAATTCAGCGATAATGCGTTCTAGTTTTTCATGAAAATAAAAAATAACAAATGTTTTCTTTTGATTTTCACGCATATGAGAAATAAATAAACTCTGCAATATCAGTGACGTAACTCTGCAGTGTTACTTAATAGTAATAAAACTAAATATACATGTCCTGATTCAGCTCTATTAAAAGATAATTATATAAATACCTTTAGTGAGTCAAAATTATACTATTTAATTGATAGATCTTTAGATAATTATCTAGTCTTATCTTTGCGAGTCAAAATGTTAAAAAAGTGTTGTTATTCTATTCTATTCTAATTACTTTTGTAATGATTTTAAAATATTACATGTTCACGAAAGCAGTCTCTGGTTTTAAACATGTAGGTACCTAATATTTATTTATTTATTTTAGTACATGGAGGACTTACAGCTAATAAAAACAAACAAAAAAGGAAACCATAGTCACCCGAAAGCCAATTACAAATCCTCACGTATAGTATAATATGTACTTTAAGTGAAATTGCAGATCGCAATAGGTGTTTCGGTGTTTTCTATTTAGTGAAAGGATTTCTAAATTCGTTTGAGTATGTAGTATTGCTATTAGCAAATGACTTCTTTACATTTTTTTCTGCGCCAATGAATCTGCAGGCCAAGATAAGAACATTAATTACTACAGCCACGATAAAATAGACCTTATAAGGCGTTATACCACAAATATTTTGAATTAAACTGGTTTTTGATCATCGGATCTTTACGCTCGTACAACGTAGGTACTTTTGTATTACGTATGTAAAACAAAATACTATACATATAATCATGTAAAAGGCCTCGTGCCCGGGCACATGTGAGTGATGTCATTTTATCGTTGCATAATTTTATATGATTCATGATATATAATTAAATTTAGCGATCATGTTTCAAGTTCATTACTCTTTAGTGATATTTCCTACATTTGATATTTTTTGTCTAGTGTCTCCTGAAACTGTTTCTTTTTGAAAAACTTGAACTTCTACAATTCAAGATAATCTAGATTTAACATAGTCTAAAGCGTATATAGATGGTACTGTAAATCTATCTGATAAAGATCCTTACTCTGTTCTTACACCATGTATGGAAAATATTGAGCAACTAATAATCCAAAGACTAGCGTGAAAATGACTGGAAATTTTATCATTGTAAATTATGCGTAAATCCTGTAGTAATTATACGTATTAAAATAGTTTTTACTTAAGATATTAGATATGATAAGAGATAAATTGCGACTAAAAACAAGTATTTCGCAATGTTCGATGCGACACCCTGCTCTAAAGTAATCAATCATCTTATCTGGTGACGACTGTTGTTTTCTTAAAGGTGGAAAAACGTATACAGGCTGAGCGGCTGATTTTGCACTTGAATCAGTAATCTCTGTTTTTTATAGGTAAGTTCTGCTGATGAGATCGAGGGCACAAATTAAAAGACCAAGTCCTCAAATCATTTTGCGGCTACGTCGTATAGTCTGGGTGTATTTTCGTGCAGGTCTATTTAGCTAAAAACTCCCCGGTAGCTAGAGTTGGACAATTTCCCAGTTCAAGTATCTACGGCATGCGGTCAAATGTCAGCGCTCAAAGCATTCTGCACCTTTCGCTCATCGTTGCATAATGAGTGTCAAGTGTCTTCCATTCCAATATATGTAGTACCTACATACTAATTCCATGCATTCCAGTTAATATTGACCGCACAGCAACGACTTATCAACGAATCATGACAATCGATTGAGCCTGATAATCGAATAATGTAATATACAATAATCGATTATAAAGCAATTTCTGTCTGTATGATAGCGTTATCAATGCAGGTTAGGACGTCTCCGTTTGTTTTATGAACTTACGATTAACGTTGAAATTGACATAAAAAGTAGGTTTGTCTACGAATTTCTTAATTGTTAGTGTTGTAACATAAAAAGAAGGTGTAAACACTATCTGAACATGGTTGTCCAATTAGATCATTTATTTGAACAGAATAAGAAAAATTTTCAAAGGTTGGTTGGTTGGTTTTGGTAATTGTAAAATTATATTTATGGTAACAGACTGTATGAAACACACTTTTTTGAAAATAAATATAATTAAATTATCTCAGTGGCCAGTGTTTAATTTTTAAACAAAAACTGATGCAGGCTTATTCTCTGAAAAGTGTGATAAGTATCAGATGCAAAAATACACAAACAAGAATAAACAAAATCGAGAAATTTCCCTCTTGGGAAAGTCTACTATTGTTCTCAATTGTCATCAAGATAAGGGTAGGTATCCCGAATACAAAAAGTGATAGATATGTTTCTCTTGGAACACAAAAGTACTAATAATATTGAGAATAATTACATAATAGTATTTATACTTTGTAATAATCACTTGGCGCTAACAAGATAATAATCAAATAGCACTGAATGCTAGAAATTAAACGGTTGAGTCGAACTATTGAGTCGGTGTCAAAATAAGAAAATGCGGAACCAACGACATCGACTTCCGAAATTAAAGTTATTTATCACTTTGTAGTATTGTTTTTTTTTTGTAAAAAAGTTTTTTTTTTATTCCGTGGTATTTTTTTTACTAACTTTTGCTTCGTATACGTTCATACATCTGGCTGAAAGCGTGACTTAATTTATGTTTGTATTATTTCGCCTTCATCATTATTTAGCACGTTTTGCATCAATTCGCTAAAGTTTTTGCTACACAAATAATTTAGCTAACGGATTATCGGTAAATGGCCATCAGCTTTTGTGAAGAACGACCTCAAATTCAAAGTCAAAGCGGTGAAGGTTGAAATAGATAATGATTGATTAGGAAAGATGATTTTTAAATGAAATTACATTCTGTAAGGAGATGATTAGTATACATGGTTACAACTCTACAACAACTGACATTGGCGCCGATTCTCTTGTTCACACACTAAACTAAATTTAAGTTCAGTGCATCTTTTTCTTTCTATTTCATTAAGAAAAGGACAGGAGATAAATATTAGTTTAGTCCTGTCAAATTAAGATACTCCATAGACAATTTAGACGTGATTAAAAAATTGGCTATTAAAAATACGTCAATTTACGTCAGGCGCTGACTAATTTGACAGGTCTAAACTAATATTTATCTTCTGTCCTTTTCTTAATGAAATAGAAAGAAAAAGATGCACTGAAATTAAATTTAGTTTAGTTTGTGAACAAGGGAATCGGCGCCATTGTACCTTTTTCGCGTTCCAGTTCCAATAGGAGGATAAATAAATAAATAAAATGATGTACTTACGGTTTCTTTTTAGTTCTGCTAATTACTGTGGGATGGGAAGATAAATAACTGAAAACTGACGAGTTTAAAAAACATTCCCAAATAGACAGAACAAGATTTCGATATCGGCATTCATATCATAACATAACATCACGTCTCTAATCTCCGAAGATTTAGGCAAAGGTGTACCAATAGTACCTATACCCACATAGGGGGCGACCCTATTGCCGTAAACCGGGCACAAATCCCGACTCCCAAAATGAGTTTTAGCTTAGCTCAGATAAAACATAGGTAATTATCAGCTCGTAGCCGTCAATAGGTACTTAAGTGGGTTTATGGGTCTCCCTACGATAAATAACACAACCCGACCGATCGATCTTATCCTGTTACCTCTTTCTTGACAAATAAACACGTAGGAGAAAAACCACTAAGTACTTTGTCAAACTGACACTTTTAGATCTTACACGATAATTTTTTTATCTCTTTCGCTCTGAGGTTTATTCCATATGGTTGATATCTCTTTTCCTTGTCTCTCCGATTGACATCAATTTTTTCTTGACGTTATCAGCAATAAACTTAAGGAAAACTAAGTCCTTGATAATGGAAATTGAATCAAAGTGCATTGAGACCATAAAAACTAAGCTCCAGTACCTATGCTTAGTCATAGATAAGGAGTCAGAGTCAGTTCTTATCATTTTTGAAGTTCATGTACATGATGGCTATGTGAGATTATCTCCCTTCAAAGTTAAATTAAAAAAAACAATTGCTTGATCATTCGAATTTCGAAAATATACATAACGTTTGACATTGACATATATACCTAAGGCAGTATATGAAATTTTCCTTTGCCAGACAAACACGTGTTCAATGCGTAACATTCGTAATTCAAATGATAGATAAGCTAGCAATCAGCCATTTCTTTCATGTAAAATCCCTTTGACGTAGGCAACAATTGAGAACAAATAACAAAATCATAATTTATATAATTACAAAAAACTTCATTTCAGTTTTGAAACGAGTTCTCGTATCTTGTCTTGAGTGACTTGTCTTATAATATAAAAAAAAATTGATATTGCAGGTACTCAAAATATCGGGGTGCTACATATCTCATAATGCTTTCATTTCTATAATAATTCGCAAAAACTATAAAACTGTAAATTCTTGCATTGCATTTGGCAAGCTTCCGACCAAGTTCAGTCACACGAATGTTTATCAATGCACAGTTGTTTTAGTTTTGTCAAAAAGTCAAGATAGATTTCGAAACTAAGAATAGAAGCTCTATATTCAAATCCCATGCTTGCTTCAAGTGCATCATAATCCATTAATTTTGAAGAGTGCTCCTATGTTTAAGGAATAGGTACAAAGTGTACTTTGGGCCACATTTGATTACAATTACGTCAAAGTACGCTATTTATTACTGCACTACTTATAATCGTATCTATCACAGATTAGCACGACCTTCTAACCATTTCATAACAAAAATAGAAACGTTGACCTAATCGATGCTTGTTTGAGGAAATTCATTATTTAAAAACAATGGCTTATCTGGTACAATGATAAATCATTCTTTAAGACCGGATTACTGAGATCCCAATACAAAGGAATATTACATACAGGTAGTTTCAAAACTGCATTATTAAGAAAGAATATTATGCATATGGGACCAGTTATATACAATAAAAAAATGATACGAATTATTTTTTCAAAAAGAAATTGACGAAACTACTTGTTAAAAAATGCTATTACGCTGTCAGTGAATTTTTAAATGATAACACCCTATGACATTGCTCAAAAAATGACAATTTATTTCTTATTGTGTAGGTACATGCATGACTATTATTTTTTTGGTGAATTTGACTTTTAAGAATATGATATAAGAAACTGATTACCTGACAATTATTGATTTAGATAGATTTGCAATACTTAGAATTATTTTAGTGCTTAATGTTGCATGCCATACGGTAGAATGTACTGGATCGAATTGTTTTTCTTTTTATGCCAAACTATGTTTTATTGCCTACATTCTTTGCAAATAAACGAATTCTGATTCTGGTATATTTTGATATGCTAGATTTTGTAACTATCTTCGAAGTTCGACATGAGAAGCTGATCATTCCATAATTTAATAATGACGTACAAAAATATAGGCAGGTACACTTATTTTTAAAGTTTTTCAATCCCCATTTTGTAATTCCAAATTAAGTCATTAACTATCCGAAATCCCAGTATAATTTATTTGAAAATCAAAGTACAACTAAGACAGTTCCTTATTAAAGTTCGCCTTTAGCTAATTATATCTTAATCAAACCAAATCATTGCAATCATCAATCATTTTAAACGCTTGTTCAAACAGCAAAAACGCGCCCCTTCTCTCACAAACAACCTTCGTGGCTTTCCAATCAATTAATTAAACACGAAATTTTACAGTAGGTACAGCTTCACTTAGGATTACTGAAAAAAAAAAACATGAAAATATCATCATTAGCAACTTCCCGGTTAAGAAAAACGCATGAAAATGTTAGACAAAATATATTTTTTTACCTTATGAACGTAATGAACGATAACACTAAGCAGAAAACCCAGTTCGTGATTATATTTAATTAGCCAATCGAAAAGCCCCCTTTGGCATGATAAGTAGTAGACTTATCTTAATACACCTAATTAAGTAATTAGTTATTCGTTATAATCTAGTTCACACGACAAAGTATTAGGTGTAGGAAGTAATCAGGGAGATAGGTGGTTCAACAAAATAATAAATATAAAAAATCATTTCTTTGGCCATTGTCAAATCGCATCAAAGTACTAGTGTTTCTTTCAAATATTTTCGGAATAGCCCTGCATTCGAACGTGTAAAACTTTAAACCCCTTCGTACACAAGGCTACTCAAATCTTAGATACTCAACGATTTTAGTCTTCAAGCGACTGCCGCCATACAAATCCATTGAAGTTCGTACATGAGTCGCGTCGCCGACATTTTCAACTTAAATGGATTTGTATGGCGACAGTCGCTTGAAGACTAAAATCGTTGAGTATCTAAGATTTGAGTAATCTTGTGTACGAAGGGGCTAAATGCACAAGTTCCGTACGTTTTCCAAGATACAAGAGGAGAGGGTTTTTTCGTACCTAGTTGACATTTGTTGCAATATCGTTTGATTTCCGATACCCTAAATATATGCAATCAATAGTACACCTCATTAATATTAACAATGCGATATCGAGTAGCAAATTGTTTAAAATGTTAATACATGAAACGACTTGTATAATGTGAACGCAATGATTTCAGCCCACTCTTGACAGTTGGCACCGGAATAAGACTCTGTGGCTGTGAAGTATTATCTTTATAGAGTTTACATGCAGTTGTAGGGCTGTGCCTATTGTTATAAAACAATTAAACTCAGTAAAATCCGGTTTTGAAACGTCTAATTAGGTAAGATAGGTACCTACCCTTGGAGGCTCTTGGCCAACAGTAGTAACTGTAGTTAAAAGTGCAAATAACATTACAACTGATTTAGAAATGCATAAGGTATCATAATCCAATGTCAAACCGAATTAAACAGAGCACTTTGTTGAAATATATTATTACTATTTGAAACAACGCAAAAACTCCTAAGTATCAATATTCCGCCATAGATAACAAATAACGACATCACGAAACGATAAACGATAAATCGCATGTGCGTTTATAAAACCTACAATCGTAAGTTTGTCGACTTAAGTACTTAACGATTCGTTAATCAATCTGAAACCTACCTGTTCGATTTTATCAACTGAATGATAAGCAAGCTGACAGATAGCGCTACTAATTATGTAGGTAATAGGTAATATGGGCTGGTGTCCGCAACTCCACGTCAATGCACGTATTTTGCGTACGGGTGAAAAATCTACTAATAAGTACCTATATCTTTACATCAACCGGTCAAAACGATCGCTATCCCTTTTTATCTGACGATGAGTCAGTCGGCATGTGTAAGAGCCAAAAGACAATACGTCAAGGATAGATAAAGGGCATGATAAGGCTGGAGATGAAAAAGATGAAGGAACTGCGATTGGTAAAGATAATACTATAAAGTCTCATATAATAATATTATAGTCGTAAGGGCAGCTGGACCTGTAACGGATGAAACACTTGAAATAACAAAGATATATGCGTCTTCCTTAGGTATACCTACGACTGAGTTCCCACGTCAGCGTCGTGTTGAGATTAAAATATTGCAAAATTTATAACATGAAATATTGAAATTCTAAGAACTGGTAACAAAGCAATATAGGTATTTCTTATTAAGTTTTGACAATGTTTTTGGCATACTTCGTGAAAATTGGACCTCTGATACTAAGATTTATATTTTATGTTTGGCTGAGACGCTTCTAATGAAGAGAAAACAAAGAGAACATACACAGCTGAATATTACAGCTAACCCGATCCCAATAATAATCAATGAAACGAAATAGACCAAACAAACAAGCCTCGAAAATGATATTTAAAGTTTCATCATAGGCACAAAGATTCAACCAGCAAATGATGAAAGATCAAACTACAGTATCGATACTGACTATCATACTATATCCACGTTCCAACCACGTGAAATCTCGAAAGTCACGTTGCATCGAGTGTACGAACTCGCCAATATTTTGCTAATACTACACGATAATCCGATAAGATTGCAAGGTTTACTGCATCCCTTTTAGTGATTAGACGTGCTACAGACTTGATGTGGGTGGCTTGTTTATTAATAACATCGTCCTTAGAATGGTATGCTGAACTTGGTCTTCCTCTTTTAGAAAATTATGTTGACAATTCAAGCTAAGTAAGTATACATTTCCAGTTTTAGCTGACCCCGCATTATATAGGTTTTTCGTAGAATGAGAAGTCAGTTTATACTGGATAAGTCTAGACTTATCCAGTATAAACATAAAAGCCATAACCAGTAATTATCCAGTATATAACATATCAAGCTAGCTTGATATGTCGTCGTGCCTACGTGCCATCATTGGTCTAGTTACCAGTGTTCCTATTCATCATCTTCTTTGATAGCCTAAATATCTGCCTACATTCTATCCTTAACCCTATTCCATATTATAATAACTAAGCTGGATTTTCTAAATGAGTTCCTGTTTTCTTGATTCTTGGGATAGTCATCGTCGTTTCTCATGTTTACCTTAACCTCAAAGTTAACCAATTTTCATGTTGCGTTTTCCGATTTACAGTGTCGATACAAACTTTATATACTTTGCAACTAACTGCAACATCCCTGGCAGCTTGTTAGCAGTACAATTTAAAACGAGGTCGTGTAGTGTAGCTGTGTAGCTACGATGAATTGTAGAAGATACGAGAATTCTCGGCAACCAACACAATTATTTTAAGAAACAAATTATATAAAAGACAAGAGTACTGCTATACTTCTGTATTTTTAAACGACATGTTGATTTCATTTTCAGCAATTTTAAAATCATAACATTGGAAAAAAGTTCAAAAGAGTCGACCAGAAATACGTTTGACACATTTGAGTGAAAGTCTGCGTACTGAAAACCATTTCTCGCCAAATTTAAAATTGAGAATTTGGCACGAAATCGAGAAATGGTCTGCAATAAAATAGCATTTTCCCGAAAAAATAATTGGCGAGGGCCTTCGTACAAATTCCATTCATTCAAAATCATTCAGAATTTGATACTGTAGGTACCTACGCAATAAGAATCCTGTAATCACATACATTATCGCAAAAAGCAACAGCTTGCTGCTTGCGCTACTCGTGATCACTGGCCGGTTTGTACAGATTCAATACGAGCAGTTATTTTTATCAGGAATTCATTTTCTCTGTTGCCATATAAGACAAGTTCTTTTCCGATATTTAAAGCACTGTAACCGAACCAGGTGACTACTGGCGGCGCCATGACTGCATTTAGACCGTCTTGAGACGAAGATAAATATTTTACATTTCATTCTCAGAACGAAACTACTTATGTTTTAATTAAATTTAATTAGACGGTACTTTAGATCTCTCACGAAGAGATCTCAATCTTTCCTAAACAAGTTGTGAAGAAACGCAAAATAGATTTAGATCACACTAATATTATAAAGGCGAAAGTTTGTGAGTGTGTATGTGTGTGTTTGTATGTTTGTTACTTCTTCACGCTCAAACGGTTGGACCAATTTTGATAAAATTTGTATGGAGGTAGCTGACACCCTGGATTAATATATATGGGCTACTTTTTATCCCGATATTCCCAAGGGATCGACATTTACGCGGGTGAAACCGCGGGGCGCAGCTAGTATAATAATAAAACTGTAATAACTTATCAAGACATCTATAGTATCGTATCCACCGTGGAAAATACGTACGTATTTGATACAGCTCTGCCATTCCATACATAAATTAAAAAAGAGTTATTTGCTCAGCTCTATAATTTATAGTTTTTTAATGCGATCGGAAACGCATCAAGGTACTTTTTATGTGGCGTTTTGTAACGCACTTAATTAAAAACATTGCTACGGTGTCGTACTAAATGAGTTATTAGCTGTAATTACTACTTGTAAGCGCTAATGTGCACTCAATTGACTGTAACGCTACTGTTCGAAACGCAAGTAGGTTCCGATAACTGGCTAGTTTAGTAAAAAATGCCCATATGTTACAGATCTTAATGATGCAGTTACGATAAGCGACTGGAACACGCATGCAACGGCCTAGATCTTGTTTATGGATTGGATGTGAATCCGAACGCAAGGTTTTAAAATATGACATTCGAAAAATGAAATATCGATTCCTGATGTCGTATTGGCTAAAGTTATGGCATGGGCCGGCATGGCCCACCCGTTATGGTTCAAAATTTATTTGCGATATTAGCCGTTACTGTGTTGCTTTAAAAGCTATAATTGTCTGGATAATTATATGCAGTGTGCAATTAAGAATGTCAGAGGCGCCTTGCAAGACAATCCGTGTGAGATACCTACCTATACAAGTTTTCATATAAGGTAGCGTTCTTTGAGAGATCCGCTTACCCTTGTTCTTATACGAAATTGTAATACAAGACATAATTAAAATGACACGTTGATTAATCAACTGCAATGTGTTTTGCAACGTTAAAATTAATTTAAATAAGAATGTGACTGTAATTGTATTTCTGGATAATGAGGGTCAAGAGAAAATAGCAATCTAAGCAAATAATCTTCTAGAGAGATATTCGTTCCTATTTAATGTTACAACCCATTGGTTTATGTCAGGGTTAACCTCAAGAACTATAATAAGATGAATCACTACTCAACCTCTTGACAACAGCGAAGAGTGACGTCACATTTCGTCATTTTACTCGTTAACTTAACTTCATATATTATTATGGCGTAAGGCGACTGGAAAAGTAAATAAACGTACGGAAAAACTAATATTTGAACAACACCTATAAAGATGTGTGAGGGGATCGACTAGCAACACTATTGATTGATGTTCATCTTCTTTACATATTACTTAAGATGGTTTTGGGTGAATATTTCATTTCGTGCAAATTACGCGGCAGGCGATAAAGAATACATTAAATGTTGAAAAAATCTTTACCTGATTTTTTTTTTTTTTATTAAACTTATAACAGTACTAGGCGCAACGCTTCAAAAATCTAGTTTTTTATTATAAGTGCACCAAATTTAAAAAAACAAGTCAAAAATCTAATTACCATCCATGTCCCTTCTTCCAGATTTTAATAAATTGGTGCATTTTAGTAAAAAATCTGTGGGAAGAACGATTTATGTAATACGTTTTCGGTTAATATATTAATTAATCCATATTATATAATATATATTCTTTACGAAAGACCATATTTAAGTGGTTTCATATAACTTTGAAAAATGTCCCTACCCTCATTCATAATTACCATTCGACGATATTCTCAATCCGATATTTTCGTACTTACGCGCCACTACGATGTAGACTAAACATGAAATATTCGGCGTCAGTGTCTGCTCTACTACCAAGCTGGACGGACGCATGAGAGAGCGATTATAGCGACGTAATTTTGAATTCTCCTGTGCAAAAAGTGAAGTGGTTCAAAATATTTCTACATACCATTCGCGTTTTGAAAGGTAATTAATATTGTGTTTTTTATATAATTATTGGCTAAGTATATCCAATACAAGTCTTTCTTTGTTATGTATGCCTTACAAGCCTTTACCTATTCAAAATAACAAATATTTATTAGAAATACTTGTGAATATAATTACCATTCTACTAATTACCATTAAATACCATTTTCTACAATTCGAATGGTAATTAGAAGAAACGAATGGTAATGATTTTTAATGTTAATATTTTATTATAATATTTTATTTCATTTTTAAAAGGTTTACACGTGTAAAATACTACGTTTTTTTTAAATGTTTTATTGGTCACTAGCTGTTGCCCACGGCTCCGCTTGCGTGTATATCGGTTATCTTGAAACCTATACCAATATTATAAAGCTGAAAGTTTGTTTGTTTGAACAGGCTAGTCTCGGGAACTCTCGGTCCGATTTGAAAAAATCTTTCTGTGTAGGAAAGCCCATTTATCGAGGAAGGCCTTAGGCTATATAACTTCACGCTACAGCCCACGGGAGTGGAGCAGTAACCAAAGACGTGGGTGAAACCGCGGAGGTCAACTAGTAATATATAAATATTATTGTGTCCGTCTCCAGGTTCCAGGCTGCTCTTATGTCAATTTTATTTTCAATACAACTAGTACATACATGTATGTTATACTTAGAAATAATTCTCTTAAATATTAATGTAAGTAATATGTTACGATAATAAAAATCACTTAGAAACTAGTTCAGAGGTTTAAATGATAATGTAATAAAATTAACAAAAAGACAGCCCGATAGACACAGTTACTACTTTCACATTTTTATTGTTAATAATTGCTTACTGTCATATTTTTCCCAAATCTTCTAGAATCTTTAGTAAGGCATCTTAGAAGTCGTGGAAACATTATACACTCGGCGTCACAAAAATCGCACCTCTTTAAAAATTCCCTTCAAAGTCATTTTAACCCTATTAATCAATGGCAGACATATGACTATAAGGTATCATTGGAAAGGCAATTTATTTAAATTTCAGAATAAATCAATGGATTTGGTTTTTTGTTTACCAGGGAATCAAAAAAAGCAAGCTAATGCAAATGATTAAAAAGTTAAATTTTATTTTATCAGCAAAAATTACAACAAAGTCCTTAAAAACAACTTAAAACCTAGTGTTACCCCCCCTAGCCCTGATGACTGCTTCCATGCGTTCTCTCATGGACCTAATTAATGTGACAACAGTCTCTTGCGGAATGTTGTCCCATTCTGCAATGACGGCATCTTGGAGGTCTTGGAGAGTGGTAGGGTCAGGATCACGTGCCCGTACTCGCCGTTTCAGTTCATCCCAAAGGTGCTCAATAGGGTTTAGGTCTGGACTTCGCGTCGGCCAGCGCATAACAGGGATTCCAACTTCTTGCAGGTAGTCTTTTACAATTAAAGCGGTGTGACAGCGGGCGTTATCGTGCATTAACGTGAACCCACTGCCAACAAAACCCGCATAAGGGACAACCTGCTCCTCTAAGATCTCTGTTATGTACCGAGCAGCAGTCAGCGACCCTTGCCCGCGAGCACTTCCAGTCCGAGAAACACACACAAGGTTCGTTTTGCCGTCGATTGACATGCCGCCCCAGAACATGCACGAGCCACCCCCGTATTCCACTGTCTCTTGAATACAGGCTTGTGCAAATCGTTCCCTTTGCCTCCTATACACTCTTCGACGCCTGTCGTTGCAGAAAAGACACACCCTCGTCTCATCCGAGAAGAGCACAGCCCTCTATTGGTCTATTGTCCAATCCACATGGTCACGGGCAAATTGCAACCGGTCTCTCCTATGCTGTGCAGTCAATTTTGGCCCTGTAGCAACCCTATGAGCTGCAATTTTCATTTCCTGCAGTCTTCTTCTAATCGTAGAGACGCTTACAGAAGTTCTGCGAGCTGATCGCAGTTGTTGTTGCAGCTCAACAGCATTGGAGAACCGATTACGTAAAGACGTCGAAACAATGAAGCGATCGTCTCTTTCGGATGTGCACCGTTGTCTTCCAGATCCACGTCTTCGGATATAGCCACCAGTCTCTTGGAAGCGTTGGAACACTCGTCGAACGGCAAAACGACTCAAGTTCAGTTGCCGAGCAACATCACATTGCCGCATCCCTGATTGCAGTAGTGCAATGACTTGAGCGGCTTCATCTGCAGTGGTATCCATCTTCTGGGGTATTTTTCTTGCTGTAGCTGTTCACGTGTGTTCACTTCAAAGATTGAATAGCGAATGACCCACATTTAACCCGGGTCGCCCGTTTTATACCCTTGTAGGGAGATGCAATTAAGTGACCGTTGTAATGCGTATTTTGACAACATTTTTTTTAACGTTACGTGCTAATGAGATCTGTTGTGTTTAGGAATTCTAACTGTTGTTAATTTAAAGGTCGTTAAACATACTTTCAATTGATACCAATATTAATTGGGTTTAATGTATTCGTTGCTGGCGGGATATGCTTTAAACTTATTTTCGAAGAGGTGCGATTTATGTGACGCCGAGTGTATATACATTACATAATTTATTAATTATTTTAGATTACAATGCCACGAAAAAGAAAGACAAGGGAAGAAATTCTAGAAAAAGCAAAAATAGCCCGCAGAAGAAGATACGAAAGCATTAAATCAGATCCCGTCCTTTATGCTTTACAAAAGCAAAAAGAACATCAAAGATACCTAAAAAGAAAGGAACAAAAACAAATTTTGTCTATAAATGATATGACTCCAAGAGCTAAAAGAAACCAAAGAAACCAGTGATTTAGATATTTTTTCGAGGAATAAAATTAATTTATAGATAACGTATAAATGATTCAAATCAATCCGGATAGCATTGCTTTCAAGTGCTTTGCTATAGTTCAGATTTTCGCTGTTATTTGTTTGATTGTGATCTTTTTTATGGATATAATTATTTACTTACCTTTGAATTACTCTTTTCCTTGAAGCTTAAGTTGAGCTTAATTTGTCATATTTTAAATAATCAGGTTTTCCTTCTAATACTCATATATATCTGTGGATTACATGTGGATTTTTGATAAGTTTCTGTTTAATATTTTGTTGATAGAGAGGTGTTTGTAATTATTTGTTACGTATTTTCATTTAATATTTTAAATTTATACTCGAATACTATTCGAGTAAACATTTTGTTTTGTTTTTTTTTTTCTATTACCTACATTTTATTTAATTATATTGATTCAGGCAAGCCAGCCAAAAAAGGAATATAATAGAAGCTATACATATAAATATGTTATACTTATTGATTGTTATTTTTACTGTCGTAGGTGATTTTGTTCTTGCTTAAGTGTTATGTTATTTAATAATTAAATATAGTTCCTATGAAAGACTGAAGACTAAATACTAATTGCTCAATAAAACAAGACTGATTTGACAAATATTTGTTTTATTCCTAATTACCATTTAAGTTTACCTCACTACCGTATCTTGAGATCTAATTACCGTATTTGTGAAATCTCATTACCGTTCTTTAAAAAAAAACAAACGTCAAAATCTCCTAAAACTAAAGAGTAATTACTGTCCCTTTGATATGTCCCAGTTGGCATCATTATATACTTTTAAAAAACTATATAAAGAACATGATTAGGTGTATTTTTTTTATTTTTCTCCAAAACTTCATATATGCACGAAATGAAATATTCACCCTTTTATTCACACATACCTACAATAGTTATTAAGCCGAAAAGTCGTTGAACTGAGTCATTATTAGATCTAAAAATAACTATGTGCCTTTTACAGTTTGTATCTGAAAAACAAGAGCAGACTTTACGGTATACTTTTTATTTTAATCCGATTATAAAAGGTTACTCGATAAATAGTTACTTCAATTTGCATTTCAATAAGTAATCCGCATCAGCTGCAAAAGTTTCACGCGAAATGACCTTTGAAAGTCGCTCACGACTACGCGTCTCGAACGAGTTACGATTGTGGCAGATGACGTAGCGTCTGACGTAGACGCTGTAACAAGGTCATGTAACGCAGCAGGCGTTATTTGACCCGACATGCTGACAGTTGATGACTTTTGCCTTATGTAGAATACGTAATTGCAGCTTCTTCATCTATGGGACAATTATTATGGTCAATATTGGCAGATTTGCGGCATTATTAAGATTGATATTACAGTCAGTTTATTCTTGAAACAATGTTCTGCAGTCAACGATATAATTATATCAGCACATAAAGTGCGTACGCGACTGCTATTTAAAGTCGTGGTTATTTTTATACGATGCCCATATTCTACGTCAAGATGACATAGATACTGAAATGTGGAAATATTGAAATTGTTTGTTTCTGCTGTTGTTTTTCCCTGCGTTTATCATATGTATTATATTATTTTTAGATCTATAGGTATTTCATATTTGTGTTACACTAGGATCGAGTCTTTCACAGATATTTTACATGCATGTATTTTTTTATTTACACCTGCATTATTGTTCCTTGTTCCTGATTTGTAAACTTTTTATCGCAAATCTTCGGCAAATTAAAACAACACACGTCCGATTCCGATATCACGTGAGGATAATTTACGTTGTTTGTTCGATAAAGTTAAATGAATACGAAATCCGACTACGCAAATGTTTGTAAAGACGTATGGAAACGTGTCTGACGTACCTATATGGGCGTCATTAAACTAATACATAATGATTTTCTGATAACAAAAATATTATGTGAAGTAAGTATATTATTTATATGTTTTATTAGCCATTGATGTCCCACTGCTGGGCAAAGGCCTCCTTCCACCTCTCTCTGTCCAGAGATGCTGCCAAGGACCAATATAATCCATACTAATATTATAAATGCGAAAGTGTGTCTGTCTGTCTGTTACCTCTTCACGCTTAAACCGCTGAACCGATTTAGATGAAAGTTGATATAAAGATAGTTTGAGTCCCGGGATAGGACATGCATAGTTTTATCCCGATATTCCTACGGGATCGAAACTTACGCAGGTGAAGCCGCAGAGCGCTGCTAGTAAAAGTAAAAGAAATCAAGACCAAAACATTTTCTAACGGAATTAACGACATGCTTTTTCACAAATGCTATTTTACTTTCACAAAATTAATCAGGACTCACTGTATGATAAACTTAAATTAGTATCGATTTATCATTGATTTATTTATCATACGTCTTTTATATCTTCCTACGCCACATAATACCGTTGACCCAGACAGATTAGAGACCTCAGCTTTTTTTATCTTCAATTAGGAACATGACTAATTCCGTTAATTTTAAATTTAGAATGCAAAAATATGAGTCAAATTATAAAACGATACTACTTTTCGAGCTCCATTTCAAAGTTACTTCGTGGTGTATTTAAAAAATAATTTCTGTTGCCAACAAAATAATAGCTTAGGAAACTAATAAATATTTAATTAGCGCTGGTGACCACGTCCGGTAGAACCAGACTATAAACTAAAAATGGCGGCATAATCTCGTGGTCAGCTTAGCGCCAGCAATTGATTCAACGGTAACATCCAACCACGGATGACTGACTGTCATTAAAGACATTTTATGGGTGTAGGTATTTATTAATCATCATTTATATTATGTGTTTGCTTTGCTTGGCCTTTTACAAGGTCATAACTTAACGGCTTAAGGAGAAGTTTCATTAATAAGTTGACCAAAAATTATAACTTCATTTTGGAAAATATTTCCGACGATTTCATTTGTCGCAGTCGTGCCTACTCCCAATATTATTTTTAACAGTCAAGCAGACACTGTGGTTATTATAACACGAATTTTGGGCCATTCGACCTTTTTATCCCTTGTATTCTTAGAAATCAGATCTAATTTACTTGGTTGGATTCTTAGAAACCTATTTGGGTGAGCTTTCAAAACGATACTGGAAATTCCAAAGTTACCTTAAAAGTTCCCTTCACTTCTCAGCCTTTCAAACGCACACAGCATAAAAATATCAGTTCCTTGATTTCATTTTATGAGTAAAGTAGAGAATTAATTTGCACACAGGCTTACGCTAAGTAATTATTTAAGTTAGTAGTAAGTTAGATTGATTAACTGTTTAATACTGTAAATAATGACTGCACTCAGATTCACGGACTACCGTCTTGTAGTTCAATGACATATAATTGTTTGTTTTTATTTGACCGCAGACATATTACCTTTAGTACCTAGAGCAGTATTGTAGAAAAAAAAAATACCAAATCATCATTCTCCTGTCCTTATCCCGATTTATTTGTGGTCGGCGCAACGTGTCTTTTCTTCCATAATTCTCTATTAGTCGTTATCTCGGTAGTCACCCCCTTTCTAACCATATCATCATTCACACAGTCCATCCATTGTTTCTTTGGTCTTTCCGTACTCTTATAGGTATCGACATTCATACTCAAAACTCTCCTCACGACATTTTTCTCAGTCTCAGAAAAAATAGCAAATAATACACTTATTTCAATATTTCTTGGATTTTTTTCCATCGATTGTTAGAACATTTTATGAATACATATTACATACCTAATTCTTTAAAATGGCATGCCGTTAAGCGGAAATAAATCTGTGATTGGCAATAAGCGATCAAATATTAGACAATATTTATTAATCGTATCTTAGCAGAAAGCGTAACCAACGGTTCCAGCACGAAAACTTCTGTACCTATTGAAAAGTTAAAAGATTTTGTTTAATTTATTAAAAGTTTATCCTAAATCGAGCCTAATCTAAAAAGATTTTGACACAAACGGCTTGTGAGGAAAACAGATACAATTTATTTATTCTGTAGACACGAACTGTATAGTTATAATTTAAACTAAAGAACTTTCGAATCACAAACGTCTCTCTCGGTGATACTGAATGAAATATAAAGCCGCATTCGGCCGTATTATTATGACAATCCGCTCGTAATGTAATAATCCATGATTCCATTGTAACGGCTAGGGCGTTGCAACTAAACTGCGCAGGCCGTCAACTGCTAGGTCATGTAGAGAGATAATGGAGGTCAGCAATATATATATTTAAATAGGTAGAAGTAACACGGCTAGGTCGCAGGTAAAGGGTACTTTACAGGCGAATGCTCCCGGTGATTAAGCGCCTTAAGGCATCAGCCCGCCCATTTACATCTTACAAAAGAATCAATGCGACTGAAGTCCAGTAAAAAACTAGAACAATTAATATTCATGAAATGTGGTTTTAAATTTATACCTTCCGGTCCGGTCTGAGTCTGGCCATCGTCCGATTTCGCAAGTTCAAGTTCAAAATTGCATTGCAAATCGATTCCCGCCGAAACAAACAGAACGGCGGCACAAAAAGCCATCTTGTTCACAATGATGGCAGCCGTGAGTTCTTTTCTTAAATTTCTTTTTTTATTCTTTCCTGCCAGTGTTTTGTATGCAAACTGACCACCGATTGACCGCAACTTTGTTTCGAATCGATATCGATACCCAGTAAATATTGCCCCAAACATATTCAGTTAGAAATCTGGGACTAGAAAATCGATTTGATGTGTAGTTTCTTTTTTTTTGTTAATTTTATGAAGAGACATAGATACATATTTTACCTATTGGTTTATCTTTGCTAATATTGAGGTAATAGAAATTAATCTGATAAGCGTTATAAAAAAATAGTATATTTCCGTTAAAAAAAGTAATGTCTTGTTGTCTCGCCAAAGAAAACTTCATAGGTAATAATTCACCTCTTCTGAAAAATTCTAGGTATGACGCAGGACAACAACTTTCCTAATATTTATTAGTAAGTAGGGAGATTATTAATTTGTCATTGTAACTCTAGAAATACATACCTACGTGATAAGACTGAAATCTCGGAGGTAATCGTAAAATAAATACATAACGGCTTTAAGATGTTCACAGCGTGGTATAAAATATCTTGTTGCCAAGTGGAAATATCTATATTTAAATCATTTATTTTTTAAATCGTCACTAGTTACAAGGTGACGTCAATTTGTTTTAAAACAAAACTGTGAAGTGTATGACGCCTACAAAATGTGAACTGAAAATAAAATAAGCAGAAATAAAACGTTCATACGTTACGTACTTATGTTTTGTTAAAATACGGTGAAACAACTAACAGAATAAATAAGTTTAAAAAAAAACATAAGTAAAACATAAATCTTCTTTTAGTTTTATAATAAATTACCGAATCGAAATTTGAACTTCGATTACGCACCAAATATACCTAATCATCCGCCAAGGAAACCAGACTAACCCTGAAATCATTCAAAATTTGCCAATGATACAATCAATTGAATTAATGACAAGTTCTACATATGGTCGAACTAATTAAAAGTACGCACGTGGGTGGAGGCACGTCGACAACCGTTAATTCCTAATCGATAAGAGATAAATTAGCAATTTACGTCATACTGATATTACAATGCGTAATTTCACAGCGATAGAGTTCAGGAAAACGATATTTGCTGCGTGGTATTTAAAAAACAAACAAATTGGAATTAATAAAACATTTACCTAAATTATTTTTAGTTATTGCTTCCGTGAATCGCATTAAGATATTAAGCAAATTAATTCCCAGGTGTTTTTCAGGTCGTAAAAGCGTTGTGTCATCTCAGTTTGTGGTCAAACCACGTGAAAGATCTTGGCAATGATTGTAAGAGTTGCACTGACCAAAAATAACCCACTAATATGTTAATTGAGGTTAAAAACAGATACAGAAAAGTGAAAATCGAATTCACTTTAGACTATGTTTACCTTCTAAGTTTTTCGTACTCAAAAATAACAAAGAAATAATCAGTTGGTTTAAAAGGCAATTCACAAAACAAACACAAACAATTGTTTACTTTGTTACGTATGTTTTTGGGTAAAAATAACGCAGCCAGCTCGTGACGTGGCGTATCGCCAAAATCACGCGTTTTCTGCACACGTTTGTCTCAAAAATATTTTTGTTTTGCCATCCCAAATAAATATTTACCGTTTATCTTATCTTAAAAGGAACGAATATTAAACAAAATAAGTATATATTTTACTAGAATATGGCCACGATAAACAATCAATTTTGGTATCATTCTGTCACATAAAGACAGAGTCATAAATCATAATATTTATTCAGCCGACCTAATTAAAATAGGGAATGATAATGATGGGCTTGAAAAAACTTATCAAAATTTCCTTTATTACGATGGTATATTTACTAAAAACAAATCGATATCCGAATCGGTCAATCTCTAAATTGTATTTGCTCCCAGCTGAAAAAATACGCACGTAGATAATAAGGGAACCTAATAATAACCTAGGGATTAATGACGTGCATGAAACCCGAAAATCATGGCTCATGTGAAAATAAATTGACACAATTTAATGTGAATAAGACGTACTCACTGTATATGTATTGATAAATGTTAAAAGTCATTTGTTCATTTCTTTTTAAAGTTTGCAATTAAACTCTTGTACTTACCAGTGACATTTGCAACGACATAAAATAAATTTTATAGCAATAAAACTATAAAATTTATTTTATGTAGTAAGTAAGTATATACATACTTAAATCAAAGACATGTAAGTACATAGAGCTACCAAATACAATAATAGTATTTTCAACACACTTGCTCGTAAAATGGCTCTTAATGCACCGCTTTTAGGACCATAATGCAGTGTATTACAAACGCGTGCTTTTTCTTTACGTTACGGTACTTGTGCTTTATTTCCACAGATAACTGTTTAATTTACTAGTCGGAGGTCGGAGAAGTGCGTTTTTTTTTAATCTCTTCAAAGAGACTTCATGCCAAAAGGAATCCGCGAGCCATATTTCACTTTTTTTTTTAATAGTCTGAATTGTCTTTGGTCCCAAAATGAATATAACTAAAATGTATTTACCTTAAGATTATTGCGCAGTTGTAGCCCGCGAAATTAAATTTTTGTAACGTTTTTTGCAATTTTCAGGTCAGTGTCAGGTTCTATCTTGATCAAAATATGATTCGCGACTATAACAGATACGTATTTACAGAATTATAATCATTAGAATCATTTAAATACATCATTCTATGTTAGATTTGTTCCATAAGAACAAATCTCTTATGGAAAAGTTCTTAGGGAACAAATCTAACTTAAATATGCATATTAATGATTCTAATGACTATAATTCTTTAAATACATATCTATTATATAAATATACATTTTGATCGAGATACAACCTGATACTGACCTGCGAATTGTAAAAACTTAAAAAAAAAAAAAAATTTCGCGGTCTACGACTGCGCATTCACCTTAGGGTGCATCCACACATAGCGAGGCATGTGCCGCAAATGATTTTTTTATATGTACGGTTGCCTCAGGCTGAGGCATCTAACATACAAAAAAAAGCACTTGCGGCGCATGGCTCGCTCTGTCTGGATGCACCTTATAATTTTCCGTCGTCCCTCCCGTAACCAAACGGAAAAGACCACTGGCGTTCTATTATTGCGGATTCTCACTGAATTAATGTATATTTCTGTATGCCAATAGTACTTTTTAATTCCATACTAACTAAACTACAATTTGACATACGACAACACTAAGATCAGTCTAAACATTATTTTGTGTTTACTATATTTTTTCTATAGGCTGTTTATCGGTTTGTCTGTGCCTTTAAATAAATAAACGCGCGCCATTACTTACTCTATGGGTAAACCTGCGCGCGCACGCTGGCGCGGCGCGCGGAAAAACAAACCCAGCCCGCCATTATCCATACAAGTTAATATTTAACAATACAAGCCTGTTTTTTTCCTCGCAAGTGTGTTGAAAAACGTCGTATGATACGCGTGTGCATTGATAATTAAACTCTCGGCTACCTTATCGCGCTCGCCTGCGGCTCGCGCGAATAATACCGCCTCGAGTTTAATGATCAACATAGCACACATGTATCATAATGTACTATTAATAACAACTATTTTATCAATATCCGTTCAAAAAATCCTACTTTAATCAATGAAGAAAATAATAATTATTCATGAATAATAAACGGATTCACACTGAGGAAAAGTAATTTCCTTGTTCCATTATTTTAATCTATTATAATAATGATACAATACAAAACACTTGGCTCAGGAATGTCACGTGCTTTTGAATTGAAAATTGTAGAGATAAAATTGTTTCTTTGCAGTTGGGATCATAAGGAATGAAGTAATAAGTCATTATGATTACTTGAAATTTGCAGTACCTAAGATTGCTTTTACCTAACATAACATGCTTGTATGCACTTATTATTGTTTACAACTTGTTTTCATTTTCAGTAAGTACGACTGTACTACACGAACAATAATGCTAAAACAAATATTATTCGTTATGTTTAGGTATTATCAGTTGCAACGTCACTTTTATCAGAATTAAATCAGGCGCCTCACTATCAAGTTTTTCCGAAAACAATGTACCTAAGTACAAACATTGCACAAGTTACAAATTAGGCTGGTTCATGAAGCGGAACACGGATAATATAAAGGACTTGTTAACATCTGCGGTTCTCGTGGTTATCCAATAACTTGTATTTATTTGCTTCAACTTAAAAGTCACACTCCACTTTCTTATTCGCAAAATAAACATTTTTCACACGAATCGCGAATTCGGCGGTCATGATTGTTTAATTTTAATGTCGAAAGTGTTAAAAATCACAAATATGATAGGTAGTTATAATAATATTATTTTTGCAAACAAAATACGTTCATAAGTCTTTACTGTAGATGTAGATAGTTTAATAGAAAACATTAATTTCTTAAAATTTTACCAAAAAAATTCGCCTTTAAAAAACAAAATTGAACTTAGAACGATTTGCAACTCAAACTTATTGATCAGACCTCCTATCTTGCTATTGAATTTGTAAAAAAAACCGTTTGCTATGCAGAATGTTAATGTAAAACTAAATGAACCCTGAAGCAAATAAATGACATAAACTTAAGACGTATGGTACGTCATAGCATGTGTAAGTGGTGAATTTGGATCAACTGTCAGTTTCAATTTAATGGTATCCGTAAACGTTCTCAACCTTTTATAAATCGTTTAGTAATTACTAAACGATTTATAAAAGGTTGAGAACGTTTCCCAAACTTTTAAAAGTACAAAATAAAATGCAATGCTCATAATTAACCCAGCCGATCAAAACATGCTAGCAGGCTTGACGGCAAATCATGGAATTAGTATGTACTATGTATATGGTACAATGGCATAGTTGAAAAACATTATTCTTTATTTAAAATTTTTGTCGTCACTTGTCGTCATCAGTTTTTTCGGCACGAGTAACAAATGATACGCAATTTTTTTTATAATTCTCGGGCCGACTACTTGCACAAATTAATTTTCATGCTGCCATTACTTTTACTAGGGTCACGTGTCAAAATCGATTACATTCGGTCGGTAACCTAGCACAGTATAATGGCTTTTCAGAATTTTTCACGTGGAACTTTATTTTCCATAATATACATATATAGGTAGGTGCCGTCTTACATATTTTATTACCATTTATTATCAAAAAAAAAACTAAATCATATCTTGGCAAAACGTTGCATGTGCTGAAGGACCATTATTATTAGTTGTTTAACAACATATTATTTTAATTTCTCCATCCTGTAATGAGGCTTCAGTACTAAAGTAGCATAATAATACCCACTGCGAGTAGGTATTTATCGGCTGTTGGCAACAACCTTGGTTCATTTATGAAATACTGCAGTTAGATTAGGCGGTTGTTGCACATTTTACACTTATTGTTATGTTTCACGCTTGTTTGATTTCAAGCGGTCAATTCATATGTTGTTTAGATATGATTGTTATCAACAGACGTAAGCATAGCATAAGAACTGTCGAAGCTTCCACGATACTCAGTTTTGCGTCTCTCGTTTCCGTTTTTTTTGCGTCATGTTTACCGCAAATAAAAGTACTTATTTTCTTTTTTTCTTTCTCTCACCGCGGAAAGAAAACTTAGATAAGAGTTGGAGAACCTATATTATAGGTACCTCCCCTAGGTATATTATAGATTCTTCAGCTCTCCATAAAGGCGGAAACTTAAAGAGAGACAGCTGTCAGCAACTCACAATTTGTATATATATAAAAAAAAAACAATCATTTTCAACAATTCAATCAGATATTCTTTGTGAAAGCATTCATAGTTCATACAATATTCTATATCTCCTTCTCTCTTGTCCACAGAATCGCTACCAAGACCTCGCAGCCTCTTCACGTGGCTCTCGCCGTGGTCGTCCTTCTAGCCTGGCTCAGCCGCCCTGGATCCAGCAGTAACCTCCGTGGATGGAGGGCACTATATGTCGTAGCCGTCGCCACGCATTTCGGAGCACAAGTCTGGATGACCCTTGTCTCTGGTTAGATTTACTTCTAAAACATTCTGAATTCAAAATAACGTGGGAAAATCAGAAGTGTCCATCGATGAGAGAGATCCGACGACAAGATGGTGACGAAGTAGTAACGATTGCCAAAAGTTACTTAACTTTTGTGATTATTTTTGGTTTTCTAAAAATATGCCCTTACTCATTTGAGCTTACAGAAAAAAGTCAAAGAGTGCCAAGAAATGTCTTTAATTTAGTCTTTAGGTCTAGGTCTCAAACAAAGTCAAGATAATTAATGAAAAACAAAACAATTGATTCATTACAAACTCGAAAATAGTTCTCACAAATCAAATTAACATTTTTTACTTTCTTTTATTTCACAATCGGCATCCAGAAACTTGTTCGTTCAAATTTCGAAGAACTCTATCACGTTGCCGAGCATGCGCATTACGTACGTGAAGGAACGAGGTTCCAATAAAAAAGTTACCGTCTTGTCGTTGAGAAACACCAGTTTTTTTTTTAATGAAAGAAGGTTGTATTTGAAGAAGGCGGAACTTTGTAATTATTCGGAAGGTTTTGTTCGAAAACTCTTCAAGAATTTTGAAACGTTTAGTAAGTAGGGACCTACTGATGAATGAATTTGGAGAGCAATGCCCTTTCTGACTGGCTGATACTGCTGGTCAGCTTTGTAAAAATCTAAACATGAAAAGTCAGGTGAAGTGAGTTTGAAGTGAGCTGTAACGCTAGGGATTGACACTATTAAAAGCTCACTTCACATAAGATTTCACGGTAAGTTTTCACAGAATAGACCGGTAAACCCTTTCTGTTAGATAGTGTCTAAGCTGGACATTATTAAACCAAATAAATTATCCATGGAAAAATCAGAAAATTTTTAAGAATCATAAAACTTTACCGTTTACACGATGAAGTACTTTGTAGTATTAACATAATTAAGAATAAAATCCTGATCACGATTGTCGTAAACTGTCATTTCTCCCAGCGACCATTCCACCGCCTGCAGCTTGTTACACACTTACACGTGTCGGCAGAATTTATTGTTCTATGTTTACCATTGTTTGCGTTCCTTTGTTTCTTATTATTACATCAGCGAATATTTATCAATATCCTTATGTGACCGGACATCACTTGATGATCAGATTGGTTTTTGAACAATAATAATTATTGGTCTTTGATTGAGCACTTCTATATCGAACGCATAGGTAGCACTTTTATCTGCTCTCTTATTATTATGTTTTGCCTAGTTATTTCCTAAACAGCTGTTAAATTACCTACCTACCTTAAATAATCAAATAAACTGCCTCTCAAAATAATATGCAACATGCAATTAGGCTGAAATTTTAAATTATAATATTTAATTTACATTTATATCTTCTCTTGTTTTTGCTTTAAGGTCTCCAAATTATAATCCGTTTGTTTTTTTACTGCTAAAAATAACTTCTGACCCAAAGATCTGAAGGTGCAAACAAGGACAAAAATAATGGCAACATTACTAAAAATGCAATTAGACTCATTATTAAACCCTGGTTTCTAATTTAGCAAATTGCAGAGTACGTGTTAAGCTTGTAATTTATTTAATTATATATGACAGGTGTAACACTGACTTGGTATGAGAAAAATATAAAAACTACAGCCAGATGTTTTCTCATACTTTGTCCACTTAGAATTACCTGAACCGGTACCTATTAGAACCGCTAGAAAATCAACAATAAGACCTCTCCACGATGTTTTACAATGAACTGAAATTAACACTAGGTACCACTTACAATAAAGTTCAAGTTTCCAGTAAATTGTTTGTGAAAACATCTGTCGTCGTTACAATGACATGTATAAGCTTAGATAAATGTTAGCGTAAACATAACGTGCTTAAAGCTAAAGTGATAATTTAGAACGTCGTCGTTGGAGTTTCAATGGCTCTCATGAAGCTCCTATTACTTTCTTTGACGAATTAGCCAAGTTAAAGACAAGTGAAACTAAAACATATAACATAACACAACAAGATAGAATAAAAATTAAAAGATGCATTCGTTCAGAATAATTTAAACTAAGTACTACCAAGGTGCACCGGATTTGCGAAATTTGCGCGATAATTGCGCAAATTTCGCTATTCCTAGGCTTCTGCAAGATACGTAATAAGCCTGCCGATTTCAGAAGTTTGAAAATCTCAGAATCGGTAGGCGGAGACACCTGCCAAGTCTACACGTTTCATTCAAGTACCAAAAAGGATGCTTCTCAGCATTTTAATGGGCCAAATACAGGAATTTTAAGTGACCAAACCTGTACCAAATAATTTAAAACCTTCTTGTGTAGATTTAAAGTTGTAAATGCATTGATTTTTTGAGTTTTCGCGGTCATGGAATTAGTTTTGGGCGAAACATTCTGTGCAGAGTATTATAATAAATAAATAAGTAGGTAATTGCGTAATAAGAACTAATTGATCGCATGTCTTAAGTCTTAAAGAACTGTAATTTTTATGGCTCCTTTATTTTGACAGTAAATCTTTTGCTTATAGAATCAACTTAAACCTCTTTTATCGAGATCAAACCAGTTTGTAAACGATTGTTATGTTTTGATAACAAAATTCGAGTGGTTTTCAGAATATAATTCCAAGATTTCTTTAATAAGTTTTTATTTTTACAAACATGTTGTAGTGCCAGAGAGAAAAAGACAGGCTTAATGCGTACTTACCGTTGCACAATGGCACTTTGTGTTAAAACCCTGCTTTTGACACTTCATAAATTCGATAAAAAGGTTTTTTCTTAAAAGGAACATAAAAATATAATTTAAGTAAGTACATTAATGATTTCTGCGTTAAAAACATTAACACTTAAAGTTATGTGATGTATTTTAATAAAGCAGAACAAATCTTTGTTTATTCGCCATTTATTTCTGGTTTTAATTAGACTAGTGCACCATATTCGCTGATTGGACATTCTTAAGCCATTCATAGATTATGTTGATGACAGTTCAATTATCTGCATCCTTTTTTGTAGCCGTCTAGTATCTTCTCATGTTTACGACATCATTTCTCTATTATCTATTTCAAAAGCAGAATTAATAAGGATAACAGTTAAGGCTCGATCTAAAAAATATAAATCAGGTAATTATAATAAGTACTTATGATTTAAATTCGTTACCTACTCGTTTGATATCATAATCATGAAGCATTTCATAAATATTCATAGAAAGACAGGCGATATTTGACCGTATGATTCACCAAATAAATCAAAACAGTTTCACATGTATTAAACAGAGCAGCCTGAACAGAACGAAACAGTCAACATCCTTTGTGAATCGCGGTAGAACAATTTGGAGCGCTAACCAACCGGTGCATGATTTCGCGGGTCAGGCGCGTTCCGGGTGACCACAGATTACATTATACAGGGTGGTCCAAAAGTCGTGGATCAAACGAAGTAGGGGGATAAAGGAGGTCATTTCCAACACTTTTAAAGTGAGAAATAATTTTTGGTAACGTTACAAAATTTTTGGAAAAAAATAAATTGCTCTTGAAATTTGATACTCAGAGCCCTAATAGAACTTTGTAGTGCTGATACCTTATCTAGTAGTAATACATCACCGTTTGTTTTATTGTTTTATATCACATTTTTTTTTAAATTCGTCTAATTGTACAAGAACTCGGTATACACAAATATTCATAACTTTTAGGGCAATTGAATTATGACCATGCTGTAGAAAGATTTTTTGTTGGAAATGACCTCCTTCATCTCCCTATTTCGTTTGATCCACGACTTTTGGGCCACCCTGTATATAGGGTGACACAGCCCATTGAAATGACTTCAGTGATTTGTTCCTGTCTAAGATTAAAGTATTATTAATGCAAGATATATTGTTACAAGTGTACTTAATAGTTACGTAAGTTCAATTGAAATCGATGAAATAAAAGACAAAAGAAACGGTATTAATTGATAAGTAATAAACCTCCGCCGACCTCATCTTGTTTTTAAAATATGATTGACGTGTAAAAGTGTTTGTACAAACCTACTTACAGAAATAAAATTAATCATTTATCAGAATCATAGAAATTTTCCATCTTCGCTATGACATTCTTCAATATTTATAAAAAGAGAAATAGCGATGTAAAATCAAGACACAACGAATAAAACTGCTAAACAGACTTTTAGATAATCAAAAATTCCTAAAGGCAACCTTGAAACGATGACCCTGCTCTTACAAAGTCACCAACAGTCATAAATCCATCAAGCTTCATTTGCTACTAGGGCAAAATGATGGAGTAGGGGATCGTCAACCTCAGTCAGGGTCGCGCACTTGTAGGTTCAACCACACAGGAGCAAATATTTGTGGGGTCGCCAGACGTTTGTACAGTGTCTGGACGAGTCTTTATGTAATAGGGACCATGACACGCGGGATCGGTGTGTTCAGGTACTTTACGTTATTGACGTATATCGAGTGGCAAGCATTGTTTACGACTACTTTCACACATCGTCATCAATCATACCTTCTAGATAAGTCATATGTTTAGTGGAAGACTGGAATAATTTACAGTTTACGTAGGTTTGTTTTGGTTTTCAATTTGGCTTGATACACACAAAATTTTGGAACACGCTTCTGCGTGCTTTTCTTTAGGTACAGCACTTGTCGTTGTTTTTAAGACCAATGGAACAGTATTTTCAGGAAATGCATTACTTTCTTTGATAAAAAAAGACGGGTTGCACTCCGGGAGTGCCGGCAGAAGTGAAAACTTGAATATTAACGTTGAAATAAATCAATTATTAATTTAATTAATATTACTCATTTTTTTTCAATATTTATGCGTCACTTTTTTCATTAATAGATGCACTTTGTTCAATTTCCATATTTTAAACACTTTCGGTCTTATTCATAAAAAAGCCTATTGAAGGTTTAAACCATTCATTACTTAAAATGCTCAATAGGCCTTTAAAACATTCGATAAAATTTGGGTATCATTTAAGCTATCACCAATTTAATTAGTTTTGTGTTTCTTAAATAATAGGGTTTGTCCTCCAAATAGTAGATCTGTCACCAAAATGTAGTCACCAAACAATGCAAGTGACCTAACCAAACCGAACCTCGGGGTGCCCTTCGCTCGCTCTTGCATCCTATGTCGACGGAGCCCCGCTTCGCGGGGCCCCTATTTCTGTGTAAAGGGTTTAAAGTAACCTAACCAAACCGAACCTCGGGGTGCCCTTCGCTCGTTCTTGCATCCTATGTCGACGGAGCCCCGCTATCTGAGAACGAAAATATTTCGTGGCGATAGATCTATTTATTAGGTGATACAAATATTTCGTGGCGATAGATCTATTTATTAGGTGATACAACTTGATGACAAATATAAATTTTGGTGATAGAAAATATAGTTCCCATAAAATTTTGTATTCATAAACGCTTCATAAACGTTCTATAACTAGAATGTCCTACAACTTCTAAATGTTGCCATTATAATGAAGTCATCCAACAAATTGGCCAACACATTAAATCGGCATACGAGAATATCTGTCTACGAACCGAATATTTGTGTCCATAGACATTATTACGTATGAAAAACTAATTTATTGTCTACAGTTTCAACAGTTTTGACGCGACAACGTCATGGTCGTCATGGAAACAATATGAATATGTCAATGAATGAATTTGATATTGTATGCGTCAAACTAAAAAACTTTTGAATATTTTTTTTTTGTATTTAAAATAAATGAAATTAAGACCGGAGACTAGTTGCAATAAAGGGCAAAGAATTGGATATTGGTTGGAGGAGGATAAGGTGTGTACCTACTGTTACAGCTAAAATGTATTCAAAGTAAGTTATGTTTTGTAAACATTCTCAATTTCTTATACTTATGCTTGCTTTTGCTTCTAATCCTTAGATTTTTTGGAAGAATTGGTCAGGGAGAGGTCTCCATAATAGAAAATAAAAACACTGACACAAGCACTAACGCTAAACAGGGGCAGCCTGGCATGAATTACGAATTAGGTGCCTATCCAATTTACAATTTTACGAAGAACTTCGTTTGCCTGTACAAAACTCATTGTAACAAAAAAAAAACCCGCCATAAGAATAATAATGACTGTTATTTTGATGCCGCTACTGATTAATTAAATCAGTATAAATAAGATAATGAAGATAAAGAATTTATAACATTAGTTTTGTATTTCAGGTCAATAGGACTAGTAAGGATGGTGCTTCACTACGAATAGCAGAAAATGAAACGGCCTACAGAAGAAATGGCACAGATGGCAAATGAAAAGCAAACATTTTAAAAATGTTGTTCTGCTTGCACAAGTTTTAGAAGCCAAATTAGAGTTTAGAGTATTGTTCAGCCGTGAACAGGCAAGAGTTACATACGCCAGCGTCAGCATCAAGAGCGACATACATTCGTTCCACATAAATTAGTAATTAGTAAATGAATAAATTAGTCATCAAGCTGGAGTAGAGTTTGATTCATCTTCCATAATTCCTCTCACTATGGCCAAGACACCTCCATCACCAGTTCTATGAGTCTGTGGGACCGGCAATGACAAAACTATTTCCTGTGTACACATTGCACGACGTACACAAACCCCTATTCCTACCCAAATTCTGTCTGTTCCCGTAGGTCTCCCGTAGGCTTGTATGATAGGTTAGGGTGTTAGGATAACTAGGGTGTTAAGGTGAATGGGTAGTTGTAGCCCGCGAAATTCAATTCTTCTAAGTTTTTTTCAATTTGCAGATCAGTGTCAGGTTGTATCTTGATCCAAATATGATTCGCGGCTATAATAGACATGTATTTACAGAATCATAGTCATTAGAATCATTAATATATCTCTTTAAGTTAGATTTCTACCACAAACACTTTTCCATACGAGATTTGTTCTTAACGGTAGAAATCTAATTTAGAAAGATGTATTAATGATTCTAATTGTTATAATTCTGTAAATACATACCGGTTATAGTCGCGAATCATATTTTGATCAAGATACAACCTGACACTGACCTGAAAATTGCAAAAAACGTAAGAAAAATTGAATTTCGCGGGCTACAACTACCCATTCACCTTAAGTAGTTGCTGTAGGTTTATAATCAGTAGGGTGAGGTAACCATAGATACCAGGCTCAATTGTTACAAACTTAGCCACACTGTATGCATTTGGAATAACAGCCGTACTAAGCTGTAAGTCCCGGTGCGTACAAGTATTATAAAAATAAACTGATATTTGTATACAAGCTTTTTATTAATGAACTACTCCCTAAATTTCTTCTCTTTTACTTTAGATCTTGTTGGCTCAAAATATTGCCACTTCCACGTTGTCGTCGGTGGCAGCGCAGAGGTCACTTTGACTGCATGTTTTGGGTAGGACAAATAAGGCAGGATAGGAAGTGGAGCATGTTTTGCAACATAGCTTCACAGCCACACCCTACTGGAGCATCTCCCTGCAGGGTGTAAACTTCCGTGGTCGACACGGAAGCATTGTTTTCACACAAAAGCAGCAATGTCCCACAGTATTTCTTGTTGCTATAATGTGCTTCGTTATATTTTTCGTCGCTTCTATTTTGTATTGTAGGTAGGTATATAATAATAAACTAAATTGGTTAAACAGAAGTTCAAAATAAATTAAATACAACTGCGGCTCCTCGAAGTACTATTGTTTACGAAACTGACTTTTCAAACATTTGTACGTCAAATGTCATTTTCTTCGGCCATCTTTGTCGTGTCTCACTTGGTTCACTTCGGTTGGCGCCGCCGTAGAAAGAGATGGGGGGGGGGGAAATCTCTCCTGACGGTCACGTGTCCTGACGCGATGCCCTGACGCGAGTTTAACATTTTTTACCCATTACAAAAAGTGTTCAACGCCGCTAAAGAAGTTTTCACTTCAAAAAACTTTAATGCATGAGGACCCTTCTACAACCGACTTTACCATTTTTAATCTGTATTTTCAGGATTTTACTCAAATTTCTCAGCAGCACAATAGCTAACGAAACGTTATCTTATTCCTCAGGCATAGTGCTGTACTTCAACTTGCCCCGGCACGAGTTCGGCCGCGTCCAGACAGTGCTGTTCCCCGTGTACTATGCGTTCAACGCTATCATCAGTCTACTGGCTCTGCTCGCCTACTACAGGACGCAATGCCTTACGCAGTTCGAACATACCTCCTGGGTACAGGTAAGCATCAAAAGCACATTGAAGTTTTATTTTGTCTAACTTTATGAAAGGGGTTTGAAATCTGGTGAAACCAAAAATATGTATTTAGTGAGAAAATAGTGTAGGTAGAAGGGCAGGAGAATGGCCATATCATGATTATTTCTGGCGATTTTTAATCCCCGCTATGACTCACGATTCAGGACTGAAAGCGAAAAAACTTCAGTCAGTCAGGCTAGAAATACAGTAACATTGATCAACAAAAGCTCAATATGTTGCTAACCTTCCTATTGAGAATTTCAGTGATCCATAGGATTACAAAATACTTGACAACAAAGTGACAAACTATTTCTAAACACGTAAAGCAATACACGATTAACGGTCCGCCATGATAACCAGCCTATGCAAACAAAATTAGCACATACTTGACTGAGTAACAACAAATTGCTGTAAGCATATAACACATAAGCAAAAGGTCGCAGGTCTGCAATAAACTTCAAGCATATATAATAATAAAGTAAATAAAACATGGGTATATATTAAATGGCGCCAATGCATAAACTGCAGTTTATGCTCGAGCGACTGTCATTGACATTAATTGAAATTATTGTGTTCTGATTATTGAATACTTTGTTTACTGAGAGGTAAACGTAGGTATCATGTTAAGAGTAAAAGTGCTTCACTTTTACTTTTACGGTGAACAGCAATACATAGCACACCTGTGACATTTTCGTGATGGGTGAGCAGCTCGCAAAGGTGGGTGATTTTGGGCTCATCTGATCTGATCATTATATCTTTACAGAAAAAAGTCTATTTTGTATTAAAGCAACTATTGTTTTGCAATGGTTTCTGTTAGACTCAGCTATGCTTACCTCAACCACATAATCCGCTATCTAGACTTAATATCCCCGATGATCCATATGAGGGCTCATAAATAATCAGCCTATATAATTTTAGCATAGCTGGGACACAGGCATTCCCTCTTCGAGAGGGAGTGGGATGTAATCTACCACGCGGGCCCATTGCGGGTTGATAGATGTCACATGTCTTCGAATTTTTGGTTCTAGGACATGCCGGTTTCCTCACGATGTTTTCCTTCACCGTTTTGAGAGTAGTGTTGATGAAATTATTTGAAAAAAGTTAAGCGCCTGTCTGAGTTCGAAGCCACAACCACTGCTCTACCTGAGGGCTCATAATATTGCAGTAAAATCAATTTCAAAGAAAGCCATCAGCCTACTTTCAGAAACTGCTACCTTTTCACTTCCCAAGCACGTTACTTCAGCTTCTGGTAAAAAGAAACAGGAATTCTGGTAGAAACACAACTTCTACTTAACCGACCAGTTGTTTTACTAGCACTAAACTATGAAATTTATTCCCCATTGGCCATTACAATCAAGTTTATATCGAACTCAATTAGCTACATAAGGAGTTTTATTAGTATTCCCTTCGCTTGGAAGATAAATCGAACGATTAAATCGTTCGAGACACAATATGACCCGCTATCTGAGGGGCCTTCACACGTTCGATCAATTACGAAGATTTATTGGACTTATGAACTAATATATGGGCTGTTTTAATTAACGGGGTTGAATATTTGTGTAGATAATATTCCCTCGGAGTGCCTACTAACTGTAAATATTGAAGATTTTACACAAGGAGTGACCAGCAAGCTCTCAAGCCTACAACAAACAATATTTACGTGAAAGTCTAATTTATACCATTGACGTATTTTTCAGTGTTTTCATTCCAACAATGTCACATTTGTGCATACGTAGACAGTTAATGACCTGCCTTATCTATAATAAACTTAATTAACCGAATAACTTTGATTAATGATGATTAAGTACGATTTTAAACAGTGACCAAGGTAATAAAAGACGCACGAAAATTTACAATCATGTCCTTCCATGTCTTGTAACTTAAGTGCTATGTTTAATAAATTCATTTTTTTGTTATCAAATGTCAGGGTACAGTACCTAATTGAGCAAACATAACATGAGGCATAATTTGGACTCCTCCATGCGAACTTCCAAATCATTAGTATATGGCCTTTGCCAATTTGAAGAAATGATTAATGATAGTTCTCATTGGCCAATTTCGATTTACAAACTAATTTAGGTATCCGGTTATTATCGACAAAAGTTTATTCAAATTAAGAATGTAACCAGATAATCAATGCAATTAGCATTATGACACAAGAGAATAGACAGCATAGAAAAATACCATTGCACACAATTATTGATGATTTGGTACATGAAATTATACGTCATTGAAATAAAAATAAGTTTATTCAAATTATAAGAATGCCAACAGATAATCAATGCAATTAGCATTATGACACAAGAGAATAGGCAGCATAGAAAAATACCATTGCACATAATGATTAATGATTTTTGATGCATGAAATAATCCGAATGGAAATAAAAATGTAGAACTAGCAAATAACTATTATTAAAGGATCAATCATTTCAACACGTACATTACATTTATTATATTAAAAAATTGCAATGTGTCGAACATATTAGGCACGAGAATTGCTAATTGCATATAAATTGCATAGAGATTGTAAAATCCTTGATTCTTTTCTTTGTATCAAACCAATACTTACTTTATTATTTCGTCCGTACAAATTAATACAAGATACTGTGTAATCTTAAGTAAATGCAAGGCTGTATCGAAAGGTCGGATTAACTTGCTTGAACTCATTCTGGATAAAAGACAGATTAAAAATGAACAGCCATTTTTATTATGTAGGAACCGGATGCAAGGAAATAACAGTTACAAAAGAGATTGTTAATCATTTAATTGATAACGTGACAAGTTAGGTCAGTAGGTAATGCAATTTGATTTGCATGTAGTCATACGGAAAGAAATATGGAATTGTATTTAGCCATTGTCGAGCTTTTGTGAAATCTTATATGCTCTAGTTTTAATTGATCCATTTCTAATAAAAATACTCATCGACACAGCAATCTACTATTGTCTCTTATTCGCAGTTACCATAATTAGAACTCCAGAATTCAATGCATCTAACCTGAAAAAAAAACGAGGTGCATTCTAAAACAGTCGACAGTTCGACACCGACCATTGCATTCCTTATGTCTCAATGAACCACAATGGTTCGTTTATATCGAAGGGGACTTTTCATAACTTAGGAAACAGTTCTCCATCCAAAGCGTTTAGATACATGTAAATTAGCACAACCATAGCCAAGCAACAGTACTGTTTCTAGGAACTGGCCATTATACCATTAATTCAAATTACGTTCCATTTTCTCCTCTTTTCTCAACTCCAAGTTCTAAATTCAAACCCTCAACTTCATACTAAACCTCGTTATTCTGATTGTTCCAGCTAGCACTGCTGCTAGCCGTATTCAGCATTGAGTCGTACGTACGTCTGCGACTCGTGCGACCCATGCTTCGCGCCAAGCATGTCAAGACACAGATGGAGGAAGCAGCTGGTGGTGGACAAGAAGTAAGTACAACATACTAACATTATTTATGTACGATATAAGTACCTACCAAGAAGCATTTAGACATTTGGATCAGGACAGATCTTTCCTGCGTATCATTTCAGTAGTAGTAAAAAGACAGGATAAATGTATCAACGACATCCATTTTACCACCTCGACAATAGCCATTGAAATGGTGACGAACATAAACAAAAAACTCGTCATGTCATTGTCATAAATTATATAACTCCTCTACATAATGCTTTCTAATGAGTCCGGAACATAGTCAGAAATCAAAGTTCAAGGATGCAACAATGTCACAGGCTTCATCTGAGTATAGCTTACATAAATTCATAAAAAAACAATACTAAGAATCTTATAAAAATTAGAAAACAATTCACTTGACAACGGTCACCTGACGCCATTGCAAGATAGCCAGTGAATCATTGCACGTGCTGCCTGCACTGTTGCAGAAATTATTTAGTTCGTAGTAAATGATAATATGCACACGACGTGAAAATAAAGAATTTTATTGATTGACTATGATGCAACATTACGATTTTGCAATGGTTTTATATTCTTGCAACAGACTTTTCTTCTTAATCGTTGGAGGATACCTAGTAATGGCGGAGTGTTTGGAAAAAACATTGACCATCACTGCATGGCTCTTGAATGCAAGGTCGAGAACCCCTTCTAGCTCTTCAACAACAGTCGTTGTCTTATCTTATTAATTATTACCCACGTATTCACACGTAACGTAAAACGTGTTTGTTGCGTTTATCATAATAGCTGAAAGGCACAATGCTTCCTGCTAAAAATCCCCAATCGACCCTCAATCGATGACCCAAATGGGATTTAGAAATGGGAATACACCCGAATCTTTTCTCTTACTCGCAGTTACCATAATTAGAACTCCTAAATCTACTGCACCGTGAATCTGAAAAAAAAAACGCGATGCATTCTAAAACAGTCGACAATTCCCCCTGTTCCATATATCCCTACTGATATATCTCCACTGGTAGGGATACTTGGAGATTTTTTCCAATTATCGCTACCGGTAGGGATAGATGCAACCTTGTTCGACACCGACTATTCAAACGTCACATTGGTTCTTTTTGCAAGAATCCTTTACTAAATCATGTGTTTCTCTTGTTACAGGTCGGTCACCTAATCCTAGGTGAACTCGCACACTGTCCCCGCTACCTTCGTGTCCTCAAGACCTTCAGGACATACCACTCCAGTATAGCCATGGGCACTATGATAGCCCTCGGCTGCTCATTATACTCGACTATGATCATAGTCGACTCTATGTGCCGTTAATCGTCTCATCAAGGAACTATTGGAGAAAGAATTTAACACTAAAAAGTTCCGTTGGCATGCTGTGTAAATAATGTTCCGCTAAGAAATGTCTTCAATTTCAGAGGTTTTTTGTATTAAAAAATATTGAAATGTTAACGCCTGTTTTATGTAGTTGGATTTGTATAGATTTTTCTAACAGAAGGATTTATTTCTCAATACTAATCAATTGATATGAAAATTTTGTTGTAGTTTGCCTGAAAACTGAAAGAATCACTTTTTATATCAAGGCACGAAGACAATAGCTGTCACGAATGTTAGTATTTATATTAGTTTAAATCTAAAACAAG
Source organism: Amphipoea oculea (assembly GCA_945859645.1). Classification (NCBI taxonomy): domain Eukaryota; kingdom Metazoa; phylum Arthropoda; class Insecta; order Lepidoptera; family Noctuidae; genus Amphipoea; species Amphipoea oculea. Next base: position 2,943,941 of record OX243862.1, read on the forward strand.
GTTTACATAGCATGATACCACCGATATAAAATTAAGGATCCATTTCATAATGCATTACTGTCCTAGTTCCATTCAGGCTGTGAAGTCTGTTTTCACTATGTACGATTGTACGCTTCTTATTAAAAACATAGTATTAATTCGTAAAGAGTGACTCGACGAGAATTTAGGTGTGTGAGGCGCTGGTCGCACGAATTGTTTCCTAGAGAAACCTTGTGAGAGAATCGTTCCAAATTGTTTAATTAGTTTAATAAGTGACGGCAGAAGACGCGACTAAACGATTATAGTATTAAGACTAACACAAACCTTTTTCAAGGTTCTTAGTTGAAATTGTAAAATCGAATTGCTCGACTTGGCGGGGGCACTGCCGTGCTCCCAGATTTATAGAAAAATTAACACTAACTTGCCAGCAACTAACAGTATAGATTGCAGTGCCTAATCAAATTAATCTTGCCAAACGTTAGCAGTGTTGTTCCATCGGTTAGCCGTCTGCGGCAGCGAGCCCATCACTAAGCTGCTTGATATTATGAAACTCATGTTGTATGCTCTCTAATTTCCTGCAATACTGCCATAGTATAGCGCTAAGTGTAGTAATAAGTAGTATAGACTCTCGCCAAGCATTTTGTCGCAAGAAATCGTAAAAATGCTCCTTGAACGCAGGAAGTTACGAGCACGCAACTTTTACGACGTTTTTGGTGTTGAATCAAATTCGATTGTAGCAGAGCGTACGTTCTAAGAATGTTTGATGTATCTCCAGAACTTGCCATTAGCGACGATGCTCGCTAAGTTTTATCGTTGTGACGACTCGATTGTCTAGTCAGCAACAGACGCTGCGGTCGTAAATCGCCATTTTACTGGATCGCGCGCGTTCATTGAACCAGAGCTTAAAAGTATTGCATTTAACCAAGTTGATTGCTATTGAACGTGTTTAAATGATTACTTTTAACCGTCAAGCAGCTTACGCCTTATTGGCAGAGGGTTTGTTTAGCTAATTTTAAGTAACATAATTTTGTTAATTACTAAGTTTAGTTAGAAATAAATTTATTTAATCAATTAATGTGAACACGAGTTAGTGATTAATGTTTACTTATTATTCGTAAATGATCTGAGTGTCTACGTGGGATTATTATTTATTGGAGGCGTGAGAACGAAAAAAGTATTAAAATTTGACTATTATGAAAACTGGCCGTGTTATTTATTTTCTTCTTTACCTGTAGGTACGTTAGTCAAAATCAAAAGTCATTTATTCAAACTAGGCTGAGAATCAGCACTTTTCGAACGTCAAAATTACAAAAGACAGTCCCCCAAAACGCCCGCCCTTCACCACTTCCTAGTGCTTTCGCTGGGGAGAAAAAGTGGCGGAACAAACTCCCCAGCAGCACAGTTACTACTAGTACTATTAGATAGTCTGTGCTGTAGGTAGGTATAGGTTGTAGGTATGTTGGTGCCTGCCTCCCTACCAATAGGTACCTACATACCACAACCTAACCTACTTTAAACCTCAGCTATATCCTATTACTAACAATCGTTTAAGATTGTTGATCCGTGATGTTAACGGGATAATCCAGGTGGCCATCAATCAATCAACTCGGCCTTTCGCAGTCCACTGCTGGACATAGGCCTCTCCCACAGGCTGCGCCATCACACCCCTGTCCTCCGCCTTCCGCATCTAGTCTGTCCCAGCCACCTTCTTTAGGTGGTCGATCCATCTAGTTGGAGGGCGTTCCACATTACGCTTGCCGATACGCGGTCTCCACTCTAGGACTCGTCTGATCCACCATCGATCCTTCGACAAACATGTCCAGCCACTGCAACTTCGGTACCTAAGCTATGTCGGCAACTCCGGTTCTTTCCGGATAATTTAATTCCAGATTATATCTTTCAAAGAGACTCCGAGCGTAGCTCGCTCCATAGGGCGCTGAGCGACCTTAAATTTGTGGAACAGCCCGACTGTCAGTGTCAACGTTTCGGCACCGTATGTCATGACGGGCAGGAGGCCATAGTCACGTAAAATTAGGTAGTTATTAGGGACCGGGAAATTATGATGCTAAATACCAGCTGCCACTGCCTACACCCTCGGAGCAGGGTACACATTACACATAGGCCCACCGAAAATTAAATCAGACTTCAACAAAATCCAAAGCATTCTTCGATTATCCGTATTCTGGAGCCAAGTTCTTATTCGAGCTAAAACGTTGACTGGCTCAGGGGATTCCCCAAACTCAGTGCATTCTGCACTCAATGTGAAGGGCTGAGATATAAGGCTTAGGGCATAGGTACTCAATCGTGAAATTACCCTGTTAAGTATGTACCTACCTACCTAGAACCTATCTATGTAGAAGAATCGCAGCAGGTGCTGCGATTCTTCTAGCTAGACTATTAATAAAATCAATAAAGTACTATCATTGACTTTGTAAGAAGTCATGTCGCAAGAATTAGGTACGCACGCCTAGTGGCAAAAGCAAAGACGGACTTCAGACCAAATAAAAAACCAAGACAGAGGGCTGTCAACAGTAAAGTGAGGCCGGTTTCGTAAACATGTGTGCACTTAGTGAGGTGTAGTTTGATTGTAAATGTGTGCGTGTGAGCGTAGGTATATATGCACAGAGCGGACTGCGGAGGTGTAGTTATGGCATCCTTCATTGTATTGCTCGCAGCGCTATGTCTTGACTTTTTTATTTGGTCTTTTTTTTTATGGATGGGAAATCATCAAATGACCCCTCCCGCTCTGGGTGGAGCAGAAGGGAGTGTCAGACTCTTACTGACTAAAACCCATCTGTGTTCCTTCCTTAGCCCTTTATGTTCCGGGGTAGCGGTAACCCTTTCGGACAATCCCGCACCCCCGGCAGGCTTCGGCCCTGGGAGGCCCCTTCCTTTTTGCTGACATCTCTTTGAGGCGCGCGTGGAACACGTACGCGCCGTCCGGCACGGGCCTGGTCCTGATCGGACGGTGAGCTACCCATTACTCTCCGTCCGCAGGCCCGCGCCTACGGTGGCCGGGAGTCGTCATGCGGCTCCCGACGCCCGGAGCGTCTCCCGCGGCGGCTGGGACGTGTGGCTCACTCCCTCAGCCGTTCCGCCACCTCAGCCGTTCCGCCACCTTTTATTTGGTCTGCGAGACGGACATGATTGAATACTAATCTTTGGATAATTCAAAGCTTTTTTCTTCCTTGTGTATAGTAAAATCAAACAGAGATCCTAATCCTATCTTAATCCTGATAATTCTGGCCAAACATTGTATACCCTAGTGGATTACTTACCTACATGTTAAAACCACTAAACATTCATTTTCATCATAGTCATACATGAACACCATCAGTGGCATAACTACTTAGGTGCAAAGTAGTGCGGGCACCAAGTCCCACTACTTTAAGAAGTAAGTCCGGTCAGTGGGTCATCTTAGGGACGGAAGCATAGATATCCGAGAGATATGCCTTCACTGCATATTTGTTCAAGTTCAAGTGTCGCCACATTTTCCCACTCCGGAAACTCCCACAAAAACAAAAGAAATAGATACGGCACACATGATCAAATTGGGCAGCTTTTTTGGCACACACACAAGAAAATAAGCGTAACACTTGCTGCACACATGCTCAAAAGGGGCGGGCACTAGAAAGTATAGACACAGTCACGGAATGCACACATGCAACTCTAGCATCAACTAGGGAAGATGGGTTAATATAAATATTTGATCGATAAAAATATCGATAGATATCAACTACAAAAAAGAGGAGTGTTTTTGGGTGTATTTTGTATTATTTATTTTTCCTGCTTTCAACGTGGTATATTAATAAAAAACCAATAAAACCAAATCACGTAATAATATAATATATTTGTTTGCAAATGACATTTAAGTAAATAAGTAGTTTCTTTAGTTTCTCTCTTACGTAAAATTAAAACTATTTAACTATCGATCATAAAACAACAATTCAAATAACCTATTGAACATTTAATAAAAAAACGTTTATTAAAATAAACAGGTTCTTAATAATTAATTACAATCTAGCCTATAAGACTTTTTACATAATAATTATTACCCGAATGCTGCGAAGCCCAAAAGGAGGGTTATTTTAACCTTTTAACCGCTTACGTCGGATTAATCCGACAAATATTTTCGTGTCCATTCCGCCAGAGTCGTATATATACGACCAAATAACACAGCTCGTTTAATCTGTATTATTATTACATCATCACAGCTCGTTTCATCGGTATTTATTGTTCGTTTTTTTTTTTTGTCGGGCGCTGGGGGCACGACAACTGATATAAAGTCCGGCGGTTAAAAGGTTAAAACTTAGAATAGTGTTGATTATTGGTACTTTACAAAAGTACAGAACAAATTACAGATTGGTTTGAGGGAAACCAATTATTTTTCCTGCCTGTTGCATCTATCCATTTATTTTTAATTTCTGGATCTTTCGGGAAACTGAAAAAAATAATTATTAATTCTTGTAAAATTACAATTTATCGATAGCAATATCTCAGCGCTACGCATCACTAATGCATCATTTGACACGATCCATGTCAAATGACGTTGCTAGGCAATTTTCTCATGTCATCACAATAATATTTCACAACGAAATATTTGTAAAATTCTTAAATAATATAATTAGTGCAGTGATTTTTTACTTACCGGTGGTAGGACACGCCGCTTGTCTTAAGGTTTGTTGTGACTGATCTATTTTTGCAAATAAGGACGGAACAATTCGGCATTTTGTAAAAATACGAAATGACACCACACGTTTCGATACAAACATATGACTACGGCGCTTACTGCCGTCGCGCAACTCGCGCATCTAACATACGCCCAGATTACAAGTTATGGCCATGGTACTATATAATTGTACCATGGTTATGGCCTTTTATAGAGGCGACGTGCGCCACGCCTCCATGCCATATCCCTCGATATCCGTGGACGGAAGGCATGCTAAATATTTATCTTATTGAAATTGAAAAATAAAATCATGCCGGGGACATGATGGGGGCCCGATTTCCTCTTTGCACCAGGACCTCTGATCTGAAGTTACGCCACTGAGCACCATCAGTTTCCAGTTGGTTGGATACCACGGTGTAGTTATACCTGCCCAGCATACGCAGCACAGAAGATCTACAAGGATCCAACAAACGCCATTGTCAGCTGAGATTTACTTATTCTGCAAATCTACCTTCGAGCATCATCCATTTTTGCATTTTTTGCCCATGTGTAATCAGGTGACACGCACTGCATGACCATGGTTTGTGTTGAGAAATAAGCGATAGGACTGCATACAGTACTTTCTGCATCTTTCTACAAAATTATGAACAAGGTAGTGTATTCCAGTGTCAGAAAAGTTGAAATGGAATCGTTGAGCTTGGTATCATTATGTGATGTGGAGAGAAAAAACGCATTCAACTAAAAGAGTGATGAGTATAAATGTTGATGGATGGAGAGGGAGAGGATTGCCAATAAAAAGATGGACGGTTTATGTGAGGAATGATAAGAGCATATACAGGGGAGCCTGGAAGAAAACGTGTTGCAACGACCTTTCCGACGACGCCATGTCCCATGTTACTTGGTAACATGGGACTAGAGAGTCTAGAGAAAGAAGATGATGATCACTGATAATCTAAATATATCAAAATAAAATTATTGCGACTGACGGACTGAAATTACTGACTGACTGACTAGAATTAAAAATAAAATTATTCCATTTACCGAAATATTTCTTATTTGTATAGTACTCACATGGTACGTAGAACGAAACGCATTTCTCAGAACTGTCACTGTCAATTTTTGTGTTGCCCTATACACAATTGTCTGAAATTCTACTATTATGGAGGGAAAAAGAAGCGCGTGAAATAGGAATTTCAATACCTATATTAATAAATTACGGCTATAATCAACCAATTTTGGCTTAACACAAAATTGAGGAACTAGGGATAACTACTTCAAGTTGCAAACAATCATCGATAGAAGATATTTTGCACTTTGCAGTAACTGGCCTTCTAAACTTGCAGCACCAATTATTTTGACAGTTTGACTTTGACACATCACATTCTGCCAAAATTCCAACTGAAATGTCAATAGTGACCTTACGTGGTTTTATTTTATTAGAGTTTAGAAATATTATTGCAATACACGATGAAATCTAAAGCTTTTACAGTCATTACAGAGATTTTATCGGTGAACATATGCTCTAGTGAACGACGCAATCATGTTGTTTATAGGTAGGCAAAACGAAACTGAAAACATGAAGTGCGGCTGTAAATGGAAAATTAACTCAAAAATGATCGCAGATAGATGTAAAGCTGTGCTAATATTATCAAGCGTAGTGTGTACGTTCGCTGTTGTGATATCGTTGCACAAATTCGTGAATTATGAAGTGAAATTCGCGAAGCCATTTGCACCCATTCCAGATGGTTTGTACGGTAACTATTTAGAGCCTATTTCTGAGCACAATCCGGATCCACCCCCGCTGAAACCTAAGTCTCACGATGCAGAGGCAGTCGTTTCCCTGAACGCTGCCTTGGAAATGAAGAAGGTAGGCAAAGATGAGAAAGCACTCAAATTGTTTCAACATGCATTCGCCTTATCACCGAAACACGCTGACATACTCAACCACTATGGAGAGTTTTTGGAAGACACTAAAAAGGATGTTGTCAGAGCTGACCAGCTGTATACCTTGGCTTTAACTAATTATCCGCAGCACTCTGGTGCCTTAGAGAACAGACAACGCACGGCCAGCATCGTTGAGAACTTAGACAGAGAAATGTTGAGAAAGATAGATGATAAGAGGGACGCACTGTCCTCAATACCGGAAACTAACTCAGCTCTAAGAAGAGCAAAGAAGGAAGCATACTTCCAACACATTTACCACACTGTGGCTATTGAAGGAAACACCATGACTTTACAACAGACAAGAAGTGTCTTAGAAACTAGAATAGCGGTATCAGGAAAAAGTATAGACGAGCATAATGAAATCTTAGGTCTAGACGCAGCTATGAAGTATATAAACTCCACATTATTGTACCGTTTACGTGCCATCACCATGGGTGATATACTAGAAATTCATAAACGAGTGTTAGGTCACGTTGATCCCGTTGAGGGGGGTCAGTTTCGCAGGACACAAGTTTATGTTGGTGGACACATTCCACCGGGACCGTCTGAGATACAGAGGCTAATGATTCAGTTTTTGGAATGGTTAAATTCCGAAGATGCTTTGGACTTGCATCCTGTTCGGTGAGCAATTTTTTATTTAATAACATAGCATAGTAATCAGTAAACAAAGAGAAAGTAAATGTGTGTGAGTCACTGAACATGCTTACTATAATTTCCAAGAAAACATAAATATTATGGTTTACATATTTTCTAGTTATTAACTTTATTACTTTTGCTATGTTTGCTGTTATCAGTATAACCATGTTTAGGGACGTTTATGACCAGAAGTATGAACATATACGTAGCATAAGGCTTATGTAAGGGTTGTAGCAGGTGGCATTCTGTAGTTTTTGCCTACCCCCACATGGGAAGAAGGAGTGTCTTTATGTATGTACTAACAGCGCCCTGTGGTTTCACCCGCATAAGTGTCGATCCCGTGAGAGTATCGAGATAAAAAGTATCCTATGTCTTAATCCTGGTTATGAACTATCTGTGTGCCAAATTTCATCCAAATCTGTTCAGTAGTTTGTGCGTGAAGAAACAACAAACGTACAAACTTTCGCCTTAATAATATTAGTCTGATGTGTAGGGACTTACAAGATGAAGATTCATAATGCTATATATAAGTTATGGAATAACGCATCTGTTATACAATTATATTCATAACGCTATACTTCAATTCACTATAGATTTTTTCACAGCTATAATCATAACATTAAACCTCTAACAATCTAATTCCCATCATTTCAGATACGCAGCCCTGGCTCATTACAAGCTGGTCCACATCCACCCATTCATAGACGGCAACGGTCGCACCTCCCGGTTGCTGATGAACCTGCTACTGATGCAGGCTGGGTACCCACCAGTGATCATCGCTAAGCAGCATCGACATCTATACTATCAACACTTACAAACAGCCAATGAGGGTGATGTCAGACCTTTTGTTCGGTGAGATTTCAAGTGAAGATTTTGTTTAACCGGTTGTATGCCGTAATTACAGACACAATTAAAAAGCCATTGTGTCTCGTGTAGATCTACGTTCCGGCATACGAAAGGTTAAAATATTAATAACAATTCATTTATCCCGTTTTGCCTGGAGGTTGGTCAAAGTATTATTGGGTTATTCAATCAGGAATTTTCCTGTATGCTACCGGGAAATTATACACGGTGAAGGAAAACATCGTGAGGAAACCAGCATGTCCTAGAACCAAAAATTCGAAGACATGTGACTTGTACGAACCCGCACCGGACCCGCGTGGTAGATTACGGCCAACTCCCTCTAACAGAGAGAAGGCCTGTGTCCCACCAGTGGGAACATTACAGTCTGATTATGTACTAGAAATTCCCGGAGTCTGGATTTGTGCCCGGTTGATTGCAATGGGTTCGCCGCCAATAACATTAGGACTTAAACATAACTGGCGAAATGTGGCTGTACTATTGGTACACCTCTGCCAAACCTTCGGGAAATACAGGCAACTAGGTAGCAACTAGCAACCTAGCAACTCATCTGCTGAAATTACGCGACGGAAAGATCGACGTGTTTACGCCCGCAGTACCTTTGAATTCACCTATGACACCGAAATTTCCGTCATGTAATTTTGGCACGTTTACACTACGCTAATACCTCATCTTTCGTATCAATGGTTCTTTTTCAATGTTTTTAGAGTAATGCTCAAGCATTATTTTGTAGTTGGTAACAAACTTCTTTATCCATTCGAATACTTAAACAAACATTAGTCTGAACACAGATTACCTATTCCTCACAGTATTTGAAAGGATAAGCATCAAACAGAATTATAGGTCATAAACTCATACAATGAGCAATAAGCTGCATTCAATGAACAGCAATCCAGATTATATGACTGACACGTGTAACAAATTGCATCGTATTTACTAAGCCAATCTATCATAACTGCTCAAATAAATACGTGGGAGGATTAACACGCAGGTTCAAGTCAGCTAACTCTATTATATTTATATCATCATCATCAGCCTATAATGTTCCCACTGCTGGGACACAGGCCTCCTCTCTGTGAGAGGGAGTGGGCCGTAATCCACCACGCGCATATTTATATAAACATCTATAACTATTAATATTTCTTATCGCGATAACAATGCACTTATTGTTAGCGGCACCATTATAATATTGTTGTTGCAGCTGCTTGCTAATCATGGGCACATGATTCGATCTTGTTATAATACGTCAACTTATTCATCAGGATGAATACTTAGAAATATATAGAACTTCTAGTGTCATGCATGATTTACAGACTTAAATACACAATCAACCCTGATCAATAACTGTACCTAGGCCATGCAAATATTTGAGCTACGCAAGAGTCGAATCCGCGCCTAGTTGCGCAGATGCTGATAATAATATTCAGCCACGAATGAAGCTAAACCACAGATATAGATATACCTAGATAACGCAAGTATCACAAACTGTATGAAAACCAAGCGTGCCACTTTTTGACTACCTACTATGACGTCACAAGCTCGCGCTCTCTCGCTCACGCTCACCCAGCCAGCAGTACGCAGGACTGAGCGCTAAAGTGGCGGCTTATGATTTTCGATCGTAAACTGGTGCGATTTTTGGCACGCGAAGTAGGTGCTCTTGCGTTATCTAGGCTAGGTGTATCTGTATCTGTGAGCTAAACACATAGTACTACCAGGCGTGCAGGCGGGATAACCACTGCATTCGCCATTGCGGCAAAATGGGTTTCACCTAACTCTAACAAATATTACCTACGTTACATTTTCTGCCTCTCCATTTCAGATTCATAGCGCAATGTACGGAGCGAACATTGAACCTGTACCTCTGGGCGACGAGCGAGTATTCCCACATGGTGCCCGCCATCGGAGACCCGCACATACTTACTGGGGAAGGGTTTGAAGACGACATGTTGTGATGAAGACCCCACCTTATGGTTGAAGACGGTAACAGTGACACAGGACAATTTTGTACCCTGTCATAGCGGCCTTTCGCTGTTGTCGGACCTAGGATAGATGGGAATGGCCCTGCAGATTGGGTGCGAAATTGGAACGTGAATATAGCCTTTATTTCGTAGGTATAATAAATATGTCTAGTTTAGAAGTCTGATCAATTTAAGTTTGATAAATACGCTAGCGGCTAGCCAATATCCTAATTGATATATTCATGAATGACTTCACTTTGTGGCTTGTAATAATGGCTCTAGCTGCCGCAACCTAATCACCTTGTTTCACAGTCCTTTTTTCCGGTATTTAAAACCAAATTGATCAGATTCCTAGAGCTAGATGTTAGGTACCCTGGCACAGACAGCTTCAAATACGTAAATACCTGAAAAGTGGCGATGTGTACAGTCATGAGCACTAATATGTCAACACTTGGCAACTCTCGATTGCTATTTTTTAGTGAAATAACGAATGCAACGTACCTTTACATAAACCTATGGGTTCGAAAATACTATGTTCGTAATAACATAAAATTTCATTCAAAAATAAAGGAGAAAATCGCTTTTAATAAAGCCAAGTCTATACATACATATGCTCGTGACTGTATGTGGCTCGCTTATTGTTTGACCATAATATTACTATATGCAAAGTTTGAACATCTATTTTGTACTTTGCCAAGACTGTACTTTGCCAAGACTGCAAGATATCCCCCATCTTGCAGTTCCCAAACCAGTGATTACATGTTCGAAGCTAAGTCTTGCCGCCGACTTTAGTCGAATTTTATATTTTATTGAATGTCTCCTTGTTTCCATTGTGTATTATAATCGATATTTTGTGTAAATATAATCTAGTGATGCATTTCAAATTGTAAATAACGTGGATAGGAATGTTTTCTTCCAATTGTTTCTACACGCCTGCTGGCAGGCGGTGACTAGTGGCCCTATACACTCACGGAAACATTGCATTTTGTACAGACCGTATGAAATTATGTAAATTCTTATACACCATGTATTAGAAAGGTGAGGGCGTATTTAAGAAGAAGACAGGTGGGGTACAGACATCCATCCATACTAATATCACACCCCGGACACTCCATACAACGCTCGCAAAATAATTACCTACTACTACTACATTAAAAAATGACGTTTGTATACGTATGAATGTGTGCGTGAGGTACTTGTGTTTGCGAGCGCTCTTGTTAAAGAACTGCGACGGTAACCTCGAAGTGCGGGGTGAGGTGCGGTAACTGATGTTAGTGCGGGGAAGGGAGTGGCCTTTCTGTACATAGTACTTTAAGTATTCTGTGCTAATATTATAAATTCGAAAGTAACTGTCTGTCTGTATATTACCTTGTCACGCCTAAACCGCTGAACCAATTTAGATGAAATTTGGTATAGAGATATTTTGAGTCTCTGGGAAGGACATGGGATACTTTTTATCCCGATATTCCCACGGGATCGAGACTTACGCGGGTGAAACCGCGGAGCGCAAAATATACTGTCCCATACAAAACTTCAAAACCTACTCGACCCAAATGTATGGGGCAGATGATTATTTTTTCGCGGTTATGATGTTGGTCCCATGGGGAAAGTTGTTCAGTTTGATGGTCTGTCATCATCATCATCCTCATTTAAACCCAAAGACGTGAAAATGAACACACCTTTCTGATACATGCTATATTGTTGGTTTTATAAAAGAAATGACTCCTAAATACAATGGCTTATGAGACAACCTAGTAGAAAATCAGTGACCATACTGATTTTCTTTCGTTTGGGAATCGAACCCGCGCTAACTATAACTTTCCCTTGTAATATAATTGTCCGTGTAATTTAATTTAAATACAATTTTCTAATTTGCTTAATAATATCATTCATTTCTTCATCTGTACTCTCATCATTATTTCATCCTTCCGCTTACGCTACGCCTTACGTTATATAGCCATTAGCACGGGTTCGATTCCCGATTCAGTAGAAAATCAGTGACCATACTGATTTTCTACAACCTTTAGCAATTTTCGCGGGTTATTAGTGATATTTGAGTATTTGTGGCTCTATACACCAGTTTATTTTCACGGGGTAGCCGACTGATTTCGGACTCGACCGTAGCCTGTAATCATGATATCCTCACGCGATTTTCTTGAAGATTAAGGGAAGGTTCACATCTGACGGAAGATGCGTCGGGCGTAACATCAATTGCGTCTATTTATTCGCTCGACGCACTAACGCATCATCGGTTGAGTGTGAACGGTCAAGTGTTTTTCTATACATTTGTCTGTTCTGGCGTTACGCGACCGATAATACGCGACGCATCTTCCGTCAGATGTGAACCTTCCCTAATATCAAATGAGGTACTGTAGATAGGAGCCATAAGATAATGTAATTATATACCTTTATTTCGATTTTTTCTGCTCAATAGTAAGAGGGCCATGACAAGTTAGTTTGTATAGCTAAATTAACTAAAACCAAAGAGATCAACTTTATATCTAAAGCTATTGAGTTCTTGTGGATAGGTTAGTATAGACATTATCAGTTTGTCGCATTTATGATAAATTGATAACAGTACTTGAAATGAGTTGAGATTACATTGGCAAAGACAAGAAACACGCCGCGCTTCCGGACAATTTACGAACAACAAAACATCGACTGACATACAATACTAACTTTATCATCAGAAACACAACACACAAGTGACTAGGTACACAGTATCGGCGGTTGATGACCCCATAAAAAAAATCGTCAAAGTAATTATTTTTTTGTTTTATCGTGTTATGATATAGCTAATTTAATTTTACCCTGTATAAATTGTCCATTAAATCAATTACTGTTTTCTTCGTGATTCGTTCAAAACTGTAAATAAATCGATTAGTTTCTTTCGCTCGCATATTAAATTTACGTAATCACGTAAATAATCTCATCTCACACAAACAAACACAACACAACACCTTTACAGGTTCACTTACTGGTTTACAAAATGATGTAAATTAAAATATTACTGTTCTTAAAAAAAAAATGTTCTTCACATTAAGACATCACAAGGATTTTACTGTGATATAATTTATTTATTATTTCTAATTAGGATTGCACAAAATTTCGGGTGAGGAGGTAGGTAGACTAAATATTGATGGTGTGTTTTGTATAGGTAGATATAGAATATTAGTAAATATACTTAATTAGAAATTATCTCAACTCTAAGTTGAATCACGAGCGTGCTATTTTCGGTAATTCTGAAAATTAAATTATATATAATTATTATTGTTCTTTGCCATATTTATAAATTGAACATTTACTTACTAAAAATGACGGCGAAATTATGTTACGAAATTGTATTTTCATATTTTATTTTCTAATGAATTGTTATTCCACACAAATGTATTATTCCGAACAGAGGTTTTCCTATGGAAATACTTGGAATGCCTTTACTGGTGGTCTGGTAAATAAACTTATTTTTAAAACCTTCAATAAATTGAAACTAAAGTGAATCCGCTGGCGAATACCTTCATCTCTAAAGTGTAATGTTACGTGTTTAGGTAATGATTTAATTATGTAAAGTCAGCAAAAATAATTGTTAAGCAAATTGACAACTAACCTAAACTGTCCGTAAAATACAAGGATTTTGGCGCTCAACGTCCAGCGCCCCCTTCGCCGGTAAATATTTATGCGAGTTTTATGAAATGGAAGGAAAAAATGTGTGAAATGAAAATGTTATGATGTACCTATTGAAGTTTCGATAATGGTCTCGCGCCAATCGATTCTTAAACAGCTGTGTATCCAAATCACAACTGTCCTTCCTTGACAGTTTTATGAAATAGCTATAGCACGGCTATTTGACGTAAGGTGTCAATTCACTTAACAATTAATTTTCCTGGCTGTCGGCTAGTTTGTAGTTTGTGTTGTCTTCCAGTATTTACCTATTTATTTGCATTTCCATGATACCAGTACAAACTTGCTCTTAAATATAAATGCCAAGTACTTTGAATACTATTTTGTTGTTTTATTTACCTTTTCAACACTGTTGAACCGTTTGTTTGTTCTCACAGATTTCTTTAGCAAAAAAAAAAACCGACTTCCAAAAAAACACTACAAAGTGAAAAATAACTTTATTTCGGAAGTCGGTGTCTTTGGATCTGTATTTTAGTTTTTTGCCACCGACTTCCGAAATAAAGTTATTTTTCACTTTGTAGTGTTTTTTTGGAAGTCGGTTTTTTTTTTCTTAAAAAGTTTTTATTTCACGCTTTTTAGTGGGTCTGCTTATAATTTATCTAAGTTACAATAGCCTAGTGATTATCGCCTTTTACAAACAAAATATTGCTTTTCCCGATGCAGGGAAGTTAATTGTTGAGGAGTTCTCCAGGTCCACCATCAGCTCCATATCACCATTCATATTGTGACGAGCATAAATTGCTTAGCAACCATATTAAAGTAATCGAATCGCAACCCGTGAAATACTTAGATATTATTGAGTACTTCCGATGGCCATCTGTGGTCTTCATCATCAGTTCCACTTCACCAAATAGTGCTTTCCGAGAGCAAATGCACGAGTTACTATAAAAAATACCCAAATCGCTATAGGTGTGCCTATAATATTTGAAGAGTTCCTTCGATTTCTCCAGGATCCCATCATCAAATCTTGACCTGATGCTTTTAGACTAGATGCTGATAATCCTGGCTGCAGCATCAGGCCAGACTTATGTCAACATTACATTGAACTTAAAATTTAGTCCTGTTTAAAATGAGCCCAAACACGACTACGGTGCTGTAATTTCAAGGTTGGTACTTTTTCTGATGCTCCTGGCTTCAGCATCAGGTCTTCATGTACTTCGGTGTTCCTCATTAACAGTACGTTTATCCACACATCGAGCCCTTTTCAATGAGCCTAAACACGATATATCTGCTGTTAGTTGTCGAGGAGTTAGGTACTCTGCAGACTATCCTGACTGCAGCATCAGATCATAACTTGATGATCATGAGACCAAATGTGGCAAATGCCCTATCAAACATCAAAACAATTTACTAAAACCGTCCTTTCCTGTTCAAGTAACTTCTTACTGTTAAGGAGTTGTACCTTCCATCATCAGCCCAGCTACCTGAGATGGTGACAACCATACGCAAATACACAAGATACTTCATAAAACATGCGAAAAACAATAAGTGAGCCTATAAAATTTGAGGGTTGCCCTCGATTTCTCTAAGATCCCATCATCAGATATTGAAATGGTGACAATGGGACCACACGGGAAGCACCAGCTTTCAAATAAAAAAAGAATTATGAAAATCGGTTCACCCAGTCGCAAGTTATGAGGTAACAAACATAAAAAAAAAAAAAAAAAAAAAAAAAAAAATACAGTCGAATTGATAACCTCCTCCTTTTTTTGAAGTCGGTTAAAAATATTCTAATATTCTTCACTGATGTTTGATGTTAGGCGGATCTCACTCACACTACACGCGGCACGCTCCGGTGCCGAGCGCCGCACACACGCGCGCGGCTCCGGAGTCGCAGATCTGCACCACCGTGCGGTTTTACCCGCGTCTCCGTGCGGGGCCACAGTTACTGCAGATTGTCAGTGTGTTGTCTGTGTTTCCTATACAAATTGAAGTACTTACTTTCAACGACTGTAAAGGCTTTGCAAGTAGACTGCACAGGCCGTCAACTGCTAGGTAGTGTAGAGAGATCATTGAAGCCAGCAGGATAGGTTAATACATACAAGTAGGTAGAAGTAATGCGGCTAGGTTGCAGGTAAAGGTTACATTACACCGCGAATGCGCTCTGTGAGGGAGCACCTTGAGTTAGCTATTGTAGTGTGTGTGTGTGTGTAGTAAATAACAAACAAAAGAATATCTTAAGTCATCCAAAGGGTAATTTCGATCGGGTTAGGGGTTAGTTAACCAAGAATAAAATATCAAAACAATTTTGATTAATTTATTATAATGTGCGATGTTAAAATAAAGTTTATAATAAAGCATTTAACTAGACAACTAGAGCGGGAATGCGCCGCACCAGCATTCAACACTTGTTCATTTACTCAAACGCTTCTATACAAAAACTAATTCATTCCAACGCGGATACAATCTCGATAATAATACAATTATTTAAAAAAAACGTATAATAATTATAGTAAGAGATTTTGTTCAGTACGATCAAACATCGGCGCAGCAGCCACTCTGATACAGAGGGCCGATTCGTTTTGTTTTAATTATTTATTAATAAGCGCTATCTAATAATGTTGTAAGCTACAGTATACATAGTTACCTCGAGACGGGTCGCAAGCGGCGAGGCGCGGGAGCGTGTCACGATCACTCGCGTGTTCACACAAAGACATACGCAAACAATACAGACGACAGCCTAAAAATATCACTTGTAATTTTAAACAAGGAAGACTTTAGCCACTTCAACAATTTTCTAATATAAGTGTAACTAGCTCCAAATGACATAACTGTTCAGGTTTACCTTGTGCGAACACTCGAGCGATCCCGTCTAGCAGTTGATACCGCATTTCCCACGATTTACGATAAAAATAAATCAAAATTGACATTATTTACTTGAAATAAAAGCGAATATTTGTCGATCTTTCAGACCCTAGGGGTACAGGTTAAAAGCAAAGTCTATACCTAGCACCAGATGAGCAGATATTAAACCACAAAACACGTTCGGGTTATTATTATTTATTATTACGCAGAAATTATAAACTGTGGTTAAGTTAATTAAGTAACAAACGAAAAATTTACGCATATTTGTAGAGCGGACAACGTTCTATAGGTACTTCATTACATGTAACGGTTATCCAACAATGAGTTCATTACGGAATGGAAGATAGGTGACGTGTGTCGTCTCCGGCTCGAACTGTGAGGCGGAGCCTTGCGTCACAGGACCAAAAACACTAGGTATATGCACATACTATCACAACATAATAAATAAGTCCCATACAAAAGAAATGAAAAAATATTATAATGTACTGACTTGAAAAACTTACATAGTTACATAGTCTTTAAGTAGTTTTACTATTTTTATTAATTAACAACACACAAAAAATGAGTTTTTTTACGATTTTTAAGTGATGGCGATGTTTTTTTTTTTTAAATAAATTACAATATTTATGGTAGGAGTAAATATCTGTGTATAGAAATTTATCTCACCAGCCCTTAGTACTGGCAGTCGTCATTATTAAAACACAAATCTGCATTCCTGCGGTAAATTAGACTAAACATGGCATCACTAAGTTATCTAAAACCATAAATGCAAGCCGTTAAGTACTAATTTCCCTCAGGAACGCATGAACATGCGAAAAACAGGCGTTCAAATATTTAGGGAAGAGCTTTGCTCCCGCCCACTTAATTCAAAATCAAGTCATGTCACTGCCCATGCGCATTAATCCTGATAAGTTACTTTAAATAAGCATTGACATAAGCAGAAAGAGATGTTTCCATGTCCTTCTTTCACAATAGTATAGCGAAATAAAGATGCGGCACTACAACTGATTAACGAACTAAAAAATCACCCATGTTACACCATGCTCAAGTTTTGAAGGCCTAAGGAATTCAAGCACCATAGGTAGGAATTATCAGTTAATATGTAAAAAAAAAGCATGAAGAAATACTGATTAAAAAAACAATATGTGTTTGTCAAGACATGATATAGGTAACTTTTTCACATAGCACTTTTGTGGTGCCAATGTTTGAAATCAGAAAATCAACAACATAGTTCTGGCTACCTTACTATTATATTGATAATGGACAGCTGTAAGGAATTTATCAAGACTTATCAAAAGTGGTCGTAATTTAAATATCTTTAGACCACTATGTTCTTTTAATGGCAAACAAAGTGAAGAATTTCCTTGATAGTATGTATAAAATTATAATCTCAAGACATGGAATGTTTTGCAGCTTTCGATATAGCCCCCACAGATGTCCACTATGACGACTTAAACAACCAACTTTTACATTTCTAGCCAAACTATACTCAAACATTTGCGTAATCAATGAAAAATAATTTGTCCTTCATGTGTGCCCATTTACCGAGGTAGTTAAATGCATTTTTTTATTCAAGTGCAATCATCACGGAACTTTTTATATTTATAGAGAATAGATATTATTATGATCACCATCGGCTTAAGCCGTACACCAGCTATGCTGAGGTCGGCTTCAAGTCTAACCAGATGCAGCTAAATACCAGAGTTTTAACAAGTAGCGACTGCCTATCTGACCTCCATAACCCAGTCACTTCGGCAGCACGGTTGTCAGACTTTCGGACTTCTGACTACTCGTTACGACTGTCAAGGGTCTACGAATGACAGCCGGGACCGATAAAAAGCATGAAGACTAACAGAAAAGAAAAAAAATGAGGCTCAAAGCAAGAGGGAGGAACTTCGAATAAAAAGACACATGAATAGGTAATTGATTTTAGTTTACTTCTAAAAATACGTAGATTTGAGAATGAAAGTACATTTTCCATCGTAAATACGCACACTTGAAGCCCTTGTATTGTCATTAACATAGGAAATCGGGTCAATAGTTACGTTTACAACGAGAGAATAACAAGCGATTTTATATGCAACAGATATGTTAATCGATCACATGATACTCAACATTTATACATTTTCAATCAATACTTTCTTTTAGTTTATTATTTAAAAAGATTACTTTTGTCTTGATCCATATTTAACTTTTAATAGAGAAGTTAAGGGAAATTAAAGTCAACTCAAGAAGATATTTTTTTACAACAGTGAAAAACTACAGTTACTTATTTGTTATAGGTGCAAATGAAGGTCAAGACAAAAGCAATCTTCCGTCAGTGCGCAAAGTATTTTAAATCGCAGTTTACATTCAAAATATCTAATTTTAAAACAACTATTTCACAACATTCCGAGTACTTCGTTATGCCAAACATATTATTATAAACAATTTTGTCATGAAAACAAATCACAGCAACAATATTTATCCGTCAAAATCGTCAAACTTGGCTAATTGGGCAAGTGGCCAAGTTACACTGAAACCATCCTAAACAGCTCGAAATATGATAGCAATACTTGACCGGACTTGGCTTACATCAAGTATGGCCAAGTATGTAAATGAAGGTGCCAAGTTGTAGATGTAAACACAGGGTATAATTTTGACAGATACATTCATGTTTATAGACATTGGCGCAACTAGGGCATTGAACAAAACGAACTAGGGCTGCGCTCTTCGACACGTACATAACAGTTTTTAAGGACATATGTGGCTTTGGTCTAAAAAACGACCCCTAACACAATAAATTGAAGTTAGATTCACGACTCTACTTTAAAATCAAGGCTAGAAACTTTCAAGCGGATGAGTTGAAGCGTTAATTTCTGAAGCTAGCCTCGGATCCTGGCCGGCACATTCCCGCTGCTGCCATCTAGTCACGCCAATGAGGAACTACTACACAATCACTGGGACCGCCTCACTGTCACGTTTGTACTTCCAAATCTCCCGGTATATAAAAATATCTACAGTTCGACGATAGGCCTTTAGCGAAAGTTAAATGCATCCAGAATAAGTGACTTAACGTTAATAGGGTAATGTCTCGCACCTTACAATTACATGATTCGATTACATGTTAGGTATCGATCGATAAACGTATCTACCGATGTCTAACACGCAGTTTTATATCTTCAGCATGAGTAAAGGAGTGAATTCACTTACTGACAATCGCGTGGACAGTTTCAGCTAAGTATTAGGGTAAAATCTCAAAACAAATTACGTACAACGCCAATAAGTGAACTCGGACCTTCATAGACTTTAGTACTGTATAAACTATTACAGAAACTAAAGGTACATCTCTACTATCGATACTCGTAATAGCACGTTTTGTCTCACACCGCATCGCACTCGGCAACACGACTGAAACCGACGCGCCGTTTTGGACGTTATTGCGTTAAAAATACACGTCACAAAATAGCGCGTCTACGAGTCATGTGGGACAGTTGCCGGCCGCACGGCCTTCCTTTGTGCTTCAACACTACTAATAAACAGTCTCTCGTTTTCAACACGACGGCACATACCTCAGTAGGGTAGTTCCAGCTCGTTAATACCCCGTCGTTAACACTATTAACGACTGGGAATGTTTTGTTCCACTCGTCAACAGTGTTGAAGAACGCGACATATTTTTCCCAGTCGTTCACCCCTCGTTCCGCGTCTAGTTCAAGAGTCAGATAGGTTAAAGGAAAAGTGCTTTAGTTAGGCACCTGCGACTTTTGCACGCACAAAATGAACAACGAAAAGATAAATGCTTCTATCCTTGTTTCGCAAACGGCTGTAAAGTGTTTTGTATCGTATTAAATATATATTCTACATGCAATAACAAAAGATAGGCAATTGCTTATCAGTTATGACGATGCTACCAGGAACAAACAATAGATGACACACACCACCCCAGTGGCTTGACCTTGAAATAGCCAATCACCGCCTCGCATACTGCACACTACCGTTTGTAATCCACGGTAAGTTTAAAAATATTGCATTAAAAATTCGACTTTACAATAAAGAGTAATAATTAAAGCACTTTTCCTTTAACCTGGCTCTTGAACTTGACGCGGAACGAGGGGTGAACGATTGGGAAAAAAACGTCGCGTTCTTCAACACTATTAACGAGCGGGAACTACCGAAAAAATGTCGCGTTCTTCAACACTTAACGTGCGGCAACTACCGAAAAAATGTCGCGTTCTTCAACACTGTTAACGAGTGGAACAAAACATTCCCAGTCGTTAATAATGTTAACGACGGGGTATTAACGAACGGGAACTACCCCCTCGGTATACTAAGCTTTACAATAATATCGAACAAAGTGGTCACAACTCGCTCAGTTTTCTCAAACGCGGGCAAATCAAAATTGAAGCGATTATACAGTAGGCCAGCTACACACGGTCACCAAACATTGAATTTGTCTCAATACTGATTACTTTATACACTGTAATTTCTGTGTCAGCGGTCGTTGTGACGTGTTCGAGCGCCATGTTGTCGCACACACAGCACCAGTCGCGCACTAGCGCGCACACTACGCAGCGTCGATACGATGAAGGGATTCAAATTCGATTTCTAACAACCGAACATCGAGATTCTTATTTTCTTAATTATTTATCAAAGTTTAAAAATTGTCACATTACATTCGTCTCTAAGCTCCGCCCACAAAAATCCTATTTTTATACTGACTTTCAAAATGATTCATTTTTGTACATTTCTAACCGGAGCGTACAAGACTTCTACTCATTGATACACCTTACAAGACATGCAATTAATGTTTTATCGTAATTAAGGCGAACATTGAAACAACTAGTGGTCAGTCTGGTTTTTTTTTTGTCGTATTTATGCTGACGGAAGGTACCTTACCATCACAAACTTAAATTAGCAACTGTTAGCAAACTCTCTTTTCATGAACAAGTCCTACAATAATAAGAAAAGGTACCTTTTATTTTCGTCTCTCTGACTTGGGAGTACCCTTGGCGTGAACATCTAGCAACTTAAACAGTCACAGTTATCATATTACCGTCATGGACAAACTCCATACAGAAATTGTTACAGCACCATGCAAGCAATATTTATATAGAAAACAAGTATCGAGGACTTGACAAACTTATTTTTACTTACTGTATCGAGTATTACGAAGTTTGCTTTTGAAATATAATTAGGTCAGGTCCAAACGTTCGTTCTAGGGATCATGTTTCTTTTTAAGTTTTCAATTACGTTCAAATATGAAACATAACTTACAGTATATCAGTAACAAAGATGTTAAAAAGTTCTGAACCAAGTCTCAACACTGTGAAAAGATGACTTTTGGACCAAAAGTCATGTTCCTTGTTACTTTTCGTCCATTTAAAAGGGTAAAGTACGTTATCTAACCATGCTCGTGTGATGTTATATCGACGCTACGTTCAGTGCGGGCGAGGTACACTAGTGGTGTCGGGGAGGCTGTATGCGACGCGAGATGTGCTCTTCCTGCTGCATCTTGGAGCGGAACTCTGCGACTAAGTCGCGCGACTGGGCTAGCACTGCCAGTTGCTCGTTGAGTAGCTCCTCCCATTGGGTCGCGTATGCTGGAAAGAGATTATAGTTATAAGTATAGGTTTTGTATATAGTTAAAATGTTAGGTCCGATTAATGAAGATTTAATAAGCAGTGTTTAGATTAGTTTCGGTTTTAATATTGTAAAATAAAATTGCAAAAGCAAGGCACACATTGCAAACTAGTCTATCAAATTAACTGGGATTTATAAAAACTCTTTTTTTTTTTATAGTAACAAAAGCAGAAGAGGAGGTAACTGCGAGCCAAGAGGATGTTTTATATAGGTGCAAAGAAAAAAAAACGTAAGTATAATAAAACAATTTTGATTATCAGATAATAAAAACCAATTATCCCTATGAGCGTCAGCATTGGCAGCATGATGATCTACGCGGCAGTTAACAGTGAAACTGGTTTATGGTCTCGTCCACATTATTTCAGACTTTTTAATGCTTAAATAAAACAAGCATTGGTGGCCCAGTTGTAACGGACACGACTTACGAATTGTAGGTCGAAGGTTCGAACCCAGACAGGCATTTAACTTTGTGTAAATTATTTCATCACCACAAAACATCGTGAGGAAACCGGCATGTCAAGACATGTGACATCCATCAACCCGCACTCGGCCCGCGTGGTGGATTACGGCCCACTCCCTCTCACTGAGAGGAGGCCTGTGTCCCAGCAGTGGGAACATGATAGGCGGATTACGATGATGATGATAAAAAAAAAACAAATGAATTTAGTAGGGAATGATCGTGGGCTAAACGGCTTACTTTTTCTAAACACTAATAACTGTGTGCTTTCAAAATCAATCTCGTGTTTACATTCTCAACTTTGTGCCTTGTGCAATTGTATTTATTTTCATTCAAATCTTTGGCCCATTTTCATTGATTTGATGTTTAAGTAGTACATAATTTTTTACGATATAAGAAAAATGGTGGACGGACCCAAAAATATTAAACAATGCAACGCGACCTCTACCAGTGTTACAGTAACATGACAAGAATGCAACGTTGGTTGCAACAGTTCTCAAACCTAACAGTCGGTGCGGTCGTCGCGTGCCAATGCGGCTCGGCAGGAAGCGGAGCCGCTTGATGCGGACGTGCACGCCTGCAACACGCGCGTGTGCAGACACACGACAAATGTAATGTAGCATGCGTGCGAGGGATACGCATACATCCGGACATACACACATGTAATGCAACACAAGCATGCATGCATGCATGCAAACACAATTACATACAGTCAGTGTCAAAAATGTCAGCACAAACGGACCGTTCGAAATGATAGGAGTCATTGGGAAAATTTATCTTGACCTGAAGTGGTTAAAAATCTTGTTAGAATGACAAATATTTGCCGTTTACTGGGTGAACACCCCTTAGTCTTCGTTTTTATTAACGTCCCGAAATTTTTGTCGCTAACTGCACAATTACGTGTTGTGTAACATACATGGAGACACACGGACAAACATGTAGTGTAACACGCACACATGCATACAGATAGACGCAAGCACGCGATAGCGTACAAGCGGTAAATAAGCAAAATACATGTTCATGCTTATGCTATATTAGCCAAGATCAGATAATGTTGGAAGTCCCTTGGGAGATCTAACTAATTCATTATAGACAAAGGTGGAGTAGTCTTTTAGCATACCCTGATCATTACCTCGTTGCAGCAATACTCGATGCATGTTACAAATATTTGCTACAGACATTTAGTAGACAACAACTCACCGTCCTGGTCGTAGTCCACGTCGCGTGTGATGCCTAGTAGCTGGTTGCAGCGTTGCAGCGCGTGTTGCAGGTAGTCGGAGATTGCTTTGTGGTTGTCGAGTACTTCCTCTTCCGCGCGCTGCATCTCGTCGATCGCCTCGTGGAACGTGTACATCTCAGCTGACATGTCGCCCTCCTATGAAACAAGTTGAATTTTTTTTATAATGATTGCATCTTCTTGATCAAAATCTAATAATAATTAATGTATTCACTGACAGGTAACGCACAGCCTAAGTCATTGGGTAAAGAAGGTTGAAATTTTACACAAGAGTTCCTAATAAAACCAAAATCAGAGAGAAAATATACTCTTAGTTTGACGTTTTGGAAGCCATTGTTAGGCTTCTAAGTAATATAAATGAACTGTCGCACAATTAAATGATGCGGTGACTGCGTATATGTTTACCTCATTATCGAAAGATTCCTCAAAACAAAGTACGTGATATTTTAGATTGAATCAAAGAAGCTACTCACATTAAGCGACCGCAGCTGCGCTAAGTCGTGCGCGGGCTCCATGTCGACGTCGGCGAGCGGCTCGTCGGGGCGGCGCTGCGGGTCGGCCGTGCCGAGCTCCTTCACGCGGTCGGCGTAGCGCAGCGTGTTCAGCGAGTGCTCGCACGACGACATGGCCGGCGATATCATGGCGATCATACATGTGCGGGACTTGTCGCCGATGAAACTGTCGCGAAGTACTTGGGTTAGTTTGGAGACCCGGAATGGTAAATGATTTTGCCCCTTCATACCGAGCGCCCGGATACATTCTTTTAGTGCGAGCAGGGACTTGTTTATTTCTGCGCTTTCCATGCCTGTGGGAGAGAAAAAAACATTTACGTCACGTCAGCAGGTGGCGTATTTCCCTTTCCGTGTTCAACTGGCGACACCGGTCTCGCGAAATCAACACGCTTTTGTTTTACTACGGAATTCTACGAGCCCGTGTTCAATTCGCGTCAACTGAGCACGCTTTTGCGATCAAGCAACGTTAAAAGAAGTTTTACAACATAGTGTGCAATTGAATTGAACACGGTTTTTTAACCTGTGATATACCACTCAATAGACATAAAACCTATTTAGTCTAATATGATAAACACTTTTTTTTTCATCCTATGTCATCCTATGTCGACGGAGCCCCGCTTCGCGGGGCCCCTGTTTCTGTGTAAAGGGTTTAAAGTAACCTAACCAAACCGAACCTCGGGGTGCCCTTCGCTTGCCCTTGCATCCTATGGCATTAAACCTTACCCAGCGCCACTTGATCACAAAGGCGTGCTCAGTTGACGCGAATTGAACACGGACTCGTAGGATTCCGTAGTAAAACAAAAGCGTGTGGATTTCGCGAGACCGATGTCGCCTGTTGAACACGGAAAGGGAAATACGCCAGCAGGTGACTTATGAATAATTTTACCAACTTCACAGATTTTAAGATATCCAGTAATATTCAATTTGAATAATTACATTGCATTTTGGAATGAGAATCATATTAGTCTATCCTATGGAAAAACTCTTTTCCAGATTGGAAATATTTTTGAATAAGTAGTTGGATATTTTTTTTAAAGAATCATTAAAAATGTTAATTTGTTGTCAATTATAAAAACGAAATCTTATCAGCGGGGTATTTACCATATAAGTATTGAAATTTTGATACAATATTATGATACAACTGGTTTTCTATAATAACATACGAATAATTTCAACAAGTGGTCTAGATCATGTGCTGAATTCATGGTAAAGGTTTGCGAGTCGATTTCCGTTACACTCTGTATATTCTAGGCTTTTATACAGACAATTTTCTTCTCCAGATCCATTGTCATTGGTACAGTCAGCAACAAAAGTCGATTAACACTGTAATTTTTACATGTTATTAAATTGACAATATTTTTTTCAATAAACTGCTTTTTAGCTTTTCACATAATAGCAAAGAGTTTATATTCTAAAAATTATTCTTCTGCTGCAATTTTGTACAAATATTTTGCTCAATAACTAAGATTTAAAAAACTGAAGTGTTAATCGACTTTTGTTGCTGAACGTACGTGAGACTAGAACCCAGTAGACACAAGAGTACACAGTACGTACGCGTCTGCCGGTTGGCCGAGGAGGTGTCGGCGCCGCGCTCGTTGCCCGCGAGGTCGATGAGCGAGAACTTGCCGTGCACGCGGTGCATGCCGGGAGAGCGCACCACGATCTGGAACACGGCGTGCGAGCGGGACGAGTTCGAGTTCGCAGACGTCTGGAACGTTACACACATTATTATAAAAATATCGTCAAATAAACGTGTATAAGCACAGATATAGATATACCTAGATAACGCAAGAGCACATACTTCGCGTGCCAAAAATCGCACCAGTTTACGATCGAAAATCATAAGCCGCCACTTTCGCGCTCAGTCCTGCGTACTGCTGGTTGGGTGAGCGTGAATGAGAGAGCGCAAGCTTGTGACGTCATAGTAGGTAGTCAAAAAGTGGCACGCTTAGTTTTCATGCAGTTTGTGATACTTGCGTTATCTATTTATATCTATATCTGTGTGTATAAGCAACCCAACAGAAGACTGATGACCGATATGGCTTAAATGGCTCGAAAGTATATAAAATAACATAATAGAAAAATACTGCAGGATTAAAGATATCTTAGTATCCGTTGTTAAACTAACGCGGAGCCCATTACAGCTGATTTTCAACACAGTTGAAGAGTTTAGCGCGAACGACTAATATTATTATCCGCATAAAATCAGCACACTAGATTCAAATTGTTTTACATTAAATTGTCCATATATAGCTTTAAACTGTATGGGCTGTACTTACATCTTATCCAAAGTGAACAAAACTTATTATGAATGACACGGCCATCGGAACTTGCTGTATACGTGACAAATAAGCTACACTATTTCTCAAGATGGCAGAAAACTCGTTTGTACCTGTCCAGAAGTCCTGGCCGCGTTTCCATGCTGTATAAGCTTGAGCACCTCGTCCACGTTGTCGACGACCTTCTCCGTGAGTCCCACGATCTGCACCTGCTGCTTGCCATCCTCCAGCACGCGCAGCTTCGCCTTGTCCGCTAACAGATCAAACACCTGGCCACAACGGAAGAAATAAAGTTTAGTATAGATGAAAAGAAGACAGAAAAAACGTTTATTTTCGCACAGAAACACGTACAGTCAACAAAAGAGATAAGTATGCAGGATCGTCGGATATCACTGAAGTTTAGTAAGAAACCGATGGATGTTGTCGAATAAAATTTAATTTTATTAATAGAAAACAAACAGCTCTTTTATCAATTTAAATTTCAGTCGACAACATCCATCGGTTATAAAAAATACAAGTTTTGCTCGATTATCTACTTACTACTTTAAACAAAACAAATATATCATAGAAACCACGGCAATAATAGATATGTCAATTGAGATGTAGATGAAGATGACAAACCTGAAGAGTTTTCCTCTCAGAATCTCTCTATTCATGAGATAAAATATGTCTATGCAATCAGATTGCTACATCTTTCAGCAGACCTATCAATTACATGTGGTGCCACTACACATATAGCGTAGCTTCAAATCTTGGTAAAATCTTTCAAATTCATTGTAAAGTATATGATCAGTTGTGTTTACCTTGCCGGAGTATATTTCGAAGAAGGACGCGGACACTATGAGGTTGAGCGGCTTGTACTTGGGCGACTTGAGGAACGCGAACACATCCCGCGCCGCCATCGCGTAGATACCCTTCTTGCAGTCTTGAGTTTTGCCCTGGAACACAATATGACAATAACAATAAACGTAAGCATGGTGTCATTGGACGTCCCACTGCTGGGAAACGGCCACTCCCAAATCCTTCCTGGAACTGTTTTCCCGCGCCACTTCGAACGGAGATGGACGGCGCTTTGAGCCGGCCCAGCAAGAGATGGCAGGACGACCAGGGGCCGTATTACGAAGTAGTAATGCCATCATGATTCTAGTGCGAAAAAGGGATAGTGCTATGGGTCATGTATAGTTCCGTCTCTCTCTTACACTGGAATCATGATGGCATTAAGCCGTCATAATACGGCACCTGGACGCGTATCGCGGCGGATGGTTTGATGTGGTGCGGGAAAAGGATCAATTTTTCATAGAAATATTATGAACTATTATTTAGAAATATTAATTACTGTAGAAATATTATTGGATGAGTGACGAAATTGAATTTCTAGTCGAGTGCATCTTACGGTCTCGTTAGGAATCTTACTGATTGAATTTTTTTATGTTTTTCACCACGATATTACCTGCATAGATATTCACAACCGTTGGATACGCTTCCGTGCCGAATCGAACATCAATCATTGTTATCAAAAGGGTCTTCTAAAGGCAGTTCACAAATCCAAAACCTGGAAACTCATATTTTATTTATGATTTATCGTAATATTACCTGGAAGTCGCCACCCATGGTATGCGTCTTGCCGGAGCCGGTTTGCCCGTACGCGAAGCACGTCGCCATGCCGCCATCGAATATCGTCTGCACTAATGGCTTTGCCGTGTATCTGCAAATATGAAACAATGATTTAATATCTTTTTCAGAGCACGACCGCCTGCTCCGTCAAACTTAACTATCGTAAAGCCATATGATGGTCATTGCAAGCCTGGCTTTAAGGATTGTATGAAGGTTGACCGAGCTCGGCCTAACCATCTGACTTCCATAACCCAGTTGCTGGGTAATACGATACCCCTTGGCAAGGTTGGTTGTTAGACTTTCGGGCTTCTGACTACCCGTAAAGACTGTCAAAAATCCACGAATAACAGCCGGGACTAATGTGCTTACCGAGCAAGGAGGGGTTTCGGTATGTAAAGGTCACATCCGCGGATCGACCGCAGCATGCGTAGCTTAACCTGATCGATCGACCCGTGCGGCTATTATTACTTAGCTACGAGCCTTTTAATATACTGTTTGTGTCATACTATGTAGTTTGTTTGTATAATGTGAGAGTCCCAATAAATACTTTTTATGTATTTCTGTCTAGTTGCACGCAGCTGCAATACTAACTTGTAAACAACTTCGTTGGTGCAGGTGTCGTCGAAGGCGTAGTCGAAGCGGAACTTTTGGTTCTCGAGGTACTTCGTGAGGTCCACCTTGTTCTTCGGCTCGTGAACTATCATCTGGTCCTTTGTGGGCACGCTGATTACGTCCACCTGGAACGTATAGCGTGGATATATTTGTTAAACCAAGAAACAGAGTTCATTATCATTTCACTATCTCTGGTGCAAGACTGGTTTCGAGATATCAGATTGTGAAGAGCTCATGAATTTGACGTGCTAACTGATAGGTTATAAGAGCGACCAAAGCTAGTAGAGGTATTGAATACTAGTGTAAAGCTACCAGATTCCTACAAATTATGGGGTTTATTTATAAACGATGTTTAAAGTTCAGTGACGTTTAAACGTCAAAAATGTATGGCTAAACAGTCGCTAATCACTACTTAACTTTAAGCAGGGTTTATGAATAAAGGGAAATTGCCCAGATTTATTCAACATTTCTGATTGTTTGTATCTAAACGGACTGCAAAAACAGCTTTAATCACAGAAAGTATTAAGAAACAGACAAAATTTGGTAGGGCTTGAAAAGTTCACTAGAAAACCAGAGTTATACAGCATCTGTCTGGCATTACTGCTGAAATGGACCATTATGGCGCAGCCGTGAGGCGCACACTATTTATTTTATTATTTATGTACACACAGTAAAATACATAGGGGATATGACATAATTATAACTTGGGTACAAAGGTACTGCTTATTTCTTAAGAAATTTCTTCCAGCAGACCTGCAAAAGGAGACGTAAAAAAGAAATGTAGACAATAAGAAAACAAGGAGAGAAAAATATATGTCTGTCTGTCATTACGTTTTTAAAGCATTTCACTTTTTTATTATTGTGTATTTCGTGTTTCACGACCTTTTTTACTATGAAATAAATGTTATTCTTTCTTTCTCTTTCATGACAAAACCATAATATTTAATATTGCTATTTATGTAAATATTGACACAAACCTCCTTCTTCCCGATCTCCTTCTTATTAAGCGGCCTCTTCCTCACGCACACGGTGATCTGATGGTCTTCCACGGGCTCGTTGCCGGTGAGCGGCCGGAACTCGATGCTGTTCGTGTACTCGCGGATCATGGCTAGGAACTCCCAGTTCGGGTTGCCGGGGTCCATGTTCATTAGGGCTTCCTGGAGTTGAATTATAACATTCGAGTTAATGGTCTTAATGTTATTGAGGATCAATGAATGAATAAATGAATTGCACCGATCCCAGCGTGGTTAAACCAGACTCGATTAATCGAATGAACCCCAAGATTCGCACTAGCTCCTGTAGCGTCATGTTCATGGTGCTACAGCGACCATTGCATATCAAGGAATAGACCAGGGGGCGCGGTAATGGATTTTAAATAAAATATCATATGACAGTTCTTGCAAAACCGCAGCTCCCTATTTCATGTCCCGAGTTGCAGTATGACAACTTGGGACCGGTCCTATCCCACTTAATACGTACGGTACCTTTACCTGCACGTCACTGCATAAAAGAAATTCTGGCTTTAACCCGTATTAAAGATACGGACAACTTCTATTGCGTCACAAGTGCCTTTTTTCACAAAATATAATATTCAATAGCTAGAATTTTATATTGTGCAAGCCGTGTACGACTGGTGGGTTTCCCATCGGCCTTCCATACAAAGTTTCATCCCTTTACGGATAGAATTTCCAAAAATCTTTGAAAAGATCTCTTGACAAAAATGTCATGCTTATGCCTAGCGGTTTAGGCTGTGCATCAGTGAATAAATGAATTTAAGAATGTTATTAAGTATAGTAAAAGTGCGCAGTGCTGTACACCCCCAACCTATTTCAAGTTAAACAAATATCAACTTTATTTCAATGAAATTTAAGTTGATTTCAGAGTGACTAGCACTTTTGAAAAAAATATCTTATCTTATTTATTAAAAATGTTTGAAGTTGTAGCGTAAACTGAACTTTATTGTGTTGGAATTAAAGTTATTTTTCATTAATTCATATTTGTTTACATTTTTGGCAAATAAATCGCGAATGCAGATTAGAAGTTATTTCTGTTACCTTCTCCTCCTTAAGCTCGGCCTGCCGCTGCCGCCGCTTCTCGCGGTTCTCCTTGAGCCGCTCCACCTCCTTGACGACGTTGGAGCGCCGCACGGCGCCCGAGGCGACGGCGTGCGGCACGGACACGGTGCTGGACACGCCGCCCGGCCGCGCCGCGCCCACGCCGCCCGCCACGCTGTTCGCTGTGAACTGCGGGGAGGTGTGCTGTGAGAACGTGGGACTAATGCGGGATTTGCTGCTTCTTCTTAGGTGAATCAGTGACTTAGGTGAATCAATGATTCCATTTCTATAACTTTACATATGCGTCGACCAGAATTCGGCCACCTCGACAACGTTAGTAGTTGCATAGCAAAGGTCTTTTTTTTTCATAGTGTAGATGTTATTATAGAATGTAAAAATCATGGCTGAAGACATTTTTCGTAGCTTTGGGCTTCCCTTAATCTCAAAGTAGCTTTAAAGAAATTCTATGGAAGCTGATATTGTCAGTTTTTTTTTGTCTTGGTTGTGGCGCACGATTGAACTGATGCATACAGGCAGAGGACACTTGAACAAAGAATCGATGTCCAAAAGTGCCACGTTGCCGACATATTTGGAGGTTATATCTCATTTTACCTTGTCATTTTCTGAGGTGCCCTTTACAAATACAGGGGAAGAGCCGACCCAAACACTAATATTTAACTTATTTAGGAAAAACGAAAATTTTGTCAGCCTAGGGTCATTTAGGAACAGTCACATGTGGTGTATATTTCAGTTTCACAATACGCCGCAACATTTTCTTTTTCTTTTTTAATGTCTATTTTTTTCTTAACTTTATTTTCCAGATTTTTGTTTCTTTTAGTAACTCTACCCATTATTCCACGAAATGGTGTAACTGGTGACTTATGCCCATCGCGAAAGCATCCTTTTCCTTTCTGAAACCTGCTTGAACATTTCCCACACATACCTTATAGTAATAACAATAATTTTATTTCAGAAATCTATTTGTCAGTAAAGAAAACAAGGGTTATAGGATACTATACACAAACTACAGTACCAAGATGAAGGAATGATTAAGTACATGTGGAATATAGGATAGGACAGAAGGAACCTCTTTAAGATTATGCATCCTCCGCTGCAGATGAGGCATGTAGGGCGACTGCTGCTGCGGACCCTGCGGCACTGACGCAGCGCTCGGCGTACTGCCGGCGCGCGACCGGCCGCCTGACGGGGGCGGCTGGAAGGGACGGTGACGGACGTGGGTAGGAGAGGAGTAGGACAAGGGTGTGTGTAAATGGATACGTATGGTATGCTCTACATTGAAGGTCAAAAGCCAAACAGATTTAAATGTTACAGATGAAAGGGAAGTTACCATGGATATTCCTAATGTTACAGTAAATGCGAAAATTATACCAGATTCCACAGCCGCAGAAAATTAATCGGGTACAACTTGATCCTACGATATTGTGTTCTATGGTTTTGTCTACCTCAGAATTCGATATTAGGAGAAGCAGGATAGCGCAAGACTGAATATAGAAGTAGTAGTGAGGAAAATGATATCCACTTCCAATTTTGGTCTTTTAACGGAAGCGAAAACTCCTTGAGTTGTAATATTTCGTGGTGCAATTCCCTGGGTGCGCAAAAGCCTTGGCTTCGGCTTCAGGTCCCATCACATATGGGGAAGCACCGCATGTAAGCACCGAAGCTAACTCTCCTGGCGGTCTCTTCTGGAAAAATCTCAACGTAAAAAGTTAGGTAAAGTGAGTTGTGAATAGTGTCAATCAGAGGGGCAATTTTAAGAACGTTCACACATTCTGATCTAAGTCTCAATCTGTCAAAAATACCTCCAATTCCCCTACATTTTTGACAAGTTTTTGACATTGATAGTCGCCGAGATGAGATTGTGACTAGATTTTGAATGTTTTTAATTACGGGAATTGGCCTTCTGGTGTGAATAGTGCGAATAGCTGTGAATAGTGTCAATTAGGCTCACATCAAACTCACTTCACCTAAGTTTTCATGGTGAGATTTTACAGAATAGGCAGGCTGGTTAGTTTGTTACGGGATAGATGATGTGACATGAAGCTGTCCTCTCACCTGCTGCGTAATTCTAGTGTTGGTAACCGTGGCCTGTGGCGGCTGCACCGGCGGCGGCACGTTTTCAGCACCGCGCCGGCCGGTCGTGTCGCCGCCGTGTCCGTTCGTGTACGCGCCGGCCGCGTTCGACAACCGCATCTGGTTGTTGCGTGTCACCCGGGACGACGGCGCTGTTAACAATGACATGGAATATGACAAAATTGTTGAATATGAACCGGAGGAGACCCTGATATTATACTAACACACATGCAATGGCAAACGATGGCAATGCTTTTAATTTTGACAGGGCAGAGTAGACGAGTTTTTAAAACCTATGAACCAATGGATGTCAATACGATAGGCATTGCGGTCAATTGCCATTTTATGTGTGTTACGAAATTACCCCGAGGACAAGGTTATGTAGGTTAAAGTAGAGCAAGCGAACTCCAACATAAAGATTCTGAACTAATAATAAAACTCAAAAGATTCTACCGGAATACTGCTGAAGATCTTAGCTAATTTTAAAATCAGGATTTAGAGTAGGTACCCTGATTTTAGTGCTAGCTCAAGAATAAATGACGTCTTCCGCTAACATACAAAGAACTCTACCATAAGACGTTCTACGGTGGCATCTATAATTTTACTACATTAATACTACTTTTTTTCTCAGCAAGATTTTAAAACAACGTTGTTCATAATATTGCAGGTGAATAATCCTTAAAAGAAAGCCTCGCTATGACTTAAGGCTCGAAATATTGCGTTAATGGCATTTTCGTTTCGCCCACGTTTTCATAAATGGTATGCAGATATTTCGCATACAATACAAATGGCTTGTGATATGCAAAACTATAGAAATGTGTGTTAATCCTTAGCCTGTTTCGATGTTTAGTATAGGATGATACGCAAGAAAACCTTGTGTCATAATATTTTACAAGGCTCCATGCTAAATAAATCAGAAACTCGTCCAAAATCTACTTCGGATACGCTTAGTTTTTAATATTTAACAACGCTATTAATAGGCTATATCTCAAGCCTTAAATGTAGCTCATAAAATTTGAAGTCACGCAATTTTCGACGAAAACGTCGTAAGCAAAAACATCCGTCATGTAAAGACATTTCTTTGTCTATATTCGTCCATACAATGCCTAGCGTGTCTGTGAATCACACTGACGTAATACTTAAATCTAGACGACTCCGGAGGAAAAGAAAATGTCCAAAAATGTGCAAAAAGCGTAACGTTATGAGAACTAGGAACGCAATAAAGGTGCGATATGAACAGGCCTTACGTGACTTCGTCTTTTGTTCCTCCTCCAACGCCTCTTCAGCGGGCGTTTCAGATTTCTCAAAAGCCTCCATCGGCTCATTGTTTCCCGTCGAATCGGCGACGCGCCTTCGACATCTCAACCAGGAACAGCACATTTTTGGCGGTATTTTGTTTATTTGTTTATCTCATTCGTCTATTACATGATATGTGCTGCTCTGATAGACTGATTGTGCGGAATGAGTTCAGTTTGCGTTGGCGCAAGGCAATCCTGCGCCGCCCGCCATATTAGGATCTCTTTCCGTAGTCAAGGCAATGAACCGTGACGCATGCGCCCGGCACGGCCACGCGTGAAGGTGAAAACATATATCCACCTTATTGGTAAACGAAATAGTTCACATGCTATTTAAATCGACATTTGCATCAAAAGTGGTCGTAATCGGTAACCCGGTAAGGTATAAAAGGCGCGCAGAGTCTTTTCATTTGAATGTAGCGTATCATCCGTTATAAAACTGAGCACTGGTGGATTTTCAATCAATGGTTT
This sequence comes from Amphipoea oculea, assembly GCA_945859645.1. NCBI lineage: Eukaryota > Metazoa > Arthropoda > Insecta > Lepidoptera > Noctuidae > Amphipoea > Amphipoea oculea. The sequence goes on from OX243862.1 coordinate 2,978,712, forward strand.
CTCCGTTTATGATGATTGATGACCGCCAAATTTATATCACTTCTAATAAATAAGACATCTTTTTTTTTTCAATGACAATTTTAGAGATGCAACAATGTAATGTCTACAACAAACACCACAATAGCTTAGACCACAATAGCTTAGATATCTCCACTAGATACTGAGAAAAAACAATTTGAACTTAACTCGCAAAGAAGACAACACACAAAACCGCAAATCTTCAAAGTAACGGTAAACTTTCAAACAAAATATTTCCCGCGATTATCGTATAATCAAGCAGCCACAACAAAAACCAATTTACTGTTAATACTCAAGAACTAGGCGACCAGCCACCTAGTATGGTAGAAAAACCTATGCAAGCTAGCCAGCGGCTTACGATGTACTGCCATGAAAAACTACTCGATACCGACAGATCGATTACTTCATTCTTACTTCTGTCAATCCATTGGACAATCGACTAAAATTGGAAAATAATAGGCCCCATTATTGTCCCCACGTCTAATGAAACATTTACTGTGTAGCGACGTCATGTGCTTTTGTATGGCTAATCGATAGTTCTGACTTGTGACAGTTAAGGGTTGTGAACTTGGCAGTGGGGTGTCAGGAAGGGTGAATAAGTTCCGTAGTTACGAATATATTCGGGGTTGAACTTGAAATTTTGTTTGCAACAGCTGTGCATTTTCCTTTGTTGGGCGCCAAAGGGATGGCAAAACACAGTCGACCAATGAAGTTTGGTAAGTAAAATAAAAACGAAAGCTGTATTACAAGCTTTTTGCTATGATATGTTTTCTAAATAATATGTCAACTACCCACGATACTAATTACTTCAAAGTAACGCCTAACTACGAATAGTAATTTAGCAAAACGACTGTAATTAGCCGTAAAAACTGAATGAGCTAATCCAATCTAAAAGCCCACCTGGGCATTTTGCTCAAATGCTGTTTTTGCTCAACTATAGGACACGCGAATTAAACAAAATACGCTAAACACGAGACAATTCCTTACACATTCACATAAACTTTACATTTTGCATATGAAACAGATTACTTATACATTTTAAGAAAATTTACTTTTAACTAAATGGTTGTTATGGCCTCAGCATATACCACATGTTCTTCAAAAATGTAGCTTGCATAATTACAATTTCATGCTGCATGCTAAGTATAGAATTTTTGTCTTAACGAATTTGAAGTTTGAACACACTAAAACATTTCTTTATTACACAGCTAAACTTCCATGCACTCTTGCAACGTTTTGAAACTCAACTGATTAGCGAAAATTTCGTGCATCAATATTATGATCTGGGTCATGGATTCGCATAACCTCTTAGCAGGTTACCTCCTTGCTTAGATCTTCATCAACCTACTTTCGAAAACTTCCCTCTACATCATGTTTCATTACCTTCACTCAGTCATCGGGTACATTCCCTTTTTCCACACACATACGACTTCCTTAAATAATGTTATTGCGCAAAACTCCAAAATTTCGCAGTCGTACAGCTGTTAATATAACAATACGGTCGCCTAACAACGGCATAACGTCAACTGCCACATGCCGTAACCTGTAGAATATTGTACCTTTGCCTGAATATGGAGCGAAATAAAATAAAAAACACTGGCGCATAACAACGGTTCTCTTGACAACGGGAAGTTGCATTGATCAATTGGGATTTGCTTCCACATTGCATATTTTGAAGCTAGCTGTTGCCAACGAATTCGCTCGAGTGGATTTTGGGACTGTGTGTGTATAGCGGCCAGTGCGCGAGTTAGCAATGTGACATTTTGAAAAGTATATCAAGATCAGTTACATTTAAACCTCGAAACTCAGACGAAAACAGTATTAGACTAGATCACTAGATGATCGTTCACTCAACATAGATCTTTTTGAACGAAGTGAACTCTCTTAAAACGCGGAAAGGTTTCCAATACATGTGACGAGAAAGACTCGCGATAAGGAAATGGGGAAATTGACTCTTCAAAAAGTTCTGAAACCTGTTTCGGTTTCTACCCATCTCTAACCAAAAGACCGAGAACATCCAACAAACAGGGACCTGATTTTTCGCAGAGAGTTAACCAGCGCCATTGCGAAATACATCTAATATAATTTAATTTATTGTTTACTAACATTAAACATATTAATATCAGGCGATATAACCTGTGGTTATTAGTTTACGAGCCGACACGCGTAATGTTCACGGTAGCTGCCCATAAAAGTTGCTATCAACACGAACTTTTACAATTATAGTAATTTTCACCCAGAAACGAGTATTTGTTTTCATATGAGGGCTCTAACTGCTGTATATATTTACAGTTTTGTAAACAGTACCCCATATAGAATTTTAAAGCTTCCATAAAACCAAAACAAGATACCTATTAGTAGAGAGAAAGAAATCTATGAATGCATTAACACAATCGATAATGCGTCCATGGTAATAAAAAAAATTAAACGTTTCCGAGGCGATTGGAACGTAGGTTTAGGTAGACTGGTCCAGCACCCTAATTGCGTAACACACTATTAATCGGAATCTGAATATATTGAAGCACATTGGAATCTGAATATATTGAAGCACATTGCTAATCCATTGCTTCATAAGTTCGAAAAATTTGTCTGCTCAACACGTAAATAACGCAATGAGTGTTGTTGAACTGTCAAAATGAAACCGATTCCGATTCATAATGTATTACGCAATTGCCCCGCAGGTTGAGGTTAGCCATATCATCAAGTAGATGAGCTGTTGAAACATATCCAGATCCAGTATGATCGGTTAGCAACACAGTCCTTGGACCGCCAATATTAAAATCGTGTTCAGAACCACACAATCCTTAAATAAACCAGGCTTACAACCTGATACGGCCCCCTTCCCTTTAAATAATCGGGATTTCCTAGTCTACATCGTTGTTTGCGTTATCAACGGACTTTATCGGCCACGCGTGCTTGATACTAAGTTCGATAACTAAGCAACGTATGTAATGTTTTTCTACATGAAACGTGAAGACGACTTATGTAATGATTTGCGGAAGAACGGAAATAAGTAGCCGTCGTTAGTGGAAACCGCTTTGTAACATGACAGCCTGTCAATGGCCGCAGAGAAATGAAGTTCTTTTAGAAACCGCTACTGGAGAATTGCTGGGTAATGACACTATCACAACGTGAACACAATGCTTTGAATAATATCAGGATAGATGCAATCCCGAGCAATGCATGGGAAAATGAGCTTTCCGAATCATGGCTATTCTAAATTGAAAATCTCGTGGGATTTCGTGCGTTTTTTAGAGTCACTTTCTTATAACGGTTGTAATTGTAAGATAGCTCATGAGGATACCTGTACCCAAAGACAGTTGTCAAGACTTTTCGAGCATCAGATTTTTGACTGATCTGTAGTCTGTAACGTCGACTATTTCTGTTGTGCTCGTGATGTGATTATAAATTATTTTGTTTTTTATGTTTCCTTCTTATTAAAATTAATTCTCTTTTTTGTATGCATGTGTTTCTGTGACAAATAAACCTATCTTTCTTTCTAACGTCACCAGCCTAGCCTTTTCCCAACTATGTTGGGGTCGGATTCCAGTCTAATCGGATGCAGCTGAGTACCAGTACTTTACATGGAGCGACTGCCTATCTGACCTCCACAACCCAGTTACTGGGTGATACGAAACCCCTTGGTAAGACTGGTTGCCAGACTTTCGGGCTTCTGACGACCCGTAACGATCTTTCTTTCTAACGTATGCTCTATGATAATTTTCCCACAAGAAAATGCTAAAACCAGATAGATTTAGTTTTCTAGACGTTGCAAAAGGATCACCCACGCTTTACACTTATCTCTCACGCGTTAATTAGAACGGGAAGCGGTGCCAATAACGCTATTTACGAGTAGTCCACCCACAGGTTAAGTGACCAGCTGAGTTCATTGTGAACGATGAGTGCAGTTTAAATATTGCACTAAGTATTGTCTACAATTCCAGATCATTATGATTCCCTTCAAATCCTTCGGTATCTTCTTTTCTAGTCGATAGTAAATTATTAAATGAGTTGGGCCCAGTTACTACTGTAGATGGTCACGCCAATCGCGGCATTAGTGGCGTTTTTAGGTCCTCAGAAGTGCATGTGTATGGACACTTTAGACAAGCCAACTTCGGCTGGACAAATAGTATAAGGACTCAAGGAAGCTTGTTATAATTTGTAAGGTCAAACGTTTTGCCCAAAAAGGTTTCATAAGCATCATCCAGGCTGGCCGAAAAGACTTACGAAATCGCTAAACGATAGCTTCTAAAACTGCAACCCTGCGACCCTTCGGTTGAAGTGTTCGGAGACGCTAACAGGCCACTTGCAACATAATAAATATTTGCCAATTACCGTCATGTCAAGCCGCATTATTCAATTGCTCCTAAACGAGTTATAAACAACATAATTCAAATGACCTGAAGACATGAAGACTAGGTGCAACGAATCGGATTAGAGAATGACCGAGCAAGCAAAATTTTGATTAACCCAATGATGGATCACACGACCTTTGTAACCGTAAAAAAAAATCGTTCACTTAAGACTTGCATTAAGTAAAACCCTCACAATTTTCAATTGATCTCAAGTTAAATTAGTCAAAACAGTCCGAATACATTGGTCAGAGCTTTCTCTCCTTCTGCAAAACTGATACCAACTTCGAATGGGTAACATTTTTGGACACCGCAACTTCTGAAATGGTAAACTTTCCCTTTTCTTAAAAAAGGAGATGGTCTCAAAGGATAAAGTTACTTGCCAGAATCACTTTTCGTCTGATGGTAGACAAAGACCTCATCTTAGTCTAATCACACGATCAAGTAATAGCATGCCTAGATTACATCCGTATAACTTATGCCTTGAAGACATTGGAGCTACAGCTAAAAACTTTGTTATTATTTGAAAAGGGGAAACACTCATATCAAAGACAATATCCGAACGTGTATTAAAAATCAATAAAATATTAATGTGCTTAACCGACATGGCAGGGGTCGCGAACGCGACTGTTTTGCGGGTCGTTACCCAGCGCCTACGCAAATGAATCACGGTGCGATAATCTTTAATTTATAATAACATTCATAAACAATGTGTCTTGTAAAGAAATCATTGCATGTGGGATGGGGAATAAAAAGATTCGGTGATCAATGAACTTTATTGCGTTTCTAGATTCAATTAGGAAGTTCAGATTTTTGGAAGAGAAGTTGTGTAAAACTTTTTGGTTTAGGTATAGCGTGTACTTCTGAAGTAAATACTATTATTGAAAACGTTTCGAATAGTTTCTATTGTAGTAAAACTACGGCCACAGTTCAAATCTCAACTTGAGGCAAACCGCAGTTGGTGATATGATAGACATGAACGAATTTTAAATTTGAGTTGTGTAACTCAAAACAGAAAAAACTTTGAATTAATCAACTTTAGTCTTTCAGGATGTATTATGATCAGTTGATCACACAGATATAAATTCTGGCATTGTCATTTAGAAGTTTTAATTAAGTCCCTAATGAGTTTGAATGAGCAGGGTGGGTTTAATATACACAGAGAGAGAAACTCCGGGTATCAAAATTCAGAAAGTTTAAAGAACGAATCTTCCAATATCACACAAGGTACAAAGTTTTTTTATTAGATCAGTTCAAAACAAAGATATTTTGAACTATTGATCCGTATCAGGCCTTGCATGAAAAATGTATCGTTTGAAGAGCTGTCGTCACATCCACACATCGGAAATAGGTGAGTACCTACTCATTTATTAATCAGCTTATTTACTTAAAACGATCGACATGATAAAGGTAAAGTTTATTTATAGCTCAGCCTTTATCCCCCAGAAGGTCGTTCAGAAACCAAACTTGGCAATGTCAACAGCTTCAATGATTAACATAATAACACTCCAGCCGCGACTTTCCGAAAAGGGAAACTTTCCGTCTATAGATAGCACCATCAGTATGCGACACTTGCAACTCAGAATCAATTCCCGGGACACCCCACACTTCACAACCAAATACAACCTTAACACAATGCATTTAGGATTAGTATTGCACAAACACCATCACAGACAGACAAGGGGGTTGAACTTACGGCCTACGGTCGCCCGCCGCGCCTGAAGATTCGGCTGAACGCATCGCTCGTACAAAACTGGCATATCGATGAAAAATATATAACAATAAAAATAGTTGAATTTCCAACCCAAGGTCAGGTTAACAGCACTATTGTGTGTAATCCATTTGTGTGATTGGTTAAGTTTGAATTTGGAACACCGGTGCCAGCCAGTGTTGTGGTACACGGCCGGTCGCGCACTGTCCGCGCGCCAGTGCTCCGGCCCACACTTATAGCGATGGAACTAACGGAGTCACGTTGACCGCCCCATGTAAAATTCATACAACCCCGAAATAAGCGGCTTAATAGCGACACGCCACCACCATGTGTTATTAATATGAAGATAAACAAAGAAAATGCTATATACGTCACTTAGGAAGCCATATGTTAGGTCTGAACTTCCTGCGGCGGAAGAAACTGGGGAAATAGCACTTGATAAAGGCAAAGGTCAAGTCCAGAATAGCTTTGTATGACATAAAGTTACGACGACCTCTGCAACAATAACCTCACGTTCTTGGGTGATATCTAGATGCTCTCAATCTGTCGTATAGAAAGCTTTCCGCTATAAAAGGGTTTACTTAAGGCTCGAGACGTGCTCCGTATTTCATCAGGCAGCTATTTCAGTGCGCTTCGAATTCTAAGAGGGCTCTTAATAAAAGGTCAGAGTTTGGTAATCGATGTGGAAAATTAGAGGGTTTTTAAATCATATTTTATATTTTCTTTTATTTACACTTATACATATAATATTGATCGGTCTGGATCGAAAACTTTTACTTTATGACCAAAAATACTTTTCCTCTATTTAGACGGTTTTGAATAGCCTTGGTCCTTTGGAAACCTACAAGATATTTCTCTAAACTGATTTTGATGGTGAAAGTAATTCGGAAGAGGTTCACATCAAACCGCTTTTGACATAACATACCACCACATAAATGACATACTAGGCCTAAACAAACTAGTCGTACAATGACACCAAACCGTATCTACAAAATCATTAAAAGCCAGTGCAATGCACTTGTCAGTGGCATTCTCATGCGAGGTGGGAGCGATAAATATATTATAACACGTCCACTAATTGTGTGAACCACCACCGGCGCCCGACATAACTGCATAGGCATAGCACGCCATTGTACCGGCTGACGCTAATTGTGAAATTAATTAACGAAGAATTCTCGGATTTGGATGAATGATGACTCTATTTTATTTGCGACACGACTTTTATAAATGGTTACGAGATCGTGACGTTTTCGAAATTGTCAGACAAATTGCTACCAGTAAATGGCAGATGCACGTCAATAATGGAGCATTTGCATGCAATTTGGCTGTTGAGATTTCTTCCGAGACCCATCACACGATATTGCTGTGATTGATGGTGTATCGGATGAATAAAACTTGTTTCCATTTGTATCGGAAGAAAGTAATGCATTATGCAATGAAAAGATGGCTGAGATTTGCTCATACTACGGATATTCAAAATCACGAAACAAAAGTGCTAGAAAATAATGAATATCTTCCTTACTACTGTATATTTCATACTAGTTTAAGGGCAGGTATTTCAAATATTACTAAGTCTAGTAAGAAGGTTTCATGACTAAAGAAAATGTTAAAAGGAATTGATGTATCCGATGAAGCTGGCAGGCTAGTAAACCAAAGACAAAACATCCACGGTGTCGCTGTCGCCAGTCGTCTTTATTGCCGTTTATCTCGCAATTCATGTTGGTAACGAAGGACCACAGGCCTAGCAAAGTGTGCCACTTTTGTGCATTATGCATTACCCAAGGCAGCGTAAAACGCGGGGACATTATTATAACCCGGGCAGTATAAGTATTCCTAGATTTGGTTAGGTCCCTTTTATAGTTCTCTCTAGACGTCATTGCTGAACTTAAACCCAACAACGCCCAAAAAGTTTGTATTCTAATCGCTCACACAATCATGAAAGGTATGAATACCAAAGTAGTTTTTAATGGCAAACTTCAATCAAAGCTGAATGAGAATGATCCTATCTGCATGATTACGAGGCTGGTACACAAAGTCGGTCAACAACGCGTTACAATTACACTAACGGCCTTCGCGGGAGCACAATGTCAAGAGCGGTAAAGTTTTGACAATGACCCTACCTGGTTCAAGTGTTACTGTTTAAATTAATTAAGGTATAATGATAACTACAATTAAAAGTTATAATGTGCTAGAAACTGACGAGTCTGGTGCATGTTTATGATAATATCTGACATCAGCAAAGGAAATTAATACAGATGATGCAGGTACTACTAATGGTTTAGGATCATTCTTCGATAAAAATACAGCAAAGTGATTCAGATTAGCTTGGAAACTAAACTTCGTATACCAAGCCAATACTAGGTAGACGGCCAATGGAAAATTGGCGCGTACAATATTTAACAATACATTTTTTTAAACACTTTTCTTGTGGGACCCCCTCGAACATTAACTTAATTTTATTTTTATTTTATCTTGTTATAGCGGTCATAGTAGTAAACGTTCCGTGAAAATCAGGTGTCTACCTACCTAGTACCTATTACGGTTCAAAAGATACAACCCTGTGACAGAAAGACGGACGGAAGAACTGCGGAGCCTTAGCAAAAGAGCCGCATTGGCACCCTCTGGATAGGAACCCAGAAATGTAAAAATGGCTCCTCGTCAATCATTTATGGAAAGGAAAATCATATCCATTGCTCGTGCTCTTATTGCTCATCATCCGTTTGAGGATATTACAGACAAATTATTTGTTTCCAGACGAAATAAAAGAACAAAATAATAAAACTGCAATGACCACTTCTCAAGTGGGACAGTCAATTGGTACATTTCAGATCACGTCAGCTGCCAAATAAATCTTGCGCAATCGATTGACGCAACTCGGGGGTATGTGAGCTGGCACGCGATTGGGGTGACCATAATTTTCTACTCATTAGACGGCCAGTGAACTTAATATTTTATGCTATAGTAATAGGTTTACAGGTGGAGAGTGTAGGTCAGGTTCGGGCAAGGACGCGCCGAATATGGAATGAAGTCTAACGAAAGATCGAATTTCGTGCGTCATCCATATTACTTATTTATTTTTCATTCCTTTAATCACGAAGACAGTTTATCGAATATTCCACTCCAAGTTTTATGTTGAAAACACAATGAATTCAGAGAGCTAGTATTTATGGTACATCTAAGTAAACTTAGCGACCTGTACAAAGTCTCCTTCGGCTCATCAAAATGCAACAATTACGAAATGTCAGCAGCCTTAGGCCTGGGGGAGACTAAGGATGCTTCTAAAGCTGAGGGGACCCAACTAACCCTCAGGGGTCTCTAAGGACAAGTGAATTTTGAACAAGACCGGAATAATAAAATCTCGGGACCGAAATTCGAAGTTACTCGGCGCTCATTAGCGAAATATGTAAATATATAGTCACCCTTGTAGACCAGAGTAATGTTGAACACGATAACATTAACGAGCATAATTATATTATTTACTAGCTTCCGCCCGCGACTTCGTCCGCGTGAAATTTCAAATTCAACATTTTTGGAAAAAAAAAATATTGCTCTTGAAGTCTTAGTACTCACAGCCGCAATAGAACTTTTGTAGTGCTGATACATTATCTAGTAACAATACAACACCGTTTGTTTAATTGTTATAAATTACACTTTTTTTTTTATTAGTGTAAAAGAACTTGGTATACAACAATATTCATAACTTTTAGGGCAATTGAATTATGGCCATGTTGTAGAAAGAATTTTTGTTGGAAATTACCTCCTTTATCTCCCTATTTCGTTTGATCCACGACTTTTTGACCACCCTATATATACAGTATTTACAGGGTGAAATTGAATTCATGGGCATCCTTTTAAGGGGTCATTGTACTCATCATTATGAACAACTTTTACTATGGGACCAAACCTGAAATCGCGAAAAAAAAGCAGCTCTTCCCTACATTTTGATGAGTTATGTAATCATAAATGCAAGGAACAGCTGATTTTTTTTCGCGATTTTAGGTTTAGTCCCATAGTAAAAGTTGTTCATAATGATGAGTACAATGACTCCTTAAAAGGATGCCCATGAATTTAATTTCACCCTGTAGATGGCAAAGATTTGGGCCACCAAGATCTAAAATACAGTCGTGCCAGCGACACGAAGAAGAAGTATACAGGTTGAAATTGAAAACATGCGACAAATCGAAATAGGAAATTGTACTCATCATTATGACCAACTTGTACTAAAAAAAATCATCTGTTTCCTACATTTCGACGTGTTATGCGAACATAAATGTAGGGAACAGCTGATTTCTTTTTCGCGATTTCAGGATTGGTCCCATAGTAAAAGTTGTTCATAATGATGAGTACAATCTCCCATTTCAATTTGTCGCATGTTTTCAATTTAACCCTGTATAGACTAGTACTATTTATACCGACACTATAACATTCATTACGTGGCAATAAGTGGCAAGCTGTAAATTCGTCCAACGTTGCACCTACTGCGTGTCTGGTACTAAACAATTCATACTTCGCTTCCTATTCAGATAACTGAAAACATTAAGAGCATGCGCACGATTGGCTTGAACACAGATAAGATGCATTACGTCAATGTAGTGAAAGGTATCTGGATTATGTTTGATAATGAAAATATAGATATAGATGGCAATAAGTAATTTAGTTAATGATAAGAGGTAAGTGTATTAGGATTCCACAAGGCTTCTGACATTTATGTGAATTATACTGACATTGTTAAGCAATGGCTATTGACGGCAGACCAATGCCTGGCCGTTGGCAAAGGCTTTGGGTCATCATCACCTTACAAATAAGATCTTTTCACCAACCCCTTTCCACCAACCTCTTGTCACCAACTTATTCAAACAAATATTGGATCAACTTTCCAGCACATGGAAGAAAACAGACGACTTTCCCATAATAATAATTATGATATCAGGACAAATAATTACAAAGCAGTCATATCAGTTAAAATAAATACTTTGTCCTACTAAAGCCAATGTGAATGTTTAATAATAACAAAAATAATTGCGCCCGCGCCGCAGGTGACACAATTATCAGTTCAATGACACTGTGAATATTAGGAACAAAGAGACTGGGTAAATAACTGCTGAAATTAACCTAGATATGAAATGCTATCTTTTAGATATATTTATTTAGCTGTACTTCGGAACAATGTTGTTTTCTGAAGGGAAATATTTAAATGAACCTCTAAAAACTGTGCGTTTCCAATGATTCACTTTTTTTTATTAATAGCTCGTAGCTATTGCGATTGCCACCAAATGTGAGAAAAGGCAAAAAAGTTAAAAAAAGGTTCAATTGATTAAAAAAAAAAAAGTTCACCCCGACCAAATGGTAGGTGGCCTAGGTTAGGTTACTTGGCTATTTAATATTTTTAGGACCACAAAATAGGAATTATTTGCGGTTCATAAAAAGGTTTGATACACACACATACATGCCATTTCTGAATATACGTACTAGTAACGTTGCTCCTTCAGGCGTTAAAAACTTCAAAAAGACTATAAAATTACTCCAAGCGGAATTCAACTGAATACGTGCGGATAAGAAAAGTCACGTACCTAGATGAGAGTTTACAACTCTCCGGGCATTCTAGAAATTGCTTCCGAATTTTTCCTGCTCCAATTCTTTTAACTTATACATATAATTATTTGGATTAATTTCTGAGACTATACGACCTGATTCGTTTTTATTACTTCAAGGTTAATTCCTGATATTTCCACGATGAGTTGGTACCCTAGTATACAGCCCACTCGGGGTCTATAAATTGCAAAAGTGCAATACAAGAGAGCTTGGGCTTAGAGCCGTAACCAATAAATAGTGATGAGCTTGGGACCATGGCCCATAAGGATTTAACCGAGGCTTTGTGACAGTATAACTTTCTACAGGTTTTATAGGTACAATTCAAGGATTCAGAAGATTTATCTGGGGGTGAAATTTCATTTATGGGCATTTGAAGTGGCAGACAGACACGGCTGGAAGGTGAATTCGCGGCAAAGATCGTCCGTTGGTCCTGTGCGCCTCATCTCTCTCCGGTCGTGTCGGATTGTTGCCGTCCCGTGTACCCGTCCCATCGAGGTATGAGAGTGAGGGAAGAGAGAGTACACCTGTGTGAGTGTGTGCGCATATACTTGTGCACTAAAATATCTCCCGTGCCGCAGGCTAGTCTCCGTCTCCGCTGAAATTGGCTGCCATGGTCGAAATTTGGTCTAGAGAACTATTATGTATTTATGGAAAATAGTTTGTTTTTTAAAAGAAGAACGGCTGGATCCATAGTTCTATTTCCCAATATCATATCAACACAAAAAGAACCTTTGTGACAATCATTTCGCGTGCCCCACCTGTAACAAATGAACCGCGACCGTTGAACCCGCCAGCCAGACACAGCGACGCTCATGCACAACGAATCAAACGTCAAAGTAGCTGTCTCACTCTGGCGTGATAAGGACGTGAGCACATAAAAGTGCTAGGTACTTATTATTTTTGTTGTGGATAGGGACGAAAATGCAGCATCATCAATTAAAATTTTACGCCAAGGAGCATTTAACAATTTTCTGTTAGTGTTGTGTGTAGGCGATCGTCGGACAATGTCGGTCGAGCGAGGATTTATCTTAGGTATTTAAACCTTGGGATTTGAACCTATCCCAAAAGAAGAAATTTCATCCGTGTAAATAAAGGATCAAGGGCCGAGGACCAGGACAAAATATTTTTTTTTTTCACTAAATTCTATAAATTATGAAGGCAGGTCAGTCATGCAGAATAAAATAAATGTATATATATTAGGTCCTTACATATGAAATTGGCGTTTTTCGTACTGGCCACTTTAATCACGAATTTCTCCTCTTTGGTAAGGAATTCCAAATTCAAATTTGTACAGCTATTTACTCATGTATTTGTGCTTCGATGACCGTCATTCATTTGTTTTTTTTCTTCTGTTTTTTCTGTTTGCGTCACTCATTTTACAAAATGGAAAATTTAAAATATCGCATTATTTACGAGTACGAGTTCCGCCGTGGCACTAGTGCTGCGGAAACGACTCGAAGGGTGAATGATGTGTATGGCAGTCATGTTGCAAAAGAAAACACAGTTCGTTTTTGGTTCCAACGTTTTCGTTCTGGAAATTTCGACCTGCAGAACAAGCCCCGTGGACGGCCTGAGACCCAAGTTGATAATGGAGAATTGAAGGCTATTGTGGAAGCGGACCCATCGCAAACCACGTCCGAGTTAGCTGCAGGCTTCGATGTTAGTGATAAAACTGTTTTAATTCACTTGAAGCAAATTGGGAAGATTAAAAAGCTTGAAAGCACGACAACGCCAGACCACACACTGCGCAACAGACGGCTACCAAATTAGAAGAGCTTGAATTGGAATGTCTTAGACATCCTCCGTACTCCCCGGACCTTGCTCCAACAGATTACCATTTTTTTCGCAATTTGGATAACTTTTTGCAAGGGAAAAAATTCAACTCCGATGGGGCAGTCCAAATCGCCTTCAAAGATTTTATTGATTCCCGTCCGACTGGTTTTTTTAGTAAAGGGATCAATGAACTACCTATAAGATGGCAAAAGTGCATTGAAAACAATGGTTCATACTTTGATTAATTAAATATATTATATTAAAAAATATTCGACTTTTTGTTCCTTCCATACAAAACGCCAATTTCATATGTAAGGACCTAATATTTAAACATTTACCAGGGCAACTGCTTTGGTAGAGATAAGCTATCAAATAACACTCATGTCAAGTCGTTTATTTCCAAGAGAAGTAAAACCGCTCCGATCTCCGTTTTTTTAGTTCTTAGAATTCTATTTGTTTTGAATCGCCAAATTGAGATACATGATCCAGAAAATAATGAGAAGGAACCACGTTCTAAAACAGACAGGAACCGACTTAGCACAAAGGAGGAATACGATAGCAAGGTAGGGATTACTTCTGATCATAGGTTGCTTAAAATCAAAAGTAATTTATTCATCCTAGGCTGATAATCAGCACTGTTTGAAACGCCCGCAACAATCTCCCCAGCAGCAAGAATTCCTTAGAATTCCTACAGGATTCTAAAAGCACCTTACTTATCTCTAACTAGAAAAACCATTATAAAGATTTAGGCAGCAGTCAGGCATTCTCTGGGTTAACGTAATGCAGTAGATAACGACCTAATGAATCATCGCGTGACGTGAACGAAGTCTGTGTTTTGCCCTCATTGCAATACATTACTTAACAATATTTGTGGACATACTATTGTAATGAACGTTTACGAGGACAATTTAGAGGTAAAAATGTATTTAGAACAATGTTCAGCAGGTTTACATTTATTTACCAGCATATCAAGTTCAAACATGTCCTATTTCAGAGCAAAGTCATTTAAAAAGGACGAAACGTTAATGTTGCATCTTGGCAGACAAAATCTGACCCCGATAAAAATTTGGTGGTTGCAGTTAAAATCCTCAGGAGTTTCAAAACGGAAACGATACAAAATTCCTGCACCTAGTCACACACCAGGCAAGAAGTCGTCACTTGATCCAAAAATATACCCCAAAACTGTAATCCAGATTTCCAGAAGCAGTCACAAAGAAAACCACGAACAATACGTATCATCAGCTAAAATGGAACTGAAATACGTGATAAAATTGAGCGAGACACGTCATGCCAGTTCAAGATCGCTATTAAGATTGAGACGACCGTTAGGGCAACGTCGCCTCATTAGAACGTCTTTACTTCTTCGTGAAGACATTATTTTTGTTTCATGCCAGTACGAACACTTTAAAAGGAGGTTTACGCAAGTGTGATGTCATTGTATACGTTTTTGGGGCATCCTTCTTTGGGTGAATTAATTACTTAAATTACTTTCCGTTACTTCAAAGTCAGTAAACCTCGGCTTTGCGAAACAGTGGTTACAATATTGACGTTAAATATCTATTATACCTACTGACGTCAAAGTTCCGTTTGAAACATTCATCGGCGTTTATTTTAACGGATGAGTAAGATATTATTACAAATTTATTTTGACAGTTGAGACATTTCGTAAGTCCTTTGTTCTGATTGGGTCAAATCCTTAGGCAACACGTGGTCTGTATAAGAGATGATACATAGGATAAAAGATATAATATTTCACATATTGCAGTATGATTCACAGACATCAAAACAGTTGGTATGACTAAATATAAACAAGATTTGTTCGTCCTTTTGGTGAAGGTGTTGCAAAACCAGTAAACACAGCTTTGTCACATTATAAACATTGTTTTAATAAAGACTCAGTTTGTTTTAAAATAAGAGAGTTATTTGGAAGATTAGATAATAGTATTCATTTAGATAAATTAATTTCTTAAATTGATAATGCAATGGAATGACGCAGAAAAGTATGCACGGTAAGACTTTCAATCGATCTGATTCCATCATTGTATGTCCCTAAAACAGGCCAAATCAAAGTAGGTCAAATTATTGGGCTAAAAAAAATCAATTGAAAAACAATGCTTATAAATCATAGATTCTATCACTAGTCATATCCCTCCTGTAAGTACATTGTCGGCGTTGACTTTATCAAGAAAATAAATAGGACTCACCTTTTGTCGCCACCGGTATGGATTGCCGCGTCATATCCTAAAACAGAAACAACACATTAACCATCTGCGCACTAAATTGCGTTTACGCGCAAAATAATAATAAAAAGCTGCAGGACAGGGATAAAAAATAAAGGTACTGTATATTTACAAAGTAATTTGCAGCCCTCAATCCAAAGAGTGAAAGATTCAAGAAAATATTAATAACATGTCAAGAATATTCAGAAAGAAAATTAGGTCAGCTATCGTCTTCCTTTACATGTTATATCTTCCGACTATCGAGCACATGTAGTAATCATCATGACATATTATCAAAAGACTCCTCGACAACAGCTGTATCAACCAACTAACAAAATAAAAACGAAAATGAGCATTCCATTCCAAACTCTCAAAATAACACAGAAGCAGTAATGACTTTTAAGATAGTATATAGTTTCCTATACCCGCATTGGCATTACATTTTCATTTAGCAATACAAAAACAAAGGCAGCTTTCGAATAAGCCTCTCATAAACTGGAAAAGTGTTCGTTTATGCGGGCATTTTTGTTATTCTGTAATTCGTTTCCATCTTCCCAAGTTTGTTGTGACAGAAGAGTTATAACATGGAACAAATTGTTTTTGCTTTTTGGGATAAGGGGGACGTTACCACGCCCTTCTAACATTGGTACTGACACCTATATTAATGGTCCTTTTAAATTTTGTTAGCACATATGGACGCCATGAAAGGCCACGAATCGATAGGAAATTATATCGAACTATTATGGGTATTCTGATACGGTGGCACAGAAAAAATAATTGCTTTTCGACTAAAATACAATGTTGGCATCAATTTAGACACCCTATACTTCAAACACACAGTGAACCTTGTGATTAAAGTGATCATCCAAATTATTGGGTTTATGCTTCTAACATAAAAGTAATCCATTAGTTACAAAACTATTTATCTTACTTTATTGCAAAGAAGACTAAATCTGCCATGATCTCTTTTATACCTGGGAAATAATCTACGAAAATCTAGCATCTGCAAACTTAAACTCAGACACCTTACTAGTGTATTTCAAGGTAGTCCACCAAATTATATTTAAAGGTACTTTACACATTTCTCCATCAGTTAATAGCTCCACAAACTACCCTTTATTAATGCTAATCCGTGGCCCACTAACCGAGTTTTTACTCAACTGAGTTACAAGCCAAGCAAAGTGTCTAACTTCGTGATTGTGAGTATCGACCAACACCATTGCCTGAAAAGGATACTATGGTGATACGACAAAACGCAAACATTCATATTTTGATGCTTTTGTCATGATTAACTACCCACATGCTAGCAATTTGGAACAACATTTTATAGAATTGTAACGTGTATAATACGAGGTTTTTCGTAAGTAGGTATACTTTTTTTCCACCGAAATGAAGCTCTTACCCACAAGATAAATAAAAGTCTTCCTATAGTGCCCACCTAAAATAGGGAAGAATTTACAAATTCTGTAAGAAATTCTAGCTTTCTTGCTTTCTTATTTTCTAAATCAAAGAAGGACTTATTCGGGTACTTCTACATTAACAACCATGTCAACAATCAATACTTAAACATTTTTATCAAGAAAGTTCTAACCGCAACAAATCCCTATCACCCGCTATCTGAAAGGACATTTTTATCTTTAGCCGTTACTATCGGGGCACACCCAAACCGAGCCTAGAAATGTATCCAGGCCAATGGTACGACGCTCCGTACTTCCTTATTCACGGCACCTGACAGGCGCTTCCTTCGCGAAATGCAGTATAAACCCACTTTGATGGCTCTCTTCCTGTTTCTCTGACTGCAGCGCAGATTTGTATCTTTATTTGCTCTTATGTATGTGTTTAGACTACGGAGAAGTATGACAGAGTGTATGACATAAACCAACTACTAAGAATAAACTGCAAACTGAGTATTATTCATGCCTAATATTATTTCATTTCAGCAATTTCAAATAAAGAAAAACCTTGCAACCAAAATTTAGATTCACGTCGTGACAAGTCTAAATTGAAAACAAATATTTATAGGCCATCAAATGACGGATTGGGTCGGATTTAGGAATCGAAACGCCTCGTTACTGTAGGTAGTCTATATGATAAATAAATACAAACCAATATAAAGCAGGGCTGATGCAAAAGTAATTTTCTCGGAACATCAATAAAGAACTGAAGTGTCAATCAAGATGTTCATCGATAAGTAATAGACATAAAGAAACAGATAAGACAAGATAAATAAATATAAGATAGAAGATTTCAGCCGAGAGCATGAGAGAAATTCTATAAAGACAGTAGTTTTACCCAATAGGAACTGATATCCTATAAAAAAAGCTTTAATTCAGATATCGTTAATACTTTTCTCCCATATAAATTAAGTTCTACCTTGCCATCCTATTCAACGATTACCTAAATGTCTTCGAATCCGAAGACAGATACCTTATCTCCATTTCGGAAATAAGTACGAAGCAATTAGCGGGTACTGGGAAGCAATTTATCACGGTCGGAAGGCGAGGCAATGAATGGCGCCCAACGCGGTACCGCGGTAACGCCAGGACTTAATCTCTTCCAGCGGAGTGGATTCCACGGGCGATTTCCCAGACGACGGTAGACCACTAAATAGTTAAACTGTTAAGTAAAAACGCGGATGGGAGTGGGAACAAGATTTTATTTAATCTTGGAAAATCATGAGTTAGTAACGCTTGAAGAGTCAAGCTTGAAGTCCCAAAATATTTTTAATTTTATTATTATATAATTCTGCCCTGCAGTGGGACAGAAATGGCTGATAATAATAATAATAAAATATTATATAAAATCTTCCCAAAGCCTCCTTGGACGCCGGGCGTATTACAATGCTTTCTATCTTTTCTTACAACGACGTTTTCTTTAATTTCTTACAATAGTACCAAAACACCCATATTTCATTTTAAGACTTCCTAACTTTGGAGATATTCACAAACGTTTTCATCCGAATTTGAGAGCATAGCTTCAAAGATAAGTTTATGTTGCTTTACGAGTCTTTGACTAACTTCAATACCGATTTATCCGATATTTGATTAAAACTGAAATCCTTTAACAGTACTATAATTATGTATCTTTTTGAAATAGTATACGATATGTTAAGATGGAATCCATGTGTCCTTTGGTGTTTGCCAATACTTGGTTTCCTGCCAAGTGTGCTTTCCAAATATCTTAGGTATGGTATCAATTATCAAATATGTTTTACGTTTTCAGAATGTGGCGAAAGAATTTCAACTCTTCAATACTTATTTTTGTTTTTATGTTTAAAGTGACTTTGGGGCTTTCAATTAAAATACCAGATCACTTAAATTTGATTCATAACGGAACATGCCTTATCTTATCTAAATGCAGCACGTTTCTTATAGATAAGATATTCGTTGATGCAAATAATTTCATAACTTTCTATCGACATTGCATTAAACATTTTGTTTGTCTACAAACTTACTTTAATCTGAGATAATATAATATTGATCCTTAAGTTAATGTAATGGCTCATAAGAGGAAATTCTGTCAGACTGTTCTTCCACATTCTTGGATTGGATTCGAAATGTTGGTTTGACCATCAAATATAATAGCCACATAAACTGTGAACTACTCATAAATCTAGGTATTTAGAGGCAACGAACTAACATATTTCAATAAAAAATACTGACTGCATTCCTCAGATGCGACATGGTCTATAAACGTATCATTTATGACTCGAGGATCATGTTTATAATTTGCATAGTTAGTTTAGTTTTTAGAAAAGTGCATCAACGAATTATACGGCTAGCATTCTTCTACAGACATTGTTTAACATATATCTGAAGTAACTATTTTTCGTCACTACAATAATAATTATTGTTATCTCAGACGAATCCGTCATCTCTTGACACATTACTCATTTCTTTGAGAAATTACGTTTCATTTGCTCCAGTCTTAGATTAACCAAACAATGATACGACATTCATCAAACCAGAAAGAAGATCAAGTGGGATCTCTGTACAAAATCCGTCGTCATCTTATCCGTATTACTTGAGTAATGGAACGCAAGCTGATTACAGTAACAACGGGATGTCTGTTACAATATTGTTATGAACAATGAATAGTAACGTCTACACGTGTAGTAGCTACGTGTGGCAGTTTTATATCCTTAATCCTAGGATCACAATTTATTAATGGTTACGTACATTAAAAAATTGTATATATTGGCGCCGATCATAGAAATGTAAAACTAAACTAAATTTAAGTTCAGTGCATTTTTTTCTTTCTATTTCATTAAGAAAAGGACAGGAGATAAATATTAGTTTAGTCCTGTCAAATTAAGATACTCCATAGACAATTTAGACGTGATTAAAAAATTGGCTATTAAAAATACGTCAATTTACGTCAGGCACTGACTAATTTGACATGTCTAAACTAATATTTATCTTCTGTCCTTTTCTTAATGAAATAGAAAGAAAAAGATGCATTGAAATTAAATTTAGTTTAGTTTGTGAACAAGGGAATCGGCGCCATTGTCGTGTCTTGTGAATCCTGTATATGTATAGAGACGTTAATCAGACGTATGTTTTTTTATTTATCATAAACTAGCTGCGCCCCGCGGTTCAACCGCATAAGTCTCGATCCCGTAGGAATATCAGGATAAAAAGTATCGTATGTCCTTTCCCGGGACTCAAGCTATCTCTCTACCTAATTTCATCTAAATCGGTTCAGCGGTTTAGGCGTGAAAAGGTAACATACAGACAGACAGACGCACTTTACTACAGAGTTACTTTCGAATTAATAATATTAGCATGGATGATAAATTATTTTATTTCTGTGAGTTGGTTTGCACAAACACAAATACGTCAATCATATTTTAAAAATTAGATGAGATTGGCGTTTTATATCTGACTGCTCTGAGAAGAAATGCCGAAACAAACTCAGAGGTCACAGTTTCTTTTAAAGTCCAGACATAATCTGGGTCAGATCATGTAGGAACCATATAGATTGATGACTGAACTGGTCATATGTTTCTACTTCTTGGCCGTCACCATTTTGCGGCATTCTATTGATTTTTCAGTAAGTATACATATTATGCTTCACATTCGAACTAGTTTTATTACCTACGTGACCTTTTTCTATGGTACCTTTATTAAGTATCTATGTCACTATCATTTTTATTAATGTGACATTAATTGTAGCTACCTGAATTGTACATTAGTAATTTACTAAGGCTGAAAATAAGTTGTAACGTCATACGAATAGGTTTCCTATATTTATATCTGTAATCCATATGGTGTACATAATAGTACCTAATCTATGCTATTGATAGAATTAATAGTACCTAATCTATGCTATTGATAGAATTTTGCGGGCTGTTTAATTAAACAACGATTCAAGCGAGTCATCTAGGATAGATTTTCCTTAGGTCCTAGGAAGATTAGGGAGTAAGGACTCGTCATAATTATTACATCTACTTACGGCTCAATCAGTAGATCCGCCATCTAAATAAGTGCTACAGTAGAGAATGAAATTGGGATATCTGCAAACACTCTCGTATTTTTTAACATAAGTAGCATCAATGGTGGAAGATTCCTAATTAATATTATTTACTAGCTGCGCCCCGCGGTTTCACCCGCGTAAATGTCGATCCCGTGGGAATATCGGGATAAAAACTATCCTATGTCCTTTCCCGGGACTCAAACTATCTCTATACCAAATTTCATCGAAATCGGTCCAGCCGTTTTCATGTTATGTCGTGACAACGGAAAACGGGTTTCATTTTTATATATATAGATGATGTGTTTTACATCTGCGTCAACCTTGCAAGGAATCCGTAATAAGTGTTAGCTTGGTCATTCATTACGTATTCTCTTTGCAAGGTACGACTTTCTTCAATGTCAGTAGAGTTATGTGGGTGCCTATTAATTAGTCTTTCATTCATTAGATTGAATTCGAAAAGTGCAAGTGGAAGATTTCTATTATATTGCACAATTGTGGTAGTAGATCAGTTTCTACACAAAGTTTTGTTAAAATAACTATAGTTACCTCTACCTACATGTCGTTCTTAGTCGTTCAGTCATAGCTAATTGAGGAATGAGGCTTCAAATTATACAGTACACTCAAAATAAAATTAGTCTTATACATAATCTTTCAACACAAATCTTAAAGAAAGATCAAATAAAATATGGTAAAATGAAAAACATTCAAGCCACCGAATTCAGAGCATTTCGCAAGTCCAAACCATTTAGTTTCTGTAGTAGCTCTCAAACATAAAAACCAAAAAGCTTAAGCTGATTCAATTACGTCGAAACAGGCGAATGCAATTGGTCATTATTTACAATATACGTAAGAAATTTTCCGTTAAGAGCCGATAAGACAACTCAGAGCGGCGTGGGAAGATGAATCATCTGTTGATGTCATTGACGACGACCAAAAATTAGACTTATTGTAAACACCTGATAAATGAGCCATAAACACTATATTGCATCTCTGCAACACAGACTGAAAATTGGATTTCTAGTTATCTTTTTACAAAATTAATCCGAGTCGGTAAAATA
Source organism: Amphipoea oculea (assembly GCA_945859645.1). Taxonomy (NCBI): domain Eukaryota; kingdom Metazoa; phylum Arthropoda; class Insecta; order Lepidoptera; family Noctuidae; genus Amphipoea; species Amphipoea oculea. The sequence goes on from OX243862.1 coordinate 3,000,910, forward strand.
GTCCAATGAATGAGTGCAACAAATGTACAGTACATTGACATTATAAAAACTACATTATAACGATTGGACTGAGTTTTTGTTACGCCGAAGCCGCTGCGCAAACCGTATCGCATTGTCGACTGAGTTATAACAGGCGTGACAAAAGCGCAATCCATTACAGTCAAACAAAACACCATAACAAGCCGTTCGTGTGCAAATCATAGATCGTGGAGCAACGTAATCGAAAAAAAGAGTGAAAATAAAAAAATAAGGTGGTATCGGAGTGGCGCAGCACGATGTGCGTGCGCGTTGATCTCCGGCGTGCGAATGATGCGTTTAGTAAGTGCGTAAACTGTACCGATCGTGAGTTGCGCACGGGCAGCGTGTGTCCGGAGTCTGCCGCGGCGTCGCCTTCGGCGCCCTCTCGCAGGAATCCGCCGTCGTCCGACGACGAGCCGGAAGGGTCCTTCGCGGCCATGTCAAACATACACGTGCCAATGATACATGACAAAACACGGTGCAAAAACTTACTGAACGCTCCGGCGCTTCGCCCTCCGCCTGCGTCATTTATTATAAACAAGAGTCACAAACGAGGTGCGTCCCTAATGGACTAGCTTCAAGTTGAAAGTGAAACTGAAATGCTTGCACGGCTTGTGGAAAATCGATGCGACCGGTGTCCGGCATGCGTCAAACGTAGGTACCCATATTAGTTGGAAGGTCGTCTATACGTCTAACCATCAATCATCGTGGGACCGAGAGCCGGCCACACTTAGCACGCAACCATCAGCCGGTGCTTTCGTAAACATCGATATTATCTAGCTAGATACATGTCAGTTATCTACCGCTGTACCTATATCTAAACAGTGTTCGAGCTTTATCGTGATTACACAGCGGCGTGCTCTAACAAACTGCGTCGCCTTGGCAACGGTGCATCTTACAAAAAGAAAAACATTTCGTCAAGCGATGATCGTTACCGTGCTAGCTGCAAATAGTCACCTGCAAACTGTAGATGTATGGGAACATTTCTACATTTTCTCCAGCGGTTGTGCGACAGCCGTGACACCGATGCAATTTTTGTAACGCATTGAGAGGAATTCGTTTATTTCAACACTGCACCCAACAAAAGCCGGCTTTGCTAAATGAGCGATTTAGAAAAGTTCATGATGAATATTATAATAATTAGATGGGACAGGTGTCGTGGCGTCATGGGCAGAGGGCACATTCGCCTTACGCGGATATGTCAGCACAACTGTGGTGTGGCGTCTATTAGCAACTGTTCTCCAAAACCCAAACAATGAGAGTGATCGCGGCTTGGTACGCGATTCGGACGCCCTTACTAATCGATAAAACTAACTAAAGCTTTAATTTAGCTTTATCACTAAAGTTAACAATCGATTAGAGGCGCAAACTGTAGGCGAAAGCAAGCGAATGGCGACTGCAGGCTTTCAGCAAAAATTAGGTCGATTTGACCTTTGTTGTTGCCGTGAGGAAATGCTTTAAGGTCTGGTCACATCGCAATTTCACACGTTGCGTTTCTTTTACGCTTTGTTAAGGCTTCTACTTTTCAATTACTCTTAGTTATACAGTAACAATTCAGAAATTCAACTGAACCATAATTAAGTACAAAACAGACTTGGATAAGAATGTTCACGATATTGTAAATCTACTGAGGTTCGGAAGATTAGTAATCACCTTCACATGAAATAGGCTACCTACGTTATGTTGCAACTTAAAGTCGCCGATCCGTGTCAAGTAATATGAGCAGACCTTAACAACTAGAATTTATTGCACTGACGTTTATAATAGAGTTAACGGGGCTAAAATAAATTGGACTGTAATGAAAGCAAGGTTGCCACGTTCCTGCATCACCTACATATAATAATAATGTACTTACTCATTGGTATAAATATTAATTTCAAAACAGTCATGATGCAATGTGTGTTAATTACAGATTAGTACATGGTTGGGTACATGAATTAATGAAATCATTTTGTTATATCACCGACTTAGATGATATATTAGTAACACAAAACAAATTCAAGCATAGAACTAATCTATCACGGTTTGCGTACAAATGAATCGAATGAAAAAAAACTAACGTTTCATTTCTAAATGAAGTAGGTACTAGGCAAGCATCGTTTCTAAAGAGCTGTTTCTAACATTAATTCAAGCATATTCGTTACTAAGATTTACTAATCGATCACGCTTGACGAAAAATTTAAACTAAAACGACTAACGTCATATAACTTTGACTAGGCATGTATGAATTACAAAGAGATGTTTATAAAACACTCTAATGTAGGTAAGCATTATGAAAATATTTTCCTCTAATCGATCACGCTTGACGAAAAAGGAAACGATAAAACGACCTCTAACATAGACCTACTTCTTATCGAAGTACTAGGCGCGCATAAATTCTGAAGAGGTGTTTCCCTTACCCTGGCGAGTTTGTTGGGCATCGGCTGTAGGTGTGGTGTGTGGTGCCTGGGCGGTCCGACTGCTAGCTCCGGATTGAGGGCCAGGATGGCGTCAATCTCCACCTCCTTGCCTTTGGTCTCGCCGCGCTCGTACCATTCCACTGTGACCGACCTCGTCTCCAAGTTGACCCCGGAGACGATCGCCGAATGGATCCGGCCTGGAAATGGTAAAATTTAATAATTATTGCAAGGTCCTTCTAAACGTAGACACTATTTTCAAGTAAAGGTATGATTCCGATCTCGGCAGCACGCAGCAGTGCTGCCGCGGCAGTGCGGTCGCAGCACTACTGGTCCTCATACATTTTCTATAGGTTTATATGAGATTACATTCCGAGCACGGCAGCAATGCTGCGCGACATTCCTATAGAGAATATATGGGGACCAGCAGTGCTGCGGCAGCACTGCTGCGTGCTGCCGAGATCGGAATCATACCTTAAGTCGGCTGTTTCTCTAGAAAAGTCTAATTTTAAATTATTTCATGTGTTAACAATACAACCACAGAAGATCTTCTTTCTTAATTTTGTAGTTACAACAGACAAACATTATTCAATTCTGATTTAAGCCTTAAAAAACCTGTACTTCTAGTCTTCTACCCAGTTGTAAGTCTTAACATGCATGAGCCATTCTGAAGAATTCAAATCACCATTAACAAAAGATAGCATGTAATGACCTCTTGAAACCATTGGCAAGTTTAAACAGTTGCTGTAAATTTAATATGTATAAATCCATGGAAAGATTTTCCTTTATAACATTTAACGATGTAAAAGTCTGGAAAAATTGGCAAAAACAAGTTCATCAAAGAAGGTTTCATTTTCAGGGTGAAATATGGATTCGTCAGAGATGACTACATAAAATATGATGCCAAAACCATTATGAAAATGCTAGCGCCACAATTTTGGTGCAAAGTCCGACGATAAATTAGGAGCATCCTGCCTGGGAAGTTTGTAATCAGTTTTGGACATGCAACTATGCAAGAATAGGATGTGTTCCATCGGTTTAAACTTTCTTAAATCGAGCCACCCTGCCTTTTTTTGTATAATGTTTCTATAACTTTTTAAATGGGCGTGAATACAAATTCGGAACATGGCCAGTATGTCGGCTTCAAAACTGCATCAAAACCATTTCTTCGACTCATCATTGTTTTCATGTTTTATAACTTTATACTTAACATGGAAACGCACGATGGCTCGATTTAGGAGTCCGGAAGTGTATTCGTTTGAGGAAGATAGCCAGAAAGGTTTTTCAAGATATCGCCAAGAGGTTGGTCGACTCTTCACGTGACCAGAGGGCTGGCCTTTTTCTTGGCCAAAGAATCAGCATCGCCATACAATGGCAATACTGCCAGTCTTTTGGGCACTGTTCCTGTTGACAGCGATGCCGACGAATTTTTTGATGCCCTATGATTCTTTCGCTTCTGTTTTCCTATACACGTACATATTATTATTTTAATCTGTCAAGCTCCTCTAATGAGACACAATTGTTTTTCTATTGTTGCGCGGTGCTTCAGTTAGCTTATATTATGTAAATATTATCTTGATTAATAAAAATATATGTTCTCGTTGACGATAGCCAGAATATAGTTTTTGTGAAGAACAACTTCAGAAGAGCAGTTTTCAAGTCGAAAATATTTGCCTTCCACTAACTTCTGCCGAACCGTCGAATACCTAACCAATAAATATGTACATATTCAATGGTTAGGTATTCGACGGCTAAGCAACGAACTCATAGAACAAGAGAGTCCAATACACAACATACATATACCAAGGCTACATGATAAGGTAACAGTTAAGTCACAGTCTAATTAAACACACATTGACTTGACGGTACATCTGTGTATATGCTGACAGGGGGACAGGATCGTCTGCGACAAAAGGGGGGGTGACTAGACGCATTAAACAAACTGCCTTGTGTGGCTGCACGGTTTATAAAAACGCAGTATGATTTCAGTCTATGTTTACTGAATAAATATCCGCTTTACAGTGCGCCTGCAACTGGACTTGTTAAAATATTTGGTGAATAATTTTCATTTTAATTAAACACTGGGATTATAGATGTGGCGAGTACGATAGACACACATTCAAAGATTCCAAAAATAGCCCAAAGTTATCGGATTATTCAAGGAATATATCCAAGCAAGGAAAGTTAATATTAGCGTGACTGTCAGTCACTGCTGCGGATTTTGGCACACATCATAACTGAACATAAAACGCGAATGAACATACATAATTTGATAGAAGAACCCTCCACATATTCACAAGTGGGGATTTTTCTTCGTTTTTACAGACAGCACAGGATTTTTTGAACATGTCTTATGAAATGTGGCTAGAACAGTTGGCATCGCACGTGTTAGACAAAAAGCACTTTTACTGTGTGTACATAAATAATAAAATAAATAAATAAAGCATAAGAGTTGTCCTCCCAGCATCCTCATCAATTCCTACAATGATTACGGACAATAATGACAATGAAACGTCAAAGCAAACAAAGAGCTAATTATAGAGCCAGGACAAGGTCGCCGACCTTCCCCAGTTCCCTGTGGTCCCGACGCGCCCCTTTATTAACGTGAGTATAAACAAAACGACCAACAATTTGAAAACTTATTACGTAAAACAATAGGGAGTTTTTCGTTTTCCAACCTCGTTCAGAATCAAGTGGTTCTTTGTTGGCTTTATAATGGTCACCCGTGTTTGTGATCACCAATTATTGTAGTCCGGAGGTTTCTCATCTGTGATATTGTACAGCAGATTCAACAGTATGGTAAAAGATGTAGCCTATACTTACGCCTAGATACAAGTGGCTGCCTGATTGCTGAGTTTTGTGTAGCTATTTCATATCGATCAGATCGCTTATGGTAATTTATAAGCGCTTTGCATCGAGTTATTGCCTTATTCGATTGATGTGAGTCATCAGTTACTAAGGATAAGGTAAGTAGCAGTTGAAGATATAAGCTTAGCAGCAGGCAGTTGCATGTCGTATTAAGACCTGTGCGTGTTATAAAACACAAGAGTAATAGCGAGGTCATTAGAATTGAATATAATGAGACCAAAGACCTGAGGAGGAGAGAATGTATGTAAATAAAAACATAAAGAAACCGTTTGAAAGTCAAAACAGTTAGCTCATAGGTAAACCAGGCATTATTTAATAATAGGCCAACGACCAGAATGATGTAAACGCTGAAATTTTATCGGGTCAAGGCTGTCGACCTGACGACGACCGACTCATTGAATACGTTTTGTTGTACGCTGCATTGCATTGAAGTGACGATTGAGATAGTTCATAGAATATTGAGCTGATCTGAATGAAGGAAAACTTGAATTAGGTAAAACAGAACATAAAAATACAGATGAACGGTCAGAAACAAGAGTAAGCCATACATATGGTGAATATAAGTATAGAGTTGTTATCCATGACCACAGATTAATTAAGCTGCTGATATGGCTGGACCAAACATGCATAATTGCCACTTTACCAGTGGGAAACCTCAGAGTGGTTGGTTTGACGAATGCTAAAAGCTCTAATTGATAAATGATAGTCGATAGTTACTTCAGAGAATAATAAGATTTTATTTCAGGAGTCCATTTGCGACCCGCCAGAATATAGCGTGATCCACTACATTGATCAAAAAGCCAAACGTCACCTCGTAAACGTACCTAGAAAGCGATTTTTTGTATGAAAATCGAACAAAAGCTACGTACGCAGAACAGATTATGCTTACATTGTGTTCGCAGACCATTGTGATAAGGTCGTACGCATCAACTGAGCCAGTAATAAATTATCCAAGCGGAATACCGCAGACGTACACACTACAGCTACACTGTCATCGTAATAATTCATGCTTTCACATAGGTATTTTATGTGTAGGCAATGTAGGCATGACATTTTTTAGTGTCGATTACGTTGCCTCTGCACTGCAAATGGATATTTCCATGTTTGATCCATTAACGGGAAAGACCTCCATGCGAGAAGCTCAGAACAAGGAAGCCTGGTTCGAAAAGGAGGCCGAAGTATACTTAGCAGTGGATGTAACAAAGCTGTCAACGATGATGACGAACTCAATGACAGCAAATTGAAATGAAAGGGTCTTGTAGGACGAGGTTCATAAACTGCTCACGGAAAACATAGATGGGTATTGGGAAACTAACAAACATATAAGGGCCTGCAAGGTGAACGTTACGTATATATATTCAAATTATGTTTATAACAAAGAAAAATACCCAAAACATTTTGTATTGAATAAACATTCATTGCTACGCAAAACCATAACGCGACTAGTTATGTTAATTATGACAATAAACAAAAAGCACGTGCTTAAGACGTGACAGACATGTTCTGCTCTTGTCAAAGCTAACTACAAAAATAAATTGATTGTTAATCATGTTTTAAGAAACAGAAAAGCAAAAGTATTATCTTCAAAATTAAAATGTCAGCAAAAAGATTCTGATCAGCAGTCTTTGACTGACACCTGACACGCATAAAATTACAAATTAATATTAACTCCAGATAGTTAAAAAAACATTCTTCATTCACTTTCCCATTTCACACTAAGTAGCTTCAGATATTGAACACACTGCCGTCACCATGGTTACGCTCGGCGGACCCAACGAAAGTGGAACGAATCGCCGAAATAAAGCAAGCAAAAAACACCGTTATTGGAAATATGCTTTGCAATACGTCCACCGGTCACGTTTGTGAACAAAATATGTTGACTGTGCATTGGACCTATTGTTCAGCGAACTCAATTATGGTTTGAACAGAAGCTCTACGTCTTTCGGCGTTTTGTTCGGCCAAAGGATCCCATTCAATCTCATCATTTTCCCCGGAAGAACCCCCAGGTTTAGAAGTTAATTTATCCAAGTTGACGCAAATAGAACAAGGTTTTATAGCTTAAGCATTCTTCATTGAACATTCTCTTGTGCGAAAATCGCAGATCTTCCTGACTTGATGTCGCCTTGAAGAATAATGCTCCAATGTTAACTCATATGATTACAATACGAAATATTCTCACTACCGAAGCATACGAAATGTTTGAATTCAGTACATTCCCAAGTAACAATGTCTCTGCTTTGATTTTAGAACTATTAATTGCTTACGGTGTTTGTATTTCCCATTAAACGTGAATAGTGATAACCGCAGTTGTCAGAGACGTCAGAAGTTCGAAGAACGACCGATTTCACTCTCACCTGATAATTTCATTTGTTGCGCTAAATCAATCAATATTTTATTAGCGTGGCGTGATTTATGCGATGTCCAATCTAATATACAGCTTGATTAATGTATTAAACGCTGATTAGTCTTGTAACGAATACGATGACTTTTTAATTCCACTAAATAAACGTAAAATATTGTGATGGATTTGGCTGTGTTTTATTCAAGCTCTAGAATCATGTGCGTTTTAGCACTGATTAGTTCTTTAGTACGAATTGACAATGTTAATGCCTCGAATGCTACCAAAGATCATAACCGCACCTTGTCCAAAAAAAAATGGACTAATCAATCTCCGGCGTTTGAAAGTCTATCATAGTAACTATGTGATATTGGCAAAATTGTGGTGTCTCTTCTACCAGAGATATTAATGAAGAGTAGAAGTTTATTTGTATATTTTGAAACTTCACGACTACTATCAGAGATGGCGCCACCAATCACAATTAGTATTAGAACTATACGAGCTTAGCATTGTCATTCTGAATTGCCGCAGTCATGTTTCATAAACAGTTATATCATGATTAATTTTAATCATAGCCACGCTTTGAATGGATATTGTCACGACACCTCGAAATCGTGCTGTCCAATATACAAATAATACACAAGGTCCATCGATCAACCCGCACTGGGCTCGCGAGAGGAGTCCTGTGCCTGTGTAACAACGGTGGGAACGTTATAAGGTTGATTATGCTATACAACAAGGTCCTAAACAAAACATAAGGGATATAGACATTAGTTCACAAACATCGTAAAAACTAAATTAAGTGGGTGTAATTATGCAAATATTAGCCAACAGCAACACCTCCATTTATGCGCAAATGGGTTAGGTTGCAAAATGGCTAACAATTTTGGGGTGCCTTGCGAAAATTGGCCTCGAGAATGAAAATCTAAATTACTGGTGTCTATCTTGTGCACACTAATGTGGGTATACAAGTGTTTACTTCAAAGGAATATGATCAAAGGACTGTGTAGCAGCCTACAGGGAAAGAAAGCCTTTAACTGTTGGAAACAGAGAGGAAATGTCTAATGACACTAATTATATAGCTATAGGCAATACTACTACATTATTTGGAGTACCCATAGGCGTTTTAAACAACTTTTTAAACGTGGGTGACATTCTAAGATTAATGCAAACCAAAGTTGCTAATGAGCCACATAAAAATAAAAACATTCTATAAAAAGATTCAGTAATCGTCCATTGAAACTTAGTGCGCCAAAACTAAAAAGAACCAAGTCTAATAAAAACATGAGTAAGTTTTTCTGAAGCCTAATTGGCTTAATCTTAAACGATGGTAATAAATAAAACGAAGAAAAAAAAAAGCAACTGTAAAAACTAGTTCGAATCGTAGCTCATCGGAGAACTGCGAAAGTGCGAACATCCGGATATCAGCGACTTTCATACCGACGCAGGCGACGTGCCATCGCGATGCAATGACAGGATATCGATACGAGAGAAAAAACAACAATGGCTGTCTATAAATCAGAACGTTTAAATGATATCGATGTTATTAATGACGATGAATCTCGAGATAAATATTTATCGCGTCTTTTATTCTGCATTGAGCAGGAAACTCGACGGCTGTCTTGTTGGCGCTGGTGACTGTATTGGGAATACTGAAATGGATTTTCATTCCTATCCGTATAAGAAGAAAGAGATTCTCCAAAAATCTGTTTTGGGAAGATGAAGGACAGGAGAGAAGATTAGAGAAATACGGCTACTAACTTGAACACACGAAAAAATACAGTGGTATTTCAAATCAAAATATTTGTCTAAACATGTCAAACAGCGAATGTCGTGAGAATGTTGTTGTAGTACAAGACAGGATATTGATAGACGGTGCAAAAAACTAAACAATAGTTGTAACCAGCAAATAACTAAATACACTAATTAGAACCGTTAACAATTTCACGTAAAACTAGCCATATCTTTAATTAAGGAAGTGGTCGTATGCTTGCATCCTCTTCACTTTGCAAAAGGAAACCTGGCAAAGAGCCAGGAAAACGTTTGGGGAGGAACACTAGCAATTTCTTACTCCTAGTCCAGTAATAATAGTAGAGCGGAATATTCGCGATGTCGCCAAAATTCATATTCATTCCGTGTATGGGTGTCACGATAAGACGAAAAAATTGTAGCTCCTGAAATTAAGTAGTACACATCGTACAACAGCTTTTGGCAATAGGACTGAAAGCAGTACTCACTTACACAACATTCATGGATAAGAAACGCACGTAATTTTATGCATTGCTATAATAATCGAAGTTTATCTAAAGCGATAAGACATGGCATGAATATAAATGGTCTTTTTAATATCGAAGAACCTGATATAATACGCATCATTAATCGATTTTCACTTCCTACAGCGATAAATAAATACAAGTTGCTCTCATGTAATAAATATCTACATCATAATTGCTCTCAGAATTAATGTACGGGAACGGAGTAAACTTGCTAATTAATACATAATAATAAATTTAATAGTCAAGTGGTGGAGGGCGTGTAGTTTCAATTTATCTCGGGCTTGCATCTGACCCAATTGAAGTATGGCCGTTACTCGATTGCTGGGTCAAGGGCGATTGGTTTATGTTTGTTGGATGGCATCTGGACGTGCAGAAACTGATAATGGATTTTGCTTTCTCTGTAACTCTATCAGCTAATTCCAACGAGTTGGATTTGTTGCTACTTTGGTAAAGTCTAGACACATATGCACAGCGGATGATGCACGAAAAGAAATACCATTGGATGCTAGCTATCAATGGATTACCAAACGTCAACTTACAATAATATTATTTTTTTTTCAAATTCTGTTCCGAACTTCCGAATGGTCATTGAAACCGGCGTTTAATTTAACAACAGAAGTTTGAACAGCACATGACCTATAAATAAACGAATAGTGCAAAAATCACTAGAACACGTAAATCACAGGCCAAAGAAATTGCAAAAACTGGATATTATGACTACAATCGCATGAGACGGTGCACGCAACACGTCGCTAACTGAAAGCATTCGGTTCGGAGATGACAGTAATTAATACAGCGCCATTGTTCCTTCTGCACCTGTCGCATAAACTCTTCAAGAAGAAATCGTTAACGCTGTGCCGTGTTAAGAAAAAATAAGCTCAACCGTTTCTGGGGTTGACGTTATAGAAATTGCGATAGCTTGTTAGATTATGAGTCACGCAAAGATTTGCGTCGTATCCGCGTCATAGCGATGATTCGTGTTTGTTTGGGTAAGAATCAAAATACTCCAAAAGGAAATAATGACGACCGAAATTTAAGATCGATGATCTATCGGTTAATGGATATATATTATACATATACATTTTTGCTGCAAAAGCCATGGTTCCGAATCTTCCAGGCCTAATGAATTTATACTATAATCCGTAACCATAATAAATGAATATGGTGAGAATGACATATCATAATAAGAAGAATCAGATAAGAAGCAACAAGAAAATAAAGTGATCATCCCACAATAGAACCCACTCATCAACTGTTGTTACTTTTACAGGTGTAATTGAGGTAACAAGCATTTAATAGCTCATATATTTAGAATGACAAAGGAGCAGTGGACTGTAAAACAAGATCCGAAAAAAGCTGTATATATTACAAATACCATGTGCTCAGAACCGTTTATTGCACCAAACGCAAAACGCGTGAGCGTGACGTTTCACATGACGTAGGTGATATTACTAATCATGATAATTAATAGGTACACGATGAGCTAGAATTAATTTTGTTAGGTTGATATGTAAATATAGGCTGAAAACCGCTATTGTATAGTTAAAATTGTGGCAGGGTCGTAATTTTCATAAAAAATTAAATTTAAGATATCGTTTGTAGTCACTAGCCTCCGTTCACATAGTAACATTACCTTACGCACTGAATACTCAAGTATCTCTAACGGTAATCCAAGATCCATGATCAGCTATCGATCCTTAAATAAATCCTAGGAATCACCAGCTGAACCATGGAATACATGGCGTAGTGCCAAAAGCGTACCTGTGTCCACATTATTGAAAAATTTCTTCGTCCGTTTGTTTGAGGAAATGAGAGTTCATAATACGATGGTCGCATGGCCAGTGACGATTTCGTATGGCATCAGGCCGCGTGTCATTGACCCGTTAACACATCGCTTAGCTAATTATAAATCGGGTGGGTTTCCTTATGCGAGCATATTTCGTTTTAGTTTCTGGTTTTCTGCTTAGCCCACTCCGGCCTATTAACATGCTCGTAAAATCCGTGCCAGGATTAGATTTTATGGAAAGTAAAATTAGAGGCGTATTTGATGTAGCATTTATGAATTTGCTTTCAAGTGAAATAATTTTCTGAAGTCCGACACACGAGCAACAGAATTATATGTTACATTCATTATTAAAAGTAATTAAAATCTTAATGGATAAAGCGGAAAAAATGCGCTGAGTAAATGGTTTCGCAAATTAATGTGGCATATCGCACCTTCGGTGCAACAAAGTCACAACAGCTCATTTTTTAATTTTACAGGAGAGGACTTTTAATTTTTTTTTTCGCATATATTTCCTCATTTTTTCGCATTTATAACCACAAAGGCACCTGCGCCATCTAGTAGAATTTTGGGATCGCGGATGTTTTTGTTGCCCCAAGTATAGGCTGGTTCAGAGAAAATTTGGCATATTTACCTCAATTTTGTAGTTTTGGCTATTTGTGACTTTGTTGCACCGAAGGTGCGATATGAAGAGATACTTCCGCAATGAAATATTTAGCAACCTCCAAGTGAATTCAAATGAATCAAGACCAATGAAAGAACGAAATCAGCGCGTAGAAAATATGCTTATCGCAGGACTAAAACTGTGACTAATCATAAACACAGAAGCAGGTCACATACTTGAAATATTTTTATGTTCTGGTGTTTGAATGAAGGAAGAGAATCAGATTTAAGTCGAATGGGAACACTTATGGAGTCAGGTATAAGAAAGAAAGTATTAACCTAGGGAGATAATATTAATTTGAAATATCAGAACATGTCCAGCACAACCAAGCTTGATGTTAAACACAACTCAATTTAAACAAGCTGCCAGCATCAAACTCACAAAGCAGCACGATGTAACATTCTAACCTATAATTACATGACAGGTAAAAGTAGAAAAGAAACCAGCTCGCGGTACTTATTCCCACGGTCAAGATTGCAACAAGGGAGAGAAGGCAAAGCGGCGTGCAATTACTAGAGAAGCGTGAATGCAATCATTCATATGTATAATTTTATTAGATTGAGTTTCAATGAACAATCGTGGCGTCTTTACTTGGAAGGCTAAGAAATTTCTTCGTGTAATGAAACTTTAGTCGGTAGTCGTGACTTAAATGTTGAGTTTCGAAGCTTTTACTAATTATTTACTCTTCTTTGAGAGGGTTGAATGTCACTTTAACTTATATGAATAAACCAGACATAAAACGACGCGACCTGCGATCCTTTAAAATCTCAACTCAGTGTCGAAGAATCTAGGATCGATTATCGAAATGCGTAGACTCTCGAAATGTTGTCATCACGTCCAATATCCAAGACGATTCTCCTATCTCGCCTTTTATTCAAACAAAAATTCTAACCTATCATTTACATGCAAACCAACAAATATTTCGCTAACAAGATCTAACAAGTTAAACAAACGAGGTATTAGCGTCAAACTAGCGACGAACCGACGACACAGGTCAAAGATCTTGGCGACAGTAGGCGAAGCTACTCCGTATATGGGCCGACTACAAACAGCTCCTAGTCCTAGGGTCAATAGCGACTTTCGCCGCAATACTTCCGCATCAAAATTTCTGGAGCAATGGAAATGATAGCATTGCGGCAAAGTTTACGAACTGGAGCATTTAGGTACTATTCTTTATCGCAAATGAACATTAGTATGCCATAACGCGTCTGAAGATTACTCGATAAAATTGAATCAGAATGTAGATGGTTCAGGATTGGTTTCATCATAAGAATTAAAACGAGGTCAAAGTTGAAGCTTCTGTAAAGCTCTACTTGAGATGGGAGATTAAAACATTAGAGTGGTTTCGGTTTATGTTACTGAAAGACAAAATTGGGGCATCGAAACCTGATACAAGGAAATTTTAGAATATCGTAATCAGGGCTCTCCATTGCCACAACTGGAACATGAATGGGTTTTAAAATGTTGTTTAGATTCACTCACGAAGATTTGGCTATATTGTTATAACTTCATATTCATTAGATGTTAGGTACTGTTAAATGTGAACATGTTCATTTTTTTCCTTATTAGTCAGTCCTTTTTCCGCAAAATAAACGCACATAACTTCACAGCTCGCATCGGAAAAACCGTGAATGTAGCAATGAAGCAATTCCTGGAGAAATAATTTATCAGTACCTGCGATTAAAACGGATGATAGGTACTTATTGTGTCATCAAAACTATTTAATACATCCGATTTTATTTTAAAACAACATTGCAAGCCAATACCGTTAACCTTGTGTAAACATAACCATATCGAGCCAAATATTCAGAACATCGAGTCGAAGACTTTCCTGTGTTTAGCAAAACAACAAGTAACAACAAAGTGCTTCGAAACTTGATACAGCGACCATTACTCAGTAGCAAAGTTGAGATTGAATTTAGTTTCGTCAAGTTGGTGAGTGCCCAGAACATCCCCTAACAAAGTCTATTCTTGGATTCCAAGGCTGTCATTCAATATCTAATTAACGACTTTATAAAGTGCTGAGTGCTTCTTGTTTTACGTAATTAGTTACGAGTATTTATCTTCTAAAAGTATTTGACAAGTTTCTGTTATTCAAACAACGGTAAATTGTTTGCGTACCTATCCTAATATTTTAAGTAATGATTGGTTTGTCCAGTAGGCTAAACGCGAAAGAATGCAGAAAATTTACAGATACCAGACTACAGACTTGAAGTATGGTATACCCATGAAACTATGATCGGTGATGCAGTTCATGGATTATATTAGTAATTTGCAAGACTCCAAAACACCTTTGGGCGCTCAAATTTATTCAAAAAGATCGCTACATTAAATTCTTTGATAGTCGCCAGTCTTCACCCGAGTTTAACACAAGTAAAAGTACAATCACGGCTGGCGGTAATGAGTTCAGTGGTAATTTCGCGAGTCGACCGTGGCCCACATAGTGGAAGACGATGTTTAATACATCATTATTTACAGACAAACGTTCCGCTCCGCTATAAACTTTCGCTCTAAAGTGAACAATATAAATCTTGGATGCTTCATTAAACGCCTTGGTTTTTGACGGTATTTTTTCTTCTTTTAATATAATAGAGTAGTCAGTGAGGAGCCGTGACTTTTGGCAGATAGTATTTTTTTGTTTGTTTAGGTCTCAGAAAATGTACTGTATATATAGGCCTGGCTTTAAGTGGAAGTAAAAAATGCCACCGTTAACACTATGAGACATCCACCATAACTTGTAAAAAAACAAGATAAAAATCACTAAACGATCTACGAATACAAGTACGGCAGATAATCCTTAAACAAACATCAGATAAACGAGTCTTGACAAACGCACATAACGTGACTAATATAAATGCATAATAATGCAATCCAACATTTTTCCAAGGCAAGCAGCTAAAACTTCCTTAAAACAAATTGAAATATGTACGCAGGCGCATGCTTCCCATAAACTGGTACTTAGTCTAACCACGTAAGACTATAGCTATTCTGTAGGTTCCCTGACGAATGCCAGGGGGTTCAAAGACCTCGTGGCCAGTCCGACTGCTATATGAGCCGAGGGTGGGTGGACCTGGGAAGACCCGTGTTACACTAGATTAAATTATACGCAAGAATGGAACAGCTCAATTTTCATATTAAGCAAATTGTAAATAGGAGTACGTAGGTACCAAATGTATTTATGTACGACGTAAATAGATATAGTAGTAGGTAAGTTCAGAAACTGTTTTCCAAATGTTTAAGTTGGTCTTTTGATAGAAATTAAAAAAGTGCTAATTTCCTTATGACGATAACCCAATTAGAAGCCCGTTTACACTTCACTTAGCATAAGTAATCAGTAAGATACACGTTACATAACATTTATCGCTTGAAGTCCTTAGCTTTAACACTTCATTAGCAATTAATCATGCCTACACATCGCATAGACGGTGCAGTTGATCTTATCCAAGACATTGTTTATCCATTCTTACGTGAACTATTCATAAATGCAACAGAAACCTGTCGCAAATCAGTAGCACATATTTTAGTTATTATTTTACAGTGCTCGTTAGGTTACATTACAAGGTAAGAAGGTAGAGAAGGTCAAGACGAGGATTAAAGAAAACACTGTAACAAGATTACACGCACACCTGACAGATGATCTTTGCTGTCAAAGCCATCATTGATCACCAGGGCAATTGGGTAACACTTTATCAACCGGAATCGGTTTCATTTTGACAGTTCAACAACATTCATTGCGTTATTTACGTGTTGAGCAGACAAATTTTTCGAACTTATGAAGCAATGGATTAGCATTAGTTGCGAATGAGATGGTGCTATTCGTCATGTATAGCTCCATCTTTATCTCACACTGATACAATGATTGGCTCTAACACGTCATAGTATTCGTATCCGCCATTATTATTGGGTCACTGATATTGTATCAAATACACCTTCTGTACCCTTGTTAAATGCATAGTGACTTGGTGAGTCAGACGATCCGGCGCAAACCGGCTAGACGGCCGGCGCCCGCGCAAGCCCACTGACTGCACAGATTGCTGATGCTGTAGAGCAGCTAATAAATAAAAGTCAAGACTTAACATAAACACGTCACTTTAATAGGTTAATTTACTTTAGACATAATGATCGATCTTGATAAGGACTCCTGGAAGTCGCAGATGTTTGTTTTGAAGAGTTTCAAAAGTGAAGCTGGTTATAATTTATCTGACGCTATACTTGGCTATCCAGTGACCGTATTTTATTTTTCTTGCTTAAAACGTCAAAACAACACTTTAATTAAATAAAATATCCAAGAACTTCATACCTACAACTTGTTGATTTTATTTCCCAGAAATGATAATTAATGAATGACTGACCGCAACACTCGGATTAGTGTAACTAGAACAAGTTCATTGAACACAATCTAGAATAAATTAATTTTAGCTGGAGAAACAAAATGAGGACCACATTCCAAACATTATTTATTATAAAATGTTCTTCTCATTAATCTCGGACAAGACAATGGCGTCGATTCTCTTGTTCACAAACTAAACTATATTTAAGTTCAGTGCATCTTTTTCTTTCTATTTCATTAAGAAAAGGACAGGAGATAAATATTAGTTTAGTCCTGTCAAATTAAGATACTCCATAGACAATTTAGACGTGATTAAAAAATTGGCTATTAAAAATACGTCAATTTACGCCAGGCACGGACTAATTTGACAGGTCTAAACTAATATTTATCTTCTGTCCTTTTCTTAACGAAATAGAAAGAAAAAGATGCACTGAAATTAAATTTAGTTTAGTTTGTGAACAAGGGAATCGGCGCCAATATTAAGATATTTGGGATGACAGTTGAATATTAATTGCATTATCTGTATTCCGTATCGTAACAAAGCTGTTTATCCAAGGTCTTAGGAGATTATTTGACAGACAGCTGTGCTGCTGGAGAGTTTGTTCCGCCACTTCTTCTTCCCAGCGAAAGCACTAGGAAGTGGCGAAGGGCAGGCGTTTTGGGGGACTGTCTTATGTAATTTTAACGTTCGAAAAGTGCTAATTCTCAGCCTAATTTGAATAAATGACTTTTGATTTTGATAGGATGTATGCGCCAATTATATTTTCCCTAAGGCTCCTTTTGATTACTGTACTTGATTCACATAATAATTGCTATTTTTATTTTTTATATAACCTCTAACACGATGGGCACCAATCTGATGTAACTAGGAATTAGAGGCATCAATCATAAATAATGATAATTCCAAAACAATGTGATTTCTCATACAATTCCCACATCAGCAAAAAGGTGGCAAAATTGCGTCAAATTCATAATTAACTTATGATTGTATTACTGCGTTCTTCTTAACATTAGTGAGTGGCCATTATAAATGACATACTCGCGCAGAACTTATTTCGTTCAAATTATCCAACTTGAGGAGTTTTTCAAATGAACGATCCCAAAAAATGTTGATTGCCTCTGAAGGTCGCATACGAATGTAACTAGCTCAACAGCCCATAAATCTTAAGATTAGCATCATTTCCTTGACCATTTTCACAAAATGTAAATAGATAGAGGAAGCATTACCTATTATTCAAACAGACGTTATAATTGGGTTAAAAATTGCATTGTTTCCAAATGTTTTGGAAACTGCAAAGAAATGTATCAGCTGTTTATTTCCCACGAAGGTGTCGAGAACAACAGTAAAAACTAAACAGTTCCTTGTTATGTCTTGTGAAGACAATGGAACACGCTGTCACCGTGTCACCTGTTTCCTCCTTGTTGAATGGAGAAACAGTTGACTCAATTAAAGTAGTCAGAAATCCATCAATTAATCAATAGCTACGCAGAAATGTTGCCAACAGTAGCTAGAGGTCCGTTATGCAGTTTAAATACAAGATCCAATGACCAACTAAACCTCTATTATTAATTCTAGTCACATCAAGTAACAGTAATCACGTATTGACACTCTGAGATCGCAATAAAAAGAGCCATGACGATAAACAAACAGTGTAAAAAGATCTGCAATTACAGACTAGGTAAATAGTGAATAACGTATAATTTTTTCTGCTGACCATGGCACAGAATATCATACACATTAATTTACAGCACACATATGATTATTATAATGTAGAGATAGCAACAAAGATTGAAATGTTGGACTAGATAAGCATAATGTAGGTAATAAAACATGAATTATTGACACAAGGTCGGAATGTCAATAGCATCGTAAAGGCTCAGACATCGGACCCTTTAGAAAAGCAATAAAACAAATAGTCCAACATATCAGGCGGCTTATAGCCCACGTCATACAGTAGACACGCAAATACAAATGAAATGGAAACTAGTGGCACTGGATATGGGGAAAAAACCGACTTAAAAAAAAACACCACAAAGTGAAAAATAACTTTAATTTCGGAAGTCGGTGTCTTTGGATCTGTACTTTAGTTTTTGCCACCGACTTCCGAAATTAAAGTCATTTTTCACTTTGTAGTGTTTTTTGGAAGTCGGTTTTTTTTTTGTTAAAAAGTTTTTATTTCACGCTTTTTAGTGGGTCTTCTTATAATTTTATCTCAGTTACAATAGCCTAGTGTCAACTTTCTCATCGCCTTTTACAAAATATTGCTATTCCCGATGCAGGGAAGTTAATTATTGAAGAGTTCTCCTGGTCCACCATCAGCTCCATATCACCATTCACATTGTGACGAGCATAAATTGCTTAGCAACCATGTTAAAGTATCGAATCGCAACCCGTGAAATAGTACGGAGATATTATTGAGTAGTTCCGGTGGCCATCTGTGGTCTTCATCATCAGTTCCACTTCACCAAATGATGCTTTCCGAGAGCAAATGCACGAGTGTTACTATAAATAATTTCGAAAGAATTTTCTTTTAACTCCAAGCCGTTGAGGAGTTGTACCTTCCATCATCAGCTCATCCACCTGAGATGATGATTATCAGATGCAAATACTTGAACAGCTTTAGAAAATATATGAAAATGGTACTATGTGCCTATAAAATTTGAACGTTGCCCTCGATTTCCCTGGGATCCCATCATCAGATCCTGACCTGATGATCATGGAACCACTTGGGAAGTATACCCTTTCAAACAAAAGAAAGTTTTTCCAAATCGGTCCAGGCGTCTTCGAGAAATCGGGGAAAATACATTAAAAAAAAAAGATTCCGACGAATTGAGAACCTCATCCTTTTTTTGAAGTCGGTTAAAAATAGATTTGAATATTGTTTATTAATAGTTCACACAAGGTATGGTGATAATAGGAGCAGACAATTTTATTGAATAAAGTATAATTGGGCATAGAATTCAGCCTGCACCTTAAACTTTCTTCTACTGAAGAAAGTTTAAGGTGCAGGCTGAATAGCCATGAACAAATCATGTATTACGAAAACAGGATTCATCCGAAGAAAAACTACAAATACGGATAGTACCAAAATAATGAGCACATTTATGTATATACATGTATCAACATCACAGTAAATCGTGGCCAACAATATGTTAATTTGACAATCATACCAATTTAGTTGGAGATAACACATTTATCCGAATAAGCCGAAACAAATCGTTCGAAACATGATGAAATATAAAGATTTTGGACCTTTAGAAACGACGCAGTTCGTACGTTCCAATAGTTCAATTGAATTATGTCCACTTTCTTGGCACACCAGTGTTAATAACATAAACGGTATCTATTAATCGATACAGAAGAAATCCGCCCGATATCTCAAATATGAAGAATTCCATCGCAGATTTCCAATTTTACGATCACGACTGACGTTTTTAGTAAGGCAGAGTTTTACTTGAGCCACCAAGTTTATAAACTCCAACCACACCAAGTTGCCGATGTTTCTCTCCATTTTATCCTGACGCAGTAGGTACACAAACTCCCGCTTTAAAAGCAATAATATCCGAAGCCATTGGATTGGACCGAATCCAAAGAGCTGTTTGATTTTCAGCAAATTTACTTCTCCGAGAATGAGACAAAATTGTGCAAATACTCGATAAATTCGTGACTTTAAAGTCGTTTGCTTTCAATCACTATTCATACAATTTCATAATAGGAAAAAATGTAGATTCTAGAGGTTACTTAACCAAAACCACGCTCAACAATGTTTATAATATAGTACTGAGCAATGCAGATTTTGTTCTGAACCGCGCCAAAATTTAACCAGTCTACAAGTACCAATATGGCACAATTATCTGAAGCGAAATTGAAAGAGGTTTAAATTAAACGTCAACCGCGAGTTATGGGCATCAAGTCTGCAATCGAGAGGCCGCTCGATGACATCAGTAGACGGAACCACTTCGCGACCCACACGCCGCCCACGACGCGAGAGCCTTGCGAAACCCTGGCTCAGATGGTCGACTGCCTCGAGAGATGGCGTGAGCTTTGAGTAATACAAAAGAAGTAGCATAGGAACTAGGAACTGTATGGGATGAGTTAAAAATAAGTTATGTGAGTTCCGCGATTGATGACAGCCTTGTAAATATACAGCCTAAAGTCAAGATAAAAAGCTTTTTCACAACACGTTCACAAGAAGTCAGCTTATGAGATACAAATGGAGAAGATAAACTTCAATATCATTATGGTCTGTTAAATACAAAGCCCATCAATTTACAACACCATCAATCACGGTCAACTGATTCCTAATTGTAATTTTAGTGTCCAACAAAAGCACAAACTGTGCAGTTAGAAAGGAAACCGATGTCAATTGACTGAGAATTGAAATAAACTTGATCGTTAATCAATAAATTGATTAAAATTGATCAATTCAACGCCATTCAATAAACTTTAATCAGTTAAGTTAACATGGGTGGTTATTGCGCAGATATATTGTCCAAAGCCGACGCAAACGTTTCTAAAGAGATTTTATAACATAAATAGTCGTGAAACACCTCACCGCAATGTGACAAAAATGAAACACGCGAAGTCGTAGAACCAGAATGTATTAAGAGACAAATAAATCTTGCTAACAAGACGAAAAACGATGATTCAACGCCAATAAATAGGACGACACAACTCCACAAGATTATAATTGTTCCTGCAAACGACTTCAGCCAATTGAGGATAACGACTTGTGTCGATGAACTGAAGTCTACATACATCACACATGTGTTAGGAACGAAGACTTAATATTAGATCAAGATTGAAACAAGCTTACTCTTGCAAATCTAGACCAGAGAATGTATAAATAAGAATGAGTAATAATGTGATTTTAAAATGAATAGATTCAAAACGATCAAAATACAGTGATTCCCTCCCAGTTAAGCCAAGATCTTTAGGAGCACACAAGTCATACTAATTCCTTAATCAAGCTACAAAAAGATAGAAGCAAAGACGTCTTAATACATTACAAAGTTGAATTAATTATTATTTAAACGTATGAGTTCATCGGCAAATATTTGAATATGAGGACTGCCATTTAAGATAAAGGCAGTCATTTCAAATGACTGAATGCCATTTATACATCGTCATACCAAACGATCGGTCTTCTCGACCTTGTAGGTCAGTTACGATTCATACGGTACATAAAATTCTATATTTATTATGACCTTACTATTTTGTGACAACAATACACTTTTGAACATACTTTCGGAAACAAATTGGTTAATCTTACCAAATCTCCATAGAAATGCGAAAACTGATAGAAGAAAACGTTGCACCACATGAAATAATCGAAAATTCGGGACCATATTAACGTAATGCCAGCAAAGTACTGTTCTCCGATGACCATAGAATAATCGACGTAACATCTTAGAACGTGGGTGTCGAAGGCTAGTTACAAAGACATAAAACATAGTCAAGAGTATATCAAGTTAAGTCACCCAGAACTTGAGAATCTGAACTTGGGACGTAAATAATTGGGGCGATTTTCTCCAGAATACAAATAACATTGCCAATAAAACCCCTACGAAACGATACTTGCATGGAGACAAGATATCGAATAATAGATAGTGGGAAGAAAGCCGCAAGTTACAAGACAGCAGATCTAATAAATACCGAGTTATTACCACAAACCGCTCTACGTGTTGGATATTTTTTATTCAATGTATTATGAAAATGTTTAAGAGAAAGTTGAAAAAAGAAGCAGTCTTTATGTATAGGCTGTTAAGAATACAGAACCTCCTTTTTTGAAGTCGGTTAAAAAGCGTTTAGACGACATCTTTTGTTAGTCAAGTATTATGTCACTTTTGCCAAGTGCTGCTAAGAATCAAAGGTTGCCGCTTTTTAGTCATCTATGTATAATATAAATCAATAAAAAGAAAATGCTGTTCGTTTTTAAGCATCACTTGAGTACGGCTGGACAGATTTTGCTATTAAAACGTTCGTAATAGGTAATAGTCCAAAATAGATCTTTTCTTTTTTTTTTTTTCTTTTTTATGGAAAAAAAATTGGAGAAGATCCCGGCAAATTTTGAAATTTGGGAAAAACTGTTTTTTTCTATGGAATTTTTGTATTGGAACTTTGGGCGTTTGTCGGGTCAGGTAGTTCATGGTATAATTAATGGGCGGTCCAGAGTCTGCCAAGAACAACAACTAACTAGTCTCAAACTAAAGTTTAAAAGCGTTTGACAAAGTTTCTATAGAATAAAGTTTGGTCCTGTCCCACAAATAGAACATTAACATTTGATGGTTGTTGAACTGGTTTCAGTTATCGTTATTTGGTAAAAACCAGTTCATCATTAAGTAGTTCATTACACACTAGCTTCATTTCTAAGTTGGTTTCCTATTGACCTGAAATAGGCTCGCCCTGAATTGCCCACCCCCAATTGATTATTTATCGATTACAGGAAAAAGAATATAATGGACTACTTTCTAAAAGAGCTTCGGATTTGTTTGGCATTCTAGTTATGTTCACTATCTGAATCTGACATCGTTTCCTTAATTAGAGTCTGCTAATTGGCTCTAACGCTTTCGTGACAACTCAAGATCTTCCGAGATAGACTCCAGCTCATTTTCAGTGGTCTAAAAAAACAGGCAATGTTTTGTCTCATAGTTTTTTTCGTCATTTATAATAACTTGGACGTCTCTAGGCCACTAGGTGTAAGACTACCGCTTGTTAAACCAATCCGTTAATAGTAACAACGCCTACATGAGTTATTGATGACATCAGTACAATCGAAAGTGGGTTTTTATCTCTATTTGAATCAGTGGTTGCAATTAACGGAATGAAACGCTCCGTAATTACCAGCTGATCGGCTAACATGTAACTTGAGCAAGCCAGTAGTCCCTGGAAACCCATTGCTTGTTCAATGAATGGCCATAATTGCAGTAATAAGTAAAAAATCTGTAGAGATAAATCGACCATTCAAAGCGATAACTTTTCGTTGACTTCAACGACGTTCATCAACGAGAAAAAAATATTCGTCTTTATTTCAAGACCAAGACGAAACAATGACCCTACAAATAAATAACCGTTGTTATTCTAGAATCTAGTAATTAGAGAGATAATTAACGAATAAAAAAGTGTATTACCAATGAGGTCAACATCATCAGCCGAACTTCGCTGAATTACGTCCAATTCGTGAATTACCGTGCGCAATCAATTCGTTTGGTTCGCTACGGGCAGCTGATTGGAGCACAGGACACATACATACATATTACATACCCACGTATTGTATTGACGCAACACATGTAAGGTTACGGGACCAACTAGTTCAGATGGTTCATGTTAATAAGACGAAACTAATTCATGAGATGTGGACAACTCTTGGTATGGGCTTCCCAGAGTAGGTGTCAAGCTTTGAAAGAAACGAGATGTTGTCGTACCTAATCCACGCATTTCGGAGATACGTAGCCCCGTGATGCAGAAAAAGCAATCGGGGCTATCAAAGACGTCAGTCGGTAAATCGTGGTATAACATTAGCACACTCTGATATTTCGCCGGTAAGCATCAATTCCAGACATTTAATAACATACGGTGACGAAATGCGTTCTTTAGTTTATATGTATTCGATCTTTGCCGAGCTTTATATGTATAGCACGATCAAAGAGATTCAATATATTAAGCAAGATCAACCGAGCTAGTACGGGTAGAATCGTACGAAGACTAAGCTACAAATTACTCAAACACTCATATTCGGACATTTACTATCACATTTAACTAGCAACAGCACGCTTGTTGACAGGCGCAAGAATTATTCTCCTAATCCTTCACAAACAGTGAAGCAATATTAAACACATTCACAACAGTCAACAAGTCACCTAGTATAAAATATGATTCGTGAATAGATTAAATGGCGTTGGCGCATAGCATTATAACAACCGGACTATAATATGAAACTTAAGACACCCACGTATAAAACAAGGCGAATTATACTTGTAGTGAACAGCAGTTTAATATAGTGTTATTCAACTTGACCAGAAGCCATGCTGATACAAAAAAATGCAAGCTCCTCATTAATTAGTGTTACGTAGATGAAGAAAGAAGGAACATTGTAATCATGCCATTTGTAATCATGTCGTTTTCGTTCCTGGTAGAAAGGAAACAAGCGAAAGTTCATAAAAACTGATGGGGAAAAATTCCTAAGAAAAGCTCAGTTGTACCAGATCTAGTGCCAAGCAAGAAACCTAATAGCAAGCCTGACAGGAAATCCTAAGTAAACCTTTCTAGAAAATTAGACCATAGAAGGAAACGGTACAAGTTCAATTGGGATTTATAATATCAATGTCTATGATTAAAGAATAAAAACGTTGATAGTACTGTTACGTCGGGTTTCTCGTTTCGTATGTCGGTCAGCCGCCGAGCGAGGGAAGCCGTTGTATAGTGACTCACTACTTGTTCGCAACGTTGCCACGCGTACCATTCGGGGACCTTGATGCGTTATTTTGTTGGCGATAAATGATAATAAAAACACGGAATAATATTAAATGACGTAATGAATATTTTAAGATGAATTTTTTGTTATTATAAAGGGGTTTTGGAAGCGTCATAACAAGTTTCTTAAGTAAAGAAAAGTCAGAGTATTCAGATTCTGATTCAAAACCTTTTTAAAAGAAGGCTGTCAAAAGAACAGGTCAGTGCTTTCCACTTTGATGTACAAGTCCCTACAGTTTCAAAGAAACCTCTTGACGAAGAACATTTCAACAGAGAATTGACGAGTCTCCTTGCTGTTAGTAATTTACACAGACGATTGCTTTCTCGGACGAAATTGAAATCCTTAACAAAGAATATTAATGAACCTTAACTAGGCTTTCTCGAGTCCTTTATGTTTTTAATAGGCTTGAAGAAAGCAGCTAACAAATTAAAAATAACAGAAGCTCATTTGGCTAAAGGAAACGAATTGGAAACTTTACCCGTTAAGGATTGGACTTAAAACAAATTACTTTTAATCAGTTGATCAAAAGCGCAGAAGTTCGAGAATTATCAAGGGGTAGAGTACTCAAAGTTCTGTGCTTACTTAATTTTTGTATAGTCCCAAAATACTAAAAATTAGATAATTATTAGTAGAGGACAGAGGCCCTCAGATCGATGGCGCAACCTTGGACAACCTCGTGGGCGACCAGGAAATGGCCTGACACGAACGTGAGCATAAAATAAACATATTCTTTCATGAATTGTTACTGTATGATTTGTTTCCTACAATATCATTATGAAACAGTCTTAATTTTTTTGGCTTAAAATTTCGTAAAAGTGCAAAAAGCTTTCTAATAAATATTGCAATGCGAAAGTCTGTCTGTTATCATTTAAATCGACTTAATTCGTATCTCAATCGGAGTTTTGAAGATCGATTGCATCATAAAGATATCTGTTGAAATAGACCAACTGTCTGTATGTCTGGTTATGATTGTACATTACTTCTTCAGTGGGATTCTACATTGCGAACTTTATCTCAAACTTAAGATATAATCACTTTCGATCTTGCAACTTCAACCTGAAGAGTGCAAACATCACCATCAGAAATTTGTTCAAAACGCCAGTTGGGACTAGTTGGTCGTAACCTTGTCTATTAATTGCCATGCGTGGCACACGGGCAATATTGATGGCTTCCTGTGGTGCAGTATGCTCGCCGCATTGGACTCGACAGTATTGCTAATTTTACGTGATATAACTTTGGAGCACCCATTTTGGATTTGCTAAGCCAGAAAATCGGCAAATGCAGTGAAGGAAGCTCTCTGCCTAAGAAAGATGTTTTTCGTAGGATGGCAGCAGCTGAATAAAAGTGGCCGAGGATCGAATTCAATGGGTGCGATTGGAGAGGCCCATGTCCAACAGTGAACAGCTATGGGCTGATGATGAAGCAGGAGGATTAGGGTCGCGAAGATAAATTATACTTCTTTGAAGTAAATAGAATAATTCAAGTGACGGTTACTCTATAGGACATAACAACAATTGAGAGAGACCTAAATTATTCTGTGTGTCAAAGACACAAATTAATCCAATAAATCGTTTCTAAACCAACCAAAATGGAAGACAAGAAGTGGCGGTTGGCGCTTACGCCCACATTTAGGATTGAGCATTGAAGTAACAACATTTATTTAACCTACATTATTCAAGTAAGATGTTTTCTGTAGAGTTTAAGATTCCCGTTACGGTTTACGCGACCTTTTAACCGCGGCCAATTGATAGATAGGTTTGCTAAAAGTGTTTTAGTAAGGCATTGCCAGGGAAATCAATTATTTTCGATTTACAGTCGGTATCCGACAACGTCGAGTCGGTATCCGAAAATAAATTATTTTTCAATGATTTCATAGTATTTCAAGTAGGTAACTGCTATTTTTAAAGTGAACTCGTAATAAGCAATTAATGGCAACACAATCGTCCCGCGCTGTTGTTGCGGTTGGCGCGTGCGCTGGTCGTGCCGTATATGGAGCTGGCGGTACGCAACAAGGCCGAACAGTCGCCGCCCCAACGCCATCATTGTATTTAAAATTATTTTAAACTCCTCAGCCAGCCATGGTTTTTAAGAATGAAGTTTTAAAAGGAATTTGGGATTAAAATGCGGAAATTGTTTTATGGGTGGATGATGTTAATGCCAAGGTTTTTGACGCTAGGCATGAGATTTGAATTCAGGAAGATTCCCATAGTTTAAAAAAAAATTATAAAAAAGTTAATGCTAAGGAATCTTTTGTTTTAATTATTTATGCACAATACTCGGTCAAAAAAAGTTGACTGACATAACTTCACCAATTTAAACAATCACATCAAAAGTAAAAATACTAATAAACTGCTGGTATGAATAGTCATTAATTGCATCATTGCAATTTGCATTGAGATTATATTCATAGAACTGTTAGTGTTTTATTTAAAGAACATATTGTAATGTGAATATTTCAATAAATTTTTTTTGTAAATTATTTCCTTGTTTTTTTAAGTATGTGTTTGAGCAAGCAAGTAGGCACTTCAGTTCTATTGAAAAATAAGATGTATAAAGTAAAGGCAGCATAAAGCCAAGCTTATAGGACCTATACATAATCAGCCTATAATATTCCCACTGCTGGGACACAGGCCTTCTCTCAGTGAGAGGAGGTCGTCTGTAATCCACCACGCGGGCCCAGTGCGTGTTGGTAGATGTCACATGTGACATGTCTTCGAATTTTTGGATCTAGGACATGCCGGTTTACTCACGATGTTTTCCTTCACCGTTTTGAGAGCAGTAGTGATGAAATAATTTAAACAAAGTAAAGCGAATGTCTGGGTTCGAACCTACGACCTACACCTCGTAAGTCGCAGCCGCTACCACTTGGCCACCAGTGATGCCGGATGCTAAATCTAATGGATGTGTTGCTGCAGAAATTATTTTCTTTTTAGTTAAAGATTTTTGTTATGCCTGTCATGAAAGAAACTGATATTATATTATACATGTAGAGTGGCTGCTTCATCTATCTGTAGTTTTCCTTTTTTGTGTCTATTCATGTAAAAAGATAATCATTTTTACACCTATTTACTTTCAAAGATTACAACAAGATAATATTTACATATCCCCTTACTAATAAATAAACATTATCAGATAAATAGTTACACACCAATTTCTCTCTTTCAGTCATCAGTAATTTGACTTTCGAAAGAAGACAACGCATTGTGTAACTATACAGACGCTATACAATTCTTATTAGTAAGGGGATAATATAAGCTAACAGACTTAAAATAATAATAATTGTGTACATGTATAGCAAAAAAGAAAATCATAGGGCATCAAAAAATTTGTCTGCATCGCTGTCAACAGGAAAAGTGCCCAAAGGGCTGGTATTGCCACACTGTATTGTTTACTTTCTAAGTTTATAGTGGCCATCACTGACATTGATGAAGAAAATCCTGGACATATAATTAATCATCATTCTCCTGCCCATGTGCAACATGGCTTTTTCTTTCTTTTATCCTTACATAGTATAAAACAAAGTCGCCAAAATGTCTGTACGCGCATAACTTCCGAATTACTGCACCAAATTGGATAATTCTTTTTTTGTTGTTCGGTATTGCCAGGACAAGGTTTGTATGAAAGATAATTTTGGAAATAAGAAAAAAAAATTGCACCCCTGCGAAGCTGTGGCGGGCCGCGAGTAATTAATATAAGTCTGAAATCACCAATCCACCTTGAGCAAGCTTGATGATCTACGCTCATCTGCAGTCTTTTAACTAGAAAGCCGTTAACCCTCAAATGGTCAATTTTCACTTTTTAATAGAAAGTGACAGAGTTTATAATTCTCTATCTTTCTGTCTAAGAAACATTTTTACAATATCAATAGTTCCAAAGATATTAAAAACTTTAGGCCGTTAAGTAACATAATTTTTGATGATGCCATCACTTGAAAGCGTCTAACCCACACTTCTTCGCTTAATGTATTATCTAAAAGTATGTACTATCTAAAAGTAGAAGAAAAGTCTTATCATTCCATCCACCTTGCCCATTTTTTGTGAATTTTGTTGTTAAGAACCAATAAAGTGGGCTTCTGATATGGAAATTGATACTATCATGCTTTCTTAGTACCAAATGTGATGGGCAATCAAATAATAGTCTGCCTCAACCTGTCGGGGTTAGTGTCAAAATATTAATACTGATGAATAAACAGTTGCTAGATGAATGAATGAGTACTAACAAAATGAAAAGGTTAGTTGCATTTCATTAATGTTCTTACTCTATAAAGGTTTTAAAAGAGCAAATGAAGGTTTCAGTATATAAGATAGATTAAATATGCATATAAACAGAATTCCTTATACAGAGTTAACAGTTTTCAACACTTTTTAAATATTTGATAACAAGATTAGGTCACTGATGTAATTTTTAAATATTCTGATAGATTATGACTAGTGCAAGAGATGATGATTCATATTATCTCCTATAGTTTATGAAATTGTAATTGTAGAACAAACATGACTTTTTAGAAATTGTTTAGGAACAAACCCAAACAAACCGTTTTCACTTTCATGAGTAATATTGTATCGGGTAATTGGGCTAACGGATATACCAAATCATTTTAGTGCCAATGTCTTCAGGGAAAAGCAGCTCTCAAGTCCATTAAATGTATCATGAGATACCCTCAAGTCATCGACCGCGGTATAATGCACCGCCGACAAATGCAAGTTCACCAACGAATTAAGTGAAAATACACACCAATTGTAGATATTCTAAGTACGTTAGCACTTACCATCTGTTCTTTTTATGTTGATGTTAATTCCGGACTGAATCTTCACTGTACCGTCATCCATTTTCGCACAAATTTAGGCACCACATACACTATATAACATTATTTCTCAAAAAACCTTTGTTCTAAAATAGTCTAACACATTGAGAAATTACACATGAGAACCGGTGAAAATTACAAAATAAATTTCTACACCCAGATTGACAGTTATATCGAGCTAGCTACACACTTCAGACTGGAACGTTTGAAATTTGTTTCACTACAAGAGTCAAATCAATCACTTTATATTATTAGTTTCTAAAAGAACGCGATTGATTTGAAAATTGTAAATGTTTATAGTAAGCAAAAGCTGAAAAAACCAGAAATGTTCAAATTATTTCGGTTATAAACGCGAAATTCTAAAATTATCAGTTTGTGAGTTTGCCAATGCGTCGAAACGAAAACGTTTCATTGCCAGCAGAAAAAATATTGCTACACACTTTTGGTTTTCAGAATAAAAAAAAAAAACATATAAACTCCAGGATTTGGTTTAGATCATTTTGAATATCGCATTGTTCAATTATTTCAGGTAATTAATAATTTAATAACTTAGCAAATGGTCATTTAGGGAATCAATCAATTATTGTTTAGACAATACCGACTACTTGACTACATCACTAAAAACATAGACAACAGAATTTGGCTGCCTCAGCCAGCATCAGCTGCCTGTCAATCAATTTGTCAATTTGATTCAACGCTGTTCATTAGTTTATTTTATCAATTTAGGTACCTATCGCATCTAGTAGATTTTTAACTACAGTATATTATTTATAGAATGGACAGTGAGCACAAATTGTCTCATAAAGCCAAAAAGCGTATCAAGGAAGTTAAACGGAAAGCTAGACCCGGTAAGTGAACGGTACCCAAAGCTTCACGGTAATTGGCACACTTTCGGCGAGCAGCATTTTTACTTAAAATATTTGTATTGATGAGTAAACTCGAGAGCCTGTTGAGGCTGACAGTAGCAGAAGCCGATAAATTTGGGAATTCTAGAATGATCTTAGTTAGCGTGGCATTCAGATATCACGATGGCTTTCGAGTTTGTAGCCTTGATGCTAATGAATTGCTAACTTAGCAACACGATTAAGTGGTATTATAATATATTGTTCTTATATATTAGTCTTCAATAAATATATGCAATGGAAGTGCTCATCATTCTTTTATTTCTGTATGACATCTGTTTTTCTTTTCTACGACTGACAATATCATAGACTAAAAACTTATCTATAACACTCCCCCTCACGAAGATGACCCTTCGGTCTGAGTGACTCCTATGCCCATCTTTTTTAATAACTTTAACAACCTTGGTTGTGGCAGTGCCTTCGTTAAAATATCTGCCTCCATATTTTCTGTGTCCTTATAACGAATTGTCACTAATTTCTTTTCGACACAATCTCTTATGAAATGTTCTTTTATGCTAATGTGTTTTGATCTTTTTCCGGTAATCATGTTGTTTGCTAATTTTTGCGCAGCCATATTATCATTGTAAATCAGGACTGTTTGTTGTGGCACTCCAATGTCTTCTAGCAGGTGTTTCAAATGCAAAGCTTCCTTCGTTGCTTCTGTCATTGCCATGTATTCGGCTTCAGCCGTTGACAATGCGACCACTCTCTGTTTCTTTGTCTCGTAACTAATTAGACCACCACCATACTTAAAGATATAACCGGTATATGATCGGCGATCAATAGTGCATGCTGCCCAGTCTGCGTCGGCCATACCCGTAAGAACCGCTGACATTCCTGTTTTCTTGTATCTTATACATACATTTTTCGTTCCTTTTAGGTAACGTATAACTCTTTTTGCTGCTTGCCAGTGACTTTGGTCATAACAATTGTTGTACTGGCTTAAATAGCTTACTGTAAACATTATATCTGGTCTTGTTGCGACAGCTAGGTACATTAATGAACCAATAAGTTCTTGGTATGGAAAGTTTTCCTTATTTCCATTCTCATTTTTCTCTAACTTCAGAGCTGGTTCCATTGGCGTAGACACGGGTTTACATTCTCCCATGTTAAATTTTTCTATTAAATTATCGACATATGTTTCTTGGGACAGCGTAATCTCTCCCCCTACATGGGTGAATCTTATACCCAAGCAGTGATGAAGAGAACCCATATCTCTCAATTCAAATGCTTTTTCCAACTTGGATTTGATTTCCTTGAATAAATTTTCTGATTTGTATGCCAGAATCAAATCGTCGACATATATGTTGACTAACAGTTTTTCGCCTCCTTTTTCAAATATGTACAAACAAGGATCCGCTGTAGCATTTCTAAAACCAATTTCCAATAATTTTCTATGTAACTTTAAATACCATTGCCTTCCTGCCTGTTTTAATCCGTATATAGCTTTATTTAGTTGACATATTCCATTATTTTTATATTTATTTATATCTATTAGCATTTCTCTTGCTTTTCTCAACAACTCTTTATCTTTACCGTGTGATATAATCAATCTTAAATATTTATCAAGATTTTTTGGCTTCTTCATATAAATTTGTTCGTCTATATCACCGTTTAAAAATGCTGTACAGACATCCAGCTGACTTAGTTTCATATTATTTTCTATCGCATATGCAATCAATAGTCTTATTGTACTCATTTTTGCTACTGGTGCAAATGTTTCAGTGTAGTCAATTCCTTCTCTCTGGTTGAACCCACGAGCTACTAGTCGTGCCTTTCGTCTGTCTATTTCTCCAAGTGCATTGTATTTATATTTTAGAATCAGTTTACTATCTATCAAATTTTTACTTTCATTCTTGTGTACAACTTTCCAAGTATTGTTTTTTAGGTGAGATTCAATTTCACTTGTTATTGCGTCTTCCCATTCATCACTATTCTCATCTATATCACAGAGGAATAATTGTTCAGCATCCATCTCATAATCTTTCTGCCAAACTGGTGGTTTTCTCTGTCGCTTTTCATTACTTGTACACATTTCTTGTCTGTCTTCATTGTCTATTTCGTCTGTTTCTGTAGTTGCATCAACAAATATATCATTAACGTCTAGTTCTTTGTCTGATTCGTTAATTTCATGCTCATTCGAGTCTTCATTTTCTTCTTCTGGAAAAAGGTTGACTTCTATATCATTTTTATCAACTACATTTTCTTTTTGACCTTCTTTTGTCTCATTTTCGTAGAACATTTTATCCAGTACTTTGACATCTCTACTTATTATCACTTTATCTGATTTCGGATTAAAGATACGGTACGCTTTGTGATTTTCCGAATACCCTACAAATATACCAGCAATCGATCTGGCTTCAAATTTTCCGTTTCGTTTTCCCTTTTTTAGAACGAACGCCTTAGTCCCGAAAATGTGGAAATGCCTTACAGATGGAACTCTATTCACCCATTTTTCAAATGGAGTCTCATTATTAATACTGCTGCAAGGACTACGGTTTGCCAAGTAGTTAGCTGTATTAATAGCTTCGGCCCAAAAAACTTCTTTCATGTTAGCGTCAATTAACATGCATCTAGCTTTATCAAGTAATGTTCTATTTTTTCTCTCTGCCAACCCATTTTGTTCTGGTGTATATGGTGCAGATAGCCTTCTTCTGATGCCATTGTCTTTTAGATATTTGTCGAATCCATGGTTTATGTATTCCGTCCCATTGTCACTTTGTAAACAAACTATCTTTTGTTTGGTAAACCTTTCTACCTCGTTTTTAAATTCTTTAAATTTTGATAGGGCTTCATCCTTAGTTTTCATTGTATATACTCTTGTATATCTTGAATAATCATCAGTAAATGTAATGAAATATTTGGAACCCGCTTTCGATGGTTCTCTCATGGGACCACATACATCCGTATGCACTATTTGTAATTTTTCATTTGTTCTTTCTTCATTTTTGGATGTAGTGAATGGTAATTTTGTTGCTTTGCCTTTAGCACACACTTCACAGTCTTTAACTGTGTCATTTTTATTGAATTCCAATCCTTCCATGTTCTTTTTATCTAGAGCTATTCGCATTTGCCCCTCATTGAGATGAGCTAATTTTCTATGCCATTGCTGCATTTTATTTACTTCACAGAGTCTGGCTTTTTCTTGTAAGTTTTCTTTAACATAGTATAAACCATCTTCATTTCTTTCTGCTCTTAACAGTATTTGACCATTACGCTTTACAGTTGCGTTTTTCTGTTTAAATAAAACTGTTGCACCTTTATCTGTAATTTTTCCTACTGACATTAGGTTTGTAGTTAGTGATGGTACATATAAGGCTTCGGTCAGTTGCAGATCAGGTCTTTCCTTGATGTTAAGTTTTACTGAACCACGGCCTTCAATTTGTGCTGTACAGTTCTCTGATGCTAACTTTAAGGATTTTCCCTCATCCTTATCAAGATTTCGGAATCTTTCTAATTCATATGTCATATGTGACGTGCTACCACTGTCAAGACACCACTTGTTTAGTTTTTCTTTAGTATCATTTGTATTTAGACATGTCTCTTTAGAACAACATAAATTTGAAGTGCTTTTATTGTATCTTTTTGGGGCTGACTGTACTACTTTTGACCAGCATTCATTTGCTTTATGTCCTTTCTTTTTGCATTTATAGCATTCAACGGTAACATTTGTGTTTCTTCTGCGCTGTCTACTATATAGCGCTTCTTGTCCAGAATTTTGTTCACTTGTACTAGCCATATTTCTTCTGGCTTCAGCTTCTTCGATAATTTTTATCTTTAAGTTTTCAGGATTTGGTAGATCATCCCTGGATTCAATAGCAATTCGAAAATTTTCAAAAGATTGAGACAAACTATAGAGCATCATAATGCTAAGTAGATCTTTATTAATTTCTATGTCCATATCTGCAAGCTTATCGACGATGTCCATAAACTTGTTCAAGTGATCCACTATGTTATCGTCTTCTTTCATTTTTCTTAAGATTAATTCTTTCAAAAGACTTGCCTTTCGTGCAGGACCTTTGCTGGAGTAAATACCCTCGAGTGTGTCCCAGACATCTTTGCTGGTTTGACAGTTCTTCACTTGTTTCAGTTCGCTCGGTGAAATGATCAGAAATAATTCTGCTAATGCCAAGACATCTTTTTCTAAATATTTATTTAGTTCGTCACCTTCACTAGTAGGTTTTTTTATTTTTTCAGAGACGTAGCTCCATAGGCCCCTTTTTAATAGAAGGGCTTTTGCGTGTATTCGCCATGTGTCATAATTTTCCCTTTTTAACGGTTCAATATTTATGTGACTCATTATTACTCACATTTGTCCTGCGTTGTATTTTACTAGCGTACATTTGTCCTGGGCCCATAACCTATTATAATATATTGTTCTTATATATTAGTCTTCAATAAATATATGCAATGGAAGTGCTCATCATTCTTTTATTTCTGTATGACATCTGTTTTTCTTTTCTACGACTGACAATATCATAGACTAAAAACTTATCTATAACAAGTGGATAAAGTATCAAAAATCGGCAGCTTGTCTTAATATGAAACTACAACCAAATAATAAATCATTACCTCTACTTAGTAATTTCAAACCCACTCAACTAAAACTTATTGATTACTAAAAAAACCTTGGGATGTGTAAGGAATGAAGTTGCCTGCATGCATGATTAATAATTTATCAGTTCTTGTAAATCTAACTGTTCCAGCTTATATTCTTCCATGACAATGATGAATAAATTAAATAATACAAGTGTAAGACCTACAGAAGTTATACTAATTTCACTCCAATTAAATTGCATAATTTCTGTTGCTACTTGCATAGACTTGCATCTTCCAATTCTCTTGACTTCATCATTCAACGCTACTTACATGCCATGTCGTTACATCCTAGAAATAAAGTCATCAATTTTGACTTATGAATTACCAGATCAGATAAGACCTGATAAGAGATAGAAGGACAATATCAAACATGTTAATGTAAAACTGAATTTTGGAAACTTTACAAGTTATTTGAAATGATTATTAATATTTACACTGCTTGCACCACAAATTAATAACTCTTCATGTCATGGCCACTGCTGTAGGTATTATATGTTATGACAAAGATTAAAAATTATTATGTAATAGGTATGATATCATCATAGTTTTACAGTTACAAATATTGTAAAGATTTGAGAGCTGATCCTAGATAAACCTCTTAAAAGTATCATGGGCACTGCATGCAGCAAACAGAACTTTATAAGGATTATAACTTAGTAAACTTTCTCTGGTCATGGCTCAGCATATAAATAAAACAAAGTTGGGTTAGTTACACCATTTATAACTCAAGAATGACTGAACCGATTTTTATGATCTTTGATTTGTTGGATTTGTCTCCACCCCAAATAGCAGAACAACTATAAAAATGCAGAAATTTCACAAAAAAATAATAATTCATTTATGAATTATTTTTTTTTGAGCAAATTAATCATTTTAATGATTAATTTGCTCATACATTCATTCTCATTAATTCTGATGCGGTACAAAGTTCGCCGAGGTCAGCTAGTCCTAATCCTAACTAATATTATAAATGTGAAAGTAAGTTAGTTTGTTTCCTCATGCCTAAACCACTGATTCGATCATCCTGAAATTTTGCATATACTTGTCATTGTCAATTGTCAGGTGTACAGAAACGGACATAGGGTACCTTTCATCCCGAAAAAAAGTGCTGTTCCTGAGGAAAACAACAATAACGTTATTATGATAATAGATGGTGCTACGTGTATGATTAATTATGATGCGAGCGAAGCTGCGGGCAATAGCTAGTTTTATATAAAGCAAGAACATTCAATATTTATTGGTATATTTTTTCATTTTTATGAGTAACTCATGACAAAACAGCCTAAAAAAGAGATCTAGCAGTTGTATTTGTTGAAATAATACTTATAACATTATTCAACAAAATAAAAACTATATCACAAGTACTCACTTTTTGTTACAGAATTAGCAGACAAGTATCAATGGACAGCCTTGAAATATGTTACAAGCTTTGACGAATTTCTCAAATGTAATGACAATGTTGACAGAATAAGTGAAAATGATGTAACACCTGATGAATTTATAGAGAAATATGAAAAAATATACAAACCTGTAGTTATAACTAATGTACAGACTAATTGGAAGGCTAATCATAAATGGACTATAGAGAGACTTGCCAAAAAATATAGGAACCAGAAATTTAAATGTGGTGAAGACAATGAGGGTTACAGTGTTAAGATGAAAATGAAGTATTATGTAGAATACATGAGGACAACGACTGATGACAGTCCACTTTATATTTTTGATAGCAGTTTTGGTGAGCATGTGAGGAGAAAGAAAATTTTGGA
The DNA here is from genome assembly GCA_945859645.1 of Amphipoea oculea. Lineage (NCBI taxonomy): Eukaryota > Metazoa > Arthropoda > Insecta > Lepidoptera > Noctuidae > Amphipoea > Amphipoea oculea. The sequence continues at coordinate 3,038,128 of OX243862.1, forward strand.
AGACTATGAAGCCCCTTTGTATTTTAGGGATGATTTGTTTAAGTATTGCGGTGAGGAAAGGAGGCCGCCTTACCGCTGGTTTGTGATGGGACCACAGCGTTCTGGGACTGGCATCCACATAGACCCTCTAGGGACAAGTGCTTGGAATGCTTTGGTTTTTGGTCATAAAAGATGGTGCTTATTCCCAACTCAAACTCCTAGAGAACTGATCAAGGTGACTGGAGCAATGGGCGGGAAACAAAGGGATGAAGCTATCACATGGTTCAAACTTATTTATCCTAAGACTCAATTAGAAACATGGCCCAAAGAATTTAAACCAGTATGTAATCAGTTTATTTCATTAATAAAATTATTGATTCTAATTCTGCATTGCATAAATGACATCTCATTAACAAAATCCAATATTATATTCGAACTTTAGTTGTACAGCTCCCCCATGTCTTACTTGAAGATGCAGCTTAAAGTCATTATCACCAGAATCATTATTTCATTAAAAGTAAAAGTATTTATTATGTTAAATTTCTCTTACAGGTGGAGATTCTGCAGAAACCGGGTGAAACCGTGTTCGTGCCGGGAGGCTGGTGGCATGTTGTCCTCAATTTGGACTACACGGTGGCTGTCACTCAAAACTTCTGCAGCCGCACCAACTTCCCGGTCGTCTGGCACAAAACTGTGCGTGGCCGCCCTAAACTCTCCAAAAAGTGGATCAAAGTATTGGAGACCAAAGAACCTGACCTGTACAAGATCGCTAGTGGCATGGACTTGAGCCAAGGCACTGGTGTAGCTTCGGACAGCTCATCTAATAGTAGTTCTTCCAGTAGCGATAGTGATAGCAGTTCTTCCGACAGCTCTGAAGAAGATAGCGGGCAAGAAAGTATTACTGCCCACAAGAAAAAGAGACGAAGAAAAATGTAAAAAGGACCAAAGCGCCTTATATCTTGCATAGGTAATCATAAATACCAAGATTCATAAAGAGGTAATATCAAATAGAAAATTATATCATAAGTGTAAGCTTGTTTTGTATTACTAGACATAATAAAATAACTAATGAATTTTTTACTTGTTGTTTTCATAGTGAACAGTATATTTCTTTTGTTAACTGACAACACAATGCTTTATGAATAAAGTATTATCATATATTTCAACAGTTTTATTTAATAACAGTGGCGTAGCGTGCCTTGGCGGGGCCCCGTATAAAAATTTGTTTGGGGGCCCTTAGGAAGGGAAAAGATTTCTCACAAAAAAAAAAAATGTTTGCATAAAATTAAAAGAAATATTTATTCTTCATAATTATCTATCTGTCACTTTTTAATTTTTTTTTTTACAAACAATTTAAATTAAATAAACACTCCTTGCCTTTTTTCGGCAAACTGATTTATTAAATCATTTATAGCTGATTTGCTTTTTTTGACTTTTGTCATTTGTAAAATAAAATAAAAATTACGCACGTTGGGGGCCCCCGTGGCCGGGGGCCCCGTATAATTGATACGGCAGATACGGCGGTAGCTACGCCCCTGTTTAATAAGTACTAGCTTTTGCCCGCAGTTTCGCCCGCATGGATGTCGGTAAATATCTTGTATTAATCCAGGTTATAAACTGTACCAAATTTCATCCTAATCCGTTCAGCCTTTTTAGGGTGTACCTCAAAAGGAAAAATGTAACCCTTCTAAGATCACTTCGTTGTCCGTCAGTCAAGACCAGTATACTATTGTAGTCTTTGGTCAAGACCCTTTTTCACAGAGTACTTTTTGATAGACTGCCCTTTTTCTCAGGAACGCATCAAATAAAATCGTTTATTAATTTCATAATTACAATATGGAGGTATCGTTGGTCCCAAACTAGGCACAGCCTATGTTGGGCGCCTTTACATTGGTAAAACGGTATGATAATTTATGACAAAATAAGTATAGTTAACAGTTGAGATTGGCTACAATAATTAAGCTGGTTAAATGTACAAACAAATAGACTAATTAAGGAAAAGCTGAGATCAAATAATAAAATAAAGATTTAGATCATAAAATAACAATTGGGACGATTTCCGTTTATACACCATTGACAAGTTGAAATTAATATTCAATACTCAAGGCTGAAATCCCTAGAAACAGTGAAAAAATGGGACTTCTACCTCATACCGCTAAAGAGACCTAAAATCGTGTACTGCTCAAGTCAAATCACGCGGTGTGTCAAGTTTCATCTTTCGTGGCACGTATTGTACGTAGCTACCTCTCTACGAGTATATGTAGATCTCTTTCTACGAGTGTACGTAGCTGCCTCTACGAGTGGACGTAGCTACCTCTCTACGAGTGGACGTAGCTGCCTCTCTACGAGTGGACGTAGCTACCTCTTCGAGTCGACGCGCGACGTAGCTCGCTCTCTTCAAGAGAACGTAGCTGACTCTGTGTGTGTACGTGAAATTCTCTCTACGAGTGCGAGTTCATATAGTTCACAAGTGGATATAAGTGCCTGTTCCCTGTCTTACAAATAAACCTGAATACAACACAATGCTCCTACCTATATTAATTAAATAAAAGTACGATGATATCAAGGAATAAAAACTATCATATTGGTAGCCAAGATTACCCAGGAAATAAAAGTTTCTAAATTAACTAGAAAGTACTTTCTGCGTAATCGGTTAAAATATTTATACGTTGGCAACAATCTATGAAATGTCTATGAAAAACTAAAATCAATAGTTTCGCGCATCACTAAAAACGTCAAATACTGCGCCCACAATCCGCGACTGGCACTTGGGTTTTTTAGTCTATAGTTGAGCAGCCATTTGTTATCCTTGCCAAAGTCTCCGTGTAACGTCTGATCAGATCAAAATGCTGAAATCAACTTCTGGTGCACTGGTCAATGTCTTGAGAAGGACCCTGGTGCCGGCGGCAAGGGTCAGCGCTGTGCCCCTGCGACGGTCGCACGCAGTCGTCGAATCCGATGAGGAATTTGATTCCAAGTTAGTCCCTTCTCGGAACTTTTGACGTTATGTAACTGAAAATTGTGATAATCTTGTCGGTGATTTACAGCTTTCAACATGTTTGAGTGATGTTCTATTGTACGTCTGGCTTGGTGTTATTTTGTACCTTTAATAAATGCCCGACAGATTTTCATATTGGGTGTGATGTGAAAATGATCATGAGTAATTTTTATAACCTCTATTCAATCATTGTTTTCCTTGTTTTTGATGCAAGTGTTGCGTCGAATAGGTTTGCTAAACACTGGGTAGGTATTTGCTTGATGAGATGGGAAATAATGTCTGAATATAGATTTTTGCTAACTAGGCCACATCACCACTGTATTGTGTTCCCTTCAATAAACATTATTCACCCTGTCTAATTTATATGTAATATTGACTGATTTAAATCATCATTCTTGTAGTCCATAACAGATTATATTTTGTGGTGATGATAACATTATATTTTTACTTGATAATTGAAATATTTCTTTTTTAAACAGGGACATCTATTCTCTTCTCATTCTACTTACTAAAACTAATAAAAATGTTATTACAATCTGTTTTGTGTTAATCAGAACAATAAAAAAAAAAATATTTATTTATTTGACAATAATATTTTATGTAAAATTAGCGAAGTTAAAAAAAAAGTAATGTCACTTACTTACAACACCAAAATGGCCTATGAGAAACATTCCTTTCTTTGCTCCTCAACTGAGGGGTATGGGAACTATCCACCTGTTTGCTAATAACTAGCTTATTAGCAGTTTTCTTTAGAAGTTTTACCTTAGACTATTCATGTTGTCATCAGTTTTTGTACTGATGCATTTCAAAGTACTACTGCTATTTCTAAAGTCATAAGGATATTCTAGAACTAACAAAAGGATTGACTCCAAAGTTTGAATATACCTTTTCAACCTACCTTTTGCCTTCCTTTAGATGTAGAAACCAACAAAAAATACCCCATTTGTCTCCCAATTCCTTGTTATTTTAATGATGAAGAAAATCAATTAAGATTACTTTATTTTGTTTTCAGATATGAGTGCTTCTTCAACAGGAAAGACATTGACGGATGGGAAATCCGCAAGGGCATGAATGACCTGTGCGGTATGGACCTTGTCCCCGACCCAAGGATCATCAGGGCTGCGTTGCATGCTTGCAGGAGAGTGAATGACTATGCGCTCGCTGTCAGGTTCATCGAGGCCTGCAAAGACAAGTGCGGCAATAAAGTCAACGAAATCTACCCCTACATCATCCAGGAAATTAAACCCACATTATGTGAACTTGGCATTGAGACACCAGAGGAGCTTGGCTACGACAAACCAGAACTAGCTTTAGAGAATGTTTATGACATGTAAGGTCACCGTTAAATATCAAATTAAGCTGTAGAAAATTTGTATAATAGTTTTGTTGTCGAGTTTTTATTTTACTTTTAACTGTGGGAAGCTGCGTCTTCAATTAGAAATATTCTTGGGCCATCATTCAAAAAACCGACATGCTTATCTAATGTGTGAACATTAGAAGAATATGATATGATATAATAATGAACCTTGTTTCATTTTTTTTGTCATCTGTTGTCTCTTTTATACAATTCCTTGTCCGTTCGTAGTACATGTACTTATTAGTATTATCAACAATAAATATTATAGCATTACTTCACTTTATTTTTGTAAGTGCATAGTATTTTCTGAATAGATGAGGATTTTTAAAAAAAAAGAAATTTGTTTACTTGTATCAGTTAGTTTTTATAATTTGACATCAAAATCAATTTAGTTAGATAGCAGGAGGCATATGTACACAAGAAAGGCGTAGAATCCAAGTCCATGTAGGTACATAATTATATAATAGTTGACTACGCCTTTGCACTGGTTAAAATGCATAAACATCGCTTGGTTCGATTGTGGTTAAAGAACAATGACATCGCCAGTCCGGCAGACCGATGTTTCCTATTATTTTGACGCATACTACCTACATTACCCGGTTTTCATTATTCCAGGAGCATTCTAGTTTAGGGCATCCAACCTAGTGCTGGACGGCAACTGGCGGTTATTCCGTTTATTCACCCCAAAAATCCACCCTAAGGTGTATAGTGTATACTAGGGTTCATGATTTCTCGAGCTTATCAGTTTCTCGGGTTGTCGAGAAATTTACATTTACGTATGTTTTTAACCGACTTCAAAAAATGAGGTTCTGTATTTGCATGTCTTTTCCGCACCCTAATTGCGTAACACACAATCAATCAGAATCTGAATCATTTTGAAGCAAATTGTTAATCCATTGCTGCATAAGTTCGAAAAAAAATTCTGCTCAACACGTAAATAACGCAATGAATGTTGTTAAACTGTCAAAATGAAACCGATTCCGATTGATGTGTTACGCAATTGCCCCGCCGTTCAAATAATAAAAAAAGTCTTCGCAAAATTAAAAATGTGCATCATAAAAAATATGTTATTTTAAATCTATAAATTAAGTGGTTTTCCTGTCAAACAAAAGTACTATATCAAAATGATCATAAAACTTTTATTGACAGTTGAAAAAAATTAGCTTGTCTCAAACAAAATAACAAAAAAATTAATATATCGTTAATACACGCTGACTTATAATTACAATCACAGCACCATTTTTGGCAGGTCAATTAGGAAAAAAATCAACTTTGCAAGATCAATAAAACAACATCTGAACATACATACAAAACAGTTAATCTGCTTACTGTCTGATAAAATATGCCTTTAGAAAAACTAAAGCATTTATTAATAGCTTTTGGACTTAAATATGATTTCTCGAGTTTATTTATTTAGTTCTCGAGCTTAATTTCCCGGGAACAAAGCCCAACGATTTACCGGGAATGAACCCTAGTGGATACGCATGTCTGAGAATTCACCCTAAACCTATAAATTTTGTTTATCCAACTGTGCCTAGGGTGGATTCTCAGACATGCGTTTCCGCGTATAACGGAATAACCCGCAACTGGAATAATCTAAACGGGCTCTGGCATACACTAAATCCAGCCCAACTTGGAATGGCGGTCTACTTTTTAATTCAGCGCAAACTAGAATAGTGTAAATAAACTGTCAATCCAGCTTATCCAGCGTCATTCCATGTGTCCCTATTGCTGATTCTTGGGGAGATTTCAACAGCTTTTAAATTGTTGAAAAATAGAAGATATTCACTCCAGTCAGGCGCTGGATTGCTGGGCTAGAATAATCTTAGATTGCTTTCAATATAAATCGGTGTGGGACCTAGGGAATGCTCGCTTGATGACTTTGAGGCGTTCGTGGGAGATCCAGAAAAGGCTTAGGATGTCATCCAGGGAGGATTGGAAGACTATAGAGACCTTTGCCTAGCAGTGTGATAATACAAGCCGAAAAAAAAAACGTATTTGCTATCGTCGCGGCAGACCCCGTAGTAGTATGGCAGGTCGAGCTGGAGAAAACGACCAGTGGTCCACTTTAGCCCGAAATCGAAAGAGCTGGAAGCCATAGGGAAAGGCCTTTGCCCAGCAGTGGGATGATGCAGGCTAATATTATTATTACTAGCTTTTCGCCACACAGTGTGAACGTCTTTTTCCCACAATGCTCATTAGTCAAGCAAGGTGGGTCATGTAAGAAAGTAATGAAGGGTATAGTCGCTATCTCGCCACTATTCAATTTACAATAATATTGTATAGTTGTGTCATTAAAATGTAGGTCAAAATCGTAAAGCCCGTTGTACACGGCACGGTTTCATTACGGTACCTATACCTACGGCGGCGCGCGCGCTAGCCGCATCGTAAAACGTGTGTGTGTGCCTACAAACGGCGAATCCATCGTAGTTTTTCACGGCAAGAAAAATGTGTGTTAACGGGCCTAAATCTCAATAGAATCACAGCTAATCCTATGTATGGAAGTTTTTTTTTTTGAAGTGAAAACGTCTTTAGGCGCGTTGGGCAGTTTTTGAGATGGGGAAAAAAACATTGAATTCGCGCCACTGTTACCGTAACCGACACAACTTCGGATGTGTTCGGCTGTCCTCGGTTTTAATGTATATCCGACACGTCAGTGAGTGATGGCAAAGTATTTTGTTTTTGTTTTGTTTTCACTTCAGTCTGCACTCCCGGAGTGCCACTGTTTTTTTTTTAATTTCCATCAACCCGATAGAGATAGTATTTTAGCGTTTGAGCGTCGTGTTTCCAATAAGTGGGAATCGGCGTAATCCACTGAGAACTAATGTTTGATCCAAAAAACCTACCCGGAGCAAAATCCTGGCTACTATGATGGGCGGTATAGTGGTGCGCGGGATAGTCGGTAGAAACACTTGAACCCTCGAACAACCAAAAACGGCTGGCGAGATTTCCAGATCGCATTTAGCTAAGTAAGCGTCTTATACGAATGTGAACATTATTTGTATACCTACAGCTAAAGTTCATATTCCTTTGAAAGACTTGACCTACATTATATACATTCTAATCTAAGGTACCTATTATCGTATGAAACGGTAAATGTCTGTCCTTACTGCTTCGACGATGTCAAATTGAAAGCATCGCGGTTAAGGGTCGGGGAGTCGGGACACATTGATCGACGGCGTTCGACGGTGTCCATACGAAAAGAGAGCAAAGTATGGAACGACGTTACGCATCCTTTCGCATCGACGGCGACGAACACGCTCCGGCGGCGATCGACGGTTTGTCCATACAAAAAGTACAAAAACAGAGCATGTGTGGTCCTTTTCAATCGGCAAAGTGCGAAAGGCCGTCGATCAATGTGTCCCGACCCTAATAGTACCTACGAATAGGTACCGAAATTAAAACAAGAAAATGTACGTAAATACTTTAATGATTGCCATATTCACACAGTCATACCATTATTTACAATCACAAATTGTACTTAACAACAAAATTGTGCTATATCATGCTATCATAGAGGACAAAACATAAACGTTCTTTGGTAAATTAAACAAAAATAAAATTCGGACAAAATCAAACAAATCTAAGCTATTAGCTTGAATAATTAGCTTGTGTCTTAAAAAACAATGTTTTTTATTCCGCACATCACAATTAGTTCTTTTGTACTTTTCTATGACCTCTACCTTATTTATTAGTCCCGACTATAAATCTTAACATTTAACTTGAATTACATTGGAAAGCCTAAAATGTATAGGCATATTGAAAATAAATCCCGACGTTGAATATTGGACAATGGTGCCGATTCTGTTGTTCACAAACTAAACTAAAAAGTTCAATCTTTTTCTTTCTATTTCACTAAGAAATGGACAGAAGATAAATTTTAGTTTAGTCCTGTCAAATTAATCAGCGCCTGACGGAAATTGACGTGAGTAATTTTAGTAGGCAAATGTCCTTTTCTTAATGAAATAGAAAGAAAAAGATGCAATGAACTTTAGTTTGTGAACAAGGGAATCGGCACCAACATTGATTATGAAACACTACGTTTACACGAGGTTTCTGAGAGGTAATGGACTCAAAAAAATGCTAATACACTGTCAAACTCATTTTAAGCCCTCGTACGGTGAGATAACGCGACGCAACGATAATTTCTAGCGCATTGGATTTTCAATGCACTGCTTAGAGCCGAGGGTTGAAAATTCAAGAGTGCGCTTTTTTGACGCGCTCTGGATTTTCAATGCATGTCAGCCTATAATTATATAATGTTCTCACTGCTGGGACACAGGCCTCCTCTCTGTGAGAGGGAGTGGGCGGGTTCTCAATGCGCATCTCAATACCGAGAGTAAAAAATCCAGTGGGCGATAAAGTCTTCGCGTCAAGAATCGTCCGTGCGTACGAGGGCTAACTCTCCAAGACTGGTTTTGTATTTGTCTGTGCGCGGTGCGGTGAGGAGGCTCGGCCGCTCTGCTGTTGGGTTGTACGAATCGCAGCCGAACAAACGCGGCGTACAGCCCGAGTTAAACTTTATGGCGGCTCGGAACATGAGGCGAATCGCTGCGCAGTAATAAATTCACCTGTCAGCGGAGGTGAGGAATGAGGTACTGCGCAGTGAGTAGCGCACTTCAGAGCTGCCATAAAGTTTGAATCTATAGCGACCGGTCCACCCAAACGCACAGTATAACTCAAGCCCAAGTCTCATCTGCTGCGATTGGCTGTCTTGAGTGACCCGAGTTCGACTGTCATGCAGCAAATTTTTGTGTTAATTATAGCCTTTCAGAAGCCAGGTGCTAGATTCGTACAGACATGACAAAACCGAAATAAGTTTTTACATATCTAAGATTTTAAACACCGATAAATACTAACGTCGCGTCGTCATCTATGTAGTAACCCTGCGCAGGAATGAATTTACATTACAGAGGACAAGTTAAATTACATTTATTTTTACAAAACTTACATTTAAAAATGTTTCGGCAAAGTCCTTAAATATATTTCACTCGGACTAGAATAGGTTTCCTTTGACTTGGTTTAGACTAGAATAAATAAATAGGTTGGTGTAACAAACATAAGATAAATTAAACATAAACAACAAATGTACACAACAAACTCGCATCAATAAAATTACAGGAATGTATATGATTATTACGATACGTATATTTATATGAAACTTCTTGCGCGTGCGCCTTGAATACTTCTACTGCACAAGAAATTATCTATACAAAATAAACGCGGCTGGTATATATATTGCTCAAATCTGTTTCCCACCTATCATAGATTTGCATATAAAATAAATTAGTCTTATTTTTCATATCAATAAATAAATAATTTACATACATCGAAATAATTAAAATAATTTAAATCCCATTTCATGGCAAATTTTTAAGCCTAATAATGGTAAATTTATTTCTAGACTTCGAAATCACTGGACATGATTGCTATTCGTTAACGTGGTGATCCGGGTTCCGGCCGGTCCGCACACATAACGTCCAATTTGAAGCGCAGTGAATGTAACGCGCGGTAGTTGCGCCAAAGGCGACTTTAGTTAATTTATTTTTTGTTTGACTTCACTGACGGCAACACTAGACTCAATAATTCTAGAATAACAATAACAGCTGAGAGTACGCCTCGCCTTCCGAGTCGCGTGGTGCATTCGAGTCGCCATCTTCGGTGCGTATTAATGATTAACTTTCGGAATTATTATAAATCGCATTTGGATCTGCGTGTGAAGTCAAATACTTGTAATAATGGCATTGGTTCGGTGGTGGGGTGTGGTGTCGGAGTTATGCTACGTCGCTCATCAGTTCGGGGCAGTCCGGGGCTCCGTCGGGTGGCGGGCTGGTCGCCACCAGTGTTATTAGCTAGGAATCTGTGACGACCGCATCACGTTCGGCTTTAACCTGCTGTAACAACAACACAATTATAAATTACAGAGTAAGGGTCAGGACATATTGATCGACGGCGTTCGACAGTTTGTCCATACAAAAGGAGAGCAAAGTATGAAACGACGTACGCATCCTTTCGCATCGAGCGACAGGACGAACGCGCTCCGGCGTAGTGTACTCCTTTTCAATCGGCAAAGTACGCAAGGCCTTCGATCAATGTGTCCTGACCCTAAGGTCGCTCTAACCCCAGGTTCGCACAGACGCGTCTTCCTCGCGGCGATTTTTTTCGCGCACTTGATTTTCATCGCACTGCTTATTGCCGAGAGTTGGAAATCCAGCAGTGTGTTTTTTATGACGACCTGGGATTTGGGATGCGCTGTTGGGTTCTCAAGGCTCGGTTCAACACCGAGAGGTGAAAATTCAGTACGCGAAAAAATCCGGACACGATATTTTTATGTCCGTGCGAAAATGGGCTAATACTCCAGATAAGTATTTATCAGTAATGATAACATGAATGATTGTGTAGGGACAGTAACTAAAGTATTTGAGTACCGTATAGTAAAAGCATGGCCTAGATAAGTGATAATAAATTATGATTATTTACTAGATAAATATAGATAAGCTAGAATACACAATTGTGGAACATCGTTTACTGGCAAGTTGGTTCTCCATGAAACTACATATAAATAAATGTCAGAAGGGATGTCTCAAAACTGATAACTGTTACAGTACTTAGTTCTGATATTTTTTGGAACGAAGTTCCTTAACGTGGCTTGCTGTAAGAGGTGACTGGTAGAAATCGTCACACAAGGAAAAAGCGTTATGCCCCGTCCATGCGACTTTTTATCTCTCTCTCTTTCTATTATATACGTATGTATTTTAGTGTCTGCGTAGGTTCTAACGCCGACTGTTCTGACACAAGCTTATTCACTCTGTTAATCTCTATCTAGCATCAATGGTGGAATGACAGCTCAATTCAAGTTAACTTATACCTGTATTCAGAAACAATATTCTCTCAGGGCTGATTTTTCAATCGACAGATAATTTTTATTCATGGAATAAAATTGACGTCTGACAGATTTGGTATGGAAGAACTGTCATAAATTCAAAATTATTCCTCGGTTATCTGGCGTTGGAAAATTCAGCCCTAAGTAGCAATACTATGCGATGTAAGGCATTTCTCATTGTGTTCCATTCCATATGACAAGCCTGTAAATTCATAAACATTAACCTCTCGTCTGTCGGAACGTAGATCTACGCGAGACACAATGGCTTTTTAATTGTGTCTGTAATTACGACATTCAATGGGTTAAGGGACGCATAGTGCCGATCGCCACTTAAGTATTGTCTATGAATAGGTTTCTGGAACCCGGTGCGTCCGCGCACATTGTGAGACCTCATAGTAATGTTTGTGAATTCGGGTATTAATCTAAGTTTAAACGGTCAGATTTTTACAGAATAGATCGGTTGGTGTGTATATGTACTGACAATTTGTCTGTCTTGGCATAAAGAAGCATTTGTGAACACGCTGTACTGACCATAGCCTTGCTGAGCACGGTGGCGTCCTTGAGACTGAGCACCTGCAGCACCTGCGCCTCGCCGCCGCCCTGCAACATGACCTGCGCCACGCCGCCGCCCATCGAGATCGTCTCCAGCCCCTCACCATTCTGCTCCACCTGGTGTTGAAACTTTAGCATACATTACACAGCGCTTTGTATTTATTAATTGTTTCTAACACAGCGTGGTTACCGTGGGAATTTAGAAAAATATAGTTTTTTTATTCTGATGGTATACAGGGTGTCCCAAAACTCAACGTCAAGCCGAAACGGGGTGACAGGATTGATCATAACCATCACGAGAAAAATCTGAAAAAAAATCTATCCCATGCAGTTTAAAAATTATGGGCATTTTAAGAAAAACCTAGAAATTTGATCAAACTGTACCATTTTTCGGTTATTGTGGTTATTCTTTTTTATTTTTGTTCATTTGAACTTTGGAAACGTAATCCTAAATAACATTTCTAGAATCCCAATAAAAAATAATGACACAATTGCCTCAAGTTTCCGAGAATTGAGACTATTTGTTAAACTACGAATTTAAAATTTTCAAGATTCGTCGACTTTGACAGGCCCTCCTATAAAAAAAATGTACTAGAGTGCCTTGGCAAGTGGCATTAAAAGTTGGCGCATTTAATCAGAATTCTAAAATGGTACAATACTTGTTAGTTCCATACAATAGAAAAGAGTAAAAAAATTAAAACCTCAAGTAACCCGATTTTTGCTATCTCATTTTACTCAGTTAAAATGTTTTTAATTCACACAAGCTCTAGGTAGGTTCTTAATTTTAAGACAAAATGATGAGAGAGATGGATAATGGGTATGTTCGCCATGAGTGAGCGAGACAGATAGTGACGCCACTTTTACCAAAGTGAAAAAAAGTTAGTAAAATTAGTAAAATAATTAGGTTTGTTGGAATAAAAGTCTGATGATAGAGAAATAACGTTTTTTATTACAATAAATGTTCAAATTGTTTACCATCAGCCTCAATACAAGCCCTACATTTTCTTAAAAAAGATCTACTTATTAGTCGGGCATATCTTCGAGAGTTGATCGCCTCAGCTGCTTGAGAAATGCGTTCACGCAGGTCGGCTACGTTCTCAATGGGCTTTGAGTAAACTTTTTCTTTGAGAACTCCCCAATAGAAAAAATCCAGGGGATTTAAATCTGGTGAACGGGCGGGCCACGAGATAGTGCCCGAACGTCCAATCCACCTTCCCGGATATTCCTGGTCAAGGAAATCTCTTACTTGCACTGCGAAATGCGCTGGGCAGCCATCTTGTTGAAACCACATGTCGCGAAGATCTGCTAGTGGTACGTCCTCTAACAGGGTTGGTAAATCTTCTCTTAAAAAATGTAGGTAATTAGTTCCATTCAAGTTCTCAGGCAGTTCAATAGGCCCAATAATTTTACCGTTTAAAATTCCGGTCCACAGGTTTACTTTAAAACGATACTGGGATCTATCTTCTCGCATTAAATGTGGATTCTCCACATGCCACTCGTGATAATTGTGCAAGTTCATGTAACCATCTTTTTTAAATGTCGATTCATCTGACCAGAGAATTTTTTGGATGAATTGGGGATTCTCATTATGCCTCTGTAGCATTGTTCTACAAAAAGAAATCCTTTCCTGATAATCTCGAGGTAGAAGACTTTGAACTCGTTGTACGTGAAACGGATGCATTTCGGCTCTTTGTAAAATACGATGAGCAGTGCTTTTCGGTATTCCCGTTCTTTCTTCAATTCCACGTACGGAAATACTTCGGTCACGTGCGACCTCTTGCAATACTTCTTCCTGGAAAGGAAACACAGGTCTACCTCCAGCCTGTATTTGATTCGGGAAATGGCCGCCCTCTGTGAGTGAACGGTGCACATTAACAAACACGCGGTGATCCGGGTAGCGCTCTAAATTTGGATATCTTTCACGATAAAGTCTAGCGGCAGCACTTGCGTTGCATCTGCATTCCCCATAAATGAGGTGCATGTTCGCATATTCTTGTGAAGTGTAGCGCGTAGGCATGGTAGATAAAAAGGATGCCAACACAAAAGTCCAGAGAGAAGCCAAAGTTGCCGGTATGTTATCAACAAGTCCAATTCACAAAGATTCAAGTCCAAAAAGAGAAGCCAAAGTTGTCAGTACTAAATCAACACAAGCGAATACGAACGTGCGCAGTAGACGAATGAGCGAAACGTACTAACTGGTTGGTGTCGGACTGGTAGCGTAGCCATTTGCTTGGCTGAAACTAGTGCGAATGAAACAGATAGATGCCATAGCATCTATCTGTTTCATTCGCACTCGTTTAAACGACGCATCTCCGTCTCAATGCGTGGCGTCACTATCTGTCTCGCTCACTCATGGCAAACATACCCATTATCCATCTCTCTCATCATTTTGCCTTAAAATTAAGAACCTACCTAGAGCTTGTGCGAATTAAAAACATTTTAACTGAATAAAATCTGATAGCAAAAATCGGGTTACTTGAGGTTTTAATTTTTTTACTCTTTTCTATTGTATGGAACTAATTTTAGAATTCTGATTAAATGCGCCAACTTTTAATGCTACTTGCCAAGGCACTCTAGTACATTTTTTTTATAGGAGGGCCTGTCAAAGTCGACGAATCTTGAAAATTTTAAATTCGTAGTTTAACAAATAGTCTCAATTCTCGGGAACTTAAGGCAATTGTGTCATTATTTTTTATTGGGATTCTAGAAATGTTATTTAAGATTACGTTTCTAAAGTTCAAATGAACAAAAATAAAAAATAATAACCACAATAACCGAAAAATGGTACAGTTTGATCAAATTTCTAGGTTTTTCTTAAAATGCCCATAATTTTCAAACTGCATGGGATAGATTTTTTTTCAGATTTTTCTCGTGATGGTTATGATCAATCCTGTCACCCCGTTTCGGCTTGACGTTGAGTTTTGGGACACCCTGTATAATATGGTTACACGTAAGGGTCGGCGCAAAACTGAAGAACAATTCCCGTTAATTTAAACAGTTCAAATTCGCAATCCCCTCTCAGCGACCATCTATATAAAAAAAAAAAAAACGAAAATATGTGTAAATTGATAGCATTTTTTATAGAATGAGAAAGATTAGAATCGAACGTTCTCAAAATGCGGCCGCTGGTATCAAGGCAGTTACTGCCCAACAAATTTTGAGTACGCTATAAGGGCACCTCGGCGTGATGTTATGATAGTTTATTTTCGACTTTATTCCAACCAGCACAATGTTGATATTTGTTTGGCAGACAAAACGCG
This sequence comes from Amphipoea oculea, assembly GCA_945859645.1. Classification (NCBI taxonomy): domain Eukaryota; kingdom Metazoa; phylum Arthropoda; class Insecta; order Lepidoptera; family Noctuidae; genus Amphipoea; species Amphipoea oculea. Next base: position 3,053,157 of record OX243862.1, read on the forward strand.
CTGCCGGCTAAGCTAGATCAGCGCCGGCCCTCGCCGAATACCTAATTATAAACCAGAATAATAATTATTTAGACCCTAAGTTAGGAAATGGGGAGAGAAATATTTGAAACCAAACATTTAACTGTTCTCACTCTACATCTACGATTCAAAATGTACGAAAAATATATTTATGTCAGATTAGCAGGCTAACATTTATAATGAAAAACAAAATTCATGAATTAACCGACTGTGAATAATAGGATGAACGTTATGTTCGTTACACAGGTCAGTAATTGGACGTCCATCATGAAGGCGTGCTACACACGTTCGGGCGGCAACATTTAACACCTAAGGTTGACTGGTAAGCCCGCCTCTGTATACTGATGTGCTTGAAGTATTAAACAAATAAACAAACAATTACAACATTTATTTGCATTTACATGCCGACCCGAACAAGTGTGTAGCACCTCTTACGAGAAAAGGAAATTGCATAAAGATGTGGGTCTCGGTAAAGACAAGTCGGTACCGATTGGTGCGGGTAAAATTGCCCCATATTAACTTAGGGTCAACTCACACCGAAAGAGCGGCGAAGGGCAACGAAGCGGAGCGCAGTTTCATATGAATTTCAACTTTATTATCATTATCATAATACTTACTATCGCATGAGAAACTCGAACGAGTCGCGCGGATGCCCGCGGCGCCGCAGGAATTCCGGGGAATTCCATAACGGAGTTTCTCATGCGATAATAAGTATTATGATAATGATAATAAAGTTGAAATTCATATGAAACTGAAACTGCGCTCCGCTTCGTTGCCCTTCGCCGCTCTTTCGGTGTGAGTTGACCCTTATGCGCTCACAGATATAGCAGATGCAGCGATATGTACCGAAAAAACCACTGCTTTATGCAAGTACACTAAATCAAGCAGCAACTCAAAATAAAAAAACTCAATATACACACCTGTCATGCAGACACACAGTGATCAAGCCTCGCTCGTGCAAATAAAACAACACGATACATTCACGTATTTATTACGGCAGCACTCGCACACGTAAATAAAAAATAAAACCATTCCTACTCTGATGCAACACTGATCATACTAAACGCCAATATTCATGACAGCCCCGGTCAGAAAACGTGAGAGCGAGACGAAACGAGACTTAGTATAGCATTTTTTTTTAAATTCCTGAACTAAATGTTCACCGTCCTACTCTCACGTTTCGTGACCGCAACTGCCGTCTTGACGTTTAGTATAGTTTAATACTGGATCAAATAAATTACCTTTATCGTTGTTGCATTAGAGTATACTATAACAATACTACAACACAAAACATAACGAGCTTCAACTGAAAATAAAATGTTTAAAATAAAATGTACAAGGTGTGCCTCAGAAATTGTACTTTTCTAAATACTCAAACTGTATAAGAAAATTTAATTTAACTCTATACAATACCTTAAATAAGGTAAAAGACAATGTAAATATATTCTGAGGCACAAAACATAACAAAATAATATAATATGAACTGAAAGTAACGTGTCACTTTAATATGTGATGTTCTAAAGTAATTGCATAGTCTTTGGCACGCTATTATTATGGCAGTAATATGGCAAATTGCAATAAATACACATTTGATAAGGCTACAAGAAATATCTTCAGTCATATGATACGGGAGTCAACGTACGTATATACAGGATGGCGGGAACATCTACGTGAAAACTGTAACCATGAATTCATCACATGATTCTAGAGCTCTTCCCTAGCGAAGAAATTGTTCGTCGGTTTCATAAAAAAGTGCAATACTAACGCGGTCAAAATGTATGGCAGAGCAAATTTTTTTTTAACTTGACGGAAAATTTTGACGCAGAGCGGTTCAGAATGACGTCGGGTGTTGAGAGCCGATTCCCGGCCACTGTAGGCGCGGGCTTGCGGACGGCGAGCAATGGGCAGCTCGCCGTCCGGTAAGGACGAGGCCCCGGGTCGACGGCGCGTTGTTTTCCACGCGCGCCTCAACGAGATGTCAGCACTAACTGACGGGGTCCGCTAGGGTCGATGCCTGCCAGGGTAGCGCGTTGTTCGAAAGAGATACCGTGGCCCCTGGCACAGGCAACTGAAGAAACACGGGTGGGTTTTAGTCAATAAAAGTTCCTCCAGTTCCGCCCAGAGCGGGAGAAGTTATTTGATAATTTCCCCCCAAAAAAAAAGGCGGTTCAGGATAGTTACTGAATCCATGGTAACAGATTGTGCGTCGATGTCTCTGCCACCCTTTCTTTTTGTGTACAATTTTCTATCTATTCAGGGTGAATTTTCCAAGTGGGCGTGGATGGCCAAATTCTAAACTATGAGGAATAGCGAAAAGTACTCAAAGGAGTCGCGGGCTCGATTTTGATGAAAACTAAACCTGCATCATTGGATTTTTGAAAAATCAATATTTCTAGCCAGGAATCGAACCTGATGATTTTGAAAAAAAAACACACACTGTATTATTACACCATTCGATAGTGTCCCTGATAAGGATCAAATTCTGGGAAGTAATGACATACGGCAAACTAAAGGAAAGAGCTCATCTTTAACAAAATACTTTTTATTTTGTTAAAAATGAGCTCGTGTCCATGTTACCTACCCCCTCATCATCTGCCTACTAGCCTTTTCCCATCTATGTTGGGAATAAATACATACCTATATTTATTCCTATAGAAAACGTGCGCCCGCGCCTCGACTCTAGCTCGTGTGAGCGACGCGCCTAACTCGTCAAAATGTAGGGAACAGCTGATTTTATTTTTCGCGATTTCAGGTTTGGTTCCATAGTAAAAGTTGTTCATAATGATGAGCACAATCTCCCATTTCGATTTGTCGCATGTTTTCAATTTCAACCTGTATACTGTGATGATGAAAATATTTCCATGTTTATCTTAATTGCTGTGATTTTACTAGCAACTTACTACCTCAACTTTACACTGAGACCGAGATCTATAAACGTTACTTAGCTAATGATTTGACTTAGACATGTATGGATGTTCTTGTCTCTATCTTGCACGCGTAGTTTCATAGTTGTGCGATAGCGAAAGGAATAACGCTTAGTCTAAGTACGTAAGAATAAGAATAAATTTATTTTGCTAAGTTTACATTCAAGTGCGTAGACCTAGACCTTACACTTGGATTCTTTGTGTTGTGAGATCTAGGCTCCTTTTATATAATAAGGTACAAAGACTTTATTATATCAACGTAGTAAGAAACGTTTAGAGATCTCGGCCTGAGTGGCAACTTTACAAATCTCATACACATATATTGCAAATTCTTGACATATTTACAACGTCAACATAAATCATAGGCTATGAAATGTGGAATAAATAAAACAAGCACTATGTGCAAAGAAAAAACATGTGACTAAATTAATACTAGACCTGGTTTCACTGGGGTTTATACAATTCTTATATTGGCACTACTGAAATAGGCCAGCAACCCATTAGATGGGACTAATACACATCTGCCTACCCAGTGATGGCATATAGGGGTAAAACTATGTTATGTAACAAAAAAAAAAAAAAATAAGTATGACTACTTGGAATCTTTTGAAAGCGTATTTACTAACTATAATAAGGCAATAAATAAATACACAATTTACACGAAAACCATGCATATTTGGCAGTAACTAGCTTACTAAACATTATATTTTGGTAACACATCTGACACAAATAATTTTTCTACTTGTCAATTTAAATAATAAAAAGCAAGATCTAGGCCTCGCAAAATAACACTTAATAAAATAATGGCATAAAGAAACAAGCATTTATCTAGAGTCTATCATAATTCGTCAGAAAATTGACAAAATACTTAATCAAATGTTCAAAAGAACATTTTGTACTTGCATTTGTCAATAAAGCCCATAATACACATGCCTTAAACTTGTATAAAAGTATGCAAGTACGGTGTGCCATTCACGATATGAGAAGTTGTTATGGCACATCGACGTGCAATCTACAGCCTGATTCAAAGTTTATGGCGGCTCGGAACATGAGGCGAGTCGCTGCGCAGTAACAAATTCACTTTCCAGCGGGGTAAGGGCGAGGTGAGGTACTGCACAGTGAGTTGCGCACCTCAGAGCCGCCATAAAGTTAGAATCGGGCTGTACTCGCTTACTTTTGTATAAGTTACAGGCATGTGTATGGGCTTAACAGTCTGGTACTGGCAGAACTGTTGGCCACATAATTTACAGTAGGTACATTGCTACTGAAAAGACCTACTTTCAGTCACTTTTCTAAAAGCGCTCCTTTAGGAAATAATTGGACTAAACTATAAACAATAAAAGCTTATTAAGCATTCCGAGATCCACAAACATATTCGTTTACCCTTTATATACAAAAATATCACAAGTCACAAGGACATTTTATTTGTATTATTTATCAACGAAACTCAAATGGCACGCGTTCTCGAACTAAGTTCCGTTATTTTCTTTATTTATATAAAATATCATTTATTTATATATTTTATACTCATAGTTCTCTTTGGGTAAATATTATACTTTGGCAGTATGTTTCATTAAACTGCACTAGTGGACGAAGTTTTTGGAGTTCATCTATCTTAAAATTAATAATAATAATTATGTAAATAAATTTTCAACAGTTAGGTATGTATGTTAATACTATCGTTAGGTTAAAGTAATTTATCTTATTATGTCTATTTACCTTTAGACTTAGAATTCATTATTGAAGCCTAATAATCAAGTTCCCTGGTCGGTTCCTGTTTACCTTCTTGTCTACCTTCTTCCGTGTTTACTTGTAAATGTGGAACTAATTAAATAATTAGTCGCTCTACATAAGATAACAAATCTACAGAAAATTGGAGCCAGTTATTGAAGAAAATCATAGCTAATTAGTGCATTCCACGCAAGTTATTGCTCTCAAACCAGCCATAAATACAAAATAAAAAAAGCGTACATTTTTAAATGCACTTTTCACTGTGCAGGAAACAAGGATAATAAAGTGCATAGGTACCGAAAACTTGAAAAGTTATTTTTGGAGCGGTGAAGACAGGCAAAAAATTGTCACAGCTTGTACAAGGCTATAGTTATTTTGGCGCGTCGCCAAATTCGGAACTAACGTCGCCATCTTGTTTTGTCAATACAATTTCAGAAACGTTTACCAACAACGCCCTCCTGTCAATGACATTCAAGCGCCAAAATATCCTTGTAGCACTCTTATGTAAACTATTTTAGCGTAGCAAGCAAATTTAGGCGGTATACGCAAATTAAAAACGTGTCTCATTAGCGCTAGGACGTGTCACAAGTACTAGGCTAGCATTTAAGGCTCGGTGACATCGTCGTGGTGGATAGGATCGAGCTTGGGCCGCACCTGCACCAATGAAACTACGCGATCAGCACTTCTAGACCGCGTTGAAGAGCTGTGAGAGTCAATATTTCACAACAATTTAGACACTGACAGCTTTTGCACGCGGTTAATGGCCGATTCCTATAATTTACGGACTATTATTGATAAAAATTAAGACTCTAGTATCTTTACCAATAATGAAGCAGACTTCATAGCTTTGCATAGTAGACCCTCCCATATGGAAGTAGCTATCACGGGTTAATTAGCTTAAGAATATATTTATATACCCAATTTGGCAATAAAAAATGCTACCATTAGTAAGCAACACAATCAGTTTTTGTTTATAGGAAATGAGCTTTAGATGTCCTGTCCGCGTTTAATTTCATTGGTAAAATTAGCCTTAAATTTTAGCGTAGCAAGCAGTAAACGCAAATTAAAAGTTCTAGGACGCATCACAACTACTAGGCCAGCATGCGCGACTAGGCGGTGACGTCATCGCGCTCGACGGGCTCGCGCTTGGGCCGCACCTGCACCAGGGGCGCCATGCACACCGCGCCGTCCTGCGTCTGCATGGACGAGATCATCGACTGGTACACGGACGCGCTCACCGGGACTGTGATCACTCCAGATACTGAAACCGGGTATGCTGCAACGTTATAATATAGAATAATAAGTTGACGTATTTTATATTATCCTAGTTAATCTGTCAAGCGCCCCTAATGAGACAAAATTCATTTTCTATTGTTTCGTCGCCGATCGGCGAACCGCGACGCTTGACCGGTTAAACAGGGAAATCTAATGTATTGCTGAAGTGATGAATATCAATTGGAAACAAGGATGAATATAGAACACGTACTGTGTCCGTCCTCGCCGGTGAGTATGATCTGGCCGTCGTGGTTGAGCGTGGCCTCGGCCACGGCGTTGAGGTCCACGGACACGCCCTCGCCGTCCAGCGCCGACAGGTGCGCGCCGCCCTCGCCGCTGTGGATCTGGTGGGGAATAGTGAACATGTACCGACTGACGTATAAAACGTTACCTTGAGGTGAAAGCGCCGAGTAGCTCAGGAAATTCAAAATTTCTTACGTTATTTGCAATTTGCAGGTAATTATTAGGTTGTATGTTGATCAAAATTGTCAATCAAGATGAATTAAGATGATATTCAACCGTAACAAGTACGTATTTTTTTTTACAGAATTTTAATCTTATTTGAATTTTTGGGCTACCTTAGCGCGCCCCTAAACAACCCAATCAGCTTATAGAATTTGAACACAAAGAAAACACAGTATTTATGTAAAACTAGCTTTTGCCCGCGGCTTCCCTCGCGTTAAATTCGGGGTAACACGGTTCTCCTTTCCTGATTTAGAACAGAAGAGAACTCATTTATGGTTAGATTTAATGTTTTAATACTGTTTTATTTAATTTGTTTTAATTAAGTTATTTTATTATTCGTTTGTATCATAGAACCTGTACTAATTTTGCAGAGTGTCACACAAATTTCCATCCCCTATTTTAGGGGCTGGGTGAAGATTTCCAAAAAAAAAGACAGGTATTTTTCGTTGGTAACAAAGAGTCTGTGTACCGATTTTTAGCTTCCTACCTTGAAAATTGCGAAAAGTCCCATATAAAATTTCACCCCCTCTTTTAAGGGGATGGGAGCAGATTCCCAAAAAAATAATGATGCACGATTTTTTTGTTAGTCACAAATAGTCCGCATACCAATTTTTAGCTTTCTACCTTGAAAATTGCGGAATGCTCCATACAAACTTTCACCCCCCATTTTAGGGGAGTGGGGGCGTTAGAAAGAGACAAAAAGTAGCCTATGTCACTCTCCATCCCTTCAACTATCTCCACTTAAAAAGTCACGTCAATTCGTCGCTCCGTTTTGCCGTGAAAGACGGACAAACAAACAGACACACACATACACTTTCACATTTATAATAATTAGTATGGATAAATGGTATGTTTGACCGCACTTACCTTACCATGCTAATTCTTGTGAGTATTTCTACAAATCTAGGAATAAAAACTACCCTATGATGTTTCACCAAGTGAATAAGCACAACTGGTTGACTAATATTGTCACCATGGCATGAGTTGATACCATGTTAGAATTAACATAGTAATGGCTGGCTCAGTGATGGCCGTTTTCGTGGATGTGACGCATATTTTCACCCCATTCTTTTTTGTTTCTGTTTTTTCTTTATGCATGATGAGTGCAAATAAATGTATTTTCTTTTTAGCACGTACCATCTGCGCAGCCCAGCTATCCAATTGACTAGATTATACAGGAAGATTTTTTATCACCATCCAAATTTTTACAGGGTGTTCTACCCATGAATATGAACAACTTTCACTATGGGGCCAACTCTGAAATCACGAAAAAAAAAACAGCTGTTTAATACAAAAGTTCAATACCTACTTGACCAAAATGTATGAAACAGCTGATTTTTTTTTGTGATTTCAGAGTTGGTCTCATTGTAACAGTTGTTCTTATTCATGGGTAAACAACCTGTAAAAATTTGGATGGTGATAAAAAAAAACTTCCTGTATTGTCACTATGAGACATTTTGGGCTTCTCGCCCACACGGTGGTGATACCATAATAAGAATGCATATTACCATGGTACGTACCACCTGCGCAGTGGTGCCGTCTGGCAGCGTGATGATGGGGTTGTTGGGGTCCACCTGGATCAGAGACACGCTGCCGTCGGGGTTCGTGATGGTCTGGAGCACTGCTGGCGCGTACTGTGACATCTGTATGGTGTAGTAGAAAGTATTTTTTTTAGTTATAACCTCAAAGATTTTTGACTTTTTGAAAGTCAAAAGATACAAAAGGCAGCATTTCCCAGCTTAGTTTTAAGAGAGTGGACCAAGATAGTTGATACATTTTTGAGTAGAAATAAGGAAGATGGTAGATTTTACAAATGCATTTGTAAACCTTTTTATGCAACATCATAATTTAGTTTTTGTAGTTGCCAAGTTTTTATGCATTATTCACTGGAGGAAGATATTTCAGCATTTCACTAAAATAGGATGACAATTTACATTATGAATGTGTAAACAAAATATTGATTGTATCACAGTAGGTACTATTTGGAATCATTGTTTTAACGTGTCACTTGGTATTAGTTATTGCTTTAATTAGTTGACTAAACTGTGTACTTATTATAATGATATTTAAAAATTTTATCAATTGAATTTTATGGACAATAAAACTGTTTTACTCTACAAGTTCCAGTTGTATCATCTCCAAGCCACAAGACTTTTTGAAATATCTAGATTAGTAAACAATACATTTTTGCCATAGCCAAGTGACTGGTTGAAGTCTACTTAATAAAAATCTTAAATTCATTCAAACACTGACAGACACCACAGCCTAAACCGCTGCGTCTGGAAGCATACAATTTTGCAATAGCGTTCCTTATATTTTAACAAAAGTGAGGACTAAGAAATGATTTTGAAAATTCATTCCCAATAGGAGCCAAATTAATAGGGGATGAAAGTTTGTACGGAAGTTCGACATTTTTGCCAATGGAAGATCCCATGGCCTATCATAAATTCGTACATCCACATCAGCGAGCGTCATCTGGTCGATGCAGACTTGTTGTGACGTCAGCACGGCCTGCTGCTGCTGCTGTTGCTGGTTGCTGCGGCCGGCGCTTGACGACGAGCCTGAAGACGTGTTGTTACTCGCGTTCGGCATGCAAGCCGATATCTATATAGCGGGGGATACGCGTGACGCGTGGGGAAGGCGTAATGGATGTGTTGCGTCACGGAGTTATCAATAGTTACAAGTTTACATCACAGTAAGTCACACAAGTTTTATAGGATATAGTAGATAATATGTTGTAATTAGAATATTAAAAGGGGTTACCAAATCCAGGCAGCATTCCATGTGAGACAGCATAAATAACAGTAAATACAATTTAGATACAATTCCAAAAATACAAACATTGCTATGGCAGAAGTAGGGAAATTTAAAGTTTCGTCAGTAGGGTATGTCTACAGTCTCATTTGTCTTCCAATTCATTATCCGTAATTTTCTAATTCACACATTCCGAGAATGGGGTAGCTTTATCTTGAAATCTAAAACCGAATCATCTATTCTTCTAGCTTCTTATCTTTACCTAAGGATGACTAAGATAAAGCTTTTAATGTTCTTTTACACATCATAACCCACGACTTTTTATTATAACAGCTCAGCAGATGATGATAATAGGTTTCCTCGGGCGATGTCTATTAATTGATTACATAATATTTGAGTTCTAACAAATGTTACATGTTCCGTAGCAAAACATGGAATAAAAGCGGCATTACGTCACAATCCACTAATAAGTTTATCACAATTATTAGCGTGGGCGTAACTTATTGTTTGACGACCTGAATGTCGCAGTGACGCACTTTGTGCCTTCAGGGAGTAATGACACAGGTTTTGTTCCCTTACCAACATTTTTTATACGAGCTAAATAAGTTATAACTATGACAGTTTTGACTATGTAATTTTGTTTTCATTCATGAAACACAAGTCCACCCAGCTTAGTTTAAGGAAATAGTCTACTTAAGTTAATTAAGTAGTAAATAGCCGATAGCCTGGAAAGTTTTAGTATCGTTCAAACACGAGGTCGTCAATTCGATTCCCAGTGCTGTCAAATCGTAAATCAATACAATCTGCTTGACGCACACGATAATTTTAATATATATGATTGTGGCGATATATAGATTAATTATTGTATTGTTTGTATGTTTATTGCTTTTAAGAGCAATTCGGGGATTATGTATGATATTTGCCCTACAATATTTAAAATTACATACACTTTACGAATCTTTATTACTGATATATTTTACGCAAAATTCGTATTCAGTAGCTACCGATGTTAAATCTGAGGGACAATTCTCGTAACTTTAAGAACGTTCACAGTCTGATCTCAGTCTCAATCTGTCAAAAATACCTCTAATTTCCCTACATTTTTTTGTCGCCGACATGAGACTGCGACTAGATTTTGAACGTTTTAAATTACGAGAATTGGCCTTCAGGTGGTTGTTATGCGTGCCAGCAGATGCTATAAAATTACTATGACGTTTAGTTTTTGTTTTGGACACACATTACCTAGGTTAACCTTCAGAATATTATACAATATAGCTAGAACCTTTTAAGAACCCATTTTGTGGCGTTGTAGTCAAGGATAATGTGACTTACAGGCTGTGTAGGAGGTCCCTTCTCATCCTCCTCAGTGAATGCGGGCAGCAGATCCTCTCGGCCATGGTACTTGTAGCAGTTGATCACGATCTGACGTAGCGCATGCGTCCATGACATCTGCAAACATTATACAATTAATTAGCACGAAATTTACTTATAATCGACGAAAGAGCGACGTGGTCAATTTGCGATCTAGTCATTCTGATACCAACCCGTTCTTCCTAGGGCTAGGGTAACCCAGACAGATATGCGTAAACAGTCTATCTCGTTTCGACAAAATTTCTCTCCGGTAGGGTAGGACAGTTATTCTATACCTGCTGCCATAATAAGTGGAAAAACGTCGGCATTTTCCTACTCACTTGGTACACATACTGCGAAAAGATGGGGTTTGATGCGTCAGCGTCCTTTCTGGATCTGGCCTTGAAGTTTAAAAATATTAACCTGCTGCAATCATGAATGAAAAAAGTTCCGTGTGATAAATTATAACTTTTTAAGGCAATAAATATTTGGCAAAACAAAAACCCTGAAAAAGGAAAACTTTACAAATAAGCGTGTGTAAGTATTAATGCGAGTGTTACCTTTACCTTTTGCTTCTCGTCCTCGGTGCGCGCGTCCATGCGCACGTTGGCCCACGGCAGGTCCTTCGGCCACCAGGGCGGCCGCGTGGACTCGCGGCCCCAGCCCGGCTTGCCGCGCACTGACAAAACACATTATGTTTGAAATGTGACGTAATTGATCGCTTTGTAATTGGAGGAGATGCTATAGTAACATCAGGAAATGTTTCGTTTTACTGGATTTTTAGGGACTTTTTTCTATTTGAAATGTAGTCAACCTGGTGAAGGCATCTGGAAACCACTATATGCGGGAAGTATAAGACCGCTCGTTTTGGCGATGCTTGTAAAAAGGCCTATCCAGGAGTGGATGTCTTTCAGTTGAATGAATCATTATTCTTATCAACACGCACAGACGAAAGGCTAGCCCTTTACATTATACCACCAAACCACAAGCAACTAACATAATAGTAGTGGTTTGGTAGCATAGTTAAGACTAGCTTACTGTGCGTTTTGGGAAACAGGAAATACAGTAAGCAATTGCTTGTTTAATAAGAAATATTATGACCCTTTTGTGTCCAGATTACGTCTTTTAATACGGTCTGTAGCAATCTGAGCGCAATGCTTTAGTTAGGGCCGAAGCACACACGCTACTTTTTGCATCGCCGATCGACGATTTTGCGGCTGCCGGCTGTATCGATGCTGCATCGCGTTTTGGCGACTCTCTGCGCTCGGACGCGGTATCTGAATCGCGCGTTTTAGCGACTGCTCCGATGCTGCATCGCGTTTTGGCGACTCTCTGCGCTCGGACGCGGTGTCTGAATCGCGCGTTTTAGCGACTGCTTGCTCCGATGCTGCATCGCGTTTTGGCGACTCTCTGCGCTCGGACGCGGTATCTGAATCGCGCGTTTTAGCGACTGCTCCGATGCTGCATCGCGTTTTGGCGACTCTCTGCGCTCGGACGCGGTATCTGAATCGCGCGTTTTAGCGATTGCTCCGATGCTGCATCGCGTTTTGGCGACTCTCTGCGCTCGGACGCGGTATCTGAATCGCGCGTTTTAGCGATTGCTCCGATGCTGCATCGCGTTTTGGCGACTCTCTGCGCTCGGACGCGGTATCTGAATCGCGCGTTTTAGCGACTGCTCCGATGCTGCATCGCGTTTTGGCGACTCTCTGCGTTCGGACGTGGTATCGGAATCGCGCGTTTTAGCGACTGCTCCGATGCTTTCGCAAATGCCAAATCGCTGCGACCGGCATCCGAATGTGTGCGGAGTGTAGCGTTTAGCCGCTGTATCGAGCTTCCGAAAAGCGACTGAATCGCCGCGTTTGGCGTTTTTAAGTGTGCGGTGTGGAATGCTTGGTCGCTGCATTTAGCTTCTAAAAAGCAGCTGAATCGCCGATGCAAAAAGTAGCGTGTGTGCTTTGGCCCTTAATGGATTATGAAAATGTTGCCACGTGACGTGTGTGTAACTCACCCATAGAATACTTGAGCATGAGCGGGATGAAGGCCCGCAGCTGCGCCTGCGTCATCTTCTCGACGGGCGTGGGGATGCCGTCGATGATGAGCGGCGGCAGCTCGAACAGCGACGGGTCGTCCTGCGGCGGGGCCGGCGCCTGGGGGCCGCCGCCCAGCCCGAACTGACTCGTTATATACTTCATACTCATACGACACAGACTACCACTACATGCCCAATACACGAGCGCGCGAAAATTGCATTGGAATAAGTTTTAAATTACAATGAAGACTTTAATTAACTTAGATTTACGTGATCAATAATGACCTGAAGAAATCTCAAGTCTGACAAAGAAAGACAAGAGCTGGCCTAAAATACAATGAGGTATAGTATTTCATTACAGCTTACCAAAGAAAACTTTTCTGGTTTCCCTGTACCGTGTATGATTGACGAGCGCTCGTGAAATGGAGCAACTATTTTGCTGTGCGACATACACGTTCACCTTTTGGGTTTAATTCATAACTTTTAATACCTTTAGAACCTACTTGACCTATCTCGAGCAATCTATTGGTTATTGTATTTTGTTGAAGTTAATTGAATGATGAGAAAAACTCGGTATTGACCTCGTATAAATTATTTACACGGAGTAGGTTCACAGTTTATAAGACGACTAATAACTCAAAAAGTCAACGTGTATGTTTTAGCCTCATTTAAATCACCGCGCAAATTATCAACACCTTTTTGTACCAACATTATCGCGAAGTTTCTGAATCTACCATTCGCAAATATAACGTTTGAACCGACCGGGACAGAAAAGCTGTATGCTATCTGCCCAAACGGGACGGATAATAAAAACTTTCCTGCCCGGTTCTTAAGATAAACCTTGTCAATAACACTGATTTTTCATTAAGAGTTCTCCTAGCAGTCTACGTTATGTGGTAAAGTAGTCAGTCCTAAATACTCGAGCTTAAATGTGGTCGAGAAGCTAAGGAAGTAAGAACGGAAAGTAGTTGTTTTTCTATTTGGCGATGTTCTAAATGAGTCATAGGGGGAGGGAAACTACATTTATAAGGTCGCAAGCTTTTGTTGAAAAGAATTAAAATATCAAAATAGCTTCAGCCAGTTTTCAATAAGAGTATTTTTATTATATTATATTGGATAAGTTAGTTCTTTGCGTTAGGTATTGTATTACAAAACAAATTGCTTCTCTAACTAAGGTTAGAAGAGAAACTTCGGTTACTGGTGATATAATCTCGAGTCACTGAAGCCAAAAAGTTCATGTTATAAGTAGGTATAGCTAGAATATTGTTGTATTGTAAACAATTTAATACCCGCTTCGTTAAGATTTGAGTATATTCTTAGCTAAACACACAATATCATTAGATTTTTCATTTATAATTAAAAATGTACGATATGTCCCCTTATAAGAATGTTTTTCACTTTAGTAGTTATAATTTGCTAAATAAGCTTAGGAAAAAAAAAATATGTTCAAAGATCTGATGTTGATTCTACACCTTTTCGAAATATTAAAACATTTTTTTGAGTAGCCAATGGTTTTCATGTGGATAGGTTTGTTTGTATTCCAACGTAAACGAAAATTAATCTGTAAAGCTCCGCTAATGAGACACAATTTTGATTTTCTATTGTTTCGTCGCCAATGGGCGACGCGCGCTGCTTGACCGGTTAAACTAGCCTCCACGAGATACGAAACATGGTATGCCGGCAGTGTCTCCTAATGCCGTGGCCACACTAACCGGGAAACGCCGATAATTATCGCGATAAGTTGTGATTCACTGGCTGACATCGTAGGTTTAGTGTGTAATCTTCTCCATAGAAAACGTATGGGCAATTCTAAATTCTCTTTTTATGTCATTTTTGACTTAAAAAATCGCGTCTAAATAAAATGATTTATTTGAGAATCTCCAATATCTTTAATTACGATATGGGTCTGACCTTGCCCACTACTATTTCTACAACATGAGATAGGTAGCTAGGCTAGGTTTCAGCCCGCAGCTACACAAGAACAGAAGAGTAACCCCAACAACATCAAAAACCCGTCACATATTATATTGAAACCGACTTACCTGCTGGGCGAGCGCGTTCTCCAACTCCTCCATGATCATACAGCGCAGGTTACGCACCACATCTTCTAGCGGCTTGGCACCGAACACACGGTACGAAGTGTTGGGCTTGCCTGGTGTTGCTACTAGGACTACAGCCTGCTGGCCTACCCGTGTCGCGAACTCTTCGATGGTTTGCTGTTGGTGGAGCATTGTTTGTTGTTTAGTAAACACCCTTTTATTGTTGAAATACTAAAGCTCCCAGTAGTACCTACTATTTATTAAATTAGTAGGTTGTCGTCGAGTTCGGGCGAGCATTGAAGAGGCCTATGTCTGCTAGGTTGACGAACGACATCTTTGTAAGAGTCCTCGACTTTAAAAGTATTACTGTGTTGCATCAAGGCTATTTTGTAACACCAGGCAGTATAAATTGCTGTGCTACAGTTTGACAGGGAAAATGACAAGTTTAAGAGACAGTCTAAGGTCCAGTTATAAAACATAATTAAAATCTGTGAAAACAGAAATCCAATTTCCGTAATTAAAAACGTTCACAATCTAGTTGCAATCTTATCTCAGCGACAATCAATATCAAAAACTTGTCAAAAATGTAGGGAAATTAGAGGTATTTTTGGCAGATTGAGACTTTGATCAGATTGTGAATGGTCTTAAAATTACGAGAATTGCCCCCCAGTTTTTAAACAATAATCGCAACTTACTCTGAGTTTCCTAAGTAATCTATTCTGATGTCTCTTCCTGACGGAGGGGTTTGTCTCGAACGAGTGCGGCCGCTTGCGTTTCTTTGAGGACGCTATAGCGGCAGCGGCGGCCATGCCGACCGGACCTGTTGGTTGATGGTATTTGTAAATCTTGGAAAACACGTTACAAGCCCAGTGAAAAATGTGGACTAAATACCCGGATGAAGTCGAATAGTATCAATGACGGCAATCAGTGCTGTTTATTGGGTCACTCCGAATTTAGGACCACGACCGCCCCCGAATCAGACAAAAAACGTCAAAACGGTTCAGCAGAAGTTAAACACGCGAAACTATAAAATATGTAATAGTAGAAGTCTGATTCATCAAGGGCGGCCGACTTAGTTAACTTCTTCAATATGGCTTTACTCACGTTGATTTTATCGACTAGTTTCTGATTCAAGCGGAGTTCATTATCACGAGCACCCCACGACAAGGTCGTGAATCATACTCGAATTTAATTCTCAATCCCACATATCACTTATAATGCACGTGAGTAAGGCCATGGAATGGATGCCAAGACACCCTAAGCATCTAACGAAGGTTTTTGTCGAAAGAAGGTATATGCTGCTCACACGCAACGCTAACTATGTGTCGCTAGAAAGGTAACGCTAGATACGAAGGCATCCTTGCTACATTTGATCAATATTTAGTCTGTCAAAGGCAGCTCCTAGTTCCACCGTCGTCGAGGAAGCAGCTAGCTATAAACTATTTTATCGCTCAAGAAACGTGCAATAGAGAGAGTTCTCGCCGGCAGTGTGAACAACCAGCGATCAACTATTAATATTAGGTCCTTACATATGAAATTGGCGTTTTGTATGGAAGGAACAAAAAGTCGAATATTTTTTAATATAATATATTTAATTAATCAAAGTATGAACCATTGTTTTCAATGCACTTTTGCCATCTTATAGGTAGTTCATTGATCCCTTTACTAAAAAAACCAGTCGGACGGGAATCAATAAAATCTTTGAAGGCGATTTGGACTGCCCCATCGGAGTTGAATTTTTTCCCTTGCAAAAAGTTATCCAAATTGCGAAAAAAATGGTAATCTGTTGGAGCAAGGTCCGGGGAGTACGGAGGATGTCTAAGACATTCCAATTCAAGCTCTTCTAATTTGGTAGCCGTCTGTTGCGCAGTGTGTGGTCTGGCGTTGTCGTGAAGCAGCAGTGGCGTGGAGCTTTTTAATCTTCCCAATTTGCTTCAAGTGAATTAAAACAGTTTTATCACTAACATCGAAGCCTGCAGCTAACTCGGACGTGGTTTGCGATGGGTCCGCTTCCACAATAGCCTTCAATTCTCCATTATCAACTTGGGTCTCAGGCCGTCCACGGGGCTTGTTCTGCAGGTCGAAATTTCCAGAACGAAAACGTTGGAACCAAAAACGAACTGTGTTTTCTTTTGCAACATGACCGCCATACACATCATTCACCCTTCGAGTCGTTTCCGCAGCACTAGTGCCACGGCGGAACTCGTACTCGTAAATAATGCGATATTTTAAATTTTCCATTTTGTAAAATGAGTGACGCAAACAGAAAAAACAGAAGAAAAAAAACAAATGAATGACGGTCATCGAAGCACAAATACATGAGTAAATAGCTGTACAAATTTGAATTTGGAATTCCTTACCAAAGAGGAGAAATTCGTGATTAAAGTGGCCAGTACGAAAAACGCCAATTTCATATGTAAGGACCTAATATTATCATGTACCTCTTTTACTGTACTCTCTTAAGTGAGAATGTAGTTGATAGCTTGTCGCTTTCTCGTCGGATTGCTGCCAAAGCCAGGGGACAGTAGGCAGATACCACAAACAAAACTCACCAGCGGCAGCCAACTGTTTGGTAACTTCATCGCTCATGGCGTTCTTGATGAGATCGGCGGAGTCATCGTAGTTGGAGCCGGCCGGCGAAGACGCGCAGTCGTCTTCGTCGTCCGAGGCCCCGCTGAGCCCGCATCCGTCTACTTGTGACATGTCCTGCGAATTATATGCACTGTTAGCATCTAAGAGCATACGGTTATCTAGAAAATCTTTTAATTTATTGGCCAATTCGTCGAGTCGAAGATACTTTAGCGAGAATGCCGCACATTAAAGGTATGATTCCGATCTCGGCAGCACGCAGCTGTGCTGCCGCGGCAGTGCGGTTGCAGCACTACTGGTCCTCATACATTTTCTATGGGTTTATATGAGATTATATTCCGAGCACAGCAGCAATGTGACGCAGCAATGTCGCGCAGCATTGCTGCCGTGCTCGGAATGTAACCATAGAAAATGTATGAGGACCAGTAGTGCCGCGACCGCACTCATCAAACCATACCTTTACCCTGTAAAGTTGGTTTGTTTATTTAGACAAACTTTATAAATGCACTCATTTGAATACCCAGGTTAGTACGATCTAATAGAAAACACAAACATTCTTATCTTACGGGATCGAACCGCGACGCCTAGGCACAGCAGGCAATCTCCCAACGATGGCGCTAACCGTGCCGTCAACTTATCGAATTTAACCTTTATTATTAAGTTATTGTGTTTCCGGATGTATTCGAGGAAGCTACACCTACACAACATATTCCGAGTTGTAACACCTTGGTAGCGCATCAGAGTTATGTTTACAAACAAAATATACCCCCCAGAGCGTAAATTCGTGGAACTGGTATTCCGCGAACTCGTCCCGTATGCTAGGTACGTTTGTTGAACTCCAACAGCCAGACTGTTACGCGAGTCTGTCTGTGGGAAGTCTCGACCGCTCGGGATTCGAAACAACACTAAATTGGGTTATTGTAGATACCTGCTACCTCTGGGGAACTGAATAATTCTAAATGGTTGTTAAATATACAATAGAAGGTAATTTGGACATGTCGGGATTATGGAAACAATAAAACGTGGCTCCAAGTTCCAATTATTATTTAACTACGTTTCTTCAGGACTCGTTTGTTCGACTTTCTGCTCCAGAGTCATAATCAATACCAGTGGTATTACGTAGTTTTTTAGAACTACTGACTACGTGCTACGTCGTACGAGTAAAGCGCAGTTTTATAATTTCGGGATAATATTTTCAGGCAGGTTTACATTTTCTAAGGGTTTTATTGTGAAATCATGATAAGTTCTACGCAACTCGCAACTTATACTTTCAGAATAGAGTTGCTGAGACTTGAAGCCATATTTGAATCCGATTTTAGAAGTAGATAGTCTGCGAATAGTTGCGGCATCGGCAGTGTAATCTTTGCTATCGATTTTCTTGCCAATGTACATACGCAAGAGACGAGCTAACATATATTATCTACTTCCAAGGACGCTCTACATGACGCGTCCAATTGGTTTGGCCTTCAATCACGGGCTCACGGCTGGTAAACCCGCCGACGGTTTTCTTTCGAAGCAAGTAAAGGATGGTAAGTATATGGTAACGCACCCTAATTACTCACTATCAACCACAATCCGAATCATCTTGAAGGATATATGTTTGAAATATTTGTCTGCTCAACAACGTAAATAAAGTTGTTGTTGAATGAAATTAAGTTGTTGAGCTGTCAAAATGAAAGCCATTGCCATTGTCAGTGCGTTAAGCAATTACCCCACAGCACAGCTAAAAACAGCTTTACTTGATCCAAAATGTGCTTATAAGGTTGCCCTCTTTTTATGATTCTCATACTAGGTACTTATTACTGGTTACTTTCAGAATAAATATTCCGAATGCTGGGCAAAAGCCTCCCCCAAAGACTTCCAGCTATTTCAGTCCAATACTGATGTGGAATTATTGTCTGTTTTGTCTAGCTCTTCGCGTCACATCCTACGCGTCCTGCCGCGTCGGCTTACGGCAGACGGTGACGTTCCAGCAGTTGATTCTCCTTTAAGTGTGCATATACACGCACGAGCGACACGCGTCAACAGCAGAGTGTGTATGAGCACTAAGGGTCAGTTCACACCGCGACGCGACACGGCGCGCAGCTTTCAAGATAGCAATACATTATAGACCTTACCCTACGTCGAGCTACGCCGCGCGGCCCTCCTCACTGATGTGTACCTTTTTGTGTAGTAGATAAGGTCTATAATTGTATTGCTATCTTGAAAACTGCGCGCCGCGTCGCGTCGCGGTGTGAACTGACCCTATGCCAACTTACAAGAAACTTCAGAGGCAGCCAAATAGAAAAGCGCTGAGACAATGAAGCTAGGAGAGTCCCATGCAAATGATTCAACTGCCCACGACAAAATTATGATTACGCAGAAAAATCGTCATCCTATCGCTACATCTTACCTCCCCCTCCATATCCATGGATTCAGTGCTCACGGCTGAATTCATGACGTAGTCTGGGTCGCCTTCGTCCTGTCTGCCCAGATGCCGAACCATTGGATTGCGCACTTGCCGCGGCGTGCTACTGCGACGCGATCGGTGCTCTTCAACTGATGAGCTTTATGACCTGGGACAATGTTGTTGATGTTATTTGACTGATAATAAAGCCTCACTGTCAGGGTTACGACCTGACCGACAGCCAAACTCGTTACGCGACCTGGGAACTCATGATCAATGAGAGAGATAGCACCTACTCAAAAATATCAGTTATATGTGCACTTGAATGCTCTGCTTGTCTTTGGTAAGTCGAAAGCAATTTATGTTGCAGCACTGCATATTCCTGTTATTGTTTCCTTATTACCTTATAAGGAAAAAAATTGTCATACATAAGCCTGTCAACATTCAATAATTTAAGTAACAACTAAAGAGGCGGCAGACATTCAACTTTTGATGTGTTGGCATATGTAAGCCTACAGATTTTGGTTGCAAACAAGAATATAATAACAGATTTCAGTTTTATTATTGTTATTTCATTGTTTTATTTTAGTGTTGTTGCCTTGAAAATAGTTTTTTAAGATAAGAGATTGCTGATGCACTCATATTTCAGTTTTTAACTTTTGATTATATGTACTTAGGTATTATTTTTATATAAGTAATGAAGCTCCCAAACAAATAATGTCTATGTAAGCAGCAAGTAAAATGTATTTAAATAAATAGTGAATGATTAAGGGCTGATTTTTCAATACTCAGACAACTATTATATTTAATGAATAAATAAGCTTGTTTGACATAATATTTTCTATACAAAAGCTGTCAACTGATAAAATATAAATTATTCTTCAGATAAGAAAAATCAGCCCTAAGTTAAAATTATTATGTTTTTGAAGAATGGTATTTCAATTGTCTTACCATTCTCTACATAGATCATACTAAAGGACATGACCTTGTGTGTTGTAGCTGCTAACAAGATCAATACTTGGCTTGTTGTTGTTTCAAGTTTTTACATAACATTTGTGTATTCTTGAAGGATTGGTAAATGATTTGGTTGCTTCCATTTTATTTATAATAAAAATAAAAATGTTGCATTAGGAAGATTTTTAATTATTTTGATTTCTAAAATCAGTTCTACTTAATTTGAGTTCAATGGCCCTTAGAATTTTATTCAAACTATTTTGTGAGAGGAAAACAAAACATCCAAAATGATTTTTTCATAATGATATGAATGAACATTGCAATTATTTGCATGATTAATTATGTAATTAAATCAGAATGTTTCTTTAAGTAGACATGACTAACATGTCATTGATTTATTTCCAACATTATATCATAGCAGACCCAGATGGACACTGTCTCCATTTGCCTAGCTGTTTCTATTTCATTCTATCTATGAATAATTAAACTTAGATGTTAAGGGATGGTTTTAATATCAGTATTTCTACTCCAGCAGTGTGCCTAGACCATCCAATAAGACCACTCATAAAATATTCAAGTAACACTATTAACAATGCTCACATAACAAGTACTTGCTCTGGAAAATCAATAGAGGTCAATGACTTCCCCTCTTGACACAATTCTCACTTCCCCATTTTTAAGTAGCTCAATTAGGGAGCCTAAAATCTGTCCTCAATATTTTATAACCCAACCCTGACCTTAACTCAGGCCAAAATGTCTGTCTGGGTCAAAATAATGCTACTATTCTTAAACATGTATTGATTTTTGACCTTACATTTTTATAAAACTGATAAAATAGTACTATACTACATGGTCAATTTGTATTCATTTTGTATAATTAGTAGACTTAGGAAAATGTCGTCTTTGCTATTCTTAAACTTTTCAGAATGGAGTCTATGAAGAGACAGAATAAATTTTCTTATTGGAAATTATGCTTACTTAGCAGGATTATGTCAAATATGTTAAGAAAACTGCTTTTTCACCCACAATATAAAGCGGAATCATCGTTTGGCTGCCCGAACGTACTCCAAATAGCAAAACCGAGTACAAAATGTTGGACTAATAGATTGTGTAGGCACCTAGCTGAGAAAAATCAATACTCGAGCTTCCCACAACCACCGAATACCTAACTAGACGAACAAGTCCCGGACAGACCAGAATACAAGTCAAATGCACCGATTTATGTCTTCAGGAATCCATCTTCATTTACGGGTGCATAATTTTAACTGCAACTTACAATTTTCTGCCTTTTACGCGCGAATAAATGCAGTCGCATACACCAATGACGCATTTTGTTTGATGTTTTGTTTATACGGTGCATGGTGCCCCGCGACGGGTCAGTTTCGAAGACGCATGACATGACGCAAGCTCTTTGCGGCGGCGTAAAGGATAAGCCAAAATGAATGGCCATCATGAAGGGGAGCCGCGCGTTCGAGCAGGCTCAGACAGAATGGTGAAACTACGGCTGCGTACGCACCTGCGTGATTTGAAGCACATTTTGCAATCCAATTAGAAGTCTTGCGAACTTGCTGTGATGTAACCCGTCCAAAACAACACTTTTTAAGACATTTGCACTCGGCCAGACACTGAATTCACAAAATTTACGGAGTGCACGAGAGTCCCCGAAAAATTCGAGTCCTCCATTAGTATCGATCGGTAAGCGCGGTATGTGGATCGTATAAACTTCGTATCTAGGGGTCGCCATTTTGTACGAGTCTGCGCGGTGTAGTTTTCGCATGGAAAGGGAAATCGCCCCTCTGCCTGAGGGGGGAAAGGATTCGTAGCTTTGTAAGTAAATAAAGGCTTATTTTGTGAAAGATACTCACCAATTTTGGCAGCCAAATATTGCTATTTATTTATTCTGACGTCCTAAGTTGTGTGATGTTCAGGAAAAATCCCTAGTTTATTTTAGAAATTGATCATTTCACGTCATACTGTAGTGCCATCTAGTGAGATTTTCAGTAACTATATTTGACGTCTCACGATTGTAAACAAGTTTTGTGAATAAAATTCGCGTGTTGGTTTTGTTATTTTCTTAATATTTGAAGATTGCGTAACATATTTCCGTACATTTATAAAACAAATAAGGTGAGTGGTTATATTTTTTTACGATAAAGATAAGGAATTTTGATGTTTGAGGTTATTTGACATTATCATATCATTTCCACGACTGATAAAAAAAACTACAATAAAACAGTTTAGGATAAAAAACTATTTGGTCCGTTTCAGTCAATCCGGTAAACAAAGTTTTGGTTTGGCCCAATAAAATGTTCCCTTTGTTTACAAATATTACTTTTTCATTTTCATGTAATCTACCCTCTCAACTGTGGGAAAATCAAAATTTGATTTACCTATAACATTGACCTATAACAATAGAAAAAGTAATCCTACGACGACCCACTGACCAATGTCTCATTATCATTAATTTCATCTCTCTGGTCCACCAAAGCGGTGGATAATGGTTCTAAGCTAGGTTGAGGATACATAAATCTGCATTCACAATTTAGTTTCCAGACATGTAAACACCCTTAATCCTAAACTCGTGTCACTAAAATTCAGATTGAGTTTTAGGAATAATAATAATAATATTCCACAACTATCACACAACGCCATCTAGTCCCAAGCTAAGCAGAGCTTGTGTTATGGGTACTAGACAACTGATAAACATACTTATATATTTCTAAATACATACATATTATAGATAAATTACACCCAGACACAGAACAAATGATCATGCTCATCACACAAACATTTGTCCTGGGTGGGAATCGAACCCACGACCTCCGGCATAGCAGTCAGGGTCACTAACCACTAGACCATCAGGCCTGTAATAATTACCTACACATAATATTCAGTTGTAGTACAGTTTTTTTTATAACCTTTCTTATAGTAGTAGTATTTCTAAAATGAACTTTATTGCCACTACATTAAAGTTGATACGTCCTGTGGAAATTGTCAGATTCTTTCAGAGACTAGGTTTCAAAAATAAGGTGCACCAAGTGCTGCTCAGGTTATTGTTTCTGGAAGGCCAATACTTTGCGAAGTTATTTAATAAAACAAGATAAATGTATATCTCTAATATTTTATATTATTTCATAATACTAAATCTAAATACATAAACTAGGTGGCGTAGAACTTAATATCTAAATGACTAATTTATCAATGTTACAAAGTATGTATATTTTATTTTTCATAAAATTAAAGAAATCACATCATTATTAAGTAGTTTCGTCAACTGTCTGTTTTTGTTTCATCGTGGCCTTTTGTATTCGCCAGATTCTTCTGATGATCCTGCAAAAAAAGCAGATAGTGGTTAAACTTAGCATTGTTATTTTAGAAGTAGTAATAATGATTAGAGGGAATGCTGCAAAGATAGTGATTATAGAGTTGTTTAATACCATTGTTTTTAATTTTTTTTTATTGCTGAATGGGCCCGCTCTTGACCTCGATCATGCCTGATGGAAAGCGATGGATGAGGTCTATGATGGAACAAGCATGTCCAGAAGATGCCTAGGGCATTTAATGGCGTCAGAATCTACGCCATGTAGCAATATACTCACAAAAATAAAAACCCATGTATGTCATCATCATCTCTGATTCTCTTGCCCATAACCCAATTTATTTTGGGTCGGCGCAACATGTTTTTTTTCTTCCATACTTTGTGTGTACCTTGTACCACTTAGGAAATGATCATTGGTCATAAAATGTTTAATAGAGGTTTATAAATGAAGACTTGCAGTCTGCTCTATAGACATGGATAGGTACTGGTACATACCTGTGGACCTATGGCACCAGCGTCCCCTCCAGCCCGCCTCGCACACACAAGCGCCCGCCACACAGCGGCCGTGCCGACACGTGTGGGGCCCGGAGCATGACTCGCCCCGACACGTGCAGTCCCCGACCCGGCGCCCCACCTCGCAGTGGTTGCCGCCGAGCCCGACCGGGCAGCGGCACTTGTTCACGCCTTTACAACGACCCCCGTTGAGGCAGGGGATCACGCATTTTGCTGTAAAGAATAGGTTTGGTTAAATAGGGTTTTGGATAAGAGAAAGAGACAGTCAAGTAGGGGTCTGGGGGAAACCTGCAAAACAACTGCAAATGACAATAACAGTTCCATAGGTTAAAGTTGGGGTTGGATAGCACAAGAGAGGCATTCATTTGTAATCTGAAGTCAAAAACTTGGGAAAGGGTACTTACAAAATTCACAGCGCAATCCATAATATCCTTTAGGACATTCGCAGGTGTCCTTTTGTATACACTTTCCGCCATTTAAACATTTCTGCGCACATATACCTGCAACAAATAGTCTATTGTAACATAACCTTGTATTTATCAGTTTCAGAAGTGTAGCAAGATGCTGCGAACACCGTTGCTGCAACAGATACGCTGCGCACACAGCACAGTGTCGTCAAGTAGCAGGCCGTATTGGAAGAAGAATCCGCATGTAAGTAGGCAGACAATACGCATGTATTTTACTTGGAAACCTAGATGCTATTTAGAACACCTCCCATAGCAAGTCGGATTTTTATTTGGTAAACGTGAAACCAAGAAGTTGTTGCAAGTTCGATTGATTTGCAGCCCCCACTGAATTTATTACAGGAATATTATAATGAGATCTTTTATTTAAAAAGTACAATGATAGACATCTGTGTAGTTTCGCATATCTCAAAACTAAGAGACAGTACAGTAAGATAAAATTACACTAATATTATAAAGGCGAAAGTTTGTGAGTGTGTGTGTTTATATGTTTGCTACTTCTTCACGCTCAAACGGCTGGACCAATTTTGATAAAATTATGTATGGAGGTAGCCGACACCCTGGATTAACATATAGGCTACTTTTTATCCCGATATTCCCACGGGATTGACATTTACGCGGGTGACCCCGCGGGGCGCAGCTAGTGTTTCATATAGTTTTGGAAAGGGAGATGTCTGCAGTTGGACAACACAGGCTGTTTTTTTTAAATATGTATATGTAGGTTTCTTCTATGGATTACAGCTAAAATTTCCTTTATTATAAGCACAATTTTAACACAACTCAATCTCCTTTCCAGCTGGATTCAATCATCCGTGTGGACCATGCTGGCGAGCTTGGCGCGGATCGCATCTACGCTGGTCAGATGGCCGTGCTCGGTCGCACCGCGGAGGGCCCGCTCATCCAACACATGTGGGACCAGGAGAAGAAACATCGCGCCAAGTTTGAGGAGCTGATCAACGAATACAGGGTCCGACCGACCGCGTTGACGCCCATATGGAATGTCGCTGGATTTATGTTGGGAGCTGGTAAGTGTCAAAGGTCCTATCATGATTTTTATTTATAGGGTACCAAGGTTCGATCTTTCGGCTCATGTGTGTGAATGTAGCTGGATTTTGTGTGGGAGCTGGTAAAGGCGTTTTTATTTATTTTGAACCCGCGTATTAGGGTATGCCAAAGTTCGATCTTTTAGCTCATGTGAAACGAAGCTCTAAAACTCATAAACACTATCAAGGACTGCACCTAAACAATATTCGTGTTTTGTTATACTGCTCCATTATCACGTTCTCAGGAGCTTATAAATGAGATATTTTACGCCTAGATTATATTGTGGAAAATAAAACGAATAGTATTTTGAGTTTTGCTTGATGAATGTCAGTCTATTCGAATCGAAACCTTTCGTCTTCTCTTCCTTAAAAGTATTGTTGCTCTCCCTACAATATTATAGTGCTATAATATTGTTCCACCAATTTATTTTACAGGTTTCTCTTATTCAAACTATCACCTTTCGCTATAACTTTTTACACCCGACTGATTTCAACATTTATCAATTACAGGCACAGCTCTCCTAGGTAAAGAAGCAGCGATGGCCTGCACGGTGGCCGTAGAGACCGTTATAGTGGACCACTACAACGACCAGCTCCGAACCCTCATGGAGGACCCTAACATAGACAAGGAGATCCTGGAGACCATCACCAACTTCCGAAATGAGGAGCAGGAACATCACGACACGGGAATAGACCATGGAGCGGAACAGGCACCGTTCTATAAAGCCATGACTGAAGTTATTAAGGCTGGATGCAAATGTGCTATTGCTATCTCGAAGCAGGTTTAGATTATAGAGGTTTTATTCAAAAGATGGACGAAGTATTGGCTCTTGAATATGAAGTTGTTTACTAACTGAATTAAGAAACTATAACAACTTCGAAAATAATGCACGTGAGTACTAACACTGACTTAATAAATTATGTAACTCACAAAAAGGGTTTTGCAATTTTAACGTGATTTTTGTGGGGTGTTTCTTGAAATGTTTGCTCAGAGCCCGAACTGCTAGATAGTATAGAGACTTACCAACTGAACTTCGACAAACTTTACTACGACAAGATTTTAATTCGACACTACGGAACTCCGACACGTCTTCATTTCGACAATACTTTAGTTCGAAATGCCTTAAGTCCGACACTACTGTACTCCGATAAAGCGTTTCTTCGACATGACTTAACTACGAAACTATGCGACTTCGACGACGTGCTACTTCGACAACTATGGTAGTCCGACATGAGTCAATTTCGACATACTCTACTCCGGCATGCTGTACTTCGACAATGTCAGATATTTCGAGTTCTTTAATTTTCTGTGTTCCTTTGTTCTTTCTTTATTTAACTCTATAATAGTTTTAAAAATATTAATTTTCTTTCTGTTTAAGAGCACTATACACTTTTTTTTTAGTAGTAGTCGGTAGTCACCCCCTTTCTAGCCATATCATCTTTCACAAATTTCAATTTCGAAGTAGCATCGTGTCTCAGATATATAACGTCGAAGTAAGATATTGTCGAAGAACAGCATGCCGGAGTAGAGTATGTCGAAATTGACTCATGTCGGACTACCATAGTTGTCGAAGTAGCACGTCGTCGAAGTCGCATCGTTTCGTAGTTAAGTCATGTCGAAGAAACGCTTTATCGGAGTACAGTATCGTCGGACTTAAGGCATTTCGAACTAAAGTATTGTCGAAATGAAGACGTGTCGGAGTTCCGTAGTGTCGAATTAAAATCTTGTCGTAGTAAAGTTTGTCGAAGTTCAGTTGGTAAGTCTAGTATAGAATTTAGATAGTAAATAGATCACTAGACTGCAATCATGACTTTTGCTAGTTCAAAAGAACTTAGTTAATGATGTCGTCCAATAGTTAAGTTACCACAAGTTACAGTCAGCAAGAAAAGTCAGTAGCACTTAAGTTTTTAAAATCATAACTGAATGCAATAAAAAAAAAGACAAATTCTTTGCCTTTATTTTGAATGCTGAAAAGCAGAGTACTAAAATTTTTTAGTTAGATGTTATGTAAAACTTAGAGTGTTAACCAACTTTCATTGCTGACCATACTTACACAACACATGGCATGGCACTACAGTCCGTTCACAGTTATTTTACCTCTGATTTGCATCACTGTCCAAATCACAGTGATCTTTATTCTCGTTAGATAAGGTTGCTATTAGGTTGCTGCACATTGACAAGTCTGTCAAAATAATTTTGATGTTTAGGTATTCTCGTCACATTAAGGTTGCTGCTGTAAAAGGTAAAATAACTGTGAAGAAAGTGTCTTGATACATGCTATTATAGTTTTTAGTTTCATCCAAAGTAGGCCAGTAATCTCTAGTGTAAATCAGAGCAAAAAAACTATGAAATAATAGGAATTTCGGGAAATACGTGTTTTATATGTAGCATTTATTTTATAAAAGGGGGAATTCAAAAACGAT
This sequence comes from Amphipoea oculea, assembly GCA_945859645.1. Classification (NCBI taxonomy): domain Eukaryota; kingdom Metazoa; phylum Arthropoda; class Insecta; order Lepidoptera; family Noctuidae; genus Amphipoea; species Amphipoea oculea. The sequence continues at coordinate 3,081,434 of OX243862.1, forward strand.
CGAATAAAAATAAACTTAGCGACTGATGATGAGATACTGTTTTAATAACTTGAGCGGTATGAATTTCAGTAAGCGAAAAATTTACTAAACTAACGACGAATATTGAGTGTAGTGTGGATCAGAATGATCCAGAACGAGCTTACAAAAAGTGGGTTGTGATTTTTGATGTAATTCTCGTCACTCGCAGTCAGTCGCTCACTTAGTAATACTATAACGTAAATTAATTATTTTTGTCACTTAAAACTTTAATTTACAGTCACTCGCTTAAATACTACCCTTTATAAAAACATCGACTGAAATAGATGTAACGAAAAGTATTATTTCATTAGCCATTGTTATAGTGGCTTACCGACCAAATACCAGGAAATAGTCTAGGATTTTCACAAAGCTAGACTATTTTTACCATTCTCTACCGTTGTACCTATATTTTTGTTAAATGAATAAATTGTGTATTAAATGCAGAAAACGGCGTTTTATCACTAATTACATCTTTACTCATTTGTTACTATAGTCTGCGCGGAAACTAGTTGGGCGCGCCTTAGGTATGTGAGGGTGGGAATGCGGGGCGGGGGCGTATTACTCAGTACGTGGGTTGCGAACCGCCTCCGAGACGTCTGCCCCCACATCAGCGGCCAACTAGTTCCGCACGGACTATAACGACTCGGCGAATGAAATGTTTTCTAATTTATTTCGGGAAAGGAGGTTTAAAGACTTTCCAAGGTGCCACAGCACATACAATACAAGTTTTCTCGAAAACAATATTCTTATAAGAACTATTGGACTGGACTAGGAAAAATACACGAGGAACTTACAGTATTTCATCATGTACCATGCACAGTTCAGAACATTGTCATGTATGTGTCTAAAAATGTAGATTGAAATAGTGTGAACTCACCTCCTTCACAGTTCCGTCCCTGGTACCCAGGTGGACATGAACACACCCCGGGTGCGGTACAATTCCCTCCGTTCATACACTGCGGGTAACATAGCGCAGTCCTACAGTCCTGGCCCATGTACCCTTCAGGACATTGGCATATCTTCTCATTATTGCACCATCCTTGGTTCGCACATTTTTTGTCACATTCTGGGTCTGGACCTGTAGGGTGGGAAAGATGGATTATGATGAAAGGACTCGAAAGTAAAACTATAAAAAAATAAAGAAGAAGTATTCTAATAGATTTAAAAGAAGACTAAGCATTAGGCAGGTTTTAAAGGATGCCTCTTTACACATTGCGTTCAAGCTGCTCCTGTGGTTCATTTATAAGCCTTTGCGAGTTCCAGCTTAAATGTGATGTGTAAACGGGCTTTTAAAATTTATGAAAGGCAACAGAATTAATGCGTGCAATGATGATGAATTGCTGATGCACATGTTGCAATTATATATCAATTACCTTAAAATATGTATTAGTGAGAAAGCAAGCTTAAGATACGAACCTAAAAAACGCAATGCCGTGAGCAGAGGCACCGTAATCAGCCGACCAGCGCACTCGGCGGGTCCCGGAAAATAATGCATTCGGTTAATATTGCCCGACGCGTGTCGCAGGCTTCACAGACAAACACACTGAGCTGACATTAGTACTAATGAATGGGTGAGCGCGAAACAGTACAGCGATTGAATGAAAAAATCTTAAACGTATCCTACATTTGAGATTTATTTGCCAAAAATTTAAACAAGTATGAATTATTGGAAAAATAACTTTAATTCCTACACAATAAAGTTCAGTTTACGCTACAACTTCAAACATTTTGATATATTTTCAAAAGTGCTAGTCACTCTGTAATCAACTTAATTATCATTAAAATTAAGTTGATATTTGTTTAACTTGAAATAGGGTGGGGGCGTGCACTGCGCAGTTTTACTATACATAGATTCCTTGGTTCGATCCTTGAATCGGGGAGCGTTATTGGGTTTGGTTTTCCTAATATAAAATTCTCAAAAGAAGTCTGGAGTCTAGATTTGCATCCAGTTACCTACCACTGGGAGGAATACAAAGAGTAACGTTTTGTATGTTATTTTTTCATGAAATAATAACTGGGTACTGAATTGATGCTGACTTAGCTCGAATAGTAGTGTTGATAAAATGGTGTATAATTTTTCACCGGAAACTTGACTCACACAGTCATAGTTAGGTTAGTTAGAGTTCAGAATGTGACCATTAATAAATCTAATGATTACCAAACGAAAGACACCTACAACTGTTTCCTCTAAATCATCGATTGTTTTTGCATAAAACTGACATAAAAATCATAAAATCGAATACAAAACGTTAATAAAAATGTCAATCGCTGTATTGTTCTGACCGAACTTATGGGCACAAACACTGAGGTGACGTATGCTGCGAACGGTACCGTAATAGTAGGTGGTGGCACAGCGTTCGCTCACAACTACCCATAAATGTATTATTAGTAGCGTAAGCATAACAATATGAGCTCGAAATAGATGAAATGCAATGTTTAGTGTTTCGGTTCTGGTACTCAAGTTCGCTACACTTCGTTTTTTCGAACGCTAAGCATGAGAAATTGAATTAATAAGCTGAGGGACTCTAATAGAACTTTTGCAGTGTTTGGATAGGAGAAGTAATTATAAGTTATTTTTAAAATCAAGTTATAAGCGTTACGCCTGTGTTTTTGGAGTTGTTAATTATCTGAATAATTTAGCAACGGTTCAAGTTAATTGTATTATTTCATTATAGGCCGACCGCTTAACTGCATGAGACGTTGCCTGAGGTAGCAGCGCGGTGCGTTAGGGATGCGGTGACGTGATGCGAGAGCTCAGTGATTCGCCAACTTGTGATAACGATCACCCCTCCCGCACCGCGCAGCTACCTCAGGCAACGTCTCCGTTAAGCGGTCGGCCTACAGTAGGTAGGTCAAACACGTGCCGAATGCAAGACAGCTACAACAACACAGGCGTGTAAGTGTTAAAAATGCGTTGGCGATACAATACCTGTCCTTTCTAAATACACACCTCTCTGTGCGCATTCCTTCTTTAGGTGTAATCTTAATGGGGTGCCTTTTAGCGGCAGTCCGCGGCCATTTTTTAGCACTAGCCCTATTTCAAATGTGGCCACACCGCTGCTATTGCCGACACATGGCAGAATTATACTGAACTCTGTGGAACAAACTTGTTATTTATTTTTTGACACATTATTTACCTATTTGAGGACCGGATAGTGTTGTTACTAAAAAGGTAAACGATACATTTCCTGGCCAAATTATTTGTGACCGACACAAATATTAGTATGACCTAATGGTGGAACATTTTGGTCTGTTGTAGACTTGTTTTCTGCCGGTTTCGTGTGAGATTTTGGGATAGTATAGTAGAACATTCAGCGTCCAAAATACAGAGTGGCAGGGACATCGACTCGCCAACAGTGACCATGGTAACAGGTTGAGCACCCTGGTACAGGGACTAACAGAACAAATTAAACTATATCTTAATGACACAAGGGTTGTTTCAGAATAAACACAACAACTATACCAGGACTTAATTCACTTGAAATAATGTTTAATTTAATTAGTTGTGCCGATCATACCGACAGTCCGTTCGTCTCTGTATATTTGATGCTGTCTGTTAAATTGTGGAGAAAAACTCGACATTATATATTTTCAAAACGTATAAATGTTTTCAAAATTACCTTTAGATGTTTTAGGCACCCGTCCTCTCGTCTTTATCGACAGTACAGGCGGCTTCAGTATAGTCAGATCTGATGACGTCAGAATATCGAAGTCGTAGTAATACCTCTTCTTCGACTTCCACGTGAAGTTCACATAGCCGACTTCTGAAGGTATGACTGGCAGTTTGTTGGAGAAGTTGGGGTCTAAAACGTATGGAGATACGTGACCGTTTATTATTGCGAATACTTGCATTGATATCCCTGGAAATAAGATGTTTTTATTGGTTAGTAATAACATTAAACATGTGCCTATCTGAGACTTTTAATCTGATAAAACCAATCGGTGAATGTGGACGGACTTCTAAGTATAAAAGTAGGAGGAAATTAAAATTACCTTAGGAGTTAGTTTAGAAAAGTTGGTATTTAACATTGTTTAAGTATTTCACGTATTGGGAATTTCCTATTACTCACACATGATCTCATTCACACTTACCTAACATGTATTACGTATTTCCTTATAGGTAACTTAACTTTGAGGATACAAAATTATCCTTACTAAAATAAAATAAAGGTACCATCGCGGACTTTTCCGCCTGATCACTTAAAATTTTTTTTCGCCTAAATCCTGCGGCGGCGTCAAGCCAAGTTTCCGCCTATTAGGAAAGCGATAACGCAATTAGTTGCAGCCTGCACTGGGCAGCTTAGTAACGCATCACGTGTACTCTTTTGTGAATTTTACGGACGAACTATTTGACCTTGGCGCGCTTACTAGAGAGCGCTTCTATTTTTTGAGTGCAAGCAAAAATGAACTTACTGGTCAGGCGGGAGTGTCCGTGATAGTACGTACGACGTTAGTGAAAAGTGTAAAGAATCACGAATAGAAGAGCGTATCCGTCCTGACTCAGTTCGGCCAAAAAATGTGAAAATGAGATAGGACAGTTAGTCATGTCATGTCATGTTGGGCCTTTTTGGCGCAGCCGTGAGGCACACTTTCCTGCTAATTACTTACATCGGACTTTACGCTTTTTATTTGATCTTTGTTTTGTTTTTTTTATCTGGTGTATTGTGTGTCTTTTAGTCTGTGCTAAATAAATGTATTTTCTTTCTTTCATGCGAGCGACGATATTTATAGCACCGAGAAAATACAGGGCAGCAGGCTAGAAGACTATTAGTGCTTATGTGCCGTCTGCCTCCCCGGGCCATGGCCCTCTTGGCCTTTAGGGTAAATATGCCACTGGTAGAATAGGAGGTGGTGGTAGAATAGGTTTTTTTGGAAAATCTTACCGCTAAACATCCTCACTTGCCGCTCGTCGATCCACAGCGACAGGTCGGAGTGGTGCCGACCCTCGGGGTCCTTGTAGTCGCGGCGACCGGCGCCGAGTGCCAGCGACATCGCCAGCGCTAGCCCGGCACACAGCCGAGCGCCCATCGAAGCCGATCGCCACATCCTGGGGAGATAGTACTGGAATGTTAGGTGTGGTAGAAGTTGGGCGAACTGACTTAGTATAATTTAAGTTAAACTTGTTCTGAAAAGTTTAGTGTCAAGCTAGGTGTTAAGGTAGACGTTCCAGTGAAATGATAGTAAATTAATAGTTTAATGCACAATGGGTTTCATTTTGACAGTTCAACAACATTCATGGCGTTATTTACCTACGTTGTTGAGCAGGTAAATTTTTCGAACATTTATGAAGCAATGGATTAGCAATAACTTCAAGATGATTCAGATTGCGCAATTAGGGTGCTGGTGTGTTGCAGTTGTCTGGCGAAGATTACAAGGTGACCCGTCGGCCTGTTCAGGAATATTCCCATGAGAAATATACTTTTTTTAAAGCTGGTGCTCACAGAGCCACTTTTCTCACCAGAGATTCTGCTTTCTTGGGGCTCGGTTAACGGTTTTTGGCTAAGTTGTATAAGTTCTGTTCCACTCAAGAGCGCTTGCATCCTTCGATGGAAACTCCACCGCAATATAAAGTAGACTATTACTTCTTCGATAGGATACAGGCGTTATAATGCATGATTGTGTAAATAAAAGATATGTCGTGAAACGTGAAATAATATCTAATTGGATCGCCATGCTAATTTGCGTTTAGTGACTATCAGTTAGCGGTCGTGGGTTTTATCTCTATAAGTACATAGCTTCTTTTTGAAGTAAAAAATACATAACTGTATTGTCTCGTAGAGACCTTTCCAAAATTGTACTTATAGCAGGTTGTTAACCCTACATCGATTTTAATAGCGTGTCTTTAAAAGTTTAAAATCCTGATTTACTCTAACTTGAATACAATAAAATAAAAGATGAACTCGACAAGTTATCGTATTTCATCATCTCGATTAAAACTCAATAAAAAACGTCGAGTCGTAAACTCTGGAGGAGTCCGGTCCCAACGTTAAAACCCAATCGTTCCCGAGTGTCCAATTAACAGTCCGACGCGCTATCACCTAAAATATGTCATAATTCCATTAAAGCGTTCCAAAGCGGACCAATAATAAGCGTGTAAGTGGCGTATAATTTGTTTGTCGACCGTACAAAACCTCTCCTCGTCCACAAAGAAAAAAAAACGAAAGAAAAACAAAATTATCACAGTTAACATAATTGATTGAGGCCGTTTGGGACGTGCTCCTACAATGGTGTTATCGTGAGAAACGCCCGTCGAAAGTAAAAAAAGCTACAACTTCATTAAATATCCCCTGTCAAAAAGTAATGTCTACTACTTTTTTTACTCGCTCCCGGTGTCAAATTATACGTACAAAAGGTGTTAACAAAAAAGAAGACTCCAATAGCTCAAGGAGTAGGGGTGCGCAACAATTTTGTCTACTTTGTAAAATTAGACTTTGACTTTGTATAATTTGTAGAGTTATTAAACTTGAGGGACCTGCCAAAATAAAAATACCAAAAGTACCTAAGTGTCATGCAGTTATTTATTTAGTGTTTTCTTAGGTCTAGTCAAGAAAGGTAACGGGTTAGAAAATACCTCTGTAAATTATTGTAGACTATAAAATGGAATAGCCACTTTACTGCTACAAATACAGCTCGCACTCAATCATTCATAGATTACATTCCGGGTAACTATTTATTGCCTTAGGATATAATCAAGATTTAGAATAGGCACAAAAGATACAGAAAGATAACGGACACGGCTAGTTACTTACCCCGGTCGGATTGAGGAGGTTGTATATCCAAGCAACTAGCACTAGACTTGGTATCTGCTGTGTATAAATAAAAATCAAGATGCACAGTATCTAGTAAAAAATAAGGCTAGAAAATTACTACGTTCCCATGTTAAATGTATACACTGACTGCTGCGCCGCGCGGTTTCACCCGTATAAGTCTCGATTCTGTGGGAATATCGGGATAAAAGGTGTCATGGTCTAGCCATTTGCCAAATTTCATCCAAATCCGTTCAGCTGGTTTAGCATGAAAGCGTAACAGACAAACTAGGCTAGGTCATGTAGTTGACCTATTGGGACTTTTGGCTAGATAATTCTTTTTATCACCCAAATAAATAGTACAAAGTTTACCAAACAATTCTACACTTGGGAGCAAATAAATCGAGCCACTTGCTTTTTTTTCACGTATAATGGTTATTATTTTTGGTATTATGGAACGTATCAATTCGAAACATATATCGCCTACGAGCTTATTTAATAACCTTCACAATGAGGGTAAATTATTGAATGATAACCTTGTTTAATGATAAATTATTGGCTCTGATAGAAAAACGGTAATTTTGATAGAAAATTGTAGGGTTAAAACAGTCCAGAAAATGTATCGAAATCAGGACGCGGGGGGGTAATGCAAGATATTAAGAATAAGTTTATACCATAATATTGTTTTTAATTGTTTTTTTCTGGACTGTTTTAACCCTACAATTTTCTATCGGAATTACCGTTTTTCTTTCAGAGCCAATAATTTATCATTAAACAAGGTTATCATTCAATAATTTACCCTCATTGTAAAGGTTATTAAATAAGCTCTTAGGCGATATATGTTTCGAATTGATACGTTCCATAATACCAAAAATAATAACGATTATAAGTGAAAAAAGGAAGTGGCTCGATTTATTTGCTCCCAAGTGTATAAGTTACATGTTCTAGAAAAAATGCGTATTTACATACGTATTATATTAAATAGAGCATCTTTATCGTGAGGTCACATAAATGTTTACAATTTATATTCTAAAAAAAAATATAAATCTAATATTTCGGGCGCCATTTATCTAAATGCGTGATAACCCCAAATTAGCGCGCGGTCCGGTACCTTAGATAAAACAATGTTTATTAATAATTAAACTTGATTAATTAACTAACTACCTAATTACAGTTTCCAGTACCTATACCGCAAAGCAAACTGTAATTAGGTAGTTACTTGCTACGTGACTTGCTACGTGTTTAGCATGGTGTAACGGGATAATTGCGAAACAAGTGTAGCAATGGCTTTCAATTTGACAGTTCAACAACATTCATTGCGTTATTTACGTTGTTGAGCAGACAAATTTTTCGAATATATGAAGCAATGGATTAGCAATATCCTTCAAAATTTAAATTGAATGAAAGTGTGTTACGCAATTAGGGTGCAGGTCAGTTATATGACGTAGGTGCATCGTCTGATACATAGATGTTACCTAATCATGTGTTGTCTACAGAAAGTACTACACTTTCGTTATCTAGTAATATCCGCTTACGATTAAAATGGATCTCTTGTTTCGGTCATGTTTTATAGAATGATTAAGTATCATTCTATAATTCAACTCGTGAATCTGGTTTTATAACAGAAAATTAGAATAGGCTTTGCATGAAATCTGTGGATCTGGGATTTACAGCCACAACGTAAATACCAAATATTTTTATCAGATTAACCTACAGAAGTGCAAACTTTGACAAGAAGGCAGAAATTTCACGACTTTGCAGCGATTCTAAAAATCTACATAAATTGATCCAAATAATAATTAATTGTTAAAGATTGTTACTGTTCTTTCCCACGGCTAAAACGAATAGCAGTAAACTTAACGATGGAGTTAGCTTTCGCAAACCAAAAGCACTTCAAATATTTGTCTTGTTTGACACTGAGTGCATGTTTGTGCATAAAGAGCACAGTTAAATCTATGACAAAACATAAAAGGCATAGCGGCAAAACGTTATATAAACAAAATATTGTAAGTAAAGTGTAAGTATTTTTCTTATTTGGTAAACAAATATTGTTATGGCGTGCTGAGATTTTAAGAAAAGACATCTTTCTTTTCCGTTTTATTTGGGGTCGGCGCAATATGTTTTTTTCTTTCATACCTTTCTATTAGTTGACATTTCGGCAGTCACCCCCTTTCTAGCCATATATTTCACACAGTGCATCTATCCTTTCTTTGGTCTTCCCCTACTTTTATAGCCATCGACATTCATACTCAAAACTTTCCAGAAAAGACATAACTATTAGTAAAAATACTCTGTTTTATTTTTTACTAGCTGCGCCCCGCGGTTTCACCCGCATAAGCTTCGATCCCGTGGGAATATCGGGATAAAAACTATCCTATGTCCTTTCTCAAGTTCCAAACTATGTCTGTACCAAATTTCACACAAATCGGTTCAGTAGTTTAGGCGAGAAGAAAAGACAGACAGAGTTACTTTCGCATTTATAATATTAGTTTGGATTTGGATTGCTGAATGGGCCTATTCTGACCTCGATCGCGTCTGATGGAAAGCGATGGATGAGGTCTATGATGGAACAAGCGTGTCCAGAAGATGCCTGTTCACAGATGCCTCGGTCTCTGCCGGCTACTGAAAGTAGACGACGGCTACTGAAAGTAGACGCCGGCAGAGAGTTCCATACTTTAGCTGTGCGCATAATAAACGTGGAGGAGAAGCGCTACGACTGGTAATCTGTATGTCTAGTAACAATTGAATGCAATGAAACATATTCTGGGTAATACGTTACCGCAAGCGGAATAGTAATACCTTTTTGCGGTATACCCAGCTCATATAATATTAACCTCATCTGGGCTTTTATTAGTGACTCGCCTGACTAACAAATTGTCAGTCAGTTAGGTCATTTTAGACTATCAGAATAACCAAGAGCGTGTATGTACGCTTGTGAATTGACCATTATTGTCAAGATTTTAATTTACTGATTAACATAACTACAAGTTACTGTTATTGTTCCTCGTCATCTCGACTCTGCGATGAGTATTTCATAGAGTGGAATATAGATAGAACACATACATATTTAGGTACTGAACAAACTAAGACGCTATAATTTTTATTAAGTATAATAATTGAAGAATTGTTGTGTTGTGGGGCTCGTGGATAAATAACAACAGCCGCATGGGTCGATCGGAGGTTAAGCTACGCTTGCTGCGGTCAGTTCGTGGATGGGTAGTATTCTATTCTATTCTATGGGTGACCATCCATTTCATATCGAGGCCCTTCAGTGCCTAAAAAGCAAGTAAAGCCGTTAGTCCCGGCTGTCATTCGTGGATCTTTGACAGTCATTACGGGTAGTCAGAAGCCCAAGTCTGACAACCAGTCTTACCAAGGGGTATCGTGTTACACAGTAACTGGGTTGTGGAGGTCAGAAAGGCAGTCGCTCCATGTAAAATACTGCTATTCAGCTGCATCCAGTTACGACTGGAAGCCGACCCCAACATAATTGGGAAAAGGCTAGGCAGATAGATTGAAAAATTGTAACCAAATTTAAATAGAAAGAAAGAAAAACAAAGACTTATCTTTTTATGCTTGGTTTGGGTTGATTTTAATTTGGAGCTAATTGAATTGATCCTGGGCCTTCGATCGTATAAAAATAACGCTAAAAGGGTAATATTTTAGTTCCGACGGACAGTTTCAGTGAATGAGACGGGTGCATCCTGTGATAAGACATGCGAATGACCCTGGATGTTCGCGAAACACCCGAATGTAGTGTTTTCAATCGTGAGTTTTTTTGCATTTGAGTGTAATATAAGTTCTTAAAATTCGGGCTGCATACCAGTTCTAGTACCTATATACCAACAATAAAATTGTCTCGTTTATGTATAAATAGATTTTTTTTTGTTCCTATGTGGATGATTTTATATTTTTTTCTTTCTGAACCAATTTGGTGATTAAGGCCAAGGTATGGAATAATGGAACATCTTTTTTTGTGTTATTAGCCGGGCCCGACTTGGAGCGGCAGTGCGATTGGCAAGCCAATCTAAAAAAAATAATTTCTAAAGTATCACGGGTCTTGTATATTTTTAAACTGAATCCGTACTTCTTTGTGCGAAAAATAAACAAGCACCCGATCCCATTAACATGAAGTGGTATAATAAAAGAGTATTGTCAAAAGATAGGGCACCTCTGGCGGGTGCACTTGTTAAGCTAACCAGCGGGCAGCGGGCCAGTCGATACGATACCCGTTCAGGGAACAGGTAACAGCGTAAAAAGTAAAAAAATAAAGTCCGGCTGTCGGTCCGCGGCCGCCCCCGTCCGGCCGCGGAGTAAGGCAGACTGTTCATGATGCGACTGAGAAATTGCTTCTATAAAAACGCATCAAATTATCGTAAGATTAAAACGCAAAGGTTAATTTACGCATTAGTGAGAAAATTGAGTTATTTTTTGGAAAATTCATTCCGTGACTTTTACGTAGATTTTTTGTGCTAATTTGTACTGTACACAAAATAAGTTAAATCGTGATAATCATCACAAAGTTAGCTATTGAAATTACTTTAGTAAATATTTGGTGATATCATGTTCGAACTACTTAGAAGAATTGCTTTGTGGGGAAAGCCGAAAGATACATTTTGGACATTATTAGAACACACAGTCTACAGATGCAAGTTCAAAAGTCGATGATCTGTCTTGGATCTAGATCATGCAATTAAGATCTACAGTAAATGCTCCACCATCTGCGGGCAATTAATCGTGGAAACTACAAAACGATTAAAACATCGTCAAGTCCGAATCGAGCTGATGCAAAAAGACGAGGGAATAAATCGCATACATTTGTCGAGTAAGTGACAGGACCATTAAAAACGTGTATCCATTTTATTTAACGATTACAACGTTGTCAGATAGATCATAAAGCTGGTTTTATAATTTTATCCTCACAAATCACGCTCGACTAGTAGCGAGTCTATAGCTACCTTTAGCTTGGCCCGTGGTGCACCGGGCATGTGCAGTGTACCTACTCCTAACATATGATCCCATAGTTAGGCCTCTATTAATAACACCCCGTAATGTTTACATTTGCCAGATAGCAATGTTTACTCTTTTATGCTTTCTTTAATGTCCTGTTTTTTCAACGCACCTTTTTAAAAGTTCGGGAGTTTTAATCTGTAGTTATTCAATTACTAAAATCTCATCTCAAATTCAATTAACTAAGTAATTAGGTATACAGTAATCAGTCAATATTAGTACATAATATGTGGGTAATTAATGAAGACGATCGCCACTCGAATTCCGAATCGATTAAACAATTAAGTTTTAAGTGGGATCAACGATCTTTTATTTACCGACCTCTGTCATCCTGGATGGATTTCGCGATATGATACAGATTATAAGAACGGTCTTATCTTACCTGTGATTAACGGCGTGTTCCTATTAAAATTAAATTGCAGCACGCACGTTCATAATTTTAAAAGTCACTTCACAACTCGCGAACTCGGTCGTCTCGTTTGACAACAAATACAAATCGTTCGATGATGTCCCGCGCTGTCGACGGTCGAACACAGACTGCCTACATACTGCTCCTTACTCAATACACAGCTTTGTTTTGCGCTTCAAAAAGTTCCACCACAAAGGATTTTGAACTTAACTTTTGACAAAATAGAGGTGACGCAGCCAGCCCCATATGGTTCGTCTGATATCTCGTCGATATAATTTACGATCAACATTTTGCATGTTTCCATTGATAGCAAATCATCCGGGAGACGTGGGATGCTTTACAATCAGCTCACATACAATGTTATGGTCGGTCAAATTTAGTATCTGCTGATTAGATTAATGGCTGCTCAAAGTTAATGGCGCTGTTTTATCAATAAATCTTGTCGACGTTGGCTGGATTAGCACATGCAAAAGCGACATAATATGTGACTGTAAATTATGGATGAAGGGTCCACAGGAGCAAAAAGTTTCATCGCGAGTATTATTCATCATAATTCTTAGGTGACCTGAATTGGTACGCTCCTTTTAAAAGTCAAAAGGTTTCGCGTTCATAAAACCACAGGTTGTTTTTGTAAGTATTGTTAGCACCTTATGAATGAATGGCGTGTATTACCGAGGTTTATATTTTACCTGCCATTTGGCTCATTGTTTAGTCTGAACGCAACGTAATTTACTACTAGCGAAGTCTGTACACCACATTATGTTAAACATGGTTCCCGACCGTGGCAATATGACGGTATTCGGATATTGGGTCTTTTGGAATAAGAGAATAAGACCTTTGTTGGTTTATTGGAAATCAATTATCGGCAGGAACCTAATTGAATTGATCGTTAAAAAATCTAGTGTCGGCAATTCTCTTTCTTATAAATGAAATATAGGAATATCTTATACCTAATACAGCTAGAGCAGTGGTGGCCCAGTGGTAACGGCCGCGACTTATGAGTTGTAGGTCGTAGGTTCGAACCCAGACAGGCGCTTTACTTTGTGCAAATTATTTCACCACCACTGCTCTCAAAACGGTGAAGGAAAACATCGTGAGGAAACCGGCATGTCCTAGAACCAAAAATTCGAAGACATGTGACATCTGCCAACCCGCACTGGGCCCGCGTGGTGGATTACGGCCCACTCCCTCTCACCGAGAGGAGGCCTGTGTCCCAGCAGTGGGAACATTATAGGCTGATGATGATGATACAGATAGCAACTCTAATTATACGTCCTCAAAAGGCATTGTGGATGTCTCTTTAGAGAAGACCTGCATTCGGTAGTTTTCATAGACAGGTATCTACATACCTGAAAGCAGGTTTTCTCTACGCAGGCAGTCGCTAATTAAAATAGTTTATCCTTAACATACACTGTAAATAGTAGTACCTATTTACAGTGTATGTTAAGGATAAACTATTTTAATTAGCGACTGCCTATCTGACCTCCACAACCCAGTTACTGAATACTTAATACGATACACCTTGGTAAGACTGGTTGTCAGATTTTCGGGCTTCTGACGACCCGTAACGACTGTCAAAGATTCACGAATAACAGCCGGGACCAACGGCTTAAGTGTTTTCCGAGACACGGAGGGGTCTTGGTATGTGATGGTCACCCATCCATGAACCAACCGCGGCAAGCGTAGCTTAACCTGATCGATCGACCCGTGCGGCTGTTTAGCCACAAGCCCCTCTAGCCTTTTCAACTTAGCCTACAGATTTACTCTACCTTAGTCTACTGGTCTACTCTACCTTTTACTTCTATCTACATTGGTTGTACTTGTACATTTCTACATAATCTGACATCGCGCCTGTATTCCCCGAAGGGTTAGGCAGAGGTGTACCTGTAGTACACCCACCTTTCGCCAGTTATGTTCAAGTTCCATGTAATAGGGACGAGAATCCAGACTCCGGGCAGCTACTGAGAAATCCCTGATTGAAAAACAAATGAAAAATCTTGCTCAACCTGGGATTCCTTACGTCCATACTAATATTATAAATTCGAAAGTAACTGTCTGTCTGTCTATATGTTACCTTTTCACGCCTAAACCACTGAACCGATTTAGATGAAATTTGGTATAGAGATAGTTTGAGTTCCGAGAAAGGACATAGGATAGTTTTTATCCCGATATTCGCACGGGATCGAAACTTATGCGGGTGAAACCCCGGGGCGCAGCTAGTAATAAACTAAAAATGTTTTTAATAATGGAAGAAATATCGGAATATGCTATGCATAATACTCCTATAGTCCTATTATAAACGCCCACAAAAGGTATAGTGGACGCCTTTGAGGAAAATCTGCTTTCAGCAGTTTTTGTACGTAGGTACTTACTTCTATTATTAGGATAAACTATTTCAATTACTATATAGTCTACTGTACCTTTTACTTCAACCTACTTAACTAATTTTACCATTCCACTTTACTAATCAGATATTGGGAATAGGTAAGAGTATATTTGCCTAAACTTCAAGGCAGTAAGTAACATAGAGTAGATAATACCGACTTCTGAAATCCCAGAATAATACATTCTAAAGATAGGGATTTCGATTTAACAATGATTTGTTACGAATTTCGTGATCCCGGTAATCAAAGTGCGAATAATAATTTTTATTTTCTTAAATCCTGGGATGAAAACGTCAGGACTAGGTATCATTCCGGAATTTTAGAGGAAGGTATTATCCACTTTGTTACTTACTTCCTTGTAGTTAAATAGAATAGGTAAATATACTGTACCTTTTCCGATTTCTGCTAATAGTTGATTTGTTACCAAGGATCTTAGAAATGCCCAGTTGCAGCTCCAGTATTGATTCATCTGCTGAATAGGACTCTTCGTCGACAAAGGCGGTGACTGTTCGTTGACCCAGTGAAGACTGCGGATATCATTCCAGGATACGGAACAGCATAAGTTTTAGTATCTTCCGTAATACCTTCTTTGGGTTTGTGAGAAGAACTGCAAATAAATTCAGTTTTTTATTATAAAAGACGCTACGCAATCTTTTTTTTTAGTTCATCTCATCTGTTCAGTTGTGTTCAAGGCCACATTTTGTATACTACCTATAGAATCTTGTCATAAAGGTTCCAGAAAAATGCTTTGTTGGTCACCAACGTGAAAATGTATGGATATGTGTTAATTAGTGTGTTTTAAGAATATTTTTATTAAATTGAAATATCATTAACGATTCTTACCTAAATAATCATTGCACAACATTTAATAAGCTGTAACCTCCAAGTATCAAGAAAGTGGGTGTGAAGTATGAAAATAAAAAACACCAAATTAATTTCTTAATATTTATTTTCTATGCAACATAAAAAAATATTCATCATAGTTACAATAAATTACAGTTACTTAATGCGAACTAAAATGTAATTTACGATAATTCGTGAACAGAATCGTACGGGTCAGATCAGAAATTTTTTCACAAGTCTTTACCTACACTTTTGTCATGATTTTTAAACATTTTTTTATATAATAAATGCAAACTATTATTTAACCAACAAAATAGTCCAATGTAGACAAAAAAGCTTGCTTAGCAAATATAATTAAACTGTTATTGATGCTTTATTTTCTCCATCCTGTTTAATAACAATGCTGGTGAGACGTCTAGCGTCTTTTAATATAAAACTCACATGCTGTCATGAATGAAAACTGTCAAACAATGATGAAAACCAAGCATCGTCAACATTATAGATAACACTGAAAGTACCTCACAACAATTAGAATCTACCAGTTCGTATTTAGCGAATACTTCGGCTATTACTAAATATTTAGTGAGCCAAACATATTGAAAGCATCGTCATTTTAATACTGTTCCTTTCATCATTATGACCCATCCCAATAGTCTGGGAGAATGTAACGACAAAGGTTCGAAGATGTACCGAATACTGCGAACACAGCTTTCTCTCGTGTCAACTATTTCATCTAAGTAGTGAACAATGCTTTCAACATGAACAGCTTCTATTAACATTAGATCTATTACATTTCCATAAATTATAATTAATTATATCCAAAATGTTTCAGAAGTTCGTTACACTTGCGACCGAATAAAGTTACACAACAATTACATTCAACTGCTAACATCAACTACTTCTGAGTACGGCGATGTACGATTATTACTGGGGATTTACATTGATACAATTCACGGAAAATATTGTGACACTAAATAAATGCAGATATTGTGCTGTCAGGTCGAATCTGGATCGATGAAAATCACATTTTCATTCATAATTTTACGTAAGGCAAGTATTCTTTACTAGGTACGTGTAAAATAAAATGAACACAGTGTAATTTAGTCGGGAAGGCAGTGAGAATATCCACCGTAAACTGGTGGCAACAATCTAATATCAAAATTGTCATTTCGAACCGTAACAAGTATTTTTTTTTCATCAAGACAGAATTTTCAAATCGTTAACGGTATAAAAAGCGACAAAAACAGACGCGAATAGAACAAGGCTCCTACTATAATCAATTCATATTAATAGATATATATTAAATTCTTACTAGACAATAGACATGATAAAGACTCCTTAACAAATAACTTAAAGGGGTTACAATAACAGTGCCATCAAATATAAAATATGCAATGTATAAGGTACCAATAGTTACAGTATAAGCTCTAAATGAGAACGATCAAAATGTTGGCATTCGAACATGTTACCTTTGTGAAACCATACATAATAACGAGGGAAATAAATATGTGTGAGGTTTAATTATTTAAATAATTAATAAATTACGTTCCTTGTCTCAGCTGCCGGTCTAATGTTTTATAAACACTGTTCAGATTACATCTGACCGACGCGTCATTGGGGAGACTTTAAATTATATTAAACGATTTGAAAAATCAACATGGTTACACCGTCTGGAATGTACTCAATTAAGACCCGACACCTTTCAGGCGGAGAAATAAGTATACACAAATAAATAAATAATAATAAAATAGATCGACGGTTCTTAGTGCACGCGTGCACACAACATGTCCGCCAGTGTACGAATAAGAAGGGATACAATAGGTACAGATAAGGCAAAGAATAAATATACATGTACAGATGCAGTAAGCGAACGCGTTAGCTACCTAACATTAGTTAACACGAATCCCTAGCCTTAATCTAGACACGATACAATTGAGAGATTGCTTCATGCGGCTCGAGACGGTTGCTAACGATCATCGAATTATACTTTTTGGCGTTATGCAACACTGGTATCTGGAAGCAACGGTCTCGAGTCCGCAATTGTCCAAAATCAGAAACATTAACTTGGGCATTAACTTCAATGTGATCGGTGCAAAACTTCAATAATAGTCAAATATGAGAAATTCAAATACGAAAGAAGCCTATAAAGAGGACTTAATACTACGTAAGAGAGACATTTTACTGACGGGTCGCCCCGTACTTTAAATTCATTCGAGATTTGCGAGATGTACCATAGTGTATGGTCACGGATAACTATAATATCAGAGTGATAAACGTTCTATACAATAAACTTTATCGATTACAATCGATACTAGTGTACCGATGATCGATGGATAAAAATCGAAGTGTTGAGGGATAAATTGAGATTTTTGTAACTCCTAATATCGAGATTCTTTCCGAATACCATTACGCCAACTATGTTACAGTCAGACATGTCAGCACACAACACGCACACAGTTCAAGCGGCTTTTATACAAGTTGATAATATTGATGATCTACATCTATATGTATTTATATAATTATTATGTGATATTACTACGATAAAATGTAAAGTGGATGATTTGAACTACGTCTCAGTGACGACTTTCAATTGGACTCCATTCTAAAGTCTTCTTTCAATAGCTTTGTAACTTCAAAAACTTCTTCCTTGCGTTTTATTTAGCGAATACGTTTTCGTTCAAAGACCACAATGCGTTTGGTTGCGTGAACTGACACCAAGGTGGGATAAAGTGACGTAAGGAGGTTAGGGAGGGGACAGGAAACCATCGACGTCTCCGCGCTACAATAGACGATCACAACACCGAACCACGCCTCTCTTTAACTCTGCAAAGCACCACAATATGCCCCGGTGGTCAAACTGCGCAATTATATAAAAATATTTTATTTAATTTTTCTTAATAAAATATAGATTTATATAGATACTCATTTGTCGTTTCCATTACTTGAGTGTTTTAAAATTTTGCAGATATACTCAACACATAAGAGAATATAGTCTTAGAAAGTACAACATAAAGAAGGGTTCTTAATGGTTTAACTAAAATATTAAATAGATTTCCTAAGCACATCTGCAATATTGAACAACACGGCAATGGAATACAACATCTATTAATTGAACAAGCTTGGTCAACGCTTAAACGTATCTACATTTTAGAATGACGAAGATATATTTGAATTTTATTAAAAGTCATAGGTTTGATTCGTAAAATAAAAATCTTTATGGTCCATAGCGTGTTTCAAAGAGTTATTAAAAAGATATGCATTTGATATAAAAATAAAGCGATACATGAATTTTGGCTTGCGAACTGACCATTGGCTGGCATGCCACATCGCGTATACTCCAACCCGATAGAGACCCGCTGCATGTTAAACCAACCTTAAATTCTTACTTATCCTTTTAATTCCTTAAGCCGAATCTACGAAGCCTGATAAGTCCGCAACGAGCGCACATGACCACCGGAGTCCAGAGCTAATTACCTTATTTTTGTGACAAAAATAGCTTTTCTTATCTCAAGTCTTGACCAGCTACCGTATGGTTACTACACGTAATTGATATCGAGCCGTAACATCGCCTACTAACTAACACAAGCCGAGATATTAACGTTCAGGTTTTGGAAAGCTGCGTGGGTTTATTTCAGATGAGGTGACCTTTTATTTAGGCCTGAACAAAGGTCAAATGTTTCCTGAACATAGACCGTGGTATTGAAATCCTTTACTCAGCGGTCGACAATTTAATGACGAAGATAGGCAATTCTAGGTCATGAAAGTGAGAATACAGGATTCGTAATCAAGATTTAAATTTATAAGTGCCTGTTAATGATCTTAAAACGTGCTCTAAAAGTATTGGGCGAATAGAAGACACACCAAAACCCGAACGCTAGTGCCAGTTTGACTATTTCTCATTACTTAAAATCAGTCTCATAAATAACGAAATGTTCAACAGACTTAGAGACGATCGCTACGATCTCAGGGAAGATAGTCAATAAAACCTTATAGCCATGTCTATTGACACTAACAGCCGGCCGAAACAGAAAGGTAGGCTCCGTTATCAGCTTACACTAATGCTTACACGCTAATAAATTTCAACTAAATATTTCACTGTCAAATTATACTGCCGATAGTTCACGGATTAATTTCAAGCGTTGGGAAAATAGTTGGAACTCACGCGAGAGTTTTGCTGAAGGAAATCGTTACGGAGAATACTTTTTCGTCGTGTTAACAGCATAGATGTTCATTTGTTTCTGTATGTTGGTAATAATTGACCACTTTTCCTTCAGAAAAGTAACTCGGTATGAATTCATCTATTTTTCGACAATCTAAAACTTGTAAGAAGAATGGCAGTGCAGTTCTAGATCATAGATATTACTTTCGCGTCTCAAAAGAATATTTATTAAGCCGTTAAGCTTGCGACATCGAGATGGTCGCGGCTATCGATATAAACTTTCGACATTTTCAACAAAAGTCACATAATGACATCGTGAAACCTAGTAAAGTATGTTAATACTTTTTACAACACAATATTGCGAAATTAGAATCCTAAATAAAACTCTCGACGCGTGCAAGACACTGAGAAATCGTGACGTTATTTAAGTCTAACACGACAGAATGTCGCTCTACTCTTTCACACTTTCTCATTTCAAAAGAGTGTGAAAGAAACAGCTACAGAACGCACTTACAGACACATGCAACAGCGCGGAAAATAAGGTGCTCAGTTTCATCACTTCTAGATGTGCCTTGCAATTTTAAATTTGATTAGGTTCCCCGTCACCTGATCCCGCGCTGCAGCACATACACACATGATACCCGCCACCTACACGTATGTGGGCGGGTGCGCAGGCGCGGGCGGCGGGAGCACTCGCGCGCCGGGCACGTACTGCCCGATGAACGAGCCGTCCTCCGTGAAGCGACCTGGTAGGGGATACTCGGTTAATATGCGTTCACTCATTAGTATGTACCTATTTGGGTTGCCTGACTGGAGCCCTTATTTATGAGGCATCCAAAGGATAGCCCGGTTAAGTAGCCGACAATCTCCTGGTGCGAGATGGCATTTAGGAAAAAAAACTTTTTGATTCTTGGACCATCTATTCTATACCACGGGCCCGTTTAACAGTGTACCAAAATATGTTGTAAAAATGCACAACTGAGCATAGGCTTTTCCTAAAAGTAGGTAGTCAACTTTTGCGAATCATTTTTCATCGTCCATCTCGCAAAGACACCTCGATTACCCATTACGATACCTAAACAGTCCCCAACTTATAAAAAAAAAACACAATATTCGATTCTTTAGAAAAAAAATTGTGTGTCATCATCATCAAATAAAAATAATTGGCAAAATAATTGGCAAAAACGAAACAAAAAGCAAAAAATAAAATCATACCTTACAAAACGAAACAGAAACGTCCCTCGTGCAGGCAAAGAAAAAAAGGAAAGGGACGGAACGAGGAAATAATATCAACATTAAAACAAATGCAAAACTTATAACAAAGCACGCTAATAAACATTTAAGTAGAAAATATTCACTCCAAATAATATCATTTGATTCTTTACAACCTAAAGTTACTTACATACAAATTATTCTGTACTTATAACCTAACCTAAGCTGCAAAAATTACTTGCGAAAGGTCTCAGTGTTAAAGCCTTTATTTAAAACTATTTCTGAAATAGTGCAATAAAGACTGGACGCCCTTGTTTAGATTTAAAACTACTATTTTCATGCACAAGACAAACTTAAAATTTACTTATTTCTGTCGTGTCCGTGAAAATCATGCCTAAACTATATAGCAGTATACTGCCCACGTATAGAAAAAAGATTCACAACATCATTCACAGATCAAAAAGTAATAGAGAACAAAATATTGGCGGGCGATGTCACCGTCAATGTCGACCAATCAGAACGAAGAACAAGGGAGTTGCCTACGAAGATTGGCTGCCAGTACCAGACTGTTTTATGTTGCATTTTTTATTGTGATGCAATGGCACTACGTTACATTTCAAGCTCACAAGAACGTAGCTATATTTGGAGCGCACTTATTTTGTAAAGGCTTCAGCTTAATGTTTACTGAGATCGTCGATATTATTGAACAAAACTTTAAAAGCAAATGGCGGATTAAAATCTAATTCCATTGAAGACAAACAACACAAAACAGAGTCTTGTAAAATACGAATTCTTGGACTTAAAGTTACACAATATCATCATCTCAGTATACACAAGCTTCAATCAAAGGATGCAAGGTAGGGGGAGAGGTAAAGGGTTTAGACGAGGGTGGCGAAGGCCTGTGAGGCGGAATCAGTCTGTCCTGTGGTCGGGGGCCGTCTCTTGCGCCCGTACTGACCGATGAAGGAGCCGTCCTCGTTCATACCCGCTGGAAACACATGCTTTATGCTTTTACAGCCACGACGACAAACATGCGGCATCAAAATTGGGAGGTTTTACACTGATCATAAAATGTGTTGCACCGTTTTGTAAACATATTAGCCATGGTCTGGAATAGCCTATTTGAAAGTAAACAAACTAAAATAAAGCTACTAACTTTACCGATTTATTCGTAAGGTGTGCAAATCGTTTTTTGATCAGTGAAATAAAAAATGGTTTTGGTAGCTATCGTGCAGTCAAAGTAAAACGTAAAAAATGCGTGCAGTTTAATGAAGATAATTTATCTAAATATCATAAACGATAAAATCAAAATAAATTACTTAATTATTAAAAAAAAAAAACTATTCTCTTGAATGACAAGCTTAACTCTAGTCAAAAACAAAGCAAGAATTAAAAAGTTGGCCAAAAAAGATTCCTTCATTCGCTGACTGACCATAAGGAAGTAGCCTCCTTAATTAGATCACAAGACAAAAACCTCTTTCTCATTTTGGGAGGCCCTCAATTAAAAATAAAGGAAAGGACTTTGTACTGTAACATTTTCCCGTGATCAGTGTTGGCCAGCCATCGCGTGAAGACGCAATAAAGAAGAGCCACACATTAGAAACTAAATAACAAACGTACCTGTCTCTCCTTCGCCGTACTCTGCCATGGAGTCGGTATCACTTTCAGGGCCGGGCTTCATGCCGCTGCTCATTGAGTGACGAGACTTGTTGTCAAGACTGGAGTAAACAAAGTTTTGAGTTAAAATCAGGTTGGCCGAAGCAAGGAAAACCTGTTCAGGTGGAGATTTATAGACGATTCCGCCTTGGAGTGTAAATGTGGTGCTGTTCCACAAACGATGGGACTCTTAATATCGTGCCCTGCGTGTCCTGTCAGCTGCACGTTACAGGAATTGATGGACGCTAGTGATGGCGCCAAACAAGTAACCGAATTCTGGGCCGAGTACATTTAGATTGCTATCGACACGCTAAGAAGAATCGAGTTTATTATTAGAAGATAAATTGAACTATCCAACAAAGTTATGCGTTTTATGGGTTCATTTGAACTATTCTCTAAACACTCCGACTCCAGTTGGCTGCCTTAGCAACACAATCATTCGAGAGCCACAAAAATATCCCACAACTAGTAAACCAGTTCAGATTATCGAATAACTCAAACCTTTTTGTACTCTATCGCTGGACAAATGCAACTCAAAGTTCATAAACAATATAGTACATCTTTCATTAATCTGTCAAGCTCCGCTAATGAGACACAACTGATTTTCTATTGTTTCGTGACCGATAAGTCACGTGCGGAGCTGACCGGTTTGACTTTTTTTTACGTTTAGCCTAAAGCTGTACCCGCTAACAGCTGATGCCGTGGTGTGCTGATTAGTCAGTCTAGACCCACTATCTAAGGGTTTACTACCGGACATACTCTAGTGTGGGCTGGTTGGAATCACCACCGACGCCGACGTCCGGCATGGCCCACGCACAATGGTCCATCTGAAGGACTAAGTTCGGGAACCATACCCTCTAACATAAAACATACTCTCGTGTTGTCACAGTGGTTGTGAAAAACCAGGAAAACAATACTGTCTTGGACAAATTGTATTATAATTTTATATGTACTCACGGATGCGTATATTCATGGAAGCCTCCCTCGGCATAGTCCCTCCGGCCGTGCGCGAGCTCCCGGTCGTGCACGTCGTACTTGCCGCCCCGGTTGCGCCGCACCACGCACACCAGCACCAGCACCAGCAGAAGGAACGCCAGAGCTAGCATGACGCCGATGAACCAGCCAGCGGTCGCTGTCTTGTCTTCGTCTGGCTTTACTATTGGGCCGTCTGTGGGGAAATGGTGGGATAAAATTACTTGTTTATTATTTTACAAACACTTAATAGAGAAAAAACTAAAATACACATCCAAAGACACCGACTTCACTTTGTAGTGTTTTTTTGGAAGTCGGTTTTTTTTTTGTTAAAAAGTTTTTATAGCTTGAACTAAGTTAGCGTTGGTATTGGTTAGTTTTACACAGATCCCTCGCTACGCATTCTCGCTCATCTCTGGTGCAAACGCAACCTAAGGCCCGGACTCAACTGAAGCGGAGCTGTGCGGAGTGGAGCGGAAAAGTACAGGAATCGTCCAATCACAGACGAGACGAGTGACGCGATGAGGATTTCAACCATTGTGATTGGTCGATTCCTGCACGTCTCCGCTCCGCTCAGCTCCGCTTCAGTGGAGTCCAGGCCTTACAGTATTATTTCAAAAACTACAATCTACATACAACTCTCATCTTCACAGTACCAACACTTACCAATGGTAGTATCAACATCTTTGATCTCACTGGCACTGAAGTACTCTCCGTCATGCGCCGTCAGCTTCACTTCATACACCTGACCTGGTTCCAATCCCGTCAGGATGACGTAGTCATCGTCAGTCACTTCATTTGTCTTCGACCAATCGGGATGTCCCTTCAACTTGTACCACGCGACAAAGTGAGTTCCTGCGTGCCCGTCTAAAGATGGAATCCAACGGACAAGGATATGAGCGGTTCCTTCCTTAGCCGGCAGTGTATGCGTCTCAAATAGAGGAATTTCAGGCTTAGCTGTCACAACTGATTTAGTAGACTGTTCGACATAGTACTTGTCTCCTTCGCCAGCCTTGGTCTTTGCTCTGATCTCAATGCGGTACTTCGTGTTAGGTTCAAGGCCAGCCAACTTTGCGCGGTCGAACTTGGGATCGATTTCCTTCTTCCTTTCTTGGAGGGGACCTAGAGATGTTCCGGTGACCTTCTGGTAGTAGATTTTGTAACCGGTAAGGACTCCGTTTTCGTCGACTGGCTTGTCCCATTTCAGAAGCATAGCTGAGGAGCCGATGGGGTAAACTTCAAAGGATTTGACGGTACCAGGTTTACCTTCAGGGGTGTGGAAGCTGAGGGTGTCGCTAGGAGGTCCATTGAAACGGCCGTTGTAAACCAAGATCCTGGCGTTGTTCTTCTTGTAAGGCTTGAATTTACTGACTAAGGCGCTGGAAGCGTCAGCTTTGACTAGGATTTCTTTAAGCCTGTCCTCTTCGCCATCGACCCAGGTTTGGATCTTGTATCCCTTGAAGTGTCCTCGCACTGATTCTGGTGGGACTGGGTTCCAGTTGAGGAGTGCAGTGGTGCCGGTGGTGACTTGTACGAGCGTGAAGTTTTGAGGAGCTTGCAGTGGCATATCTTCTCCGGACCAGCCGATGACTTCAACGGGCGTCACGTTCGATGTTCCTTTGTAGTTCACTGCGGTTACCTGTTGGTGACATAGTAATGTGCAATTATTTGTTTGATTTATTATAGTAAAGGTTACAGTTTTTGACAGCCTCAGTCAGTTTGGCTTGTCTTTCATTAAAGATGGAACTGCCATTAAATATTTTCCTAGTGTTTGCAAAATACTGGCGGCGGTAGCTAAACAAAATTCCGAAAAGATCACCATCAGCCACAGGAGGCAGGAGGTGATGGTCAGTGTATTAACTTTGCGTTACTTCATTCATCGTCAAGTACTTCGAAACAAGTAGCTGGTTACCTTGACTTTGTAGGGCACGAAGGTGGGCGTGTTGGTCACGACGTACTCAGTCTGTTGCCAGTCGCGCACTTGCTCCTCGGTCCACGGCTGCCCAGTGATGTTGCGTCGCCATGTCACCAGGTAGTAGAAGCCAGGACCGTTGTGCTCGATTTGAGGCATTTTCTGTAAGGGAAAGAAGTATGGGTCGATTGATAAAGAATAAATCTCGATAAGAATTATTTTTGTCCGCAATGAGCAAGATGTCAAGAGTCATGAAATTGAATTATTCATATGTGACTAAGCAATTTTATGATAATATGACGTACCTAGGCATTCCATCATGACATAATATTAGAATATAACCACCCAGTTTCTAAAAGGCTAATCGAAACAATAATTATCTAAAAAGCTGTCAAACTCAAGTCTCGAGATTTGCTGACTGGCTTTTTTTATTTCATTTGGCCAATAACAGCAGTCACCATTCGTACGATTTTGCATGAAAAACCGGGTGTAATCAGAAAACCACTTACTACAGTACAAGACAAGTATTTAAAGTAAGTGTATGGATACTGACCGACCAAGAGATGACCATGTTGGTAGGATCGGATCCCTCTCCCACCACGTTGTCGGGGTTCTTGTATGGCACGTCGGGCTGCGTCGTGCACACATCCGAGTGAGCTGACGGACTGGAAGGTCCGATCTTGTTCCAAGCAGCCACCCTGGAATAAGGAAAGGTTACATTATAATAAGTTATAATGATAAATAAATTATTTAT
Organism: Amphipoea oculea; assembly: GCA_945859645.1. Classification (NCBI taxonomy): domain Eukaryota; kingdom Metazoa; phylum Arthropoda; class Insecta; order Lepidoptera; family Noctuidae; genus Amphipoea; species Amphipoea oculea. The sequence goes on from OX243862.1 coordinate 3,107,509, forward strand.
TTTGGACAAACATTTGAATGCATTTTATACTATTACACAACTACGTCTTCATCTAAGCCGGCGAATCTCGTGGATAGGTTTAGAATCTGAAGTATCATATAAGCCTGTTTTCTTCAATGCAAACAAACAGCATTTATTTACTTTAACATTTATGCACATACAGTAAAATACATGGAGAAACGACATGTAACTTTTGAGTATAAAGGAACAAAGCATTCTATGTTTGTCCAACTACTATTTTCATCGTACCATTAACCCAACAAGTATATAATATCCAGAAGCTTCTAACACAAACTATATTTTAGTACGGTGTAGTACGTGACTCCAAATTGCTGCTGGCAACGACCAAAGTAACATGCACGAAGGTGATATTTTGGCGACTTGACCATACCTTGACTTGACTTAACCTGAAGGTTCTTATAGTTAACCAAAGGACTAAGCTGCACTGTCCACGATGTATCAATAGCTGGAACATTATCATTGGCCAGGACCCAAGTGTAAGGCATAAAGGTCATTATAATTATCTTGTACGAGCTGTGTGGCCGATGACATTTTTCATGGGCAAAAATGAACAACTTCCATACAAACTTCCATCCCTTATTTAACCATTTTTTTTTTTGTATTGGGGATGAATTTTTAAAAACCCTTCCTTAGTGCTCTCCTTTGTTATATATGGAACTCTCGTGCAACATTTTATGCTTTAAGGTGAATGTGAAGTGGTAGACCGCGAAATTCGAATTTTCTTACGTTTTTTGCAATTTGTAGGTCAGTGTCAGGTTGTATCTTGATCAAAATATGATTCGCGACTATAATAGATATGTATTTATAGAATTATAGTCATTAGAATCATTAATATATATCTTTAAGTTAGATTTCTACCATAAACACTTTTCCATACGAGATTTGTTTTTAACGGTAGAAATCTAACTTAGAAAGATGTATTAATGATTTTAATTATTATAATTCTGTAAATACGTACCTGTTATAGTCGCGAATCATATTTTGATCAAGATACAGCCTGAAACTGACCTGAAAATTGCAAAAAACGTAAGAAAATTTGAATTTCGCGGGCTACAACTACGCATTCACCTTAAGACCCCTTTTAAGCTGTGATTAGACAATGCAAAGTTGATATTCATTAACAGTCAGTGAATGAATAAATTTAATATTTTTATTGTTATTTAGTACCTAATATGGTGTAACATTTACCTGAAGGTGTAGTTAGCCCAAGGACTAAGCTGAACCGTCCACGACGTATCAATAGCCGGTACATTATCACTGGCCAGGTCCCAGGTGTCAGGCGTGAAGGTAGTGTTGTACTGTATGGAGAAGCGGAGGACGGGAGCGCGGTTGTCTCCCATGGAGTGCCAGCGAAGCGTGGCTGTCTTCTCGTGGCATTCGATGCTGTCCAGAGCAGGAGGGTTCGGTTTGTCTGGATGAAATTATGTGTAAGTCGTCATAAAATCTGTCAGAAAGTTTACGAAGAATGACGTGAAATCTTATAGGTGTAAAGGTTGGAATATTCAATTGCAAGAATCTTTTACTGCTACCTTCAATATCTTGTTATTTACTTTTAATTCATATTACTTTAGAATGTTTTTTTTTGTGCACTTTTGCCGTACCTTAATACAATAAACCTCTACTCGCTAATATCATTATTTTACTTTATACATAAAAGAAAAAACAAACATATTTGTTTTAAACGAAATATTTTGACAATTTCTTTTGAGTAATGAATATTTTTTAACCACTATACTCAAAAAATTATCTGGTGAGGATGATGAGGCCATGGATGCCATAGGCCGTTTTTTTTTTAAATTTAATTTTCTTCCCTCGTGTCGGATATAATTACATATATGCCCATCAGCAAGAAGAAAGCGAGGCTCACTGCACCGAACGTACGTTTAAGTTGAAATACTTCGGATAAAGATGAAACTTTTGACTAGCTGTTTTGAACAAACATAGAAATAAAGTAAGTCCCATCAAACATGACTGAAGTAACTTTGTAACTTTATTTCCCTTACAGCAATCATAGCAGAGTTAGTTTTGGCAATCCTCCAAATAGTTCAGTAGATTCCGGAATTGTGCAGTTCACGTTACGACACATCATAAACATTTGTGTGTTCGTCCTCCGTCGGGATTTTAATATCATCATTACTAGAGTTGATGACACTTTACAGATTACTATTAAACTTATTCCTAGAGTAAAATCTTGCAATTTTTAAATCAAGGGTAGCCTGTGATTTGCAGTGGGATATTATAGGCAAACAATTATGTTATTTATTCACAAATGATTAAGGTTCATATTATAAGAATAATAGCTAAGATCAAATGTGAGCTCTTACTGGCAAGAATATTAGTGATCTTGGCAAACTTGGGGAGAGCTTACACATGCAGACTTATGATTATGAATTGGCTAAGGCCAGCTAGCCATATCGTACAGATGCAGCAGTTGCTGGTTATACATAACTAAGCCGTCAGTTTTACCTTATAATATAACCTACGTCTTCGTATTTCATCGACAATATGTTCCAAATTATTGTAATGGGTCTCTTTGCACAGTAAGCGTAGCCTACGCCCTTTTTTTTTTTTTTTTTTATGGATGGGAAATCATCAAATGACCCCTCCCGCTCTGGGTGGAGCGAAGGGAGTGTCAGACTCTTACTGACTAAAACCCATCCGTGTTCCTTCCTTAACCCTTTATGTTCCGGGGTAGCGGTAACCCTTTCGGACAATCCCGCACCCCCGGCAGGCTTCGGCCCTGGCAGGCCCCTTCCTTTATGCTGACATCTCTTTGAGGCGCGCGTGGAACACATACGCGCCGTCCGGCACGGGCCTGGTCCTGATCGGACGGTGAGCTACCCATTACTCTCCGTCCGCAGGCCCGCGCCTACGGTGGCCGGGAGTCGTCACGCGGCTCCCGACGCCCGGAGCGTCTCCCGCGGCGGCTGGGGTGTGAGGCTCTCTCCCTCAGCCGTTCAGCCACCTCCTTCGCTAGCATGACTGCTTCGCAGAAGGAGGTGACCGCCTCCCACTCCCTCTCGCCCCGGACCATGGTTTGAACCAGGGCCGGACGCGAGAGGTCGCCGCCGCTGTCGATCGCCTCAACGAGGGCACGGCGGTGCTCCGCCCATGCGGGGCAGACCTCCACCGTATGCTCCACCGTGTCCTCTGGGCGATCCTCACAGTGGTGACACCCGGGCGTCTCCTCCCGCCTGATGATGTGCAGGAACCTCCCAAAACATCCGTGTCCGGTGAGGACCTGCGTCAGGCGATAGGTGAGGACGCCGTGACGCCTCTCTAGCCACTCCTCAAAGAGGGGTCTTATCGCCACTATCGTGGCGTGCCCTGCGCTGGGTTGCGAAAGTCGCTCCTTCCATGCCACCATGAGATCGCGCCGAAGGTCTGTCCGCTCCGCCGCGATTTGCCGCGGAAGCGGAGTTTCCCCCCGGCTCAGTGCCTCCGCGCGCCACTCATACAGGCGCGCGAGGACTATCGCCTCCAGATCCCATGGCGGCAGTCCGGCAAGGAGGCTTGCCGCCTCGCCCGAGATCGTGCGGTACCCCCGGATCAGCCTTACGGCTACCACCTTTTGGGGCGCGTTCAGATAGTGGGCGGCTCGCCGCCGCAGAGAACACGCCCACACCGGGGCCCCGTATAGGGCCATGGACCGCACGACCCCCGCGTAAAGCCTCCGGCAGGAGGTGTTTGGCCCCCCCAGGTTGGGCAGGAGCCGCTTGAAGGCGGCCCCGGTCCTTTCCAGTTTGGGGGCCAAACGTCGGAAGTGTTCGACGAAGTTCCACCGGCTGTCGAGGACGAGACCCAGGTATCTCATCGTTGCCTCGACGCCGATGTGAACCCCTCCCACCGTTAGTTGGGATCCCGATGGTGGCCCGTTCCGAGGCCCATGGAAAGACATGGCCTCGGACTTGTGCAATGCCACCTCGAGACCCAACCGCCGGATTCTTTCCACGACTATCGCAACCCCGCGTGTCATCGCGTCGGCCGCCGCCTGATGCGACCTCCCTTGCGCCAGGACTAGCGTGTCGTCAGCGTAGCAAACCACGCTGACGCCATCAGGGAGGTCGGCTCGCAGCACCCAGTCGTAACCGATGTCCCACAGGAGCGGCCCCAGAACCGATCCCTGTGGGACACCGCACGACATCTCTCGCCGGTTCCATTCCCCGTTGCGACCAGGGTAGATGACGGCTCTGTCCGTCAAATACGCCCCAACTACTCGACGGAGGTAGGTCGGCACCCGGTGATACCGGAGTGCCTCCCCAATACAGCTCCAGGGCAGGGTGTTAAACGCGTTGGCGATGTCGAGTGACACCGCCACGACGACCCCACCCCGGGTCACCGCGTCCCCCGTCGTGAGGGCTCTCACGCGCATGATGGCGTCCACTGTCGAGCGCCCCTTGCGGAAGCCAAACTGGCTATCCGCAAGATCCGGCCCCGTCCTCACTAGGTGCCCGACGAGGCGGCCTGCAATCACTCTCTCAAAGAGCTTGCCGACCTCGTCGAGCAGCACTATGGGCCGGTATGCGGACGGAGAGTCCGCGGGGCGCCCTGGCTTCTGAATGGGGACCAGCTTCCCCGTTTTCCAACGGAGTGGAAACTGGCCCCTCTCCATGCATGCGCTTAAGAGCGCCTCTAGTCGAGGCCCGAGAGCCCTCGAGGCCAGGACCCAGACTTTACCCGGCAAGCCGTCGGGTCCTGGGGCGGTATTTTTGGCCTTCAGCCTGCCTACCGCCGCTCTCAGATCTACCCCGGTCACTTCAGGGATGTCGTCGTCGTCGTCTTCATGGTCCGCTTCGGGCACCGCAAGTGGCGGAGCCATGGGCGGGGGAGTATGCTCCCCCCGTGAAGGGAACAGAGTGCTCACCACCTCCTCCACGAGCTGTGGGCGGAGACTCTGCGTCAGCGGGGGGGCCCAGGTGCGGAGTTTATTCCGCACCATTTTGTAAGGGCGCCCCCATGGATCTCTGTTCAGAGTCTCCACCATCTCTTCGCGGGCCGTATCCTTGGCCCGCTGGACAGCCCCTTGGAGGGCGGTCTTCGCCGCTCTGTACCCCTCGTACAGCTCCGCCTCCGTGGCTTCCGCATCCGGAGGGCGGATGCGGAACCTACGCCCTGGCTTCATCAATGGCCATCCTTGCAATACAGGTTTATTCCACAGATTCGAGTAGTCATTGGTTAAGCGGAATCGAGGCTGGTACTCAAAGTCTATTAGAGGGGCAATTTTCGTAATTTTAAGAACGTCCACAGTTTGATCTGTCTCAGTCTGTCAAAAATACTTCTAATTTTTAACAACTTTTTGACATTTGTTTGTCTCCAAGATGAGACTGCGACTAGATTTTGAACGTTTTAAATTACGAGAATTGGCCTTCTGTTGTTCGTCATTGAGCCAGATGATCAAGGGTTTACCGTGCACTCAATATTTGACAGGAATCAGGTCAGTATTTGACATAGTGTGAACTATCAAGCGAAGTGCCAAGCGATTTTGAACTATGTGAGCTGCAACCATTGCTGTTACCTTGCGCTTAATTTACCCTGCTAATGGTCCTGATCTATATAATAATGTTATAAAATCACGACTCACCTTGCACAGTAAGGGTAGCCTGCGCCCTCGCCTCATCGATAGCCGTCCTTGCAATACAGGTATACTCTCCAGAATCCAGCTCCGTAGTATCAGATATAAGCAGTGAGTAGTCATTGGTCATGCGGAACCGCGGCTGGTTCTCAAAGTCTATCTGTTGTCCGTCGTTGAGCCAGATGATCTGCAGCTTGAGATTGTCGTCTGCATTCGCGTTACAGCGGAATGTGGCGGAGGAGCCGGCGGCTACCTCGTAGTGTTCGGGCTTGTCCGTGATCACTGTGCGCTCTGTGGGGAGAGGGAATTAACGTTAGGTATACGACGCTGAGTTTTTATACTGAATGGTGTCAAAATAAATGTTTTGGAAAGTAGTTAAATGAATAATACAAAATCCTTTGGATAGTGGTAACCACAGGTTTTCTTGTGCCATTCACTCATCGTTACACTACCTGCAGGTTTTTGATAGCCTATATATAGTGACGTATTTGGTCGGTTGTAAAATAATTTGTGAGCTGTTGCAATTAATTGATCAAAACATGAACTACAATAATATAAGGCATTAAGTCCGCTTATGTACATTAAGTGCTTGAAATATTAAATAAATAATAAAGACACAAGACTTTCTTTAATCACTGTTTTTGTTTTTTCTTCAGAAAATAATAAAAATACTTACTCCTAACTTCAAGGGAGCCGTAAGCGGACTTCTCTCCGAACTTGTTCTTGGCGTAACACTGGTACGTTCCCACGTCCGTGTACGACACGTCGCGGATCACCAGGTCGCCATCCGGAGTTATGTTGTATCTGAGTAAATCGAAAATTTTATTAAATAGTTGGAAAAAGTAGATGGTAAGTTGAGGTGTATTCTATACAAGGTTCAAATAAAATAACTGAAAACTTCAGCAGAGAATTTCATGTTCACAATTTCAGGATTGGCCCCACAGTAAAAGTTGTTATAATGATGAGTACAAGTACCCTTTTTCAGGTTTTCAGTTATTTCAATTACACCTTGTATAACTCCCAAATATGTAAAGGAAACATGTGTGATGCGAGCCACTCTCATAAGTAAATGCATAGGTTCCTTAGTTCATAGTGCAAAATCATTTGGCTCTGCGATTAATGAAAAACCCAGCCTCACATATTATAATTATATAAATCGAGAGCAAAACAAACAATTCACTCGATAAATACAAAAACCCAAGCTACTATTTATAAGATGTTATTGGAAAGGCCATATTTAAGTGTCAGGCAGACGAACAATAAATAAATATCACAATATCTATTAAAAGGCCGTAACACAATATGACACAATATAGATGGAAGAGATGTAATGACATTTACACATGTCGACCTTTTCCATTTCTCTTACTTATAAATAAACCTCCTTTTTATATCTGAACATGATACATTTTTGTACAGACTAGCTAACCCGGCTCTTCGTAGCCTCAGAATATTAATTATCTTCATTATTATTATTTTTTCTTGAATTTTTCCCATGCTATGCATGTATGCATTATTTTTTTTTAGTTATTCTGCTATTCGGAGAGGAGACAAATTCAAAGAATCAAAGATCATACAATCGGTCCAGCCGTTCTTATGTGCCGCCATTTTCTTTTTGTGCCGTTGTTTTTGTTTGTTCTTGGAACGCCAACAGAGGCTACACAATGAGTTACATGCACGTTAACATAAACAGAGACAAATACAAGTGTGCGCTTCCAATATTATAGGAGACCATATCATTCACTTATTATCTAGGTAGGTGGTGGTGGTTCTTGAGTTATAAATGGTGTAACTAACCCGACTTTGTTTTATTTATGTAAGATTAACCTCTGACCTTAATCGCCGAAACGTAAGAGATTATATCGTTCCATAACAAGATCAAGAAAACTTATTGGAAACTAATCAGGCTAGTCGTGATCGATCAGTAGTTGTATAAGCAATTTATTTACTTGCATACGAGCATGAAAATGCGCTTCAAGCAAAGTCGATCGATCCCTTTTGAAACACGCTGTATTCACATTGAGTGATGATGTTAAAGTAGTCCAATGAACTGTGAAACCCCTTTTCATGTCTCGCCGGGGGAGTTGAAATCCGATAATATTTTCCTGAGCAAACAAGTCTTAGGGATGTTTTGATATCAGATTCTTAGGAGCTGTAATCTCAAGTGTTTGTGCAGTGTGAGAATTTTTGCAGCGGGTACGGGTATTTGTGTCACGGAAAAGGAATATGCAAGGTTTTTTGATATAGAAATATGTCGTAGGAAGATAAGGGCTTGCGCCCACTCGGCATCACTACATGCAAGCGCATTCTGATGGCATGGATGCCACAGTATCTGACGTCAGTAGGAATCATCATTGAAATTTCAATTTTATTGTCATACTCTTAAGTTATATATCTATTCGTTACGTGCCGCCAGTGGGCGTAGGCCCTAAGTCTCTAAAGTTCTATAAAAATACAATAAAACTAGTTTCAAGTGCTTGAGTTCTTTTGCTTTATGATGGGTGACCGATCGATGGACATTATTGAATCAGCCCTTTCACACCCCTAATAAATCAAACTTTCACAGCAGATAAAGATGCATTGTCATATGTTACAAATCGATACCGAACAATAAGTTGCAGACACTATCACATCTAATTATCACTCGGTATGATTATGGCCTAATCTTTCACAGCTGTGTATCAAAGGAGTATTTGAGAAGGTCCATGTTCAATTCAATAACGTTCACCGCCTGGGCCAACATGCTCTATGACACAATGATCGAAACCGCGCGAAATCGGCGTGATTAGCTAAGGTTTCGAAGTAAGAATCATTGAGTGGTCATAGAGAATCACGGCCCTGACAAGACGGCATTTTAATGATTTAAAGTCAAATTACATTAACTGGTACAACTTCACAGATTCGAGATACTTATCAATATCTAATGTAGATAACACGAAAAAAAAATCTACATCATATCAATAACAGTGAAGTTCCGCCAGTTAAATTTAATTTCACTTGGTATAGGTAAACAAGTAAGAGAGAATTCATACTAATATTATAAATGCGAAAGTGTGTCTGTCTGTCTGTTACCTCTTCACGCGTAAACCGCTGAACCGATTTAAATGAAATTTGTTATAAGTATAGATAGTTTCGAGTCCCGGGAAAGGACATAGGATAGTTTTTATCCCGATATTCCCACGGAATCGAAACTTATGCAGGTGAAACCGCAGGGCGCTGCTAGTGTACTATACTTACTTCCCACCAGTGACGTCAACATCATCCTTCATCCATTTGACGATGGGCTTCGGCGCTCCGAACACTCTGCACTTAAGCACAGCTTCGGAACCATCCACCCGGGTGAGGTTCTCCGGTCCTTCCTTGATTTCTGGCGGGATTGCTGCACAGGAAGACATGGATTAGAAATACATAGTTATAGTCAAGAATAAGGAAGTTAATAGATGATTTCATTGCAGTGTTCCACTTCGCGTAGTCAGTTGAAGTATTAAACGAAAATCAAGAAAAGAGTAAAGAAGGAAAATTTTAGGCTTCATTTGAATTAATTTATGGCAAAAATGAGGGCTTTAAGCATTTAAGGGATCGATTATACAGGTTCTTACGGAAAGGGTATATCAATACAAACGGGTTAAAGAGTGTATCTGGTCTATATAATAAAATATTAAGCATTTTCAAAGTTACTGCTTTTGAGCTGAAATTTGTACAGAGATTGTAGACCAGATACACTCTTCAACCCGTTTGTATTGATATACCCTTTCCGTAACACCCTGTACAGCGTCGAAGGCTGGGATATTCAGCAAATCATCGCCAGGCAATTTTGAGATCCCTCTTCTGATTAATTGGTCACGTCCCTCCTCTCGTTTTTTTGCGCTATTAGTCAATATTGTACTATCAGACCTCCCCACAAGCCCCAAATGCGCAAACGAATAATAACGTTATCCTTGTCTAAACATTAGACGTATACTGCACCAAAATACTCGTCTATTTTCGTTATTAAAAGAGTGTATAAACTGGCTGTTTTCCCCACATCGTGGATTAACAAACAGGTACATAAATCACAATATACAAGATGTTAAGTGCATAATAATATCCGTGGGCTATTTTCTCGCGGATCGCGGGTGGGCGTGTGAATGTGTGTCGTGAGGATGTGTCCAATAGACGCTACTAGAGACGGATCTCGTTATATATACATATGAATTCGCAAATTGTGAGCACAGACTATATTATTTGGGGCTCTTGATGAATAGATAAGTGTATTGCACGCTTGGCCTGTCTTTGGGAAACATCAAACGCTTTAGTACTATTTGACGTCATCGAAATGGAAATATGGTTTCTACCAACAGTAGGCACCAAGAGTATTGATACCATAAACATGATAGTAAATTATGGAATATAGAACAGACAGAACGAATACATCTAGACAATAAAGTAATTTCAGTTCAAATAGTCTGAATAGTTTACCGACAAAAACATGAAACATAACCAATTAAAATTATTGCTTAACAAATATAATTATGTGAAACATTGTACCTTTTGGCTATCAAATAAATAAAGTTCGACAAATTCACTAACGAGTCAGAATTCGCCGAATAGGTATTGCCGTATTCTGTGTGATGTTGAAATATGGAACTCAGAAAATCGATATCACTGTATTTGCCAATGCAAAATAAGCTGAAAACGCTGAAGCAATCAGGGTGGTATACAAATCATATTTTGGAGCATCTAATACCGTATCGAGTCGAGGCCCGTAAACACCGTAAAACAAAGATAGGGGAGAGTGGAGACGATAAAATATAATCTTCAAATAAAATAAGCTCATTATTATGAATTGGGAAATCAAGTTGAATACCCAAATTATCGTTATAAACATTGTATTACCGAAATAGATCTGTTATTTTGTTTGATACGCCCGAACGTTTCATCGGGTTAAAACGATGATGATATGTTATGATTACCGCATTAGCAGCACTGGGGGTTATGGTGAAAACAGAAGGTTTGTTTAATATCTAAAATTATCTTTGAAGCTTTGTGTTGCGTGTGCAACTAATATTTCGTGAAGGATAATTTTGCTTCTATGTTGCAACAAGCACATTGGACTATATGCATAGGTACACTGTAGAAAAAAAGCGAATGGAGCGCATCAAACTTACTAATACTCATTCTAATCAATTAAAAACCTATACACTCCACGAATTATCAATACACATAATATGTTGAAGAATATCAATATAAAAGCATCACTTCACGTATGAATATTCAACCGCGCCTACAACAAAACAGCTCATTTAAAATTCAATAGATGTGACATTTGTTGTTGACGCAAACGTTTTACACTGCCTACGACCTAAACGTCCTTACCGGTAAAAATATTTGAGCAAACATTGGTGTGACACCTTCGTACAACAGGCATATTGCACAAACATTGGTAACAGCATTGGCTTTGTCTGGCTTATCTGAATGGACGCGCCTGACAAACACCGGTGGTGACATAACGTAGTATTCCCCGTACTTTGCAACTGTCCATCTTAATCTCAAAGGACTGTACTTCCTACTTTGTCCTCTTTATTCGTTTCATTCATTCTATTAAGCGTTTGATTTAACGAAGACGTAACGTGCTTAGCAACTTCGTCTTACAAGATGATAGATACTTTATTATGATCCTAAAAGCCCCTGATTAATTGAGTTTGAAATTGGAAAAGACATCGTAAGCCGGCGCAAGTTTACTTTGGTCTTTGAAAGTTCCCGGATTGAATAATAAGTACCAAACTGTCGAGAGAAAAATCAGAAGTCGTGCCGTCAGATCGGTTGTGTACTCGCGAATTATTTTCGCAAATATCCAAATAAAAACTACGAATTAACCTCAAGATAATTCATTTCCTATACCGTCAAAAATGATCGAATCACATAACTTTATCATGAAAGTATTTAATAGACCAATAGAATACAATATGAGGAGGGAATAAGGGCGGACAATACGACGTAATCGGAATTTCCGATGCCACAATCCTCTGTATTCATTATTGTGGATTTTGGGGATGACTCAGACACAATAGGTTATCGAACTCGGCTGGAGGAAAAAAAACGGATATTAATCCATCCGCACCCTCTAACGCACCCATCTTTGCAGTTGGGGGTTAAACTCAAACGTCCGCAGGTAAACTGGGGTGCTACTGTAATTTACAACACCGTATTGCGCGTGAATGGATGGTAGATAACGATCGAGATACGGGCTCAAGGAAGATTGCACTTTTTACCGTTTCTTTAGGAATAAGTTTTTGATACGTTTCGAATAATGAAAAGGTTATTGTTGTGTTTTGTGGATTCTAACTGACAGCTGCTAGTATACGGGGCCATTTTTGTACGAATGAAAAAGAAACATGTGTACCTTTGAGCAATATTTCAAACTAAAATGTGATTGTGTGTGAAGAGTATTCTATTCTATTCTATTCAAACGCAGCTCCCTATCCTTACATAACTAATCTCACAATTTGATAAGCTCCAAATATAAAACATAAACATTATCTGCTCAATAATATTTTAAGATTATCGATTAACCATTTAATAGCATTCCAGCATAAGCAAAGCATAACCAATCGTTAACAATACTTGCAAAATAAATCCGGCAAATAAGATTAAACTAAAATAATTTATCAAGTAAAAGCGAAGCAGACATTTTTTCAACCCCAAAGGGCATGAGTTACGTCATAAGCTCACGCTATTTAGCAATTAATGGGGTGCAGCTGCATACAGCCGTAAAGTACGAAGGTATAGCAGACATACTTCAAAAGCGAGCGATAAGGATTTCAATAGTAATGCTAAGAGAGCACGAGTCGAACAAATGAACCCAGAAAATCTGTGTGAGCGATGCTGTGCAGTCCTGAAGTATCTTTGTATAATCGAAGAGGATTTTCCTGGTAACCAATGCAGGAAAAATTATTCGGCTCAAAAATAGAACACAAGAAATCAGTGTGGTTGTGTCTGTGTTGTATTGAAATAATTTTGGGCTTGTGTTAAACACATGTATAGTATTCTTATAGACCTGAAGGGCTATTCTCGTAATTTTAAGAACGTTCACAGTCTGATCTCAGTCTCAATCTGTCAAAAATACCTCTAATTTCCCCATGGACTTATTATATTACCTACAACTAATATCCATGAATTTCCCTACATTTTGACATTTGTTTGTCGCGCCGAGATCCGAGACCGACAAAATCTAGTCGCAGTCTCACTGCGGCTAGATTTTGAATGTTTTAAATTACGAGAATTGGCCTTCAGATCTTTGTTACTTATTCTCAGTATGTTGCTACTCTATACATATTTATTACAAATCCGTCGCATATTTGGTTCGCTCCGATCAAACCTCAGAGGTCGTACGTGACTTTGCAATGTTTTAAACAGTTCGATAATTAATTTGTACCTCTTCATATTAAATCGCACCGCAGATATGCCAAGTACCGTCTGGTATGCTTCGGACACGTTTCGTATCGAGTTGGATAAGTTGGGAGTTGAGTTGAAATCTATGCCTTGGAGATGCCCAGTCGAGGGCCTTTACATGTCAGGAGGTTCAAAGGAGCCTACAATATAACTGCGGAGTGAGACTGTATGAGGCCGAAATGACTCTTCAGCTTCGGATAAGACTAAAAAGCACAATACATATTATAATAAAATCGGAACGAAGTTAAAACTGTACTTTGTTTCTTTTTCAAGTAATTTTTGCTAGGTCTTGGAAGAGCTTGGGAAAATTTCGGCGAATTGCACATTGCATAATTAATCAAATTCTTTTTGTCTCATAAACATTACAAATTGCATCTTTAGCCAAACCTGCGAAACCCGTCCTACCGTCCAGAGATGAGCTCACGCGCAAAAACGGGAAGTGAGTACCTTCTTAAAATCGACCTCACGCAGTTTAAATCATACCTTACTGAATACATTACTATCTGTTGCCAGGAAAGAAAGTAATACGATTTAAATGAATCATGCCGTGTGGTCTCCTGCTAAGGAAGGGCTCTCCGTCTTTTTCCGGTGACTAAGTACTTAGGCTGCAAAGTCGACCTGTCAAAACTGATAAAATCGCTGTGCAAACAGTTTACGTTTGCTGGAAGTCATACATACACGCTACGCCCTCCCCCGCAGTCCATCATAATATTTGAATTTTGCCCAGAGTCGAGTTGTTTTTGTCGTTGCAATTGTGGCAAATTGCACGCGCCGGATTATCGGACAAGGTGACCCATTAATATCACCAGTGATTAAAAAAGGCCATTTTAGGTTAAAAGTTATCTAGCTTGAAATAAAAAAGATAGCAAACAAAGAGCAAATTCTGTAAAAATCACAATACAAGCCAACAGGTAGAGCAATTATGTTAAAACAATGAAAACTGCAGCAATTTCTCTCAATTACGAAACCAGTGCCCCGGTGTGGGTTCCCTAGTTCTCTATTACAATGTCAATACTCGCCGCGGTTGGGTCGAGGCATCCCGGGATCTAGGTCATGGCTGGTGCCTGCGTAATCCCGGGAACGTGCAACGCGTCAAACATATATTTTGTATGCAGAGATGGTTTATTCGTATTAAATTAATTTGTTAGAGAGAGCATTCAAATGGCTGTTTGAAATACGTGTAGTTCATAATCAGATCTGCTTATACGAGCAACAATGTGTTTATTAATTAAATATAGGCGGTGGTTTAGGTATTACACTGCAGATGAAATACAGACGGCATCATTTTCTTTCCAGTTAGAGAACAAGAACATTTATAAATCGATTAGTTGCCGTATTTATGGAAAGCAAAAAGTTATCTTGACTTGAAGCCTCCAAGGCTGAATAGGGATTTTATGGAATAGCGTGCTCTATCTTGCTGCGACTTTGCGTGTCACGAGATGAGAGTTTTATACTAGGGCCAACAAAATACTAGCCCTACAGAAACGATAAATAGCGAAGAGAGCAAGAGGTCTCTTAGTTGGCGAAGTTTGCTTCCTAAGCGTGTCTATGGCAAAATTTGGGTGTGTTACTCGAAATGCACCAAATGAAACGTCTATAATTATATCGATGTCATTTATTACGAACCCTTCATGCTCTTCTCATCGGTCTGATTCATCGTTGATCGAGAAATCAAATTATAATATTTTTATTTTTATTAATATTTAATTTTTTTTTCGAGGAATACTTTTGGTACGTTTCAAAGTTGGTGTGTTTCGAGGAATACCCCAAAATTTGCCATAGACACGCTCAGAGAGATTGTTAAATTTTATGTTTGTAATCCCAGTAGGTACTCAGCAACGCTAACACCATTTGCTGCTGTTTGCCGAAATTTCTATCAAAAATCATGAACAACAAAAAATAATTTATGTAACAGAACGTACCTCATTATTTCACGCAAATCGTAAACAGCTCTCCAACAGTTTGAATTAATTATGCCTCGCTGTATAAGTATGTAGTGTAAAATACATTCACCGATAAGATTTAGTCATCATCATCATCATCATCATCAGCCTATAATGTTCCCACTGCTGGGACACAGGCCTCCTCTCTGTGAGAGGGAGTGGGCCGTAATCCACCACGCGGGCCCAGTGCGGGTTGGTAGATGTCACATGTCGTTGAATTTTTGGTTCTAGGACATGCCGGTTTCCTCGCGATGTTTTCCTTCACCGTTTTGAGAGCAGTGGTGATGAAATAATTTTACACAAAGTAAAGCGCCTGTCTGGGTTCGAACCTACGACCTACAACTTGTAAGTCACGGCCGATACCACTGGGCCACCACTGCTCTCATAAGATTTAGTATGTAAATCTAATTAATTAAGCCCTTTTGATATTACTCGCAGGCGAGTCACGCAACCGAATATCCAAGTATTTCAAGCTTTCAGTGTAATATGACATTTCATGTTGAAGTATTGTGTTTTATTAACTCACTTTTTTTTCGTCATAACTTCGCCGAGATTATTGAGGACTAGGCTGTTCTAAGACAATATAATTTACTTATCATGTTATTTCCATTTAAACGAATATCAACTTTATTTAAGTATAAATTAAGTTGATTTCAGAATGACTAGTACCAATGAAAAAGTCATAAAATAATTGATGTTGTAGCGCAAACTGAACTTTATGAGTGTGTTTTAAAGTTGTTTATCCAAAAACTAATATTTGTTTACATGTTTGGAAACTAAATTGCGAACGCAGTATAAGCGCCAAATTAAATTTGTATCGCAAACACCAAGAATACTGTAGCGTTAATCGGCTTGGTAAAACGAAATTCATAAACAAAACGTGCACGAATTAATCTGTTCGTAGGCACTTTCGTAAAGACTAATAGGTCTATCAAGATTCATCTGAACGGCCAGGGTCACATTACCGCTCAAGTTGAAAGTCGGACACTTATAACGACGACGCATACTTAGGTTTCTTTAACGAGTGTCATCATACTTGTGGGACTCAAATGAATGAGACTGCGACCGTGACATCGTGTTATAAGCTGAGATAATAATTAAGAAATTGTACTAGAGCTCATTCTTTTGCTATCTGTGAGAGTCTAGTAATTAAAATGGCCTCTGTGAGCAATTACATGTTTTCGAGCGTTTTTGACTGGGTCGTAGTGAGCAAAATCGTTGAATTCTGTCATAAAACAAACTGTATGTGATATTTGGACTGGATTCATTAACCTTTAACCTTTCATTAACCTTTATGTCCTTAAAACGACTAGCATTATCGTAAAGGTTGTTTTTAAGTGCATACACGTTGCGAGTAGCAAGTTCTGCTATCACAGGACAATATAAACAATTTCAATGCAAAACCAATCCTGAGTTTTGCTTTGAGGGAATGACCCAAAGTCCCAAACTATTGAGTTAGGAACCCCAACATAAGGACAGGAAGAGGACCCTAAACAACTATTGCAAATGGGAATCGATTTAGTTCTCCCCTACACTAACCACTTGTCTAGCGAATCGATAACGCGGTATAGGTACAGCCAGATATAAAACTAACAAGATCCGCCCATGGAAGCTGAAGAAATAAATAACACAACAAATAATGGTGAAACATTCCGAGAAGAAGAACTTCGACTAAGTTTTCTATCAAATTATAGTGAAGGAATAACTTTCAGACTCTTTTTCATTATATTTATATTTCCTTAATTCTATAGAAGCAGTCGACTGCGAGCTGCCATAGACTGAGTGGTCGGATCGGTATTCGGTAAATATATATTTCTTTCAATGGGGATATCGATCCCGCCACATTATACATCGCAGACCAACTGTGACGTTTCGAGTGCAACTTTTCATCCACACAATAAAGATTTATTCCCAATATTTATGAGTTCATCTAGAAATGACTGGGGCGAATGCCAAGTGGCACAATTGGCACAATTATTCAACAATAAATCTCAACTATATTTTTTGCTGCACAAGACTCAATTTAGGTTGTACAAGTTTATGTGCTTACATTAGGGTCATAATTAACTATGAGTGACAGTTTATGGTAGCTGACGCTTTGTCGTTTCCTTATAAAAGTTAGAGAACAGAACTTGTTAGAAAGGAAACGGATCGTAATAAAACGGTGGTCTTTATTGAACTTGTTTCTTCAAGTTGTATGAACTGATGTTGGGTAGTTGAAAACTGCAGATCCATATATTAAGTTCTGTTGGCAACAGAATGTGCCAGGCGTGAGACTTCCAAGTTTTACATTTACTGAATGAATTAAAGCGCCAAGTAGTTCATAGGTTGTTGGCAGAATAAGTTATAGTTCACAGCAAGATATTTTTTTTTTTAACAAACTGCGCACGTTATCAATTTTTCAGATTTTGAACACAAAACCAAACGATATTAATATTGTCATTAATTGTTGTCCCTGTGTGGTATATGTATCGATGTTGATCATCGATAAAAAAAGTCTCTCTATTTAAAACTGTTTTAGTCTATTGACTGTTTTATGCGACTTTGAAAGTAAAATCAACTTTAATGGCTTCATTTAATAAAAGAACATTAAAACAATGCTTGAAGTAAAGTGAAGTATAAAATCTGGGGCGTCGCGGAGCCATTGTCGCGTCAAGGCGCCGACTCAGGAAGAAAGCACATACATACATAGTACATTTAAAATGATTTCATGTTTCTTCTGTTGACTTTAGTAAAGTGGAACACTGCATGTGGGACGCTACAAGTGTGATAACTTGAAATATGAGAGAGTTACAGTTAGAGAATTAGCTTTCGATGTGTGACGTAGTTTCATCGATTAACAAGTTTATCTTGTAAGAAGTTTTATTGCTGACAACTATAAGACGTTTGTCAAATGCAGGTATAACTTCCTTTTTTCCTAGAAGTCGATGAGCAAAGGAGTATGAATGGTTTTCATTTTGACAGATCAACATTCATTGCGTTATATGTCCTTCAAAATGATTCAGATTGTGATTGATAACGCAATTATGGTGGAGCTTTGTAACGTATTTAGTACACCGCAGCCAAAACGAAACAGAAGCGAACCGAAACTGGTCATAATCATGAAGTTTATTTGTGGAACATAGGTATACAATAGGTCTTACATATAAAATAGTACGCTATGTTTTGTCTTAAGACATACATGCAATTAAATATGTTAAAAAAATGTCATTAACAAAAAGAAACATTCTATTATTCACAAAAAAAGGTGGTCTGTGTTAGTTTGGCTTCCGTTTCGCGTGTTAAACGACAGTCAGAGACATACCAGAAACAATTGAACTTCAAATTAATTCCGGTTCGCTTTCGCTGCAGTGTGCTGAAGGCGTTACTATTGAATCTCATCGTAACTAAACATATTGCTGAAAAATAACATACAAAATCCACAATAAAGGATGTTATAAAAAAAGTACTCACATTGAACATTGATGTAGACATCCTTATACACGTATCCGATGGAGCTGGTGGCGTTGCAACCGTAGTTTCCGGTATCCTTTTTCACCAGATTGGTGATGGTAATGGTATTGGCAGTCACTTGTCTCCTAGGGTTGGGCTCAGCCTGTTCTATGGGCTTGCCGTTGTGGATCCATGTGATCTTGGGCGAGGGAGTACCGTCGGCTTCGCACTTGATCACAGCTGTCTCGCCTTCTGCGAGGTTTTGAAACTCTGGCTCCACCGTGAAGAATGGCGTGGCTAGGGGGCAAAGAAATTAAATTAATACAAGTTTATTCGTGAATTAACTGCTGCCCGCGGGTCCGCCCGCTTGTATGTCGGAAATTATCCGCTGAGAACGTGCTACCGGGACAAAAAGCCTATATTGCTCCTTATAACATCAGCTATCTGCAGTGAAAGTCCAGTCAAAGTCGGTCCAGCCGTTTCGGTAGATAAGCCCTAACAGAAAGACAAAAGAAAAATGTTTTTGTTATAAATACCGTATACATATACTTTCATATGCATTTAGTAAAAAGCTGTTATTTTGACATTACAAACACACTACAATTTTATTTATTTGTACTTATAGATTCATTTCTGAGAAAGACCTTTCTTATTCGCATGACATAAACTCAAACTCAAAGCATTTATTTCAATTAAACCATTTACAGGCACTTTTGAATTGTCAAGAAGTCAGTCAGAAAAAATGAAGCTAGTTGCCCATTCCGAAGCGTAGATACCTATGGAGAAGAACGGGCAAGAAACTCCATGGACACTCTTTTAAATTAAAATAATGTGGTTACAAAGTCTTGGTTACATAATTCATCATACCACAATTTTGTTTGCGATATCGTGTGACATCTTTAATGTTTATAACAAATAAGCCTGCACGTTTGGGAGGCGCCACATTAGCATAATTACAATGACATAATGTCGTATTGATGCCTCCTGATCCTCTAATGCCCTGCTATACGAAGTTTGTTCATGTTTCATAAACCAACCTTATGTGTTTTTGATAATACGTAGACATTACACTGGTAATCAATTACACATTTGTTGCATGCAAAATGTAAGGTGCTCCTCCCCTTGCGGCAATCTTTTACAAACGATTTTTATAGGATCTTCTAAATGGAATCTTGGGTCGGTGCCATAAATTATATAGCCATTTCTCATACAAGCAGGTCAAGCTTAACATGGTTGAATGTATAGACTTGTCCCATATTACGTATTACTGTATATTGTACGTTAATAGAATGGAGAATACATGATGTCAGAGGCCAAGTGTATGGCCTTTTAGGTATATTTACTGACATTTAATACCAATGGTGACTAACTAAATTAATGTTTATTAATTCTCGTAGTTTAAATAATATTAGTTTAGAAAATACGGTTTTATCCCCATAAGTTTGTTCCCTGCGCATAGCGATGCTGCGCTGTTTTCTGACTTTTTATATCTCGTGTAATTAATTTTACGACTTCTCAACTACTTATAACTTTGTTCTGTTTTACTTGTTACCAGTTTGCCGCTCTTACAGGTGAGGTTACCTACATCTGAAAGATCATAAAATTATTAAGTTATTCAAAGACTACCTACCACACTAATATTATAAAGGCGAAAGTTTGTGAGTGTGTGTGTGTGTGTGTTTATATGTTTGTTACTTCTTCACGCTCAAACGGCGTGACCAATTTTGATAAAATTTTGTATGGAGGTAGCTGACACCCTGGATTAACATACAGGCTACTTTTTATCCCGATATTCCCACGTGATCGACACTTGTCCGGGTGAAACAGCGGGGCGCAGCTAGTGAATTGTAAGTTTTACTGATGTCTTACCGAAGTAAAATGATATTATCCGTTCTCCTTTACTTATCCTTTATAAATTATCCCACAAAATACAGTCGAACAAGCAAAACTAACTGCACAGACGTATTTCGTATACTGTCAACAGACTTTTCCTCCATTTTCTATTGTGTATCGTATTTTAAATTACAGTACTCGAACGACGGTAGTACAACAATGCTCGCGGCGATTACGGCAGACTGCATGCCACATTGAAGTGCTCGCAATCTCGACAAATTGTTGACGAAACAAAATGGAGAAGAACTACAGGCGTAAGCAAGCCTCGGGCCGCTTTCATATGCTTGCCTTAGACAAGTTTGCGAGACTTTTTAAGAAAGAAAATGTGTCTGCTTTACTTTCCATAAACAAAATATGGGTAGTGGTTTTGCAGAAAGGATAAAAAAGAAAATGTTCATACATGATACACTAAATGTAAAATGTTCACAGCGTTATTACAACGTTTTTGGACGGATAATATAATAAATAATAATCATCCCTATCTTTTTTTTTTACCTCCGCCTTTATTTGAAGATGATATAAGTACAAGACTTTGAACCTACCTACTTATAAACTATCTACATTTACAAGCAGCAATCACCAATAATTATACGACTGATAAATACGGAATTCCGATAGAGCCTACAGGCACGACGACGGAGGCACGTTCCAGAAATCAAATCAGGAAATTATGTCCAAGGTAGTCCGACTAGATGAAATTCTGGATATAACCTTTTTATTTAATAAACTTTTTATTATAGCAAGGGCTGGCTAGCAAAAACTGACGGTTTCCTAAAATTAACATGGAATTTACTTTATTGGTGTTTCTTGGTTGTGATCATACTGAAATTGCTGTCATACGCTTGCTACAAACCCGTTCATATTAAATTCCTTTGCTACGTGAATAGAAAAGCTCTTTAGCATTGAGGAGATCTCCTTGAAATGGTGCTTTAAGAACAATATGTCTTTATCTTTGGGATATCTCAACTTTCCTCTCAGAAAAAAAGTTACAAATCATATAAAACAAGCCGTATGAGATGGGATTTCCCATCGAAAAAATAACGTATTTCCATATTATCCTATTTAACCTTTGTAGGGGATGGATTTTCAAGAATACCTCCTAAGTGCTCACTTTCGTAATAAAAGGAACTCTTGTGCAAAATTTAATGCTTCTTTACCCAGCGGTTTAGGCCGTGCGTTACCTGTTAGTGAACTAATGAATTTAAGGTTTTTATAAAGTAGAAGATCTGTAAAGACAGATTATAAGAAGAATAACAAACCATTCTATTATAAGGCCGGCCTCCAAACCTCACAGTCACGACGTAATAAAAAGGGCCGGACGTTTATCCAGCAGTACGGGAACCGGGTTACCGAGTTATTTGCGTGCATAACAAGTGATTACGTCACCGACATGCGTGGACAGATACAATCAAAATGTACTGGATGATGGTATATTTGAGCATACCACGTAAAAAAATTGCATTTTGTGCGATCATTAGACTTAGGCCCACTTGCACCACAAATCGCTAAACACAATAAGTGAATGCTAAACGAATTTAAGACATCGTTGTATCATAACTATTTAGTAATCTGTGGTTGTATTGTGACAATCGTTTAAAGATGACAGAGACAGTGATGTTTTAAATACGTTTAGCGTTAAATGTAAAGTAAAAGTGATTAGCGGTGCAAGTGGACCTTAATCTGAGATGCATTTAGTTCACACAAAAAAAATCAATCAAACAAAAAAAAGTCTCATGTGATTCTGCCGCAGCTACTCTTTTGCCAATTTTACACAGAACACCAAAAGTGTACCAACCTACATTGAATAAATAAAACAAAATGAAATATATCCAAAGTAAAGCTGACTCAGCAAAGAGGCCGGAAACCCCTTAGGGTGGAGAGAGATTGACTGCGGATGGTTGCGTGGACTCGGAATTTATCACCCTATCGTATGCCGCGAACGTGTCGTAAAAGGCGATTGAGGGATTACTAGGGAGATAGGAGGAGGACACCTGTTACCTAATAACTTAATATGGGTATCAGTTATTCATGGTTACGACTTACAATGTCAGTTCCTCTATCGTTATACTGAAGTAAAATATGGGAGATCCATTATTTGGAATTGATATGAACCTGTCGCCATGTCGCGAAGCCGGGGGCTAAAAGGAACCCACTTCTCAAGAACAAGGACGCAGGTTTGAAACCGGACAAGAACTAATGCGAGTTTTTTTAAGTTAACTGATACAGGTAAGGTGTAGGGGGAACATCGTGAGGAAATCCAAATTTATAGAAATTGTACCCAATGACTGAAATCACTAATAGGCAATGTGCAATTGATCAATGCTCGTGGCTTGTCTGTATGAGACGAGACATTTGCCCTTCAGTGGAAAATATATCATTATCGCAATCAAACTCAGGAAACTAACAAGGTTCCCCATCGACAAAAGGAAGCCTTCGATTCCCGCCTTCCTTGACACAAGTCAAACCGAAGGAAGCGAAAGGTCACAATCGCAATGATTGTCTTCAGCCAACATTTGTGGCCATGTTTGCGCAGTCGTTATATTTTAATGGCTCCCTCAAGAGACGTAGTGGGGAATTAAAATATTTTCGGCTAATATCATGTGTGTGCCATATGCTTTCTCACATAATGGCTTCAAAGATGATGTCACTGGGCAACTAATTCGGAATGATGTCAAGTACGAGTTCGACATATGAACAAAGGTCTGAGAAATATTTATGAACACTTTTGACTGTTTCTTCTATCCATCTCAAAAGATTATTTTTATGAAAAGCGTTAGACGGGCGATTCCTATCAACTGATCAAACAGAAATGTATCCCGCGTGTATGTGAATGCCACATGAAATGGAAACAAGACGTTTTGAATAATCCAATAGAATATTAGAAAGGAAAATGTCAACCTACATCACGTGACGTCCCTTTTTTTACCTAAAAATAATTTTAAAAATTCGTGCAGTGTATTTCGTGGCATATTCGCGTACAAAAGTTACTGTCAGAATGTTTCCATTCATTTATCGTTTAGAAGGAACAGAAATTATTACCAAATGAATTTATCATCCGTAAAATATAAAACATCCCTTCCTTTATTTTTTAAAGCTAACATTTCCCGATTAAAAAATGAAAATATTTTTTAATTTGTAAATGGTCTTCTAGTCTGTCTCACTTTTTGTTTAGATCTTTTCAAAATAAATATCATAAAATCATAACAGATCGATACTATTTAATAATTATCTACTTAATATTTTGATGAACTAAGAATTTGCATAGCCTTAGCACATCCTTTTAAACACCACATTAATTTATTTCGATTACTTTTGAAGATGATTACATTTGCATAATTCACCGCAAAGCCTCCAAACACGGTTATAATGACGTCTATTTAAGTCGAACCATAAACAATTACATATTAATTACGAACGCAGCCAAACTTTATAGAGGAAAGCGGAAATGACGTTGCTGGCACGATTATTAGCATCATTATGGCACCGGGCCCTTGCAAAGTTACATTTACAATTAGCATTGCGGAAATGGCGTAGTCTGTTTGTAGGGACGGCTTTATTTGGCACGCTGTCTTTATTGTTAGTTGGACGACAACAGAATAATTAGGAGCCGGCCTCTGTGACACCATTTTTAAAGACGCGCCTTCTAAAGAGATGTGAGGGTGCTGTTGTTCTCACTTTCGGGGTGAATTGTGATTTTTTCTGTTTAGCGCAAATGTCGCTTTTAATATTTCTTGAACGCGAGCAAATCATTAATATGAAACTTTAACGACAACGTAAAAATGAAGCGTGTTTTAAAATGACTTCATTTAATTCACGAGATGAAACCGCGGTTTGGCAACGAAGGGACATTAAAATAGAAGATTCAGGGCATTTATGGCAAAAATAGTGACCATTTTGCCATAAAAATGTGTAACTAATTTAAGTATGTAACTTTTATACCAGTATGAAAGGTTTATTTCTATGCTCGGAACTGTTTATGTGTACTGACGTCCCTAATCATTTTGTACCCTACTAAAATGTCCGTTTATATGTTGTATGAAAAGGCTAAGCTTTTTGTATATCAAACTATTTTTTTAGGAAAATCAAGCAACATACACGATCTGACTCAGCTCAGACAAAATTTAATAAAAACCAAGCAGGCACCTCTCTGAAACGTACCTAGGATCTTTTAGAGGGCTTTATTTTATGTAATACTAAGTTTTGCATGCGGCTACGCCTGCGTGTAGTTCGAAAAAAAAACATTCTCCATGTAAAAATACATATTTGTATCAACTTTCATGGTGATCGGTGAAACGGTGTTGTTGTTTATCAATCTCATATATACTAACATCCATTTTATATCATATAGATTGAAGCAGTGGCGTGCATTGCATATAGGTATATAAGCAGTGCAGTCTTGTAAAATCTTCATACATTGCATGA
This sequence comes from Amphipoea oculea, assembly GCA_945859645.1. Classification (NCBI taxonomy): domain Eukaryota; kingdom Metazoa; phylum Arthropoda; class Insecta; order Lepidoptera; family Noctuidae; genus Amphipoea; species Amphipoea oculea. The sequence goes on from OX243862.1 coordinate 3,132,223, forward strand.
AGACTTTGTTTTTTGTTAGGTATGATAATTTAGTAAGTTTCTTAATTGTGGGGCACACACAATAAAATGTAATTGACAGGCTTATGTTGATATATCTCGATACCTCCCTCCTCCTATATATACATATATATGCAATGCACGCCACTGGATTGAAGTCTACCTAACGGATGAAAGAATATCACGGATCAATTGTGCACAGGTTAACTGGAAATAGTAAGATTTAAAATAGCTCGACTGCTAACATAAATGCATCTAACTTTTAATCCAGGTGACCTTTTGCGGTAACTGAGAGACTAGAGCGTAAACTGGATATACTATTAATAGTCAAGTAGTTTTAAAAGATCTTTTGCGAGAGAATTATTTGAAGTAAAACCAGTGGTTAATTTAAAAAAAAAACTAAGGCTACTTTGACTTTGTTAATATTTTGGTGTATAATATTTATTTATAATTTATTGTATACCAGAAAATACATAACTCCAAAACATACAATGGGCGGCTTATCGCTTTCTGCCATCTCTTCCAGGCAGCCTTGGAATGGACAGTAATGAACCATAATTATTCTAACGATCTACTCTATCTAACTACCAGGTAAAATAAAGTTCAAAGCAGAATCACCCAAGGTTTACCTACTTCTGTCAAAGAAATCCGTTTCCTTTGGACTAATAGTTTGGCTTACCCATCTCTGCCAATACTGTTTAGTACAAAATTCAATGTATTTTTCTAGAATTGCCCTGCACCCTAATTGCGTAACACTCTATCAGTCGGAATCTGAATCATTTTGAAGTAAATTGCTAATCTGTTGCTTTATAAGTTCGAAAAATTTGTCTGCTCTACACGTAAATAAAGCAATGAATGTTGTTGAACTGTCAAAACGAAACCGATTCCGATTGATAATGAGTTACGCAATTGCCCCGCTGGTTAAAAAATATAGTTCTCACCTTCAATACTGAGCAGTATAGAGTAAGATAGAGCAGTTCCGACACCGTTGCTGACTTCACAGGTATACGTGCCCTGGTCTTCGTAAGTCGGGTATTTGATCACCAGCGTCTTGCCGTAGTTGTCCTGAGTAATGCCTTGAGAAGACCGGATGTTTTGGCCGTTCTTCTTCCAAACAATTTGCGGTAAAGGCCTGTAGGAAATGGTGATGGTTTAAATTATAGTACATAATAGAATTAGATTTCAATATTAAGGCGCACTTGCACCACAAAACACACAGTACGTTTAGCGTCTTCTTCTAATTTTTGTATTAACATATTATAGGCTACTTTTTATCCCGATATTCCCATGGGATCGACACTCATGCGGGTGAAACCGCGGGGCGCAGCTAGTCCTTTTATAAAGACCGTAGCTAGGCCAGATAACATGCGGTGAATTAGCGGCATGTATGAAACCCGATAGCGGAGAGAAAAGCCCACTGCGGCCACTCATGCACGCGTAGCGGGGGCGCAATAGGTCAGTACCTGCACTGAATACGATAGGGTTACCAGCGCAAAAATGTAAGTTAGATTGTTTTGTAATAGGATAGTTCGTGTTTTGTTTTGAAGGTGCAGGCACAAGATGGGAGACACAATTTGCCCAGTGTGTGAGTTTTGTGAGATATGTCCTTTCTGCCGCATGAGATTTTTTTATTCAGAGACTTAACACCAAAATGGTATTTGTAACCACAAAACTCCTAGGTTTTGTCAGAAAAAAAAACATCTATGTTCCAGGTAAAGATGGATGCAACCCTAATGACACTGTCGCAAGCGCAGAATCGACGTGCCTAACCTAAAATCTCGGGTTACACATCTAGAATGCTAGACACCTACTGGTTTGGGCATGAATGAAATCATTCTATGTATCATCGTATGAACAGCCGGGCTGTATGGTCGTTGACAGCTGGTAAATGGGCCGGCTAGTTAACGATACATGACATATCAGGACCTAGGCGGTCTTAATAAATTCAGTCCCAATGTTGATACCAAAGTTGGTTCTATGCATTGGTTAGAAGTCTGGTCACCCCTTTAGTGTTTCCGTCAATTATGCGCACCTATGTAGAAAATAGAACTCTTTCGCAGAAAACAGGGCAACGTACTGAATGTATACATAATATAATGTTCCGCTCGATAATCCTGTAAAGTCACCACGGATATATTCGCATTTCTAAGGTAAATAGTGCACTAAACTCTTAAGCAAACAGTACCAAGAAGTTTGGTAGCTCATTAGCACTAACCATGATGACCTGGCCAGCAATCAGAATGTGTTTGAAAATCGCAAAAATGCGTAACCCCACAGTTTGCGTGTCTACCATCCACGAACGACAAAGTTATCGATTAGTCCCTTGCAGACACGACACGATAAGTTCTACATTGTTCTAGTCTTTCCTTCAAACTACTGAACAAAAGAATCAAAGATACTCACGTTCCACCATAAATACAGTACAGTTCCACTTTCTTGCCCTTCAGCGCTTTCTCGACCTTCCTGGTAGTATACTGATGCTTCGGAGCATGCCTATTCAAGGTAGGCGCGATACCCGTTTCCGTCACTTGCAAATATATCTTGTTGCCAAACTTGTACTCATTCCTGAAGATGGAATTAGCTGTGCAAATGTATGCGAAGTCTACACTCGCGTCGTTCTTAGTTACGTTCGAAAACCAAAGGTTTCCTTCAGGGTCTAAAGTCATGCGAGAGTTGTTGATTGTTTTCAGCTGTCCCTGGTCGCCTTGCAACATCCAGTAGACTTTGGGTTTGGGGTGACCGTCGGGCGGTTCGCAAGTGAGTTTGAAAGGTTTCCCTTCATCTGCTATGACGACTTGTTGGCTGTCGGTTTCCTTGAAGGAGTTGAGTTCAGCTCGTCGTACGAAGACGCTGTTAGATGCGGCAGTACCCCACTCGTTGTATGCAAAGCACTGGTACTGTCCGAGGTCCTCGTCGCGCGGCTGACTGACCACGAGTGTACCGCGCCCAGATTGTTGGGAGATACGGTTATCGTAACTCGTGTATTCGAAGGGCTTGCCGTTTTTGATCCATCTGTACCTGTTTGGACAAAAAGTGGTATTAATAAGCGTAATCTTGGACTGTGGGAAGGAATAAACTTCCCGGTTACTTTAGGTATCGTACGTAGTATCTCATCGGGTCGGATCTTCCTGCTAGGGCCTTATTCTCTATGACGTTTCAGAGTACTCGATATAGCCGACTTAAGAATAAATAAGCATATCCCCAGGCAGTGCGATTTTCCTAAACCAATGTAGTTTCTCATTACATCAGCATAAAAATAATCCTACAAAATAAATATTTTCCTCGTTATGGCGAAATGATACCACACTTATATTGGGTTAATGGCAAACTTACTTTAAGCATTAGGAATTATATTGACCAAAGTATTGAATGGTTTAATACGACAATTAGTTAAATACCTACTTATTATTTTATGCTAAGTTAGTTAAACAAAGAAGTAAATTACACAGTATAATAATTATTAATGATTTAATGGATCGTGCGCATATGCGGTTTCCAAGTCCTTAGGGATATATGGTAACAATACCGCTATGAATAAGGATAATTTAAAGCCTGTTTTGTTAAAGTACTAGCTACAGTACACGAAAACCTGTAAACTAGGTTTCCTTAAAAAAATAATGAGATGGGTAAAGTCGACCTTGCTATAGATTTTTTAATTCCAATGCCCTGTAAATTCAAACTTTACTAAGGTTGTAATTACCTATGTAACGCTGTGTTCATAATCCCAGATAACTACATTCCATCGCGGCATCGCCACAGTTACCTACTTTAGTAAAATGTATTCTAAGTTGACTTTTGAGTGACCATTTGTGACAAAAAGGTCCTAATAAGTTTTTGAATGCAATGGAAATTGAACTTTGTTAAGTATGACATCCAGTTTGTTGTTCCAAAAACTAGTAGTCGTTTATCTCAAAATTGGTTTGTTTAATGTAATTTGAGGTAACTGTCACAAAAAAAAATAGGTCTTGTCTTTTTGTAATGCGCAAGTGACATTCAACCTTATTGGTAAAGGAATAATAGGAATAATAGTGGTTAACTATAATATCTGAACTCAAACTAAAACTTTAGGGTAAAATCTTCCTGAAGGCCGACTCAAATGCTATTAAAATCCCACTATTCCAAGTTGAAAGACTTTGATGCGACAAATTATGAAGTAAAGAGGTGGAGGGCTCTCGTCTGGCTGCGGGTTCAAGCATAAACCTAGAACTATTTACAGCCTAAAGCGTTTCAAACCACAGACGCGCAAAACGAAGGGTGTTTAACCTCTCTGCTCGACAAAATTTTGACATATGACACACCAGCTGACTCGACGGGGTGTTGCGAATTACGTCATGATAATCATAAATTTACTTTAACTTTCAGCATTCGAATTTATTAAGAAAACTGTGTTAACGCGCCTATTTTGTAAAATAAGTTTGTGGCAAATATCTTTAACTATATGCTGAGGTCGGTAAAACCGCGTCATTCTACTGTGAAAGTTGTATAAAACAGATATTACTACACCTATCCAAAAGGTAGACACCTCAAAATCGCTGAAAATATGTACATAAACCATCTAATCTCTTGATGAAAATATGCAAAAGGGAAAAATAAAGATATTGTCATTCTCTCTGCATTCTTACTTTTACCATTTTTCATACATAAACTACATAAAAAACATGATCAAATCTTGATAAAAATTACTAAAAATTGTGTTGCGACGTGACACCTCTTAGTGCTGACCATCCACCCAATTTTCTTATTCCGATTCAAAAATGTCATAAAGCCTAATCGATAATCGGTATTTAAAAAAAAAAAAAAAATTGTAGAGACTGAATAAAAACTCTTTGGTATATTTTATCATTAATTAATAGTTTTTGAAATATAATCATTTTAATAAGTACAAACACGTACAGTGTGGATAGGGGTGTAACTTTTTATGGTTTCCTACGTCCGAATGAAAAAACGGAACCCTTGTAGGATCACTCGTGTGTCTGTCTATAGGTTTGTTACAATCGATTTGTTTCGAATCTACTAGACCGATTAAGTTGAAATTTGGTACACATATAAATTTCTGTGACTCAAATACGGACGTGTAACATGAATAAATTAATTATGAATATGGGGTAACTTTTTGGGGTCACGTTAAAAAAAAAAAATACCATTATTATAGTTTCAAACTCAAATGCGTCCCGCCTGCTTCCAAATTTATTTAATTTAAAATGGGCTTGTTTTTAGCTTTTCAGTTAGTTTTAGTACAAGGATGCAGTCGGGTTTTTTTAATTTTTCTAATTACTTTTTTTTATTTCCAGCTTTTTAGTTTACAAATGTGAAAGATGTGTTTCGCAGACGATTTAGTTCTTGATATGTGTTTTTTACGATTTGTCACTTTGAATTACTTTTAACCATATAAGTTGTATATATTTTTGTAATCACCTTTTAAAACTCTTTATTTTGAGACCCCACTCGATAGGTATTGAGAAAAAAAAATTATTGAAGGCATAATATGGCGCCAAAAATCCGCCATTTTGTTTTTTTTTTTATTTTGATATGCCCAGTGTCACTCTCACAGTAAATACATAACCCTCCTTCTAGCGCAGTCGGGTAAATAGTAGATTGTTATACAAGGGTCGAAAGGAATCTATTCCCATACGAGGTATTTAGACTATAGTCCGAGTAGGAATTGATGACTTTCACCCGTGTTAAACACTCTACTTTTCATTTCGAATATAAGGAAAGTAAAAAATAGTGGTCTTTCTAAAATATTTATTGATAATAATAACATGAATAATAGGTACCTATTTAAAATTAATTGAAATATTAGAAAAATTTGTGTACTATTTTAAATATGGAACACATTGCGTCACTGCCGCGGGCCGTCCCGCTTGATAGGTATTTTTTTCACACTGGCTGTTTATACACTCACAAGACCGCAACATTTTTCTTAATTATGTAAAAATTTCGTAGCTGACTACTTAACCAATTTAGTTCTATTTTTAAATTCATTCCCGACCTAGAGAGGGAAGCAATTACTATGAGTCTTTCACGCCTTAAGGTGGGAAGCAACGTCTTCCATCCGCTATTCGGATCAAACAAATACTACTTTCCGAGTATGAGAAATGAAAAAGCTTTGCTTACTGTAAGTACCGTGTGATATATCAAATGAAAGGGTTTGTCGTGAGGGTTACAAACATATTTTTTAAGAACTAAAAAAAAATATTTATTATTCTATTAAATAGAAACAATATATCTAAAACCACAGCCTAAAATAAAAAAGAACTACAAAATATAGTTCTGTGATTATTCTAGATTCCAAGAGATCCTATCAGACGTCTGGTCTTCAAATAATATAGCAAATCTCTCATTCTATACTGCGTACATACTTACATTTGGTCACAGTCAAAATATGTTCGGGACGTTATATTCAATTTAAAGTTGGTATTTTTAAATGTTATGCTTAAAACACTTTTTATAAGAAGTCGGTTGAAAATAAGATTTTTGGCATTTTAAATCTCAATAGTAAGAAATGCTCAAGATGTTATTCCCCATAAGAAAACAGTAGGACTTTTCTTTTCTGGCTGGCACTTTAATTTTTGAGTAGGTACCTTATGAATGATGGGTTTATGAAAAACAAACTTATTTTTGCAGTGAATCAAATTAATGATGATGTACATTGTGCATGCGTGAATATTCAACCCTAACGGTCCGACATAAACATGGAAAGTTTTTTTTAAATTTCGTTGGGAAACTACCACAAAAACAAACAATTACTATTACTCAAGTAAACTAATAGAAACAAAAACTACCAAGCTCATAAAACTAACAACACATATTAAAATGTAAACTGATTGCGGAATACGCAATTTTTACAATTAATTTATCATCATTCCCAAAATTCTGCTCAGCCTACCTAAAAAATGTATACTGGGCATTCTGTAGCAAACTATTAGAAAAGTATCAAAAATAAAGACTTAATTGTAAAATAAATAAAAATAATTTTATACGACGAGCGCATTCGAAGAAAAATTCAAATATAGAAACAATTCGGCGCGAAATTCAATAAATGACTATGGTCTAAGGTCCTCGAGTGTTATTGACTCAGTTCAATTGAATGTCCAAAAAACTATTAAAATTACATTAGAAAAGCATAAATCATTATTATAAACAATGCTTATTGTATTTAATGCTTAAAATAATTTTATTTTAATTTCTGAGTATCGATTTCCGATATTCGACATATTAATTACCCGAGTCAATCGAAATTAAAAAAAAAAAATCGTTTTGCATAATCGCTTTCGTACATCATTACGATAAAAAAAACAATCATGGACGGCGATTTTGAACACAAATTGAGTAGTGGTAATGAATAATACGTGTTATTCGACCTGTGTTTCAATATTACGTTAAGATTTGGGCATTTTTAACCGACTTTAAAAAAGGAGGTTCTGTATTCGACCCGTATGTATGTATGTATGTATGTATGTATGTATGTATGTATGTATGTTTGTATGTCCGCGATTATCTCAAAAAGTACTGAACCGATTTTGATAATTCTTTCATGAGTGTGATCTACATACTTTCAGGAAGGTTTTAGTATATAATACATTAAGAATACACTTAACCGAAATTTTTCCATACAAATTTCTGGACAAAATTACTCCACTATTTGACATCGTACGTCCAAAGTTAAACATTGTATCGTTTTGTCTAATTATTAATTGTGTCTGTACGGAAGCAGAATTGTAAAATAATAAGCCATTAAAAAGTTATGAGCCAACAAAGTTTCGTTTTTCTTGCTAATTTTAACGTAAGTTTGGGTGTAAATAAGTAATAAAAGATGGACAAAATCTTCAAAACAAAAACCGTACCGACAAAGTTCAATTATCGAAGAGTTCAATAAGCTTTATTTGTAATTGATTTATGCAGTGGTTTTTTCATAAAACTCTATATTCTAAAGGACGTTTCGTAATTTTTACGCGCTCGTTTTACTATGGAATTATCGTGCATTTCACTGAATACTCTTCCCCCCGGCGCGGTGCGGGGGACGACGCTCACGCACACTTGCACAATATGTCACGCGCACGTTTTGATTTATTTCGTTCGACTCAGTCTGCAGCTGCGGCCTACGTCGTTCGTACGTATGTGGACTAAACTCCCCTGCGTTATAAATTATTATTATCATTCGCACGTAAACACTACATTGACCCCTGGCTTGAACTTTGGATTTCGATACTACTTATTACATTATCTGTTTGACTTCGCACTACAATTTGGACTCCGTATTTTCATTTGAAATTGGAATTGTGGGTTTGAGTGGACGCTGTGTTAGTGAAGTTGTGTTGATTGAAGAAATCCGGGGCAATATTGCGTAACACATTATCAATCGGGATCGGTTTCATTTTGACAGTTCAACAACATTCATTGCGTTATTTACGTATTGTACAGACAGTGTACAGACGTGTTGTTGTGAGAGTGTGTTGTGTCTTTTTTCTTCAAAATGATTCAGATTCCGATTGATAGTGTGTTACAAGTGTGTGCAATTAGGGTGCTGATGTGAACAACTACAAATAAACAATGGGTAAGTCGTACGATTTCTTATAACTAATCTATTTATGTAGGGACCTCCTCGAGTATATTTTTTTGTTATAAGTAATATTTAACTAGCTTCTGCCCGCGACTTCGTCCGCGTGAAATTTTTTGTTCCCCCGAACCACCCCGTCGCATCGCATCGCCCGCCTGCGCTATTACTACTCAACTCCTAAGTGTCCTAGACTCCTAGCCTGTAGCTAGCTAAGACTTGGGGCTTGGCACAGGCGCGGGCGCGGCGTGCGGCCGGCTTCAAAGAGAATGTAAACACTAGCGCGGGCGCGGCGCCGACGACGCGCGACGGCGCGCGGCGGCGCGGTGTTTTATGTAGGTAGCTCGAGTAGTACCTCTAGGTATTTAGTAGGTATCCATACATATACCTAACCACTATCCCTCACCTATTCCTAACTCGTATTATTTGTATTTTAAGTGGGTAACAAAAATTTATTATACCTACTTATGTACCTACAAAGTGAGAAAATAATATATCGTAAAATCAATGTGGCAGTCGGGTGAAAGCGATACACTATTGATAACGTATGTAGGTATGTACCAGCGGGGCAATTGCGTAACACATTATCAATCAATCTGAAGAACTTATGAAGCAATGGATTAGCAATTTGCTTGAAAATAATTCAGATTCCGATCGATAGTGTGTTTCGCAATTAGGGTGCTGGTTTTTTATCGTACTAGGCTATTGGCATACTTGTACTAGCTTTTCCCCACGCTTTTACCCGCTTTCCCGTAGGAACCTATCCTACTGCTCCGCTCCCATGAGTCGCAGTGTGATGTTTCATAACCTATAACATAATCTTTCTCAATAAATAGGCTACCTGACAAAAAAAAAACTTAAACTGGTACCTAGTTTGTAAGATTCAAACTTTTTAGCTTTTGTAGGTACTTATAGATATTTATATCGGTAGGTACTTATAGTAGAACTATATTATAATAAGCACTATTATACCACATTATAGATATAATGTCTATCTATAGATTACTAAATCTACGAACTGGCAGCAGCTGATCTTAGGACGTAGCAAAATACTTACGCCGCCCGCGCCGCGCATCGCTATTCGTCATTGCCTTTGAAGCGCCTCGCACTCACGTCTGAGGCGAAGCGGAGAACCTAAACCACTGAATCGCAGGCAAAAGCTAGTACTAAAAAAAATAAAAACGGTATATGAATAAATGCATTACTTTTATAAAATAAATAAATAATAGTGTGTAGGTAAATTACTTTATTATTACAGGGTCAAATTAAATTAGCTAGCGAAACTGCAGACGTGATGGGTATCGTTATCTAAACACGATAAAATAAAAGTCAAAAAGATTTGATGTATTTTTTGGGGGTCAACGACCGCTTCTAAAGTTATTACTTGAAGTATGACATAGAAAATCTGTTTTCTTTTGTTTTATCGTATTGAGAAATCGATACCAAACACGTCTGTGAAGTTTACATAAAAAAAACTGTATATTTAAACTTATATTTACAAGTGCCTCTCCACTCAAAAGTCATAAAATTATTATTTTTTTGTTTTATCATGGTTAGATAACGATACCCATCACGTCTACGGAGTTTCACTTGCTAATTTAATTTGACCCTGTATATGTATGTATAATGTTGGTTTTTTTATGGAACAGATCCAAAAGAGAATTGGCGAATGGGACGAAAGGGGCGCCTAAAACTAAGTGCCCATCGCAAAAAAAAGTTCAAAAGAACACTGAGGGGATGTTTCTTCAATAAAGAAAATGTTCCTCCTGCACCCGGATACGTCCCAACCGTAAGTATTATTTTGAGTGTATAATTGACATATTACTCATATTAGGTCGTTACCATCCCCTCAAATTCACGTAGACCAAAATTAAACATTTTTACCCGACTACGGCGAAGCAAAAAGGAGGGTTATGATTTTGACCGGTATGTATCTATCTACGTATGTAAGTATGTATGTATGTTCATCTGTTCCCTCATAACTTAAAAACTACTTGTCATAATTAGACAAATGAAAATCAAAAACATAAATTGACGGCACGGTTGGCGTAGTGGTTAAGCGAGTGACTGCTGCGCTGCTTGTCGCGGGTTCAATTCCCGCACGGAACAAATATTTGTATGACCTACAAGTAGTTGTTCCGGGTCTGGGTGTTTGTGTATGTGAGTTTAAATGTTTGTAAACGCACCCACAATACAGGAGAAATTCCTAGTGTGGGGCAGTTTAAAAAAAAAAAAAAATTATATAAGCCCCAAAATGATTAAATAAAAAATAAGTTTGAAAACTAAAACCCGAGTTCTGAAAAGGATGAAACAAGAAAGTGCCTTCCCGTGGTTGCATGCCGCTGTACGGTCAGCATCAAAAGTTGATTAACACTTCAGATTTTTTAATCTTAGTTATTGAGCAAAATATTTGTTCAAAATTGCAGCAGAAGAATTTTTTTTAGAATATATACTCTTGTCTATTATGTGAAAAGTGAAAAATCAGTTTATTGAAAAAAGTTGTTGTCAATTTAAGAACATGTAAAAACGATAGTGTTAATCGACTTTTGATGCTGACTGTACTAACATACATAATATAAGCTATAGTAGCATGCGACCACGGGAAGGTACTTTCTTGTTTCATCCTTTACAGTACCTAGTCGGGTTTTAGTTTTTTAGAAGTGGTTTTATAACTGGGTCAGTTTATTGTGAAGATGGGTCTGGGATGGTGTGTGGTTGGATGGGTCTTGTAATTGTCTTCACTTATATATTCTGTTTTTTTTTTTCAGATCGACACTAGAGTCATTCGAGCAGAAGTACATAAAGCAATTTCTGCACAATTTCAAAATGTTCCTGGAGTAGGTAAATGAATAGATTTTGCTTTTGAAAATAAAATTGTGAGTAAAACCTAATTCTTTTTTCTTTTATAAATACTAAATGCTCAAAATTACATTCAAATGGATCATGTCAAATATTTTTCAATTTTTGAAAAAGATAAGCAATACTCACTATCCTATTTCTGTCTAAAGTTGCACAATCATTCATATCACAATTGTCGGTTCCAAAAGAGAAAAAGAATCATTTTCTACAAGTACCGTACGTACACGAGCTAATATAATTTGACGTGCCTATATACCTACCGCCGAAGACCGACGTGAGGACTATCGGATCGCCGCCCACGCCCGCCGCCGGCGCGCGGCGCGTCCCCTGCGCACGGATCGTGCCCCTCGGACGCCCTCGCCATACAGAGTACTTTTACTACTCGCCACTCCGCTACAACAAATCTCGACGCCAAATGCATAATAATAAGTATTTGCATATGTAATGCATGCCATTTCTTTCTTTCTTTCACGCCGCGCATTTTAGTTATTAGTGTTTTTAATCTATTGTTATTATTAGTGATAATAAAAATGTATATTTTATTTTATAGTAGTGTTTAATTAATAGGTATACCTAAACCTACTCTATCACACTACAAAACCACCCTTATAATAATTGAGTAAGCAAGTGACAACTCTTGTAGCAATCTACCGCTACTCACTCAACATTACGAGATTGATACCTAGTACCTACATACCTATTATCTATGGTGTGCGCTCGCGACACCGTACACTCATCATACGCTCAGGGTTTATCATTTTTATACCTACCAGGTGATTTGAAAGTAGTCATGAATACGAACAAGTTTCATTATGGGTCCCACCCTGAAATATGAAAAAAACTCAGCTGGCAGGCAAGGTTGGCCTCATAGTAAAAGTTGTTTATATTGATGCATAATTTCATCACGTAAAGCACGTAAACGGCGGCAGTTGGTATTTTGAGCGTAAAGTATGTCCCATCATCCCACGACATTTCTAAAAAATCCTGCTGTATATTACCTACTTGGTTCATTGATTCATTCTATTTGCTTGCAAAATACTTAATTTCATTCAATTTTCAGTAGGTAGGTAAGTACAATAGGTAGGTGTCCCCAGATAACAAAAAAAAAGGTACGTCCTTACATGATGTACGGAGTCGATGACTTGCCACGGATGTAGTACCTAGGTATGGGGCTGTTCATTTCTTACGTAATACAATTTTAACCACTTTCTGACCCCCCTACCCCAACGTAACAAAAAAAAAAGACTTGGATGAACCCCCCTTTTTAATCTTACGTAAGATCAGTATATCTACCAAAATTGCGTAGAAAAAGTAGCAAAAAATTAAAAACTTATAATTTTTGTTTACTTTTGTGATCTTTCTAAGAACAGTCTAGACCCCTCCCACCCCCACGTAAGTAAAAATAAGACTTGTTATAACCCCTTCCCCCTCAAATCGTCTTACGTAATAAATGAACATAACATCATGTGGGATAATCATAGTTTACCCAATAGAATATTATTATACTTATCTGCATACCTAGTAGTTACCTACTGTTATAATTACTTACCCCACCAAAAATAACACAAACCGTCTCGTGTCGTGGGCACTAAAATGTAGGCAAGTACCTACCTACCTCAGCGTACGTCTGTGAGTATCTATGTAGGTAGTTACTACTTTGTCCGCTAAAAACCTATACCCAAAAACTTTAGGTAAGTATGTACATACTATATGAAAACAATCTTGATGTGTTACTTGTTTTGAAATTCATAAATCTCTAGATCTTACTCAAATTATTATTAACTAGCTGCCCGGCGCGACTTCGGACACCACGCGAGTGGTGTCCTACACCAGCCCCTACTCTTCTCATACCTTACTCCTACGCTACCCCTTCCCTACTCTTACCCTACCCTACACGATCAATAGTAGTAGCTAAAATTAAAAAAAAATAGCTTACGTCCTATTCTTAGACCTACTGAATATACACACAAAATTTCATAAGAATCGGTCAAGCCGTTTCGGAGGAGTTTTGTTACAAACACTGTGGACACGAGAATTTTATCGCTGCGCTGCGTGGAGCCACAGCGGCGCGGCGCGGCGGCGGCGCGGCGCGTCGTCGGCGTGTATTTTTTGTTTCTTTCTACTGACATTTTTAATTTCGTAATATCTTTTGAATGGAATGTCTGATTTCAATAATTCAAAAAGTAACCAACAGGTATTGATACAGTCTTGAATACAAAACAATTTATTTGGATAAGAATTAGTACAAAAGTATGGATAACATAGTCTGATTTTGATCGGCATTTCTATCAACTTTTACAATGTAAAAAAGTAGTTATAGTGACATAACTACAATAGTTGGACATATGGTCTCGCGAAGTTTTTTGTAGATATTGATATGTTCTATAATATTGTAGAACATTTTTTTGTTCTATCATCAATACTTTCCGCAGCGCATGCGATGAATGACATTTCATGGCTATTTTTTACACTTTGGGTTGGTTTTAGTAGGGATTTCTAAGGATCTCTAATTATTTCTAGTAATAAATATAGCCTATGTTACTCAGTGATAATGTAGATTTGTAACGGCAAAAGATTTTTTTTAAATCGGTCCAGTAGTTTATTCGTAACATACAAAAATAAAAAACGTTCCTCATTATCATATTAGTGTAGATTATATTATTATTAGTGTCGATTCGATTGTAAATAAACACTAGATTTTTAAACTGTTTATTTAGATAATAAAAATAGTTGTGTCAAGAATCAAGATTGTTTACCTAATGGTTTAGGTATTGATAAACAAAATAAGACAGGTAAATCATTTTAAAAACAATATAGAGGTAGTCAACTAAAATGATAATAATTACATTTATTGTCTAATAGGTACGGCATAAACAGTAGGTAATAATATCAATCGCCCGACCGACTGCGCGTCCGGCGGGCAATATCTGTTGAATGGCGGTGCATGTCAATGAGAATGTAAACACTAGCGTTATTGCGCATGTGTGCATCGTCTAACGTGTCGTTTCAGTGCGGAACGGTGTTTGTGAGTGTGAACTAGACGTTGTGTGTGTATACTATCGCCTAACTGCTCATCACTGATACTATCTCTGTCAGACACGAAGCCAGATGAGACAGCGTGCTTTTTGGCCACGCCCACCTTTGCGTTCGAGCTCGCATTGTGTTCAGCCTTAAGTAATTATTCTTATGTACGAAGTTATATGCATAAATGTACTGCATCTCCGGCATTTTTTGTGAATTTTGATGATTCTTCGAGTCGTGTCTTCAATGCACTAGTGTTAATTGAATTTGTGTGGGGTAGGTACAACTAAAAAGTGAAAAATAAAAACTTTTTTACAAAAAAAACAACCGACTTCAAAAAAAACACTCCAAAGTGAAAAATAACTTTAATTTCGGAAGTCGGTGTCAAAAAACGAAAATGCTGAAGCAACGACACCGACTTCCGAAATTAAAGTTATTTTTCACTTTGGAGTGTTTTTTTTGAAGTCGGTTGTTTTTTTTGTAAAAAAGTTTTCGTGTTGTTAATAACATTTACAATAATATTTGTCACATTTTAAATCTTATCTACTTGTGTGTGTGTGATATTTGTGAAAAGTAAAAATGTAAACACGCACTATTGGCGCGAAACTTCGACATTAGATATCAAAATACTTCATTACCACTACTTATTTTAACTTGAACAATGGATGAATTCGTCAAATAATTAAATTATGTATTATTTACTGCCCCTGTGGTGGAGTTTGGATGTTCGAAATCCCCAATTTTTATGTTTTTTAGCCTCGACCACCACTGTCAACAAAATGGCGATTATCGCATTTACAGACTTGAATTTTATAAAGGTAAGGTAATAAGCTTGAGCGCTAAATATGAAATATTTAATGGCGTTAACATATGAGTTTTTTATCCAACTCTCTTAATTAACGCACATTCATAGGATTTGATGCGTAGCTTAATAAATATTTACATAATCAATGTAGAGTGTCGTATGTCGTAATTCTTGGGTCCTAAAGGGGTCATTACCGAGCCGGCGGAGGTTTGTGTGTTCGGGTCCTAAAGGGGGCGCTACCGAACTATACGGTTAAAGTAATGTGCTTATAAATATGTCAAAGAAGGCTTTCGCGAAATGAACGTAATGGATTCAAAGCCACAAACAAGTCGTTGATTGTATAACAAGCGGTAATGAATTACATTTCGTATTATTTAACAATAATTATATCCGCGGTTTTCCTGCCATAACATTAATCAATTTATTATTAAAACAATACACATTTGGACATTATTCATTAAGTACCCTTTCAAAACATGATTATTAGTCACTCTATGTTTTACGCTTAAAAAATGTTGTTTTGGGTAGCTCTTTTACACTCCATTTATGCAAGTTTTTTTAAGGGTCCTTTTCTATCAACCACTACTAGCTTCTGCCCGCGACTTCGTCTGCGTGAAATTTCTTGTTCCCCTGACCCACTCCATCGCATCGCATCGCATCGCCTACCGGCGCCATTACTTCGTTTTCGCTTAGCGTTCTTTCTTACTTTTTTTCTTTTCGCTCGGCTCCTAAGAGTCCGTGATGATAAGTAGCCTATTATAGCCTTCCTCAAGAATTCGGCTATCATAATGCAAAAAGATTTATTCAAATCCGACTGGCAGTTCCAGAGATTAGAGCATTCAAACAGACAAACTCTTTAGCTTTATTATGATTAAAACCTTCAGCTTTATTAGTAGTATATTATAAGATAGATAATATATACTTAGATTTCAATTAAAGACATGAAGTTTTCATAAACAAGGAGGTAAGATTCGATTGATTTTCCAGATATAGCCAGTTCAACGACCTGTCCTGTTTGCAAGTCATAAAAGGGAACTAGGTACAGTAGGTAGTTAACCCACTTCTAGCGTAAACACATTAGCTTAGTGGGGACATAACACATCAGGCGGGCGAAAACTCAGGTAATGTGGGATGGCTTTATTAGGTAGCCCACAATAAGAAATGACTAGAGATTTATGTGGATTTATAGAAGACGGAATGTCAAAGAGGGCGGGTGTTGACGCAACTTGGGGGAATATTAGAATACTGTTTATTATGTTACATAATCAGCCTATAATGTTCCCACTGATGGGACACAGGCCTCCTCTCGGTGAAAGGGAGTGGTCTGTAATCCACCACGCGGGCCCAGTGCGGGTTGGTAATGGTATATGTGGTTTTTATTCTAGGACATGCCGGTTTCCTCACGTTTTCCTTCACCGTTTTGAGAGCAGCGGTGATGAAATAATTTACACAAAGTAAAGCGCCTGCCTGGGTTCGAACCTTCGATCGACCTACAAGTCATAAGTCGCGGCCGTTACCTGAGCCACCACTATTCTCACTGTATTATGTCAATCAATCAATCAACTCAGCCTATCGCAGTCCACTGCTGAACATAGGCCTCTCCTAGACTGCGCCAAAGCACTCTGTCCTCCGCCTTCCGCATCCAGTCTACCCCAGCCACCTTCTGTAGGTCTTTCGTCCATCTAGCTGGAGGGCGCCCCACACTACGCTTGCCGACACACGGTCTCCACTCCATCACCATATAAACTACAGATATAAATGTAGAAATTTTGCAAAGGATGGCACAATGGGCGGTTTTATTGCTAAGACCGATCTCTTAAAGACAACGTTTGGATGGATTAAAAAGGAGAGGCTATTTTCTAGCAATGGACTGCGAAAGACATGGCATAAAATTACTGCTAGACACCAAGTAGTAACTTGCTTTACAGATCCTTTGAAAAGGTGCTTCAACCTCCCCAAAAGTATTTTGAGGCAATAAGAGACGCCAATAAGGAACCGCATGTTAATATTTCATCTTCACTTTAAAAATATTGTTGCTGACAAACTTCAAATAACGACTCATGTGTTCTATTTTGAGGCAATGAGACACGCCAATAAGGTGTCCCTATTCTTAGGGCGTAATCCAATGGCATGACAATATTTTATTTTCAATAAAAATCGTTCGGAATTTAAAATTATGGTTGCTGACAAACTTCAAATAACGACTCTTGTATCCGCGCCACACACGGCGGCATAATCGATAAAAGCTCTAGGGCAATGAGATCAACACCAACAACAACTTTACAAAAAAAGAAAAACAGGTTCTTAACCTAACCGTCATTTTTATTTTGAGCGAATAAGCGTTATTCATACATGACATAATATTTCCGAGTCTGTCGACGCTTCTCGCCTCGAGATGACTGCATTCGAACCAAGGTTGACTCACGCCATTCATTATTCATAGCCCCCCGCATTTATTTACTACTAATTTATCTATACTTCGATGAATAAGCCCTGTATATTGCGGTTTTTGTATGTTTATTGGTAATTTAATAATACAATTTCAATTCAATTATAATAATTGTATGATAATGGTCATGTCGGTTGACAAAGGATCACGTCAATGTAGGAACAGTCAACAGCAAAAATAGATGATGAATTGAGTTTATAACTTTTGGAGTCAAAACTGATCACGAATATAATATGGCAGCTGTACTAGTAGTAAATTTTTTGACAGGCCTGATGGTCTAGTGGTTAGTGACCCTGACTGCTATGCCGGAGGTCGTGGGTTCGATTCCCACCCAGGACAAATGTTTGTGTGATGAGCACAATCATTTGTTCTGTGTCTGGGTGTAATTTATCTATAATATGTATGTATTTAGAAATATATAAGTATGTTTATCAGTTGTCTAGTACCCATAACACAAGCTCTGCTTAGCTTGGGACTAGATGGCGTTGTGTGATAGTTGTGGAATATTATTATTATTATTATTATTATAAATGTTTGGTATAATTTACAATCACATACTTTTGAATCACTTCGACGCCACACAGTTCTGACGCGAACTCCGTTCATTAGTATTGAATTTCTGATTTTCGTCATCTACTTGTGCTGTTGACTGTACATAAAAACTTTTTATTGCCATTTGTTAATATTATAAAAACTGTTAAGTTGTAACATGCTATTGTTGGTTTACTAACTCATTTTTTCTACTCCATCAGAGTAATTTAATTAGTTCATGTTTACATCGAAAACTTTTTAATGTAGATGTTAATGATGCAGTTCAGTTCTATAATAGAAACGTTTCATACTATTCAGCACCCCAATAGCGTAGCACTCAATCTGAATAATTTTGAAGGATATTGCTAATCCATTGGTTCATATGTTCCAAGTCTGCTCAACAACGTAAATAACGCAGTGAATGTTGTCGAACTGTCAAAATGAAAGCCATTGCTACTGATAGTGTGTTACGCAATTACCCCGCAGCCCGCAGTGTGAAAGTGTATACAGAGTCAAATTACATCAGCTAGCAAAACTCCGCATACGTGATGGGTATCGATATAATTCTAAACATGATAAAATAAAATAATTTGATGAGTTCTTTGTTTCGGGTCATAAATCGCTTGTACTGTAGTCACTTGAAATATCAGTTCAAAAAAAAATCTTTTGCTGCTGATGAATACATGCCGGGAAGTCTGCGCAATGCTCAACACCTTTTACGACTACGGTACCGTTCACGAAATTCTTCAGCATGCTTTGAAGACTACAAGACTACATTTAATTCCAATTTTTGTTTTCAAACGTTATATTTGTTGAAGAACAATCAAAAGAAAAAGCTGATTCTCTAAAACAGCTTTTAAGGTCAAGCGACTTCAAGTGTAAGTCAAGTTAATTGATATGAACACTATAATCATTACAAGACCGTTATCTGCCGCAGGTCATTGATTTCATCTGACACAAATCACAGTAACTAATAAGTATCTATCTTCATTATTTTATATGAAATAGCTGGGACCTTCAGAGTACGGTATTAATAGTAACAGCCACTGAACTATAATATTGTACGAGAATAAACGAACGTGCATAGAAATGCTAGGTCATCGGCATATAGTGTGTGATCGGGGCGGCAAAAACTACACAACAATATTGGTTTAGTAGTTTCGTAGATTGCCACTAACAGATAACATTCCGAATAAATAGAAGTTTAAATATATTTTTAAATACTTAGGTACAGTCAGCATCAAAAGTCGATTAACACTATCATTTTTACATGTTATTAAATTGACAACAACTTTTTTCAATAAACTGATTTTTAGCTTTTCACATACAAGAGTATATATTCTAAAAATATTTCTTCTGCTGCAATTTTGAACAAATATTTTGCTCAATAACTAAGATTAAAAAAAACTGAAGTGTTTATCAACTTTTGATGGTGACCGTACGGTAAACTTTTATTTATTACTAGCTTCTGCCTGCGACTTCGCCCGCGTGAAATTTTTTGATACCCCGATCCACCCCGTCGCGTCGCATCGCATCACGCCCGGACGCTATTACTTCATTTTCGCTTAGCGTTCTTTCTTATTGTTATTCTTTTGCTCGGCTCCTAAGAGCCCTAGCGTGATGTTAAATTGCCCATAGCTTTCCTCGAGTATTGGGCTATTAAATGAACGAAAGTTTTTTTTTTTTTTTAAGACTAGAAGTTCCAGAGATTAGCGCGTTCTAACAAACGCTTCAGCTTTGTTATTAGTATAATACTACATACAAATACATAGATAATATACCTCGTAATCAGCCTATAATGTTCTCAATGCTGGGACACAGGCCTCCTCTCTGTGAGAGGCAATAGATAGTAGGTGAAATTGAATTCATGGGCATCCTTTTAGGGGGTCATTGTAATCATCATTATGAACAACTTTTACTATGGGACGAAACCTGAAATAGCGAAAAAAAATCAGCTCTTCCCTAAAGGACATGTCTGGTGTAGCAATGGGCGAATGTCTAGGCAGTCAAAGAAAATGTTCAGTAATGATTGTTATGTTATTGTAATCGTCGTATTTTATAGTTTATTAATTAATAAGTTTCAGGAGTCAGGATCTTGCGTAAACTGGTCAAAATAAGGATTATACGCAAGGGATTTTTCTTAACTTTGTTTAGTATAATGACATCTGTGAGCGAATACAGGTACTAATTGGTGGTATGTCTTTGTGAGGTTAATGAAACATTTTGTTGGTCTAAGATCATATTCTACAGTTTTTTGGATATTTCTATTTGTGTAACAAAAATGTTAAGCACCTATTGTTTGTCACAATATTATAATATTATATTGGCATCATCTTTAATTCCGTATTTTAGTTTCTATCTTCAATACCCATAATATTATTTATATGTAGCTACTTGTTGATACTGAATTGGGATTATAATAAATAAAACTATCGTATTTATTGCAAAACAAATTATTTTATTGTAGATACATTCTTAACTAAAATGATAAAAAAATAAACGTCTTCTAGAGACACCAAAACATTGTCCAAAAATATAGCTGGTGCTAGCACGTTATTTTGATGCCTTGCCCAGCCAAGATACCATACTAGCGTCATGACGTGGCAGACCATTGTATGACCTAGTAATCTCTCATTGTCAGCAGCTTTGGTATTTAATAAATTATAACAATCATGACACTTGCGTATCCATCTAATGGGAGCTGGAACAATAAGACGTCATTGTATTTTTCAAATTATAACACAACTGCTCAATGTACTGCCTTTCCGGCATGGTTTACACGACTGCCGTAGTATAGAGACCAACCTGATTTGATAACCATCGAGCAAGTCTCACTTGCAGGGGTAACGCCAGCCTTGACACGATATGTCTGCGAATCCGCAGCACAGCGATGCACCTCATCATAATATCCAAATCGAAAGGAAAAGCAGAATCCTATAAGTATAGCAATAGTCATCGTGTCTAGATGATGTCACTCCGTGTAGAATAGCAATGGTCGTTTAAAGAAAATATCCATAACAGAAAATAATTGCATAGTAAGCAAGGAACGCATACACGCAACTTGGAATTGACAACCAAAAAATTAATGTCAATGCCATGTCAAAAAAGTAATAAATACTTACCTTCATGTTAGGAAGTGGGTATCCGAAGAAAAACACGTTTGATGTGTACACTAAATATTGTCGTATTATATACGCAAATACGTTAATATATTTCTTTCATCTAAAATAAGCGGCTTATAATTATTGCTCACACTATTTAAAGATAATTACGGGATAAAATGGAACGTCAAAAACATTTTTAGTACTTCCCGTTTAAAATGGCAAAGCGGAAGCTACGATTGAGTACTGTTTTTTAAGAATTGTGTTACGCAAGTAATACTGAATTAATTAATCCATAGTAATTTAAATCTTAATTTTTAAATCTTACTGAAAAACCTTAAATCATGAACATTTATCTATACCAGAATTACCAGAGGGCAGAAACTGGACATGTCCTTTTGACGAGTTATGTGAACATAAATGCAAGAAACAGCTGATTTTTTTTCACGATTTTAGGTTTAGTCCCATAGTAAAAGTTATTCATAATGATGAGTACAATCTCCCATTTCGATTTGTCGCATGTTTTCAATTTCACCCTGTAGGTAGTTACATAACGCTTTGTCTTCTTCTTTCGAAAGTCAAATTACTGACGACTGAAAGAGAGAAATCGGTGTGTAACTATTCGTCTGATATACGTTTATTAGTAAGGGGTCAATTGTTTTGTTGATACTTGATATTGAAATTCCAGTAAAGATGCAGTCACCTTCAGAGCTTAGTAACAACTTAGTTGCTTAGTGCTTCTTAGTAACAGGGCGCTAGCAATGTGTTGAAGACAAGGAAGTGATTTAAGCCCTGCTGAGCGTTTAAAAGGATTTGGCGTCTAGTGTCTCAATTTACATAAGCCGTGCGAAGAATAATTTACGAGTATTTACTTTCATTCTCACTAAAAAAAAAACCTCATCACTAACGCAACACGATTTGAAAAAGATCCCGCAGTTCTCTCTGGTTGAATGTTTTTAAACAAAACTTTTAATAACTATTAATTAAGTATTTATATTTAATCAAGTCTGGAAACGGAGAAGGAAAACATCGTGAGTATCCCAGCAGTGGGAACATTATAGGCTGATCATGTAACTCTGGTCTGGCAATAGCTAGCATCGACGACGTTCTTCAAAGTGTAACCGAAATCGACCGCAATGTTGATAAGAGCCACCAATTAAAAGAGATTTATCGAAACTTCAAATTATGAAAACGAAAGAGGTCATCCAATGATAACGCTGGACTCGTGCAAAAAGGTTACAGCCAAGAAAATCATACTCATAAAAGGTAGACTCAAGTTTCAGTTAATAAAGAACATTACAAAGGCCAAAGGCTAAATAGTTTAGCTATGAAGTGATGTCCATAAAACGCTATGATAAATCTAACTATTAATAAAAACGTGAGTCAATCTGTTTGTCACTCAATCACAGTGCAGCGGATGAGGTTTGAAGCACACAGGAAGCTGGCGTCACGGTAAGGATATGCACTAGATACTATCTCGAATGAAACTGTTGTTCCCCTGGGAAATCTAGGCTAGTAGTACTTGCTACTAGGGAGAAGCCAGCCCCTATAATTCAAAGCGCTTAAGGGATATCCCGTGAATGTCCACTTAGCATCTGTTTACTGATAGCGTCTTAGTACGATCGACAAACCCCTTGTAAAAGATGGTGTATTGTATAATCCCCCGGATTCAGCAGAATGTTTCACAATCTTTTCAAGCGGGTAGACATTTTTACCCGGGTTAGGAGAGGTAGCCAATTTGTTTTACGCGTATAGTATAATGAAGCCCAAATATTTGATGACCGACATGACCGTGTCATTATATTTTTCTCGAAATGAAATAAAACCTCTATTGAAAGTTTTTCTGAAAATAATCCTATAAGTTCAACGCATACAGAGCCGCTGGTCAACCATTGTTACCAAACTACTACTTTAATTAATCTGCAGCCCAATTACCGTTGTGAACCTTAAACCCCTATTACACTACACGATATTTAGGGCCCGATATTTAGGTGATGTGTTCTTTTAATAGGGACCCATCCTCCCTTACTCTTATAACACCATCCCGATTTAAAGCCATATTACACTACATGATATTCAGGGACCCTTTCCCTAAATCAGGGTGGTAAAATAAGAGAAAGGGTGGAAGAGCACGTATTAAAAAAAAACACACCACCTAAATATCGGGCCCTAAATATTGTGTAGTGTAATAGGGGTTTTAGGGAAACCTATTAACCCGATTTAAGGGTCCCTGAATATCTCGTAGTGTAATAAGGCTTTTACGCTAGCCGCTTGGTCTTATCTAATACTTTTCTAAAACCCCTATTACACTACACGATGTTTAGGGCCCGATATTTAGGTGATGTGTTTTTTTTAATAGGGGCTCTTCCTCCCTTTCTCTTATTACACCATCCCGATTTAGGGAAAGGGTCCCTGAATATCGCGTAGTGTAATGAGGCTTTAAGTTCGCCAGCTCCGGAACCAAACAAAAGCAAGGACACTTAATCCAGTAAAAAAACATATAGGTAAAGAATCCTTTCACCAACGAGTTTACCTCTATTTACCGACTAAATTAAGCAGCTAAACTACGACACGGCATTATAAACAGAATGATGAATTTTTTGTTAGCGTGCTCACTTCCATTGAGGAATTAATAAAAATGTTCATTGAGGAATTAATAAAAATGTTTAGTGTCAGCAGCCAGCTTTCATTCATAACGCCGCAAATTATAATCATATTCATTATGTTTGTGTGTCGGTCTGAATAACTTCTAGCCCGCGTATTTTTGGGGACATAAGTGGACGTATTCTTTTGCCACTCATGTCTATTATTTTTCTAGGTTTTTTCTTTTAATCAAAAAAGTAAATATAATATTAGCTAAACAGTTCTAGCTCAGCATGAAATAAGGCAGGATAAAAAACTGACGAATATCATTAATAGTGGATCAAAAAAAAAAAATCCAGTTGCGGAAATTACAAGTATCCTTCGTGCTTTCGCTCCACTGAAATTCAATTAAATATATACTCGTAGATGCTTGTTCTAAGAAAAATGTGAAGTCTTTTCTCGGTATTTAACTATTAACAGTTACAAATATACCTCAATTCCTCATGTTGCGAAAAGACACAATAACAATGATTCAAATTGTGTGAATCATTGCAATACATTTATTTGAAGAATCCTTTATGAATGGCGCCATTACGACTGACCAGAAATAAAAGTACTTAACTGTAATTTGTTGGGATTCCTGCCACAATGACCGGCCAACTGACCATCACGTTTGACAGATTGAAATGGTTAAAGAGACTAAAGGGTCATCACCATGTCATCTTACCAGCATACAGACGTTAAAATACATAGTATACACTGTATACACGCAGTCCTACAGCAGAACATACGAGAATGTTGCGTGCTTTTCAGTAATATTTCAATTCATAAGAAGCGTAATAGTTATGTAGTTTGTTCTCGATTTCTAGGTCGCCTTTACAAAACCCGTAAGAAACTTCCATTTAATTTCAAGTCAACAGATGAAGATGAACATCGCATAGAAATCTTTTCATCATGTTGCCGAATTGACTGATTAGTCAGTCGGAAATAGCGGCAGATGAGCTGACTGCCCAGGGGCCAAGGTGCGCCAAACGTAGTCACATTGACAGCGGCTTAAGTCGTAGCAGTTACCGATGTGTTGACTGTACTTAAGTGTCATCAGTTCACATCACTCATAGATTTTATTTATTATCATGCTCGCTCCGTAATCGGAATTGAGTAATAAAATGATCTAAGACTCAGAACATCTGACTTTGCGCTTAGATTCTAAGTAAAACTATTCTAGTAAAACAAGGTGACGTACTTAGGAGCCGGTTCGCCTTCAGCCTCGCACTCTATGATGAACGGCTTGTCCACTTCGCCGGGCTGCGCCACTTGGAACAGAATCTCCTCTTGTGTCGGCTGCTTTACGATCTTTGGCGGTGACGTCACTGGGGACAAAAGCTCATGTTATGACGAATTCGTAAAGATGGGTCTGACTAATAAATACATATTTATGTTGATTTAGTGGTGATTTTTCTGACTGAGGTCAGATAGGCACGCACTCCATGGAAAATGTTAGACTGGAAGCCAACCTCAACAAAGTTGGGAAAAGGCTAGGCAGATGATGATATGATGACGTCGTTACAATTTTCCTGGATAAGTATTAGAAAGAGGTTTTGTTTCTTTAATCTTTCAAGGGTATTTGTATAACTATTTTATTACTAGGTCTCATTATACAGTGGCATGACAAATAATCTCATTTATTAATAAAAACAAATGCGTAAGCTTTAATTTTAGAATAAGTATCTTTTCTTACTGACCTTAACCCTGATCTATTTATCTAAAAATTATCATTTTGTTTCTTTAACAATGATTGCATTTTTATGTATATTGTAACCTACGTTAAATATTACTGTAAACGGTTTTTTTTTACTAGCTTTCCCGTGGATGTCCTGTCTCTTTACTAATTGTTTTTCTCAGCCTAAGTTACTTCTTATAACTTCAGCTATCTGCCCGTGAGACTCCCATCAAAATTGGTCCAGCTGTTTCGGAGATTAACCAGAACAAACGGACAGACAGACATTATAACAATCGATTTTTTGTTATAAGTACCATATATAATTTCATATGCATTTAGTAAAAAGCTGTTATTTTGTCATTATAGATACTTCAATTTTATTTACATGTATATTTATATAGAATTTTTTATTTCAATTTTGAAAATGTTTAGATAATTTTATAAGAAAATATACAAAGTATGCAAACAACTGCAAGTATCTTGTCATACTGCTCACCTTTGAAACAATAATACTTTTCCCAGCCATTCTCAAATGTCAAGGCATTTACATAACATTGGGTTAGGTCAGTGTTTCAGTGTCAGTTTACTCCTACTGCTTAAATCCTTATGATCTCATACATTTGGTATATAAGTTAACATGACAACTTGACAAGGCTCTGTTCTTAAATACTTTGAAATATTTAATTTTAATACAACTCTAAATCTTTCATAGCATTAATGTAGACTAGAATTTTATATTGTTAACATTGTGTGCCTTAGTCTGAGTTGAATAAACCTATTTTCTGTCTAAATTAGGGATATCTCAGTAGCAACCCAGAGTCTGGATCTGTACCCGGTTGATGGCAATAGGGTCCACCCTATTATAGATAGTGCCATCCAAGAAGACGCGCCCCACTCTTCTTACTAATCGCAAGTGGTTATGGCTAATTAATTCCGCTAGTGTTTTAGTTTTTTGATACACACTAATCACACTAATATTATAAAGACGAAAGTTTGTGAGTGTGTGTGTGTGTGTGTTTATATGTTTGTTACTCCTTCACACTCAAACGGCTGAAACAATTTTGATAAAATTTTGTATGGAGGTAGCTGACACCCTGGATTAACATATAGGCTACTTTCTATACCGTTATTCCCACGGGATCGACATTTACGCGGGTGAAACCGCGGGGCCCAGCTAGATACTAATAAGTAATTACTGTGTATCGACAAAACTAAAACACTAGCAGAATGTTGCACACTTGTACTGTAAGCGATTAGGTAGAAGAGTGCGGCGCGTCTTCGTGGATGGCGCTATCTGTATATGGGACTTGAAAATAACTGGCGAAATGTGGATGTACTATTATAGGTACACCTCTGCCAAACCCTTCGGGGATTACAGGTGTGATATTAAGTTGTTTTCTAAATTAAATATCTTAAATAGTTGTGTTGCACTTATCTTTTCTAAAAACAAAAGTAAAGAGATTTACAAGAATGTATTGGTCAACTAGTGCAGTGAAGGTATGTTGATTGCATTATGATCTAGTTGGCACTGGTACATACTCCAATCAGAGACCTACACACTACCTACCAATCTTTGATAGAGGCCCTATGCTAGCTGCCAATAGTGATGAGAACAATATGTCAACAATACATACAAAATGAAATATTATGCTAATTTCTAAGTCAAGCTTTGCATACAATAACATGTCTTCTTTGTGGTGTATGCTTCTAAAATGTCTAGACTATATGAACATCGCACATTGCCAAGGTGACTCAAAGGAAATCTTGGCATGTTCTAAACTAAAATACACTCCTAGACTCACCGGACTACTTCAATGGAACCTCCGTGCATTTCCATATTAGGTATAAAGGCCTTAAACAGTATTAATGCAGTTTTGAACAAAAAAGTGCAGTATGGTTCAATTTAAGAGTCTGGGAGTGTATTATACAAAATCTTTACAATATACCTACATGAATATCTGGCACCCAAGGCTGTGGGTTTGGCAAGAACTGTACCTTATTGGAAAGTAATCTGGCTGGCTTTAAATTTTTAGAAATCAATGCAGGATAAAGATTTCAGATCAGTAACAGACCATCAAGAACTCTCGGTTGCTATCCCTACCTTTGTCCTACCAAGTTCTTGTTATCCCAGACTCTTAGGATGTTTGGGATCTTGTTTGGGATATCATATGCTGGAGACCAGAAGGACATGTGACCAGGTAGGTGTTATGTTCAAAGTATGCAAGGGTATGACG
Organism: Amphipoea oculea; assembly: GCA_945859645.1. NCBI lineage: Eukaryota > Metazoa > Arthropoda > Insecta > Lepidoptera > Noctuidae > Amphipoea > Amphipoea oculea. The sequence continues at coordinate 3,160,080 of OX243862.1, forward strand.
GATGCTCCTGACATCCATTATGATTCATGTAATTGGTTTCTTAAGCCTTGTATCAAATAAATCAGTTAGCCAATATTAATTTGCATTTCTTGTTTTATCTTCTTCAATTTAACGATAGCATAAGCAAATTAATACTTAAGAGATTATTATGATTAATAAGCACAAATAGACTTTTTTTGCCAAGAACAGGAACTAAGCAGTAGTTCATTTAGGGCTGATTTTTCAATAGGCAAATAACTTTCATCTGAGGAATAGATATAGCAGTTTGACCGTTTTTGTATAGAAAATATGTCAAACTTTCATAATTATTATTCTTCATTTAAAAGTTATCTGACTATTGAAAATTCAGCCCTTAATTGAGTAAAACTATAACATTTTCTGCCTATGTATAATTAAATATTCATATTATTTTTCTTCCATCCCAGCTCACTCCAGGGTTTGTATAAAGAGATAATGACATGCTGGCTAAATGTGGTGCTTTATGTTTAAGCAAGATATGACACAGCCAATCATCATCATGCCTAGCCTTTTCCCAACTATGTTGGGGTCGCCTCCTACAGTCCAGTTACTGGGTAATACACTTGGTAAGATTGCTGGTCAGACTTTCACCCTTTGAAAGATACTACACAGCTCATCAGAACAATAATTTAAATCAAGATCTTACTTCTCATAAAACAATGGCAAATAAAATCTATTAAAGTATGTATACTCAAAGGTGGGTAGCCCAGAGTTAAATTAAATCGATGACATCAAAATCTTGATCACGGCATGAGCAAGGACAAAACAATGTTGTCAATTACAAATCTGGCATGTAGACTACTAAATTAAGACATGGTGCCTGTGAATAATACCACCATACAAGTCATCAAAGAATTTGAGGAGTGCCAATGCTTTTGTTATTTTTCAAGCATTTTATTAATAAAAGTGGGACAACAAAACTGAATTGCATTAAAATCTAAATCATAACATAAATTATTATACTTGATGACATTTAGTTAGATGTAAGCAGGAAAGCAATAATTACAATAGTTAGAAGAGAGAGTTGTACATATCAACAAGTCCGTTTCATAACTTAATTATATCCCTGGGGACAGAGCAACTGAGAAAAAGTTGAATGAACTATGGCTAGTAATGCGATAATTATGTGATATTCTAAGAGAGAAGGTAATAAACGTAATTATAAATGTAAATAATACTCACATAAAGCCGCCGCACATGTTATTAACGCGATGAAACACAGTATTCTTGTTGTACCCATCTTTACAGGTCTCCTACTTCGTAGTACTCGTGTATCTAACAAGAAATCAAATAAATCACTTTAAAACTTATTATAACACATTTCTCCGGCACACATGTTCACCGCACTCGATGACCTAATCCGAATAAAGCTTGGACCACAATGACAACACCCACTAAAAATAGCAACATCAAATACACTAAATTGACGACATCATATGACACAAAAACTTGTTACGCAAACTTAAAAAGTACCGCAATTCCTTTAGCCCTTATAGTTACACGGTTTCACAACAGGCTAACGCTAGAAAACCCGCACAAACTCACTATTTGTTGCCGTACACGGCAAATCAATAATTGCATTCTGATAATGCTAACTCGATTATGTCTTAACTTACATTACATTTATATATAAGAACTAGTGCAAGTTATTACCTAAATGCTCGCTTTTATAATATTATCATCGCGAAAACCAACTGAAATAATAAAATTACGGATTTAAAGGCGGGGCCTCTGAGATTCGCTGTCGTTCGTTCGTTCAGCAATTGACGGTTCAATGACTGGCTGGGTATAGACAAAGATTCTTTTCTATGCCCATGGCCGTTTTAATTGCTATCTCTTTTGCACTTGGAAGCAAGGTATACTTCTTTTTCTTTTTTTAAGCGATCATAGACAAGTGAAAATTTTGTTATACGTTTAGAAATAATGTTGTTTTCAAATATTGGCAGGTCCAATTCTTGAAAAATGTTGTTTTTTGACAAGAATACAAAGTTTTGCAATGATTATTTTAAACCAATAGTCGTGTTTTGCTTCAAAAATAAATGTATCTTTAGCATTATCTGTCAACGATCGTTTATAAGTTCGCGTCAAATAACTTTGCCGCTCTGAAGTAGGCAACAAATCACTGCAAAGTAGTATAAATCAAGCAGCGCGCATGCGCGGCGTTCGGAAACCCCAGCTTCAGAGCGGTGAAGTTATTTGACGCGAACTTTTTTATACATTAGATGTACAATGTGTATTTGTCTGTAGTTCTTTTCTTCGATAATAAAAATAAATTTATTCTACGATGGTAAATACTTGCAAATGATTTATTAAAAAAAAAAACATAAATAATATGAATATAGAAGTTATATAATATTTAAAGATCTATAATTTGAAATAACGACTAATTTATCATTTGTCTCTTCTCAGTCTATCAAAAAGTACTCTGTGTTTGTCTCCAATCATATTGTCGCATTTGTCGCAGTGGACTGGGATCACTAACCACTACTTTATTCCGCGAAATTTGAACATGGAACATTCATTTTCTTTTTACGACTCGTATCAAAGAGCACAGAGAGCTCTCGTATTATTTTTCCTCTATGTATAAGGCTGGCCGCATACGTCCGGTTTCCTGATTCGCAACTCAGATTCTGAATTCAGATTCGGAGCTGAATGCTAGCATTTCATCTCTATTATTATAAGCGCACACGTTCTTATATTTTCCGAACGGAAATAATTCCTGACGTTCGTTTCGGTATGAACCCGGAGGTATGAACCGAATGACGTCATCCCGAACGCAGCGCTCGCATACATCTCGCTCCTCGAATTCCTCGCCAGAGCGCTGTGCCTGTGCCGCGTAGATGTGATATTTGTTGGCGATCATTGTTTTATTATAAAACTAGCACTTTGCCCGCGACTTCGTCCGTTGTGTATTGAGTACTTTCCTCTATAAATTTCGAAAATGCATGTTTATCATCTTTATCATTTATTTAGATAAACAGGGCCAATCTTTCAGTTTATAGATCAAAGGAATCGGATTTTGCAAATAAACTGTATCCCCGCTTTTCACCCCCACAGGGGCGGAATTTTGAAAAATCGTTTAGGATGTGTTCATAACTTGACACAAACATTATTTACACCAATTTATGAGTTAATCAAGCCTCGCAGTAAAATTCTCCCCTGTAAAATTAACTACCTCTTTTCACCCCGTTAGGGGTAGATTTTCGAAAAAACCTGATACACGTTATTCTTTATTTTTGGTCTTAAGTATAAATACTGACTTTCGAGTTAATCCGACCGCGCGTTAAAATTCTTCTATACAAATTTTGGCACCTCCCAATCCTCCTTAAGGGGGTAATCTCGAAAAACAAAATATGCCAACCTTCATAATTTACTTAGACAAGTATTCGTGCCATGTTTCAGGTTTAAAAATTCAAGGAATAATATTTTTCATACAAACAAAATCCCCCCTTTTCACCCCCTTAAAGGTTGAATTTCCAAAAATCCCTTTTTAGTACTCCTCTACATTATAAAAGGAAGTTGTGTGCAAAATTTCACATTCCTAGTCCCATTAGTTTATAATATATCCATGCTTATGGGTTATTTATTAATAATGAAGTGATCAATGTTCATTCACTTTCTTAAGCCGTGTAAGTCAAATAAATAAATAATTAATATGGACTACCACAACAGAGACCACAACAGGGACTTGGCGCAGGAGCAGTTCTGTAAAGAAGTTTTGAATGATTGGGAAACGTGCACAGACAAAGCAAACAAATGTAATTTTTTATTACAAGCTTTTATTTAACTTGCCTTTTCATTATGTGTTTCACGAACGCGTAACTCTACGTACTGGCAGTGTAAATTCCGAATACAAAAAACGAACGTCTGCGCTAGTCTCATGGAATTCCGAATCTGAATTCTTGAGCAGGAAACCGAATCAGGAACCCGGACGTATGTGGCCAGCCTTATACTCTTTGGCACAGAGTAGGTACATTATATACTATGTTGTGGCCAGATCATAGAATTGATCATTTCATGAAGTGTTCGGTCATTTCATGAAATGGTTGTGTATCATGAAATGGCCAGCTAAGATTGACCATCAGGCGCGGTCGCAGCCTAAGATTTTGGGGGGGTCATCATGGGTGCCGAGGAATATTTTAAGGGAGGTACATCTCCTCGTTGGTCTAATGGTCGAAAGCGTTACTGCTAAGCATGAGGTCCTAGCTGGGTTCGATTCCTAGGTCGGATAAAGTGTTAAAGAATTTTTCCATCAGAAATTTAATCTCAGAAGCAGCCTGGAGTCTGGATTTGTGCACATTTCAGTTAATAACTGGCGAAATGTGAGTGTAAGTACTATATGAAGGTACACCCCTGCCCAACCCTTTGGGGATTAAAAGGCGTGATGATATGTTATGGTTCATGTACAGACGCCAGTACATCAAGCTACCCGAAACTGTCAAATTTTCCCAATCAACTTTGAACCTTATTCTTTAGCGATAAAGTTGAAAATCTATCAAAGAAATTTGACAGATTGTAGTAGCTTGATGTGCTGGCGTCTGTACATCTCCAGCTCCACATTATTTATGCTATTCAGGGACGCTGCTTTTACGTAGAGGATGTATTACTTAAATGCTGCCAAATTGGTCGTATGTATTAGAACGGTAGATTGTGCAGGGTGGGGAGAGCGAGCGAAGCGAGCTCGAAAATTTGCCTCTGTTTGATAAGGTTTTCAAAAATTTGCCTCTGTTTGATAAGGTTTTGTTTTATCGAGTTATATTGTCGACTTATGCAGGCAAGCTCAAGCAGCTATTAGAATCTAAAATGCAAGAGCGAGCGAAGTGAGCTCGAAAATTTTGCACTCTCGGATAGGTTCGATTTTCTTTCGATCATTCGAAAAGGACTAGGAATTCTTGCTTTGTCGACTTTTGAAGAACCAATGTAAATTGCAATTCGAGCGTAGCGAGCCTGAAAATTTTAGCACTTCACTCACCTTGAATAGTCTCTGTTTTCTTTTACCCATCATACAAAAAGAGAACTTTATCGAATTATGACGAAAAGCTTAAACTCATTTTACAGCAGTTTAGGTTTCAGAATCTGGTCTTACCTAAGCTTTTCATTCAACCTTACGTACGAGCGGGGTGCCCAATATCCCGAGTTTGCTTCGCTCGCTCTTGAATCCTAGATTCTATATTTTTATAACAGGCTTTTTAAAGGAAAATAGTTCTTAGGCGCGTTAAAAAAACCCACTGTCATTTCATAGTTTTAAGTTTTTACTTCAGTCGGCAGTCCCCATGTCTGCCGATGTTCTTAACGTTTTTGCATATTATGCCAATCGGGTTTTCGTGGTTCAAGTACAGTTTTAAGTTAGTAAGGCAAGTAAATCATTCAGACTCTCGACATGGAATTCTCTGAATGATTTTTTTGTCATGACCCCCAAGACCCCCCCCCCCCCTCGGACCGCGCATGTTGACCATATCGTTTAAAAGTCAACGTTTAATGATATATCATTCGATGTTTGGCCATAATTATCATGAATTTAGGGTTCGCATAATACTAAACACCCCGTGCACCCCGAGGTTCGGTTTGGTTAGGAACTGCAGACAGAAATAGGAGCCCAGTGCAGCGGGGCTCCGTCGACCTGTCGTCGTTAGAAATAAAACGATCATGCTAAATTTATGCTTTAGAATATTATGCTCGACGACCTGCTGTTCTTTGTTAGGAAACGCCACGTGAAGGGCTCCTCGCGCTACCTGCCCAAGTATGAGGTAAGTCTTCACTTCTGTGCCAGCCTCCGCTGAGCCTCCACTGAGCTCAGCTTTCAATCATTATTATGACTAGAGAAATTATGCGTAAGCTGTTATGCGAAAATATAATTAGGAGAAACAAAAGTAAGTATGCCAAGTTATATTAGGTCTTAAAATTGTATGCAAATGGATAGGGAACCCACAGAGGAAACGACATCAACGCCTCTACCGGCGGATATTCTAATTATTTTACGATATGATCAACTAATGTTTGGCCACATCATGAAGTAGTCGTGTGTTTAACTGTTCATATCGTCAAACGTTGAGTAGGTCATCATTGATCTGGCCAGACCACATCATGATGTGGCCAATAGACAGTGAAACATTTCATGAAATGCGACCATTTCATGAAATTCTCGAGCATTTCATGAAGTGAGCAAATCTACGATAATTATGGCCACGACATATACATAATAATTACCATGGTACAAATAATTACCAAAGAGTACAAACAGTGTGTCAAACTATGATGTGCTAATGACAGAGTACTTTTTGATAGACGTGCTAATTTTGAATAAAATCTGTAGGTATAATCATGAGTATATTTTTCAGAAATTATAAAAAATTATAGTATTTTTTATTAAATGTTTGTCTATACTACATACATAAAATATATAAAGGGTCTATCAGGACCACCAGAATTAAGAACAAATTCTTCTTCTTTTTCGGGTACTAAATTCCTGATTACATATCCGGGACTTGATAATCATGGGTAAATATTTTTCTTACTTACCTTCCGGCTCGCTACTTGTTTGCGTCTGGGCGCCCCTTGCGTGGCTCCGCATCGCTACTTACCAATGTGGTAAAGGTGTCGACTGCCTCGGACATCATGGCTTATCCTGCAGTAAAAGGACAGGCTGGATAGCACGGCATGCCAGCATCAATGACATCATCCGTTGTGCTCTTGTCACCGCCGGGTGCCAGCTGTTTTAGAACCCAATGGCTTGGCACGCGACGATGGGATGAGACCAGACGGAATGACCATAATGCCTTGGAAGGTAGGTAGGCCTTTGGTGTAGGATGCAACGTGTGTCGACACCCTTGCGCCATCCCATCTTCCAAGCACGGTGAGCTGTGCTGGGGCGGCTGCTGCAGCACGCAGGCGCAAATACTCTATCTCTTTGGAACTTATATGTTTGCCAAGAGGTTGGTCGACTCTTCACGTGACCAGAGGGCTGGCTGGCCTATTATTTGGTCAAAGAATCAGCATTGCCATACAACGTGGCAATGCTGTCAGCCTTTTGGGCACGTTTTCTGTTGACAGCGATGCGGGTGAATTTTTTGATGCCCTTTGATCCCCTCCCTTTTTATATACGTAATTGTACATATTATTATTTTAAGACTGTTACCCTTTAATGATGTAAATATTTGAATTTATAAAAATATACAATAATAATCATGAGACAAGTGCATCTTACTATAGGTACAGACGCCAGCACATCAACCTACCCGAAACTGTCACATTTTCCCAATCAACTTTGAACCTTATGCTTTAGTGATAAAGTTGAAAATCGATTAAAGAAATTTGACAGATTGTAGTAGGTTGATGTGCTGGCGTCTGTACCTAGTATTACCTCAATGCTTACTATAGGCCTGCCGGAGGTAGGTAGCTGCGCGGTAAGGGAGGTTTGTGATGACGACTGACGTGATGCTACTGATCTCTATATTACTTTACTCTTTGCTACTGATGCTAGAGCTCAGTGATTCGTCAACTTATGACAACTATCGCCCCTCCCGGCAACGTCTCAGTTAAGCGGTCGGTCTATATTTAGTAGACATTTTTATAATTATGTATACTAACGATAGACGGCGGTAGCGGTATAGGTACGCCCTACATGACAGGCCGCTTTGTGCCTTATTTCGAGGAAAATATTTAGAGTTGCACATTATGATATAATTATTAGCAACAACAACATCGTAGTAGGTAATAAAACGACTCGACTGAACTTTTAATCAATGTTTGTGTCCTCTATGCGTTCCGAAACCATTGCATGCATCGGTGAGATTGTGATGAAACTTTTGGTAGGTTGTTCTGGTGTCGCCCGTGAGGGTTCCTAATTATTACAATGTGGGAACAAATAACAAAAAAAAAAAATCTGAGGCGGTACGAAGTTCGTCGGATCAGCTAGTATTTTATAATTTAGCCCAGGTAATTAGATAAAATAAATAATTTTCTTAGATGTTGCAAACTATATGACGGTTGTTGGATTAAAAGATGGTGTCGGTAAAAGTGTAACTTGCCGATCTTGGCAATCATGTAATTTCCCTGTATTACACTAGATGGCCTCACTGAGACATGGAATCATGGTTTTTCTATATTTCTTCTGATAGCCAGCCTCTATTATCCAAGAAGATTAGATAACAAAATAGTACTTCTCTTTCTTCTTCGTAGCGCTCTTATCAGAGCGGTCGTGGTCCTCAAGTAGTATCTTGTCTAGGGGCTGATGTGATTCACCTCACGATTTCTCGCCACCTACTCCGATTTCTTGTATTTTTGTGCACGCGTACAAGGGCTCACCCACTGCGGATTTAATTTGGTCAGTCCATCTCATGCACGAGCGTCCGCGTGGTCTAGTGCCCTCCACTCTACCCTGCACGACAAGGTGCTTAATAGAGTCTCCCTCGCCCGAGACATGTCCGAAGAATTTGAGAATGCGCGTTTGGACCATAGACGCCAGATAGAAAATAGTAGGTACTTATCTGCTTAATAATTCCATGATCATCTTCGCTATTTTAACAGAGTGTAAATTACGAGTACAGAGACTTTCTTGATAGATAAACCAAAAAACTTATTTTTGGTCTGAACTGGGTTTCGAACAGGGAACCTCATCATCCGCAGCCACTGAGACACTATTCTTATGATTTAACAATAAATTATCTCCTGCCATTTACAGATGACGAGCCCAACTATAGTATAACAAGACAGCATAGCTTCAGCGTACAAGCATCCAAATATTCAGGACACGCTAAAAACTTTTGCAAATCAGAATATAATATTGTCCCCCCAAAAGAACATATAGAGATGAACAACTCTAGAAAACGCGACAACAATGTTCACGACTACTTTAAAGGCCTCGGAGAGTACTACAAGAAATATGAACACGATGAAGTACCCGTTAAAGATTCTAATGTTAAAGAAATTCCAAGTACACGAGACAAAGGATCTTTAACTAATTCCGAACTGGATAAATTGGAGTCCAAAATATTTAAAAACTTGTCACAAGAACTTCAAACAGATGAGAATAATTCGAAAAGTGGTTTGGAGTCAAATATAAAATTATTCAAAACTACTGTTCTAGAGATATTTGATAACTTCTATGCGAGCATGCGCGACTTTGAGCTTTATAAAAAAAGGTTTAACCAGATCCTTGAAAAAAATAAAGAAGATGCTGTTGCTGACATGGAAGATTTCATAAAAGATATGATTCAGCATATAATGTCTTCTGAGACTTTAATTTCTAGTGATGGCAGGAAGACCGTTGCGTCTTTGTCATGCAGAGACAAAGAAATTACGTCGACTGAAAGCAGGAAATCCAATGATCAAGCGTCGTCAATAAGAGACAAAGATATTTCGAATGAGACTGACGTGACGAATGACACTGACGGTGAGAAATTCACTGACTTAGCGTCGTTGTCATTCAAAGACAAACAAACAAAAGTTAGCAGCTTTGACGACGAATCAAGTTATGATATAAACACTTCAGCAGCCGAAAATTTTAATTCGGTAGTCGAAGCTTACAGAAACGAAAATTATCTTACGGACTCTACTTTAGACGATAACCCCTCAACATTCAAAAACCCTCCTGCTAATAAGGATGAAATCTTAAATATTTTTCTTCCAAGTGGGAATCCATATGTGCAAATTAAAATAAATGACCGTAACATGTTATCTGAAATTCATATAAAGGAGCCAGTCAAAGAGCCAGACAGTAAACACGTTGCGTCAGCGGAGAACATGGAGAGGCTAGCTGCCAAGAAGATGGAGTTAGAGAAGTATGAGCAAGATCACGATGCTAACATGCCTGATAGGGAAATACCTGTAAAAGTTTCCTACGCGAAGAAGAATATATATCTCAATGAGGACTTTTCTCAAGAGCGCGAATCTGAAAAATCATTTATAACTAAGCTTTGTAACTTTTTGTGCAGGAAGTTCCGTAAAATGTAATGAACATTTTTTGAATATATAAGTACGTCCATAATTATTCAATACTTTACTGTGGATTAGACAAAGGATAGAACAAGGAACAAAATCACATTTCACCACATTTTTCAAAATTGGTTAATGCCACGCCACCTGATCATAGCTATTATGTTTAGTAAATTGCAGCGCGAATTCTTTCTTCATATCAGACGCTTCACATAAGTGACTGTTGATTTTTGTTTCATTCCACATCACTCGACTCATACAAATGATTCCTTGTTAAAGGAATTACCGGATGAAGATCCCTAGTCAAAATATAATCATCTTCATATTTTAATAAATTGTTGCTGGTTGCCGAGTGGTAGTTTTGTCGGGTCGGGTTACGGGTACCAGTAGAAAACCGCTCTTTTTGGCGATCCTTGTTCTCGTCACAGAACGCGAGATAATGTGGCCAAACCCGAGTAAAAGATTACATTGTGCTCAGACGTTCATTTTTTGATCATTCGGAGCCAATGAGAATCAAAATTCAGAGCGGAGTAAAAGGTGCAGAGTGCTGAAATGCAAAATCGATAAATCGGTTTTCACTATGTCATATAACAGGGTGAATTTTCCAAGTGGGCGTGGATGGCCAAATCCGAAACTATGAGGAATAGCGAAAAGTATTCAAAGGAGTCTCGAGCTCGATTTTGATGAAAACTAAAACTGCATCATTGGATTTTTGTAAAATCAATATTTCTAGCCAGGAATCGAACCCGTTGATAGTGAAAAAAAAAATACACTGTGTTATTACACCATTCGATAATGTCACTAATAAGGGATCGAATTCTGGGAGCTACGATGCTGGCGACAGACAAAAAGTCAGTTCTGAAACTTATGACAAAGCCGTCAAACTTATAACAGTCGGGCGTTAATAATATGTAGTTATTAACAATTAGGGAACGTACATATCTTCGGTCAAATCCATATCTAAGGGACCTCGCGAACTACGCGGCACGACCACGACTGACCGTGGTCGCTATTTTTGGTCACAGAAGCTCCGACCAGGATGACATATTTGGCCGCAACTGGTCGGATGGCCGGTTTTATGACCAGTTGTCCTTTAGGGCCACGTGCGTGTTGGGTTTCTTTATTTTGACCGGTCTGTGCGGCCACTGCCTGTGGTTGTGGCGAGTCCTGGCCGCGTAGTGCACGAGTTTTCTAAGTTGTGATTGTGAGATGCTTTCATCGGAGTCTGTGCATAGGTACCTGGAGGACAAGGACATTGGCCAGAATAATATGGACGTCTAGCAGTCCATACCAATGTCCTTGAAACAAAAAAAAAATGTTTTATTATCTTCATTGTTCTCATTTGGGTATCTTTACCTTCAAACATCTCGCAAAAAGTTACAAAAGGCTATCATATCAAATACTTGGCAACAAACTACACCTCGTACCCTTTTGTAACTATTTGTGCAGAAAATTCGCAAAACTTCCTGAGATGACTGTTAAGTGTATTTTTGATATTATAAAGGCGTTTATTATTATTTAACAAATACTTTATTGTGGACTAGACAAAGAATAGAACAAGGAACAAAATCACGATACACCACATTCTTCAAAATTGATTATATACCACCTCATCATAGCTATATGTTTACTAAGTTGGAGCGCAAATTCCTTCTTCATGTGCAAAAATTCCCTAATGACAGGCAGATCTAGCATAACGAAGGCTTGGCCATCGATCTCTTCTTGTTTCATCTTCTCTGCAATAAGTTTGCAGTCGTCAGTGCTGCGTAAGTATGCGTATACGTCATCGACGGACCAGTCTAAGGGGTTCGGAGACAGCTTCAGTTTGCCCTTCATCCAGGACATCGCCATGTCTTTCTCGAACATTTTGTTGTCGGACGGCAGAGGATCGTAAGTGTTAAATTTCAACTTTTTCAGTTCTGGTTCCTCGGAGTCCGAGACGTCGGAAATATTTTTGGCATCTCTAGAGTTGGAACTGCTCTCGTTGGTCTCGTTTTCTGAGTCGCTGTCTTGTTTCTTGACGCAGGTATTGCTGTATACTTCTTTTTTGTTCCAGTGGGCCTCTTTCATTTGGAGGGCAAAGTTGGGTAGTTTGGCGCCGCGGGTCTTCATCTCCATCTTGGGATAGTGGTGCTTGGCCCGCCTGGCGCGGCGCGCGCCGCATTCGGGCGAGCCGGGCCGCGAGCCAGGCCGTGAGCCGGGCCGTGAGCCGGGCCGCGAGCTGGGCCGCGTGCCGGGTTCCGAGGGCGGCGTGGATCCCGCGCTGTGCGAACTCTCCACAGACTCCACGTCCTTGTTGCTCTCGCTCTCCTGCGGCTGCAGCTCCTTTTCTTTCTTCTCTGGAGCAGCTTTTTTCTTTTTCCTTCGACCATTAACGCTGCCTTTTGGTCTTCCGCGGCGTTCGGTGTTGTTATCTGGAATTTGTAATATTTTATTAAACTTTGTGCACAATAAAGAACAGTTACAAAAGCGGACTAAATGTCTTAGGCATTTTGTACCAGTCAACCAACGACACACACAACTTTTTCAACTTTTTGCATCGCTATATCTCCGAAATGGTGATTCTTCGGAAAAAAGTGTAAAAACAATTTTTGTAGATAATTGCATGATGAATAATTTGGTCTCACCTATTTTTATGATAAAACTTACCGTTTAGCTGAAGAATGCGAAAATCGATTTTTGCAACATTGGACCTTGAATTTTTTTTTTGCACACGTCGGATTGATGGGGACTTTACAATATTTGTAAGGGTGTGCCTAACATTTATACCAATTTTCAGCTTTATGCGAATTAATGTAACCTTACCCCTACTTTTGAAGCTAACTTGACCGGACTATTACGTTATTTTAATTTTCGGTTTTACGGTCGTTCGATATTTAAAGGGGTTTAAAGATTTTTGTATGGAGGGTGGCCCTAAGGTCGGCCGCCATTTTAATTTTTTTTTCAGAATCGCGGTGCACAACAAAAGTTATATATTTAGATAGAGGACACAAACAAAAAATGTTATATAACATTATATCCTAAAGCGTCAGGTTTCGGAGTTATTCACCGAAATATAAGTCGAAAACAACAAGGATTTTTTTGTTTTTTTCCCTCCGGGTAAGCATATTGAACTATTGAGGTAATAGAAACGTTATGAAACCTTTATGGAGAAGAAATAAATGAAGAATAGACATTATTTAAATAAATAATTAAACACGGCAATTTATAGTTCGTTTTTTAATCCCAGAGACTAATCTGACATTTAAGTCTTTTGTGTTTTCGTTTTTTTTTAGTATAAAAGTTTGACATTACACTTGTCAGATTAGTCGCTGGGATTAGAACACGAACTATAAATTGCCGTGTTTAATTATTTATTTAAAAAATGTCTATTCTTCATTTATTTCTTCTCCGTAAAGGTTTCATAACGTTTCTATTACCTCAAAAGTTCAATATGCTTACCGGGAGGGAAAAAAAAACAAAAAAATCTTTGTTGTTTTCGACTTATATTTCGGTGAATAACTCCGAAACCTGACGCTTTAGGATATTATGTTATAGTACATTTTTTGTTTGTATAAGTGTCCTCTATCTAAATATATAACTTTTTGTTGTGCACCGCGATTCTGAAAAAAAAAACAAAGTGGCGGCTGATTTTAGGGCCAAAACCTTCAAACCCCTTTTCGATGTTTTGAATATTGACATTTCAACCGTAGATACACACATCAAAAGTGTCTAGGGATCAAGCATTTTTATGCGGATTTCTTGAGATTGAGATGTGGCTTTGTAATAAATTTATGATTTTATAAATTTATATGGATCCTTTTTGGTGCATTTCATAATTTGAATCAGGAACTATGAATCAAATTCGAGTAAAAGATGAAAATCAGCTGTCAATATTTTCCCTATAAAAACATACAACGCATTGAAGACATTATTAGTGCTACTGTTTCCCTACTACTGATTAAAACCAACGTTATTATGGAGCGGCGACGTCATTTAAGCAGGGAAGAAATGCTCAGAGCCGTGGGAATGATAGAAGCTGGTTCCCGGCAACGTACTGTGGCTTTAGCTCTGAATACAAGTCAGAGTGTTATCAGTCGACTTTGGACACGTTACCGAAGCACTGGTACCGTGGCTGAGCGCCATGGAGGACGGTATCGCTGCACCACATGGAGACAAGACCGATATATTCAAATCTTAACTCGAAGAGCTCCAACAATAACCGCCATGATGTTAGCCGTGAGGCTTCATCACTCTTCAGGGAACTTAATTAGCGACCAAACAGTCAGAAACCGCTTGCATGAAGTGAACCTTCATTCCCGAAGACCGCTACGGGTACCACCTATAGCAATGCACAATCGTAGGATTCGATATCAATGGGCTCTTGAACACAGAAATTGGGCAGAAGAACAATGGCGTTTCGTGTGCTTTTCTGATGAGTCTCGTTTTAGTATGAGACCGGATACAAGACGTATACGACACTGGATAACCCCTGGACGCCAACAGCGATTAAAATCCTGCCAGGAAGTCCATCCTTATAGTGGTGGAACCATCATGGTATGGGCGGGTATTTGGATCGGCGGAAGAACTGAGTTGATTTGGATCAGAGGCAACCTCAACGCTCAAATTTATGCTGAGACGATTGTATCAGACGTCATCGTTCCTCTACAAGTGCAAATCGGTCCCTTATTTCAGTTAATGCATGATAATGCACGACCGCACACCGCAAGAGTTGTAAGACAGACTCTCGCCGCAGCTAACATCAATGTCCTGCCCTGGCCTGCTCAGTCGCCAGACTTGAACCCGATTGAGCATGCATGGGATATGCTACAGAGAAGAGCTCTGCCGAATATGGAGGGTATCCAGTCGCAAGAAGACCTTTTTTTGTTGTTGCAACGAACATGGGCGGCCATTCCACAGCGTGATTTGGATGAACTCATTTTGAGTATGCCAAACCGATGTTCTTGTGTTGTTAGTGTTCGCGGTAGAAACACGGATTATTAATTGTTTAAGTTACCCAATAAAATTTTAAAGAAAACTGTTATTTCAGTCTTTTTTTCGAACTTTTGTGTTAGTGGTTCAAATGTCAAAAATCCCTTTATTAGGAAAATGGCAAATTTCTTTATTAATGCAAAGGTGACTTGGTTTATCGTTACTGTGACAAACGAAAACACTTTATTTGATGAATCCTTAAAGAAAATTTTAATTAATATCAATCAGGAGAAAAGTTATTGCAAAAATATATGTTGATCCCTAGACACTTTTGATGTGTGTATATTAATTTTCGAAATTCAAATATGTACCCCTAAAGTTATGTGCTAAATTCATGATAACACTGCGCGTCAATTTCTATAATTTATATAGACAATTATAGAATAGAATACTATTTATTACGTACACAATATAAATTACAGATATAAATGTAGAAATTTTACAAAGTGCCACAATAGGCGGTCTTTTGCTAAGAGCGATCTTTTTATCTTGACGCGTGTATCATGTTAGAGCCATACTTACGGAAGGTAGACTTATCGACGTGTTGGCAGTCGTTGGGGCACGTGACGGTCTCTTCGGGCCCGAACAGACACGGGCACGCCTGCAGCTTCACGCACACCTCGCGGCAGAACGAAGACACCTGTCCCGCAGACCGCGCTATCGGCACGTACGCGTGGTATGTGCTTGACTTAAGTCTGGAATTTAGAGTAAATACAATAAGATTGTGTTTTAATCAATCAATTTGATGTTTTAGGTATTTTTTTTAAACAAAAATGTAGTCACAGATAAAATATTATTTCGTCACCCTAATGGCTATTTATTGCACGACAGAATCTGCTTTACCGACTCAGCGTTATATTTTCTGTCGTAATTTTAATACCGCAGAATGAAATTCAGCCATTTTCTTTACATGTCACACCAAATTTAAAAAACGTTTGGGGTCGGGGTACCTCCGGCAGGTACGAAATTCAAAATGAAAATCCAAGAGCCATCTTGGATTTCCATTTTGACCTCACTATTGGCTTCAGCACCCTCGAAAACCATAAAAACTATCTCTCTCTCACACTCTTTTTCTCTTTCTATTATACAGGGTGTTACGGAAAGGGTATATCAATACAAACGGGTTGAAGAGTGTATCTGGTCTAGAATCTCTGTACAAAATTTCAGCTCAAAAGCATTAATTTTGAAAATGCTTAATATCTTTTTTATTTCGACATCACGGCGCTGCACTGGCGCGCGGCGGCGTGATGTGCGTGTACTAGGCGCACAGACACACTACAGATAATGGATAATGACCCTCGTAGTGCGGTGACACGTTTGTTATGATTTCAATTTAATAAACTATCGAAATAAAAAAATATTAAGCATTTTCAAAGTTACTGCTTTTGAGCTGAAATTTTGTACAGAGATTCTAGACCAGATACACTCTTCAACCTGTTTGTATTGATATACCCTTTCCGTAACACCCTGTATAAGGTGTAAAAAAATTAACCTTAAAAACTTTAAGAGGTGCTTTAGACCATCGAACTGAACAACTTTCACTATGTGACCAACTCCGAAATCACGAAAAAAAAAATCAGCTGTTTCATACAAAAGTTCAATACCTACTCGACCAAAATGTATAAAACAGCTCATTTTTTTTTCGTGATTTCAGAGTTGGTCCCATAGAGAAAGTTGTTCAGTTCGATGGTCTAAAGCACCTCTTAAAGTTTTTAAGGTTAATTTTTTTACACCTTATTAATAAAAACTCGCATAACTCTTTTTCGTTACGTGACGATTTCTCCAGTTTTACTCCTATCGCAAGCTCCGTAAAAGAACTTCGTCCAAAAAATGTGACACTGACAGACTGATATAAAATGGCCAGGCCATTAAAAAAGTTATAGATTGATGTCAACTTGACATTGGTCAAAGTGCATGCTATTTTGATCTTTGTTAACAAGTAATAAGTTTGTATAAGTAGTGTTTTTCAAAGCAATAGTCTGCTCAGTGTCGTAGCTTCAAAAGGTATGTACCCTGACTAAATAAAATAATTAATTTTGAATAGAAGACTAAGGGCAGATTTTTCCAATGCCAGATAACTCTATCGGAGAAATAATTTTGAATTTTTGACAGTTCTTCCATATAAAAACTGTCAGATGTCAATTTTATTCCACTAATAAAAATTATCGGTTGATTGAAAAATTAGCCCTAAAAGACAATATTAAAGACTACTATGAACAAAAATCTCTCTGCCGTATCGTACTTACTTTGCCCTCAACATCTCGAGCCTCATGCCGTCTTCCGGGGGGCCCTCAGTCTCCCAATCCTTGAGCAACTTAGCAGGCTTGTACGACGCCGAGATTATCTTATTTAGCACCTCCTTTAGCACCAGCGACAACGGCCCCGGACCCACGTGCTTTGGCAACTGAGACAATTTGTTCCTACTTATCGATGGCCCCGCGTAACATTTGTAGTTAAAGAATATCCTATCGCACCATTCGTCTGAACTCTTCACATCTTCTTTGGCCGCCTTCTCTTCAACCGGCTTCGGTTGCTCCTTCTCAATCGTAGTATCGGGAATGTGTAAAGCGTAATCATTGCTATCGCACCAACCAACAGGGAACAGCAAGTCACTGTCTTGCGCATACCAGTACTTCTCTCCTATAGGCAGCAGCTCCACACAGACCATGTGTTCCACAATACAATCTACATTCGCTACGTGTATTTCTTCATGATTTTGCGGATTAACAGCCTCTAATTTCATATTGACTTCGACGCCTTTCAGCGGTATTTTGTTCCCGAAACAGTAATCAGGGGCTGGTACTGATGACGTCATTGTCAGATACTCGTCCCAATCGAAAGCTCCTTCTTTCCAGATTTTGGGAGTTTTGAAAGCTAGGCCCTTTTTCTGTGCCCATCCTATGGGGTATATGTATGGGTGCATGGAGTCGCAGAGCCATGCCATCTTGGAGTCCTCGTAGTCTTCCGCGTGGTCGTCAATGACTACAAGGAAGTGTAGATTGTTGAAGACTTTGGTGACGGTCGCCGGGCGGACGGTCCGCATGTCTTGTGGACATAAAGCTTCTACCTTCATGCCGCTTACGAAGTTGTGCGATTCCAGGTTTTGGTTTGGCTGTAGAAGAGAGAGATACGATTATAAATAGCGGTCTTCTGCAAGCTTGAAGTGGGCAAAAATATATTTATGGGCTAACTCTAAACAAAATTGCATGCTTAAAGCGTATTAATGGCCGACTACATTGTGTATATCGTGATGTTTATATCTTTATATACAGGGTGTCCCAAAACTCAACGTCAAGCCGAAACGGGGTGACAGGATTGATCATAACCATCACGAGAAAAATCTGAAAAAAAATCTATCCCATGCAGTTTAAAAATTATGAGCATTTTAAGAAAAACCTAGAAATTTGATCAAACTGTACCATTTTTCGGTTATTGTGGTTATTCTTTTTTATTTTTGTTCATTTAAACTTTGGAAACGTAATCCTAAATAACATTTCTAGAATCCCAATAAAAAATAATGACACAATTGCCTCAAGTTTCCGAGAATTGAGACTATTTGTTAAACTACGAATTTAAAATTTTCAAGATTCGTCGACTTTGACAGGCCCTCCTATAAAAAAAATGTACTAGAGTGCCTTGGCAAGTGGCATTAAAAGTTGGCGCATTTAATCAGAATTCTAAAATGGTACAATACTTGTTAGTTCCATACAATAGAAAAGAGTAAAAAAATTAAAACCTCAAGTAACCCGATTTTTGCTATCCCATTTTACTCAGTTAAAATGTTTTTAATTCACACAAGCTCTAGGTAGGTTCTTAATTTTAAGACAAAATGATGAGAGAGATGGATAATGGGTATGTTCGCCATGAGTGAGCGAGACAGATAGTGACGCCACTTTTACCAAAGTGAAAAAAAGTTAGTAAAATTAGTAAAATAATTAGGTTTGTTGGAATAAAAGTCTGATGATAGAGAAATAACGTTTTTTATTACAATAAATGTTCAAATTGTTTACCATCAGCCTCAATACAAGCCCTACATCTTCTTAAAAAAGATCTACTTATTAGTCGGGCATATCTTCGAGAGTTGATCGCCTCAGCTGCTTGAGAAATGCGTTCACGCAGGTCGGCTACGTTCTCAATGGGCTTTGAGTAAACTTTTTCTTTGAGAACTCCCCAATAGAAAAAATCCAGGGGATTTAAATCTGGTGAACGGGCGGGCCACGAGATAGTGCCCGAACGTCCAATCCACCTTCCCGGATATTCCTGGTCAAGGAAATCTCTTACTTGCACTGCGAAATGCGCTGGGCAGCCATCTTGTTGAAACCACATGTCGCGAAGATCTGCTAGTGGTACGTCCTCTAACAGGGTTGGTAAATCTTCTCTTAAAAAATGTAGGTAATTAGTTCCATTCAAGTTCTCAGGCAGTTCAATAGGCCCAATAATTTTACCGTTTAAAATTCCGGTCCACAGGTTTACTTTAAAACGATACTGGGATCTATCTTCTCGCATTAAATGTGGATTCTCCACATGCCACTCGTGATAATTGTGCAAGTTCATGTAACCATCTTTTTTCAATGTCGATTCATCTGACCAGAGAATTTTTTGGATGAATTGGGGATTCTCATTATGCCTCTGTAGCATTGTTCTACAAAAAGAAATCCTTTCCTGATAATCTCGAGGTAGAAGACTTTGAACTCGTTGTACGTGAAACGGATGCATTTCGGCTCTTTGTAAAATACGATGAGCAGTGCTTTTCGGTATTCCCGTTCTTTCTTCAATTCCACGTACGGAAATACTTCGGTCACGTGCGACCTCTTGCAATACTTCTTCCTGGAAAGGAAACACAGGTCTACCTCCAGCCTGTATTTGATTCGGGAAATGGCCGCCCTCTGTGAGTGAACGGTGCACATTAACAAACACGCGGTGATCCGGGTAGCGCTCTAAATTTGGATATCTTTCACGATAAAGTCTAGCGGCAGCACTTGCGTTGCATCTGCATTCCCCATAAATGAGGTGCATGTTCGCATATTCTTGTGAAGTGTAGCGCGTAGGCATGGTAGATAAAAAGGATGCCAACACAAAAGTCCAGAGAGAAGCCAAAGTTGCCGGTATGTTATCAACAAGTCCAATTCACAAAGATTCAAGTCCAAAAAGAGAAGCCAAAGTTGTCAGTACTAAATCAACACAAGCGAATACGAACGTGCGCAGTAGACGAATGAGCGAAACGTACTAACTGGTTGGTGTCGGACTGGTAGCGTAGCCATTTGCTTGGCTGAAACTAGTGCGAATGAAACAGATAGATGCCATAGCATCTATCTGTTTCATTCGCACTCGTTTAAACGACGCATCTCCGTCTCAATGCGTGGCGTCACTATCTGTCTCGCTCACTCATGGCAAACATACCCATTATCCATCTCTCTCATCATTTTGCCTTAAAATTAAGAACCTACCTAGAGCTTGTGCGAATTAAAAACATTTTAACTGAGTAAAATCTGATAGCAAAAATCGGGTTACTTGAGGTTTTAATTTTTTTACTCTTTTCTATTGTATGGAACTAACAAGTATTGTACCATTTTAGAATTCTGATTAAATGCGCCAACTTTTAATGCTACTTGCCAAGGCACTCTAGTACATTTTTTTTATAGGAGGGCCTGTCAAAGTCGACGAATCTTGAAAATTTTAAATTCGTAGTTTAACAAATAGTCTCAATTCTCGGGAACTTAAGGCAATTGTGTCATTATTTTTTATTGGGATTCTAGAAATGTTATTTAGGATTACGTTTCTAAAGTTCAAATGAACAAAAATAAAAAATAATAACCACAATAACCGAAAAATGGTACAGTTTGATCAAATTTCTAGGTTTTTCTTAAAATGCCCATAATTTTCAAACTGCATGGGATAGATTTTTTTTCAGATTTTTCTCGTGATGGTTATGATCAATCCTGTCACCCCGTTTCGGCTTGACGTTGAGTTTTGGGACACCCTGTATAGGGTCAAATTAGATCAGCTAGCGAAACTCTGCAGATGATCATGTTTAGATATCGATACCCATCACTCGTCTGCGGAGTCATTTTGTATTTTTGAAGTGAAAACTTCTTTAGCGGCGTTGAACACTTTTTGTAATGGGTAAAAAATGTTAAACTCGCGTCAGGGCATCGCGTCAGGACACGTGACCGTCAGGAGAGATTCCCCCCCCCCCATCTCTTTCCACGGCGGCGCCAACCGAAGTGAACCAAGTGAGACACGATAATGGATGGATGGTGATGGTGATGGCGATGGCGATGGTGATGGCGATGGTTTTGGCGATGGTGATGGTGATGGCGATGGTGATGTGATGTGATGTGATGGTGATGGTGGACGCGGGCGAGGACGCGGACGTGGATGGACAGCTGATGGCTCGACCGTCTGTGTAGTAGCCACACTGCTGTGTATTCGTAAAATTCGTGTAAGTATATAAAGTGTTTCCAAAAATGGAAATTGAACAAAGTGCATCGATTAATGAAAAAAGTGACGCAGAAATAGTGAAAAAAACTTAGTTATATTAATTCAATTAATAATTGAGGTATTTCAACGTTAATATTCAAGTTTTCACTTCTGCCGGCACTCCCAGAGTGCAACCCGTCTTTTTTTTTTGACATACCCAGTGTCACTCTCACAGTAAATACGAATCTAACCACACCTCGGACACTCCATACAACGCTCGCAAAATAATTACCTACTACCACTACATTGACAAATGACGTTTGTATACGTGTAAATGTGTGCGTGAAATCTAGTAGGGCTGGCTGGCAGCATGGTATAACAATACATGGTATTCTCTTCCCGTGACAGCTGGGTCACGTGATTGGCCCGGTAATACGTCATCAGTTGCGAAGCGGTTCTCAAACTTTTTTAGTGGGGAAAAGATAAAAATAATACCCGGCCCTTGAGTAGTTTACAGAAATTAATTGGAAACAAGCTGATGATGGTTTCTATTTGAACTATACTATATATTTTAGTCATCTAAAATATATAGTATAGTTCAAATTCGGTTCAAAGGGCTCATGCCCTTTTGGGCTTTTGAGGCCTTTTGGCCAGAGCCGTTAAACCTTATTATTTTGAAAAAAGAAACTATCTAGCAAGCTACGTCAACATCACTTGAAAAAAAATACATCTGACTTGGCTGTATGAGCCAAGATCTCTTTGCCTGTCCTTAATCAGGACTAAAACAAACAAAAAATCACTACAAAACAAATGTAAAAAAGTCTGAAATGAAATAATATGACTGTATGCTGACCTATTGTATAGGTTTTCCGTACAATTAGAAGTCATCTTATAGCGGTTATGTATAGCTTGATGTCAGTGGACTTAAACCCAAAGACCTATCACCCTGTTCAGCAAGCCGATCCCTTGGGAAAAGCAAGCTAAATACCTAGGAGTAATACTCGACAGGCACCTTTCCTTCGCAGAGCACATAAAGACGGTCCGCTCGCGCGCCGCTTTCGCTCTCGGCAGACTCCACTCCGTTCTCAGTGCACGCAGCAAATTGTCACTAAGATGCAAACTGAGCATCTACACAGCGTGCGTTCGACCTATAATGACCTACGCCTGTGTAGTCTTCGCTCACGCGAAACCCCACCACATCCACAGGATGCAGACCCTCCAAAACCGCTTCCTCCGTAAGGCTACGGGATCCCCTTGGTTCGTTCGTAATGAGATCCTCCATATACGAAAAAAAAAATAGAGGCGGATTTACCAATAGGCTGAGTAGGCTGGAGCCTAGGGCGGCGGATTTTAGGGGCGGCAAATTTGGGGCTAACATTTTTTTCAAATGTCTTACTGAAATTAAAATGATTAATATTTATATACCAACTATGTTTTTTTGGAAAGAATAAACAAAGCGAATGCTCAAATTCAGGCTTCTACCGTAGATTTTATCACAGTTGCCGATCTTTACAGGTTCAAGTTCAGGTCGTTCTTTACAAGTTTTTTGTAGCTGATGAACGAGAACATTTTAATCATTTTGAAGAAAAGGCGAAGCAGTATACAAAAGACATGGGATATTATTGTAGAGGTCGATAGGGGCGGCAAAATTTGAATAGCCTACTGGCGGCAAATGTGTAAATCCGCCTCTGCTTTATGTGTAGCCGTGAGTACATACCTGTTCTTATTGTTGTTTTTGGTCTACAATATTGAAGCCACGCATTTGCTATTATCTCTTCTTTGGGAAAAGAAAAAAACCTTATTACACCGCCTTTTTTACTTGTGTTTTTACAGTTTAGTATGGAACAATTAACCATTTTTTTTCTTGCGTATCTGTCAAAGGTTACACTGGTTTCCTTTTCACAGTAAACAATGTTTGGGAACCACAGTATTTTGCTTACCGAGCGAAACAACGCTATAGGTATGAGCGACACGTCGATAGCGATGAAATGGTGAGCTGACAGTATGACACTTGTCAATTCGATGTGTGGCCACTGTGTGTAATTGAATTACCTTAGCAAAATGCATTTTTTAACTTAACAAAGCAATTATGAACTAATAATTCAATAGTTTAATCAATTTAAAACTAAATAGATGAATCACACGAGTTACTAAATAGTTAAGCTAGTTAGTAATTTATTTTATTTTTATTAAATAAATGAAAAAGTCCCTAAATTTACTGAAAAGGACAATCAATGGCAACACTTATCGTGACGTAGACGAAGGCCATCGTGGGAAGAGAATACCAGGCGAAGTATATAATTGTACCATGGCTGGCAGTACTCGGCAGTAGTGCGTAGGCGGCGGCGCTGCCCGAACGTATGCAACAACGCCGCGCGCCGCGACATTACTCACAGAAATCTAATTAATGTAAGTACTACTTTTCAAGTCGAAGAACGAATAGAACGTGAAAGAAAGAGACATAACTAAGACAATAAAGAGAGAGAGCAATAATTTAATCGTTGGTATGTTAATATTACGGAAGTTTTAATTGTTCTAAAACGAAGAAAACTTGGAAAATAAATGAATAATAGAGAAAATTATGAAAATAAATTATCATAACACTGTCTTAACTTGTTTGTCTGTAATATACTAGCTTTTATTTTTTATGGGTTTAAAGGATATTTGAGTTGCTGTTCCTTACCTTCTTTCATGTTTCGGGAACCGAAAGAAACTCCTGTCTTTATCGTTCCTCGATGAAGATAAGCATCCAAATAATGCACAATATACAACCATCGTGATTAACACAAAATATAAAACTTTAAAAAAATAATGTATTCGTGTCAGCACTAGGTAGGTACAGCGCTGCGGTTCTTGTGTTTGCGAGCGCCCTTGTCAAAGAGTCGGCGACGGTAACCTCGAAGTGCGGGGTGAGGTGTGGTAACTGATGTTAGTGCGGGGAAGGGAGTGGCCTTTCTGTACGTAGTACTTTAAGTATTCTGTGATCTAACGACACCTCTCAAGCTAGAATTCATCGAGCCGTTCAGGCCGCAGAGCGTGCCAAACAATTATACATACATACTCTCGAAAAACATAACCCTCCTTCTGGCGCAGTCGGGTAATACCACACGACGTTTTCAAAAAAAAAAAACAAACAAGTAACCCAGACTATACCGGTTGAAATTGAAAACATGCGACAAAACGAAATGGGAGATTATACTCATTATTATGAACAACTTTTACTATGGGACCAAAACTGAAATCGCGAAAAAAAAATCAGCTGTTCCCTACATTTTGACGAGTTATGCGAACATAAAATGTAGGGAACAGATGATTTTTTTTTTCGCGATTTCAGGTTTGGTCCCATGGCATAAAAGTTGTTCATAATGATGAGTACAATCTCCCACTTCGATTTGTCGCATGTTTTCAATTTCACCCTGTAGAGAACGATAGAGCAGATGGAAACGCTTCTTTTTCCAAAAAAACCCATTTAATTTTGTCTTTAGTAAAATAACAGTGTTTTGATTGGGTGTTCTTATTTCTACCTTCAACAATTATTTCTGCTTGGACAGTAGCCTTTTCCTATGTTGGGGACGGCATCCAGTCTAACCGGATGCAGCTACCTAGCACAAGCTGCTAATCAAACATGAAAAAGTAACCAGATACCTACTTATATTTAAATAAAATTGGTATCTTTTCTAATAGTATAAACTTACTTGGAACAGGTCTGCGGGAGTAGGTTCCGAGATAGCCTCCTCGGCGCTCTGCCGCAGTTGTGTGCTCAACTTGTTCTTGCAAGAGAACTTGTTCACTTTGCCGGGGTACTTGAACTGCCACGGAGAACCCTGCGTAGATATAATCACTCAACATTAGATTTACCATCATCATCATCAACTGCAGCCCGACTGACCACGACCCAGTAAGAGCGGTTTCGCACTACATCCGATCCGAATCCGAATTTAAAGATCCGACTTCAATCCGAATTGGGAATGTTCTAAATTCGGACGGATAGAGTTCGGATGTAGTGCGCAACCCCTCATACAAATAGGACTATGGTCACTTCGGACCGGCATTTCTCGGATTCGGATCGGATGTAGGTATTGCAGAACCGCTCTAACTGTGGAGTTTCTTGCCCATTCTTCTCCATACGAAACTACCTTTTGGAAGAGGCGAATAGAAACAATTCTATTTTATTTAATGTAAATGTTGACGTGCAAAAGTGCCTTTTATGTGGCAGTTTGAAATAAATGCCTTGTCTTTAACTTCGGTCCTGCTGAGAACTCGCTAGTTTACCAAAGTCTACGCTGTAGCTCCAATCACATATAGGTTCAAGCCGCTAAGGTAGGTAATAATTTAGACACAGGTTTTTGAGAAACCTCGGGTCATTATTATGCATTTCCAAGCACAAAATTAACAATATAAATATTACCGATCGTACTGCTTACCCTAGAACCAATTATTAACACATTACCGGTTAAAGACTCTGCTATTAGTATCGAGGTCAATCAAACCGATCAGTTCAAGTGACGACAATTACGGTTTCTCATTGGCCGACCTACATACTTACGTAGTACTGAATATTGATAAATAATGTAACAATGGAGCTCTGATTGGAGCTAAAATTACTTCGAATCTAGGCTAGACGGAGCGACCCGACGGGGATGGCGTTGAAAGTTGATAGCGCTTTTAATTTTATATGAAGCACATCCTTTAGAATTTAAGTACAGTCTGTTATAGCAATTAGCTGACCCCCCTAAAAATTACTCGATTTTGCACCCTCCTCTCATAACATTAAAGGTTATTCAATATGTATGAGTTAATCGGACTAACACTACTCGATGAACAGAAACAATAAATAATTTTGAAACGCAAATTTGAGCTTTAAGATGTTGGTGTTAGGTCATTTACTATGTATGGGTATTTGTTACGCAATTTTCATTTTTAATCAGCAAGACTTAAAGGTTAGGTTAATGTTGTGATAATTTGTGTCATTGCTACTAATACCTTATTTCATCTATCTTACTCAAGTTAATCTGGTGTCGTGGTTCATGCGTAAGGCTGAGACGTGCAAGATGCGAGTTCAAATCTAGTCTCATGTTTAATTTTGTTTTCAATATATAAATTGTTCGTAAGTATTTCTTGCATTATTGTAAAGAACAAGCATATCAATTAAGTTGATAAACGATAAACGTTTCACCTTTTTCAATAAGTGGGTAGTTCGACGTCAATATGAGTATTCAACAAAAACTGCTATTGAAATGATTTTAGGAATATGGGGTAGAAGAATAAATTGAACAAGACATTCTATGCACAAATAGCAGTGAATACGCACGAACATTTTTATATTGCCTTACTAAGTTGCGAAAATCCACGCCTTTTTATTAATTATTATTATCGGTTTTGATAGTTTAATCGTCATGTCTCAGTTGAGTGATTATTTAAAATACAAAATATTGTATTTGCATAAGGAGAATGTTGGTATTAAAGCGATTGCTAGGAAACTTAATATAGCGGTAAGTGTATTCTTTTTTATACTTCCTTAATTCGTTAGTTGACTTAAAAACGTGAGTATAGAATAATAGAAAATTAACTGTTTCATTATGAGATCATTTATAGGTCTAATGTGGTTTATCTAAAGGTATTTTTGCAAACTTATTCGAAAAATTATGATTACCGGGTTATTAAAATTATGCTTATTGTGTTGTTTCAGAGAAATACAGTCAGACTGTGGCTAAGACGTTTTGAAGAGACAGGGAATATTCAAAAGGATCGTCCTGAACCAAAACCTGCAATGTTACTCCTGTGTCAAAACATCATCAAGCAATTGTTAGAAGGCATACTGAACACCCATTTTTGCCTACTCAATGCAGTATAATGTTTCTGTTCAGACGGTCAGAAAACATTTGCATGTTGCTGGACTGAAACAATACAAGCCAGCACGTAAAATTTAACTGACTGCTGCACATCGCCAAGCAAGGGTCCGCTTTGCCCAAGAATATCTCAATTTTAATTGGGAATATTATGTTGTCATATTTACCGACGAGAAGTTTTTGTCAAAACCTTATTTATAACTAAACATAACTACATACTTACAAAACAAATTGATATATAGTATACCTAGTAGGTAAAACATCAACGTATAATGCTATTTTATTTAGTTCAACGATATTTAATGTGGTGATGTTATTGTTATGAAATAGAAATACATACCTATATATTTCTAAATATTATAACATGTTGATTCACTACATTAAACTCTGTGAAGTATGTAACAACGTTATTAGTAACTGTTATATCATTTACGTTATTCTTATAATATTTTTTTTTATAAAATAAAATCGTTTTTACCATCATTATCGTTTTTTTTATTTTCGTTCAGCTTTTTTTTTGTTGCTAAAGTTATAATTTATTATTTATAACTTAAAAAAAAAATATTATAAAACAAAATGCGCAGCAGAAAACATGTTGGTTTCGAACTCGCAACCACGCTCTTGTCAGCTCACTGCAGCTACCACTAGACCACACGAACATGGTGATTGTCGTTGAAATTAGCAATAATATATTACAAGCTAGAACAATATTCAAGATCATACCTACCTTAACACTGCGTGTTAAATATCAAATTCGAATAACTGTTTTATTAATCGTAGACGTTGAACTGTTCTAGTTCGATAAGCTTACTGTTAACAAGCAGAAGGTTCAAATTCGTTTAATTTTTAAGGGGTCAGCTAATTGCTATAACAGACTGTACATGGTTCGTTCTTACTGCAGTAATGGGATGGATCGGTCCTAAACAAGGTGTAACAGAATAAACGCAAGTCCTGAAATAGTTTGTTCATAATTGACTACTGAATCGATTTCAGTAACTTTTGATATAGGAACTTTTTCCAAAAATTATGTATTTAGCCATAGGTATACTGTACTGACCACCGATTGAGCCAAAGAAAATTAAATCTTATTTCAAGGCAATAAGACGAAATTTTAAATGCATAAAGTAATGCTGGATTCCTGGATTCAACACGATTTTCTTTATAATAATATTAAGCTTTAAAAAAAAGTTATGATCATTGTATTATGCTTTTAACTTAATACTCTAATATACACTTGGGAGCAAATAAATCGAGCCACTTGCTTTTTTTTGCACGTATAATGGTTATTATTTTTAGTATTATGAAACGTATCAATTCGAAATATATATCGCCTAAGAGCTTATTTAATAACATTTACAATGAGGGTAAATCATTGAATAATAACCTTATTTAATGATACATTACTGGCTCTGAACGAAAAACGGTAATTTTGATAGAACATTGTAGGGTTAAAACAGTCCAGAAAATCAATCGAAATCCGGGCGCGGGGGGGTAATACAAGACATTAAGAATAAGTTTATACCATAATTTTGTTTTTAATTGTTTTTTTCTGGACTGACAATTTTCTATCAAAATTACCGTTTTTCTTTCAGAGCCAATAATTTATCATTAAATAAGGTTATCATTCAATAATTTACCCTCATTGTAAAGGTTATTAAATAATCTTTTAGGCAATATATGTTTCGAATTGATACGTTCCGTAATACCAAAAATAATAACCATTATACGTGAAAAAAGGAAGTGGCTCGATTTATTTGCTCCCAAGTGTACATTAGAAGTATCCTTAAATATCTAATACAAATGCGCTTTTTATTATTGTCTCATAAAGTCATAACTTGAAAAATGTATCGACCAGTGTGACTTCATATGTTCGAAAACTTTGTCTGCTCAACAACATAAATAACGCAATGAATGTTGCTGAACTGTCAAAATGAAAGCCATTGCTACTGACAATGCAATTAGACTGCAGATTTAGTTAATCAAAATTCCTACGTATGTACATCTATTTAGAATAAATTAAAAGTAAAAAAACTTTTTTAAAAACAAGCTTTTAGTTAAATGCGATAAAAAAAGAACTTTTACTATCAACTTATAACGTCATTCATTACACAATTTATATGATACAAAAGCTTGTCGCGAGATTTAAGTAAGTGCTCGTATTCACTTAGAAAATTTATAAAATTTAAATCTATAGATCAAGTTATTTAATTTACTTTATTTATTACTTGTTTATCTACACAGTTAGATAAATCTAGCGACAAGCTTTTATATCATATAAGTTGTGTAATGTAATGAGTTAATGACATTATAAGTTGATTGTAAAAGTTTTAAAGGAAAAGTTTATTTTATTTGTTTTAGGGCATTTAGATTGTTTTTATTAAAAAAGTTTTTTACTTTAATTTATTTTTTACTTTTTAGTATCGCTGGACACGTTTTTTTTTGTAGTTTAACTCGCATTTGTATTCTCAGCAAGTCCTTTCATTTTATACCCATATTGTAGGAAAACATAAAAAACTTAGTCCTCCATCTTTAGAAGTCCGCCATATTGGATTTTGAGTGACGTCACTTTATTTTTCGAGTTACTCTCAGCAAGCCCTTTCATTTGATACCCATATTGTAGGAGTGCATTAAAAATAACTGGTCCGTCATCTTGGGTGTTCCGCCATGTTGGATTTAGAATGACGTCACAGAGCTAACCATGCATTGTCATCCAAACTAAACGTGTAAGTATACAAAATTTCAACTCAAGCGGTTGAAGCTATCTGCTTCAAAATCGAGTTGCAAGACTCCATCCGAACAAACATAGTTACATACATACATACTCGTACATTGCAAGTTAAGTAAAAGCTTGTAATAAAATACAGTCTGGCACCAACCAACCCTATTTGAATAACGTATGACGGTGTTTTATTTTATTTATGTCTTTTGAGGTAAAAAGAAAGGACTCGTATTTGAAGAGAAGTACGTAAATTAATTAATTATCGAATGAATGACACTTGATTGGAGCCAAACTAAGTTCGTTACTTGCGGGTGTATGTCCCAGGGGCTCATAGAATATCATAGGGCAAAATGTAAAAGGTCGCGAAAGCCCGTTCACGGTTATTTCACCTCTGACAACAGCAACCGAATAGCAACCTTATAGCAACGAAAATAAAGATAATTGTGTTTTGACAGGCTTGACAATGGCAGCAACCCAATAGCAACCATATTACCACGACAATAAAGATCACCGATTTTCACAGCGATGCAGAATCAGAGGTAAAATAACCGTGAACGGACTTCAGTTGGAGTTTCATAAAAGGTCAAGAACAAGCCACATGTATAGACTATGGGACATAAGACTATTACCACATATTGCATAAAACCTTTTTACTAACCTCACAAGAAACACAAAAACGCCTTACACTTTAGTTAAATTACAAGTCTACCACCAATCGCCGCAGGAGACATCCTGGCGTCGGGACTTCGGGAGTCGAGAGCCGATTCCCGGCCACCGTAGGCGCGGGCCTGCGGACGGCAAGCAATGGGCAGCTCGCCGTCCGGTAAGGACCAAGCCCGGCTCGACGCGCGACAGCGCGTTGTTGTGTTCCACGCGCGCCTCAAAGAGATGTCGCCACTAATTGACAGGGTCCGCTAGTGCTGATGCCTGATAGGATCGCGGATTGTTCGAAAGAGTTACCGTGGCCCCTGGCATGAGCAACTGAAGGAACACGGGTGGGTTTTAGTTAGTAAAAGTCTGACACGCCCTTTCGCTCCGCCCAGAGCGGGAGAAGTTACCTGTTTGATAATTTGTCACCCAAAAAAAATTCTACTAATCTAACTTAGACCTCGTACACTGGAATAGGGGGTCTAGGTACTCTCTAAAGAAAGAAAGAAAGTAGTTTATCCGTCAAAACAAGTGACAAATCATTTTTTCGGACGGGCAAGAACACATCGGGATTAGGGACAACTGTCAAATAGCGTTGTTATTCATTCCCCAGCTTACGTATCATAAGGCGGATACAGACATTGCGAGGCATGCGAAGCGCACGGCATGCTTCGCAATGTGTGGGTGTTCATTTTCGAGGTGAGGCTACTCGTTACTCGAGGAAAACTAATATGGAGGCGTGTGTTCCGAGGCGTGTGCGGCGCATGCCTCGCAATGTCTGTATCCGCCTTTATCTACAGGAAAAAAAAATGACCAGTGCACAAACTGTGACCATGAATTCAGCATATTATGATTCTAGACCTCCTAGCGTAGAAATCTTTCGTCGGTTAAAAAAAAAAAAACTGCTGTTTCATAGAAAAGTCCAATATCTACGCGGTCAAAATGTACGGAACAACTTTTTTTATGGTCACCTACAGTATGCGCACTGGTTAATTTTTTCCTGTATAAACCATGAATTTACAAAACACCTAAGTATTTCAAGACAAGGACAAGTGGATAGTTGCACGAGTCAATTAAAAATGCAAGAGCTGCCATTATTGGACCAAAATACTTGTAATCAGACCAGACGCAGGCTGGCGGGGCGAACATCGAAGACTTTATTTTATTGATCGCTTTCTAAATATAAAACCCGTGAAGCAGGACCCTTTTATCACTATATTTTGTGCCTTTGAAAATGTACACGTAAAAACGTGAGATTATTTAAATTGACAATCGCCAAATTCATCTCACTGGCAGATTGTTTATCTATACCAAAGACATTAAAATTATCTTTGATCTATACCTAAGGGGCCGTCTCCACGAGCGAGAGAATCGCGGCGATACTATCGTCGTGTCACGTATTTCTGTACACTCTCTTAGAACGTGTCTCCACACGGCGATATCATCGCGGCGAAAATTTGATGGCACGGCGAGACTATCGCCGCGATTCTCTCGCTCGTGGAGACGGCCCCTAAGAATATCTATACTAATAATATAACTGAAGAGTTTGTTTCTCTGAAGGCGCTAATCTCTGAAACTGCCAATCGGATTTGGAAAAACACTTTTTGCATTAATTTGATAGCCCACCTATAGGCAATTTATTATTATATTAACACCACGCTAGGACTCTTAGGAGCCGAGCAAAAAGTAAGAAATAACTATATGGTGCGGGCAGGCGATGTGATGAGATGGTGTGGGTCGAAGAAATTTTACGCGGATGAAGTCGCGGGCAGAAGCTATTCAAAATATATGAGGATAGAGATGAACTAAGTATTGCATAAGATACAGTTCTAGGCCATGACTTCTAAACTATAACACAACACTGTCTTATCAACGTACGAGTACTAACCTGAAAACCTTGAGATTTTGTACATACAAAGAGTCCAAATAAAAATATAATCGTCTTCTAAATGATTATGGGGCACCACAGTACCAGGCAGTATGACGCATTACTACCATTTTAAATGTGAAAGTTTCGATGTTTGTTACGCAATCACGATTTAACGGCTGAACGGATTTGGATGAAAGGTACATACACTGCAGGTAGACTATAACCTGGATTAATATCAGCCGACCTTTTCTGTAACAATCTTACCGTGAAAAGTTAGGTTAAGTGAGCTAAGAGTGGGCTGTCAATAGTGTCAATCCCTAACATCAGGTGGAAAGATGGCTCACTTCATCTACGTTCTCACGGTAAATTTTTTACAGAATATACCGGCTGAACACGTTTTATCCAGTTTTATATGAAGAAGTTCATGGTAGAAACCGTGGACAACACCTGCACTCACTTAAAAAAAAACGGTCAAGTGCGAGTCGGACACATGCGCCGAGGGTTCCGTATTGTGAAACGTGAATGATAGTAGATGAAATGTTTTAAATTTTAATCGACGAGGCCTATAAAAAATGTTTGGGAATATGCAAACAGCGCTCTTTCATATGATACCCCACATGCCCACTTCGAATTTTTAACACCCTGTTGCAAAAAAAAAAAAATTATGTCTTTCTTTTTTTGCAAAATAGTTGGGCAAACGTCATCCAAACTATTCAAAGGAGATGGCAGTTTTTGGCATTGCTAGTTTTGGAAAGGTACAGAATACAAAGCTATTTTAAAAAAAAGCGCTTATTTTTATGTAATGATAGCCAGATTAACGTTATTATTGACAATTGGGATTAAATCTCGTTAAATATGAGTAAGTTGAGCAGCCGGAAACAAGGCTTTTTGGACTTGTTATACTATATGACAGTGTTGTCATGGCAAACAAACAAACATTTAGAAGATGACACACAAAACTTCACAAGTCACATTCGCAGTCTATCAAAAAGTACTCTGTGGCTCGCTCGCTACTATTTTGTGCTGGCGTGAATGTTTTGTGCGCCCAAAGTTTTACGTGGATTTTTACAACGACCTGGCTTGCTTTTGGATTTCAAAGACTCCTACCTTTCTGAACGACCGTTGCTAGACTTGGACCTCGACGTTTCGTTCTGCAAGAATTAAGTCTAGACATGGAAGAAAGATATACTTTGTTTATATTTTGATTGACAGCTCTCTAAGTGGCCGGGAAGCTATAAAACTATACTGTTGCAATTGCATTGTTGGACGAAGAACAGTAGGATACTGTGCCCATATCATGTCAATCATCTGGTACTTGGCATGGGCACGGCATCAAGATAGCCTGTCTCCCTCTGCACCTTTCTTAGCTAATAATTATATTGCTTAATTATATATGATGATGAGCATGAGTCAAATATTATGATTAAATACTGTTTTTTTATTGTACCTACAATAATCCTGTCATCCTTAGATAATTATCCTTAACAATATTATATGCTTAGATTCCGATAAGTGAGTCTCTAGTCTCCTGAGTTTTCTGTGATTACTGAGTTTAATTAAAACTGCCCGAGTACCCTTGAAACTGACACTTAGGAACTTACACTTGAAACTGTCATTAGGTCTATGATCAGTGGGTAAATCATTGAACTAAATAAACTTCAACAAGTAGTTATTTATCATTTTTGCAGTCATTACAAAGCATAATTAGCAATATGTTATGCATACAATAAACATTTATGCGTTAAAATAGTAATAGAGGTAAAATAACCTATTAAAGTACAAACATTAATGCACTTAACCTCACTTTTACAAAAACTAAGATTTCTCTTTAACCCCATTGTTATTATTTTTTATTTATTTATTTAACAAAAGCTCATAATATTCCCTATCAAACCATGCCACTTTTATTTCTGTGGAAACTAAAAAAGTTTAATGCCAGCGTTCTATGAACTTCTGCCATTCTCCTTTTCAAGTTGATAGCATTAGTACTTCTTGAGATATCCAGCTGTGACAGACGGACAGACAGACTGAGTCGCACCATAAGGGTTTCTTTTTACCATTTTGGTACGAAACCGTAAAAATGGCATATGTTTAATTAAATCTTAAATACCATCTTGGTTTCCTAATTTTCCCTTTTAGACCTCTGCTTCGGAGCTAAAATATTAATGCACACTAAATATAATGAACGCGCCTCCTTTTGAGAACCTTAAATAATGTGTTGGTGTCATAAGAATACTAAATACCAACAGGGATATAGCGCTCGCCATTCGCCAACCGCTGGTGGGGCACCGCTCGCTTAGCTCGCTCGGCCCGCGCGCGGTTGGTCACATTTCTAACCTAACCCATTTAGTAGGCGTGCCCTAACTTAAAAATCATTAGAGAAATAAATATTAATTGCAATAACATTGACTTACCTTATTGGTAACGAAGCCGAAGCTACTCAGTCGAGGGTTTGAGAAGAAAATCCAGAACTGAGTCAGGTCTTCATCAGCGCCGTCATATCGGACTAGAAGACGACCGCCGACGTTCTCACATACCTGTGGAAAGACGTTGCTGTAAGAACCTTGTATTTAAACAGCCTTCGCGAGTGATAATAGATGTACAGACGCTAGCACATCATTGATTGGGAAAAATTGACAGTTTCGGAATGTCAAAATGAAAGCTATTCCTACTGTTAGTGTGTTACGTAATTATTCCGAAGGTCATCATCACTTTTAAAGAAGGCTTAAAAGATTATAATTATATATTTTTTCTTGCTTTGCTTGAGTTATCCGAGTACTAAAGCCCGGTTCTCCGGAAAGCGAGTTTATTGTCCTGGAGTCATTAAAAAGCCCAGAAACAAAAGTGGCAACGGCCGCGACTTACGAGTTGTAGGTCGTGGGTTCAAACCCAAGCAGGCACTTTGAGTAAATTATATCATCACTACTACTCTGAAAACGGTGAAGGAAACCATCGTGAAGAAACCGGCATGTCCTAGAACCAAAAATTCGAAGACATGTGACATCCAGCAACCCGCACTGGGCCCGCGTGGTGGGTTGAGGCCTCACAGAAAGGAGATCTGTGTCCCAGCAGTGGGAACATTATAGGCTAATAGGCTCCTTCCCCTTTATAATCCATCCAAAGGTTGTCTTTAAAAGATCGCTCTTAGCGAAAAGACCGCCCATTGTGTCCAGCTTTTCCTTTCTATATTATGTCTGTAATTTATATGGTGTACATAATAAAGAGTATTTTCTATTCTATTCTGATTATGCTTTTATTTAAAATGTTAAAATCAAGAATATTTTACACTGGTTAAATATATTTTTTAATCTGAAGGCTGCTGTACCTACAAACTAGAGTGCGTTTCAACAAATAGTTCCTATGTTATAATGTTGGCTCCCCTTTCCTCCGCTAGGAGTATATGTGTTTTGTGCCCATGTCTGTCAAGATAGTAGATATGGGAAGACGATTCTGCGGTTTTTTTAAGATTTATGAGGTGTCCGTGTTAAAGCCATGATCGACGGGCGAGTAAAACCGCCGTTTTATGGCTCGTCGGTAAAGCTCGCCGGTGGATCATTGCAATACCGCGGTATTAAAAACCAACGAGCCCGGCTCGCGGCTCGTTAGTTATGTTTAATTTTTTGCTCGGCACGCTGCGCAAGACCGCGTGTCGATCACCACTGACGAGCCGAGCCGACAGTTTTCCGCGACAAATGGGTATACGACAACTGTTGTCTTCTTTGAATCCAACTTTTAACCCAAACTTTAGGGCGTCTTCGCTTTTTTTTATTCATTTCGTGGTATGCTATACCGAGGTAACACAAAACTTCAATCTTCGAACAAGACATATTGCCTGATTTGCGGTTCACACTCGACTGTTTTGCTCGCTAGTCGATTAGCACCTACGAGTCACGACTCCGCGAGTAAAAACCGTCGTCTCCAAAACCGCGGTATACGGCTCGCCCGTCGATCACCCACTTTAGAATCATGCCCAAAACAGGAGTGGTGAAGAGAATAAGAAGTGGTATACATTGTTGCCAACATATCGGCATAGGAACTATTTGTTGAAACGCACTCTATGTGCCATGGTAGACCGCGAAATTTAAATTTTCTTACGTTTTTTTGCAATTTGCAGATCAGTGTCAGGTTGTATCTTGATCAAAATATGATTCGCGACTATAAAAGGTACGTATTTACAGAATTATAATAATTAGAATCATTAATACATCTTTCTAAGTTAGATTTCTACTGTTAAGAACAAATCTCGTATGGAAAAGTGTTTATGGTAGAAATCTAACTTAAAGAGATATATTAATGATTGTAATGACTAAGTATAATTCTGTAAATACATGTCTATTATAGTCGCAAATCATATTTTGATCAAGATACAACCTGACATTGACCTACAAATTGCAAAAAACGTAAGAAATTTTAAATTTCGCGGTCTACCACTGCGCATTCACCTTAAGAAACGGTAATCATGGCGCGGATTTTCTCGTTCCCTATCATAAATCCCATGCGGTTGGGTTTTTAGCACTATTTTCAGCTCGATATTTCCATACCTACTTGCAAGAAAAATACATTTTTGATTGTCATAATGCGGTTTGCGCTGGTAGTTGTGATTTGTGAACTGCATGGCGGCCGCCCATTTGCTTTCCGTTATAAAAACCATGCGCTTGTTCCGGAATTTTTCCGGACGTCCCGCCGCATGCGGGGAAACACCGCATCATTCGTTTTGGGCCTAATATAAATGACTACAGGCATAACGCGCGGCGATTAGAGCACGAGACGTAGTAATTAAGTATTCTGTGGCAAGAGTTTTAATAACTACCGTCAAACGGGGCGAATAGGGATGCAGGGGTGAATCGGGACGAAACTTTAAAAGGGATTTTAACATTGAAATAATATAGTTTTTTTGCCAAAAAGTAGTCTAATGTGTTTACTGTATTATAATCAACGATTAAGTGCCCTTGTCGGCAAAAAACTATATTATTTCAACGCTAAAATCTATTTTAAAGTTTCGTCCCGATTCACCCCTGCAACCCTATTCACCCCGTTTGTAGGTATGTTATTCGTAAGGTTTTAACTATTGCACCTACAATAACATATACCTACTGCAATCCTATTATTTTCCCTAGTATTCCCATTAGAGTTAACTCATTATAAAACTATATTGTGCCAAAGGTTTATTATCATAAACATTTAAACAATGAATATATTATTATAATAAGGACTAGCTGTTACCCGCGACTTCGACCGCGTGGATTTTTTTTTCGTGGGACCATTTTTTTTTTCTAAAATAAAAGAAGCCTAAGTTACTCCTTATTATATCAGCTATCTGCCAGTGAAAGTCCCGTAGAAATCGGTCCAGCCGTTTCAGAGATTAGCCGGAGCAAACAGACAGACAAAAATTGTAAAAAAATTTATTTTGGTATAAGTACCGTATTCCCATTAGAGTTAACTCATTATAAAACTATATTGTGCCAAAGGTTTATTATCATAAACATTTAAACAATGAATATATTATTATAATAAGGACTAGCTGTTACCCGCGACTTCGACCGCGTGGATTTTTTTTTCGTGGGACCATTTTTTTTTTCTAAAATAAAAGCAGCCTAAGTTACTCCTTATTATATCAGCTATCTGCCAGTGAAAGTCCCGTAGAAATCGGTCCAGCCGTTTCAGAGATTAGCCGGAGCAAACAGACAGACAAAAATTGTAAAAAATGTTATTTTGGTATAAGTACCGTGTATATGTTGCAGTCAAAACTCATAACCAGTCAAAAGTACTTTTAACTAACAAAATCAGTCAAAAGTACTTTTGACTGGAAGCTCTCGACAATAGTACTATTGACTGAAATAATAGTCAAAACTAGTTTTGTCCAATGGAGCTGGTTAAAAGTAGTTTTGACTGGTTCTATCAGTCAAAACTCTTAAAAAGTTAAGGTAGTCGACATAAATTACGAAAAAATGCACTTAGTTTTTTAAAACTAAATATAGGTAATTAGGAAATCAATAGATATTTGTTATAAATGAGTGAGCACGAAAAGAAATACAAGAACATTTATTTTAAGTAATGTTTGTTTTTGTCTAAATCTCCGAGCTAACTAGACGAAAACAAGCATTACTTAAAATAAATGTTCTTGTACATCGATTTTATTCAATTTCGAGCGGCCAGTGTTGCTTACATCTTTGGCAAATTTAGAAACGCCGGACCTTAAGTATGTCGCACTGTATTTTAAATACCTACTTAAAGCAAAACATGAAAATACATTTCTAATTTACGAGGTTCTCATTGTACAATAACGAATAATGTTTGGCATTTTTACTTCAATTAAAGTTCGATAATAATGATTAAAAAAGAATTAACGTAATTGTGATTATTGGATTTTATTTTTTTTATGTGCACTTCTTACATCTTCTTTGTACTTATTATTTATCTAAACCTTAACCTAAATCTTCGTAATAAACGAATTTACAAGATGAAATATTTTATTACATCCTACTAACTGGTTATAGTTATTTTGACTGATGCTCCATTGGTTAAAACTAGTTTTGACCAAGAGCTTTAGCCAAAATCACTTTTAACCAAATATTGTCAGTTAAAATCACTATTGACTACCGATTTTCAGACAAAACTACTTTTGACCAACATGTTCAGTCAAAACTACTTTTGCCTGATTTTTTCAGTTAAAAGTACTTTTGACTGGTTATGAGTTTTAACTGCAACATATATATCCATATTACGCATTTAGTAAAAAGTGGTTATTTTAATATTACAAACAGACACTCCAATTTTATTTATTTGTATGTATACATGTATAGATGTTTAGAGTATAGATGTATATAGTCAAGCTTAGCAGTCTTTAGCATAATAATAACAGCCTATTGTTGAAATTGAAAATACATAACACATACATATACGTAACATCAATATGTGACATCAATCGCTATAGTGCAATATTCCTGAGATAATAGTAATGCAATCTTACCGTAGCAATCCAGTATCTGTAAGGATCAATAATATTCTGCACCTCCACCTTCATTCCAACTTTGATTCTATCTATTGGGGACAATCCCTTATTATTTAAAGCCTCTATGGACACCGACTGACCATCTAATAAGGCTTTTTTCATAATTTCTATGATTGTATCTCCATACTTCTCATTAATCTCATCTGGAGGTTCGATAAGCTCGTCGTATTTCCCACACCATCCTAACGGGTGGACCTTCGTAGTAGATATGTCGCACCAGAAGTCATTGTCTGCACCAATGAACTTGATCCGGAGGAGGTGTCCGCAGACCATGGTGATCTCTGCTATCCAGTAGATGTCGGGGTTGTTCTTGTGGCAAACTTCAAGCAGCATGCCCTGTTTAATGCCATTGTAGAGACTAGTTTCCACCTGAGACAACATAAATAGGTTTCATGTACACTCATATTATTACAAAGAGGTTTGTAAGTTTGGATACAGGCAGAAATCTCTAGAAGTACTGATCCAATTTCGATAATTCTTCCACTGACAGAAAGCTACACTATTACTGAGTGCCATAGGATATGTTTTAATAGTATAGTTGACTTCAACGCGGACGAAATCTGGGCAGAAGCTATTTTTTTTATGTTCTAAAAAGCCATTTATTGGAGTACATTCATGTACTCAAGAACATCAGGATGCAGGAGATTTAAGTATAATATGTCTGGATGGTGTAAATAGGAATTATCACTTAAATGTTAAAGTGGAACAAAGAATAAATTGGTGTCGAAGGAATGATTCATAATTTAGATGAGGACACAAAAACAGAAAAAAAAAATCCATGGAAATGATTGAATATTAAAGTATACATAATCAGATTAAAGTTGCCCACAGACACCTTTATGTGGGATATTTATAATTAACATTTTTTTTTATTATATAAATTTAAATTGTGTTTTTAGGGTAAGGTAATTAGAGCAGAAACCTAGGCAATTCAGTTATGTATGTAGTGATGATGAAGACAGCACTTACATAGATTTCATCATTAAAAAGATTCTTATAAGTTAATTATTTTGTTTATTTAATATTTTGTGTCCACATGAGCATTTTTTATAAAGATTACTTTTCTATGATTGCATTTTAATTGCAAATAACTTGATAATAGTGTAATATTGAAATTAATTTGCTTTAAATTGATGTCAACAATCTCACAATATAGAGATTTATTATGTATTATATGACCAAGCCCCTCCATGGGCATCCCCACATTGTTAAATGTAAATTGTTACTTTTCCTTGAATTTAATTTTATCCTAAAAATAAATTGAGACAGCATTTTTATTCTTTCTTGACTATCTACTTGCTATAATGTACATCAAAGGGTTGTTTTATTATGGATCTACATGTAATGATAAATTAATAAGGAAATCACTTTGGTAACTAATAGGAAGTTCATGAACATATGGTTTCATATTTTTTTATAATGTTTTGCAACATCATAATCTAAATTATTATTACAAGATAAAATCTCTTACCCATGAGGTGCATTAATATCTGAACAAAACAACGTTATTGTAAAAATATTCATGGTTTATAAATAGAAACAAATTAAGATGGTACACATCATTTTTATATTTTCCTGCAAAAATTTTGTTTTTCAATCATGGTTATCTCAAGAAAATAAGGTTGGGAGACCGTAGGATTATTTCTAAGCAATAGTAAAACAACTAATTAAATAAAAGAACAATCATAAAAAAAATATTATACAACATGTAAGAAATAATTGAAA
Organism: Amphipoea oculea; assembly: GCA_945859645.1. Taxonomy (NCBI): domain Eukaryota; kingdom Metazoa; phylum Arthropoda; class Insecta; order Lepidoptera; family Noctuidae; genus Amphipoea; species Amphipoea oculea. The sequence goes on from OX243862.1 coordinate 3,201,245, forward strand.
CTTACATGAGAAAATAATTCTTCAGGAACAGCGACATTTTTATTCACTTCCAAATAATTATTCCAGTCGAAGTCTGCCATATTTTTTTGTTTATTGTTAAGTTAGAAGTCATCAAATTAAAATAATTATCACAAAACAAGTTAATCGAACGGTCGAACTTGTTACGAATTTCAGAAATTCATTCTGTTTCATCTACATTTCAAGTATGGTGCATCTGTCTCATTTATTTGATACATTGTTTATTGTTGTCTCTTTCTTCATTACAGAAAGTATTATTGGATAGAAATAACTGTAAGAAGAAATAAATCATAAGAATAAAATTTATAGAGAAAAATTAATTGCATATTACAAAAACAATTAAGAAATACACAGCAAAATATTAAATGAGATATTTAATGATAGTCAACACCATTTTAACACTTCAAATAATTCGATAATTTTTAACAAAATATTAACTATTTTTATTATTCAACTTAGAACGAAACGTAAATTTGAATATTTCAAAACTGACAGTAGTAGTGGTTTTAGAGTTGCGACTTCTTATTTAATCAGTGAATCAAATATAACGAATACCGAAGCTAACGCAACGAACGGATTAAATAGCGGTAACGGTTTGACTTGCATCAATCTTCATATATTTTTTAAAAGCTTTTATTTGACTTGTATGTGAAGGTGGACTCTTGCAAGTTAAATTTGACACACTTCCCGGTATCCGATTGAGCTGAAATTTCACATACTGATCCAGCCCCGATGACAATGCATGTTTATGAAAAGCATGACGTGATGCTGCTGCCAGGATTGGTTCCAGACGAGGGAACTCCTCAACGGTTAACAGCAGGGACATGAAATTTTGCACACCCATTGGGATGACAGTTAGCGGGTCCTCCATGAAATTGCTGCCACCTTCAGGGTTGGCTTCAAACCAAAGAATTCCTCAACGGTCGGCAGTAGGGACTTGAAATTTTGCATATCCGTTCGGATATGATAGACGGTTGGTGGGTCCACCATGAAATTGCTGCCACATCCAGGGTTGGCTCCAAACCACGGAACTCCTCAACGGTCAACAGTTGTGTATTTGGGCCCAAATTTGTTCGCTGCTGGCCAAGCGTACGTGGCCTTAAGAGCCTATACTACCTCAGCTAAAATTCACTCTTTATCTCGCTCATACGATACTGCTCGCTGACTGAGTGAGAGCGAGACAGAGTGCGGTGCTGGGCGGCAGGCAGCGCCAATAGTTTAGGTATTTGCTTTTTACAGTGAAAATAATGGTAATCATAAAAAAGTAAATAACATAAGACCTGCTTTAAAGTAAGTTCAGTTAGTATGCAAAGTTTCATGATCTAATTTGAAGTATTTTTTGAATACCAGCGGTTTATTGTTCGGGTTAGAGGTAACTTTAGATTTATTTTCTATCGAGAACATTTCATGGAATCGTGTTTTCGTCTAACGTAAGACTTAGCATTAATCCTCAACTTTACCATATATTTATTTCAAAATTAATGGTGTAGTAATTTCGACATAACGGAGGATCACGCTAAGCCATTTGAGGTAGTATAGGCCCTTAAGTACTTAGTGTCACATCGATAGAAAGCCTCCTCATAGAAGAATTAGACTGCTCGAAATTAACTGGCACCCGCCAATGTAACAATACGCACTTAATGAAATGAATAGACTAAGAAATATATCTAGCGAACACTAAAAAATATAAAATAAATTAACAAAAAACTTTTAAGAAAAGCTTTTATTTACGCCCTAAAAAGATAAAAATAAGATTTAAATTACATTACTTAAACCTATTCATTTTCCAGTTACTTTACAAAATTTAATTGTAAATAACAAGACATAAAATTAATTAAATAATAAGATTTAGCCTCAGTGCTGCACGATGTAAATTTGAGTAAACTTTTCCTTTAAAATTTTTACTATCAACTTATAAGGTCATTATACAATTTATATTATATAAAAGCTTGTCGCGAGATTTACCTGTGTAGACTAGTAAATTAAATAACTTGATCTGTATGATTTTAATTAAAAAAAAAACTAAGTTCAACCTAAGTACTTAATACGAGTGCTCAACTAGAACTCAACTAGTAACTTGATCTGATTGATTTTAATTAAAAAAAGCTAAGTTCAAACTAAGTAATACGAGTGCACAAATGTCGCGACAAGCTTTTATATAATATAAATTGTGTAATGACGTTATAAATTGATAGTAAAAATGTTAAAGGAAAAGATTACTCTTTACAACGTGCAACACTGAGGCTAAATCTTATTATTTAATTAATTTTATATCTTGTTATTTACAATTAAATTTTGTAAAGTAATTGGAAAATGAATAGGTTGTAATTTAAATCTTATTTTTATCTTTTTAGGGCGTAAATAAAAGCTTTTTTTAAAAGTTTTTTTTTATATTAATTTATTATTTATACTTTTAGACGTTGACCTAATTTACAGAAAGATTGCGTGATCATCGTCAGTTCGCGCGATTGTTGTTTCATAGGATATCGGGTTAGTCTACCAATAAGCGTACACTACAATAGGTTATCTTCATGTTATGAAAATTCGTTAAAGTAAAAAAAAATGATTTATGTTTTACTTTAAAACAAATTTCGAGTCTATTACTTGAAATTTGAAGCTTTGCCAGCTTTTGCAGCTGTGCCAGACAGACAGACAAATGCAGTTGTACAGTCACGTCTAAAAGTATGTATACACTTGGCAATTTTCAATTGCGATTTTTTCGTGAAATAACGAATGCAACGTTGAAATATGACACTTAACATAAACCTATGGGTTCGAAAATACTATTTTCGTAATAACATAAAATTTCATTCAAAAATAAAGTAGAAAATCGCCTTTGAATAAAGCCAAGTGTATACATACTTTTAGACGTGACTGTACCATAAAGGTTCCGTTTTTATTATTTTGGCACAGAACCCTAAGCATAGCTATTCTACACGGTGTAGTTGAAATAACAACTACAGCAAACAACTTTTTACTTAATCATTGAAATCCCAAAAAATTTACCGAATGTCGGTAATAACACTTTGATCGCAAGCTGGCTTGGCGTAGACATAGATGCTGGCGGGAAAAATTCCGAATCATTCCCGTCGAATACTTCGGAAGTATTCCGAAATATTCCGAAACTTTGGGAATATTTCCCATTGAATTATTCGGGCGAAATATTCGGCGGAAACATTCGATTGCGGGGTACGAATGTTTCTCGCGGGGCGCGGGGGGAAAACTTCTCCAGGGAACATCTCCCCTCTTACCGCACCCCGCACCGCCACCGCCTGCACGCACGACTCGTGCAGCCGGGCGCGCGCGGCACGCACGACTCGTGCAGTAGGCGCGCACAGAGGGACAGCGCGGCGGCGATCGACGATCGATGCAAAATACGATTTTTCAGCAAAAAAAATAAAAATCTTAATTAAATTCATTTTGAATAATTCTGATTTAAAGAAACTTTCCTAGAAGTATTCCGGAATTATTCAGAATTTTTCAGAAGTTTTGCAACTATAGGCGTAGTACGGAGTTTCATTAGAATCGGGGCCAGCTTACATTGTTTTCGTTACCACTGACGTATTCTCCTGTTCAATGACCCCTTTTGCGATTTAAAGTTATTTCAATACACCTTGTATGCATTTTGATCGGGTTTGCGTGTACTTATACACAGCTGGGAGTGCTGGGAGCGCTGGGGCAGCTGTTTTTTTTTCATATTTCAATGTTGGGAAGCCACTTTGAAATAAATGAATAAAATGCATAATGCATAGCATTACTAACAGCAACTGCTATAACGTTTTTCCTAGCCAATAAGCGTTTATATAAATGCTGTCACTACTCTAATCTATGACAGTTCTAGATCATTTGGTTCTATTCTATTATCTCATTTCTTCTCATGAGCATCGTCCGGTGTGTGAAAGAGCAAGTACATAAACGTGACGGTAGTTGGAACGGTTTTGAAGTTATTCGTTTGTCTGTGGCGACGCTGTCATCCATCTGTCTGTCATATTAATATGACTTCAACATCGGCAGCGTTACCGAGAAACGTCATTTATTTTGTTATCTTTTGATCCAATTTATCTGACAACAATAGAATTTCCAGATGGTATAGAAATTCGGGTACATAGGTGTACCAAGTTTTTAGTGAAGTGTCAGTGTATTTTGTGGATTTGTGGAACTTTAATTATGTAAATACTTTCTCTTTTATCGCCTGACTGCCCGTGTTGCGACATCGAAAATGAGTGCTTTTACAAACATAGTGTCATATTCTTTAGTTTCGAACAGCTCGAATGGTACCGATGATGAAGGTTGTATGTTGGTGAACACTACGCAAAATGTGATAATAACAGGTGCGTACAACGGTATTCCACAAACTTTAATACTCAACTTGGTGTCGTGGACACTCCTGATCGCTTTGTTCACTGTGCTGCGGCGGACGGCATGGAACTATGGCCGAATGGCGCTCGTGCAGCGCACCAAGAGTCGATGGACCAACTTGTTCTATCGTGGCGGTGATGGCGATGCCTTGGTGCACAGGAGACGCAGCGCCGATGACGTACTCAACATAGACGAAGGGTTCTTTACGTGGCTGCCAGCTGTATTCCGCCTGACCCGCGAGCAGGTCCTGGCCAAGTGCGGCCCTGATGCTGTCCACTACCTCTCCTTCCAAAGACATGCAATAACATTAATGTTCATTGTGACACTAGTATCTATTGGCCTGATACTGCCTATAAACTTCCAAGGCACTAATTTAAATGTTGATTCCAGCACATTTAGTAGAACCACTTTGTCAAACCTTAATGGAAGATCAAGCTGGTTGTGGGTGCATACTATTATAAGCATTGCCTTCCTACCAATATCTGTGTTGATTATGAGGAGGTGCACTGGACGTAAACCAGCACCAACATCGATGACTGGCACTATTATGATCACTAACATATCAAAAGCTGACAGAAATGAATCTACCATAAGAGCTTATTTTGCCAGCAACTTCCCACACATTCAAATAGTGGATCTCCGCCTTGCCTACAACATTAACATGTTGAATGAAGTTCAAGAGAAGAAGGACATGGTGACTGAAGCACTCATTTACACTGACACATACTTCAAGAAGTCAGGGAAGCGTATTACTGTGAAGCCAACATGGTGTGGTCCTGAACTGGATGCTTTGGAGTACTACAGTAATGAAGAGAAGAGGTTGAAAGATGAAGCGAAGAGATGCCGAGCTATGGTACTCAATGATCCTCTAGGCATTGCATTCTTAACTTTACCATCCTACCAGCTTGCTGAGCATGTCATAAGTAACTTTAGTCTGCATTATGGTTGGGTTTTGTCTCATGCAACAAATCCTTCTGACATTATTTGGGAAAATCTGAGTGGACAACCTGGTGTATGGTACCTCAAGGCTATTGTTGTCAACTTTTTCCTATTTATTGTTCTATTCTTCTTAACAACCCCTGCAATTGTTGTCAATCTTTTTAATACAATGGTTGCTAAACCAGATTCTCTAGGAAAAATTAGCACTGTGATCTTTGAATTCCTCCCCACACTGCTTCTTTGGACCATGGCTGCAATCATGCCTGCTATTGTAGCATTTTCTGATAAATTTCTCTCTCATTGGACCAAGTCACAGCAGAACTATTCTATTATGACTAAAACTGTATCTTTCTTATTGTTAATGACTCTAATCCTACCTTCTTTAGGTCTTGCTAGTGCTGAAGCATTTCTTAGATGGACAATAGATCACGATAATAGCATGCGTTGGGATTGTGTATTTTTGCCTGACAAAGGCGCATTTTTCGTCAATTACGTCATCACCTCTGGCCTAATCGGTACGGCGTTAGAACTGATCCGCTTTCCGGAATTGTTCCTCTATGTGTGGTACTTGCTGCAGTCAAAATCAAAGGCGGAGAAGAGCTACGTAAAGCGAGCCATTCTTTACGAGTTTCCATTCGGAGTCCATTATGCTTGGAGTATAGCTATTTTCTCGATAACAATGGTTTATAGCCTCGCTTGTCCGTTGATTTCGCCGTTCGGCTTAATGTACATGATGCTTAAACACGTGGGCGATAAACATAATCTGTTTTTCGCTTACGGTCCGAGCGACATGAGCGGCGTCGGCGGTGGGAGGATCCACGCGACCGCTGTCAGACTGATTCGAGTTTCGGTTCTACTCCTACTCGTCAACATGGCCGCTTGGGCTGGTCTAAGGGCAGGGTTCGAAGCTAGAACCATTATTCTGATCATGGCATCGATAGTTGCCTTCGGGACGTTTTTGTTACTAAGTCCGTTCCCTAGCTGCACGCCCCCCGCTCCACTGCAGGAGGAGTCTAGTGTTCGATTCCCGGAGTACGTGGCGCCCGCGCTGACGAAACCCATTGATTCCCCTCCTAGTTCAACACCTACGACCCCAGATTACGGTGCTTCGTCACCTGTAACGACGCACTCTTATAGCCCCGGTCCAATAAATATATAATTAGCGAATTTCTCCTTATCAAGTAATGTAGTAATGCCTTAACTTGCGGTCCGCTCATATCAGTGATAAACGATATACGTCGTCGGGTATCGTTCTTTGCGATACAGGAGAGGATCAGAGTTTTGTATCAATGTAAATAACCAATGCAATATTTTTATATATTGAAGTACCTAGTTATAGAGGTAGTAGCCTGAAATCTTATGTTCGGATCTTAATTTTAGTTTTCATGATTTTGTTTTGTTAACTAAGTTAAGTAGTCCATTGACCCACAAGCTATTATAATAAATATTTTACTTTTTACCGCTTTACACGAATCACTTTTTACAAAAAGATTATTTTTTTCATGAATTATATAGTTTTGAGTGGTAGATCACGCTTCTACAAGCACTGTATTTGTTGTTAGGTTTAGACTAGAGTAATTAATGTATTTAATATCATGGATCATATTTTGGTCCCATAAATAATTGGACACGCCTGGTAGAGGCAAAAGTAACGAAATCGTCTTAAGAGTCATCGTAATCTTTTTCCTCTATGCCTAAGACAACACTGCAGAACCCAGAACATAAGATGTCAGAACTCTCTTAATTTTGTGATTGTTTTATGGCTGTCATTTTTTTATATTCCCTAATTCTTAGTAACTTATTAGACGTTAATTATGCTTTATTTTTGTACATAATGTAACGAGATCGTTCGTGTTATATTTAGGTAAATAACATCCTCATTGTCAAATAAACACTGAAGTAACACCTATTTGTGATTTTCCTTTAACACACTGCCCTGAAATACCTAGAATACTTACCTACATCAGTAACAAACGTAAGAATCAAGCAATTATGCGTCTGTAGTATACGTTTTATGCGTTGCTTATCGAAATTGTTGTAATTGCATATAACAATATTTTAGCCAAAATTTTTTTTATTATATGCTACGACCATGTATGGTCGTTGATTATATGTAATGTTGTGCTTGTCTCCATATTTAAGTATCGATACCGTAACTAGGTGACTCTTGAGTATGTGTATAAGAATAGGCATGCAGTCTCAAGAGTTTTGTTGCTTGTCTATCGTCAAGTTCGGAACGGAACATGGAATAGGAATTGCTTCGAATGCCATTTCCTTGGTTATAAAACTACAATATGTTCAATTTTCCAAACAGGCGCAATAATGAGAGCTTATTTAATTGGCTTTCTTGCTGACGTCATTTGCTTCTTATTCTGATAGTTAATACAGCTAAATGCCAGTATTTACAAAACGAATAGTCAGCATTTGTTTGTCGATAGTTTCACTGTTTCGTGTAAATGTTGACTAACATTTTAAAAGTCCTTGGACGCTGACACCCGAAAGTTCACGACCGTAAAGAATCGTGCCAAGAAAAACTTTAATTCCACACTTGCAAAATTCATTTTTACGCCGTGGAAATTACTTAAATTACCACGACTTGTGCATTAATTTCGTGTGTTGCTCGTGCTGGTTCTAATAAACGCGCATTAAAAAGCAGTAATGAAGAAGTACGAGTTTATTACACTGATTTTGAAATAGCAACCGGTTCGTAGTCCAAGACAGCACCAGTCCGTAATGCGATATAACGTTGACTCGCAACACATTCGCTGTGTCAAGGTTTCTTGGTCAGATCTTGTTCTTAGGCGTTTATTGAAATATTGATCTAATTGGTTATGTATTTTCCCATTCGCTCGTGTTTTAGCACTATTTCTTTACACATTACCTTAAGTGGTATAGAGCTGCAGTTTTCCCTTACCTACTAGGTAGTTTCTACAGTTTACCTTGGATGAGATGTAGGTAATTGGCAGCTCAAGAATAAACGCAACTCAGTATTAAAGTGTAACCCTTCCCAGCTTCAGACGCAATGTCTCGTCCATGTGTATTATTGTAGTTTCGTAATTCATCATCTAACTTCTGATAAATTTTTAGAATTCAGTTATTTAATTTAGTATACTTATAGACGAAGGAATTAGCTCCTACGGCAGTTGGCACAAAAGCTAAATCGATTTTCTATCAGAGAAGTGTCCGACTGTCCGATATAGTCCATGAATGGCGCATGATTGTAATTGTGCGTGACAGACACGTTTGAATCAAAACAGGGCTACTCATACCAAGTGCACGTGAACACATTACACATACTAATTGGCTGTATTGAAGCCTTGCGACTGTCATTAACGGTTCGTTGATAACGATCCTCCGACATTAGTCACGCTGTAAATGATCCAAATTACTTAAGACATTTGAGCGAAACATTCGGGACAGTGCGTAGTAAAACCATTGAGTTCATAACTCTATAGTACTCTATTTGATCACTTGTCGCTTGGTTTGTTGACCGTGTGAAGTATGAAATATCTTTATTTTCCTTGCCTATTTTCTTGAAAACAAATCAGTGTGTCTGGCTTATCGTAAGCACATATTGTAATGTGCTATTTAGCTGTGAACTGTGAACCTGCGATTGTTTTCACATTACTGTGAGAATTAGACGAATCTATTCATAGATCAACCGCGTCATTTTATGTCATGAGTTTATTTTACAAGGGCGAGTGATGATACATCCGTAAGGCAATATGGCTTCCTGAGTGACGTCTTGTAGAAAACAAAAGTAGAGATTATTTTTAATCGGCGATATTTCTGGCGATTTTCGACTACTGACGAGATGTAGGACTTAAATGGCTTTGGTATTAAAGAAACCTGTCAAGTCCAATAATATAGATAGATTAGATCAAAATAAAGTAGTTTTTAAGTAATACTTATTCCACACCTAGAAAGCTTGTGACTGTAAAAAGAGTGTGTTCAGTGACTAATAGCTTTAGGGATAGTCCGACATGGCAGTATCTATCGATCTGTGAGGTCGTGAACTCGTGACCCTTTTTATACATAGGTAAAAGGTAACCCAGTAATCCCCGCTGATAACTGCAGCTAATATTTTTCTGAACGCCACATACGTTGATATCACCAAGTCTACTCTAATACCTACTTATGCTAAAATATACGAACCGATAGAACAACATTATCAACTCCTAAGGCATTTGTTTAATTTTTCTTATCAATAATCGATGTTAATTCAGGTACGTCATGTGTACCAAGATTGTACTCAGATTGCCTTTATAAACTGCCAGGGTAAAGCATCAAAAATTAAAATACATCTTCACCCCATGAAACTCGATATTTGATAAAAGATAAGTTTTTACTCGATGGTTTTAGATTATTTAACTACCTAATTCGTTTTCCATATTGATGTGGACACTAGGGAGGGACACAGTAGAAATACTTACCTAGGTTTATATCTTTCATTTCTTCATGTACATAGGTGGTGGGGGTTCTGTCTCAGTCGGTCGGTTAACCTTTAGTGAATTTTAGATTGAACAAATCGGAATATTTCCGTTGTGGCAATCTGGTAGAGCTAGCCAACAAAGGCGAGTTATTGAACTTGATATTAGTGAATGTCTCAATAAAAAAGATCGGTCTAGTGCGAGTCGGACTCGCGCACCGAGGGTTCCGTACTTTGTAGGTAAGCAAATAGTTTATCACGGGAAAAATATTTTTTTTTTGTAATGTATCTAACTAAAAATTTACGGTTTTCGGATTTTTTCCTTTACTTGTGCTACATGAAATTGCTTCTTGCCAAATTTCATGATTCTAGGTCAACGGGACGTACCCTATTTTGATTCCGGAACATAAACGCCCGTATCTTTTGATTGCGTTGACTTAGAAGTTTGATTTTTGAAAAAATCAAATTTTTCAAATTGATAACTCCACGCATTCCTGTGAAAAAGGGTCTTGACCATAGGTCTCGACCGACGGACAGACACAACGAAGTGATCTTACTTACCTCATAAGATCACTTCGTTGTCCGTCTGTCTGTCCGTTTTCCTTTAGAGGTACGGAACCCTAAAAACAACTCTACGACAGTCTGCCAAATAAAATTATATTGCCGCTGTGCCCAGTGAAATTAAGCGAAATAGATTTCCCACAAAGCGCATAAAAAGAGAGCTTTTTGTCTTTAAGTCAGCCTTCTTATCGGACTAAATTATAATATTACTTATATCAAGTTCATGGAATTGATAACAATCGATAATAACGTGATGATCGAGTCACGTTTCCATACCTGCCCCAAAACGAATTACCTACCTACTTATCATAACAGTTGATCAAACATAGGTCTTTGTGCCGACACGTACCTAATCATTTATCGAGTTCTTGTCTCGAAAATATATAGTCTGAAAGTGCTTACTAAATGACGTTTCAGATCGCCTCTGCGGCTCTGCCTACGTTTTACCTAATCAGGCACCGACCTTCGGTGAATGAATCAACGACCAGCGAATGTAGAGTGTCGACTTCACTTTTTTATAGCCTAACCAAGTATAATGGCTAGCCAATACGCGTTTAGCCAAAGCATTGATTTGATCGATTCGGTCATCCTAAAAATAACTTACCTAGTTCTTTAGAAATCTATTTTCTAATCGCAAGTGCTAGGTTTTTCCGCGAAATGCAATTTTTCTCTCGTTTTTTGTAACTTGTGGGGGTTGTAGGTACCTATGTTGCTGAAAATATGCGTTGCTACCGTAAGACCGTAACACGTATAGGTACAGTATTTACTTACAGAATTATAACCATTAAAATCTTTAATACAACACTCTTAAATTCATATTACCCTATTGAATGACTACCTATTTCATGAAATCATGACATTTGAGGTCAATTCTAACATAGAGAGTTATTATTGATGATTCTAATGATTATAATTCTGTAAGGTCGCGAACCATATTTTGATCAACATGTAACCACCAACTATTATATGAACGACAGGTAGACTCGTTACCTAATATACCTACTTATTTGTCGAAATATAGAGATAAGAGCGGAAAAAATACCATTCCTATTGGGCGATACGCTAAATGAATGCTTAATGCGACTCTAGTGCATTAAAATGATTTATTTCCACTATCGCGTATTTTGGTGTTCCGATAATGCGCGGCCCATAAACTGATGTTTTCAGAAGCGCCATCGCCATTGGTGTGGAAGTAACCAGTGTGAGGTCATTCGTCCATACATTAACACTGATTGACACGTAACTACCTTACCTATTCGAAGTGCGTCAGTCAGTCAGACAGCCAGACTACAAAATTATCTTTATTTTCTTTGATTCTTTATAATTGCACTCTTCAGTCAGACTTTGGTTTTGGGCTCTATTTTCAGTCCACAACTCCACATTCATAAAAATCGTCAGTTTCGATTCATCAATAGATACTATTAATAGGTAGGTACTGTCGTACGATAGTACCTATCTAACATCCAAACATCCTACTCTTTTAAAGATTCCACTCTGCTATTTTTTACTTTAAACTAGTTTTCCTTTAGTAGTTAATTCATATTCCTAAACATCCGTTAAACAAGGCTATTTTGGATGAACCGGAAGTAGATGTAGATGGACTGACAACATTTTTTAAAGCCTCAAAGCTCGAAGTCAAGAAGACTCGACACGGCTAGACTTTGGCTAGACGTTATCTAAGTCAGTTCATTGGCTCCTAAAGATCAGTGTCCAGTCCACATAGACAACAAAGTAGCATTTCCTCTACCACATTGCACCATATTTTTATGCATTTTAAAACAAAGGTCCTACAATTAGATTGAGAAACAATGAAACTCAATATTTCGAAAGTAGGTAATTTCAGCGTTTGAAGAAGCAAGTGCAACAGAAAGGAAACTCCCGTTTACTATGCGAGAAGATGTTTGCGTGTTTACATGATAATGAGTTCACAAAAGCGAAGATAAACGACATTGTAGGAACGCTTAGGTATTTTATATCGGCCTTACCTACACCTTATTGTTTATTTATGTTTCGGTAATCTCCGCAGCTGTAAATAGCGCCATATTATGACATGCAACTTTGCTGAGGTCACCATTTTACTGGGTTGGGCTTCTGCCAAAGTTGGCGGATTATCCACGTACATTAACAGTTTATTAAAAACTTGTGTAACCATCTGGAACGAAAGAATCAATGGATGGTGAAGTATGGTAATAACCTCGACTTATAGGTGGCTACCAACTGCATATAACCACAGCACGGTAGGTAGGTAGCTACACGATATGTCGGTATCATGTTGCATAAATTAAACTGTTTAGGTACCTATACCGTATCGGTACATGGACGAGTTATTCGCTTTGTTTATACCAATGTCCGAGTTTGATTATAAATCATTAGCCTGCTTACATTGTTGCATTTTATGTTTTATAAATAATATCACCAATTCATTGATATATTTGTTAATAATGCTGTTGAGTTTGTTAAAGTTTATTAATTTTATGTTGTAGGTAATTGAATAGGACTTGTTTGTGTATTATTCATTGCTAAAGGACTAAAGGATGATTCATGAGTTAAAAATTATATAAAATCCCTATCCGGAGGCACTCAGAGGTGTACAATATATTAAATTTCCTTTCGTATACCTACCTACCTAGTAAGACTTGTCTTCTATAAAATACCAAGGAGGATTTATAGATTTCCAATCGTGTCCGGTGTCAGTGGTTGCCACGCGGCTTATTCCAATTTTACTCCCGGCAGCTCCAAATTAAAAAAAAAAAACAATGGGAACAATTTTAGTAGGTAAAATTAAAATTATGGAGCTCTTGGGAATCAATGTATGGAGTGAAATTGTTTGAAGAACAATAGATTTGGAGCTCCTGGGAATAAGCCTGCCACGCGTTAGTGAAAATGCATCCTATCCCTCCTTTCCTTTGTTTCATCATCATTCATCCATCATCCGACGGTCGATGTCAAAATCTTCGACCGAAAGATTCGACCCTGAGGACATTGGCATTTCCACTGGGTTTTCTGAGGTTGTTTGCAATATATGTGATATTAAGTTATGTCGTCGTTTGTTTGTTTTCTTTTTAATCTATCTAGTTGATAAACAAATTCGTTCAATTACGTAGGTACCTACATACCTACCTACTTTATTTTATCATAATCCATGAGATAAAAAAAATGTTGGAATTGGAAAAGACTATAAAAACATAACATCACGCCTGTAATCTCCGAAGAATTAGGCAGAGGTACCTATAGCAGGTACCGTACCTTTTTTATGCATGGGAAATCATCAAATGACCCCTCCCGCTCTGGGTGGAGCGGAAGGGAGTGTCAGACTCTTACTGACTAAAACCCATCTGTGTTCCTTCCTTAGCCCTTCATGTTCCGGGGTAGCGGCAACCCTTTCGGACAATCCCGCACCTCCGGCAGGCTTCGGCCCTGGCAGGCCCCTTCCTTTTTGCTGACATCTCTTTGAGGCGCGCGTGGAACACGTACGCGCCGCGCGCCGTCCGGCACGGGCCTGGTCCTGAACGGACGGTGAGCTACCCATTACTCTCCGTCCGCAGGCCCGCGCCTACGGTGGCCGGGAGTCGTCACGCGGCTCCCGACGCCCGGAGCGTCTCCCGCGGCGGCTGGGACGTGTGGCTCTCTCCCTCAGCCGTTCCGCCACCTCCTTCGCTAGCATGACTGCTTCGCAGAAGTAGGTGACCGCCTCCCACTCCCTCTCGCCCCGGACTACCTATGGCTTGAACCAGGGCCGGACGCTACACCCACATTTCGCCAGTTATTTTTAAGTTCCATGTAATAGGGGGCGAGCCTATTGCCTTCAACTAGGCACAACCGCACAAATCCAGACTCCGGGCTGCTACTGACAAATTTTTTACCGAAAAATACCAAATCTTGTGGTACGCATTTAGGCCGTCTTGCCACCTCTCCGGCCTCGGCGGCGCTGTCCATCCTCAGGCACCCACCGTGTGGAGACTGTTGCTCAACGGTCACTGTGCATGCGGCTGACGTAACCCGAAGCGAAGACACAACACATTTTTTCAGCAGTCGTGTAGATAGGTACCTAAAAAGTGAAGACGCAACTTTGGGTAACAAGAAGGGAACAAGTGTTGTGAAGGTGATGGTTATCAAACACTTGAATATCGTCATTAATTGCGTCCAACGAGTGGAATTGATCGCAATGGCGATACTATACTACACGTGACAACGTTTAATAATTATAAGTTATTAGCTTTAGCCCACGGCTTCGCAAGCGCAATAAGTATGAAGTTATCCCACGGGAACATAGCTAGCTAGACTAGCTACTATCGGAAAGGTAGTTAAAATCAGGGACCATTTTGGTTACCCATTGAAAGGGTTTTTAATAGGGTTTTGACAAAGTGTTGTTTTAAAACCAATTTCATATTTGTTGCACTCTATAACGAAAACCATCATCAATGGATAACCTCTTCCAAACCCTTTCGATATGATTACCTGTATATTCAAAAACCCATTCTTGGTGGGTTATACCTTTTAATGGTAAGACGTTTTGAACAGCCTAATTGCGGAACGCCAAATCGTCAAATGATTCTGATCAGTTGGCTTCATTTCTATCACAATTGGCTTCATTTTACGATTTTCGAATTGCGAAACTCTAGTTTATTATGAAACCAATTATGAACGTTAAGGCCCTGCGCAGAAACTAGAGTTTCGCAATTCGAAAATCGTAAAATGAAGCCAATTGTGATAGAAATGAAGCCAACTGATCAGAATCATTTGACTATTTGGCGTTCCGCAATTAGGCTGCGGGTTACCCCTTCAACGACTGTAACAGAGTTACCCATTCGGACTACAAGTGCATGCATTCGGCAGGTATGCGTCAAGTCGAAACACGCAGTCTAGGCCCTAGTGACTCCATACACATACGATTATAGTACGTAATTTAAAATGATTTGATTTAAAACCCTTTGATTACCCCGACAAACCCTTTCAAAGGGTTTTCTTCTTCAATTGGAAATTGTACAAGAGCTGGTAACATCTTGTACTAGTTAACTTATTGATAGGGTTACCCTAACGTTAGTGTTATGAAAGGGCTACCACTACCAAGAGGTAACATTTTCCGTTACTGTAGGCGCACAATCTGTAACACTTTCGAAAGAATTAACTTATATTCGGGGTTGTACGGTCCCTGGTTAAAATAGGCATCCTATATTCCTATTCCTAACCCAAGCAAGTGACAGGTATAGTCCATCCGTGTGCCAAACGTTATCCACTTTTTTCCGTTTAGGCGAGAAAAGGTAACAGTATCTGTACTCGTAAAGCTGAAGAGTTTGTTAGAACGCGCTAATCTCTTGAACTGCCAGTCGGATTAGAAAAAATATTTTTGCATTTGATAGCCCAATACTTAAGGAAGGCTATAGGCAAATATGTACCTATGATTGTATATATTATAACATCACGCTAGGACTCTTAGAAGCCGATCAAAAGTAAAAAAGAACTAAGCTAAAATTAAGCAATAGCGCGGGCAGGCGATGCCCTGCGATGGGGTGGGTCGGGGGAAGAAGAAATTTCACGCAGACGAAGTCGCGGGCAGAAGCTACTAAAGCTAAGTAATAATAATAATTAGTATGTTTGTAACGTAATGCGTCGTCTAGAGAATTATTCATACATAAATGTGTGTGTGTTATGTAGATGATACCTACTTACCTACTCAATTCCAACTAAGAGTTACATAAGAATGCGGTTGGTATTCCTTTATATCCGACTTGAAACAATAAAGTGAACGGCCTTGCGTTACTTTCTCGCGTGATATTTATCTAAGTTAAGTAGTTAGGTACCTATATTAGATTTGGATGTGAAGAAGCCTGAAGTAGTTAGGTACTTTTAGCCGACTCGTCGAGTAGGTAATTTACCTATGTAGGTACCTGTTAGTTATTCTGTGCATTCGAATCGTGAGAATCAAGCTAGGTAACAAGCTTATATAAAGTTTGAGCAATCGCAATGAGTCATAAAAATTTCCACTTCGATAGAATTCAAATTACGTTAGTTGCAGTGTGTCACTGTCGATTCTTGCAGTAAACAGATGACGGGGCCATTGCAATGCACTAGCACTACTGCTTACCCGCAAAGTACAATCCTCGAGTAGACTCTCAATTACTTTGAATTTGATGTGTGAAACATTTCCGGCTTATACGGTAGGTAAGGTGAGGTTTCACTATTAAAACCAATGTTTAAGTAATTCATAATTGCGGTTCGGCCTTGGCTTTATCTTCTCTACCATGAAGTTTGTTAACTCGTATTGCCAGCGCCATCTAGTGATATGTCGTTGCAACTCTTCTAGTACAACAATCTCTTAGTTGTGTAGTCGACGTGACAATGATAATGGATTTCAATAATGCCCTTTATTGTTTGTACAGACGCCAGCACATCAAGGTACCCCGAAACTGGCAAAATTTCCTAATCAACTTTGAACCTTATATTTTAGCGATAAATATGAAAATTGTAATAGCTTGATGTGCTGGCGTCTGTACATTTTTTAACAGCTGAGCTGTTATATAAGCAGCCATTAATCACAAGGTTTTTGTTATTCACTGGTTTATCAAAATAGAAAACATGAAATGAGCAACATTCTAGAAGTAAAATAATCTCATTCACGATATATCACCGATGCGGTATATTCTGTGGCTATTTCGGTTGTTAGTTTTACCGAATTAATACTTTACCTACACGTGTCTATCTACAGGGTGTAATTAAATTCATGGGCATCCTTTTAAGCGGTCATTGTACTCATCATTATGAACAACTTTTACTATGGGACCAAACATGAAATCGCGATAAAAAAAATCAGCTGTTCCTACATTTTGACATGTTATGCGAACATAAATGTAGGGAAGAGCTGTTTTTTTTTACGTTTTCTGGTTTGGTCCCATAGTAAAAGTTGTTCATGAATAATGATGATTACAATGACCCCTTAAAAGGATGCCCATGAATTCAATTTCACCCTGTATAGGGTATTTGGCGCATGGACCGACACAATTTTTTGGGCAGTTGAGAGGGTAATTTGCGAGGTTTTATCCAAAGACCCCATGACCTAAGTAAATTAATTTAGAAGTTGTCATTTTGCATAGTACATAAAAAAAAAAACTTTGGAAGTATTTTTTTTACAGACCAATTGCTCAAATAATGATTTATTTAGAATAAGAATACAATAAAAGTTATTTCGTGCAATTATAACCATAAACAAAAAAGTAATGACGATTTAAAGGTGAGATTTCGGGTAATTTATGGCTCAATAACCGTGACACTTAGGACAAGGGGTCTTTGGGCGTAGTACCTAACTACTATTGTGTGCTTTGGGTGAAACCTCGCAAATGAAGGGTCATTTCCTCGGTTTCATCCTGTATGTACAGACGCCAGCACATCAAGCTACCCCAATCTGTCAAATTTCTTTGATAGATTTTCAACTTTACTACAAAGTAATAAGGTTCATATTCAATTGGGAAAATTTGACAGATTGGCGTAGCTTGATGTGCTGGCCTCTGTACCTACTAATACAAAGCTGAAGAGTTTGTTTGTTTCAAAAGTCATTTATTCAAACTAGGCTGAGAATCAGCACTTTTCGAACGTCAAAATTACAAAAGACAGTCCCCCAAAACGCCCGCCCTTCGCCACTTCCTAGTGCTTTCGCTGGGGAGAAGAAGTGGCGGAACAAACTCCCCAGCAGCGAATGAACGAATGATGATGAATGTTGTTTGAACGCGCTAATCTCGGTCGCATTTGAAAAATTCTTTTTGCAGCCTAATTCTTGAGGAAGGCTATTTAACATCACGCTAAGAACGATGTAACAGCGCGGGCAAGCGATGCAATGCGACGGGGCGGGTCGGGGGAACAAGAAATTTCACGCGGGCGAAGTCGCGGGCAGAAGTTAGTGTTACAATAACGGGCTAGACTAAGTGCAGACAGTGAGGATTTTTGATGACGTTGAATAATAAACTTTATATTTAGTAGCATAAAGTGCAAACCTCAATTCTGCGCTTGAACGTCGCGCGTCGGGAGAAACAGTTTGATGTCCGTGTCGATGTTCGTACAACTTTGTACTTTATGACACTTATGATTAAGCATTTTATATGTAATGACATCTAAAGATCTGTTGATGCCTAAGTTTAGGTACTTACTTAAACACAAGAATTATGTCTGACTTATAAAAAACTTTTTATTGTTCATATAAATTAATATTAACAAGATGTTGATGTACATAACTAATGGAGTGAGATAGATCACTGCTAATGTTAAATGCGTAAATAGTCAAATAAATAAGCGAAATCATTCAACTGGGAAACAAATAAATTGACATTATACCTCTCAATAAAATGTGATTTGAGCGACAACAAACAAAACTAATTATGGTAATTCTTTATTTCATTTAAAAGTTACTTCAACGGCTCGACAACGATTTACAAATATCTAGAAAAACAATACCTCCTACCACAAAGCATGAACCATAGTGACAGATGCAACATAAAAAATCAGTCATGTCACATACAACTCTAACTAACCACAAAACATTAGCAGTCATCTAATTACCTAACTACAAACTAATGGGCCTTCTTCGGCTTCGCTAGCTTCTCATATTTGCTCTTGGAGGAGTACCAGAGGCCGAAGGGGATGGCGAGGGACGGGAGGGTCATCACGGCGAAGGCGGCCCAGTCGAGGATGTGTGAGGAGAACTTGCGGTCGTAGTCTTTGAAGGCCACGATGGCACCCTCGCCAGGAGAGCTGCTAATGGACTGCTGGAACTGAAATGAGATGATTTGTTGTTAGTTTATTTTGTTACAGTATTTATAAAAGAAAAAGACATGTTGCCGCGACTTCACACAAATTGGGATAAGGGCAAGAAAATAATGATAGTCCTACACCAACCGGGGTTTGTCCTTGGGTGCACTTGCATAGTGCATACAGGGATAATCGTCGGTTGGTGCCACATTACATTAAAATTTCCTAAGGGGCCTCTGCGGGTTGGCTTTGGCCCCTCGTACGCCTTCCTAAGGACTGGGACCCCATGGTCCCGAGATATGTAAAATCAAAAAATAATGATAATAATGATGATTTATAAAATTTCTAATATACAGGGTGTTTCCGTGTTTGGAAGCTGAGTGCAAAGCTTTAACGGAGTGATAGTTGACACCATTAACAGCATTTTGAGCCATACATGTCTCAGACGAAGTATGTTCTTTATTCTTTCCCAGTTAAAGTTGGTATTGGTTGACTAAAAGTTTGCAATTAAAAAAAAAACATGCTTCGTCTAAGACATGTATGGCTCAAAATGCTCTAAATGGTGTCAACTATCACCCCCTTAAGGCTTTGCATCCAGCTACCAAACACCCTAGGGAGCGTTCAAGTATTACGTAACGCAATTTGGGGGGGCGGGGGGGTCTCGTAAAACGTTACGATGCGTTACACGGGCGGGAGGGGGTCCTTCTTACAACACGTTACGTAACATTATTTCTTTTTTTATATAAAAAAATAGGGAAATAAAACTCCCAAATTGGCAACCCTTTTCGTTTACGTTTTACGGGGAATCTCTCGATTGTATTAGTCTGGTCGCCATTTTTAATTTGTTCTCGCATGTTTGGTAAACCTTTTCGTTTATATTTCACGGGGAATCCCTAGATTGTATTGTACGTCATTTAATGTTGTTTTTGTTGTCAGTATTCGTTAGTGTTTATGCAGAAGCAAATTGCTGTAGTCGCTGTTATTAAAGTGAGTTCATAGTGTTCATACTGTAATGTCCTCAAAAGAAGGAGATTTGTATCATCAGCTGTTCTTGGCCTATAAAGGCTCTCATGCTGACTTGCCAGCGCAAGTATGTCAAAAAAATGCCAATGAAATTTGGAAAACGGCTAAAGAAAAACTAAAAAACAAAGAAAAGTTTATAGAACATATAAATGATGTTATACGAGAGTTGAAGATGAAGGCCACGAAGAAGAAAGCAACAATGCTTAGTTATTTTACACAAGTAAGTTTACTACTAAAATGTAATAATGACATAAGTATTATATTTAGTCCAAACCTTGATTTTTCATAAAAGAACTGGTCATAAGTATTTTATATTATGGATAAAAACTATAACAACTTTTTGCGACTTCAGGGTAAAAATGATGACTTGAGTGTTACGTAACCTTTAGAGAGGGGGGTGGGGGGGTACAGAAAAACGTTACGGAGCGTTACAGTGGGGGGAGGGGGGGTCAAAAATCTTCAAAAATTGCGTTACGTAATACTTGAATGCTCCCCTATATAGTAATGTACTGTGTAACTTTTTTAATAGTATAGAGACCAACCAATTGTTTTTTCGGCCGAAAACAGAAAACAAAACGAAAAATGTTTTGGTTGATTGGTATATCCAGAGTGCAATGGTTAAACAATTGACATTGTATTTTGTTTTGCAAACAAAAACCTGGCATCAAACGAAAATATTTTGTTGGTTGGTTTCGGTTTTCACCTATTTGCGGTTGGTCTTTAGTAGTAGGTAATGTTTATTTCAGTTCGGCATTTTCAACTTCCTAAATACTCTGCTATCTATGGTGTTTAGTTGTTCTAAGTTTTTGGCTGTTTCATGATTGTGAAAACAAATAAGTACAAATATTCCGACTATAATTAATTTAGATTATTTCCCCTCCTTTTTATATACTTGTGCATATTATATTATTTTAAGACTGCTAGCTTTTAAATTATAAATCAAAATATGCTTAGCTATGATGTATATCAATATGGAAAATAGTGTTTAACTTATTTATTGGAGCCCCAGAGGCATATCATTTGATATTGCATAGCTAATTGCATCTCATTGGCCAATGATTGATTGTAGAGATGTTACGGAAGTTGTTGTACCAGAACCGGAATTGGATGTTTTAAATATGATTGATCGGAATTGGAACCGGAAGAAAGGAAGTAGAAAAAAGATGTGTTAAGGGATGAGGGGTGGGTATGTATTAATGAACTACTTAATTAATACACCGTTCTAAACTTAATTTAACAAACTAACTTGACCCGTCTAATATCCACAAACAAAACAATAAATTGAGACTTGGAGCATGAGCATGTATATAATAAACAAACATTCCTGGCGACAAGTAAACTTGTTTTTAAGCGCTCTAGTCATGTGTATCGCTGCGTTTCGAACTACGGTATAACTCCGATTCGAAATTATTGGAACCGAAATTGGAATCAGAGGTGTAAAATTAATTGGAAGTTCTGACTTTTCAGAATCAGAACCGAAGATCCGTAACATCCCTGATTGATGGTAGGTGAGAATGTTAGAATTAATCTTAATAATATATAACAATCATGTGCCACTATGTATGTACATGCTTATCTCCGAAACCACCCAACCAAGCTCAGTTAAATTTTGTGAATGTGTATTTTTCCAGCTGAAAAGATTTTGGATGTGATAGATGGTGGTCTGTGCAAAGCAGGGACTAGTAGTACTATAGAAAACTATTGTAAATGTGCAGTTCTATGTCATAAAATAAACATTCAATTAAATTATGTCAGACAGTATCAAAAGATGGTTTTACTGCACATCAAACTATTGGTTGCTACTTGAATTATTTTATTTTGTGCAAAGTTATTAGTTAAAAACAATTGTGGTACTTATTGTTTTATGACTATATTTTGTCCAACTTGAATTATGATTCTTGTTACATATCAATGGACTCAATACAAGTGGAGATTGTAATAAAATTGTACATAAAGAGAAAGTACACTGATTCAAATAGTCTTGTGTTCAGTGGGACATCTTAGAGGCGGTACAGTGCCGTTAAGATAAGTTTAACCATATGCCAGATAGCATGTAACTGTTTCATAGAACATTTTGCAAAGTGAAAGTAAATAAAGTGTCTCACCTCAGTGGCATCTTCACTGGCTTTGTATGAAATTTCAGCAGATGAGAAGTTGAAGTAGCCGAATCTGCTGGACCTGACAGTCACAACGTGCGACACGTTAGTCTGGGGAGGTATCCTGTCGATTTGCGCCGTCAACTGACCACCAACAACTTGGAACACTTCCGGGTGGAAACCATTGTCTACCAGCTTCACGTCCACAGCGGGCGCAGTACCGACGTTGAACAGCGTGTATTTAACCAGAATATCCATATTTTCGACCAAGTATTTGTTCAGCACTTGCTTCGAAACAAGTAACTTCGCAACCGCCGGCTCATCTTCTGCGGTCACCGCAGTAGCGATGATGAGGATCAGAGATAGCAGCTTGGCACTCATTTTGTCTGGAAATTGAAAATAGAGACTTTAATTTTGGCACTAAAATAGGTTGCAGATGGAAGGTATTCCAATACGATAATTTTGAATGAAAACCACTTGATATTTGTTTATATTAGTCAGGAATAGATGGAAACTATAGTTGTTTCCATTTTAAAAGTAAAATTACTTTAACTTACCTTATTTTACGCTTATTATTAAACAACTAAAGGCAAATTTGGTTAACGCTGCAAAGACGATCGGTGACAGTCGTTCGTACGTGGCTGACGTTTCACTCCACGCAGTCAAAATACTTGCCAGAAATAAAATTCGATTTACAGTTATTACTGCGTTCATTGTTTGAAATTATGTCTTTGAATGTTTTATTTACATACTTCTAAAGCATTATATTTCACTTTATTCAAATACGAAATAAAATTAAACTTGCGGTAATTTCAGCATGAAAATCAATGGATCGAGTAATTAAAAAGGTAATGAACAATTTTTTAAATAAGACATGAATGCATTTTATGCAACAACTGTCAAAAAATACGTGTTTGTTTTCTCATAGGTTGAAGATTTTATTGAAAATGGATTTCTGCGGAAATTCGAAATAGATTGTTAAATATTGCATATTTATACATTAGTGTAGTGGTATTATACAAACTAGTAGTAATTTAAACTATGACAGAGAAAGAAGATGCTGCCAATCAACCCGAAAAAGAACCATTAGATGACGAAGCCCTAGAAAAGTGAGTATTCGATGGTTCCTTCATAAAAAGACACTGAAACTAAAATGTTGTTTCAAAATATGCTATTGTGTTACGACTTAATACATTCCTAATATTATGATATTTAAAATTGTGCTAAGCAATACCCGGTGTATTTTATATTTTACATACATTGTTCCCATTCAGTTTAAATAAATTGAGTGATTTTTGAATGATTATTTTAAGAAAAATATATTTTTTATTTTATTAGACGACTGCCGCTCCTATGACGACCCACTGACCGACTGTTTTGTTAATTTACAAACTGTCTTGGTATTAAATTTGATGTAAATTACAATTGATAACAAATTGTAAACTTCAGGCTAGCCGTTGAAGAGTTATTGCGGGAAGCCGTTCAAGGAGCTGCAAGGGCTGAAATAGTAGGGCCCTCTGGTTGGATCAAAGCCCCTCAAAACAAAACCAATAAGCGTTTTTTAGTGAACACATTACGGAATGCTGTAACCTCCAATAAGTATCACTCAAGACAACGCCGACATTCGCACAAATCTCCCAACCGTGATAAACATCCGGAACCTTCAATTAAAAAAGACAGATCCAAAAGAAAACATTAAAATGGAAGAATATAATGTAGATACTGTATTGAAAACTATCTTTGATGTCAATGAAACAAACTGGAAACCTTCTGAGAAGGTTCCTCTTATATCCAAAGAAATAGAACAATTAAAGAATGACTTCAAATTATTTTTGAGCTCAACTGAATATGATATGTCAACAATACTGCAGGAGAGTGCAGCATTATGCACTGAAACACAAAACTTAGCCGAGGACATGGAACTGTGCAAGCTGGAAATAGAGCAGGAGACTATGGCTGATGTACTCAAATCTTTAGCTAATCGTGATCAACTACAAAAAGAGCTGCAATCTATTAATTTTGCTCTCAATATAGTTAATGATGCTGTGCTTTGTGGGGAGTTTGTTAACGAGTTTGATGATGGCAGGGAAGCCATGAGCTATTCTAGGTCTGTGGAAGCTGTGTATGATTTAATGCAGCACGCTGACACCGCAGCTGAAGGATTCCAGAGTTTAGAGTTGTACAACAACATTAAGCAGACAGCTACAGCAATATCGGATAGATTGCATGTTGATATGTACAGGGAATGGAACCTAATGATAAATTGGAGTATAAAGGCTAGCACTCGAAAAACTATTATCACAGTAAAATTAAAATTTGATGAGCCCCTCGTTGTTGTTGATGTCCTCAATGCTATGGATAGGAGTGGGAAGTTGACTGAAAAAGTATCTGAGTTTTCTCAATTTATACTAAAAGATACACTTATACCTATAATACATGGTGACGTGGCTGTGTATGCTGAAACTGAACAATTGTTGACTATTACTATACTACACAAGCAGAATTTTAAACCAAATTACAATACTGTTTTATCCAACTTGAGAGTAGTTGTCCATTTCTTGAGCAATACGCTAAATGTTGACTTTAGACGAAACACTACTATAATGAGAATGATTGGCAAAGAGATCAGTGAAATATTCAAAGATATACTGATTAAAGATTGCCTGATTGATACCATACCGAATAACTTAAATGATTTACAGAACTATGGAAAAATAACATCGGAAATTAATACTTTCCAGCAGTTCCTAGTAATACACAAGTTCTGTACTGAGGACTTCTCTATATTGGATTACCTAAACAATCTTGATGTGCTATTTGCAAATAAGTCGAGCCAGCATTTTTTGGAGACTGCAAGGGCTATCATGCTGAAGGATTTGAGTGTTTCAATGTCTATTGGTGTAGAGCATATGCCAAACAACGAGCTTCAAATAAAACCTGAGCAAGAAGGTGCTGAAGCATTAGGTATTCTTGATAAAACAATACCAAAGAGTATGTACTTCTTCCCGAGGTGCATGATATCGAAGACAGCTCAAGAGCTATTGGACCTGGCTTATGGGATTATGGAGCAAGCAGTACAGTGCGCCGATGTAGTGTGCAAGAAAATGTACAACACCGCTCGGATGGTGTTCGAGCTGTATGATGCTGTGGTACCATATCACCATGAGAACTATCTGCAAACAATTCCTCAGTATGTTGGTAAGTTTTTCTTTAAATACGTTTTCATAAATAGTGAGAAGTTTTGGTACTGCAGTATTGTAATTAAGACGAATTTAACTAAATGCAACACAAGCTGAAGTTTATCTTTTACATTATTTTGAAAATGGCTTACATTTGCTGGCGTAGTAATTATCTATTGCGACTATTACGTCTTTATCCCTACTTGGTAAATATTTCCCACTTCACTTGCGGGGTGATTGCGTAGCACACTAACAGTAGCAATTGGTTTCATTTTGACAGTTTAACAACATTCATTGCGTTCTTTACTTTGTTAAGAGCGTTATCGCTTAGCGCGGATCGTCAAGTTTAGGTAATTATTTGCAAATTTCACTCACACAGACGCGTGCGCAACTGTGTGCGTAGGGTTGGCGCGTTCGCTCTGCTTATAGTCAGACGTAATCACTTTGATCCGTTCGCTTTAGAGCAATAATTGTTTTAGCATTATTTTAATTTGAATTTAAATCCAACTTTAGTTTTTGTCATACTTATGATTTATAATAAACCTGAAATCCTCTACACATAAATTATTTAGGAGAAAAAATAATATTAATAATTTAGATTACTCAAGTGTTGGTGACTAGTTCCAGTTGGTTGTAAATAGCTTTTTTAATTTTTATGCACTAGATGAGTAGGTGGGAAATTAAATAAAGGTTTAAAATCAAAATATTTTATTTCACATAAACCTACATGGGCACTTATGAAACGTCAGAAGCTAGGTGCACAGTTCCAATTGGTCGTTTCCTATGGAGAAGAACCGGCAAGAAACTCCACGGTTACTCGGTGAAAAATTAAAATTGTTTGTATATAATGTCAAATAATAAAAAGATTATGTCAAAGAAGTATGTAAAAAGAATTAAAAAAATAAACATCGTAATTTGAGAGCAGTTAATAGACATTTACGTAGTTATGCCGTAATGAGGTGCCAGGGAAGCCACATGTGCAGAAGGAATCATTGCCAAACTACCTTGTCTTCAACATGGTCTTTAATCTTATAATATGCTTTTTTGATAAGGACTCGTTTGATGAGGGTTTTGAACTTTCCATCGCTAAGTTCTGTAACCGGCTTTGGCAACTTGTTATAAAAATGGATGCTGTTTACAAGAAATGACTTACTAGTTTTAGTAAATCTAAATTTTTAACCGACTTCTAAAAAGGAGGAGGTTCTCAATTCAGATGTTTGTATTTTTTTAAATGTTTTTTTTTATGTTTGTTTGCGCATAACTCCGTCGCTTGCCAACCGATTTGAAAAATTCTTTTTTTGTTGGAAAGGGTATACTTTCCACATGGTCCCATGAAAATTTTATCGAAATCGGACAAGCGGTTTTTGAAAAATCAACAAAAATCTAAAAATTTATCTACATTGTCTACATTAATGATCTTTTCGTTTACTTTTTTGTGGGGTAGGTACAACTAAAAAGTGAAAAATAAAAACATTTTTACAAAACAAAACAACCGACTTCAAATAAAAACACTACAAAGTGATAAATAACTTTAATTTCGGAGGTCGGTGTCAAAAAACGAAAATGCGGAACCAACGACACCGACTTCCGAAATTAAAGTTATATATCACTTCGTAATGTTTTTATTTGAAGTCGGTTGTTTTTTTTTGTAAAAATGTTTTTGTTATCACAATTTCATTTTTACTACGTTTATCATGTTATGCTGCATTATAAAATAGTTTCCCTCAGTGGCATTGATAGACTTCATTTAAATTTGTTAGACCAATTCCTGAAATTATGGCTCCTGACACGGCGCCTTCATTGACATTTAGTTTATCTTTTTGTGTTTCATCGTGACTGCTCAATTCGAACTTAGAATTGCACATATTACATTGAAAGAAGAATTTAGATAGAAATCCTGTTTTATTTTCTTTTAATAGTGTAAGGTTCTTCAATGTACATCCAAAGCGATCGTTATGGTCAGCAATTTTAATCAACCCCTCTAAAAAATGTTGAAAATCCACGATTCTCCTTCCATTAATTTTTATTGGCTCATTAATCGGATTCTGTAATAAAAATATTGTATCGTTATATATGATTTCAATTAGTATACTGGTAAGCTTAAAACAATATTATGTTAACTTTACTGTTACTTACGTCTGCAGACATACTTATGTCGTAGTCATAAAGCTCATCCGAAAACTCTTCAGAGATATCATCCCTGAAAATAAAATATTTATGTCAACCTAGTCAAAAAATAGCAGCAAATCTTGTCAGACGCTCACGGCAATTCATTCATTTATATGAAATGTATAATAAATAAGAAATAAATAATAATAATGGGGAATTATACCTAAAAGTCATCATCTGATCGCATTTATTTGTCACTTCTACTATTTCTGATTGCAATTCCGGTATTTCCAATTCTTTATTAACTCTTGTTGTTGATGTTGAAGGTAGGTGGGATTCTTCGTTATCATTCTCGTGTGACGTTCCCGCATTGTCGCGCCGTTTTTGTATGTTTTGTCGTTTACTCCTACATAAAAACGTAATATTGCATGACATCATCAATCAACATTAAAGCGGGACTTACATAAACAACAATAATTGCACGAGGCTGGCCGGACGCCGGCCAGCAAGCCGAAGTCGCGGTGGTGAGCGAAAGCCATCTGCGACGATTAACGCGCGTGGGGCCGCCGCGCCCCTATGCTCAATTTGAATGTCCAAGTAAAAAATTAAAAAACCCGACTGCAACCTTATACTAAAACTAAATAAAAGTTGGAAGCAGGCGGAGCCCATACCATTATTATAGTTTCAAACTCAAATGGGTCCCGCCTGCTTCCAACTTTTATTTAATTTAAAATGGGCTTGTTTTTAGCTTTTCAGTTAGTTTTAGTATAAGGTTGCAGTCGGGTTTTTTAATTTTTGTAATTGTTTTATTTCCAGCTTTTTAGTTTACAAATGTGAAAGATTTCGCAGACGATTTAGTTCTTGATACGTGTTTTTTACGATTTGTCACTTTGATTTACTTTTAACCATATAAGTTGTATATATTTTTGTAATTACCTTTTAAAACCTTTTATTTTGAGACCCCACTCGATAGGTTTTGAGAAAAAAACATTTTTTGAAGGCATAACTTGACGCCAAAAATCCGCCATATTGTTTTTTTTTTATTTTGATATACCCAGTGTCACTCTCACAGTCAATACGAATCTAACGACACCTCTCAAGCTAAAATCCATCGTGCCGTTCAGGCCACAGAGCGTGCCAAACAATTATACATACAAAACATACAAACTTACAAACATACATACATACATACTCTCGAAAAACATAACCCTCCTTCTGGCGCAGTCGGGTAAATAGTATAGAAATTTTAATTAAGTACCTTGCAGCTTGTAATTTCTCTAACAATTTCTTTTTTCTCATTCTTGTACCTCCACTGTCACCATAATACAATTTAGTTTTTCGGCCCATCACCTAAAACATAAAAAGAATAATAGACCACACACACCCAGATGAAACAACACTATTACGTTTATAATTCGAATGTAAAAAATAAATATTATGAAAAAAAAAATACTTACGGATCAAAACGTGTCAGGCGTAGTATATACCGCCGGCAACTACGTATTTAGTATAGTCGATCGATGGCAGCGCGAGCGACACAGGTCCTACCTCAGAGAGCGCCACAGCGCGACTGGCCGACACCGCTCGGCGCCGCGTAATTTATTAGTAACTTTGAAATTTTATAATGTCTATAAAATATCTTTATGTAAATTTTTTTTTTACTGATTTTTGTTTGCCTGAACTCCTCTTACAAACAGTGTATTTTTTTTAAGTTATTTCAGCCTTAGTATCAATTAAAAATGATGTTTTATTTTGTCAAATTTAGAGTAAGAAAATATTTTTTTTGAGATACTTAATGAATTAAAATTTATTTTTTATTTTATACAATAACAATAACGGTATCTTTCCTTTTTCCACGTATTTTTTCCAGACTTCCACGGCTCATTGTTGATTCATAATTTCATTCCGAAATTCAGTCTTCCCGTATAATCTCAAAAATATGAGTTCAAAATAAGCTTTTATTTTGATATTTAATAATATTTTTAAATTTTTATTCTATACAAATACAATATAAAGATATGCTTAATGCGATACTCAAATTAGTTTTTAATAATTCCATGCCATTTAGTAGTAATTTAACCTTAAAAAACCCCGATTTTATGATTATTGTCATTTTTTACCGATAACACTCTTAAGCAGACAAATTTTTCGAACATATGAAGCAATGGATTAGCAATATCCTTCAAAATTATTCAGATTGTGATTGATAGTGTGCTACGCAATTAGGGTGCTGATCATTTTCTCTCTATTTGCAGCCTTGTTCCACAACAACTGTATGTACCTCGCACACAACCTCCAGATATTTGGGGACAAGTGGCTGATCCTCATGGAAGGACGGGACCTAGACTACCCAATCGGTTTCGTGGACTTGGTGCAGAAAATCCGCGATCTTGGCTACAAACACCTCACTATACACATGCAGCAACAAAGGAAGCAGATACTGGATAATATTAGGTCTTCAGGTTAGTCAAATATCTTTATTTATTCATAAAATGATTAATTTTAGTATTTGAGTGTATTTACCTACCCCTTGTGAGCTCTGAAAGATTGGGTATGCCGAATCTTTCAGCGCTCACAAGGGGTACCTACTACCATAGATATAAATATTTTTATGGGTACTACATAACTTTCTTGAAAGAACTTTGCTGTGTAATGTATTTGCTTAAAATTACAGCTAGGTCTAATGATTATGGCTAAAGCTTGGTTTGGCTGCAGCATATTTGGAATTTTAGCAAAGCATGCAAAGCATGTTTGGAATTTTATCAACTTGTCTGCAGAGAACTAAATCGGCAGAATTCTTAAATCAACTTGTTTTTACTAGGGTTCATACAAAGATAAAAAGGGGTATTCCCATGTGGGGATGAGCTGTTCATCAGTAGCTTATGCTGTCGAAAAAGTCAGCAAGGTCACTGGGTTGACTGCCTAAAGTGCCCCAGACGTATTTGAGTATCAAAACTTCATGGAGGCTTTCTCAAACCATAGGTTGCTTTGAGAAAGCCTCCATGAAGTTTGTATGCATGAGAAAACTGTAGGTAAAAGATAATAGTTTTCATTATAAAACGTTATTAATACACGCCCCCTTATTCACAAACACTCGATATGCTTCCGTATCGTATCGAACATTAATCATTGTTATCGTAGGAGTCTTCTCAATGCTGTTCACAAGTCCAAAACCCGAATATTTTGTCAGTTTAAATCAAATAGACGCCCGCTATTCTTCCAACAGCTATTTGCTGTTGAGGGGAAGTCAAATCAGGTCATCGAAATGTCAGGTTTTCGATACGATAGCCTGTCGTATGTTTGTGAATCAGGGCTCTGGCCTTCAAATATTCGAACAATAGTGATTTCACTTATTATTTTTAATGTCGTAAGCGTAACGCATCGCTGGCATTACCGTGCGGTTTATTGCCTTACGTTTAAGTTCTATTGTACGATAAATAATTATATGAATTAACTTTCCTCTACATTTATATTTTTTTAATATGATGAACTAGCAATTGGAATAGGTATATAAATTGTTGTAATAATTAGCTTGGTCTCCACGGAAAGACTGACTAACAGCATAAGGCAGTTCTTCTACCTTAATATGGCCACAAATGAAGAACGCGGAAAGATGAATTTGCAACCTGCTTGCGTTGCGTAGCTCGTTTTCTTCAATATTAGATGTAGGTTTACCTCTTTATTCATAAACGTTGCTTAAAGTTACATACCTACATATTCGACGTTTGACATCACTTAACTGTAATCATCCTAACTTTATATTATAAATGCGAAAGTAAATTTGTTACCTTTTCACGCGTAAACCACTGAACCAATCATCCTGAAATTTTGCATATACGTTGTCAGGTGTACAGAAACGGACATTTTCATCCCGAAAAAAAGTGCTGTTCACGAGGAAAACAACAATATCGTTATTATGATAATAATAACGTAATTGTTGAGCCCTCCGCTCAGAAAATAGTCAAAATTATCTAACGTAATAAATGAAAAGCCCAGTGGCGTGCATTGGTTTTCAGAATAGGTAGGCACTAGGTCGGGTCTAGCCTAGGCAGACGCGGTCACTAAGACGCTCCACACACTGCACCGCGCTCTGCCGCGGTGAGCAGATAACGCGCCCCCGCGCGTGATTTTTTACATACAAATTCAAATCCCGCGCGTGAGCGCGTGATTTTTGCATGTAAAAAATCACGCGCGCGGGCGCGTTATGTGCCACCGCGGCCAGTGTGTGGAGCGCCTAATCAGAAAAAAGTGAGGTCAAAAGTGTGGTTGTTTGAGTAGGCATGCCTACTTAAAGGTGATAAATTGCGAAGGTCGAACGTCATGGTATTACGCGTGAGACGTACGTATTATTGAACGAGTAAGACCAATGACAATGTGCGAATAGTACGGGAGCCGAGTCGCCGAGCCGGAGTTTCTTGCCCGTTCTTCTCCATAGGCACCTACGCTTTGGAATGGGCAACTAGCTTCATTTTTTCTGACTGACTGACTTCTTGACAATTCAAAAGTGCCTGTAAATGGTTTAATTGAAATAAATGCTTTGAGTTTGAGTTTGAGCCGAGTAGGCCGTCCGGCGACTGCCTACTGCCGCGCGTGTTTGTATGAAGATTTTGTTTTTTGTTAGGTATGATAATTTTGTGAGTTTCTTAATTGTGAGGCACGCACTAAAATGTAATTGACAGGCTTATGTTGATATATCGAGGTAGGCACTGCTTATATGCCTATATGCAATGCACGCCACTGGAACAGCCCCATGCCACATAATTATTACCTTATGAGTTGAAATTTTTCTACTATTTTAGAATCATGTAGGTACTGATTCCATGGTGACAGGTTGTACGGCGATATCTCTTATATCTGAGTTACTCTGTTTATGTACAGGAGAGGTTTTATTCACATGAAAATTAATCCAAACCCCATATTTTGTTACAGATCTCAACTGCATAGTCGTGAAAGACGTGTTGAGCGACAACGCGGAGGCAGCCATCCGGCAGTGCCTACGACAGCTGCATTTATTGAAGAATGTCTGGATTGGAGTCTTTCCTAAGAATGTCTTTACAAGGTAAAACCTCTTAAAGATTGTTACTTATCTAGATTTTTAATTTTTGGAATGAGACTTGCGCAGTTCTTCAAAGAAAGTTAAACTGTAGCATGTTTCTAGAAAGAGAGAGCAGTGGTGGCCCAGTTGTAACGGCCCTGATTAGCGAGTTGTACATCGTGGGTTCGAACCCAGACAGGCGCTTTACTTTGTATAATTTATTTCATCACCACTGCTGTCAAAAACTGTGGAGGAAAACTGGGAAACATCGTGAGGAAACCGGCATGTCCTAGAATCAAAAATTCAATGACATATGACATCCAACAACCCACACTGGGCGCGCGTGGAGGCCTGTATCCCAGCAGTGGGAATGTTATAGGCTGATGATGCTAAGTTGTTAGTAATAATACGCCTTCAATCCATACTAATATTATAATTTCGAAAGTAACTCTGTCTGTCTGTATGTTACCTTTTCACGCCTAAACCGCTGAACCGATTTAGATGAAATTTGGTATAGAGATAGTTTGAGTCCCGGGAAAGGACATAGGCTACTTTTTATCCCGCCATTCCCACGGGATCGAGACTTATGCGGGTGAAACCGCGGGGCGCAGCTAGTGCTTTATAAATTGTCTATTTACACGTGCAGGCGTAAATAGTCAGGTTATCAGTTCATAATCATTCATGTATACAGATTATTTGATAGTGATTGTAGCTTTTTTGGCATCAAATCGTTAAAAACTAACCCTTTAAAAAAATGTTGATCTTCAACATAATTTTTTTTTCCTTTTCCTCAGGCTTATGGCAACCCTAGTCAATATGTTCTTGGACGAGTTGATCCACCGCGTGTGCACCGTGGAGGATATCTCCATGGAGATGGCAACACAGCTCACCGAGATGTATACCATTGTTGTGCAGAAAGCTCCACAGCTCTTTCAGGTAATTTTATCTTACTTTCTTGGCCTTCAAATAGGGCGAATTGATTGATTGAGAAATCTACTAAAAATTGGGCGAGTTGATTGATTGAGATATAAAGAAAGAAAGAAGAAAGAAAATACGTTTATTTGCGGTGAAAGTGACGCAAAAAAGAGCATAAACACAAAAAATAAAATAAAAAGGTAGGGGGAAACATGCGTCGCATCCACGCAAAACGGCTATCGCTCAGCATTATGCTGCGACCCTATGCAAGACAGAGCCCCAGCGCTGGTTTTCAGCGACAGCCGGCGCTGACGTAAGGACGATCTACTATGATGATCTACTACATATAATAGTCATGCCATGTCTCTTTGCTTTAGAATCCCCAAGAGTAAAAAAAAACACAATAACGTAAATCCTATTGTTTTCCCCAAAGGGTTAGGTAGAGGTGTACCTCTACTATCTCTATTCTATTTGGAAAGTTGCCTGTCGTAGTTCATTTTTTGACATAAAACTAGAGAGGGTCTCAAGTTGCGCCACAAAATACATATCGAAATTTATTTCATCTAAAAATATGTTTTGTCATTCCAGGACCCAGCAGAAATAGAGCAACACGTCCAATCCTGGATCAAGCTTCAAGAGCTGATCTTTATACTAGGCGGCTCCCTCAAGGACATAGAGAACCACTGGAAGGACGGCACCGGCCCCCTAGCCATCCACTTCAGAAACGAAGAACTCCGAAGCTTGATTAAAGCCCTCTTCCAAAATACGCAGATGCGTGCCAACCTATTATCCAAAATAAAGTAAAATAGAAATAATTCCCAGTGTTTGACGTCAGTATCTCTATCATAAATATGGTGTTAAATGTTTTTAAATGTGTCATTGTTTTACTTTACGATTTTAAACATTTGTTTAAGAATTGATGTTACTCACAAATACTTGAATAAGTTAAATTGTAAAACATAAAATTATCCAAATAAATGGTTACAGAAGCATAGCAGTACATTATCTGTATTCAATTGTTTCGATGTTTTGGTAAACAAGTGATTTTTATCTTTTTCTTTTGTCTGGCTTTTTATTTTATCCAACTCTTTATTTTGTCCAACTGTAATATTATTTGTTTGACCCTCAGGCTAGTTACGCACTAGCGGGTGGCCGCCTAGGCAGTTCATTTGAGCGGCCAGCCGGAGCCGCTTGACGCGGTTGGAATAGCGGCTGACCGCCGTGGCGGCCAATCGCGATGAAACCGCGTCAAGCGGTCCAACCGCTAGAAGGTGTGTTTGTCCATAAACGAAATGGACGCCGTCGAGGTATTATACTCTCGAAAAAAACGAAAGAATATAAAGCGGTTAGCCGCACCCGAGGTTAACCGCTAGTGCGTAGGAGCGCTCAGACTTTCGTTATGAGAGACGCTGTCGTACATAGAATTTGGGAAAAACACTGTCACACAGGTAAGTGTGACAAGACTTTCCACATATTTATTTATTCATCCTGGTACCGTGAGCTCCACAGAGTACTATTTTATAGCTGAGTGAGCTCTAAGCTCTTATCATATGAGTCGACTGTGTACTTGATGTGTGGTCCAAAGGGCCGTCGCACATCTGGCTAGGCACAGCCATGGAATTATTATGTACTAGTACGTAGTACATAATAATTCCATGGGCACAGCACAGCACGATTGTCACTGCCAAGTTATAGAATCACAGAAGTTTGAAAATATTTTCATTTTCGTAGGTGGTCGGTCAGTCGGTGGATAGAATAATTCTCCCAGAGCCTCAAAATCATTTATTTAAATGGTTTGAGATTATTTCCTAATATTATTTTTCGTGAAAAGGAACGTAAACGTCACAAGAAAAATAAAATGTCATAGCACCACAGAGTACTTTTTGATAGACTGAGACAGCACTGTATGGAGATGGGCAAAGAGATTGATAGGTACATAAAGGGGTTAGAAGATTTTTGTATGGAGGGTGGCCCTAAGGTCGGCCGCCATTTTGATTTTTTTTCAGAATCGCGGTGCACAACAAAAGTTATATATTTAGATAGAGGACGCTTATACAACCAAAAAATGTTACGTAACATAATATCCTAAAGCGTCAGGTTTCGGAGTTATTCACCAAAATATAAGTCGAAAACAACAAGGATTTTTTTGTTTTTTTGCCCTCCCAGTAAGGATATTGAACTATTGGGGTAATAGAAACGTTATGAAACCTTTATGGAGAAGAAACAAATGAAGAATAGACATTTTTTAAATAAATAATTAAAAACGGCTATTTATAGTTCGTTTTTTAATCCCAGGGACTAATCTGACATTTAAGTCTTTTGTGTTTTCGTTTTTTTTTTAGTATAGAAGTTTAACATTACACTTGTCAGATTAGTCTCTGGGATTAAAAATCGAACTATAAATTGCCGTGTTTAATTATTTATTTAAAAAATGTATATTCTTCATTTGTTTTTTCTCCATAAAGGTTTCATAACGTTTCTATTACCTTAATAGTTTAATATGCTTACCTAGAGGGAAAAAAACAAAAAAATCCTTGTTGTTTTCGACTTATATTTCGGTGAATAACTCCGAAACCTGACGCTTTAGGATATTATGTTATATAACATTTTTTGTTTGTATAAGTGTCCTCTATCTAAATATATAACTTTTGTTGTGCACCGCGATTCTGAAAAAAAATCAAAATGGCGGCTGATTTTAGGGCCAAAACCTTCAAACCCCTTTTAATGTCTGGAGATGGGCAATTTGACCGTTCGGCTTCGGGGCGACTTAAATGGAAGGATTATGATTTTGACTAATGAATACTGAAGACGTAGCTGTGGCCTTATTTACTTTTGGACAAGAAGGATGAAATTGAAGACGAGGCTTAGGCCTTACTTACTTTTGAACAAGAAGGATGAAACTGAAGACGAGGCCAGTGGCGTAACTATAGGGTGGCATTGGGGCAAAATGCCACGGGCCCCCAGCTAGAGGGGGCCCCCGGCCCGAGAGGGCCATGAGCACAGGAGAATCCTAACATAAGGACAGAAGCAATCAGAGCCCTGATTCACAATCATACGACAGGCTATCGTATCGAAAACCTGACATTTCGGTAACCTGATTTGACTTGCCCTCAACAGCAAATAGGTGTTGGAAGAATAGCGGGCGTCTATTTGATTTAAACTGACAAAATTTTCGGGTTTTGGACTTGTGAACAGCGTTTAGAAGACTCCTACGATAACAATGATTAATGTTCGATACGATACGGAAGCGTATCGAGTGTTTGTGAATAGCTATGCAGGTGTTAATTTTTGTAGGGGAAAACATGAAATGTATACGCGGAAGAAGTGCTAATAAATAAAAAAAACTAACGTTAGGTGAGCTTCTTTACATTGAGAGAGGGTCCCATCCCTTGAATTTACCACGGGCCCCAAACGGTATGGTTACGCCACTGGACGAGGCTTTGGCCTTACTTTTAGTCAAGGGACAAATGTATGATATACCATAAATTGGATATAAAAGAGAGGTGATGTCGTACTTCCATAGGAAATAAAACTTATTCATTTATTTTGTGGGGTTTAGCACTGAAGACGAGGCGGTATAGTCCAAGACCTTAGCCTGCCCGAGT
Source organism: Amphipoea oculea (assembly GCA_945859645.1). NCBI lineage: Eukaryota > Metazoa > Arthropoda > Insecta > Lepidoptera > Noctuidae > Amphipoea > Amphipoea oculea. The sequence goes on from OX243862.1 coordinate 3,238,249, forward strand.
AGGGCGCAGGAAAAAAAAAAGAAAGAAATGTCAAAACAAAAGTAGATTGTTATTTTCCTCAGCATAACCTCAAAAATTAAAGTTTCTGCGAAAAATGTTCTAATTGTTAACAAAAATGAATACAGTTAAAGTGCTGTTACAAAAACGAAGTCTAAATGTATTAGCAAACCGCTACTATGCAACAACAAAAAAGAAAATTCCGGATCCTGATGAAGAGGACTCACTTCCAAGTAATTACCCTATTAAATTGTGTAATTGCTTTACCATTTAATTATTGATGAAACTTAAGTACAGCTGTAAGGGAAACTAGCCAATTATAAGTTAAAAAAATGGTCTGTTAAAATTATTTGTCGGGTTTTCTACTTGTTTTCTAACCTCAAAACCATAATAAAGCTAGAATACAGCTGTTTACTGGCTGAATTATTGGAATTTGGCCAGTGGAACATAATAAATACCTAGTTGAATGTGAAAACTATATAAACAGTTTCCTAAATAAATTCAATTACTTAACATTATTTCTGTCTTCCTATTCTAGTTTTTCAGTACCCCACAAGCAAGTCCTCAGACCGGAACATGTACTCATGGGGTCTTGCGGAGACCGGCGCACTAGGCATTCACATGCCACGAGGCAATAAGGGCAAGAAACAGTATAGGAATAACTTCTCATTCTGCTGGTACCCTATGAGGTCTTGCTTTGCTGAGAGATTTGATGTAAGTGTTAAAAGCTCTAATTATGAATTAAAACTGAGACCATAATTATAATACAAACACAAACAAGTTCAAACTATGGTAAAAGCTTATATCTTCAAGTCAGTTATCTTATTTTGACACTTATTCCAATTAATGTAAAGTTCGTAATACAAGATTGACAACTCATGGTTAAAACAATTTTTGTATGAACTTTAACTTTATTGGAATAAAGTTCAAAGAAAGACCTTGTTTTGTATTATTCCAAATTCTTGCTTATAATTCCAGGTTGAGCATATAGCTGCAGGGTATGGCTTTACAGTGGCTTCTATAAAGACAGACGAGCAACATAAAGTGTTTGGCACAGGTATCAACACGGACTCACAAATAGGCTATCATGCACCACGCATTGGTCACCCACTTGAGTTGCTGCTGAGTCCAGCACCAATATTCCTGCCCTACAAGTCTTTAGAAACTAAGGTAACTGAAGCTGAACATCAATTAGAATTCCGAAACTGACTTTTTTCTGAAGCATTTTTTCTTGACAACATAATTATTTTGCAGTCACCACTGTCCACAATCTACATATACCACAGATACTCTACATACTTACATATACTTAATTTAATTTATGGAAACGAGGGATGGAATGTGTGAATGATAATATGTTTAGAAAGGGGGTGACTACTGAGAAGTATGGATGAAAAAGACATTTTACGGTGACCCCAAATTAATTGGGATATTTTCCCACCAGTTATAGATAAGCAAAAACCGTCCTATACTAGTTGATTTTATCACAGGAGACAGGGTCTTCCATTTAAAATGAGACAACATATTGACAATGTACGTCAGCTGATTTGTTGGAAAAAGCTAATAGGCAGTAAAAGGATATGTGAAAAAGTAGGAACAAGTTGGTAAATAAACATATAATAAAGAAAAAAAAAGAAAAGATCGCTTTTAGCTATAAGACCGCCCAGTGTGTCACCCCTTGTAAAATTTCTACATTAAAATCTGTAACATTTATGGTGTACATATAATAAAGAATATTCTATTCTATTATATTCATAAAAAAAAACCATCATCATAAAAAAATCTAAATTTTACAGATTATCGGCATAGACGCGGGTCGCGCCCACACAGCGATACTGACAGATTATGAGGGTGTGTTCACACTAGGAAACAACGCGTACGGCCAGTGTGGACGTAAGATAAACCTGAATGAGGAGTACAAAGGCAGCATGGTGTCTTACAATATCAAGAGGTTGGGCAAGGACAAGATTGTCAGCGTGTGCTGCGGACAGGATCATACGTAAGTATGTTGTTTCAATATGCTGATATTCGCAATTTGTCATGTTATTTTGTAAGTTTGTGGCATTATTGGTCCAGAGTTCTGACTCCTACTGATTGCCCAAAATAATATTTATTTTTAAAACGTGTGCGGCCAGGGGACCATTATTCAGGGCTCGTGTACATGGAACCGCCGCGCCGCTGCGCCACCACCGCGCCTATGCGCTGTGTATACGAGTCGCCACCGCGCGTGGTGTGGTGAAATCAAGAGGCGGCGGCGCGGTGGCGATGGCGGTCTCGTATACACAGCGCAGAAGCGCGGCGGCGGTGCCGTGTACCCGAGCGCTCAGGAACGAAGTTCCTTACGCGATACTCGCACGCACACTCATACGGGAGAAAGTCGGAGGGGTCATAACGCTTTTCCGTTACGAAACTTCGTTCCAAAAAACGAACTGAACCAGTAAAGAAGCATAAGTATTGTAATTTTATTTCCACTACATTCGGCAGTTCTTTACGATTTTAAAACAGTCCCTTGGCAATCACCAGTCTAATAGTAATCTAGTCCCGAGTCAGGACTAGGTTAGACTAAATAAGGTAAAAATTACTTGTAATTTTTTAGCTTTTAATATGGGTGTTAACATATAAATCTTGTTTCAGCCTATTCGTAACAGAGCGCGGCAAGGTGTTCGCCTGTGGCTGGGGTGCGGACGGTCAGACCGGGCTCGGTATTTTCGAGAACCAGGCTATACCCGCCGCTGTGAAGGGAGATATTACTTCAGAGAAAATTGTGAAAGTAGCATCCACTGGCGATTGTGTGCTGGCGATAAATGGTGGGTTTTGAGAACAGTTATAGAGGTTTTAATTACTCGAAGCTATTCATGTGAGCAGTGGTGGCCCAGTGGTAACGGCCGGGCCACGACTTACGAGTTGTAGGTCTGAGGTTCGAACCCAGACAGGCGCTTTAGTTTGTGTAAATTATTTCTTCACCACTGCTCTCAAAACGGTGAAGGAAAACATTCGTGAGGAAACCGATACCTATGTCCTAGAGAAGACATGTGACATCTACCAACCCGCAACGGGCCCGCGTGGTGGATTACGGCTCATTCCCTCTGCTGTGTCCCAGCAGTGGGATTATGTAATAAAAATTGACACAGACTTGTAAAATTTTCAATAGGTTACCCTTTTGTGCCAGATTATTAAACTATGTGAATCTTACACCATCATTTAGGGAATTTATTCCGGAAGGTTTATGTGTATAATACATTAATATTAATATAGTAAAGAAATCTCGCATGTATTATCAAGCCGTAAAAACCGTGCCAAGCTGGTGCGGTTCGCTTGTTTATAAATAAAATAAGCTATAATTTTTGCGAAGAATAAAACGAATGGATAAAACAGTAATCTAATCTACCAATTAATTGGTTTAACAATACTGAACGAGACACTATAGAAGTTTTATTGCTACTACGTCTGGGGCGTTAACTGTCCCACAAAGTGTTAACAAAACATTATTTTCCACAGATAAAGGTGAACTTTTCGGTTGGGGCAACTCGGAGTATGGTCAGATACCGATGCAGTGCGGCACGCAACAAGTTAACATGTCGTATTCTCTACGCGAATTCACCCGCGGCTTGGGCAGGATCACCGACATAGCAGCCGGTGGATCGTTCTGTTTGATTGTTAATGGTGAGCTATTTCAAAAACACTCCATCCATTGGTGAAAACTGTCAGCCATCACAAATCCCTTTACACCAGCACACTAATTGCCATAATGGAGTCACCTTGTGCCAAAAAGCTCTTAAACATTTTGTAACTAAAATTACGTCAACTGTTAACATAGGGAGAGATAAACCATTTTAAAAATTAACACCCCTCCACTGCTTGTTGCATACACATTTCAAATGTTTGTATATAAATTTTAGTGAAGGGGCGTTCATTTTTAGAATGGTTTATGTCTAACTGAACAGTTTGTCGCTTCTCCTATTAATGATTATTACTTGAGTAATGGGGTATACAATAATTTAATATTTTTTTAAACTGTGTTCCACAGAGGCAGGCGACGTGTTCGTTTGGGGATACGGCTTGCTAGGTCTCGGGCCCAAAGTGGAACACTCCAAAAAACCAGAACAGATACCACCTGCTCTATTTGGACGCAATGAATTTAATACAAAGACCTATGTTGAAAAAGTAGCCTGTGGTATAGGACATTTAGCAGCTATTACTAACGATGGACATTTGTACATGTGGGGCAGGAACAGACAAGGCTGTCTAGGTCTAGGGTCTGGTAAAGACCAACACTTTCCATTACAAGTATCCATTGGTGGACATGTATTGAAGGTAATATGCAGTGTTGACCATTCTGTGGCTGTTTGCAAACCTTTCACGTAATTTATTAATATTTTAAGACAGTTAGTTAATAAATATAATTATTATTATTTATCCTATGTCGTTTTATTTGAAGTGATTACAGTAGCACACATTTCTAGCTAAAGTTATACAAACTAGAATTGAAATCGAAACTAGCTGAGCTGAGTATCTTATTTATATCTTACATTAATATTGTATAAGCTGAAATGAAGCACTGTTTCATCACATTTATGCACAGATTTGTAAAAGAAAAATATGCTTAGATGCGATGGAGGCATTGGCGTATCTAGGGATTCTTTCTAGGGGGGGCCTGGCCCCTGACCTTTTTTTTTTCCTCCGTCCGGCAAGAACGGAGGGTTATGATGTCGGACACCTTTTTTTTCTCGCTGTGGAAATTCTCATGGACTTCCTCTATCGTGGGGGTGACAGAGGGGCATCGGCGACTCTTACCGGCTAAAACCACCGCGGTGTTCCACCTCTACCTATGGCCGGGGGTGCGGGATTTGCATAAACATTCACCGCTCCCCCGACAGGCCTCGACCCGCTGAGAAACAGCGGGTCCCACCTCCCCGTGCGCCCATTCCTATAATGGCCGCACCCACTCTCGAGTGGCATGCGTGAAACACTGCAACGCCAACTCGGGCCTGTCTGGTCGGACGACAGACGCCCCTAGTCCGCCGACCGCAGGGCACCTCTCATGGAGGTCGTAGATCGTTTTGCGCCCTACTCGGGCGCCCGGTGCATCTCATGCGGGAGGGGAGAGAGGATGCGGCTTCACTCTCCCGCTCGGCCGCCTCCTTTGCAGACATGACATCCTCGCAAAAGGAGGCAACATCGTCCCATGTGCTCCCGCTCTCGACCATCGATTGAACAACAGCCGGGAGCGAGAGATCGCTCCCGCCTATTGCCGCGATGAGGTCACGGCGCAGCCCTGCCCAAGCTGGGCACTCTTTCAACGTGTGCTGCACCGTATCTCAGGGCAAGCCGCACACCGGCGTCTGCTACCGACCATGATGTCGGACACCTACCGACTAAAACCCCACTATTGCGTGCCACTTCTTTGAGTCCGACTGCTCGAGCCATGACACGGCCCCAATTTCGCCGCCCGCAGGCCCCTTATAGTGGCCGGAAATCGTTAAGCACCCTTCGACGCCCAGCTGCTCTTCTGGTGCGGGTGGAATGAGAGGTATGCTCTCTCTCCCTCTCCGCCGCCTCCTTTGCATGCATCAACTCCTCGCAAAAAGAGGCCACAGCATCCCACGCGTTTTCGCTTCCGACCATGGACTGAACCACCGCCGAAAATGACAGATCACCCGCACCAAGTGTCGCGACGCGGCCACAGCGCTGTTGGGCCCAAGCTGTACTCCTCCAACGTATGTAACGCCGTGTCCTCGTGGCAGTCCACACAGTGATGATAAGCAGGTGTCCGCTCCCAACCTATGCGACGCAGGTATTTCCCGAAACATCCGTGTCCAGTAAGCACCTGCGTCAGCCGGAAGCTCAGGGCGCCATACTGCATCTCCAGCCATTCTTCTATAACAGGCTTTATCGCCACTATTGTGGCGAGCCCCCTCCTGAGTTGCGCAAGTCGCTCCCTCCATTCAGCCACTAGGATCTGACGGAGCTCAGTCCTTCGTGGATCGAATTCCCGAGGAACCGGAGGCTGACCACGAGCAAGCTCCGCCTTCCGCCAGCGATATAGGGACGCATGGATTTTCGCGTCCAGATCCCAGGGCGTTGATTCGGCCAGGAGAGTTGCTGCCTCGTAGGAGATCGTACGGTATCCTCTTATCACCCTAACAGCTATCGTTCTTTGCGGCCTTCGCAATATTGCAACGTTGCGGGCCGTCAGAGCGTCCGCCCACACGGGCGCCCCATACAGGGCCATGGACTTCACAGTCCCCACGTACAGTCTCCGGCAGTAGGCGTTGGGCCCCCCCAAATTAGGTAGCAGTTTTAATGAGCGTTGCAGCTCATCAACCTGGAGACCAGCCGCTGAATGTGCGGGCCGAAGTCCCACCGGCTGTCGAGGACAAGTCCTAGGTACTTCATCGTCGACTCAACACCGATGCGGGCGCCCCTCCTACCGCAATGTGTAAATCGCGTGGTGGCTTGTTCCGAGGCCCATGGAAACAGAGGACCTCAGATTTGTGCAAAGCCACCTCGAGACTTAGACGGCCGGATGATGATGATGATGGGGCTCCCTTTTCCGCACTTAGACTCCCATTTGTTCCGTTATGCGTGGCCCAGACGCCGCCGGATCCTTCGAACGACCTGCGCGACCCCTGCCGTGGCCTGTATGGCCGATTGCCGATGCGTTAGCTCCCGGGCCGTCTAATCATAATAATACTCTAGCTTATTTCGTTGCTTATTAATAGATTCTATTATTTTTGTGATTTCAAATGTAACTAAATGGAATGTATTATGTAGTTAATAATAAGTTTGTGTAGGTCTTGGTGGTAGATTATTTATTTGATTGCTTTTGTGTGAAGTTATATTATGTACCTAAGTATCCAGCTTAAAATTTTGAATAGGTCCCCAAACATCCTAGGGTGGGCCTGAGACCATTCTAGGGTGGGCCGTGCCCACCCGGCCCCCCCCCTATATACGCCAATGGATGGAGGGGTGTATTATTTCAGTCTATAATAATCTATATTGTATACATGGCTATGACATTTTATTGAATGGGTATTATAAATCGAAACAAGCCACTCAACAGCACCCTAATCGCATAACACACTTCCAATCTCAGTCCGAATCATTTTGAAGCAAATTGCTAATCCATTGCTTCATATGTTCGAAAAATTTGTCTGCTAGTCAAAGTAAATAATGCAATGAATATTGTTGAACTGGCAAAATTAAAGCCATTACTACAGCTAGTGTGTTATGCAATTACCGTGCTGGTAGTTGACAGTTAACCTTTTAACCGCCCGACTTTATATCAGTTATCGTGCCCCAGAGCCCAAAAAAAAAAATAGAATAAAAACTTTTTAAGAAAAAAAAAACCGACTTCCAAAAAAACACTACAAAGTGAAAAATTACTTTAATTTCGGAAGTCGGTGTCTTTGGATCTGTATTTTAGTTTTTTGCCACCGACTTCCGAAATTAAAGTTATTTTTCACTTTGTAGTGTTTTTTTGGAAGTCGGTTTTTTTTTTTCTTAAAAAGTTTTTATTTCACGCTTTTTAGTGGGTCTGCTTATAATTTATCTAAGTTACAATAGCCTAGTGATCATCGCCTTTTACAAACAAAATATTGCTTTTCCCGATGCAGGGAAGTTAATTGTTGAGGAGTTCTCCAGGTCCACCATCAGCTCCATATCACCATTCACATTGATAATTGCTTAGCAACCATATTAAAGTAATCGAATCGCAACCCGTGAAATACTTAGATATTATTGAGTAGTTCCGGTGGCAATCTGTGGTCTTCATCATCAGTTCCACTTCACCAAATGGTGCTTTCCGAGAGCAAGTGCACGAGTTACTATAAAAAATACCCAAATCGCTATAGGTGTGCCTATAATATTTAAAGAGTTCCTTCGATTTCTCCAGGATCCCATCATCAAATCCTGACCTGATGTTTTTAGACTAGAAGCTGATAATCCTGGCTGCAGGCCAGACTTATGTCAACATTGCATTGAACCTAAAATATAGTCCTGTTTAAAATGAGCCCAAACATGACTATGGTGCTGTTATTTCAAGGTTTGTACTTTTTCTGATGCTCCTGGCTTCAGCATCAGGTCTCTATGTACTCCGGTGTTCCTCATTAACAGTACGTTTATCCACACATCGAGCCCTTTTCAATGAGCCTAAACACGATATATCTGCTGTTAGTTGTCGAGGAGTTAGGTACTCTGCAGACTATCCTGACTGCAGCATCAGGTCATGACTTGATGATCATGAGACCAAATGTGACAAATGCCCTATCAAACATCAAAACAATTTACTAAAACAGTCCTTGCCTGTTTGAGTAACTTCTTACTGTTAAGGAGTTGTACCTTCCATCATCAGCCCAGCTACCTGAGATGGTGACAACCATACGCAAATAAACAAGATACTTCATAAAATATGCGAAAAAAAATAAGTGAGCCTATAAAATTTGAGGGTTGCCGTTGATTTCTCTAAGATCCCATCATCAGATCCTAACTTGGTGACAATGGGACCACCTCAGAACTATCTACTTTGGAACAAAAAAAGAATTTTGAACGATGACGATGAACAAATATACAAAATAAAAAAAACATACAAACAGCCGAACATAGTACCTCCTCCTTTTTGTGAAGTCGGTAAAAATACAAGCTGTGATGAAGTAATAATAATACAGATTAATCTGTCAAGCTCCACTAATGAGACACAATTGATTTTCTATTGTTTCGTCGCCGAAAGGCGACGCGCGGATTTGGCCGGTTAAACGAGCTGTGGTATTTGGTTGTATATATGCACAACCAAATACCACAGCTCAACGGAACAGCATTCAGTTCGGCGGAATGGATACGAAAACATTTGTCGGATTAATCCGGCGTAAGCGGTTCAAAGGTTAATTGCCTAGTAGCATTCTACATGACTATTATCTATGAATACAACAAAAATAATAGCCCATTAAATCAACACAAGTCCCTATTCACTTTCTATTAATTAACATTAATTAAAAGATAAAGAGCAACTTACAAACTAAAACAGAGAAAATATGATACACACACCAAATCACATTCCCACTAGGTTATAATAAATCTTCAATTTCTCTTCTAATGTCCACTGTACTTTATTCTTATTGAAAGGGAGAGTCCCCAACAGAATTGGTGGGCTCTCCCGATCAATACCACATTGACTATTGTTTACATTCATCGTGAAATGGCTCCAAGGTACGGAAATCTCGCCATGCAGGAGGCAGTAGCGATGTGTGGTGGAGGTGGGTACCACACCTCTTGCATATATCACTAAAGAGATTTATGTAGCTGTGCAGCCACGTCATGAATGAACGCACAGCCAGATCCGGTAAAGTTGGAGAATAGAAATGTAACATAGCAGCGTGAGCATTCTCTGTTACTTTTCTGAATACATGATGTCTTGATTCCGACCAGAGATCCAATGATTCACCGTAACCTTTAACCATGACCCACTCCATAAGCAGCCCTTTGAAGGCTACAACTGCTTTCAACACATTACTAAGGGTTATCTGCACAACTGCATTGCTTGCAAATGGTCGATTTATTGTTATTTTCATGTCATTGTATGACCTGTCAATGTTGTTGATAACGTTGTCGACCTGTGGAGGCGCGACGTTGTGGTTGCTCTGCAGTTTCCCGCGTCGTTTTGTACTCCCAGAGTTTATGTACGAGCGTTTGAGCGAGTTTTGGCTCAGGAGTGAGTGTGCGAAGGAGCTGTACTCGTGAATCTTATCCGTCCATTTGTAGCTGTTTACTAGTTGAGTATAAAGCGCTTGCCTGTCTTGTGTAGTTTCTTGGCTTAGGTATGACGTCGTGCCCAAGTTAAACGGCGCTGTCGGTATCGGGAGTCCATTTACAGTTTGTTCCAAGTCTCGCAAGTTAATGTTCACGCTGTTTAGCAGTTCTTGAAGCTCTAAAAGGAACTTATCTTTGCCGTCTTCACCGTGGTCGGCGCGCAATCCATTAGAAAGTGTTTCGAAGACGTGACTGACGCTAGATCGCAGTACTCGGAGCGAGCCTAGAGCAGAGTTCAATTGGTCCACGTTTATAGTAGTGTTATTCATCTTGAAGAATGTTCACGGTACAGAAATTAAAAGTGCGAGGTCTAAATCACGGAGGAAAGCTAATTTCGTTTATTTTGACGACACTGCCTGTCGGCTGTCAGTGTCAGCATCAGCACGATCAGCACAGCCACGCCACAGCACAACATAGGCCGCATTCCGAATTAGCTCACAGCGCTCACATCATCTCACATGCGTTCCGATTTAGCATAGCTATTCACAAACACTCAATACGCTTCCGTATCATTGTTATCGTAGGGTAGGAGTCTTCTAAGCGCTGTTCACAAGTCCAAAACCCGAAAATTTTGTCAGTTTAACTCCTCAGGAAAACAATAAACGAAAGAAAATAATTTTGTCAATAAGTATAAATATTTTTAGGTACAGACGCCAGCACATCAACCTACTACAATCTGTCAAATTTCTTTAATAGATTTTCAACTTTATCACTGAAATATAAGGTTCAAAGTTGATTGGGAAAATGTGACAGTTAGGTGTAGGTTGATGTGCTGGCGTCTGTACATACAAAATCGTTCATAACATCTTGAAAGTTGACCTTTTCCAATACATCATTTTCAATCGCCATTATCGATATTAATCCATATTATCAGTAAAGTTATAATACTGAATACTAGATGATTCTGTTCTGTGAGTATGAAAAATTTCATCAACTAACATCAGGCGTCGAAAAATACAATAATACCAGTTGTCATTTATTAGATTTTCACTGTATGAAACATTTTCACTATATATAAATGTACTCTGTGCATTTTCAATTACTTTTGTGCGCGCGCGGGGCTCTTAGCCGATGCGGGGCCCCTAGGCAGTTGCCTACTCTGCCTAATGGTTAATCCGGTCCTGCACACACACTGTCATTTTTGACAGCGCTCACGGTGATATTATTATAAGATAAGGCATGGTCGGCGTTATCGCAAGATGGCGCATGTCATGACGTCATCTATGACGATTCACGAGACATCGTTATCGCGCTCACGCTAATTCGGTTCGGGTCACGCAAAAAGCACGCTCAAATCGATTACATCCCAACTCGGAACGCACCCATACATTCTGCAGAATCTCAAGAAGTTTATAGATAAAAGTGGAGGCAACACTCTGAATACCTAAGTGAAACCGACTGTGGTCGGACACTCTCTTTCTAAATACATACATAAGAACGAGACAGTGATATGTGTCTTCTTTCTCATATGTATGTATTTAGAAAGAGAGCGTCCGACCCCAGTCGGCTTCACTTAGGTATTTAGAGTGTTGTCTCCATTTTTTACCTATAAGCTTCTTGGCAGAATCTGCATTGTCAAATTGACAATATCGCATCGGTGTTACCATAGATATCCGAGGTGTTACCATGACGGAAATGTTAACTTTGTTAGAAAAATTGTGTTCTCTTCCCACAGTAACCCAACAAGATCTACATTGAGTCCTACTGAATCCATCGAAGATTTTTATGAATGTCTAAGGACTAATGTTTCAAGTCATTCTATGACACTTGCTTTTCCATTTCTTATCTGACGTTATGGCACCAAATGCCGTTAGAGAAGAAACGGAATAGAATAAAAGTATCTACTCTCATAGTCATAGGGTAATCGATTTTTTAAATTCCATCTTACGTTAGTGCTTCTATGGACACACGATTAGAATTCATTTTTCCCTTTTAGCTTAATTAGGTATCTAATGTATAATTCACGTTTATGTGAATTTGTAAGCAGGGGACATCTCTGGTTGTCATTGGCGTATCTAGGGATTCTTTCTAGGGGGGGCCTGGCCCCTAACCTTTTTGAAGTGAAACTTCTTTAGGCGCGCTTGACTTGGGGAGTAAACTGGCGAATGCGTTACGAAAACGTGTGATCGGGCGAGTAGGGAAGGTACGTAAAAAATAGCTGGAAATACCTGGTGTAAAAACCCAGTCCCGGTCGCATAAACATGCGACCGGGTTTTTACATTATTTGCTTCCAAGTACGCACACCAGGTACCGACTCAAAATACTTGCAAGACTATTAAGTATCTTATACGGCTACTCGCTCAAATACGTAGGTACTCAACCGCGTTAGTTTTCGCAAATGCGATCATGCTCCTTATCAGTAAGAGTCTACGGAACAATTTCGTATGCAAGTATTTTTGAAGGGAAACTTCTTTATGCGCGCTTGACTTGGGGAGTAAACTGGCGAACGCGTTACGAAAAGTGTGATCGGGCGAGGTGAACGGCAGGTGAGTGGGGGATATAAGCAAGACAAAGCAGTGCGCGCGCACGTTTTCTTTCTCTCTTCCTCTCATAGCCAAATACGTACGAAGTTTTTTTTTCTTTTGCTTATAACTCGAAAATGGTGCGTCCTATCGCAAAAATAATGAAAATTTTGACCCCCTTTAAAAAACCCATGAACTCCTAAAACTCAACATGTAGGTATTCATTTTTCATATTTTCCATACAAAAAGTGAAAAATTCCTTAAAAAACACGCCAAGGCCGCCCCGTCCGCGCCTGCGGCTCTACAAAACAATACATGGGGTTAGGGCAAATAAGTACCTTGTCAAATTCGATTTTTGATGTGTCAAAATTATTTACGTGAAACTTCTTTACGCACACTTGACTTGGAGAGTAAGCTGGCGAACGCGTGACGTAAGCGTTACGAAAAGTGTGATCGGGCGAGTAGGGAAGGTACGTATTTACTCGACCAGGTTTTTGCTTCCAAGTACGCACACCAGGTACCGAGTCAAAATACTTGCAAGACTATAAAGTACCTTATACGGCTACTCGCTTAAATACGTAGGTACTCAACCGCGTTAGATTTCGCAAATTATGCGATCATGCTCCTTATCAGTAAGAGTCTACGGAACAATTTCACATGCAAGTATTTATTACTTTAATGGTTTGCAAGTATTTATTTGTAAACGCGATTTTGCTCCTTATTTATAGGAAGTCACTGATCATGATTTCCTATGCAAGCAGTTTTACTTCCAACGGGGCTTTTGAATACGCGATTGTACTTCTTATCTGTATGAAGTTATGGATCAATTTTCTATGCAGATAGAAAATACTTGAAAGTATCTCGCTCCGTCGTGCCTCGACGCTCGAGTACGTAGGTACTCAAATAGTTCAACAACCGCGTTTATTTTCACAAATGCGATCATGCTCCTTATCAGTAAGAGCACAGAATACTTAATAGTACTACGTACAGAAAGGACACTCCCTTCCTCGCCCTCATATCAGGTACCGCACTTTTTAGCAAGGGCGCTCGCGAACCGCAGCGCTGTATTGCTGACACGAACACACAATTATGCGATTTAAAAGTTTTATTTGAGTTTTAATCACGATGGTTGGATATTGTGATGCTTTTCCGAATTCGTATTTACATAAACTGTTTGTAAGATTTTGCATTTTTAATAACATGCGATTTAATAACCGATTATTTACAGATAAGTCATTTAAACTAAACTACTTTAGTGTTTTTATTTCATTACGAACCCGACTATATAAATAAACAATTGAACTACATGGTCACTTCATAATAATGCACACGTTCGGGCAGCGCCGCCGCCGTCGTCGTTCGGTTCCCCGACACAAATTGCTTACCGCGCCATTTTTTTTACGCTACTATATTTCACGCACACATTTGCACGTATACAAACGTCATTTGTTTATGTAGTAGTACCAGGTAATTATTTTGCGAGGGTTGTATGGAGTGTCCGAGGTGTGGTAAGGACTCTTACCACACCTCGGACACTCCATACAACTCCGTAAGAGTCTACGGAACAATTTCGTATGCAAGTATTTTTACTTTAATGGTTTGTAAAAGTATTTATTTGTAAACGCGATTGTGCTCCTTATTTGTATGAAGTTATGGATCAATTTTCGATGCAGATAGAAAATACTTGAAAGTATCTCGAGCCCTGGTTTTAGGCCCTGGTTTCTTAAGGTGGACGTACTTGGAAGCCCTGGTACTCGATTTTGCCAGTACGAACCATGTCTACGGGCTACGGGCGAGGCGAACGGGGGTTGAGTGGGGGATATAAGCAAGAGAAATCAGTGCGCGCTGTAGTGTGTAAGGTATATGTATGTGTGTAAAGATAAGTATCACCTACATAAACAATTGTACGGGATAATTGTGGCACTAATAAACGGGATTGCAATGAAGGCGCTTGTTTAATTGATCTCCCCGGACTCACAACCTTACATGGCGACCCTGCCAGGATTCATCATGCCAGGATGCACATTTTCTTTCTCTCTTCCTCTCATAGCCAACATAGCCAAATACGTTTGAAGTTTCACTTCAGTCGTGTGGTCATAAGCACACTCGTTTTTTTTTTTTTTCTCTCTGTGGAAATCCTCATGGACTTCCTCTATCGTGGGGGTGACAGAGGGGCATGCCGGACTCTTACCGGCTAAAACAACCGCTGTGTTCCACCTCTACCTATGGCCGAGGGTACCTACGGGATTCGCATAAGCATTCACCGCTCCCCCGACAGGCCGCGTCCCGCTGTTCCTCAGCGGGGCCTACCTCCCCGTGCGCTCATTCCTACAATGGCCGCACCCACTTTCGAGTGGCGCGCGTGGAACACTGCAGCGCCAACTCGGGCCTGTCTGGTTCGACGACTGACGCTCCTAGTCCGCCGACCGCAGGCCACCTCTCATGGAGGTCGTAGATCGTTTTGCGCCCTACTCGGGCACCCGGTGCGTCTCCTGCGGGAGGGGAGAGAGGATGCGGCTTCTCTCCCGCTCGGCCGCCTCCTTTGCCAACACCGTCTCATGCGCTCCCGCTCTCGACCATCGATTGAACGACAGCAGGGAGCGAGAGATCGCTCCTGCCTATTGCAGCGATGAGGTCACGGCGCAGCCTTGCCCAAGCTGGGCACTCTTCCAACGTGTGCTGCTCCGTATCCTCAGGGCAAGCCGGCGTCTGCTTCCGACCATGATGTCGGACACCTACCGACTAAAACCCCACTATTGCGTGCCACTTCTTTGAGCCTGACTGCTCGAGCGACGACACGGCCCCAATTTCGCCGCCCGCAGGCCCCTTCTTATAGTGGCCGGAAATCGTTAAGCACCCTTCGACGCCCAGCTACTCTTCTGGTGCGGGTGAAATGAGAGGTATGCCTCTCCCTCTCCGCCGCCTTCTTTGCATGCATCAACTCCTCGCAAAAAGAGGTCACAGCATCGCACGCGTTTTCGCTCCCGACCATGGACTGAACCACCGCCGAAAATGACAGATCACCCGCACCAAGTGTCGCGACGAGGGCACAGCGCTGTTGGGCCCAAGCTGTACTCCTCCAACGTATGTAACGCCGTGTCCTCGTGGCAGTCCACACAGTGATGACAAGCAGGCGTCCGCTCCCGACCTATGCGACGCAGGTATTTCCCGAAACATCCGTGTCCAGTAAGCACCTGCGTCAGCCGGAAGCTCAGGGCGCCATGCTGCCTCTCCAACCATTCTTTCATAACAGGCCTTACCGCCACTATTGTGGCGAGCCCCCACCTGGGTTGCGCAAGTCGCTCCCTCCATTCAGCCACTAGGATCGTGGATCGAATTCCAGAGGAACCGGAGGCTGACCACGCGCACGCTCCAACTTCCGCCAGCGATATAGGGACATAGATTATCGCGTCCAGATCCCAGGGCGTTGATCCGGCCAGGAGAGTTGCTGCCTCGTAGGAGATCGTACGCTATCCTCTTATCACCCTAACAGCTATCGCTCTTTGCGGCCTTCGCAATATTGCAACATTCCGGCCGTCAAAGTGTCCGCCCACACGGGCGCCCCATACAGCGCCATGGGCTTCACAATCCCCACGTACAGTCTCCAGCAGGAGGCGTTGGGCCCCCCCAAATTAGGTAGCAGTTTTGCAAGAGCAGCTGCAGCGCTCATCAACGTGGGGACCAGCTGCTGAATTTGCGGTCCGAAGTCCCACCGGCTGACGAGGACAAGTCCTAGGTACTTCATCGTCGACTCGACACCGACGCGGGCGCCTCCTACCGCTATGTGTAAATCGCGTGGTGCGTGGGATGTTCCGAGGCCCATGGAAACAAAGGGCCTCAGATTTGTGCAAAGCCACCTCGAGACCCAGACGCCGGATCCTTCCAACGACCTGCGCAACCCCTGCCGTGGCCTGTATGGCCGATTGCCGATGCGTTTGCTCCCGGGCCGTCTAATCATAATAATATTTTAGCTTATTTCGTTGCTTATTAGTAGATTCAATTATTTTTGTGATTTCAAAAGTAACTAAATGAAATGTATTATGTAGTTTTAATAATAAGTTTGTGTAGGTCTTGGTAGTAGATTATTTATTTGATTGCTTTTGTGTGATGTTATATTATGTACCTAAGTATTCAGCTTAAAATTTCGAATAGGTCCCCAAACATCCTAGGGTGGGCCTGAGACCATTCTAGGGTGGGCCGTGCCCACCCGGCCCCCCCCTCCCCTATATACGCCAATGCTGGTTGTCCTTCAAAGTTTGTCACCGAATTAAAATTGAACTTTGAAACGACAGGCAGCACCATACAGAAACCTGGAACAGTGTTCAAGTTCTCGAATGAATGTTGATTTGATGCAAATACATATTGTGCCTTCTTTGGGGTTGCTCACAACTTTTCACGTTTGTCATAACGTTACCTATAATTAACTGACAAGCCTATTGAAATAAATGCTTAGTCTTGTCTTTCTGTGGACTGTGATTTTCCTCATAGGTAATCCTTACACACCTTATTCATAGGTACCTACTTTCACACACGAAAGCTCACAAAAGCTAACGAAAGCTCACAAAAAGAATAAAAAAAAAGCCGGGTTGCACTCCGGGAGTGCCGGCAGAAGTGAAAACTTGAATATTAACGTTGAAATAAATCAACTATTAATTGAATTAATATAACTCATTTTCTTTCGCTATTTCTTCGTCACTTTTTTCATTAATAGATGCACTTTGTTCAATTTCCATATTTGAAATACTTTATATACACGAATTTACGAATACACAGCAGTGTTGCCACTACACAGACGGTCGAGCCATCAGCTGTCACCATCCATGGATGCGCGTGGCACGCTGGGCTGTAAAGGTACGATTCCACCAGTGTGCTGAACTGTGCGGCACTGTAATGCACAGTGTACGACACAAATGTTTATTCTGGTCGACTCACTCAAGCAAACAATAACAAATTGTGCGCGAACATTGTAGAAATGTTCGCGCACATCTGCATACTTTTATGCGCGCACACATGCATGCAGTGGACTCGCGTCGACGCGTACACACTTGCTGTTCGCGAACTCAGTCTTGCTTCCGCTTACGGAGAGAAAACATTTATTTGTCCGCGCACATTGCCCCGATTAGACCCGAACACACGAACCTTCGCCGGCTCGGTACCGGGTCCCATCGGACCCAAGAATGACGACATACGACACCCTACATTGATTAAATTATGTATAAATATTTATTATGCTACCCATCAAATCTTACGAATGTGCATTAATTAAAAGAGATGGATAAAAAACTTATATGTTAACGCCATTAAATTTTTGGAGTGTGATACGTGACTTAGAAAAGTGTAACACCGAATAACACGTCCCCGTAAGTTTACGAATACGAAACACTTAACAACGAATGCACGCTACCACGAAAAACTTAACGCCGTAGCAATGCGATCTCGAATAACTAAATCTCGAATTCACTTTTTCGAAACACTTAACAACGAATGCACGCTACCTCGAAAAACTTAACGCCGTAGCCATGCGATCTCGAATAACTAAATCTCTAATTCACCTATTCGAAACACTTAACAAAGAATGCACGCTACCACTAAAAACTGAACACCGTAGCCATGTGATCTCGAATAACTAAACCTCTAAAAGTCATCGTAAAAAGTCTTTATTCATACTTAAAACAATCAAATAAATAAAAAAATAAATATTTTTCCTACATAATTATACAATTTAATGAATACAAATAATAACTAATAATTAATACATATAAATTCCTAAACATAAAAGGATAGTGTAAATTAAATAAATACACAGTCACAGGTCACAAAACAACCGGCCCCTGATCATTCCCGGCGCAAAGGTGCCCATAACACTCACCGCATTGCCTCGCTGAATGGCGATGGCCAACCTTTGCACCAAGAACGACCCAGAGCGGGAGTCACCGGTTGCCTCCCTGAGCTTACGGCCCAATTCCGCCACAAAAACCGTCGCTGCCCTACTCCAACTACCCAGGGTCTCCACAGCTACCGGCACAAAATAGTAAGGCTGCTTCAATGAAGCGTCCTTGAGCCTTTTTACAGAGCAGGCTTCTTTAGCTGCGGCAGAGGCAGTGTGCGTGGTGCGACTCAGATGACTGGCAGCGACAGTGCTGACGCAAGTTGCGTCCCAGATCAGACACTTCCCGTTCTTCCATGGCACTAGAGTCAGCCCATCCAGCCTCTTACCATCACACCTGCTAAGACCTGTAGGCTCAAGCACGCAGGGGACGTTTGCCGATATAAGGGCTCTACGGACTATGTCATTCAGGGCATGGTGACGCGGGAACCTCCCTGTGCAACGCCGACAACTCAGTGCGTGATGGACATCGGCCTCCACCATGGAACCGCAGGTGCATATGTGGGGTTCCTTACATGGGAAAAAATATTAGCTGTATTACCCGTTCCTACAAAACTTGTTACGGGAATTTGCGGAAATTCACAGTCTTAAGAAACCAAAAGAGCAAAGAAAAAAGAAAATAGGGAAGAAAAAATTAAAAAAAAACATTTAAAAAAGGAAACAATGGACTTAACCACATTTTTAGATGGTCTTGCATACTTGTGTTATTTTAAACGTTAACTGATTTTTTTTAATGTTCGATTTGGTTGATTGTCTTCTCATGGAAAAATGGTTGATTTGGTGGATTGACACATAATTACGACTTTTTTTTTTCTCTATTTAGTTGATTGTTATATGAATAAAGACTTTTTACGATAACTTTTAGAGGTTTAGTTATTCGAGATCACATGGCTACGGTGTTCAGTTTTTAGTGGTAGCGTGCATTCTTTGTTAAGTGTTTCGAATAGGTGAATTAGAGATTTAGTTATTCGAGATCGCATGGCTACGGCTTTAAGTTTTTCGAGGTAGCGTGCATTCGTTGTTAAGTGTTTCGAAAAAGTGAATTCGAGATTTAGTTATTCGAGATCGCATTGCTACGGCGTTAAGTTTTTCGTGGTAGCGTGCATTCGTTGTTAAGTGTTTCGTATTCGTAAACTTACGGGGACGTGTTATTCGGTGTTACACTTTTCTAAGTCACGTATCACACTCAAATTTTTCATATTTAGCGCGCAAGTTTATTAATTTACCTTTATTCGTTTAATCGTTACTTGGCCTTTATATTGAAACTGAATCAATAACTAAGTACCTTTGACCATAGTCATAAATTTAATTTTGCGGCGAATTGTTTCTATATTTAAATTTAAGATTTGAATTTATAATAATATTTGGAATGCGCTCGCCGTTCAAAATTATTTTTATTTATTGTACAATTATTTATTTTTGATAAGTTTGCTACAGAATGCCCTTCGTGCACAAGTGTGCTACACTGTGCGCTTACAAAAATAACGCACAGCTTTGCCGGTGGAAACAGAGACTAACGGATCTGCAGCTCAGTACGTGCACTGTTGGAGTTCTGCACAAAATGTTTGTGAACCAATGTGCTGCACAGTATTTTGGTGGAATCGTACCTTAACATAAACACACACGAACATTCGCGCAAGCGACCTGCGCCACCTAAACGAAACAGCAGGCATACATTTTCGCCGCGCCGCCGTAGAAAGAGAGGGGGATACTTCCTCTCCTACGCCGCGCCGGCTGTCTACTCTCCATCCGTCTTACGAATTTTCGATCAGGTCACGTGTCGTGACGCGAGTTTAACATTTTTTACCCATTACAAAAAAAGTGTAGGTACAACGCCGCTAAAGAAGTTTTCACTTCAAAAATCCCTCCGCTGCGTTTGTCTGTCTGTCTGAACGCGATATACTTTTTTTTTACTCGGTTTTCATACTGTTTTACAAATGGACAGAATTCATGAGGAAGGTTTATTAGGTGTATAATCATTAAGGTCTTGTGTAAATTGGCTGAAATTTGGCGATGATTGTTGAAGGTGTCGGAAAAAATCATGCCGACTGGGAGCTATATCTACCGGCGTGCGCCGCGTAAGCCAATATAATTATATGAAAACAATGGGCATATTTTCCGCCCTCCTCGCAGGTAGGCACAAGCTAGTTATCCTACTATACAGGTTGAAATTAAAAACATGCGACAAATCGAAATGGGAGATTGTACTCATCATTACGAACAACTTTTACTATGGGACCAAACCTGAAATCGCGAAAAAAAAACAGCTGTTCTATACATTTTGACGAGTTATGCGAACATAAATTTAGGGAACAGCTGTTTTTTTTCGCGTTTTCGGGTTTGGTCCCATAGTAAAAGTTGTTCGTAATGATGAGTAGGTATAATCTCCCATTTCGATTTGTCGCATGTTTTCAATTTCACCCTGTATAATAGATAACCAGGAACTATTCTGACCCTTAAAGGCTTGCTAATGTAAAGTGAATGTCAATACCTATATCTACATATTATATGTAGTTCTCATCCAATTTCTAATACTTCCTTCCATTCCTGTGCGACTCAACTTAGAATTTTGTATGCAAATGCGAACATTTTCACGGCAACCATCTTTCCGAATTAGGTAGCGTTAACTTCTTTAGGTACCTACCTATATTCAAAGTGTCTACTTATCTATCTATACTGATACTAGCGGAGCTGACAGACGTTGTCCTGCCCGAATAGCGGATCCAATAGGTGGACAATTATTGTCCACCTACCGGATCCAATTGTTAATCTTATCCATCCAGGGACCCACTCAAACGCACAAATTTCATCAAAATCGGTCCATCCGTTTAGTAGGAGCCCATTGACATACAGACGTACAGAAGAATTATTATATTTATAAAGATAGCCCAATTTTTGAGGAAGGTTACAAGCTGTTTAACGTTAATTAGACAGAAAAAAATAGTCAGAAAGAACGCTAAGCGACAAAACTACGGGTAGGCGATGCGATGCGACATGCTGGGTCGGGAGAACAAAAAAATTCACTTGGACTCGCGGGCAGAAGCTAGTATTTAATAAAAAGATTAATGGTACTGTTTTGATAAGGTAGCAGTTAGGTTTTTTTCTCGTTTTTTTTTATTCATGTGTGTATTTAGAGTCTTTACTTTCGTGTTAAACTCACGTGAGGCTATGCTTGCGTTTGTGATTACCTAAGAATGAATATTAGGACAGCATGCCTTTATTTTTTAATTATTTTTTGCTGTGCTATATCATCGTAGGTACCTCGTCTGTTCGAGTGCCCTTTCTCTTTTTTCCAAAATAACCAAAAGATTCATATCAAAACCCTTTCTAATCGAAATTCTTCTCGATTCTGTCCAGCAAGAAGTTTGGCTTTGAAAAAGATAATAACTTTTTCGGGCGGATTTCACCAATGGAGCTGAACGCGATCAGCACATCTAAACTGCGTTCAAGAGCTGTCAGTGTCACCATTGTTGTGGAAGATTGACACTAACAGCTCTTGAATCTATCTACATAATTTAATCGCGTTGAGCTTCATTGGTCTTCTTCTAAGTGTCGCTGGCACGACTTTCTCAGATCTTGTTGGTCCAAAACTTCGCCACTTCCATGGCGTCGTCTGTGGCAGCGCAGAGGTTACTTACGAACACAAAAGGGAAGATGTAACTCCAACCTGGTCAAGTGGGGCTACCTCAATGGTGAAAAAAGAGACGGAATATTTCAAAGAGCTGTGGATTTTGTGATAAATAAATAAATAAACGGCAGTAGGGTTTGGATGTATGTCTATGTCGCAAACTATGTTCCACCTCCAATCCTGCCCTCTGTGTCCCTAAACTTGCAGTTTCATTGGTGAAATTGGCATTCAGTCTTATTTTTCGGTATCGGCCATCTTTCTTTTGTTTGAAATGCTAATAACACTTTATTGGGTAACACTGAACCTTTTATATCTTTCCCAAGCTCGTCGGGCGTTTAAAATTCTAGGCTAACTCGCTCACAATAACGACAAATACGTATTGTTAAAGTTACGAGGATTGTCAGACGGGTTTATTAACGTTGCTGTCGCCCAAAAGTTCAGATTCGCTTTTGATTTGATTCACACCTTTTTCGACAGGATCAGAATTATATTCAACATTTGATGGCTTGTAGGTACCCTTGTTTTATTTTTAACTTTTCGAACGACACCACTACGCTAGCATATCTTGCTATAAGTATATATTTTACTTACTCTCATAGGCATGTATAGCTTCACGGACGCGAACTTCAAGTCGTTCGTGGTGCGTGTTCCGACACATCATCTCGAGAAGTTCCTCAAGGACCAGCAGGTCTGGCCGAAGGGTGATCTGTATCGCCGGTTTCGTGGCCGGCTACATGACACCAGTCAGCGAAACTCGACGCAGACATTCGTGTGCGTTAGTTTTTAGTGTAGCTAAAATGTTGTATGTACTTATAGTATTTTTAAGTTATATTAATATTGTATTGTACCTATGTGTTTATATGGGCTTTGATGCCTGAAATAAATGGACGAATAAATACCTAAATAGCAAGGTAGGTTAACTTGGTCTGTCGAATTCCTCTTATACCTAGTGATTAGTTTCATATTACACACTTCAAAAGTGTCTAGGGATCAAGCAAGTTTTTTACTAGTTACTAAAAATCAGGGTTTTTAATTATATTTTTTGTAACTGATATGGATAGGTATGTACGTTCTTAAGTATATTTCGTCATTTGAAAAGGGAATAGTTTGGGCACGTTGTCTCGGGTCCCGAGACCACTATAAAAACTTTCACACCAATGTGAATTGGTCATAATTTGATAACTACCTACAACGCACGAGATACTTTCATTTTGGATAGTAGAGCTAGTACTACAGCCACTGCAGCTAGTCAATATGAAATAGATAAAAAAAAATGCACACGTGTGTATATGCCATACCGAGTACCAACACTGTCCGATGCAAATAAAAGCATCGAATGAAAGTGAAAAATATAACATTATTTTTCGCTATACTTTCCTTAATCGTAGAGAGCTACGTTAACTTTTCCAATGGATATTAGAAATTGTATAAGTACCATGTTGAATTAGGAATTACTAATTTGTGCAGTAGGTATACTTATTAACAAGGACCCTTATTTCTCTTACGTTTCTTCAAGTCAGCTGAGGGGTGAGTAGAGTACCGACACGACACGATCTGACAAGTTGTAGGTAACAAATACATTGCATTATTAGGATGAGTCATCATCACCTGCCTGACCTTTTCCCAACTTTGCTTGGGTCGGATTCTAGTCTAACCGGATGCTGCTCAATATAGGTCTAACAGAAAACATGTCACAAAAAAAAAGAGATTTTCACATGGCAATGTCAATCCAATTATGAAAATCATTATTTTGTTATGCCATGAGATTCTTGTAGACCTATACCTACCAGTATTTTACATGGAGCGATTGGGTCAGATAATCCAAATACATAAACTCACGCCATCGTCCCACGGGGTAAGCAGAACGCCACCTGCTACGATTTTTATCTACATACTCCTTTTACCTCTGATTCATTATTAATGAGTTATTATTAGGATGAATTTATATTATGATCCTCAAACTCAAAGCATTTACTTATTTCAATTAAACAATTTACAGGCACTTTTGAATTGTCAAGAAGTCGGTCAGTCGAACCTAGTTGCCCATTTCAAAGCATATAGGTATATATGGAGAAGAACGGGCAAAAAACTCCATGCATGGACAATAGTTATTTGTTATACAAGAGTGCAAAGTTGCTTTTTAACCGCGTGTTCAATTTTGATGACCGAGCAAGCGAAGGATTCTAAAATTGAATCACGAGCGCAGCGAGTGCACGAGGTGAAAAATCTTTGCACTCGAGTGCAACACGTAACTTTTCATTCCACCTCAGCGAGGAAATGACTAAATGCAATAAAAAAACGTTTACAATCACAAGATAGGTACACTTTTATTTCAGTTTAGGTATTAATTACTACATTATGACAGGTAAGTATTACAGAATAATCTTTAAATTATAACAAAATAATACTAAGGTATAATTAAGAAAATTTTTTAATTCAAAAACTTAGTGCACACGATGTTCTAAATTCAATTTACTTTATCCTCTAGAGAATAAAAACGGCTTTTCCACTCAGATATTGAAGATTAAAAATACTCTTTCCGAGATGGTGGGATGAAAATTATATTCACTTAGTAGGTAATAATAAGAAAATGCTGTATTTACCTATAACTGTTTGTTACATTTAGTTCTGTATTTTATGTTGTTTCCTGTGAGTTCTGTAGTGTATACGAACGTTGGTGAATCTAAATAAATAAATAAATATTTTAACAAAAATATTAGTTACATCATTAATGTTGAATTTGTAATTGAACGATGTAAAAAAACCGGCCAAGCGCGAGTCGGACTCGCCCATGAAGGGTTCCGTAGCAGCAAGTAACATAATATAAAAGTTCTTGTAGTTCGTTGTAACTTTGTGAAAGGTAAATTGCGGTTTTCGATTTATGACGTATTAAAAAAAAACTACTTACTAGATCTCGTTCAAACCAATTTTCGCTG
The DNA here is from genome assembly GCA_945859645.1 of Amphipoea oculea. Classification (NCBI taxonomy): domain Eukaryota; kingdom Metazoa; phylum Arthropoda; class Insecta; order Lepidoptera; family Noctuidae; genus Amphipoea; species Amphipoea oculea. The sequence goes on from OX243862.1 coordinate 3,262,963, forward strand.
GTAGTTTACATGGTAATGTACATTATATATATTTTTTTAATTTTATCATTTTCTTATTTTAGAAGTTAGAGGGGGGGGGACACACATTTTACCACTTTGGAAGTGTCTCTCGCGCAAACTATTCAGTTCAGAAAAAAATGATATTAGAAACCTCAATATCATTTTTGAAGACCTATCCATAGATACCCCACACGTACAGGTTTGATGAAAAAACATTTTTGGAGTTTCAGTTGTAAGTATGGGGAACCCCAAAATTTATTGTTTTTTTTCTATTTTTGTGTGAAAATCTTACTGCGGTTCACAGAATACATCTACTTACCAAGTTTCAACAGTATAGTTCTTATAGTTTCGGAAAAAAGTGGCTGTGACATACGGACGGACGGACAGACAGACAGACAGACAGACAGACAGACAGACAGACAGACATGACGAATCCATAAGGGTTCCGTTTTTGCCATTTGGCTACGACGGAACCCTAAAAAGACGTACGCGTTAGAAGCGTCCAGAGTACAGCAAATAGTAACAAAACAATAAAATAATTAAAAATAAGCCGAGGCAGCTAAGTAATGACCAGCCGCAACTGAAGGCGCCCGTTCACGAACATGACGCATGGATCAGCACCATTCAGCTCAACCATTTTGAAGACAAACATGATAACCTACCTACTCATTCTTGGTTTATAGCTCTATGAACCAAGAATGAGTAGGTTTCCATGTTTGTCCACCCAAATCTCTGAAATAACTGACAGATGACTACCAGACACGCTTATTATGATTCTGCTCAACCCTCCAAATACATATTAACCCTTATTTTATGTAAGGATGTATGGGAAATATTAGGTACCTGAGTGGCACGTAACAATTGTTTGACAGACGGACGGACAGGCTCTGACATGGGGTTACAAGGGCTATCACGGACCCTAGCTGTCCTTCGCTGCAAAATATTAAAAAAAAACAATGGTAGGTAAATGCATTATTCAGTGTGTTTGATTTTTGTGATTATTACTAAAATTTTAACGTGAGTGGGAACGTTGGGACCTCTAGAACGGGGATTCCCAATCTTTTAATATACTTAACAATCTTTTTAACTTTCTATTAAAATCATTACGCTTCCCGAGTTACTTTGTCGACTAATACCAGCACCCTAATTGCGTAACACACTATCAATCAGAATCTGAATCATTTTGAAGGAAATTGCTAATCCATTGCTTCATAAGTTCGAAAAATTTGTCAGCTCAACACGTAAATAACGCAATGAATGTTGTTGAACTGTCAAAATGAAACCGATTCCGATTGATAATGCAATTGCTCCGCAGAAAAGGTAAAGAATGTAAGAGCGTGACCATTAGGGTAAGGCCTGTAATGATAGTAGTAAGGATTATAAATAAATCTATACAAATAAATAAAATTGAAGTGTCTGTTTGTAATATTAAAATAACCGCTTTTTACTAAATGCATATGGATGTATACACGGCACATATAAGTACCAAAATAACATTTTTTGTCTGTCTGTTTTTACCGGTTAATCTCTTAAACAACTAGGCCGATTTTGACGGGACTTTCACTGGCAGATAGCTGATGTAATAAGGAGTAACTTAGGCTACTTTTATTTTAGAAAAAGAATTAGGGTTCCGCGCAAAAAAATTAAAACGTTTTCCGTCATGCACGCGAACGAAGTCGCGGGCACAGCTAGTCAATAAATATAATCACAGGTTTGACCAGAATCTGAAGCAAGATCCAGAGGAAAAACCAGAACCAATCTTAGCCATTCAAATCAGCTCATCATACATACATAGCGCCTGTAATACCCGAACGTTTAAATAGAGGTAACTATACACCGTGTTGCGGACGATATACATAAACTTCGACCAGATGTTCAGACCATGGAAATAAGCATTTTTCATTATGGACACATTAATGAATTCTTATTTTTTTGTTAATTTTCATGCAAACTAAATACCTTGACGTAAATTACCCGATATGCATGCCTCTTTATCCGAATTGGCAACTACCTATTTTCATTTATAAGATTTGGCGGGCTGAAACTTGTCAAAATTAAGAGACCCTTTCTTACTGCATAGTTTAATTAAATTTCATTAAATGAAATTAATAATATCTTTGTAACGAAGCCTTTGCGAGTTTGTCAGATTTCATTTGTAAAAGCTATAGAAGCGTTTGACAAAGTTTATGGATAACGTGAAGAACACGGTGTATAATAGTACAGTGTACACCCACTTTTGGACAGTTGCGTTTAAGCCACATGTAACAGGGGGCGAGTCTATTGCCATCAACTGGCCACAAATCCAGAGTACGGGCTGCTACTGAGAAATTTCTGCTAGAAAAATCCAATAACAGTGCATTTTTTATTTTTTTTATGGATGGGAATTCATCAAATGACCCCTCCCGCTCTGGGTGGGGTCATTTGATGAATTTGATGATGATGAACGGAAGGGAGTGTCAGACTCTTACTGACTAAAACCCATCCGTGTTCCTTCCTTAGCCCTTTATGTTCCGGGGTAGCGGTAACCCTTTCGGACAATCCCGCACCCCCGGCAGGCTTCGGCCCTAACAGTAGGCCCATTCCTTTATGCTGACATCTCTTTGAGGCGCGCGTGGAACACATACGCGTCGTCCGGCACGGGCCTGGTCCTGATCGGACGGTGAGCTAATAACACTGCCTGACTTGGGGGGGAATCGAACCCAGGACCTCGTGCTCACTTGGGACGACTAGTCCAACGAGATAGTCGGCTCATTATATCGAGCTACAAACGCGAACTACGTAATACATATTCAGTTCTTATGTGAGTGCGCTATAAGGTAATAACCATCCCAGTTAATTGGCAGTTAGCGATCACAGGCTGCCCGTTCTTCAGGCTTAATCCCTGAGTCGTCTTTAACGATACCCGGTAGCGAGCAATACAGTGTTCGTATTTATGAACTGAGTATTGTTTCATTATTGTAATGGCTCTTTTATTAAATGGCTGATGGGAGTGGGTTTTCACAGGGTTGAAGGTAAAAGTGAGTTTGTTGATTGGTTTGAGGTGGGTCACTAGGGTAAAATAGGCTAAAAATATTAAAAAAACAAACTCCGAAATTCAGTTCATTATTAAAAAAAAAAACATAATACCTACTATTATGTTTTTTTTTTTTTTAATAAAGAACAATTGAAAATGCAATCAGCTAGTTTTAATACACAACGTTGATACAAAATGTATCTACAGATAAAATACATACGTCACAGTTCAAATTGGATCAATGCTTGCATGCCAGTACGCTACAACAGCAAAGCTTGCGTAGCTCTGTCGGCTACGTCGTAGCACTGTCAGCTACGTCGTAGCATGCGCGTAGTACGACTTGCGTTGAGTTGTTTTGGACAGGCGTACTAAACTATTTTAAAGTCGATTTATTATTATTTTATTACGTGAGAATACCACAAAACCAACTTGAAATACTGCTAGAAAAATGTAGATAAAATTTCATCTAGTATTATTGCATTTTACATGTAGAAGACGCAATAATTCACTTTATAAAATGCCACACGTAACTGCCTGAGCGCGCATCATGAAAATCCATCTGGATCGTTTACCTGCGTTTTATACGAGGCACAGACGCGGCGGAGCTACGTCGACGTGTATGCAAATATTATGTAGGATTTGTGCAGCAGTCTGCCCTGCCAGGCATAATGTGCATCAGGCTTTAGTCCGCGGTCATAATGTTTGAGCGCGTTTTTTGTTGTTTGCGTTTATAAATGGATTCTTCTTATCGCGTTTTTAATTTGGAACTTAGGATTTTGTATTTACATTAAGCCAGCTTTGGTGTGTTTCTGTAGCTATGAAATATAGGCTGATCCCTTGTTGGCTTTCCTAACTTCAAAGTAAGTATATTACTTTACTTGACAATCTACTGCCACATTATAAACAAATTATCTGCTGAGCATGTGACGCGGAGGAATGGGGAAAATTTCGTCAGGAAAGTTTTAATATCAATGTGGATAGCTTTATGAGGAAGACCAAAGAAACGATGGATGGACTGTGAAAAATGATATGGTTAGAAAAGGGGTGACTACTAGCACACCCCGGACACTCCATACAACGCTCGCAAAATAATTACCTACTACTACTACATTAAAAAATGACGTTTGTATACGTATAAATGTGTGCGTAAGGTACTTGTGTTTGCGAGCGCTCTTTGTTAAAGAACTGCGACGGTAACCTCGAAGTGCGGGGTGAGGTGCGGTAACTGATGTTAGTGCGGGGAAGGGAGTGTCCTTTCTGTACGTAGTACTTTAAGTATTCTGTGCTACTAGAGAAGTATGGAAGAAAAAGACATGTTGCGCTGACCCCAAATAAATTGGGATAAGGACAGTGGCGTGCATTGGTTTTCAGAATAGGTAGGCACTAGGCCGGGTCTACTCTAGGCAAACGCGGTCACTAATCAGAAAAAAAAGTGAGGTCAAAAGTGTGGTTATTTAAGTAGGCATGCCTACTTAAGGGTGATAAATTGCGAAGGTCGAACGTCATGGTATTACGCGTGAGACGTACGTATTTTTAATTTTGTCGTATTAACTTGAACGAGTAAATGCCAATGACAATGTGCGAATAGTACGGGAGCCGAGTAGGCCGTCCGGCGACTGCCTACTGCCACAGAATAAATAGTACAAGTTTAGTCTACTGCCGCGTTTTGAAGATTTTATTGTTTGTTAGGTATGATAATTTAGTGAGTTTCTTAATTGTGGGGCACACACACTAAAATGTAATTGACAGGCTTATGTTGATATATCGAGGTAGGCACTGTTTTTATGCCTATATGCAATGCACGCCACTGGATAAGGATAAGAGAATGATGATTATAAACAAAGTAGCTTCTGCCCGCGACATCGTCCGCGTAAAATTTCCAATTCCCCCGACCCACCCCGTCGCATCGCATCGCCTGCCCGCTCTTTTAGTTCGTTTTCGCGTTCTTCCTTACTTTTTTTTGTTCGGCTCATAATAGTCCTTCCTCAAGAATTGGGCTATCAAATGCAAAAAAAAAATTTCAAATCCGACTGGTAGTTCTAGAGATTAGCGCGTTGAAACAAACAAACACTCTCTCTTTATTATTAGTTTAGATTGTCAGCAAAAGATGCAGTAGTAACCTTTATGATCAGTAGACAATAGTGTATACTTAATCGAGATGAAGAGTCGAATCTCGGATATCTATGGCCTAATCTGTCTCTTTTAAATAACATTCGTAAAAATGTAGCTACGAGTACATATAAAATTATCTTGGTTTGCGACTAGATTTAGCATCACTTAGGTATTCATATAACTTGAATATTACGTTTTTTATGCTTATAACAAGATGACATTAAGTAAATATTAGTCGTTGTAATGCCCGAAATTAACGTAAAGAATGTTCATATTTACATTTTTATTAAATAAATGCAAAAAATCTGCGAGTTAAATTGTTCAGTGTCTTTGAATAAGCCGGCCAAATCTTTGAGCGTTTCGGAAGGATAGTAAATTAATAAATGATTACGATAAAACGGAATTTCCCAATTCCCACACGTTTCCAATAAGCTATAGGTACCATACTGCATACCTACTTACCTCTAAACGCGCGATAAGGCTCGATTGAGATATATTTTTATGTGCCGTCAATGCGAACCTGATCGCTATAAAGTCGCGATGGGCACAATTCGCACTAAGTCCCCGGCTCAAGCTTAAATTTTATCATAGAGGGCAGTCGGCCATTCACCCCGTTCTTGTTTTGAATTTACTTTTGTTTATGGTAATAATTACTGTTATAAACGGACCGTGTCTATTTTTCCTTTTGTCCACAATTGCTGAAATATATTTTCTTTTATAAAAATACACTGAACAGCGATGCTCCATATTCACCACCGGAGCAAAGACAATATCTGTATGTGGCCCGTCAAGATAGAAAGTAGTCTATACATTTTTCCTTGACCTAATATTTTCTTCGTGCAAAACATTTATCAAGGTTCATTGACTCGGTCGAGGTGTGATTGAGAAACAAACAAGTAGATTTGTGGAGATTTATTCTAGTAAGTCAGAGATCTTCGCTTACTTTTTGACAGTAATTTTCAATGAATTATTCAATACCTTGATGGAATGCATTAGGATTTATTTCCGTTGGATCCCGTTTTTGAATCCCATTTTAATATTTTTGGCGTTGGATCCCGCAAAACATTATTATGTATTTCCGTTGGATCCCGAATTTAAAAAATGCAAGATAATTACGTTTTATTGTCGTTGAATCCCGAAAAGTATTTCCGTTGGATCCCGAATGCTTAAAAAAATCTGAATGCGGGTACTTTCAACAACAAAATTGTTTATAATAAAATGAGGGGTTCACTAATGTTTCACCAAAACTCCATTGAAATTTTTAGTGTACAACCAACGTTTCGTATACTATTTATTTCACAAACAACTCATTTTCTATATAATCTAGTCGTTTCTGGCACTCGCCGGCCGCTGCCGCGGCACCGCTCGCTTCGCTCGCTCGGCTCGTGCGTAGGGGTCACAGTTTTAACCTAACCTAACCTAACATTGTTTTTTTTTTTTTAATAATTAACCTAATCTAACTAGTTCGGTTCCGGGTACCCCACTAAAAATAATCTATTTTTATTGTTTGATAAAGGTAAATCACTTTTCTTCTGAAATGTACACATGTTGTTATAATATGGGATTCAACGGAAATAGCAAACGGGATCCATCGTTAATACCTAAAAAATGGGATTCAAAAGTGGGATCCAACCACAATAAACGTGCATTAGCATCAGCAGCAGTGATTCAGTGGCAGATTTCAGATGAGCAAACAAAAAAGGACGTATAGAACCTAATTTCTCTAAAAGCCACTTACCTACATTTTTCAATTTTTATCTTAACTTTTTTTGGCACACAAAGCATTCAGAGTAAGCACAGATATCTTACAAAAAGCCTGAAAAGTTCGCTTTCAAAATATAAATCTCGGTAAAGGCGCGTCTGAGTGTCGATTTTTATCAATTTTCATCGGCGATCTTAGTCATATTTATGGACGAGACAGGGTTGAAAAACGACCATTCTCCGCGAAGAATATTAAGTAGCCTGTGTCGAATGTAATGTGCTCTACAAATATAGATTTTGGGACTTTCAAATGTCCTGTTTAAATAGATAATATTCGGATGGTTTGGACTGGACTATTTGATGGGAATATAACGAGTTTTAAGCTTAGAGGATTATTCTAGAATCGGCTGATGTCGGCCAGCATTTCTGTCTATTGAAGGTTTAATAACTGAAGCTGAAGGGTCTCAGTACAATGAATTGACTTTACCAAAATGTTAATTAGGACTATCGATTTTCCAACACGTATAAATAAATGTTATATGTCTGTAGACAAAACTACAGATAAATAGAATACTCTTTATTATGTACACCATAATAATTACAGATATAAATGTAAAAATTTTACATAGGGTGACACGGTGACACAATGGGCGGTCTTATTGCGAAAAGCGAAAACTGAAAATCAGTCTTACCCAGTAACTGGGTTGTGGAGGTTAGATAGGCAGTCGCTCCATGTAAAATACTGGTATTCAGCTGAAGACGGTTAGAGGGGAAGCCGACCCCAACATAGTTGGAGAAGGCAGAATTGATTGTGTACTTTTTTCATACTACGTGGCTACCATTTTTTTTTGTCACCGAATTTCGGTGCTCTTCTTTTGTGTGTATTAGCAAAAATTATAATAAAAGCTATACAAATCTACCTCCCACGTGCAGCGGGATTTGTAGCAGAAAAGTATCATTTAAAGATTGGTACAGCCGTTGCGGTATGATGATATTTTTTTATTCTATGATCACTGTAAAAAAACAACCTTTTTAATAACGTAACATTAAGTCTATAATCTTCGGGTTACGCATTTGTTACCCTTTATTATAAGCCACAAGGGGTAATTCTCGTAGTTTTAAGAACGTTCACAGTCTGCCCGCCCCAGCTTCGCAGGGGTGCAATTTTTTTTTCGAATTTCCAAAATTTTCTTTCATAAAAACCTTGTCCTGGCAATATCGAACACAACAAAAAAAGAATTATCCAATTTGGTGCAGGCGTTCGGGAGTTATGCGCGTACATGCATTTCGGCATTGATTTTTATTTATATGTACCTATAGATAGATAGATTTCCTTACATTTACGACAAGTTTTTGACATTAATTTCGCTGAGATGAATTTGCGACTAGATTTTTAACGTTTTTAATTACGGGAATAGGACTTCTGATCGACCGTTACAATGGACGATCAAAGTCAGATCATACGTTTAGTAAACGGAAAAACGTTTGGCATAAAAAAATGCTACAGCTGTTATTCCTATTTATTGCCAATACACAGTACCCATTTTATAGATAAGCGGATTGCCTCAATAGGCCAACAGTTACAATTTCCCCCTTACTTCTCGACGGATAGCTATCGTTCCCCCTAATCTTAATCTTCAGGAAAATGGACAGTGTTGTGACAAAGAAGTGCTACAGTCGCAATTTTATGCTTAGTTTACCTTTTGATTTTCCTCATTTCGCCGTTCATATTGCAATTTGTTATATTTCAAAAATGACAAGTTTACAGGAGAGTAAAAAATCAGCATACTGTAAAAAATCTTTTATGACACCAAAATGTTTTTTAACTAATGTTTCCTAACTATTGTGTTCTATTAAATGTGTATTTTGAAATTTCAATAAATAATTATACCTAGAAATAATAAAAAAAAATGAAATTTTTGACATTGAACAAATTGCAATATGAACGGCGATTTGTTATTACGGTGTATTCACGGTTAAGCAACGTTTTAGTTATTTTTACCGACTAGTGGTATATTAAAAAAAAGGGACTCGTGACTAATTAGTAACAGCTGCACGGGTCGATCGATCTCGTTAAACTACGCTTGCTGGAGTCGGTCCGTGGATGGGTGACCATTTTTACATACCGAAATCCCTCCGTGCCTCGGAAAGCACGTTAAGCTGTTGATCCCGGCTGTCATTCGTGGATCTTGACAGTCATAACGGGTCGTCAGAAGCCTGAAAATCTGACAACCAGATAATTCTGGTAGTTACTGAGTTGTGGAGGTCAGATAGGCAGTCGCTCCATGTAAAATACTGGTATTTAGCTGCAACCGGTTAGACTGGAAACCGATCCCAAAAATAGTTGGGAAAAGACTCGGCAGATGATGAGTAAACAGAAACCGTACTTATATAGAAACGAGAAATAGTTTATGAGGAACATTCTTGTACTTTTGATCCCACTATTGATATTGTATTTTGAAATATTCTAATCTATGTAAAAGCTTTGAATAGCGGCCCTGTTGCTACAGCCTCACCTACTTTCTCAAGCTCGTTACCTCTACGTCCGTAAGTTAACATACATCAAAGTTGAATGAGATTTAACGAATTGTTAATGAATAGTCTAGATCTTGCGGCGCGCTCCTCTTTAATATTTTATTGGCACGTAGGGATGTGCCCTAAACGCTCCAAGGGCGCATAAAGATTGGGCGCGAGTCGCCGGAGCGTCACCCGCCCGGGCTGCACCGACCTTGGGCCCTTGCCCTACTTAACGCCCTTCATTTTTATCGCCCTTATGATTTTCAGGGTGTGCCGTACGTTGTACAATGTTCAGATGGCGCTTACTATTGAGTGATTATTTTACTCTCGAGATGATAATAGAGGCTTTTTCATGGGGTAGGGCTCAGGTCGGCGGGGTGCCGCGCGCACCTGTCCTGGCGGCTGCGCAGCGGGGCGCGGGCGAGGGGTGCCGGGGGTGCGGGGGGCGGGGAGCGGGGCTCCGGGGGCGGGCGCGCCCAGTCCCGCGCCGGGCGCCGCTCGGGCCGGCCGCACGTTGTTTCAGGCCGCATGAGCGCGCCGGCGTGCTAGCGCAGCGTGCGCGGGTGTGGTATGCCCGCGCGTCGCCGCTATGGGCCCTATGTTTGTGGCCTTGGCGCTGCTGGCTTTGCTGCCCGGTGAGTGTCCGCGTGAGCGACGCAACAGGCGTCCGCCGCGCCCCCGCGTTTGTTTACCCCTGTGGGGATCGATTGGCGTGATGGTGAGAGCTGAGGTGTAGTGTGTGATAGATACCATGGCTGAGCCGGGATCACGGCTGACGGAGGTAACGCGGTTTGGATGCCGCCCGGAAAATCAGGTTCAAAATTCGGCCAGGTAAAATAGGTCTCCGCAAGAAAATTTCGAATTTGGAAGACATTCGGAACTTATTCGGAGACGGTTGGTCTGTTTTATGTTTATAAAGTTGGTCGGGGCACGTGTTGTGCTAAGTTTCCATTCCGCAGGTCGGGTCGGTATACTTACGAGGTAATAAAACGCAAAAATTCAGGTTTTACGAGTGAATCTGTACGTAGTTACAGTGATGGTAATGATTTGGTTACCGCGGCTCGTAGCCGAGGTGCCAACTTTATGGTTCTCGTCTGTGAATTTGAGGTCTTTCCATTTCAAGACTGTTTTTCGCAAGGAATTCGGTCGGGGAAATGGTTTTTATAGGAGTGGGTAATCGTGTTTTGTGTCGAAATTGTTCTGTTCATAGTAATGCGTATATTCTTTGGTACATTGAGGTATTTGGAAGAATATAGGACTCAACATATTCTTTTTCATCCGTTAGAATGATTTCCTCTGAGAATTTAGGCAGTTTAGCAAAAACGTAAAAGTTACGCTTAAAACTACGCACATGAAAATCTAAAGAAAAAATCACATCTCGCGTCTAAAGTTAATTAAGTCCTAAAAAGCAGGACTCGTCCCAGAGGCAGGTATCGCGTTGAATAAATTCATGAGCACTTGGAAAGTCTTCCGGGACTACAGCCCCTGTTGACTTGCCAACAGGTTACAGTCTCGCCTCTCTTTCGCCCTGTAACTCAGTTAACATCTTAGTACAATAACGTGTAATAGTAGCGTTACGTAGAATCCTAAATGCTGACGAAGCTGAAAGTTCTCACTGTAGAAAATTAAGATAGGTATATTTTACAGAGGACAACTCAGCAGATTATCCAAAAAAGGAACTGTAGTCTGAAAGACAAAGACCATTCTTGGCCGAAAGAAGGATCTTATCTGATCGTCTTGAGAATTGACGCTGTTAAAACCAGATCATAGTTTCATTGCTTTAGATTCCTAAGTCACAGTCAATTTGCAAGAGAATGTAAGGTATATTTCAGACAAAGAGACTGTGGTTGAGCTAGTTAAGAGGCAACGCGGGTGGTCTTTTCTCCATAGAAACGCTCTCGCCTGTTTTCTTTCTGGTTAAGGACCAAAATGCAATGATTGTTTTAGCATAATAGACATTATTTGTATGTCCCTATATTTTCCTTTTTGATGATAAGTACATTATTTTTATAACCTTCAAAAAATGCTCAAAATTGCCGATTTAAACCGCTGTCAACAGAGGCCTAGTGTACATTTTTGACAACTATTAATGAAAAAATTAAAACATAGGGGCACAGTATATATCCTTCTTATTTAGTTTATGAAACATCTTTTAAATTGGTCCAATATTGAAGGAGGAAATAGGCGAGAGCAATACCTCGAATATTATGACTTTTTACTTAGGCTTTTTCAAAAGTCTCTTCGGCCGCATTTCCTCTTAAGGGTTTAAAGTTGTGCACGTGGGTGTGGGATAAGTAAAAGGGTCAGTTGTCATTCGGGAAAAGCCCATCAGGGGCTATATTTCCCTTTTAGCTTGCCCATGAGGGTACATTTTCGTTTCTGACTAGACCAACTGCACCGCGACCTGTGTAACACCGATGGCAAATCAGAGCTGATAAATAAGAAACCCTAAATAACGTAATACCTCAAAGGAATTAATATTAACTCTTGAACTCTAGTCCAATTCTAGAGAAAGTCTGAAAAAAAAATCAAACGTAGCTTCAGGATTGAAATCATTCCATTAACTTCACAACTTTCTTTAATACAAAGCAAGACCAGTTTTTAAAGATTTAATTCAAATAAAAGTGAACTTAACGTGCGATGAAAGAAACGCATTAAAATGTCGTGATAGAAGTAGATTTCGGGTAGGTAGTCAGGCTAAAAGCAGGAGATAGATGGTACCTTTCATAGGTAGAATATTTCAATCTAGTGTTTCTGTCAAGCAATCCATACAACGACGTAGAGAAGCTCCAATCAATACGTGATAAGTAATTCTTGTTTACCCCACAACCTAGATTCCCACAATATCCCCGTAATGAAGATCAAATTCTATGGAAACGAAAGAATGGCGCTCGTTCATTTTTCCCGATAAAATATGCACACAACGTAGACCCGTGAAACGCCCGACGGACAGCTCGAAAGGGTATATTGCGTTATCTTTCTCTCATATATTATACTCTGGCAACATTTTCTACCTGCATACCTTTTTCGTCTAATCCTCTTTCAGTCTCATTTGCAGTTCTCGCGAATTCAAAAGAATTTTGATGAACGCTCAGAGATAAATCTGAAGGAATAATTAGTGATTTTTTTGTTTCGTCAAAAGAACCAGGGGACGGGGGAAGACTTATTACAGATGAGGAAAAAGATGGAACATCGGAAATAAAGCTTAATAGATACCTACAAACAGCCTTAGAAGCAGGGTAAACGGCATGAAATTAGGGTGTCTTGCTCGGAGGATTTCGTCTCCCTTGAGACCATCAGGTTGGCAGGATAATGTGATTTGGGTAGAGGAACGTAACAGTGTTTCCGGGGTATACCTATAAATTGGCTAGGAGTGGTATCGGTCTCGATTTACGAGTTGTAGGTCGTGTGTTCGAACCCAGGCAGGCACTTTCTTTATGTATTTAATTTAATCACCACTGCTCTCAAAACGGTGAAGAAAAACGTCGTGAGGAAACCGGCTTGTCCTAGAATAAAAAATTCGAAGACATGTGACATCTACCAACACGCACTGGGCCCACGTGATGTATGTGGCCTGCTCCCTCTCACATAGAGGAAGCCTGTGTCCTAGCAGTGGGAACATTATAGGCTGATTACAAACACATAACAGCCATGGGCCAAAGTGAACGGATTAATGACATATCCATAACCAAGATCTTATAAAGTAATTTTATTAGGTATCTCGAAAAACTTAGTGTATATTTTCTGTACAAATACATAATATAATATGCTTGCTTGCTCTAAGTCTTTGGATAGTTCGATGGGGTGAGATATGATGCCGTCAAAGCATTGTTCTAAGGCCCTTGAGTTGGTAGTCAATGCCCTTGCCGCTGGTCTGTTGATTTTCACGTGTGATTCTCCCTTTCAACTGATTTCAATGAGAATTTAGTTCTATTATTGAACTGAAATTGATTCTTATCGCATCTCCGTGATAGACAAGCAAATATCTTTATCTTTGCTCCACTGATTTTATTGGTCACAGACAAAGTACGTTCGTTTAATGAACACAGATAAAACAAACAAATCCATAGACTAAAATTACATGTTTTCCGTGTTGTCTGCTTACTGAACAAAGGACACAAAGCGAATTGGTTTTTCGGATCGGGTAGAGAAGAGAGCTAGTTTGTGTGTGAGACACCTTTAAATTAAACAAATAGCAAACTAATTTCGGTAAATGATTGCCTTTAAAACTGGCTACAGACTACCTAACTGCTTATGGTTGGCTTTAAGTAGTTCTGAAACTTTTTCTCTTCGACGGAATCTGTTTCTGGCTCTATGAACGAAATTAAGGTCTCAAGTTTTAATTTGTTTTGTCTTATCTTATCTTTGAATCGACATCGCTATTCTCGCAATTAAGGGGAGATTGTTAAGTTGAGTAAGAGATTTTTACGAATCTTTTTTACTAAGTGATGAGAGAGATTTGGCTTAGTAGTAAGTATTATCAATTTATTTATAGGCAAATATTAGTGTTTATTAGACCAATTACTGTGAATTTAAACAAAATCGGACAATCGATACGAAATATCGGATGTATGCAAAAACTAAAATTGGCAGTAAAGTAGGAAACCTCACGAGCATATTTTTGGCTTGGGCTTGAGTGCAACACGTGGAAATATATCAGTTGACGCCATTACAATCACGAGCTGTGTTCCCGAACGTTTTGTTAAAGTGACTCCATTTATTCCGACATTATTTCAGACGTGGCCAAGAAAGGACTGCTTTGTTCCTTTTGGTTCGGGATTTTGGCATTGTGTTGATGTTATTAATGATTTTAAGATTTTCATTTATGCGAAACTCTGGTGGTTTAGAAAAACTGAGCAAGCATTTCTGAAAACTGTTTAATCGATATAACTAGTTGAAAAAATGCCTTATTTGGAAAGAGCCCAAAAGTAAAAAATAATTTCGTTAAATAATCAATACCGCACAGCCACAAAAATTATGACACTGACAGCTCTTGTAGTTTCATTGGTGGTGTTAATTATTCGTAAAAACGTTAGTTGAATCCAAAAATTGTACTGTACATAAGTTTACTCCACAAAAACGTGTTTGTAAATAGACTGCTGTTGAAAAGTCAATTTTCAATTTCAACCAACAGTTTTTGTACAAACACCATTTTATAAACCCAACTGGTATAACCAAGAAAAACTCCTATTGAAAGCTCAAGCCTGAAATGTCTAGAACGTGTCGATATTGCTTATTTTACTTCGAGAACAAATGGAAAGGAGATTTACAGCGAGTACTGTAGTGCTGTGGGTGACGATCTATCATTCTCATGCCATTACGGCGAGCGGATATAAAGAGGAAAAAACGGATTGAGAGAAATAAAGTTTAGAGTAGGAAATAAGTTGTAGTTTATTCGTTAGGAAATAAGTGGTCATTAGATTTTATAGTATGGTTGTGTATTATGGTGCTGTTTTAATTATATTCTTGATGGAGCTAGGCTGGCTTTGTTAGCCAGAATCCCCACGCACAACGGACCAGATGGGAGTCTAAGTGCGGAAAAGGGAGCCCCATCATCATTATCATCAATTATATTGTTGTTATTTTCATACCGTTTTCCGACGTGAACAGTAGTGCTAAGGTCGTTCCGGTGTCTTTATTACTGAACAATTCTCTGATCTGTAAATTCAGCCTTCAGCATGTGAAACAACCGATCACATCATTTGACATGAGCTTTGGCAATAAATTAATGAGGTGATTTTTAGAAACTGACACCACGACGAAGATTCACGATTTTCAATCGCCAGCCCAAAGTCTTCGAATTGACATTGCCTGTTTGAAAACCTCTATATATCAAGTCTGTCTGCAATAGCTCCAAACTCTGCTTACCCCGTTAGAGGCAAGATTTACAGTGTAGTGTAGTGCAGTGTGTCGATCTATCATTTTCATGCCATTACCGTCGCGAGCTCGCTGAGATCGCGAGCTCAGTGGCTCGTCGCTGTTCCCAGCATTTCGCAGCGTTGCGCTGACGTTACGTCATTTATCCTGATAATGCTGTATCGGTTTAGTCGGTTAGAAAAGTTGGGCAAGGAACTGTGTCGCGATTTACGGTATGTTCTTTGTTATCGGCTGTTTTTGAAGGGAATATTTGGATGATTTTGGCAAAGATTTTCATGTAAGATTATTCAATTTTGTGATTTTTAAAATGACTGAAGTGATTTGTAGAAGCTTGCTTATCAATTTTCTTCTTACCTTCGCATAATTTGTAGGTACCTATTGGTTAAATTAGTAGTATTGTGTTGATTTAAAAAGACCCTGTGAGAACTATTAAAAGGGCATGTGCAATCGTTGCTTCGGGGCAAGACGTCAATCTGATAAAATCCATAATACACTTTTTTCTGACACTACATCTATTGATCTTTATTCTGATCAAACCAGTCGGGTATCATAGCTTTTTATGAGCAGGACGTGCGTGTTTAAATATTAAATTGTCAAAAGTCCAAAAAGTGAATATTGGGTAGAAATTGTTATTTTATTAGGTATGGTCGTTTAAGTTAAATTCCTCAGTAAAATAAAACATGCGACCTTTGTGTCCATCTAAGTTTTATAAATTGAATTGCCAAAATTGTGCATATATTTTACAGGATATAACGTTATTCATGTTTTTGTTTTGTATATACTACTTACATAACATATGTGCAAATCCAGCACGTTTCTAATACAGCGAAACAATATATCCAAATCTAGACAACATGGTATCTACAAACAAAAATGCATCTGCTCAACTGTTGAAAAATCAAAATTTGATTTATAACAATAGAAATTCAATTTTGCCTCATTTGAGCTAGACTGTAGTCATAAAGTAACCTATTATCTACGGTTTAGGACATTTCAAATTCAGTTATATATAGAAAATAATATTAAACGTGGCTTAAAATAAAATATTACTGCACATAGTACGTCCCTTAAAATTGTCATTTTAGCCATGTCTATCAAACAATTTGTAACAAACTTTCCATCAGACACAATCGTTTGTCAAACTACATTTGGCTACTCCACAAAAACCACAAAATTAACAATTAACGCATTAACAATAAAGTAAAATTTTGTGTACGTCAGTTGATTTATTCCCTGTGTTTTCTGTTCTCTCTGTGGCCTACAGTTAATTGGTATTGACACAGATTTATGTTTTCTGTTTTGTTAAGCATTTTCGCGAGTGTTGCCAGTTTGAAATTGGCCGATTGTGCGGCGTGAGTTCGACAGTTTGTGAAAAGAATGAGTGATTGTATCTTTGTGTTGTTTTTTGTCATATAAAAGCAAAACGTATTATTTTTTTCGAGAACGAAAAAGGTACGGTTGTGTTATGATTTGGCCGGTGATTGTTACGTATGATTCAGATGATTTTGTATAACAAGTAGATTTGCTTACTATCCCACTGTAGCATTTCGTTGCAGTGCTTTAAACCTTTTGCAAAAACAAAATGTGAAGCTTTTTAGTAAATAAGATGTTGATTTTGAGACGAAAATTTATGCTAAAACGAGACTTGAACTTTACCTGAAGATCAAATATTTACCCTTTCCTTTGAAGCACTTTGACACCTTAAAAACTCCGGCATTCAAAAAACCCTTTGATGTGACGCAAAAAGAGCGGAGTTACTTAATTATCCTAACAAATAATTACCATATTTATTATTTAAATTTACCCTGACCAGGATCGGTGGGATCAGGGCTTGCTATTAAAGCAATTCGGCCGGAGAATCACATTTTTGCAATATGGCAACTCTGTGGGTAGAGCGGTTCGCAGAATATATTGCGATGTCAGTAGGTATACGTAACGTGTACGCCATTAGGCGGCTGTATATTCTGAGCTGGGTAAATGATTTTAATTATCATTATTCCCTTTCTTTCTTTTTGTGTTAATTTGGATGTTGAGAGGGAAACGTTGTTCTGTTGTTTTATGACTTATTTGTTGGTTTTTGGACCAACCCCTGTTGGGTTGGACAGATCGCTATGATGGACGGTTGTTATTTCAACGTTTGCCTAACTAAACTGTCAATGACAAAATGTAGGAACTGTTTTTCGACCAATTTTCGAATCAATTTCGTGTGCCATTTGAACTACGTCGTCATTTGGCTGCGTGCCTATAAGTAATTTTATCCGATACACGCAAAAAAGAACGAACAATTAATTTACCTGCTTTCAAGCTGTTCACCTTAACTTTAATACTTAGCCAACTAATGAACAAAGGTCCAAATCCTAGTTTAGTAACTAACAAAGTTTTGAACCGATCAGATTAATGTGAGGGTTCTAATCTATTATACATGTGTGTGCTCGAGGTATTGGTTTATTGAAACCTGCTGAATTACAAACTACGGTAACGACCGCTTCTTACAGAGACACATTATAGTTAGTGTGGCCACATATCAAGCAGCACAACCACTATAGATTTAGTCATTCCACTTAGCTTTTATCTCAACCATTTATCTCCTTACGTGAGATAACAAGAACACCATATTTCTTTCGTCTTTCAAAGCGAATAGGATGAAAAGCGTTCCAGTGAAAATTGCGGAAAGTTTATCTTGTACATTACCGTCTAAATGGTTATTAGTAGTTGGTAACCGCAGCGGTTCCTTTTGAAGTGCTGTAGAGAGCTTCAAGTTCCCAGGTAGTTTGTAGTTCTGGATTATCATGTTCTGTTCTGAGACCGTTATTGTTACTTTATATCTTACTGGTGCGCTAGGAGGTAGCTATTACTATTGCTATTTGCTGCGGCTTTGAGTTGTGGCTTAGAGCATTATTGCAAGCTATGGTTCTGATAGCTTTGTGAAACTTATTAATGTTTTGTTCTTGTTGTTCATATGTTGAATTCTCCTTCATATTATGTACTTCGGTGAGTGGCCGCAGGAGCTCCACGACCTGATCCCACCATCGCCCTTGTACCACCGGACAACCAGACGTACTGCAGCGTACCATCCGCACTTGGTTGATATCCCGACGAGTCGTACTCAGCGCATCTTCTCCACTTTTATTATGCCAAAGTGTGGAACTCTCTGCCGGCATCTGTGTTCCCTCCCACATTTAACCCGTCTGCCTTCAAATCAAGAGTGAAGAGTGATCTTCTGGGCACGCTCGTTCCATCATAGACCTCATCTATCGCTTTCCATCAGGCGTGATTGGGGTCAAGAGCGCGCCCATTTAGCAATAAAAAAAATGTTGATGGCCATCTAAATAGAGTCGACCCAATGAGTTTGACACCTTGCAACAGGACACTTTGGACACGATATCAAGTGCCCCATTGTTTGTGGGATAGCCACATTTACAGTCATTACGCATTTACATTGAATTGGTCCTTAGGAACGATTTGATCGAAGGCACAACGTCTAGTCATCATCATCTGCCTAGCCTTTTCCCAACTATATCGAGGTCGGCTTCCACAACTACGCCTAGTATTTTGTTTAAAATTTTAATTTAGCTTGTCCACATTAACGTTTAATTCTAACAAGCATCAATGAATTCCTACCTTTGTACCCCTAAAACAAAAGCCTAAACAACCGAAACAAAATCGATTGCCAACTCGACCAGATACAAATCCGAAAAGTTAATTCAGCAAATACGAAAATCGGCTTATGGCGGCTCAAAATTTAAATACAAACAAACAAATAACCATTCGCCAATCTGAATGAACTCAAAGAGTGCCCATTGGGGACCGCAGTGAAAATCGCAGCTCGTTGAATTGTGTACAACGTGGTGCCTGGGTGTGCCAAGTAACAAGCACCTAAGGGGTTGTACATCACTGCGACGCTGCGACTGTTAAAACAAATGTGCTAACGAAAGGCTGTTGTGTCGTGTTTGTTTCTTCTTTGTTGAGTCTGTGATTGTGATTGGTGCTTGTAGTGAAAGGTGTCGAGTGATTGATTATTGAAGAATGAAAATCAGGGTTCCAAACATTTGTTTTTCAGAACTTCCTTCATTCATTGTATGTACCACGCTTAAGCACCAACACGTAGCGAATACAATACTGAAATTGCGATTGTGATATGTAGGTACTTAATATTTATCGAGATTGTTGCGCCTCTAGTTCTGTAGACAGTCGATAGTAATTTCCTCTGAGTTCGTTTCACGAGAAAATGCTTGTTTGAAAAGCGCAGTTAAGTTAATAGCTTCTTTATTGCACTTTCCTTTTCAATCATAAACACTATTGTGCTACTGAATAAAGTTGAAGATTCGATCAAATATCGTAGTTATGTTTCGATCGCTAGTCGGATTAAATGGTTGACTTAGTGAGAATCACCTCTAACACTCACTCCGATATTGGCACCATTCTCTCGAAGCTAAGTAGTACCGACGTACATATACATTATATGTAGATATCGGTAGAGCGCGTGTAACAAAAGAAGGTTCAAAT
Source organism: Amphipoea oculea (assembly GCA_945859645.1). Taxonomy (NCBI): domain Eukaryota; kingdom Metazoa; phylum Arthropoda; class Insecta; order Lepidoptera; family Noctuidae; genus Amphipoea; species Amphipoea oculea. Next base: position 3,282,689 of record OX243862.1, read on the forward strand.
GTTTCGATAGTTTTCAACTTTTATCAAACATGGAAAATAAATAAAAGCCTAAAAGGGTTCGTTTATTAATCCGCCGCGCTGTTACAAAAAGGGCTTTTAGAATAACGTGAATATTTGAAGTAAAACGGCGAAGGCATCACAAATAAAAACACTCGAATAAATTAGGAACAGCGAAGCGTAGGAATCAATTAATGAATATAAAACAGAGGAAAGTTGTGGAATTATTTTCCGCTTCATTCTCTTTTACGATGTTTACGCGAACTAGCTTTACCTAACTTTGTTTTGATTTAAAACTATATCCTTGTAGCACTATGACTATAGCTTAGTTTCCGTGTAATAAAAAATAAAAGATGGCGCGCAAATCACCATAAATTCCATTAAAAAAATATTAACTTGTTTATAGGCCGTTCTTTTTTTAAATCAACTTCTACACTAGCATAAGCACGCCAATTAGCCGATTTCCTTTTTTTTAAATCCCGTTCCACGATACAAGTTTTCGGCAACGAACCAGAGGCCTTTGGCAGCGTCCGAGGTTTCGTGGTGTGAGAATTTCAATTAGCGCGGATTCACTTTTCACCGAGATTCGCGCCAAAATACGGCCTTGCCACATTTCGCAATTAAGCTTGGTTCACAATACGACAAATATGTCCTGCTGATGTGGAATGGACGAATTTTCATATAAATGGGTCAAACGTGCTGATATTAGGTATAAGTTTATTTATATGTTTGTGAGAATTTCATTAATAATGTGGCTGTGAAATCGAGCCCAAAATTACAAAACACTTCTCTATTTAAGCGTCTATCTCTTATTCATATTAAAAATGAAGTCCAAAAGCAAATATGTAGGTGCTTCGCCGGGGCCACAAAATATTCCATACTCTTTTAAGACGTACCCTGTTTGAAAACCGAATTATTCATGAGTTGTATTCTTCCAGTACGAGTGAAGCGCCCGCATAAGGTTCGGAGCTAATAATACTCGTCAGTTTTCAGGCATTACCCACAAAAGTTTCTTCTCATGTGGAAATGCTTACCCGACTACCGAATTGTGGGCTTAGGGTTGTTGTAATTACAGCCGTTTTGTTCGACAATTGTTTCATGGAACATTCCAGTGACCGTGGTCTTGTTTCAATCGTCGGTTGTTGTTTAAATTTTAATTAATATTTACGGTAAATTAAGACGCTTGTTTAAGTAATGTGCTTTGAATTAATTTGTGGAGGAACGTTTTAATTTAGCGCTTTGTTCGAGTGGCTTAGTTGCGGACGTGACGTTTTTGCTTTGTAAATTGACATTACGGTTGGCTGTAATTTGTTGAATTTGAAAAAGGAACTTTGTTTATAGATGTATCTTTGTTTTATACCTATCCTATGTTTGGAAGTGGAAACCCAAGTTTTATGCGGTGATCTTCTAAATCTAATATTTTGAAAGTCAAAGCAAATTATAATAATTTTAAAGGACTCGCCGGCATTAGAAAAATACATATGTATGTGGAAAAGGGCAATTGGTTGGTTAGATAGATTAGATTAAACGTATTCTTCAAGTAGATACACTGTCTAAAGTAGACGATGCGTATCATACAGTAGTATCTAGCACCATTAAACTACTACAAAATCTCGTTATAAGATCCACTACCACTACTAAACTACAATGCAACACAGAATATATGTGTCATACTCATAATACAAGGCAGGGCCGAGCTGTCCTTGCGACGTGGCGCAGACAGGCTTCAGGGCATGAAGGGCGCCTCTCATCGCGGCCATTGTTATTATAAGTAGGTAGGTACCGTACTACACACCAGTAGGTAAAGCTGACATACGATTGATTAAGCAATGCATAAACGGTATGTTTAACGTTAATAGATGCATGGTGACTTTTATTTGTTTATTCACCTTGGGAATAGACAAAAACGATCGAGGAATTTTTAAAAGATTCTTTCTGGCATGGGTAATAACCATAGAGTATTAAAAAAAAAATTAAAATATAATAAATTCCATGAGATATGAATACAGCTCTTTTGTTACGTTAGTCGAAATAAAAATCGAAATTACAAAAATGGCTCTTTGGTTTAAGTTTAAACTCAAGTCTGAAAATAAACTATCTTTGCAATAAGACGGCCTGGGTTTTTAAAAGCATTTTCTATTTTATCTGAGGTCAATTCTCGTAATTTTAAGAACGTTCACAGTCTGATCTCAGTGTCAATCTGTAAAAATAGTTCTAATTTCCCTGTATTTTTGAAATTGATTGTCGCTGAGATGAGATTACTACTAGATTTTGAACGTTTTTAATTACGGGTAATTGACCTTCTGTTGTCAAATAATTTGATAGTCACTTGTTTTTTTCTGTCAGCCAATCGCAAAACTGACATTTTGAGATCAGAGGTCTTGATTAAAACAGACATAAAAACGCGATTTTCTATAGTGTTACTTTCAAACCTTCCTATTATTACAGTAAATATTATAAACGCGAGTGTGTATTTTTGTTTGTTCTGTTTTCACACCTCAATGCTCAGCCAATCGTCGTTTGACACGCGAATGGTTTATGACAAAGAGATGGAAGGGTACTTTTTACCCAGAAAAATAACATATAGAAACCCTGCGGGCAAGTTTCCAATGATTAAACAAATAGAAAGCCATACCATATGGGTTTTATTTCGGTTATTGTTAGTATAATCCAGCCCATAACGTTCCCACTGCTCGATATTTTTAAAAGAGTAACGGTGGAGTTTCTTGCCCATTCTTCTCCATACGAAAACTACCTTTTGGAAGGGGCGACTAGAATCAATTCTATTTTAATGTAATTTTTGACGTTCAAAAGTGCCTTTTATGTGCCTATTTCAAAATAAATGCTTTGACTTTGATAAGCCTCTCCAATTGCACGCCATTCAACTCGATATTCGGCAACTCTTATCCAGCTGCTACCAGCCCTCCAGCCAAAGCCCATTGCTATCGTCATCAGCTTGCTTATTCTGTGAGCTATGTCGCCAACTTTGGTTCTCTGCTGGATCACCTCGTTCCAGATTCGATCTCTCAGAGAGATTCCAAGCATATCCCGTTTCATAGCTCGCTAAACACATATAATAGCTGTCTATATCAGTGGCGAAGGGTGAATTTATGACAGAGATAAGCCGGAGCAAAAACAAAATGCCAAAAAATTTTTAATTATGAATTGACTATAGTGTGGTTATGTTCTGAATTTTCGAAGGGAAGCCGGTAGGAATCGAGTTGTATGGTACCTCCGCCACTGGTGTATATTCATCACAAAATAATATTGCTGAAGAGAAAACATACAGGTGATATCACTCTACAGGGTGGCAGGGACATCGAGGCGCAGCCTATTATCATGGATTCAGTCCATGATTCAGAACGTAAATTTTCAACGCAGGCGGCGTTGAAAAATTTTCGCCAGTTATCACACTAATATTATAAAGGCGAAAGTTTGTGACTGTGTGTGTGTGTGTGTGTGTTTATATGTTTGTTACTCCTTCACGCTCAAACGGTTGCACCAATTTTGATAAAATTTTGTATGGAGGTAGCTGACACCCTGGATTAACATATAGGCTACTTTTTATCCCAATATTCCCACGGGATCGACATTTACGCGGGTGAAACCGCGGGGCGCAGCTAGTTAAAAATAAATTAGCTGTTCCACACATTTGACCGCGTAGTTATGGCTCTTTTCTATGAAAGAGCTGATATTTGCTTGATAGCCGACAAAAAATATATCAGATCATCATCTGCCTGCCTTTTCCCAACTATGTTAGGGTCGGCTTCCAGTCTAGCCGGATGCAGCTGAATACCAGTATCTTACATGAAGCGACTGCCTATCTGACCTCCACAACCCAGTTACTGGTTAATACGATACCCCTTGGTAAGTCTGGTTGTCAGACTTTCGGGCTTCTGACTACCCGTAACGACTGTCAAAGATCCAAGAATGACAGCCGGGACCAACGGCTTAACGTGCTTTCCAAGGCACGCAGGGGTCTCAGTATGTAAAGATGGTCACCCATCCACAGACCGACCGCGGCAAGCGTAGCTTAAACTGATCGATCGACCTGTGCGGCTGTTATTATTTAGCCACGGGCCCCTCTCGTATCTCGTAAACGTATTATATCAGATGACACACCGATTACTTACTCTCTTTCAGTCGTCAGTAATTTGACTTTCGAAAGAAGAAGACAAAACGTGTAACTATACAGACGCTATACGAGTACAACGTTTATTAGTAAAGGGGTGCTAAATTTATGGTTACCGTTTGCTCATCGATGTCCGTGCCACCCTGTATATCTCTCACTGATATACAGGGTGTCCCTGGAAGTATGGATCAAATCGAATAGGGGCGTGGGCAAGGTCATTTCCAAACTTTTTAACCCTGAGAATGTCAGTGAATTTTTTTACGGTTCAAAAGTTATGACCGATTTTAATTTTTTTTCAATCACTTCGCTTAGTGCTCAAAGAAAATAATCATAAAAAAATACTATCAGGGCTATCTAAAAAAAATAAATTGATAGCCCTGATAGTTTTCATGAATTCGATCTTTCTTCTCTTTTTTTAGTATTTTTTTTTGCTAAAACTTATGGAAATGACCTTGCCCACGTCCCTATTCGATTTGATCCATACTTCCAGGGACACTCTGTATAATATTTCTTTGTATCTTCTTAATTTCTAACATAGAGTGTCGTCTCGAAAATTATTCAAGCACCAAACAAATGCATACTAACATCTTGTCGTCTAGTTAAACAACTAACAGCACTTAGCTTCCGCGTCGAGTTTTGTTCAACGTTTAGTCTCCGCAGTCAAGACAAATTCCTTGATTATCTCTAGATCGTGTAGCTACAAGTAATTGTGTTCCTAGCACTTGACGGACTGCTGTGGTTATGTAGTTGCTTTCTTGTTTCATGCAGTAGTTTGGTAGAACAGTGATTAAGGGCAACAAAAGATCCCTGCAATACTAAAACTTTGGAATAATATTATTATCCTAAGATCGCGGTGAACGGTTAACGCCTGTCCATTAATAAAGCGTTTTTTGACACCTTTTTTATGGGTGGGAAATCATCAAATGACCCCTCCCGCTCTGGGTGGAGCGGAAGGGAGTGTCAGACTCTTACTGACTAAAACCCTTCCTTAGCCCTTTATGTTCCGGGGTGTCAAATACTGGGGAAAATTATAGATTTGACGGAACTGCTTTCCTAGGAAACATTTGTCTATGTGTGCATTTTACATGAATTTCCTCGTATTTGTGAATTTTTCCTACGCCCGCTTGTACCACAAATCACTAAAATGCGTTTAGATATTTAAAACATCATTCTATCTCTGTCATCTTGAAACGATTTTCATAAATAGAAAAGTAATACGTTTAAACGCATTTAAAAAAAATCGTTTAAACGTGAAAGTAATTTGTGTGTGTGTCGTTTAAACGTGAAAGTAATTTGTGTGATTTGTGTGTGTGTGTGTGTGTGTGTGTGTGTGTGTTTGTTTTTGTGTGTGTGTTGGTGCAAGTGGCCCAAAGTGTTACTTTTTATGACGAAAATTACCTTTTAAGGCCTCTGTATGTATGAGCTCTTCAATACAAATACTAATACGTAAAGGCAAAGAACAAAAATATGTCATCATACCTTTCGTAATGATGGGCTTAAATTTTCATGTTTAGGAAGCATTTTTAAAAGCTCCACATATTGGTGCAAGGTTCTATAACCATATGAAGCCGTTGATAATAATATCTGCCTCCAAATATAAAAGTTTGGTCAAGCAGATGAAGTCACCCACGCCTGCCCGTCACGTTCGCTCGAAAAAATAGCCAAATATATACTATGAACGATGGTACGTAGATAATATGGCAGGGACAAAAGAATTGGGCTTGTTATTTTGTGGAATGAAGACTAATTTCGTATCTAAACATACTCCAATGTAATAGAAAATTGAATTCTTAAGCTAATATTATTATCTTTATTTAACCATTTATGTAAGCATATGAAAACGACTTTTATTTTTGATGTGAAAATTCGCTGTTTACGGTAGTGCGCAATGTAACTCGCGCACATCATAATGTGATATTCCGTTCTGATTAACGGGAGGAACTAGTTACTTTCGGCTTCGTTATGGGTATTTTTGCACCCGTTATAATATGGCTATTTTTATCATCAATCTTTTTTTTTTATTTTTTTTTATTAATGTTCATAAAGTATATCGCAGAGTATATCTATACTAATATTATAAAGAGGTAAAATTTGCTTGTAAGTTTGTATGTAGGGGGTAATCTCTGGAACTACCAGTCGGATTTGAAAAATTCTTCTCGCATTTGATAGCCCAATTCTTGAGGAAGGCTGTAGGCTATTTAACGTCACGCTATGACCCTTAGGAGCCGAGCAAAAGCGCTATGGGGAAACGAAGTGATAGAGCAGGAGACGCGGGCAGGTGATGCAATACGACGAGATGGGTCGAGGGAATAAGAAATTTCACGCGAACGAAGTCGCGGGCAGAAGCTAGTACTTATAATAAAGCTGAAGGAAGGTTGTTTGTTTTTTTGTTTGAACGCGCTAACCTCTGGAACCACGAGACGGATTAAAAAAATATTTTTGCTTTTAATGGCCCAGTTCTTGAGGCAGACTATAGGCTATTTAACATCTCGATAGGAATCTTAGGAGCCGAGCAGAAATAAAAAGAGTCAGAAAGAACGCTAGCAAAAATGTAGTAATAGCGCGGACGAAGCCGAAGCGACGGGGTGGGTCGGGACAAACAAGAAATTTCACGCGGACAAAGCTATAAGCAACAAAATTACATATTATAAGTAGTCCGCAATGTAAAAAAAAAACATATCAAAGTGCTTTAATCATAAGTTATGACTGGAAGTGTGATAAACCGTTCCGCGAAATCATATTAGGATCGCGTATCGTTCGCGTATCGCCGATGTATTCGATTTTTATGATAATAGCCTCGTCTGGGAGAAGTTAAATAGAATATTGCTTAACATAAATCACTGGCAATCCATTACAAACAGATACACAAGTTTTATTCGTGTTTTGGACATTAAATAAATACGTTTTTTTACGAGAAAGGAATCAGCACGTATGTAGAGGTATGTTGTGTATACCTACATATTTTCTTCATATAGTAAAAAGCCTTACAGGCTATAAAATGAGAAACTAAAATGTTTAGAAAATAAAGGAGTTATTGTTAAATAATTTTCAAGGAGTGCCGTCATATACTGGGAATTCTGACGTACCATTCGGGGCCTTTTCCGCCTGATCACTTGAACATTTTTTCGCCTAAACCCTGCGGCGGCGCCAAGTTACGCCCTCTTAAAGCTTTCGCCTATGAGGAAAGCGATAACGCAATTAGTTGCAACCTGCACAGCATAGCTTAGTGACGCATCACGTGTACTCCTTTTGTGAATTTAACGGACGAACTATTTGATCTTGGCGCGCTTACTAGAGAGCGCTTCTATTTTTTGAGTACAAGCGAAAATGAACTTAGTGGTGGTCAGGCGGGAGTGTCCGCGATAGTACCTACCTAATTCTTCGCCAAACTTTCTGTAAGACGTGATTTTAGGTGACGACCTCGCATTGTATGAGGCTTTTCGCACAATGAGAAGTCAGCTTTTACTGGAAATGTATAGCTTGATATTATGTCGTCGTGCATAACTACCTACTATTTCAAAAAGTCAAGGGTTTTATCAACATTTTAATTCTAACTAGCTGCGCCCCGCGGTTTCACCGCATAAGTCTCGATTCCGTGGGAATATCAGGATAAAAACTATCCTATGTCCTTTCTCAAGTTCCAAACTGTGTCTGTACCAAATTTCACACAAATCGGTTCAGTAGTTTAGGCGTGAAGAAAAGACAGACAGACAGACAGAGTTACTTTCGCATTTATAATATTAGTTTGGATTAGAGGACACATAATGAGCTACATGATGCAAATAAAAACTATTCTCAAGAAACACCGCTAAATTCTTATACAGACAGACATAAATGGCGACACTAATTCCCGCGCTGTTTACACTGAGACTAGCTTGAGACACTCGCAATAAATGTCAGACACACTGACATACAGCATTAGTTATGTTAATGTGCGAATTTAGCTACAAGCCAAGAACTTGCTTACTCACTGTGAAGACACTAAAGATGCCCAATTCCCGTAATTAAAAACGTTCAAAATCTAGGCACAATCTCATCTCAGCGACAATCAATGTCAAATACTTTTAAAAATGTAGGGAAATTAGAGGTATTTTTGACAGATTGAGACCAGACTGAACGTTCTTAAAATTACGAGAATTGTCCCTCTGTTGTTGTACTGTTAAAAGCCGCGTATTTTTTTACCTGTGCTGTCATATAGAGTTGTTAAAGATATAATATAAAGGGTGGCAGGAATATCGACACACAACTTGTTACCAAGGATTCAGTACATTAAAAAAAAAAAACCGACGTGAAATTTCAACGCTAGGGAGCCCAGAATCATGTACTGAATTTATACAAAATCTGTCAGACGTCCATTTTATTCTACGAATAAAAATTACCTGTCGATTGAAAAATTAGGACTGTCGGGCTATCTAGGGGCCAATATTTTTATTTAAAAGAGTGCACGGCCACTTTTTTTAATCAAAATTTTGGCTCGAAACGGGCAAGGAACGGCCCATGGAGTTTCTTGCCCGTTGTTCTCCTTATGAACCTCTTACGCTTTGGGTTGGGCAACTAGCTTTATCTTTCTGACTGACCGATTTTAATTGAAATATATTGATTTAAGTTGAAGTCATCAGTCGAAAAAGATCCTCCTTTTCCTCCCTGTCTATTCCTCTGTCATTAGAAGGACTAAAACCACTCGGATAGATAGATAGATAATACTCTTTATTATGTACACCATAAATGTCACAGATATAAATGTAAAAAAAAAGGATTGACACAATGGGCGGTCTTATCGCTAAAAGCGAACTTTTAAAGACAACCCCGAGAACCCCGTACCATATTTTATTTGAATTTTTGTGTGTCATGACCAGAGATCGGAATAGGCTAAGTATATTTACCTAAACTTCGGAGAACAGAGACAGAAAGTGGAGACTTCCTTACGACGACAGTTTTTTTTCCCGGTATTCGGGAAAAATCTTAAATAAGTTTAAAATAAGCTTTATTTAAGATGGGTAAAGGCTATTTTTTTAACTAAACTTGCAATTACCAAGTTTTCGGGATTTTCACGTAAAATCCCGAAATAAATAGTCTAAATTTCAGACATGAATTCATGTATTCGAATTATATTTACCATCCTTAAACTAACCGTTGTGTCATACATTACATATAATTCGAATACATGAATTAAAGTTAGACTATTTATTTCGGGATTTTATGTGAAAACCCTGAAAAGGAGACGGGAAATCCTGGGCCCAGCAGTTAACTGGTTGAAATGGGTATTAAAAAAACCGTTATATTTTTCTAAAGAAAATCACAAAATACAGTACCATATTTCTATCTAGGAAGCGAGAAAAATTTAATTAAGTTGTGAAACTAAATAATCGATAAAGTACATGCCTGAATTCTAAGTAATCGATAGTGAATAAATCGGTAAAATCTCAGAATATGTATGAAAATCGAGTGACAAATGCTTATCAATCTTTTCGTGGAATCGATTCAAAGCGAATCGAGTTCCTTTAATTTTTCTTCTGTTAGCAACCCTGGTCACTCAGAATAGTCTAAAGTAATCTGTGCTGGTCACCGACTGACAGATGACAGGTAGAAAAAAACCGGCACCTATCAAAAAGTACTCTGTGACCGGCACTCGTTTTCTTTCGTTGTGAGTGCGCACGTATTTTCCGTTCTCAACCTAAACGTGTCAGGATCTTCAACACGTCGCACATGGAGGCTCTCTACTTGCACTCCATGAGTAAAACCATTATACAACCAAAACCATTCAAAAATATTTCGCCAATAACATCAAAAAACTACAATGGTATAACGTAACCTCACTTTTACTATATTTCATGTAACTTGATTCATGGATAGCCAAATTTCACCAAATTTTCAGTGAGGCCTTGTTGTCAACTTATTTAAGATTTACCCGAATTCCGGGAAAAAAAATGTTGTCGTAAGGAAGTCTCCACTTTCTGTCTCTGTTCTCCGAAATTTAGGTAAATTTACTCAGCCTATTCCGATCACTGGTCATGACCATCCAAAGATTTTGTGGTAGAAACCGCTAGACCGCAAGCTATCAATTCATCTAGTGAACTCACAAGTCTCCTCTCCTCTAATCGTATTACTTCACTTCTTGGAAAGTAAAGAAATACAAGGTAAAGCAGAAAGCGTATACCTATGAATATTTCAGAGGTTCCCTGTATTTTTGAAAGGCCCGTATTAGGGCCACTAGCAATTTATTTACTTTTGTATAGTAAAAAGGGATCTCTCGCTGCGATTTCGGTACAATCGCCTTATGACCCTTATCTGACGTGTATAAAATGGTATTTCATATTTGTATGTGCCTTGCGTTAGTATCGTTCTGTAAGGTTTTGACCTTCAGTTGAATGCTTTAGTTGTAAATTACTTATTGCAATAACGGTAAGTGGTTTCGCTCTTTTTTTTGTTACATTTTTTTTTTTTTGGGTTTTGTTAGTTATTACCCGAATCCGCGACATAAAAGACATGGTTCTGTTTTTTCACGCAATATGTGTATGTGGGCTTCTTAATACCCTCGAAGCTTTGTAACGGCTAGATGTTTTTTTAAATATGAGGTGTCCAGCGATTCTAGGTCGTGCGATGGTTATAGGCTAGGTTTTGTTTTTATAAAATTATTTTATTTCAACAATTTATAACTGTTCCAAAATATAGACGTCGCAAAGTGAGGTCAGTCGCTCAGATGGCAGGAGCAATCCAAAAATGGATAACGTCGTGGGTAGCCAGTGAAGAAAGGTTGATATCGCAGCTGATATCCCAAAATGCGCTCGAGGTTCTTAAACATTCCGATTGAAATCCTTTGAATGCAGTCATTTTGTCTCTCTGATAGGTAAGTAGGTATTATGTCACATTGATTGGATCTCTGTTCTAGTCTGAAACCAGTCTCGCCAAGGGGTATCGTGTTACCCAGTATCTGGATTGTGGAGGTCAGATAGGCAGTCGCTCCATGTAAAATACTGGTATCAACTACATCCATTTAGACTGGAAGCCAACCCCAACATAGTTAGAAAGAAAAGAGAGTAAGAAAATACATTTATTTAGCACATGCTAAAAGGCATACAATATAATATACAGCTGATAAAAAAATAAAAATCAAATAAAAAGTGTGATGTAAGAAATTAGCAGGAAATTGTGCATCACGGCTGCGCCAAAAAGGCCCAGTTCAGCAAGAATGCCAGACAACTAGTGCCTGACGGTAACCAGCGTTCAACAGGAAAAAGGCTAGGCAGATGATGATTCCATGGATAGTTCGTATTACACCGGTACAGTTTACCAGATGAAAATCGCTCAGTTCATTAGCTCACAGATCACGTCTGATTATATCAAAGGAGAGGCATTAATACATACGATAAGGCATGTTGTGTCTAATTAGACCTCCGCCTTTCAATGGCAGCGTATAAAGATGAACGAATCGGCGTTTTCCATAGACGAAGTTTTATAAAAGAAGGTTTTCATGTCAGCCTGTATTTACTCCTGCAGCGTTATTCTGCAAACATTGAAAATCGAATGGTGGTTAGGGTGAATCCGTGAGGATTTACTTATGTAAAACAAATTAGTTCAATTTTTAATTTTGTGTGTGTAATTATTACTGCATCGTCTTCTTCTTCTATCTATAAAATCTGGTTGTTAGATTTACGTGCTTCTGACGACCCGTAACAACTGTTAAAGACCCACGAATGACAGCCGGGGCTACTAAAGAAACTTAGTGAGCACAAATACTTTATGTGATGTTATGTTACATATAAATATTAAAAGATTTAGAAACCTATCATACATAAAACATAAAAATCAAGAGGCACAACTGGTAATAAATCAAAGACAAATCACCATCGTAACAAGAAAAGGGCAATAAAAAGAAAATTGGGCTTAACCTGTGAACAATCATGTCCAGGCGTAATCAATCAATGCTAATGGATATCGGAACAAAAAACATATATCATTTATTTATTAGCATTCTCTTTACATCTCGAAGGAGATATATTCTCGTGTTTCTAGTGATAAATCTTTGTTTTATTTCTATTGGAAAACAGAAATGTTTTATGTGAGATAAACAAGGCTTGTTTGTGAGGTTTGGTGACGAGTTTCTTTTGTGAACGTCTGTTGTAGGAATAGCGCCGCGCCTCTGCTTCGCACAGTTTTTACGACTTGATAAAACATCGTGATTTCATTAAAACGAGTATATGACATGTTTTTTAATACAAATAAACCTTCCGAAATATTTCCTCTAAATAATGGCGAAACTGCATTCACCCTTTGTGTGCTTAACCGTGGATCTACGCGAGACACCGCGTGGATCCACGTTTGAAAAGCAAGAAAATGCTACAATTACGGCATTAAACTGGTTAAAATCCGTTGCGTCACATGGACACGAAAGGCGGCTTTAATTCATAATAATTTCTGTAATTATGTAAGAAAATAAAATAAGAAAGGCGATGTTCAAGGAATGTTATTCAATTATTGTTTTATGACTAGAATACCTTCATTAAGAGAACTTGCGGTCTTCTTCAGGTGTCAAACTATTGTTTTACTCTTTAAAATTCTTCATCATTATCTACCTAGGCTTTTCCCAACTATAATGAGGTTGGCTTCAGTCTAACTAACTGAATACCAGTGTTTTCTGGTTAGACTGGAAGCCGACCGCAAACCAACATCAAAATAGGTACTACAAAATAATAATAAAAAAAAGTAAAATGCACCAAGAGCATGAATTTCATACGTTTCATAATAAAGATGTAAAACTATTTAGGAACAAAGACTTTTTACTTAAAGCTATGGCTTTACTGGAGGACGAATCCTGGATATAAGCCAAAAGAACACCGAAGAAAACATTAAATTGATAATATTAGTCGTTAATAACAATAAAAGCATTTTAAAACTTAGACTTTACAGCAATTGTCTATAGGGAGTGTACTACGTGAGCTCGACAAATGGACGTGCGATTAACGCTTATGCGACAAAACTGTACTGCGACTCACCATAGTTCGAATGCACGCTTGTGCGACACACTGAAGATCGACATTACGCTAGTACGACATGAAGACACATTTGTATTCATAATCATATGTATATTATATGATGACCTTGATGGCTTAGTTAGTTACAAACTCTTGGTAATGTTCCCGGATTTGATTACGGGTTATAAAACTTGGGATAATAATAAAAGCTCCGACAAAAAAATAAGAATTGTCCTTACTAAAAATATTAAATCTACTGCCTAAAATACTAACTTTCCGACTACTTTGTCCGAATAAAAATGACGAAACGGCCGAATGAGATACTGAAATCTTCCAAAAATAAACATGACTGTTTATTGCTATAATACTTTTCTACCAGCTTAAATTACGTTTTGATATATACCTAGGTAAAGGTATTTGTATTCTCATTCGCTCGCTCTTGCATCCTATGTCGACGGAGCCCCGCTTCGCGGGGCTCCTATTTCTATGTAAAGGGTTTAAAGTAACCTAACCAAACCGAACCTCGGGGTGCCCTTGACAAAACCTCTGTTGTTTGTAACTTAGTAATTTTGTCGGAGGTTCAGTATTTTATTCGGAAGTTTAGTTTTGTTATTCGAAGATTCATTTTTTTTAGTCGGCCTCAGATCGCCGCTGGAGATTAATTTGTTTTTCGGAACCATTATTATTTCCCTAAAACTTGCTAGCACTTATAACGATATAATTCTTCAATTTCACCGTAGCCGTAGTAAGTACCTGGTTGTCTGAAATTAAAGGTTCAGTTTTCGACTTATATTTCGGCGATTCATTTTTATTTATGTAGATGTAGTTAATGCTTTCTTATTTTTCATTTAATATCTACAGAAGGCAGTATCGCATAATCGTTTGTCGCACTAAGGTAGTGTCAAACTACTGTAATACTGCACCAACGTGCTGTCGAATCACAGTAGGTACTGTCGCACTTCCGTAGTGTCGCACTACCGTAGTGTCGAACTATTGTCGCGCAATCGTTTGTCACACTAGCGTGATGTCGATCTTCAGTGTGTCGCACAAGCGTGCATTCGAACTATGGTGAGTCGCAGTACAGTTTTGTCGCATAAGCGTTAATCGCACGTCCATTTGTCGAGCTCACGTAGTACACTCGTCTATAGGTACAGTCATATTATAGACTTTTTTAGTCCCACGTTGTGTCTGAACTGCACAACATAAACTCAGGGCGTTTTGGTAAAGTTTACTAAAACATTTTCCGCCATTACTTTTAGCGCATTGTCGACTCGAAAACAGATTTGAAAAATAAGTTTTTGAATGGCCTCATATGACATAGTATTGTGATCGGTTTACAGAATTGTGAAAATTTTTTTGGCAGGCAGGCGTAGGTATGTTACATTTCTTTACAATTGATATTTTTGGGTGTCATTTCGTTTGGTTGTTGATTTGTGTTTTCCTTCTTCAAGTTTCTCCTGTATATCTTGGGACATTTTGTTCCATGTTATTTTGTAATTAGTAGGTATTTTGGATTTTACATTGGTACAGGTAGTTAACTGCCAGAAAATGTTTTCCTAAAGACATAAACAATTGGCATGCCTAATGACTACCATATCACAGTCTATACAAATATAACGAAGAGGTAAAAGTGAGTTTGTAAATAAGGTCCCATTAAAATAGGTGGACAACTTTTAGAAATCGTTCAGACCACCAAAATAAGGACGATGGTAAAAAAATATATAAGAAAAATGAATTAGAGACTTACAAGAAAAATAATCAGCTAACGAAAATACACTGATGTGGCAATTTATTATTTTAGGTCAAAATAAAATCACTTTAATCAGTGTTTTTTTTTGCTTGAATTATCTTTGGTTAGACGTACTAAACGCTGGTGTTAAAATTTGTCCATCTATTTTAATGGGACCCTGTATAGAGTAGACGGTAATCTCCGAAACTACTACTTTTTTTCACTAATTAAAAGCTACACTATTGCCGAATGCCACAGGTTATGTTAAAACACGCGGACGAAGTTGCGGGCAGAAGCTACTCTTTCATAAAGAGGAGCAAGTGTTAAAGACTCGATTTCCAAACAATTGTCTACTACTGAAGTGGAGAACTCCAGTTCCAAACTCCATAGACCAGTATAAACCAGTTGTGTTCGCAGATTATTATGATTAGTTCACTTAATGTGGCCTCATTTGCAAACTGTGAACTAGCAGCGGCTTACTACGCCTTGGGCCGTGAGATCGAAGCAATCAGCGCAGCTCAATGGCATGCGTTAGCTTTAAATATGTTTGAGAGAACGTAGGTGAGACGCAGATGAAGATTGAGTAGGTCTAAATGAAGTTCTTGATGTTATACGGTTGAGGGTTTTAGCAGTTATTGAGTTAGTTATAATTGCTATATCGCCATGGCTTGTAGAGAAGTAGACCATATTACCGTAAGACCCAAAATGAAGATGTGTAGAGGTTCTCTTTCAAAAGGATCGTACGACGTAAACTTGTAGCAGCGCGAACTCTGGTGGGAGTTTTCCGTCACTTGAAGATCAATTTAAATTATTCTGTTGTTTTTCGTGAACGATGAAGGAAAACGTGTGAAAATCGGCATGTCCTAGAATAAAAAACTTCAAACGTATTTGGCTATGAGAGGAAGAGAGAAAGAAAATGTGCGCGCACACTGCTTTCTCTAGCTTATATCCCCCACTCAACTCCTGTTCGCCTCGCCCGATCACACTTTTCGTAACGCTTACGTCACACGTTAGCCATCTTACGTCCCAAGTCAAGCGTGCGCAAAGAAGTTTCACTTCAAAATTCGAAGACATGTGACATCTACCAACCCGCACTGGGCCGGCGTGGTAGATTACGACCCTCTCCCTCGCACAGAGAGGCGGCCTGTGTCCCACCAGTGGGAACATTATAGGCTGATTACGCTGTTTTTGGGAAAGAACTGAAAAAGGGGGATTATAGAGCGTCCAAAAGCCTTTTTGAACGATTTACAAGGTCTTTGAGACGTCAAGGTACCTGTCCTTTATGCTCCACCTCAAAAACCCTGTATTTTAGGATACCTAGTACTAATACTATCATTAATTTATCTTACCAACTTATTAAAGTCCTTTCATTACCAGAGATTAATATCTAAGTACACATTACATACATCGTGTTTTCACTTACTTTTCATTAGCAAAGTATGTAAGGCTCGCTCGCTGGGGAGCGTACAGCATGATTGCAATGCATAACTTATAATAGCCTGCCCTTTGCCTTTGAGCACTACTGTTTCTCTTAGCTAAGTTTTTTTTGCAACTTTTGCACCATGCATATCTTTATTCTGGAGACTGGTACAGGGTTGCCTTTGCTTTCGAATAATACTAGTGACCCGGCCATGGAGGTCTCCTCCGTAAGCCGAAATCAGTAGTGTCGGCCGATGTCACGGGCGTCTCCTACCCTGTAAGACCTACGGATACAAGATTAGTTTGGGGCCCGACCTAAGAGTGAATGACAAACGATTTGACAGTTGTCCCTACTCCCGATGTGTTACTACCCGTCCGAAAAAGTTAATTAATAAGGAGTAGGGTTTTCATTCAAGTTTCGACCTACTTTCGGAGGGGTCGTATCTTCGTTGGCGGACTTAGAGGAGTAACCTTGCTTTGCAAGGTGTTTATGACTTTAAATGGCATCGAGATTTCTTTATTACATGTAAGTTTAATGTTAATATATTATTCGCATAAACCTGAGAGCAGTGGTGGCCCAGTGGTGACGGTCGCGACCTACGAGTCGTAGGTTCGAACCTTGACAAGCGATTTACTTTGTGTATATAATTGACGAACCTTTTGTTCACGTTTTGACAAGTCGTTGCTAAGTAGTATATCCTTTCACGAAAAATGCCAACAGTTTCCATGCCGCTCTTTTGTTTATTTTCGAGGCTTTTTCGTACCTTTTTTATGAGTATCGAAAAGAAAAAATACGTCATTGTTTTGTGGAGGTTCGTGGCGGTTTCGATGATTCCTTCGAGAAAGTTTTTCTTTTCCTTCAGTGAGTTGCTCGGTACAATGATAAGCGAGAATTCTTCCTTTTTGCGGTATTTTTTTTTGTACTAACACGGACGAGAGGTTTCGCAGTAGATTGTTTTTTTGCTCGTTTGTAGTATGTTTTTATTGAGATTTTGGTATAATAAAAAGGGTTCAATTTTCTTATTGGATTGTTGTGTTTTTATCTTATCACAAAAGTAGTATAGGTAGTTAGAAAATGAGTTCCAGCAAAAAAAAATAAACATTAGGATGTTTATTTTTTAACGCTGAAACTCATTTTCTACGATTACCCAAGA
The DNA here is from genome assembly GCA_945859645.1 of Amphipoea oculea. Lineage (NCBI taxonomy): Eukaryota > Metazoa > Arthropoda > Insecta > Lepidoptera > Noctuidae > Amphipoea > Amphipoea oculea. Next base: position 3,300,092 of record OX243862.1, read on the forward strand.
ACAACAACCCAATTAGTACTTAATTCGCTTGCAAAAAGAACTCATAAACATTTTATTTTGCAAAAAAACGTTTTTCCTCAAATGTTTTCCTTACAAAAATTTACCCAATTTGAAACACGTGTAGCTTTCATGTACCTACTGTAAAACGAATCATTTTTGAATTTCGCTAAGTCTACCTTTTCATACCTTTTTGATACATGCTGTATACATAATAACACATATATATGACAGTGTACACACATCGCTCATTTGGAGAAACATCGACGTAACTGCTACTTTTTTTAAATTCTTTGCTTTCCCAACGTAAATACGCCTTCTAAGTGCTTTGGCATATTTAACTCAATTTTGGGAAAAAATATATTTACGTCGATGTTTCTCCAAATTAGCGATATAGAAGAACAGTAGGTACTGGCCCACAGATAACGGCCGCGACTTACGAATTGTAGGTTGTACTTAGGTTCGAACCCCGACAGGCGCTTTAATTCGTGTAAATTCATTACATTCACTAATTCATCACCACTGGTCTCAAAACGGTAAAGAAAAACATCGTGTGTCCTAAAACCTAACATTTTAAGACATGTGGCATTTACCAACCCACACTGGGCCCCTGTGGTGGATTACGGCCCACTCCCTCTCGCCGAGAGAAGGGCTGTGTCCCAGCAGTTGAACTCGAACATTATAGGGTGATTATGCTATGCTACATAATATGACTGTTCTACTATATTGGTACTACACATACGTGTTACATAATATTCTATTTTAAGCCCCCACATTCTCGAAACTCCATATTTCCCTTATAAACAATAACAATGACTAAATTTCATAATAAATTAGCGCACGACACAGGTAAACGTGTTGGCTCAGTGAAAGGCCAGCTTCTAAATTAATTAAAGTGAGAATTAGAGGCTCGTTCATAAATGTACGGGAGAAGGGGGAAGGGGAAGAAATTAGGTTAATATGTCGTTTAGCTATTTTATATTAAGAGGGAACTATGCTTCTGAAGTTATGGCTTTTATGAGCAACTAGCTGCGCCCCGCGGTTTCACCCGCGTAAATGTCAATCCCGTAGGAATATCGGGATAAAAAGTTGCCTTTATGTTAATCAAGGGTGTCAGCTACCTCCATATAAAATTTTATCAAAATTGGTCCAGCCGTTTGAGCGTGAAGAAGTAACAAACATATAAACACCCACACACACACACGCACACACTCACTCACAAACTTTCGCCTTTATAATATTAGTGTGATAGAATGATGATAAAGGGCGATACAATACTTTAATCAAATGGTTTAATAAGACCTCATTAAAAGTAAATCATGTATGGCTGAAGATGCATTAGTTACAAACAGTATATATTTTTATTATCTGCCCCTTTGGTCTCGTGGTCGCAAGCGCGACTGCTGAGCATGGGATCCCGGGTAAGATTCACAGGTCGGGAAAAGTGTTATTGGGTTTTTCATTAGGAATTTCTTAGTAACAGCCCAGAGTTTGAATGTTGGCGGTGTGGTAGGGGAAAGCACGTTAAGCCGTTGGTCCTGCGCCTGATCTCTCTCCGGTCGTCTCAGATTGCCGTTCTATGGGGCTGTGCGAGTGAGGGAAGAGTGAGTGCACCTGTGGCTGCGCACACACTTGTATAATATCTCCCGCACCGAAGGCTACTATAGTCTCTATTGAAATTGGCCTCCATGGTCGAAATACGGTCTGGAGGAATATACATCCATACTAATATTATAAATTCGAAAGTAACTCTGTCTGTCTGTATGTTACCTTGTCACGCCTAAACCGGTGAACCGATTTAGATGAAATTTGGTGTAGAGATAGTTTCAGTCCCGGGAAAGGACATAAGATACTTATTATCCCGATATTCCCACGGGATCGAGTCTTATGCGGGTGAAACCGCGGGGCGCAGCTGGTATAGTATAATATATTTTGACAGTTCATAAAAGAGAAAAACACGTCGAAGTTGAGTTCTGTTCCGTTATAGTGACAGCAATGGAGCATGCAGATTTTGAACTATTCCAAAATAACGGTCGACATAAAATGTTTAATCAACATAATGTGTTCCATGTTACGTATTGTTTTTGTAAAGATATTGAATATTTTGAAATAGAAGCCCGTATCGCGATCGCGTATCCATCTTCGTCTATAAAACCCTTACCTTTTCCAAGAATTTTATCTCTCACTGAGGCTGATATCTTTGCTGTACATTCTTTACATCGAACTATACGTCTTTTACTTTCACAAGATTAGAGAACAACAGTAGAAGAGATTAAATTCTTTTGCTACCTATTTTGATTGTTGAACCCCGCATGGCAAAGTTACACTTGACGTTCGCTAACAAGTACTTACATAGCATTACGTCTGAAAACAGGCGTGATGCTTAATGGATAATAATAATTAATAATATGGATTGATAGCCAAGAGCCTAGACCAACACCTGAGGAGGCTCTCGTTGGTTCAGAATGCAGTACTTCTGGACACGGCTCGCATTGTCACGAAGTTCCACTCTCTGGAGCCCTGACCGCCGGTAGCTTGGACCCTGTTCCCGATACCGGTGGGCTACTATCCATACTAATATTATAAATTCGAAAGTAACTCTGTCTGTCTGTGTGTTACCTTTTCACGCCTAAACCATTGAACCGATTTAGATGAGGTATAGAGATAGTTTGAGTCCCGGGGAAGGACATATCATAGTTTTTATCCCGATATTCCCACGGGATCGACACTTATGCGGGTGAAACCGCGGGGCGCAGTTATTTTTTATATTTTTAAATGTTTTTATATTCTAATATCTAAAAATATGATTTATATGTATTTAGTTGAATAAAAGAATTAATAATATAATTACACCTCTTCCTAACCCTACCGGTTTTCCCGAAGAGAAAGATAGGTAAGGCAGGGGTGTACCTACGAGTACCTATAGTAGGTACACCCACATTGCGCCAGTTATGTTTAATGATGATTTCCACTAAATGGCTCGCATCGCATCGGATCGGAACGGATTTTGCAATATTTAAACGATATTAAATCGTGTACACAGTACGTATTTAAAGTCTATATTACCAAGTCAGGCGTTTTCCGCGACTGCACGCGATCGTAGCCGAAAGTATGCTGCGACGCGCGTACGGCTCCGTTCGCCTGTCGTCGTATCCGATCGAATCCTTTCGGCTGTCGTCCAATTTTTTTTTCTCTTCTGTGTTTTATGATTATTTTCTTCTTCTTCTAATGCAATAGCCAACAATACTACGTCAACAACAACAATTTTCAAAAATTAGAACTCGTCAACACGGTAGGAATGAAACTATTTGACTATGGATCCATCCAGTGATGGTTTGGTGGAAATCATCCTTTAAGCTGAGTTCGTATGACCGCGCGGTACCGCGCGAAACTACTAACCGCGCGGTGCAAGATCTTGCGCATGGGACGGAGCGGGCCGCGCTGTGCCGCGCGGCAGCGCGCGTTAATGTAGATTGTAGACGATAAACACGGTTTAGTTTGATCTTGTACCGCGCGGTCATATTATGAGCCCCATGTAATACAGGGGCGAGCCTATTGCTATCAACCGGCCGCACGACGTATACGGCGAAGGTTGTGTCATACATACCATGTTTTAATGCAAATAAACTTATTATATTCTATTCAATGTAAATAGCGTTTCACATTGACAGTTATATAATTCAATAATCCCACTATTGTGTTATATAGTGCAGTGACTTTGTCAAGGGGTATATACACACACAAAAAAAAAAACTCATATTATTACCCGACGTAATAACCTTTAACCGACGTAAGTGTTTATTATTCAACATGACACGTTACCTCAAAGTTAAGCTGCTTCGTTTGACTGGTCTACCCTTAAAACTGCCCTGATTAGTGTTAACTGGGGACTTCGTGGCGTACCTACTGGCCGTTATTAGGTCATAGGGGTGCGGACGGGCTATTGTGAGAGTAGAGAGTGTCGGTATGTGTGTAGGATAGTAACTCGCGTATGTGTAAATGTGGTCACACACACTTTTTGTGTGCTGTGTGTAGAGAAAAAGATATGATGCTGTAAAGCTTGTGTTCTAGTGTGAAATGTGTGGCAGATGCAGATAATTAACTTAATGTTGTTAAGGGTCTTTGTAATATTAATAAGATGCAGCCATATTATGTTGTTATTAATTTTCCGTTGCATAAAAGGTAGCTGCTAAGGTAGGGACATCGTCGCGCAGGGAGTCAGTTCATGTTTCTGACCTCCAGCATTGAAAATTTTCGTATTATTATTTATTTATTATCAGCCATTTCTGTCCCACTGCAGGGCAAAGGCCTCCCTTCCCTCCTTCCACTTATCCCTATCCTGTGCTGTTACACGCCAATCCTTGAGAAAAGAGTCGAGTTCGTCCCGCCATCTCATTCTGGGACTGCCGCGTTGCCGTTTGCTGCTGTTTGGGACCCAGTGGTTACTTTAGTCCATAGCTCCTCCGGCATGCGATAGATGTTACCAGCCCAGTTCCGTTATAGCTTGGCAGCCGTGTGACCTCCATCGGCAATTTGAGTTTTAGAACGCAATATTGAGTTCCTTATACGATCAGTAAGTTTCTGATCGATTTTTCACAAGATATTAAAAAAAAAAGGCGGGTTGCACTCCGGGAGTGCCGGCAGAAGTGAAAACTTGAATATTAACGTTGAAATAAATCAATTATTAATTGAATTAATATGTCATTTTTTTCACTATTTCTGCGTCCCTTTTTTCATTAATAGATGCACTTTGTTCAATTTCCATATTTTAAACACTTTATATACACGAATGTTACGAATACACAGCAGTGTGTCCACGTCCACTTCCACTTCCACTTCCACTTCGACTTCGACTTTGACTTTGACTTCGACTTCGACTTTGACTTCGACTTTAACTTTGACTTTGACTTCGACTTTGACTTTGACTTTGACTTCGACTTCGACTTTGACTTTGACTTTGACTTTGACTTCGACTTCGACTTCGACTCCGACTTCGACTTCGACTTCCACTTCCACTTCCGCTTCCACTTCCGCTTCCACTTCCACTTCCACTTCCACTTCCACTTCCACTTCCACTTCCACTTCCACTTCCACTCCATCCATCCATCCATCCATCCATCCATCCATTGTCGTGTGTCACTAAACTTGGTTCACTTCGGTTGGCGCCGCCGTAGAAAGAGAGGGGGGGGAAATCTCTCCTGACGGTCACGTGTCCTGACGCGATGCCCTGACGCGAATTTAACATTTTTTACCCATTACAAAAAGTGTTCAACGCCGCCCGCTAAAGAAGTTTTCACTTCAAAAATCTGTTCCTTACATTATGACTGCGTAGCCACCCTGTATAGCTCTCACGCATTTAAATAATTATAGGTCTTACACTTTTATTATGGCTCTTGAAAATGTCTATTTTCATAAATCTTTTCTACATATTTTAACCAACCAAGGGTTTCAAAAGTGCCTGGTTTTGCGGTCGTTTTGTATATGGCAGCTTTAGAGCATGTGGCAGCAAACGTACCCTTGCACTGACTTCCTAAACGCTATCTGGCGACCATCTTGTTAGCACAAGCGTAAATTATTCTAACATCCATTTTTGGTATCAAGATTATAATAACAAATTAAAACAAAAGTTGAACGACAAAGTTAATTGTTAGTCTTGAATTTAGCTAGGCATTCACAGTAAAGAGTGAGTGAATGAATGGTTACCTTGGGACCGAATGAGTGAAGCCACTAAGTTTAATATTCCGTCGGCGGTTCTACGTTTTTGTTTCTTTCTTTTGTTTCAATCGGGCCCGGTTTTGGGTGGAACATTTCGTGAGTTTTCATCAAACCTTCGTTTAGTGAAATCGCTGCTTTTGCCAAACTATAAGTCGTTTAGTTTCGACAACAGTTTCGATTTTCCACACAGCTGAAGTCGGTTTGGATTTTGATTGAGTTAAAGAATAGTTCGGTCTAAAGTTGAAAATGTATTTTCATTCAATCAGCCTCCAGCTGAATAGTTCTATAACGAACCGAATCTATTATGGATTATTTTCATAGTTAAATACATTACGTTGGTACCAACTGTCATTCGTAGATTTTTGACAATCGTTACGGGTAGTCAGACAGAAGCTCAACACACTATATGGATCCACTGGTCTGAAATAAAAAATATGAATTTGAAAAGCCTGACAACCATTCTTACCAAGGAGTATCGTGTTACCCAGTAACTGGGTTGTGGAGGTCAGCTAGGCAGTCGCTCCATTTAAAATACCTACTGGTAATCACCTGCATCCGGTTAGACTGGACGCCGATCCCAACATAGTTGGGAAAAGGCTGGGCAGATATTGTCATAGTAAAATACCCATGTTTTACCATGACAAAAACTAAAATCTATCCATTAATTTAAATTAAACAATGATAATAGTAAATCATAATCAGCCTATAACGTTCCCACTGCTGGGACACAGGCCTCCTCTCTTCGAGAGGGAGTGGGCTGTAATCCACCACGCATGTCACATGTCTTTGAATTTTTAGTTCTAGGACATGCCGGTTTCCTCACGATGTTTTCCTTCACCGTTTTGAGAGCAGTGGTGATGAAATAATTATTTACACAATGTAAAGCGTTTGGCTGGGTTCGAATTCACGACCTACAACTTCTAAGTCGCGGCCGTTACCACTGGGCCACCACTGCTTCAAAGTAAATCAATTGAAACGAATTCCTACATATTTCTAAGTAGCTTGAGCCCGCGACTTCGTCCGTCCTGTCCCCCGACCCACCCCGTCTAATCGCATCACCTACCCGCGCTATCACTTCGTCGTTTTCGCTTAGCGTTCTTTTTGACTTTTTTCTATTTGCTCGGCTCCTTAGGGTCATAGCGTGAGATTAAATTGCCTATAGCCTTCCTCGAGAAATGGGCTATCAAATGCAATACGTATTTTCAAAAAACTCTACAAAATGATAAATAACTTTAATTTCGGAAGTCGGTGTCGTTGATTCCGCATTTTCGTTTTTTGACACCGACTTCCAAAATTAAAGTTATTTGACATTTTGTAGTGTTTTTTTTTTAAGTCGGTTGTTTTTTTTTTTGTAAAAATGTTTTAATTTTTCACTTTTTAGTTGTACCTACCCCACACAAATTCAATTAACACTAGTGCATTGAAGAATTGAAGACACCGACTAGAAGAATTATCAAAATGCGCATAGAAATACTGGAGATGCAGTGCATTTATGTATATATCTTCGTACATAAGAATAATTACATAATATATTATATACTAAAACCTTCCTGAAAGTATGTAGATCACATTAGTGAAGAATTATCAAAATTGATTCATTAGTTTTTGAGAAAATTGCGGACATACATACATACGGGTCGAATACAGAACCTCCTTTTTTGAAGTCGGTTAAAACGACTAGTAGTCCCAGAGATTAGCGCGTTCACAAAAACTCTTCAGCTTTATTTTTTGTATAGATATAGATTAGCATACAACAAGATAATCAGATATATTCCTACCTCTGCGAACATCCCTAATTTCACAATGTAATTACATTCATACACGTGACGTCACAGCGGTTAATCCGTCTGAGAATAAATTCCCGTCCACAGAGTACCTCCGGCAATTTATTCCTCGCTAAGTAATTCGGTTCTCTCTGTTTTTCTTAATTAATCTGTCTGCGTCTTTACATGTCATGCTCTGACTGAAGTGGTTGTGTTATTATTGCTTAGGTACTCTAGTTTATTAGATAAAGTGGTTTTCAACACACTTGCTCGTAAAATGGCTCTTAATGCACAGCTTTTAGATCCATAATGCAGTGTATTACAAACGCGTGCTTTTTCTTTACGTTACGGTACTTGTGCTTTATTTCCACAGATAACTATTTAATTTACTAGTCGGAGGTCGGAGAATTGCGTTTTTTTTTTAATCTCTTCAAAGAGACTTCATGCCAAAAAGAATCCGCGAGCCATATTTTACTTTTTTTTTTAAATAGTCTGAATTGTCCTTGGTCCCAAGATGAACTAAAATTTATTTACCTTAAGATGAATGCGCAGTTGTAGCCCACGAAATTAAATTTTTCTAACGTTTTTTGCAATTTTCAGGTCAGTGACAGGTTGTATCTCAATCAAAATATGATTCGCGACTATAACAGATACGTATTTACAGAATTATAATCATTAGAATCATTAAATACATCTTTCTAAGTTAGATTTGTTGCATAAGAACAAATCTCTTATGGAAAAGTTCTTAGGGAACAAATCTAACTTAAATAGATATATTAATGATTCTAATGACTATAATTCTTTAAATACATATCTATTATATAAATATACATTTTGATCAAGATACAACCTGATACTGACCTGCGAATTGTAAAAAACAAAAAAAAAAAAAAAAATTCGCGGTCTACCACTGCGCATTCACCTAAGGGTGCATCCACACATAGCGAGGCTTGTGCCGCAAATGATTTTTTTTTTATATGTACGGTTGCCTCAGGCTGAGGCATCTAACACAAAAAAAGCACTTGCGGCGCATGCCTCGCTCTGTCTGGATGCACCTTACAATTTTCCGTCGTCCCTCCCGTAACCAAACGGGAAAGACCACTGGCGTTCTATTATTGCGGATTCTCAATGAATTAATGTAATTTCTCTATGCAAATAGTACTTTCTAATTCCATACTAACTAAACTACAATTTGACATACGACAACACTACGATCAGTCTTAACATTATTTTGTGTTTATTATATTTTTTCTATAGGCTGTATATCGGTTCTGTCTTTGCCTTTAAGTAAATAAACGCGCGCCGCGCTAGCAATGCGCGCGCAGGTGTAGGAATGAACATTACTTACTCTATGGGTAAACCTGCGCGCGCACGTCAGCGCGGCGCGCGGAATGACAAACCAAGCCCGCCATTATCCATACAAGTTAATATTTAACAATACAAGTCTGTTTTTTTCCTCACAAGTGTGTTGAAAAACGTCGTATGATACGCGTGTGCATTGATAATTAAACTCTCGGCTACATTATCGCGCTCGCCTGCGGCTCGCGCGAATAATACTGCCTCGAGTTTAATGATCAACATAGCACACATGTATCATAATGTACTATTATGGTATTTTAGTATTTAAAAAGTCGAGGTACTCTTTTTCATAAAAAAAATCCGCCACAGAGTAGGTAACAGTAGGTATTTCACTCATTGTCAAAAAATGTTCATCCAAATAACTAACTACTATAACTAATAACTAACTATTAATGTGGTTTCTTAACAAAAAATACGTGTGACACTCGGGGACTGCCGCGGTAAAGCTATTGCATAGCATTTTTTATCAACTTATGCAATTATAATATTTTATGCAATATATTTTTTTTCTTTGATATTAATTCAAGTTACAGTAAGCAGCTCGTCTCGATCCGTGCGAGCTTCGTACAGTCTGCCGAAGTCTGCCGAACTGAAACGAAGTAAGACGTTGCACGGCTTTCAACACCGCACCGCTGTGCCGGTCGGAGTGGGGGGTGTAAGGTTTATTTTCGTTACGGAATTTCTTGATTCAGTCGCCGCGCTCAAAGCCCGCGATAAAAGCTATGCAATAGCTTAATAATATTCGATACTATTCACAAGTACATACCACAGTATTGTGTGTAAGTAAAGTCAGGGAAACTAATTATTAAGCAAATTGAATACCAACGTATCATAATCAGCCTATAATGTCCCCATAGCTGGGACACAGACCTCTTGTCTTCGAAAGTGTGCTATATCTACCACATCGGTCCAGTACGGGTTGGTACATGTCACATATCTTCGACTTTTTGGTTATAGGCCATTTCCTCACGCTGTTTTCCTTCACTGTTTTGAGACCAACGTAAATTGCCCGTATATTCAAATCCCAACTGTCATTTTTTGTACCTGACTACTTACCTACATCCAAAGTAATTTGTAAAATCTAGACTTTTGAAAAGCTTCCATCGTGCCGTGATTAAACCTTCATAAAAGAATACCTCTCCATATTTTACGAATTCTGTGTACAGACGCCAGCACATTAAGCTACCCGAAACTGTCAAATCACAATAAACTTTGAACCTTATAATTTAGAAATAAAGTTGAAAATCTATTAAAGAAATTTGACAGACTGTAGTAGCTTGATGTGCTGGCGTCTGTACTTTTCTGCTTAACTAAATAGGGCAAAAAAAGAGCAAACCCGTACTGGCCCCGATAGTTAAAAAGACGTATCTAACAAAAAGTAAAAACGGAGAAATAAATGTCTTAATGAATGAAACGGGATATTAATTGCTGTTGTTTGGGAAATTAATCACTGGAGGAAGTTAGAAAAATATTAAAAATACAGGCAGATGCGCCTTTTTTTTTCTGGTTCCGGCAATGTATGTAACTCAAATCTTGAAAAAATGTTAGATGCGTCTTTTTTCCTATCGGGGGCAGCGTAACTATTACGGGTCCTTATGTACTCAATCCTTATATCGCCTACACAAAGAACAATCATGCGCCCACTGAGAAAAAATACGTCCGTTTTAAAGATGGAGTGCCTCGACCATTTATCCTTAATAACGTTCAAAATCAAGTCGCAATTTTATCTCAGCGACAATCAATGTAAAAAACTTGACAAAAATCAGGAAAATTAGAGGTACATTTTTGACAGATTGAGACTGACATCATGACTGTGAACGTTCTTAAAATTACGAGAATTGCACCTCTGATCTATTTATCACCCAGTAAGGCAATAATGCAGTGCAGGAGCAGTGGTGGCCCAGTGGTAACGAACACGACTTACGAGATATAGGTCGTAGGTTCGAACCTTGACAGGCGCTTTACTTTGTGTAAATTATTTCATCACCACTGCTCTCAAAACGGTGAAGGAAAACACATCGTGAGGAAACTAGAACTAAAAATTCGAAGACATGTGATATCTACCAACCCGCACTGGGCCCGCGTGGTGGATTACGGCCCATTCCCTCTCACGGAGAGAAGGCCTGTGTCCCAGCAGTGGGAACATTATAGGCTGATTATGTATGTATGTGTAAGGCAATAATGTCGTCTTACTTAATATGTAGGGCCCCCTACATAATAAGTTGGAATCTAGACGAGATTATTGCCTTAGTATTACTAAACCAATCGAATTTCTGATATTAGTTCCGTAGGGGAGAGCAATGTGTGTACATTGCACCGCTTACGTCCTAATTCGCCAATTCCCCTCAGGGATATCTAAGACATCTTACAATATATGCTCATCACACGCTCGTCCTACGTACCCGAAGATCGCTTTGAAGTCGGCAACATTAATAGAATATGAAATATACGTATTCGTAGCTATTCGTGGTATATTGAGTGTTTTATGCAAATTCTGCCCTATCTACCAAGCCCTGACAGATGAGATGGGTTTCTAAGGGACGTCCCTATTAAATATGCTTACGAAATCGTGGTATATTTGAAAATATTTTAAAAGTGGAATATTGTCTATAGATTTGCGGTCGTCACCGCCATCTTGTTTTAGATAGCACTGATTAGGTTTTATATTGAATAGAATAAAATACTCTTTATTGTGTACACCATATAAATTACAGACATATATATAGAAACATAACAAAGGGTGACACAATGGGCGGTTTTATCGCTAAGAGCGATCTAAAAAAGCGAACGAGCGATTGAAAAAGGTTTTGCGTAGACCCAGTAGATGTAGTTAATATTTTATAGATTTTGCTTCTAATATGCAGACTTTTGGATTTCGAAATTAAGTTTTCTAAGCTTACGGTAAATTTTTAACTAATGTTAAGTCCTTCAGAAAAGAACTTTGCCTTGCACTTGACAGTTTCCAAACATCTTCCCTAACAACAATAGAAAACGTTCCTATAAAGAACATAGTACACACAAATTGTCGCACTTCACTGAGTCGACACTTAAGAGCTACTTTGACCCATTTACTTAAGTTCACTCTTGTAACTCGCGTGGGACGGAACACATATTCATTACATTATTGGGATTGAGTTCAGCACATCAGCTCATAAATGTTTAGTATGGAACATGGCCTTTCTAATAGACTGGGTACATTATTGAATAACCTATAATCATCACTTTTGTCAGCCGAATTTGATACCGCAGAATATTAAGAAAACTTTCCATCGTCATAACATAATGCATAATTGTTTTGTGTGTACACGAATAAATTAAGCCTTTTTTTAATAGGCATTTTTTTATTAACCGGTCATGGGCGAGACGTCATGTGACGTAATATCAAAAAAAGACCTGTCAAATGCCAGATGTCACTCGCTGTGCGCGTGATTTATTACCCTGCTCACAAAAAATGGTCTACTGATGCTTATACGGGCTCAAGCCACTTAATGTAAACTGTTTTGGGTTGTTGAATAAACAGACCATAATATAAAATGCAAACGATACTCGTAATATGAGAATTGTATTTATAAACAAATGACGTCATCAGACAATAGGTTGAAAGTGTGTTCGTTCCCGTGTTATGTCGATTTCTGATAAAACTACTATATGAATTTACACGAAACTTTGCAAGTTACATTATGAATAGACAAGTAATCTAACAACAGCGTTTTTTTGAAAGTCCTACCTTACATTTTAATAATATTGAAACTCAAATTTCAGTGCGCCGAGCCGTTCAATTCCTATTACAAAGCAATGACTGCAAACGCCCAATCCTAGTCATATTCAGTTGTTTCTAATTAAAAAAGTGTTACTAGGATACTACATAAACCTTTATTGACTGATAACTACCTTTATCTTGTAAAAATATACCACTATAATTGTAAAATCATAAGATTTTCTTGAACACTTACGTAAAATTTTGTTTGACCAAAAAAAAAGGATTATTGATTGATTGTGATGTTATTTCGTGCAAATATTATCTACAATATTATCTACAAGGACGTATAATATGTTATAAACGAATATTCATCCACTTAACGTCGATTTTACACAAAAACTATTAAAATAAACAACATAGCATCATAACAAAACAGCACGCACTGCAGCTGCCATTAAGAATCGTAAAGTCTATTTTTAACTTTTTTTTTCAAATATTGCCAACCCATATTTTTCGTTTTGAATCATTTAGTCGATTAGTTTATCTACCGGACCATAGACTCAAACTGTTGCACAGGATATTAGACCGTATTTAGCAGTAATAATAGAGGTTGAAGCCGCGTGAATCGGGTGGTGACAAATGGTTACGCTCGCCTCTTAAAGGTGCGGTGACAAATGGTTACGCTCGCCCGTTAACGGCGCCCACTCCAAAAAAGAGGTTTTGTATACCTAAACTTAGCTAAAGGAAAGGAGGCCGCACGGACCATAGAGTAAGCTCCAGCATGTTTTTGGCATTATATAGATTTAAACAAATGACAGTTCGAAAATCAAAAAGCAGAAAAAAACATTTGAAATCACATAAATCGTGTTCTATATCCCATCCTTATTTAATCCGTATGTTGAGCTATTGATTCATTTAAAACTAGATACCGTTCTGAAATGCTGCCTCATACAGTCATGTTTGTTGTTCAAATAATCTTGTAAATTGAGTATTTGCATGGCGTGTGGAATTACCATAATTGTGTGTTGTATTATGTGCTATAATGATAGATGATGATCATTATGTATGCTTGTCAGTCAGACGCTTTAATTTGTGTAAATTATTTCATCACCACTGCTTTCAAAACGGTGAAGGAAAACATCGTGAGGAAACCAGCATGTCCTAGAACCAAAAATTCGATGTCATGTGACATTTACCAATCCGCACTAGGCCCGCGTGGTGGATTACGGTCCACACTTTTTTTTTCTACAATGGATGTCGTAGCCTATTATATACCAAAGCTGGTCTTTTTCTCATCTGAATTACATATAGCTTTATTTTATGGCCACGTAAGCGATTACATGCAATAACATATTGATTGCTACTATATCTACTGGGTATTTATCAAATCAATACATCGCAGTCATCTGGTAGATATATGTAGACCTTTCGCGAGGCCTAAGTGGGTTTCCCAATAAACGGAAATTAAGTACCTACCTACTACATTTTGTCTGGCATGTTCTTGCAGACAAAGCTATCCAGGGATAATTGATACAAAAACTTTTCTATTAACCAGAGACAATCCGTCGACTTCTTACCATCCCTACGAAACAAACAAAACTTTCCTCTTTACAATATTAGTACAACGTGTACCTACACACAATGGAAAACTAACTGTCATAGACTAGGGATTGTCTAAATTCCGCTACCTTGCCAACTCCGGCCCATAACACAGCAATTGCAACTTCTATACTCACAAAGATCCGACTTCTTGTTTCAATATTGGTCGTTTGGGATCCGTTTTTTTACGTCCCCGATTGTTACAAGTCTCCCATACTTTTAGTTGGGACATTTGTCTTGCTACAAACGCTTTAAGAGCAGTATCGAGCAATTTAAAGTTGGAATTTTGTTGCGTTTATTGTTTTTGTCAGTCGGTTTCATAACGGAGTGAGGTTATGTTGGTTTTGAGTTCTTTGTTTGAAGGTGAGCTATAATATGGATGATGTTTTTGTAGTTTTAGAGGGGTAGACGTCTCAATTTGTAAATAGCAGTCTGTTGGGATGCCTTCAGTTTTGTGCGAATATTCCGACACTTAGTCGCATGATGGGTTCCTTTTTTCAATTTAGTTACAAAACCTAACGGGTTTTATCATTGGTTGTGTTCTAAGCACCTTAAACTGTCCTTGTAGGTTTCTGTGGAACAACCATTAGAGCGAGATTAGATAGTACAGGATAACACAAGTACTTTCTAATCTTACTAGACGCTAATACAGTGAATTATAGTAGCATAAGGCCCTTTGTACGCGGCACGGTTTCTTTACCGTACGGCGTATAAATCGCGCCGTAGAAAATATGTGTCCGTCAACAAGCTTCCATAGTGATCCATACAAAACTGACGACCGTGCAAGGCGAGAAAAACATGCGTGTGCAAAGGGCCTATCATACTCTATCCAAATTCCAATACATTTCACGCCAGCTGGTCCCTAATACCCAGAACGAAAAGCAAAAAGAACCAACGACACGATACAATCTTTATCAGTCATTTTTGTCCCAAAACATTTGTGTTTCGCCCAAACAAAACCGCTCGCCATATTTACCTTAAAGGACGCTAGGCGCTCGTAAAATATATTTTATGGTAAGTTCCGAAACCTGACCACCTGTATACAAGGGTCGGCTATAAAACTCGCCATTGGTCTTGAAGAATCGAGAACGGACCATTATTTTTTAATATAAGCTGAGCTAGATAGGCCAAAGTGGTGTACACACACACACACACACACATAACGTTACACAGAGTATAGTTAGTGATGTAGTATAGCGTGATACTTTAGCCCGGGATCCGGGATATTGTTGAACACTTCAGCGGGATCCTCTCGGTCGTTAGCCGGGACGTAGATAATAGTGATGGCGCTGTCCCGGGGTGCCGGCTTTGTTGCTAGTTTTTTGTGTTGGCCTGTAATTAGGTTCTTTCGAGAGTATAATTTTAAGATGCATTATGTTAAATAAAGTGGCGTTAGGGTTTTCATTATGAGAAGAAGAGCTTATGAAGCACTATGGGGTTTATTTATAAACGATGATTAAAGTTAAGTGACCTTTAAACGTCAAAAATGTTTGATTAAACAATCGTTAATCACTACTTACTTAATTTTAAGTGCTTGGCCAGACTGGCAGCGCGGGGCGGGGAGCGGCGCGGGTGCGGGAACGCGCGCGATCTGCCTGTCCGCAGTCAAGCGCGGCTTCATTCTGAGTGTTATCGTGTCCAGTGTTTTTCAAAGTATAATATGGATGAAGAAGACCTATTTTTACTAGAAAAAAGCTCGAACTAGTTTGAAAACCCCGGTCCCCGCGCGGGCCGCCCGCGCACTCACTGCGGCCACTTGTATGAATGAGTTATGCCGTGAGTTGCACGCGCGCTCTTCGCGCCAACCAGCCCGCGCCGCTCACCGCGCCCGCGTGCCCACTATGGACGCACAAATGAAGTTCTTATGTTTGAGTACGCCGCGCCGCGCCTGACCCGCGCCCGCCTTTGCAGTCTGGTCAAGCACTATGCATCGTTTATGCGTAAGGGGGAAATAGGCTCAAAATTGCATCTTTGAACATAAATAAGAAGTCTATTCTTTATTTTCGGGAGTTTTTCCTTATTTTTGTCAATTTAAATTCAGTGTTGTCGCGCAATATCCGGGATACTGTCAGTTTTAAAGAGTGGCAATGATTGTAAACTTGAATTGCTCTTAAAACCTTTTCAATGACTTGCAACACAGTATCACTTCGTCTTTGTTATTCAAGTATTGCATTTTGTTTGCAGAATAAAACTTAATAGAACTCTCTAGATTTCTTTATGTTGATTATGTATTTCTTGATAAAATATGTGGCCGGAGCTTTTTTACATGAAATGTGTAATGGGATCTTCTATTTAATGTAGCATTAAAGTGATATATGGGCGATAAACCGATTTGTTTGTTGGTATATTCGACATAAAAAGTATAAGTTAACATATTTATTCTTGTGTTAAATATTGCAGAAATTTATTGGAAAGAGATATCAGTGTTTATATTATACAGGGTGAAACCAAGTGTGCGTGGATGGCCAAATCCTAAACTATGAGGAATAGCGAAAAGTACTCAAAGGAGTCACGGGCTCGATTTTGATAAAAACTAAAACTGCATCATTGGATTTTTGAAATATCAATATTTCTAGCCAGGAATCGAACCCGATGATTTTGAAGAAAAAAAAAATACACTGTATTATTACACCATTCGATAGTGTCGCTAATAAGGATCGAATTCTGGGAGGTAATAACATACGGCCCACTTGGAAAATTCACCCTGTATACTTTTGCGTTAGTGTATTGGTTGCCCCCTATTACATGGGACTTATACATACCTGGCGATATGTGTGTGTACTATAGGTACAACTCTACCTAACCCTTCGGAGAACACACGCGTTATGTTATGTGTTATATCCATACTAATATAACTAATATAAATGCGTAAGTGTGTCTATCTGTCTCTTACCTCTTCACGCTTAAACCGCTGAACCGATTTAGACAAAATTTGGTACAGAGATAGTTTGAGTCCCGGGAAAGGACATAGAATAGTTTTTATCCCAGAAATCATCCTTTAAGGGGGTGAAAAGGGGGGTGGAAGTTTGTATGGGGAATCAATAACCGCTGAAACGATCTAGATGAAATTTGGTATGGAGATAGTTTGAGTTGTGGGGAAGGATGTAGAATAGTTTTTTCCACGAAATTATCCCTTAAGGGTGACCCAAGTTACTAATTCCATGCGGACGAAGTCGCGGGTTATAAGCTAGTTATTTATATATTCCGACGTTTTCTGCGAATTTTCATATTATAAATGCAGTTGTTTCGATTTAAGAGGAAATGTATTGAAGTGTGAACAGTTCGGAATCGCTGCAAATCGGTATTACGTTGTGAATATGTGTCATTGTGTGTATTGAATCGGAGCGGAGGGAAACTTCAGCATTGTTCGCGTGCACGAGTTATCAACGGCATTAATATTTGCATATAGTTCAAGATGATAATTCTAACTTTGACGTTAGACGTATGCAATGCTAATGTATTACCTAAATATACTAACTATATATACATAACTTGTCAATTTATGTGTTTCGCGTACAAAAGCAGATTTAAAATTATGCAGCATATTTTATTGCGATTACGTTGGTCTCATGGAGAAAGTTGTTCCGTGGCCGTGCTAATGCAAATATTAATGCCATTATGATTCTAGTGCGAAAAAGGATGGTGCTATCGATCATGTATACTTCCGTCTATCTCTTACACTGGAATTATGATGACATTAAACCGTCATAATACGGCACCTGTTTGATGGTGTGTACCACCCCCTCAAATATAATCACACTTTTCCAATACACGCTGTATATGACTTGTTAATTTTACATACTGTAATTTAAAAAAAAAGATCCGAATTGAGAACCTCCTCCTTTTTAGAAGTCGGTTAAACAGAACTTTATTTTGAAAATAAATAGCGTCATCAGAGAATACCGAAATAAAAAATAAAACAAAGTAAACGAAATAAAACAAAGTAAAATATAGAGTCAGTCATATTTTTAGGCATTCGTCGAAAAAATTATAACGTAAAAATATTCATTGAAACATTTTATTCGGAACACAATTGGGGTAGTAAAATAAAGAAATGTAATAATGTCCCACATCACCGTAATATAAGGTTTATATTACCGTTTACTCTGCCATGTGCATTTTATGTTGGTGACGGTGGTATGTAATAGGGTTGACAGCGTAAAAAAAAAAATCGTAAGTATACATGGTGAATTTTCCAATTGGGCGTGGATGGCCAAATTCTAAACTATGAGGAATAGCGAAAAGTACTCAAAGAAGTCGCGGGCTCGATTTTGATGAAAACTAAAACTGCATCATTGGATTTTTGAAAAATCAATATTTCTAGCCAGGAATCGAACCTGTTGATTTTGAAAAAAAAAACACATACTGTATTATTACACCATTCGATAGTGTCCCTAATAAGGATCAAATTCTGGGAAGTAATGACATACGGCAAACGTAAGGAAAATGTTGAATTTTAATAAACTGCTTCTTATTTTAAAGTATTCATACGTACATTACGTACCTTGTTCGAAATGATGCTCAATATTTTTATTAACACACCCGCAGCGCAGTCACCTTCACAACATTAGTTTCTAAATTCAAATATCTATTACGATCTTTGGAAAATATTCTAGTGGAATCAATAATATTGTAATGCTGAATGCAGTACAATCCGTGAGACGTCGAATCCAGCTATGTATTGAAAACAATGGTCATAATTTTAAACAATTAATCAGTTAAGGTTTAGTAGGTAGGTAGTAACATAACTCGGGCCCGGCTAAATAATAACAACCACACAGGTCAATCCATCAGGTTAAGCTACGCTTGCCGTGGTTGGTTTATGGATGGGTGACCATCTTTACATACCGAAACCCCTCCATGCCTCGGAAAGCATGTTAAGCCGTTGGTCCCGGCTGTCATTCCTAGATCTTTGACAGTCGTTACGGGTAGTCAGAAGCTCGAAGGTCTGACAACCAGTCTTACCAAGGGGAAGGGGTATCGTATTACCCAGTAACTGGGTTGTGGAGGTCAGATAGGCAGTCGCTCCATGTATAATACTGGTATTCAGCTGTATCCGGTTAGAATGGAAGCCGACCCCAACATAGTTAGGAAAAGGTTAGCCTTTTCCCAACTATGTTGGGGTATACTTACTAGGTTGTTGATGATGAGGTAGGTAACATAAGAAAAATAAAAAAAGTATTTTGTTAAAAATGAGCTCTTTCCTTTAGTTTGCCGTATGTCATTACTTCCCAGAATTCGATCCTTATTAGCGACACTATCGAATGGTGTAATAATACAGCGTGTCTTTTTTTTTTTCAAAATCAACAGGTTCGATTCCTGGCTAGAAATATTGATTTTTCAAAAATCCAATGATGCAGTTTTAGTTTTCATCAAAATCGAGCCCGCGACTCCTTTGAGTACTTTTCGCTAGTCCTCATAGTTTCGGATTTGGCCATCCACGCCCACTTGAAAAATTCACCCTGTATACAGCAGTATCAGAAAGGTGTAGTCATATTTAAGGCGCTACCTCAAACATCTAAAATCCTCGAAAACCTACTAAGCGAGCGAAAGTGATGCAATTACTTTTGAAACGCAAAAGAAGAGTGATGGCTACAGTGTGCGTGCGCTCGGAATAAAACGACGTATGCAACGAATTTAATCCTTTTTTAACAAAATAAATGAATTCAATTTAAAACTACTTTGATATAATAGTTCTTTATTTTTAAAGTAGGTACATTCTTCTTCATTCATGTTTTTCTTCACCGTTTTAAGAGCAGTAGTGATGAAATTCAATATACAAAGTAAAGTGCCTTCCTGGGTTCGAACTACAACTAGTAAGTCAGAGTCGATACCACTGGCCACCACTTCTTTAATTATTGGTTACTTACCAAGGATT
Source organism: Amphipoea oculea (assembly GCA_945859645.1). Taxonomy (NCBI): domain Eukaryota; kingdom Metazoa; phylum Arthropoda; class Insecta; order Lepidoptera; family Noctuidae; genus Amphipoea; species Amphipoea oculea. Next base: position 3,320,103 of record OX243862.1, read on the forward strand.
TCGTTCCGTTTCGAAAGAACCGTACACGCTATCTGTAATTCAAATTTCAAACAAACACGCGCGGCAGTAGGCAGTTGCCGGACGGCCTACTCGTCTCCCGTACTATTCGCACATTGTCATTGGTCAAATTTCAAAATCATTTTTTGACAGCCCTACATCTAGGTATAGCATACCAATATAGAGACACTATGACACAATTTTGGCACATAATAATTTTTACCGCGGACTGTACAGGATTTCCTTATTGTTTATGGCTTAAAGTTGGTTGTTTGTCTCTGAGCTCGTTCCAAGGAGTAGATAGGGTGGAATTCAATTTATTTGATGTTGCCAAAGATAAATTGCTTGGTTTATGGTCTCGTGTGTTGGAGCACCTTATACCCGTAGTGCTGGAAATAGAAACAATTTTGTGTAAAAATAACAGTTTTTGAAAGAAATATAAGGTCTGTGAGAAAAGAGAGCAATTGTTTTATCAGTAACTAGTTCATGATCATCATTTCAGCCCAGTGGCGTGCATTGGTTTTCAGAATATGTAGGCTCTAGGCCGGGTCTAGTCTAGGCAAACGCGGTCACTAATCAGAAAAAAAAAGTGAGGTCAAGTGTGGTTATTTGAGTAGGCATGCCTACTTAAGGGTGATAAATTGCGAAGGTCGAACGTCATGGTATTACGCGTGAGACGTACGTTTTTTTAATTTTGTCGTATTTACTTGAACGAGTAAAGACCAATGACAATGTGCGAATAGTACAGGAGCCGAGTAGGCCGTCCGGCAACTGCCTACTGCCGCGCGTGTTTGTATGAAGATTTTGTTTTTGTTAGGTATGATAATTTAGTGAGTTTCTTAATTGTGGGGCACACACACTAAAATGTAATTCACAGGCTTATGTTGATATATCGAGGTAGGCACTGCTTATATGCCTATATGCAATGCACGCCACAGTTTCAGCCGAAATACGTCCACTGCTGCACATAGGCCTCTCCCAAGCATCGCCACTTCGACCGGTTCTGTGCTTCTCGTATCCAGCGAATTTCTGCGGCCTTCGCCAGGTCACAGTTCACTTTGTAAGAAGCTTTCCAATGCTCGTAATTAGTTCAAATTTTAATGAAAGGATTCAGGCTCAAGAACAGTAATTGTGACTGAGATTGCACTTTATTTAAAACTTTATTCGTTAGGAATAGGTTCGTCTAGTGGTCGCAAGCGCTACTGCTAAGTATGCTGCCTAAATATAGGTAAGTGTACAGTCAGCAGCAAAAGTCGATTAACACTGCCATTTTAACATGTTATTAAATTGACAACAATTTTATCAATAAACTGCTTTTTAGTTTCTCACATAATAGCAAAGAGATTATATTCTAAAAAAATTTCTTCTGCTGCAATTTTGAACAAATATTTTGCTCAATAACTAAGATTAAAAAAACTGAAGTGTTAATCGACTTTTGCTGCTGACCGTACTATCGGTACACTTCTGCCTGACCCATCGGGGTATACAGGCGTGATGGTATATTTTCGTTATCAATAAATCAAAGGTCGCTTTACCTCACTGAACCTCATTTTACTTTTTCGATTCCTAGCACTAAGATTCTGTTAGGCTTAAGAAAAATAACAATGTACAAATAATACCAGCGAATCGTACGTCGAACTATTCCCGGAATTGAGCAACCAAATGACCGATAAATTATTGTCTCATCCCTTTATTCCCTAAACGAGTTATCCCTTTGTAATAACAACAGAGAATAGAACACATTGATATAAAAAAAGGCTTTTTTCGGTGTTATGTAACAAAAGGTTTCAATTAATCCCGTATTCTATAATCCCGGTCCCGGAATTTTTCCGATATTGGCGGGATTTTTTTGCTGGTATCTGATCCTATTCCGGAATTTTATGGGCTCCAAACTGATATAGAAGGGTATACATATTTTTTATTAAAACAAATATTTTAGGAGATTTTTTTATCTCTTTGGAGCCCTTCACACATCGCTGTTTACCAATGAGGTTGGGATAAACCAAATACATATATTGTGTTATGCCTTTATTCCTATGGGGTTGCCGGGTGGGCAGAAATAACAGAACGCCGAAGATACGAATCTATGTTTATTTTATCTATTTCTTATACAATCAGACTAATATTATAATGGCGACTTCTTCACGCACAAACGGCTGAACGGATTTGGATGAAATCTGACACACAGATAGTTTATAATCAGTATTGACACACAAGATACTTTTTATCCCGATATGTCCATGGGATCGTCACTTATGCGGGTGAAACCGCGGGGCGCTGCTAGTATTTTAATCTGTCAAGCTCCGCTAATGAGACAATCAATTTTTTATTGTTTCGTCACCAATGGGCGACGCGCACCGCTTGACCGGTTAATAAAATCGACCTATAAGAGCAGTGGAGGCCCAGTGGTAACAGACACGACTTACGAGTATGTGGTAGACTCTAACCCAACAAGGCGATTTACTTGGTGTAAATCATTTCATCACAACTGCTGTCGAAACGGTGAAGGAAAACATCGTGAGGAAACCGGCATGTCCTAGAACCAATAATTCGAAGACATGTAAAATCTACCAACCCACACTGGGCCCGCGTGATCTATTACGGCCCACTCCCTCTCACCGCGAGGAGGCCTGTATTCCAGTAGTGCAAACATTATATATGCTGATTAATGATTATCAACTGTATATAGGTAGATATATCTCGCGATTTCAGTAGGTTATTAAGTACCTAATCGCTCCAAACATATATTTCCACATTTGTGTATATCCATCAACGCCCATCTCAGAAACAGCTATATCGATAGCAGTATTAAAATAAGTTTCCCTTATGCCGTAGAATAAAGGCGGTTGAATAAAATGGCCGTCTATGGTGGTCGTGAGCGATGGCCTTATAAACTGTCACCGCCTGGTATATTTTATAATCCCGTCAGGTTTTATTTACGACATGCATCACTTGGTTATGTGACCTCTTTATAAAACGTAAATTTATTGGTGCTGAAAGTTCAGCGAAAATAACCGTGTGTTAACATTATAAAGGGAACGGTAAAAAAGTTGTCCCGAAAAATCTACCGACTTAAAAATATTTAACTGACCCATAACTTATAAATGCGATGCTTAAAATATCCTTTGGGGAAGACAAAATAACAATAACATAAAATAATTATGATTTTATGAAATCTTTGCGCAAGAAAGAAATAAAAGAAAATAATCTTAAGTTATGGAACAAATCAAAAAAATTCATTTTCAGTAAATAGTTCGATAGTATTAATATTTTAAGTCCAAGGCGTTACTTTTTGCCAAAGTTTTAGTAAGCAGTTTTACTTAAAACAACATAATAACATTGATTTTGTTACTTAAAATACTTTTTGCCAATCTCGAGACACCGCGAACTTTAAAATCCCGTAATCTCGGTATATTGGAAATTGGAAGCCCTAGCGTCGGCAACACGATAGTTGGTAACAAACTTACAATATTTATGGCATCTTCTTTGATAAACTTTAAAGTACTTAATAAAAAATGGCCGCCCGTGATTTACTATTCAATGTTTTAAACACTTTTTTTTAAAACAAGAGAATATTTTATAATGTTACCATCATTAACTCGCATAATAAATGTAGGTAATTTTACAGGTCCGTTAACTATTTTTATGGCCAATAAGCCAGAGCTTAAACTGGCAAGCTTAGTAAATAATTAACAAGACTTTTTATGGCTAGTCTGCGGCTTGATTCCCATATAAATTTTACCGTCTTGTGAGCTCTTAAGATTGGGTTGTGTTTTTAAACCATCCTTCCATAGGGCACCATTAGAACACGCTTCAAAATATTAAAATTGTTTATTATTACTTTACCTGACATACGGTTGTGGTCTTCATGTAGTTTCTTGTCTAGGGGCTGATGTAATTCGCCTCACGATTTCTCGTCACCCACTCCGTTTTCTGGTATTTTTGTGCACACATACAAGGCATCCCACTGCGGATTTAATTTGGTCAGTCGATGTCATGGGTAAACGTCCGCGTGGTCTAGTACCCTCTACTCTACCCTGCATGACATGGCGCTCTATAGAGTCTCCCTCACGCCTCGAGACATGTACAAATACTTCGGGTATTTGAGGATGCGCGTTTGAACCAGAACAGATATACGATTTTTGATGTTGAGTTCTTGGCATATAGAGGTCAACACCTCTATATGCCAAGAACTCAACATCAAAAATCGTATATCTGTTCTGTGCGAAACTCAATCCACGATACCCCAAGCATTCTTCTCCAGCATCACATTTCCAGAACGTCTAGCTTAGATGTACTCGGTTTTAATGTATATCCGATATGTCAGTGAGTGATGGCAAAGTATTCTGTTTGTGTTTTGTTTTCACTTCTGTCGGCACTCCCGGAGTGCCACTGTTTTTTTCATCCTATTCGGGAAACTACCAACAGTATGAAATTGAAGGCTGTCCAAGTTTCTTATAACAAGAATAGATTTTTTAAATTCAATTGTTTGCATGATTCTAGCTTTTCAGCAACAATTTCAGTGTGTACTTGCCAATCAACCTAGTCACAATTTATTTCGTGCATGCATAAATGGTTATAGTTGGCAACTGATTGGCTATTAGCGTTCATATATTCAGACAGATGGTGCAAAATAAACATGGTAGCGAATCATTGCCGCGTGTAGGCCGTTATGTAGATCATTAACAAATTATTATGCTGAATATAACAGAACATAAACTATCATCACGCTTGTAATACCCGTAGAGGACGGTAGGGTTGTATTTGTAGGTATCTTTTAAACTTTAGCTCTTTATTATGTAAGCCATGTGAATTACAAAAAAAAAAAATATATATAGAAATAATAGAAAAATAAAAAAAATAGTAGAAATTTTATATAGGGTGACACAATGGTCTTATCGATAAAAGCGATCTTTTAAAGAAAACCTTTGAATTAATTTAAAGGGAGAATGAGAGACAATAGGTAGTGCAGGTAGTCAGTGATGTACCAGTTTCTTATACTATAAATACATATATACATAAAGCATTATTATACTTGTCGCATCACTGGGTGGCAGAGATGCGGTACATCGGGTTTTCTTCACGATCCGCCATAGTTTAAATAGGTGTGGGCGTTGCAGTGGGTACCTACTCGAACGAAAAGATAATTTGAATTTAAAGTAACTTTAACAAACTAGCAATTAACAACGGCTGTTATTATTTAGCCATGAGCCCAATAGTAGTATACAGGGTGACTGGAAATTAGTGGCGGAGCCGTTAAGGGGAGGTAGTCTAGGGTTATTCCGACAGATATCACTATGAGACCTACCGTCCTTACTTAACCCTTTCCAAGATATTCCTACTTTTTGTTTAGCAGTTTTTGCATAAAATAATGACAGTAGCGGAAATTTTACAATTAATATTACTTATTTAGAATATCTTTGTTGCAAAACAAAAAAAAGTAGGCCAAAATCACTTTTTTTTAGGATTTATTACTATCTCTTTAAGTAGGAATATCTTGGAAAGGGTTAAGTAAGGACGGTAGGTCTCATAGTGATATCTGTCGGAAAAACCCTAGACTACCTCCCCTTAACGGCTCCGCCACTAATTTCCAGTCACCCTGTATATCATGATAATAGTCATGAAACAAGTGCAAAGAACAAAAAATGGTCTTTAAGAGGCCGGCGCAGCATGCGTTGGTCATATAAACGTAATACCAAAATAATTTGTAAATCAAACATATTCTTAATGTAGTGTGTATTTATTCCGATTGGATTACAGATTATCTTGGTTCCCAAATATGTATAATATTTTGAGTGGACACTGATGTAAAGACGAGTTATGAGAAAAATAAGTTTTCTATAGAAATTCCTCATATCTCGTCTTTATATCAGAATCCTTTGCTGGCCAAATGGGCTGGCCATGTCTGTCGAAGGACTGATGGCCGGTGGAGCAGGCGAGTCCTGGAGTGGAGACCGCGTACCAGCAAGCGCAGTGAATGACACTTTTGCCCGACTTGGAAATCTAACCCAGGACCGCTCAGCAGTCGCTCTTGCAACCAGGAGACCAAAAGTAAAATAATAAGCCATTCAAATTCAATCCAGTTTCATCTAGATCTAAATTCTATTTTAGTTGAAATACAGTTTTTATCCCCCAAACGGGAACTAAAGCTCCCCAACACAAATATGGAAATGAATTTAGCTAAATTCAACTTTTCAGTGCGAAGTTTACATATGAATTTGATTCGAGCTCTGAACATCCTTTGTTGAACGTTGCGTGTAGGTACCTACTTCAGATTTGCAGTACCTACTCGCTTTATTCGATTTGATTTGAGTTTAACGAGTCTGGGAGATTTCTGTTGGAGAGTTTGAGATTTTGCGGCTTTCAGTTACGGTAAGAAATTGTGTTAAATTAATCATGCAGTTATAATTCTTTGTTAACAATAATGGGTAGGAAAGGAAGTGCTTGCTGAACTTGTTCTAGGGATTTCACTCACTATGCCATTTTGATTTGACTTGTTAAGCATTTAGAAAAGTATTTATTACTAGCTTCTGCCCGCGGCCTCGCCCGTGTGGTTTAGTTGTCTGTAAAGTCTGTTTACGGACGATAATTTTTCGTGATAACGTCATAAGAAAACATTGATGAAAACGAAGGAGTGGAAGAGAGATAGATGCGTCACAAAGCGAACGCTTAGGCCGATAGTGCCTCTCTATCGCTTGTTCCGCGCTCTCGCTTGCACGCACGGCTCAGGCGGAACGTGACAATGTGTCATGCTTTTTCGTGCGTGCAGCCGGCGTTCATCGATTTATAAGACGTTATCACGTCAAAAGAATAAAAATTTATTTTGTTATAAGTACCGATACTTTAATATGCATTTAGTAAAAACCTGTTATTTTGACATTACAAACAGGCACTTAAACTTTTATTTATTTGTATTTGTAAGAGATTATGAGGGTTAGAAGCGTTATGACTACCTCTCGATAAGACTAAATAGCAGATATGACTAGTTCGCTATAGGACTTAATCTCGATATGACTAGATCTTGTTAGGACTATATCGTGTTTGGACTAGATCGCAATAAGGCCAGATAGCGTAACGATTATAATGTTCGTTTGTTTTTTGAAGTACAGTTATCGAGTTATAGCATTAAGTTTTTTTCCTTGCTACCTATACTAAAATACTTAAAATGAAAGCATTTCATTGTAACATCATTATTTATTTATTTAAACTTACGCTTTAAATCGCTAACGGAGTGTCACATGCTTGGAAACGTAAAAAGTATCCTCTTAGTGATGATTAAATGTTAAACAAAGACGCACTGATGTGTTATTTTATTTGCATCACTTATAACGTGCTATTCTAGACGGGCTTGTGACTAAGAAATAAGAACCGCTCGGGTCGATCGATCAGGTTAAGCTATGCTTGCCACGGTTGGTCCGTGGATGGGTCACCATCTTTATAAACCAAGACCCCTCTGTGCCTCAGAAAGCACGTTAGGCTGTTGGTCCCGGCTGTCATTCGTGGATCTTTGACAGTTGTTACGGGTCGTCAGAAGCCCTAAAGTCTGACACAGTCTTACCAAGGGGTATCGTATTACCCAGTAACTGGGTTGTGGAGGTCAGAGAGGCAGTCGCTCCATGTAAAGTACTGGTATTCAGCTGCATCCAGTTAGACAGGAAGCTGGCCCAAACATAGTTGGGAAAAGGCTAGGCAGATGAAGATATCGTGCTAGTCTATTTTCACTTACCGCCGGGGTCGATTTTATTAATAATTTTCTACCCTCTAACTTAAGTTAACCTAAGTGTACAATTCTATAATAAAAGATACACTTTCTCCTCACAATATCGACCCATCAAACACAAATCCCTATTCAAAATGATTGGCAACTCAAATTAATAAACTCCAAGCTAAATAAAGGGTATCTCGACCAGACAGTATTGTCTCAAGCATAAATAATCTCTGAACAACTATTTTCAATTTAAAAACATTGTAAGCCACCCCCTACGCCCGGGGGTGAAGGGGGGTGATAAAATCGATCGGGACACAATAGCTCTTACTGTGGCGGGTTGTTAAGGGGACGTTGGAACCCATTGGACCACATAGCTGGCAAGTGGAGGGATATTGTGGGCCAATTTGCTTTACAAGTGGTAAGAATGATAGCGAATTTGAATATAAAATGATGTGCTAGAAAGTTTATTGTTGAGAGACTTTGATAGTTTGAATGGGGATTTATTTCAATCGTGTGTGATAAAAAAGGTGTTTTACGAAGGTCTTATTGTATAATGTACGCTATTTTTAGGAAAATATATTTTAGTTCGTGTATTCGATACGATTTTGTTCGATTTTGTTGATTCATAATACAGCTTTCACTGTTGTGTTCATAAGAAGAAAAAGTATTCCATTGAAAAGTATTGTACAAGGTGACAGGGACGTTGGCGCACAAACTGTTACTATTGATTCAGTAAGTACAGACGCTAGAACATCTAGCTATCCGAAATTGTCAAATTTTCCCAATCAACTTTGAACCTTATGTTTTAGCGATAGAGTTGAAAATCTATTAAAGAAATTTGACAGATTGTAGTAGCTTGATGTGCTGGCGTCTGTACTCGTTTGCGCTGAATTTTTCTTTGGTTATTTGAAGAAAAAAATGCTGCTCCTTACATTGTGACCTCGTAGATATTTTATTTTTCTATGAAACAGATTTTTTTTAATATAACCGTCGAAAAATGTCTTCTCAATGCGCCTAGAATCATGTGCCGAGTCTATGGTAACAGTTTGTATTCGATATCCCCGCTACCCTGTATTCATTATAAGTAACTAGCTGCGCCCCGCGGTTTCACCCGCATAAGTGTCGATCACGTGGGAATATCGGGATAAAAACTATCCTATGTCCTTTCTCAAGTTCCAAACTATGTCTGTACCAAATTTCACACAAATCTGTTCAGTAGTTTAGGCGTGAAGAAAAGACAGACAGACAGAGTTACTTTCGCATTTATAATATTAAGTTTGGATGAATTTTTCAAACGCTAACGATGTCTTGGTAAATATGCGTGTTGAAAAACGGGCACAAATACTTAGAAACGACCTGCTATACAGTACAATTTTATTCTAACGGTAGAATGTAGCATTATTTTATCTAGACCGACTTCAGAGACTTCTACTGAACTTTAGAAGTCGGTACACCTGTACAGTCAAGTACAGACTGTTATGCGCTCGAAAATAAAAGAAATAAGATGTTTTCTACGTACGCAGACCCGAACAACAGGTTGGAAATATACTACGACGTTTAACACCGGAATTTTTCTCAGGGTTTCCTTCTGCGCACTAGAATTTTACCGTTTCAGAGGAGAAATATTCTCCGACAGTACTTTTGAAAATAATCGTAGTGTTTTAAAAAATATTGCTGGAATTATTTTCGGCTGGAAATGTGATACTTGTTTTTTCTTTTTATATAAAAGTCGAAAGCTTCTTTCAAGCAGCAGTTGTTCGTATCTAGTGTATTTTCTTTTCTCAGGATAGTAGAGAAACATTTTGCGGAACATAAAATAGAAAAGCCGGGTTAGAAAGTCGTTGGAAAAGCTGTTTTTCTTTAATAGAAAATATAAAAAATTTCTTAAATGAAAAACAAAGAAAGGTTGGAACGCCCGTTACTCCATAGACGAGCATTTTATATTTTATTATCATTAATAGTCATTCCTAACTCAGTGTTTATAAAAACAAACTATAATCAAAAGTCATTTAAACTGCCAACTAAATCGTATTTAACGTCATTTTTATCATAAACACGAATACCTGCAATATAAAACTAAACTGCCGTACTAAAAGCCAGCCAAAGGAAATTATGAACCTGAACCTTATCAAAGTCCATAATTATGCACGTTACTGTAAAATACGGCCGCAATAGCAAAAAGGAAACTGTAAGGACTTGTTTATGCGACATGACACAGCAATCCGATGCAGTGCAGTGCAAAATAAATAGACCCAACCGAGATATGCACTGTTAAATAAATCCAAGGTACAGAAATGCAGTGACTGCTAACCTGTATAAATAATTCATTCGGGGAAGGCATGCATCTTGCATGACGTGCTTTTGTTTATATATGCCTGGCTCCGATGTCTCGGCTTATTTATAAGATGGTGGAGGTGAATAATTGTGGGATTGGACGGCTGGAGTGTTAATGGTTGTGATAAGATTTGAATAGTGGTTCGGTGGTATTGATTCTTTGTGATTCATTGATGCTCGGGATTTTTAGAGACTGTGACCTCTAAGCTTGTTTCGGCCTTTCGTCTCAGAGTAGTCAGGTAGGAAACGCTGACCTCATCTAGTTTTTAAAATATAATTGACGTGTATAAGTGTTTGTACAAACCTACTTACAAAAATAAAATCATTTATCATTTAACAAGCTTTAATATGTTGTGCAATATAAAAAAAATAATGAAAGAAAGAAAAAGTATTTATTGCGACTTGCACAGGAAGATCACAAACTAAACTGAACACAATAAAAAACCAAGTGGTTAAAAAAATGGTATTTCGAGCTGTCAGTATTATAATTTTACGTTACTATGTACGGAAAAAGACATAATAATAAGAGGAAAGTAAATATTTCTGATGTCGCTGCTGCATAATAAAGATCTTGGAATTTTTCATATTCAGAATGTATTTTTCCTGTGCTTTCGTATAGTGTCGCACTTTATTAAAATGCCCAGAAATTTCACAACGGTTTTTCACCTAATTAAAATCGTGAACCAGGAAAAACGGCAAAAAGGGTTTCCTGTCAAGTCTAAGCCAATTCCTTTTACCTGGTCGTCGGAACTTTAATAAATTAGGGCTGAATCGTGTAAAGTCGCAAGTAACAATGACGAGCCACCCTCGGGGGTAATCACGACTTCGTTGTTAAAGACTTCATTGAATTATTTTTTAAGTTCATAAAGGTGCTTGTTGTTTTTGTTGTGGGCGAGTTTTTTTGGTAAAATGTGTAATCTTTTTGTTTTTTTCGCCTAAAGGTTTTGAGCGGTCGATATCTACTTTTCTCTTGCTTTGTAAAAAAAACTCGGTGTAGTTAAAGATAATAAAATATTTATTTTCTTTATGTAAGTATAAAGAAATATATTTTATTACCTTTTTAATTTTCCGGGTTTTTTAATATTGTAATAGTAATATAATATCACGCCTGTTGTCTCGAAGGGTTAGGTAGAGTTGCACCTTTGGCACATTACATTTTGTCGTGAAAAATCTGAACGATCAAATAAAAACTTTGATGTCGAATTTCTACATTAATCAACATTATCTTGAAGTAAATTGTAGTTAACTGGCTTTTGCCAGCGGCATCGCCCGCGCTAATATCCGAAATTATCTTACAGGAACGTATTACTGGGATAAATGGTATACTATGTATTAATCTAGGTTATATACTATGTGTGCCAAACATCAAAATCCGTTTTACCATTTTTGCGTGATTGAGTAACAAACATACAAACTTTCAATTCTAAAATATTTGTAGGACTAAATCTTCAATCATCAATTCACCGCGTCAAAATTAGACATCTAAACCCGAATCCATTTCAAAACGTCACCTGTCTGTTATTAGATCATCTGTCCGAGCCACTACCAAGTCTAATGCCCATCAACGCTTGCCCCAACGCCTTCGCAAGATAACCTGCTACGATACGACCAAAGGCCAATAGGACCAAAAAGCCGTATCTTCTTAAGATACGACCTCCGGAATATTTCCCCGGAAAAATTCCCCTCTTATCCGAAACACAGTCTTTTGTTGACTCCGCTCTTAAACGGCCTTTGGTTCAACAAATATTGTATGTACATGAGGGTAGGTACGGGGGGAGTGATTCTGTATGCTTGCCTGGCAATTGGGTTGGGACGATGCATAATTTTATTGTGTATATCTATCTATATGTCTTTTCAGGGCTTTGTGTTGAATGATAAAATGATGTAGGTATGTGGTTGATGTCAGCGCTTGCAGTAGAAATAGAATTAATGTTTAAGCTTCAAACAACTAAGTACAGACGCCAGCACATCAAGCTACTACAATCTTAAATAGATTTTCAACTTTATTACTAAACGATAAGGTTCAAAGTTGATTGGGAAAATTTCACAGTTTCGGGTAGCTTGATGTGCTGGCGTCTGTACAATAGGGCAAGACAATGTAGTTCACCTCGACCGACTTTTGTCAAAATTTCCCAGTAATTTGAAATTTCACTAACTGTCATTCAATCTTAAGGTGATAAAACAATTATGAGATTGACTGTACATAATTAAGGCATGGTTATTTTTTGAAGTGAAACTTCTTTACGCACGCTTGACTTGGGGAGTAAGCTGGCGAACGCGTGACGTAAGCGTCACGAAAAGTGTGATCGGGCGAGGCGAACGGGAGTTGACTGGGGGATATAAGACACATTTTCTTTCTCTCTTCCTCTCATAGCCAAATACGTTTGAAGTTTCACTTCAGTCGTGTGGTCATAAGCACACTCGGTTTTTTCAATTCTATTATTTTCACTTTTTATTTGAGCGCTGGTTCGAGGTGACGTGGGAAAAAGGTTCTTGGAAGGACTTGGGGGAAGCTTTTGCCTAGCAGTGGGAGGGACAGTATACAAAAAAATATGAAAACCTATAATTATAGGTATAAAATGCATACCAAAAACATTCGATAGGTTTTTGACTTCATTTGGTTTTTCCAAGCAAATCTCTAACTAGTTACAAGCCTTTTTACACACGAAATAAATCTCCTGGTGTACCCACAAACAGCTATGGAAAGCGGAATTGACAGGAAGGGAAGGTCGAGCTGGGTTCCTCTAATTACTCTCGATCAAATTAGAAAGGCATACGCTCTGTTTAATAACCTCACTATGTGGTATGTATATATGTATACCACATAACTTATACATGTATAAGTTAGATTGAATTATAGCTTCATTACAACGCGTGTATAAAGTCTTCAGAGTATGAAATTAGATTTGCTTACGTAGTAGGACATACTCGTAATTATTATGTTTACACAGTTATTATTAATTAGTTTCATGATGGAGGTCCGTGAATGTGGACGGGATATGGATCATTTTAATGAATGTTAGTTGAGGTGATTATGTCAATGTATATTCGAAATACGTCTTTTCACAGTGGAAGTTAATACATGTGTACAGACGCCAGCACATCAAGCTACTACAATCTGTCAAATTTCTTTAATAGATTTTCAACTTTATCGCTAAAGCATAAGGTTCAAAGTTGATTGGGAAAATTTGACAGTTTCGGGTAGCTTGATGTGCTGGCGTCTGTACATAAACCCACGTCTACGTCTTTTTCTCATGGGGATAGGCAAAAACTGCAGAACATCACCTGCTAATCCAATATCCACACACCACACACACACACACCACATCGACATCTTCCATATAAATGTATAAACATAGATAATTAATGTTTTTTTAATACAGTTTAAATCCATCCATAGCCTAAATATAGACGCAAATGAGGTTCAACTTAAAAAAAAGGTTCGAAATCTTTAGATACTTTAACAATGGCAGACTTTTGCTTTTTCTTGTCTGTCGACCAAGTTAGTCTATACTTTATTATTTAGCATTGACGTCTCTTGCGTTCGTTCGATCGGAAGTTTATTTTAAGAAGTCGTGTTCTTAAAAGTTTAGTTAATTTAAGCGATCTGTATTCTTGGAATGGCTGTTTTTGTAACAGATGTTATAAAACTCTTACTTATTTCTTTTGAATTGATTCTGGAATACTTATATATTAATACTATGCTATCTTCGCCTTATTAGTCCTGTATTTTGCTTCGTAAAGAATGATTTGCGATTGGACATAGCATAATCAGCCTATAATGTTCCCACTGCTGGGACACATGCCTCCTCTGTTCGAGAGGGAGTGGGTCATAATCTATCACGTGGGCCTAGTGCGGGTTGGTAGATGTTACATGACTTCGGATTATTGGTTCTAGAACATGCCGGTTTCCTCATGATGTTTTCCTTCACCGTTTTGAGAGTAGTAGTGATGAAATTATTTATAAAAAGTAAAGCACCAGTCTGGGTCCGACCCACGACCTGCAAGTAGGGGCCACCACTGCTCTGGGTTGGACATGGAGATTTAAATGCCTATTTCGAGATTTTCATAGCCCCTAATTGTTATTCGCAATATTAATGGCTATAAAAACAAGTAATAAACGCGAAAACATCGTCACAAGGACGCAGACACGACAACGAACAATGTAAGGGAGGTTAAGAACTAATATTGCTTTTGTCGCCAGGAAACTTCGCTAAACATAAATAAATACTTTCCCAACTTACATAGGGGACAAGTGTCGCCGATTTCCTTGAAGACAAACATTACACGATAAATCTCGGCCACTTCAACTCGCAAATTCGACGCCGAAAATATTTTCCCGCGCGCCGCCATCTTGCTAGTTATTGGTCATAAAGTGTCCCGTGTCTATGGTCGTACGTCTGAGGTAAACGGGCAAAGGTCTTTTATATTACGACCTGTGTTATTTTTTATTACTTTGTGAGTAGGATTTTGTTGTTAATGTGTGTGTTGTTTTTGGGTTACTACGAATGGATGTGACGTGGATAAAGGTTGCGATGTGATATTGAAGCGACGTGAAAGGTTATTTCTTATGTTTCCAAGTATTTTTTGGGTGAATATTTCTTTCTTTGGTAGAAAATCTCTGTTAAGTAGCACAGTAATACTGTTTTCTTAGTTGCCTTTCTATCACTATAATCTTTGTTATTACCTTTTTTTACTAGCTTGTCCCACTCCTGGGCAAAGGCTTCTCTCCATGCATTCTTTTCATCTTTCGCGAGCCTACGCGACCTTCTTCTAGTTTTGACGGGTATTATTCTATAAATAAAAACTGTGTGTGTGATTTTGTAAAAAGAAATCAGCGTTACAGTTAAAATTGAATCTTATCTCCGTTCATAAAATACGAATTAATATCTTATAACAGTAACATAAAACGCATTTCCTTCTATTTAAGTACTGTTCAAAAACTCAAATCTCCTCGCCATTGAGGCCTGTCGGGATTTTCCTAATTACTTTGTTGATCTTTCTTGTATTTTATTGGTGCTAGCTGTTTATAATTTGTCGATAAGCCATGGATCAGAGGGAGATTGACTTCCTTGTATACTTTAGGAGTTTTTTATTATCCTGGTAATGTTCTGTTATAAGGTAACGCAGTGGTGAAAGTTACAAGATAATTTTCAAGTAATGGAATAACGTTCATGTTCATAAAGTTCGTATTCCATTGCAACCAAAAACTTATTAGAACCCTTTTTATACAAATGGTCACTCAAAATCAACTTAGAATAAATTCACTAAAGTAGATAACTGATGAAGTGGCAAAAGAATTTAAATTATCTGAGATTATTGCACTGCTATAATAGTATTATGTTGTAGTTTATTTGCAGTAAGGTCGAACGGTAAGGTTTTAACGAAAGAGCTATACAATAGCTATGCAGGGTGTTACAGAAAGGGTATATCAATACAAACGGGTTGAAGAGTGTATCTGGTCTAGAATCTCTGTACAAAATTTCAGCTCAAAAGCAGTAACTTTGAAAATGCTTAATATTTTTTAATTTCGACATCACGGCGCTGCACTGGCGCGCGGCGGCGTGATGTGCGTGTACTAGGCGCACAGACACACTACAGATAATGGATAATGACCCTCGTAGTGCGGTGACACGTTTGTTATGATTTCAATTTAATAAACTATCAAAATAAAAAAATATTAAGCATTTTCAAAGTTACTGATTTTGAGCTGAAATTTTGTACAGAGATTCTAGACCAGATACACTCTTCAACCCGTTTGTATTGATATACCCTTTCTGTAACACCCTGTATATAACCATAGCTATAGCTATAGACATGGCTTAGAAATCGGCCCCAGTAGTTTTGAAAGAAAGAACGAGGAAATAGCCACACAATAATCCTGAGTTTATTTGGTGTATGCCACTTACGAATCGATATTATGACTCTATAAACACAGTTGTGGTTGTTTACCTTACTATTTTGTTGAATAAGTGGATGCTTTATTGTATGCCAAAATTGTTACACAATTGAATTACAAAATTAAATGAAATGAGGTCTTTTATGGCGGTATCTCGACCAAAACCACGTATTTCTTCGTTATGCAGAGGCTACTAACTCAATAATTATGAGAAATAAACTACATCTGAAAGCACATTATTAATGTTCGATATCCTATCATCGAATTCCACGTTATTATTTGTTTTTATATGTTACTAATACATTTAAAATCTCCTTTTAAAAAAATGACTAAAATTAATGATTGCATTCATCTTTTGCTAAAGTTGACGTTCTATTAATTTGAGGATTTCACCAATGGATAGATAATTTAAAAATCTAAATAATCCACGTTTAAATTTATATAAAAAGATCACTATTCTGTTTTTATTAAAATAATTACAAAAATTTTGCTAAATCTATGTTGTACGGCAAGGAGGGAACGAATGCTCAAAGTTATTTGGTCGGGGGGGTACCCCGCCAAAGCTAAGCTAAGCTAAGTGTCTTAAGGCGGCACTTTTACACTTCAATATTTTAAAACTAGATGGCGCCGGCATTTCCTAGCTGATCCATGAAAAGAAAAGCCGAAACAAACTCAGAAATCTCTTTTAAAGTCCAAACATTAAATTATTAGAATTGTATGCAAGTCTAATAATGCAGGGCCATGTATGGAAAGGTCTTTTGAAGAAAAAACCATTGCAGCTTTGAGTTAAACTGTCTCAACAGGCAATATGCATGCATCAGTCATCGTGTAGCTCAACCCTGTTTTAGGGAGCTCAACCACCCGTCACACGACGCTACCAGATCTGTAGGACATTTGCGTAGGACATAGGTATACAAAACTAGCTGCGTCCTGCGGTTTTACCCCCATAAGTTTTGGGGGTAAAACCATAAAAACACACACACACACACACTCACAAACTTTCGCCTTTATAATATTAGTGTGATACTCAAAACAGCCAGAAAGTTATAAAGACACATATCTACAGTATCTCTCTCAAACGATTGCTTTCTTTCTTAACTTCATTTTCACAAAACGTAATAATCATCTTTCCAGCAGAATTCTCATCACATTTCTCAAAGTACGATGCATTTTTCAACCTTTCCATTCGCACTTTACTACCTTGAAAAGCTGAAGAGAATAGCTCGGAAACTAATATGTCTTATAATAAATTCTAAGCGTGTAATGCCAAGAGAATTGCGGTAGGTGGCGCCACCTCACACGTGTGGGGTGTTTTCCTCTCTATTATATTATTACTCACTATATTAAAAGACATATTTTGTCTGTTTTGTAAGCTGAATAAGTAAAGGGATTT
Source organism: Amphipoea oculea (assembly GCA_945859645.1). NCBI lineage: Eukaryota > Metazoa > Arthropoda > Insecta > Lepidoptera > Noctuidae > Amphipoea > Amphipoea oculea. The sequence continues at coordinate 3,337,434 of OX243862.1, forward strand.
TTATAAAATACTAGCTGCGCCCCGCGGTTTCACCCGCATAAGTTTCGATCCCGTGGGAATATCGGGATAAAAAGTAGCCTATGTCCTTTCCCGGGACTCAAACTATCTCTATACCAAATTTCATCTAAATCGGTTCAGCGGTTTAAGCGTGAAGAAGTAACAAACATATAAACACACACACACACACACACTCACAAACTTTCGCCTTTATAATATTAGTGTGATGGTTTTTGCACTGATCTAGATATTGTTGCATAAATATAAAGGTAAGTGGAAGTATACTGACCTTTTTCGAAAATTGTTTTCAGTATTTACATCAAATAATAGCAACCGTACTCTTTGGTAGAACATCTTACTTTGTTAACACAATTCTTTGTCAAAGTCAAAGTCAAAGCATTTATTTCAAATAGGCACATAAAAGGAACTTTTGAACGTCAAAAAATATCTTAAAATAGAAATGATTCTAGTCGCCCATTCCAAAAGGTAGTTTTCGTATGGAGAAGAATGGGCAAGAAACTCCACCGTTACCCTTTTAAAATGTTTTAGGTACAATATTTTGCATGGGTACATTAATTATATAATAACATGTGAGGACGATGCACCTAAAATAAAATTACTACACCACAGGTAAAAGAATTAAAAACGAAACCATAACATATAAATTAATTATCTGATAGATACATGATGCTCACATATTTACAAACATGGTACAAGCAAAACGATTTTAATAATAAAAAAAAAAAAATACAAGTAATAAGTCAGGGTGTGAGTAATGAATGACAAAACGAATAAAAAAAAAATAACAATTAAATTAGCAACCAGTTTGATTTTGTCTAGACTCTAGATTGTCCTATGGAGCAGGACCAGCATGTTTCCAAGCGTTCTTACACAGCTTGAAAGAACAGTGATATGTTAATTTTTTGGTAAATTGTGCCTTGTGTTATTTTCGTTTTACAAAGCTACCTCTCTGCTTCGTAAAACGGTTTTGTAGTTTAGCCGTCGAAACGTACCAAACAGACTAGGAAACCGCATCCATCTAACTAAAGATTAATTTGAAAATCATACTCAACTCAAAGTGAGCAGTCGGCAGTGGTATCGGCACCGACATACGAGTATGCGTCAGCGCACACCAAGAGCAGAGCAGAGCAGAGCATTTTCTGAGACTACTGAAAAATTAATCTTATGACAATTCCATACATTGCAAAATTTAATACACGTCCGAAATTGATGCTTGACCATGCTCGAGCTTGCAAGATGCGTGTTCGAGTATGCGTTCTACATGCGCGCGCCGCTCGCGCTCTGTATTGCCACAGCGAGATTAATGGCCGTTGCACACTTGTAACACCCGACGCCATCCCTCGCTTACTTATTATTGGCCAAATGACGAAAATAGCTCAACGAGACGAAAAATGTGGCCAATGAGTAAGCTTCATTGATGTCGCGTAACGTGGCGTGTTATAAGTCTGTTTCCGCCTTTACTGTCTGCACCTGTGTTTACTACCTGCGGCGCGGCCGGCGTCAGTTGGAAATCATGGATGAAGAAAAGTTGATTTTATTTACATATTCTTCATGTTTCTCTTCCTCTGCCAAAAGGGCGATAATCACCAAGATCCAATCAGCTATATTGAACACGTCTGCCAACGTCGGATTTTGGCATCAAACTGGTCATGCGCGCCCGCCTGGCAACCCAGAACATTTTCAACGGAGTTTGCTCACGGAGGGGCGAGCATGCCGCCTGCATGGTCGAGCAGTCCAAATTTTGCTCGACCATACGCGAGCATTTTGAAGTTCGGAGCGCGCTGACCCTAGATAGGTATGTAGGTCGTGAAATCGATCCCAGGCAAGCACTATTTGTGTATTTAATTTGATCACCTCTGCTGTTAAAACAGTGAAGGAAAACATCGTGAAGAAACCGGCCTGTCCTAGAACCAAAAATTCAAAGACATTGTGACATCTATCAACCAGCACTGGGCCCGCGTGGTGGATTAGGGCCCACTCCCTCTTACAGAGAGGCTTCTGCACCAACAGCAGAAACATTATAGGCTGATTATGAATACTCAAACTCTTCTTGACGAATCAAAGGTTCTCAACTTACTTAACACACCCTTATTTTATGCTTCGTACAAAGAAACCTAATTAATCCCTGTACGCGTGAACCCTTTTTCATTACAAAGCTCCAAAGTCATTAATCATTATACTTATTTAAAGACTTAATAGTAAAATTTGTCGGACTTGTGCCGTGTTTGACGCGAGGCTTTCAGGCTCCTGGCTCTTAGAAGTATTGCGAAATAATAATTAATGTCACAAAATGATGTATGGCTCCTACACAAATGGGTTTGAAAATTAATTTTTGGAAGGATCTAATGCTTGAGTGCTTTAGGTTGTCATGTTTGGATACACGTGTTTTGTAGCGAGTTTTAAATACAAGGTGTTTTTTTGATATCCCATAACTCTAGGGGATCATTGTACTCATCATTATGAACCACTTTTACTATGGGACCAAACCTGAAATCGCGAAAAAAAAATCAGCTGTTCCCTACATTTATGTTCGCATAACTCTTCAAAATGTAGGGAACAACTGATTTTTTTTTTCGCGATTTCAGATTTGGTCCCATAGTAAAAGTTATTCATAATGATGAGTACAATGTCCCCCTAGAGTTATTATGAGATATAAAAAAACACGTTGTATAGAGTGGCTTACGGGCCATAACCCTCTTAACAAACATCTTTTTAACATATGCACCACGGACAGCCCTCTCTGCAGGGGCTGCCTTGACGCCGAGGAATCAGCCGCCCACGTCATCCTGGAATGCGAGGTTGTGGCTTCTCAACGTAAAGAAATCCTCGGAACAATGAGGTCGCTCCGTGAAGCCTGCGAAGCTCCCAGGAAGCTTCTGTGCTTCTGGATGGAGCTAGGCTGGCTTTGTTAGCCAGAATCCCCACGCAAAATGGACCAAATGGGAGTCTAAGTGCGGAAAAGGGAGCCCTATCATCATCATATAGAGTGGCTTTAGTAATAATTGATTTATTTGTAGTGGTGAGACTACGGCTGTTGGGTATATTGTAAATAATGATTATAGGTACAAGCGGTCAAGTGCCAGTCGACCCGCGCACGAAGGGTTCCGTACCATTATCCCAAAAAACAGCAAAAAAATCACGTCTGTTGTATGGGAGCCCCCCATACAACAGACGTGATTTTATTTTAATTTAATTATTTATTTTTAAAGTGAATATACAACTAAATATTCTGTGAATATTTCAAAGGTCTACCTGTTGCCGTTATTAATATAGAGCAAATAACGGCAAAAAATCACGTTTGTAAAAATAAATATTTATTAAATATTAAATATTTATAAATAAATAAACATTAAATATTTATTTTATTCTGTTTTTAGTATTTGTTATTATAGCGGCAACAGAAGTACATCATCTGTGAACATTTCAAATGTCTAGCTATCACGGTTCATGAGATACAGCCTGGTGACAGACAGACAGACGGACAGTGAGGTCTTAGTAATTGAGTCCCGCAGGTACACGCCGAAAAAATTTAACTCAAATGTTGGATATTTATTTCAATGTTGGATATTCATGCCAATAACCAAAGATATTGAGTCTCTTCGCACATTATTGAAGTATGTTCTGAATGGGTAACTTTCAATGGAAGTTTATTTCCTTCCATAACACTGGTCAACAAAATTTTAACTTTTTTTTGTCACATGAAAACTTACATCAAATTTTGAATGTACTAGGGCCAGCAAACAAAAATATGTGAATGAAAAAAAATTGACACGTCAGGTTAAAATAACCATGATCCTTTGGTTCGGTCCAAATCATTGGTTTAGCAAATGGCATATGTCTGGGTTCCAGTTTATCCCAACCTTATAGCAGTCTCACACACGTTACACAACATTTTTGTGGAACCCAGGATTTATCTTGATTTCTGACAGGAAATCCAAAATAGTTTAAATAGCACTGTTTCAATTAGTGATGTGAAATTTCGACGCTGAGATGTAAAAGTTAATTCTCCACACACATAACAAAAACTGTCGGGGTTGTTACAACACTTTCGTGGCATGTTTACGATGTAACAAACGTATATAAGATGTAAGTTGAATGCAATAGTTATACAGTCGTCTAAATTAAGTTATTCAAAAAAAGACACTTATATGAGGTCAGAAATGAATATGTAGCTGTCACAAAAAAACTGGACGTAATTGAAACAAAATTATTATATATTGTTAATGAGGACACACTAACATTAACAAAAATCATCACAAAGTTCGTGTGACAAAAACAGTGTTTACCAGAATAAAACTTTATAGGCGTTTTCTCATGATGAGATCTTTATTTGAGAGGTTTATTCAGTGATAATATAAATTATTATGTGGACAATAATAATAATACGAATTGCGTTTTTTCTTGAATATTCATTTTTTTTTAAATTATTCTTAAAGTAGCAGCCCGCCCCAGCTTCGTACGAGTGCATTTTTTTTAATTTCCGAAATTTTATTTCATACAAACATTGTCCTGGCAATACCGAACACAACAAAAAAAGAATTATCCAATTTGGTGCAGTCGTTCGGAAGTTATGTGCGTACAGACATTACATACTATGTAAGGATTTATTTATAGAAGTTAAGTAGAGTCTCTCCTTATCTACCAGCAATTTGTTTAACAAAAAAATAACATCACTAAAGATGAATCTTCCCACAGCCCCGTCCATTTTTCTGTCATAATTTCACCCTGTGTACTGTAATATTTCTCGGCTCTCTATTCTATGAAAAATGGCGGGGAGTCACCCATCCCTTACGATTATAATCTGTGTCATAGATAGTTATCGGCGAGACAGATTGCACCGCATTAATCTTAGTTAGCGATGAATGAGAATGGATATAAAAGACTCGCCGCAAGAGGGAGCTATCGACGCGTTAAACTATGTTTTTCTCGTTTATTTTAATGTTGTTTCTCATGTAGGTTATTATTCAGTGTTTTGCTTTAGACAAATATACGAATAACACTACTCTTATTAGGGGTATAGCTAAATTCTGGACTGACTTAGTTTAGATTACCATCGACACGCTTTATAAGATGAAGAAGGGGTAAAGTTTTCTTTAGTACTACTAGCAGCGCCTGCGGTTTCACCCGCGTACGTTTCGATCCTGTGGGAATATCGGGATAAAAACTATCCCATGTCCTTTCCCGGGACTCAAACTATCTCTATACCAAATTTCATCGAAATCGGTTCAGCGGTTTAGGCGTGAAAAGGTAACATACAGACAGACAGACAGACAGACAGAGTTACTTTTGAATTTATAATATTAGTATGGATATAAATGTGTTATATGTTAACTGAATAATATATCTAAAAGAAACGACTGTGCATAAACCACAATTTTTTACCTCTGGTGAAACCTGTATTTTCAGCAAATATTCTTCTTATAAATTCTTTATTTTATTTTATAAGTTAGTCACATTTGTAGATTGCTCTCAAAACGGTGAAGAAAAACATCGTGAGGAAACCGGCATGTCCTGGCATGTGACATCTGCCAACCCGCACTGGGCCCGTGTGGTGGATTGGCCCTCTCCCTCTCACTGAGAGCAGGCCTGTGTCCCAGCAGTGGGAATACTTGTAGACTGCAGTTGTTAACGAAACTGCCTACTTGTACTATTTGGTCTTCGTGTCAATTGAGGTAATTAACAACATGAATATATATATGTCGTTAAATAATAATAACTCAATTATATCTCTCTTATAAATTGCTATACTTTCTGTCTATCCCCATGGAGGAAAAGGCGTGTGTTTATGTCTTATAATAACTTCTAAACAACTCCCACCGTACATTCTCCCACAACACAAAGCACGCAGCTATCTTTCTATTTTTATCTTTTATTAAAAAGCGTGTTTAGCGGTCCGTGCAAAAAAGAGACATGCTCTAACATGTTCTAACGTGTTTCAGTGGAGCACGCTGACGCGAGCGTGTCCCGCCACGTCGCATTTGTAACTTGTCACGCTGTGGGGAGCATGTCGATAGATGGTTTTTTGAGACTCAAAAGATTAATTGGAGCGTGTTTTTGTATAGTTTTATAGTGTTTGATTCCGGATAGTGATAAAAACAAATAATAAAGACATTAATTACACTATGTTAGTTCTTTAAACATATTGATTATGCAGCGCCGCAGTTTAGTATTTTATACAGATGATTTATCAAACAGGAGGGGCTTGTGGCTAAGTAATATCAGCCGTACGGTCGATCGATCAGGTTAAGCTACGCGTGCCGCGGTTGGTCCGTGGATGGGTTACCATCTTTACATACCAAGACCCCTCCGTGCCTCGGAAAGCACGTTAAGCCGTTGGTCCCGGCTGTCATTCCTGGATCTTTTACAGTCGTTACGGGTCGTCAGAAGCCCGGAAATCTGACAACCAGTCAAGGCAACCGGTCAAGCCAAGGGGTATCGTATTACCCAGTAACTAGGTTGTGGAGGTCAGATAGGCGGTCGTTCCATGTAAAATACTGGTATTCAGCTGCATCCGGTTAGACTGGAAGCCGACTCCAACATTGTTGGGAAAAGGCTAGGCAGATGATGATGATTTATCAAACAGGAATTGAGGAGGATAAATAATACTATCCTGGATTTTTTGCTCTTATTTTTGGTCTGTCAGTCGTCACTTTGCTTTTGCGCTCATTAAAATAATACAAACACTTATCTTTCAGCATCTCTGAGGACAAAAAAAAACAGTTTTTAGAGTGAGTCGTTGATATTCAAAGTATTATGCTTACAAGCAATTATGAAACTTTATACACCATCCACTAGCTAGCCCACGACTTCGTTGTCGTGAAATTTCGGCCTCCAACTACCGCGTCGCATCGCATCACTTGGCATCGCCCGCCCGTGCTCTTGTTTCATTTTTGCTTAGCGTTCTTTCTGTCGTTTTAGCTTTTTGCTCGGCTCTTAAGGTTCTAACCTTCCTCAAGAATATGACTATTTGTTTACAATTAAAAATATAAAAAAATAGTAGTCCACCGGTATCGGGAACAGGGTCAAAACTACCGGCGGTCAGGGCTCCAGAGAGAGGAACCTCCTAACAATACGGGCCGTGTCCAGAAGTATCGCTTTCTGAATCAAGCCCTTGATCCAGCTGCCCAACGAGAGCCTCCTTAGGTGTTGATCGAGGCTCTTGGCTATTAAACCATTGGCTGTAACGACTATCGGCACAATGATCGCTGAGTCCACATCCCACATGTCGACAACCTCGTGAGCCAAGTCAAGATACTTGATTTGTTTATCTTTCTATATTTCATTTTCAGCTTTATTATTTCGTTTATTTATCTATTTACATATTTAATTATTTTTTTTAAATATTTTTTAAAATATAAAAAATAAGTATAAAAAACATTAAAAAATATAAAAAATAGTAGTCCGCCGGTGTCGGGAGCAGGATCCAAGCTACCGGTGGTTAGGGCTCCAGAGACAGGAACCTCCTCACAATGCGAGCCGTATAGAGGAGTACTGCCTTCTGAATCAGGCCCTTGATCCAACCGCCTAACGAGAGCCTCGATAGATGTTGACCGAGGCTTTCGGCCATAAGGCCTTTGGCCGATACGACACTCGGCACAATGATAGCCGATCAACTTTATTATTACTAGTATATAGATAGATTAAGGTTGAAAATGCTGTGCACAATCTATTATAAAGTACCATCTGAATAATAATAGCCAATATAGTGACCTAACTTTACCTCCACTATTGTTCCGAGCGCAAATAATTTACATTTTAATCCTTACTTTGCATAAAACATTAGTTTCTTTGTAAAATATTATTTTGCTTTGTATAAAATATTTTGAAATAGCTTTCTTCGTCTTCATAAATGTAGTCGTGACATAAAAATTACTTATGACAACCAAGAGTGAAGGACAATTTTTACAGAAATGAGAGGAGTTTTTAAGTTTTAGATATTAACACGAAACGGGTCTCAATATGATTTAACCCTTCGTATGTTTAAACGTGGATCCACGCGAGACACAATGGCTTTTTAATTGTGTCTGTAATTACGCCATTCAACTTTGGTTGGTTATACCATACTTATAATATCATAAATGCGAACGTGTCTGTTTGTTACCTCTTCACGCTTAAACCGCTGAACCGATTTATATGAAATTTGGTATAGAGATAGTTTGAGTCCCGGGAAAGGACATAGGATAGTTTTATGCCGATATTAGCTGCATCCCGCGGTTTTACCCGTATGAGTTTCGATCCCGTGGGAATATCAGGATAAAAACTATTCTATGTCCTTCCCTGGTACTCAAACTATCTCTATACCAAATTTCATCTAAATCAGTTCAACGGCTTAGGCGTGAAAAAGTAACATACAGACAGACAGACGGAGTTACTTTCGAATTTATAATATTAGTATTGACTAGTATGGATTCCCACGGGATCGACACTTATGCGGGTGAAACCGCGGGGCGCTGCTAGTTTCCTATAAATAACTGGGTTAAAGACAATAGTTATCATTAATGGCAATACTTGAAGAGTTTTTTTGTGTACTTTAGCTTTCATTGTGTAGCTTACATAGTTAATTTAACCTGGGACGTAGCACCGTAGCTCCGTAGCGCCGTAGCTCCGTAGCGTTGTGCTACGAATGTGCGATAATTGGCTTTTGTCTCTTGATGTTTATTTTTCGGAGTAATTTCTAAGTAATGAGATATGGTATTATAGTGGGATTGTGTGCTGCATTAACTGATTTTATGTTGGTTTATTTTAGAAATAATGATAAGTCATATTATTGTATCTGTGTGCAAGGAATACATTAGAAACATTATCTACGAATGAAAAATACTGGTAAAATACTGGTAAAATACTGGTATACCATTATTTTACCAGTATTTTTCCAGTTTAACCGGATGCAGCTTTACAGCTGCATCCGATTAAACTGGAAGCTGACCCTAACATAGTTGGGAAAAGGTGAGGCAGATGATGATCTACGAATGATGCTTTCGTCGTTCACAAAATTATTCGTTACCGTTTTTGACAAATAATAATTAATATAAAGAGATCATTCAATAAAGTACCATAGTATACGCAATAGACCTCTGCCACATAAAATACTACACCTTTTCCATTACATTGCATCTCCATTTACTTCACAAAAACGCATTTACCTCACAAAATCCAATACTGACACTCAAATTGCTACGCCGTAGCGTCTACGTGGGCAGGTATAATCGCTACATTTTTCAAGCCTGGTCAGGGATGTCAGCTTTGCCTTTTAACGTTGATTAGTTTTCCGAATGTTGCTCGAAACTGACACCCCTGCGTGTTCCACTATTTTGTTGATTGCGTTCGTAGCAAGCGATTTCTCTGTTCTGTAGGATTTAGTTCCGGTTGTTCTGTTTTGAAATGTTTGAAGGTTTTTCGCTTTTGAGGATTTATAATTGTGTTTGTTAGTTTTGCTTTTGCATGTTTCGTAGCACGTGTTTAGAAGAGTAAAATTGGGTTTGCATCAAAGGGTTGCATTTTTCATTTTAGCTTTCCTGTTTTATGTTTCATCGAGAATTTGAAATTCCATACCAGTGTTCAGTGACCTGTATTCTTGCCTTTGATGAAGATCTATCTCTACGTTAGAATTTACCAACTTTTTAAAACTCTTGAATAAAGAAACGTTGTCTCTAATCCCACAATTGGCTTTAAAACAACACAGAGTTTCATTAAACACAGTCGTGCATCAGCTACATCAGTGCCATAGTAAAAATAATTAATTAAAACCGTTCCCCCCTCCCCACACTTTGACTCCCCCCTCGTTAGCAACACAGATGTTCAGTTTAATCTAAATGAATTCTTGACGTTCAACGATTGTTCAGATCTCGTAGCAGCTACGGCGTAGCTGTCAATGCTACGGCGTAGTATCTCGTAGTAAGACGTGGTTTGTGGAGTAAATATGTTTGAATATATGAGCATGTTTGCATTTGTTCGAAGTTATGTGTTAGTAAATAGGATAAGCAGAAATGCAGCTAAAGCGGTAGTTTACAAATTAACCTGTCAAGCGTCGCGGTTCGCCGATAGGCGACGAAACAATAGAAAATCAATTGTGTCTCATTATCGGAGCTTGACAAATTAAAATCAGTTTAAAATATTCATCACTATCATACAAAACTCAAAAATAAGTCAAACAGCCACTCAAATTAATCCATTTAGTTCTAAAAGCAAAGCAAATACTAACATCGAGTAAAACACATATTAAACGTTGATTGGTGCGCTGCCAAACTTTCTAGAACATTCCGAACGAGTTAGTTGAACAACCAACTATATCAACTTATACACACTACTAACGACATTAAAACCTGAACTGAACACGAAAACGGAGTTTTACTAATTAAATTTTATTTCTACCACTAAGCTTAGTTACGCTCAAACACGATTAGATAGGAGAGATTGGTGTACATTGCGGGTTTTGTGCAGGGCATTCAAGTTTGGATTGCATTTGTGCAGCGTTGGATCGCGAATAGAACGATAATCGTTTAGATGACATGTTAATAGTAGAACGGTGGTAGGGGTTAGCGTATGGAGGATTACTTCGAGTCATATTCTGTGGAGTTTTGGGCCGTTTCCTTGAGCAAGGCTTTGCTGTTATGATGCTATGATCCTTTGTACGGATAAACGTAGTAGTTTCGGAAATTAGATGTGAATTTTGAACGGTTTTGTTGAGTTGAGTTTAAGTTGTTGGATAGGTTGTTTTCTTTTAATTTTGGTCTCTTTTCCGATTTATTTTCGTTGGATCCCAGTTTTTGATCCCATTTTTTAGATACCTAGCTGCTTTTCCGATGTGTTTATGAGATAAATGTTATATCCAAGCCTCATATTTTATGATAATAGAGTAATTTTGATTAAATAAGTAGGTTGGCGTAGTGGCTGGGATTCGTTTTTTATTCCATGGATTGCGGTTTCGATTGAGGGTCGTGGCTACGTGATGACGGCAGCACGGGTCAGTCGATCAGGTTAAGCTACGCTTGCCGAGGATGGTCCATGGATAGGTGAACATCTTTACACACAGAGGCCCCTCCGTACCTCCGAGAACACGTCAAGCTGCTAGTCCTGGTTGTCATTCGTAGATCTTTGACAGTCGTTACGGGTCGTCAGAAGCCCGACAGTTTGACAACTAGTCTTACCAAACTGTGTCGTATTACCTACAGACTAGGCTGTGGAGATCAGATAGGCATTCGCTCCATGTAAAATATTAATATTCAGATGCAACCTGTTAGACTTGAATCGGAACCCAACATAATTAGGAACAGGCTACGCAGATTGATCGATTGAATTGTGGCTTCAATACCGAAACCAAAACGTTGTTTTTATGTGGCCATTCGATAAATGAACACACTTGTGCTAGTGAACGCATACTTACAGAAGAAACCTTTGTGTTTCAGAAAAAAAGCATTCTAAAAATAGATAATTTAAGGTTTCATATTTTATCATTTATCTTAGAGCTGTTAAACATTTTGTCAAAAAATTTAAGCCTGTAATTAGCTATAATTAATTTCCCACATTATTGGCAAATACTTGGCACTTAGTCGTTTTCATTTATGGACGAATCTCTGGCTCTATCGGTAATTAGATTAATTACTTTCTTTTATACATTAACGTTGAAGAAGATATTCTGTGACTCGGCTCAGTGAACCGCGGCGGGACTATCTAGGTCATTCTTTTGAAAAGCTAGTCATAATAATATTTTTTATTATTATAAAAATTCAAGTGTCTCTTCTTAGGGTTTGGTACTTACGTCCCAAGATCTGAAAGGTTTTTTTTTAATGAGACATTCTCACATTTGACCTTAATGCCGGCCGATGTTGAGCTTGTAAAACAGTCTTTAAAAAAACTTTTTTTTACAAAAAAAAAAAACAACAGACTTCAAGTTTTTTTTGTAAAAAAGTTTTTATTTTTCACTTTTTAGTTGTACCTACCCCACACAAATTAAATTAACACTAGTGCATTGAAGAATTGAAGACACGACTCGAAGAATCATTAATTCACATAGAAATGCCGGAGATGCAGTACATTTATGCATATAACTTCGTACATAAGAATAGATACCTAATGTATTATATACTAAAACCTTTCTGAAAGTATGAAGATCACACTAATGAAAGAATTATCAATATCGGTTCAGTAGTTTTTAAGATAATCGCGGACATACAAACATACATACGGGACGAATACAGAACTTCCTTTTTTAAAGTCGGTTAAAAACAGTTAGTTTTTTCTATAATAGATATATAGATAAAACATTTATTAAGTGCACACAAAAAGAGCATAACACATAAAGGTACAATTAATAATAATGCATGGAACCAGAAAATAAAATTTATTTTAATAAGTCAAGGATTTTAATGGCACCATTCTTACATACATAGCATTACCTACATCCTGACTTTCTTACTAATATTATTAATGCGAAAGTAAGTTTGTTTCTTTGTTACCTTTTCATGTCTAAACCACTGAACCGCTCATCCTAAAATTTTTCATATACGTTGTCAGGTGTACAGAAACGGACATAAGGTACCTTTCATCCCGAAAAAAAGTGCTGTTCCCGAGGAAAAACAACAATAACGATATCATGATAATAGATGGCGCCACGTGTATGATAAATTATGCTGCGAGCGAAGCCGCAGGCAAAAGCTAGTAGTTATATACGATCGCAAAACGATATTATTAAAACTATAAATAGGCACATATTTGACTGTTTTAAACACTATACTTTCACCAGACCCGGAGACCCAGAGGTAGGTCGTGGATTAGAACCCAGACAGGCGTTTTCCTTTATCTAAATAATTTAATCACCACTGTTCTCAAAACGGCGAAGGAAAACATTGTGAGGATACTTGCATGTCCTAGAACTAAAAAATCGAAGACATGTGACATCTACCAACCCGCACTGGCTTCGCGTGGTAGATTTTTAACTCACTCTCTCTCAAAGAGGGGCCTGTGTTCCAGTATTGGGAACAATACAGTCTGACACCCCCTTACTAATAAACGTATAATTATATGAGATGAATAGTTACCGATTTCTCTCTTTCAGTCGTCAGTAATTTGACTTTCGAAAGAAGAAGACAAAGCGTTGTGTAACTATACAGATGCTATACAACGTTTATTAAGGGGGGTAACTATGTTACTTTCACCGAAAAATCAATACCCATTTCTAAAACAAACGAGACTAAATAATACCTCTTCTAAAATCCGACAGACAAGACGTAAAGACATCCAATCGATGCAGTCTGACTGGCATGCCCTTCGCTTTACTGAGCTTTGTATCAAAATCGTTCGCCGGGCAGTAACTAGGGCAAAAATTGAGGTGGCTCGCCCGAGCGGTTGCCATGACAACGCCCCCCTTGGCTGTTGCTTCTGCCGACAGATTTTGCTCTTAGTTTATAAGTAGGTATTGTATTGTAGTTGGAGATTTTGTTTGACGGTAGAATGTTGGGTTTATATTATGAATGACGTGGTTACGTGTATGGGTAGGTGTGGTTTATGTTTCTATAAATAAGGTCTCGAATTTGAGGTGTTTTCCAGAACATTTACTTGGATTTTATATAAAGCAGAGTTCTTGGAATATAATCTATAACAACTTATTTTTTTAGCATTAACGATATCTCGGTAGTGTACTCTATAATTATTTAGATAAGCCACCAACTCGGTTACTTCGAAGTACGTTGTGAATCCCTCATCATAATCAGCCTATATTGTTCCCACTGCTGGGACACAGGCCTCCTCTCTTCGAGAGGGATTGGGCTGTGGCTGTGGCTGTGTCCCAGCAGTGGGAACAATATAGGCTGATTATGATGAGGGATTCGCAACGTACTTCGAAGTAACCGAGTTGGTGGCTTATCTAAATAATTATAGAGTACACTACCGAGATATCGTTAATGCTAAAAAAATAAGTTGTTATAGATTATATTCCAAGAACTCTGCTCCAAATTAAATTCAAGTAAATGTTCTGAAAAAAATCTCAAATTCGGGACTTCTCTTCGAGAGGGAGTGGGCTATAATCTACCACGCGAGCCCGGTACGGTTTGGTAGATGTCACATGTCTTCGAATTTTTGGTTCTAGGACATGCCGATTTCCTCACGATGTTTTTCTTCACCGTTTTGAAAGCAGTGGTGATGAAATAATTTACACAAAGTAAAGCGCCTGTCTGGGTTCGAACCTACGACCTACAACTCGTAAGTCACGGCCGTTACCACTGGGCCACCGCTGCTATGTAAATCCCTAATACTCTGTAACAGAATTATACTTGGTAAGTACTCTAGGTACTTCATAAATCCAAAACACTACTAAATAATCAACATTGTTCAGCTTTTTGCCCGAACTCCCGGAGTATCACAACAAAACAACAATAATTAAACTAAACAATTCACATCGACGAAGCCGGTAACCACTCCACCGCATTGTTAATTTATGAAGGCATCCCAATATTTATTGACTACCCAATTTACGACTTAATTATATCGCTCATCGATCGAAAGGTCCTAAGTTAACAAGTGACCACCCCACAAGTTAATGTTGGCAACACACACAACGATAATACAAGTAAGGAAGTTTGAATCAAGTATTAATCGCAACCGGATTTTTGAAGTGAAACTTCTTTAGGCGCGCTTGACTTGGGGAGTAAACTGGCGAATGCGTTACGAAAACGTGTGATCGCGAGTAGGGAAGGTACGTAAAATATAGCTGGAAATACCTCTGGTGTAAAAACCCGGTCCCGGTCGCATAAATATGCGACCGGGTTTTTACACCAGGTATTTGCTTCCAAGTACGCACACCGGGTACCGACTCAAAATACTTGCAAGACTATTAAGTATCTTATACGGCTACTCGCTCAAATACGTAGGTACTTAACCGCGTTAGTTTTCGCAAATGCGATCATGCTCCTTTTGGAACAATTTCGTATGCAAGTATTTTTTACCGACTTCACAAAAAGGAGGAGGTACCGTGAAATACGCCAACATTGCCCCTAAGGGAAACTTTGCCCAAAGAACAATTTATAAGCATTTTTTTGTTGTGCAAAAATATCTTAATATTCTGGCAACATTGATTGACTTTAGTGGAAAATAGGTTATATGTATGGCAACACTAACTATCGTGTTTGTCGCTAACTTTGTTTAGTAACTTGTTGGAACTCGTCGAATGAGGTGCGTGTTTTTGCGGGCAAATTTTAGTGTACATTTCGAAGTAAATTCTGCGGAATGGCGAAAACACAGGTTAGTTGACTTTGTATCATGTCCTTTAAAATTATTTGTAGAGTATATTAATGTAAGGTTCATTGCTCAGAGTCTTTTATAAATAAAGTTATGATGATGAGTAAAGTTATCTAGTAATGTTCCAACCTACGATTGACAACATTGCCCGCCATCAAAAAAGGCTTAGGGTTGGCACATTACGAAACCTTGTATTTTTTCCGTTTTTAATTTATGGATCAAAAACCTTCATTTCTGATATAACTTTACCTGAGGATAAACATTAAGAGTAAGAAACTCCTACTGATTTTTTATAGATGTCTACATAATTATGGTTAGGGTAAGTGTACCTATGTGTTTAAATTTAGAAATAATAGACATGATATGATTGGAGTCATAATCATCATTATAAACCAATTTTATGTCTTCTCCAGTTATTTAAGTTCAAACTTTAATTTGTGAATCAGTAAATTGTTAAAAAACAATAATTAAAACATAACAATTATTGGCCACTAATAAAAATATCCATAAAATATTTCATTATTTTATAACTTTATGCAAATGAAACTAAATAAATATATAATTTTTTATATAATTACTAAACAAAATGTCTGTTCAAGTCTATTTAATTTACCTACCACATACGAGTTACTTGAATTGATCTCTATTAGTAGTACCTACTTATTTTATCCATAAAAGTGTTAATTGTATTTTCAGTTTTTATTAAATACTAATAAGTGGGAAACGTTTTTCTTTTTATTTACCTGAACACAATCATATTCTTTGTAGAAAGGAAAAAAAAACAATATTTTTCACCATGTGCCAACCCTAGCACTTTTAAAAGGCGAAATGTGAATTGTATGAAAAAGGTAAAAAATGCCAGGGTAACATTGCCCCGTCATTTTAATAAGAAACTTATCATAGTGTCGTTTACTTTCCTAAAGTAAGCGCCATCTTTACCAAAATTTTTGTACTGGTTTTTATGTCATCTGCTTAGAGGTCGTATTTGCGTCAAAAATCTATGTGGGCAAAGTTGGCTAAAAGTCCAGATTACTTTGCCCGCCAACAAAATCGAACAAATATTGAATTAAATGTTAAATAATAGTAAATTTAGCAATACTCACACATGCGCATGATCTTAAAGTTGTAGCTGATAAAGGAAAATACTTACGCCTCCATAGAAAAATCGTATTAAAATTGTAATTATTCTAAAAAAGGGGGCAAAGTTGGCATGTTTCACGGTACTATGTTCGGCTGTTTGTATGTTTGTTCATCGAATACTCCGCCAATTGTCGACGGATTTTCAAAATTCTTTTGTTGTTCCAAAGTTTTGAGGTGGTCCCACTGTCACCAAGTTAGGATCTGATGATGGGATCTTAGAGTAATCGAGGGCAACCTTTAAATTTTATAGGCTCACTTATTGTTTTTCGCATATTTTACGAAGTATCTTGTGTATTTGCGTATGGTTGTCACCATCTCAGGTGGCTGGGCTGATGATGAAAGTTACAACTCTTTAACAGTAAGAAGTTCCTCGAACAGGCAAGGACTGTTTTAGTCAATTGTTTTGATGTTTGATAGGGCATTTGCCACATTTGGTCTCATGATCATCAAGTCATGACCTGATGCTGCAGTCAGGATAGTCTGCAGAGTACCTAACTCCTCGACAACTAACAGCAGATATATCGTGTTAAGGCTCATTGAAAAGGGCTCGATGTGTGGATAAACGTACTGTTAATGAGGAACACCGAAGTACATAAAGACCTGATGCTGAAGCCAGGAGCATTAGAAAAAGTACCAACCTTGAAATTACAGCACCGTAGTCGTGTTTGGGCTCATTTTAAACAGGACTAAATTTGAAGTTCAATGCAATGTTGACAAGTCTGGCCTGATGCTGCAGCCAGGATTATCAGCATCTAGTCTAAAAACATCAGGGCAGGATTTGATGATGGGATCCTGGAGAAATCGAAGGAACTCTTCAAATATTATAGGCACACCTATAGCGATTTGGGTATTTTTTATAGTAACTCGTGCATTTGCTCTCGGAAAGCACTATTTGGTGATGTGGAACTGATGATGAAGACCACAGATGGCCACCGGAACTACTCAATAATATCTAAGTATTTCACGGGTTGCGATTCGATTACTTTAATATGGTTGTTAAGCAATTTATGCTCGTCACAATGTGAATGGTGATACGGAGCTGATGGTGGATCTGGAGAACTCCTCAACAATTAACTTCCCTGTATCGGGAAAAGCAATATTTTGTTTGTAAAAGGCAATGATCACTAGGCTATTGTAACTTAGATAAATTATAAGCAGACCCACTAAAAAGCGTGAAATAAAAACTTTTTAAGAAAAAAAAAACCGACTTTCAAAAAAACACTACAGAGTGAAAAATATCTTTAATTTCGGAAGTCGGTGGCAAAAAACTAAAATAAATATCCAAAGACACCGACTTCCGAAATTAAAGTTATTTTTCACTTTGTAAAGTTTTTTTTGGAAGTCGGTTTTGTTTTTCTTAAAAAGTTTTTTTTTACTTTAATGGTTTGCAAGTATTTATTTGTAAACGCAATTTTGCTCCTTATTTATTCGATGTCATTGATCAATTTCCTATGCAAGTAGTTTTACTTCCAACGGGGCTTTTGAATACGCGATTGTATTTCTTATCTGTATGAAGTTATGGATCAGTTTTCTATGCAGATAGAAAATACTTGAAAGTATCTCGCTCCGTCGTGCCTCGACGCTCGAGTACGTAGGTTCTCAAATAGTTCAACAACCGCGTTTGTTTTCGCAAATGCGATCATACTCCTTATCAGTAAGAGCACAGAATACTTAATAGTACTACGTACAGAAAGGACACTCCCTTCCTTGCCCTCATATCAGATACCGCACCTCACCCCGCACTTCGAGGTATTCGTCGCTGACTCTTTAGCAAGGGCGCTCGCGAACCGCAGCGCTGTATTGCTGACACACAATTATGCGATTTAAGGTGAATGGGTAGTTGTAGCCCGCGAAATTCAATTTTTCTTACGTTTTTTGCAATTTTCAGGTCAGTGTCAGGTTGTATCTTGATCAAAATATGATTCGCGACAATAACAGGTACGTATTTACAGAATTATAATAATTAGAATCATTAATACATCTTTCTAAGTTAGATTTCTACCATCAACACTTTTCCATACGAGATTTGTTCTTAACGGTAGAAATCTAACTTAGAAAGATGTATTAATGATTCTAATTATTATAATTCTGTAAATACGTACCTGTTATTGTCGCGAATCATATTTTGATCAAGATACAACCTGACACTGACCTGAAAATTGCAAAAAACGTAAGAAAAATTGAATTTCGCGGGCTACAACTGCCCATTCACCTTAAAAGTTTTATTTGAGTTTTAATCACGATGGTTGGATATTGTGATGCTTTTCCGAATTCGTATTTACATATACTGTTTGTATGATTTCGCATTTTTAATAACATGCGATTCAATAACCGATTATTTACAGATAAGCCATTTAAACTAAACTATTTTAGTGTTTTTATTTCATTACGAACCCGACTATATAAATAAACAATTGAACTACATGGTCACTTCATAATAATGCACACGTTCGGGCAGCGCCGCCGCCGACGTCGTTCGGTTCCCCGACACAAATTGCTTTCCGCGCCATTTTTTTTTACGCTATTAGATTTCACGCACACATTTGCACGTATACAAACGTCATTTGTTTATGTAGTAGTAATAGGTAATTATTTTGCGAGCGTTGTATGGAGTGTCCGAGGTGTGGTAAGAGTCTACGGATCGGAACAATTTCGTATGCAAGTATTTTTACTTTAATGGTTTGTAAAAGTATTTATTTGTAAACGCGATTGTGCTCCTTATTTATAGGAATTCACGGATCAATTTCCTATGCAAGTACTTTTTACTTCCAACAGGGCTTTTGTTTGATTACGCGATTGTACTTCTTATTTGTATGAAGTTATGGATCAGTTTTCGATGCAGATAGAAAATACTTGAAAGTATCT
Source organism: Amphipoea oculea (assembly GCA_945859645.1). Classification (NCBI taxonomy): domain Eukaryota; kingdom Metazoa; phylum Arthropoda; class Insecta; order Lepidoptera; family Noctuidae; genus Amphipoea; species Amphipoea oculea. The sequence continues at coordinate 3,356,688 of OX243862.1, forward strand.
CGAGCCCTGGTTTTAGGCCCTGGTTTCTTAAGGTGGACGTACTTGGAAGCCCTGGTACTCGATTTTGCAAGTACGACCCATGTCTAAGGGCTACGGGCGAGGCGAACGGGAGTTGAGTGGGGGATATAAGCAAGAGAAAGCAGTGCGCGCGCACATTTTCTTTCTCTCTTCCTCTCATAGCCAAATACGTTTGAAGTTTCACTTCAGTCGTGTGGTCATAAGCACACTCGGTTTTTTTTAAAATTTAACTTTCAAAATTATGTCTATGGGAAGTATTTCGAAGTATTTCATGAAATCATGATGATTTCCTTCAAATCATCACCTGCCTAGCCTTTTCCCAACTATCTTGGGGTCGGCTTCCAGTCTAACCGGATGCAGCTGAATACCAGTATTTTACATGGAGAGACTGCCTATTTGACCTCCATAACCCAGTTACTGGGTAATACGATACCCCTTGGTAAGACTGGTTGTCAGAATTTCGGGCTTCTGACTACCTGTAACGACTGTCAAAGATCCACGAATGACAGCCGGGATCCGTGATTTCCGAGGCACGGAGGGGTCCAGGTATGTAAAGATGGTCACCCATCCACAGACCAACCGCGGCAAGAGTAGCTTAATCTGATTGATCGACCTGTGCGACTGTTATTATTTAGCCACGGACCCCTCAAATATGATTTCTTCTTTGTTACTGTTTTAAACATTATACTTTCACCGGCAGCAGTGGTGACCCAGTGGTTATGGCCTCGATTTACGAGTTGTTGGTCGTAGGTTCGAACCCAGACAGGCAATTTACTTTGTGTAAATTATTCCATCACCACTGCTCTCAAAACGGTGAAGGAAAACATCGTGAAGAAACCGGCATGTCCTAGAACCAAAACTTCGAAGACATTTGACATCTACTAACCCGCAATGGGGCCGCGTGGTGGATTACGGCCCACTCCCTTTCACTAAGAGGAAGCCTTTGTTCCAGCAGTGGGAACATTATAGGCTGATTATGTACTGTCGTTTATTTAATTTTGAAAAACATATAATATAAAACAGTGTTGCAATTTGCAAAAAAAGTAAGAAAATTTGAAAGTACGGGCTGAATTGAAGGAATCGCCTTAAGTCTATTTTGAATTGGAGACATTCAAAGTACACAGACGTGCTCAACAGTGCATTTAAAAATTAAATAAATTAACGTTTGCATAAATTGTGACCTAGTTTTAGTGTATTAGCGTGAGAAACATTATAAGTGACAAGTTAAAATAATGAACTGACTGGATTATTTTTGAAGTGAAACTTCTTTAGGCGCGCTTGACTTGGGGAGTAAACTGGCGAATGCGTTACGAAAACGTGTGATCGCGAGTAGGGAAGGTACGTAAAAAATAGCTGGAAATACCTGGTGTAAAAACCCGGTCCCGGTCGCATAAATATGCGACCGGGTTTTTACACCAGGTGTTTGCTTCCAAGTACGCACACCGGGTACCGACTCAAAATACTTGCAAGACTACTCGCTACTCGCTCAAATACGTAGGTACTCAACCGCGTCAGTTTTCGCAAATGCGATCATTTTGGAACAATTTCGTATGCAAGTATTTTTTACCGACTTCACAAAAAGGAGGAGGTACTATGTTCGGCTGTTTGTATGTTTTTGAAGTGAAACTTCTTTAGGCGCGCTTGACTTGGGGAGTAAACTGGCGAATGCGTTACGAAAACGTGTGATCGCGAGTAGGGAAGGTACGTAAAAAATAGCTGGAAATACCTGGTGTAAAAACCCGGTCCCGGTCGCATAAATATGCGACCGGGTTTTTACACCAGGTGTTTGCTTCCAAGTACGCACACCGGGTACCGACTCAAAATACTTGCAAGACTACTCGCTACTCGCTCAAATACGTAGGTACTCAACCGCGTCAGTTTTCGCAAATGCGATCATTTTGGAACAATTTCGTATGCAAGTATTTTTTACCGACTTCACAAAAAGGAGGAGGTACTATGTTCGGCTGTTTGTATGTTTTTTTTTTTTTGTATGTTTGTTCATCGAATACTCCGCCAATTGTCGACGGATTTTCAAAATTCTTTTTTTGTTCCAAAGTAGATAGTTTTGAGGCGGTCCCACTGTCACCAAGTTAGGATCTGATGATGGGATCTTAGAGTAATCGAGGGCAACCTTTAAATTGTATAGGCTCACTTATTGTTTTTCGCATATTTTACGAAGTATCTTGTGTATTTGCGTATGGTTGTCACCATCTCAGGTAGCTGGGCTGATGATGGAAGTTACAACTCCTTAACAGTAAGAAGTTACTCGAACAGGCAAGGACTGTTTTAGTCAATTGTTTTGATGTTTGATAGGGCATTTGCCACATTTGGTCTCATGATCATCAAGTCATGACCTGATGCTGCAGTCAGGATAGTCTGCAGAGTACCTAACTCCTCGACAACTAACAGCAGATATATCGTGTTAAGGCTCATTGAAAAGGGCTCGATGTGTGGATAAACGTACTGTTAATGAGGAACACCGAAGTACATAAAGACCTGATGCTGAAGCCAGGAGCATTAGAAAAAGTACCAACCTTGAAATTACAGCACCGCCGTAGTCGTGTTTGGGCTCATTTTAAACAGGACTAAATTTTAAGTTCAATGCAATGTTGACAAGTCTGGCCTGATGCTGCAGCCAGGATTATCAGCATCTACTCTAAAAACATCAGGGCAGGATTTGATGATGGGATCCTGGTGAAATCGAAGGAACTCTTCAAATATTATAGGCACACCTATAGCGATTTGGGTATTTTTTATAGTAACTCGTGCATTTGCTCTCGGAAAGCACTATTTGGTGATGTGGAACTGATGATGAAGACCACAGATGGCCACCGGAACTACTCAATAATATCTAAGTATTTCACGGGTTGCGATTCGATTACTTTAATGTGGTTGCTAAGCAATTTATGCTCGTCACAATGTGAATGGTGATACGGAGCTGATGGTGGATCTGGAGAACTCCTCAACAATTAACTTCCCTGTATCGGGAAAAGCAATATTTTGTTTGTAAAAGGCGATGATCACTAGGCTATTGTAACTTAGATAAATTATAAGCAGACCTACTAAAAAGCGTGAAATAAAAACTTTTTAAGAAAAAAAAAAAACCGACTTTCAAAAAAACACTACAAAGTGAAAAATATCTTTAATTTCGGAAGTCGGTGGCAAAAAACTAAAATAAAGATCCAAAGACACCGACTTCCGAAATTAAAGTTATTTTTCACTTTGTAAAGTGTTTTTTGGAAGTCGGTTTTTTTTTCTTAAAAAGTTTTTTTTACTTTAATGGTTTGCAAGTATTTATTTGTAAACGCGATTTTGCTCCTTATTTATTTGAAGTCATTGATCAATTTCCTATGCAAGTAGTTTTACTTCCACCGGGGCTTTTGAATACGCGATTGTATTTCTTATCTGTATGAAGTTATGGATCAGTTTTCTATGCAGATAGAAAATACTTGAAAGTATCTCGCTCCGTCGTGCCTCGACGCTCGAGTACGTAGGTACTCAAATAGCTCAACAACCGCGTTTGTTTTCGCAAATGCGATCATACTCCTTATCAGTAAGAGCACAGAATACTTAATAGTACTACGTACAGAAAGGACACTCCCTTCCTCGCCCTCATATCAGATACCGCACCTCACCCCGCACTTCAAGGTATTCGTCGCCGACTCTTTAGCAAGGGCGCTCGCGAACCGCAGCGCTGTATTGCTGACACACAATTATGCGATTTAAAAGTTTTATTTGAGTTTTAATTACGATGGTTGGATATTGTGATGCTTTTCCGAATTCGTATTTACATATACTGTTTGTATGATTTCGCATTTTTAATAACATGCGATTTAATAACCCATTATATACAGAAAAGTCATTTAAACTAAACTATTTTACTGTTTTTATTTCATTACGAACCCGTCTATATAAATAAACAATTGAACTACTTGGTCACTTCATAATAATGCACACGTTCGGGCAGCGCCGCCGCCGACGTCGTTCGGTTCCCCGACACAAATTGCTTTCCGCGCCATTTTTTTTACGCTACTAGATTTCACGCACACATTTGCACGTATACAAACGTCATTTGTTTATGTAGTAGTAATAGGTAATTATTTTGCGAGCGTTGTATGGAGTGTCCGAGGTGTGGTAAGAGTCTACGGAACAATTTCGTATGCAAGTATTTTTACTTTAATGGTTTGTAAAAGTATTTATTTGTAAACGCGATTGTGCTCCTTATTTATAGGAATTCACGGATCAATTTCCTATGCAAGTACTTTTTACTTCCAACAGGGCTTTTGTTTGATTACGCGATTGTACTTCTTATTTGTATGAAGTTATGGATCAGTTTTCGATGCAGATAGAAAATACTTGAAAGTATCTCGAGCCCTGGTTTTAGGCCCTGGTTTCTTAAGGTGGACGTACTTGGAAGCCCTGGTACTCGATTTTGCAAGTACGACCCATGTCTAAGGGCTACGGGCGAGGCGAACGGGAGTTGAGTGGGGGATATAAGCAAGAGAAAGCAGTGCGCGCGCACATTTTCTTTCTCTCTTCCTCTCATAGCCAAATACGTTTGAAGTTTCACTTCAGTCGTGTGGTCATAAGCACACTTGGTTTTTTAAATATTCTGTTATATGGAAGGCAGCCCCTTTAATCGGAGCGCGATGATACGACGCAGCCCTCCACCGACACCGACCCCGGTACCGACGACCCCGGTACCGACACCGGCACCGACACCGGCACCGACACCGCCCCGACAACCAAAACAGGATCAAGATGACATAATTGAAGTAGTGACCACTCCGGAGATCCAGAACTGGATGACATCAATTGAGCAGTGCCTAAATGAGGTCTGTACTACTGCTTCTGATGGTAAGCTCAACACTGAGCAGAAACTAAAAATAAGTAATCTTTGCCGAAAAGTTGGACATGGAGTTTCACAAATGGCTGTTCAATACCAGTCTTTAAAGCAAAAGGCTATTCAAACCCATTCCTCTCTTAAAACAATGACTGAAGCTCGAGACCTATCAGACTGTCTAACGCAGATGAACCGGACGATTCAGGAGTCCTGTACGAAGCAGGGTGCAGGCACATCTTTTGCAGATATGGTGAAGAAGGGGTCCAACAGCTTTGTTCGTCCTAATACTTTTAGCTCCGTGGCGATTTATCCCTGTGATATTTCAAAGACCAGTGACGAAACCAAGACCATGGTCCAAAAAATCATATCCCCTGGAGAAATGAAGCTGAAAGTACGAGGCGTACGTAAAATAGGAAAAGGAGGTTTAATAATCAGCACTGAGACCAAAGATGACCTAGATAAGCTCAAACAAACAGTCCAACTCGCTTCGTCAGGGCTTACCGTCGACGAACCTCAAAAACGCAAACCTCGCATTATAGTTATAGGAGTTCCCACATCCATGTCTGAAAATGAGGTTTATAAATGTATTTATGAACAGAACTTGACCGACAAACTGCCGACCATGTCCCAAGACACATTTTTGACCTCAATAAAACTGAGCCACAAATCGGGCAGGAAGGATGCTGAGAACTGCAACTATATTATAGAAGTTTCAGCCATCATTCGCAAGGCCCTCGTCACACAGGACAGATTATTTATAAATTGGACGTCCTGTCCGGTACGAGACTTCACACTGGTAACTAGATGTTACAAGTGCCAGCAGTATGGTCATGCAGCCAAAACATGCAAAATTGCTGCCCCCACTTGCGGCCACTGCGGTGAAGAAGGGCACACGATCCAAGACTGCGCAAAGAAAGCCAATCCCCCAAAATGTGCTACATGTTCGCGCTTTAAAAAACAAGCCAACCACAAGACGGGAGATACAGATTGCCCTGCTAAAAAAGCGGCCGAATACAGGTACATTAATTCGATAGATTATGAAGGCGCCTAAGAGCGCCTCATACTTGTTTATATTTTAGACTTAATTTATTGTTTTATTCTAATATGGATGATAATTTAATTACCGATATGGATAACACATTTTTAACTATATCAAAGACATGTAACGTAGAGGACTGCAAACAATATCTTTCCGACTATCAAAATTCGCTAACCGTACTAACCCAAAACATTCGTAGTATTTATAAGAACATAGATAGCTTTAATATTTTTCTTCATAGACTTAAATTTGACTGTGATATAATGGTACTTACCGAGTGCTGGCTTTCTAATCGCCACGATAACCTCCCAGTAATACCGGGGTACAACTTATTACATACCACAATAAACCACAATCAAAATGATGGTGTGGTAGTCTATGCTAAGGAATCATTACAGGTCACAGCCGAGGAACATACTCTACAAGACTGTATGAGTAATTGTTTAGTCATCAAAATTGGTAAAACCACAGCGATAATCGCTATGTATAGGTCCCCTTCCTCTAGAAACTTAGATCCTTTTAACAACTCCTTAAACCAGATTTTTCAAGCACTAAGCCCATTTAAGAATGTTATACTGACAGGTGATTTAAATATAAATATTGGCTCCGAAAACTGCGATGCAGGAACCCAAGAGTACCTGAACATCTGCTTATACCATGGTTTTTTCCCCGCTCACACATTGCCTACTCATCAGAGCGGTTCCTGCCTCGATCATATGATGATCAAAACCAGCCTTTCATATATTACGCTTGTTACTAACTCAACAATTACTGACCATCACGCAGTCTTACTCAACGTAAATTTAACGCTGCCTAAGCTAAATCGTCCTCAGACTATTAGCAAATTAAACACAAACAAACTCGAATATGATTTGTGCAACACTGACCTGAGCCTAGTTTACAATACTGCTGACGCTAATCTGGCTTTATCGTACTTAATAAAACATGTTCAACAAGCAATATTACGTAACACGACAGTTTCTACAGTAAATAAGAAATTATATAATATTAAACCATGGATTACTCCGGGACTAATTCGGTGTATAAGACACAGAGATAAACTACATCAGAAAACTAAAAGATACCCTGATAATGTAATAATTCAAACCACATATAAAAGATACAGGAATTTCTGCACCAATCTCCTAAAGAATTTAAAAAATAATTACGATAAAACTGAATTAAACAAAGCAGGTAAAAATACCAAGCAACTTTGGAAACATATTAAAAACGTCACAAATATGTCTAAACAGCGTGAATCAAATTCGAGTTTATTGCTGGCTAATCCTTCACCACTCTTATCAGCTAACAATGTAAATAACTTTTTTGTAAATGTTGGGAAAACTCTTGCCGATCAGATTCCGAAATATTGCGTCCAACCATCTTTCCAAGTATCAAGCAATAGCTTTAACCCGAAATCTTTTGTTATGTTGGATACCGATGAAGATGAAATAACCCGAATCATTTCTGGGCTAAAAGACGACTGTGCAGTTGGATGGGATAATATAAGCAATAAGTTACTTAAACTCTTTAAGCATATTTTGGTACCTCCCTTAACGCATATATTTCGAATCTGTCTTTCCGAAGGAATTTTCCCTACTTGTCTAAAAAAAGCAGTTGTAATCCCTATCTTTAAATCTGGAAGTAAAGACGTAGTTAATAATTATAGGCCAATATCCTTACTCCCCTCAATTTCAAAAATTCTAGAGAAAATTATAAATAGTAGACTAGTTAATTACCTAGAAAAAAACAACATCTTATCCCCTGCGCAATTTGGTTTTAGAGCCAAACTGTCGACAGCAGATGCAGTGCATAACCTGACTGATTATATTTCAGAAGAACTCGGCAAAGGAAACCAGACCTTGGGAGTCTTTCTCGATTTAGCCAAGGCCTTCGACACGGTGTCTGTTTCGGTTCTTTTGAACAAATTAGAGATCTTAGGAATAAGGGGAACGCCGCTGAAACTTTTTACTGACTATTTAGACCACCGGTACCAATGTGTTAGAATAGATAATATTACGAGCGATGAGCAGAAAAATACTGGTTTTGGTGTTCCTCAGGGGAGTATTCTGGGCCCCACCCTCTTCCTTATTTATATTAACGACTTGTGTAATCTAAATATTAAAGATGGCAAAATAATATCATATGCCGACGACACGGCGTTAATATTTAGCGCTAAAACCAGTAGCGAACTGTTCGAAATCGCTCAACTAGGTTTTAATACTGTGACTAATTGGCTTCATAGCAATTTACTAACATTAAATGCCGAAAAAACCAAATATATTCATTTCTCCATGCGCAAGCCTCAGTTTAACATTACTAACCCCTATCTATACGCCCATCAATGTGGAAACCGTACAATCACCATGTGTAATTGGACCGATTTCTGCAAAAATGATCCAGTCCACACCAACTTCATTTCGAGATAATTGAGTTTAAAGTTTATTGCGGTATTTCTCTGGCTTTGTAATCCTAAATGTTGTGTTTTTAATTTTATGTCATTCTAAGTGTACTAAACTAATTTACATGCATGTATTTAGTAAATAAATTTTAATAGTTTAGTAGATATTCAAGAAAACTTGCGCGTGGATCATTATTACATAATACATTTTGTATGGAATTAGCTGAGTAGGCTGCGGAAAGAAAAATGCAAAAATGTTCCAAAGTATGACAAAAATAGAAACTCAAACATGTTTATTATTTTTATTTTATTTGAAAAAATACAAAAGTTACCCTACTCCTCATCCAATTCAAAGTCAGGTTCATCACAATAACCATCTATATCGTCTATTATTGCATCGTCTCCCTTCAGTTTTTTATAGTAACCAATGCAATCATTTGGTATAAGATGGAATAACGATTTCAAATTGTTTAACTTCTTTTTGTTAGTCTGTTTTCCTGAAGGCCATAATTCTTGCAAATCTTCTTCTACGACATCCAAATCAACACATTTAAATTTCTTTTTTAACATTCAGTTCTTTGTAGTCCTCATTAAAGGATGTTCTCATGAACAAAGAATGTCGAGTCTTTTTTGTGATTAAAATGTCTTTTGTTTTGAGCCAATTTACTGAGTGAGCTAGTTTAGTGTTTTTGTTGAATCTCAAATTCTAGAAAAGAAAATAGTAAATAGAAAAATATTTAATGATAAATATTTAATGGTAAACTGGCTCAAAACAAAAGAAATTTTAATGACAAAAAAGACTCGACATTCTTTGTTCATGAGAACTTCTTTTAATGAGGACTATAAAGAACTGAATGTTAAAAAGAAATGATACAAGGTTATTGGAACATTTAAGCAGAATGATTTTTGTAATATTTTCCATATTTTATAAAAAGCATAGTTCCATTTATTTGAGTTTGAATTAGTTTGAATCATTATAGTAAAAAAAAATTACACATATATCAGGGCAACCAAGAAAATGCAAAAATGATTCAAATAGCTTGAAACACTTATGCATTATAAAAAATGATGTTTGCCATGACAGCTGTGGGTTGGACTATACGGATTTTCGTCAATTATTAACATAGAGTTCTGAGTCTTTGATATGTTAAAATATACCTTATTTGGAGTATGTAGGTCACAAAAACTCAAAATTGTCGAGGTTGTGGGTTGGATCATTTTTGCAGAAATCGGTCCAATTGTCCTTTTATTCGCAAAACAAGCAACATAAAATACCTGGGGGTAATATTGGACGACACACTCTCTTTTAAAAAACATATTGAAAGCCTAGTTAAAAGAGTGCGCAAACTAATATTTGTTTTTAAAAAATTGCGAACATTAGCAGATTCAAAATTAATCACACAAGTTTATTTGGCCCTATGTCAATCTATAATTCAATACTGTATCACTTCTTGGGGTGGCGCACCAAAAACTAACTTGCTTCCTCTTGAAAGAGCTCAGAGGGCAGTTTTAAAGGTAGCAAACTTCCATCCCTTCTTTTTTCCCACAGATCTGCTGTATAAATCCTGCAATGTACTAACTGTTCGCCAGCTTTTCATTATGCACTTAGTATTAAAACAGCACACCATGCTTGCCTACAATGGCGACAACACTAACAAGAGACGGAATGATTTAGTATGCATATCTAACGCAACCTCAAAACATGTCTTTGTAGAAAGATTTTTAACTTTCTTAGGCCCATTCCTGTACAATAGATTAAATAGAAAACTAAGTATCTATAAACTAAATTACTATAGCTGTAAAAAAATTATACTTAATTATTTATTAACCATCGACTATGCACAGACAGAAGACCTACTTATTGTCTGCAAATAGAAATGCTAACATGCTATTTTATTTACTTTTAGTTAAGTACCTAAGTTTTAATTTAGTTTTTACGTTATACCTACTCATTGTTAATTTATTACATTAAGAATTTATGCGCTTTCTAGCCTGAAGCACAGGTCCAACCTAGTTCAGGCAAATTAGCAACTGTGCGCTATTTTAATTGTTAAGCTTTTCAGTGCAAATGTATCCTCTTTTATAAATAAACGAAATAAACGATATATTATATTATTTGCTTGGGCCTCGATGTGTGAGGGAAAGCGAAGCGAAGATATGCGCATTTTTTAACATAGAGTGGAACTGAATAGAATTTATGCAACAGAATCTATTTGGAAAATCGCTTGCTAGGATTCTTATTTACCTGGTAGTTTCGATATTGCCCTGTTGAGAGAAGCGTGTGTTATGCTCTCAAAATTTGGCTGTATCAATGAGTTTCCAATAGGTATGGTAAACAATATTGGATTTCCTGTTGAGTCAGGCTTGGTTCCGTGCAATTTACTGTGTTCCTTTGCAATTTTATGAAATAGAAGTACGCCAGTCATTTCAAACATCTTAGGTCGCAAAATATTGCACTGGACTGGTTTTTTTGGGATGTTGCTAGGATAGATACCAAAAGTGTAAAATCAAGTTTGCAGCTTCGAAAGACCTGTGCTTACTGCGTGGTGCTCGAAAAACCTCGAGATTGTCGGACTTCTTTCAGTTTTTGACTTATAACTTCTAGAAGGTGAATCAAGCAGTAAGATCAGCAGAAGTATTCCATAATATGTTTTTACTGACTTGGTTTATGTCTCGTCAGTACATCTAGTCAAGTCCTACGCACATTGCGTGATCATAAAAATACTAAACCAATATCCCCACACCTTCAACAATTATTTTGATTAAAACCCACATTACAGAGCCTATTAAAAATAACCGCTCGGTGTGGCCCGACGCGATGCGGCCCGGGTAGCCGTGCGTGCGACTTGTACCGGCTGCAGCCTGTGGTTGTAGGCCATTCATGGCCCGTACTCCCCCCACCTCCTCACTCTAGCTAAAACTGATAATATAGCGAGGTGAGACGCTTTATGTGGGACAGTTTATTTATATTATCATTGTTGGAAGTATTCATTAAATGTAAAAAGAAAACGTGGAAAAGATTTTGTAGGGAGATTGAAAATGATTGTGTTTTATAAGTTATATTTTGTACAAAACTATACCTTTTTGAATATGTAAGCTCCAGTACTTCTTTCTGTAAATAAAGCTAACTCCCTTGAACCCCCATTCACCTAACAAAAGCAAAGAAGCAGCAAAACTATTGTAGAGACGCCAGCACATCAAGCTACATTTTCAACTTTATCGCTAAATCATAAGGTTCAAAGTTGATTCAGAAAATTTGACAGTTTCGGGTAGCTTGATGTTTTGGCGTCTGTACATTTGTCTCATGTCCGTTTATATTCCCCGGAGCTTAGTAGAATGAAAATCGGGATGTCCGGCGAATATTCAAACGTCTGGCGACACGTCCCTTTTCCCTCCCACTCTTGTTCCCCCCGTTCCCTCCTCTGTTTCAAGCCAACGCCTACGAGAGTCCAACAGTGTGTTGTAATTATCGAGATAGGCGCTCAATATGTAGTACATACTCGTAGAAGTATCGGCGAATGTGGCTTGTCACGGAGGCAGAATGGATCGCATGTAAGGAAGAAGGTGTATATAATATGTTTGTTAATCAAACATGGTTTGAAAATCAATTCGATTTTGACTTCAAATAGTTTCTTGTGTTAACGTACCTACACCATACCATAATTAAATTCATTTAAACCATTGCAAATGTTTCAGTCAATCGGCTGGTAATTTGAGTTTTAATATGCAGGCATTTGAAATATTCATTAGCTAAGTGTGAGCTCACATCAAATTTTTCAGTTTTCTCAACTCATCCACTAAGGATTTTCAAAATCAAAATACTTTATTTCACATAAACTTACATGAGCACTTATGAAACATCAGAAGCTAGGTGCACGGTTCCAATTGGTCATAATCCTACTAATATTATAAATGTGAAAGTTTGTGAAGATGTTTGTTATTCAATCACGCAAAAACCACTAAACGGATTTGGATGAATTTTGGCACACATATAGATTATAACCAGTATTAACACATAGGATACTTTTTATCCCGATATTCCCACGGTACCGACACTTATGTGGGTGAAATCGCGGGGCGTTGCTAGTACATAATATGTGGATAATAATATAAATAATAATTTATTTTATAAGCCTCATACATATGGAGAGGAAAAGGGTCAACAATGCATTAATTAAGTCACTTAGATCCTTAAAGACATTAGGCTAAGTACATGTTTGATTTTATGAAACTGCTTTTATCCACTATACACTAGGACATTTCCTGTTTCTCAGTTGTCCGCCTTTCCTTCCTTGCCAGTCGCATTGTGAAGCACAGCCTCTAAATACCTATACGGTTTATTCGTTAAAGTTTCTCAAGAACACAACTACTATTTATTATTAGCCATTACTAACCCACTGCTGGGCAAAGTCCTCGCTACTCTGTTTCCACCTCTCTCTGTCCAGAGCTGCCAAGGACCAATCTTTAATAAAGGAAAACTATTTCTTCTAAAAAGAAAACCCCACCTTTTTCCTATCTACCAACAAATACTCTAGAGCTTCAATACCAATACCAGCGGTACACGTGAAACAATACCAACTAATCTAAAAACTATTTACCGAGGGGTACCGCCGTACCCCGCCGGGTACAGGTGCACTCCAATACTAACTTGTCTCCAACTTATTTGACAACTGGAATACAGGGCCGCACTCTTAGAAAGGCAGTATTTGTTGTCTCAAGTATAGTTAAAGGTAGTGGATGCAAAGGTGTTGTAAGAGGAAATAAAGGGTGCATGGGTGGCACAGATTTAATAAACGAATAAAATTGAATTAACTATTTTTTTTATTGACTCGTGACATTTAACCCGTCTAGATATTGGTATATAGTTACTTCAGTTAATTTGCTTAAACTATTTTTCTTCATAATATTGTTATTTACTTATAATCTTTTTTATAAGGCAGTTTTATGTGGTTCGTCTTAAAAGTAGACGGGATACCTGAGGTGTTAAATATTACATTAGTTCTCGCCACATCAGCATATTTTACATTTTCTGGCTTAGCGAGCTTTTAAATTAATTTACTAAAACCTTACTGACAAATCGCACTAATTAGCAGTAATTAAAAGGGAACCAAAATTAATTACGACGAGTTCAAACTGGCTTGAACTTTCTCATGTTTTTTTGTACAATTAGGGGCCCACTTAAACCAAAAGCCGTCCCTGTACTCAGCCCTTGCTTCAGTTAACTCTGTTAACAGTTTAGAAAGCGGTGGCGGACGTTTTAATTAACCCTTTCTAGTCCATGTTAGCTGGGTCGAATGTACCCCGCCTGTTCAACCACTATTGCGTGTTGTGTTGTTGATTTAGTGAAGCCCAATATTGAAGCGTTTGGGGGTTAGACGAATATTTGAGCAGGTTTGTAGCGCTTAGGTGGAGTGAGACAATAATACTCCAGATGTAGATACGACGAAAGTATATTAAAAATGAATGAGGAATATCGAATAGTGAAGAATCTCTTTAGAAATGTGTACATGTCTTATTCTAAACTTATGGGCACAAGTAGTGACCTCCTTACAAACATAAATCAACCAATATGAATCCAGTTGAAATATTCGGTATGAGATATAGTTCCTAAAGAAATCCGTGTGGGGGCGCGCAGGTCGCCGTCGTGTTAGTGTTCGGTCGTGGAGACCGCGTCGACGGCTCAGCGCGGCGGTGACCGCGGCGGAGCCCTAGATTCCCGCGCACAGCGGCGGCGGACGGATGTGTGTTTGTTTATGTACTGCAGGCGCAGCTACAGGCTTAAAGATTGGCTGGCTGTTTGAATGGTAGAGGGAAATGAGTGAATCGATTTTGTATTGAAGCAATCAATTATTGACATCGTATTCCGGAGCTTTTAGCGTTTGGTTGTATGTTTGGAAGTCACTCACGAATGTCATGTGATCAAAAATCATCAAGAGGTTTAAACATTTGTATACGATCGCCTAATTTTGATACTTACATAAAAGCTTAGATAGAGATATATATATGTAACTCCTAACGGCATTAAGTGCAATGTCATAGGAAGCCAGCCATGTATAATGGCGCGTGGACAAAATCGGAACTAACGCCGCTATCTTGTTCATTCAATACATTTCACAAAACAATTGCACATTTGAATTGCAATTTTTGGGATGCATGAAGAAGCCTCCTCGTCCTCCTCCCACCGGAGTCCGGCGTCAAGCAGTGCCTTAGACATCTTCTGGACACGCTCGTTCCAACATAAACCTCATCCATCGCTTACCATCAGGCGTGATCGAGGTTAAGAGCGGGTCCATTCTGAAATAAAATATATAAATAAATACAAATATCTGTGACAAATGTTTACCGACGGCGCCCCCTGTCAACGTCACTCGGGCACCAAAGATCCTTGTAGCAGTATGAATGGCACACTTCGTGGTCAAAATGTATATTTTTTACGGAGAATGAAAACGTTTCTGACCTCAAAGAAACCCTCTTTTCCGATTATACATTTTTCCATTACGAACAGTCCACGAGGAAAATAATTCAATGATAAACCGGTTTAATCCGTCAATTCGACGCCTGCCACAATAGATTAGCAATGTCGGCGACGTACAATATTTCCGATATTTTCTCGTTGCTGCCATCCATTATTATTATTATGTATTCTATTATCGGTAAGTGAATAAATTATCGTCGCTTACGATTTGGTAGACCTACTTACAGTCGATTTCGTGAATTATGGTTTGTTTATTTTAGTTGACGGGACATTTTTTTAATTCGGTTCTTTCTGTTCAATATACATAGATCTTTTGAAAAACTTATCAAATAGTCTAGATTTTTTGAACTTCACAACAATCTGGACTTAGATTCTAAGCATAGGCATTTGGATTATACTTAAATTCGAAATTATGAAGCCACAAAATAAATTAAACTTTCTTTATGACTATATGTAGGTATAAACTGTGCTAGGAAGACAGTACCATTTAGTTTTTTGCACAAATAAGTAGATAAAGGACAATAAAAGGAGATGAAGATACGACATAACTATAAAATACGTTTTTTTTTTTATTTGAAATGGAATTGCTCTTGACTCTAGCCTAGGTCAAAGGTGACAGAGACAAAGCCGACGATGGACCGAACTTACCCAGAAGTAACCTGTTCACTGTCACTTTAAAGAGATTCGGGTTGTATGCGCTCGGAAAAGTACAGACGCAGGTAGAGAGTTCCACTCTTTTGCTGTGCGCATAAAGCCCGGCTTCCACCGCGTGCGGAGCGGACCCATTTATGACTTCTTCTACCTCTCAAAAGAAAACCGCTTACATGTGTTTTCATTTCTAGAGAGAATCGGACGACTAAACTCTCTCTTGGTGGAAACGCATCAAACCTATTTCATGAAAACGAAGTCCGCTCCGCTTAGCCATTTCCGGCTCATTACTCTTTCGCGGTGGAAACCGGGCTTTATAAACGACATTTGCAAACGCTTAGTGCGAATTGGTGGAATAGCAACCAGGTAGGGATGGTAACTTGCAGTGAACATTTATTTTGTTACAGCTTCACATTTTTTATATGAACATGCATGCGCCTATAACATTTTATACTCATGCATTACAATATTACTAATACGTACTCCAACTGTATACAAAAATGCGTTACCCAAATGCCTCAACTTTCTGAACTTTTTCTCTTTCTTAGTGATAGTAAACAAAGATATAAATCGTATGTTTTTACGTGTTTTCCTACACATTATGTACGTTTATGGGTTTTGTATTCGTAGTGACATCGAAGAGTATATGTTACTCTTACGGTTGGGAGACATTCAATGTTCGTTTGGCTTAGTATGTGAATGGAAAAGGTATGGCCGTTGCAGTCGAACTGTTGTGTTTGAAGGTAAGAATTCGGTGTTTGGAACAAATTATCTGGAAACTCATGTTTTCTTGAGACAAAGTTGAAAAGCAGATATGACAATTTTAAACAATAACCGCCATTTAAGACTATGTCTTGGTGTCAAACAATATGCAACAATGTAACTCGCAACTTTCTATTGGATAATATAAAAAGAAAAACTGTTTTAAAAAAATTCAGCAACTGACACCCTGCTTTACCAAAATAAAACCGAAAACTTCACACGCAACATAAAACCAACGTCGATAAAGAGAAAACAGCGCTTGAATTAATCCATACTAGCATTAATATCAGCACTGCAAGCGTTGCAGCGCCACAGCGGGTGTAGATTAGCGGTCTGATGCTACTTTATTGCGCCTAATGTAAGCAATAGCGGGTAAGCTTCAACTTATTGTACTTTGAAGATTCCCGCTTTTTCGTAAAATGTTGCATCAAAATGTTCTAAGCTGCTTGAGAGTTTTAACGTTTAAAAGGATATGAAATCTCAATTTAATATGCGAGCTCTCACTTTTATGAGATGAAAATATAAACAATATTTTATGTATTCTTCTAATTTTTCTTAAACGGTTAAAAAATGGCGATGAACATTAAATAGGCTTTCAAAAGCTATGGTTTACAGGTCCCATAAAAATACGTCGTAAATTTTTCTACAAGTCTGTTTTCACCGAAAACATTTTTAAACACTACGAAATCGCCGTGACATGTGAGGAAAGCCAACGAGAATCCATTTACACACGTTTTTAGAGCAGTTCCAACTTAGAATCACTACAGTCAAACGGGGTGAACAGGGATGCAGCGGTGAATCGGGACAAAACTTTAAAAGGGATTTTAACAATTAAAATAATATAGTTTGTTGTCAATAAGGGCACGTAATCGTTAATTAAATTACAGTAAACACATTAGGGTCCTTTTTGGCCACAAACTATATTATTTTAATTGTTAAAATCCCTTTTTCAGTTTTGTCCCGATTCAAACCTGCATCCCTATTCACCCCGTTCGACGGCACCATTCGCAGTGGTACGTAGGAACAACATTGATTCTAGCAGACAATGCAAGCGACGGCCGCGGGCGGGCCGGTAGGCCCAGCGCGAACGCGCGGAGTGAACGTAACGTAATTAAGAAAGATTTTAAATTAAAAAAACTCGTTTCACCTTATACAGGCTGGTCAAAAAGTCGTAAATCAAACGAAATAGGGAGATAAAGGAGGTCATTTCCACCAAAAAATCTTTCTACAGCATGGTCATAATTCAATTGCCCTAAGAGTTATGAATATTTTTGTTCAGCGGTTCAAGCGTGAAGAGGTAACAGACAGACACACTTTCGCATTTATAATATTAGTATGAAGAATTGTGCATGTCAAAAATTAAACTAAAATGCTGTGGTACACTGATGGCTGGATTGTAAAAGGAATCAAATGAAAGAGAAGGGAGTGAATGATAGCGTGACGGTTGACAGGGGAGAATGGAATAAAAAACCGGCCAAGTGCAAGTCGGACTCGCGCACCGAGGGTTCCGTACGAACCTGTTTAAAATATTTTTTTATGTGATGTAACTAAAAATTTACGGTTTTCGCAATTTTTCCTTTATCTGTGCTATAAGACGTTGCTTCGTACCAAATTTCAAGACTCGGAGTTCACGGGAAGTAACCTGTAGGTTTTGATTCCCTTGCGAGTGTCAAAAATTTGCGGCATAAACGGCTGTATCTGTTGATTGCGTTGGCTTAGAAGTTTGATTTTTTCACAGCTCCAAGGGACATTAGACATGAGTATTTGATATGAATTCCAGCTTGATACCTCCACGCGTTCTTGAGAAAAAGGGTCTTGACAGACAGACAGACGGACGGACGGACGGACAACAAAGTGATCCTATAAGGGTTCCGTTTTTTCCTTTCGAGGTACGAAACCCTAAAAAAAAACGTGTCCCGCCCACCCCAAGTAACATGGGACAATGACAGGAAGATGATGACTATTATAAGGATCTATTGGCGCATGAATGACATTGACAGGGGGGCGATGTTGGTAAACATTTGTGTAATTCTTTTGTGAAATGTCATTTGAAATGTATAAATGGCGGCGGTAGTTCTGATTTTGGCCACGCGCCAAAAGATAGCGCTATAGTTGTATTTTCGATTTAAAAAATGTTCGAATGTACGTCGCGCGTTCATGCTAGGGCGTCGACAGCCGAGCCGATGTGCCGTGACTTATCGGAGCCACGTCAGATTGGCTTAGAGCGCCGAAGCCCGCCTTTTAAGTTCGTTATTTGCTCTAAAGCTTTGAGGTCACTATACGGCAGTGGATTTATAAATCTTATTTACGCATTCTGTGATTCAAGAATATTTGTTTTGAGTCCGAGTATATTCAGAGAGAGCAGTGGAGGCCAAGTGATAACGGCGCGACTTAAGAGTTGCAGGTCGCAGGTTCGAACCCAGACAGGCGCTTTACTTCGTGTAGATTATTTCATCACCACTGCTCTCAAAACTGTGAAAGAAAACATCGTGAGGAAACCGGCATGTCCTAGAACCAAATATTCGAAGACATGTGATATCTACCGACCCGCACTGGGCCCGCGTGGTGGATTACGGCCCACTCCCTCCCACCGAGAGGAGGCCTGTGTCCCAGCAGTGGGATCATTATAGGCTGATTATGATATTATGATGATGATATTTAGAAGTCATGGTTGGAATTTGCTAAAGTCCCTGTTCGATTCGTCAATTTACTGTCGGTTGTTGTGAATAGCTTTTGGGTCTTGTCTTTATATGCTACATAATTAATTATCCATGTAATACGAGTATTACTCGTATAAATGCGAAAGTGTGTCTGTCTGTTACCTCTTCATGCTTAAACCGCTGAACTGATTTAGATAAAATTTGGTATAAATATAGTTTGAGTCCCGGGAAAGGACATAGAATAGTTTTTATCCCGATATTCCCACGGGATCGACACATATGCGGGTAGAACCGCGGGGCGCTGCTAGTAACCTATAAGATCCAATCCGATTACATATACAAATACAAACAAAATACAAAAATCGTTTATTGTCACAATTGTGGAGGCTAATTAGCCTGTAATACATTGAGACGTGTTTGGAGCCTCCCTTTAGGCAAACAATGCCTGTATTAGGAGACTCCGCTCTTCCATATCATTGGCCATATCTTCCATACATATGGTCACATCATTGAGTGATTTTGGTCTGAAAGCTATAAGTACATAAACTCTATCTACAAAGCCATGTAACGTTCTTGTTATTTTAAAGATTGGTTATGAATATTGTGGATATAAATAGCCAAAGCTTGCTTCTGTCAAAGTTGACCTTACTTCTGTGTCTGTAATTTGTGGATGCACGTCAAGAAACTCAGTCAAGTTATGTAACAGGTACCTACTTTACTTTCATCTATACTCCATACTTATGTACTATATTAACTTACTGTTTTTATAGACGTGAAAGTAACACTGTCTGTATCACTTCTTAAGGGCTGAACAGATTAGGACGGAATTTCAATTTCATTAGCCCACTGGTAAAGTCTATTCAAACTTGTTTCAAATTAATATAATTTCAAGTTGAACAAATATCAACTTTGTTTTAATGACGATTAAGTTGATTTCAGAGTGACTAGCACTATTGAAAAAGGGGTGCGCCAAAGTTCACCTAAATTTTCAACTCCGATTATTGGAAATCCGAAAATGTTCTTCCTAACATTTTTCATCCTAACAATCACAATTCCTAACTACTCTGTCTCTAATGTTCATAATTCCGAATCATTCAACTTCATAATGTCAGTAGCAATAAACATCTATTATACTTTTATTTGTTTTCCTATATTTTCTCAACATAACCATCTTTTACACTATTATTCAAAGTCATATCTTTCTTGTTTAGATCGTCAACATAGGATGCAAAAGCGAGCAAAGGGCACCGCGAGGTTCGGTTTGGTTAGGTTACTTTAAACCCTTTACACAGAAATAGGGGCCCCGCGAAGCGGGGCTCCGTCGACATTAGGATGCAAGGGCGAGCGAAGGGCACCCCGAGGTTCGGTTTGGTTAGGTTACTTTGCTTCAGGAAGTACCTGTGTCGCATAAACAGGGAGCCGGACGCCCGGTGTCACCACTGCGTCGACTGCCGGGAGGACACGGCATGGCATACGCTGACAGAGTGTGCCGCTTGGGAGGAGCCGCGCCTTGCCCTCATCTCAGAAGTAGGCGGTGACCTGTCGCTGCCGGTCGTGGTCGAGTCGATGGTCGGCAGCGAAGAGTCCTGGGACGCGGTGGTTTCCTTCTGCGAAGTCGTCGTCTCGCAGAAGGAGGCTGCGGAAAGGGAGAGGGAGATCTCGTCCACTCACCCGGCCCGCAGCAGGCGCACCGGGCGTCGGCGGAGGGCGGACAACGCGCTCTTCCAGCCCCCCTAAATGGGTCCAGGGGCGACGGACTCGGGGACGTCCGTAGCTCCCCATACACTAGGACCCGAGGTGGCGGCGCGTAGTGTTCCACGCGCGCCCCTCTTAGACGTCGCGGGGGGAGTCAAACACCTCACTTCCCCCCCCTGACCTGAGGAGGCCTGCAGCGGCGGGCCGGCACCAGCCGGGGGTTGCGGAAGGATCGTACGTTCCCGCGACCCCTGGCGTAGGTGTGAGATGGAACACCGGGCTGGTTTTTAGTCAGTAAGAGTCTGACAGACCCCGCCGCCCGCCCCAGAGCGGCGGACATCCATGAGGATTTTCCACCCCGGAAACACAAAAAAAAAAAAAAATGGTTAGGTTACTTTAAACCCTTTACACAGAAATAGGGGCCCCGCGTAGCGGGGCTCCGTCGACATAGGATGAAAAAAAAAAGTTTTTTTATATTAGACTAAATAGGTTTTATGTCTATTGAGTGGTATATCAAACAATTTTATATTAATTGTCTGTTATTCTTATAGAAATTTGTTACATTAAAATTATATCAATCGTTTATTATATTAACTGATCATTATATCAAATAAAATTATAGGTTCAGTTGTTATATCTTGTAAATATTAGAGTTTTTGTAATTATATCATATATTACTTACCCGTATAAACTCCCAGGCCATGAAAATATTATGGTAATTATGTTTAGGGATAAAAGCGTTATGATAAAAAACAGTAGGAGTTTAAAATATTTACATGAATGATATTATTAATTACAATTTTCGGAAACATGAGTGTTATGAACTACGCCGGTAGCACTACAAATAGTATGAATGAAAACTTTAGGATGAAAAATTTTAGGAAGAGTGATCATTCGGATTACAAATCGTTAGGAAGAACAATTTCGGGTAAAGAACTTTAGTTGAGCCAATATGGACCCTTGAAAAAGTTATAAAAATGTTTGAAGTTGTAGCGTAAACTGAACATTATTGTGTAGGAATTAAAGTTATTTTTCCATAAACTCATATTTGTTTACATTTTTGGCAAATAAATTGCGAATGCAGATTAGACCATGACATGGGATACTTTTTATTCCTTTACTACAAACCCATTGGATACGACACGGGTAAAAGAATAGAATAGAATACTCTTTATTATGTACACCATTTAAAAAAGCCGAACAATGTATTAATAATCTTAACATCCTACCTATCTCGACCACGAGAGTTCGATTCATTTGATTGCGCGTCAATTTTTCAATCCCAAAGTGCTTGAGAAGAATGTAAAGAGCTCACTTTAGTTCAACAAACTTCGTGCGAGTAGCTCGAGCATTCGGGAGTGTCCGCGAGTGGGGGATGAGAGACAACTGGGGGAACAAGCTATGTGGCACTTGTGGGCAAGGTGCCAGGTACTCACCGTATCAGGATTAAGAGGCTATTACTCTTTGATTCGAGGGGTTGAATAGCGGGCTTTGATGGTCGAAAAGACTTAATGTAATCCTTTGTTGACTGACGATGAATGTGGCTTTATTGATATTTTTACTGAAGTTTAGTATGCTCAGTTAAGTTAACTAATAGAGATTAATTATTTAATTCATTGGTCCTAGATGTTTCCCAAGATGACATGCATTTTTGGAAGTTGTGTTTTTGCTTTGTAGTACAGATGCCAGCACATTAAGCTACCCGAAACTGTCAAATTTTCCCAATCAATTTTGAACCTTATGCTTTAGGTATAGAGTTGAAAATCTATTAAAAAAATTTGACAGATTGTAGTTGCTTGATGTGCTGGCGTCTGTAAAAAAGAAGGTGTGTGATACGTAGGTACTTATCTTATCTAATCGAACTATCCTGTATTGTCCTACTGTAGGGCAAAGGCCTCCCCCTCCCTTTCCCACACAATACTGTCCTTACATATGTAGGTAACACACAATGTTTTTGCTTTCTTCTCAACAATACGCAAAGTCAACGACAATGTATGGGAGGCAAACTTGCTCGACTTACACACAAAAATAAACTAGAACAACTATCACACAACAGCTTACTAGGACACACGGGTCTGACAAAGGAAAATCATGAACTATACGAGTATTATCTACTCTGCAGAACAGAGTTACATTCCTAAGCTTTATCGCTACTATTCACGACATACTATAATGGAGGGTTCCATTCACACGACAGTACAGACATCTTATTACTGTCTTCGAAATTTCAAGTAATTCCGAGGGTCGGGTACAAATAAATTGCGCAGACATTGCCTTTGTTCATGAAGGGATTAGATTACGATGATTGCCAACTGAGTTTCTAGTTACACCCCCGCTGCTAACTAGCTGTGTAACGTGATTATTTGCGGAATAATGAGTTTTGGCGGGAAATGGGTGTTTGACAGGTAGCCATCTTGTTTTTAGAAAAAAAGTATGTGGTTAATGAGGTTGGCTGTCTGTGTTGAAAAAATAATAATTGTTTCATAATAAAAGAAAAAAAAAATAGGTCTGTGTGTCATATAAGTATTTAATTTCATATTTAGGTATATTCACATATTGTTTTACAGTGACATTATTTTTCAACATATTCAAACTGAGTTCAGCCATTGTGTAAGTGGATAAGTTTTAAGTAGAAAGCAATACTACCTACAGCACACCACAACCTTAAAAAAATACTACATATTATGACGCATCCTCACGTGACTATATCTAAGAACTCAGGAAACAAATAAGCTAGGTACAGTCGAGTTCTTTAATATCTGAGCATGTTCATGAATCAAAAATATATAGGCAATGGTAAGTTTCATAAAACTCTAAACAGCTTCGCCGTACAATAAATTGTAAACAATCTGTGACATCATAAATATGTGACTACATTAAATCAATAATATTACTACAGACAAAGACTCTAAAAATTCTGCGCAATCCCTTGTTCATATTATTTAGCGCAAAGTTAGGTTCACAAATATCTATGCAATTATTTTTCTATGAAAAAGATCTTGAAACAAAATCAACTTGAAGTTGTCAGTTACGACATCCTTCAACGGCAATATTGCATTATTACTCGAACTTCTGCTCCGGCAAGCAAAAATAAATTTAATGGTAAAGGCCATTTAGTTGAATATTCAAAGCTGTATAGATATTTATGAATCCTAGGTTGCAACAAATATATTGAACACTAGAGTACCTATTTAGATATTTATCTACCGAAGAGTAGTCAGATATTTTTGACTGCACTACCGTAACATACTTATGAACAGTTTATATGAAAACATTTTATTGATGTCTAAGTTTGTATAGAACTATATGATCATTTTAACGCCTACAATATTTTGAAACATTGTCACTGCCAATATATTAATGAACTCGACTGTACCTATTAAATAAATATTATAGTACTACCTTAGTAATAAAACATTTGTGACAAAACATTTACATTTCCATTTCCAAAAGCATATTTACATTACGGCTTTTTTACAGTCATATTTATGAAATTATTTAAAAATTTCGCCTCGTGGCTGACATTTATATAGCCCGAGTGTACTTAGCGCCACTCCGTCAGTTGCCAACCCCAACAAAACTTGGCAATTGAATAATAAAATGCGTAATACAATATACGACGGAGCGTAAAAAGTGAATTTGGCGCTGCGTATACAAAAATATAAATTAGAGACGGATCGATGGTTCCCGCCAACCTTAATATTGTGATTTGTCTGACAGGTTAATTGTGATTTTAATATTGTCCATGTTACGTGTGAAAATCAATGGCAATCATAGATGATGGTAATCCTACATACATTTAATAAACATATTTTGGTTATTAGTGTTTATGGATGGAATGATTTTCGCCGAAAAACATATTTATAACTAGCTGCGCCCCGCGGTTTCACCCGCATAAGTCTCGATCCCGTTGGAATATCGGGATAAAAAGTACCCTATGTCCTTTCCCGGGACTCAAACTATCTCTATACCCAATTTCATCTAAATCGGTTCAGTGGTTTAGGCGTGACAGACAGACATACAGAGTTACTTTCGAATTTATAATATTAGTATGGATAGTATGGATGGATTATGACCTAATACAAATATTTTTTTTAAACGAAAATCTTTCTTGCGTCCTATACGCACACAACCTAAATTTTCCCTAAAAAAAAAACAATAACGAACCTCGGATCTTCTCCGTCCTAAGACCGCTCATCATCTTAAAAGGGTGGCTCGCCACCAATATGGCCGTCACTTCAGCTATAATTCAGCAACTATTTATTCAATACTGGCGAGGTAAACCGCGGCAAGTTTACGAGTGTGGCTAGAAGCGCTAATCCCTGAATGGATTAGGTACCGTCACTACGGAAGGTGGTACAGAATGTTCAGTGTGCGGTGAACTCGGGGATAAGCTTTGACGTTGGGCTGGAAGTGACACAATGTGCTCATGTTTAGGAATGTAGCACGACGTTTTGTGTGCTCCGATACACGCGGTTAAAGGAACATATGAACGCTACTGATAAGTTAATTTAATTAAAGTGACAACCTAATTGCAAGACCTGCAAATTGCAAAAAACTTAAGAAAATTTGAATTTAGCGGGCTACCTTAGCGCATTCCCCTTCAGCTAAAAACTAGCTAATCGGTCAATTGTCAAACCTTAAATAAATACGTGAGTAAAGTCACTATCATCTAAAAATATATTGTAATGTTCGTTTTAATTTTTGCCCACAGTTCCATAGACACCCACCGCTACCATAAAGACACGCACAAAGCAAGAGTACAGTGCACAGAGTGCGACAGAACGTTCAGACATAGAGTAGGACTCAAGAACTATAGACTGTGAGTTATGAGTCAGTAAGTCAGTCCTGGGCTGACACACTTTAGTTTTTATGCAGATCCACATACATTTTACGTAACTAAAATTTGGGGAAAATTACGTTGAATTGTCATTAAATTCGAGTGCAGAAAAAAAGGAATGAAATTGTCTAAAGATGAATTGGCAATTTCTCAAGAATATGCTATCTCATTTCAGATCTATAAACCGGAGAGATTTGTAATACTACCGCGCTTGTATACCAAGAATAGGATAGAAAATAATTCTAACTTTATAACAAGGAAAATTAATAAAGCGCTCTTCCTCTCTCTTACTTATATAAAAATTTGCTGTGCCCGACAGGGTCCGTAATTGTTTATATTATTTTTTATTTACCACCTGTGATTGTTCATTATGGATGAACGGATAAACGATTTAAGATTTGAATAAAACCGCATCCACAAACCAGCATATCTCGTTGCGCAAAGCCGTCGCTGGCTGGACGATTTCTTGCTAAAATGTATTCGCAATTCGATATTGCGTGTCTAAATTTGCTATTACGTTTTGAAGTGGACCTTTTAACGTGTCTGCCTTATGTCTTGCCCCTAACCGCACGTCGGGTGCTACGTAGATAGAGATTATAGCTGCTTACGTGATAGTTTTAAACCTAAAGTGGGGATTTAAATTTTTGTTGCCATTTTTTGTCGGTAACTTTTTGGTGATGTAAGTAGAATTTATTGTGTGGTTTGTTGATTTAATTTGTAAGGGTGAGCTGGAATTTATAACTCTGTTTTTTTTTGTCAATTTATTTAAGAGCACTTCGTTCACTTTGGTGTCCTGTCAGGATTAGACCCACAGATATAGATACACCTAGATAACGCAAGAGCACCTACTTCGCGTGCCAAAAATCGCACTTTACGATCGAAAATCATAAGCCGCCACTTACGCGCTCAGTCCTGCGTACTGCTAGCTGGGTGAGCGTGAGCGAGAGAGCGCGAGCTTGTGACGTCATAGTAGGTAGTCAAAAAGTGGCACGCTTAGTTTTCATACAGTTCGTGATACTTGCGTTATCTAGGTATATCTATATCTGTGGTAACCGCCTATTTACCCTCCATAACCCAGTTTTTGGGTCTAATACCCCCTGGTAACACTGGTTGTCAGACTTTTGGGGCTTCTGACTACCAGTAACGACTGTAGACTAACGGTTTAACGTACATTCTGAGACACGGAAGGATCTAGATATGTAATGGGTGGTCACCCATCCACGGACCGACCTCGACAAGCGTAGCTTAAACTGTGATTGACCTGTGCGGCTGTTATTATTTAGCCACGGGCTACATAAAGATAGCTTATATGAGGTAACAGTCCCGACCGATTTTCGGTCACGGTGGCCAATCTCAACAGAGATTAGCCAGGTACTCAGGAGATATTATAGTGCACAAGTGTGTGCGTAAACACAGGTGCACTCTCTGTTCCTTTACTTTAACAGTCCGATGGGACGGCAATCCGACACGTCCGGGGAGAGATCTGGCGCAGGACCAACGGTTTTACGTGCTTTCCGAGGCACGGGGGTATCACATCACTAACTTCCAAACTCCGGACTGTTACTAAGAAATTCCTAATGAAAAACCAAAGAACTCTTTGTCCAACCTGGGAATCGAATCCAGGACCCCACGCTCAGCAATCGCGCTTGCAACCACAATACTAATGAGGCAGTTACAAACCAAAATTACCAATACGAACCAGTCAGCAAGATGTTAGCGGGCAGACTGCCCAAGATGCGACTCCGAATGTCCAAGTATCGTTGAAACTGTTTTAATTGCAAGATGTTAGCGGGCAGACTGCCCAAGATGCGACTCCGAATGTCCAAGTATCGTTGAAACTGTTTTAATTGCAAGATGTTTGCGGGCAGATTGCCCAAGATGCGACTCCGACTGTCCAAGTATCGTTTGCGGGCAGACTGCCCAAGATGCGACTCCGAATGCCCAAGTATCGTGGAAACTGTTTTAATTTGATGCTTGTATAATACTCCAAACCCCAACTTAATCATACCCCCATAACAGTATAACTCTCATACCAAACAACCCGTTAGTGATGTAATCACTAAGGCGGGTATAAAGTTTAGCACACATATTAGACGAATAATTTAGAGGCGGGATTAACTTAGAGTTTAGAAGATGGATGAAATTCACGTATCATTTTCTTCCATGTAGAATTTGTGGTAAAGTAGGCCGTAAGTTATGGATTTAATAGTTGAGAAACTGAGGTTAATAATGTTGGTACTTGAGAGGAAATGCGGTCGGAGAGACTTTTGAAAAAGTCTAAGTAAAAAGTCATAATTCGAGGTTTGACTCTCGCCTATTTCCTCCTCCAATATTGGACCAATTTAAAAGATATTTCATAAACAGAATAAGAAGGATATGTACTAAGTCCCTATGTTTTTCTTTTTTCATTAATAGTTGTCAAGTGTGTACATTAGGCCTCTGTTGACAGCGGTATAAATCAGCATTTTTTGAGGGTTCTAGTGCTTATAAAAATAATGTATTATCAAAAAGGAAAACATAGGGACATAGAAGTAATCAAAATTTATTATTCTGTAAAAATCATTGCTTTATGGTCATTAACTAGAAAGAAAACAGGCGAGAGCGTTTCTATGGAGAAAAGACCACCCGCATTTCCTCTTAATGGTGCCAAGTTCTATGGTGCTAACACCTAATACAGTTACTTTTACAAGACAGGTTGGTACCAATTGTTCAACCTTATTTTACTGATTGTGGTAACGGCCGCGAATTACGAGTTGTAGGTTGTAGGTTCGTACCTAGACAGGCGGTTTACTTTGTGTAAATTATTTCATCGCCACTTATGGTCATTAACTAGAAAGAAAACAGGCGAGAGCGTTTCTATGGAGAAAAGACCACCCGCATTTCCTCTTAATGGTGCCAAGTTCTATGGTGCTAACACCTAATACAGTTACTTTTACAAGACAGGTTGGTACCAATTGTTCAACCTTATTTTACTGATTGTGGTGACCAAGTGGTAACGGCCGCGAATTACGAGTTGTAGGTTGTAGGTTCGTACCTAGACAGGCGGTTTACTTTGTGTAAATTATTTCATCGCCTCTGCTCTAAAAACGTTGAAGGAAAACATCGTGAGGAAACCGGCATGTCCTAGAACCAAAATTTCGAAGACGTGTGACATCTACCAACCCGCACTAGGCTAGCGTGGTGGATTACGGCCCACTCCCTCTTACAGAGAGGAGGCCTGTGTCTCTGTGGGAACATTATAGGCTGATTATGTTTTATGTTGTTGTTTATTTTACTGCTTCATTGTTCTAGTGCTCACAAGTTCTACTGCTGACCCTGTTGAGGTCTTGGGTTCGATTCCCGGGTCGGGCAAAGTGTTATTGGGTTCTCCCATCTGGAATTTCTCAGTAGAAGCCCGGAGTCTGGATTTGTGCCTGGTTGATGGCAATAGGCTCGCCCCCTATTACATGGGACTTAAACATAACTGGCGAAATGTGGGTGTACTATAGGTACACCTCTGCCTAACCCTTTGCGGAATGCAGGCGTGATGTTATTATATTTATACTTCTTTTAAATGTCGAAAGTCTTGTCCAGAATTTTTAAAATTCGCCATTGCACGAAATTATTACTGTTGATATTTTTACAATAAATAAAAAAAAAAACTTTTTGATATTATCCTTTTTCAATGGTGTGCAATCCAAGTGCGTGTGTTGTAAAAATATTTTCAGTCGTAAAGTAAATGAAAATAAAACTACATATTGAGCAACCAAGTACTTAACACTTTTTGAACATCGCTAATACAGTAATAGGGTGCAAAATATTCGGTTGAATTTGATTAACCGGTCAAGCGGCGCGCGTCGCCGATCAGCGACGAAACAGTAGAAAATCAATTATGTCTCATTAGCGGAGCTTGACAGATTAATTAAACTAATAATAATAGTCGACTTATTGCAATGTGTTAATGAAGTCAAGATAATGAAGTCAATCACAATAATAATTGACTTCATTATAAATACGATTGTTTTTATTATATAAAGTTTAATATTTCACAAGTATTATCGAGAGCTCTAGTCGTATTCAATACCTATTGACGAATTTTACTTTACAAAGTATGCTAATGAAAGCCAATTCTCATAATTAAAACGTTCGAAATCTAGTCGCAGTCTTATCTCGGCTACAAAAAATGTCAAAAACTTGTCAAAAGTGAAGGAAAATTAGAGGTATTTTTGACAGATTGAGACTGAGATCAGAATGTGAACGTTCTTAAAATTACAAGTAATGCCCCTCTGAGTTCCGATGTAACGGACAATTGCCCCTCTGAGTTCCGATGTAACGGACAATTGCCCCTCTGAGTTCCGATGTAACGGACAATGGACTTACCAATTTTCTCATCACTCACGACTGAAAATAATTATCTACAGGATGGCAGGAACATCGACGGGGAACCTGTCCAGAATCATGTACTTGAATCGTTAAAAAGTTTTCGTCGGTTATTGAAAAAAAAAAACATATGTTGTGTTCCATATAATTATTTTGACAGCGTAGCTATTGCACTTTTGTATGAAATATCAGTTTTTTTTTATAACTGATGAAAAATTTCCACGGATCTAGGATCATGAGCTGAATTTATGATTCCAGTTTGCGCATCAATGTGCCTGCGACCCCTGCGACCCTATGTATATTATTTCAGTAGTACCAAGTAAAGGATTTCCATTGAAGTGAGCATCCCCAATCCAGTATAAAGCTAACTAACGTAAGAACGAACAAGATATATACTGGTCAAAAAACTATTAGACTATACTGAAATCCTCTCGAGACCTGGAGATACCAAAGAAAATAAATTACCTGATTTTGCGCGCAACCGAGCACTTACATCTATCCTTTTCTAACGCACTAATCCGGGCGTACGACCGCGTTGTACTTGTCACACTCTGGCTTTCATACATCACGTAGGTATAAGAGCATTGTAAGCCCCTAAAATGAGTGTTTATTGCTGATCCTTCGAGCCGGACTCTTGTAAGCTTCTTCTGTGTGGCGAAAATGGACTTTATGTCCTTGACTTTAAGGTGCCTTTGTGGTTTTGAAAGGTTCAGGTGCGTAGACAGGATTATCCAGTCGTTATTCTTTTGGCAGATGTACGTAGTTCTCGGACGCTGAACTATGGGGATTTGTCCAATTTGTTGTGAAAAATTATGGTCTATTTTGCTCTTAATTCTTTTCGTTTCGTAAGTTATTGGATGCCTTTGTTTCAAAGATTTTTATTTATTGTGAAAGCTAGATAGATGGTTGAAAAGTCAACGGCTTTTGGAAAATTTTCCTTTTATTTTTCCAAACAATTGGATTTATTGTAATGAATCGCTCTGCAGTTTCTTTTTATTTCTTTGCTTTATTTAGATCAATAAGGATTAATAGATTTTTTCCTTCCAATAAATAAAATTTCCTCGTATTACAATATTATTACAGCAAGCGGTGTTGTCGTATATTGATGGGAAATAGATTTTTTTGGGATTGTAAACAACTATTGTAGGAAGTGTCGACGTATTCCTGTTAAATATTTATAACTATAGGTATATGCCTTGAATATTCTTGACGCAAAAATCTCCATAAACATGTTTGTATTCCAATTACACGAATATTCAGCCATATTATTTGCCTTAGGTTTGATGTTTGCTTTTTTCAGGCACGTGTGATTGAAAGCAAGTTCTAAAACGAAGAATTTAAGGTTAAAATTACGGTAACAACACACCTCAGCTCTCACCAACAGATTTTACTCTTTAATGTTAAACGTTATTAAATTGAAGTCTTATTTTATTTGATGTTTTTGATTCCATTTGATCGTGTTTCTTTAAACGTTTCGACTTCAAAATAATTTAAGGCAATCATAATTTGTGTTCATTTAAAAAAATATTCGATCCTTATTTATTCTTTTCAACGTTCCTACTTAAAATTCCTTTGATGTTGCCTTATTAATTTCCTTACCTTTTCTGTTAGCTTTGATGCCAAAATCCCCTTTTCCCTTCTGATTCTCATTAAATATATCTCAACTTCTAACTTTATCATCAGAATCAATCCATACATATACCTCACTAATGGCCACTGAGCGTTTACAGCCTCTCTCTCTCGTTCACTTATCGTAATACTCCATATTCCCTCCCCTTTTGTCTTATTTCATCACGCGTTAACAAAACGATCAAGGCCTTCCTTATCAAGAACCACTCCACTATCCTAAACAGAAATGTACGAAACAATTGAATCGCTTGTTTTCCAAACAGCACATTGCCAAAATTTTTAATATAAAAAAAAGGGTAAAAATATCATTTTTTTATTTGCTGAATCATTAAAAATATATACCTATTTTATTTGTTCTCAATTGACAATAATCATGGGTCATCCTGAAAAATATTTTGCTATCTTGTTTTTTGTTGCTCCAAAACTGTGTTATGACAACACAGTTTTGGACAAGTGCTGTTTTGAAAACAAGCGATTCAATTATAGCAATAATGATTTTTTCTTCCACTAATATGATACTGTCTCCTACACCCACAGTATCGGAGCAAGGTCCTCACGAGAAGCGTCTCCTGAACGCTCTGCTCGCTAACTACAACACCCTGGAGCGGCCGGTCGCCAACGAAAGCGAGCCGCTCGAGGTGAGGTTCGGCCTCACGCTGCAGCAGATCATTGATGTGGTGAGTCTGTTTGTGATTAGACGGCTTCTGTTGTGTTGAGGATATCCTGGGAAGGAAGGTAATGAGTCCTTAAAAGATGGCAAAGATATTGAGAAGAGAAGGGAGAGGATAATTTCTATTACATGACATGCAAGGCAGTTTGATATGTGTCCTAGTGCTTTTGATATCATACAAAGGTTAACAGAAATACTAGGATCGATTGATTTGGTGGTCTGATACATACGTAGCTAAAATTTGCAGTTAGTAGTTTAACTCTTGTGTAGTGTGTTTTCTCAAACACATTATCTGGATGTCACACACACGTTTTGAACAATATAGCCACCTTGCTATATCGTTTTAGAAATTGTAATGCGTAGGCCGGTCGACGGACTTTATACGAGTAACTGAATATATCCAAATATCATGACCATTTGTGTTATATGAGATACACCACAATATTAGTTGTTAATAATAATAATAAAAAAGTACTATAATATAGATCACAATAGTCTCGGTCTTACACAGTCGCCAATTGTAGGTTTACTAGTAATGTTTAGAGGTTAACGAACGTCTGGGTTATTTAGTATCTAAAATCAGCATATTAGAAGTTGCCAGTAATTACCCGTCAGATAGTTTTTTGCGTAGTTTATCATCAAAAATTCAGAGACCTTCCAGTTTTTATTGATCTGTTTACCGCTCCAGAACTAAAGCTATGTTTACCAACACGACAGCAAACAGCTTTACGCGTCACAATATTTTGAACAAAGAACAGTATGAGAGCAGGACAGTTTTATCTCCATTCTACATAAATGAATGGGTAGTTTCATTCATAATTTTAATATAAGGACCAGGGCGAATCGCTTGAGCGATCTTGCGGTAATAAATCTTGTATAAAACCGTTTTTTCCCTGTGAAATAGCACTTTTATACGGGGATTAAAGTGTCGAAGGGATTTTCCATCGGGTGGTGACAGTTTTCGGTTACCGTGTCACAAATTGAAGGCTCTGAAGGTTCTGAATA
Source organism: Amphipoea oculea (assembly GCA_945859645.1). NCBI lineage: Eukaryota > Metazoa > Arthropoda > Insecta > Lepidoptera > Noctuidae > Amphipoea > Amphipoea oculea. The sequence continues at coordinate 3,389,732 of OX243862.1, forward strand.
ACCATTTTCGTTAAAATATTTGGAGCTCTTTTCTGGAAGGAATTTAAAGTGTTTTGATCGGTGAAAAAGTAAAAATAAGGGAAAGTGGTTCAAAAAATTCTGTGCGAATTCATTGACACTGTTATAGGGGGAAGAGATATACATAATGGAAAGATTATATCGTGTTGAATAGACAATTTGTCAGGGTAAATGAAGTAGTATAAAATCAAAGGCTCATCATAGTTTTCAACTTTGCCTCTGGATGAAAAACTTGATGCCAACATACCTACATCGCAGTAACAATATTGTAATAAATAGAGGTTAGATACCATTTAACGTCACTTACCCATAACAATCAGTCATACAAAGTTTTCTTTTTTGACAACATATTGAGGGTTATATTAGATTGGCTAGCCAAACTACGCAGACGCGATGGGTATCTAAACACGATAATATAAATAAACAAAATAATTTGAGGTTTTTTTTTGGGTCAAGAACCGCAGTTAGTGTTTTTAATTGAAGTATGAGTCGAGAAAATCTGTTTCCTTATGTTTTAACGTGCTTAGATATCGATTCCCATAACGTCTGTGAAGTTTGAACAAAAAAAAAAAACCAGTGGCACTCCGGGAGTGCCGACAGAAGTGAAAACAGAATACTTTGCCATCACTCACTGACATATCGGATATATATTAAAACCGAGTACATCCCGAGGCCAGCCGAAAACATCCGAAGCAGTGTCGGTTACGGTAGCAGTGGCGCATATTCAATGGTTTTCTCCCATCTCAAAAAATCACAAGTCCTAAAGAAGCTTACACTTTAAAAAAAAAACGCTGTTTCAAGTGACTACAATAACCGCGGTCAATGACCCCACGAAGCAAATAATTAATTAATTTTATTTTTTGTTTTATCATTGTTTAGGTATCCATACCCATCGCGTCAGCGGAGTTTAGATAGCCATTTTAAAATAACCCTGAATCATAAGAAAAGCCTAGGACATAAGGGCAGTGTTTAACTTAAAAGAACACGTGCCTTTACTTAGGTACAATATCGCCACAGTATTACATTATTTCCTTGTAATACTGTGATATCGCGATGTGTTAGCTTAGCGAGTTCTATAAACTGTCAAGGTTACCTACTTGTTTACATAGATTAAGTTAGAAACTATATACTTTAAGTTTGACCCTTAGAATCCTCAGCACAACAGAAACTTACTTGATTGATGTGACCTAATACATGTACTTTAGAATTTAGTACCTACTGTGTAAATGATTGAAGAATTATCGTATGAAAACCTTGATCATTTTGACCTTTGTAACAGTAAACTCATCACTTTCCAATGTCTTTGTAGAAGCATTATTTTTGACATTGCCATTTGCATCCTATAATATGACAAGGTTCTATGTTTGGTCACGGTTTCCATAGGCTAATTGTACATTATAGATGGCTAGTAAAACAATCATTTTTACTCGGCAATCTGTAATAAAAATCCGCGCCTCCTAACTTGTTTGTATGTAACAAACATTTATGTTTATTAGTAAAATATTCCAGTGTATAACAGAAAGGTGGCCATTTTGCTTTTGTGAACACAATTTTGAGTAAACTGACGTTATTTGTGTAGATCCAAAGTTTCGGGAAGCATAATATTATAATACATTTGCAAATTTTGGATAAATAATAATATTTCCCATTGTTAGAATTCGCTGAATTACAAGCAGATGGAATATCATACTGAATTTGTAAAGAGCTTAACTTTTGTTGCTGGGGGTTGTTTCAGATTCACCCCTCGTTGGGAAAAGCCCATTCAAGTTAACTTGTTATAAAATTTTATGTCAATTTATGTGATGAGAAATAACAGCATATATCTGAGAATTGGTAAAGCTTCAATGAGGACATCAGTGTCGTTTAATTTCCTTTTTCTTTATAAACGTTTATTTTGACAAATATTTAGTTATTTATTTGGATTATTCCACTTACACACTGCACTGGTGGGGCAAAGTGGAATGCCTAAAATTTTGCTGTGGAATCTGCCCCACTAAATCGAAATAGTGGGGCAGATTCCACTACTTTAAAATCTTGTTGGATTCTGTCCCACTAAGGTTGGCACCTTAGAATAAACGTACAAACATTTTATTTTTGCAATTTTTTATTAATAAAATATAACTATATACACTAAACTTTTAAAATCACAGATATATGATTTGTTCTCACAAATTTATTGAAGCATAAAATCACAAACTGAGTACGATTTGGCCCCGTAAATAGAAAACGAAATGCTATTTATTGTAACTACTTAACTATTCAAAATCACACATTAATCATCATTTAGAATGGCATAAAACAGTCTTATAATATTAATTTTACACTACAAAAATTCGTAACAAAAACAAAAAATATATCGAACACTACTAAACATATGGGCGGCCTTATCACATTCTGCGATCTCTTTCAGACAATCTTGGAAAGGACAGTGATTTGAAAAAAAAAAATTATGAAAATTTAAATACAATATACAAACTAACACTAAAATTAAAATATATTATGTACAAGTATATTCAAAAAAGGGAAAAGCTCATTGGACATAAAAAAATTCGTCCGCATCGCTGTCAATGGCAAAAGTGCCCAAAAGGCTGGCAGCATTGCCACGTTGGATGGCAATGCTGATCTTTATACTAAAAAAAATAAGCCAGCCCTCTAGTTTTTCTAGGTCTTATTAATTTGCATTGTATTTATAAGTACATTATTAATGTAAAGCTTTTACGTAAAAGGTTAGCTCTCTTGAAATAATTACCGACTAATTATAGCGAGACCTTTTCAAAGAACCTATAGGAGCAAAATATCTGACACAAAAAACCTAATCATACCCAAGATCATTGACCCTGTAACATTACGACACAAGAAATAATGCTCGATTACCCTTATTAAGGAAACATGTAATTGGAAACTTGTTTGCGGTCAATTTCTCCAGCTGGTTCTCAATAATGGTCGGCCGGTATAACAAACATCGTAATGTGGGGAAACGATTACATTTTACGCTAAGTCGAGAACTTGAATGGCACTTCAAATTTGCCACTTTGTGTTCAAGAAAATTTCGTACTTAAACGTTGGCTCGTTGTGGACGTAGTAATTAAGGCAGATTGTTTTAGGTGATGATGTTTAGCGTTGTATATAGGTCTTGATGGGATCGATATTGGCAGTTTGCATTTATAAGGACTCCACGAATGACGATTTTTAAGTTTGAGCGTACCGTAAGGCCCGTATGCACCACATACGATTATGCGTTTAACGTTAAATATATATGAAATATAATTCTGTCTATGTCATCTTCAAACGATTGACAGAAACAGCGAAGTTTAAACGCTTAATTACTGCTAGTGAGACACAATTGATTTTCTATTGTAATGGGCCGATAGCGTACCACGCCGGGATTGAGTGGTTTAAATAGGTTTAGCGGTAGTCAGCGGTACCTAAACATGTATTATTTAACAAAATATTTGTGGTGCAATCGGACCTCAGTATGCCATCAGCCCCAAGACTGTCATTGCTATCTGCCTAATCTTTGCCCATGACACGAGCTATTGTTGAATAAGTAGTCTGAAATAACGAAAAGAGAATATTTTTTGGTATGACTATTTGAAGTCTGTATGAATGATTTTCATATTTTGTAGTTTAGTTCAAGAAGCCAAAAGGCCAATTCTCATAATTTAAAACGTTCAAAATTTAGTCAGTCTCATCTCGGCGACAAACAAAGTCAAAATGTCGGGAAATTTTTAGGTATTTTTGACAGATTGAGACCGAGATCAGACTGTGAACGTTCTTAAAAATTACGAGAATTGCCCCTTTTTTATGGATGGGAATTCATCAAATGACCCCCCCTCCCGCTCTGGGTGGAGCGGAAGGGAGTGTCAGACTCTTACTGACTAAAACCCATCCGTGTTTCTTCAACCCTTCCTTAGCCCTTTATGTTCCGGGGTAGCGGTAACCCTTTCGGACAATCCCGCACCCCCGGCAGGCTTCGGCCCTGGCAGGCCCCTTCCTTTTTGCTGACATCTCTTTGAGGCGCGCGTGGAACACGTACGCGCCGTCCGGCACGGGCCTGGTCCTGAACGGACGGTGAGCTAACGAGAATTGCCCCTAAGTTATGTAACGAAACGTCAATCCAAAAGTGGCAGGTTTTCATTGTGAAGTGTCAGAAGACGTCAAACAACTTCACTAATGCAAATGTACAATCCTTTCACAATTATTTTACCTTTGATTATGCATCTCCTGTCCAAATCACAGTGATCTTTATTCTCATTGTAATAAGGTTGCTGTTGGGTTGCTGCCACCGTCAAATCTATCAAAATCATTGTGATTTTTATTATCGTTATAATAAGGTTGCTGTTTGCTTGCTGCTGTCTGCGGTAAAATAACTGTGAAACTGTAAATCAGCCTTATCAGTTTACTTTCCTAAAAAGTTCGTCTCTGTAATTACATTTCAAAACTGAAATACTTTTCTTGATCTTCCAGCGTCACGCAAAAGCTACCGGATAGATTTTGTTTATGGTTAGGTGACTGTACAGGCGCTAGGCTACCTGAAACTGTCAAATTATCCCAATCAACCTTGAGCCTTATGCTGTAGCGATAAAGTTGAAAACCCATTAAAGAAATTTGACAGATTGTAGTAGCTTGATGTGCTGGCGTCTGTACATACGAATAAGTTTTGCGGGTCAATATGCTGCTGCAATACCGAAATTACCTTCTAGAGTTTGAAATCCCTGCAGCAGTTGTGAAATGTTAACTTTCAAAAATAATTTCGGATTTTCATATTAATTAGAATAATGTTTCGCTATAGAAATGTTGGAACATTTTCGTGCAGATTCGACGACTGTTAATTGACACCTACAGTGTAGCTATCTGTATTTTATTTATTACGTATTTCAGCTGCGCTCGCAAAACTTTTCATCCGACATTTTTTGTTGAAGCTCAAAACGTCAAAGCTGCCAATTTTGCTATGCACTTTTAAACATCCGAATAGATTTTTTTTAGCAAAAGAGAATACGTAAAGAAAAATACGTGGAATTTATAGCGGGTGCTGTTATCAGAGTTTTGAATGGCAAAAGAAAAGTTGAATGTTAAAATCTGTAACGGCTGTAATCTGCCTAAAATAATGTGTAATCTGCCTGATTGACTATCGTGATGTATTGTTATGTTTATGTTATTATATAGGGGGTTCGTGGTTAAATAATAACAGCCGCACAGGTCGATAGATCAGGTTAAGCTACGCTTGCCGCGGTTGGTCTGTGGATGGGTGACCATCTTTACATACCAGGACAGGTCCGTGCCTCGAAAAGCACGTTAAGCCGTTGGTCCCGGCTGTCGTTCGTGGATCTTTGACAGTCGTGAAGGGTAATCAGAAGCCCGAAAGTCTGACAACCAGTCTTACCAAAAGGTATCGTATTGCCCAGTAACTGGGTTGTGGAGGTCAGGTAGGCAGTCACTTCATGTAAAATACTGATATTCAGCTGCGTCCGTTTAGACTCGAAGCCGACCTCAACATCATCGGGAAAAGGCTAGATGATGATGTTATGCTTTTTTTTTATTTAGCCTGCACTGTCCCTCTCTTAGGCAAAGGCCTCCCTCCACTCCTTCCACTTTTCACGAGCCCGGGCGTCCTCGGGATCCAGTTTTGACGGAACCTATCCAGCTCGTCCCGCCAACTCCTACGTGGTCTGCCGCGACCCCGCCTCACTGTCTCTGGGCACCAATTCTATGTTTATATTATAAATATCCTTACATTCCTCACTTTAATATACACGATAGGGGTCTTAATTTCCGCTGTAAGAGTTTATGTGCCTCTATGATATTTGTCAAGACACAAGATTATGGCTTAACCAAAGTTTAAGTACAAGTCGTTAGAAGCCTATAAAGGCTTGTTGTGTATCTACATAGTTAGTAACTACCACGGTTGATTAACTTCTCCTACTTAATGGCAAACAAAGTAATACCGAGGAAGTATCTACAAATAATGTTTCTTCGTTTTATTACGGAACCCTATAAATGTAGGTTGAGTGTCTGTAAATCTGGTTGTTACGTTATTTCCTTCTATTTTCGTCGTGTTATGAAGGAGCAGTGTTTTGGTTGTCTGTGAAGTTGTGGGTTCAATAACCTCATCAAAAAACTGTCTAAGGTCTATTCTTTATGTTTCCAATTGATGTTATTTCAAGTTAAACATATATCAACTTTATTTCAGTGGTAATTAAATTGATTTCAGAGTGACTAGCGCTATTGAAAAAGTTATAAAAATGTTTGAAGTTGTAGCGTAATGTCGTAAACTGAACTTTATTGTATAGGAATTAAAGTAATGTTTCCAAAAACTCATATTTGTTTACATGTTTGGCAATTTAATTGCGAACGTGGATTAGAAAGAATGCCTAAAAATAATATTCTAGGTGGGACGGAATATGCCAATAAACATAGCTCGACGCCTGTTGGAAATGTCATGATCATAGAAAATCAAAAGGTCATTCGTAATTTAAAATGTTCAAGATCTAGTCGCGGCGACAAACAAATATCAAATAGGTACTTGTCATAATGTAGGGAAATTAGAGCTATTTCTGACAGATAGAGACTGAGGTCAGAAGACCAATTGTCGTAATTTAAAACGTTCAAAATCTAGTCGCAGTCTCATCTCGGCGACAAACAAATGTTAAAATCTTGACAAAATGTTTTGGAATTTTTTGGTATTTTTGACAAATTGAGACTGAGATCAGACTGTGAACGTTCTTAAAATTAGGAGAATTGCCCCTAAGACTGTTCTTAAAATTACGAGAATTGCCCTCTGATTGATTTGTAATTCACGTTTGTTCCATTAACTTATTTCAATACGCCGATGGTAATGAATTCCATTATAGCAAATTAAACGCATGAGTTTATACGAACGTATATAAACTTGTGATTATCCGGGAGGCTGGCTTTTCCGATGCTCGGTTTCATCTAATTAATCAGGTAGAGATAGTTTTAATAAGTTAATTTGGTTCAGTTAGTAATTAGTTAATTACTTAGCAATACGCTTAGCGTGATTTCGGGTACATGACGGTGACATAGTTTTGGTGTTGTAGGTAATATTTTATATAAATTAACAAGATGTTTAAAAATGATGAAGGAAAAAATCGAGAGGAAACCGGCATGTCCTTAGAACCAAAAATGCGAAGACATGTGACATCTACCAACCTGCACTGGGCCCGCGTGTTGGATTACAGCCCAATCCCTCTCACAGAGAGGGGGCCTGTGCCCCAGCAGTGGGAACATTATAGGTTGATTATGCATATAACAAGATGTTTATTAATTTATGTAAATATTAGCTATAATTGGAGTTATAAATGGTGTACCTAACTAACCCGGCTTTGTTTTATTTATTTAGATATTTTTGAGACAGTATACCTAATTATAGATACAATAGAGTTTTTTCCATAAAATTGTTTAATAGGCAACTTTAGAAAGCAACAAATATAATAACCTTATCGGAAATTATATTCCGTTTGGGGTTGAAATCCTCGGGACGTGGGGTCCGAGTGCTCATGGTCTTTTTAAGGAAATTTCAAAACGGCTGGTTGACACTTCCCGTGACCCAAGGGCTGGCTTTTACCTTGGCCAAAGGCTAAGCATTGCCATACAACGTGGTAATGCCGCCAGTCTCTTGGGTACATTACCAGTCGACAGCGATGCGGATGAATTTTTCGACGCTATATTTTAGTTTGAATATAGTTTTAGTTAAGTTAGGTTTTAATTTTGTTATTTTTGTTAATTAAGGATTTATAAATAATAGACTTTAGAAAGAACAAACTTTAATTCTTTTGAGAGGATGTGGTTAGGTTAGTAAGTTTAATAGTTGGTAATTCATGTGTACAAAAAAAAAACTCTCAATAGTAGATTTATTGAAAATCCCTCCACTATAAAAATAACGAAACAAACCAAACTAAAATTCCAGACCTTGAAACGCTTGTTATTTCTACAAACATTTCAATTAGGATTCAACAAGTCAATTCTATAAAAAACCTCGTCACGTAAGTTGAACAGTTGAATTCGTGTTGAACGCTAAAAAATGTCGGCTGAAAGCTGAAACCATTCGGTATATAAAATGGAAAAAATCTATGTTTACCGCGAAAATTGAAACGTCTGTCTGGATATCCTTTTACTGGACGGAGTGAAACTTTTGGCAATACAGAAAGAGGAGCGATGGGAGGACTGATGTTAGAAAGGACTTGATACCTTGATAGGTCTCTTGAAGAAAGAGATGTTTCTTTTTAGAGGATCTTGGTGATATGTTGTAAATATCCAGCAGTGTAGGTATTCTTTGAGTTGTACGACTAAGACCAATGAAAGTGATAGTTTCAAATGAGAAAACGGAAATAAAGATGGTGGTAGTGTTGATACAGGAAGACTTCATGATGATAACAGAAGAGAAATGAGACGCAAAAAAGAATACATAAAGACTCAGAGGTCATTGCTGTACAACAACAAAAACATAATAAATAATTATAATTTCAGAGTTATATTCTGGGTATCAAACTAACAGACCGGGTTAGGAATACGACCATCCGTTCCATCACAAAGATGATTTATTTCCGTTGGATCCCGTTTTTGAATCCCATTTTAATATTTTTGGCGTTGGATCCCGCAAAACATTATTATGTATTTTCGTTGGATCCCGAATTTAAAAAATGCAAGATATTTACGTTTTATTGTCGTTGAATCCCGAAAAGTATTTCCGTTGGATCCCGAATGCTTAAAAAAATCTGAATGCGGGTACTTTCAACAACAAAATTGTTTATAATAAAATGAGGAGTTCACTAATGTTTCACCAAAACTCCATTGACAAATTAGTTTACAACCAACGTTTCGTATACTATTTATTTTACAAACAACTCATTTTCTATATTATAATCTAGTCGTTTCTGGCACTCGCCGGCCGCTGCCGCGGCACCGCTCGCTTCGCTCGCTCGGCTCGTGCGTAGGGGTCACAGTTTTAACCTAACCTAACCTAACATTGTTTTTTTTTTTTAAATAATTAACCTAATCTAACTAGTTCGGTTCCGGGTACCCCACTAAAAATAATCTATTTTTATTGTTTGATAAAGGTAAATCACTTTTCTTCTGAAATGTACACATGTTGTTATAATATGGGATTCAACGGAAATAGCAAACGGGATCCATCGTTAATACGTAAAAAATGGGATTCAAAAGTGGGATCCAACGACAATAAACGAACTGATGTCACTTGGAAAGCTGCCACGCTAAGATGATACTGGGCTGGACACATCTGCCGCATGTCAGACGAACAGTGGGCCAAACTTACGACCCAATGGGTCCCTCTTAATGGCAAACGACATCATGGCAGGCCCAGATGGAGATGGGGGGATGAGCTGGACTCCTTCAACAAGAACTGGTCTATAGCAGCTTTGAACAGAGAAAGGTGGAAAAAGTGTAGGGAGGCCTTTGCCCTGCAGTGGGACGTCACACGCTAATAATAATAATATCAGACATAAGAACAGTGAGAACTAAATACGGTCTTGGTTAAAAACTGAGCCCAAAAGCAATTTCTAAATAGGATATGTATTATTAACATGAAAAATTTTCTCGAATATCAACTATAGAATACATTCTATGTATCATATAACTCAACCACGGCCCCAGAGGATACTAGGAGATTATAAACAAGAAGACTGTATCACTACCGGAGCTACCATTTCTCTCTGGATACGATTTACGAAGCAAGCAAGCACGTTAAGAGATTGCATCATAAATGTACGTTTTGAGTGATGCAGAGTTTGAATGCAGATCAGTGAACATAATGCTACTCATAGATTTATAATGACGTTATTATAAATCTATGATGCTACTCAAAGATTTAGATGTAAGAGTGGAAACTTGTAAATGACCTTTCAAATGAGAATTAAAGTAAAACCTATTTGACAATGAGTTATTAATGTGAAGTGGGTACGTATGGGATAAAAATGATAGATGAAATGTTCGATAATTTGGTATAATGATCAAGTCCACATACATAAAAACACTTATAAAATATTAAGAACGGAAGGTGTTTCGTCTATACAAGGAATATTCATGCGATCACACTAATATTATAAATGCGAAAGTTTGTGAGTGTGTTTATATGTTTGTTACTTCTTCACGCTCAAACGGCCGGACCAATTTTGATAAAAAGAATTATGAAGGTAGCTGACACCCTGGATTAACATATAGGCCACTTTTCATCCCGATATTCCCACGGGATCGACATTTACGCGGGTGAAACCGCGAAATATATTTTCCATTGACATAAAATAAATCCAACTGACATCACAGAGTACTTTTTGATAGACTGAAAATCGACATGACAGGCGACCACAGAGCACCAACCATAGAGTATAGTAACTAAAAAGGCCCTAACGCTGCAAATGTATGTTTTTAAATGGTAGACAACCTGGTACCTCGACGGAACGGCAGCAGGGTGTGGATATGTGGTGGTATGTTGGAAACTATGCTCCACTTCCTATCCTGCCCTCTGTGTCCCAAATCTTGCTGTCAAAGTGATCTCCGACAGCGCTGTGGAAGTGGGGAAGTTTTGGGCCATCTGAGAAAAGTCATGCCAGCGACATGAATAAGAATAGTAGACACATTAGTGAAAAACTTGTGATAAAAAATTATTAAGTAAGAAAAAAGTTTTCTAAAGGAAAAAGATGCATAGATTGTCTTAAAGGTAATAAATGTTTGAAACAAAATATGGACTGTGCTGCACCGACCCAAAATAAATTGGAATACAGGCAGGAGAATACATAATCAGCCTATAATGTTCCCACTGCTGGGACACAGGCCTCCTCTCTGTGAGAGGGAGTGGGCCGTAATCCACCACGCGGGCTCAGTGCGGGTTGGCAGATGTCACATATCTTCAAAATTTCTAGAAATTCTTTAATTTTTAAAATTTTTGATATTTCTTGGTTCTAGGACATGCCAGTTTCCTCACGATGTTTTCCTTCACCGTTTTGAGAACAGTGCTGATGAAACGATAATTTACACAAAATTAAAGCGCCTGTCTGGGTCCTACAACTTGTAAGTCGCGGCCTTTACCACTGGCCACCACTGTTCTATTTTTGCTATTTGTTTTTACTGATCATCAGGCAGGAGAATGATGATCAGTAAAAACAATAGCAAAAATTGTTTATTTTCACACTAGTATGAACTATTCCAAACAATTCCACACACAAATCTCCACCCATCACAGTTCCTCAAACCCGTGCATCAAACTTTGAAAAAAAAAAGGCACAAAATTCAAGCGCTGTAGCACTGCAGGACAAAAGCTTAAAGCGCCTACAGCAACCCAAGTTCACAGCGACGCGTTCTTTGCAACGGCCCTTGTCGCATAAAGTGCTGTATTGAATAATTCCGTAGTTCCATATTGAAGCGTTGTGGTGTTATGAGTGAGAGTTGTTGGAGAGTTTCAGTTTTACGTCTTGCTAATAGAATTAAACGGCTGTTAATTGGAAAGGAGGAATGTAGGACTTTTCATGCTCACTTAAATGTCTCGCTGATGGTGGCGCGTGTGTTGGATCATTCGGTTCCCTACAAAATGGTTGAGCTGGATGGTGCTGATCCATGCGTCATGTTCGTGAACGGACGCCGTCGGTTGAGACTGGTCATCTCTTAACTGCCAAGGCTTATTTTTAATCTTATTTCTTGTATTGTTTCTTCATTTGTGTGTTTTACATTGTTCTTACATATAGAAGCAACAAGAATAATGTACTCAGGATTTTGTAATATCTTGATTTAAAAGAGTGTCCATGGAGTTTCTTGCCCGTTCTTCTCCATAGAGATCTACGCTTTGGAATGGGCGACTAGCTTCAACTTTCTGACTAACTGACCGACTACTTAATTTTGACAATTCAAAAGTACCTGTAATGGTTTAATTGAAATAAATGCTTTGAGTTTGAGAGTTTTGAGTTTCATTTTATGGTTGTTGGTTGCGTAATGGAGTCTGGGAAATTGGATCACACATTGATAACTTTTTAAAATATTTTTTCATGTAAAAAAAATATTTAAGGAATAAAAATGTATATAAAAACACAACACGATATAAAGTAAAAAAAAAAAAAATACGTGTGGCACTCGGGGACTGCCGCGGTAAAGCTATTGCATAGCACATTTTTTATCAACTTTGCAATTATTATATTTATGCAATATTTTTTTTTCTTTGATATTAATTCAAGTTATTTCTTTGGTATTAATTCAAGTTACACTTTTTGAGCGTGGTGACCACCATGTCTACACGCATACGTCTAGTCGCACGCACACAAACACCGTGCCAAAGTCTGCCGAACTGAAACGACGTTACTCGTAGACGATGCACGGCTTTCACGCCGCACCGCTGAGTGTGTGTGCGTGTGTGGGGGGTGTTAGGTTTATTTTCGTTACGGAATTTCTTGATTCGGTCGCCGCGCTCAAAGCCCGCGATAAAAGCTATGCAATAGCTTAAAAAAAACAACAGAGAGCTGGGTCGTTCTTTGGCCAAATAATTAGCATTGATATTCAACGTGGCAATGCTGCCAGTCTTTTGGGCACGTTTCCGGATGAAAGCTATTCGGACGAGTACTTCGACGCCTAAGTGTCCTTTGTTTTTGTATTTATTTGTATAGTTACTTAGTCATTTAATTTAGTAAGTAGTAAAAATAGTTAGTTATACAATAATATATTTTAAGATAAATTGTCTATGGATCAGATATGAAAAACAAAAAAAATAAACAGCTGATTTGGAACTGAATATTCTAATGTTCGGTGTTCCGTTAGTAGGCTTCATAACTTAAGTCATTAATAAATATTCTAAAACTTTCTGCAATGAACATGCGGTACTAAAATATTGAATTTAAATATTTAAATTAAAATCAATCCGTTTAAATCAATGTGAATTCACATGCTGCGGTTAGATAAATATTTACATCAGCATCTTTCATAGACTCGACACTAGTAGGTATTTAGATCGTTTAAAGAGAAGTGGCAAGTGTCGGGGGACAGTCGAGTTACTGGATCATAAAATATAGCTGTCGCAGCGTCTTATCATTTTATGTTCAAAAGTGTCTTAACACATTCATCTTAATGTTGAAGCTATGGATGGCGTGAATTAATAGTCGTCTAGTATATATAAAGATGTCCTGTGTCAAAAAAACTTACATTTTGTTTGTATTTTAGGGTATTTGTTTTTTTTTTCTATTTCAATATAACGAAGCTTGTCAGTACAATGTAACTTCTATGATCGTTGTAATTTTTTCAAGTATTTGCTAATGTAATTATCTGAAGACTATATTGCAATATAGTGTAGTTGCTACGTTCAACACACAACACACACACACACACACACATAATATACAACAAAGAACACTATGTTGATTGTATAAATATGATTTTTCTCTGTAACTTCATACACATCAGTTTTCCCTTCACCAGCACAATACTCACAACCAATTACTTAACCAGGAGCTTCCTCATCTACAGAATTAGCAATAACTCCAAAAATACTGTTATTACATATAACAGTATATTCATAAAAAGGAGCTATCCACCTAATCAATCAATCGACTCGTCCCTCCGGTACATAAATCTTTGTGTCATAAAGTTTTATCAGATGCTATCCAAACTTTATTGGCCTCTGTAGATCGTTATTTATGTCCTTTCTGGAACTTAGGTATAAACATGTCATAGAATTTGGGTCCTGGGAGTTATGTTGGACCGTTTAGGGTTTTGTTGCTGTAAAATTTATTTGTGTGAGAGTTGAAGTGAAAATATAGTGAATGGGACGTATGAAGAACAATATTTTTTATAAATGTGTCTGAGGGAACTATTGATTTGTAAGCATCTTTCTTGCATCTATTTTCTTTTTTTCTTTCTGCGGGGTAATTCCCCAACATATAATGGCAATGCCATTCATTAAGACAGTGCAACAACATTCATTGCGTTCTTAACGTTGTCGAGCAGACGCATTTTTCAAATATATGAAGCAATGGTTTAGCAGCTGCCTTCACAATCCTTTGGATTGTCAGTGAAAGTGTGTTACCAGAGTAACACACTGAATTTGAGTGGTTGTAAATTCATTACATTAAACAAAGATATATCTCTCATATGCGTTCTCAGGAGCATGTTTTGAGTATAGGCTTAAAATTTAATGTGTTTAGAAACTGTAACTTGCTTGTTTTACTTTGGGTATATTGTGGATTTAAATTATACACCATATGAACCATTTCTGCTGGTAAGTCGTAACCAGCTTAGATGATCCTTATATCCATATCAAAGACGCAACTAAGCAAATTTGAATTCCAACTAAGACTGCAGCAACAAAATACAGAATCACAACATAAAACCCCAAAATGAAATCTGTCTCCGTCAAATATTTCAACTTAGTCACAATAAAATCTGTCATATTTTACAAATGACCGTATAAAACAACCGTCGAGTGGAATCGTAAAACGCATTACTCATCACCCAACTGCTCTCTGTTATTCACTGGAATATTTAATTGCTTCTTCTTAACGACTGGCCCCAGCAAAAGTGGATTATCTTCTCTTAAATCGAGGGCAAAAGATTAAAACGACTTTGTGGTTCATCTGTGTTTCTAGATTGATATTTAGCTGACTTCAAAGAATACTTTACATTGTTGCTTTTATCTTTGTAATACAATTCGTTGTGTTTGTTGAAACAGTCGTGGCCAGAAATAGTTATGACATCATGCTTCGCGAAATTGTATAATTTTTTAATGTACGTGACGTCAGCTAAATTCAAATTAAGAGGTAAAAGCTTAGATCCCTACACGGTACTGTTGTTCACCATATTTTTTCGTTCCTTTTTTGCGTCGGCGTGCGTACCTTTTACAAAATAAGGATGAGAAAAATCAAATCCTGACCACAAACGTCTGGCTCAATTTGGTAAGTGGTAGGAGCCGGGTATGGCGCCTTCGCCCTCCCGCCCCCCGCAATCCCAACACTACCGGGTAACAAGCGATTACTACCGTACTTTTCCACATTCAATCAGCACTATTTTAACGCACTTTTTTAATTCACCATCTAATGCACTTCGAAGAAAAGGTTACAGGAGGCGGGCGCGGACAGAGGGCGCCGCCTTCGCGGCAGATCTGTCGCATGGAGTCAGTGTTAAATTGTTGTAAACTACGCATATAATATCTATTTAGATTGTGTGTCCGGCGGCGCGCGAAAATAGCTTTTAACAAACGCATGATAAGTGAAATTTTCGCGTGCCGCCCCAGCCCCTAAGTATTGTGTCCGGCGGAGTGGAACAGTTTGTTTAGATCATCATACTGACTGCGCCCTTTCTGTTTTTGTTGACATCGTCTAACCCAATAGGACGAGAAGAATCAACTACTTATAACCAATATATGGCTGTCGTTGGTAAGTGTGAATAAAAGACAAACCTAAAATTAACACTAAAATTTCTAATCATGATTTTCGTTTCTACTCTTTTTTTATTTGTTTCTTTTTTGTATATTATACCTTCGTTCTGTCTATCTGTTTGGGTTATTCTTCTAATCTATGACTGTTATGAAAATTGCATAGCATTGTGGAATATGCGGCAGTCCTTTTTGTATTTACCTGTTTATGATATTTGTATGGGAGTTGCTTGACATGTCCAGTTCCTCGTCATCGCTGACCCCCGGCTCGTGCTGTAGACTAGCCAGTAGACCCTATCATGCATCCCTACATACAAACTGTCATAAGTTAGCTACTTAGTACTTTCAACTTTACGTAGTCAGTATAGTCGGTACTGTACGGTTGTATACATCTTCTAAGGGTGAGTATCGTCAGTGACAGAAATGTATATGTACATTTGTGTATATCAGCGACAACTGCCGTGTAAGCCGCAATGCATTTAACAATATGTACTAATGGTTGACGTTAAGTGTGACGTAATAATTTATACTAACATAAAATTATACATGTTGCTCAATTGAAAAATAACTTAAACTATGTGTTAAAGTGGGTCTCGTTAGGTCAATTGGAAGTGACATATTGGTGAAGATTTATGTATATTGATATGCACAAATATTGTTATTGAGATGAAATGTGTTTTATGTACACTGTAAATTGATTATGCACATCCTGGGTACCCGCTGTTGATTTTGTTTTATTTTCGCTACAAGAAATTGTAGTATTTTTCATACTATGCATGGCCATGGAATGTTTATTATGGGAAATATATCCTCGTTCAAAAGTGTGGTTACCATGCTCGAATCTAGTTTGCCTGCGGAGTTAAAACTCATTGGGACGACGTTTTCGATTACCTATTTAAAAGTATATTTCTAAAAAGTATTTAAAATTATTTCTTCTTCTTTGAAATGTTTTTGTCTTGGTACCTGTATGCGTCATAAAAAGCTAAATTTTAAAATATTGTGTACATAATTGACATTAAATGTACACACTTTTAAAATGAATTATTATAGACCCGTTTGGTTTTATTTTTGTTTTGATGGAAAAAATAGATTTTATGCTTCAGTTCCCGATTTTATCGATGAATTTTTGGTTTTATAATTTATTAATTTTTTTTAATAAAAAAGTTTAAACAATGACGTTTAATTTACATACTTTTGATGTTGGTCGTATTGTCTTGGTATATTCCAGAAACTATTATATTTATTTACGTACTTATACTTTCTTAGAGAAAAAAATGTATATTATTTTTTACTTTTCCAGCAATAAAGGTATGTAGTTAAGCTATTAAAACTATAATTATTTTAGCATTTACCAATACGGCAGCTTAGTTACAGAGACAGTAGTGTTCCCCAATCCCTTGGTCTTGGTATTGACAGAAAGGTCTAAGAAGACCTATGTATTCTTGCAAGGAAATTAGAAATGTCGAGCTTTTTAGGTACAAAATGTGCTGTATATATGGAATTATATATTTTTTTATATATTAGGTATAGCATGTTTCCCATTGCACGTTTTATTGCTTTTTAGAGGTGATGTATATGATTTATATCTTCTCTTTTTACCTAAAGTAATTCATGTATACATTTAATTTTATTATATTGTAGGTATATCGTGTTTGTGTTGTGTCGTGTGTACCTGTATCTGTATATTTAATTACAGAATTACTTGATTGCGAAATGTACAATCAACTAAAGTGTTGTTTACAAAGTTATCTACATACATAAATCTTTGTTCTTTTTATGACATATTGAATAAGTTTCAAGAGCTTTTTATAAAAAATATACAAAAAATACCGTTGCCGTTTTTATAATTTAATATTTCTTACAAAATTTTCTACATTTTATCATAGTTCATTGTACATTGCCCTGTACACTTCAAAAAAAACTTTAAGAAGTTTGAAATAAAGTTTATATTTCAAAGTTCTTGAATTTAACGACCAATTTACTAAGTTACCATGTTCTTTTACCAATTTCAAAGTTTATGTTCTCTCTTGAAAGTTTGTAAGTAAATGAATTCATTAAAAGGCTTTACTTGTTTTAAAAATAACTAAGTATAGTGGTTGTTTAGGAGTCACTGAAATTAAATAATTACAGAGAGAGAGGGGCCATTCTCGTAATTTTAAAAACGTTCACAGTCTGATTTCAGGTTCATTCTGTCAAAAATACTTCATATTTCCCTTCATTTTTGACTAGTTTTTGACATTGAAAGTCTTGGAACTTGGAATTCTCTTTGGAACTTACATATTTGAGCCGTTTGGGGTTGAAACACTAGGGCCATGGGGCCCGAGTGCCCACTTAGTATTCCGAGACATCGCCAAGCGGTTGGTCGACTCATCACGTGACCAGAGGGCTGGCCTATTTTTTGGCCAAAGAATCAGCATTGCCATACAACGTGGCAATGCTGCCAGCCTTTTGGGCACGTTTCCCGTTGACAGTGATGCGGACGAATTTTTTGATGCCCTTTGATTATTTTCCCTCCCTTTTTATATACTTGTACATTTTATTATTTTAAGATTGTTAGCTTTTTAAATGCTGTGTAATTAAATATTCCTAACAATTACATTGAAAGTCGCTGAGATGAGAATGCGACCAAATTTTGAACGTTTTTAATTACGGAAACTGGCCTTCTGATATTTATCTAGTGTTATAACTAATTAATAAAATGTATGATATATTTTGTGCAAGTTACGTATCTAAGTAATAAGCACGATAATCTCCTGTCAATTTTCAACCGTTGGAATTTCAACATGCGTCTGTCCTTTAAGCACTTAAGTTACCCACAAGTTACGAGTTGCTATATAATTATTATACCACATGCTCGAAAACAATAAAGCCGTTAAACTATCTAATTAATACACAAACCCTTCAAGAGAGAACATTACTTATATATCTGTCTCGCTCCCACACCGGGCTTTCTGCAAATGACCCAAATTGGATAAGCTCCTCAAAGTATTTCGCCTAAATCTTCACAAATATCTCAAAAATCACTGGTCTTATTGAACCCAATTTTATACTAAATATAGCCCGTTTACCCAGCTACATTTAGATGTATATTTCATGAAAAACAGTAAACTAGTTTTGGAGTTATGACCCTTTTGATAGTCGTGGTGCCTCGGGCTGGTCGGAATCTAATATGATACTGTACAAATACGTGGGTACCAAGAGGTAGATATTGCTAAGTTGTGGCTCTAACTTTTGTAATATTAGAGGAGAGGGTGAAGTTTGAAGGGCTCGCTTTGTTTTGTTGGGGAGTTGTTATCGTTGGTCGTGTGACGATATTATAGCCGGTGTGGAAGTGATCGTAGGTGATAATATTGGAAATCGTGTACAAGGGTTCCCGTTTTTCTGTTTGGGTTGAATCTGTGAATATTTTAGAATTTTGTTTTTAGGATCGCGAGAGCTTTCAAAGAAAAGGTACGGGGAAATATTTCCGATATTGTCACTCAAAGTTTTTTTGTAAGACATACTGAATACAATGATCCCATTTCTGAACTGTGACATTGGCGGTCGATTTCAATAGCGACTAGTTTAAATATTTTTTTTGGCATAATCTTTGTAATGTGTTTGTTTTAGAAAGTTATTTATTTAGGAAAATAATGTACTTATTTAGGTACTGTAACATAGATATCAAATTTGCAGAAATAATACAGATTAATACCATTTTAAAACCTTAATAATTAAGTTAGGAGTCCGTGTAGAAGTAATAAGTAAGACTACTAAAGTGGCAAAACTAATCTCAAACGCCAAGGTTTTGTGAATACAGGCACTCCTTTTCTGAAGTAAACTATAAACAGAATTCTGAAATACATAAGCTATGTTGAAAGTTAGGACAGGAGAGAGTACATAAAAGCCAATATCATCTCAGAAGTACGTACGATACAGAGGAACACATAAAATATGAACATAGCAACAAGTTGAAACTAGCTTCGTTGAGTAAGTTACTTCAGTTTGTAACTATACCTACTATAGGTAGCAATAGCCAACATGTTCTCAATACGTAGGTATACAGGGTGGCAGGGACATAGAGCACAAGCTGTAACCACGAATAAGCACATGATTCTTCACCAGCGTAGAAATTTTTCGTTGGTTATAAAAAAAAAAACTGACTTTTTATAGAAATATGCACGGTTAAAATGAACTGAACAGCGAATTCTTCTTTTAAAGACCATAATTTTTAAACTGAATGTGGTCTATACTCTATTTATTATTATTGTTAGAAAAATAACGACAGTTATTGTGTAATATTGTTGGAACTACTGCACTTTAGAGTTATTTTTCTAATGTAAATGGTTAATAGATTACATTGCTTTGTATTTATCGTGAAATAACATAGCTTATCATATCATAATCAGCCTATATTGTTCCCACTGCTGGGAAACAGGCCTCCTCTCGGTGAGAGGGAGTGGACTGTAATCCACAACGCGGGCAGAATATGTCTCATGTCTTCGAATTTTTAGTTCTAGGACAGGCCTGTTTTCTCACGAAGTTTTCCTTCACTGTTTTGAGAGCAGTGGTGATGAAATAATTTATACAAAGTAAAGCGCCTGTCTGGGTTCGAACCTACGAGCTTACAACTCGTAAGTCGCGGCCGTTACCACTTGGCCACCACTGCCATATGCTTATATAGAAATAACGGAAGGGTGATAACCGTTATTTTTCTAATATTTCATTTAAATGGAGTATATAATCATGTGCTGTATTCATGGTTATATGTAGTTTGCGCATCGACGTCGATGCCACCCTGTATATGTATTGATATAAGCTATACGATTCGCCTCCTACTATCTTAATAGATTCTATACAAATATTTATATAGGTACCGTAGAAATACAGTATCAATTATTAACTGGAGGTCGCACACGAATAATGTGTGTTTGTTCTCAGTTTTCCTTTGTAAGGATTTATGGAAGATTTTGTCTTCATTTAATTTGTTTGAGATATCGTCAAAAGGAATCTAATGTACATGCAATATGTGCATGTACTGTATTATAATGAATTGTTGGTAATAAACTATATTATTTCAACGTTAAAATCCATTTTAAAGTTTCGTCCCGATTCACCCCTGTTTATTTACCACGTAACTTGTAAAACCCATTGATAGGTCGGTAAGTACTTATTCAATAATCTGTCAAATTTATACTTGAATAATTAATTTACACGCATTTGCGATCAAAATAATATGATTGCACTTAAAACGCGTGAAATTGCGCTCTTGAAACGAAACGTAATCTTTTGTTTCTTGGTTTATTAATGGTATATTTAGTTTTATGTTTTATTATGTAAATTGAAATAAATAGAACTTTTACTGAACCAATTGAGGTTCTAGAAGGAGAAAAAGAGCTTACTTTTATATATAGAAATTTTGTACTCTTAACCCCTTACTAATAAACGTATTATATCAGATGATTAGTTATACACTGATTTCTTTCTTTCAGTCGTCAGTAAATTGACTTTCGAAAGAAGAAGACAACGCGTTGTGTAACTATACAGACGCTATACAACGTTTATTAGTAAGGGGACAATGTAGTAACACAATACAAAATTGTGTCAAAGGAAATCTTTACGTTGAGATCGGCCGTAAAAATGACACCCACCATTGTTTCGTATACTGGCGAGCAGAATAACTGGAATATTTTTGATATGTATTTTTATATGACAATGTAAAATTCCATTCTTTGAGTCGAAGCCCCGTGACAAAGTTGTATTTTGGCGTTACGAATTGTTGTAGTTTTCTGCGATGTTACTGAGGACGAGGTTGTTAAAACTTTAAATAGGTACTACGTTATATTACACAGTAAATACTTAAATAAATAACTGTTTTTCTGACTCCAGAGGGCATTAATATTGAAATAGACAGTTACAGGCTTTAATATCACTATCAAGTAACCCCCTTATTCATAAAACTTATCAAACCTATTTTAGTTAAAATGGGGTTTGTCTCTTTCTTACACACAGAAATGACAACGTGACAGATAAAGACAAACGTTCTATAAACCTATTTTAGCTAAAATAGAGATAAAATAGGATTATGAATAAAGGGGTAAATCTTTAAGTAAATTAAATAACATTTATGATCCTACTAAATTTTGTCTCATTATACCGCTATCAGTACTTATTAACGCTATTTTAACTCAATTTATCATTCACAATTCACCGCACCGCACTTCGTAACTGCTCTGTTGACATTGAAAAGTTGTTCTTGAACCTCTCAAGGTGTCTAGCACCTTTTTATTACAATTTTAACGTTTGCCTAGTTAAAAACTTCACTTTCTTACTTCAACCTTTCTATTGCATTACTCTTTTGAAACCAAAAAGTATCATCACATTTCTTTTTGAAATCAGAATCGCTTCCTTTTTGTCACAAACCTTTTTAAAAACAGAAATTCTTCCTATTTGTCACATATTCTTTTGAAATGAGAACACTCCCCAAATTTTCTTGCATAATTTTTTAAATTCAGAAATGCTCCAATAATTTTGCTCGCACCTGTGCTTGTGATGACATAGATATTTCTGATTGTCTTGATGATGTGCAGGAGTGGAATGACTACAACCTGAGGTGGAACGACAGCGAATATGGAGGGGTCAAGGACCTCAGGATCACGCCCAACAAGCTGTGGAAACCGGACGTGCTTATGTATAATAGGTGAGAGTACTACGATCGGGTATGATACCTACCTACTTATTAATATAATTTCGTTTATTGAAGCTTTCAATTTCAGATACTGTAAATGGCTTTTTTGCTGTAAATATCTACCGTAATTTTGTCGCCGAAAAATCGTTAAAAATGTCATGTTAGTGACAATCAGTGTCAAGACTCTTCCAAAGTGTTTTTTGACAGATTGATACTGAGATAAGATAAAGAATGGAACGTTCTTAAAAATACGGGTTATGCCACTTTGGTATTTCGAGTCAGTTTTAAATTTTATCCGGGAGAGCTTTTAATAGGGATGGCAATTTTTATAACGGTGTGTAATTTTTGGCAACAAAGCAACGTTAATTATTTTAAAGGAAAGGGGCAAATAATGAGTTTGTTTTTATTATCCCGACGAACGAAACAATGGGATAATTATATTCAACATTCAGAAATAATATTGTTGGGATGATGGTATAATATTTTAGAGGTAAATTATCTCAGTAAATCATGTTTTTTTTTTGTTCGGTTAAGTTATTTGCTCGCGAAAAATTTTCTGTGTTATTTTGAACGGAGTAATATTTTGTTCAGATCTAGAATACTACGGAAACGTGTCTCCCATTTTTCAGTTTTTATTACTTCATAGGGTAGCTAAAATTATTTTAAAGTGACTCTAAGTAATTACAGGGCTCAAACCTCTATAGAGAGTCCAACTTACTGAAATATGCGGACAAAATAATTATAAATTTCCTTAATGTTCGTCCCAACGTTTGAGGGGAAGAAATATTTTACCAGACTACTTTACATTTCAAAACCAGAAGATTTTAATTATAGCCGAACACTGGCGAGCATTTTCGGCTTAGTATTTCTAATTTGTCCAAACTGTTCTCTTTAAATTAAAAGCCATCTGCGACAAATGTCGAAATAACGGCCCCCTTCCACGACATCGGCTCTGCAACATGCAATTTGCAGAGCCAGAACACAGTAATATAATCATACAATTTATTCTCAAATTCAAATGCAGTCGCGTCGTTCAAACGTCGTTAACGTTAAACAAATTTTCTCGGCAAACAGACGTCCGCGGAAAGTGGCGCCATCTGGCGGGGTGCCAAACATGTTATTCATTACACCGTTAAGAAGCAAATGATATAAACCTAGTGTGACATGATTTAATGTTAAGTGTGTTCCATGTTTATCGGCACTTACCTGGCCGGAAGCCAGACGTTTATAGACGTATATCTTAGGCCGATAACTTTTACGGACATCGATGGATAAGCTGTTATGGCAACACTACTAGTTTAACGATGCCATAGAATATACGATATTATGGAGAAGATAGCAGATTTAATATTCTTCCAGTTTTTTCTTTAGTCACTATCTCTTTTATTTATTGTGCGAATGCCCCTTGGACTAGATTTTCCAGAGAGGTACATGACCTTTCTTACTCTGAATGGTACTCTCTTTTGTTTGCAACTTTCTATAATTTGATTTTCTTTTGGATGTTTTTTCATGATTTAACGGGGCCTTAAACACAGAGGAGCGTCTATAAATATCACTTAATGATACAAGGAAAATCTGCGACATTAACCAAAATTACATTAACGGTAATAGATTACGGCTACATTATAATTTATCTGTTGCTTTTACACGAACATTACAGTCCGGAACTCCCCAAGATTTTTAAGCGAGATTTTAACAGGCATCCGAATTAAAATAAAGGTCGGGTAAATTGCAGAGTTGCAGAGTCGGCTCGTGTAATGAGGACATAACCGCTCCATCGGTGTTAGGGACTGGCCGGTTTTCAACGTTTCCAGACTTTTAAGTTTCAACAGTAAAACAGATTTAAATGGTGGAACTGAGTTGCGAACTAAGCTTGGAAGTTCGCCAGTCAACTAACCTTTTTGTAAATAAAAGTTTTATCTGTGATTTGTTGATGCGATTATGGGGAAACGGGTTGCAATCTGCTAATAGAATGTTTTAAATGTACGGAATTTATGGGTGTTTTTATGGTATACTTTGCTTACTGGTTTATTTATGGGATGTTGAATTAGGTACAGAGTATAAAAACAGTGAAATACACATCTAACTGAGTGAGGTAAATCCCGAAAAGAAATGAAATGAAATACCTACCAATAAATATGAAATCAAAAGGAGATCCATCAAATAAGTCAAATCGGAGCAATAATTGACGAACGTTATATTTTTTATTTCCTTCAATGCCATAATTTGCGAACATTTTATTCACATTTTTTTGCGATGTGTACAAAATACACCTATAAAGATTTGCTCATTCTCCGCGCTCATTTTCTCCCGGCGTTCGCAAGGGTATGTGATGTTCGTAGCGTCGGTGATTCTCAATTTCACTTGGAGGCAAGGCAACATAATTAATATATAGCCTTGGGAAGACGGAGTAAATGTATATGTCGGGAGAATAACTGTTTGAGGAAAAGATTGTACATGATAACATACATGAAATGTATATGCTTGGAGCTTGCGATAAATATGCCACGAATTATTGTTCATGAAAAATCAAGCATATTGGAGAGTAGGTAAATAGTTAAACAGATAAGGAGTGATTAAAACTAACAAGTCTAAAGCTAAAATGATTTAAAAAAAAACAGTAGCACTCTGGACAGAAGTGAAAACAAAACACAAAAAGAATACTTTGCCATCACTCACTGACACATCGGATATACATTAAAACCGAGTACATCCCGAGGACACCCGAAAACATCCGAAGCGGTGTCGGTTACGGTAACAGTGGCGCGAATTTAATGGTTTTTTCCCATCTCAAAAAATGCCCAACGAATGCCCTAAACAACAAACTACTACTACTTCAAAAATGTATATTGTCTTACTATGTGGAAGTTATTCAAGTCGAAGTAGTAATAAGTACATTTGTTTAAGTAAATTGTGTACATATAATCGCCTCTTACAAAAGAATTTGTCTTGCAAGTAAGCGTTTGCTTAATCGGCATTTTATGCCCTATTAACATACACAGTGACACTGGGGTTAAAGTAAAGCGAGAAAATTTGGCACGAACCAGTACAATAATTTTGCTGGCTAGAAAATTGTGTACTTGTCAGCCGTTTACTTGCATTCAAATCCATTTAAAATAAAATTCGTTTAACATATTAAGTGATACTATGCATAGAGATGACCCAATATCTTCTAATGGCCAAGATATGAGTATCATTTAAAGTTTATGAAATTGAGGCCAACATTCATTTTGATAATCGAAAAAAAAAAAAAATTTTTTTAACGCGCCTTAAGAGGACCATATAGAAATTGAAAGGTGTTAAGGTATTCATTACCCGTTTACGGCATAGTCAAACGAGGGTTATGATTTTAACAGGCTATGTATGTATGTTTTTATCCTATGATTTCCCACAGCCCAAACGCGTATATAGGCGACGTTTTTATTTTCTGTAGGCTTCAATTACTTTATTATTATTTAAAAAAAAAAATGGATTTGCTCTTGACTCTAGTCTAGGTCAGAGGTGACAGAGACAAAGTCGACGATGGAGTGAGCTTACCCAGAAGAAGCCTGTTCACTCTCATTTTGAAGAGATTCTTGTAGTATGCGCTCGGAAACACGCTAATTATCGTCAATATTTAGTTCGCGATACAAACATATGCAAAATTAAACTCTTTTTCGAGTCCTTTTTATTTCGAAAGTATATCTTGTGTACTTAAAAAGTTATTCCAATTTTAAAAGTGTGATACTTAGTTTTGCAGGCCAGTGTATAATAGTTTACTCCCTGTCACTACGCTGTAGTCTGTGGTTGCATCACAAACCTAAGCAGACTAAGTTAGCCGAATCACATTAGATTACTAACTTAGTTAATCGGTTTACCACAGCTTGGGAGAGTCCTACATGAGTAATAAATGTCATGTTCCAAGGAACCTAATCGAACGTTGACTGGTATTTAGTTATCGACTGTAACTGTACTGGGTTAAGACTTGATATTGAATAGCTTCTTTAAATGTTCTTCTTTATCTGCTTCTGAGTCATTTATCTGCTTCTGAGTCAAATGCCAATAGCATTTGAAAGACTCTGCTTCGATCTGCTGCGATCCTGTGCTTTGTTTTCACCTTGACAAGTACATTTTTGTCTGTATAGCATATTTTCGTTTTAATTGACAAAACATATGTTGCGTATCTCAAACTCTTCCCATTCCTCATCAATAAAAGTGTAAACACAGTTAAAAATAATCATACATCCGAGTATTAATTAAAAAATCCCATCACTCACATTGCACTTCGCAAATCAATGTTTACGGAACCAATATTTCAGCCAACACTTCAAACTTATTAACAAAACAACAAAATTCACCCATTTACGATATTGGCTATACGTCGCGAATACTGGCGCCTGTTGGCGTTGAGCCGGTGGGCCAGTGGCCCAGCATTCGATTATGGAAGCTTTTAAATCACTTACGGGGCTGTGTGATGGTGGCACCTTGTTTACCGTCTTCGTGACTAGCTGTTGAAGGTAGAGGGCGTATGTCACACCGTAGCGTAATTTGAAAATATTTGAGGCCGTTCCTCTTTTGTTTTTCGGACTTCTATTTGGAACCCGTCACCAAAAATATGGCTGGGATAAGATAAAGAGAACAAGTCAAGCCTGCGTTTGAGGTGTCAGAGGGGCCAGGGTCTCGTAAAGGGCTTTTGTCCACAAATTAAGAGACTTTTAGAGCGCAAGATTGTGTATACAAAACCCAAATCTAAACCACAATCGACGAGCTAAACGATACAGCTTAGTTAGAAGCATAAAACGTCGCAGAGATTTCTCTCTAAGTCAAAATTCACACCCAAAAAACACCCAATAAAAACATGACAAAAGAAAACCGTCCATTCGCCCATTCGCAGCAATCGCATGTTTTATTCAATCCAGTGAATTACACTACTGTTTGACACGAGGTCCCCGTTAATACGGATTTGCTGGCGGGCCGCCAACTAACGGAGTGGTTACACACCACACGTCCGACGTCCATGAATACTACATGCAAGCATGACAGCACTTTTGTCGTTGTGAACGCCCACGGATGTTTTTGGGCTTTTCACTATCGGAGAATTTTATCTTGTTTATTTTTCGGAGTTTGGGATGCACATGCAGTTATGGGTAACTACCATTTTTTTAGAGTAGGAAGTGACGGAAAATGTTTTGGGGTGGCTGCTTGGCATTAAGTAATATAACATTAAAAAAGAAAACATTCCGGGAGTGCCAACAGAAGTGAAAACAAAACACAAACAGAATACTTTGCCATCACTCACTGACATATCGGATATAAATTAAAACCAAGTACATACTGAGGACAGCCGAACACATGCGAAGCGGTGTCGGTTACGGTAACAGTGGCGCGAATTCAATGGTTTTTCCCATCTTAAAAAATGCCCAATGCGCCTTTTTTCACTTAAAAAAAAATCGTTATATGGCTCTTTAGAAGAAAGTGATACTTAATTTCATCATTATCCACAGCCCGACTTAACCCACTGCTGGGCATAGGTGGCTCTGTTCTTGTGCCAATCCCAACGCCCCTGTGCCAGCCTTATCCAGATTCTACCCACGATGGTAACAATGTCGTCCTCCCATCTCGGCACCGGACGACTGGCAACTACTAGGATACTTAATTTACTGACTAAAAATTTTGTATCAAAGTTATCGGTGTGGAACGCCAAACACTAAACTCAGTTCTAACCTTTTAACACTACAGTAGACATTAAATTAAGTCAAAACACAAAACACTAGCTTAATTACGAAAATATGTAAATCCCGAAAGCGAATTAAAATTTACTCCTTTAATAACAGCAACGTCAACAACTTTAATAGCAGCAAAAGTTAGTTTAAACTAGTTACGGCCAGTACGAGCCGGTGTAAACCAGTATAAACCAGTATCTTGGTTTCATCGAAGCGCGTCTCCGGATGCTCTTGGACAAATTACAGTCAAATTGTAGCTTAGACTAGATCTTAAATGTTCGCCTTGTTGTTTAATGATTTAATTTCTTTAGTTGTGATAATCTTGGGTTAAAGGGACACGTCCTGTGTTGTAATCTGAAAGTTAATGAGGGAGGAACATATGTTGCTTGGATGAATTTAAGGAGGCGGAACTCCTCGTTTTTCAAGTGATTTTAGCAGTATTAAGTTATTGCTTACGATGATACTATGTTCCGCTTAGTATCAGGTTCACTTTGACATGCAATGGGAGGAGTTCGGACTCTCGCTAGTTTTCAATGAGAGCATAGAACCAACACTACGAAAGACAAAAACGAAAAAAAAAAGCATTATTCCCATTCTTCTGGCGCTTACTGGCATACAAACGGATCTATTTGTAAATCAGACACAATAAGTACACAAGAAGGCTTTATATCTGATCCAGATGTTACAAAAGATTGCTTAAATACACTAAAGCTAACATTTACTTTGATGAATGAATCCGATTAGACTGGTGTTCATTAAGGGGGAGTTGAATGAAAAATACTAATGATCAGATTGTGGGTACGTTGATAAATGAACGTGGGCGATAATGCCCGTGTTCTTTATTTAGCACATAAAGGCCTTTGTGGAGACGTGTGTACCTGCGGGAGGTTTGTTATAAAACTTGTACAGCAAGCGAATTGAATAAGCAAAATAAACATTTATTTTAACTGCTAATCCGTAAGTTGAAATGCATCAACCAAGCATTTTGTTTAATTCTGCCTATTTTCTATTGCTTAGCTCTAAGATGACCTTTATTAACATTTGTTTTTCGTGTACCTTTATTTCCTATTTTTAAAATTAATATATTTAACTACATAATTTTCAGAATTGTGACAGCACAGTAGGAGATAGTCCCGAGTGTGACGATCGGTACTTGACCCCTTAATATATATTTTTTATTTTGTTTTAAAAGTAACGATCGTTCGCGTGGTTGAAAGCTCCTACTCGGTGCTGCCACAAATAAAAATAAAATAAACGTACATGGCACGCTAGTCGCTGATTTGAGACACCACTGTCATTGTCTCGCTTGTCAGATATCTTTTTTTTTGTATCTTGCAACTCTTCCTTTTGCAACACTTTTTCATTGACAAAAGAGCTTTTTTTTTCTAAATCTGGTGAGCGAGAGGATGACTTTAGTGCAGTCAATGATAAAATCAATTCTAATTTCACCATTGTCAATGACAGCACATTTTTAAATAAATAGCGTCCCAGATGAATCCGAAGCACTGACAAATAAATAATTTAAATAATAAACGCTTTATTATAAAGGCACATTTTGCTTTAGACATAGCTTTAATAAAAAGTAAATAAAACTATCTCTACCTATCTAATTAAAACTTTTATTTAAATTAAAATAAACATATCGTTCTTCATTATTAGAAAAACCACTTTCTTTGATATTGATTGTTATTTTCATGCGACTTCACTGGCACTTTGCTAACTTCATTTTCCATATAAGATATTTAAAACAAAAATGTATATTTTTAACTTAGATAAGTTAAATGATAAGTAAATCTCCATGAATGAAAAAGAGGATTTTTCACATGCAATGTGTTCAAAGGAAGTTTTTAATTCAATTACAAAAGCTGATCAAAGAATGCTTTTAGTACCCAGCATTCGTTTTCGATTGTGAAGGTTTGATGAGGGTCAGTCATCTAACTTAATTCTGTAAAATTTTGTAGATAATTTATTTATAGCGGTGTTCCTTCATTAAATATTAGAGAATGAGTGGAACTTCGAAAAACAATAAAGCGTAAATTCGTTGCGTGTAATTTTTAAACAAGGCAACAAACTTATAAGAATTTTATATAAAAAAAAAAATTAGGAAAGTGACTTAAATTTTTTTTTGTATCTGACCATTTGATGTGGTATGGTAGCCAAATATTTATAACGATTTGATGATGATGAAATGTTTGACAAAAACGTTACCAAAAAAAAAACTTGTGTAAAAAAAATACATTTAGTTGATGGAACAATTTGTATTGATACTAGTGCTGACGAGGGTTTTGACGGGACATACCAGACCAACGTGGTGGTCAGAAACAACGGCAGTTGCCTGTACGTGCCTCCTGGCATATTCAAGAGCACATGCAAGATAGACATCACGTGGTTTCCCTTCGACGACCAACACTGTGATATGAAGTTTGGTAGCTGGACATATGATGGCAATCAGGTAGAAACTTAGAACGTTAAAGATCTTATATATTTTGGCTCTACTCACGATATCTACGATTAGTATCTCTGGCTCTTATTTAAAAAAAAAAAAACATTGACAGAACAATTTTGAATATCGAATCAGTATTTTACTTTTTCACTCCCGATTTTCCTCTTCTGATTAGGTTAGTATAGCCGTTAGTAATTTCTATTTTATCTGTGGTATAGCTTTGGATCTGCTTAGGTAAATATGTTGAACGAAGTTAAGTTAAACACACGTTACAGATTCACCTGCCTGCTTTACATTTAAACTGAAGATTTGTCTGCACGTCTACCCACGAGCGGTATTTACGTATCTAATCTTGATTTAGCCTCGAGTTCTGTTTCATTTTAAAGGAATGGTAATTAACATGAAACTTGTTGTATGAAATTCGATTTAGGTCGTAAATTTTAAGGTGTTATGTTTATATTTTGATTACAACCTAATTGCCATAAACCACACATAAAATATGGTCTTAGAGTACTTTTAAGACAGTTTTTTTATGATCAAAGTTACTCTTTAGGAATGAAAGATACAAAAAAAAAAAACAAAATCTAGAGGATTGTTTTCGTTTTGTAGTTTCAATCCAAAACTTTAACATGTGTAAGTAAGTACCTATGTTGAAAAAAAATTATACTTTTAAATCGGTATCATAGATAATATAAACCAGTCTTACCAAGGGGTATAGTAGTACCCAGTAACTGGGTTATGGAGGTCAGATAGGCAACAGTTGCTCCATGTAAAATACTGGTATTCAGCTGCATCTTGTTAGACTGGAAGCTTTCCCCAAAATAGTTGGGCGATTTGGGGTCAGCTGCCTAGGCAGATGATGATGATGAGATAATATAAACCCAATGATATGTATTTACAAGCAAGGCAGATGACACTGTAACTGTAAAAAAATTAACAGATAAATAGCTCGACTTCTAAAAGTCTTCAAGTAAAACAAACATCTTTTCATTAACAAAGCGGATAACTCTAGCCTCATTACAATTAATCACTGTTAAATTAACGAGATTTAATTACACAATAACATTACAAATAAGAGCCGTGGCTGGAATAATTAAATTAAAAGATCGCGCGATTTAATCTTATTAGGTTAAACAGGTTAGATTCAGGTTAATAATAAGGTAGATAACTTAGGATTAAGTTAGTTTAGGGAGAAATCTAAGGGAACCATGTGAGAAACCTGGGATATTTCCATATCCAGTTTTGTATGTACTATTTTGCATGATGCAAAAAATTAGCACTGTACATAAATATGGAAGAAAGTCACTAATTAATGAAACGATTACAAACCGCCATACGGAAAATTCTGTAGAATATTTGTGTGTATATATGTATTTTATTCAAACCTATTTATTTACATTTTGATTGGCACTTGTGATTACTATGTCTACATATATATTAAGGTTGACTGGTAGAAAATGCCTCAGACATGAAGTCCGCGTTTGCACATACAGTATTTTTTTACTTGTGCATAAAGTTTTAATAAAATAATCCAATATACTAATGTTGGCTTAGTACGTAGTTTTTTTTTAATAAAACACGTTTAATGTATAGTAACCACTTGTGTTATTTAAAATGTATAAAGTGTCAAACACTTTACAGGATAGACTGTAAAGTGTGTGCACTATTTATATCGTTTTACAATGTGTGTGTGTGTATAAACATTTATATGATAAATATATACGTTGTGTGAGTGTGCAAATGCACACACGATGTATATATTTAAAGTTTTATTGTATCTTTATTTGATTTAAATAAAGTTGATGTTGTAGTCTGCTAAATTATTCGACGCGTTTTACGTTTCTAGCTTTCTCTTAGTTCAGTATCTATTGATATGAACAAATTATTTAATTTGATTTATTTGAATTAAATAATTCAAATAAATCAAATAAATGAACATTCATTTATTTGATTAAAACATAAAAGGGTTAGAATAAATGGTTTCACAAAAATATACCAATCTCAATTTCCACTACACAAAAATGCAGAGCATTTTAGTCCATGCAAAAGTTATTGCTTTTACTACATGATTAATTTGAATGTACATGATGTGTGACAATGAATATTAAATTAATACTGCAACACTTTGGTAAATTATTTCGTAAATTACATGCCATTGTATTCGAGTTTATCGGAAAATTATAACTATAAATGTTGTGAAAAGCCATAGATATCCGAGAGATATGCCTTCACTGCATATTTGTTCAAGTTCAAGTGTCGCCACATTTTCCCCACTCCGGAAACTCACACAAAAACAAAAGAAATAGATACGGCACACATGATCAAACTGGGCGGCTTTTTTGGCACACACACAAGAAAATAAGCGTAACACTTTTGTGCTATATCCGTGTGAAAAGCTTTAAGTACTATAAATATTTATAGAAAATACGATCACAATAAACCCTCACAGTACAAACAATAAATTAATTTCGTATTGTAATTTTACGAATTTGGATTATAAATGTCAATAATAATATTTGTTGACAGACTTACCGGATTACCTGATGACAAATGACTCTTGTTATAACTATACAATGAATAAAAGCCTGAAAACTGCTTCGAGCAGGGCTCTGATTTTGATAAAGGAGGTTACTCGGATGCCTAATGGCTGAAAAGAGTCTTGAAAATATTCGATTTTAAAATTTCTCGTCCGTCATCAAATAAGATAAGGCTAAAGCCTTAACTTACTTGATCACAAGATGCTACCTAAATAAACATAAAGTTCATAAAATTATTTTAATAATATTTAACTTTCATTATAATCATACTCTTAACGCTTCGTATGCTTAAACGTGGATCCACGCGAGACACAATAGCTTTTTAATTGTGTCTGTTATTACCGCATTCAACCGATTAAAGAAGGTGAATATAATTTTTCACACATATTTAAGCCGTATTAAAACAGTCACCTCTAGACGCGTGACTTAAAATGAAGGTACTTCTATAGCAATATTTAAAACTAAAGAAATTGAAATGTTTCGAATAATTTAGCATACATTCAGACGTTTCAATACGTTTTCTATTCTGTAGCCTAAGTTAATGTCATTTTCTTTTCTAGTTAGCTCTTTCTTTTATAACTGTAGTTTTATAGAACAAAATGCACGTTTTCTTTATTTATTTATTTAGTTTAGATGGTAAAGTTTAGAAAGGATTCGCATGTATTTATTTGTAGCTCTTATCGAAATTTATGACAGTCTTAGAATGTAGTATTGATTTTCGATCAAGAGTTCAGTCACGTTGTCTGTTTGTGATTTTACAGAACAAATTCTGTTTCATAAATAAATACATCGTCTGAAATTCTCTTGCATAAATAAATACATCGTCTGTAAATAAAATGCGACGTTTGTAAAATAAATGTATTGCAGTTCTGTCACCCGATTGATTTCTGTTCGGACAGCGATTCGGCTGATGGGTACAAATGTTGAAGCGTCAGTGTAGGTACAGTTTGGAACCGATTGACCGGAGTAGTGCCGTTTTGTTTACAAATGACCGCTGCGCCGAAATCACACGCTTTTGTCAATTTTCGACTCGGTCATCGTCGATGTATTACAGAATAGCTAGATGATTTATTAGAGAATAGCTTTTTAAAATCTATTATAACATTCATTCTTTAAAGTATTTGTTTATACATTGTGTGTGTTTAGAACAAAGTTGCGTCGTTGACTTTCAAATTACTTTACAAAGTGTGCTCTGCAGTATAAAAATTCCAGTAAAATATATTACAAAAGCTGTTATAAATATCGTGTACGTTGAGTGATAACTTCTTGAATAATTCCGTAGTGTCCTGGAGTTGGGGCGCGCCTCAAACCTCATTACTCCAGTTTCACGCCACGTGTTGGTTATAGACTTAATCTAACTTTGCCTTTGTGTCCTCGTATTATTTTAACTTTCATTATAATGAGTAGTTTTAGAATTTGAGGCCTGACGTGGATTGAGGAAACTGGATTACTTAGATTAATTACTGGCAGTGTGTGGCTTTGAACGATGCTATCTTTTGCTGGGTATCCTTTGGGGTTCTCTCTTTTTTGAAGCAAAAAAAGCATTTAAGATTTGGATATCATAAATGCTGTTTTTGGCTGCCTTTAAATTATGCTTGTATCTTTCATCTAGATACTATTAGATATTATTTTGTACTATTTTTTCTTCCCTATCAGTAGTACCTTTCTTATTAAGTTTATTCCTATCTGCTTATTTATTAGAACTCTTTAGACTATTAGATTTTTTATCAACAAAATTCCGTATGGCGGCGATATTTTCAATTGTTTAAAGCATGCTCTTGCATCCCCTTCCTTGTCTTGCATTTAGAGGTTCTCACATTTCCCTTTCGGTCCAAGGTATAAATTATTTTACAAGAAACTTTGAAAACCTTAAGATGGCAGGATCAAAAGATTCCAGACACTAAGTAAGTCAGCAAATTTTAAGCCGATACTGAATTAGGCTTGTGAAATCTGCCGAAGTTTTATATCCAATAAAATATGCAAAGGGAAGGAAAGGAAAGGACAATAGAGAAAGAAATGACGAACCATTTCATTACAAAATTGCTTCCTCTGCAGCAATCATATAGCTTGAACAAGTCGGTATTGTGAGGCGAATAATGAAAGACTTTCGTCGTTCGGCATTTGGTCCTGCTATCTCGGTACAATTGGCATGTTTCCTTGTATGAGTTAGGGTATTAGTGCATCTTGTTGAATGTGTGAAACTACACCGTGTTTCGCCCTGACAGTTGGATCTGGTGCTAAAAGATGAGGCAGGCGGTGACCTGTCAGACTTCATAACAAATGGGGAGTGGTATCTAATAGGTGAGTTATAATAGTGTTGTTATATTCTTCCTTGGTTATTTGCGAGGTATTGTTGGAAACAGGAATATCCCTTATCATTGTATTTCTTTCTCACACACTCTCATCGTTTATTGTATCTCTATAACAAACTTCATTACTTTGACCATCTTTTACCGATTTATCATCAAATTTCTTGATACTTTTCACGGGAATTTAATTTTGTTTTTCATATAACTTTTCAGCACATAGTTCTACTTTTCATATAAACCAACTTTTAACAACTTTCTATTGACTTGCCAACCCACAGGAATGCCAGGCAAAAAGAACACGATAACGTACGCGTGTTGCCCAGAGCCCTACGTCGATGTGACGTTCACCATCATGATTAGGAGAAGAACCCTGTACTACTTCTTCAACCTCATAGTCCCGTGTGTGCTGATCTCATCGATGGCACTCCTCGGGTTCACACTACCGCCTGACTCCGGAGAAAAACTTACTCTCGGTTAGTATAGTGTCTTTTAATTATTCCTATATGCTTCGAAGTTGTCCGGGCGGGGACTTAATTTCGTCTGTTATACTTAAGTTCTTTGTAATAAGGTCGAGCCTATTGTCATCAATAGGGCATAAAACTGGACTCTAAGATGTTAATGAGAAATTGCTAATGGAAAATACGTTCACACTTTAGCTCGATCTGGGGATAAAACTAGGCTAAATAATGATTGTCGGGATTGTGACAACTCGTACGAAGAGACAGCCAACCAAACCAAAGTATCTTACTGTCTTCTACGAAACTAGATAATACCCTAGCACTAAAATATTCAGCTTCTCCGAAGAAAATCTGCTTTGTTGACAAGTGAATAACGCGGACGTAGTAAGCAAAAGAGGTACGGAAGAACGGAGCGAAATCGTGTTCCATTTTCTTATCTTGAAAAGGCCACAATGTGCATATTCGTATCGCACTCGTGTATATGGCACAAGTGCTGATGTACGTTCGAGTTTGCAGTAAATTTTATATGTACCTCCTCTGCTGGCGCAGAGGAAGTAGTCTGTAAGTAGGTTAGCGTTTTATAATTGAAATTACCCTGCTAATGACAGTGAATTGTTTTATAATAGTATTTGTAGTTAACATTGTAAGAAATGATGTTTATTTTATTAGGTTTACTTCTATGCTAGCTAAGTATTACGATTATAAATCGACTCAAGCAAACTTATTAGATCTAACTGTCTTCAACGCTAAAATCAATGGACCGTCCAATGAAAGATCAATCACAAGCAAGAGGCATTCTGACAAGCAGAGTGCTTCAATAATTAGTAACTAAAGATCGTTCATGGTCCATAAAAGACAGTTTTACAATTTAATTATAAGCGATGAGGCTTGAGTATTTAAAAGCAGCTCTACTGGAACTAAGAACGTACTTAAACTTAATGGGGAGCGTTTGAAGGAGGCGTCAGAATGATTATTGCACAGGCTAGAAAATTGGCCTTGTTCTGAGAGTCAGATTTGAAGTATCATTCACGGTTGAGTTCCATCCAAATGTTAGGGAATGTTTAATAAATTGTTTGAGTTTTTGATTATGTTTGCGTGTTAGTTTGGAGTTAGACTCAAATTGTACTTTGGATTTGGTGAGCTAGAAATGTTTAATTTGGTAAATAAAATTGTTGTTTCGTGTGTTTTAACAATTGCACCACATGCAACTACTTCAAATAACTCAATACTAATGATGATGTGAATGAAAACGTGGTAGCTGTTCGAGATAATGACCACACAGAAAAACCGTACAAAGCTTTTATTACATGCTATCAAGCATTTAGTGGTTGAGATAATCGAGTGCCTTCAAATTTTGCTCTAGCGTCTAATTCAGTTGATATAATGTTACAAATACCTACTTATCAATTCATTGGCCGGTTGGCAGGTGTGACAATTTTGTTGTCACTGACCGTGTTTCTGAACCTGGTCGCAGAAAAGTTGCCGTCAACGTCTGACGCAGTGCCACTAATAGGTACCGCACTGTAGGATATAGTGCTGGTGGAAATGTGCACGCTGCTACCGTTATTTTGAACGTAATGACTAAGGGGGTTCCTCAAGTGAGTATATTAGGGCCAGCGTATTTTATTTATTTATTATTCACAAAATTCACAGCCCTTTGCTCTTTGATTTTTTCTCTTATTTTATTTTCATAAATAAAAAAACCTTAATATTACATGACTGTGAGTCTAGTGAGTTTGGCATCAATATCACGTTTTTAGCAACACAATTTGTCTGTATTGTCACAACACAATTGTCTATATTATATTAATAGCATCATTTAAAATAATTTGTATTTTAATAAACAAAGAGCTTCAGCAAACGTATCAGCATCGTCAAATCAGAGAACTTCTTTTGAAAATCATAATCACCAACTTTCTAACAAACCTAATCCCCATTGCAATTCAAGACATTAACTAGATAAGGCTGCCTAATGAGACACAAATGATTTTCTATTGTAATGTGCCACCAGTGGTACGCGCCGGGCCGGAGCGATTAATCAAACTTACAAAAGAAACAATCTCAAGAAAACGAATTCAAAATATAAAAAATCTAACAAGAATTGCAAACGCATTTAGCATTCATCCCAAACCAACGATAAAAGCAACAAGAACCATTTAATATTACACTGTAGAGGCGAGAATTAATCAGAAATAATAAACGTGTACCGTAAAAGCCAAGAATTTACGTTATACAGCTTGTTGAACGTACCAAAGGGGTAATAAAACTTTTAAGAGCCGTTCGGAAGCAGCGTGCACTGAAATGAATATTAGATTGTATAGAACGTGGTATGACTGTTTGTGTCTGTGTTAGTTCCCCGCAAAGATCCAGACACATAAAGACGAGACACGGTAAGTGTTTATTGGCGTAGATATCATTTCGGCATTGTTATCATCCATCACTGTATCGCTTAGGGAACGACATATACATATATTACGTTGGCTACTACTGCGGTTGATACAAAAATTTTGAAGAGTTGATAAATGATATCAGCGCCATTAGGGGTGTTAACCATGTCTTTGATTGCAGGAGTCACTATTCTTCTCTCGCTGACGGTGTTCCTCAACCTGGTAGCCGAGACCCTGCCACAGGTCTCCGACGCTATCCCCCTGTTAGGTACACTACCCAAACCTAACCCACACCGTTTGTCCATCCCGCTTGTCTCCCACATTTATTTTCTCTTCATATTCATGTTGTCCTGGTACTTTTGTTTCATCTTTCATACTATTTTTAATTTTATTTCAGCTCTCATTTGTTTTTGTTATTTAAAATGAATAATTAATAATTATTTTAAAACATTACAAGGAGTAAATTATGTACGTTTGAAGTTAATTTAAATTTTTGTGAGCTTATGGTTGCTATTAAGTGGTTTCAAGCTTTAATTTTATTGTCTGTCGATAAATGACGTCGATTACTTACAAGACGTTGTTAAAATGCTTTTGCTTAAAAATAATTAACTCGAGAATTCGTTCTATTGGAAAGTAAATTGTAATGGTTCAACAAGAATTATTGTGAAGGTATTGTTCTTTTACGTATTTTCTTATAATGATTTTGGATAAAATCTTGGAATCGATTTCGTGATTCTTTGCTTCAGCTTAAGTCATTTGATTACTCAAGTCTCATTTATTTGGTTTATTTGGTCGATACACTTCTGTAACGATACTAGCTTTCCGATTTAAGTGGCATGGCATGTGATTATAACTTTGACAAGAGCTTTTAATTGTTAATGGATGCTGAAGGTAAGTTACGATATTTTTATTCTAAATGTTTACTCACATGTATTTTTATTATCTTCAAGTATTTATGTGAGTTCGCTGTCTACGTAATCGATTCCATGGTGTACGATTTGTATTGGGTGTTTTTCTTAATATTTCTGTTTTTGGAACTATTTTATATCCATAGGCTTAAAGCCGCGGTCTCTGGATACTTGGAGGGTGGTGTAACTTTAGCGAAAACTTCGAATAAAAAAACCCTTCTCCTAATAAAAGAAAATATAATAATAATGATAAAACGCCAGTGATAAAACCCTATAGTGTTTGCATGACTATCCTTATGTTTCGTTTATGATTTCACTTGAGCCCTTGATACCGACTCAGCACACAAACAGGACGAGATCTTACCAACGACGTATAGACTGGATGGTACTATAGGTCTAACCATTGTAAATAGAACATTTTGATTTGATTTTGTTTCATAGTTTATATTGATCTTTGCAGGTGTTACAATCCTCCTGTCGCAAACCGTTTTCTCTCTATTGGTGGGACACGTCATCACAAAAACCTCTGAGGCGATCCCCCTAATAGGTGAGAAAAGTACCACGCGTTTGTTATTTTATTTTCTTAAATAACTGAAATAAAAATAATGATGAATAGTTTTTTTTTTTCTAAAAAAGAATGCAGCTCGAGGAATATTTTGGGGTATTGAACCTAAAATGTCTCTCCGCTCATTCGTGAAACACCAACTTAACAAAGATATAAATAGATATTTTTGCTTGAATTTTGAAGGAGAGCGTATAGTTTCTTATATTTTTCTGTTTTCAACTGCATTTTAGAGTCTCGCCGTCTGGAGACTGATCTATGCTTTTACAGCGCTCTTGCGGCTCTCTCGACACTTGAAATAGAGTTATTGCACTTTAAATTCGTGCTGTTGAAATAAGTAGCTAAACTGAGTCTATTTAGAGGTAATTTCCTCGAATATGTATACTGGCACTCGATCTTCTTGTAATGTATTAAAATAATGTACTTAAAACATTACTTCTTGGTCCATTCATTAAAATTTCGTTTTCGAATCGATTTTACTTTCTTTGTTTTAATTTCTATTGGCCTTTCTGTAGACAGCCGACAGACACGCGACTACTGACGGCAGCTTCGAGCATGATTTTGAAATGGTTGAAAAATTCCAACATCGAAAATTACCGTACAACTCTCCTTATCTAAACGAGCTTCTAAATACTTAATTGCTTGTAGTTTAAAAGCAGGATTTAAAGTTAAACAACAGTTTAAAGCAACAAAGAGGATGCGGGTAGTGAGGGTCCAGCCTCCAAGTATCTTGTGAACTTCGGGTCTCAACTTTGTCGGGTCTGTTACTATCCTTGTAATTGACAAAATGATAAAACTTATTGAAACCTTTGACACAGGTATTTGCTGAGATAAAACTTTGACCAGTTTGTTCATTTACTTAGTAGTATTAGTTATACAAAATAGTTACAATTATTGGTATCTATTTATTAACATCTACATGATCTCAGGTTCATTTTAAAACGTTCTCAGCATTGAATTAGTAATAACAAATTCCTTTGTCAAAGTTGCGTCTCTGGTAACGTTAGTTACAATTTCAATATGTTAATAACTTTGAGTTTAACTACAACGTCGTTACAAGGGATGCTGAATAATAAACTGAAAGAGCTTGTCCAAAAGAAATAATTGTCAATTTAATGCTTAAAGTGATCAAGTGACAGGCACTTTCTTTGGAATAAATTAATGAAAGTAGGTGATAAAGAAAATAGGAGCCATAATTTGTCGTGTTTATTATAATTTGAATTTAAAAGAAGATTATTTTTGTTGATAGACACGACAGAATATCATAAAACGTTGACTCATTAAAGCGGATACCATCAATGTAACGCATAAAGCTAAACCTCATCTAAATGTAGATTAGAACATCGCATGTACAATTAAAATGCATGAATGTGGCTTTCTGTGTCATTGTTAATTAGACATATATGTAGCTTTGAACCACGTGGTATTGCAATAAAATTAAAAATGTTATTATAAAACTGTAAGATAAACTCGTTGAAGTACTTAATTTTCTCCTTACCGTTTTCATTTATTCTTCATGTTTGTTTGTCACCTTAGGTTTAAGACTATGTAAATACTACTTTGCACTGAAAATCCCTTTGCTCAAGTATTTTGACAAATTAAATGTAAGATATGCAACTGTATATTCTGAAAACCTTGTTCAATTATTATATCAGTAATATAAAGTTACTTTAGAAGCACTCTAAGTAAGTAAGTAAAGCATTTTGCATCCATCACAGATATAAAAAGTAAAAGCTTATCTCCTTTTGTAAAGTAAACTATTACATCATCAACATAAACTTGTATGCCACGCAAAGTTGATGTTGTATGTAACAGATGTTTTTTGTAACAGATGTTGTATGTAACAGATGTTGTATGTAACAGGGACATACTTCAACTGCATCATGTTTATGGTAGCGTCGTCGGTGGTACTGACAGTAGTCGTACTCAATTACCATCATCGAACAGCAGACATACATGAGATGCCACAATGGGTGAGTATCTGATAAAAAGCCTTAAGTAAACCCAATAGTCCCACACTTTAGGAACTATTTCAAGTTTTGCTTAATGAAGAAGTGTTCATGTAAACTCAAACTCAAAGCATTTACTTCAATGAAACCATGTACAGGCACTTTTGAAATGTCAAAATTAAATAGTCGGTCAATTAGTCAGAAAGTTGAAGCTAGTTGCCCATTCCAAAACGTAGATCTCTATAGAGAAGACCGGGCAAGAAACTCCATGGACACTCTTTTAAATCAAGATATTACAAAATCCTGGGTAAATTATTCTTGTTGCTTCTATATACACAGTAACACTTTGAATTTGACATTTGACCCAATTTTTAGGGATCTACTTGTCAGTAATTTAATAAAATTTCA
Source organism: Amphipoea oculea (assembly GCA_945859645.1). Lineage (NCBI taxonomy): Eukaryota > Metazoa > Arthropoda > Insecta > Lepidoptera > Noctuidae > Amphipoea > Amphipoea oculea. The sequence goes on from OX243862.1 coordinate 3,431,462, forward strand.
TTATTGAATTCATTTCTAAAGGTTAATTTAATTGACAGATAAAATCAGTGTTCCTGCAATGGTTGCCGTGGATTCTTCGAATGTCGAGGCCAGGGAAGAAAATAACAAGGAAGACTATAATGATGAATACAAGAATGAGGGAGCTAGAGTTAAAGGAGCGATCATCCAAGTCACTTCTGGCAAATGTGCTAGACATAGATGATGACTTCAGGCATGGCCCTCCACCTCCTAATAGTACAGCGTCGACTGGGAATTTGGGGCCTGGGTGAGTAAAAACACTACATAGTAACAACAATACGATATCGAGCGGCAATTCTCGTAATTTTAAGAACGTTAACACCCTTCTTTTATTATTATTATTTTTTTATGGATGGGAAATCATCAAATGACTTCTCCCGCTCTGGATGGAGCGGAAGGGAATGTCAGATTCTTACTGACTAAAACCCATCCGTGTTCCTTCCTTAGCCCTTTATGTTCCGGGGTAGCGGTAACCCTTTCGGACAATCCCGCACCAACGTTCACACCCTGAGGGGCAATTCTCGTAATTTTAAAAACGTTCACAGTCTGACCTCAGTCTCAATCTTTCAAAAATACCTCTAATTTCTCTACATTTTGACAAGTTTTTGAAATTTGTTTGTCGCCGAGATGAGACTGCGACTAGATTTTGAACGTTTTAAATTACGAGAATTGGCCTTCAGGTGGTCGCTGATATTTGTTCATATTCTGTTCATTTTATTAGAATGTCAAATTGGAATACTCTTCGTTTATCATCCCTGCATCAGATAAGAATGCTAGAACCTTGAATCAGTTTTTCAAATCGATGTAAAGTACTTCACTTTGCATCTCATTAAACATTTCTATGCTAATGCAGTTTTTCCAATCTCACTATATCGATTTAGGTGCTCAATATTCCGCTCGGATTTCCGTCGGTCGTTCGTCCGTCCGTCCACTATGGAAGACGTGGGCGGCGGGCTGGGTAGCCACCACAGAGAACTTCACCTCATCCTGAGGGAACTGCAGTTCATAACAGCAAGGATGAAGAAAGCAGACGAGGAGGCTGAGCTGATCAGCGATTGGAAGTTCGCTGCGATGGTTGTTGACAGGTAAGAGAAAGTATACTTTAAATAGGATTTTTTTTTTAACCAATGCTCAAATTGTTACCTTAAATTCAGTAGGTGGTTCTGAATTTTTTTGTAGCTATATAGAAAAGTGTATACACTTTTCTATATAGCTACGCAGTCAAAATCTACGGCAGAGCAAATTTTTTTTAAATAATTGACTTATTTTTTTACGCTATTGTGGGTTCTAGAAATATGTGCTGAATTTATGGTCATAGTTTACGCAGTGGTTTAATTTTTTTTCCTATAGAATGTTAATTAATGTTCGATGTTTAGAATTAGGATATATAACTGAAAATGTAAAGCTGGCATCATTCTTAATATTCTGCTGTCAGCCATTAACAAGTACATTCTTAAAACATAAAGCGCCTTTGCGCGGCGTTAAACGATTTAAACTCATCGCATATGAAGGAGACGCACGAGGAAAAAGTTTCAAGAGTAAATAGAACGTGACCATACATAATATATACAGTATATGAAACCACAGAACAAAAAGCGACTATAATACCGGGGGATAAAGAAATTATTCGATTCAATTCAAAATTCACCCAAATCCGAAAATCTCCAGCGAATTGATTAATGAATATGGTAAAACTACATTCATTGATTTATGACTGTATTGTTTTCACAATAAAAGGGGATTAACCGGCACCGGGCTTTTGTTCCTACTTTAAAGAATGATGTTGGTATTTCATTTTTGTATGAATTAATACCTTTTATTTTTTGTAGGAAATCCGTTTAGAAGAATTTTCGTTGTTAATTTTAATCAATATTCACTATTATTGCTCAAATGATGGAACGAGAAGCGGTTGAGAGAAGCTAATTAAAAACAAAACGCGAGTGTCAAAAATTGGCGCGTTATAGTAAAAGTAAATGTTAACAATGTCTGAAAGAAACTGACAATTTAAAAATAAAGACTGAAGTATACTATAATGTTTTAGGGCATTTTTTTATTAATATCTCAATAGCACATAAACATAATTTAAATTATTCATGTGTTGTTTCCTGGGGCAGGATATAAAACGCGTTGAGTTTATCGCCTCCAGCAAAAACACAGCACTTATGAGATACGTGTAAAGTCACAGACACGAGTAAAGTCGACAGAAATGATGTATATGTAGCAAAAGCAGTATATTCGCATCTTGTTGAATGCAAAGTTTTCTCAAAAGAAAAGTTAAAAGAAAACTGTACAAAGATATTAATGAAAGAACGCTAGTAATAAAAGCCAGAATTAAAAGAGTCGGAAAACTACTTAAAGTTATTGATTGACCGAGAACAAAAGTATTGCAACAAATAATAAACTTCATAAAATAGTAAAGTTAATGAAATGACTTTAGAAGCCGCACAGAATTTAATTAGCAGCGAAACAGCTCGTAACCTGGCAGTTTTATGGTCGACTAACAACCTTTCCGCGATCTGAGTACCTACCTACAGTGGTTTATATGTTAGCTGCATATGTGGAATAATTTATATGAGAAGAATGAAAATGGAAACATGTCACTGTAAGGTTATATGACTATCCTCCCGTTTAGCCCCTGTTCCATTCTTGTATGCTTGTGTACAGGGTGTTACGGAAAGGGTATATCAATACAAACGGGTTGAAGAGTGTATCTGGTCTAGAATCTCTGTACAAAATGTCAGCTCAAAAGCAGTAACTTTGAAAATGCTTAATATTTTTTTATTTCGATAGTTTATTAAATTGAAATCATAACAAACGTGTCACCGCACTACGAGGGTCATTATCCATTATCTGTAGTGTGTCTGTGCGCCTAGTACATGCACATCACGCCGCCGTGCGCCAGTGCAGCGCCGTGATGTCGAAATAAAAAAATATTAAGCATTTTCAAAGTTAATGCTTTTGAGCTGAAATTTTGTACAGAGATTCTAGACCAGATACACTCTTCAACCCGTTTGTACTGATATACCCTTTCCGTAACACCCTATATAATGTACCGGGTGGACAAAATGTCAAGGTACGGTGATCCGAGTACAAAATCAGGTAGTGCTGTCTGGCTGCATGCATCGGATACGGTAAAACGCTTGGCTGCAAAGCCTCGTGCGTTGTTTAAAACTCATGACATTTTGTATACAGTTGGGATTTTAACTGAAATTCAATTTTGTTCAGTCTTCATTTTAAAATGCAAACGAAAATGCACAAAATCCAACACACGGGTATACATTTTGAATTTCAAACAAGCAGTTATAAATGGTGAAGGAAAATAAAGAAAGGAGCGCTTTTAGAAGTAAAGTCTGAACTTATAAGAACGGGTATGAGTACTGCTTTGTTTATATTTTTTTTTTAGGAACAGTATTGTATGACGCGCAATATTTATGCTGTAAAACACATTTGTAGATTTTAATGAAAGTAACTGGGTTTATTAAGACGTTCACTTCTTTATTCCGAATAAAATGATTGTTATATTATATAATCTTCAAAACTCTTGCTAATTTGGCTCTGGGGTTCCCCAGGGAGCTCATGTTTATGGACACACATGTTTATGGTCCTGACATGTTACTTTTGTCCACAGGTTTTGCCTGTTCGTGTTCACACTTTTCACAATCATCGCGACAGTGGCTGTCCTTTTATCGGCACCGCATATCATCGTGCAATGAGACAACTACTAGGTGCCTCCGGAGCGACGGCACAAGTATGAGAGAACTAATTATTAGATTGCCGATTTGTAATTATAATTGATAATGTAATTAAATTAAATACGTGGATGAAACGCACACGTCTCCATAACAAAGTCTTAAGACATTAAATTATAATAAATTTACATATTGTAGTTAAGTCGAATGTTAGTGGAAATTTTAGCTGATGTAAGGAATTTTGTAGTAAAGGTCTGTTTAATTTTATTTTAATTCTCGTTGATGTAGATTGTATTGATATTTGAATAATTATTTTACAGTTATAAGAGAACGTATTTCGTACGATTTATTTCTTCGAATTTATAGGTAATCTTTGAGCTCAGACTGAAATTTCCATTAGCAAATATTTAAAAAAATGTGATGTTGACTAGGATGTAATACAGATAAATGTTGATGTGTATAATTTGTTAAAAAACAATATTAATTATTATAACTAAACGATATTTATAAACGAAATAATAATGAGGGTTGATTTAACGAAAGAATGCTTAGCTGGCATAGAGATGCATTTATTTGACAAAAGAAATTACGAAAAAGTATGTCTGGAAATCGAACTCTTTGGATGAAAAGTGAGGTTTGATCAAAAAAGTTTGTAAAACAGAAAGTTCGGTTCTACGCGAATGCTATTAAAATTCTCGTAAATTGAAGCGAAAGGAGGTCCTTTGAAAAATTAGATTCGAATCGGTATCCTTTTTACATGAAATGAGGGATCACAGACGCTGACATAAAACCTTAGGGTAATAAGTAATGTACATAATGGATCAAATATCGGTAGAGTCAAGAATAGCTTAACGATTTAAGATTATTCCATTTGATATTAAAATACGATTAGCGATAATCGCTGCGTGTATATCGATACATATCGATTTGAATCGATATGTATAAATATAGATAGATCGGAACATTAGTGAAGGGTATGGAAGTAAATTTGTAATTATTAAATGAATGTACTACGAAGATTAAATCCAGGAATTGTTAAACAGTTATGGAATTGATAAGGATTCAACAATTAATACGGAACCAAAGATAGAATAGGTCTAGCATCAGGGGGTTGAATAAAAAAATAATTAGGACAGACTTAAAAGGGTAAAAATGAATTTTTCGTTTTTAAACCATTTTCGATAAAACGGAGAACCTAATCGTTGATCTCTCGTATCGATAAATGCTCACTAAACTATCGATAATGTAATATTATTATATTGTTAGTATATCGATATGAGAGTAAGTCCTTAGCATCAGTAATAGTAACAAATTAGTCATCGGATTGTGTTAATGTTATGCTTAGCGGAAATATTACAATGCTGTTAATATCACTAACCACCACGTAACCATATTGATAAAGTGTACATACAGAATAATGCAGTGTGTATGTATTTGTATATAAATTTTAGAAAAAAATCGGAAAAAAGACTAAAATATCGCATTTTTCACTCTAGTATTATAACAACCAGTCTTATTGGGCAGGAATAGTACACTATTACTCGTAAGTACTAGATACTGTCTTTATATTGATATCATCTCGATAAGTAAAGTATTATCTGATTAATTTCAAACGTAGATCGATTGGAGGCGATCCGAAATTTTTCGCGCCCAATAAGACGTCAACGCGCCGCTTTGACGGATATTCAATTGAAAAAGTTTTTTGATTGAAATTGGTTGTTATCGATTCCAATTCGTCAAATGTCTACTCGATTAGAACCTTTTAGCACATACTGTAGCATCTATATAATAGTCGTATTATTTAAAAAATAAACAATTTAAAGTCTTTATCTATGTCCGTTCCTCAATTTCGCTCTTATAGATGTCGTGATAGCCTAGTGAATGTCGTGTCCCTTGATTTAAGCTAAACTTATAATGGAATAACTATCTATAAGGAAGCTCACTAAAAACTAGATATAAAATTTACGCAATCTGAGTGTTTTCGCATATTGTTCATTTTTCTTTTTTTCTATAACGAATAAACATAAATATGTGTTTTACGAATTGTACCTTTTTCGCGAAATCATAAAAAAATTTGAATGTAAAAGGGCCAGAGAAATTAGTGTCTCGAGAGAAAGGTACAAGGCTGTTCAAAAATTGTATTTTCCAGAATTGTATTATTAAAACCTAATTATGTTAATCGTTCCTAAGATTATAAGCGTTGTCGTTTCGCAGAATATATTTTCAACAGTGTGGTGCTGAAAAATATCAGATGTCAGTTTTTTTTAATAATTCGTATATATTTATAATTGTTAAGTATAATTTTATTTTTCATAAACCCTATTGTTATATTTGTTTGTGTATATTTCAATTCGAGAGTGATGATAAAAAAATGAAAATTTGTAAAATTAATTAATATATTTAATTAGATTTGTTAGTGCCAAAAATAGGGTTTATAAATATTGAAGTTAAGTTGGTTATAGGTATAAACGATGAAGTTGAGAAGATTATTGTAAAGAAAAAATAAAAAAAACGAACTAGGGTCTTTGTTAACATGTAATTTAACTGGTTAATGTTTGGATTGGGCCGCGGCTACGGGTTGTTCAGCCAATTTTAAACTTATTTTCTTTCAAAAAAATAAATGAGAGGTTGTGAAATCGAATGTAAGGCCCGTGGTAGCGGTTCAATGATAAATTATAATAAAAAATATTGATAAATTTAAAAACGAGTAGAAACGATCTACGATTTAATAAAACCGAATAATAAAACGCCTGCATGGGACCGGGTTAGAATATAAACGTACAAATGAACTGACGTAACCACTTCATATGCGATGCATACACATTTTACAAGCAGTATTTATTGGTTTAATCTCTCACTTTTACAATGTCGGTATAGCTAATCTTCTGATATTTTTGACAATTTGTTCACACTTCAAGAAACAATGCAAATTTTGCGAGGAAACTGCGGAACATGACAAAACAATTTATTTAACACAAGTTGTTATTTTTAATCAAAATTTTATAATCAAATTTTTTTTCAAAATCTCTTTGGACAGTCAAAATGAAAGGATTCAACAATATTTTAAACCTAAGATTTCTGTCTGCTGATGCTTAAAATATATTTCTGTAAAACTGTACTTCAAAATTAATTATCTTGTCAGTTGCGTAAGTTTCCTCAAATATTTTGTAGATTTTAACTCTAATCTATTTCCGAATTTCACTTAACACTGAGGAACCAGTTTACACACTATCGTCTATGTCTACACTACTACATATATGTATACATCTATATATAATTTTAATGTTTGTATGGCATATGACACATAATTATTATTATGAAAATATTTAATAATTTTTATAATTACGTACATAATTTATTATAATTATTATGTCGTAAAATAAACTCATGGCTTTTTATCATTTTAACCATATTGTAATGTATTTTAGTTTCATTAAGATACATATGTATACAAGTAAATTTTATTATTATATTTATCTAATATTTTGTTTACTTTGTCTAGTAAAGTTCGTTTGAAAACAATACTTTAACATATTGTTTTTATTTTATAAATTATACATATTAATATAGTTATTTATATGAATACAATTATAAATATATTTATTCATATGTCATACAGACTGCTCTGCATACTGCACAACAGAAACAAAATGCTTTAATCGTGAAACAGGTATTTTGGATTTCCATGTATATTCTACTTCTGACGCTGTAAACTAAGATTTTAACTATTTCGAGTCTCATCTACTCTTGTGTCGTTTATTAGTTATAGCGGTAAGGAAAATTTACAGCGGTTTGGAAAAAAAAAAAACCGAGTGTGCTTATGACCACACGACTGAAGTGAAACTTCAAACGTATTTGGCTATGAGAGGAAGAGAGAAAGAAAATGTGCGCGCGCACTGCTTTCTCTTGCATATATCCCCCACTCAACTCCCGTTCGCCTCGCCCGTAGCCCGTAGACATGAGTCGTACTTGCAAAATCGAGTACCAGGGCTTCCAAGTACGTCCACCTTAAGAAACCAGGGCCTAAAACCAGGGCTCGAGATACTTTCAAGTATTTTCTATCTGCATCGAAAATTGATCCATAACTTCATACAAATAAGTACAATTACGTAATCAAACAAAAGCCCTGTTGGAAGTAAAAAGTACTTGCATAGGAAATTGACCCGTGAATTCCTATAAATAAGGAGCACAATCGCGTTTACAAATAAACACTTTTACAAACCATTAAAGTAGAAATCCTTGCATACGAAATTGTTCCGTAGACTCTTACCACACCTCGGACACTCCATACAACGCTCGCAAAATAGTTACCTATTACTACTACATAAACAAATGACGTTTGTGTATGTGCAAATGTGTGCGTGAAATCTAGTAGCGTAAAAAAAATGGCGCGGAAAGCAATTTGTGTCGGGGAACCGAACGACGACGGCGGCGGCGCTGCCCGCACGTGTGCATTATTATGAAGTGACCATGTAGTTCAATTGTTTATTTATATAGTCGGGTTCGTAATGAAATAAAAACACTAAAATAGTTTAGTTTAAATGACTTGTCCGTAAATAATCGGTTATTAAATCGCATGTTATTAAAAATGCGAAATCTTACAAACAGTTTATGTAAATACGAATTCGGAAAAGCATCACAATATCCAACCATCGTGATTAAAACTCAAATAAAACTTTTCGTGTCAGCAATACAGCGCTGCGGTTCGCGAGCGCCCTTGCTAAAGAGTCGGCGACGAATACCTCGAAGTGCGGGGTGAGGTGCGGTATCTGATATGAGGGCGAAGAAGGGAGTGTCCTTTCTGTACGTAGTACTATTAAGTATTCTGTGCTCTTACTGATAAGGAGCATGATCGCATTTGCGAAAACAAACGCGGTTGTTGAACTATTTGAGTACCTACGTACTCGAGCGTCGAGGCACGACGCGCGACGGAGCGAAATACTTTCAACTATTTTCTATCTGCATAGAAAATTGATCCATAACTTCATACAGATAAGAAGTACAATCGCGTATTCAAAAGCCCCGTTGGAAGTAAAACTACTTGCATAGGAAATTGATCAATGACTTCCTATAAATAAGGAGCAAAATCGCGTTTACAAATAAATACTTGCAAACCATTAAAGTAAAAAATACTTGCATACGAAATTGTTCCGTAGACTCTTACTGATAAGGAGCATGATCGCATTTGCGAAAACTAACGCGGTTGAGTACCTACGTATTTGAGCGAGTAGCCGTATAAGGTACTTTATAGTCTTGCAAGTATTTTGAGTCGGTACCTGGTGTGCGTACTTGGAAGCAAAAACCTGGTCGAGTAAATACGTACCTTCCCTACTTGCCCGATCACACTTTTCGTAACGCTTACGTCACGCGTTCGCCAGCTTACTCTCCAAGTCAAGTGTGCGTAAAGAGGTTTCACGTAAATAATTTTGACACAACAAAAATCGAATTTGACAATCGCGACTCGTCGACACGTGGTACAGACGCCAGCACGTCAACCTACGCGAAACTGGCAAATTTTCCCAATCAACTTTGAACCTTATTCTTTAGTAATAAAGTTGAAAATCTATTAAAGAAATCTGACAGATTGTAGTAGGTTGATGTGCTGGCGTCTGTACTTATTTGCCCTAACCCCGTGTATTGTTTTTTAGAGCCGCAGGCGCGGAGGGGGCGGCCTTGGCGTGTTTTTTAAAGAATTTTTCACTTTTTGTATGGAAAATATGAAAAATGATTACCTACATGTTGAGTTTTAGGAGTTTATGGGTTTCATAAAGGGGGTCGAAATTTTCATTATTTTTGCGATAGGACGCACCATTTTCGAGATATAAGCAAAAGAAAAAAAACTTAATACGTATTTGGCTATGAGAGGAAGAGAGAAAGAAAACGTACGCGCGCACTGCTTTGTCTTGCTTATATCCCCCACTCAACTCCCGTTCACCTCACCCGATCACACTTTTCGTAACGCGTTCGCCAGTTTACTCCCCAAGTCAAGCGCGTGTAAAGAAGTTTTCCTTCAAAAACATACAAACAGCCGAACATAGTACCTCCCCCTTTTTGTGAAGTCGGTAAAAATTACTTGCATACGAAACTGTTCCGTAGACTCTTACTGATAAGGAGCATGATCGCATTTGCGAAAACTAACGCGGTTGAGTACCTACGTATTTGAGCGAGTAGCCGTAATAGTCTTGCAAGTATTTGGTCGCATATTTATGCGACCGGGACCGGGTTTTTCCACCAGGTATTTCCAGCTATTTTTTACGTACCTTCCCTACTCGCGATCACACGTTTTCGTAACGCATTCGCCAGTTTACTCCCCAAGTCAACCGCGCCTAAAGAAGTTTCACTTCAAAAAACTTGTTTAACAAAATTTTGTTTGCCAAGGACCTAAGAACCTACCAATTTATGGTTTAGTTTTATCGACCCAAGAATGTTACGTTGTAAATGAAAGTTAAAGGAATGATAAGAAATAAAACAACTGAATTTTATAATACTTTCTGTGTCTTCTTTAATTTCCCAAAATATTTACCGACCTATCTTGTTTAATGTTTGCGCAACGCGTCCACAAACTAGATCGAATTTCGGTTACAAAGTCGCATTTCGAGAGAATACACAAAGAAAAAGTCAATTTTAGTATACAATACGATACCGAGCTTGCTCGATTTTCTAAGACCGAAAAATATAGCGTACCTTTTCACGTAACTTGTGAACGACGGCACATAGTGACAGCTTGTTTACCCTTACACCATTCCGCAAGTCGTGCTGGTGCGATCTTCAAACTCGATACGAGTATACGCTATTGACACATGTCGTGTCTGTAACTTAGTACCACTTGTAGATAGCGTGAAAGCGCGAATGAAGAAATAAATTCGGTGTCAGAATGTTTAGCCCACAATTTCGAATTTCGAAAATTTTTCAAAGTGACCAGTATTTATAATGAATACGAGTTTGTTAGTTTTTATTTTAAATAATAGGATGGTAATAAGATTCAGAAGGGGCGTTTCAATTATAAACTTTATAAAATGGCATAAGCACTGAGGTTTTTAATGTCAACGATTTTTTTCACTGTTTAAAAAAAAAGTATTTGACAAAATAGCATCTTTCTTCAGTTCAAAAAGTGGTTCTTATGTTCTTAGGCCAACAAATGTAAATCTGTGTCTCATTTGATCGCTATTTAGGCTACATCTATAAACATTACACCTGGTGGTTGCTCGCTTACTCAAACACCAACTTATGTATGCAACAACGTTATTATAATAATATACATATAAATTATTAATTTATTACCATTTTTCTCACACATCTTCATCTCCGTGTTGGGTTTAGCTCTTCAAACCATAGGTTTTCAGTTTTTTAATAGTGAAAATAAAATTGATTGAGAGTATTTTGCTGAATTATAAAAAAAAAGAAAATTTTTGAGATCATGATATCAACAAAAAAAAAAAAAATATTAAAAGGACGTCTCTGTGAATTACTTTTAAAATATTATACGAGTCCACGGAAACGTCTACGACAGTTTTTCCCAAGTAGAAAATATTTAATCTGCAGCGTTAGTTTTTTTTCATAAAATAATTTTAGTAGTTGTGTACTTTTATGAAAAGAAAACGGCGGATGAAGAGCTAAATCCACACGCGTTCAGAAACACGTAACAAAAACATCGACCAAACTTATTTTCAACTATAGAGCTTCTCACACATAGTTCGACATTTTTTTCCCTAAATCATACATAATCCACATTGTGTTCCTGTGGCTTAACCATAGTCGAAATAATTAATTAAAATTAAAATAAAAAAAAAAATATACGACTGCAGTAAGTTGAATTAATACAGCCGAGTGTAATGTAAGTTTATAATGAAAAGCCCCTATGGAGGTTTTTATAATAGATGAGAAATAATAAAAATAAAATACAAAGGTAAATTTGTAAAAATAAATACAACGGGTAAAATGTTTATTCGTTAAAATTGACTATCGTAAGTAGTATTCGATTTGTATAAAACTAAAATAAATTAAAGCAATCTGATTTATAATATTCTTGTCGTTTTATTTGAACACCCTATAATTGACAGCACTATTTGATTGTTTGTAAACCTTCCAACAGTGAGACAGGGAGACGTTATCTCTCCGAAACTGTTCACCGCTGCTCTGGAGGATGTCTTCAAGGTTCTGGACTGGAAAGGAGCTGGCATTAACATCAATGGCGAGTACATAACTCACCTTCGGTTTGCCGACGACATAGTAGTCATGGCTGAAACTATGGAGGACCTCAGTACAATGCTCGATGACCTCAGTAGAGCCTCTGAAAGAGTGGGTCTGAAAATGAACATGGACAAAACGAAGGTCATGTCAAATGCCCATGTAACACCCACTCTCATGAAGATCGGAGACGCTACACTCGAAGTCGTGGACGAGTATATTTACCTAGGACAAACTGTCCAGTTAGGTAGGTCCAACTTCGAGAAAGAGGTCAATCGGCGAATCCGACTCGGCTGGGCAGCGTTCGGGAAGCTACGCAATATCTTCTCGTCCCACATACCGCAGTGTCTCAAGACGAAAGTCTTTGACCAGTGCGTGTTGCCAGTGACGACATATGGCACTGAAACGTGGTCGCTCACAATGGGCCTTATTAGAAGGCTGAAAGTCACACAAAGGTCAATGGAAAGGGCTATGCTTGGAGTTTCCCTGCGGGATCGAATCAGAAATGAAGAGATCCGCAGGAGAACCAAGGTAACCGACATAGCCCGAAGAATTGCCAAACTTAAGTGGCAGTGGGCAGGGCACATTGCTCGCAGAACAGATGGCCGATGGGGCCGAAAGGTTCTGGAGTGGCGACCGCGTACCGGAAGGCGTAGCGTTGGAAGGCCTCCCACAAGGTGGACCGACGACCTTGTGAAGGCCGCAGGAACTCGTTGGATGCGAGAAGCACAAAACCGGTCGAAGTGGAGGTGCTTGGGGGAGGCCTATGTCCAGCAGTGGACGTCTTTCGGCTGAAATGATGAAACCTTCCAACACACAAATCATTACCACAATGGCATTCTAACGTGTCCGCACTATACACGTACGGTCGAACAAGCTATTTGGTTGCTGGGTTTTGTATTAAGTGAAAACTGCAATTGATTGAAAATACGTGACTGTAATGTTTTCTCTGCTCGTGTACAGTGAACCGTAGATTATATGCAACTGACAGATGTTTTTGGAATGGCCTCTGGGCCTTTGTGACATACAAATGATATATAATTTAATGTTGTGTTGCCAACATTGGTATACAGGCAGCTAACTTGCCATTACTTTTAAACAATGGTGTGCTGAGTTAGCCAATTCTTTTATACCACTCTATTTAAGTAGGTAACGATGCCATAAGCTGAAAAAGTAAAACACACAAAATAAAACCAAATATTGGCAGTGTAGTGGAGAGATGAATATTTTTGCGTGTATACTAAATAGCTTGTTCGACTGTACCTTTATAGCCAAGTTAGATTAGCCACATGAGAGCACACGCCCGTAACCTACAGTTGTCAGAAACAATAACAGTCACATTAGCCGAAATCGGCATGGGATGTAAGGTCTATTCAAATGCTCGTATGTTTTCAATTGATGTTATTTCATGTTAAAGAAATAACAACTTTATTTTAGTAGTAATTATGCTCATTTCAGAGTGACTAGCACTATTTATAAAAAGTTATAAAAATAACTTTTTTTTTTAAGTTGAATTTTATTGTGTAGGTATTAAAGTTATTTTTCCAAATACTCATATTTGTTTACATGTTTGGCAGATAAATAGCGAATGGTGATGATTTATGTATTGTTTGAGTACCTACAAAAAAACCATTCTGCCAGTGATTAAATAAATCCATTCTGCCTTCATAGATTTGTACAATTTAGGAACAAATATGGATATCTATTTGCTGAATACTGTTTCAATTAAAATTTCAATTTAGTTTCCAATTTAAAATACCGTGAACATCATCAAACTATCTGCTCACTGAATATAGTCAATACCAAATAGATTTGTATTTTCATTTTTTTTTTCAATTTACTGACAAACACTGAGAGAGTTATTCTGAAACTAGCTGCGCCCCGCGGTTTCACCCGCGTAAATGTCGATCCCGTGGGAATATCGGGATAAAAACTATCCTATGTCCTTTCCCGGGACTCAAACTATCTTTATACCAAATTTCATCGAAATCGGTCCAGCCGTTTTCATGTTATGTCGTGACAACGGAAAACGGGTTTCATTTTTATACAGGGTGTTACAGAAAGGGTATATCAATACAAACGGGTTGAAGAGTGTATCTGGTCTAGAATCCCTGTACAAAATTTCAGCTCAAAACCAGTAACTTTGAAAATGCTTAATATTTTTTTATTTCGATAGTTTATTAAATTGAAATCATAACAAACATGTCACCGCACTACGAGGGTCATTATCCATTATCTGTAGTGTATCTGTGCGCCTAATACACGCACATCACGCCGCCGCGCGCCAGTACAGCGCCGTGATGTCGAAATAAAAAAATATTAAGCATTTTCAAAGTTAATGCTTTTGAGCTGAAATTTTGTACAGAGATTCTAGACCAGATACACTCTTCAACCCGTTTGTATTGATATACCCTTTCTGTAACAGCCTGTATATGTAGACTAGCTGCGCCCAGCGGTTTCACCGGCATAAATGTTGATCCCGTGAGAATATTGGGATAAAAAGTAGCCTATATGTTAATCCAGGGTGTCAGCTACCTCCTTACAAAATTTTATCAAAATTGATCTAGCCGTTTGAGCGTGAAGAAGTAACAAACATAACACACACACACACTCACAAACTTTCGCCTTTATAATATTAGTGTGATGTGATATTCAAATCATTGCATAATCAGCCTGTACTGTTCCTACTGCTGGGACACAAGCCCCCTCTTTGTGAGAGGGAGTGGGCCATAATCAACTACGCGGGCCCAGTGCGGGTTGGTGGATGTCACATGTCTTCGAATTATTGGTTCTAGGACATGCCGGTTTCCTCACGATGTTTTGAGAGCAGTGGTGATGAAATTAAAGACACAAAGTAAAGTGCCTGCCTGGGTTAAAACTCACGACCTCTCCTCGTAAGCCGGCTCGTCGCCGATACCACTGGGCCACCTTCGCTCTAGCCTCTAGTCTTTAAAGCATTGAAATAGCTAAAATTTAAAAGAAAAAGTTACTCAACAACAACAACCCTCGGGCTTGGGGTCCGAGTGCTCGTGGTCTTTTTAAGGAGATTTCGAAACGGCTGGTTGACACTTCCCATGACCCAAGGGCTGGCTAAGCCCAACATTGCCATACAACAGTCTCTTGGGTACATTACCAGCCGACAGCGATGCGGATGAATTTTTGGACGCTATATTTTAGTTTGTGTTTTAGTTAAGTTAGGATTTCATTTATTTATTTTTATTAATTAATTAGGTATTAGTTATTATTTGCTTAACATTAAAATAATAAGTATTTTAATTTACAACAATAAAGTTCGAATTAAAATTATAAGTGCTATGTGAAATACAACAAAATAGTCAACGGTCTAATTGGATTGACAACGTCAGCGTTCTGGGTGTGTGACTCCCGAGACCACGACAAATAGAGAAGTATGGAAGAAAAAAAAAGACATGTTACGGCGACCCCAAATAAATTGGGGGTTAATCATGCCCCTGTCTTTAGACAGGGGCATGATTATGGTGAACGTTCTTCTGGGAAGAGGAAGGCAAGTATAAACAGTTAAATCGTTAGAGATTATTAATTCGATCATTGGTTTTGTACAACATTAGATCACAGCCCACTCCCTCTCGAAGCATAGCGGACCCACCATACCACTGGCCATACCCCTGGTGGTGTGGTGGGTCTGAAACTATACCACCGAAAAGATAGTGTTGTGGTATCTATACAAATAAATAAAATTGGAGTGTCTGTTTGTAATATTAAAATAACCGCTTTTTAATAAATGCATATGGATGTATACACGGTTCATATACCAAAATAACATATTTTATTACAATTTTTGTCTGTCTGTCTCTCTGTTTGTTCCAGCTAATCTCTGAAACGGCTGAACCGATTTTGGCGGGACTTTCACTGGCAGATAGCTGACGTAATAATGAGTAACTTAGACTACTTTTATTTTAGAAAAAGAATTAGGGTTCCGCGCCAAAAAAAATAAAACGTTTTCCGTCATGCGCGTGGATGAAGTCGCGGGCACAGCTAGTTAAGTTATTAAATAAAAATATGTCAAAAACAGACCTACTCCTATTACGCAGTTCGCCATTAACAATCATGTTCGGAATTTGTCCAAGACATGGCGCGCTGATATTTCGCGGTTTATTAACTGAGGTCTGTGTCCCAGCAGTGGGAACATTATAGGCTGATTATGCTACCAAGAAAAAAAAAACAAAATCATCATGTAGGTACTCTGTGGCAACATCAATTTGCTTTTATTACCAAAAAATTCAGAATCTCATTATGTGTAGCTCCTTTAGAAATTAAATGGATTTAAATATTTAATAAAAGAGAAGAAATCTTTAAAAGGAAATCTGATAAGAATCCATAAGATTAATATTGGTACGAACAGGTGGGTATTTTAATTTTCCTTTGATGTCACCGAGCTGGGAAACTCTTTGTGGTGTTACCTCATACCTTAAAATGAAAAAGAGGGCTTCACAATATCAAAATGCTTGTTCATTTCACATCTGTTTGTATATCAACAAAGGTAGATAGTTGAAACTGTATTGAATCTTTAGGACTACTACTTAAGGGCTTGTATAGTTCAGCTGAAATTCATATTTGCCCTCTTTTCCCGCGCCATGTATCTCTCTATCGCGCTCGCACTGTCAAACTGATTCACGATGACACTGTTGATGAACGTAGGCTTGGTAATAATTGATTAAATTATGATTATATTATTATACGAAGTTTTCGTCGACGTCTTCTGTATAGAATTATAAAGGTATGAGGAACAGGATTGTAAAGTTAACTCATACTATATAGAAAAGGGAGGGCCGTTGTTTAAACGCTAATTGCGCGGTAAACTCTGCTTGCGAGATGCAGGATTTTGCGTGACGCGTTGTTCGCATGTGGCGTTCTAGATACCGCTACAGAATAAAATGGAAACATTTTGAATGTTTAGCTAGTTAGTTAAGGGGAAGCGCCAGGGTAGCTCGTGAAATTCAAATTTTCTTGAACTACTATGAACTTAGAGGGTTGTGTTGATGATTTTTATGATTATAATTCTGTAAATACATACTTGTTATGGTTGCGAATTAAATTTTTGTTCAATATACAACCTGACACTGACCTGCAAATTGCAAAAAACTAAGAATATTAAATTGAATTTCGCGGGCTACTAACGGCGGCGGCGCTTCCCCTTTAATTGAGTCGGTATACCTGAGGTAGCTTCGCGGTGCGAGAGGGGTGTTGACGCCCGCCAGCGGGCGAACGACTGAGCTCTCTCGCGGCACGTCACCACACCAATGTGCGTTTTTATAATTTCTAACTTGACATTGTAAACGTCCACGTTCATAAAACGTATGGAAATATAGGTACGCACGTTGTAACGTAATCGGGAATTTTAAAAGCTTCTTCATACAGGATGATTTTTTTACCGGTTCCAAATTTTTACACGCTGTTTTACCTATGAATATGAACAAATTTAACTATGGGACCAACTCTGAAATCACGAAAAAAATAATCAGATGTTTAATACAAAAGTTCAATACCTACTTGACCAAAATGTATGAAACAGCAGATTTTTTTTTCGTGATTTCCGAGTTGGTCCCATAGTGAAAGTTGTTCATATTCATGGGAAGAACAGCTTTGCCGTGGACGTCCACCATGATATCGTCACGTTAGAAATTATAAAAACGCCCACTCGCGCCCAGTTCTATAAAAATTTGACCAAAACCTACTTGACCAAAATATATGAAACAGCAGATTCTTTTTCCGTGATTTCAGAGTTGGTCCCATAGTGAAAGTTGTTCATATTCATGGGTAGAAAAAACAGCCTTGCCGTGGACGTCCACTATAATATCGTCACGTTAGAAATGATAAAAACGCCCACTCGCGCCCAGTTCTATAAAAATAACTGCAAGAAAACAAACAAAGACTCTATGGAACAAAATGTCGAAAGAAATCTGTAGAACAAAGTGTCGCCCTTCTCTTTATACGAGTATATCTCCGTAGTATTCAAACCTGAGCCAATTTCCCTTCACTTTACCACTACATACACTCCAACACTCCGGGTATCTGCGCAACTTTTGACGTGACAGCCGGCAGGTGCCAGGTTATTGCTTATCTGACAGCCGACGGGGGCAAAACGGTGGTCGGGAAGGGGGGTGCGAACCCCGAGGTTCACCCTCACTGAAGCGGCATTTTAGAAATCTTTGCCAATGCCCCCAATTGTCGCAGGTGTTTAAAGTATTAAAGGTGTATTGAAATGTTAAGGGTTTTTGTGAATTAAATATTTTGGTTGAAAGGTTGTATGGAGTTTGAAATGCTTTTGGTGGGTAATTTTGTTTGAGGTAAATGATTTGCATCACAATTTGAAGGAAATTCAATTTATTAAGAAGACATTTTCTTCATCGCTACAATAATATTGTGTTGATTGAAAGGTGTAAATAGTCTTTCAAGAATACCTGTGTGTAAATACACGTATTATAGTATACACCGTGTTCCGGACGAAATACATAAACTTTGACCAGATGTTCAGACCATGGAAATAAGCATTTTTCATTATGGACACCTTAATGAATTAACATTTTTTATTTTTTGTTAATTTTCATACAAACTACTCGTAAATACTATGACGTAAATCACCCGATATGCATGCATCTTTATCCGAATTGGCAACGACGTATTTTTTATTCATAAGATTTGGCGGGCTGAAACTTGTCAAAACTAAGTTAAGACCCTTTCTTACTGCAAAGCTCAATTTAATTTCATAAAATCAAATTACAAATATCTTTGTAACGAAGCCTTTTTAAATATTACTTCCTTTGTTAGATTCAATTTGTAAAAGCTATAAGCGTTTGACAAAGTTTATGGATAATATGAAGAACATGATGTATATTATATAACCTTTGATAGCTAATTCATGCAAGACTATAAAATAGTACACCTATTGACCTTTTGAACGCCAGAGTATAAACGTATCGCCGTACCCGTGACTCCAGGCCGCTTTAACAACAGAACAACACACACATACTTAAACAACAAATTTCTCGATATTGGTGGTTTATTTATATTAGTTTCATGCAATACAATATAGACGAAACTTAAACTTTTAAATTATATAAATAAAAACACTTAAAAATTGTTTATTTCATAATATCCGACGACGACGACCGACGTGTATTTTGTCATATATTTGTGACGTTGGCATTCAGGGTAAGATTTCGTTTGTCACATATATGTGACAATGGCGTTCAAAAGGTTAAAGAAACTAAGTCGGTTTACATAACTGGATTTCTATAGCCTGTTTTCTAGACAGTCTGACTTTAAACTTTTTGCATTGCATAATGCCAAAACAAAACAAAAAAACCCAAACATTTTAAACCTTCTAAGCAAAAACATCGCTGTATTAAGCTATCAAGCTGTCAATTTGGCGTCCAGGAAAGCAACGTTCTTGTTCAACGTTAGAATTATGCAAAGCTGACTGTGATAGCAAAAAGCGCTGCCGATATTACGAGCTAAGCGGATTATAAGTACTATGGCTTATTCTGCCCTAGATTCCGAATACGACCTCGCTTTAACTGCAAAAATAAACTTTAGTCGGATTTACAGGTATTAGGTTTGTTGTGCGTCGTTTGTGTGTCGGTAACAATGTATATTTGAATGGAAGTTAGTTCGATTGTAGGAGAGGATTATTTCCTAAGCCCCTTTGTTTACTGTTCTTGAAGTTAGTACTAGATTTGACTCATAAATAAATAAAGTTCTATAAGAACCTACCTAAATAAATAGTCTCCGAGACCGTATTTCGGCCACGGCGGGAAATCTCAACGGAGACTAGCCTTCGGCGCGGGAAATATTATAGTGCACAAGCGTGCGCGCAGACACAGGTGCACTCCCTCTTCCCTCACTCTCATAGTCCGATGGGACGGCAATCCAACACGACCGGAGAGAGATCAGGCACAGGACCAATGGCTTAACGAACTTTCCGAGGCACGGTGGTATCACATTTTGGACACTTTCGTATTTGCCTAAGTATGGGTACCTACCGATCGTCTATCTACACGTGTCTTAACTCTGTAGCGGCATATACACAATATAAACATATACATTAATTAATATATACATATACACAATAATACATAGTATCCACTTACATTACTTACTTTACATTATTAAAATATACTTATTATTTACACAATCATATTTTGTGTCGGAACTTCGGCCGCTTTGGCTCAGTGGAAAAGCACCATAATATACAGGCTTATTTTTTTATCACCATCAAAATTTTTACAGGGTGTTCTACCCATGAATATGAACAACTTTCACTATGAGACATCGCCAAGCGGTTGGTCGACTCATCACGTGACCAGAGGGCTGGCCTATTTTTTGGCCAAAGAATCAGCATTGCCATACAACGTGGCAATGCTGCCAGCCTTTTGGGCACGTTTCCCGTTGACAGTGGGCAATTTGATTATTTCCCCTTCTTTTTATATACTTGAACATAATATTATTATTATAATTATAAGACAGCTTTTTAAATTATAATTCTATATGTATAAATAAGTATTTGTTATGGCCGCGAATTATATTTAGTTCTGCACACCACCTGATCCTACTACCAAACCTGACCCCGAAACCTGACCCTGATTTGACCCTGCAAATTGCCAAAAACGTAAGATAAATTAAATTTCGCGGGCTATCCTGATGCTTTGACCTTAAACTTTCCAGAAGAGGAAACATCACCTTCAAAAAGGTGTCAACAAAAAATCTCCGTTCAGCACCAAAAGTCCTGTTATATCATTACAAGAAAAATGTTTTGGCACTTTCAGAAAACAAGTGTCGTGAACTTTTTCACTTAGTTGCGAAGACTTTAATGACTTCCGTGGGAGCACAGGGTCGCACTTCGTATGGGTCGACGGGATTTTGTTAAACTTAAACCAATTTGGATAATGTATGTTTTTTGTTTTCTTGCGTTCGTCTTTTGTTTGTTTCGCGTTTTATCTTTTGAGTTTCGAGCCGCAGCTCAGACGGAGGTTTGTGCGTCTTTGAGTTTTGAGTTGGATGAAGTGTTTGTTAAGTGTGACTTTATTAAGTTCTAAGCTATGTCAATCTATGTATTTGCCTGGGTTCTAAACATTAATCACACTAATATTATAAAGGCGAAAGTTTGTGAGTGTGTGTGTGTGTGTTTATATGTTTGTTACCTCTTCACGCCTAAACCACTGAACCGATTTAGATGAAATTTGGTATAGAGATAGTTTGAGTCCCGGAAAAGGACATAGGATAGTTTTCATCCTGATATTCCCACGGGATCGAAACTTATGCGGGTGAAACTGCGGGGCGCAGCTAGTCTGCCATAAATACAACCAGCCTATTACTATCCCACTGCAGGGCAAAGATCTCTCCTCCTCCTACAGAGAAGGCATGCCAATGATTGGCTTAAGGCGGCACCCCGACCAAATAACCTTGAGCATTTGCGACAGAGACAGAGAACGACACGACTTCCTCGTACAAAAGGGATGCAGCGTACCCTGCGCACGCCCCTTTATCATAAAACTCGCAAAATTTTTGGAATTAATTTAATAAAAAAAGCATAGCGATCTTTTTAAATAAATTAAAACATGAATTATTTAGATTTTTAAATTATCTATCCATTGGTGAAATCCTCAAATTAATACAACGTCAACTTTAGCAAAAGATGAATGCAATCAATAATTTTAGTCACGTTTTTAAAAGAAGATTTTAAATGTATTGGTAACATATAAAAACAAATAATAATGGGCAATGTGATGATAGGATATCTAACATTAATAATGTGCTTTCAGATGTAGTTTATTTCTCATAATTATTGAGTTAATAGCCTCTGAATAACGAAGAAAAACGCGGTTTTGGTCGGGGTACCGCATTAAATGAATGAATACTTTATTGTTCTGTCTGACTGCGCAATGCTTTATTTTGAAGTTAATTTATATGATATTAAAAAAGCTCCTTTTTTAACCGACTTTAAAAAAGGAGGTTCTGTATTCGACCCGTATGTATGTATGTATGTTTGTATGTCCGCGATTATCTCAAAAACTACTGAACCGATTTTGATAATTCTTTCATGAGTGTGATCTACATACTTTCAGGAAGGTTTTAGTGTATAATACATTAGGTAATTATTCTTATGTACGAAGTTATATGCATAAATGTACTGCATCTCCGGCATTTTTTGTGAATTTTGATGATTCTTCGAGTCGTGTCTTCAATGCACTAGTGTTAATTGAATTTATGTGGGGTAGGTACAACTAAAAAGTGAAAAATAAAAACTTTTTTACAAAAAAAAAACGACTTCAAAAAACAACACTACAAAGTGAAAAATAACTTTAATTTCGGAAGTCGGTGTCAAAAAACGAAAATGCTGAAGCAACGACACCGACTTCCGAAATTAAAGTTATTTTTCACTTTGTAGTGTTTTTTTTGAAGTCGGTTGTTTTTTTTTGTAAAAAAGTTTTTTTTTTAATGGAATACTATACCTACATAGACATAAACCATACGATAATCTACATCTCCTTTTTTTTGCGACATAAAATAATCCTAAGTTACGATCTTCCTACTACGCACATGCTTAACTATTTCCTGCCTTTCTCGGCTCTCATAAAAATACCGCACACTGCACCTCCACTTTTATCAACAAATTCTCATTGAAAGCCTCTCAAAAGGACGCCAAGTGGCATAAAATATAAACAGCACACCGGGGCCTAATAAGGTAAAGCCTCCACTTTCATGGAGCTTACACAACTTTGTCATAGCGTTTTTGTGATCCTACCCACGGGGCCAATATCTAGACATCAAAGCCATCTGGTCCGATGTCCTATTTTTGAAAAAAATCACTTTTTAACAAAATCGTATGTAATTTTTTTTTCTGTTCTTTCTGTCTAGGCGATATATTTGTATCTCGCTTAGTTCAAAATTCCATTTACGTGAAAATGGTCGTATATCCACAATACACTAGAGCCAAACACACAAAAAACACAAACTTCACATAATATTTTATGGTCTTGAGATAATAAAAAAAAATTACTATTTTTGTGGTCTCACGTAAACATCAGTTCTAAAAAAAATGTGATATGTAGGTCTTGTTTTAACCACTTACTCTTTGGATCGGAAACTCGAGATATAATAAGGATGTAAGTAGGTACTTAGAAGAAGGTTGATCAATTCGATTTAAAACTGCAGTTGTTATAGAACTTAGTTTTTTTTTATGGCCAACCAGTCAACGGTCCACCTGATGGTGAGTGGTCACCATTGCTTATGAACATTCGCAATACCAAAAGCATCGTAGATGCGTTGTAACCCCAGAGACCTACTACCTGAGATTTCTCATGTCACCCGTGAAACGTACCTACCAAAAATGTGTAGGTAAATGATTTATTTCTACAGAATATGTATAAAAAACACTTTTACGCGTCAAAAATAAATTATATTTTTAAGCTCCACTGTCATTCTATAAAAATACCAGTTATATTCAACAATACCTTTTGTATTTGAATGCTATATAGTCATAATATTGGCTTCTTGATTTTTGCAACGTTTCGATTTTTTGCGATACACAGTACGTTTTCAATCCGGCATGAACAAATATTTGTTTACTGCTGGATGTATGTACAACGTGATGTGGCCGGATCTGAACTGTATTGTATACACAGGTTTCGGTTTAATATCCTTGCTATTAGGTGCCAATGTGAATTCGTTAGAGTTATTTGAACTTTCTCGATGAATTAAGAAAAACATACCTATTGTAGCAACACATCTGCAGAAACTACGCAACATAATTTCGGCTTATAAAACGTTGGCCTGCAAAGCCTTTTGACGTAATTCAATCAATCAACTCAGCCTATCGCAGTCCACTGCTGGACATAGGCCTCTCCCAGACTGCGCCACAACAACCTGTTCTCCGCCTTCCACATCCAGTCTACCCCAGCCACCTTCTTTAGGTCGTCCGTCCATCTAGCTGGGGGACGTCTCACACTACGCTTGCCGCTACGCGGTCTCCACTCCAGGACTCGCCTGCTCCACCGGCCGTCGGTCATTCGACAGACATGGCCAGCCCACTGCCACTTCAGTTTGCTTACTCTGCAAGCTATGTAGATAAACCCGGTTCTTTTCCGGATAATTTCATTCCTGATTTTTTTTGACGTAATTATCAGACCGAAATTACGCCGCGTAATTATCATAGAAAAGTAAAACATGCGGTATTTCTGACAAGTAATTTTTCGCTACGCTTACTGTGAAGGAAAACATTGTCACATACCATACAGTGAGCAAAAGTGATGATTATTACTCGTTCCTGCGTTATGTTTCTCATATCACCAACACGTAATCGGCAAGTGTGTTGAAAATGCTCAAATATACCCTCATGAGAAGAGGTCTTTGACCTGTATTGAAACAATTCCTGTAGTATATTATAATATTCGTGACTTTGTTGAAACAGTATCTGCGATTCAAAGGTACTTTGGGTGCGGTTTCGTCTCTATTCTATTGCCTTGGGCTTATGCTAGTAACGAGGTGCCGCTGAGCCTCGCAAGTAATTAGTTTAATTGACAATCCGTTTAGTGGATAATTAGTAGTTTTTATGTAGTACGTAGTGGTGGCCAAGTGGTAACGGCCGCGACTTACGAGTTGTAGGTCGTAGGTTCGAACCCAGACAGGCGCTTTACTTAGTGTAAATTATTTCGTCACCACTGCTCTCAAAACGGTGAAGGAAAACATCGTGAGGAAACCGGCATATCCTAGAACCAAAAACTCGAAGACATATGACATCTGCCAACCCGCACTGGGCCCGCGTGGTGGATTACGGCCCGCTCCCTCTCATAGAGAGGAGGCCTGTGTCCCAGCAGTGGGGACATTATAGGCTGATTATGACTTAGTAAGTAAGTTCTTGAAGTGTTAAGTACAAACTGGAAACAAGCTCAAATCATAAAAGTACATTTTGTTTCGATAAATAAATGTATTAAACTGCTTGTGGGTTTTTCTGTTTCTTTCCTGAGGAAAAATCACCTAAGGTTATACTCGTACATATATTCCAAGTAATCTAAACTCTCTGCTAAAGTTAATTAAAATCCCTTTGCTGATAAGAAATATTATTAGTATGGTTGTTGGATGAAACTGTTAAAAAAACTGTTTTTGCGATGCATGAAGAAGCCTTCTCGTGTAGCGCAGTTTTTTCCGCCAGTTACTCACCTAAACCGAGCGCTCGGCGCATCCTGGACAGTCACACCCAACACCTTATTTCACTGGCCAATTCTTCTATTGCGGTGGTAGGGCTGCCGCTCGCCTGGTTTGCGACCACCCTCCCACCGGAGTCCGGCGTCAAGCAGCCTGCTGTATTTCGTCGATGCGTGGGAGTTCCAGTGCCTTAGGCATCTTCTGGGCACGCTCGTTCCATTATAGACCTCATCCATCGCTTTCCATCAGGCATGATCAAGGTCAAGAGCGGGCCCATTTAGAAATAAAAATAAATAAAAAAGAACTCCATATTTATGTATTTATTCAGTAGTAAACATAATTATTTTTTTTACATTTAAGTTGCTGGCAACATAAATTCATTAAAGTTGACTATAGCAATTACTAAAATAATATACCTCATGTTCAGCAGCAGCGCTTGCGACCATTAGACCAACGAAGCAGTCGAAAAATGTCCTCCGCAAATGCACCATAAGAATCGTCAATGCACTACCCTCAAGTCCGGCCCTGAACACTCGATAACTTTACAAGCGCAACCGCTGCAATAACTCAGTGAAACGAAATGGAAACTTGTAATTTTTCAGAAGAACGCCCTCTCTCCTCTCTAACTAACATATTGACGGTACTAACTTAGGGGAAATTGGGGGAAAAACGCTCAAGTGCCACTACTGATGAGGTTATAAATTCTTAGCGGAAAGATGGATTCGGGATGACGAATCGATGATTGGTTGATCTGTCATTCTTGGGTCTTGTATATAGGAGTGGAAACTGAATGATGTTTTTGTAAAGGGTTTCTTTTGCAAACGGTAAATCAATCTGCTTCCTTTTCCCAACTTTGTTGAAGTCGGCTTCCAGTCTAACAGGATGCAGTATTCTACGTGGAGCGATTGCCTGTCTGACTTCCACAACCCGGTTACTGGGCAGCAGGGTATCGCCCAGTAACAATACTTGTTGGCAATACTGGTTTTCAGACTTTCAGGGTTCTGACTACCCATAACAATTGTCAAAGGTCAAAAAGGGCAGCCGGAACTATCGGTTTAACGTGCTTTCCGAGGCACAGAGGGTATCATCATCATCATCATCATTTCAGCCGAAATACGTCCACTGCTGGACATATGCCTCCCCCAAGCACCTCCATTTCGATCGGTTCTGTGTTACTCGCATCCAACGGGTTCCTGCGGCCTTCACAAGGCCGGGTAGGTTCGGGTAAATTTTACCAAAATATTAATTTTATATAAAATACCAACATATTCCTAGTTTTGCAGAGAGATCTTAACTTTTGTCTTATCCATAAAAATCTGAAAATATTTCGTCTTGATTTGAGTCGATGTGGAATATAATTGAAATCTGGTAGGTACCTAATACCTATTAGCGAACGTATTATTCCACTGTTTAAATCCAATTCAACGTAGCACTAGTCTCTACCGGTTTAAATGTATCAGACGGCAATCACTAAATAAGAAAAAAAAAATACGTGCACTTTCAATAATCTAACTTACTAGTTCATACAAATAAAATCAATTATTCCTAACTAACCGAAAATACCACGAAATAAGTTCAGTTGCTTAATTTATAAGCCCTATAATGAAGCCGACGATCACCGTGAAAACATTTAGACCAAACACCCGCCGAGCGTGAAGGCACTTACTTTTTAGCGCCGGTTTTGAACAAAACAAAACAGCAAAACCCTCCATTTCAGCTAGTTTGGTCAAAAAAAGTAAACTGGCGGCTAATTTTTTGTTCCTATAGCGCGGGCTACCGAATTGAAGCCGCGAAAAAAGGCCAAAAGAGTCGCACACCAGAACTGGGCAAAAATGGCTAGGAATGGGCAAGAACGGCTATGTCTAACCTCAAAACTCGAGGAAAACTCGATTGGAACTCGATTCGATCGTAAGTCTTGCAATCGAGCCATGCCAAGATTGGATTCAGTAATAAATAGTGTTCTTAGTGGCATTTCGATTCTATTACGGTTTAGCTCGAGCATCAATATAGTGCTTTTTGTGGTGGTCTGTCCTGATTCATGTTGGGTAAAAGCGGGAATGATATTTAATATAGTAGTTAGATAAAGGAGAAGGGAGTTGTGGCTAAGTAATAACAGCCGCACGGTTCGATCAATCAGGTTAAGCTACGCTTGCCGCGGTTGATCCGTGGATGGGTGACCATCTTAACGTACTAAGACCCCTCCGTGCCTCGAAAAGCATGTTAAGCCGTTGGTCTCGGCTGTCATTCGTTAATCTTTGACAGTCGTTACGGGTCGTCAGAAGCCCGAAAATCTTACAACCAGTCTTACCAAGGGTTATCGTATTACCCAGTACCTAGGTTGTGGAGGTCAGACAGGCAGTCGCTCCATGTAAAATACTGGTATTCAGCTGCATCTGGTTAGACTGGAAGCCGGCCCCAACATAGTTGAAAAAGGGTAAGCAGATTATAAGTTAGATAAAGGATAAACGCATAATGTTTATTATACTAGAGGTCATTTTGTGTAAGCCAGAATAATCTCCATACTATTCTACCATGAGCGTACCTTTCGTGGTCCACTTGGATGTCCCTGAACCGTCTCCGGACACAAGTGGGAAGATCTCTAACCGTAAAGTGGGGATACCTCGATGGAACGGTAGCAGGATGTACCTAGATGTGGAGCTAAGTCGCAAACCATGCTCCACCTCCTATCCTGCCCTCTGTGTCCCAAAACTTGCAGTCAAAGAGACCTCTGCGCTGCCACCGATGACGCCGTGGAAGTACCGAAGTTTTAGGTCAACAAGATCTGAGAAAAGCCGTGCCAGAGACACGAAGAAGAAGACCTGCGTGCAGTACCTATTATTTTTTATAGTGGAATTTCTTCCCGGCTCTCCTCCAAAGGAAACGACCAATTGGAACCGTGCACCTAGCTTCTGACGTTTCATAAGTGCCCATGAAGGTTTTTTTTTGTTAGCCCGGACACTCCATACAACCCTCGCAAAATAATTACCCACTACTACTACATTTAAAAAATGACGTTTGTATGAATATACGTATGAATGTGTGCGTGAGGTACTTGTGTTTGCGAGCGCTCTTTGTTAAAGAACTGCAACGAATACGCCGAAGTGCGGGGTGAGGTGCGGTAACTGATGTTAGTGCGGGGAAGGGAGTGGCCTTTCTGTACGTAGTACTTTAAGTATTCTGTGCCTATACTGTCCCACAAAGAGCAAAGGTTTCCCCCAAATCCATCCAGGAACTCTTTTCCCGCGCCACCTTGAACTAGCCCTCACGGTACGCGTCCAGGTCATCTCGCCATCTCTTTCTGGGGCCGGCCTCGGCGGCGCTGTCCATCTTCAGGCATCCATTGTCGACGTCGGTCGCGTACCATCGGAGACGCGTACCAACGCGCGCACGATAACTAGACGTGTTTACTGTAGCACCGACGGTCATAGTCATAGTCACTTATTCATTACCAATAAATTGTATCTGAAGTTACATGGTAAGTATAAAAAAGAAAATTAAATTACATAAGGAAATAAAAACACGTTAAATATTACAACAATGCATAAACACATAAATTTAGGAATTTCTTTATAGATCTTCAACAGCATAAAGACACTTATTAAACAGGAAACTTTTAAGGAGATTTTTAAAAGAGCTTGAGTAGATAGATAGCGCTTGTCTAGAGGCAACTTATTAAATAATATAACCGACTAGCTGCGCCCCCGGTTTCACCCGCATAAGTCTTGATTCCGAGTAAATATCGGGACAAAAAGTATCCTACGTCCTTTCCCGGGACTCAAACTATCTCTATACCAAATTTCATCTAAATCGGTTCAGCGGTTTAAGCGTGAAAAGGTAACATACAGACGGACAGACAGACAGAGTTACTTTCGAATTTATAATATTAGTATGGATTGATATCTGGGACTGTGCTTCGCAATATTGAAATTTGGCTGTACAGTCACGTCTAAAAGTATGTATACACTTGGCTTTATTCAAAGGCGATTTTCTCCTTTATTTTTGCATGAAATTTTATGTTATTACGAAAATAGTATTTTCGAACCCATAGGTATACCCATACCCATAGGTAGGTAGGTATGTTAAGTGTCGTATTTCAACGTTGCATTCGTTATTTCACGAAAAAATCGCAATTGAAAATTGTCAAGTGTTGATATACTTTTAGACGTGACTGTACCTTGTAACGTTTAATGTCTTGTCTACGTGTGCCTTCTCTAATCTGTCGTTCTTCTGCTGTCTCATATTCATGTATATGTTACCGGCCAAACCCGATTTCAGGACAAACTAGTTTAGTCTAGGCTAAACTAGTTCTTCCTATACGCGATAGGGGGTGCCCTTCGCTCGCCCTTGGATCTTATGTCGACGGAGCCCCGCTTCGCGGGGCCCCTATTTCTGTGTAAAGGGTTTAAAGTAACCTAACCAAACCGAACCTCGGGGTGCCCTTCGCTCGCCCTTGCATCCTATGTCGACGGAACTAGTTTAGCCTAGGCTAAACTAGTTTGTCCTGAAATCGGGTTTGGCCGGTAACATATATATTTGACCATGTTATTTAGAAGTACAAATACATAAATACTCGGCACTGTAAGTATAATCAGATTTATAAAATATTCACGGTAACTCTCTCTTTGCGATTGGTCAGCGAGCACGAGTCAATAAATCGGTACGCGACCGATGGCAGCATTAACCGTCGTCGGCCGAGCACTAAATCCAGCCTTAGCCATTTCCACCTGACATTGAGGAAGACCATAGTAACCACATTTCCGTTGGTTCCGAACGCATCACATACATAATCAGCCTATAACGTTCCCACTACTGGGACACAGGCCTCCTCTCTGTGAGAGGGATTGGGCCGTAATCCACCACGCGGGCCCAGTGCGGGTTGGTGGATGTCACATGTCTTCGAATTTTTGGTTCTAGGACATGCCGGTTTCCTCACGATGTTTTCCATTACCGTTTTGAGAGCAGTGGTGATGAAATAATTTACACAAAGTAAAACGCCTGTCGGGGTTCGAACCTACGACCTACAACTTGTAAGTCGCGGCTGATACCACTGGGCCACCAGTGCTCTGTTCCGAACGCGCTATTTCTAAAATGTCCAGTTCGTGGTAAATTCCCTAAACGTTGGGCTGGTCTCAAAATTTCTAACATTTGAAATGTGCATTTCCCTGAACTACCAATTTTAACCAACACGTCCCATACCCTACGCCTGGATATATGGAGCACAAGGTTCCATATGTCCCTACCAGTAACGATAATTGGAAAAAATCTCCAAGTATACCAGATATATAAATACCAGTGGAGATATATCGGTAGGGATATAAGAAACAGGGATGACAATCGAGGCACCGGTTTCTTATGCTCCTTGTTTCGTCAGATTTTAAGGTTTGAGATAATTTTATTCTCATAAGAATGCCTACAATAGTTTACTTACATGAGAATATTAAAACTTTAACATAAGTAATAATAAATAGTAATATAATAGTATAGTAATATTATTCGTGATCTCCTGACTCTGATTATAATTAAGTAAGTTACAACTTGTTCCCACAAAAACAACTTAATTATCACCAGAAACAGGATCAGAAAAACGGGGCTTCCTCTCTCCTACCCTTTTTGCTGTGCCCTACAAGGTCCATAATGATCTAAATTATATAGTTACCACCAAAGCACACATTATGGTAAAGTAATAAAGATATTGAGTATTGAGTAAGTCAAGGAAATTAATTTTCTGTTCTCATTATTGATTTATCCCCTAAACGTTGTGAGTCTGTATAGTTACACAACGCTTTGTCTTCTTCTTTCGAAAGTCAAATTACTGACGACTGAAAGAGAGAAATCGGTGTGTAACTATTCACCTGATATAATACGTTTATTAGTAAAGGGTTAAAGTATATGCCAATAAGAGAAGCAGAATTGCATCATTCATGTCCAGGGTTATACTTGTAAAACAGTACAGTTAAGGACTTTGCTGATAGGATGTATACTGCAAAGACCTACAAGCGGGTGGTTGGAAATGGCCGCGTAAATGCATTATTTTATTTTGCAAGAGAAGAAAGGCGTGTTTGTTATGAATTGTGTCATTTTGTTGTTTAAGTTTTTTTTTTTAATTGTGTGTTTTTTTTTATAAATCATGCAATACAGATTTTTATTTATTTACTTGCTTATACCTTGTATCGTAGCTTAGGAAACTCAACGTCTCTTTACCTGTCCTTTTGTGCGCTGATAACTCGAAAAGCACTTATCTATTGGGCCTTTTTTAGTCATTGATAAATGTATAGATATTGTATGAAAGAAAAGGGAATGAAAGAAAGAGTGACGGTTGACAGGAGAAGACAATAAAACGTGTTGTGCCGATCTAAGGGCCAAAGCACACACGCTACTTTTAGCAACGGCGATCGGCGATTTTGCGGCTGTATCGATTCTGCATCGCGTTTTGGCGGCTCTCTGCGTTCGGACGCGGTATCGGAATCGCGCGTTTTAGCGACTGCTCCGATGCTGGCGCAAATGCCAAATCGCTGTGACCGGCATCCGAATGTGTGAGGAGTGTAGCGTTCAGCCGCTGTGTCGAGCTTCCGAAATGCAACTGAATCGCCGCGTTTGGCGTTTTCAAGTGTGCGGTGTAATAAACGTATTTTCTTTCTTTCGGTGTCGAATGCTTGGTTAGCTTCTAAAAAGCGGCTAAATCGCCGATCGCGGATGCTAAAAGTAGCGCGTGTGCTTTTGCCCTTAAGTAACATGGGTCAAATTAAATCAGCTAGCGAAACCTCGAAGACGTGATGTGTATCATCGATATTTAGACAGGTATTACGATAATTAATTGACATTGAGTTTATTCTCTAAGTTTTACCGGTACGAAATCTACACGAGCGAAGCCATGACCAGAGCTAGTCTAAGCATATTCTGTGAACTAAACTTCCGACTTTACATCAGTGGAATCTAAACCATACTATGAATTGCAAGTCACTTGTCCTTTAAACTACAACATCTCTCAAAGTTGGCGTATGAATTATTTATATAGCGCCGGAACCGGGTAGTAGCGGGTACGTCTTGTGAATTGGGTTTGACTTACAAGGTACGTGAGTACATCAATATGGGTGTGGTTGTGTTTAGCTTCCTGTGTCTCGTGTTACAACTTGGTAGGATCAGCTAGTCTTATTTTTTTTTTGTCTTTTGTCGATACCATCAAAAGGAAATGACTGTTTAGAAGTGAAAACCATCAATTTAAATCATAAGCTTGGTGCGCAGTAAATGTAGCCTCGAAGGTCGATCGAATCGCGCGTTTTTAATTGAAAGGATGTTGATGATGATCGTCCATACGTCGAAGTAAAATTTATCTATTACTAGCTGCGCCCCGCGGTTTCACCCGCGTAAATGTCGATCCCGTGGGTATGTCGGGATAAAAAGTAGCATATATGTTAATACATGGTGTCGGCTCCCTCCATACAAAATTTTATCAAAATTGGTGCAGCCGTTTGAGCGTGAAGAAGTAACAAACATATAAAAACACACACAAACTTTCGCCTTTATAATATTAGTGTGATAGTGTGATAATCAGCGGGGTAATTGCGGAACACTGTATACATTAGCAATGGTTTTCATTTTGACAGTTCAACAACATTCATTGCGTTATTTATGTTATTAAGCAGACATTTTTTTCGAACTTAAGAAGCATTGGATTTGCAATATCCTTCAAAATGATTCAAATTGTTATTGATAGTGTGTTACGTAATTAGGGATATAGGTTTATATCAAACAAAGTATAAATGTTTACATAGAACGAACAGACTGCTTCACGAGACCAATGACTTTGCTAATTAGAACATAGACTTCAATGGAGTGGAGTGGACTCGTACGAGGACAGCCTAATGAATAAATTATCTGAAGCTTATAAGTTTAATACTTTGAATTGTTGCAAGGAATTAGTGTTGGTTCTGTTTTGAGACAAAGGTTACTGAACTGAAGGCCAATTTCCGTAATTAAAAACATTCAAAATATGGTCGCAATCTTACCTCTGCGACAATCAATGTCAAAAGCTTGCCAAAAATGTAGGCAAAATATAGGTATTTTTGACAAATTGAGACTAAGACTAGAATCCGACCGCTCTTAAAATACGTTTGTCATTAACAAAATAGTTTTCTTGCGTGTGGAATTATTTTCCAAGATAAAAACTGTATCATCCGCTCGATACTAAGGGGTTCATTTGTAAACTTTGCTTAAAGTTAAGTAATTATTAGCGACTGTTTAACCATACATTATTGACGTTTAAACGTCTCTTAACTTAAAGTAACGTTTATAAATAAAGGGGTAAGTAACTCATCGTCATCTGCCTAGCCTTTTCCCAACTATTTTGGGGCCGGCTTCCAGTCTAACCAGATGCATCTGAATACCACTATTTTACATAGAGCGACTGCCGAAAAAAAAAGCAAAAATCAAGAAATACAGTTCACATTTTATAATCATAAATTGTAAATTTTAGCTTAGGTTACACAATTACACGTGGAAGCTGAAACAAAAAGTACCTACTCTTTTACTCTGCCAGCAGTAATCCTATTCAAAGGAAAACCACTCCTCTTTTTATTATACAAAGTAAGATACACAACAACCAACTTAATACACAGTTTCTATCCCTTAATTCAACCATCAATCACAAGCTAAAGTCTATCCCGAAAACTTCACACAAACTTCAAAACAAAATCTTCGAGACACCAAAGTGTCAAGTACTCCAGAGTTAGGGGTCACCCAACGACAAAATTAGTGTTTTAATAATTAAAAGTAAAACAGGCCTATGAGGGCTTGCTATAACTCCGGGTGACAAAAGCTGGTCATTAAATTTAATATTTTACGTAGTGCCGCTAGTTTTGCCACTCGACCCGGTTCCCGGGTTTCAGCGGTGTAAAGTGGTTGGCGAATCGAGGGAATATTTTTCGAGGTGTTGCTTACCTGGAATTTTTAAGGTTTGTTTTTATTTTGGAGTTTGACGCTTGAACTTGTCACCAGCAGAGTTCTGTTTATGGAATTAGTATGTACTGTATAGTACAACTTAAGGTTGATAAAGAAGGACTGTTTTTTGATGGTTTAAAATTAGTAGGAGAGAACAGAACATGGTAGAATCCAAACTTTATCGCCATAAAGTATTAAGTTACTGAGATGAGAAGACTGAATTTGAGGAGACTGAGGGATCCGTGTCTAAATAATAACAGCCGCACAGGTCGATCGATCAGGTTAGGTTACGCTTGCCGCGGTTGGTCTGTGGATGGGTGACCATCTTTACATACCGAGATCCCTCCGTGCCTCGGAAAGCACGTTAAGCCGTTGGGCCCGGCTGTCATTCATGGATCTCTGACAGTCGTTACGGGTAGTCAGAAGCCCGAAAGTCTGACAACCAGTCTTAGCAAGGGGTATCGTATTACCCAGCAACTGGGTTGTGGAGGTTAGATAGGCAGTCGCTCCATCTCAAATACTAGTATTCAGCTGCATCTGGTTAGACTGGAAGCTGACCCCAACATAGTTGGGAAAAGGCTAGGCAAATGGAGATGAGAAGACTGATTCTGTATTATATTCCTCCGTGATAAACCGGCTAGTTGTCTTACTATGTAGATAGACATTTTTTTTATAACTCGTTCTGAAGGAGTAAGTATTTCCGGGCGAGAACTTTCATCGATTGTTTGATCTTCTCTCGGCATGATTCGGAACAGCCGAACGTTAAAACCGAATAAACATATGTAGATATAATATAATATGTCCGTTAAATAGCCACTCGGCTTAGCTCGAGTTGTGTTCGGCCGACCCGAGCATGATTCAGCGAAGGTGACAAATGGAGTTTGCTGATCGGCAAGAGTCGAATGAAAGACGAATATGTTCAGTAATGGCTTCGGGTCAGCTTTGTTGTACAACAAATACTAACGAATCGAATGTGTCGATGCCTACAAGTGCGTTGCACCCACAAATATAGATACACCTAGATAACGCAAGAGCAACTACTTCGCGTGCCGAAAATCGCACCAGCTTACGTATAAAAATCGTAAGCCGCCACTTTCGCGCTCAGTCCTGCGTAGCTAGGTGAGCGAGAGCGCTGGCGCAAGGCCCGGGGGGGTGGGGCAAAACGAGTGCCGCACGCGGTGGCGTCTTGAATCGATTTGATTTTCCCATCACTAAAACTATTTAGTGATGGGAAAATCAAATTGACTCGATTACCTACTATGACGTCACAAGCACTGGCTTGTGACGTCATAGTAGGTAGTCAAAAAATGGCACGCTTGGTTTTCATACAGATCGTGATACTTGCGCTATCTAGGTCTATCTTTAGGAAAGAAAATCAACAATTTGTAGTTTTAGAAACAATATAAAAGTTAACTGCAAAACAGATCCCTACTCCTTGTCCTCTTCATATAAATCCATCTCATTTCCACACACATCATTTCCGTATGACTGAGCGAGACCGCAACAACCTTTAAAAGCATACAGCCGTCATTTAATCCTGGGTATTACTGTAGAACGTCTGTTAAACGATATTAAACTGTCGATTCCAGCCATTACGGGGTAGTTACTGCGTATTGCTAAGCCCTTTGCGATTGAATGTAACAATGTTATGAGCAGTTAGTTTGTTAAGGATCGCATTGTTGAAGTATCAGCACGCTAACAGTAGTAATGACTTTCTTTTTGACAGTTCAACAATGTACATTGCGGATTATAGTTGTGGAGCAGAATTTTTTTTCGAACATTTGAAGCAATGTACTAGCAATAACCTTCAAAATCTTTCAGATTGTGACTGAAAGCGTGTTTTGCAATTATGGTGCTGTACCTACTTGTAGGCTAAGACTTAAAACTTAAAAATGAAGACTTAAAAATGCGGCTCCAAAATTTTGATAATATATAAAAAGAGGGAAAACTAGCAAATCACTAATTGTGACTACATAGTCACCAATTACTCGTTTCATAGTATACCCGCGTAAATGTTGATCCCGTGGGACTATCGGGGTAAAATGTAGCTTATATGTTAATCCAGGGTGTCAGCTACCTCCGTACAAAATTTCATCAAAATTAGTCCAGCCGTTTGAGCGTGAAGAAGTAACAAACATATAAACATACACACACACTCACTCACAAACTTTCGCCTTTATAATATTAGTGTGATAGTGTGATACTTAATATGACTGAAATATATAATAAAATAACTTTCTGCCTACACACTTATTCCGAGGATCAAAATTGCAAAGAGCCGAAATCTCTGAAGATACTCCTAATATGACAATCTGCCAAAAATAATTTTACAACGTATTCTGTCTGGTCGGTGAAGAAAACATCGTGAAGAAACCGGTTCTACAACCAAAAACTCGAAGATACTCGTATGTGACATCTACCAGCCCACATTGGGCTCGCGTGGTGGAGTATGGCACACTTCCTCTCACCGGGAGGTCTGTGTCCCAGCAGTGGGAACATTATAGGCTGATTATGATTATTCCGTCTGGTAGTGTATGAAAACACTACAAAATGAAAAATAACTTTAATTTCAGGAGTCGGTGTCGTTGGTTCCGCATTTTCGTTTTTTGACACCGACTTCCGAAATTAAAGTTATTTTTCACTTTGTAGTGTTTTTTTTGAAGCCGGTTGTTTTTTTTTGTAAAAAAGTTTTTATTTTTATCTTTTTAGTTGTACCTACCCCATACAAATTAAATTAACACTAGTGCATGGAAGAATTGAAGACACCGACTAGAAGAATCATGAAAATTCACATAGAAATGCCGGAGATGTAGTACATTTATGCATATAACTTCGTACATAAGAATAATTACCGGATGTATTATATATTAAAACCTTGCTGAAAGTATGTAGATCACATTACTGAAAAATTTATCAAAATCGGTTCATTAGGTTTTGAGAAAATCGCGGATATACAAACATACATACGGGTCGAATACAGAACCTCCTTTTTTAAAGTCGGTTAAAAACTAAGCCAAATCTCTTCCTAGTTGTTAGTCGTAAAACATTTAACTACTTCAAAACTCCTCTATTTTTGTGCTGCGCAATACAATTTCAGTCCGTTTGAGGTGGTTCATGATTCTGCGTTTTTTTTTGCTCGGCTCTATTTTAATTTAAAGCTAGGCTGTGCCAAACAGCGTTGCATAGTCAAACACCTTTAGTAGCAAAGGTGAATTAATAGCTTGAGAGAGTTCAAGTATTATTGAATAATTTGTGCCCTTTTCGCGGTATGAATGACTGGTACAATTGAGTGGGCGCTAAAATTTCCGTTTAGTGGTTGGTTGGTCGGTGAAGGAAAACATCGTGAGGAAACCGGCATGTCCTAGAACCAAAAATTAGAAGATATCTGACATCTTCCAACCCGCACTGGGCCCGCGTGGTGGATTACGGCCCACTCCCTCTCACAGAGAGGAAGCCTGTGTCCCAGCAGTGGGAACATTATAGGCTGATTATGTGTTTATGTGTGTGGTTGGTTAGGAATAGTAATAATTTAGGGAAAATGTTTAACTGATTAAAATTATGAAAAGTGAAATGTTAATTGAGTTTTGTTGCTGACTGTAAAATGCAAAGCAATAGTGTTTTTTATTAAGTGCTAGAAATTCTTGGTATCTTCCTGCCTCGAGAATATCTTTAATTAATAATTAAACACCAGCAAAATGACTCCTAACTAAGAGTCCTTTGACATTGTACATAAAAAACCCGTTTCTGGACCCGTTATTTTTAATTATAAAAGAGCTCCTTTAAAGAAAATCCGTTTACAAGACAGCTTTATAATTAATAATGCCAATACTTTGTAATTAAGTGTCTCAACGAGTGTACAGTCTCAAAGGGTGAGTCTGCAAACAATTGGGGATACATTTAATTGAACCTTGTTGAATATATAATGTGTATCAGAAATGCGTGGTCTTCTTCTTCTTAGCGTGTCAATAGCAATCTAAATGTACTCGGCCCAGAATTCGGCCACTTGTTTGGCGCCGTCACTAGCGTCCATCAGTTCCTGTAACGTGCAGCTGACAGGACACGCAGGGCACGATATTAAGTGTCCCATCGTTTGTGGAACAACACCACGTTTACACTCCAAGGCGGAGTCGTCTATAAATCTCCACCTGAACAGCGGGGCAATTGCGTAACACATTATCAATCAGAATCGGTTTCATTTTGACAGATCAGCAACATTCATTGCGTTATTTAAGTGTTGAGCAGATAAAGGACATGGCCAATTTTTGTAAGGACGTCGGCATAGTTATCGAATTTATTGTACACCTATGATTTTTGGTGTTTTATATTCGTGAATATTTGCTCATTAAATTGCTATAAATAAAAAACTCAGAGAACTTGTCATTACAACAGACTAGACAAAAAACCGTTTCATTAAACCTTTTAATCAGATCGCTAGCAATAAGGTGTATAGATTATAATTTCGCTATTAAAACACTTAAAGGCGCTTTAAAATAGCGAACAGTTGTGAATTATATTATTACGTATAACTGATATGGTTTTAATATTATTGAGCATTTAAACAAAGTGATGGCCACCTTAATTAAGGATTTTAAACTGCATATTGATTATCATTTTTATGAAACTGGGTGATAGTCTCAAAAAATGTGACAATAATAACAAACATAACATAACATCGCGCCTATATATTCCCCGAAAGGTTGGTCAGAGGTGTAGTACAACCACATTTCACCAGTTATTTTGAGTCCCATGGGCGAGCTGATTGCCATCAAGCGCACAAGTCCAGACTCCGCGCTACTACTGAGAAATTCCTGATTAAAAAATGAAGAGAGAGATATGGGGTTTATATCTCTTTGCTCGACCTGGGAATCGAACTCAGGACCTCATGCTCAGCAGTAGCGCTTGCGACCACTAGACCAACAAGGCAGTCATAATAACAATTAACAAAGTATATTCGAAACTAATGGTTTTCTTTAAAGTACATTTTTACAGATTACCCTTATTTTTTTTTTAATAGTTCAATATACTACAAAAAAGAGAAGCACAAAATAAAGCAACAGAGTAAAAATAATTATTTATTTATTACAGAAAATAAATAAAAACATTTCGCTATATTATAATTATTAAGTGTATCTTAAATGTCTACCTAAATAACATAAATTGCAGCGATAGTGTTAATGAAGATACCGAGTGAGGTCAATCAACCAGCTTGTATAAAACAGAGAATTTTTATTTCACAAATACGTAACCTGGATTAAGTGTAAGTATAGGGCTTTAGTAATTACATAAATAGCAGCTTTAAACATAACCAGACACGTTAAAAAAATACAAGCATATTTATATATTATTGTTTTACAATAATGTAGGTACTTATGGTTTTCAAGAAAGATTAGCCTTTTGTTAGATTGTTTTAATATTCTTGAATTGTTAATAATATGTTGTCTAAAAATCCAGCTGGAGCTTGGATGTTGTTTTGGTGTCTTGCCCAACCAAGGTACCAGATTATTGTCATAACATGACAACAACAACCAACGGTCCTGTTTCCTACAAGGCAACTACAATAGTAGGTACCCTAAAATAGCTTCCAACAGACAGCTTCCTCGGTTTGAGCATTGGTTATCCAACGCGAAAGTCTTGTTTGATGGTGTGCAGAAAGCGAGGATATGAGATGCCTCTGCAACCTTTGCATGGCTATTCCGCAGTTGATGCACCTCATATTGATCCACAAAACAAATCCGAAACGCAATGCAAATCAGTCCATTGTTAATAGCAAGGTAATTGAGTAGTAGAAGGTATCAGTCCGTAGGAATAAGTAGGAATATTCGCAAAAACACAAACACAGTAGGTACGCAATGAAGAATATGCAATAACATTATTTCATTACATTGTGCATTGACATTCGACATAGACAACGCACATTGTCAAACAAGTAAACGCGTTCCGTTTTATGATTTTTTTATGTGTGAAATATAAAAAAACTATCTTACACATCAATGTTATGAAAAGATAATTTTATTAAATGCAACAAATGCCAAAGAAGATAGTTTCGTAAGAATAAAATGTTACTAATATGAGCATTTTGTCGTCCACATCACATGTCTACAAGTAGTATGCATGGTATGGAACTCCCATTAATATATTTATCTTTCTCTATGGTCCACTATGGCGGACGTTGACAAACGGTACTTTGAATAATTCATCTTGCACTACTAAATATTTTGAAATAAAAACTGACGAGTTCAGAGAGGTTAAAAACTACGTATTAATTCATTTTTCTATTTTTAATATAGGTACATTATTATTTACTAAGTATGTGTATATGGAATGTACTTTTTTGTCCATGTCTTTTTTCGAACTTATGAAGCAATGGATTAGCAATTTGCTTCAAAATGATTCGAATTCTGATTGATAGTGTGTTACGCAATTAGGGTGCAGGTTTTCCTTGCTTCGGCCAACCTGGGTCCGGAGTCTGTTTAAAGACTTCCAGGTTACCCCAGGTAACTCATGTCCAGGTATAGCCGTCAACTACGCATTTTTTACGTCAAAATAAGTAACACCGCACAAAAATAATTGCTGGGAAAATACTTATTTTTGGTTTGAAAATTTTCTGTTTGCGGTAGTGCGCAATTTAACGCAGGCTAAACATTATGCTTGGGCGCAAAGTTGTATTATAACATTAAATACTTGTTTTCGTAAAAAAATGCCAGTAAAATTGGAATTTTGACCTTCAATATCTCCGTAAACAGAAGGTTCCCAGGTAAGTTCCAGTATAAACAACTGATAACAATGACGGTAGTAACGTTAGGCTTCGTTAAGTATCTTTTTACACCCGTTATAAGGGTCTGGTTAGGGCTTGTGGCTAAATAATATCAGCCACATGGGTCGATCGATCAGGTTAAGCTACGCTTTCTGCGGTTGTTCTGTGGATGGGTGACCATCTTTAAATACCAAGACACCCCTCCGTGCCTTGGAAAGCACGTTAAGCCGTTGGTCCCGGCTGTCATTCGCGGATCTTTGACAGTCGTTACGGGTCGTCAGAAGCCCGAAAATCTGATAGCCAGTCTTACCATTGGGGTATCGTATTACCCAGTAACTGAGTTGTCGAGGTCAGATAGGCAGTCGCTCCATGTAAAATATTGGTATTCAGCTGCATCCAGTTAGACTGGAATCCGACCCTAACATAGTTGGGAAAAGGCTAGACAGATGATGATAAGGGTGTGGTACAGACTGTCAAACTGATAATTTTTCTCCATTGGACTAACATCGTAATGGTAAAAAAAATCATACTGCCCATACCAAACTTCAATACGTACTCGACCCAAATTTTCCCAATCAACTTTGAACCTTATGATTTTGCAATAAAGTTGAAAATCTATTAAAGAAATTTGACAGATTGTAGTAGCTTGATGTGCTGGCGTCTGTACTTACGCTAGACCGCGTATTGGAGGGTTGTCTTCGGTTGTCTCATGTGTAACATTTCTTGGATTCCGTATTGAGATTGATTCGATTGTAGAATATATTGAAATTTCTTGGAATCTGTCACTTGGTGTCTGTCACAGACTACAGTGTAATACCGGATCGAATAATGAAAGGCGTATACAGACTGGTAGGGACATCGTTGCGCGACAGGTACGTATTTATAGAATTACGAGTATAATCATTAATACATCTTTCTAAGTTAGATTTATACCATAAGCACTTTTCCATAAGAGATTTGTTCTTATGGTACAAATCTAATTTAGAAAGATGTATTATTGATCATAATTCTGTAAATACGTACCTGTTATAGTTGCGAATCAAATTTTGATCAAGATACAACCTGACACTGACCTGCAAATTGCAAAAAACGTAAGAAAATTAGAATTTCGCGGTCTACCACTGCGCATTCATCTTAAGTTATATGTGGATGCACTTCAACAAATAAACCTTACCATAAGAACTCCATAGAAAAGGGAGGATCCTCCGACCAGACGGATGTCGTGTCTGGCGGGCAACTGCCCAATGATTCATGTCGGGCCGTTGTATATATGCTAGTTGCGCGGTAAACTCTGCTTGCGAGATGCAGGATTTTGCGTGACGTCAATGTGATGCGTATAGTTTGTATGTGGCGATGTAGACGCCGCCACAACAGGAACGTGAGACATTGCAACTTTGACTCTGGGATGAAAATACACCTGTGATTATAGATCGGCAATCCACCGGGTTTAAACCCGGTGCTTTTGGTAAACACTGGATAAACGCCAAATTTTCTGGGTGTTTCTGGGTGTTTACGGGTGTTTATCGGGTGTTTATCAAAAGCGCCGGGTTTAAATCGGGTGGATTGCCTATCTATACCTGTGATGCGTCAGTATGACACATAGTCCGCATGTAGCGTTTGTAGATATCGCTACAGAACCAATTAAAAACGTAAAATTGAAATGAACCAACAACCAACAATATCCAATACATTTCCATTAATCCTCCGTAATAACATGAAACCGCGGACAAACATCCGTGCAACGTTACTATAAACCTCTCAAATAATAGCCAAGTACTCTACAATATTAAACTGGCTAATTGACTGATTGGAAACATTGATATTATCGAGTAGCTAGCGTTTGCCCTGGACTTCGTCCGTCTTGTTTAACATAAAATATATACTGTAGCTGTGCCCCGTTGCAACGTTTTCACTTAGCTTTCGTTCTGACTTTTTATGAAGTGAAACTTCTTTACGCACGCCTGACTTGGGGAGTAAGCTGGCGAACGCGTGACGTAAGCGTTACGAAAAGTGTGATCGGGTGAGGCGAACGGGAGTTGAGTGGGGGATATAAGCAAGAGAAAGCAGTGCGCGCGCACATTTTCTTACTCTCTTCCTCTCATAGCCAAATACGTTTGAAGTTTCACTTCAGTCGTGTGGTCATAAGCACTGAAGTGAAACTTCAAACGTATTTAATGTTAAAAGTCTATACCCTTCCTCAAGACTTGGACTATCCCCTGCATCTGCCTAGCCTTTTCCCAACTATGTCCGGGTCGGCTTACAGTCTAACTGGATGCAGCTGAATACCAGTATTTTACATAGAGTGACTGCCCAACTGACCTCCAAAACCCAGTTACTGGGTAATACGATACCCCTTGGTAAGACTGGTTGTCAGACTTTCGGGCTTCTGACTACCCGTAACGACTGTCACAGCCGGGACCAACGGCTTAACTTCCGAGGCATGGAGGGGTCTCGGTATGTAAAGATGGTCACCCATCCACAGGCCAACCGCGGCACGCGTAGCTTAACCGAGTCGATCGACCTGTGCAGCTGTTATTATTTAGCCACGGGCCCTCCGTATACAAAAAGATTATTTTTAAATCAGTGGTTTTAGATATTAGCGCGTTCAAACGAACAAACAAACTCTTCAGCTTTTTTATTATCATCATTATGTAATGCTGAGTGAAGTGGCTCGTGTTTGTTCACTACTCCAATATCGAGGGATATTGATTTTGTATTAAGAAACTTCTTGGCAATGGGAAAACGTTTCGTTGCAGTTTTACGTTTTTTGTTGAAAAGAAACGGTAATTTTAAGTCGTTTTTACATTACGTATTTTGAATGTCGAATTGAAATATAACTGTTCTATTATTATTGTTTTCGAAAGGCCAGTTTCTGCATCAATAGTAACAGCCAAAGTAACGTCACCAAAGTCAAAGTAAAGGTTATAGTACATACAGCAGCGGCCAGCAAAAAAGGCATTGGTGGACGAACGTGTAAATGTGGGCCGAGGCGAAGCCGAGACACGCATACGTAAGTC
Source organism: Amphipoea oculea (assembly GCA_945859645.1). Classification (NCBI taxonomy): domain Eukaryota; kingdom Metazoa; phylum Arthropoda; class Insecta; order Lepidoptera; family Noctuidae; genus Amphipoea; species Amphipoea oculea. The sequence continues at coordinate 3,475,246 of OX243862.1, forward strand.
CATCAATGCCTAGTTGTGGCCAAGGCTTGTATAGTACTTTTCTCAAATAATTCGCGGAAATTAACTAAGTAGTACCTAGGCAGACCTTTTTTGTCAAATACAATTACTTTTCAAAATCAATGACGAACAACGAACAACAATCATTTTTCCCGCGTTAGTGTCCATTTGTTTTTTTTTTCAATAAACTGATTTCTATTTGTTAGCCAGTTCGAAATTTAAATAAAACCTTTGACAAGTTACCTCCTTTGCCATGTTTCGGAGTAAAAGATCGTTCCATTTTTAAATTACACGACAGATATGAGTTTACAATGTAATTTATTTGGCCGCTAAACCACGACAATAATGGATTTCTAAAAAAATTCTATGCGTTAATCCTGGTTATAAACTATGTGCGTGGAGTAGTTTTTGCGTGAAGAAGTAACAAACATACTTAAACACACTCACAAACTTTCGCTTTTATAATGTTTGTGTGAAGTGTGATACAGACGAGATGTTATGTGCGTTACAACAAATAAATTAAGATTTTATTTTCTAAATCATAGTGGTATCTCAAATAAAAAAAAAATAAACCTATTAAATATTATATCAAAATAATAAAAACAGATTTTAATATAATTAATACGGGGACGAAGCTCAATGTGCCATCAATTAGTAAAATTTTCACCAGTTATATGTTTTTATTTTATTATACGTGTTTCTTTTCCTCATTAAAGTACATAAATCTATGTAATGGTTGATATAAAAGCTGAAATTCACGTATCACGCTCTGGGGACTCGTCAGTGAAGGAGAAAAATGAGTAACAAATTTTTAATATCGGCGTATATGATTTTTTGTCACGTTTTGTTGGAGATTTTTTGTTTTTAGGGTTCCGTTCCCAAAGGGTAAAAACGGGACGCTGTTACTAATTCTCCACTGTCCGTCTGTGTATCACCAGGCTACAGCCTGTCTAGCTATCACAGTTCACAGATGATGTATTTCTGTTGCCGCTATAACAAAAAATACTAAAAACAGAATAAAATAAATATGTAAGGGGGGCTCCCATACAACAAACGTGATTTTTTTGCTGTTATTTGCTCGATATTAATAACGGCAACAGGTAGACGCTTGAAATATTCAGAGAATATTTAGTTGTTATTCACTTAAAAAAAAAAAAAAATTAAATTAAAATAAATTAAATATTTAAAGGGGGCTCCCGTAAAACAGACGTGATTTTTTGCTCGATATTGTAGTTACATACCTACAAATTTGTACGGAACCCTCGGTACGCGAGTCCGACTCACACTTGACTGGTTATTATCTAGTAAGATCATAAATAATGTTGTGTAATTCGTCACTACGTTAATATTTAAAATTATAAGTATTTTATAACTATTGTCAGCTGCAAAGTTACCTTTTATAAATAAACTAGCTTTTGCCCGCGACTTCGTCCGCGTGAAATTTCACCCTCCCCATTTACCCTATTAGGGGTGTCGAAAAACCCCTTTCTTAGTGGATACCTACTCTTCACAAAGAACACACCCTCCAAATTTCGTTTCTAGGTCCAGCGGTTTGACTGTGCGTTGATATACCAGTCAGTCAGGACTTTGAATTTTATATATGTAGATAAATAAGAAAATAACACAAGCTTAGTTAAGCAGAATAATAGAAAGTATCTAACAGTTAAATAATTTGAGCTTTTAACCATTTCGTAAAGTACGAAATCCTAATATGCCACGTTATCTTTTTAAAACTGTCGTTTCAAAATATTGCTGTTTGAAAATGACTTGCAATAAGTTTATTAATAAAAGAAAAAGCTATCACACATAATTAAAATAAATTTAAAAAACAATTTCCTTACCATTTTAATTTAATGGCTTTTAAAATGAGTAACAAAGAATGAGGTCTTGTTCGCACTTTTACTTAAATCATGTTTTACGACGAGTTACAAGTCATAAACAATATTTAGTAGGCATCCGTTAGAGATAGCAGAACCATAAAAATGATTTATTAAGTTAAAAAAGTTCTGAAAGTGGGGGACAATGAATGTGACTTGTTATTTCAATGGAAGGCACAATTTTGTACCTAAACCTATAAGGGCGTTGTTCACCAAACTTTTATACCTTGAATAAGGTTGCGTTTCCACCAGAGATGCGCGAGGATGCGTAGCGAGGGATGTGTGTGAGACAAACCAATAACATCGCTTCATTTTCATAGCTTGAACTATATTACCGTTGGTATTGGTTAGTTTTACACACATTCCTCGCTCCGCATCCTCGCTCATCTCTGGTGGAAACGCAGCCTAAGTCTTATCCTGAGAATAATAGAATTTTTGGCAGTTTTTCCATACTAGAACTGTCAGAGGTCATTGAAAAAAACATTTATTTCAGATAACTAATTGATCCATAATTCCATACAGTCCGATTTAAAATTAAAATAAGTCTAAAAGATATCTGACTTTGGTAAAATCAGCCCTAAATAGTATTATTTATAGTCACTTTTCGTGTCTGTCTGATTACAAAAAAAAAAAGAAATCATTTTACTTGATCTAGGTTAAGGCACAAAATATACACAAAAAAAATAGTTTAGAGGTTAGTTCCTCTAAACTACTTAATGGATTTTGATGCGGATTTCCAGTTAGACTGGAAGCCGACCCCAACATAGTTGGGAAAAGGCACGGCAGATGATAGTGATGAGGATTTCATAACATACAGTATTTACGCCGAAAGGTTTATGTGTAGGTGTAATACATTCTTAAATTATTAAACTTAAAAATAAATCTCGATGAAAAAGGTGATCTAGTAATCTGCATTTGCGAAAAATTTATAGAAATAGGAGTTTATGGAAAAATAACTTTAAATCCTACTTAACAAAGTTCAGTTTACGCTACAATTTCAAACATTTTTATAACTTTTCCAATCTAGTCACTCTGAAATCAACTTAATCAACATTAAAATAAAGTTGATATTGATTTAACTTCTAAAAGTACTAATTTGAAACAAGTTTTAATAGACTTTAGGGTATACGAGTATGTGGTCCTACGCTGTAGCATGCCTACGCCGTAGCATGCGTACGTCGTAGCACACCTACGCCGTAGCACGCCTACGGCGTAGCCTTCTACGAGCAAAGATGGTAGTTCCTCTTTAAGCTTTGACACTTAGGTGACCCCTTTACCTCTAATAATGTTATATAAGTAAGTGACAAAAGCTTGTTTCGTCTTTGTTCGCACAATCACGTGTAGTTCAGTGTCGCTCCCCAGAGAACGTACTTGGCAAGTTCTCTGTTACGAAGTTACTTCCGCTTTTACTTAGCTGGCTTAATGTAAGCAGTACGCCCAAGTATAATGTTTATATGTTTAGGCTATGAAGGAGTCGTAAATTTTTTAATGTCGCAAGTTATGTCGTGATTTTGAAGTGGTACTTTTTGAAAGAAGTTAGGTTTTTGTTGTGTTTGAGTTTTTTTTTATTATTTAACTAGCAGCGCCCCGCGGTTTCCCCCGCATAAGTTTCGATCCTATAGGAATATCGGGGTAAAAACTATCTCATGTCCTTTCCCGGGACTCAAACTATTTCTATATCAAATTTCATCTTAATCGGTTCAGCGGTTTGAACGTGAAGAGGTAACAGATAGACACACTTTATTAGTATAGATTAGCTTCTTGCTTATCTCCATAACTATTATTAGTTCAAGATTAGACAGGTCTGAAAAAACCCTCTAAAATAACCATCTAACCATCCAATATATAAGTAGATCCTGCAACCTTTATGATAGTACAGACGCCAGCCCCCCCAATCACCCAACCCCAATCTGTCAAATTTCTTTGAAAGATTTTCAACTTTACAACAAAGTACTAAGGTTCATATTCAATTGGGACAATTTGACAGATTGGAGTAGCTTGATGTGCTGGCCTCTGTACAAGTCATTAGCCATTTTCAAAAAGCCTAAATCCTCGCCTTTTTACAACTTTAATTCAACATTAAAGCCTCCCTCCAATTCCCTTACAAAGCACCACTTCCACGCACTATTTTAACATATGAAATTTTTATACAGCACAGAGCGAAGGCAGTAGAATTAAAGAGCACAGTTCGCGAGAACACTTGCAAATATGTAGAGGAGCATTTACATTTATTCGGGGAATACATAATATTAAGAGAGACACAAAGGAACTGTGCGATTAAGTTTGTTTGTCTGTTCCAAATTGTTGTGAAAATGTTTTGCAAAATGGATGATAAAGATTTTGGGATTAATTTTTGTAAAAATGTTGGTGTAAAGATACAGGGATATTTTTTTATCACCATCCAAATTTTTACAGGTTGTTCTACCCATGAATATGAACAACTTTCACTATGGGACCAATTCTGAAATCACGAAAAAAAAAATCGGCTGTTTCATACATTTTGGTCAAGTAGGTATTGAACTTTTGTATTAAACAGCTGTTTTTTTTTTTTTTCGTGATTTCAAAGTTGGTCCCATAGTGAAAGCTGTTCATATTCATGGGTAGAACACCCTGTAAACATTTGGATGGTATTAACAAAATTATCCTGTATAATTCATCTAATCTAGACGTTCATCATCTGTTGGTGGAATGTATCCGTTACGAGACGGACCGAGAGTTCACTATAGGAAATTTCTACTTGAGCAGAACTAATGTGGGTATCTTCCACGAGATGTTGTCCTCTCCTTTGTCTGAAGCTGCTAAAGCGCTGTTTATATTATTTATTATTATTAATCTTTATTCACCCAGACTACAATGGTCTATTAGATAGTGTTAGTAACAAAATAGGTTAGCCTATACAGGGTCCCATTAAAATAGATGGACAAATTTTAACACAGCACTCAGTACGTTTAACCAAAGATATCCAAGCAAAAAAACACTGATTAAAGTGCTTTTATTTTGACCTAAAATAATAAATTGCCGGCACATTAGTGTATTTTCGTTAGCTGATTGTTTATCTTATATATCTTTTTAACATTGCATCGTCCTTATTTTGGTTATCAGAATGATTTCTTAATATTTGTCCATCCAATTTAATGGGACCTTATATTAGTACTTAATAACTAAAACAGAACGAGTCCGGATTATAATCACCCACACTAGCGGGCTATCTGCCCGGGCGGCTATTGATTGCAGGATAGTGTTAGTCGTAAGCCATGATTTAGTAAGTAGATGTATTTTAGTTTAAGTTAGGGTACGATGGAATTGACATGTACTTTATGTATAAAAATTCCTTAAATAAATCTAATCTTATTTATTCTCATGCGGTCCTACGCTGGATTCAGGTATTTTTCTTAATATTTATGTTAATCTTCGTTATTCTGTATCACCTTCTTACACAACATTGGTCAGAGCTGCGTTCTCATCCATTAATAATTTCTGAAGTTTTAACTACTTTTCGTAAGCTTTGTTTTTTGTGGATCGGAAATCATCAAATGACTACTCCCGCTCTGGGTGGAGCGGAAGGGAGCGTCAGACTCTTACTGACTAAAACCATCCGTGTTCCTTCGGCGCGGTAGCGGTAACCCTTTCGGACAATCCCGCACCCCCGGCAGGCTTCGGTCCTAACAGGCCTCTTCCTTTATGCTGACATCTCTTTGAGGCTCGCGTGGAACACATACGCGCCGTCTGGCACGGGCCTAGTCCTGATCGGGTGGTGAGCGGCGGTGAGGTGACTATTCGTGAGCTGCATTGTGAATTTTGTGGCGTGTGGTTGGTTCACTAGTTTTTACCAGCAATCACTTTCATGATCAAGATCTAAAAAAAATGGAGTTCAGACGAATGCATGGACTATGCTGCATCTTTTATATTCAATTACTTATTATACAACGAAAAGTTTTTCATGAAACTGAACAAAACAATATATCACAGACAAGCGAAGACACATAATCTCGCAAGTTCACCGAAAACTGTAGACAAAGGAATATATTTTTGTATTAAGCATACCGACCTGCTGTATTTTGTTAATAACGCCCCGAGATCTCTCAAGAGTCGCCTGCTTGCCTTCCAAATTTTAATCTTATTACCATATAGATTAAGTAGGATTTTCAACGACTTTGGCACGGAGAATTTTCTGAGTGAGTACATATATACCGTTTTATTGTGCCCCCACAGAAGTACTCGAGTTATGATTGAGTTTTTTGTGGAACATTGTTATGGAAATAACGACCAATATGTTGTTTTGATCGTAATGGAAGGGCGACACCTAGACGTTTGATGTTTTGAATGAAAATTGACGTCGTGTTTTTAAATTGTTTTGTTTAAATATTGGTTTTAAACGACATGGCTTCGGATTGATTTCAGTGTTTTAATTTTTTGTCGATATTGACAGTGAGAATGATTTGTTGTTTTACATCGGATACGAAGCACTGAAGTGTTAATTGAGTAATTCTGGGATTCATAAAAACAACGCCACAATTTATCAATATTGCGGCGTTTATTGGAGCATTTATGGTAGTTGCTGTGGCCCAGTGGTAACGGCCGCGACATACGAGTTGTAAGTCGTAGGTTCGAAGCCAGACAGGCGCTTTACTTTTTGTAAATTATATCATCACCACGGCTCTCAAAACGGTGAGGAAACCGGCACGTCCTGGACCCGAAAAAAAACGAAGACATGTGACATCTACCAACCCGCACTGGGCCCGCGTGCATTCTGCCTCATGAGAAGAAGGCCTGAGTTTACGTATGTATGTAAACTGGCAACTCATAAACAAAACAAAAGACATTTCATATTAAGACACCACAAAACAGAATAAAGAAAAATCCAAGCGATATTGCCATAAAAACTCCTTCATAAATATTGAAATGCCAATTCTTCATATTATATTACTCGAACAGAGACATTGCCATCACATTATTTAAATACGCAAGCTTACTAGCGGCTACGCTTAAATAATTCCGAATATCGAGCTCGAGACTCGAATAAATAATCGATTTCAATCGATACTGTAGTTCTATTGGAATTCGAAATGTCTTCCTTTACCGCGGCGAGAATAAAAAATGCATCTAATGTAAATTCGCCATCGGGAATTTAGTAGTTGTACATTTTAAGATAGGTTGCGGTAGTTCTTTTCTTTAGGTATCTTGACACATAGCTAAACTAAATATAAATACCTAATCTGCAATCGCGATTTATTTACCAAAAATTTAAGAAAAATAACTTTAAATACTACACAATAAAGTTAAGTTTTCGATACAACTTCAAACATTTTTATAGTAGTTTTTTCAATAGTGCTAGTCACTCTGAAATCAACTTAATTTCCATTGAAATAAAGTTGATATTTGTTTAACTTGAAATTATGAAACATAAGTTTGAAATTTTGAATAGACATTAATTGAAGAAAATAGCTGTTTTTCAACTAATGCAAGCAGACTACCTTCGTTTAATTGCAGCCTTTACACGTTATATCCTGTAAATCTAGTCATCTTTTGGTAACATTTATTGTATTTAATACATTTTTGGGCATGCCTGTTACTGTACTGTTTTTACCCCGAAAATTACTGACAAATGACCAGTTATTGCGGCGCGTAGATGAACATATCAAGATCAAAAGTCATGTATGTTTTTTTTAATTTATTATTTATACAAAAGAGTACAGGATTATTCATATTAAATAGCAACAAAAACCAATAAGGTTCAAACGTGTGCTATCATGGGTCTATTTCAATATCGAACTATTCAATTAAGCATTTTATATGTATGCGTTAAAGTCGATACAATTAATAACATCTTAAAGGTCTTTAAATAGTTACAATCATTCCTAAAAGTCTAGGCTGAGATACAGCACTTTTTAGACGTCAAAATTACATAAGACAGTCCCTTCACCACTTCTTAATGCTTTAGCTGGGAAGAAGTGGCGGAACGAACTCCCCATGCTCCCTTGATGAACATCCAGTAATAGCATCTGAGTGTTCATCTTTGCACCACAGATACTGAAAAATAGCTGATTTAATTATTAATTAGCGATTGACATAATAAGCAAGTTATGTTCTTTAAAAGCAATGTGTCTGTATACAGATCCGAAAACTTTAATGAAAAAAAAAATCCGGTTATCCAATTTTATCTCAAAAACGGGGCCCACATGAGTAAGGGTTTCACACCACCTACTGTTAAAGATTTTCGGTAAGCCAATACCTCACTTACCAAACCAAACAGAGAGGTTTTATAATAAATAAATGGAATTTAACACGATAGGCTGCAGTCAGTCACAGAGCATATGCAATGGTTCCACCTGGCTGTCGGCGATTGACATTTAATTATTACGTGCTTGTTTATTAAAACGGACGGACTCTGGTTCATGATTTGGTTTCGATTTTAACGTCGAAAAGAGTAGTAAATAGTTTTAAGAATCATATTTTTGGTTTATCTATGGAATGAGATACAGCTAAATTTTGTGGCAACGTTAAAGAAATAATGTTACCTACATAAAAAATATATTTAAGATCTTATGACAAGAGATTTACGATCAAACTTGTCAATATGAAAGCAGTGGTGGCCCAGTAAAAACTCTCTCGTGACTTACGAGTTGTAGGTCGTAGGTTCGAACCCAGGCAGGCACTACACCTTGTGTAAATTATTTATTTTGAGCTGCGCCCCGCGGTTTTACCCGCATAAGTCTCGATTCCGTGGGAATATCGGGATAAAAAGTACCCTATGTCCTTTTCCGGGACTCAAGCTATCTCTATACCAAATTTCATCAAAATTGGTCCAGCCGTTTGAGCGTGAAGAAGTAACAAACATATAAACACACACACACACACACACGCACAAACTTTCGCCTTTATAATATTAGTGTGATTTTATTTATATTTTTTTTTTATCACTGCTCTCAAAACGGTGAAGTAAAACATCGTGAGGAAACCGGCACGTCCTAAAACTAAAAAAATCAAAGACATGTGACATCCACCAACCCACTCTGGGACCACGTGGTGGATTACCTCTTACTCTCTCTCACAGAGGGGAGGCCTGTGTCCCAGCAGTGGAAACTACTGATGATGCTATGCTTTTGTTGTTCTTCGAAGTCAAATACACTTTTAGAGTCAAATATCACCTATATATTTTAGATTCATTTATAATGCACTAGCTGTGTCCCGCGGTTTCACCCGCGATAAAAGTATTATAGTCCTTTTTTATTGATTCCCTTTAAATCTCCACCCCCCTTTTACACCCTGTTCTTTTTTACACCCTTAAGGGATAATTCTATATCCTTCCCCACAACTCAAACTATCTCGTTACCAAATTTCATCTAAATCGGTTCAGCGGTTATTGATTGCCCATACAAACTTCCCCCCCCTTTTCACCCCCTTAAAGGATGATTTCTGGGATAAAAACTATCCTATGTCCTTCCCCGGGATGCAATCTATCTCTCTGCCAAATTTCATCTAAATCCGTTCAGTGGTTTAGGCGTGAAAAGGTAACATACAGACAGACAGGCAGACATGCAGACAGACCGACAGACAGACAGAGTTACTTTCGAATTTATAATATTAGTATGGATTACATAATCAGTCTATAATGTTCCCACTGCTGGGACACAGGCCTCCTCTCACAGAGAGGGAGTGGGCCGTAATCCACCACGCGGGCCCAGTGCGGGTTGTTAGATGTCACATGTCTTCGAATTTTTGGTTGTAGGACACGCTGGTTTCCTCTCGATGTTTTCCTTCACCGTTTTGAGAGCCATGCATTCAGCCAATAATATTTTCATTCACATACCTTTCTTTCTTACACCTCGGGCCTGCAGTAGAATTATTAAAACAAGCATAATAATATCAGCCTTTTAAATTATGAAACCATAACCATTATGCTGCTAGAGCAGGACAGATACAAATGGAATGCGCCTTCTCTCTCTCTAACCCGTTGGTAGGTTCAAAAGTTCATGGTGTGTCGTTTTCGATGTAGACCATTACAGACGTATTATGTGGTCGTGCCGGATCGTTACGCCCACGGTTTTATTAAAAGCCTTATTTTAACATTTCGTTAGGAGATTATAGGTATTATAATTGAGGCAAATATTTTTAGAAACGTAACCAGGTAACTATAGAGGTATGAAGAACAGGGTGTAAAGTTCACGCATACTCTGTAGAAAAGGGAGGATCCTCCGACCAGACGGGTGTTGTGTCTGGCGGGCAAGTGACAGATGATTCATGTCGGGCTGTTGTATCTATGCTAGTTGCGCGGTAAACTCTGCTTGCGAGATGCAGGATTTGCGTGACGTCAGTATGACGCGTTGTTCGCATGTGACGTTATAGATACCGCTACATAACTATTAGATCTGTAGATATACAAATATTCAGTAGGATCTAGTTAGAATCATCTCAACTCAATTATATCAACGAACCAACATTTTTATCCGATATAAGGTATTATACATATATCGGATAAAAATGTTGGTTTGTTAACTTTAATATTGGTGAATATAGTTGTACCCCTCGATGGATATAGATAGATGTATCGTGTTACCCAGTAACAGCTAGGGTTGTGAAAGCAAGATAAAAATAAAGTCTTCCAGACCAAATTTCAGCCTTGGCGACCAATCTCAACGGAGACCAGCCTTCGGCGCGAGGATTTTATAGTGCACAAGTGTGTGCGCAGACACAGGTGAACTCTCTTCCCTCACTCTCATTATCCGATGGGACGGCAATCCGACACGACCGGAGAGAGATCAGGCACAGGGTCAAGGCAGTCTGACGCAACTGTCTAATAAAAAAGAAACTACGAAACGTGTACTAAACATAATGGCGGCTATCGCTGTCTCGCTTTAACATGTGCAGTCTGTGCATAGTCTGTGTCATTTTTGTTATGTTGGTATTCAGTTTTAGTAGAAGTTTCATACAAGCGACGTTTTTCATCGTTTTCTATGGGACTCCCGTCTTTTCTTTCTTACATATAATGAACATTGCTTACTCTATGGGTCAAGGTATCACACCACCAACTTCCAAACTCCGGGCTATTATTAAAGAATTCGCAATGGAAATACCAATAACACTGCCCGACCCGGGATTCGAACCCAGGACCCCACGCTTAGAAGTCGCGCTTGCGACCACGAGACCAACGGGCAGTAATTATAAATACTGGTTTTCAGTTGCAGCTGACTCCAACATAGTTGGAAAAAGGCTAGGATGAAGATGATGTTATTTTATATCCTAATGCTTCTTCCTTGTCATGCTAATTTAGCATTTAGGCTCTGGATAGTCTAAGTCCTGAAAAATATAAATCCTTACCTAAAGTAATTTTAATGACATACTCGTAACTTCTCATAATACTCTGCCGGCCTGTCTGTAATTAATGTTTTTAATTGGCTTATGTTTAACTTATCACCAGATAAAATAAAATATAACATCAAAAAAACACTTTTTACTGCCAAAAATAGTAAATGATCACCAAAATGAAAACTCCATTTTATTGTAAAATACCTAGGCAAAGGTATTTGTATTCTCATTTGCTAGCTCTTGCATCCTATGTCGACGGAGCCTCGCTTCGCGGGGCTCCTATTTCTGTGTAAAGGCTTTAAAGTAACCTAACCAAACCTAGCCTCGGGGTACCCAGCTAGAACTATTGTAATTTTAGACTTCATTTTTTGGTGTTTAATATATTTTTTTGGTGATCATTATGTTTAATCCCTTTTTAATTTGATAAACGTAATTATAATGTCCGGACTAGGTTTTGTACATAATAGTTAACGCGAGGGAAGCCATAGGCACAGTCAATGAGACATCAAATTGTTCATTCAAAGCAGACGGCGCCACGGGTAAATGCTAGTGTGAATATAATAGCAACCGCTTCCGACAACTCCACCCGGTTAGTTTGCGAATATTTTTCTATCTTTATTTTTGTTTTGCAACACTCAAGCGATAACTCATCTCCAACTTTTAGCGGTAATTTAACTTTAATCGGTATCGATACTTGAACGGTTTGTTATTATAGTTATAGTTTTATAATCGGAGCCAGATGTTCTACTAGTTTTTTATTTTATTTATTTCCAAAAGGCGCCTTTAAACATGAACCCCCTTACTAATAAATGTATTATATCAGATGAATAGTTACACACCGATTTCTCTCTTTCAGTCGTCACTAATTTCCCCTGTTCCTTATATCTCCACTGGTAGGGATACTTAGAGATTTTTTTCCGATTATCGCTACCGGCAGGGATATATGGAACCTTGTGCTCCATGTATCCCTGCTGATCCGCACTGGTTGGGATAGTTGTATTTTTTCCGTTTATCGCTACCAGTAGGGATAAAAAGTTTTCAAGCGTTTCTTTATGATTAATAAGGTGTTCCTGAATTACTTGTGATTACAAATATAAAAAAAAAAACAAAAGAAAACAATAATGAAAACAAATTCAGTAGGTACGCATGTGTGGCATACACCCATGTATGCCACACATGCGACCGTCAAACAGATAAATATCAAAACAGTTCAGCGTAAATACACCGTATCAGAAATGTGTGGTCATATCGTCAATCGCGAAAAAATTATCTTCAGTCCCATACCAAACTTCAATACGTACTCGATCCAAATGTATGTTTATTTTTTCGCGATTACGTTTTTGATCCCATGGAGAAAGTTGGTCAGTTTTATGTTCTGTACCACGTCCTTAAATATGATACATGCTGTGTTATAGGTAGGTACTGCTATGAGCGAATAAAATGCCATTTATAACAGTAAGGGAAATTAATTGTTATACAAATGGACACTGTGCCTCAATAGCCAATTTATACAACTGTCAGTGACATGACAGTTTTTATTTGAATACGCGGGCAATTTAATTTGGTAAGTAAAAGTCGTTTCAACAAATACTTCCTTTGCCGTTATGTTGGCAGCAATGTGCACTTCTTATTCTTCACCATTCCTTAGTGTTTTGGGCATGATTCTAATACGGAAACCTTATAAATCTTAAAAAAATCCGCAGAATCGTCTTCTCATATCTATAATAGAATAGAATATTCTTTATTATGTACACCATATAAATTACAGACATTAAATATATAAGCTTTACAATAGGTAAACTAACTACTAACTAACTTTTTAACTTTGCAATGTCTACCATCTTGACAGACATGGGCACAAAATGCATAATTATGCTCCTAGCGGAGGACAGGGGAGCCAACATTATAACATAGGAACAATTTGTTGAAATGCACTTTAGTCAATTCATTCAAATATACAACATTATTTTTAGTATATGCGAAACCCGAAACACGTGTCTAGTATTTTTATGTAAAGAATCTATGTACAAAATTTCAAAACTGTATCATGAATAATCACAAAGTTATAAGCTTGTTATGTTACCTGTTTGTCCTTACAAAAACATGGTCATCCACACGCCGCCGCCGCGTGCGTTCGGGCGATTGTATTGTAATTAACTGGTGATAACATTTTCCATCACACTTGCAGGCTTTGGACTGTCGTAATGGTCAAGTGTAGGTAGTTATTATAATCTACTTTATTCGTAAATAAATGCAGCCGTAAGCTACGAATAAGTAATTACTTATTCGTAAGCCGTAAGTGATACAATGTAGTCAATGCGATTTGTTGCACCTTATGTTAACCACTTAAAGTTCAAAGTGGATGAAAAGTGTTAAACATCGTATTACTTAACCACAGCAGGCTGTAGGTACAAATAATAACTTTCTACAATTAACCATCTTGGCGTGTTTAAAAATGTTACACGACACTTTTTACATACGATAGGTACACGATCAACCGAAACACAACTTGTAAGGCCCGCGGCGGCCGCGCGCTCGCGATTATGCAGTTGGACGGGAACGCGAACACGTGCGCGCCTACCTGTGGTACCCGGGCGACTGAAGGGGTTGCTGCGACCCCGCCCCGGTCGCCCCGCTCGCTGTGCGCCCGCGCCGCTATTGTTGTACCTACTTAGTGTCGCTCCTCGAACACAGAGTACACTATAATATACCTCCTCGAACGCGTCGCTCTCGTGGTGTCCAAGCTTTAACCTTTTTTAAATATTTTTGGGCCAAAATATAACATGGGGTAAAAATTATTGGAATCGATTCAGTTACTTATTCTGAACAAACTATATTCAGGTTTCGCATATACTAAAAATAATGTTGTAGAATAGGATAGAGTATCGATGAGGATGCACCCTAAAACACGGTTTTTTTTTTTCCAAAGAGTAATTTATCTCTGTATCAAATAGCAAAAAAAAACATAAGATACATCGAACCTTGTTTCGATATCAACTGGCATTTACGTCCTGTTTGTGCCGTGGTGTCTCTTGCTCTACTTTCGACGATAAACGCCCACTTTGTGCCTGTTTGCCTGTTTTATTGCCGGGAAAAGTATTGTTTTTCATTATCTTATCTCGCACTGAGACCTAAATAAAATGTTATACAGTCGGAAAACGTTTTAGATGACGACGGCGTTTTTCAAAAGTTTTTTTTCTTGATATGGAAAGTAGCCCGTATTTACTATGTAGGGTATTCTTTATAAATATTTTTTTGCTTTCCATCAGGCGTGATCGGGGTCAAGAGTGCGCCCATTTAGCAATAAAAAAAAAGAAAAATATATGACTCTAAAGTAATATATCTGACCCTACGTGCACGCTGTTACCATGGAAAAAAGAAAGAAAAGAAAGAAAATACGTTTATTTGCGGTGAACAGGACGCAATAAAGAACATAACATAGATTCAGTACATGATTCTGAACCACCCTGCGTTGAAATTTTTCATCAGTTATTAAAAAAAAAAAATTGCTGTTCCATTGTTAGGTAGCCTGTTTTGCACTTTTCTTACTATTTGACAGAGAAGGTATGCTGAAATTTTTTTTTATAATCGACGAAGTTTCAGAAATTTTCGTCGGTTAATATTTTTTTTTGTTTAATGATGTTAATATACCGATACTATAATTTGTTGTGACCTGCATATGTTTATCCTTAGTAGTCACTGAAAGCATGATTTTTGCGACGTGACCTGGGACCTAAAATTTTATACCTTAGCATGTCTGAATTTATTAAATAAATACGTCACCCTTTAATCTTTTTAGGGCTGATTTTTCCAACGCCAGCTAATTTTATCCGAGGAATAATTTTGAAATTTTTACAGATATTCCATACAAAAACTGTCTGACGTCAATTTTATTCCTCGAATAAAAATTATCTGTCGATTAAAAAATCAGTCCTTAAATCATCCAAACTTTGAAAGTGCTCAGAGTCGTATTTTAGTACATAGATTTGATCTACAAAAGCCATTCTTCATTAATCCAATTCAAAGCCAAATTCCACCAGACATTCAAATCAAGCAATTAGGGATGTCCAGTAACATTTATCAGACGCAAATCACCAGTAAATGGCTATCAGTCTCCAGTAACAAATCCTAGCGGCAGTTATGCAAATCTCCTTGCTTGTACAGTGGGGGAAGGCTTCAAGCTGACATGGTAGAACTGTCCATTATCTTGCCGAATTTAAAGCAAACGGGCGGGTAGTGGTTGTAGTAGGTAGTTGTGTGGTAGCTGTCGTTCGATCGGAGTAAGCATGTGTTTGGTTTAAGGTAGCCTCAGCTGAATGCATGTCATTGCGTTGGCTTGGTTTGAGAGCATGGCATGTCGTATTATTTATTTATTTATATATACTTTATTGTACACCAGAAAAAAACATAACACAAAAAAACGAAACGAAACGCAACGAAATAATCGAAAGTTTAAAGCGGTATAAACAATGATCTAGCAACAACCAGGCCCAAACAGATTTTTTTTGACCTGAAAATCATGCCAATTCTTTGAATGTGACTGCAAAAAAATTCGAAATTTTGTGTGAGAGCATTTTATCTATATCTATACAAATAATCTATCTATTTATACAAATAAATAAGTGTCTATTTGTAATCTCAAAATAACAGCTTTTTACAAAGTGCATATGAAGGCATATACTAACAACTAACTATATTAACAAGAAGACAATTTTTAAATTTTTTGTCTCTCTGTTTGTTCCGGCTAATCTCCGAAACGGCTGTACCGAATTTAATAACATTTAGTATAATTTGAACCCTGGGAAACGACATAGGCTATTTTTTTCGACTAGCTGCGCCCGCATATGCGGGCGCAGCTAGTTTCTATGTAAGGAGTTATTACAATCGTCATCCTGCTTTCCGTATTGCTACATAAAAAACCGTATATTTTTCTGGTTTTTCATACTTAAGATAACAAAAAATAGACATTTTACTTAGAATAACGCTTTTATTTACAATATACTGAGTATGTGACGACGCGTAAAGAAAACATGCCGCGGATCTCTTGCTTCATTGCAATCTCCTGAAAAGCTTCTAAACCTTGACCGGAATTTAAGAGAAAAACTCAGAAACTCACGCGGATGCCCATCTTCTTATTATAATCTCTTAGGTGCTTGTTCAACAGACTTGTGATACGATATACTATATTTCAACTACCTACAAATGTCACGTCCAACATTTTTTAAAAGTTGCAGGTTACCTAGTTACTAATCTCTTTTGTTGAACGTACAGACGCCAGCACATCATGCTACCCGAAACTCTCAAATTTTCCCAATCAACCTTGAACCCTATAATGTAGCGATAAAGTTGAAAATCTATTAGAGAAAGACAGATTGTAGTAGCTTGATGTGCTGGTACATAAGAACATCCAAGTTATTCCTTAGTCCAGTTTTAAGATTGTCCTTCCCACTAGCTATATTCTCACTGACGAATAAAATGCATTTCATACGAATTATCTCAAAAGCGGTGGTAGCCCAGTGGTAACGGCCGCGACTTCGAGTTGCAGGTCGTAGATTTGAACCCAGGCAGGCGCTTTACTTTGTGTAAATTATTTCGTCACCACTGCTCTCAAAACGGTGAAGGAAAACATCTTAAGGAAACAAAATGTCCTAGAACCAAAAATTCAAAGACATGTGACGTCTACCAACCCCTATTGGGCTCGCGTGGTGGATTACAGCCCAGTCCCTCTCGAAGAGAAGAGGCCTGTGCTGATTATGTATTATTTAAGAACTGTCTAAACTCAAAAACAGTTATTCCTCAACAAACGATTGCTTTAACTACGAACAGCTATGACGTCAGTTCTCAGCAGAATGTGTCGGCACTAAGCTCAATTAATTTTTCATCCGAGTCTTTCATGTGAGCGCGAGAAGAGTTCAGTTCTAATAGCCTATTAATAGCTTTCATAACCTTTCATATCGAACATGAGAAACCGTGTAGCTTGTTGCTGTTTGTATGGAAGTGGTCTTTACACACTTGTGTGAAGCTTGCTTGTTTAACTCGTTACTTATATTATATTTTCTGTAAACTAAACAAAAAGGCTGCAATGATAGTCGTTAAGAAAGAAATAAATAAAAATATATGAAGTTGATGTTGGAAGAGCTTGTGGCTAAGTAATAACAGCCGCACGGGTCGATCGATCAGGTTAAGCTACGCTTGCCGCGGTTGGTCCGTGGATGGGTGACCATCTTTACATACCAAGACCCTCCGTGCCTCGGAAAGCACGTTAAGCGGTGGGTCCTGGCTGTCATTCGTGGATCTTTGACAGTCGTTACAGGTCGTCAGAAGCCCGAAAGTCTGACAATCAGTCTTACCAAGGAGTATCGTATTACCCAGTAAGTGGGTTGTGGAGGCCAGATAGACAGTGCGTCGCTCCATGTAAAATACTGGTATTCAGCTTCATCCGGTTAGACTGGAAGCTGACCCCAACATAGTTGGGAAAAGGCTAGGCAGATGCACATGATATGAAGTTTATGTTGGTGATAAGTCTGCCAGGTCAAAGTGGGACTGGGCGGGTCACACTTATAGGATGTATCCAGACAGATGGGCCAAAGTCCTCACTCAGTGGGTGCCTGAAGACAGGCGTCGTCACCGAGGCAAGCCTAGAAAACGCTGGCGTGACGATTTGAACTCGTTTTTAACCGATTGGACGGAGAAGGCACAGGACAAAGAAAAGTGGAAAGATATAGGGTAAACTTTTGCTCAGCAGTGGATTTAAAGAAATGTTTTATGGCTATATTTTAAATCTTCTTCTACTCCATTACAAAGCTAAGCATCAAGACATTAAATAACACCCACAGTGTGTGTGGTTTGTTGGCAAAACTGAACCTTCAATTGGTGAAATAAATGCCTACCTAAAAAACTGTAACTTAGATTTATTTTCTATACGGATTAGAAAGCGTCCCCTACCCCTGCTTTGCACGGTTTTAACGACTTTACAACTTATTGATATTTCTTTCTCATATTAATGTATGACAGGCGCTTTACTTTGTGTAAAGTATTTTCATCACCACTGCTCTCAAAACGGTGAAGGAAAACATCGTGAGGAAACCGGCATATCCTAGAACCAAAAATTCGAAGACGTGACATCTACCAACCCGCACTGGGCCTGCGTGGTGGATTACAGCCGACTTCCTCTCACCGAGAGAAGGCCTGTGTCCCAGCAGTGGGAACATTATAGGCTGATTATGATATTAATGTATTATGGAGTGAAACTTTCCGGAATTTACTCTCTATATTATAGGGAAACCGCATCAAAATCCGTTGCGTAGTTTAAAATAAACACGCAGTGACGAAAAGATACCAATATTTATTGGAATTTATCATTAAACTAGCTGCACCCCACGGTTTCACCCGTATAAGTTTCGATCCCGAGGGAATATCGGGATAAAAACTATCCTATGTCCTTTTCCGGGACTCAAACTATCTCTATACCAAAATTTCATCTAAATCGGTTCAGTGGTTTAGGCGTGAAGAAGTAACAAACATATAAACACACACACACACACACACACACTCACAAACTTTCGCCTTTATAATATTAGTGTGCTGCTCACGATGTTAATTTGCTAAGTACAACCACATGTAGGTAAGTAACTTATAAAATAATCTTAGAGAGTGCATTAAGAATTTCAATATAGCCTGACTAGTTAATAAATTGTTCCTGTAAATATTATAGTTAGAATATAATTAGTTTGAGTTTGCTAGACTTACTACATACGTTCGTGAAAATCGCTCCTCAGGGAATATGTGGGTTTTAATGGCGGTTATAACTCATATCTTAGAGTTAAAAACTAACATACTTAAATTCTTACTTTGCAACACGACTTGAGATATGATGATACTTTCCGTTTTCCAAAATACCCAATATAATGGGTTCCATTAGATACTAGTTTAGCAACAAAAATAGCCTCGACGGATCAATCAATAATATTTCCTCAAACTCTGACCAGTTATGTCAGGTGTAGAGGTTGGTTTTACAATTAGGCGAATTATTTGCCGAAATTCCGCGTAGTACTTGCCTGACTACGCCTGGAATATTAGCTATTTGATTAACTAAACTAGATTAGACCAACCTTTGACGATTGGTACTTTAAATTCTGCCAATCATTAGCTCTCTAACAACAAGCTTTCGCTCGCTCGCATTAAGGCAGAAATATCCATTGCATTTATATTTACCAGAAGTTATTTTACTTGGAGGTCACCTGGTACAGCCGCCGCAGGAGACGCTCCGGTCGTCGGGAGCCGCGTGACGACTCCCGGGCACCGTAGGCGCGGGCCTGCGGACGGAGAGTAATGGGTAGCTCAACGTCCGATCAGGACCAGACCCGTGCCGGACGGCGCGTGCGTGTTCCATGCGCGCCTCATAGAGATGTCAGCAAAAAGGAAGGGGCTTGCCAGGGCCGAAGCCTGCCGGGGGTGCGGGATTGTCCGAAAGGGTTACCGCTACCCCGGAACATAAAGGGCTAAGGAAGGAACACGGTTGGGTTTTAGTCAGTAAGAGTCTGACACTCCCTTCCGCTCCACCCAGAGCGGGAGGGGTCATTTGATGACTTCTCTTCCATAAAAACAAAAACACACAAATACGTCACACCACGCTTATAATGTTCAAAAACGCCTCCTAGTAAAATAATGAAACCTACAATACGACGCTGAACAAACGTCCACGGACCAGTGACAGATCGCGGCGAGGGACAAAGCATCGCGTGCGGCGCTTGTGTTTATCAACTTTAGATAGCTGGACCGCTTATTCTTAATCTTACAGTTGTGGGAATAGGTTGGAAATATTAACGCGACTACATGACCTAAAGCGCGGTCTTTGTCAGACTGCATAGAAAAGAAACAGAAGTGCGATGACACAACCCTGGTACAATAATTTATTGCAAAATATGAAGCAATTATCTAAAAAGTCTATTTTTTTTAACAAAAAAATTAAAACACTAGTGCTTTAGTATGTTGCTTGTAAAATAATCTGACAAAAAATCTTACTGATTGTATGTATATTACTATGATTTTTATTGTAAAAAGAATGTTTTTAGAAGTATTCTCATGATTTTTTTCTATCGTATCGAATTATTTGTATTACGAGTATGTTTTCAACACACTATCTACCTAGTATATATCCTAAAGAAATATCTCATATATTTTTCTGATTTATTTTGTTTACTGTAGTTGTCGATAATATACTTTTATTGTTTTTAAAACTTGCGTTTTTTGCGTTTAGGTCCTGTAAACCCCTTAACCTTTTAACCGCCTATGTCGGATTAATCCGACAAATATTTTCGTGTCCATTCCGCCAGAGTTGTATATATACGACCAAATAACACATCTCGTTTAATCTGTATTATTATTATATCATCACAGCTCGTTTCATCGGTATTTATTTTACGTTTTTTTTTTTTTCTCGGGCGCTGGGGGCACGACAACTGATATAAAGTCGGGCGGTTAAAAGGTTAAAGAACCTTTTTCATACGAGGTATAGAACTTATCAACACTTTTTATGGACTGACAGAAAAACCTTATGCCTATTATGCCCACTACACAAGTTCACACTCACTTTGAGCTTCATGAGCTGCGAGCTTTTGACAGCACTTAAAACTTATGGATAAGGCCGCCCACTGTATATTTTGTATTGTTTAATGTGTTTATTTCATGTTATGTATTTTTGTGGTGTACAATAAAGTATATATAAATAAATAAATCGAGAATCGAGCTACGCATTTGTTCTCCCTTGTCGAAACAGGTACGTAATGGTTCTAGGTAGCTGAGACACGTTTTTCGAGTGGCAGTGGCGTGAGTGTCAGTAAAATTTATGGTGTCCATCTTGATTGGTCCGTTAGCTAATGCCACTAATGTACGACACGTGTCGGCAAATGTCGGTGCCACATCAGCGAAGTATCATGAACGAGTGCGAGTGTGAGCATGTGCGGTGGGCGTAGTATTAGACCACTGCAACTATGGGATGTTCCAGGGCGTAGCGATTTTCTAGGCAAAGTAGAAATGTCTCATGTGTCGTAAGTGCTCAGCATCCATAATCATCAGAGGCATCACAGGTGTATTTTCATCCCAGAGTCAAAGCTGCAATGTCTCACGTTCCTATTGTGGCGGCATCTACATCGCGACATACGAACTAAGCATCATATTGACGTCACGCAAAATCCTGCATCGCGCAAGCAGAGTTTGTCACGTATCCTGCATTGCACAATACCCGTCTGGTCGGAATATCCTCTCTTTTCTATGGAGGATGAGTGATCTTTACACCCTGTTCCTCATACCTCTATAGTAATTACCTATACCATACTGGCACCTTACCTACCTTTAAACCAGAACACGGTATCGCTGTTTGTCGGTAGAAATTATTATGGTAGTAGTATGTCCCT
Source organism: Amphipoea oculea (assembly GCA_945859645.1). Classification (NCBI taxonomy): domain Eukaryota; kingdom Metazoa; phylum Arthropoda; class Insecta; order Lepidoptera; family Noctuidae; genus Amphipoea; species Amphipoea oculea. The sequence continues at coordinate 3,496,841 of OX243862.1, forward strand.
ACACGACGTCCTGCACAAAGGGCTTTACCACTACTTAAAGGAGGTTTGTCTTTCACACACGACTATTCTGTTATACAGGGTGGTCCAAAAGTCATGGGTCAAACGAAATAGGGAGATGAAGGAGGTCATTTCCAACAAAAAATCTTTTTACAGTATGGTAATAATTCAATTGCCCTAAAAGTTATGAATATTTGTGTATACCGAGTTCTTTTACAATTAGACAAATTAAAAAAAAATGTGATATAAAACAATAAAACAAATGGTGTTGTATTACTACTAGATAATGTATCAGCACTACAAAGTTTTATTAGGGCTCTGAGTATCAAATTTCAAGAGCAATTTATTTTTTTCCAAAAATTTTGTAACATTACCAAAAATTATTTTTCACTTTAAAAGCGTTGGAAATGACCTAATTTATCTCCCTACTTCGTTTGATCCACGACTTTTGAACCACCCTGTATTAAACACTGCACGACCTTCTTCAACAGCTTACTACAGCTGTAACAAAGTGTGACGCGAACATGGATGCACAAAGATTATGTCCCGTGCTTACAATGGAGAGTTTAAAATATAAAACGACTCCACTGATACCATTGTGTTGGGAATTTGTGCCTTTATGTTATCTGTGGATAAACTGGCAGTACTCGTGGGCCTTTGTGTGGGTTTCTGTTAGGACGTTGTAAAGTATTACAAGAGATCGCTTTCATAGTTTCCAAGCTGGTCCAAAAATGTTAACACTGCTCAATGTATGTTTTTGGAACAACAACAGATGCCAGCACATTAAGCTACTACAATCTGTCAAAATTCTTTAATAGATTTTCAACTTTATGACTAAAGAATAAGGTTAAAAGTTGACTGGGAAAATTTGACAGTTTCGGGTAGCTTGATGTGCTGGCGTCTGTACATTTTATTTATTGTGTGGGATTCAATTCAATAGGTTCCCCTATAACACTAGACAAAAAAAGAGATCGATATACATATGTTAAATCATAAGATTCATATTGTATTCTGTCCTCATAACGAATATGTTGCTGTCAAACTGTTGTTAATATGTAGCTGGTCCAAGGTAAAATGGTTCGCCTTAGAGAATCTTATCAAAGAAAGAAAACTTGTTACACCTTCTGATCACCAAGACTTATAAATGTATAATGAAATAAAATATTGAACCTACTCAAATTCGAATTCGGTTGTCATTCGTGGATCTTTGACAGTCATTACGGGTCGTCAGAAGCCCGAAAATCTGACAACCAATCTTACCAAGGGGTATCGTATTACCCAGTAACTGGATTGTAGAGGTCTGATAGGCAGTCGCTCCATGTAAAATACTGGTAATCAGCTGCATCTGGTTAGACTGGAAGCCGATCCCAACATAGTTGGGAAAAGGCAAGGCAGATGATGACCTACTCAAATTAGAAATACAGAAGGAGGTTGCTGCATGCTGATCTCTGAAGGGTTAAATACAACTGATACTACATCCGCATTTCGCCAGTCATGACAAATTTGCCATGTAATAGGGGGCAAGCCTAAAACCAAAACAAAAAGAAACCATTAAAAAAATTAATATCAACGAAACAATCACAAAATAACAACCACATTGTCAAAAAGCAAATATCGTCGTATACGCGCGCATTGAAGCACATCTGCGTCACAGCCTCTCATATAAATTCACCGTCGCGGGAATATTTAGGAAATGTGCCAGCAAATTGAAACGTTATGACGTCGTATTAGCATCGTATATTGTTCTTACAATGTATTTTATTAGGCTGTGGTGCCAGGTTCGAGAGGGTTTTTGTGAGTTTGAATATTTTTTTTTAAGAATTTGCATAAGTAGTGAATGAAGGCCAGCAAAAGAGGCATTGATGGACGAACGTGCAAATATGAGCCGAAGCGAAGCCGACACATCTAGACTACCTACAGTATTTGTCTGTCCTTCCCCTTTTTAATCCATCCAAAGGTTGTCTTTAAAATATCGCTGTTGGCAATAAGACCGCCCATTGTGTCACCCATTGTAAAGTTTCTATATTTATGTCTGTAATTTATATGGTGTACATAATAAAAGAGTATTCTATTCTATTTTTCTGGTATCCTTATACCCAATCGCGAGGAATTTAATATTTTATAGTAGAAAAAAGGAACATGCTTTTTCCAAACATTTCAATTGCCAAAAAGATCTGGCAACTCCTCACTATCTCTGGAGGAACATTAAAACTTGCAACATCGTTTGAAATTCGCAGCAATGGCCGCCACTCCTAGCGTTTAGCTGCAGGATATCATTATATACAATGTGGTTTTTGTTGTTTTGTTCAAAAGTTTAAGTTTTAGTACATTCTAGAGCAGATGTAGCTGCTCGACCGCTTGATAAAATGCTTGGCATGTATAATTTAGGGAAAGCAAACCGCATAGCGTAAAGCCACATTCACTATGCAAGTTTCTTACAATAAAACTTAAGCATTGTATCATCTATACACTGTTTAGACGGTGTGTAAAGAAAAGATCTACACATTTCTAAAAAGAAGTCTTACTGGTTACGTACTGTTACAACTAAAATCTTTATAATTATAGCAAACAAATTCGCAGAAATCACTATTTTTTTTTCTTATTAAGTCCATATTACAGTTCTGCTGTTGTAGTCTCCTGTTTTAAACACATATCATACCATCACGCCCTAGGTTTCCCCAAAGAGTTAGGTAGAAGTGTACACAAACATTTCTCCATTTATGTTTAACTAGCTGCGCCCCGCGGTTTTACCCGCATAAGTCTCGATCCCGTGGGAATATCGGGATAAAAAGTAACCTATGTCCTTTTCCCCGGAAAATGAAATAAATATAAATATAATGAAATTTGGTATAGAGACAGCTTGAGTCCCGACTCAAGCTGTCTCTATACCAAATTTCATCAAAATTGGTCCAGCCGTTTGGGCGTGAAGAAGTAACAAACATATAAACACACACACACACACTCACAAACTTTCGCCTTTATAATATTAGTGTGATAGTGTGATTGCCATGTAGGTAAGAACCATTAACCAGGAGGCACGAATCCAGACTCCAGGCTTCTAGTGGGAAATTCCAATAACACTTTTCCCAACTTAGGAATCGAACCTAGGACCTCGTGCTCAGCAGTAGCGCTTGCGGCCACTAGACAAACGAGGCCCCCTTTTAATTGAGAAGAAACCATCTAGGTTTCATCGGTATGATTCCCTTCATAGTACCTAAGTCAAATGCTGAAACTGAACCTATAGATTCATAATCACACTAATATTATAAAGGCGAAAGTTTGTGAGTGTGTGTGTGTGTGTTTATATGTTTGTTACTTCTTCACGTTCAAACCGCTGAACCGATTTAGATGAAATTTGGTATAGAGATAATTTCAGTCCCGGGAAAGGACATAGGCTACTTTTTATCCCGATATTCCCACGGGATCGACATTTACGCGGGTAAAACCGCGGGGCGCAGCTAGTAAATTATAAATTTATTTGTACACACTTTGAAAAACATACATAAGTACACACACACAGGATCAGGTACATTGTACAATAGAGACACATTAAAGGGAGAACTGCTGCCTCCTAAACTAGGCCAAAGCCTGTGTTTTAGGAGACAAAGTTCCTCTAGGTACATACAACTCGTATTAAGTGTCATGCAAGTACTTATAAAAACACAACATAAATTAAACAAAAAATGCCTCAATTTAAATACAGTATTAGTTCATTAAGAGACAATTGTAATAAGATTCTCAGTTTTGTCGTATGTTAACTTCTGCAACCAATTGGTAAGTTTGATTTTAACTTCGTGTTTAGTTAGATTTAATACAAGCTGAAACGAGACTAAACTCAATGATTGATTACAACACAAACGAGCATTTAAATTAACATTACCAATGTTAACAAACTCCACATTAAAAGTCGTGAATTCAAATCGGCATTTGGTCTATTTTATCGGTTAGTTGCACTTTGTTGCGGTAAATACATTTAGTTTAAACGGTAACTAAGTTTGTGGTATATAAACTGAATGCTAGTAATCACGCGCGCTTAGTCAGCCGTTTGGTTTGATTTAAACCTAAATGGGAAGGAGACTGTATAAGTTTACGAGTCTCCCTAAACGTGGCACTCTAATTTAATGACTTTGAATTCAAACTTATATGTAACATAGGTAATACAATAACTACCCCAGTTTCTGAAAGGTTATTGGATTTACCCTTTTGCACGGATTGCTTCATAACAAGTTTAAGTGTATCGATCTAATTACATATTTCATATGTTGTGCCTAGAACTGTAATCAGACGGGAGTTGCGTGCTTACCCGCTTTTTGCAACGACCACTAGCCGAACACATGCTGGTGAGCGAGCTCCACTCCGTCGGCTAGTAAAGATTTATAATAAGCACTTTTATCATTTAGATATCTTCTTTCTGTTTCAAAGCATTTTCAAGAAATAAATTATTGATAGTTTGTGCGATGGTCAAAAACAAAATTAAGTGTGATTAGTAATTAAGCTAAAAGTTTAAGATACCTACTTAGTATTTAAATGTGATTTGTACTTACCTAATTAATAATGTACACAAGTAATCTGTGGAAACGTCGTTGATTGTACATTTATCCATATGTCTTGTCTATATTTTCTTTCCTTTTTTTGTAAAACATATTGTACAATTGTTTGTTTTTCCCAAATAAATAAAATAAAAAAACCGAGTGTGCTTATGACCACACGACTGAAGTGAAACTTCAAACGTATTTGGCTATGAGAGGAAGAGAGAAAGAAAATGTGCGCGCGCACTGCTTTCTCTTGCTTATATCCCCCACTCAACTCCCGTTCGCCTCGCCCGATCACACTTTTCGTAACGCGTTCGCCAGCTTACTCCCCAAGTCAAGCGTGCGTAAAGAAGTTTTACTTCAATAAAAGAAAACCTGTCGTGAAATCTGTTTTTACAAGCCATGTTCCCGATGGGATTTTCTATCGGCAAAAATCACGATATTCCATACGGCCCTTTGCCTACGATGATGCTGGAAAATTGTTAACTAAGCAAACTTTTGGCAATGCTATAGACACCCTTCAAAATTACTGTATCGGGACAAGTTTCTGGGATCTGCTGTTGACTGTCAACAAGGTTGGGTGGGGCAGTGTCAGACTCTTACTGACTAAAACCCACCTGTGTTCCTTCCTTAGCCCTTTAATGATTTTTAGTTTAGCCATTCATCCAATAATGTCACTAGCGTCACTCTTGACGTCAAGCAAATCCTAAATCGTACAAGCAGAGTTATCCGTGCGATTGGCATATACAGAAACCCGATCACAACCGTCGGGCACACCAGGAACATCATCCACCTATTCGGAGGATACACCCTTTAAAATGGAGGAGAAGGAACTATCCACCCTGTCCCTCATACTCCTATAATCTAAAACGTTATATTGAAAGGAAGTTAGGTACAGAGTGGTGTCTTTTGCTACATACAGTATTATATCTCTTTCTTTGAATGAAGTAATTGGACACAACTATAAATAAAATACTTGCGCTTCATTTACTATTCACAAGAACCCACCACTGAATAGAAACCTTACCAATAAACTTAATCCATACAATACCTAACAGCTAGTGTAGTCTTTAAGCTGTATCTTCACGACCGTGTCGTTAGAGGGTGCTTAGTCCAAGTGGTATTGATACTCAGTGTATTGGCGGCCGTCCAAACCACGACTTAGTTCTGGTTTCATGAGCTCTAAGAACTGCTTGCTCTGATATACTCGTATTTTAACTGTCTATTTGAATGAAAGGAGCATGTGAGATATGTGCCAATTTTATGGTTTTATTGAATGGTATTAAAATGTTAACTGTCTTTGGCGTTTTCATGTCAATATTGTGAAAGAACGACTTAAAAGTTGTGATTCCGGGAATCCGGACACGAGGCCACGAATGCCACGTGTACGTGACCAACCAGCGCTGTGGCTCTGTCTTGCATGGGGTCGCAGCATTATGTACGTACGTAAAAATAAGTACTACTTCCTCAAAAGAAATCTGTTTTAAGAACCTTTAATAGGTAGGTATCTACTTAAAATTTTATTTATCCTGATGCATAAAAAGGACTAAAGAAAAAAAGGCCATCGTATCATAAAAGTTTTATACCTTCTTAACTTTTATAGTAAAAACAATTTCTAGATCTTAATAAAGATATTTGTAATTGCCTGGCGTTACAAAGGTAGCATAATACACTGTTATGGCTGAACATTAAAATGTTTTAAGGATATCGACTCTCTTAGTATAAAAAAAGCTGGGAATGTAGAAGAAAAACAGACATGTCAAAAATGTAGTGAAAAGGGAGATAAAGATCTTTTGTTGAAAACCTTTATTGCTGTGGTCCACGTCGTATGAGGATGTAGTTTTTTTGTTATTGTGAGAATGTTTACATAGAAATCGTAACTAAAAAGAATTTCTTGTTTTTCCTCTTAAACATTGATATTTGGTCTCTTTAAAGCGTTTGTACTGCTTTTCAAGCTTTTGATGTCTATGCGACTCCTCTAGAATTGCGTTTAATTGTGACTAATTTTTTTATGAACTGGACAAAAAGGAGTCGCTTGCCTTCACACATCCACCTTGCACATTTTTCAGTACATACTAATTCCATACATTTTCATCACAGCTTTGACAGCACATCTCACTACTTTCCACGATCCGAGTCAAAGTGATTTAAAGTTAAAATTTTGAAAGCAGCCATAACTTGCAAAGTGGTGACTGGCGATAAACGGAACGCACCCGGGGGCGCGGTTAACCGCGGTTTATTATTCAACCGGGTAGTCAACCGGCTTCGGGAGTCGACTATGTCTGCTTGATAAATTGATTCCGAAATCCGGATATAGTTGCGTGTAAGTCATGGTTGAGTTATGACCGGGTAGTGGGTCGAGGAAGACGGAGGGTGGGATGTTGTGGCTACATGGGAAAGGGCTTTAGCCAATATGGGATTGATTGGTCAATATATTTAATGGATTTCAAAAAAATATGAAGTACTACCTATGTTTATCATGGTTCTTACTGTTGCAGCTGGCATCAAGGTCCGCACACTGACGAATAGAAACACTACGAAGAAACTATGCAGATGTAATAAACCCCAATCTACCATATATATGAGAATACTAGCTGCGCCCCGCGGTTTTACCCGCGTAAATGTCGATCTCGAGGTAATATCGCGACAAAATGCCTATTATGTTAATCCAGGGTGTCAGCTACCTCCATAGACAATTTTATCAAAATTGGTCCAGCCGTTTGAGCGTGAAGAAGTAACAAACATATAAACACACACACAAACTTTCGCCTTTTTAACATTGGTGTGATACGTAGCAGCGCCTTTTCCTAGACTGCCACATTGGACCAGTCATCTAGTGGTGGCAATCATAAATACTGCACCTCTACGCCTGAGATCTTGAGTTTGATCCCCAGGTCGGACATTCAGTCCAGCATCACCTTGTTGACTCATATTTTTAACATGGGATATTCTTATATAGTTTTCGCCGAAGGAGAGAACAGCGGTGCTATACTTACTGTAAACATCTCACCGTGAAAACTTAGATGAAATGAGCTGTCAATTATTGACAGCTCTCAAACGCTGGCATCGTTTGAAATGACAGCTCATTTCACCTACCTTTTTACGGTGAGCTTTTTACAGAGACCTGTAGGTGCTATTTTTTCACTTTGTGACAGAATATTTATTAACATATTTACATAATTTAAAAAGCTAACAATCTTAAAATAATAATATGTACAAGTATATGAAAAGGCAGAGGAAATAATCAAAGGGCATCAAAAAATTCGTCCACATCGCTGTCAAGAGGAAACGTGCTCAAGAGGCTGGCAGCATTGCCACGTTGTATGGCAATTCTGATTCATTGGCCAAAAAATAGGCCAGCCCTCTGGTCGACCAACCGCTTGGCGATGTCCCCATGTCCCTAGTGTTTCAACCCCAAACGGCTCAAATATATAAGTTCCAGAGACATTGGAGTATTTGCGCCGTTTGAGGTCTTCCGCACCTGCAGCAGCCGCCCCAGCACAGCTCACCGTACTTGGAAGATGGGATGACGCAAGGGTGTCGACACACGTTGCATCCCACACCAAAGGCCTACCTACCTTCCAAGGCATTGTGGTCATTCCGTCTGGTCTCTTACCATCGTCACGTGCCAAGCAATTGGGTTCTAAAACAGCTGGCACTCCTTTGTGACAACTGTGCTTTGAGCGCACGTCTGATACCCAAAACATACGCTCAATATACAAAAACTAAATCTTAAAACATGAACGGCAAAATAAAACAAAGTCCTCAGAAGCAAATAATTTCCCTAGCGTGTACATATGAACGTATTTGCCAACACAAGTTTAATTATGAAATTGTCTCCGGGCGAGCAACGCTTGCAGCTTGAGACTTGAGTTGACTGTAATATGCTGATGATATGAACTGTGGATGTGGCGTGGTATTTCATTAAAAATATATAGTTAAAATAAGCAATTATGTCTCATGCATTCTTTACATTTCTGTGACAAATAAACCTTGTCTTTCTTTGTTTCTTGTCATGTCGCTTTGCGGTCGGAAAGACTTTTGAGAAATCCTAAGTAAAAAGTCATAACTCAAGGTTTGGCTCTTGCCTATTTTCTCCTCCAATATTGGAAAAATTTAAAAGATATTTCATAAACTGAATAAGAAAGATATATTAGGTCCTTACATATGAAATTGGCGTTTTGTATGGAAGGAACAAAAAGTCGAATATTTTTTAATATAATATATTTAATTAATCAAAGTATGAACCATTGTTTTCAATGCACTTTTGCCATCTTATAGGTAGTTCATTGATCCCTTTACTAAAAAAACCAGTCGGACGGGAATCAATAAAATCTTTGAAGGCGATTTGGACTGCCCCATCGGAGTTGAATTTTTTCCCTTGCAAAAAGTTATCCAAATTGCGAAAAAAATGGTAATCTGTTGGAGCAAGGTCCGGGGAGTACGGAGGATGTCTAAGACATTCCAATTCAAGCTCTTCTAATTTGGTAGCCGTCTGTTTCTGTTCAGTCAATTCGTGAGGTACCCACCTTTCAAGCTTTTTAATCTTCCCAATTTGCTTCAAGTGAATTAAAACAGTTTTATCACTAACATCGAAGCCTGCAGCTAACTCGGACGTGGTTTGCGATGGGTCCGCTTCCACAATAGCCTTCAATTCTCCATTATCAACTTGGGTCTCAGGCCGTCCACGGGGCTTGTTCTGCAGGTCGAAATTTCCAGAACGAAAACGTTGGAACCAAAAACGAACTGTGTTTTCTTTTGCAACATGACCGCCATACACATCATTCACCCTTCGAGTCGTTTCCGCAGCACTAGTGCCACGGCGGAACTCGTACTCGTAAATAATGCGATATTTTAAATTTTCCATTTTGTAAAATGAGTGACGCAAACAGAAAAAACAGAAGAAAAAAAACAAATGAATGACGGTCATCGAAGCACAAATACATGAGTAAATAGCTGTACAAATTTGAATTTGGAATTCCTTACCAAAGAGGAGAAATTCGTGATTAAAGTGGCCAGTACGAAAAACGCCAATTTCATATGTAAGGACCTAAGTCCCTATGTTTTTATTTTTTCATTAATCGTTGTCAAATTTGTACACTAGGCTTCTGTTGAAATCGGCTTTTTTGAGCATTTTTTGAGGCTTATAAAAATAATGTATCATCAAAAAGGAAAACATAGGGACATACAAATAGTTAATATTTTACAAACGGGTTGAAGAGTGTATCTGGTCTAGAATCTCTGTACAAAATTTCAGCTCAAAAGCATTAACTTTGAAAATGCTTAATACTTTTTTTATTTCGATAGTTTATTAAATTGAAATCATAACAAACGTGTCACCGCACTACGAGGGTCATTATCCATTATCTGTAGTGTGTCTGTGTGCCTAGTACACGTACATCACGCCGCCGTAGGCCAGTGCAGCGCCATGATGTGCGAAATAAAAAAATATTAAGCATTTTCAAAGTTACTGCTTTTGAGGTGAAATTTTGTACAGAGATTCTAGACCAAATACACTCTTCAACCCGTTTGTATTGATATACCCTTTCCGTAACACCCTGTATAGTTGTTTCATAGTTATTTTAGATCTAACAGAGGCAACCGGACATCAATCTTATAGTAACAAGCATAAAGTTCATTGTGATTTTGACAATGATGAAAATCACAGATGTAATAACTGTGAAAGGACGGTAACAGTTTCTTCAAGTTAAGCTTAATTCTTTATGTGTCTTGTTTATCTTCAAAGGTTGGCAGTCAGCACATACACAAAGCAAGGACAAGGTTCTCTTTTCCGCCATGGTTAAAATAATCGTCCATTACAATCTCGCCTCAAAGCGAAACCGACTTTTAAACGGTGCAGCGCTAAAATTAAAAAAGAGATTAGGCAAATTAGTTGGGGAAATTATGCGGTCTATCCACATAGTTGCATCCAACATCAACGCGCAACTATAAAGTTACATATCAGTAGAAACTTTGCTTAACGAACGCGAACTTTGTCGGTGCACTTACGTTTTTGCATAATTCATAAGCAATTAATGTTGAAAACTAAAAAAAGAGTAACTTGTTTCACGGAAAATGAGCCTTTTGAATCTGTGAGTTAAAATATTGAAGTTGGGATGGTTTTAAGCTCTTTTGAGCCTTTTTCTTAGAACGTTTCGAACGAAAGTGTTGAAATATTTGAGAGGTCCATGTTTGTTATATATGATAAATGATTTTATTTCTGTAAGTAGGTTTGCACAAACATATTTTTGAAACAAGATGAGGTCGGCATTTCCTATCTGACTACTCTGAGAAGAAAGGCCGAAACAAACTCGGAGGCTCGTCAATATTGATACAGGTAATATTAACAGGATACAAATCGGTTGTGCAATTTCAAAACCTAGCAACAGACATTTTTTTTTTAAATCGGTGTTTTTGCATATTTGACTTGCTAAGATAATCTAGCAAGTCAAATATGTAAAAACACCGATTTTTTAGAAACGTCAGTTACTAGGTTTTGAAATATCACAGCCGAAATGTTCTTTAAAATAATATGAGCCGCACGGGTCGATCGATCAGGTTAAGCTACGCTTGCCGCGGTTGGTCTGTGGATGGGTGACCATCATCTTTGAATGCCAAGACTCTCCGTGCCTCGGAAAGTACGTTAAGCCGTTTATCTCGGCTGTCATTCGTGGATAATTGACAGTCGTTACGGGTCGTCAGAAGCCCGAAAGTCTGACAACCAGTCTTACGAAGGGGTATCGTATTACCCAGTAACTGGATTGTGGAAGTCAGATAGGCAGTCGCTTCATGTAAAATACTGGTATTCAGCTGCATTCGGTTAGACTGGAAGCCGACCCCAACTGGCAACTTCCAGTCGTGCTGTGCGCGTGTTTTATTGAATTTGTTGACATTCGAATTCAAACTGAAGGCCAATTCTCGTAATTTAAAACGTTCAAAGTCTAGTCGCAGTCTCATCTCGGCAACAAACAAATGTCAAAAACTTGTCAAAATGTAGGGAAATTAGAAGTATTTTTTGACAGATTGAGACTGAGATCAGACTGTGAACGTTCTTCAAATTACGAGAATTGCCCCTCTGATCTGGTGCCAGCCAGGTCAACCAGCGGTCGGCGAGCCGTAAGCGCGGCGTCGTCTAGCCGGTAGCCTTAGCCGAGTCGGCATATCGGAGCTACTGATCCGCTTTGGTTACGTGCTTACGTTAGGTTGATGCTTGTTTGACGGCGAGGCGAAAGGCGATACAGTGACGATCCCTGTCCGAGTTGATATGTGTGCTTTGACCTTAAGTCGTGGAAAGGTAACAGACAGACCAACTGACAGAGTTATTATGCATTTATAATTTTAATAATTAAGATATTAATATAAGTATGGATACTACCCTGAAGACAGAAGGGCCCAGAGACTGACATATTTTTGAAAAAGATTTAGATAAAAAATAGAGATGAATAATAAAATAATCATAAAATAATTTTTGAGATGCTCGAAGAAGCCTCCTCGTGTAGCGCAGTTTGTTCCGCCAAATCCTCAACTGAACCGAGCCCTCTTCGCATCCTGGACAGTCACACCCAACACCTTAATTGACTGGCCAATTCTTCCCTTGCGGTGGTGTAGGGCTAACGTCCGCCTGGTTTGCGACCACCCTCCCACCGGAGTCCGGCATCAACCAGCCTGCTGTGTTTCGTCGATGCGTGAGAGTTCCAGTGCCTTAGGCATCTCCTGGGCACGCTCGTTCCATCACAGACCTCATCCATCGCTTTCCATCAGGCGTGATCGAGGTCAAGAGCGGGCCCATTCAGCAAAAAAAAAAACCAAGAATACATAGTAAAAAATACAAAGAACACAGTAATTCCACGAAGGAACGACTGCAAAACTGGAAGCTGAACGCCATAAAGCACGGAGCTCTAATACTCTAAAACAAAACTAGCATTTCCCTGTAAGCCCTAGGTGGTTTTGTATACCGTAGGGCTTAATTCGAGTACCTCTAAGTACCGACAAACCACTAAGGGCCTCAGCAGACATGCTAGTTTCAGTATCGGAGATCAGAGATTTCTCGATTTCATCAACTCTGGCGTTTTGGCAACACGTAGCGTTTGAACGCGAAGTCGATTTGTGTATTTTCTGAATTCGAATGACGTCCGAATGTATGCAGAGTGTATAGTCTGTTTGAAAAGTATCAGATAAAATTGTAAACAAATCCTATTTGAGTTAAATTTTTAAAATTACTAACTAAAGACAATTAGTAAGACGCATCTGTATTATGAAGTTGCAGTCTTATATCTCACCACTTTCTGCAAAAGATTTTTTTTGAATAACATTATAATTGTTATTGAAAAATCATTGAGGTTACAAAATTTTCCACAATTGTCAAATGAATAACATCAGGGCTTAAGTATTCAATAAACACTGAATTTGGCATTGGCATTTACAAGAATGTTTTCTGATCCATCACACTAATATTATAAAAGCGAAAGTTTGTGTGTGTGTTATATGTTTGTTACTTCTTCACGCTCAAACGGCTGGACGGATTTTGATAAAACTTTGTATGCAGGTAGTTGACACCCTGGATTAACATATAGGCTACTTTTTATCCCGATGTAACGCTGCTAGTTTGTTTATATTTTCATCACATACTTTTGGAACAGACCATAGCGTTCAGTTATAGCTGTATCTATCTACAAAAAACGACTACATCGCTGATCGCGACAGCTATAAGTAGCATGTCTGCTAAAGCCCTAAGATTTGCATGCGTAGTGTAGCCACCGTTATTTGCACCGTCAGCTCCTACTTCCAAGTTAGAATTTAACTTGTGTATGTACAATGGCTGTGTGCAGTTGTATTGTTATGTGCAAAGCCTGGCAGAACGTGGATATCGGGTACGGTGTTACTTGATTAATGAGCCAACATAACTGTTGAGTGCATTACTGAGTTCTATTCGTGTACAATGTTATGTACTCGATTACCTTCCACTTATGTGAAAGAACACCATCTTTCCACCCTATCATAGTAATTGTGTATGTATTTTTAATTATTTTATTTACATTCTAGTGATATTTATTTTAGACGTATGTATGTTTATTTGTATGTATATTCTCGTATTATTTGTTTAGTTTTATTAAGAGTGAATTGTTTTTAGATTTTATGTATTTTTTTTGTCTCCTTTACTCTTTAACACGCTGTCTACATCTCTTTACTTCTTGTTATATCGCAGGTATGCTTGAAGAGATTTCTTATAAAATAAGCATTACCTTTGTACCTATTTTTCGGATTGGATGACCATTCGTCATCTGTTCTGTTTTTTCTTGTCTGTTTATATGTGTGTACATAAATAGTAAAAAAAAAAAATATGTTTTTTGTGGAGATAATTATGGTTTTCTACTTGAAATGTATTGATCATCGTTACGGGTAAATGATAAATGATTTATTTTCTGTAAGTAGGTTTGTACAAACACTTTTACATGGCAATCATATTTTTTTTTAAGCTAGATGAGGTCGCCGTTTTCTATATGGCTACTCTGAGAAGAAAGGCCGAAACAAACTCAGAGGTCACAGTCTCTTTTAAAGTCCAGACAAAATCTTGGTCAGATCATGTGAAGACCATGTAGATTGGTGTCTGAAATGGTATTTTGAGGGAAAATCCACACAGATTGAGCCGACCTCAGTAAACGACGATCTCGTCTAGTTTTTAAAATATGATGTACTTGTAAAAGTGTTTGTGTTTGTAAAACATTTTAATCATTAGTGCCTCATATCGTGTAAATGTGCCAGAGTTTTTTCATGAATGCCCCTTGTTGTTATTTGCCTTGTACCCACTGACCTCTATTATTACCACTGGACAGGCTGTTTCAAGCGTTTGACAGCAATTTTTTTGTGTCTTTTTGAAGCGCCACTAGCGAGTGTCCAGAGAACTAATTTTGACATATATTACATTTTGATAGGGCTGTACCAAACAATATAAACGAAACATCGAAGCAATGTGTGGGATACATAGCAGGTTTTGTGATTAGATTACACTTTGGAATGGGCAACTAGCTTCATCTTTCTGACTGACCGACCCCTTGACAATTCAAAAGTGCCTGTAATTGGTTTAATTGAAATAAATGCTTTGAGTTTGAGTTTGAGATCTATCAAGAACAAAATGAACATGTATTGATTGTTTGAGCGCTTGTGAATCAATACCGTCCGATGCCATATCTGATCGACGAAACGGTATCGCACTAATTATTCAAAAAAATTGAGGTGGACTAACTATTCCATCACAAAGCGTCGTTTCTATATGTTTGTTAGTGGAATCACTTTTTCGACAAGCATGCAAAAAGACCAATGGGAAGCCGCCGGTGGAAAAAATATTTCCGGCAGTTCTCACAGCAAAAGTTATAGAAGAATTGCTACCAAAATCAAATACTTTGTTTCCAGAACTACGCGTTCATTTTTTGGAAACAATGATGTTTGAAACTTTAAATAGTCAAAACAAATTATATTTAAGTATATCGATGTTAGAATTTTTGCAACAACGAAAAATTACTCTTTGTCAATTACAGGTCAAAGTATACAAAATTTCTTAACCCGTCAAATAATTTGGGCACGTCAGTAATTAAAATCGCTTATGCTGTTAGGAAGATAAGGCAGTTAACAGATGTAGAAACCGCGCGTTTAGTCTATTTTAGCTACTTTCACAACATTATGTCGTACGGCATTTTACTATGGGGTCGAGCTGCTGACATTGAATCCATCTTTATTTTGCAAAAGAGAGCTTGTAAACAAGCATACTATAAATTAGAAGATTATATCCAAGATAAGAACGCTTGGAAACATGCTGGTCCTGCTCCATAGGACAATCTAGAGTCTAGACAAAATCAAACTGGTTGCTAATTTAATTGTAAAATTTTTTATTCTTTCTTTTACATTCATTACTCACACCCTGACTTATTACTTGTATTTTTTTTTTAATTTAAAATTTTTTGTTTGTACCATGTTTGGAAATATGTGAGCACCATGTATCTATCAGATAATTAATTCATATGTCATTTCGTTTTTAATTCTTTTACCTATTGTGGTATAGTAACTTTATTTTAGGTGCATATGTTATTATACAATTAATGGACCCTTGCAAAATATTGTACCTAAAACATTTTAAAAGAGTAACGGTGGAGTTTCTTGCCCATTCTTCTCCATACGAAAACTACCTTTTGGAATGGGCGACTAGAATCAATTCTATTTTAAGATCATTTTTGACGATCAAAAGTGCCTTTTATGTGCCTATTTGAAATAAATGCTTTGACTTTGACTTTGAAAAATATGAATTAAATATATAAAACGTGTTTTATTTTACCTTTTCGACTGTTACTTAATACATTCATTACTCCATTATTATTATTCATTATTCCCTGTAAATTGTTAATATAAGTAGTAATTATGATGATACGTTTATTAATGTAAAAATATTATCAAAAGTTATCGATATTTGCTCGCTGATATCGACATCACTAGTTTTAGTACCACAGACACTCGCTACGGCTAACAGCGCCAAAATGGCGATTATCAATTAGGCACAAAAGCAGTTTGACAGCCGCCAGTCCAGTGGTAATAATAGAGGTCAGTGCTTGTACCAGTGTTAAACAAAAACCACAAGTACAGTCAACAAAAGATATAAGTATGCAGGATCGTCGGATATAGTTGAAGTTTAGTAAGAGACCGATGGATGTTGTCCACTGAAATTTAATTTGATAAAATATCCGACGATCCTGCATACTTATCTCTTTTATTGACTGTACCTAGCTAAAACAAAAATGACAATTTCTTTTCAATTATTTAATTTTGCGACATTACAATACACTTACATTAACAACAGGATTCGGACATTACACACGGACAAGACAATACATGAACACATATTTATATTCTTTCTTGATTAATAAGTACATATATGAAAGACAAACAAGACGATTACATAGACGTTACACGGACACACATAGTTAAACTTATCAATATCATTATTAAAAAAAAAGGATTGGTTATGTTATAGTGCCATAGGAACTTCAACATTTACACTCTCGTCAAATAATTGAAGTTTTAGAAGTGGTAACAATACATAGTTATATAAAAATGTATGAGCTTTAATGCTAAAATTATGGATGAAAGGATGAAGGTATCCATGTTTTAAATGATTATAACTATTATGGTCACTTTAGAACGTATTCTGAGTCCCATAAATCTTAAAATAGCAGTTACAAGAATTATCGAAAATCTTTGCCACTATAACATCACCATTAAAACCCTAAGTCTCCTCTTTGCAAAGTTCATTGAACTCTAACAGGTCGGTGTCAGGTCTCGCGAAGCTGAAGTACAGGAAGTTTTTCGAGACACGAAAGGACAGAAGCTTCAGGTTAGGAGCGATGCGAACTGTCGCCAACTTGATCGTGTCCTTGGTTGGGTAGCTCTGGGTTCGAACCACGGGGGCTGGGCATTTCTTGTGGCTGTATTGGTTTCCTCTGAAACTGGAAAAGTAAATTGTTAGTACTGTGTTTTTTTTACGGCAAGTAAGGCATGCTACACATTTGTTCGATTGACATGATTCGGCATAGCCTGGCGGCTAAATATGCATTCGACTTTGCCGCCCGGCCTGTGACGAATCATGCCGCCGAACATGTGTGGTAAATGAGCGGAAATTACCAATAATTACCATTCAATTAAGATCGAACGATATTTTATCTACACTATGTTGTAGCATGTACTAGGCTGTCATGTCTTTCAGGTATTTCATATCTCTCGTATCTACATACGCTATAGGATAATTATAGCTCATGTCATGGTAAAAAGACTACAAGGCTGGCAAGACTGGGCTGCAAGGTTAGTAGAAAAACTGACGCAGGACACGGTTTATACGTCACGTCCCAGCCGCCGCGGGAGACACTCCGGGCGTCGGGAGCCGCGTGACGACTCCTGGCCACCGTAGGCGCGGGCCTGCGGACGGAGAGTAATGGGTAGCTCACCGTCCGATCAGGACCAGGCCCATGCCGGACGGCGCGTGCATGTTCCACGCGCGCCTTAAAGAGATGTTAGCAATAAGGAAGGGGCCTGCCAGGGCCGAAGCCTGCCGGGGGTGCGGGATTGTCCGAAAGGGTTACCGCTAACCCGAAACATAAAGGGCTAAAGAAGGAGCACGGTTGGGTTTTAGTCAGTAAGAGTCTGACACTCCCTTCCGCTCCACCCAGAGCGGGAGGGGTCATTAGATGATTTCCCATCCATAAAAAAAAGGTCACGGTTTATACCCTTTCCCTCTTACTAATAAACGTTGTATAGTGTCTATAGTTATACAACGCTTTGTGTTCTTCTTTCGAAAGTCAAATTGCTGACGACTGAAAGAGAGTAATCGGTGTGTAACTATTCATCTGATATAATAGGTTTATTCGAAAGGGGGTAGTATGGAACTATCGTATCTCGTTGAGACTTCAGGTCGAGACTATGACAACACAGCACCAACATTGAAGACAGTAAAGAAATTATTATGAGATCTGTAAACCGTAAATATAGATGACCACATGTGTGAAGAGAAACCTGACACTACGCCGTTCATAAAAGGCTTAGAAATAATCAGCCTATAATGTTCCCACTGCTGGGACACAACCCTCCTCTCGGTGAGAGGGAGTGGACCGTAATCCACCACGCGGGCCCGGTGCGGGTTGGTAGATGTTACATATCTTGGAATTTTTTTGTTCTAGGACATGCCGGTTTCCTCACGATGTTTTCGTTCACCGTTCTGAGCGCAGTGGTGATGAAATAATTAACACAAAATAAAGCACCTGTGTGGATTCGAACCTACGACCTACAACTCGTAAGTCACGGCCGTTACCACTGAGCCGCCACTGCTCTGTAAAAGGATTAGAAAACCAATAATCTATCACAAAGTATTGTTGTAAACACAATAATGCTGCCTTGCCACAAAAATATCGAAATCACAGCGAAATAAAATGCCAAAAACATAAAATTTAATATGAAACCACTGCAATATGCATTCAATAAATACGTTTCGCTTACCAAACAGTGAAAATTCTTTTGAGTGCACCAGAAATTTTGATATTCATGTTGATATTTTGGACGGGGTGATTGGAAAATTGAATGTCAAATGAAATCTTTCAATATCGGCGGAATGGAATTTAAAAATGCTATCGTGTCTATGGCAGGGCGCCGCGTAGGTTTTAGTCGAGGATTAAATGCCCGTTGACAATTTGACATGTCCGAGGATTAACTCCTGGCATGCTCCCCGCTGAGCCTTTTTTTTAGCTTCAATATGTTTTATCACAGAGTACTTTTATATAATTACTAGCTGTGTCTCGCGGTTTCACCCAAATAAGTGTTGATCCCGTGGGAATATCGGGATAAAAGTAGCCTATATGTTAATTTAGGGTATCAGCTACCTCCATACAAAATTTTATCAAAATTGGTCCAGCCGTTTGAGCGTGAAGAAGTGACAAACATATAAACACACACACTCACAAGCTTTCGCCTTTATATGTGATATGGTTTTTATTTGTGTGATATGGTTTTTATGTTTGACTATGTAAAGGTCGGTGTAGACCAAACCAGCGAATTAAATTAAACATTTTTATTGAGTAAACAGTGAAAACCATTCGTTCGTTCGGTGTATCCACACTAAAATGATTAGACCGTCAAACAATATTGGTATTACTCTTATCCTGATTCTATATTCTTTTGATCTAATGTAAACCCACCTTAACTGGTATTTATGTAATGCACGGTTTGCTATGCGAATAAAAAATAAAACATTAGGAAGTTGCTAAGACCGTAGTAATTCAACTAAGTTAAAACAAAGAAAAATGTATGAGCTATTCACTAATTCCTCCGGCGGAACGAAAAATCTCTGCACCAAATTTTGCCAAGACCGAGTGTAAGTAGAAAAACATTTTAAAAGATTGTTCTTAACGACTACCACTTTAGGGAGTACCTCGAACCTTTGCACCTTTGCCTGAATTTTTTAATGAAGTTTCAAAGGTTGTCATCTTCAAGTACTTTTAATGTTGGTTTTATACGTTAAGAATTCATAACTTACAGCCTTTAAGGACTTATTAACAGTACCCGGCCGTGAAAAAATTATTATTGTTTTACTATAGGCCTGTGTTGCCTCAAGGCAGGGCAAAGGCCTCCGTTCCCTCTTTCCACTTTTCAGGTCTACTGCAATTGCGGGCCAATCCTTTAAGAATGAGTTCAGTTCAGAGTATATGATAATTGATTTTATTTCTGCAAGTATGTAGGTTTGTACAAACACATTTGGGATGCATGAAGAAGCTTCCTGGTGTAGCGCAGTTTGTTCTGCCAGTTACTCAACTGAACTGAGCTCTCGGCGCATCCTGGACAGTCACACCCAACACCTTACTTGACTGGCCAATTCTTCCCTTGCGGTGGTAGGGCTAACGCCCGCCTGGTTTGCGACCACCCTCCCACCCCACAAAAGTAGCCTAAGTTACTCCTTATTAAATCAGCTATCTGCCAGTGAAAATCCCGTCAAAATCGGCCCAGCCGTTTCAGAGATTATCCGGAACAAACAGACAGACCGACAGACAGACAGACAGATAGACAGACAAAAATTAAAAAAAAAAAAGGTTATTTTGGTTTACGTATCGTGTATACATCCATATGCATTTAGTAAAAAGCGGTTATTTTAATATTATAAAACAGACACTCCAATTTTATTTATTTGTATGGATGATACACCGTGAAATTTTAATCACCATTTTCCTCTTAAGGGGTCATTGCACTCATCATTATGAACAACTTTTACTATGCGACCAAACATGAAATCGCGAAAAAAAAAAAAAACAGCTGTTCCCTACATTTTGACGAGTTATGCGAACATAAATGTAGGGAACAGCTGATTTTTTTTTCACGATTTCAGGTTTGGTCCCTTAGTAAAAGTTGTTCATAATGATGAGTACAATGACCCATTATGAAGAAAACGGTGATTAAAATTTCATGGTGTAGATTACACTAATCGTGCAACTCAACTCAGAACTGAAGGAGCTCAATAAACGTGAATATGGCCCATCGAGTATTAGCTATGTAGAGTGTCGTCTTTGTCACTCGTTCCTGTGTGACAGTCCCTCGTTAAAGATCAAAGCGTCATATATGTATTTTCAACACACTTGCTCGTAAAATGGCTCTTAATGCACAGCTTTTAGATCCATAATGCAGTGTATTACAAACGCGTGCTTTTTCTTTACGTTACGGTACTTGTGTTTTATTTCCACAGATAACTATTTAATTTACTAGTCGGAGGTCGGAGAAGTGCGTTTTTTTTTAATCTCTTCAAAGAGACTTCATGCCAAAAAGAATCCGCGAGCCATATTTTACTTTTTTTTTAAATAGTCTGAATTGTCCTTGGTCCCAAGATGAACTAAAATTTATTTACCTTAAGATGAATGCGCAGTTGTAGCCCACGAAATTAAATTTTTCTAACGTTTTTTGCAATTTTCAGTTCAGTGTCAGGTTGTATCTTGATCAAAATATGATTCGCGACTATAACAGATACGTATTTACAGAATTATAATCATTAGAATCATTAAATACATCCTTCTGAGTTAGATTTGTTCCATAAGAACAAATCTCTTATGGAAAAGTTCTTAGGGAACAAATCTAACTTAAATATATATATATTAATGATTCTAATGACTATAATTCTTTAAATACATATCTATTATATAAATATACATTTTGATCAAGATACAACCTGATACTGACCTGCGAATTGTAAAAAACTAAAAAAAAAATAAATTTCGCGGTCGTGGTAGACCGCGAAATTTAATTTTTTTTGCGCATTCACCTAAGGGTGCATCCACACATAGCGAGGCATGTGCCGCAAATGATTTTTTTATATGTATGGTTGCCTCAGGCTGAGGCATCTAACATACAAAAAAAAAGCCCTTGCGGCGCATGGCTCGCTCTGTCTGGATGCACCTTATAATTTTCCGTCGTCCCTCCCGTAACCAAACGGAAAAGACCACTGGCGTTCTATTATTGCCGATTCTCACTGAATTAATGTATATTTCTCTATGCAAATAGTACTTTCTAATTCCATACTAACTAAACTACAATTTGACATACGACAACACTACGATCAGTCTTAACATTATTTTGTGTTTATTATATTTTTTCTATAGGCTGTATATCGGTTCTGTCTTTGCCTTTAAGTAAATAAACGCGCGCCGCGCTAGCAATGCGCGCGCAGGTGTAGGAATGACCATTACTTACTCTATGGGTAAACCTGCGCGCGCACGTCAGCGCGGCGCGCGGAATGACAAACCAAGCCTGCCATTATCCATACAAGTTAATACACAATACAAGTCTGTTTTTTTCCTCACAAGTGTGTTGAAAAACGTCGTATGATACGCGTGTGCATTGATAATTAAACTCTCGGCTACCTTATCGCGCTCGCCTACGGCTCGCGCGAATAATACCGCCTCGAGTTTAATGATCAACATAGCACACATGTATCATAATGTACTATTACGCCTACCTACTGTACAGGTTTGCATAAAACTTTTTAAGTGTTTATAAGGGAAGTTGCCCGGTCTCGCCGCGGCGTTTGCCCGGATTTTTCTTGCCAACCCTCCCCTCTATAACTCATCCTTCCCAGTGGCAAGTTTAAACTTACCTTAATGCTGTTTTATTGTTGAGATTTTAGCGTTCAGACGTTTGTTTATTGCATGCAATTGATTATGTTTTGTATTTAATTTACTGCGGTAGGTAAATAATTATTGCAGAGCAGTTTTGAAGTGAAAACTTCTTTAGCGGCGTTGAACACTTTTTGTAATGGGTAAAAAATGTTAAACTCGCGTCAGGGCATCGCGTCAGGACACGTGACCGTCAGGAGAGATTCCCCCCCCCATCTCTTTCTACGGCGGTGCCAACCGAAGTGAACCAAGTGAGACACGATAATGGATGGATGGATGGATTGATGGATGGTGATGGCGATGGCGATGGCGATGGTGATGGCGATGGTGATGGCGATGGTGATGGCGATGGCGATGGTGATGGCGATGGTGATGGGGATGTGATGTGATGTGATGTGATGGTGATGGTGGACGCGGACGCGGACGTGGATGGACAGCTGATGGCTCGACCGTCTGTGTAGTAGCCACACTGCTGTGTATTCGTAAAATTCGTGTATATAAAGTGTTTCAAAAAATGTAAATTGAACAAAGTGCACCGATTAATGAAAAAAGTGACGCATAAATAGTGAAAAAAACTTAGTTATATTAATTCAATTAATAATTGATTTATTTCAACGTTAATATTCAAGTTTTCACTTCTGCCGGCACTCCCGGAGTGCAACCGTCTTTTTTTTTTTACTGCGCGGATTACGTTCAAGTTTCTTTCTTTCTTTCTTTTCTTTTAAGAAATATAATGGTCATTTTTGTATGGGGCCTGGCCTGATGACCAATGGAGTTCTAATGCAAGTCAACTTGTTGCTTATTAGCTTCAGCCCGCGACTTCGTTCGCGTGAAACTTCTTGTTTCCCCCGAGCCACCCGGTCGTATCGCATCACCCGCCCACGCTATCACTTAACGTTCTTTTTGACTTTTTTTCTTTGTGCACGGCTCCTAAGGGTCATAGCGTGATGTTAAATAGCCTATAGTCTTCCTCGAGAATTGGGCTATCAAATGCAAGAAGAATTTTTCAAATCCGCCTGGTAGTTCCAGAGATTCCCCCTACAAACTTACAAACAAATTTTACCTCTTTATAATATTAGTATAGATAACCTGCAATTACTTGGTACAGACGCCAGTATATCAAGCTACTACAATCTGTCAAATTTCTTTAATAGATTTTTAACTTTATCGCTAAAGCCTACGGTTCAAGGTTGATTGGAAAAAATTTACAGTTTCGGGCAGCTTGATGTGCTGGCGTCTGTATAAGTCTTGGTATGTAAAAATTGTCACCCATCCAGAGACCAACCGCGGCAAGCGCAGCTTAACTTGATCGATCGACCCGTGTGGCTGTTATTCTTAGCCATAAGCACCCTCAATGTTATGAGTCAATAACTAATATTATTGCGAACTGCAGTGATCATTAACACCATAATCTAACACGTTTACATGGTACTTGCAGGTCTGATATCTCTTTAACCCGGTATTTCACAGCCTTCAGCTCATAATGAAAATTGAAGCTTATGATATTAACTTTCATTTGATGTATATGTTTTTATTGAACATGCCTGCCAAAACGCCCATCATTCTTTGCAATGGGATTATTATTGGACGGTTTATAAGGTTAAGATATAATTTTTTTATTTAGTAGAGATAGTATTTTTGTAATTGGATCCAGTTGATCCAATTACAAATTTTATTTAACTTATATGCTACGTTAGTACTGAAATTCCAATACATACAGGCTACAAACAAAAACAAATACATACAGGATACAGGCAACGAAAGCCCCAATATAGGGCTTTCGTTTTTGAATTTCTTTTATTTAATTTAAAATGGGCTTGTTTTTAGCTTTTCAGTTTTTTTTTAAATTAAGTTTTTTACCGCAGTCGGGGTTTTTAGTTATTTTAATTAATATTTTTTTTCCAGGTAGGCTGTTGTTTAGGCTACAGAGCGTGCCAAAGAAATGTACATACATACACTCGAAAAACATAACCCTCCTTCTAGCGCAGTCGGATAAAAAGATAAACAATCTAAGCCTGACGAAGCAATACTTTTAAGCACACGTATCACCCGTTTGCAAGCAAAATTGAAGCCGTTCTAGCAATAAAACAAAATGGCTACGCTTCTACTTATCATCCTGTGCCAGTCGGATTATGGATTCCGCTATCGTAATATTTACTTTACGAGTCAAGCAGTAAAAGTTATGACATTAATAATATAATTAACTTACGTTAGTATTATAAGTCATAACTTTAAGTCCCATAAAACGTGTAGCAGGAGTTTCCTTTATTAGCAGAGTAATACATCGTACGGATTTTTGTCACAGATTTTATTCATACAACTTACGGGTAGAATGCATCTAAGTCAAATTGAGATAAGCAAGTGTCAGGCTATCTTAGTAGGCAGCCCCTACAGCATGAGGAAGCTGAATGGCTTAACTGTGCCACCTGTGATCTTCGACAGCTCAGTCATCCCGTTTAGCTCTGATGTGAAGAATCTTGGTCTGCATGTCGACACTTGTCTTGACTGGCGAAAGCAGGTCACGACTGTTAGTCAGAAAGTCACCGGAACGTTGCGGTCGCTCTATCGATTGAAAAACCTTCTCCCTTCACACATAAAGGCAATGCTTGTACAGTCCCTAATATTTCCCATAATTGACTATGGTGATGTGTGTTACTATGACCTGAATGCAGATCTCCTCAATAAACTTGACCGTCTTCTCAATAACTGCATTCGATTCGTTTTCAATCTTCGTAAGTATGACCATGTTTCCGAGCACCGGCGGCTTTTAAAATGGTTACCCATTCGCCAGCGCAGAGAGTTGAGGGTGCTGACTACGTTGTTCTCTATTCTTGACAATCCTACTGCCCCTTCTTACATGACTTCTCAAATTCAATATTTATGCTCTGCCCATACTAAAAATCTTCGTTCAACCAACAATCGCCTTCTACGATGTCCTTCTCACCGTTCTGGTTTCATTCATTCTTCTTTCTTTGTCCAGGCGGTCTTTCTATGGAATGCGCTCCCTCTGAACATCAGGACGGCAGCCAGTCGGTTATCTTTTAAAGTGAAGGCACGTGAACATATTCGGCAGAAGTTGGCCGTAACATCCCAGCGCTGATTTGCTGGATTCGTTTTCTCCTCTACCGATCATTTTTCCCCTGAGAGTTCATTTGGTTTATATGTATGTATATATGTATCTGTGTATATATTGTATTTTATATTCATTTCCTAGCTAGTTCTCCTGTATGTTGCACCTGCCATGTTTTGTCTCTGCATCACCCTAAGGTTGACTGGTAGAAAATGCCTCAGGCATTAAGTCCGCCTTTGTACAGTATTTTTTTTTTTACTTGTGCATAAAGTTTTAATAAATAATAAATAAATAAATAAGCAGTCATCACACTGTCATACTAATATTATAAAGGCGAAAGTTTGTGAGTGTGTTTCTGTGTCTATATGTTTGTTACTTCTTCACGCTCAAATGGCTGGACCATTTTTGATAAAATTTTGTATGGAGGTAGCTGACACCCTGGATTAACATATAGGCTACTTCTTATCCCGACATTCCTACGGGATCGACACTTATGCGGGTGAAACCGCGAGCCCACCTAGTTCATTCTTACCATAGCAATACATCGTAAAGATTTTTGTCACAGATTTATATTCATAGAACTTACGGGTAGAATGCACCTAAGTCAAATTGAGATAAGCAGTCATCACACTATCACACTAATATTATAAACGCGAAAGTTTGTGAGTGTGTGTGTGTGTCTATATGTTTGTTACTTCTTCACGCTCAAACGGCTGGGCCAATTATGATAATTTTTTGTATGGAGGTAGCTGACACCCTGGATTAACATATAGGCTACTTTTTATCCCGATACACAGTCGTTGTGCGGTAGGTGAGATTGTCCAATGTTGAATCAGTGGGTCGGACTTCATACGTCTACGAAAGAAAGAAAGAAAAAATATTTATTGCGACTCGTACAGGAAGATCACAAACTAAACTAAACACAGTAAAAAAAAATAAAAACCAAGTTATATAAAAAAAAGTAACAAAAAGAAAAATGAAACAGAAAGTCCTATACGAGGCCAAAAGGCTCCTATTTCAGCATGATGCGGCGACATTTAAAAAAATAAATATCACAGCGCTGGTATTCTGATAGGGCCCGCTGTGATGTCACGGGCAATTACAGAAATAAATAGGTATAATAATCATGTAAAATATTAAAATAAAATATTACTTAATTAAAACGTACTAGTGTAAAGTACGTAGATAGTGTAAAGTTCTGATCCAGACTTTACCTAGTATAAGATTGAATAATCTAGCCAACAACGTTCCCACTGCTGGGACACCGGCCTCCTCTCGGTGAGAGTGAGTGGGCCGTAATCAACCACGCGGACCCAGTGCGGGTTGGTAGATCTTATTTGTTTTAGAATTTTTGGTTCAAGAAGATTTCGTTTTCCTACACCGTTTTGAGAGCAGTGATGTAAATTTATACAAAGTAAAGCGCCTGTCTGGGCTCGAACCTACGACCTTCAACTCGTAAGTCGGGGCCGCTACCCCTGGGCCATCACTGGTCTCACGCGGTCACCACTGCTCCGAACAGTCTGATATGTAATTTTTTGATAACACCAAAATCAATCCCTTAGACATGTATGTTCATGTATCACTTATTACCTCTCTACATTTGCCTAAAAGCTTTGCTGTTGCAAAGCATTTGCCCAAAATTTTTTGAGCAAAATTTAAAAAGGTAGAAACATCTTTCTCCCACGAATTTCTTAGGAACGTGTTCAAATAATTGTTCATTACCAACTAAATTCACTCCGAACGAAAATAAGGCTCGCGAACTCAGCACAATTTCTTACAGTTAAACTTTTGAGTAATTCTTTGACGTGTTTCGTGAAAGACCAAAAACTAATTTTGGAACCGTGAAAAGGCTTACATTTTTGCTATGAAATGCGGCCAGAGAGGTGGAAATTACGACTAGGGGAGATAGAAATGTGGACCTTTGAGTAGAATGAAGTTTGTGAGTTCAGAGAATTTTTTGCATATAATTAAAACATTAGCATTATTCTGGTTATATTTATTTTAGAAATATCTATGTTTATTTGTATGTATGTAAGTATATTGTCATATTATTTGTTTAGTTTCATTATGTGAATTGTTTTTAGATTTTATGTATTTTTTTGTCTCCTTTACTTGAAAGAGACCACCATTACTCTTGTGGTGGTCTTGCCTGCCATTGAGCCTGAAACCACCCTCCAACATACTGTTGCGCGCCACAATTGATGGCGACATTAGCTACCACTAGCGCCATCTAGTATCGAGTAGCAGAACTTATAATTATTCGGGTCCCTTCTAGAAACTTCGATGATAGAACTTTCCAGAACTATCGACGTCTGGTCCGTCGGGTTCGGTATGTACTCGAACATTCTAGATGTTTCTACGGTAGAAGGTTCTGGAACTATCCGAGGCCTATATAAGGCCGGTGTGCCTGCGAGCCGGCATTCAGTGTTGGATAAGCGATACAAGCGAAAACATCGAAGCGATCTTCAAGTGCGACTTTCAAGTGATTAGTAGTGCGATTGTGTTTTATAATTAGTGTGTTTAAGTTGTAATTGGTGTTTATAAATAAAGTGTCTATTTTTGGTTATTAAATCGGCAGTTTTTATTGTCACGAACCCCAAGCTCGTAACAATTGGTGTCAGAAGCAAGGATTAAAATCATGCCGATTCTACCGAAGGACGACACGGAGGGTATCCGTACCCGGAGTCAACGCCAGCAAGAGACGGACCAGAGGCGATTCGGTGGAGCAACGCCACAGACGTCGGGGGGCCAACTACCAATCACGGAGGCCGGCCCGTCCACAGCTGCTCCAGCATCATCAGCACCAGATTTTGCTGCTCTGATGATGATGCTGCAGGAGCAGTCTCGCCGTCAGGAGGAACAGGCCCGCCGACAGGAGGAACAGGCTCGTCGGTTGGAAGAACAGCTCCAGCGAGACAAGGAGGAACAGGCCCGCCGTCAAGAGGAACAGGCTCGCCGTCAGGAGGAACAGGCCCGCCGTCAGGAGGAACAGGCCCGCCGACAGGAGGAACAGGCTCGTCGGTTGGAAGAACAGCTCCAGCGGGACAAGGAGGAACAGGCCCGCCGACAGGAGGAACAGGCTCTTCGGTTGGAAGAACAGCTCCAGCGAGATAAGGACGAGCAGGTGCGCCGCCAGGAAGAGCAGATGCTCCTTATGAAGGACCTTCACGCTACCTTCGGGAAAGACATGAAGGAGGTGAAGGATAAGGTTGCCCAACATGAAAACCGCCTGTTGGAAGTTGAAACCCGAATCGACCAAGTGAAGGAAACCGTGATGGCTGACGTGAAGAAAACCGTAATGGCTGACGTAAAGAAAACGCTGGATTACCTTAAACTTGAGGATGGAATCGCAGCCCCCGTAGCTACAACACCTTCGCTACGTGGATTTAAAGTGCCACCGTTCGACGGAACTTCTTCCTGGTCGGCCTACAAAATTCAGTTTGAGGCTGTCATGAAGGCGAACGGGTGGAGTAAGAGTCAGGCCATGACTGCCCTCACCCTAGGCCTGCGAGATCAGGCCTTAACTGTGCTGGAAGCTCTTGGAAAAGAAGTGACTTACGAGCAGCTCCTTGAGGCATTGGAGGCTCGGTATGGCGACGCTCACCTGGAACACGTGTTTCGTGCGCAGCTCAAGGATCGCGTGCAACGCAATAATGAAAACCTGCAGCAGTGGGCCCTTGAAGTTGAGAAGCTGGTTCGGAAAGCATACCAGTCTGTACCTGCGCTTATTGATGGGAACCTGGTGCAGGTATTTATCGACGGCATCCGTGACCTTGAAGTTAGAGCTGCTGTGAGGCTCGGTCACCACGGGACCCTTAAGGACGCCTTGGCCCATGCACTGGAGGTGGAAGCTGTGCGGCAGGATCATCGTTCCCATCGTGTCAGGGAGGTTGCAGCGGCTACAGTTCGCGACCGCAATAAAGGATACAGCCCTCGGTGCTACGGCTGTGGGGAAAGGGGCCACCTTCGATCCAGTTGCCCGAAGCGAACTGCAGAAAGAGAAGACCGAGCTCCAGAGGGTAGTGCGGCTAACAGCACCGCCCAGCAACAGCAGCAGGGAAACGAGTAATAGCCAGGACTGCGGGGCGGGTGCTGGCTGATGCTCAAAGAGCCCCAAGGATTTCGATCACTCAAACCCATGACGGGAACAGCTTAATCATCAAGGGCGAGGTCAACGGAACGCCGTGTAAGCTGACCATAGATACTGGAGCCTCTCGTACGGTCGTCAGTTCTCAACTTATAAGTCGGTTCCTTGGGGACTCCGCATACAACCGAGAACGCATTAATTTGGTAACAGCCACCGGTCAGCGCATACCCGTCCATGGAGAGAAGAAGATGGAGTTGAAGCTAGGCAACAGAATCTACCTGCATAATGTCATCGTGGCCGATATAATGGACGATTGCATCTTGGGCCTTGACTTTATGAGGAAGAATTATTGCGAGATTGACGTCAAGCAAGGGGTTTTGAAATGTGGACAAGAGGAACTTTTTATGGAAGGGGCATTACCAGGGAATGTGTACAGCCTTAAAAAGATTGTTCTTCCGCCGAGATCGGAAACGATTGTGCCGGTTAGTCTTCCCCGGAATCCTAGACAAGCTCATCGTTGTGTACTCGTGGAAAGGGTAGACAATGACCTTCCATGGAAAGTGGCACGAACTTTGGTCCGAGCCACCGACATCTCAGGGGTACGTGTGCTGAACCTTTGTGATCAGGAACAGATTATACAAAAAGGCACACTAGTTGGTACTTGCGAGGAAGTGGATTGGTTGCGTCGATGCCAATATCTATCGACTGGGACCCTCAGCAAGGATGCACACACGAAAGTGTCCACACTTTTAGAAGACTGCCGCAGCGCTCTGTCCCAAAATGAAATGGTCAAGGCGAAGAAGATGTTACTCAAGTACGCCGGTGTTTTCTCGTCAAACGATGCTGACATTGGGAAGACTGGCTTAGTTCAACACAAAATAAACACAGGAGAAGAATTGCCTATCCGTCAGCGGCCAAGGAGATTGCCGGTAGCACGTGAAAAGGAAGTGGAAACCATGATCGAAGGAATGGTGAAGGATGGTGTTATTGAACCTTCATCTAGTCCATGGTGTTCACCTGTAGTGCTGGTAAGGAAGAAGGACGGCAGCATGCGGTTTTGTGTTGACTATCGTCGTCTGAACGACGTTACGAAGAAGGACAGCTATCCTTTGCCAAGAATTGATGACACGCTGGACATGCTTACTGGAGTAAAGTGGTTTAGCACTCTAGACCTGAAAAGTGGCTACTGGCAAGTTGAAATTGATCCCAAGGACAAGGAGAAAACTGCATTCTCGACAGGAAAGGGTCTTTGGCAGTTTAAAGTTATGCCGTTTGGATTGTGCAATGCTCCGGCAACGTTTGAAAGGTTGATGGAACTTGTACTTACCGGGCTAATTGGCGATGCCTGTCTGGTCTACTTGGATGACATCATCATCGTAGGCCGTACGTTTGAAGAACATCTTCAAAATCTGGAACGCGTGCTCATGAAGATCCAGAGTGCCAACCTCAAGTTAAGTCCGAAGAAGTGTTCACTATTCAAACGACAAGTTAGCTTTTTGGGGTATGTAGTGTCGGAAGAAGGTATCCGCACGGATCCAGAGAAAATCGCCGCTGTCAAGAATTGGCCAGTTCCAAAAGATAAGACGCAGGTCAGAGCATTTTTGGGTTTGTGCTCTTATTATCGGCGATTTGTTAAGAACTTTGCGGATATAGCCAAACCCCTGCACAAGCTAACCGAGGAGAAGCGACATTTCTGCTGGGATGAAAGTTGCAATATCGCATTCCAGGAGTTAAAGGACCGACTGTGCAAAACACCTATTTTGGGGTACCCTGATGCAGGCAAGGAATTTATAGTTGACACAGACGCAAGTGACATAGGACTTGGTGGTGTATTGTCTCAACGGAATGGTGATCAAGAGGTTGTAATAGCGTACTTCAGCAAGTCGTTGTCAAAGCCGGAAAGGAACTATTGTGTCACGAGACGGGAATTGCTTGCTGTGGTAAAGTCATTGCAGCATTTTAGCAAATATCTTCTGGGGCGGAAATTCCACTTACGAACTGACCATGCTGCACTGAAATGGCTATTGCAGTTCAAAAATCCAGAAGGACAAGTTGCGAGATGGATTGAATTACTGCAGGAATACGACTTCGAGGTCGAACATCGCAGCGGAAAATCTCATGGCAACGCAGATGCATTGTCAAGAAGACCTTGCCCTGAAGACTGCAAGCATTGTACTAGGCAAGAAAGTAAAGAAGTCGTACCTGTGAGGATGCTCAAGACAGACCTTAGCAACGAGTGGAAGGAAAGCCTACAACATGCACAGCAGGAAGATTCAGACCTCAAGCCGATTCTCGAGTGGATGAAGGCCAGCACACCGAAGCCCACGTGGAGCGACGTCTCAGCGATGAGTTCGATCACAAAAAGCTATTGGGCTCAATGGGACAGCTTGGTGATTCAGGAAGGAGTCCTGTGCCGTAAATGGGAAAATGCTCGAGGAGACAGCTGTCACTTTCAAATGGTTGTCCCTAAAGCTAAAGTACCGGATGTTCTTCAGCTGTACCATAATGGTTGTTCAGGAGGCCATTTGGGAGTTAAACGGACCCTACTGAAGATACGAGAACGGTTTTACTGGGTCCACTGTCGTGACGATGTCGAGGACTGGTGTCGCAAATGTACAAGTTGTGCGGCTGTAAAGGGACCTCAGACGCGTAGTAGAGGTGCATTGAAATTGTACAATGTCGGTGCATCATGGGAGAGGATAGCCCTAGATGTTGCGGGACCATTCCCGGAAAGTGAAAGTGGTAACAAGTATTTCATGGTTGTAATGGATTACTTCACTAAGTGGCCGGAAGTCTTCGCCATTCCAAATCAAGAAGCTTCAACAGTTGCAGATAAACTGGTTCATGAAGTCTTCTGCCGTTTTGGAGTACCCTTGGAGATTCACAGCGATCAGGGAAGGAATTTTGAGTCCCAAATATTCCAGGAAACTTGCCGAGTAATGGGTACACATAAAACGAGAACAACTTCTTACCACCCACAATCGGATGGAATGGTGGAACGATTTAATCAGACATTGGAGAGATACCTGGCAAAAGTTGTGGAAAATCGGCAAAGAGATTGGGACAAGCACATACAACCGTTTTTGTTGTCATATCGAAGTGCTGTTCACGAAAGTACATCGGTGACACCAGCTTTCGCAAACTTTGGAAGGGAATTACGGCTGCCTGCAGACCTGATCACCGGAATACCACCTGATGCCCCACGCAGTATAACCGATTATGCGAATGACTTGCGGAACAAAATGAATGACATTTATGAGCACGTCAGACAATCGGGCCAGCAAATGTCTGAAAAGATGAAAACCCGTTATGACCGCAAAACGAACAATAAAGGATTCGACGAAGGTTCACTAGTGTGGTTGCACAATCCAGTCCGTAGCAAAGGGAAATCACCTAAGCTTCAAGCTAAATGGGACGGACCGTACCGGATTGTGACAAAGATCAATGACGTGACCTACCGGATACAGAAAGGTGCAAGAGCTATTCCTAAGATCGTCCATGTGGATCGACTGGCGCGTTATTATGGGGCCAATAATGCTCGGGACGAGCATGTCTTAGGAGGGGGCAGTGTTGCGCGCCACAATTGATGGCGACATTAGCTACCACTAGCGCCATCTAGTATCGAGTAGCAGAACTTATAATTATTCGGGTCCCTTCTAGAAACTTCGATGATAGAACTTTCCAGAACTATCGACGTCTGGTCCGTCGGGTTCGGTATGTACTCGAACATTCTAGATGTTTCTACGGTAGAAGGTTCTGGAACTATCCGAGGCCTATATAAGGCCGGTGTGCCTGCGAGCCGGCATTCAGTGTTGGATAAGCGATACAAGCGAAAACATCGAAGCGATCTTCAAGTGCGACTTTCAAGTGATTAGTAGTGCGATTGTGTTTTATAATTAGTGTGTTTAAGTTGTAATTGGTGTTTATAAATAAAGTGTCTATTTTTGGTTATTAAATCGGCAGTTTTTATTGTCACGAACCCCAAGCTCGTAACAATACAATACCAAAATGGTATTCTAACGTGTCAACACTGTGCGCGTTTCATCCCAGCCATAATAGAGTACATTAGCCACATAAGCGGCAGTTTTGCGTGGATTTGACGCATATTTTCCCCCAACTTCTTATTTTGTACTAGCTGCGCCCCGCGGTTTCACCCGCATAAGTCTCGATCCCGTAGGAATATCGAGATAAAAAGTATCCTATATCCTTTCCCGGGACTCAAACTATCTCTATACCAAATTTCATCTAAATCGGTTCAGCGGTTTAGGCGTGAAAAGGTGACGTTTGGCCCCCAAACTGGAAAGGACCGGGGCCGCCTTCAAGCGGCTCATGCCCAACCTGGGGGGGCCAAACACCTCCTGCCGGAGGCTTTACGCGGGGGTCGTGCGGTCCATGGCCCTATACGGGGCCCCGGTGTGGGCGTGTTCTCTGCGGCGGCGAGCCGCCCACTATCTGAACGCGCCCCAATAGGTGGTAGCCGTAAGGCTGATCCGGGGGTACCGCACGATCTCGGGCGAGGCGGCAAGCCTCCTTGCCGGACTGCCGCCATGGGATCTGGAGGCGATAGTCCTAGCGCGCCTGTATGAGTGGCGCGCGGAGGCACTGAGCCGGGGGGAAACTCCGCTTCCGCGGCAAATCGCGGCGGAGCGGACAGACCTCCAGCGCGATCTCATGGTGGCATGGAAGGAGCGACTTTCGCAACCCAGCGCAGGGCACGCCACGATAGTGGCGATAAGACCCCTCTTTGAGGAGTGGCTAGAGAGGCGTCACGGCGTCCTCAGCTATCGCCTGACGCAGGTCCTCACCGGACACGGATGTTTTGGGAGGTTCCTGCACATCATCAGGCGGGAGGAGACGCCCGGGTGTCGCCACTGTGAGGATCGCCCAGAGGACACGGTGGAGCATACGGTGGAGGTCTGCCCCGCATGGGCGGAGCACCGCCGTGCCCTCGTTGAGGCGATCGACAGCGGCGGCGACCTCTCGCGTCCGGCCCTGGTTCAAGCATGGTCCGGGGCGAGAGGGAGTGGGAGGCGGTCACCTCCTTCTGCGAAGCAGTCATGCTAGCGAAGGAGGTGGCTGAACGGCTGAGGGAGAGAGCCTCACATCCCAGCCGCCGCGGGAGACGCTCCGGGCGTCGGGAGCCGCGTGACGACTCCCGGCCACCGTAGGCGCGGGCCTGCGGACGGAGAGTAATGGGTAGCTCACCGTCCGATCAGGACCAGGCCCGTGCCGGACGGCGCGTACGTGTTCCACGCGCGTCTTAAAGAGATGTCAGCATAAAGGAAGGGGCCTGCCAGGGCCGAAGCCTGCCGGGGGTGCGGGATTGTCCGAAAGGGTTACCGCTACCCCGGAACATAAAGGGCTAAGGAAGGAACACGGATGGGTTTTAGTCAGTAAGAGTCTGACACTCCCTTCGCTCCACCCAGAGCGGGAGGGGTCATTTGATGATTTCCCATCCATAAAAAAAAAAAGGCGTGAAAAGGTAACATACAGACAGACAGACAGAGTTACTTTCGAATTTATAATAATTATTAGTATGGATAGTATGAATTTGTGTTCCTTCTTTGCGTCATGTTTACCGCAAATCAACTTAATTTCTTTCTTTAATTTAAGTCCACTAGCCGTTAAGTAAATGATAGTTGAAACCATTTTAATCGCCCGATCGCCTGCCTGCTCGGTAATCTTGTGCTTAAGGTCCTAATCCTCGGGGCGTTTTGCTACTCGATAGTTTAAGGCTGCAGCCACATTATTACAAGTTTTAGCGGTTTAGGTATGTTGTTATTTGGTTAGGCTTTTTGTTTTATTTGAGTATAATCTCATTTGAACGTTATCATGCCTAAGTTCTAGTGATGCATTCCTCAAAGCATACCTGTATCGGTAATTAGGTAAACTATTTGCCTAAACATTGCCTACCAAGCTTATGATGGTCTGACATGTATCAAAATAATACTGATAAAGGTATTTGCTTTGGTCGCATTCGGAATTTTGAACGAATTTATCTGTTTGAGACCTAATATGAGAATAAATAAAATTATTAATTAATTTGAATGCATTAGACTCTTAAATAATCGGAGAGAGACTTCAGGTTAAATAAAATTAATTAATTCCTGTGGAAATAAGAAAAGAAAGAAATAATAAATTTATTTATTACACAGGAAAGGGCACACAACGTATTCTGCAAAATAAAAACGAAAAATATTACACCGTTCTAATAAAATAAGCAGGAATGTGTGACTTACGGCTGCGAAATAAAATACTACTACTCCTACAATAATTATTCTATAATATAACTGTACAAATGGAGTAAACATCCACCCTTTTGACGAAAACCTTTTCCATGTAAGTGGAAAAGTTGTCTGAACCCATCTCCCTTAAAAAATTGTGTGGCAACATCTATTTTACTAGACCTCAAAATTTACCGTCATAATTAGCAATGAGTAACTACTGTGAGCCAAGATCTACCTATATAACTCTTTTCAAATTAATCCCCCAGTATCAATTCAATATCCGCCGTCCCGGCCAGTGTATGTCCTCCCTAACTAACAAGTACCACGCGAGTCTCCCAACGGACATCGGTCACGTGCCGAACTTTGTCTCTATTGAAATTCGGAATAATAGATCACCTCGCGTTACTGGGGCCCTGGTACAATGCGGTCGGGATGTAACGTAGATGTAGGTATGTTTGTTCAAGGAATTGTATTCGACATCGAGCATTCAGATTTTAGCAGATGATTCCAGATGCTTCATGAATTCCTGGTAATTATACCTTTGAGTCACTTGTAACATAATCCATACTTATCACACTATAACACTTAACACTAATATTATAAAGGCGAAAGTTTGTGAGTGTGTGTGTTTATATGTTTGTTACTTCTTCACGCTCAAACCGCTGAGCCGATTTAGATGAAATTTGGTATAGATATAGTTTGAGTCCCGGAAAAGGACATAGAATTGTTTTTATCCCGATATTCCCACGGGATCGACATTTACGCGGGTAAAACCGCGGGGCGCAGCTATAGTAGTATTCAGCTGCATCCGGTTAGACTGGAAGCCGACCCTAACATAGTTGGGAAAAGTCTAGGCAGATAATGATGATGATATTCTTTTACAAAACTCGGTAAATCCATGTTATTTATACAGACAATTTCAATATTGCAGTTTTTTATCATTTATGTGTCCTGGAACCATAGTTCGGTTAGCAATATTGGTATTTCAAGTTATTTTTATATTTCGGATAAAAAAATCGAATTGGTATTCAGTTAATACCGAAACTTTCAGTTTCAACAGAACACAAAACACATATAACCATGATTCGGGTTAATCCAATCTGGTGTTGTATTTTTTTTACCTAAAAAAAGTTCGATTTACAACATTTAAGTGTCTTTCATAACATTATTTATTTAATAACTAGCTGCACCCCGCGGTTTCACCCGCGTAAGTGTTGATCCCATGGGACTATCGGGATAAAAAGTAGCCTATAAGTAAATCCTGGGAGTCAGCTACCTCCATACAAAATTTAATCAAAATTGGTCCAGTCGTTTGAGCGTGAAGAAGTAACAAACATATACACACACACACAAACTTTCGCCTTTATAATATTAGTGTGATGTGATTTCTAATTACACTTTGTTACGACAGCGTAGCCGGTGTAGCACCACCTGCTACGACGTAGCAAACTCGTAGCTCTTTATTTTCAAATAATCCATCTTGAATTCAGTTAAAGTTACAAAGTACGTACTTGACAACTATTGCTTTACGCTCCAATAACTCCAATCTGACCTTTGAAGCTTCAATCTATCCGTTTACAATTCACCTCAGCTCGTCGTTACAATAGATAGTTAGACTAAACAATTATAATTGGAGGTCAGTGCGACGTTAGACGGCGGAGATTCAGTGCAGACGTACTACGGAGAAGTTCAGTAGGACCAGCGCCCTAATTGCGTAACACACTATCAATCGGAATTGAACCATTTTGAAGCAAATTGCTAATCCATTGCTTAATAAGTTCGAAAAAATTGTCTGCTCAACACGTAAATAACGCAATGAATGTTGTTGAACTGTCAAATTGAAACCGATTCCGACTGATAATGTGTTACGCAACTGCCCCGCAGATGAGGAAATGCATGCGAATGAACGCCTGAACGCAGGGAATCTAATTTTTTACTTAATTAAATCGAACTATCCATATCGACGAAAGGATGTGTTTTGGTTTTTGTCCATAACAAATATGGTGTAATTTTAAATAAATTCTGGGTTCCAGCGGGACTAAGTTGTCAGTTTAGTATTAAAAACTTTACCTTTGTCCGTATACAGGGTGTAATTGAATTCATGAGCATCCTTTTAAGGGGTCATTGTAATCCTCATTATGAACAACTTTTACTATGGGACCAAACCTTAAATCGCGAAAAAAAATCAGCTCTTCCCTACATTTTGATGAATGATGTGAACATAAATGCAAGGAACAGCAGTTTTTTTTCGCGATTGCATGTTTAGTCCTATAATAAAAGTTGTTCATAATGATGAGTACAACGACCCCTTAAAAAGATGCCCATGAATTTAATTTCATATAGTCCAAAAGAAAAATAACTCTTTATATTGAGACGGATTATGTATTTGCGGTCACGAGCCGTCTTGAGTCTACAGTAGGTATGATTGAATGTGATGTGAGATTTTGCCGACTAATATCTTTAAATTATTACTCTATATGGATATATCTATATAAATAAAAATTAATCGCTGAAATGTTTGTACGCTCGTAACTTCCGAACAACTGCATCAAATTGGATAATTACTTTTTTGTTGTGTTAGGTATTGCCAGGACAAAGTTACTATGAAAGAAAATTCGAAAAAAAAAAAATTGCACCAGTGCGATGCTGGGGCGGGCCGCTAGTTTCTAATAATAATATGTAAGTTTAGGTTAAAGTATTTATCTATGGGGTTGCGTCACCTGAAATAAATTAACAAATAAATAAAATAAACTCATTGATAGTTTATAATTAGGTGCAACACAATTACAAAGAGTTGACCTATTGTTCTTCTCTACTCATTGACACGAGCACGCCGCGTAAATCTGTATTCAATTCTAGGTATTTGCTCTGGCTAATTGGAATGAGTCCTTTATCTAAACTAGGTGGGTTTGGACCCGGCAGTAATAGCTCAATTTTTCAGTAAAGTGAATAGGTGTTGTGTGTGTAATGGTGAAATAGCTTTGGATTTTTTTTAAAGAAAACTGAAGAAAGTTTTACAATGATTAGAAAATATTTGTATTTTGAACTATAGGCTCATATGGAACTGTTTAAAGCAGTTCAGATCCATGTTTTTTTCATTTTTATTTACTGCTATATTCTTTCAGTGCAGTGAAATAAACCATAGCCACGTTTTAAAATACATATAAGTACAGAAAACATCATACCTACTATTAAATTATTCTTTGCTACAATAAGTAACGCTGTTACGCAACGGTTAGTTCAATTAAGTACCTCGCTACTGCAGGGGACAAAAGCCTGCAGGAATGTTCCGACGGAGGTAGAACCTAGATTAGCAATCCATTCCATCTTAGTGCAGCTCCTTTGTGTTTTATGGGTGCCTTAATAAAATGTCACAATGGTACCTCTTTGTACAGTAAGCTTTGATTAACTTGATTGAAATATTTTTATAGAGGGACTTTTCTCTTTGGAAGGATAGTGGCTATGGTTTATTGCACTTTACAATATTGCAATTTAATTGCCCCTGCTTTTCAACGAATGAGGCTCTGGCGCAACGTCCACCAACCTGCACTGAACTAGCGTGGTGGACTATAGTCCAAATTCCCCTTTATAAACTTCTAAACCATGACAGATTGAAGGGCCAACATGGCTAGAGATCATACAAGAGAAGAAGGTTTGGAAGGAAAGGGGAGATGCCTTTACCCCGCCGTGGGACACAATATAGGCTAAGAAAATAAAAAAGTAAGTATAATTTTTCCATGGATTTTTATTATTATTTTTGTGTTCGTTAACAACTAAAAATCGAACTGTAACTAAAATTATAATTACTACGAAGCTGTTCATGTGAGCAGTAGTGGCCCAGTGGTAACGGCCGCGACTTACTAGTTATAGGTCGTAGGTTCAAACCTAGACAGGCGCTTTCATCATCATCATAATTTCAGCCGAAAGACGTCCACTGCTGGACATAGGCCTCCCCCAAGCACCTCCACTTCGACCGGTTTTGTGCTTGTCGCATCCAATGAGTTCCTACGGCCTTCACAAGGTCGTCGGTCCACCTTGTGACAGGCGCTTTACTTTATGTAAATTATTTCATCACCACTGCTCTCAAAACGGCGAAGGAAAACATCGTGAGGAAACTGGCATGTCCTAAAACAAACAAATTCAAAGACATGTGACATCTATCAACCCACACCGGGCCTGCGTGGTGGAAGACGGCCTGCTCCCTCTCACCGAGAGGAGGCTTGTTTCCCAAGCAGTGGGAAGATTATAGGCTAATTATGTTTATGCTTATGCTGTTCATGTGTGCCTCCTGTGAAAGATGTTATAAAATAACTACCTATATCCAATTGGGAGCTTCACGTGAAAGGATGCACGATTTTTTAAAATAAAATGCCATTGATACCTTATCCGAAAAAACACCGTCAATCGGTTTGGATACAAAATGAAGAATTCTTCTATCCATTCTGAGAGCCAGGGGCCATTATTATTTTCTGATTGCAAATAATTTTCACCTCTTCATTCAAGTTTAAAATCAAAACTATTTTAAAGACTGTAACCCCAGGTTCACACCCACTAACCTAGTTTAAAGTCCATTGGCAACACTTGCACGTATCTAGACAGGTTTATGGCATTACCACACCGTGCATCCGTTCAATTTGGCATAGAATACATTAAAACCACTGCACTCTTGAATTGGGCTATTAAATATTACCGTGGACATAAAAGTTTTAACATATGACTTTAATTTTGTCAATGTACTTATTTTTTCAATTTATATAACCTAATAAATCATCTTTTCACAGTTCATATTATTAGTAGACTAGCTGCGCCCCGCGGTTTTACCTGCATAAGTCACGATCCCGTGGGAATATCGGGATAAAAAGTACCCTATGTCCTTTTCCGGGACTCAAGCTATCTCTATACCAAATTTCATCAAAATTGGTTTAGCCGTTTGAGCGTGAAGAAGTAACAAACATATAAACACACACACACACACACTCACAAACATTCGCCTTTATAATATTAGTGTGATAATCTAATAAATCATCTTTTCACAGTCCATATTATTAATAGTCTAGCTGCACCCCGCGGTTTCATCCGCGTAAATGTCGATCCCGTGGGAATATTGGGATAAAAAGTAGCCTATATGTTAATCCAGGGTGTCAGCTACCTCCATACAAAATTTTATCAAAATTGGTCCAGCCGTTTGAGCGTGAAGAAGTAACAAACATATAAACACACGCACACACACACACTCACAAACTTTCGCCTTTATAATATTAGTGTGATTAATTAATTAATTTAATTAATTATATTAATAGTGTGATAGATATTTAAGTTTCATTGAAACATTATACTAGTATTATTATCCAAATGGTTGAGTATTGAGAACTGTAACGCCAGATAATTTTATCTGAGGAATAATTTTGAATTTTTGACAGTTCTTCCATACAAAATCTGTCAGACTTCAATTTTATTCCAAGAATAAAAATTATCTGTCGATTGAAAATTTTATTGTTTGTATTTCCTGTGCGTCTCCCAAATAAAATAATAGAATAGAATACGCTTTTTTATGTACACCATACAAATTACAGACATAAATATAGAAACTTTATTTATGTCTGTCACAATGGG
The DNA here is from genome assembly GCA_945859645.1 of Amphipoea oculea. Lineage (NCBI taxonomy): Eukaryota > Metazoa > Arthropoda > Insecta > Lepidoptera > Noctuidae > Amphipoea > Amphipoea oculea. The sequence continues at coordinate 3,538,048 of OX243862.1, forward strand.
CGGTCTTATCGCTAAGAGCGATCTTCTTTCTTTCTTTAAAGACTAGCTGCGCCCCGCGGTTTCACCCACATAAGTTTCGATCCCGTGAGAATATCGGGATAAAAAGTATCCTATGTCCTTTCCCGGGACTCAAACTATCTCTATACCAAATTTCATCTAAATCGGCTCAGTGATTTAGGCGTGAAAAGGTAACATACAGACAGATAGACAGAGTTACTTTCGAATTTATAATATTAGTATGGATTAGTGTGGATATTAATTTAACCTAAATAACCTACTTGTTTCTTTGAGTAACCTTCTGTGGTCATATTCATTATTTTTATTAGAGCCTTAGCGAGTACAACAACAATCACAATTGTTTCTATCACACGCTTATAGCTTACAACCTTTTCCTACAATTGCTAATCAATTACTTAACAACATATGTCGACACCCTTGCGCCATCCCATCTTCCTAGCACGGTGGGCTGTGCTGGGGCGGCTGCTGCAGGTGCAGAAAACCTGAAACGGCGAAAATATTGTAACCTGATTGGGAGTTATTATGTTTGGTTGAAACGCTAGGGCCATGGTCCGAGTGCCCACTTGGTTTTTCGAGATATCGCTAAGCGGTTAGTCGACTCTTCACGTGATCAGAGGGCTGGCCTATTTCTTGCCCAAAGAATTAGCATTGCCATACAACGTGGCAATGCTGCCAGCCTTTTGGGCACTGTTCCTGTTGACAGCAATGTGGACGAATTCTTTGGTGCCCTATTATTATTGCCTTAGTTTTTTGCTTATTTTTTTCATATAAATGTACATATTATTATAGTTTATATATGTAAATAAAATTTAATATTACTTAACTATCCTGAAAACTCGATGTTGTGTCAAGTTGTAAAAATCTTGCGGAGTAGGGGCGGGTTCCTAGTATTCAATAAAAGCTTGTTATATTGAATCTGATTTCCGAGTAATACCCACCGTTTTAATAACGTATCGGAAGAACTTAATGATGAAAAATATTAATAAATATGTATTCATTTTTAATTACGTATATTCAGAAAGGCTTCCAATGTGCAATCATAATACTGTGCAACGACATTTTTTTATTCATTGAATATTGTAGCTTTGTTTTGCTTATGGATTGAATGATATTTTTATAATTAACAAAGTAAGAGGTTTATGTGAAATAAAATATTTTGATTTTGAATACGAAGAAGCAATAAATTATAACAAACGCAAAAAATAAAATAGGCCAGACAGACAACAATACAGTATTTGCCTATTTGTGTTAGTTTATTAAACTTTTCATTGTACAAATAATAAATTGGTATCCTCTAATATTTTCTTAAATATTTTACCAACATACTCGTAAAATACGAGTACATACAAAAAATATCAATATTTTCAGCTTATTTCTTTCAAAGTCTCGGGCCCGATGTATTGTAACATTACCATTATATCCTCAAGGCATTGTCAGAGCCAAACAAACGTACAGTCAACAAAAGAGATAAGTATGCAGGATCGTCGAATATAGTTGAAGTTTAGTAAGAAACCGATGGATGTTCTCGAATAAAATTCAATTTTATTAATAGAAAACAAACAGCTCAAAAAATTACAGTCGACAACATCCATTGGTTTCTTACTAAACTTCAACTAGGTTACTTATCTCCTCTGGTGACCGTACAACAATGTTTAGGTGATGGTTATGTACTGGTGTCTATTGATCCTGCCATGGCAAGGGTGGCCCCGTTCTAAATTTGTGTAAATCAATGAACTGGTACCCATGTGCCGCAGAGTTGGATCTTGATACTTGCGAGTTCGTAATAAAGGGTTTTGATACTTTGTTTTGTTAAAACTTTGTTTATTGTGGTTTAGAACATTGCTCCGCTTTTCCTAAGTTGTTTGTTAAAATAAATCACATATGCGAGAGTAATGTTTGTCCAACAAAAGACAAATATTTCTCTCTATGTTTTAACAAGTCGGTTTTATCTGATACTAGCATCGCCCCGCGGTTCCACCCGCATAAGTGTCGATCCTGTAAGAATATAAGGATAAAAACTATCCTTTGTCCTTTCCCAGGACTCAAACTATTTCTATACCAAATTTCATCTAAATCGGTTCAGCGGTTTAGGCGTGAAAAGGTAACATACAGACAGACAGACAGAGTTACTTTCGAATTTATAATATAAGTATGGATGTTGCTAAGCCCTTTGAACCCTTCATTTTTTTATAAGCAATGTTCTCTGCGCTGTGCTGCGCTGTTCTGGAGCTCTAGCCATTCTACCCATAGTCGTGGCTCCAGCACCTTTACAATAACTACTCTTCATCTGCCTAGCCTTTTCCCAGCATTATGTCGGGGTCGGCTTCCAGTCTAACCGGATGCAGCTGAATACCAGTATTTTACATGGAGCGACTGCCTATGTGACCTCCACAACCCAGTTCCTGGGTAATACGATACCCCTGACTGGTTGGTAGAGTTTCGGGCTTCTGGCGACCCATAACGACTGTCAAAGATCCACGAATTACAGCTGGGACCAACGGCTTAACGTACTTTTCGAGGCACGGAGGGGTCCTGGTATGTAAAAATGGTCACCCATCCGCGGCACAACCACTATAATAACTATTGTTTTACAAAGTGTGTCTCAAAAACCCTGCCTATACCTAAAGGCACCCAAAAAACGTATCCCGTTTTCACGCATCAATTTATCAGGGACTTACAGAATCGTCACTCCACACCGACAAAACACGTTAGGCGTATGACACGCTTGACCGACAATCTTAATCATTCCGTCAAGTGCACCTTGGGCCTTATTCTGTCCCCTTCTCACAGTGACAGCGACCCTCGGGGCATATCTGAAGATATCTGCTATATCTCCAGACATGTTTACCTCTGTAGCCGACTGAGTGAGCGATTCTGTGTTTGTTTCCTTGTTGTGTTCGCGATTTCGATAAAGTTTTGATGTTATGAATTTGACTTGGTTTGGAAGTTTATTTGTTTCTTTGTATGTGGGAGAAGTGTTTAAAATGATTTATTCATGTATAGGTAGATCTAAAAATGTTGTAAGTAATACAGACTTCGAAAATGTATCCGAATAAGTAATTAGATACATTTTCGAAGTATGTATTTAGTCAAATGACTAGCTTGCTGTGCTTTGTTGAGTCGAGTGTATCCTATATTCAAACGAATATTGAAAATTAGCCCCTTTGTCACCTCCACGATGGAGAAAAAAAAAACAGCCTATGAGCCTGGTTAGAAACCTACGGCTACCTCCACAATTGTATGCAGTACTAGCAGCGCCACGCCGTTTCACCTGCATTAGCTTCGATCCCGTGGGAATATCGGGATAAAAAGTATTCTATGTGTTAATCCTGGTTATTGACTATCTGTGTGCCAAATTTCATCCAAATCCGTTCAGTAGTTTTTGCGTGAAAGAGTAACAAACAGCCATCCATCCATCCATCCATCCTCACACACTTTCGTGTTTATAATATTAGTAGGAGTAGGACGTAGTATAGAATAGGGTAGGATTTTATTGTAGTAATATTTATTATGATGACTTATATGAATCTTTTAACAATAAATAACTAATAAAAAAATTGCGTGCGATCCTTAATACCAACGTCATTGGCTACTTCTTTGCGGTTAATAAAATCGCGAAAGGAATTTGGCCTATTTCAACCCTGCGTGTTTTGACAGGGTCTACGAGTATCTATAGCCCCGGGCGAGCTCATATCTATAGGATTGCATTCCTGCCCTCAGAAATTAATTTGCTATGTTGTTATTCTGACAATTTCGCCTTTGTAACGTATCTGCGTTAAACTGAATTAATTAATTAGTTTGATTGAATTTGGATTCGATTGTAGGATAGGTATTGAAATTAGTAGTTATACAGGGTGTTACGGAAAGGGTATATCAATAAAAACGGGTTGAAGAGTGTATCTGGTCTAATATCTCTGTGCAAAATTTCAGCTCAAAAGCAGTAACTTTGAGAATTTAAGTGCGGGTTTGCAGATGTCACATGTCTTCGAATTTTTGGTTCTGAGACATTTCGCTAGTATTAAAGAAGAAAATAGAATATTCTATATTATGTACACCATATAAATTACAGACATAAATATAGAAACTTTACAATGGGTGACACAATGGGCGTTTTAGTTTTTTGATACACACTATTTACCCGCTAATAAGTAATTACTGTGTATCGACAAAACTAAAACACTAGCGGAATGTTGTTCACTTGTACTGGAAGCGATTAGGAAGAAGAGTGGGGCGCGTCTTCGTGGATGGCGTTATCTGTACTGCAGTATTTTTTTTACTGGAAAAAGGTTATTTAACTATCGTCGGTACGTAACATTTAAGGACAAAAGAGAGATAGGTACGTCTGTCAATTAATGAATGAACTAAGAATTAATAGGTATACCTATGTACTTCTATTTAGCTAACTAACTTGTTAAATTAAAATGAGTAAGTGAAACTAATAAAATGGATATGATTTATCAGTGAATTTATTTCTCAAAGGGAAGCGTTCATTGGGTATCAAAAAATTTATCCTCATCTCCGTCAATGGGAAGAGTTCCCTAAAGACTGGCAGCATTACCTCGTGCCGCCAATGCTGATTCTATCGACCCTTGCTGTTTCCACTCCAAACGGCCCAAAAATATAGCTCCTAAGAAGGTTGCTATATTTGTGCAGTGTTGGTTTTCGGTACAGTGAATTAGAACAGCGGGGCAATTGCATAACATATTATCAATCAGAATCGGTTTCATTTTGACAGTTCAACAACATTCATTGCGTTATTTACGTGTTGAGCAGAATTTTTTGAACTTACGAAGCAATGGATTAGCAGTTTGCTTCAAAATGATTCAGATTCCGATCGATAGCGTGTTACGCAATGAGGGTGCTGATTTAAAAAATAAAAGTTATTATTTAGTTCAGTCGCATACTAAGTAACTAATTACATAAAAATATTATAAAAATATCCCAGTAGCAAGAAATTGCTTGCGCATTACAAATGGCTCATATTTTTCATAATAAGTTTCCATTTTGCCATTCATTCGGTTCTTGTGATTTCTCGGTATTATTAGAAAGAAGCACTATTTTTTCTTTTGATTCCTTGAAATGAAATTTTCTTTAGGTAGATTTTCTGAAAGATTTAGTATTATTGATACTCTATCAGATCAGAACCAATTCCCGTAATTATTAACGTTCAAAATCTAGTCACAAGACATTGTTAAGCAAATTACTACCAAATTAAATTATGCGTACCTACTCGTACCCATATCAATTTGCTTAGCAATTAATTTCTCTGACTGTACCTACTCACATGTAATTGTTACCAAAATTATACCAAAAGAACATTGAATTGAATTAGTTGATAGCAATACCTTTATCTGATCATACGAAACAATAGTGATACAAAATTAAATTACATCGAAATAGAAAACCAGTTCTCCAGAATACGGTGATTATTATTTTGGCTAGAATTGGGGCATGTAGAATCAAAGGCAGCTAAGTGCCACACTTTCAAATAAAATAATTAGATATGGAGAATAAACTCAGAGAGTATGAAAACCCCTGACTCTTTAATTAGAAAAACGTTTTTTTCGGTTCCTGAAAATTTTACATTATTATTATTATTTTTTTATTATTTTTTTTTACATTTTTCATTTTTTTTTTTTGGATGCCTCAATTGGTAAATAAATTCATCGTCTGCCTAGCCTTTTCCCAACTATATTGGGGTCGGCTTCCAGTCTAACCGGATGCAGCTGAAAAGTAGTATTTTACATGGAGCGAGAGCCTATTTTACCTCCACTCGATATCCCTTCGTAAGACTGGTTGTCAATCTTTCGGGATTCTAACTACCCGTAACGACTGTCGAAGATCTGCAAATGACAGCCGGAACCAACGGTGTAACGTGCTTTCCGCACGGAGGGGTCTTGTTAAGTAATGGATTCGATGCATTCGAATTATTTAAACTGCAATACGTCAATGGTAATACATACATTGTATAAGTCTTGCCCATACCCAGTCCTACTTTCTAAATCATTTTTTTTTATTTCTCGATTTCATTTGTTTTGTAGGTAAGTACGTTTACTTTTCCTCACATGCACCGTGTTACCTTGTTTACGATCTGTTGTACGGACGCCAACACATCAAGCTACCCGAAACTGTCAAATTTTCCCAATCAACCTTGGACCTAATGCTTTAGCGATAAAGTTGAAAATCAATTAAAGAAATTTGACAGATTGCAGTAGCTTGATGTGCTGGCGTCTGTACAAATATAATAATTGTCCTACTATTTAAAATATGTAACAAAAACAAACAGATACCGAAACAAATCAGATACGTAATCTGTCCAAAGACAATGAATCATTTCCAAATGTTTTCCCGCTAAAACCTAACCAACGTACGCCAAAGACAACGCGTGTATATTTTTTATTTAGCCGCCTGGCGAAGGAACCGTACAATTCAGCCGGGTTGTCTAAATTATTCACGAATTCAACCCTGCTGAATCAATCTATGCCACAAAGGGCCCAGATTACGCGACCGCTATATATTCTTTAATTGGGCCACCCTCTGACAGATTTGCGGGCGCATTGAAGTTTAAATCACTCTGTTTTCCCTTAAAATTTGTTTCGCAATAATTTCTGCCCTAGTAAGCCTTGACCAAATGTAGGCCATTTAAGGATTGTGGTGAGTTATCGTATGAATATATTTCAGCCTATAATATTAGGTCCTTACATTTATTATGGAATTGGCGTTTTGTCGAACTGAGCACTTCGACCTCAAATATCTGGCGTTTGGTTAGAAATTCCAAATTCAAAAGGCTTATGTATTTGTGTCTTGAATGTAGTGATTCATTTGTTTTCACTTTTCGGACCGTTTGGCTTTTTTTGACGATGTTCTGTTCACAATAAATTAATCTTAAAATATGGCGTTATTTACGAATACGAGTTCCACCGTGGCACCAGTGCTGCAGAAACAGCTTGAAGGATTAATTATGTGTATGGAAAAGCTACTGTAAAAGAAAACACGGTACGTTTTTGGTTCCAAACATTTTTCGTTTTGTTTTTTGTATATAAAACGACAATTTCATATGTGAGGATTCGACCTAATACTCTCATTGCGAGGACGCAGGCCTCCTCTCTGTGAGGGGAAATGGCCCATAATACATCTAACACACGGGCCCAGTCCGGGTTGGTGGATGACCATGGACAATCCCAAACTCACTCACAGATAGGTTTTGAGTTTAAAAACGTTAACTCAAATGCTATAAAGTTACACTAGGACAGTTTTCGCAGACACTGCAGAGTTCAGTGTTTCCAAAGAATTAATAAAACAGTTTTTGAACTTTGTCCTATTTCCTCATTCATTTTTGCGCCATTCCCAACCATTTAATAACAAAACAAAACACAAACAAAGATCGCTATTGAATATTATTTCTTTTGTCTATAGTCTTAAAAACACGCATCAAGACATAAGCAGGAAAATATCCGAAAATGTTTCGTAACAGCGCCCGAAAAGACCTCTTAATTAAGGAAAGAAAGACGATTGTGTTTCTATCACAAAGTTGTCAACTGTGGAACATGTAATTTAGATTTCTTCGAAATGTGTTACCGACGACGTTTTTCAAGATTTTTATGGAAGTTTTGTGTTTAGGTTTGAGTGTGATAATGTTTAATGAATGACTTTAACTAGGCTATGACAGACAGCCTTGCTGGTCCCACTGGAATGAAATAAATGAATCACATCACACTATAATATTAATATTATAAAGGCGAAAGTTTGTGAGTGTGTGTGTGTGTTTATATGTTTGTTACTTCTTCACGCTCAAACGGCTGGACCAATTTTGATAAAATTTTGTATGGAGGTAGCTGACACCCTGGAATAATATTAGGCTACTTTTTATCCCGATATACCCACGGGATCGACACTGATGCGGGTGAAACCACGGGGCGCAGCTAGTTGAATATAAAGACTGAACAGCAGGTCCTCTTGTAACATTGTCTTTTGTTTAGCCTATACCATCCCACTGCTATGGAGCAGCGGTGGCCCAGTGGTAACAGCCGCCACTTACGAGTTGTTGGTCGTAGGTTCGAACCCAGACAGGCGCTTTCCTTTTTGTAAATTATTTCATCACCACTGCTTTCAAAACGTTGAAGGAAAACATCGCGAGGAAACCAGCATGTCCTAGAACCTAAAATTCGAAGACATGTGACATCTACCAACCCGCACTGGGCCCGCGTGGTAGATTATAGCCCACTCCCTCTTGAAGAGAGCAGGCTTGTGTCCCAGCAGTGGGAACAATATAGGTTGTTTATGTTTATGATCCCACTGCTGGGAAAAGGCCTCCGTCAAGACCTTCCAGGAACTCTTTTCTTGTTACATAACAAGTTATCATGCCCGTAATCCCCGAGAGGTTAGACAGAGGCTAGAAACAACATTGTACAGTTCGACACAACTTAGATTTAGCATCGGCAAAATTCGTAAAACCGATCACATCCGAACTAAGTGCGCCTTCAAAATCACCAATCTTTATTACTACTTTAGGAAAAATTTATCAATTTTTCCTAAAGTAGTAATAAAGATTTACGAATACGAATTACGAACGTTTTACGAATTTTGCCGATGCTACATCTAAGTTGTGTCGAACTGTAATCACCAATCCGTCTACAAAATCTACAGGCCAACATATTTTCTGGTAGTTTTCTTTTGCATTGGTATTTCGTTCCAATATACAAATATAATCAGTTATAGTATTTTTGAAGTGAAAACTTCTTTAGGTACGTTGGGCATTTTTGAGATGGGAAAAGACCATTAAAAACGCGCTACTGTTACCGTAACCCACACCGCTTCGGACGTGTCCGGCTGTCCTCGGGATGTACTCGGTTTTAATGTATATTCGATATGTCAGTGAGTGATGGCAAAGTATTCTGTTTGTGTTTTGTTTTCACTTCTGTCGACACTCCCGGAGTGCCACTGTTTTTCTACGAAGCATGTACAGACGCCAGCACATTAAGCTACTCGAAGCTGTCAAATTTTCCCAATCAACTTTGAACCTTAAGCTTTAGCGATAAAATTGAAAATCTATTAAAGAAATTTGACAGATTGTAGTAGCTTGATGTGCTGGCGTCTGTACAACAATGAAATGCACATAACTTAAATTATATGGAATACATTGAAAACGTTATTACTTCCGTATAAATATTGCTTGCGCAACAAAGATGGCTGTTGCCTGCTTGCATAACTCTTATATTTCAATATTTTCCTATCTCTAGAAACTATAAAAGTTAGCGACAAAATGTAAACATATTTTTCTGAAAGTAGCTTATTTGCCCGACGTGCCGTCCATGCAAACGGGAGAAGTTTTCCCATTAAAAATCAACTGAGAAGCTACTTTGTGCTAGATTAAACTTGATGAATATAAGCTTCGAATAAACGCTAATTGCGTTTAATGAATATTCATTAAGTTATCATTTGAACCGAATTCTTTGTTATTGTCTTTTGGTATTAAATTTAATTATTGAATTGAAATGTATTGAGACTTTTTAGGTTGACAGCCAGTGATAAATGGGTCTGTATGGTAGGTTTCCTTATAAGGAAACTGTCAAGCCACCATAAAGTTATTTTCCTTATACTGGAATGATGGACGCGAGGACATTAGAAATTAATACAATATTATGGTTGTACCTAAGTTTCATGTTTTCATAGCTGCAAAGGCAGTTAAATCGATGTACATAGTCAGCCTATAATGTTCTCACTGCTGGGACACAGGCCTCCTTTCTGTGAGAGGGAGTGGGCCGTAATCCACCACGTGGGCCCAATGCGGGTTGGTAGACGTCACTTGTCTTCGAAATTTTTGGTTGTAGGTATACGGTTCTCTGCCGGGGTCACGGGTTGTTCGAAAGAGATACCGTGGCCCCTGGCACAGGCAACTGAAAGAACACGGGTGGGTTTAAGTCAGTAAAAGTCTGACACGCCCTCTCGCTCCGCCCAGAGCGGAACAAGTTATTTGATAATTCCCCACCCAAAAAAAAATAAAAAAGGTATACGGTTCTAGACTAGAGGTACGGTTTCCTCACGATGTTTTCCTTCACCGTTTTGAGAGCAGTGGTGATGAAATAATTTACACAAAGAAAAGCGCCTGTCTGGGTTCGAACCTGCGACCTACAACTTGTAAGTCAAGGACGTTAACACTGGGCCACCATAGGGTTACCACTGCTCCTTAATCGATTTAATTCAGAGAAAATGTTTAAAGAATAACCTTCCCTTTGACTTCTACAATTAATAAAATAACGACGTGAATTATTTTAAATTCTCCACAATAACCCTCTCGATGTAATTCTATAACATCGGAGAGTAACGTGAGTAGACTGCTCAATAAGTTTACGACTTCGTGGTTCTGACAGACTTCGACAAGCGTGAATCTACAAACTATTACCAGATATTGTACGATATTTAGGTACTTACTAGGTACACTAAATAGGTATCGAATTTCTTTGTAAGAAGAAGTCTACAGACACATATACAAATGGTTTAAATTATAAAAATGGAGAGTACCTAAATAAATCAGCAAAATTATAGTCCGTGTGAATTAAACGTACCTATGGCAAATAATTTAATTTAAGGTTCTGTGTCCTGTAATGTTAATTACTTTGCATAGTATTGTAAAAAATCAATTATTTTCTAACTGAACAGACAGCTGTGCTGCTGGGGAGTTTGTTCCGCCACTTCTTCTCCCCAGCGAATGCACTAGGAAGTGGCGAAGGGCGGGCGTTTTGGTGGACTGTCTTTTGTAAATTTGACGTTCGAAAAGTGCTGACTCTCAGCCTAGTTTGAGTAAATGACTTTTGATTTTTTTTTTTGATTTTGTACAGTTGTAAAGATTCCGTACCATAAGGCAAAAAACGCCGAAAAAAGCACGTTTCTTGTATGGAGAACTTGTGACGTTGCAAAACTAAATAGTAGCGACATCTGTCGTGGAATAGCAGCGGGCGTTTGTCATGGTGGTTTACGTAACGCAAAGACGGTTTTTTGTGTTTAGTAAATTAATTACCTACAGTTTAACAGTTAATTAAAACAAATAAAGAAACATACATAATTCTCCATATTTTTATAATTAAAAAACAATGTCGAATGTATTAAAGATAAAAATCGATAATAATCTTATATAGTCTGTGGAAGATTATTCGAGAAACTGTCAGATTGGTTTTGGAAAAAACGGTGTTCCGTGTCTGGTCTTTTACGACCAAGAACACGAGCCTGGGGGCTGTTTGAGAGGGACTTTATATCCTGAGAGGAACGGGATGTGCCCAAATAACCCAATGGGGTTTTAGTATAAATTCCAGTAAGAGCAGAATCCTGTGAGTATTAAACCATTTGCTTTATTCTTGCTGGACAGCCTATAGCCCAGGTCTCTTGCATGTGTGTTCTGACACGAGGACGTTGTTACAGGTCTGGCTTGTTATGCTAGTCTTCTTTTGATTGGTGCTATGCGCAGCTAAATTGATGCCTGGATGTTGCGCCGTTGTGTGATGATTTGGAATTCATCAGAGCGCAGGCGGCTTTAAGGTTATCCCTTGCGGTGTGGTCATCCGACGTTCAGGAAGGCCTTACTTAGCCGGTTCCCGGTTATGAGGGAAGTACGCCACTCCAGGTAACGAAAGCGTCACCATCTCGTCCGTAGGCCGCGTTCGCGTGTGCTCACAGGAACCTCCTGTGAGCGAAGCCAAGGACCGACGATCCGTCAACTGACTGAGGTCAGAACTAACTGATTGGTATGAACTGAATGTGGTCATCTGAGAGACTTTAACTGATTGGTATTAACTGAGTTCAAAACTGAGAGGTTATCCGTGTAAGATAATAATTTAACCTATGAGAGAGTTAGGCCTTTTGTAAAAAGGCTAGGTGTTAAGACCAGTTGTTGTATGATATTGTGTCTCGGGTTTGCTTAGCATATTAGTTATTTTTCCCCTTAGGAGCGTCAGACCTAATTAGCTCGACCCAATTGACGATATGTTAGGATTACAGTTGGCGCCCAACGGTATATAATTATTTAATTGTATAAGGTGATCAGATTGATAACGGTATCTCTCTCTCTCTCTCAGTTCTCTCAGTCCTTTCAGTTGGCGGATTCTCGTATTAGTTTAAGGCTAGTTTATAAGTTTTAAATATAAAGTGGTCAACGCACCACAATCAAACCATTTCTTTGTAAGACCAGTAAGCTGCAGAGTGTTGATAAAGGTCAATAACTTATTTGTATGTATGCTCAACTCACAGGTTGAACAAGTTGCATTCTGTTTATTACTTTGGGACTATTTCATGTACCAAATGTTTGTTTAGTGGTTGATGACTTAATATTACCTATATATTCACACAGACTACACACAAACTACTTTGATTTTGAACTAAAAAAGAAAAACATAGACCCGCGGGTCCAGTTCGAGTGGGTCCAGTTGACCAAAGACTCGAGCAAACACAGTGTATATCCTTCTTATTCTGTTTATGAAATATCTTCTAAATTGGTCCAATATTGGAGGAGAAAACAGGCAAGAGCCAAACCTCGAATTATGACTTTTTACTTAGGCTTTTTCAAAAAGTCTCTGCGACCGCATTTCTTCTTAATTTCTGTTATAGCGACAATAGAAATACATATTCTGTGAACATTTCAACTGTTTGCCGGTTAGGACGTACAGCGGAGGCTTAGTAATAAGGTTCCATTTGCACCCTTTGGGTACAAAACCCTAAAAATGAGTATTCTCATTTTGTTCAAGCGTTGCAATAGGTAAGCTACACAAAATGTACTATCAAAATCTTTACCCAGTAACAAAACTATTATACTAAAAGAAAAACACCTTTTGTCCAGTTCACCCCACGTTTTATAGTTGGGACAAAACGGTCAGACCCCTTCGCAGTCACGTTGCCCCAATGAAGCAGAACGCTCGGCGCGGACTCTTTGCCACAAAATAGATAGTTATCTACAGAAGACCAGCTTTCTACAACGACTGAAAATAGGCGCACGCACACATAGATGCGTACGTACGGCGTACTCAAACAAATGCCAGACGCGAGTGCGCTTGCAGTCGCCGTACGTAACGGTGGAGTTTCTTGCCATTCTTTTCCATACGAAAACTACCTTTTGGAAGGGGCGACTAGAATCAATTTCGTTTTATTGTAATTTTTGACGTCGAAAAGCGTATTTGGAATAAATGATTTGACTCTGACTTTGACTTTGTACGTGAAGATTGTCTATGTATGGTCTGTTTCAAAGGTATCTGATGAAAATGTAAACAGATGGATCAGAAAATGTACCTTTGGATGTCAACTTATGGTGCCACTGACAAATTGATTGCTTTGATTTAATTGTTTAAATATTTCAAACCGAAATTCAAATTAAAAATCACATTAAAGATGTTTTTCGTTTGACAACTGAGGATAATTTTACAACCTCAATTTTCGTCGATAATTTTTCATCATTTCATTACAATTTAATAATAATGTTATGCAAACAATAATTATTAGTAAAACTTTTTTACAAAAAAAAACAACCGACTTCAAAAAAAAACACTACAAAGTGAAAAATAACTTTAATTTCGCAAGTCGGTGTCGTTGGTTCCTCATTTTCGTTTTTTGACACCGACTTCCGAAATTAAAGTTATTTTTCACTTTGTAGTGTTTTTTTTTGAAGTCGGTTGTTTTTTTTTGTAAAAAAGTTTTTATTTTTCACTTTTTAGTTGTACCTACCTCACACAAATTCAATTAACACTAGTGCATTGAAGTATTGAAGACACAAGTCGAAGAATCATCAAAATTCCCATAGAAATGCCGGAGATGCGATACATTTATGCATATAACTTCGTACATAAGAACAATTACCTAATGTATTATATACTAAAACCTTCCTGAAAGTATGTAGATCACACTAATGAAAGAATTATCAAAATCGGTTCAGTAGTTTTAAAGATAATCGCGGACATACAAACATACATACATACATACATACATACATACATACATACATACATACGGGTCGAATACAGAACCTCCTTTTTTAAAGTCGGTTAATTAAAGTCGGTTAAAAAGTGGTAAGATATAAAGTTGAAACCTTCTAAATACAATATATGAATGTGTTACTATGTCCCTTTATTGATTGCGTAAATATGTTATCCGAAAAAGGTTTGTTTACACTTGCAGTATATAGTTTTGGAACTGACAGTATGTGTGCGTTTTGCTCGGTGTATACAGCCGACCTTCTGTTCTTCTTCTATAACGTGTCAGTACCTAAATAATTGGGGACAGCTACATTTGATAACACACGTAACATCTGTTGAGTCGGGATTGGAAAGGTTACCTTTACGTTAACCCTTACGTTTTCGTTGCGTTTGTGCAGAATGGCGCTAAGGTTCACACGCTTAGTTGGAACATAAATAATGTGTAACGTCCGTGAGAATTAGGTAGGTATGTGATGTTGTAGGGCTTTAAATCTACTAGAAAAAGTCGCTGAAAGATATAATCGTTTATCTAGCCTTTTCCCAACTATGTTGGGGTCAGAATCTAGTCTAACCGGGTAAAACTTAATACAAGTATTTAACCTTTTGAACGCCAGAGTATAAACGTATCGCCCGCCGTACCCCTGACGCCAGGCAACTTTAATGTAGTTTTAAATAATAGGAAAAATAAACACAGAAAACTTAATTTAGTATATTTATTTTGTTTTAAAAAAATGTCGTTTTCTTGTCGTCTATAGACGACGGTGGCGTGTTGGGCACGTTTTCATTTGTCGGCTATACACGACCGTGGCGTTCAAAAGGTTAACAAAGAGTCACTGCATATTTGATCTCCACAATCGTGTTACTGGGAAAAACGATATCCCTTGGTAAGTTTGGAACAAATATGCATGTAATCGAATGTACAAACGCCAGCACATCAAGCTACTACAATCTGTCAATTTATTTAATAGATTTTCAACTTTATCGCTAAAACATAAGGTTCAAAGTTGATTGGGAAAATTTGAAATTTTCGGGTAGCTTGATTTGCAGGCGTCTGTACATAATAACCGCCTCCTTTTTTGAAGTCGGTTAAAATAACACAATGAAGACAATCATCTTAGTTGTTTATTATTTTCGTTTGTTAATACAGGTGTATCCATACTTATAATATTATAAATTCGAAAGTAACTCTGTCTGTCTGTCTGTATGTTACCTTTTCACGCCTAAACCACTGAACGGATTTAGATGAAATTTGGTGTAGAGATAGTTTGAGTCCCGGGAAAGGACATAAGATAGTTTTTATCCCGATATTCCCACGGGATCGAAACTTATGCGGGTGAAACCTCGGGGCGCAGCTAGTAATAAACATAATCCTAAAGACAACCCCTTATTAAATACAGTCAGATTAACGACAAGCAGTAAGCATGTTGTTATTGATTCACAAATAATCGTCATTACCCATTCATGGCAAGCCATCCCATTCCGTAAATCTATTAATGGCTTTACGACACTCATGGGGAGACACGGGTTGGCTTTAATAGTACCCAGTATTTTATGAGATCAGAGGGGTAATTGCGTAACACACTATCGGTAGCAATGGCTTTTATTTTGACAGTTCAACAACATTCATTGCGTTATTTACGTTGTTGAGCAGACAATTTTTTCGAACATATGAAGCAAAGGATTAGCAATATTCTTCAAAATGATTCTGTTTGTAATTGTTAGTGTGTTTCGCGACTCTGGTGCTGTTTGGGATAGTAGCCTATAATGTTCCCACTGCTGGGACACAGGCCTCCTCTTTTCGAGAGGGAGTGAGCTATAATCTACCACGCGTACCCAGTGCGGATTAGTAGATGTCCTGTGGCCTGTATCCCAGCAGTGGGGTTATTATAGGCTGACTACATAACATACATAACATAATCAGCCTATAATGTTCCCACTGCTGGGACACAGACCTCCTTTCACTGAGAGGGAGTGGGCCGTAATCCACTACGCGGATCCAGTGCGGGTTGGCAGGATGTCACATGTTTACGAATTTTTGGTTCTAGGACATGCCGGTTTCCTCACGATGTTTTCCTTCACCGTTTTGAGAGCAGTGGTGATGAAATAATTTAAACAAAGTAAAGCGCCTGTCTGGATTCGAACCTACGACCTACAACTCGTAAGTTGCGGATGTTACCACTTGGCCACCGCTGCTCATTATGGCTCATAGGCTGATTATGCTAAGGGAACTCCATAACGACATTAACCAAATGAAGAAGAAATCAATTTCTCACAAACGTAAACGACTTATCAGAGCAAGTTGGCACCAAAAGCACGATACAACGCATCAGAAATACACAATCACTTCCCTGAAACGTCCAACAAGTGACAGCTAGCGCCTATCAGCTTTAATATCTAATGTAACCGAGCATTGTATATTTATGTCCGTCATTATTTACATTATTCAGCTAATGTGGTTCTATTGTGTAGTGGTTGTTTGGTCTATTTAGTGGCGCGTAAGATGAATGTAAATAGTTACAATTAACTTAGTTGTACTGTTTGTGGTTATTTCCAGTCCTAAATGACTATCATTTACTTGGTAACTAACTATTTACTCTAGGTACTAAATTAAAACACTAACCCCCTTTCGAATAAAGAAAGAAAGAAAGAAAAAGTATTTATTGCGACTCGTATAGGAAGATCACAAACTAAACTAAACACAGTAAAAAAAAAATCCATGTTCTATAAAAAAAGTAATAAAAAGAAAAATGAAACAAAAAGTATTATACGAGGCCAAAATGCTCCTATCTCAGCATGATGCTGCAACACACGTTGCAATAAACGTTGTATAGCGTCTGTATAGTTACACAACGCTTCGTCTTCTTCTTTCGAAAGTCAAATTACTGACGACTGAAAGAGAGAAATCGGTGTGTAACTATTCATCTGATATAATACGTTTATTAGTAAGGGTAACGATATATACAAATAAATACAAAAAAAAGGACACTTGTGCGTCGAAGTACTCGTCCGCATCGCTGTCATCCGGAAACGTACCCAAAAGACTGGCAGCATTGCCACGTTGAATGGCCTTCTGGTCAGGTGAAGTATCGACCAGCAGGCGAGAAATTTCCCGCTTGCTTCTGGCTTCGCTGGCTTCCTGGACCGAGCGTTTCGACTCCAAACGGCTCAAAGCTGTAGTTACAGTATTTACGCCGCTTGAGGGTCTCAGCAGCCGCAGCAGCGGCGCCAGCACAGCTCTCCATCCTAGGAACATGAGATGGCGAAAGGGTATCGACACAGATTGCATCCCACACCAGAGGCCAACCCACCTTCCAAGGCAACAACGTCATGCCATCAAGTTTCTTCCCATCGTCACGTACCAACCGCTGGTACGTCGGCGGTGATAAGGGCTCGACGAATAATATCGTTAAAGCTGGCGTGCCGTGCTATGCCACCTGCGCTCCTGCAGCAAGACAGGCTATGGTGACCGAGACTGTCGACAGCTTAACCGTTGTGACACCTATTCGGAGCAACATAAGGTGCGCCCAAGCGGAGATACGTAGCGAGCCGAAACGATGAGTCGTTCATCATAGTGCCTACAGTACGTCACAAGCCTGACTCCCATTCTTCAACAGTCGGCAGACGGGCGCGCTCAACAGTATTACGCGAAAATTCATTAGTAGGCCCATTCAGCAATAAAGAAAATAAAAAAGAAAGGGTACAATCAACGTAGGATACTATCTTAACAAACTTAACATCTGAGTCTTACAGGTTTTGTAACATTCAGTCAGTGGCGTGCATTGCATATAGGCATATAGACAGTGCCTACCTCGATATATCAACATAAGCCTGTCAATTACATTTTAGTGTGTGTGCCCCACAATTAGGAAACACACTAAATTATCATACCTACCAGTGGCGAAGGGTGAATTTTTGACAAAGGTAACAAGAGCAAAAAAAAAAATGCCGAAAAAATTTCAATTATGAATTGACTATTATGAATTTTCGAAGGGAAGCCGGTGGGAATCGAGTTGTATGGTACCTTCGCCACTGATACCTACCTAACAAAAAATAAAATCTTCATACAAACACGCGCGGCAGTAGGCAGTCGCCGGACGGCCTACTCAGCTCTCGTACTATTCGCAAATTGTTTTTTCGCACTCGCATTCGCACGGTCTTTACTCGTTCAAGTTAATACGACAAAATTAAAAAAACGTAGGTCTCCCGCGTAATACCATGACCTTCGACCTTCGCAATTTATCACCCTTAAGTTGGCATGCCTAGTCAAATAACCATAATTTAGACCTAACTTTTTTTCTGATTAGTGACCGCGTTTGCCTAGACTAGACCCGGCCTAGTACCTACCTATTCTGAAAACCAAGGCACGCCACTGCATTCAGTCTGCCAGTTTCATCACATATAAAATAAAGAAACTTCAAAAATAGTATGAAATTAACTAAAATTTGACTACAAATCATAACTCACTACAGTTCTCAAATCATCCCCCCTTTCACTACATTTGTCACCCTCCCCCACTTAAGAGTACTTCACCGCAACACATTTAGCGCACACCCTGTACATTTAATTGTGTCGACACGAACACAGCTTGCGATTAGTCGCCTCAGCAGCTTAGCTGTAAGCACTTACGTAAGTGCTGGCTGGAATTGAGCTGTCTGAGTCGGTTTTATAAATGAATTGGTGGTAAACGTTTTGAAGTATGACGTTTTGAAACTGTGATGGCACACTTAAATACACTTATCTTTTCAAACCTAGGCGGGTAACAAAGTGATGCAAGTCTTACACAAAGTCAAAGTTCGGATCGACGGTCGATCGTAAACTCTTATGCCATCTACATACGTGCTAACGGCTCAATCTTTTGTAGTATTAGTTTTTAATAGTATGGAAGGCACGCAGTTTAAGGTTTGGGTTGCAAGACCATAACTAAATTAACTGGCGAGATGAACATGGTTCAAGTCACCTTTTCCTAATCTCTTGGTTTAGTCAGGGCGACTACCTCTGCTTGCAAGAAATATGAAACTTCTAGTAATAACGAACCAACTCCATCACCAGCCTAACTTAATCAAGACGCTAGAAGACAGACTCCATTTTAAACCCTAAAATATACCCGTCAGTGTACAGCACCAAACTTAACTTCTTCAGTACAGCGCGCGCTGATTAAATCCAACCAACTCGCTATAACACCGCCATAAAGAAAAACTTGCCAAACGCGATCGGTTCCAACAATGCACAGTTTGGTAATAAAGCTGCTAAATTAAGGCGGTATTACCAAAACTAGGTGTGTTTAATTAACAAGGCAGGAAACAAAACAATCTAATAAGCAAAGTTGAGTGCAAAGTCGTACGCTTGACACATACTGTGTTGTGTGCAAGTTAGAGGCGGTCGCGGTTTGTTACAGCGAGATGACAATTTTGCTTTAAAATGTTGGTTCGCATTAGCATAATCAATGTACACTCAAAGACTCTATGAGATAGAATCCGGAATGAGGTGATCCGGCAGAGAACAAAAGTTGTCGACATAGCTAACAGAATAAACAAGCTGAAGTGGCAATGGGCCGGCCATATTAGCTGTAGAAACTGATAGACGTGTTCTTGAGTGGAGAGCGCGAAACGGCAAACGTAAGGTAGGACGCCCTCGGGCTATGTGGAGTGACAATCTTTTGCAGGGTAGCTGGTAGCAGCTGGATGAGAGTTGCCGAGAATCGAGCTAAATGGCGTGCCATAGGAGAGGCCTATGTCCAACAGTGGACTGCTGTATGGCTGATGATGATGAAGCAGCCTATAATGTTCACACTACTGGGACACAGGCCTCCTCTCAGTGAAAGGGAGTGGGCCATAATCCACCTCGCGGGCCCAATACGGGTTGGTAGATGTCACATGGCTTCGAATTTTTGGTTCTAGGCCATGCCGGTTTCCTCACGATGTTTTTCTTCACCATTTCGAGAGCAGTGCACAGTGGTGATGATGCGCCTGTCTGGGTTCGAACCTATGAGTTAATCTTCAGATACAGAAGTGTACAGGTAGGTACGATTACCCGCTTTCTCCCACACCTTAGTCTCCACGCATACAGTAAACCGATTTCAGTTGCTCCGGGACCGTAGTACAAACTTAGTTAGCGCATGTTAGATGCTGGCTGTGAGCTGCCAGACACTATATGCTGTATATTATATTACTACACTTACTTATAGCAGCTGCGCATGTGTTGAGGACGGAAGAAAAGCATGTGACTAAAACAGTGATGAATATAAATGTGGTTGTAAGTTTCTGCGGTGCGCAAAGCAGACGTAGCGTTGGAAGGCCTCCCACAAGGTGGACCGACGACCTTGTGAAGGCCACAGGAAATCGTTGGATGCGAGAAGCACAAAACCGGTCGAAGTGGAGGTGCTTGGGGGAGGCCTATGTCCAGCAGTGGACGTCTTTCAGGTGAAATGATGATGATGATGCATAGCAGTTAAAATTGAAAATACTGAAAATTAATATGGTTTTAATTAACCGGTTAAGCGTCGTGGTTCGCCGACCGGCGACAAAACAATAGAAAATCAATTGTTTCATTAGCGGCGCTTGACAGATTAAAGTAGAAAATATCAATCTGAATTGAAATATTATGTTATAATTAGTTTTTGAGAAAATTGCAGACATAAAAACATACATACATGCGGGTCGAATACAGAACCTTCTTTTTTGAAGTCGGTTAATAAAATAACATCCTTCCACTTATTTTGGTCACGGTGGTATCTTAATGGAGATTAGCCAGATATGCAGCAGGTTATAATATCCAGTGAAGTGACATAATGTTTATTTTCCAAAAATAGTGTTTACATTTCCTTCTTATAGTCTATATTATTAGGTTTACAAAAAAAAAAGAAAAAAAGCAAAATAAGACGCTTTGCTAATGGACTCCACACTAGATTGAGCCTGTCTCGTGGAGTCCATGGGTGGTATTACCACCATATAGTGTGTGCGCAAACACATGTGCACTCTCTGTTCCTTTAGTCTCATAGTCCGATGGGATGGCAATCCAACATGACCGGGGAGAGATCAGGCGCAGGACCAATGGCTTTACGAGATTTCTGAGACACAGGAGTACCAGACCACCCTGCCGGGCGGGGGTGCGGGATTGTCCGAAAGGGTTACCGCTACCCCGGAACATATAGGGCTAAGGAAGGAACACGGATGGGTTTTAGTCAGTAAGAGTCTGACACTCCCTTCGCTCCACCCAGAGCGGGAGGAGTCATTTGATGATTTCCCATCCATAAAAAAAAAGGAGTACCAGACCACCAATTCCGGGCTGGTTCTGAGAAATTCCTAATGGAAAACCCAATAACACTTTGCCGGACCTAGAAATCGAACACAAGACCCCACGCTCAGCAGTCGGTATTGTAACCACGAGACCAAGGCATTTTAAAAATATGTGCCGTATCTCAAACATTTAAAGTAATTTTCTTCTTCCGGTTAAACCAATAATCGCTTTATAATATAAATTAAGGAAATTACATGCTGAAGATGTCTCATTGTAATCGCAGTGTAACTCGCTATCTCCAAGTCACCTCAATGTAAAACAAATACATGATACGCGCGTTCATGCCGAAGGATATCGATGAAAACCGATTATTGGCCCAACGTTGGGCGCCAATATGACGTGGGAGGTTTACGTGGGGAGATAAATGATACCCACGTATAGTATCAACATAAAATATATTAGGTAAAATGAAAACAGGGGGTGGGTAAGTTTATGATGTTTAGTAACCCAGGACGATGGTGCCTAGGAAAGCACGTTAAGTCGTTGGTCCCGGTTGACATTCTTGGATTTTTGACAGACATTTTTGATTTTTTATAAAGGTCGAACTGGTCCCTGCTCCCAGTTTTGAAGTGGACGAGCTGCCCTCTAACCCAGTCAGAAGCCCGATAGTCTGACAACCAGTCTTACCAAGGGGTATCGTATTACCCAGTAACTGGGTTGTGGAGGCCAGATAGGCAGTCACTCCATGTAAAATAATGGTATTCAGCTGCATCCGGTTAGACTGGAAGCCGATCCCAACATAGTTGGGAAAAGGCGAGGCAGATGATGAGTAACCTAGGACGTCCCTAATTTATTACGTCTGTGGCTTGACCTGATACTTTATTGTAGTCATTTTATTATTTTGCTGAAAGTAACGATACAACGTTACATTACGTAAAAAAATATTTTGTTTTTACATCGCGGTTGACGGCAAGCATCGATGTGATATGGCTCGTGATTCGTCAAATCGGTGCAACTTGTTCTTCTGGAGTAGTTAGAGATACAGCATAAACACAAGACTGGGCAACTAAGCCTTCAGGTGCGACTGAACCGACGTGTTCACATCGCCATCCACGTGCTCCTCAAAGAGATGTCAGCAAAAAGGAAGGGGCCTGCCAGGGCCGAAGCCTGCCGGGGGTGCGGGATTGTCCGAAAGGGTTACCGCTACCCCGGAACATAAAGGGCTAAGGAAGGAACACGGATGGGTTTTAGTCAGTAAGAGTCTGACACTCCCTTCCGCTCCACCCAGAGCGGGAGGGGTCATTTGATGATTTCCCATCCATAAAAAAAAATCCACGTTGAAATAGCGAGGGTCGACATCGAGGTATCGAGATATCAACCGCGACCGCGAGCATCTTCATCATGTAATAATTACCCATAGAATCAGCACTTTTTGAGCGTCAAAGGTTACAAAAGGCAGCCCCCAAGCGCGCGCCCTTTGGGTACATGATTTGCAAGGTAAGCTAACCGGAGCTTATCCGTATGTGCCAAAAGTATCCTTTGTTGGAACGAATGCATCATCAAAAAGCAATTACTGTCGCAGAATTTTAGTCTCATTTTGTAATTCCGCTTTAAAGCAATAAGTTCATAATGGATAAAGTGCTTCATCTAAGCTGTTAACTTCATATTACTTAAAACATGTCTCTTCGAATCTTAGTGGGTCTTATTTTGTGGAACAAGAACCTTGTGTCGAGTTATTATCGCGTTAAAGTCGAACTAGTTGAAACATGTCGCGATGCGAAACCAACGGTCTTGTCTTGACATGTTGCTGACTACTTGGGTCCTGTAAACGAGGACGACATTTATTTTACGACCAGAATTATTGGGCCCGGAATAATCTATACTAATATAATACTAATATACAAACCTACTATACCTAATATATATAATACTAGCTTCTGCCCGCGACTTCGTCCGCGTGAAATTCGTACTGTCCTCTAAAAATTTCGAAAATATATGTAGGTATGATCTTTATCATTTATTTAGATAAATAAGTATTCGGGCCAATTTTTAAGTTTATAGATCAAAGGAATCAGATTTTTCAAATAAACTGCATTCCCGCTTTTCACCCCCACAGGTATGGAATTTTGAAAAATCGTTCGTGATGTGTTCATAACGTGACTCAAAGATTATTTATACCAATTTTCGAGTTAATCAAACCACGCAGTAAAATCCTCCCCTGTAAAATTAATTACCCCTTTTCACCCGGTTAAGGGTAGATTTTCGAAAAACCCTGATACACGTTATTCTTTATTTTTGCTCTAAGTATAAATTAAGAATTTCGAGTTAATCGGACTGCGCGTTA
Organism: Amphipoea oculea; assembly: GCA_945859645.1. Classification (NCBI taxonomy): domain Eukaryota; kingdom Metazoa; phylum Arthropoda; class Insecta; order Lepidoptera; family Noctuidae; genus Amphipoea; species Amphipoea oculea. The sequence continues at coordinate 3,561,598 of OX243862.1, forward strand.
AAATTCTTCCATAGAAATTCTGACGCCCCCAATCCCCCGTTAGGGGGTAGTTTTTTTTTTGTCTAGCCTGCCCTGTTCCACTCCTGGGCAAAGGCCTCCCTCCACTCCTTCCATTTTTCGCGTGCCCGCGAGTCCTCCCTCCAATTTTAACGGAACCTATCCAGCTCGTCCCGCCATCTCATACGTGGCTTGCCGCGACCCCGCCTCACTGTCTCAGGGCACCAATTCTGCACTATTTGGGCCCACAGTTAGTCGCCGATGCGGCAGACATGTCCTGTCCAGTCCCATTTAAGTTGAGCAGCCTTTTCAGCCACGTCAACTATCTTCGTTTTGGAGCGCAGTATTGTGTTTCGAACACGATCTGTTAATTTAACGCCTAGTATACTGCGCTCCATTGCTCGTTGGCAGACCTTGAGTTTGGACTTCTGGATGTTAATCAAAGACCAAGTTTGTGCACCATAGGTTAAGACGGGAAGAATACACATGTCCATGAGCCTGCGTTCAGTGCCATAGGCAACTCACCCTTAAATAGTTCCTTCAAGGACCAGTAGCTCTTCCAGGCGTTTTCCGTTCGTCTTGAGATTTCTTTATCTTGCCTCGCCTGGAAAGAGACTACTTGACCCAAGTAAAGGTATTCCTGGACATGTTGTATTATCTCCACGTCTACTTTTATGCTTCTAGGTGTTTCATTGCACATGACTTTGGTCTTAGACATATTCATCTTCAGTCCAAGCTCAAGGCTTGCATTGCTAAGTTCTTGAAGCATCTGTTCAAGTTCAGTGGATGAGGGGTAGTTTAGAAAAACAAAAAATGCCAAATTTCATAATTTACTTATATAAGTATTCGTGCCATAAGATTTTTCATATACACTGTATTCCCGCTTTTCACCCCCATAGGGGTAGAATTTCGAAAAATTGTTTGGGGTGTGTTCATTACTTGACTTAAAGATTATTTATACGAATTGTTGAGTTAATCAAGCCACGCATAAAATCTTCCCCTGTATAATTAACTACCACTTTTCACCCCATTAGGGGTAGATTTTCGGAAAACCCTGATACACGTTATTCTATATTTTTGGTCTTAAGTATAAATACCGAGTTTCGAGGTAATCGGACTACGCGTTAAAATTCTTCTATACTAATTTTGACACCCCCCACCCCAATCCTCCTTTAGGGGTTAGTTTATAGAAACAAAAAATGACAAAGTTCATAATTTATTTAGATAAATATTCGTGCCAAGTTTCAAGTTTATTAACCAAATTAATAAGATTTTTCATATAAACTGTATTCCTGCTTTTCACCCCTACATGGGTGGAATTATGAAAAATCGTTTAAGATGTGTTCATAACTTGACTCAAAGATTATTCATGCCATTTTTCCAGCAAATCAAGCCACGCAGTAAAATATGACCTTGCAAAATTAACTGCCCCTTTTCACACAGTTAGGGGTAGATTTTCGAAAAACCCTGATACACGTTATTCTTTATTTTTAGTCCTTAGTTTAAATACTGAGTTTCAAGTTAATCGGACAGCGCGATAAAATTCTTCCATACAAATGTTGACACCCCCCAATACCTCTTTAGGGGGTAGTTTAGAAAAACGAAAAATGCCAAGCTTCATAATTTACTTAGATAAGTATTCGTGCCAAGTTTCAAGGTTATTAACTCAATGAATAAGATTTCTCATACAAACAAAATCCCCCTTTTCACCCCATTTAAGGTTGAATTTCCAAAAACCCTTTCTTATTGGATACCTACTCTTTACAAAGAACACACCCTCCAAAATTTAAGTCCCTAGGACCAGCGGTTTAGGCTGTGCGTTGATATCTCAGTCAGGTCATTCATCCCCCGTTAGGGGTGAAATTATCAAAAACGCTGAAACACGTATAAATTAATTTTCAATCGTCAGCCTAAACAAAAAATTTGAAGATCCTAACTTTTAAACTGACGGACTTTCATACACAACTTCATCCCCCTTTTTAACTCTTTGGGGGTGGAATTATCAAAAACGCAGAGACACGTATAAATTAATTTTCAATCGTCAGCCTAAACACAAAACTTGAAGATCCTAACTTTAAAACTGACGGACTTTCATACAAACTTTCATCCCCTATTTAACTCCCTTAGGGGTTGAATTTAAAAAAATCCTTTCTTATTCCTGGTCTACATCATAAAAGAAACCATCGTGTAAAATTTCAGCTTTCTAGGTCCAAGGGTTTGGGCTGGGCGTTGATGAGTCAGTCAGTCAGTCAGTCAGGCCTTTTGTTTTTATTTATATACTAGCTTCTGCCCGCGACTTCGTCCGCGTGAAATTCGTACTTACCTCTAAAAATTTCGAAAATGTATGTAGGTATGATCTTTATCATTTATTTAGATAAATAAGTATTCGGGCCAATTTTTATAGATCAAAGGAATCAGATTTTTCAAATAAACTGTAGCCCCGCTTTCCACCCCCACAGGGGTGGAATTTTGAAAAATCGTTCGTGATCATAACTTGGCTCAAAGGCCCATACCCATTTTCGAGTTAATTGAAGCAAGCAGTAATTTCCACCCCTTAAACTTTACTTGCCCTTTTCCACCTTGGTAGGAGTCGATTTTTGAAAAACCCTAAAACAGATAAGTACTTGTTTCATTTTTTTTTTTTTTTTTTTTTTTGTTTTTTTTTTTGTTTTCGAGTTAATCCGATAGCGAGTTACATATTTTTCTAACCTATCAACTTTGTCACCCCCAAAATCCTCTGTAAGGGGTTTTTTTTTTAACTAAAACTGACAATAGTTATTATTTACTGACCCAAATATTGCCAAGTTTCATGTTTATTAACCAAATAAATAAGATTTTTCATATAAACTGTATCCCCGCTTTTCACCCCCCCCCTTAGGTGGAATTCATTACTTGACTCTTATTGATTTTATTATTATTATCAGCCATTTCTGTCCCACTGCAGGGCAAAGGCCTCCCCTTCCCTTCTTCCACTTATTCCTATCGAGTGCTGTTACACGCCAATCTTTGTCGCAAGAGTCTAGTCGAGCATTCTGGGCCTGCCGCGTTGCCGTTTGCTGCTGTTTGGGACCCATTGTGTGGTTATTTTAGCCCATAGCTCCTCCGGCATGCGACAAATGTGACCAGCCCAGTTCCATTTTAGCTTGGCAGCCGTGTGACTTACATCGGCAATTTTCGAGTTAATCAAACCACGCAGTACAATCCTACCCTGTAAAATTAACTACCCCTTTTCACCCCGTTAAGGGTAGATTTTCGAAAAACCCTGATACACGTTATTCTTTATATTTAGTCCTTAGTATAAATACTAAGTTTTGAGTTAATCGGACAGCGCGTTAAAATTCTTCCATACAAATTTTGACACCCCCCAATACCTCTTTAGGGGGTAGATTAGAAAAACAAAAATGCCAAACTTCATAATTTACTTAGGTAAGTATTCGTGCCAAGTTTCAAGGTTATTAACTCAAGGAATAAGATTTTTCATACAAACAAAATCCCCCCTTTTCACCCTCTTAAAGGCTGGATTTCCAAAAACCCCTTCTTACCGGATACTTACTCTTCACAAAGAACACACCCTTTAAAATTCATGTCCCTAGGAGCAGCGGTTTAGGCTGTGCGTCGATATCTCAGTTAGGTCGTTCATCCCCCTTTAGGGGTAAAATTATCAAAAACGCTGAGACACGTATAAATTAATTTTCAATCGTTAGCCTAAATACAAAATTTGAAGATCCTAACTTTTAAACTGGCGGACTTTCATACAAAACTTCATCCCCCTTTTTAACCCTTTGGGGGTGGAATCATCAAAAACGCTGAGACACGTGTTAATTAATTTTTAATTGTCAGCCTAAACACAAAATTTGAAGATCCTAACTTTAAAACTGACGGACTTTCATACAAACTTTCATCCCCTGTTTAACTCCCTTAGGGGTTGAATTTCGAAAAACTCTTCCTTATTCCTTGTCTACATTATAAAGGGAACCACCGTGTAAAATTTCAGCTTTCTAGGTCTAAGGGTTTGGGCTGGGCGTTGATGAGTCAGTCAGTCAGTCAGTCAGTCAGGCCTTTTGTTTTTATTTATATAGATAAGACTAGCTTCTGCCCGCGACTTCGTCCGCGTGAACTTCGTACTTTCCTTTAAAAATTTAGAAATGTATGTAGGTATGATCTTTATCATTTATTTAGATGAATAAGTATTCGGGTCAATTTTTAAGTTTAAAAATCAAAAAATCAGATTTTTCAATGGAATTTTGAAAAGTCGTTCGTGATGTGTTCATAACTTGACTCAAAGACCCATACCCATTATCGAGTTTATGGAAGCAAGCAGTAATATACACCCCTTAAACTTTATTACTTACCCTTTTCCATCTTGGTAGGAGTCGATTTTTGAAAAACCCTAAGACACATGCTTGTTTTTGTTTTAGTAGTACCGAGTTTCGAGTTAATCCGACAGCGGGTTACATATTTTTCTATCCTATAAACTCTCCCCCCCCCCTAATCCTCTTTAAGGGGTTTTTTTTAAACTAAAAGTGACAATCTTTATTATCTACTGAGCCAAATATTGCCAAGTTTCATGTTTATTAACCAAATGAATAAGATTTTTCATATAAACTGTATTCCCGCTTTTCACCTCTATATAAGTCGTATTATGAAAAATAGTTTAAGACGTAGTCATAACTTGACTCAAAGATTATTTATGCCAATTTTCGAGCTAATCAAGTCACGCAGTAAAGTCCTCCCCTTTAAAATTAACTATCCCTTTTCACACAGTTAGGGGTAGATTTTCGAAAAACCCTGACACACGTTATTCTTTATTTTTAGTCCTTAGTATAAATACTGAGTTTCGAGTTACTCAGATAGCGCGTTAAAATTCTTCCATACAAATTTTGACACCCCCCAATACCTCTTTAGGGGGTAGTTTAGAAAAACGAATAATGCCAAACTTCGTTTTTTACTTAGATAAGTATTCGTGCAAACTTTCAAGGTTATTAACTCAAGGAATAAGATTTTTCATACAAACAAAATCCCCCCTTTTCACCCCCTTAAAGGATGAATTTCCAAAAACCCCTTCTTACTGGATACCTACTCTTCACAAAGAACACACCCTCCAAAATTCATGTCCCTAGGTTTAGGCTGTGCGTTGATATCTCACTCAGGTCGTTCATCCCTCTTTGGGGGTGAAATTATCAAAAACGCTGAGACACGTATAAATTAATTTTCAATCACCAGCCTAAACACAAAATTTGAAGATCCTAACTTTAAAATTGAGGGACTTTCATACAAACTTTCATCCCCTATTTGACTCCCTTAGGGGTTGAATTTCGAAAAATCCTTCCTTATTCCTTGTCTACATTATAAAGGGAACCACTGTGTAAAATTTCAGCTTTCTAGGTCCAAGGGTTTGAGCTGGGCGTTGATGAGTCAGTCAGTCAGTCAGTCAGTCAGTCAGTCAGGCCTTTTATTTATATAATATTGTCCATCCTAATATTATAAATGCGAAAGTGTGTCTGTCTGTTACCTCGAACCGATTTAGATGAAATTTAGTATAGAGATAGTTTGAGTCCCGGGAAAGGACATAGGATAGTTTTTATCCGGATATTTCCACGGGATCGAAACTTATGTGGATGAAACCGCAGGGCGCTGCTAGTTGCGAATAAACGCAGTGGTTTTTTAGCTACACAGGCCTGCACCTGGAGAAGCATAGTCATACACTCATAACATAGTAATTACTTAATGCAACATCATCATTACAGCCGCTAGACGACCATCACTGCTGGACATAAACTTCCCCAAACACCGCCACTTCGATCAGTTAATGGATCCTTTAGGCTAAGCCCCAAATCAATTTATTTTAGAACTCCGTTCGAGAGACACTTGCCGTGTCTGTAATGTCTGTAATATTTGTCATTGTGATTATTTTTTAGATTAAGCAATTCCTAAAACATCTTGTTCGTAATCCTATCTATCCCTAGTCTATGCATTCCAGTCAATATTTTCTGTAATCGAGGAACCACACAGGGATAGAATAGCGTCGCAAAGCAAGTCATCATTTCAGCCGAAATTTGCCCACTGCTGGACATAGGCCTCCCCCAAGCCCCTCTATTTTGACCCGGTTTTGTGCTTCTTGCATCCATCGAGTTCCTGCAGCCTTCACAAGGTCATCGGTCCACCTTGTGAGAGGCCTTCCAATGCTAGGTCTTCCGGTACGCGGTCACTACTCCAAAACCTTTTGGCCCCATCGCCCATCTGTTCTGCGAGCAATGTGCCCTGTCCACTGCCACTTAAGTTTGACAATTCTTTCGGATATGTCAGTTACCTTGGTAACCGACATAGCTAGCTAGCTAGCATAGCATAGTTGTCATGCGGATCTCTTAATTTCTGATTCGATCATGCAGGGAAATTCCAAACATAGCCCTCTCCATTGCCCTTTGGGTGACTTTTAGCCTTTTAATAAGGCCCATTGTGAGCAACCACGTTTCAGAGCCATAGGTCATCACTGGCAACACGCACTGGTCAAAGACTTTCGTCTTGAGACACTGTGGTATGTGGGACGAGAAGATATTGCGTAGCTTCCTGAACGCTGCCCAGCACAATCGGATTCGACGATTGACTTCTTTCTCAAAGTTTGACCTACCCAACTGGATAGTTTGTCCTAGATACACATACCTACTCGTCCACGACTTCGAGTGTAGCGTCTCCGATCTTCATGAGAGTGGGTGTTACATGGGCATTTTACATGACCTTCGATTTGTTCGTGTTCATTTTAGAACCCACTTTTTCGGAGGCCCTACTGAGGTCATCGAGCATTGTACTGAGGTCCTCCATAGTCTCAGCCATGACTACGATATCGTCGGCAAACCAAAGGTGAGTTATGTACTCGCCATTGATGTTAATGCCAGCCCCTTTCCAGTCCAGAACCTTGAAAATATCCCCCAGTGCAGCGGCAAAACATGTAATAAATAAAAAAGCCGCGAAAAGTTGAAAAAGTGGAATGTTTTCGTATGTACGGGTAAGCCTCTCCTAATGGGCATGTCTTCCCCATAAATTCTGGGGCTGTGTTCATCAGAAAGTCAAAGTTCGGATCGACGGTCCCCCGATCGTAAATTCGTATGCCATCTACGTGCTAACGGCTCAATCTTTTGTAGTAATACTTTTGAAACGTATGGCAGGCACGGAGTTTGAAGTTTGGGCTACAGGACCATTAATAAAGTAAATAGTAACTGGAGAGGTAAAAATGATTTAAGTGGCTTTTTTCTAATCTCGTAGTTTAGTCAGCGCAAAAGCCTCCGTATACAAGGAATAGGAATAGGAAAGCCGAGAAAGATAATCAAATCAAGTAGGTATCTTGACTTGGCTGGCGAGGTTGTTGACATGTAGGATGTTGACTCAGCAATCATTATGCCGATGGTCGTGACATCCAAGAGCCTAGACCAACACCTGAAGAGGCTCTCGTTAGGCAGCTGGATGAAGGGCATGATTCAGCAGTACTTCTGGACACGGCCAGAATTGTTAGTAGGTTCCTCTCTCTTGAACCCTGACCACCAGTAACTTAGATCCTGTTCCCGATACCGGTGGGCTACTATTTTTATATTCTAATATTTAAAAATATAATTTATATATTTAGAATAAAATAAAGGAATAATAACTATAACTTTGCCTAGTACTCTTCTGTCAGGTGATTCATCAAGTTACTAACACATAATTAACATTTCTGCAACATTAGGCTCGACCGTCCGGACTTAAGTCGAACAAACCCACGACACATGTTTACGGCCGATAAAAGGACCCTTTTACTTTTTACTGCACTTTGGCACGCGTGATTACGTTGTAGCAGCTCTGACACGATTTTATTGTTACAAAACTTCTGTCATTTAAGTTACGGCTTTCAGAGAACAGCACCCTAATTGCGTAACTCACTATCAATCAGAATTTGGATAGTTTTAAGTGCTAGGCCAGACTGCAAACGAGGGAGCGGGGCGGGCGCGGCGCGGCGTAGTCAAACATAAGAACTTCATTTGAACGTCCATAGTGGGCACGCGGGCGCGATAGCGGCGCGGGCTGCTTGGCGCGGGGAGCGCGCGGGAAAATCACGCTATTCGTTCATACAAGTGGCCGTAGTGAGAGCGCGGGGGGCCCGCGCGGGGGACCAGGGTTCTCAAACTAGTTCGAGCTTTTTTTTTATTATAAATAAATCTTCTTCATCCACATTATATTTCGACAAACACTGGACACGACAACACTCAGACAGAAGCCGCGCTCGACTGCGGACAGGCAGATCGCGCGCGTTCCCGCACCCGCGCCGCTACCCACCCCGCGCTGCCAGTCTGGCCAATTGCTAATCCATTGCTTTTCTATATGTTCGAAAAATTTATCTGCTCAGCAAAGTAAGTAACGCGAGCAATGTATGTTGTTAAACTGTCAAAATGAAAGCCCGCAGATATTTAATTAAGGATTGTCGATGTAAAACGTGTGATTTGTGGGGTGAGTTGGGATCTACCTCCTAGTGGTTCACCCCGGGCAACGGCACCACAGGCTTGCCTGTGGTACGGCTGAACGATCCCACTTAGCGGTGGTAGGCTCTGCTAGGGGCCGCCTGGCTTGCGACCACCATCCCACCGGAGTCCGGCGCCAAGCAGCTTGCTGTGTTCCGTCGGTGTGTGGGAGTGCCAGTGCCTTTAGGAGAAAAGGAGATTGTCAGTTGCTCTGTTCAGAACTGGTCTTGGTCTCTGGGCATACCTTACCGGATAACTCATTTTGGAGGGTAGCGGGATCCGAAGCACGGTGCCAGCCGTTGGCCGACCGCAGTCAGTAGGGGGCCCAAGTAGCACGCCAGCCACGTGCCAAAGGCTGCCCCGCCAACTCGCGAAAAATCCCGGTATGCCCCACCGTGCCAGCTGGCGACTGGATGGGAGGACCCGGTGGTCATATCCGGGGGGGTTCGGGCGTCCCCGCAGTCTCCAAATGAGTTCCCCTTAGGTTGGGTTAGCTCTAGTATTCCGCTTGGTTCACTGAGCAGTGCCTCGACAAGTCGACTTTTTTCTCCAACAACTCTACCCAAAATGACCAAAGCAAAGAAGAATAAGGTTACACAACGGCTGCACTTCCTCCCACTAAAAGTGCACCTCACGAATATCAGGGGGTTGCACTCCAATCTCGATCCAGTCCATCACCACCTTGAGACCGAGAAGCCGCACTTGTTTTTCCTAACGGAGACGAAGATAGCATCTCCGTCGGATGTGGCGTACCTCAACTACCCGGGTTACTCTCTTGAACACAAGTTCAAGAAGCAAGCTGGGGTCTGTGTGTACGTCCGCGATGACATTTGTTGTCGTCGTCTCCGGTGCTTTGAGAGATCGGGTTTTTCTGCCATATGGCTACTTGTGGATACAGGCGTGGAGAAATCTCTCTACATCGGTGTTTACCGTTCGCACAGCGGTGACCAGGAGACAACGGCGCTCTTTAATTTCCTCGTGGAGTCGACTGACGTAGCCCAGCAACGGTTCCCAACAGCGAAGCTCATTTTTCTGGGGGACTTTAACGCCCATCATAAAGAGTGGTTGTTCCCGTACCAGAGAACTGACCATGCTGGGTTAGAGGCGCGCAAGTTTGCTTTAACGCTGGATCTAACCCAGATGGTGATTGTGGCAACGCGTGTACCGGATGTTGACGGCCATACACCCAATTGCTTGGACCTTCTGCTGGCAACTGATCCGGACAGCCATTCAGTATCGGTCTCAGCCCCGCTGGGAACATCTGACCACTGTCTGGTGAAATCCATATCGACCTGCTCTCCTCCAGATGAGAGTCCTAGAGGCACGAGGCGAGTATGGCGATACGAGTCAGCAGACTGGGATGAGATGCGGCACTTTTTTGCTTCTTATCCATGGCGGCAGGTGTGCTTCTCCTCGGGTGACCCCTCGTGCTGCGCTGACGTGGTTACAGACGTGATTCGGCAGGGGATGGAGTATTTTATTCCATTCTCCGACATCCCGCTCGGTCACAAATCCCGGCCTTGGTACAACGCAGAATGCGCCCGCGCTGAGGCCCAAAAAGAGTCTGCCTATCAAGCCTGGGTCAAGGCCCGCGACCGCAAAGTTAGAGCGCGTAGGGTTCGCGCGAGGAAAAGAGCCTTTAATTATGCCGCTAAGTTCTGCAAGCGGGTTTTACGTAGGGCGCGTTTTGACCATGTCGGACGTATTACGACCAAACTAGCAGCGCACCCCCCGGGTAGTAAACAGTTCTGGTCCTTGTCTAAAGCGGTTGAAACGAATTTCTGTCGTCCCACTTTACCTCCAATGCTGAAATCTGATGGCTCACTGGCTCACTCTGCAAGTGAGAAAGCCAATTTATTTGCATCTCTTTTTGCAAGCAATTCACGTCTGGACGCTGGCTCCAAGCAACCACCCACTGTACCTCATTGTGACTCCTCGATGCCGGAGATCGCAGTTCACATTAAAGAGGTCCGAAGAGTATTGTGCAGTCTAGACGTGAACAAGGCAAGCGGGCCTGATGGTATTCCAGCGAGAGTGTTGAGGCAGTGTGCGCCTGAACTGTCTCCTGTATTGACACGCTTGTTCCGCCTCTCTCTTGAAAAAAGAACGGTGCCGAAATGCTGGAAGCTTGCAAATGTTCAACCAGTGCCCAAAAAGGGCGACCGTGCAAACCCTGCCCATTACCGTCCGATCGCCATTACCTCCATTCTGTGCAAGGTTATGGAAAGGGTACTGAACAGTAAGTTGCTGACCTACCTTGAAGACAATGATCTCCTCAGTGACCGTCAATATGGCTTTCGCCGGGGGCGGTCAACTGGCGATCTACTTGTGTATGTCACGCACTGTTGGGGCGAAGCCATCGAGAAACACGGCGAAGCACTTGCTGTATCGCTTGATATCTCGAAGGCCTTTGACAGGGTCTGGCACGCCGGTCTCCTCAGTAAGCTTCCTGCTTATGGCATCCCAGCTGGTTTTTGTAGCTGGATATCAGACTTCCTTAGTGAGCGTTCGATCAGAGTAGTCGTTGATGGCTGCTCCTCTGACCTTATGGCTATTGATGCCGGAGTTCCTCAGGGGTCTGTTCTCTCTGCAACTCTTTTCCTGCTGCACATCAATGACCTACTTCAGCCTGGTATTGTTGGGTACGCGGATGACAGTACAGTTTCAGAGAGATACTTGTCCAATGCAGGGGCCAGCGGGTCCGAAGTTCGATCCTTGAGAGAGGCCATGGTAGAGCGGACAGATTTGACCTTAAGCCTTGTCTCCCAGTGGGGTGATGACAATCTGGTCTCTTTTAACGCCACCAAAACACAGGCGTGTCTTTTTACCGCCAAAAGGAGTCGTTTTGACCAGACTCCTACTTTTCGGGGTACATCTGTTCCTGTAACTGATCGGCTCGAGCTTCTAGGCATGGAGTTGACATCTAGTCTCAACTTCGGCGCCACCATCGAGTACAAAGCCCAAACTGTGGCCAAGAAGCTGGGCATCCTAAATAGGGTGAAACGATACTTTACGCCTGGACAGCTTTTAACCCTATACAAAGCACAAGTCCGATCCTGCATGGAGTATTGCAGCCACCTTTGGGATGGCTCAGCGAAATACCAACTTGCCGCGCTTGACTCGGTGGAACACAGAGCTAAGAGGCTCATTGGCGACGTAAAACTGGTGGATGCCAAGCTTCACAGCTTGGCTCATCGCCGCAAGGTTGCCTGCCTGTCGGTCTTCTACAGACTGTACTTCGGTGAGTGTGCCCAAGATCTCCACGACCTCATTCCACCGGCCCCCTTCTACCTTCGGACATCCAGGCGCACTGCAAGTTACCATCCCTACCTGGTTGCTGTTCCACCAATTCACACTAAGCGTTTGCAAATGTCGTTTATAATGCGCACAGCAAAAGAGTGGAACTCTCTACCTGCGTCTGTTTTTCCGAGCGCATACAACCCGAATCTCTTTAAAGTGAGAGTGAACAGGCTTCTTCTGGGTAAGCTCGCACCATCGTCGACTTTGTCTCTGTCACCTTTGACCTAGGCTAGAGTCAAGAGCAAGCCCATTTCAAATAAAAAAAAAAAAAAAATTTAAACTGATTGGTCTTTCTTACGAATTGTTACGGTTGGTTTGGAATAAGCAATATAACCCGTCAAAGTTCGTGACAAGCTCCATAATATGCAACTTGCACTGTAAGATATACTTCTTCTTCTTCGTGTCGCAGGCACGACAGTATTTTGATCTGGTTGGCCCAAAATAAGATCCGTATAAGAATAAAGATAACACAACTAAGATACGCCACACCTGTAAGATATACTTTCAACATGTATGTTTAGGTTACGATAGCTTCCCTAACAATACAACAGACCACCAAAACTTTTCATTTCTGTACAATAATTGTACAGAAGTGTAAGTATTTGAATTAAAAACGTAGGTTTTAGGGAATAAATCAGTTTTTGTGGTTGGAAGTATAACTTATCAAATCAATAAACAAAAACACTTGCAGTGGACGTATAAGACGAAATGATATGAGATGAGGGGCTTGTGGCTAAGTAATAACATCCGTACGGGTCGATCGATCAGGTTAAGCCACGCTTGCCGCGGTTGGCCCGTGGATGGGTAACCATCTTCACATACCAAGACCCCTCCGTGGCTCCGAAACCACGAGAAGCCGTTGGTCCCGGCTGTCATACGTGGATCTTTGACAGTCGTTACGGGTCGTCAGTAGCTCGAAAGTCTGACAACCAGTCTTACCAAGGGGTATCATATTACCCAGTAACTGGGTTGTGGAGGTCAGATAGGCAGTCGCTCCATGTAAAATACTGCATCCGGTTAGACTGGAAGCCGACCCTAACATATGCCGATCATGCCGATGATGACTTGCAGTGTACGTATACTGAATACTGTTTTATTTTTCGTGTTTATGTTCTTTTTTGCGTCATTTTCACTGCAAATAAACGTATTTTCTTTCTTTCTTTTTTTCTAATAGTCTTCACCAAAATGTCCTCCTGTAAAGTTTTCGTGTCATGAATAGAGAAGGATTTCTGTACCCCTTAACGTATGTCCCTAATTAGTTTATATCAAGATCCTGTGGAGGGTCTTCCTCCTTCAAAACATACAATGGTACTCAGAGATTTGTAGAGGCATGAAAAGGTTCACACGGTGAAGTTTGGGTTAGGAGATACGGGTGTTATGAGTATTTTCGAGCATTGTAACTTCTTAAGGACTTTTCTGGATGGTGTATCCGTAGCCACCGTAGCACCGTAGGTACTTCGAGCATTGTGTAACCTCTTAAGGACTTTTCTGGATGGTGTGGTTAAGACGCACCGTAGGAACCTTTTTGGTGCTCATTCTTTACTTGTTTTAATATTATGTTTAAAATCTTAAACCCGTATCTTGTATTCTTACGCCTTTTGTTCCCCACCTAAAGCGCTAGAAAGTGGTGAAAGGTAGGCGTTTTAATTATGGGACTGTCTTATTCAAGTTTGACGTTCAAAAAGTGCAGATTTGGCAGCCTTATATATACCTATATAAAAAAAACATTGGCACTCCGGGAGTGCCGACAGAAGTGAAAACAAAACACAAATAGAATACTTTGCCATCACTCACTGACATATCCTAATTACATTAAAACCGAGTACATCCCGAGGACAGCCGGACACATCCGAAGCGGTGTCGGTTACGGTAACAGTGGCGCGAATTCAATGGTTTTTTCCCATCTCAAAAAACTTTAAATTAAAAAAAAAACATTTTTTTAAATAAAAACATCATGTTTAAGCCCAGTGGCCCAACAAAGCTATCTCTCACGGTTCTATATAGTGCTACTACTCAATTCGACGCGCGTCGGTCACGGTCGCCATGCCACTTGGTACAAGAGTCACGTTTCGCCACGACTTTGGGCACATGTACCGCCGTCTGTTTGACAGGTGAAATAATTTGTTGTGTAGCATGTGACTTGGTGGTAGAATTTAAAGTTGTAATGGTTGAGAAGTGGGCGATAAAAATTACGAGGGGTTTGTTTATCTTTAGGAGGTTTGCGGAATTTGTTACTGGGATTAAATCTAAGTCTTCTTTGGTAGGCAATTAGGCATTTCTAAGTAGCATTTATTATATACAGGGTGTTACGGAAAGGGTATATCAATACAAACGGGTTGAAGAGTGTATCTGGTCTAGAATCTCTGTACAAAATTTCAGCTCAAAAGCATTAACTTTGAAATTGCTTAATATTTTTTAATTTCGACATCACGGCGCTGCACTGGCGCGCGGTGGCGTTATGTGCGTGTACTAGGCTCACAGACAAACTACAGATAATGGATAATGACCCTCGTAGTGCGGTGACACGTTTGTTATGATTTCAATTTAATAAACTATCGAAATAAAAAAATATTAAGCATTTTCAAAGTTACTGCTTTTGAGCTGAAATTTTGTACAGAGATTCTAGACCAGATACACTCTTCAACCCGTTTGTATTGATATACCCTTTCCGTAACACCCTGTATAGGAACCACAACCTGCGTGTTACGTTCATGTAAATTAAGGTTTATAACTTTCTTAGGGATGAAGTATTAGCTGTTGCTAAGTTCCGCAGTTGTAATTTAATGCACCTGTGGGCCTAGACAAAGTGACATTCTATCAGCGAAAACGTTGATGGCCTGCTAAATATTAATGAATTCACCAGACAAAGGAGACAAATAGGGGATAACATTTTGTATGGAAGTCCGTAATTTTTGCCGGTGGCAAATCCCGTCGGGCACACAGCTTGTAATAACATTATAACCGCCACGTTTGACAGACGGTCTAGTATTAACATCATCATCTGCCTAACCTTTTCCAACTATGTATGGGATCGGCTTCTAGTCTAACCGGATGCAGGTGAATACCAGTATTTTACATGAAGCGACTGCCTATCTGACCTCCACAACCCAGTTGCAGGGTAATACGATACCCCTTGGTAAGACTGGTTATTAGACTTTCGGGCTTCTGACTACAAATAACGACTGTCAAAAATCCACGAATGACAGTCAGGACCAACGGCTTAACGTGCTTTCCGAGGCATGGAGGGGTTTCGGTATGTAAAGATGGTCACCCATCCACTGACCAACCGCGGCAAGCTTAGCTTAACCTGATCGATCGACCTGTGCGGCTGTTATTATTAACAGTTGTGTCATTTTTAACTAGACAATAGAACGCTGTTATCATAATTAAATGCAACAAGGTTATTAAAATAAATCGCATGAATGCGCTAGTACACCAATGTACTAATTGGAATTCTCTAAATAACCCTTGTGTGTATTACGTACGTGAATTCAATTAATTGGCTATCTAAGCTCGCATGCCATGACCGTGAAGTGTGAGTTCTCGTGCATGTCTGGTTTGTGTAAGGCCAGCATGACGCAACTGTCTAATAAAATAATAAAAAAACCGAGTGTGCTTATGACCACACGACTGAAGTGAAACTTCAAACGTATTTGGCTATGAGAGGAAGAGAGAAATAAAATGTGCGCGCGCACTGCTTTCTCTTGCTTATATACCCCACTCAACTCCCGTTGCCTCGCCCGATCACACTTTTCGTAACGCTTACGTCACGCGTTCGCCAGCTTACTCCCCAAGTCAAGCGTGCGTAAAGAAGTTTCACTTCAAAAAGAAAATATGAAAGGTGTACTAAACATAATGGCGGCTATCGCTGTCTCGCTTTAACATCTGCAGTCTGTGCACAGTCTGTGTCATTTATGTTTCATACATGCGAAGTTTTTCATATTTTTCTATGGGACTCCCGTCTCTTCTTACATATAATGAACATTACTTACTCTATGTGTAAGGCTTTCTGTATGTGACAGTGTGAGACATGTCATGTGGGTCACAGGTCTTACAATAAAGTCCTGCCATAGTCTTATCTATATATTTCCTCGAACCCTTTGTTGCGATAAATAAGAATAAATGTACAGAATATATTAATTCTGCTGTAACGTAAGTATTATTTGCAGTGGAAAATAATCCTGAGAACCACGTACCGAGTACAGACTGCGACAAAAGTGATCATCATTTCGGAATTTTAATAATTATAAATTGTGAAAGGAACCTAATTATTGTTGTCAAAGTATTCGTTCCTCTCCCATAAGCTATTTGCTGGGACATAAAAAATAATTACAAGCACTTCATAATGGCAACCATAGAAATGGAATGGATGAAATGGAATGAATGGTAGATGCCAGCACATTAAGCTACTACAATCTGTCAAATTTCTGTAATAGATTTTCAACTTTATTGCTGAAGAATAAGGTTCAAAGTTGATTGGGAAAATTTGACAGTTTCGGGTAGCTCGATGTGCTGGCGTCTGTACCATAAAAATATTGATGGATGGAGAGGGAGAGGAAGGTCATATAAAAGATGGAAGGATTGTGTAAAGAACGATATGGAAGAAGAAAACGTGTTGCGCTGATCCGAAGTAACATGGTACAGACGGCTACACATCAAGCTATACATTTCCAGTATATGCTGACATCTCATTGTACGAAAAGCCTATACAATGCGAGGTCAACTAAAACTGGAAATGTACAGCTTGATGTGTAGCCGTGTGTACAGTCACGTCTAAAAGTATGTATACACTTGGCAATTTTCAATTGCGATTTGTTCGTGAAATAACGAATGCAACGTTGAAATACGACACTTAACATAAACCTATGGGTTCGAAAATACTATTTTCGTAATAACATAAAATTTCATTCAAAAATAAAGGAGAAAATCGCCTTTGAATAAAGCCAAGTGTATACATACTTTTAGACGTGACTGTACAAGGGCATGATGCTGATGATGACATGAGAAACACACAGGGAGGAGTGGATATTGGAGACACCTTTGTACAGCAATGAAACCTGAAACTGCTCTGACCTAAAGCCTAAAGGCTTAAATCGGAAATGAAATGGAATACGTAAGTATTAACATTTACGTTACATCATCCTAGAACCAGTTAAAGTATTCATTTCTTTTCTACATAGACCATATTTATTTATTCAAAAATTGCTTTCTAGAAAGTATTTGGAAAAAAATATTACAAAAGTATCATTGACTCTGAGAGGAACTCAAGACAAAACTGTATTTTTCCAAAAAGCCAACGACACGCGGTATTCCCAGGCGGTCACCCATCCAAGTACTAACTGCGCCCGATGTTGCTTAACTTCGGTGATCGGAACGAGAACCGGTGTTTTCAACATGGTATGGACGTTGGCGACAGTGCAGCAGAAATTGCGCTTTGCTATCAGTGCATCTTGGCAGTTTTCCAATTGTGATTTATTTCTGTAATTAGATTAATTGTTTATTAAACTGTCACCAACACCGTCTTAGGGCAGGCCGGGGCCTTTGGGCACACAAGAATTTGGAGCCCTCTGGAAAGTAAAAGAATCCACCCGAACAAACTTAGTTACATACATACATTGTATGTTAAATAAAAGCTTGTGAAAAAAAACCGGTCAAGTGCGAGTCGGACTCGCGTGAATGCGCTTTTGGATGTAGGTAAGAGTTGTAATAATAATAATAATAATTTATTTTGGTCCTTTTACAAAGTAATACATTTATAAACTTAAAAATACTTAGTGGTACCAAGTTCTTAACAGATGGTCTTAAATACTTATATAAAAGCTAGTTTAATTTACATGTTTTTAATTACCTATGAAAAGTGCGCTGGTACTGACATAATAACTTGTGGCGACCTGCCTGAGCTAGTAATATCTGCCATCCGGGGCCCCCGTGGAGTAGAGGGCCCTGGGCACGGGCCCCATGTGCCCTTATGGTAAAGACGGTACTGACTATCACCACTAATAATTATGTCATCTATTCGCTATATCTGTCGTATTGCGTGTCTGCCGAACTGCGTGTCTATCGAGTTCCGTTTCTGACAAGTAGCGAGTCTATCCTGAGACATGACGAAATGCGTATTTGACCACTTACGACATGCAAGTAATCCGTAGTTACCTAGGTTCCGTCTAGGGCCGTTTTTCATCAAGCCGGCTGTCGAAATGGCAGTGAAAGCTCGTTTGATTCCCGCCTGACCGCACCGATGATGATGTCATAATTATGATAGCCGATGGGGACGAAAGCTTTTGAAGTGGCGATCGCGGATCGAAAGGTGCAGAGTGGAGGCTGGGCTGTGGTTGTGGTCCGTGGTCGTCATAGGTCTCATAGGTTTCAAGGTGGACCAACGATCTGGTGAAGGTCGCACAAGTCCATTGGATACGAAAAACATAAAACCGGATATTTTTCAATATTTGGAAAGTTGATGTCCAGCAGCGATGATGAAGATGCCCCCAAAATCGTCAATCATTAAATTTTTAATGAAAAATAAGTTTAAATAAAAAAAAACATAACGCGTCTTCATAAAAGTTGCGTTGACTCAGATCAACAATTCTTCACAGACCAAATAAAAGATATTTTATCAAAAAGCCAACGTCACGCGGTATTCCCAGGCGGTCACCCATCCAAGTACTAACTGCGCCCGATGTTGCTTAACTTCGGTGATCGGAACGAGAACCGGTGTTCTCAACATGGTATGGACGTTGGCGAGAGTGTAGCCGAAATTACTCTACACAATCAATGCAAGTGGGCAGCTCTCCAACTACGATTTATTTCTGTAATTAGATTCATTGATCCATCGCAACCACTATGTCTTAATATGTCACAAGTTGTGACCACGACTCTGTCTTGAAGTATCATCCATCATCTAGCTAGACTGTCAGAGGTGATAGCTTGTTCGTTCCTCGCCCAATGCCTACTATGAAATGACCCTACTTTACACCTACGTAGGACGCATTGACAGAAAAACCATAGTATTAACTAGAGAGGTGCATCTTACATATCACTGCGTGATCGAATCAGAAATGAAGAGATCCGCAGGAGAACCAAGTTAACCAACATTGCCCGCAGAACAGATGGCCGATGGGGCCGAAAGGTTTTGGAGTGGCGACCGCATACCGGAAGACGTAGCGTTGGAAGGCCTGCCACAAGGTGGACCGAGGACCTTGTGAAGGCCGCAGGAACTCGTTGGATGCGAGAAGCACGGCACCGGTCGAAGTGGAGGTGCTTGGGGGAGGCCTATCTCCAGCAGTGGACGTCTTTCGGTGGAAATGATGATGATGATAATGTCACATATTTAAGTGAGATAGGGTAAGGTATATGGTCTAAGTTGCAATGAGCATTATATTGCTAGCAGAACGGGTGGACGATGGGGACGGAAATAATTAGCAGCGTGGCGACTGTGTACCAAAAGGAGCAGCGAAAAAGGCTAGAAACAAAATACTCTTAAAACGTTCATTATCCCGGGGGGTCATTTAAAACAAAATAGATTTTATCAAAAAGCCAACGACACGCGGTATTCCCAGGCGGTCACCCATCCAAGTACTAACTGCGCCCGATGTTGCTTAACTTCGGTGATCGGAACGAGAACCGGTGTTTTCAACATGGTATGGACGTTGGCGACAGTGCAGCAGAAATTGCGCTTTGCTATCAGTGCATCTTGGCAGTTTTCCAATTGTGATTTATTTCTGTAATTAGATTAATTGTTTATTAAACTGTCACCAACACCGTCTTAGGGCAGGCCGGGGCCTTTGGGCACACAAGAATTTGGAGCCCTCTGGAAAGTAAAAGAATCCACCCGAACAAACTTAGTTACATACATACATTGTATGTTAAATAAAAGCTTGTGAAAAAAAACCGGTCAAGTGCGAGTCGGACTCGCGTGAATGCGCTTTTGGATGTAGGTAAGAGTTGTAATAATAATAATAATAATTTATTTTGGTCCTTTTACAAAGTAATACATTTATAAACTTAAAAATACTTAGTGGTACCAAGTTCTTAACAGATGGTCTTAAATACTTATATAAAAGCTAGTTTAATTTACATGTTTTTAATTACCTATGAAAAGTGCGCTGGTACTGACATAATAACTTGTGGCGACCTGCCTGAGCTAGTAATATCTGCCATCCGGGGCCCCCGTGGAGTAGAGGGCCCTGGGCACGGGCCCCATGTGCCCTTATGGTAAAGACGGTACTGACTATCACCACTAATAATTATGTCATCTATTCGCTATATCTGTCGTATTGCGTGTCTGCCGAACTGCGTGTCTATCGAGTTCCGTTTCTGACAAGTAGCGAGTCTATCCTGAGACATGACGAAATGCGTATTTGACCACTTACGACATGCAAGTAATCCGTAGTTACCTAGGTTCCGTCTAGGGCCGTTTTTCATCAAGCCGGCTGTCGAAATGGCAGTGAAAGCTCGTTTGATTCCCGCCTGACCGCACCGATGATGATGTCATAATTATGATAGCCGATGGGGACGAAAGCTTTTGAAGTGGCGATCGCGGATCGAAAGGTGCAGAGTGGAGGCTGGGCTGTGGTTGTGGTCCGTGGTCGTCATAGGTCTCATAGGTTTCAAGGTGGACCAACGATCTGGTGAAGGTCGCACAAGTCCATTGGATACGAAAAACATAAAACCGGATATTTTTCAATATTTGGAAAGTTGATGTCCAGCAGCGATGATGAAGATGCCCCCAAAATCGTCAATCATTAAATTTTTAATGAAAAATAAGTTTAAATAAAAAAAAACATAACGCGTCTTCATAAAAGTTGCGTTGACTCAGATCAACAATTCTTCACAGACCAAATAAAAGATATTTTATCAAAAAGCCAACGTCACGCGGTATTCCCAGGCGGTCACCCATCCAAGTACTAACTGCGCCCGATGTTGCTTAACTTCGGTGATCGGAACGAGAACCGGTGTTCTCAACATGGTATGGACGTTGGCGAGAGTGTAGCCGAAATTACTCTACACAATCAATGCAAGTGGGCAGCTCTCCAACTACGATTTATTTCTGTAATTAGATTCATTGATCCATCGCAACCACTATGTCTTAATATGTCACAAGTTGTGACCACGACTCTGTCTTGAAGTATCATCCATCATCTAGCTAGACTGTCAGAGGTGATAGCTTGTTCGTTCCTCGCCCAATGCCTACTATGAAATGACCCTACTTTACACCTACGTAGGACGCATTGACAGAAAAACCATAGTATTAACTAGAGAGGTGCATCTTACATATCACTGCGTGATCGAATCAGAAATGAAGAGATCCGCAGGAGAACCAAGTTAACCAACATTGCCCGCAGAACAGATGGCCGATGGGGCCGAAAGGTTTTGGAGTGGCGACCGCATACCGGAAGACGTAGCGTTGGAAGGCCTGCCACAAGGTGGACCGAGGACCTTGTGAAGGCCGCAGGAACTCGTTGGATGCGAGAAGCACGGCACCGGTCGAAGTGGAGGTGCTTGGGGGAGGCCTATCTCCAGCAGTGGACGTCTTTCGGTGGAAATGATGATGATGATAATGTCACATATTTAAGTGAGATAGGGTAAGGTATATGGTCTAAGTTGCAATGAGCATTATATTGCTAGCAGAACGGGTGGACGATGGGGACGGAAATAATTAGCAGCGTGGCGACTGTGTACCAAAAGGAGCAGCGAAAAAGGCTAGAAACAAAATACTCTTAAAACGTTCATTATCCCGGGGGGTCATTTAAAACAAAATAGATTTTATCAAAAAGCCAACGACACGCGGTATTCCCAGGCGGTCACCCATCCAAGTACTAACCACGCCCGATGTTGCTTAACTTCGGTGATCGGAACGAGAACCGGTGTACTCAACATGGTATGGACGTTGGCGACGGTGCAGCAGAAATTACTCTTCACTATCAGTGCATTCTGGCACCTTGCCAACTACGATTGATTTATGTAATTAGATTCATTGAACTTTCACTATTAATAAAGCTATACAGGGTGCCAGGTACAGTCAACAAAAGAGTTAAGTATGCAGGATCGTCGGATATAGTTGAAGTTTAATAAGAAACCGATGAATGTTCTCGAATAAAATTTAATTTTATTAATAGAAAACAAACTGATCATTTATCAAATTAAATTTCAGTCGAGAACATCCATCGGTTTCTTACTTAACTTCAACTAAATCCGACGATCCTGTATACTTATCTATTTTTTTGACTGTACATCGACTCAAACTGAAACCATGAATCCATATATTTTGACCACGTAGGTATTGCAGTTTTCTATGAAACAGCATTTTTTTTTGATAACTTACGAAATATTTCTACACATGGGGCTTCAGAATCATGAATGAATCCATGGTGCGTGGTGCTTTTGGTGGTGGTGGTGCTGGCCCGATGTTCCTTCCACCATGTATTTGCTACTAGTGTACCCACGACTCCGTTTGGGAACGTCGTCCATCAGAACTGTCAGATGCGATAGCTAATTCGATCGGCCACCCATTGCATCTCCCATAAGCATATATTCAGTTTATTTGCGCGGATAACCAGAAATTTGTTGTATCAACAGTACTATAGGTACAATTGTACATGTCATTGTCATCTTAGCCAAAAGACGTTTACAGCTGGATGTAGGCATCCCCTTAGGATTTTCACAGCAAATGGTCCTGCGCCGTTCGCATTAAGTGGATTTTCGTCACCTGCACCAGGCATCAGGTCTTCGAAACCTCATGCAGGGTGCATGTCATAATAATGGAATTCTTGCTGAGAATTTCTTACCAGCGTTCTCGGTACTACGGTTCCTCGTCTCTTTGTCTTTAATACAAATATAAATTTGACCAAAAAACCAACAAACGTTTTCATTAAAGTTTTTTTCCGACATAAATACCTAGGTCTTTCTTTACAACTAATATAAAATATATTTTATCAAAAAGCCAACGACACGCGGTATTCCCAGGCGGTCACCCATCCAAGTACTAACTGCGCCCGATGTTGCTTAACTTCGGTGATCGGAACGAGAACCGGTGTACTCAACATGGTATGGACGTTGGCAACGGTGCATCTGAAATGACTCTTAAGTATCAATGCAAGCGGGCAACTTGCCAACAATTATATTTTATTTCTGTAATTAGATTCATTGAACTGTCACTATCTATACACAATACATCATCATTTGCATAGCCTTTTCCCAACTATGTTGGGGCTGGCTTCCAGTCTAACCGGATGCAGTTGAATACCAGTATTTTACATGGAGGGACTGCCTATCTGACCACCACAACCCAGTTACTAGGTAATATTTATTCAGATGCAATAGGTGGAACACATTGCTCGCACAATGAATAGACGATGGGGCCGAAAATTACTGGACGGGCGACTGCGTATCGAAAGTCACAGGGTGAATAGGTCTCCATAAAGTGGACCGACTGGTTGAAATCGAGGGAATTTAAATCTTCATTTTCGATCCTAATAGAATCGATAAAATCGTTACCTATAAAAAAAAAATCTCAAAACGTTTGTCTTTGCCTACCGGCCATATGAACTCTTAAAAATCAATAAAACAAAAGATATCTTATCAAAAAGCCAACGACACGCGGTATTCCCAGGCGGTCACCCATTCTGAGAGCGGCGGTAGGCAGGCTGAAGGCCAAAAATACCGCCCCAGGACCCGACGGCTTGCTGGGTAAAGTCTGGGTCCTGGCCTCGAGGGCTCTCGGGCCTCGACTAGAGGCGCTCTTAAGCGCATGCATGGAGAGGGGCCAGTTTCCACTCCGTTGGAAGACGGGGAAGCTGGTCCTCATTCAGAAGCCAGGGCGCCCTGCGGACTCTCCGTCCGCATACCGGCCCATAGTGCTGCTCGACGAGGTCGGCAAGCTCTTTGAGAGAGTGATTGCAGGCCGCCGTCGGGCACCTAGTGAGGACGGGGCCGGATCTTGCGGATAGCCAGTTTGGCTTCCGCAAGGGGCGCTCGACGGTGGACGCCATCATGCGCGTGAGAGCCCTCACGACGGGGGACGCGGTGACCCGGGGTGGGGTAGTCGTGGCGGTGTCACTCGACATCGCCAACGCGTTTAACACCCTGCCCTGGAGCTGTATTGGGGAGGCACTCCGGTATCACCGGGTGCCGACCTACCTCCGTCGAGTAGTTGGGGCGTATCTGACGGACAGAGCCGTCATCTACCCCGGTCGCAACGGGGAGTGGAACCGGCGAAAGATGTCGTGCGGTGTCCCACAGGGATCGGTTCTGGGGCCGCTCCTGTGGGACATCGGTTACGACTGGGTGCTGCGGGCCGACATCCCTGATGGCGTCAGCGTGGTTTGCTACGCTGACGACACGCTGGTCCTGGCGCAAGGGAGGTCGCATCAGGCGGCGGCCGACGCGATGACACGCGGGGTTGCGATAGTCGTGGAAAGAATCCGGCGGTTGGGTCTCGAGGTAGCATTGCACAAGTCCGAGGCCATGTCTTTCCATGGGCCTCGGAACGGGCCACCATCGGGATCCCAACTAACGGTGGGAGGGGTTCACATCGGCGTCGAGGCAACGATGAGATACCTGGGTCTCGTCCTCGACAGCCGGTGGAACTTCGTCGAACACTTCCGACGTTTGGCCCCAAACTGGAGAGGACCGGGGCCGCCTTCAAGCGGCTCCTGCCCAACCTGGGGGGGCCAAACACCTCCTGCCGGAGGCTTTACGCGGGGGTCGTGTGGTCCATGGCCCTATACGGGGCCCCGGTGTGGGCGCGTTCTCTGCGGCGGCGAGCCGCCCACTATCTGAACGCGCCCCAAAAGGTGGTAGCTGTAAGGCTGATCCGGGGGTACCGCACGATCTCGGGCGAGGCGGCAAGCCTCCTTGCCGGACTGCCGCCATGGGATCTGGAGGCGATAGTCCTAGCGCGCCTGTATGAGTGGCGCGCGGAGGCACTGAGCCGGGGGGAAACTCCGCTTCCGCGGCAAATCGCGGCGGAGCGGACAGACCTCCGGCGCGATCTCATGGTGGCATGGAAGGAGCGACTTTCGCAACCCAGCGCAGGGCACGCCACGATAGTGGCGATAAGACCCCTCTTTGAGGAGTGGCTAGAGAGGCGTCACGTCGTCCTCACCTATCGCCTGACGCAGGTCCTCACCGGACACGGATGTTTTGGGAGGTTCCTGCACATCATCAGGCGGGAGGAGACGCCCGGGTGTCACCACTGCGAGGATCGCCCAGAGGACACGGTGGAGCATACGGTGGATGTCTGCCCCGCATGGGCGGAGCACCGCCGTGCCCTCGTAGAGGCGATCGACAGCGGCGGCGACCTCTCGCGTCCGGCCCTGGTTCAAGCCATGGTCCAGGGCGAGAGGGAGTGGGGGGCGGTCGCCTCCTTCTGCGAAGCAGTCATGCTAGCGAAGGAGGTGGCTGAACGGCTGAGGGAGAGAGCCTCACACCCCAGCCGCCGCGGGAGACGCTCCGGACGTCGGGAGCCGCGTGACGACTCCCGGCCACCGTAGGCGCGGGCCTGCGGACGGAGAGTAATGGGTAGCTCACCGTCCGATCAGGACCAGGCCCGTGCCGGACGGCGCGTACGTGTTCCACGCGCGCCTCAAAGAGATGTCAGCATAAAGGAAGGGGCCTGCCAGGGCCGAAGCCTGCCGGGGGTGCGGGATTGTCCGAAAGGGTTACCGCTACCCCGGAACATAAAGGGCTAAGGAAGGAACACGGATGGGTTTTAGTCAGTAAGAGTCTGACACTCCCTTCGCTCCACCCAGAGCGGGAGGGGTCATTTGATGATTTCCCATCCATAAAAAAAAAAAAAAAAAAAAGGCGGTCACCCATCCAAGTACTAACCACGCCCGATGTTGCTTAACTTCGGTGATCGGAACGAGAACCGGTGTACTCAACATGGTATGGACGTTGGCGACGGTGCAGCAGAAATTACTCTTCACTATCAGTGCATGTTGGCAACTTTCCAACTAGGATTTATTTCTATATCTAAATTCATTGTTCATTGATCGGTAACAGCCAATACAATTGGAACTGAATAGTTGTGCCCGTGACCATGATCGCCATACGTCAACTAGGGTATCGGAATTTAACTGAAAGTTCGTTCATCCACCGTGCAATTACCGCTTTCTGCACTACACTATCATACCTATGAGGAACAGGGTGTAAAGTTCACTCATACTCTATAGAAAAGGGAGGATCCTCCGATCAGACGGGTGTTGTGTCTGGCGGGCAACTGCCCAATGATTCATGTCGGCTATGTATCTATGCTAGTTGCGCGGTAAACTATGCTTGCGAGATGCAGGATTTGCGTGACGTCAGTATGACGCGTTGTTCGCATGTGGCGTTGTAGATACCGCTACAGCACTATGAGGACAGTTCCGGTACCATTTGATTGGCTAATATCTAATATATAAAAATCTCGTGTCACAGTGTTTGTTATCGAACTCCTCCGAAAAAGCTTGACCGATTTTTATGAAACTTTTTGTGTACATTTGGGAGGTCAGAGAATAGGTCTAAGGCAATTTTTGAAGTGAAAACTTCTTTAGCGGCGTTGCACACTTTTTTGTAATGGGTAAAAAATGTTAAACTCGCGTCAGGACATGTGTCCGTCAGGAGAGATTTCCCCCCCCCCCCCCCCTCTCTTTCTACGGCGGCGCCAACCGAAGTGAACCAAGTGACACACGACAATGGATGGATGGATGGATGATTGGACGTGGACGTGGACGTGGACGTGGACGGGCCATTCCGCGCAATTAGGCCGACTTTTGTTTGGAAATGGTAAGGACATTTGGTGCGTGTTGATTGCAATAATAAATTAAATAAAGGTGTTATACTTTTTTAGATAGCGGCGCCATACGTAAAAACATGTAAGAAATGTCATATAAAGTAAAAAAAGAATGCAGCTATGATATTTAATTTATTATTAGCATATATTCGCCGTTACTGGATTTCCGCGGAATGACCCGGACGTGGACGTGGATGGATGGATGGATGGATGGACAGCTGATGGCTCGACCGTCTGTGTAGTAGCCACACTGCTGTGTATTCGTAAAATTCGTGTATATAAAGTGTTTAAAATATGGAAATTGAACAAAGTGCATCTATTGATGAAAAAAGTGACGCAGAAATAGTGAAAAAAAATTAGTTATATTAATTCAATTAATAATTGATTTATTTCAACGATAATATTCAAGTTTTCACTTCTGCCGGCACTCCCGGAGTGCAACCCGTCTTTTTTTTATGCAAAACAACTTTTGTGGGGTCAGCTGGTTTTAATATAATTAAGTAGCTTAGAAACAAAAAAGAAACGATGGATGGACTGTGTGAAAGATTATGTGGCTGGAAACGGTCGAGGGGGTGCCGAGATGACGACTAATAGCGAAGTATGGAAGACGAATACATGCCGCGCTGAACCAAAATTAATTGAGATAATGTCAGTTAGCAATATGGGATACTATCACTCCACCTAGGGGTAAAGCCAGAGTTTATTATGCACTGGAATCAAGATCGCACAAAGACTGCTAGGGCAGGAGAATGACCTTGCTATCATGTTAGAAAATGTCTCTTTTCCCATTATTTTAAGTATACTAAATCATAATATACAGGTTGACATTGAAAACATGCGAAAAATCGAAATGGGAGATTGTACTCATCATTATGAACAACTTTTACTATGGGAGCAAACCTGAATTCGAGAAAAAAAATCAGCTGTTCCCTGCATTTATGGTCAAAATGAAGGGAACAGCTGATTTTTTTTTCAACGTGTATTGGTAAACCACCTCTCAGATAAACCGATTGTTCTTCTATTGATTCGGAAATATTTATATTCATTGGGGCGTAAATTATTCCTGTCGATCTCATTCAATGTGATCGCTACTAGCTATTATAAATGAGAATCGGAGTATTAATAATTTGTTGTAGGTACAGGATCGTCGGAGCAGAAGTTACAAACGTATTTTATGTAGAAAGGATTTCTAGGAATGTTTGTGGAAATTTCTTGAATGCTTGATGATATCTGACATAGTAAGATATTATCTGGTGGAAGTCTTCAAAATTCCAAAAAATTGTATATAAGCCATCGGCTTAGATTTTTCCTAACTTTTACGAGGTCGGCTTCCAGTCTAACCGAATGCAGCTGAATACCAGTGTTTTACTACCTAAAACTGCCGGTCTGACCTCCACAACCCAGTTACTGTGTAACACGATACCGACTATTATGGTCCGTGCTTTTATCGGAGTATTCCCGTTTGAGCACCTATTTTTAGAGCACCTAGGAATAAATTACATTTTTGACGAGATAGTGTCACTCAAAGCATGTAGGTAGGCCTGTTGCCATTTTGAGGTTAGTTTTTTGCCTTATATTTAGCTGCTGAAGACACAGGTAAGAACATTTGTTAAAAACTGAATGTAGTACAAATTTATTTGCTCAACTATATAATAAACAAACAATTTTGAAGCAAAAGACAACATTTTTATACCTACATACAGGGTGAAATTTTAATCACCATTTTCCTCTTAAGAGGTCATTGTACTCATCTTTAGAAACAACTTTTACTATGGGACCAAACCTGAAAGCGTGAAAAAAAAAATCAGCTGTTCCCTACATTCATATTCACATAACTCGACAAAATGTAGGGAACAGCTGATTTTTTTTTCGCGACTTCATGTTTGGTCCCATAGTAAAAGTTGTTCATAATGATGAGTACAATGACCCCTTAAGACGAAAACAGTGATTAAAATTTCATCCTGTATAAAGCTGCTCCTCCAAAATTACCATCAATTCTTGGCAGCATTTAACATCATCTAAGCACTGTCGTATTTACATATACCACTTAGTTCCTAGTCGTGTGACTAACTCGATACACGACTAGTTAGAAACACTACCTGTCCAGTGGCCAGCCTACACTGGAGGTAATGCTATATGCATACAAGATGCACACGGGAATACAATTTGGTGGAGGCGCCGGGCAAAGCCGCAACCGAGTGCTCGAATTTCAGGCTGGCACCTTAATGATTGACAATTGGTGTAAGAATTATCTTGTAACACAACTGCACGAGAGAAATTAACTAGATAGCTGAGGTTTGGAGCAATTTAAGTGTACTTCCAATAGGTACCTTATTTCATTGAAAGCGTCTAAAGCCAACCCACAGACTGCGAGTTGGTTTCGGCCCCTCGTACGCTTTTCAAAGGTACGGGAGCCCTGGGTCCCGAGATATGTCAATGACACAATGAAACCGCGGACATTACCGTTCCATCATAGACCTCGTTCATTGCTTTCCATCAGGCGTGATCGAGGTCAAGGCAGACCCATTCAGCAATAAAAAAAAAAAAAAAAATACTGGTTGTAGAAGCATGATTCACAAGCATCATACACAAGAGTTCATTTTACAACGAAGGCGATCAATAAGGAAGGATTTTTGATAATCCATACTATTCATACTAATATTATAAATTCGAAAGTAACTCTGTCTGTCTGTCTGTGTGTTACCTTTTCACACCTAAACCACTGAACGGATTTAGATGAAATTTGGTAGAGAGATAGTAGTTTTTATCCCAGAAATCATCCTTTAAGGGGGTGAAAAGGGGGGTGGAAGTTTGTATGGGGAATCAATAACCGCTGAACCGGTTTAGATGAAATTTGGTATGGTGATAGTTTAGAGTTGTGGGGAAGGATATAGAATAGGTTTTATACCCGAAACTATCCCTTAAGGGTGTAAAAAGAGGAGTGGAAATTTGTAAAGGGAATCAATAAAAAAGGACTTTTATCGCGGGTGAAACCGCGGAGCACAGCTAGTGCATTATATAAGCGTTACCTAAATAGGAGAAAAAAGTATGTATAGAATTCCTCATTTTTCCCGTTCGGAAATCCCATCGGACACACAGCTTGTAAGAATAGAAACGTCCTGAAGATTAACGTATCCGCTTCATCAGCAGCTCCAAGTAGCGCGTTAGCACTTCATCATAATCAGCCTATAATATTCCCAATGCTGGGACACAGGCCTCCTCTATGTGAGAGGAAGTCGGCTGTAATCCGCGACGCGGGCCCAGTGCGGGTTGGCAGATGTCACATGTCTTCGAATTTATGGTTCTAGGATTATGCCAATTTCCTCACGATGTTTTCCTTCACCGTTTTGAGAGTAATGGTGATGAAATAATTTACACAAAGTAAAGCGCCTGTCTGGGTTCAAACCTACTACCTACAAATCCTAATTCGCGGCCGTTACCGCTTGGCCACCACTGTTCTCAAGTTAGCGCTTGGATTAATTCGACTAGTTACGTCTTCGATTTACTTTCGAGGTGAATCTTGGAAACCAATATCTACGGACGGTTAAGAGAAATATATTGGGAAAATCGGGATTCAAATTCAATTACATGCAGGTAGAAAATAACCAGATACTCCAATTTCGGGTAATTGGAATAAATGAATAAATAACAGTTAATATAAATTAAACTCCAATTGAAACCACTCAAAATCCAAAACCCATCTCCGACTTAAAGGACCAATGAAACACAACAACAATTTTCATTCCCATACCGGTAAATACCAAAACTAAACTTCAACCCAATATGCTAAAAGAAACCTTTCGCTGTGTGTTTTACAAACAAAATTATGGGTATTTGATAAAACGATGCTAACGAGCGGCGTCGGGGGAAATGGTGACATTATAATAATTTAGAAATTTGACTCTACTTTTTTATTGCTTGATTTTTATTATGATATGATTAATTGCTTTACTCTTAATTTTAAAATTTTAGTTGATTGAAAAAGAAACATTATAACAACGTACAATATTTGGAAGGAAGACGAGCGGCGTCAGGGGAAATGGTGACATTAGACTCTACTTTCTCGTTCCTTGATTTTTATTATGGCTTGATGTATGTCATTAGCAAGTTATTCGGATATGATTGATTGCTTCACTCTTGAAATATTTGGTTGATTGAAAAAGAAACGTACAATATTTGGAACAAAGATGAACTGGAAAAGTTGCAATTGACGAAAATGTACTTTACACCCTGTTCTTCATACTCTATACTACTAGCTTTCAACAGAGAGGAGAGAAAAGAGGCCTTTTCCCTGCAGTAGGAGCACATAGGCTAAAAATAAATAATATTATATGTAACAGTTGGTTAAAACGAAATCACACCACCAGCCTCTTCAGAAACCAAAACATTTTGCTGTTTTTCTATTTGCTGCCTGCCTATAGGATTTTAATTTTTTGTGGTATTACAACTCTGGTAATTAGGTAAAGACTGAGTCATCCACCGAGTCGTTTAGTATGCAGTTAGAATGTGCTGATTCATGTACTCGTGGGTTCGTCCATTAGGACCACTTCTGTAGAACCCGTTTTTTGACCAAACTCTTGATGAGATCTAAAGTTAATAAGCCGTAACTTTACTATTGAATCAACTCATTTTGAAACTTTAGATCATCATCTGCCTAGCCTTTTCCCAACTATGTTAGGGTCGGCTTCCAGTGTAACTGGATACAGCTGAATACCAGTATTTTACATGGAGCGACTGCCTATCTGACCTCCACAACTCAGTTACTGGGTAATACGATACCCCTTGGTAAGACTGGTTGTCACACATTCGGGCTTCTGACTACCCGTAGCGACTGTCAAAGATCCGCGAATGACAGCCGGGACCAACGGCTTTCCGAGGCACGGAGGGGTCTCATTATGTAAAGATGGTCACCCATCCACAGACCAACCGCGGCAAGCGTAGCTTAACCTGATCGATCGACCTGTGCGGCTGTTATTATCTAGCTACGGGCCCCTCTTTTCACGATTTAATAGACGTGTATGTGGAACAACAGTCATAACCATGCTAGCTACAAACATAGACATAAAAGCTGACATCACACCGTAACGATAATACCCCAAATTTTTTGGTCCTTTCTACCATTTCCCGTTCAAAAAGGTCGTCACACACTTCTCAACGTACACCGAAGAAAAACCCAGACTTATTTCTAACATTTGCGTTATACCCACCAGATACAAAAACTTATCTGTTATAATAAATCTTCGCGCATAACTCATTCGCAGGTGCACTGGACTTGACTATAAAGGTTATGGCTGTAGGGATGGGCAGCACAATATTTTACGTGACTTCGCCATTTGTTCGTAGCGACTTCATTTACTTATTATACTCGTTATTATTATCATTATTTTGTTATTTGCGTGTGTGTGAAGGAGCATTTATTAGAGATACGTGCATTTTTGTATCTGTGTAAACGTGGATTTATGGGTAAATATTTTTGTAATCACATCACACTAATATTATAAAGGCGAAAGTTTGTGAGTGTGTATGTGTTTGTGCTTATATGTTTGTTACTTCTTCACGCTCAAACGGCTGGACTAATTTTGATAAAATTTTGTATGGAGGTAGCTGACACCCTGGATTAACATATAGGCTACTTTTTATTCCGATATTCCCACGGGATCGTAACTTATGCCAGTGAAACCGCGGGGCGCTGCTAGTATTATATAATTATGTAAAGCGCCTCAAAGTTATTTTGGTATATGATCAAAACTGGAACTAACCGGCCACCATATTTTTTTTAATACATTTCAAGTGGCATTTTACAAAACAATTGCAAATTGTTTACCAACAACGATTATTATTATTTATAATTGTGCTATATTCATATTATAAAGGGCATCTCCAGATCCATGGACCACCACCGGTGCCAGTACCAGCACTGGTACCGGTGCCGGTACCAGTGCCTTACAGAAGGCTGTTGAGGGTGCCTCGACAGAAGGGAAAAAGAAAAAAAAAAGGAATAAAATACATTTATTTGCCGTAACGCAGAGAGAGAATAAGTTTGGGGAAAACGGCTATTGCTCAGCATAATGCTAAGACCGTATGCGATACAGATATCGCATAGGGTCTTTGCATTATGCTGAGCAATAGCCGTGCCCCAGAGGTGTTTTTTTACCGGCAGCCTCACACGCGGCGCATCAGCGAAGCCACTCTTTTCGTATGTACATTAGCCAAATTAATTAATCAGTGAATTATTTTAACTATTTCGTGTGATTATCACACTTCATTGGGCATAATTATTTAAATTCCCATATCGTTTGGTTGTTAAGCACAATAAAATAATTAACATTGTACGCTTATTATTGTTTGAACTAAACACATAATCAAACAGTTAATTAATTTAATATTATTTTATTACCTAAGCGTATTATTTACTGTTTTCGCGCATAATTTGATTTTGTTGGGGTTTCATATTATTTTAAATGGAATTTCCATTTTTGTTGCTATCGATTTATGTTGTTCTCTAGTACAAAATGTTTCTTGATTTAATTTTTCTTTTGTTTATTCTCTAAAAATAATAATGTTTTTTTTGGTCCTTCGAGTCCATCGTAAACAATACAAGGTGACATGAAACCTGTAACTATGGATTCAATAAAAATGATTCTAAATCAAAGTTTTTCGTCGATTATTTAAAAAAAATAGCTGTTCCATACATTTTGACCGCGTGGGTAATGTGGGTATTACACTTTCCTATGAACCAGCAGATTTTTTTTTTATAACCGACGAATTTTTTTTCTCAATTTTTATGTCTAGAATCATGTGCTGAATTCATGGTTTCAGTTTGCGCATTGATGTCCCTGACACCCTGTATTGTTTATGGCGGAATCGAAGGACCAAAAAAAAAATTATTTAGGTATGTAATTCAGGCATAATGATGACCGCTTTACCATAGCAAGACAAAGGTCTCTACACAGTGAGCTAAAGTGAGCGAGAAAAAATGGCGGTCCGTGGTCGTTACTCCTTAATATAAGTGGCCCGGCCTTTATCCTGTAGTGGAAGTTGCTAGTTAATAAAATTACATCATTTATTACATTACTGGACATGTCCTTTGTTTTATCTTATATTGTCTCACAACCATAATTGTTCTTTCCCATGTTCAACATTATTAAAGAAAATGAGTGTATTGTCATTATACCAAAAAAAAAAAGGTACAACTTGGAACTAAAAAAGGAGAAAACAATGATTATAATGCCAAAAGGGGCCTCAGCTCAGCATAATGTCAGATGACAACACAAGGTGTACCACCTGACGCTGATTTTCAGCTGCAACTCACGAGTGCCATACGCTAGAATAATAAACACATAGGGAAGTGTGTATCCGTTATAATCACACTATCACACTAATATTATAAAGGCGAAAGTTTGTGAGTGTGTGTGTGTGTACACACACACACACACACTCACAAACTTTTGTTTATATGTTTGTTACTTCTTCACGCTCAAACCGCTGAACCGATTTAGATGAAATTTGGTAAAGAGATAGTTTGAGTCCCGGGAAAGGACATAGGGTACTTTTTATCCCGATATTCCCACGGGATCGAGACTTATGCGGGTAAAACCGCTGGGCGCAGCTAATAAAAAATTAAACGTACAAAATAAACAACATAAGATGTCACATTTTCATAAGTAGGTATTCTAAGTCACGTAATCTTTACATGAAGGTATTTCTCAAGTACCGAACGTCGTGAATTTCACTTGTTAAGACCTGATCGAAAAGTTTCAGGAGGGGAAGCCTTGCAAATGACTTTAGGTACGCACCCGAACAAAGAGTGCAATAAAAATGTCGGCGTAGTTAATTTGTTGTTACTTTTACGATTTCTGCTGCAGAGTGCGTAGAAAGTTACCTGTATTGAATAACATATTATAATTTCAGCTCGTAAATTATACTTTACAATATGTAAATAGGTACTTTTGATTCTAGGATATGCCGGTTTCCTCGCGATGTTTTCCTTTACCGTTTTGAGAGCAGTGGTGATGAAATAATTTACACAAAGTAAAGCACCTGTCTGGATTCAAACCTAAGTAAGTCACGGCCGTTTACTCTTGGCCACCACTGCTCTAAATACCCTCACACTGAGTTCCAAACAGCAGCAAACAGCAACGTGGCAGACCGAGGAGGAGATGGAGGGACGAACTCGAATATAGAGGATTTTTTTTTATTACCATCCAAATTTTTACAGGATCTTCTACCCATGAATATGAACAACTTTCACTATGGGACTAACGCTGAAATCTCGAAAAAAAAAATCAGCAGCTTAATACAAATGTTATACTAACCTACTTGACCAAAATGTATGAAAGAGCTGATTTTTTTTCTTCGTGATTTCAGAGTTGGTCCCATAGTGAAAGTTGTTCATATTCGTGGGTAGAACAGCCTGTAAAAATTTGGATGGTGATAAAAAATCTGCCTGTATATCATTTCCAACATTCATGATAACTAATTCACACACACAACATTCGATTGTTTACCAAAAACAGTCCCGTAAAACGCAAATACCTATCAATATCCCATTTTGCAGCACACTCACAGATCTAAAGTTACAAATTGATCGATCCTTAATCCGAAGTGCGTAACAAATGTCATGCGATCCACGGATTTAGGGGAAAAAGTCCCACATGTACCAATCGGCAGACATGTATGAACATTTTCAATTTCCGGCCATCTTTGTGACGTCATTTTTGAGGGACCTTGTTGACGAATATTTTGATCTCGTTCTTGGCAATTTTCTTTAGCAAATGTCTTCCTGTTTGTGGATGGAAATTGTTATTTCGTTATTATATCAGTCGTGGGTCTGTTCGGTTTTGTTGGGAAACTCCTCGAATGGTGTGTTTTGTTTATTTTTATTTTCTTGGTAAGTAGGGTACAAAGGTCTTTCAATTGTGCCTATTTTGTATGCCAGAATTGCCTCATTTTTGTCACAGGAAAACGAGAAGAAGAAATATATAATTTTGATTCTACAACTGGGATTGACATTCAGGAAGTAGTAGAAAAGCGAGTAGGGAGACTAGAAAATGCAAACTTTTGTAAAAATTCATTTGCAATCTCATCTCAGCGGCAATATTTGTCAAAAACTTGACAAAAATATAGGTGAATTAGGGAATTTGATACATTGAGACTGAAATTCAAGTGAAAATGTTCTTAAAAATATGGAAATTGCCCTCAGGTAACCACTAGCTAGGAAAAAACCCATACCATTTAAACTAACAA
Organism: Amphipoea oculea; assembly: GCA_945859645.1. NCBI lineage: Eukaryota > Metazoa > Arthropoda > Insecta > Lepidoptera > Noctuidae > Amphipoea > Amphipoea oculea. Next base: position 3,597,397 of record OX243862.1, read on the forward strand.
CGTTTTTAACACCTGTATTATTTATTTATTTATTTAATGCACAATCTACAAAACCATAGTTACACGCTAGGCTTAAAGTTAGTTACTTCTTAGTGAGTACATGACCCTGTTAGGGCGCAGGAGGATAACTTAAAAAAAATATTGCAGTGAGTATCTATTATCAAATATCTATTATTATATAGTTTCATAGTTAAAATCTAGTTTTATACATGTCAAATTATATATTATAATTAACACACAGACATAATATATTTGAACTCTCATTCATCATCTCATTCTCATTTTCATTCATGACTTAATAGCAAGAAAACATGTAATTTTTATATTAAAACGACTCTTTTTCATAAGGAACCCTAGAGTTTTAAAAGAAACTTGAGTGTTAGTAATCCAGGTAAATCCCATACAATTGTCTTTGAAAAGAAATCCGATCCCCTGCATCCTCGGCGGTTCTTTCAATGGAACAATCTTGTAAAGTCTTTTTATTGTATAGGAAATTTTATTCGGCTTTCAATGCTAATTCTTAACCAATTTATCTTAGCATCTTTTGCTGCTAAGAAGGGTAATTAAATTCAAGGTCAAAACTAATCACAACTACAACAATCCGTGTGGTGAACGAAATCCATGAGAGACTGGATATTTTTTCGTGCTTTTTGAGTGAATTCGCAAGAGTTTTATTAAATGTAGTTAGTAAGGTAAAAAGTTATATTATTTGTTGTTAGGTATATAAGGTTAGATAAGTAATTCTTTAATTTGGAAACTACACTGTCGCATTAGGGTAAGGCCTGTAATGATAGTTGTAAGGATGATAAATAAATAAATTGTTCATTATAAAGCGATCTAAATACCGCATCGCCTTTCTTAAACAATTAAGTTTCTATACAGGGTGCCAGGGTCGCACAGCCTAGGATTCATATTGTCCAGTCACATTGTACAGACACCAGCACATCAAGCTACCCGAAACTGTCAAATTTTTCAAAATTAACTTTGAACCTTATGTTTAAACGATAAAGTTGAAAATCTAATAAAGAAATTTGACAGATATTAGTAGCTTGATGTGCTGGCGTCTGTACATGATTCCGAAACCCCCTCGGAGTTTCTTATGCTTTTTTGAAGTGTAAACTTCTTTAGCGGCGTTGCACACTTTTTGTACTGGGGAAAAAATGTTAAATTCGCGTCAGGACACGTGACCGTCAGGAGAGATTCCCCCCCCCCTCCCCCCTCTTTCTACGACGGCGGCGCCAACCGAATCCGAAGTGAACCAAGTGAGACACGATAATGGATGGATGGATGGATGGACGGACGGACGGACGGACGGTGACGGTGACGGTGACGGACAAACGGTGACGGTGACGGTGACGGACGAACGGTGACGGTGACGGTGATGGTGACGGTGACGGTGACGATGACGTTGACGGTGACGGTGACGGTGTCGGTGACAGTGACGGGGACGGTGACGGTGACGGTGACGGTGACGGTGACGGGGACGGTGACGGTGACGGTGACGGTGTCGGTGACGGTGACGGTGTCGGTGACGGTGACGGTGACGGTGTCGGTGGCGGTGACGGTGACGGTGACGGACGAACGGTGACGGTGACGGTGACGGTGACGGTAACGGTGACGGTGACGGTGACGGTGGCGATGACGGTGACGGTGACGGTGACGGTGACGGTGACGGTGACGGTGACGGTGTCGGTGACGGTGACGGTGACGGTGACGGTGACGGTGTCGGTGACGGTGACGGGGACGGTGACGGTGACGGTGACGGGGACGGTGACGGTGACGGTGACGGTGTCGGTGACGGTGATGGTGACGGGGACGGTGACGAGGACGGTGACGGTGACGGTGACGGTGATGGTGGACGTGGATGTGGATGGATGGATGGACAGCTGATGGCTCGACCGTCTGTGTAGTAGCCACACTGCTGTGTATTCGTAAAATTCGTGTAAGTATATAAAGTGTTTAAAATATGGAAATTGAACAAATTGCATCGATTAATGAAAAAAGGACGCAACAACAGTGAAAAAAAATTAGTTATATTAATTCAATTCATAATTGATTTATTTCAACGTTAATATTCAAGTTTTCACTTCTGCCGGCACTCCCGGAGTGCAACCCGCTTTTTTTTTTTAAAAGAAAATAGTTGTTCAGTACATTTTTACCGAGTAGGTATTGCACTTTTCTACGATAAGGCAGTTTTTTTTTATAAGCTACAAAATGTTTCAATGCTAGAAGGGTTACAGTTCGCACGTCGATGTCCCTGCCACCCTCTGTTAGTTTTTTTTTACAAAACTACTAGCTTCGCCCCGCGGTTTAACTCGCACAAGTCTCGATCCCTTGGAAATATCGAGATAAAAAGTATCCTATGTCCTTTCCCGGGACTCAAAGTATCTCTATACCAAATTTCATCTAAATCGGTTCAGCGGTTTAGGCGTGAAAAGGTAACATACAGACAGACAGAGTTACTTTCGAATTTATAATATTAAAGTATGGATGTTTAGTAGTCAGTTAATTTTTAATTTGGTATTTAACAAAATATAAAATCCTTTCCAAGGAAAATTTGTAGTATCTACTAGCAGTACAATTCATCATCTTCCTGCCCTTATTCCTTGTTACTTACGGTCGGCGCAACACGTTGTCTTCTTCCATTCTCCCATGTCAACCGTCACGCTATCATTCACTCCCTTCTCTTTCGTTATCATTCCTCACACCATCCATCCATCTTTCTTCGGCCTTCCTCTCCCTCTCCATCCATCACCATGTATATTCATCACTCTTTTAGTCACATGCGTTTCGTCGCTTCTCATCACATGCCCATACCAAGCCAAACGATTTCCTTTCAAGTTTTCTGTCACTGGCGCCACTTTCAAACTTCCTCTTATACAATGTGAAATTGAATTCATGGGCATCCTTTTAGGGGGTCATTGTAATCATCATTATGAACAAATACTATGGGACCAAACCTGAAATCGCGAAAAAAAATCAGCTCTCCCCTACATTTTGACGAGTTATGTGAACACATATGCAAGGAACAGCTGATTTTTTTTCTCGATTTTAGGTTTAGTCCCATAGTAAAAGTTGTTCATAATGATGAGTACAATGACCTCTTAAAAGGATGCAAAAGAATTTAATTTCACCCTGTATACTCATTTCTTACTGTATCTATTCTCGTCTAGCAGTACAATTTTTGTTCGAAGATTATTTTTTACTCCTAATTATTTTTCTCCACCATCTTGCCTAGTACTACAGATTATCCTTGGAAAAAAGCAGACTATCAAAAATTAGCCCTATCAGTTTAAAAAGAATCCTCCAGAAAAAAGACTTGGCCAAGCGAATTAATCTTGATAAGTGTGATGCGAAAAAACTTTCGAAAAGAGGCAACTTATGTCCCAGCAAAGCGGAAAACTTTTCAATCGGTTATGGAGGGATCCATTAAGATGAATCGTTGAATTTTCAGTTTTCTATCAGACCACAACTTCGTCTGCCAAGTTTTCGTAAGAATATGCAAATGTCGTCAGCATCGAGTGGGTGGGAAAGGTATAGTTATATAAATACTAGCTGCACTCCAAGATTTCACCCGCATAAGTTTCGATCCCGTGGGAATATCGGGATAAAAAGTACTACCTCCATACAAAATTTTATCAAAACTGGTCCGGCCGTTTAAGCGTGAAGCAGTAACAAACATATTAACACACACACTCACAAACTTTCGCTTTTTTAATATTATTGTGATAATTATAATGTCTGTTCCAAAATCTGGCAAAAATGTAAACAAATGGGTCGTAGATACCAATTTGTAGTGTCACTCACAAATTGACTGCTTTGATTTGAAATTTTTGAATAGAATAGAAAATAATACAACACTCTTTATTATGTACACCAAACAAATTAGAGACATTATAGAAATTTTACAAAGGGTGACACAATGGGCGGTCTTATCGCTAAGAGCGATCTTTTAAAGACAACCTTTGGACGGATTAAAAAGGGGAAGGAGAGACAAATACTGTAGGCACTCTGTGGTGAACCACTTACATGATACACAAACATAAAGTATATTGTACTAATGTAAATAAATATATATACAACAAAAAACTTGTTTACAAAAAAAAACCGACTTCCAAAAAATACGCTACAAAGTGAAAAATAACTTTAATTTCGGAAGTCGGTGGTAAACAACGAAAACGTGAACCCAACGACACCGACTTCATATAAAACTACTTTCTATGTAAATATCAGTGACAGGAAGTCATTGTAACATCATCAATATAAACTAAGTGGCTAAAATACGTATTACTGAAGCTAGCTCAAAAACTACCCAAACAAAGTTAATAAAATTTATATGGGACCACCCTTGAGGCATATCCTATCTGTTAAAAAAATAATTTTTGAATTCGATTTACAATGGCTGATAATAATAATAGTAAAAGGGCCTGATTTAGAAGGCAGTACTGCTCGATACGGCTCGCATTGTGACGAGGTTCCTGTCTTTGGAGCCCTAACCACCGGTAGCTTGGACCCTGCTCCCGACACCGGTGGACTACTATTTTCTTATATTTTTAAATGTTTTTTATACTTATTTTTTATATTTTAAGAAATATTTAAAAATGTAATGAAATATGTAAATAGATGAATAAACGAAATAATAATAATATGCAAGGTTCTTCATCAACACCAAACAACTTCCTCCAAAAACATTATTAGTGAAGAAAGAAAGAAAGAAAATACATTTATTGCTACCTATTAATAATGTTACTGGGTAACATTTGAATTACCCACTTTAATTAAAAACTAAACCAGCACTTGGGCGTACACGCAGCGCATATAAATGAGGAACAAACAAAATTGTACACAATTAGAGAACCAAATGAACCCCGAGTGAAATGCTAATGCCTCCCGAAACTCACACTGTTTCACTACAAAGCAAATATGCTCTTCTGTTCCCGGAATCTTTGTCGAGACGTATTAGTTTGGTTTGCATGGCAGGAATTGTGAATAAAGTGGTGTTTAAAGGCAGTTCGTGGTGGGAATAGCAAAGATGAGAGTGAACAGGCATCTTCTGAGCAGGCTCGTTCCATCTTAGATCTCTTTCATCGCTTTCCATTAGGCGAGATCGAGGTCAAGAGCCATTTCGCGAAAATTCAAATTTTTATTACCTATACACCGTGTTCCGGGCGATATACATAAACTTCGACCAGATGTTCAGACCATGGAAATAAGCATTTTTCATTATGGACACATTAATGAATTCTTATTTTTTATTTTTTGTTAATTTTCATACAAACTAAATACCTTGACGTAAATCGCCTGATATGCATGCCTCTTTATCCGAATTGGCAACGATGACGTATTTTCATTCATAAGATTTGGCGGGCTGCAAGTTGTCAAAACTGAGTTAAGACCCTTTCTTATTGCATAGCTCAATTAAATTTCACTAAATGAAATTACAAATATCTTTGTAGCGAAGCCTTTTTAAGTACTACTTCCTGTGTTAGATTTAATTTGTAAAAGCTATAGAAGCGTTTGACAAAGTTTATGGATATCGTGAAGAACACGGTGTATATAATACAGGGTGGCATGTTATGTCGGGTACCAAAAAAAATCTGTTGTTTCATAGTAAAGTGCAATACCTAACGCGTTCAACAAGTATTGAAGAGCAATTTTTTTTTTTGTATTTGACTGAACATTTCTACGGTATGGGGTCTAGAACCATGTCCTGAATTCATGATAACAGGTTGCGCGTCGATATATTTTTAATTCAGATGGCCGGCTGATACATTGCATTATATAAAAAGAAAAAAAAATCTGAAAGTTGAATGTTCTACAGTTACCTGTTCGTCTAATCCAAACAGTTCAAATAAATTCCTTGAGAATCAAAAGGATACAAAAACTAAAAACACCAAAACGGATCAAAAGCCTTCCTCAAAAGTAGTTTAACGCCTCGGAAATTCGACTCAACGCCTTTGAGAAGCTTCTCAGACAAATCGATGTGGTAAATAAAAGAGTTTGTTGAGGACACTCCACATCAAAGGTAAAAGGTGGATGATCACTCCTCGTGCTCGGGATTCGCTGAATCATCCGTAAAAAAGCCGATTATTGCCGAACAAACCCGACTGTTGGTTTTCTAATTTCGAGTTTGTGAGAGCTTCTTTTGTTATCTTGGCACAAATTACTCTAATCAATTTAGCAATTTTGACTTTGATGGTGGCAATGACAGTTTTTTTTGACGCTAAAATGAACAGTGTTCCTAGTAACCCTAGATAAGGCAGGTCTGCAGCTGCAGGTCCCTAAGCATCTAAGAATTAATCAATAAACTGCAGTCCACATAGGCCTCTCCTAGACTGCGCCACAACACTAATAATTTCATTTCTGATTTTATCGTTCAGAGAAACTCCGAGCCTAGTCCGCTCCATAGCGCGCTGAGCGACATTGAATTTGTAGACCAGCCCGACTGTCAGTGTCCAATGTTCCGACTTTCAGTGTCCGTGTGTGTGTGTATCTAAGAATAGCTTTTGCTTTTTATTACATAGTGATTAAGGACCACATATACAAAAAAGTCAAAAAAAAAAATCAGGAACATATTTATTTCCTTCCTTACTATACCTAACATACTAAGTTCCGGCCGCGCCGCCAAAGATGTAAACAACAATGGACGCTCGAAATTGAATAAAATGGATGTATTTTATTTTACGTAATGTTTGTTTTCGTCTAAATCTCCTGGCTAACTAGACGAAAACAATGGAATGGATGGGATGCATGAAGAAGCCTCCTCGTGTAGCTCGTGTTTGTTCCGCCAGTTACTCAACTTAACCGGGCGCTCGGCGCATCCTGGACAGTCACGCCCAACACCTTATTTGACTGACCAATTCACCCCTTGCAGTGGTAGGGCTAACGCCCGCTTGTTTTGCGACCAGGGTGGTCACTGGAGTCCGGCGTCAAGCAACCTGCTGTGTTTCGTCGATGCGTGGGAGTTCAAGTGCCTTAGGCATCTCCTGGGCACGTTCGTTCCATCATAGACCTCATCCATCGCTTTCTATCAGGCGTGATCGAGGCCAAGAGCGAGCCCTATTCAGAAATAAGAAAAAAAAATTTTTTTTAGTTCATTTTAGCACGGTTTTACTAAAGAGCTACTTAGACCCTCTTGTGTACACTTATTAGCCCATTTAAAGAAAACTTCCTTACATTTTAAGCTTACAGCCTGTAGTGGTAGAAACTTAAAGGTTAACTTTCTCTCAAACTACATAGTAGTAGTCTACTCTTAAATGAAACTTCCCTAAAGACATGTCATTCCGGGACTACTTTGGAAACTTTTATCTTCAGACAAGGCTTTCAGTCTGTTTCCTCCCGTGTAAGGCATATTAATAATTTTACTGTTAACCTTTTCAACAGAACAAAGTTAACGAAACTCCAAATCTTAGTGGTTGAAACTTGTGAACTCTAACTTAAGTAAAGCGTTTGTACATACTTATAGTATAGAAGTGCGAGTTTCAACAGGATGAAATGTATGTTTAGAAGTACGAGGAACAGGGTGTAAAGTTCACTCATACTCTATGGAAAAGGGAGGATCCTCCGACCAGACGGGTGTTGTGTCTGGCGGGCAACTGCCCAATGATTCATGTCGGGCCGTTGTACGTGTATCTATGCTAGTTGCGCGGTAAACTCTGCTTGCGAGATGCAGGATTTGCGAGACGTCAGTATGACGCGTTGTTCGCATGTGGCGTTGTAGATACCGCTACATATGTACGACTTTGAGTTTTTAAAAATGTGTATGGTGTATATTTTATGGCTAATAGCCGAAGTGCGGCTACACCTAGTTTTAGCCGGTCTTTCTGTCTAATTTATATATAATTTAAAACTGAAACTTTTTGTGGAACATAGTTATCTTGTGCTCTATTGGTCGGCATTGTAGCGAAATAAAAAAAAAAAACAGTTCATTGCATTGAATAAAAATGTATAATCTTTTTGGGTGGACTAGATTTTTAATATAATGTTCCGTTTTCCTAATATTTTTACAGCAGCAACATAATATGTCTTGTAAATAATAACCATGTATTTCGATATTTTTTATACATTATATATTATTTAAATTTTGGTTTACTGAAAAAAATATATGTTTTTATTTAATGCATTGAAGTGATATTTTATTTTCACTACAGTTTTAACCCCAGCTATCACCCTTCAAAGTATGTCGCAGTATTTACTGGACACCTGTACCTACATGTAATCATTTTATTACCTACTATTTGTTTATTTATACTTTTTCGTACACCACAAAAATATATAACAAAAAAAAAGACAGGTTGCACTCCGGGAGTGCCGGCAGAAGTGAAAACTTGAATATTAACATTGTGCATTTTTGATATTTTGGAATGGTTAAGGAATAATTTTGCGAATTGCTTTCATTATCAGTATAAAAGTACTATCATTTATGTGTTAGAATACAATATTTATTTATTGCGCTATCGTACACAAACATGACAATTTATATTACATTAAAAAGTTTATCTCCCAGAACAGTGTGGCCACTATACAGACGGTCGAGCCATCAGCAGTCACCATCCATGGACGCGCGTGGCACGTTGTAACATAAACACAAACGAACATTCGCGCAAGCGCCCTGCGCCGCCTAAACGAAACAGCAGGCATACTGGCATACACTTTCGCCGCGCCGTAGAAAGAGAGGGGGATACTTCCTCTCCTACGCCGCGCCGGCTGTCTACTCTCCATCCTTCTTACGAATTTTCGATCAGGTCACGTGTCCTGACGCGAGTTTAACATTTTTTACCCATTACAAAAAAGTGTACAACGCCGCTAAAGAAGTTTTCACTTCAAAAAACATTGATCAAACACTAAAAATATAATATAGAATGGGCGGCCTTATCGCTTTCAGCTATCTCTTCCAGGGAAACTTGGAATGGATAGTGATTTGGCTGGACGTACTATGTAAAACTGTGGTCCTTTCTCCTGAGACAAATACTTGGATAAATGTAACTAACAACTCGACCGGACAGTATCTGGGCTGCCTTTGTCAAAAGTTCGAGTTTTCCCAACAAAATTTTGTTTTTTTTGCAAGTTCAGGCCACCTCTTACGAATAAAAATAAAATTGTAAGACATCGTCGTTAAAGGAGAACATCCAGTAAGGAACAAAGTTCACTACCTAATTATCGAACGTCAAGTTCCTTATGAGCAAACTGCATGCTGAAAAGATAAGTTGAGAAAGAAAATTAGCTTCCGAATGAAAACACGTTGAAGGTAACATGTCTAGAAAATTACTCAAAACTTTATAAGGACTATTCAAGAGGCGCACTTCGGCTCGCACACTGTGTGGATCGTGAGCGACTTCGCTTTGATTCAAACTCGTTGTAAGTTTACTGAATTAACGAGAGTTCGCAAGTGTACTTGGAAATGAAATGCACTGTTATGCAGCAAAATATATATCTGTTATGTTGTGTAAACGCTGGTAGATAGATGGATATCATACTATTTGTAGCACACCAACATAATCAGCATATAACTTCCCCACTGCTGGGGCAAAGGCCTCCTCTCGGTGAGAGGGAATGGGCCGTAATCCACCACGCGGGCTCAGTGCGGGTTGGCAGATGTCACATGTCTTTCTAATTTTTGGTTCTAAGACAAGGCCGGTTTCCTCACGATGTTTTCCTTCACCGTTTGGAGAGCAGTGGTGATGAAATAATTTACACAAAGTAAAGCGCCTGTCTGGGTTCGAACCTACGATCTACACCTCGTAAGTCGCGGCCGTTACCACTTGGCCACCACTGCTCAAGCAGCACACCAAATAAAGGGAAAAGATAAAAGGATTTAGTTACAGTGTTAACAGACGATCGTTCTTAGTACGAACTGGACAGCGAAAATGGTTCGCTCCGTAAAAAAATTGCTCATCTAAATAATAATATTTGTCGCCATACTGTGATGCTGCTGTCTAACGAACAGATTTAGTACCAAGCGGGCCAGATCCGCTATCCAGACCGAACCAACTTCGATCTTCTTCGATCTTAAGTATTAGGATTTTCACAATTGATTGAATATCTTTATAGAAAATGGACTACTAAACTTGCTATGATAATAATTATGTTAATTTACACAAACAGATCAGTGTTATAGTCCGCGCGGAACTAGTTGGCCTCGCCTTAGGTATGTAAGCGGTTGGACGGAGGGGCGGGGATGCATTACTCAGTACGTGGGTTGCGAACCGCCGCCTCACCCCTGTCCCTACCTCAGCGGCCAACTAGTTCCGCGCGGACTACAGTTCTGCAAAATTATATACGGGCACATTTGCCACTTGACCTTGAAGGATACAGATTGCAGGCTCTAATTAGTCAGTGCACACTTAGCTCTTCAGATATTAGACCGTATGTAGCTAATTAGTAGTCCACCTAAAGTGATAATTATGATAACTACGTCTGTCATCAATGGGCGTCTTCTTCTTCCTGCCCTTTTCCCATGTTACTTGGGGTCGGCGCAACACGTTTTCTTCTTCCATTCTCCCCTGTCAACCGTCACGCTATCATTCACTCCCTTCTCTTTCATATCATTCCTCACACAATCCATCCACCTTTTCTTCGGCCTTCCTCTCCCTCTCCATCCATCAACATGTATATTCATCACTCTTTTAGTCACATGCGTTTCGTCCCTTCTCATCACATGCCCATACCAAGCCAAACGATTTCCTTTCAACTTTTCTGTCACTGGCGCCACTTTCAAACTTCCTCTTATATACTCATTTCTTACTTTATCCATTCTCGTCACTCCACACATCCATCTCAACATTCTCATCTCCGCTGCATGCAATCTTTTTTCATCCGTCTTCTTCACAGCGTAATATTGCTTAATTCAAGGAGAACCTAACTATTAGCTATACGACATGAACATAATCAGCACTCTAATTGCGTAACACACTATCAATCGGAATCAGAATCATTTCGAAGCCAATTGCTAATCCATTGCTTCATAAGTTCGAAAATTTTGTCTGCTCAACACGTAAATAACGCAATGAATGTTGTTGAACTCTCAAAATGAAACCGATTCCGATTGATAAAGTGTTACGCAATCGCCCCGCAGGCTATAATGTTCCCACAGCTGGGACACAGGCCTCCTCTCCTCCTCAGCCCAGTCCTGGTTGGTAGATGTCACATGTCTTCGAATTTTTGGTTCTAGGACATGCCGGCTTCCTCGCGTTTTTTTTTACCGTTTTGAGAGCAGTGGTGATGAAATAATTTACATAAAGTAAAGCGCCTGTCTGGATTCGAACCTATGACCTACAACTGGTAAGTCGGGGCCCTTAGCTTTGGAACACCACTGCTCTACATACAAGATTATAATTAGACTAGCTGCGCCCTGTGGTTTCACCCGCATAAGTATCGATCCCGTGGGAATATCGGAATAAAAAGTAGCCTATATGTCAATCCAGGGTGTCGTCTACCTCCATACAAAATTTTATCAAAATTGGTCTAGCTGTTTGAGCGTGAAGAAGTAACAAGCATATAAACACACACACACTCACAAACTTTCGCCTTTATAATATTAGTGTGATAAACAAACAACTCATATCATCTGGGTATATGAGCGGTTAATGTAAAATCTTGTCGTATTACAGTTTGTCGAAATTCAGTTGGTAAATCTAAAAATAGTTCCAATTGAGCTTCCAGGTAGGTATATTGAAACGGTTTTTCTATTTTCATGCCCTACGGCTGAATGTCATTTACGGGAGGAAACGGACGTTACGCTGTCGAGTGCCAATCATTCCTATGCAATCAGAACCTGTATATATAGAACTATAATATGCCTATGCCACAGTTCAACAACCTTTCTGATAAACTAATATTGTTAATGAGAATAGGGTGTATATTTTTAACCGAATTCAAAAAGGAGGAGGTGCAATTCGACTGTATTTTTTTTGTTTATAAGTTACGCGATATCTCCGGCAATGGTGTATCGATTTCGAAAATTATTTTCTAATGGACAGGGATCTATGTATTCAGTGTATATAAATTTTATTAACTTTGCGTAGGAAGTTTTTGCGTATTATCATTAACTTGATGATTTTGTGTCTATTACATATCAACTAGTAGAAGGTACCATAACTAAAAATAAATAAAACCTTTTACAATTTTCACTTTTCAAAAGAAAGTTGTTTTAAAAATCTTATTTTCATGAGTCCTCAAACCACTGTGCACTGCCACAGGGTTCGCATAATTAGTTTTTGCGTCATCGAAATAAAATCAAATTGAAACAAAGTTAGGACTTTGTTTGAAAATTATTTTAATAATAATGTATTGGTATGCAAACACAACAGAAAAACATTGTATCCTGAGTTTTCATTCAGCCATATCTAGTTAAAAACTAACACACAAAAGCTCTCTGCTTATCAGTCACTATAACAAGTAACAACGAAATCTAAAAACTCGACTGCCCGTGTATTTACTAACTAGTTAGCAGAAAGTAAATTTTCATCAGAATGTAGCACAAAACATGATCAAATTTCATAAACTGTCAACAACTTTCAACTATATTTTCAAGTAGAATATACCCACAGGGCTGCCAACCACTGGTTTACCAACTTTACAAACGTCGAAAGTTTGACTTTCACTGAGTCAAAACAGAAAGCATCTTTAGTTTTGTTGATAAGGAAATATCAATTCTTTATACTTAATTATTATTTGTAACTTTTTTATGAGGGAAGATTCTTTTTTTTGTGACTCCCTTTTTCGATAAGTACCTATTCCTCAAAAACTTTTTTCTTGCCTGTGTTTCTTTCTATTGTTAGAGATTTCTTCGTTAATTTCTTTACTTGTTTCAGCGGGACGAAGCTTCGTATATTTCTTTTCTTGTTTTAGTGGGCTTTTTAATGGGAAACCATTAAAAGGCATACAAAGATCTACAAACATGGTGAACAAGACAATAAAGATTATTTCGGAGCGGGAAGCAACTACTACTTACTAACTTACTTTTATCCAAACACAGGACAGGTAAAAAGAGTGCAAATAGTTGTTTTAACGTAGGACTACCGGCTAAAGGTAGCAGCAGGACACCGTGTGGTTTTAGTCAGTAAGAGTCTGATAGACCCCTCCACCCACCCCAGGGTGGTGGACGTCCATGAGGAATTCCACACGATATAAAAAAAGACTACTAAGTACTACTTTTTGGGATGCATGAAGAAGCCTCCTCGTGTAGCGCAGTTTGTTCCGCCAGTTACTCAACTTAACCGAGCGCTCGGCGCATCCTGGACAGTCACACCCAACACCTTATTTGCCTGGCCAATTCTTCCCTTGCGGTAGTAGGGCTAACGCCTGCCTGGTTTACGACCACCCTCCTACCGGAGTCTGGCGTCAAGCAGCCTGCTGTGTTTCGTCGATGCGTGGGAGTTCCAGTGCCTTAGGCATCTTCTGGGCTCGCTCGTTCCATCATAGACCTCATCCATCGCTTTTCATCAGGCGTGATCGAGGTCAAGAGCGCGCCCAATTCAGCAATAAAAAAATAAAAAGGACGACCATTTTTTTAAATTGCAATCTCGCCTCTTGGAAAGCGATGGATGATGTCTACGAACGAGTCGAGCGTGACCAGAAGATGCATGTTCACTTATAGTTGAAATAGTGTTGATTACTAGATTAGTCTTATTTTATTAACCGACTTCAAAAAAGGAGGTTCTATATTCGACCCATATGTATGGCCGCATGTATGTATGTTTGTATGTCCGCGATTTTCTCAAAAACTAATAAACCGATTTTAATAAATCTTTCAGAAATGTGATCTACATACTTTTAGGAAGGTTTTAGTATAATACATTAGGTAATTATTCTTATGTACGAAGTTATATGCATAAGTGTACTGCATCTCCGGCATTTCTATGCGAATTTTAATGATTCTCCTAGTCGGTGTCTTCAACTCTTCAATGAACTAGTGTTAATTGAAGTTTTGTGGGGTAGGTACAATTAGAAAGTGAAAAAAAAAAACTTTTTTACAAAAAAAAAAAACCACCGACATCAAAAAAAAAAGCACTAAGTACAAAGTGATAAATAACTTTAATTTTGGAAGTCGGAGTCAAAAAACGAAAATGCGGAACCAACGACACGGACTTCCGGAATTAAAGTTATTTATCACTTTGTAGTGTTTTTCTTTTGAAGTCGGTTGTTTATTAATTTCATAGTTTCTATCCTATTCCTTCCACCCCCTCTCCCCTTCCCCACGTCATCGCTTACCATCGTAAGCGATGATGTCGCCGGCGATGGAACACGCTTGCCTAGAAACAACCTATTTCTACATATAATTTTTTTTATTTTTGGAAGAACTTAAATGCGGTTTATCAGAATAATACGATACCTTCAAACAGCTAGCAAAATTGGCTCCGGAAGCATAGCGGCTGTCGGATGACGAAGATTTAGAGAGGGAACGTAGAGCGTTGGCTGTCAGGTGTAACATGCTGGCCCGCAGGTTCGCACGGTGTACGCGAGAGGTTAAAACAACATTGTTCAGGGCCTACTGCCAGTCGCTGTATACGTGCGCCCTGTGGGTCAGTTATACACAGGGCTCGTACAATGCTTTAAGAGTCCAATATAATAACGCGTTCCGGGTAATGCTGGGGTTGCCGCGCTTCTGTAGCGCGTCGGGGATGTTCGCGGACGCATGCGTTCCGGATTTCGGTTCGCTGCTGCGTCTGCGAATTGCATCACTGATGCGTCGGGTGCGCGGCAGCCCCAACAGCCTCGTGGCCACTGTAGCCGGCAGGGTGGATGGCCAAATAATAAGCCATTGGATAGCGGCACACAGACCGTCTTTTAGATATGTGAGGTAGGGGTATCTTTTATTTTTATTTTTTTATTTATTTTTTATTTTTTCTTGTAATTTTTTATTTTTTCTTGTAACTATTTATTATTTATTTTTATTTAACGTGTTTTTGTGATTGTTATGTTTATGGATCTATGATCTGAAAATAAAGATTTATTATTATTATTATTTCCTTTATTTCATTATGTACATATAAATTATATTTTTAAATATTAGTATAAAAAATATATAAAAACATTTAAAAATATAAAAAATAGTAGCCCACCGGTATCGGGAACAGGGTCCAAGCTACCGGCGGTCAGGGCTCCAGAGAGAGGAACCTCCTGACAATGCGAGCCGTGTCCAGAAGTACCGCTTTCTGAATCAAGCCCTTGATCCAGCTGCCCAACGTGAGCCTCCTCAGGTGTTGGTCGAGGCTCTTGGCAATCAACCCATTGGCTGTGACGACTATCGGCACAATGATTGCTGAGTCAACATCCCACATGTCGACAACCTCGCGAGCCAAGTCAAGATACTTGATTTGTTTATCTTTCTCAGCTTTCACGAGGTTCTCATCATGCGGGACGGTTATGTCAACAATCATTGCGCGCCGCTCTAATCGATCCATCACCACTATATCAGGCTTATTGGCAACAATAGTCCTGTCAGTGATGATGGATCGATCCCAGTACAATGTGATATTTCCATTTTCGAGAACTGGGTCGGGCACATACCTGTAGTACGGCACCTCCGATTCCACAAGGCTGTATTTCAGAGCAAGTTGCTGATGGATTATCCTGGCTACAAGGTTGTGTCTATGCAAGTACTCTCCGTTAGCTAGACGAGAACACCCGGAGATAATATGCCTGATTGATTCTCCCGGCCGGTGGCATGCCCGACAAATGTCAACCGTGCCGTCTTTCACAATAAATCTCCGGTAATTGTTCGTCATCACAACTTCGTCCATAATTGCACAGACAAAACCTTCGGTTTCTCCAAAGAGATCACCGCAACGTAGCCAGGCTACGGACGCTAGTAGGTCTACATCGGGTCCATGAAGGGCCCGGAAAAAGCGTCCGTGAAGCTCCTTACTCTGCCATACCTCCATGCGATCATTAGTGTCAAGCACTACTGGTTTGCGCCAGTTCTCTTTAGCCAAGGAGAGCGGGGTGAGGCCCTTGTCCACTATGACTACATCTCGATGCATCCCCACGTCGGTTTCTTGGAAGTATTCCCTGAGATTGCATATCTCGCGATTGTGGAGGGTCTTAGCGTTTAAAAACCCTCGACCTCCACACTTTCGCGGGATATACAACCTCATTACCGATGACCGTGGGTGATGCATTCGATTTGCAGTCAACAGTGTACGGACCCTCCTATCCAGGGCGTCGAGTTCGGTTTGAGTCCATTTGAGTATGCCAAAAGAGTACATCAAAACCGGCATGACCCAACCGTTGAAGGCGCGCACCTTGTTTCCGCCTGATAGAAGACTATTAAGTACTTTTTTCAGGCGGCCAAAGAAGCGCTCCTTCAACGATTGCTTCATGTCAGTAACATTGATGCCTAACGCTTCCGACATACCCAAATACTTATAGGTTTCGGATGCGGAGAGGGCTCTAAGGTTTGTGGAATCCGAGAGTTGAGTTCCCACGGATTCCACAATCTCCCCTCGTTTTACATGCATGACTGCACATTTGTCCACACCAAATTCCATCCTAATGGCGTTACTGAAAGTTTGAGTTACTTTCAGTAGCTCCATCAGTTGCAAATTGTTGGGGGCAAAGAGTTTTAGGTCATCCATGTAAAGGAGGTGCGATATAACCTGACCACCTCTCCTCAGCCGATAGCCTAGACCTGAATCCTCCAGCAGTTTGCTTAGAGGATTCAAGGCTAAGCAGAACCAAAGCGGGCTCAAACTATCACCCTGAAATATGCCTCGCTCAATCCTCATCGGTTCGCTATTCCTCTGAATATTTCGACATCCTGGATAGCGAAGGACCGTCCTCCATTGCCCCATACACGACATCAGGAAGGTGCGCAGAGTTGTATCTACTTTATACAACTCCAACACCCTCATGAGCCATGTATGTGGCACCGAGTCATAGGCCTTCTTATAATCTATCCAACATGTCGACAGATCCTTTCGGAAGCGACGAACCTGTTGGCTAATGGCCATATCAATGAGGAGTAGCTCCTTAGTACCGCGGGACCCATTCCTACATCCATTCTGAGAGGTAGACATGATGGAGTTGGTGTCTATATGTTTGTTAATTTTAGCTCTCAAAATGGATGTAAGAACTTTATAGACCGTCGGTAAACACGTGATCGGCCTATAATTTTTGGGTTCCGCGGTGCTACCTGATTTATGGAGCAGGTGGGTAATTCCTGTCGTTAGGAACTGGGGTACCGAACCAGATTCCAAAGCAATTTGGAACTGAGATGCCAAGCGGGCGTGCGACCTTGTAAACCATTTTATCCAAAAGTTCTGCAGCCCGTCCGGCCCTGGAGACTTCCAGTTGGGCAATGGACGGACTGCACGAGCTACATCTTGAGGGCAGATGGTTATAGCCCCCATTTCTGGTATTGGATCGCAGGCTCGCTCGACCTCTCGAGCCCAATCACCTTCAGTGTGACTGACAGGCACCGACCAGATACTGCGCCAGAAGGAACACATGGCATCATCATCCGGCAGGTGCGTGTCAGCCACACCTTGGTCCGGTCGTTCCCAACCCCTATAAACCCACCTTTCATCACTCTGGAAGGTGCGATTCTGAGTGTATCGCTCTACTCGCCGCTTATACCGACGGATACGGTTCGCCCATGCATATACTTTCTGCTTCAGGAAGTCGATGCGCTCTGTGACACAGGACATATAGTCTTGAGGACTGATATCAGTCCCCGAGAATGCCCGCCTCACAAAGCGCATCACTCTAGGGCGAGTATTGCCCTCCCTGAAGCAGATTAGTTTGCCGATGAGCGTTCTGGCCCCACCAATACGACGTTCAATTCTGCACTGCCAAGCTGGTACGGCAGGTTTCGGACGTGTAGCTCTAAAGTCATTGGTAAATTTAACGTGAGCTACACGACATGCCGCTACAGCCGCGCAGTACAGAATCGAATGAGTATCGGTGAGGTCTTCGCAGGTATCAAAATATTTTGACAACTGCGAATCCAGGACCGCCACCAGCGCCCTATTTTTGTTATGCATGGGCAAACGAGGCAAGCGTGGCCTAAGTTCGGGCGACATGAAGCGATATTCCTGAATCGCATCCTCCAAAGCACTCCTCAATTCCTCATTGCACTGGGTACTTACGTTTGTAGCCCTATCATTACTCCCCTCGTCAGCATGACTTGTATTAGTCTGCGGTAGTATTACAGTAGTCTGCGACTGGGGGGCGATGACATGGCTACTCTGCATTTCATTTCGCAGGCGATCAAGTGTAGTATCATCCAACATATGATTACGTTGGATGACCCGCATCTGATCCGATAGTCGTTGTGTCGAAACGTTGACAGCTGGTTCAAGCACCTGAAAAAGAGAGAGCATCCGAACACGATACGCGGTCAGATTGTTTCCCCCCTCTGTAGCCCCATAGTATGAGCGCATGACATTTTCATTGATGGATCGTGTCCATCTCATGCGCTGCACACTTCCGCCGGGAGCTGGGACCCTATCAGAGGCCGATGGGCCTCGAGGTCCTAAGCCGTCCGGCGGCCGGCGTCCTCCCCGTCGACGAACAGGTGGTGGCGTCGTGGGCGGAGAGAAATACTCGTCGCTCGAGCTCGACGCAACTGCCGCGGCCGGCGTCGTCACAGCGCTCACAGTGGCGCTGGGTACCGGCGGCGCGGGCGGCGAGGCGGAGCTGAGCGAAGAGTCCGGAGGTGGTAGGCGTGCGCGTCTTGCGGCTGATCTTGTCAACATTTTTGTGGTTTTATTTATCTGGTTTTACCGGAGGTGACATTGTCATGTCACCTCCGGTTCGGTAGTTTTTGGTGAAAGATTCGAATATTATGGTTCATTATATGTACTTTTTCGATTGGAATTATTAAAAATTGAGTTTCTGGGCTTTGCTTGTAAAATTTCACAATAAAACTGCTTCTAAAATTTAATTAAACTGAAAATTATATTATAAGAATGAAATTGACTTGTTGACGTTGGTGTTGCCAGCCGTTATTATTATTATATATATTATATATTATATTATATATTATTATTATTTCCTTTATTTCATTATGTACATATAAATTATATTTTTAAATATTAGTATAAAAAATATATAAAAACATTTAAAAATATAAAAAATAGTAGCCCACCGGTATCGGGAACAGGGTCCAAGCTACCGGCGGTCAGGGCTCCAGAGAGAGGAACCTCCTGACAATGCGAGCCGTGTCCAGAAGTACCGCTTTCTGAATCAAGCCCTTGATCCAGCTGCCCAACGTGAGCCTCCTCAGGTGTTGGTCGAGGCTCTTGGCAATCAACCCATTGGCTGTGACGATATATATTATTATTATTATTATAACACTGGCGGGGACGCAATCCCGGGTGTCACATTTATGAATGGGAAATTTAAATTTCATCTAGAAGTCGAGAATACCCGTGTGCACAGGATACAGGATGTAGTATATGGTTGACATACAAAGAGTACTAATTTGTAATTGACCCTGTATACATAAAATTAAAATTAGTTGTTTTTAAAATTAGTGATGTGGTCAGCCTTCCACTTTTTATTTATTAAAACTTTGCTGTATACCAGACAAAAATTACAAAAAAAAAAAAAAAAAAACACAAAGTATGTCCTACTAAACTAAAAACATGACACAGAATATCGAATAATAATATGCTTTTCAAATCAAACTTCCAAAACAACCTTACACATATATATATAATTTTCTTAATTATATCCAGTTTTCACTTTTACGTCAAAAAACATACTTTCGCCAGCCCTGCACTCATGTAGACTTCAATTACATAACGCGGAAGGATTGTTAATTGAGTTGCGACAGCACACGACTCGTGCGCCGCGCTGTGACGTCATCGCTCGTTCCAATCACGTCACACTTGTTTTTCCTTGTCGGACTAGATAGGAATTAGCTGCTGAAGGTTTATGTTGGAATATGGATAGTGACAACTCCAAGCTTTCGAGAAAAATGAACATCGCGAGAAGATGTTATGAGGTCCGTCCTCCCAAGAAAATGAATAAAAATAATGAATGAATAAGAATTTAAATAATAATAATGTTAATGTTAAATTGTAAATTCTGTAAACTTTAACGGCGTGAATTACTTGTATAGTAAATCTGTGGAAACTGTTTCTGGATTGTGTTGAACTAATTGTATACTTACTTATGTTTGTTATTGCATCTGTTTGTTTCCAAAATAAAATAAATAAACATATAGATATTATGAGGTCCGTCCTCCCAAGACGCAAGGTATCTGGTAAGGTTTACAAAGAAAAAAGGATCTAAGAGGTTTTAGGAGCAATGCAAATTGCGTATTACCGTACCTATTTCGAATTTTATAATGAAAAGCTCAAAAACCCACGTTTATTTGCTTAGGATCTAAATAAAAGTCGTTAACTACAATGTCCAGGCATTAACCATTTCCACATCAAACAGCTTTTCAAGTCACCACAAATCTTTAAACAAAAACTCACCACAAAGGCCGGACACCCCCAGACCAAAATCTAAGCCTAATAGAATGAAATCCCCTTTAAAACACCATAAATCCGAGGCAACCATTGATAGGGACGCTCCTCAATTGCTTATAAATCCAGTGAAATGGTTATTGGGTGAAAAATGGTCGAAATTGTTAGATACCTCGGTTAATTTAATATGTGGGTTACGGGATGATATTTCTGTGGATTAAATCAGGGATCGCATTTTGAACGGGTAGGATGTGTAATGAAAAACGTCGCCATTTTTTTGTTTATATTTGGAAAATGTTAATTTACTGTTGTCTATTAGAAACCAAGGTTTATTGTTTGAGGTCAATACTAACTGAATATTCATACCTGATTGTACCTGGAAAGCATCGTGAGGAAACCGGCATGTCCTTATAATCATAATCATCATAATCAGCCTATAATGTTCCCACTGCTGGGACACAGGCCACCTCTCAGTGAGAGGGAGTGGGCCGTTGTCCACCATGCGGGCCCAGTGCGGGTTGGTGGATGTCACATGTCTTCAAATTTTTGGTTCTAGGTCATACCGGTTTCCTCACGATGTTTTCCTTCACCGTTTTGAGAGCAGTGGTGATGAAATAATTTACACAAAGTAAAGCGCCTGCCTGGGTTCGAACCTACGACCTACAACTCGTAAGTCGTGTCCGTTACCAATGGGCCACCACTGCTCCATTGTCCTAGAACCAAAAATTCGAAGACATGTGCCATCTACTACCCGTAACGACTGTCAAAGATCTACAAATGACAGCCGTGACCAACGGTTGATTGAATGTGCTTTTCGAGGCACGGAGGGGTCTCGATATGTAATTGATGGTCATCCATCAACAGGCCGACCTCGGCAAGCGTAGCTTAACCTTCCATTGACCTGTGCGGCTGTTATTATTTAGTCACGAGCCCTCTCATTTCAAACCTTTAAGTACCTACATGAATTAATTAACCCTTCCTATGCTGAAACGTGGATCCACGCGAGACACAGCTTTTTAACTGTATCTGTAATTAATTAATTCAAGCGGTTAAATTAGTACCCACCTTGCAGCAAACAGATTATCAAAAAAAATAATCAAAACACGAACGATAAATTGAAAACCTCACAGCTGACGTTGACAATCATGACGCGACGTGACGACACGGCTGACACGACAGCAACAAGTTGACTTGACGTCAACGCGTTTGTTTTTCTTTTTTACGACGTTCCTTTGGCAGTGACGTGACAATTTTATGTGTGGACAGCTGAATATGAAGTGACCAAGTGAAGAGGTCACGTGTTTATATGGACATTTGTGTTTAGTGTTATGTCTGTGCCAAGATTCTGTAAGATGATCTGTCTGCTAAATATATTATTAGACTGAAATGTTAGGTAGTGTTTATTTTTGTCCGTCTTTTATCATGTTCATATACGAGTACCCGATAAAATAATTCTGTTTATAGTGAATTCATGAAGAATAATAAGTATTTATTTATTAATACATTTATTTCAAGCATCAAGGCCCATAATAATCACATAAAATACAATATTAATATAACTTAAAAATACAAACAACATTATAACTACACTAAAAACTAACGCACACGAATTGTGTGCGTCTTTTTTCGGTGACTGGTGTCATGTAGCCGGCCACGAAACCGGCGATACACAACACCCTTCGGCCAGAACTCTTCTTTGAGGAAACTCCTCGAGATTGTGTGTCGGAACACGCACCACGAACAACTTGAAGTTACAGCTGCGTCGTCGGGATTGCTGGACGCAGCAGCATGTTAGGTCCTGCCAGCGCGGTGCCGCACTGGTTCCGACAAGGAGGCTTCTTCTTCTTCCCCACCTTGATGAAACCAGCCTTGTCGCACGTGTCCTTCCCTGGACCCTGCCTTTTCAAAACCTTGTTGGGTTCCAACCGGCTCCGTTTACCCCCTTTTGGTTTTTTCGCTTTGTTAAGGGTTGCATAATAGAGAGAGGTAGTAGTTTGATGACGTTTACTAACATTGTTTTTTTAAATCATTGTTACTAATACTATATGGATTGTGAGTCCGAAATAAAAAATATACTATAGTCCTGCAACGAAAAAACCATGGCCGATTAGTTGATGATAAGACTAAGAAACGAAATCGTCTAAGTCCATTATGCCATTTTCATGTACAGCTTATATAAAATCTAAAATATCGTCTTGCTAGCAGCGCGGCGCCCCGCGATTTCACCCGCATAAGTTTAAATTCCGTAAGAATACCGGGATAAAAAGTATCCTATGTGTTAATTCTGGTTACAAACTATCTGTGCGCCAAATTTCATCCAAATCCGTTCAGCCGTTTGTGCGTGAAGAAGTAACAAACATAATAACTCACTCACAAACTTTCGCCTTTATAATATTAGTGTGATGTGAAAATTGGTCCTTACATCCGCATTTTAATCACACACTCATAACATCAGACTTGCATTTCCCAAGGGTAAGGCAGCTCCCACATTTTGCCAGTTATTTTCTCAATTCATTAAATCCTACAGTAAATCGTCGGCCATTATCTAAAATCACTAAAACGGATTGGATATCGAGACTATAGATTAGATTGAATTGCAAGCTAAGCTAATATCGTTTCGACGAAAAACAGTGTAGGGTTGTAAGTAAGTTCGATCTTTCCCCGAGAGTCTGCAGGATGTAATAAAACTTTTAAAACAAACTACTCATGCCTCTACTGCCATCGATTGGGAGTGTTTTCTTAAGTGCACTAAGATGAACTTGAAGTAAGATATTATGATCTATCGAGAAGATACTGCGATAACTGAAAAGTTTATAGAGGCATGAGGAATAGGGTGTAAAGTTCATTCATCTTCCATAGAAAGGAAAGGATCCTCCGACCAGACGAGTGTCGTGTCTGGTGGGCAACTATCCGGCGATTGATGTCGGAATGTTGTATCTATGTTAGTTGCGCGGTAAACTCTGCTTGCGCGATGTAGGATTTTTGCGTGACGTCAGTACGATGCGTAGTTTACATGTGGCGGTTCATATAATAAATAAATAATAATAATAATATGCCACAACTTTATAAAGATCAATCAATCTTCCTAGCCTTTTCCCAACTATGTCAGGGTCAGCTTCCAATCTAACCGGAGGCATCTTAATACCAGTATTCAGTCAGTCGGATTCAGGTTAGAAACTACACATGTATATTTGACTAAAATTATCCTCGTCCAAGCAAACGTTATTCCACCAATTGCACCTCCCTTATAATGTTGGAGACCTCAAATGATATACAGTATTTGTTCAGTAAAAAGATTATTGATATCAAAAAGAGATTAGGGATGAAATCTAAAATTCATATCTTTTCGAGCAGTACCTACTTTATATGATTTGAGGTCGATATTATTTTTTATACAATCTTATAAGTTACCACACAATTCTAAGAATTTCGCCCAAAAATTGGTCCTTTTACCCGCATTTTCATAAATCACCATAACGACTTCACAACTTCAAATCTCGCGTATTAAATTTAAACCTTACAAGAAAGGGCTTCAGAATTCCAGACATAATCAGTAATGAGGAAATCCGGACAAGAAATGGCAGTAAGTGTCCGGACTGGAGTTAGGATTGTCACGTCCAACCGTCCGGGCTATCTGGAGATGACAAGCCCTTGAACAGCGGGCGTCCGACCGGCATAACTTGAATTAATTTAAGCACATACCCTACTTGAAGGGGCACTATTGCAGACGTTAATAGGTACTACCTCTTAGTAATTTCAAATTATACTTGCGAAGGATAGTTCTCGGAAAATGTAAAGAACCAGCTGTTTGCGTCGTATCAAATCGAGATACTTATACGTTTAGAGATTCTTTCAAAAGGAGTTAACATAGTTCAGTATTTGCTTAAATTTAAAACAGCTTATGTTAGCTTTCGTTTCATATTAAATAAAATAAAAAAATCCATACTAATATTATAAATTCGAATGTAACTCTGTCTGTCTGTATGTTACCTTTTCATGCCTAAACCACTGAACCGATTTGGACGAAATTTGGTATAGACATAGTTTGAGTCCCGGGGAAGGATATAGGATAGCTTTTATCCCGATATTCCTACGGAATCGACACTAATGCGGGTGAAACCTCGGGGCGCAGCTAGTAATCCATACTAATATTATAAATTCGAAAGTAACTCTGTCTGTCTGTCTGTATGTTACCTTTTCATGCCTAAACCAAAGAACCGATTTGGACGAAATTTGGTATAGACATAGTTTGAGTCCCGGGGAAGGACATAGGATAGTTTTTATCCCGATATTCCTACGGAATCGACACTTATGCGGGTGAAACCTCGGGGCGCAGCTAGTAATCCATACTAATATTATAAATTCGAAAGTAACTCTGTCTGTCTGTCTGTCTGTATGTTACCTTTTCATGCCTAAACCAAAGAACCGATTTGGACGAAATTTGGTATAGACATAGTTTGAGTCCCGGGGAAGGACATAGGATAGCTTTTATCCCGATATTCCTACGGAATCGACACTTATGCGGGTGAAACCTCGGGGCGCAGCTAGTAATCCATACTAATATTATAAATTCGAAAGTAACTCTGTCTGTCTGTATGTATGTTACCTTTTGACGCCTGAACCACTGAACCGATTTAGATGAAATTTGGTATAGAGATAGTTTGAGTCCCAGGGAAGGACATAGGATAGTTTTTTAATCCCGATATTCCCACGAGATCGACACTTATGCGGGTGAAACCGCGGGGCGCAGATAGTAAACAAATACGTTTGCACTCTAATTCATTTAACATCAGTCTACCTTTTTTTCAAGTATGTTTATGACCGAAATCTAAACAAACTTCACGCATAAAAAAATATCAATATTTTTCACCAATGTTATAAGTGCAAAAATTGTTTCTGACACAATCCAAATTGGAGTTGAACGCATATCAGGTTCAAAACTGGCAATAAAAGTTTTTTATATTTAATTTCGATTCATTGAGCTGACAACGCGACCATATTAATGGCCCAACCACAAATAATATACCAGCAAATATTTAGTGGGCCCACGTTTTCACCATTTTGCCGGACCGCCGTGAAAATGTCCAGCAAAATTCCGAAATTATTCGAATTCCGAATGTCATCAAGTCTAAAAGTATTGTGTGAGCACTGAACTTTTACTGAATGTTTGTGTAATAAAAATGAAAAAATATTTTTGTTTAATTTAATTTTCGGATAGCGGGAATGTATGTTTTAGGTTATTAGAATTCAAGCCATTTTGTCGTGGGTGTAAAAGTTTGCGGTTGGATTTCACAATTATTGTTTGAATATTTTTTCTGATATTTACTCTAATTTCAGGAACATTAAGCGTTGTTTTATGTGCTATGAACGTGTAGCGCCTGAAATAAATGTTTTTGAACTAGTTGGTGGATGTTATATTTAGGGGTTGTCAGGATTTCAATTGTCAATTCTTCTCATAGGCATATCTTTGTATAACTAACTGTTTTTCTATGTTACGACCTTTGATCTAAAATTATCCATTTCACAATTCTGTAAAACCTTTTATTAACAATTACAATTAAGGTTTTATTTTAAAAGCTCTACCTTAACAAAATAATAACTTCTGGCTTTATATGCCACCTCAAACTGTATCCAATGCATTTCTTACACGCTCACACTCATAATACCTTCCATTATGATTCGAAAAAGCACGTAAGTACAGTAATAATAAAATTCCATACAATTCGCGGGACCATTATTAAACGGAAATTTCCCGGAACGTATTTTCTCCTGGTTCCCCTAAACTTGGTGAAATATCGAAGACGCGGTGCGGAATATTAATGTTTCATCGCTCGCTCGGCTTGCGTGTTATTTACCTGTACTCCTATCTTTAGAAATATATTCGTGTATTGACAGGTACGCATGGTGGCGAAATGAAAAGAAAATAAGAAACAATTGGCATCAAATGCGTCAAAAAATTCGAAGACATGTGGCATCTGCCAACCCGCACTGGGCGTGCGTGGTAGATTACAGCCCAATCCCTAATTAAGAGAGGAGGCCTGTGTCCCAGCAGTGAGAACATAGCTGATTATGTTATGAAAAAAAAAATACAAAGTCATCTTTCCAACATTTTTAAACGGGTACGGTTAAAAGCTTAGCTGGCTGAAAAATAAATATTAATCACCTCACCCTTCGAAAACAATCCTTTACTTTTCCACGTCATAAACACGATGTAGTTGTTTTGAGTTGACTACCTTATAAAGTCTCAAGCCTTGACTTTTTCAGTATAAATTATCATACTGCCTTGGTTGGTTTTTGCCTACCTAAGGCGCTAGCGGTAGTGAATACATATGTAGAGAGATAGATAAGATAGAAAAACCAATTATTTAGTGCACAGAAAGGACAGCACAATACACAAAAGCACAATAAAATTAAATGATAACAAATTACATGAACATAAAAACAAGGTGCCAACATACAAAAAAAAAAGAAACGGTGGCACTCCGGGAGTGCCGACAGAAGTGAAAACTTGAACAATTACGCGTGTATTTTTTGAATCGTCATAAAAACAAAACACAAACATAATACTTTGCCATCACTCACTGACATATCGAAAATACATGAAAACCGAGTACATCCCGAGGATAGCCGAACACATCCGAATGTAGCGCGGTGTTGGTAACAGTGTCGCGAGTTCAATGGTTTTTTCCCATCTCAAAAAATGCCCAACGCGCCAAAAGAAGTTTTCACTTCAAAAATGAAAACTAACTTAAAGAGACAAGTAACACTATGACATACTTTAAATCAGAATAACGAAATATCACACTATCACACTAATCACACTATCACACTAATATTATAAAGGCGAAAGTTTGTGAGTGTGTGTGTGTGTGTGTGTTTATATGTTTGTTACTTCTTCACGCACAAACCGCTGAACCGATTTAGATGAAATTTGGTATAGAGATAGTTTGAGTCACGGAAAAGGACATAGGCTACTTTTTATCCCGATATTCCCACGGGATCGACATTTACGCGGGTGAAACCGCGGGGCGCAGCTAGTACCTAATAAAAAATGTATAAATACTAGCTGCGCCCCGCGGTTTCACCCGCATAAGTTTCGATCCCGTAGGAATATCGGGATAAAAAGTAGCCTATGTCCTTTCCCGGGACTCAAACTATCTCTATACCCATCTAAATCAGTTCAGAGATTTAGGCGTGAAAAGGTAACATAGAGACAGACAGACAGAGTTACTTTCGAATTGAAAGTATTAGTATGGATGTTATAGTATATTGCTACCATTTTATTTTATTTTATTAGGGAAAATAAACAGTTACACATTATAATGCAAGGTATAGAACTTAAGACTAAAATGGGAGTATAAATGTATAACCAACAACATTTTCCACAAAATATTAAAAAGTTAAACAAACACGAACGACATGCGATATAGATTATATTATATTGAAGATAGAGTATGGTAAAATACTTAAAAAAAAATTAAACTAAACTGAAACATACACTACATAGGTAAAAATAATAAATAGAGAAAGAAGATATAATGGAAAATTTAAAATTGAAATTTTGATTTAAGGATTGTTATGTACTTAATTCTGCTATGATTTTAAACACAATACTTCTAAATGTCCGTCCTAACTATACAAGAGCTACCTGAGAGAATGTGATAGTACGGTGTTATGCTATTAAGCACGGCGCTAACAGCCTGCCACTTCTCATTACACGTAATTGTGAAATATGCATCTAGCGCTTTACTGCAGTATTAGACTTCGAACAGCTAGTGCAAGCGTGGGAAAATTTGCCTCATCTTTTCTTTTCCCATTATGAGACACAGACATAGATATACCATAGGGACCCGTGGTTAAATAATAACATAGCCGCACAGGTCGATCGATCAGCTTTAGCATGCTTGCCGTGGTCGGTCTGTGGATGGGTGCCCATCTTTACATACCGAGACCCCTCCGTGTCTCGGAAAGCACTTTAAGCATTTGGTCCCGGGTGTCATTCGTGGATCTTTGACAGTCGTTACGGGTAGTCAGAAGCCCGAAAGTCTGATAACCAGTCTTACCAAGGAGTATCGTATTACTCAGTAACTGAGTTGTGGAGGTCAGATAGGCAGTCGTTCCATGTAAAATACTGGTATTCAGCTGCACCCGGTTAGACTGGAAGCCGACCCCGACATAAATAGTTGGAAAAGGCTAGGCAGATGATGACATAAGTATACCACAGGCACATAGACATGACTAGGTACTGGACAAAATGGAGGATTGCAGGATTAGATGACAAGTATTTTCTTACACACTCAAACACAAAAGCATTTATATTAAACTAGCTGACCCGGCGAGCTTCGTACCGCCCCCAGCCGCTCTGCTCCCGCTTTTTAAATCTCTGATATCTTTTAAGATATTCATTTCAGCGATAAGGCCGCCCATTGTATATTTTGTAGTGTTTGTTGTATTTTTTTCATGTTATGTATTTGTTTATATAAATAAATAAACTGTTAAGGGCAATTTTGATCTACATGAAATGCACAACGTATTGGATAAGGAATAATACTGTATTTTTTAAAGTAGCTTGGTAAATAACCCATAATTTTTTTGTGATATATAAAAGATAAAAATGCTTACTGAGGGTTATCTTTAAGAGATAAACATATAGCATCGCGGACTTTTTTATTGATCTTTTTAAGATTTACAGTTCCGTAGTACATACATTTGATCTATCTCATCATAAGGTTTAGCCAGCGTTTGCAATGTAAGCGCACAAAAATATGTTTGTTGCGACATCACATTACAAATTTCAAATTTCTCGGCTTTTCTCTACAATAATATGCATGTATTATAGGTACATACAAAACCTTAATCTTGAATCACTCTATTTATTGCTGAAAACTGCATTAAAATCCGTTGCGCAGTTTTAAAGATCTAAGCATACATAGGGACAGACAGCGGGAAGCGACTTTGTTTTATACTATGTAGTGATATTGATAAACCAATTACAGGAACTTTTGAACTGTCAAGGGGTCGGTCAGTCAGAAAGATGAAGCTAGTTGCCCATTCCACAGCGTAGTGCGTGACTATGGAGAAGAACAGGCAAGAAATTCCACGGACTTTTAAATCATAAAATTGTTACAAAATACAGGGTGTTACGGAAAGGGTATATCAATACAAACGGGTTGAAGAGTGTATCTGGTCTAGAATCTCTGTACAAAATTTCAGCTCAAAAGCATTAACTTTGAAAATGCTTAATATTTTTTTATTTCGACATCACGGCGCTGCCTGCACTGGCGCGCGGCGACGTGATGTGCGTGTACTAGGCGCACAGACGCACTACAGATAATGGATAATGACCCTCGTAGTGCGGTGAGACGTTTGTTATGATTTCAATTTAATAAACTGTCGAAATAAAAAAATATTAAGCATTTTCAAAGTTAATGCTTTTGAGCTGAAATTTTGTACAGAGATTCTAGACCAGATACATTCTGCAACCCGTTTGTATTGATATACCCTTTCCATAACACCCTGTATTGGTTACGTCATTCATCATCATCATTTCATCCGAAAGACGTCCACTGCTGGACATAGGCCTCCCCCAAGCACCTCCACTTCGACAGTATCTGTGCTTCTCGCATCCAACGCCTTCCTGCGGCCTTCACAAGTCCACCTTGTGGGAATCTTCCGGTACGCGGTACGTCATTAATATAGAAATTATTATTCATGTGAGAATGACGTAGAAAGACGTGCACGTTAAAAGCGTCCGTAATAAAAGGAATAAAAAGCGTCAAAAATAAAAAAAATAAAGCTCAATTAGGTACCAACTAAACAAGTTTCAGCTGAGATACCTCTAAAAATTTATTTCAATGTACATAAGGACCAATTTTTTACTGACCAAAAGACCAAAAATATAGCCAGTAAAACACCAAGAACAAAGCTACCAGAATTCAATACCTACCGAACGAAATAGAGTTGTGTAGTAGTGAATAAAAGATTTCGCCGTACTTGTTGATAACACGAGAATGGGGTACCCGCCTTAAGAAAGGAGGGTCCCTGGTCGAACCTTTTGTATTGCGTAATCAGATTGAAATGTTGCATATCTGTTTCAAATACCAAATAGAAGTATTTGGACGGACGGATTTTTTCTCTTCACGTGTAGGTTTGAAAATATGTTGGTAAGAATATGAAGCATTGTTTATTAGTCTATATCACACTAATATTATAAAGGTAAAAGTATGTGTGTGTGTGTGTTTATATGTTTGTACACGCGCATGGCGAACGAGAGCCACGGGAGGGGCGCGGGGAACGACGAGCGGCGCGGGGGCGCCCGCGCCAGCCGCGAGCCCGCCGCGGCGCCGCGCCGCCGACCATTCGGACGAAAGACAGGACCGAGCGCGCGCGTCGATATATTTACATTGTCTCGCTCGGCTATCCTATGTTGTAATAATTGTAATAACAAGGCAATATTATACATTATTTTTATGAAGAAAGTCCGTTTCAATCATCTCCCAAACAATGTTTGTTACTTCTTCACGCTCAAACCGCTGAACCGATTTAGATGAAATTTGGTATAGAGATAGTTTGAGTCCCGGGAAAGGACATAGGATATTCTTTATCCTGATATTCCCACGGGATCGAGACTTATGCGCGTGAAACCGCGGGGCGCAGCTAGTTTCAAAATAAGTAAGGAATTATTTTGTTAAAAGACCACAGAACCTCCTTCAGTTGGGAACTTTCTGCAATTTAAGATATTTGTACCGATGTACTGATGTAGGTAGAAGATGAAGGTTGTGATGATAATTTGATCTTTTTAACCGACTTTAAAAAAGGCGGTTCTGTATTCTACCCGTACGTATGTATGTTTGTATGTCCGCGATTTTCTCAAAACTAATGAACCGATTTTAATAATTCTTTCGTTAATGTGATCTACATACTTTCAGGATGGTTTTAGTATATAATAAATCAGGTAATTATTCTGATGTACGAAGTTATATGCATAAATGTACTGCATCTCCAGCATTTCTATGCGAATTTTGATGATTCTTCTTAGTCGGTGTCTTCAATTCTTCAATGCACTAGTGTCAATTGAATTTGTGTGGGGTAGGTACAACTAAAAAGTGAAAAATAAAAACTTTTTTTACAAGAAAACAACCGACTTCGAAAAAAACCCTACAAAGTGAAAAATAACTTTAATTTCGGAAGTCGGTGTCAAAAACGAAAATGCGAACCCAACGACACCGACTTCCGAAATTAAAGTTATTTTTCACTTCGTGGTGTTTTTTTTGAAGTCAGTTGTTTTTATACGCTTAGGATCATATGAATTTAATGGTTTAGTACTTAACTAAGTAGGAACAGAAATTCCAAAGTACAGACGCCAGCACATCAAGCTACTACAATCTGTCAAATTTATTTAAGTAATAGATTTTCAACTTTATCGCTAAAGCATAAGGTTCAAAGTTGATTGGGAAAATTTGACAGTTTCGGGTAGCTTGATGTGCTGGCGTCTGTACATTTAAAAAAATATGTAACCCCGGAATATAAGGGGCTAAGGAAGGAACACGGGTGGGTTTTTAGGTATGAAGGAAAGAGTTTACGTCATCTTCTGCATAAGCCGAAAATGGAATATACAGGATGTTACGGAAAGGGTATATCCATACAAACGGGTTGAAGAGTGTATCTGGTCTAGAATCTCTGTACAAAATTTCAGCTCAAAAGCAGTAACTTTGAAAATGCTTAATATTTTTTTATTTCGCACATCACGGCGCTGCACTGGCGCGCGGCGGCGTGATGTGCGTGTACTAGGCGCACTGACACACTAAAGATAATGGATAATGACCCTCGTAGTGACACATTTGTTATGATTTCAATTTAATAAACTATCGAAATGGATATGGATATACCCTTTCCGTAACACGCTGTTGAAACGATCTCATAAATTCTGTATTCAATGCCCGGCAAAAGCTTAATACATTGTTGGAATCCCAACACTAAAATAGTAATAATGTCTGTGGTAACAACACTAGCGAACAACGCTAGTTTGGTCGCCATATTGAACATTCGTCTCTTCCACTTCCTCACAAGCCGCGTCCGCGATAGGACATACGCTCCGACCTTGCGCTTACCTTAACTCCACGTGTTTGGGTTGAAATACAATCTGGATCAAGAACTGGCTGTTTCCTTTTTATCTACTATCCACTACACACAACTTTCTACATGGTCCTTCGAGCTTCGGAAACCTTCAGTGAAGATCTACAGCGTCACCATCACGTTGGCAGTGCAAGCGTGATTCGTGATACAAGGCGAGGAAGTGCATGCAGGTATACCTACTAGTCCGTCGGCAGTGCAGACGCAGGTGAATACCATCATCCATCTAACCACCTACCTATTCCGTCGGCGGTGCAGACGCTAAAGAAAATAGGTAGTGTAGGTACATACATCTTTTAATAAAACCTAAGCCACACGGCTTTTTGCAGAAGTGCAATTATACATCCAGCATCCCTTGATACCTACATACAATAACATAAATTGTGCACCAACTGAAAGCAAACATTCGTCGCAAGCAAGAAAGAACAGAACACGGTGCGGACGGCGCATGTACCAGACGAAGTGGGCGGGCCCCGTCACGACAGCGGCGTGTGCGACACGGTGCGACGACTCGCCTCGCCTGTGACATGGTCGCCATTTTGCAGTGCAAGCAAGAGTGTTTGGCGTCGCGTGCGTCTGTGTTGTGCGTAAAATACGTAATTCTATTGTGAAAAATATTGGTATCGGCAAAACAGTGTTTTAAATAAGTTTTACTATAGTCTAGCTTAAAAATATGTCTCAGTAGTGCTGTATTATGACCATGGAGTTGAAGGATTTAATCACTGCACGTGGCTACTTGAAAGGTACTATTACGAGGTTACGATCCGCTTGTTCGCAACCATTAATTAGCATTCCCAAAGAAAATTTATTAGCTAAACGACAAAAGTTGTTAGATACGTTTGCGCAATATGAATCGCACAATATGAAAATCTCGTCACTCCATCCAGAAGACAAGGAGGAGATCGAGCAAGTAGAGAATAGCTATTATTACATCATCACAGCAATCGATGGGGAACTCAACCGCCGTAACAGTGCCAGTGCTAGTGACAATCATTCAGCTCCTAAATCAGTGCCAAAGGTTAACTTGCCTCCGATTGACATCCAAATATTTAGTGATGCGTACACCTCCCGTGCATTTCAACTCGAGAGGAGCGCAGATGAAGAGCCAACCATAGAAGCCTTCTTGGATTACATGGGGAAACGAGCGCTGGCACTTGAAAATGCTGGCCCGGGAACGTCCCATGGTCAGCTACGCCAGTCGCCTACAGAGCCCGGGAAAGCTGCTGGCAGACTAGTGGCCAACACAGCTGCTCAGGAGCCTTCATGCTTATACTGTGCTGCTGCCTTCAGATCTGCCGGTGCTGCGTGAACGCCAGCAGTCTGCTACAGTGGTCAGCAGACCGCAACCACAGCTTGTCAACACTCAGTTTGGATATATAATTGGAGGTACCCTACCACACAATAATTTAACAAAGGTTTGCAATAAAGTAAGTTTAAAATGTAATGCATGTGAGTCAGATATTAATGAAACTTTAAGTCAGTTTTGGAAAACGGAAGATGTTCCAAAAATTTATGATGAAAGATCATCAGAGCAAGAGCTCTGTGAATATATTTTTAAAGAAACTGTTCAGTTGAAAGGAAATTGTTTTGAAGTTGCTTTACCATTGAAATTACCTCTAAGTGAAGTCAATGACTCTTTAGGTGACTCCTTTAATCTAGCATTAAAAAGATTTTTAAACTTAGAGAAGAAATTACATAAAGATCCCAAACTCTTCTCCGAGTACCAAAAGTTCATTCATGAATATTTAAATCTGCATCATGGTCAGTATGTAAACATTGGACTGTACGAATTAAACAAAAATGCTATATATTTTTTGCCTCATCATGCAGTCTTGAAGCCTGACAGTAAAACCACTAAGCTGCGAACAGTGTTTGATGGCTCTATGAAAACTAACAAAAAAGTGTCACTTAATGATTTGCTTCTAAATGGGCCCATTGTACAAAGAGATTTGTTTGAAATAATATTACTGTTTCGTTGTGGTAATTTTACATTTACCTCTGACATAAAGCAAATGTTTAGAAATATACGTGTAACACCAGAGCATACCTCTTTGCAAAATATACTGTGGAGAGATAGCCCCGATGAGCCAATCCAATGTATAAGGCTTGACACAGTTACATATGGGTTGAAGAGTTCGAATTATCTGGCTACTCGTTGTCTTAAAGAACTAGCAGCACAAAACAAGGACAAGTTCCCGCTAGCTTCATTCATTTTAGAAAATTGTACATATGTAGATGACATTCTTTATGCAGAAAATGACTTTAATATTATCTTAGAGGCTAAGTCACAGATTCGTCAACTTTTAAAGTTAGGTAATTTTTACACACATAAGTGGTCATCAAATGATAATAGGATATTATCTGACATTCCTTCAGCTGAACAGCATTTTGATGATTTAGAGCTACAAAGCGATGAGTATTATTTAAAGACCTTGGGCTTACAATTGATGGTTAAAGACGATAAATTTAAAATGTCTTGTCCAGAAACTTTCAATAAGCATGATTTTTCAAAAAGAGATATCCTCTCCTATATTGGGAAAATGTTTGATCCCATGGGTTTTGTCAGTCCCATTATTGTACAAGCAAAAGCTATAATGCAAAGGCTATGGTCTTCCAAGACTGAATGGGATTCCATGCCTGATGATGATATTAGGAAAGCATGGCTTGAATTCTCCTCCAGTCTGGCTGAAATGAAGCCAATTTTTATAAATAGAAATATACATATAACTGATTTAAGTAAACTTGAACTAATAGGATTCTCAGATGCATCCAGTACTACGGCATATGGATGCTGCGTGTATCTGCGTGTTACAAATCACGATGGTAAAGTTAAAATGTACTTGTTGTGTTCAAAATCGCGCATAAACCCGCTTCAAAATAAAAACAAAACTGTACCGCGCTTAGAACTTAATGCTGCTCTGCTTCTTTCGATGCTTATGGCAAAAGTTTATTGCACGTTAAAAGTTAAGTATAACATAAGCAATATTTACTTGTTTACTGATTCACAAATTGTTCTCGCATGGTTGCACACAGAACCCTTGAAACTTAACGCTTACGTTGCAAATAGGGTGAAGGCAATCAAGGGCAAAGGCAAGCAAGGTGGTGGGATGGCCCTGAATTTTTGCATGACTGTGAATATAAATTTAATTTTAAATTAGACTTACCTACCAACTTACCTGAAGCAAAACCCGGGTCAGCATTTCTCGCCAGCCAAGTGTCCTCAGGTATTAGCAATGTCTTCGATCAAATGCATAAATATTCTAGCATTCACAGAATGGTACGTACATTAGCTTATGTAATGCGGTTTATTAATAACATAAAAGGTGGCAAAATACCTGACAAATATCTCTCAAGTTCTGAATTGAATAATGCTTTGATGTTGCTTATTAAGAATGAACAAGAAATATATTATAAAGTCGAAATTGAATGTTTAAAAAATAATAAAAGTGTAAAAGGTCCTTTACAAAGCTTATGTCCATTTATAGATAGTTTAGGTATCCTGCGTGTAGGTGGCAGGCTACATCATTCTAACATTCCATATGCTCATAAACATCAGGTCATTTTACCAAGAGAATCACATGTTACTAATTGTATTATAAGATCTGAACATGAAAAGCTTTTACATGCAGGTCCGAAATTATTACTGTGTAATTTAAATCAAAAATATTGGATAACTAATGGGTTAATGTATGTCAAAAAAATAATCCATAAATGTGTAATGTGTTTCAGACAAAAGGCTAAGGCCTCTAAACAGCTGATGGGTTCTTTGCCAGCAGACAGAGTGACTGCTATGAGTCGCCCTTTTGAGAAAGTCGGTGTAGATTTCGCTGGGCCTATTGATATTAAACTCTCGCGCGTGAGACGCTCCGTGGTAGGAAAAGGCTACATTTGTGTATTTGTGTGTTTCGCTACAAAGGCAGTTCACCTCGAAATCACATCAGATCTTACTTCAGATGCATACCTCGCTTGCCTTAGGAGATTTATTTCTAGAAGAGGATTGCCCAAAGAAATCTACTCCGATAATGCTAGTACCTTTAAAGGCGCAAAGAACCAATTAACTAAACTTTATCAATTACATTCTTCACAGAATCACCAAAAACAAGTATGTCAATTTGCAGCCCAGAGGGGCATTAACTTTCATTTTATACCAGCATATTCCCCGACCTTTGGCGGGCTGTGGGAGTCTGCTTTGAAAATGACTAAGTATTTTCTAAGAAGAGTGTTACAAAAACAATTGTTAACCTATGAACAAATAAACACTGTATTAATAGAGATAGAATGCATATTAAACTCCAGACCGCTGATTCCTATGTCATCTGATGTCAATGATTTTAGCTACTTAACACCAGGTCACTTTTTAATAGGAAATTCACTAACAATGTATCCTGAAAATGATGTAACTACTGTTCCTCAAAATAGACTCAAGTTTTGGCAATTATGTAATCAAATTAAACAATCATTTTGGAAAATGTGGTACAAACAGTATATTAATACATTACAAAATAGACCTAAGTGGATAGACGTCATGCCTAACATTAAGATAGGAGCAATTGTAATATTAAAAGAAGACAATGTACCCATAATGTCATGGCCTATGGCCAGAGTTACGAAAACATTTCCAGGCCATGATGGCCATGTAAGAGCAGTAGAAGTCACAAATTCAAAGGGAAATACCCATGTGCGGTCTGTTACAAAAATTTGTATGTTACCCATTGATGATAATGTTTATTAATAATCTTACTTTACTTAGAACTATTTGATTCTAACTTTATTTGTATGTTACCCATAGATGATAATGTTTATTAATAATTTTACTTTACTTAGAACTAATTGATTCTAACTTTATTTGTATGTTACCCATAGATGATAATGTTTATTAATAATTTTACTTAGATTCTAACTTTATCTGTATCCTCTCGTAAGGCCGGAGCATGTTGGAATCCCAACACTAAAATAGTAATAATGTCTGTGGTAACAACACTAGCGAACAACGCTAGTTTGGTCGCCATATTGAACATTCGTCTCTTCCACTTCCTCACAAGCCGCGTCCGCGATAGGACATACGCTCCGACCTTGCGCTTACCTTAACTCCACGTGTTTGGGTTGAAATACAATCTGGATCAAGAACTGGCTGTTTCCTTTTTATCTACTATCCACTACACACAACTTTCTACACATAACAAAGAATATTACAGTAAGTATCCTTGTCCCGCAACTTTCGTGCCGGTCCTTTCCTCCAAATTCACTCCTGAAAAATGTGACCCTAAAAAAACCCAAACGCCCTTACGTAATCTCTTTTTCAACCCATACTTTGTTTACAGGCTGAAAAATCTCTCAGAAAACTTTGCTTTGAGAACATTAATTCAACACTTTATAACGACTTGGGTACCTACTCTTAACACGTTCAATGTGGCAGAGATTTTTGCTCAATCTTTAAGGCTTAAAAGACCGGTAGTTTACACGTCAAAAACACAAATTCGTAGACAATAGTTGATTTAGAAGAGATCAAACTAATGATTATAAATAAAAAAATTCAATCCTACGGGGAAGACACAAGGGTAGGTTCTGTGTTACACCTACCTGTTTTCATTTAAAGTTCACCACATAATGTAACCAGTCGTGTGCATTGCATACACGCATATAAGCAGTGCCTACCTCGGTATATCAACATAAGCCTGTCACATTTTAGTGTGTGCCCCACAAACTAAGAAACTCACTAAGTTATCATACCTAACAAAAAACAAAATCTTCATACAAACACGCGCAGCAGTAGGCAATCGCCGGACGGCCTACTCGGCTCCCGTACTATTCGCACATTGTCATTGGTCTTTACTCGTTCAAGTTAATACGACAAAATTAAAAATACGAACGTCTCACGCGTAATACCATGACGTTCGACCATCGTAATTTATCACCTTTAAGTAGGCATGCCTACTCAAATAACCACACTTGTGACCTCACTTTTTTTTTGTGATTAGTGACCGCGTTTGCCTAGACTAGACCCATAGTGCCTACCTATTCTGAAAACCAATACACGCCACTGAATGTAACTGTAAATATAAAAACTATTGAAATAGTATACTTGTTATTCCGGATAGCTACTGATAATTTCATGATAGAAAAGTGCAATAAAACTTCCCAACGACTATTCCAGTATTTTACAATCCAATGCTGTAGTTTAAAATATTGGAGATAATTAAAATAAGCGAGACCAGCAACTAATCACAAAGCTAACAAGAGAAATAAAACCTTCTTATGGGCGACTAGAATCAATTCTATTTTACGATAATTTTTAACCGACTTCAAAAAAAGGAGGTATGTTCCCCGATTTCTCGAAGACGCCTGGACCGATTTGGAAAATTTTTCTTTTGTTTGAAAGGGTATACTTCCCAAGTGGTTGCATGATCATCAGGTCAGGATCTGATGATGGGATCCCAGGGAAATCGAGGGCAACCTTCAAATTTTATAGGCACATAGTACCATTTTCATATATTTTCTAAAGCTGTTTAAGTATTTGCATCTGATAATCATCATCTCAGGTGGATGAGCTGATGATGGAAGGTACAACTCCTCAACGGCTTGGAGTTAAAAGAAAATTCTTTCAAAATTATTATAGTAACACTCGTGCATTTGCTCTCGGAAAGCACCATTTGGTGAAGTGGAACTGATGATGAAGACCGCAGATGGCCACCGGAACTACTCAATAATATCTCCGTACTATTTCACGGGTTGCGATTCGATACTTTAACATGGTTGCTAAGCAATTTATGCTCGTCACAATGTGAATAGTGATATGGAGCTGATGGTGGACCAGGAGAACTCTTCAACAATTAACTTCCCTGCATCGGTAAAAGCAATATTTTGTAAAAGGCGATGAGAAAGTTGACTCTAGGCTATTGTAACTGAGATAAATTATAAGCAGACCCACTAAAAAGCGTGAAATAAAAACTTTTTAACAAAAAATAAAACCGACTTCCAAAAAAAACACTACAAAGTGAAAAATAACTTTAATTTCGGAAGTCGGTGGCAAAAAACTAAAATACAGATCCAAAGACACCGACTTCCGAAATTAAAGTTATTTTTCACTTTGTAGTGTTTTTTTTGGAAGTCGGTTTTATTTTTTGACGTTCAAAAGTGCCTTTTATGTGCCTATTTGAAATAAATGCTTTGACTTTGACTTCAAAACCAGGGGGTTGAATTATTACTATAAAACTTCATATCGCAGGTATGCTGGAAGAAATTTCTTTAGAAATAAGCATCAACTTTTACGTGTTTTTCTGTTATTTTCTTTTTGTCTGTTTATATTATGTCTGTAACGACGCCAGCACATCAAGCTACGACAATCTGTCAAATTTCTTTGATAGATTTTCTACTTTATTGCTGAATAATAAGGTTCAAAGTTGATTTGGACAATTTTACAGTTTCGGGTAGCTTGATGTGCGGGCGTTTGTACATAAATGGTTAATCATCTGCCTCGCCTTTCCCCAACTATGTTGGGGTCGGCTTCCAGTCTATTCGGATGCAGC
This sequence comes from Amphipoea oculea, assembly GCA_945859645.1. NCBI lineage: Eukaryota > Metazoa > Arthropoda > Insecta > Lepidoptera > Noctuidae > Amphipoea > Amphipoea oculea. The sequence goes on from OX243862.1 coordinate 3,637,475, forward strand.
TGAATACCAGTTTTTACATAAATGTTTTTTTTTAGCCTATCTGTCCCACTGCTGGGCAAAGGCCTCCCCCAAATCCTTCCAGGAAATCTTTTCCCGCGCCACCTCGAACCAGCCATCGTGGTACGCGTCCAGGTCATCTGGCCATCTCTTTCTGGGTCGACCTCGGCGGCGCCGTCCATCTTCAGGCACCCACTGTGTGGAGATTTTTGCCCAGCGGTCATCATGAATACGGCTGATGTGACCCGCCCAATCCCATTTGAGCCTGGCAGCCTTCTTTCCTAAATCTAGTATGCCCGTTTTGGAATATATAAATAATAAGTAAAATAATATAAATGGTTAAAAAAAAATAAAAAAAAATTACGTAACTAGTCTTTTGATCTTTCTACAGCTTATTAAAAAATGCATTTCTGGTCCTTCTGCCCTTGTGCCGCATAGCTCGTGTTAATATATTCACATGACATTGGACCTTCGCTCGAGGTTATATAACTAATTCAGGTCGACTTGATGAACCGTGGTCGCGTTTTCAGAATTTATGAATTATGTCGCCAGCCTTCACAGGCAATTTCTGTTGCTTGAGCTTAAAACGTGCATACAATTTAAATACGGTTGAGTTTGATAAATCTTGAGTGCTTTATTCACGTTGATTAGTGCTGAAAGCGCTCTTGCCGCTGGATGTTTTGTTTTTACGCTGTTTTTACAGTAGAGAAGCTATGGGCTGCAGTTTTATAAAATTTTAAGCCATGAGTAGGTACCTGGCTTATGTATATGTGTGTCCTAAGGTTTACTAATGATAAGCATAAAATATATTGACATAATTTACATTGGCATAACGAAATTCAGCATAATGATCACTACGCATAATATTATTAGGCATAAATGATTTGCCATAATTGCGAAAACGTTATGCCAAACTATAGGGTAAAACCAGGAGAGATGGACCACATTTTTCCCAACTTCAATATCTTTTTTTATTGCTTAATAACTAATATACAACTTAGTGTTATACTAACTGACTATCAATAGTCAACATTTTTTTATTTTAATATGGCACGATCATAGCTTCTTTATGGAAATAATTGAAATATTAAAAAAAGTACTCCCGGTCCATCTCTCCCATACTATACGGGTGAGTCGGACCACCCAGTAAGGAGAGATGGTCCTAACAAAAATAATCATTATGAAGTCATTAACAAAAAAAATAAACATTCAAAACGAAATTAACAAATAAGATAAACAATTAAATGAAAGTCTATATAAAGTCTAAAGTCTATTGCGATATCGCCAAGCGTTTGGTTGACTCTTCGCGTGACCAGAGGGCTGGCCTATTTTTAGCCCAAAGAATAAGCATTGCCATCCAACGTGGCAATGCTGCCAGCCTTTTGGGCACTTATCCCATTGACAGCGATGCGGACGAATTTTTCGATGCCCAATGAACTCCTGTCTTTTTTTTTTTATTATTATTATCATTTGTATATAGTATATTTTGTAGTTTGTGTGTACATATGTAAGTAATTATAAATACTCGTATACTTAGACGGTAATGAAAGTCTTCGCATAAATGTAGTTTTTGGTATCCCAAATGTTTTTGCTGCTTCATTGATACCCATTCCATTAGAAACAGCTTGAAAAGCATCAGTTAATGCACTTTCTGTCCATTCCCCTCTACATACCCCACTTTTCCTCATATTAAAGGCATACTACCTACAAAAGAAAAGATTAACTCATTAAAAATGTATAGATTAAAAAATAAGTAGCAACTAATAATCTAAAACCTCTAAAAATTTTTAAATAAAATGTTTGACTATTGGTCCATCTCACCCATACATAACATGGTCCATCTCTCCTAAATTGAGTTGACAGACGAACTACTTTCTCATATTAAAAGCACAATAAATATAACAAAAATTTGAGTTTATTTTATCATTTCATGAACATACTAACACAGAAACATCAATTCTTATACTACAAACACAATATCTTATACATACCTTCGTATTTAAAACAACTACACAAAAAAAAAACACGCTTCCGAAACCTTTTAATTCGTATTTTATTAATTTTACAAACAAACACCTAACAGTCTCGCCTTCTACACGGAGCAAACAGGTTGACAAGTGCTCGTAAGTGTTGTCAGTTTAAATAAATTTAATAGTTTGGTAGAAATTACGATGGTCCGTCTCACCCGCTGGTCCATCTCTCCTGGTTTTACCCTATTATGCCTTAAAATTTTATGCCAAGAAGGGGATTACCGTGTCCTAAACGTTGCTCTTAATCGGTTCAAGTAAAAGAGAGAAAGTACTTACCGTCTATTCAAATTTACCTTTCCAATTTAGGTTATTTCAAGTTAAATAAATACCAATTTTATTTCAGTGGTAATTAAGTTGATTTCACAGTGACTAGCATTATTTAAAAAGACTAAAAAATGTTTGAAGTTGTAGTGTAAACTGAACTTTATTGTGTAGGAATTAAAGTAACTTTTCCGATAACTCATATTTGTTTACATGTTTGGCGAGTTAATCGCGAACGTAGTATATATACATAAATAAACTTACGCCTTCTTCCCATGGGGATAAGCAGAAAGCAAAACGCCAGCTGCTGCGATTCTTACATACTTATTTAGCTTTGTTCATACACGCACGAGCAAGTACAGTCAACAGCAAAAGTAGATGATGAAAATCAGAAATTCAATACTAATGAACGGAGTTCGCGTCAGAACTATGTTGCGTCGAAGTGATTCAAAACTATGTGATTGTAAATTATACCAAACATTTTCTACTAGTATAGCTGCCATATATTCGTGATCAGTTTTGACTCCAAAAGTTATAAACTCAATTCATCATCTACTTTTGCTGTTGACGGTACTACATTTTTTTTCTATTACTTTATACTTGTTATACTTATATTCGAAGACATGTGACATCTACCAACCCGCACTGGGCCCGCGTGGTAGATTACGGCCCGCTCCCTCTCACAGAGAGGAGGCCTGTGTCCCAGCAGTGGGAACATTATAGGCTGATTATGTTATGTTATGTTTATACTTGTTAATCTTATTGCATATCCCGGGGAGAGGGTACTGGCCCTTGTAACACAGGATAACTACCTAGGACAAGTGTCAGGGACTTGAAACAATTGGTGTATTATTAGTTATTACCGAGGGTCCGTATATAGGCGAGGAGTAAATAATAATACATGCACTATATTCGGTTGTATAGTGTATGTATGTATACTACAACTTTCGAGGCTGACACAAAAATCAATCCTGTCAAGGTAAATGTCGGTAACGAAACCATAGCGAGATCTAATTCGACGCCAACGCCATCTATCGGGCTGAGGGAAAAACCTCGAACTTTTATCGAATGGTCATTAGATCTCGCAATGATTTCACTGTATGCGGCTGGTCCGTGGACGGTCACCCATCCACGGACCAGCCGCGGCAAGCGTAGCTTAACGATCGATACCTGATCGATCGTCCCATACGACTGTTATTACTTAGCCACAGGCTCCCTCGAATGTTAAATCACATATATCTAAAAAAAAAAACCACTACAAAATTTAGTTACAGCCTCCGTACATCATAAATAACTTTTCTATTGTAAACGTCAATATCTTCGCAGCCAGTGCGGGGTTTCGAATCTAAATAACTTATATATCCTTAGATTTGTGGCACATTCTCGACACGTACTTACTGTGAGCGCGGTGACAAGGACACTGTGCCACCGCGCTACGTACACTGCATGGATGATGTGGAGTTGATATAATTTATGATTTTGTAGCGGTAGAAGTAGGCCAAAGGAACGGTATTAGGTCCAAAGCACACACGCAACTTTTTGCATCGGCGATCGGCGATTCAGCTGCTTTTTAGAAGCTAAATGCAGCGACCAAGCATTCCACACCGCACACTTAAAAACGCCAAACGCGGCGATTCAGTCGCTTTTCGGAAGCTCGATACAACGGCTGAACGCTACACTCCGCACACATTCGGATGCCGGACGCAGCGATTTGGCATTTGCGCCAGCATCGCAGCAGTCGCTAAAACGCGCGATTTCGATACCACGTCCGAACGCAGAGAGTTGCCAAAACGCGATGCAGCATCGATACAGCCGCGAAAACGCCGATCGCCGATGCAAAAAGTAGCGTGTGTGCTTTGGCTCTTAGTTAGACAAATAATTGGTTGGTTATACAGGGTCAAATCAAATTATCTAGCGAATTTCTGCAGGCATGATTGGTAGAAAATAAAATGATTTGATGTTTTTTTTGAGGTCGACTGCTGGTAGTTTTATTAAAAATAAGAGGGTATCCCATTAATTACGTGAGGCGTTCATGAGGGGAAGGGGTCAATTCGATTCTCACCCAATCTCACGTGGCGTGAGATTGGGTGAGAATCAGATTGACCCCCTGAGACCCCGGGTCCTGGCAAGTATCACATAATTTTATTTTCCGCAAGAAACAATGTTTAATTGCGAGAAAACTGGGTTGAATAGCAAAACGTTTAACAACGCTTGCACTGTGAATCTAGACTACGATCTAGATCTTAGTAATGTTAAATACTAGTCTTAAATAAAAATAATTAAACCATTTTTTATTTTAATAATTCCTACGCAATGAAGCATAAATTAACGTATTTACACCGAAAATACGCGTTCATTATTATTCTTAACTTTGAACGATCTCACTGAGATTAGAGGGAGGGGGGAAGGGGTCGAGCCATATCTCACGATATCTTACTAAGGGGGAAGGGGGGTCCAAAAATCGCCAAAATCACCTCACGTAATTAATGGACGCCCCCTAACTGCAAAATATAAGTGCTATAGGTATACCTCTACCTAACCTTTTGGGTCAAAAGAGGCGTGACGTTATGTTATTACATAGAGACATTGTAGTCTTTCTGCAAGGCACGAGGCAATTAATCCAGTTGGGAGCATAATAATTGGCGCTATCACACCGTAGCATACTGCTACACCGGTGCTACGTCGTAGCCATCATCTGCTACGCCGTAGCAATCAAACGGACCAAACGGTTTACATTATGTCGAGACGATATTTTTAGAGTTGTTGCAGTCTTAAATAATATATGATAACTATATCTTCATCCTATGAAAGAGTATAAAAGATCATTTTAGTCTATTTTTAGGGTTCCGTACCTCAAAAGGAAAAAGCAGAACCTTTATAGGATCATTTGTGTGCTGCTGTCCGTCCGTCTGTCACAGCCAATTTGCACCGAATCTAATGAAGCGATTATGTTGAAATTTGGTACGCATATGAATCTCTGTGCCCCAAACACACACGGGTAAAGTAAATAAAAGAATTTTGAATATGGGGGTCATTTTTGGGGCGCAAATAGAAAATTTAAAAAAAAGTTTCGTAATCTGTACCGTATGACATATCAATTGAAAGGTCTTACTGCGATGATCTCAAATATATTTTTTTCATAATTTTAAAGTAAATTGTATGAAATTTATTTAAGAAAATAGACAAAATTTGACCATTCCCCCGACCCGGGTTATCTCCGAAATTACTGAGCCTCAAATTTTGAAAAAAAAAAAAACAGAAAATAGTTCTATACCTACAGATTATAGGAAAATCTATAAGAAGTCTGTGGTCTTAAAACAACACGGTAAATCTCTCAATATTGTGCGTACATACTTACATTTTCAGTTGCAATGTATGGGAGAACATGTTTTTCAATTACAATGTTAAGTTTGTTCTTGGGAAAAATTCATTCCCACTACGGAACCCTTCATTGTGTGAAGTCCGACACGCACTTGGCCGGTTTGTACATGCAGCATTTAATATTCAGCTTTCTTTAAATTCCTTCTACCATTACCTATTATATTTATAACTCTATACAAACATTTCTTTTTTAACCGACGTAAAAACGGAGGAGGTGCTCAATCCGACGCGTATATATATTTTTTTTATGCATGATCATGCATACATTCTACAGAGCAGTCCGATTTTGATAATTCTTGTTTTATTGGAAAGGGTATACCCCGAAGTTGGTCCCATATAAATTTGGACAAAAAATTCCTACCCTAAGGTTAGGAAAACAGGGGATGATTGATTGTTCACTCAATGATTATGCATTTCTTTTTTCATCTTCACTTTTACGACTGGACGCACCTTTCTTCTCATAACATAATCGTATTTGAACGTTCCCGCTCCCAGGATAGCCGTTTGTTCTAAACGCACCTCTAAACGCAAATAAAACAATAATTCTACGTCATACCAAAGTCCAATTTTCCGCGGTTTTGTCATTGCAATATCTATTCATGAGTTTTCGTGTCATGTATGAAACGACCAACTTATTTTTGCGTGTCACATAAGCCGTGTTACAAGAGAATAAGGTTGACTTTGTAAGAATTTGTGCGTGTTGTAAATGGTTTTGTTGGCTATGTGAGTAGGGTCGCCATACCGAATTATAAGTTTAAATTGTTTTGATTTCGGAGGACCCTGATAGTGTTCCTGTGTAGTGGATATTGTAGGTAGACAGGTAAATATAATTTATTGTCACGATTCAGGGCAATTTAAACTTTAGACAATCAGGTAGGCGGATGCTTGGTTTAGTGTGTTGACTTACATGTGCGACGTTTTGCATATGACGATAGTCATAGACTTAAGAACCCAAAACTTTATAAGTGTAGAGACCAAATATTGCCAAAGTACCTATTTATTAATCTATACCGGATGATTTTTTTTACCGGTTCCAATTTTTTACAGTATTCTACCCACGAATATGAACAACTTTCACTATGGGACCAACTCTGAAATCACGAAAAAAAAAATTTGCTGTTTCATACAAAAGCTCAATACCTACTTGACCAAAAAATATAAAACTATACTTGGTCCTATAGGGAAAAATGTTCATTTTCATGGGTAGAACAGCCTGTAAAAATTTGGAACCTGTAAAAAAAATATCCGGTATTTAATTAGACTACAATTAGTTAATAACTAAAACAGATCAAGACCTATTTGTGAGCGCCCACACTAGCGGGCTGTCTAACCGGGCGCCCATCGATGGGAAGCAACTCAATATTACTGAAAACAAAATACAGGTTGAACTTAAATTCATAGGCATCCTTTACTATGGGACTAAACCTAAAATCGCGAAAGAAAAATCAGCTCTTCCCTACATTTTGACGAGTTATGTGAACTTCTTGGCATACAATTTCCGTATTCGACGCTTCGTTATGTAATAAAAAAAAGTCCAGACATTTGGATTAATTAATGTCTTTGTTTATTTCCTCGGCTGACTAATATTTCGCCTTATATCGAGGCTCAGCTGTTTGGAGGCAGCAGCTGTGACTTTATTAATACTCGTCAAGAAAAAATAAAACGATGCCGACTGATATTTTAGCATTCTTATTGAATAATTTTTAAATTGGTTTAGAAGTACCTACGTATTCGAATAAAAATGGCAGCTGTCTTTATTCGACTTATTTTTTATTTAAATTAAAAACTTAAAATCCAAAGTTGCCTGGAAGAGATCGCAGAATACGATAAGACCGCCCACTGTATGTTTTTTTTTGTATAAATTGATTTTTTGAAGTGAAACTTCTTTACGCACGCTTGACTTGGGGAGTAAGCTGGCGAACGCGTGAAGTAAGCGTTACGAAAAGTGTGATCGGGCGAGGCGAACGGGAGTTGAGTGGGGGGTATATAAGCAAGCGAAAGCAGTGCGCGCGCACATTTTCTTTCTCTCTTCCTCTCATAGCCAAATACGTTTGAAGTTTCACTTCAGTCGTGTGGTCATAAGCACACTCGGTTTTTTTTTGGAATGTATTTTCTGCTGTACAATAAAGTATAATACAGATAATTCCTTGCAGAGATTCGAGTACACTAGTTGCAGCAAAATAATCAATCAATCAACCAATCTATTCATAATCTAACGTACAGACGCCAGCACATCAAGCTACTACAATCTGTCAAATTTTTTTAATAGATTTTCAACTTCATCGCTACAGCATAAGGTTCAAAGTTGATTGGGAAAATTTTACAGTTTTGGGATGTACGTAAACCATTGTCTTCAACCCCTTTATCTACATACATATTACGTACATATATCACACGTCATCTTAAACAATATCAACGTTTCTCATTGAAGATTTGTTGACATCGCTTAACCTGTGCGCATAAATTAATCAATCTTGAACGTAGTCTTGGTACATGTATATAGCAAACACTAGATGTGGTCGTGTCTTCACCTGCATGAGAGAGAATGTTTTGTTTGAGATAATTTACTAGACACTCCTTGTTACATCTAATCTGCGTTCGCAATTTATTTGCCAAAAATGTAAATAAATATGAATTAATGGAAAAATAACTTTAATTCCTACACAATAAAGTTCAGTTTACGCTACAACTTCTAACATTTTTGTAATTTTTTCAATAGTGCTAGTCACTCTGAAATCAATTTAATTAGCATTGAAATAAAGTTGATATTTGTTTAACTTGAAATAGGGTGGGGGTGAGCAATACAATTATCTTATATTGTTCAGTTCATTGGTAGAAGATGTTTTTAGGTCGATACCTAAAACACATGTCATCTTCTACCAATTAATTAATAGATAATTGCTTCTGATATAATATGAAGGGCTTGTGGCTAATTAATAACAGCCGAACGGGTCGATCGATCAGGTTAAGCTACGCTTGCCACGGTTGGTCCATGGATGGGTGAACATCTTTACATACCAAGAGAGAAGACCCTCCGTGCCTCGGAAAGCACGTTAGGTCAGATAGGTAGTCGCTCCATGTAAAATACTGGTACTTAGCTGCATCTGGTTAGACTGGAAGCCGACCCCAACATAGTTAGGAAAAGGCTAGGCAGATGATGATGATGCTTCTTTAATATAATTGCTCAACGCAATGCGCAACGCAATTTCTGCAAGTAGGTCACCTACCGACGCGGATGCCGCAAATGTGAACACGCGTCGCGGGGCACAAAACGCCTCCACCAGTTTTGAGTCGGTGGGCTCGAATGCGTCACCAGCTGCCGAGAATGCATGCGTTGCAACGCGTGCCGTGGCCGTCCCTGCCTCGACACAGGTGGAGACAACGACGTGTGTAGGTTTGTCGACCCCCAACCGAGCCTACGCAGCAATAGTAGCCGCTAACAAGCCTGCTGAGTCGCAAAACTCGAAGGTAAAATTAGCGGAAAAACTAAAACCCAACAAGGTTTTGAAAAGGCATGATGCAGAGAAGGACACGTGCGACAAGGATGGTTTCATCAAAGACCCAAAATGCTGCTGCGTCCAGCAATCCCGACGACGCAGCTGTACGTGTCCAGACTGCACCACTCCACGAAGGTTGAGGAGATCGTGGCGTACTTGCATGTGAAGACCAACTGGACTTCGAGGGTCGAGAAGTTGGAGTCGCGTCACAACACGAACTTCAAGTCGTTCGTGGTGCGTGTTCCGACACACCATCTCGAGAAGTTCCTCAAGGAAGAGTTCTGGCCGAAGGGTGTTGTGTATCGCCGGTTTCGTGGCCGGCTACATGACACCAGTCAGCGAAACACGACGCCGTCACTTCGTGTTTAGTTAGTTTCTTAGTGTAATTATAATGATGTATTTATTTATAGTATTTTTAAATTGTATTAATATTGTATTTTATGTGTTTTCTTTGGGCCTTGATGCCTGAAATAAATGGATAAATAAAAAAATAATAATAATATGGAGTATACGTGGATCTTTCTTGTTTATCATGGTTCCCTTCAAGTCACATAGGTACTGCTACTAGGATTGCCTATGGGCTTGTACAAAAAACTCCGATGCGACGTCGCATCGTAAAAATTATATAGGGCTTGTACACAAAACTGCGAATCGGCGCGATGCGAATTCGCAACGCAGAAAGGCTATATAGGTTAGAACTAGAAAGAGCTCGCAGATTTTTACGATGCGACGTCGCATCGTAGTTTTGTGTAGGTACCAGTCATATACAAGAAGTTTCTTCATAATCCCACATTTTTCCACGACCCACATACTAACCCTACTCTTCAACCACTTTTTGTTTTGACAAATCCTGTCAGCCAGTGTTATAATTCACTACAGTCACGGACTTACACATTCAGTCGCCATGACTATGAAATAGTTTTAGATCAAAGTGACAGACTGACAGGTCATCGGCCGTATATTCTGTAGCCGACGACACGGGAATTAGGGCCGCGTTGCTATCATATGAATATACGAGTATACCTGTGTGTGTGTTTGGGGGCTTGTGGCTATGTAATAACAGCCGCACGGGTCGATCGATCAGGTTAAGCTACGCTTGCCGCGGTTGGTCCGTGGATGGATGAAAATCTTTGCATACCAAGACCCCACCGTGCCTCGAAAAGCACGTTAAGCCGTTGGTCTCGGCTGTCATTCGTGGATCTTTGACAGTCGTTACGGGTCGTCAGAAGTCCGAGAGTCTGACAACCAGTCTTACCAAGGGGTATTGTATTACCCAGTAATTGGGTTGTGGTGGTCAGATAGGCAGCCGCTCCATGTAAAATATAATAATAATATATAATATTCCACAATTATCACACAACGCCATCTAGTCCCATGCTAAGCAGAGCTTGTGTTATGGGTACTAGACAACTGATAAACATACTTATATATTTCTAAATACATACATATTATAGATAAAAAGACGGGTTGCACTCCGGGAGTGCCGGCAGAAGTGAAAACTTGAATATTAACCTTGAAATAAATCAATTATTAATTGAATTAATATAACTTATTTTTTTTTCACTATTTCTGCGTCCCTTTTTTCATTAATAGATGCACTTTGTTCAATTTCCATATTTTAAACACTTTCCCCCTTATTCATAAAACTTATCAAACCTATTTTAGTTAAAATGGGGTTTGTCTCTTTCTCACACACAGAAATGACAACGTGACAGATAAAGACAAACGTTCTATAAACCTATTTTAGCTAAAATAGAGATAAAATAGGATTATGAATAAGGGGGATACACGAATGTTACGAATACACAGCAGTGCGTCCACGTCCACGTCCACTTCCACTTCCACTTCGACTTCGACTTCGACTTCCACTTCGACTTCGACTTCCACTTCGACTTCCACTTCGACTTCCACTTCGACTTCCATTTCGACTTCGACTTCGAATTCGACTTTCACTTCGACTTCCATTTCGACTTCCACTTCCACTTTGACTTTGACTTTGACTTCGACTTCGACTTCGACTTCCACTTCGACTTCCATTTCGACTTCGACTTCGAATTCGACTTCCACTTCCACTTTGACTTTGACTTTGACTTCGACTTCGACTTTGACTTTGACTTTGACTTTGATTTCGACTTCGACTTCGACTTTGACTTCGACTTCGACTTCCACTTCGACTTCCATTTCGACTTCCACTTCCACTTTGACTTTGACTTTGACTTTGACTTCGACTTCGACTTCCACTTCGACTTCCATTTCGACTTCGACTTCGAATTCGTCTTCCACTTCGACTTCCATTTCGACTTCCACTTCCACTTTGACTTTGACTTCGACTTCGACTTCGACTTCCACTTCGACTTCCATTTCGACTTCGAATTCGACTTCCACTTCGACTTCCATTTCGACTTCCACTTCCACTTTCACTTTGACTTCGACTTCGACTTTGACTTTGACTTTGACTTCGACTTCGACTTCGACTTTGACTTTGACTTCGACTTTGACTTTGACTTCGACTTTGACTTTGACTTCGACTTTGACTGACTTCGACCCCGACTCCAACTTCGACTTCGACTCCGACTTCGACTTCGACTTCCACTTCCACTTCCACTTCCACTCCATCCATCCATCCATCCATCCATTGTCGTGTGCCACTAAACTTGGTTCACTTCGGTTGGCGCCGCCGTAGAAAGAGAGGGGGGGGGGAATCTCTCCTGACGGTCACGTGTCCTGAGGCGATGCCCTGACGCGAATTTAACATTTTTTACCCATTACAAAAAGTGTTCAACGCCGCTAAAGAAGTTTTCACTTCAAAAATACTGGTACTCAGCTGCATCCAGTAGACTGGAAGCCGTACCTTGCAAGGAGTAGGTACAGAAGGCAAATTCTCGTACTTCAAAAAAGTTCAAATTCAAATCGCAATCTCATCTCAACGACAATGAATGTCAAAAACTTGTCAAAAATGTAGGGAAGAGGTATTTTTGACAGATTGAGACTGAGAACAGACTGCGAATTTCTTAAAATTACGGGAATTGCCCATCTAAACAGACGATAGTAACGCTAAATGAGCAGTTGTGACTATGTTTCAGTAAATAGAACTAGAATATACAGGATTAAACGACAAAAAAATCACTTGAAAAGGGTTGACTAGTAGAAAATGTCTATGGCATTAAGTCCGCCTCTGTACATTTATGTGCTTGAAGTATTAAATAAATAAAAAATTACCTCTTACATACATGCATTTCGACAAGGAATTATTTTTTCTCATTCTTTTATGCGACGTTTTTTTTTTAAACGCCTCGTAGACCCTTTTTCTGAGGAGCGCGTGGAGTCATCAATTTGAAATTAATATCAAATACTCAAAGATGCAATCCCTTGAAGCAATGAAAAAAATCAAACTTCTAAATCAACGCAATCAAAATATACGGGCGTTTATGTTCCGTTTATGACATACCTACGCAAATTTTGACACTTGCAAGGGAATCAAAACCTATAGGATACTTCCCGTTGACCTAGAATCATGAAATTTAGCAAGAGGCAATGTAATGTAGCACAAGTAAAGGAAAAAATCTGAAAACCGTATACCTTCAAAGCACGGAACCGTCGGTGCGCGAGTCCGACTCGCACTTGACCGGTTTTTTCTAACTTTTAGCTGACTTTTGTGATGGTTTTACGAAATACATAAATGCATAACATTTAAGGGTGGTTACTGCGAATATAATACATAAGTGTCTTGTAGATATCGAGAGCAGTGGCGGCCCAGTGGTATCGGCCGCGACTTACGAGTTGTAGGTCGTAGGTTCGAACCCAGACAGGCGCTTTACTTTGTGTAAATTATTTCATCACCACTGCTCTCAAATCGGTGAAGGAAAACATCGTGAGGAAACCGGCATGTCTTAGAACCAAAAAATTCAAAGACATGTGACATATACCAACCCGCACTGGGCCCGCGTGGTGGATTACGGCCCACTCCCTCTCACAGAGAGGAGGCCTGTGTCCCAGCAGTGGGAACATTATAGTGTTACGTTGTTTTTTTGCACCTACAACGGGTTGGTTTAACACAGCTGCGTTACTAATAGTAAAGTAGCATTTACCTGAAAACATAAGTAGTACATTACGAGGTTTCCGAGTAACACATTTCATTGTAGTTTTACAATCGGCTTCCTCACAATAAATCACTTTTCTTAATCCTATTAAACATATTGTATTGTAATTAGTTGCGAATGTTTACATTCCAAATGTCATTCAGTCAAACGTCAGTTTCTATCTGTCAAAGGCGACATCTAGTGGTCGCCGATTCACAGTTGTAGTTTAAATCGATATTTTAACATATTGATTGCTAACCATCGAAATAATATGGTATGGAGCAATCCTTAATAATTTTCAGCTTTTAGTCAAAAAAAAGGCATAATAAACTAAATAACCGTAAACGGAAATTAAATTCATTTTTTCAATATAGACTTCTTTCTAGAAACTTCGTGTCAAGTTAATATATTTTTTATCTGTAAATTGTCTTTGACGTAATGTGACAAGCTAATACTTTCTTAATTTGCCGAATTAAAGCCGGCTGTACACATGGGGCCAAGGTGTTGGGCCAACGTGTTGGGCAAAAATGATGGATAACCAAGATTGCTGTTCACACATTGGCTTACTGATCATTCTGCATTGGCGCTTCAAAGATGGACGTAGAAGTTCTTGCAGCCGCGGCAATTTATTTATACAGTGCGTTTAATTATTACGTACATGTGCACCAAAGTAGAGTGACTAAAAAGAAATGGCGCAAAAGAAGGTGGTGGATGGTGACTATTCATCGGAATAGAACGAGGTAAATGTGTTATTAGTTATTATTGATATACAGGGTGATAATAATTTTGCTATCGGAACATGGGAACGTAAATTTCACTCACGCGCAACGATACTGTCTCCGCTGACGAGTAACAATGAACTGAACAAGACACCAACGTGTGAACGCTGTTTGCGGAGCGCGCCAAGATCCTTTGATGTGTGCACAAAAAACCGACACTGGTAAGTCTATTCGGATGGCCTGCCAATGTTGGCGCCAACTAGACCAATTAAGCCTACATACCGCCAGGTAGCTCTCTACACGTTGGCCCAACACGTTGGCCCAACACCTTGGCCCAACACGTTGGCCCAACACCTTGGCCCCATGTGTACAGCCGGCTTAAGATTCGAGGAGATTTACCACAATCACGACAAGTTTTAGTATTGGAAATGACAAATAATTTGTTTGTTGGTCTGGATCATGAAGATTCTTATTGTTTCAGCGAATAAACGTCATGTTGTGCAGTTGTTAGTGATTTTCAAGAATTTAAGTATCTCGGTGTATTATTTATCTTCAGTGATTTAATATTATTTTACCCGTAATCGGGGAGATTTTTGGAATGCTCCGTCTAATTCCGGTTTGTGAGCCATGACAGCATCATGGAACCGTACTTGGCATCTTTCCGCCCTACGACACGCTTGAGTGATTCCACTAAACTTGCTACATGTTCTAAAAGGTAAGGATTTGGTTGTAATAGTCTTTGGAAGTGGTCTGTGAGCCCTTCCCTGGTTGTTAGAAAGGGTATTGTCGTGATCCAGGGATATTTATTGCAGGATTCCTATTTGCGCATACGCAGGCAGTTTTCCAGCCGGTCAAGAATCTTGCAGTCAAGTGCTTTCTCCCTACGACAACCGTGAGTATTTCACCCGCTGACTATTTGTAACTCACCCCTATTGTCCCACCACTCAAGATTAGGCAAACCGAAGTCGTAGCTCCTTATGTTGTCATTGTAAAAAAGGCCTTGTTAACCGGCTAATATTTTAGCCTTATAGATTTCCAAGCTCAGTCACCTCAAGGAAAGTGAATTAGTTTCTCTTTATATTATTAGGCCTCCGTATTGTCGATTCCAGGAGAGGCACCTCGAGCGATTCGTCTCGCCGCCAGGACCTAGAAGGTCGTCTGGGGCCTGGACGCGAGACCCGTTCCTCGAGCACGGCGACGCCTCGTGAGGAAACGACTGTGCGGCCGGTGGAGCCCGTCGAGCGATAGCGCGCAGGCGGGGCGGTTTTATCTTTTACCTACCTTAACTTTTTTTTAAACATTATTACGGTTCCCATAGGAACCAGTTGATTGTCTGGGTCCGGTTTTCGATACTGGAAACCGGCCTGCATCGTAATTTAATTTGTGGATCTCGGGTTCGACATCCTGCCCCCGTCCGGAATCGTATTGGACATCTTCGTCGGCTCCGGGATCCGGGACTCTCATAGTCCCTGGCGCCCATTTAATAGATTTTAAATTAAACAATAACTGCAAGGGTACTTTCTCCTTAGTTTTGTAATAATTGTTAACTTTTTACTTAAATAATAATTTCATTTAAAACGGAACAGTACAGGGTTTATCTCCAACCCCCCACGACCTTCGCTCTCTATATTTCATTATTAGCTGGCTGGCAACAATTCGTTTTTTTTTTAGTAAACTTATTTTGTTAGTAATGTTACTTAACCAGTTTTTTTAATAAACAGTGTTTGAGATAGCTGTTGTTTCATATTACCATACCCACTAGTTTGTCACTACAGATACAAAGTTTTAATTTTAACAATAGGCTGATGATGATTGTAGATATTATGCTATGTGAAAAAATAAGGGTCTTAATGCCTATGGCATTAAGTCCGACCGTCCGTTAAAGTATTAAATAAATAAAAAATATGGGCATAGTTAATTTACGAAATAACTTGTGTTTGTTTGCGAACCGCTTTTCGCTTGTAGTCAAAGTTAATTAAACCACACAATGTTATGGTCTGTGTCATCATAAATGTTACTTTATATGCGACGAAAACCCGTTTTATGACGTTTTTCATGACTTAATTAATTTCCCAGGTAATTAGCTAAGAAAGTAGAGAGTACCTACATAGTTTACCTAAGAAGTCAAATAATTCCAATTGCTAGAACAATGGCCTTTTATTTATACTAATAAAAAAATCATCCCCACTTTAGCTGTAGGGTACCATTAAAAATTGTTTTCAAGGTTTGTTTTTACGGTTTATCTGCGTGATTAATATATGTATATGTGCCAATTACAGCTTTCAAGTTTTAAGAGTCTTTGAGCTAAGCCGTGGACAGACAGACAGACGGACGGACATGGCAAACCTATACTATGTTAACTACGGAACCCATAGAAAGAAAACGTGTGTCTGAACCGACGGAAAACAACCTAAACCTGTTAACCAATAATAGTGGGTAATAATAATTTGTAGTGGAAAGAGAGTAGGGAAGCCTTTGCCCAGCAGTGCGACATTCACCTCTCAGGGACAAGTTGGTACAAATTTGTGCTGCTTGTGGTACACATGTGTACCACCTCGTCCTGATGACAATTTTTATTTTTTATTTAGGCTGCACTGTCCCACTCCTGGGCATAGGTCTCCCTCCACTTTTTCGCGAGCCCGCGCGTCCTTCCTCTAGTTTTGACGGAACCTATCCAGCTCGTCCCGCCATCTCCCACGTGGTCTGCCGCGACCCCGCCTCGCTGTCTCAGGGCACCAATTCTGCGCTATTTGGGCCCACAGTTTGTCCGGCATGCGGCAGGCATGTCCTACTCAGTCCCATTTAAGTTGAGCAGCCTTTTGAGCCACGTCAACTATCTTTGTTTTGGAGCGCAGTATTGTGTTTCGAACACGATCCGTTAATTTAACGCCTAGTATACTGCGCTCCATTGCTCGTTGACAAATTAATGGCTAATAAAAGTTAAATTAAATTAAAAATAGTTTATCCAAAAATCGAACTCATGACCTCGACCTCTGCTGTAACCCGTGCAATTACAGAACCACAGCATCACGGGTCGGTCATCATTAAAATATAAACGCAAACGAAATAATAATATTACAACCGAAATATCGTGTTAAATGTCGAAATGATTCATAATACTGATATACGGATTATAAAGGATTACATTTTAATTATACAGAACTGAACGATTGTGTGAATAAACCTTCCATTCGTTGTCGTTCACTCATTCGTTCAACGTTCACGAGGAGAGTTTATTGCCTGTGGTGAATGATTTTCGGCTAAATTGGAAATTTCTCATGTTTTTTAATTATGCGCCTTAAAAAAAACACGTTAAATATTACAACAATGCATAAACACAACATAAATGTAGGATTTCGTTATAGATCTTCAACAGCATAAAGACACTTATTAAACAGGAAACTTTTAAGTTGATATTTAAAAGAGCTTGAGTAGATAGATAGCGCCTGTCTAGAGGCAACTTTTTAAATAATATAACCGACTAGCTGCGCCCCGCGCTTTCACCGGCATAAGTCTTGATCCCGTGGGAATATCGGGACAAAAAGTATTCTATGTCCTTTCCCGGGACTCAAACTATCTCTATACCAAATTTCATCTAAATCGGTTCAGTGGTTTAGGCGTGAAAAGGTAACATACAGACAGATAGACAGACAGTTACTTTCGAATTTATAATATTAGTATGGATATACATATTTGACAATTAAGCTCAATGAAGTCTTTTTTATCTCAGGACAGCTTAGCTAATTAATGTATTTTAGATTAAATCCCTTTTAAAATCTGTGCGAATTAGTTATAACGGACCCAAAAACCAATTGCAATCGATTCGCTAGTTCGTGAAATTCGTTATAAAATCATATCTTAGAAGATACTCTGAAATCGATACACTCCACTGAGTTCTCGTCTTCCAATTATTTTTATACAGCTGCAATATTAGCCAGTAACTAGTAACCGTTTTGTATTTAGATTTTTTTTTAATGCATTTTATATTTAAACTAGCTGTGCCCCGCGGTTTCACCCGCATAAGTCTCGATCCCGTGGGAATATCGGGATAAAAAGTATCCTATGTCCTTTCCCGGGACTCAAACTATCACTATACCAAATTTCATCTAAATCGGTTCAGCGGTTTAGGCGTGAAAAAGTAACATACAGACAGACAGAGTTACTTTCAAATTTATAATATTAGTATGGATTTGTTTTTTTTCTATAAAAAAAATATACGTTATATTATATGCAGTAAAGAGATTTTTTTATTTCGCTACAATAATTATTATGTTCTAAAAATTCTTCTGCTCGGCAATGACGCAATGAATGTTGCTGAATTGATACATTGAAAGGCATTGCCATTGTAAGTACGTTACGTAATTACCCCGCAGGTTTTGATTGTGCAACCTGGTGCTTAGCTCGTTAATCTGTGCCACAGTCCTGAAGTGGCTATTGAAAATTTATTGTGCGATAAATAAAGTAGGTACCGACCTAAAGTACAGACGCCAGCACATCAAGCTACTACAATCTGTCAAATTTCTTTAATAGATTTTCAACTTTATCGCTAAGGCATAAGGTTCAAGGTTGATTGGGAAAATTTGACAGTTTCGGATAGCTTGATATGCTGGCGTCTGTACTAAAAATGTTTATTTCTTGTACAGGGTCGTAAGATTTATGTTGCTTTATCGCAGTTTTAAACTGCCGTTATGTTTATCTTTCGCAAAAGTTTTTCAAAAATAAGTATTTATTAAGTTTCAGATTTTCTTTTATTAACAAATTAAGTGTCGACGCATGCACAGATAAAATATGAGGGCGAGTGAATAACACATGTGGTCAAAGATATATTTTTAATCATCATCATTATAATAAATACTTATTATTATAAATGCAAAAGTGTGTCTGTCTTTCTGTTACCTCTTCACGCTTTAACCGCTGAAACGTTTTAGATGAAATTTGTTATAGAGACAGTTTGAGTCCCGGGAAATATCGGGACAAACAGACTGTTCACAATGATCTCAACACCTAAAAAAATTTAAACTTATTTTGTTTGGATACTGTGTTCATTCTAAAACATTCCTTGTGTCATTGGGTTAAAGTTTAGTGTTCATAGTACCATTCACAATAACTATTTTACCTCTGATTTTACATCACTGTCAATATCAAAGTGGTCTTTAATCATGCGACTATAAGGTTGCTTTTGTGTTCCTTCGACTATCAAGTCTGTCAAAATCAAAGTGATCTTTATTGTGGTTATGATAAGGTTACTGTTGGGTTGCAGCTGTCAGCGGTTTCATCTCATTATTGTCTTTCTAGAGCCTAAAAGCTCTATAAACCCGTTCCACATCGTCAACAATATCTTTATGTACAGTCACTAAAGGAGATAAGTAACCAGGGCCGTCAGATATAGTTAAACTTTATTAAAAAATCGATGGATGTTTTCGAATAAAATTTATTTTAATTAATAGAAAAAAACATATTGAATTTATCAAAATAAATTTCATTCGAAATCATTTATCGGTTTCTTACTAAACCTCAACTATATCTGACGATTCTGGTTACGTATCTCTTTTAGTGACTGTACCTATTCTCCAAGTGTCTATAGATAAACTATATATTTACCCCCTTACTTATAAACGTATATCAGATGAATAGTTACACATCGATTTCTCTCTTTCAGCCGTCAGTAATTTGACTTTCGAAAGAAGAAGACAAAGCGTTGTGTAACTATACAGACGCTATACAACGTTTATTAGTAAGGGGGTTACTGTAATATATATTTACTGCCACGAGGCAGTACGACCACTAGACCACGAGGTCTAGTGGTCGTAAACGTTCCTGCTGTGCAGGAGGTCCTGGGTTCGATTCCTAGGTCCGGCAAAGTGTTATAGGATTTTTATATCAGGATTTTTTTAGTAGCAGCCCGGGGTCTGGATTTGTGCCCGGTTGATGGCAACATTCTTGCTCCCTATTACATGGGACTTAAACATAATTGGCGTAATGTGGATGTAATTTAAGAACACCTCGGTTTAACTCTTCGGGGATTACAGTCGTGATAGATAAAAAAAGCCCACGCGAACGTAATTTTCGCTCAAAATTTCAGTATTTTTTCAAGCACATCTCTGCAATTTGAGATATATAAACAATTGAAAAACATTTCAATTAGATTAGCCAACCTTGGTTTGGCTCCAAGGTTACGCGTAGCGCGTGGGCCGACGACCGGGCATGAGCCGGCCGGTTGCCATAGCAACGCCCAGGGAGAGCGTGTCACCCTCTCTTGTCTGCAACCTTCGAAAATATTCATTATAGTGATAATATTTGTTTCGTTTTTTATAAAAGCGCTTTATTTGCGTTTTAGGGTTGTAAAGATATTATACTTAGAGCAGAGACTTTAAAATAATAAAGAAAATATTGTTTAATTTTTTTTTTGTTTTTGGAAACCACTACGCTTGTCTCTGGGTTGTGGAGGTCAGATAAGACAGTCTCTCCATGTAAAATATTGTTATTCAGCTGCATCAGGTTACACTGGAAGCCGACCCCAACATAGTTGAAGGCTAGATGAATGTGGTTTCATTTTTCTGGTTATTTTCGTGTTTCTATATATGTTAGTTTATATTTATGTTATCACTAGCTGCGCCCCGCGGTTTCACAAGTGTCGATTCCGTGGTAACTTAAAAGTAGCCTATTATGTTAATCCAGGGTGTCAGCTACCTCCATATTTTTTAAAAATCTAAATAGGTCCAGCCGTTTGAGCGTGAAGAAGTATCAAACATATAAACACAAACACTCACAGACTTTCGCCTTTGTAATATTAGTGTGATCTATACATATATAATTCAAAGTCCTGACTGACTGACTGATATATCAACGCACAGCCTAAACCGCTGGACCTAGAGACATGAAATTTGGAGGGTGTGTTCTTAGTGAAGAGTAGGTATCCACTAAGAAAGGGTTTTTAGAAATTCCACCTCTAAGAGGGTGAATGGGGGGAGGTTGAAATTTCATGCGGACCAAGTCGCGGGCAGAAGCTAGTATATTATATTATTAGTGTGATTATAATACTCTTGGTGTGGCTTGCTACGACCTAATAACCGTGCAGAACGAAGAAAAGTGGACAATTCGTTTGTCTTTTTTGAAGTACCACGAAAGTTTTTTGAGTATCGGTAGTTTAAAGCTCGTAAGTCAGGTATGAGCTGCACCCTGAAAACATAATACACTATTACTCTCAATTTGAAACATATTTCTAATCCATTGTTCCATATACAGGGTGAATTTTTCAAGTGGGCGTGGATGGCCAAATCCGAAACTATGAGGACTAGCGAAAAGTACTTAAAGGAGTACCGGGCTCGATTTTGATGAAAACTAAAACTGCATCATTGGATTTTTAAAAAATCAATATTTCTAGCCAGGAATCGAACCTGTTGATTTCGAAAAAAAAACCACACCTTGTATTATTACACCATTCGATAGTGTCGCTAATAAGGATCGAATTCTGGGAAGTAATGACATACGGCAAACTAAAGGAAAGAGCTCATTTTTAAACAAAATACTTTTTTTTTTCTTATGTTACCTACCTCATCATCATCTGCCTAGCCTTTTCCCAACTATGTTGGGGTCGGCATCCATTCTAACCGGATGCAGCTGAATACCTCGGTATGTAAAGATGGTCACCCATCCACAGACCAACCGCGGCAAGCGTAGCTTTACCTGATGGATTGACCTGTGTGGCTGTTATTATTTAGCCGGGCCCGGGTTATGTTACCTACCTACTAAACCTTAACTGATTAATTGTTCAAAATGATAACCATTGTTTACAATACATACATAGCTGGATTCGACGTCTTAAGGATTGTACTGCATTCAGCATTGCAATATTATTGATTCCATTAGAATTTTTTTCTAAGATCGTAACAGAAATTTGAATTTAGAACCTAATGTTGTGAAGGTGACTCTGCGCTGCGGGTGTGTTAATAAAAATGTATGAATACTCTAAAATAAGAAGCAGTTTATTAAAATTCAACATTTTCCTTAAGTTTGCCGTATGTCATTACTTCCCAGAATTTGGTCCTTATTAGGGACACTATCGAATGGTGTAATAATACAGTATGTGTTTTTTTTTTTTCTAAATCATCAGGTTCGATTCCTGGCTAGAAATATTGATTTTTCAAAAATCCAATGATGCAGTTTTAGTTTTCATCAAAATCGAGCCCGCGACTCCTTTCAGTACTTTTCGCTATTCCTCATAGTTTAGAATTTGGCCATCCACGCCCACTTGGAAAATTCAGCCTGTATGTTCGAAAAATGTGTCTGCTCAACAACTAAAATAACGCAATGAATGTTGTTGAACAGTCAAAATGAATAACTAACCAAAAAGAAAAAGAAGACAAAGCGTTGTGTAACTATACAGACGCTATATAACGTTTATTAGTAAGGGGTTAGTCTATAACACAATAATATGGCCTTTTCTAAGAAGAGAAGCATAAGGTTTGTTATTATTACATTACATAAGTAATAGAACATTCCCGTTGGGCAATATTAGCTTAATTTTCTCCCCAATTTCCATTTTATTTGCTTTACATTGAAGGTAGTATGTGAAGTTGTTCTTGTAAGTGATGAACTGAATAATTATGGTTAGCATACGGAGTGTGTGGGTTCGGATCGTAGCACATATTGTTCTATAATTTCTACCTACTTTAAATACCAACCTTATGGATAACAGAATAAGTATGTGTTTGTCTGAATACGACTGTGATATCTAGTAAAAATTGTGGCTAAGTAATAACAGCCGCGTAGATCGATCGATCAGGTTAAGCTACGCTTGCCGCGGTTGGTCCGTGGATGGGTGACCATCTTTACATACCAAGACCCCTCCGTGCTTCGGAAAACACGTTAAGCTGTTGGTTCCGGCTGTCATTCTTGGATCTTTGACAGTCGTTACGGGTCGTCAGAAACCCGAAAGTCTGACAACCAGTCTTACCAAAGGGTATCGTATTACCTGGTAACTGGTTTGTGAAGGTCAGATAGGCAGTCGCTCCATGTAAAATACTGGTATTCTGCTGCATCTGGTTAGACTGGAAGCCGACCCCAAAATAGTTCGGAAAAGGCTAGGCAGATGATGATTTAGCAAAAAAGTATCCATTTTTTTTACCTATAATTGACACAAAGGTCTCTACGTCAAGAATATAGATATCTAGAGTATAATTATTTGTTGTACAGTCAGGGAAATTAATGGTTTATCAAACTTTACGACAATTTACCGTGTTATAGCCATTTTATCAAAATTAAAAGTCATTTATTCAAATTAGACTGAGAACGAGTACATGTTGAACGTCAAGATTACTGGACCGTTCTTCCTCTAAAATGCTCGCCTTTTACCACTTCCTAGTATTTTAGCCGGGACGAACATGTGGCGCAACTACCCAGCAGCTTAGCTGTCTGTAAAGTTTTTATACAACTATCATACAATGACAGATTTATGATTATTGATCATTCAAGTTGGTGGTCAATTAGGGAAACAATAAATTTTCCTATTATATTTATATGTTATTAGGTATATATTTTATTCATAATTTTAATAGGTTTATGCGTATCTTTATATTATTTAAAATATGTATTCCTCAATTTTCATGATTGCGCCTACTACTGTTTGTCTCTGCATCACCCAAAAGTTGACTGGTAGAAAAGGCCTATGGCATTAAGTCCGCCTCTGTACATTTATGTGCTTAAAGTATTAAATAAATTTCCCTGACTTTCATTGATAGGACGAACAAAAAAAAAAAAAAAGACGGGTTGCACTCCGGGAGTGCCGGCAGAAGTGAAAACTTGAATATTAACGTTGAAATAAATCAATTATTAATTGAATTAATATAACTAAGTTTTTTTCACTATTTCTGCGTCACTTTTTTCATTAATCGATGCACTTTTTTCAATTTCCATTTTTTGAAACACTTTATATACACGAATTTTACGAATACACAGCAGTGTGGCTACTACACAGACGGTCGAGCCATCGCTGTCCATCCACGTCCGCGTCCGCGTCCGCGTTCGCGTCCACCATCACCATCACATCACATCACATCACCATCGCCATCACCATCGCCATCACCATCACCATCACCATCGCCATCACCATCGCCATCGCCATCACCATCACCATCCATCCATCCATCCATTATCGTGTCTCACTTGGTTCACTTCGGTTGGCGCCGCCGTAGAAAGAGATGAGGGGGGGGAATCTCTCCTGACGGTCACGTGTCCTGACGCGATGCCCTGACGCGAGTTTAACATTTTTTACCCATTACAAAAAGTGTTCAACGCCGCTAAAGAAGTTTTCACTTCAAAAACAATCAAAATATTTTATTTCACATAAACCTTTATGAGCACTTATGAAATGTCAGAAGCTAGGTGCACGGTACCAATACGTCGTTTCATACAATAAAATATGCCACAGAAGGAGAAAATTTTTCGGTTCGTGTAATAAAATCTAATTGCAATAACATAGTTATCATGATAGCCGTACCTCTTTTACATATCAATCTCGCAGCCAACTGGTTAAATTAGCCGTTTAGTTAACCGCCTGGCCTTTGGAAGTAGTGCTCGCCTCGCTTCGCTCTCTCGGCTCGCACGCGGGTAATCACAGTTCTAACCTAACCTAACCCATTTGGTCGGGGTGTGGCTTAGTTACTGCGATTAATTCGGCTCGCGCGTGATAGGTTACGGTTCCAACCTAAACTATAATTAAAATATATCATTCAGGCCATTAGTTGAACGGCCGCCGTTTAGTTAAAAGGTGGTTAACTAAACGGCTAATTAAATAAGTTGACTGCGACATCAATATCATTGAGTAAAAATCAAAATGGGATGCAACCGCGAGACCACTTTTTAAAGCATTAAAAATATTGACTGTTCCCACTATTGTGACATTACAGGTGGCAGTATATCTTGGGCAGAATTTATATGAATATAATAAACGTGGAGATAGACATAACTACTGTACTCGTGGTAGAGATAAATTAGCTGGCTACCCACAAACCCAGTCTAAATCTGGAAAGTTGATTCATATCATGGGTCCATCGGTATACAATCGGCTACCAGATGAAGTTGGAAGCGCAACGTCAGACAATGCTTTCAAAGCAAAACTTAAAGGCTGGTTAACCGACCAGGTATTATATATGATGAAGAATGGTTTTAGATAACTGATTTAATTACGATTTGAGTATTTGTCTGCTTTTTGTTTTTTCTATTAACAACAGTATGTTATTGTAATTTTTTCTCAATTAATCTTAATAATGTATGTTAAATGTAATGTATGTTAAAGTATAATTTTAATAATTATGAATAAATGACCTGAACTGAACTACAGAGATCTTGACGTAATCCTTCAAAATATTGAAGTGAAAAATCTCAAACCTAACTAAAGCAAACATATTTAGTTGATAGCTGTTATACGTGAACATGAAAGGGAGCTGTCGTGCCCATCTCAAGATAACTGCGACTGATAACGTAAGACATGTGTACAGACAGGCTGTACCTACTGTTTATGAGTACCTATGTGTACCTGTATACTTGTATATAGGTAGGTCGCAAACTCGACGGTTTGTGGTGACGTTTCGTGAGCATCAATTGGTTCAGGTTAATTTTACATGGCAACCCCTTTTTAATTAATTAGTATTTTGAGTTTATACAAATGGTAATACTTATATTTATTTCTGTGAAAAAATTGGTTTAAAAAAAAAAACAAAAACCGTGAAAATGACACCCATGATGAAAAATTTGTATATTTTTACAGGCGCCATCTTGGTTTTTCATTTTGACCGCACTAGGGCTTAAGTACCCTCGAAAACCATATAAAAGACACCCATGATGAAAAATTTTAGCAGCCGCCATCTTGGATTTTCATTTTGACTTCACTATCGGAAACCATACATACTAAAGTCGCATGGAGGACGTTATTCGTGACGATTTCTACCAGTTAACTCATACCGCAGCCGCGTTAAAAAACTTAGTTCCAAAAACGGAAGGTCAAAGTTATCGAAGTAGCGAGCACATCTCATAAAATATTACACCGTCCGGGATCTGAAGCTGAACCCTTGACCTCAGTTTGCGAAACTTGGCAAGCCCGCCGAGCCAGCAACAAGTTATAATATTGCACGATCCTGGTTATGTACGGGTCACAGTTAATTTAGTAACTGGTTTGTTGTTTACTATAAAGCTATCATTTACTGGGTACGTCTTTCATTGACTTACATTACCTTACATTTATTTATTTATTTGGAAACTCAACAGCTTCTAATGAACTTAAACAACTTTTTTCCATTCTTTCTTTCTTCCATTCTTTCTTTCTTCCATTCTTTCTTTCTTCCATTCTTTCTTTCTCTCTTTCTTTCTGTCTTTCATTGACTTGAATGTGCCCTGGCGGCTGAACGTATGTCACGCTCACTAAAATCTTTGGTAGCGTGTGTGTCGGATCATTAAGTTCCCTTCAAAATGGTTGAGCGGAATGGTGCTGATCCATAAGGCATGTTTGCGAACGGCCGCTGTTTACTATGAACGCTTTTAATGTGTACATCTTTCTACATCTTTACAACATATAATTATATAATACTAACTGCGCCCTGCGGTTTCACCCGCATAATCGGGATAAAAACTATCCTATGTCCATTCCCGGGACTCAAACTATCTCTATACCAAATTTCATCTAAATCGGTTCATTGGTTTAGATGTGAAAAGGTAACATGCAGACAGACAGAGTTACTTTGGAATTTGTAATATTAAGTATGGATTACCACTGTTTGTCTCTGCATCACCCAAAGATTGACTGGTAGAAAATGCCTAAAGCATTAAGTCCGCCTCTGTACATTTACGTGCTTGAAGTATTAAATAAATAAATATAATACGCACTTGGGACTTAATTGATTCAGTTGTAATAGACTGGTTGCCGTATAAATGTGGTTCAATTTTTTTTCTGCAATTTGAGGTAGAGCTGCAGTCTTTGTTTTATGGCTACGTTTACTGCTGGTCTTAAAATTCTGAGCCTGGGTATACAATGTACACACATTGTATACCCAGGCTCAGAATTTATACACCGAGGTAATTACACTTACAATGACAATGTCTCTCATTTTGACAGCTTAACAGCATTAATTTGTGCTAAATTAAAAACGCCTTTTAATAAAAAAATATTTAAAAAGACGAATTCAGCTAAATGAAGCAGTGGATTATGAATTTCCTTCAAAATCCTGCGGATTATCATAGAAAGTGTGATCCGCAATTGTCATGCTGGTTGGTAAAACCATATCTATGCCATGGGAGCCTTCGGTGACCCCCAAAAAAATTTGTTCAGCAGGCCAAGCACATTTTTTAATACTTTTATCACATTTTCCATAACAGCACGCTAGTAGTTGTAAAAACTATTTGAATTCGGGAGGTCAGAGCTGATCCCACGGCGTCCTGAAAGATTTTTTTTGGACCCGCCGGCGTATCCTACGGCCTCCTGAACTTAAAAAGTTTTGTATATTGTCGGCAGGGAGAGGGATAACGAACATGGCTAATGACTGCTGTTGTGAGAGTAACCCCTCACATAACTTCCTTACACTGCAATCGTTAGACCAGTGGCGGCATCTATATCGCCACAAGCGAACTACGCATCACACTGACGTCATGCGAAATCCTGCATCGCGCAAGCAGAGTTTACCGCGCGACTAGCATATACTTAGGCAACGTCCCGACATCAATCGTTGAGGATTTGCCCACCAGATGCAAAACCGGACGATCCTCCCGTTTCTATGGAGGATGAGTGAACTTTACACCCTGTTTTTCATACCTCTATACTGGTGATCCCGACCATGAACATTGGCATAGTCTCGACGTGACGTCATCATCATCACTTTCTCAAGCTTTCGAGCGGTGAGTCACACAGCAGGATAATAAGATAGTGATAATCTGAATATATTTGCTTTCACAGTAATATTTTTGTCGTATTCCTGCAGGCCCCAGAAACTTAGGTGCAAGAGTTATGAACTTATGAGTATTTTAATATTAGTAGATCGTATGTGTATCTACCTATTTTATATCGATTATTTGGTAGAAATACATAATACCAATACGGGTTGGTAGATAGAGAAAAACTGATAATTGTGACGCCAGCACATCAAGCTACTACAGTCTGTCAAATTTCTTTAATTGATTTTCAAATTTATCGCTAAAACATAAGGTTCAAAGTTGATTGGGAAAATTTGACAGTTTTGGGTAGGTTGATGTGCTGGCGTCTGTACTGTAGCCATGGCAAATGGTTGAGCATCGATCTCCCTGCCATCCAGTATGTTATTTACTGTTCTTTGAAAAGTTATAAAAAATATTATGTGTCCTAATTGGTCTCATAGCTCACTAAATAGAACACCTATGATTAAAAAAAAACGAATCACCTTCCAAAATCAAACCCAACACCTTACATCAAGTAGGTTCTTTTACGCAACCATAAACACGAATTAAAAAAAAAAAACAGACGATCAAAGATAACTCCGTTACCATCCCTTCTTCAAAGTTCGTTAAAAGACGGTCAAAGTGACAGATTTAAATGAGTAAAGCTATTTAGATAAAAAAAAAAGTAAGGAGGGAACAGAAAGTAATGTCTCTCGCAACTCCCTAAAGATTGTGTAACAATCTTGATTTAAGATTAAATGGTCAGAAGGGCCACTTTAACATAGTTCCTAGTACTTTTGACAGACCTACATTGTCTTCCCATGCCTATTAGCAGAGTAATTTGTAAAAACCAATTATAAAGTTATATAGCGTCTGTATACTTACACAACGCTTTGTCTTCTTCTTTCGAAAGTCAAATTACTGACGACTGAAAGAGAGAAATCGGTGTGTAACTATTCATCTGATATAATACGTTTATTAGTAAGGGGGTTAGTATGTATTTATGTATATATCTATTATAGAGCATATATGTATCTATTATAGTATATTATTTTGCATCAATGTCAACTCGACTTTTTATATCCACAATCCCAATCAATGTCCATTCCAAGGTTGCCTGGAAGAGATCGCAGAAAGCGTTAAGGCCGCCCATTGTATTGATAATATGTTTTGTATTAATAATCGTATTTTTTTGTTGAGTATGTATTTTCTGGTGTACAATAAAGTATATATGCCCAGCAGTGGGACAGTACCTATAGGCTAAACAAAAAAAAAAAATACTCTCATATACAGAGTGTTACAGAAAGGGTATATTTATTTATTTATTTATTTATTTAATACTTCAAGCACATAAATGTACAGAGGCGGACTTAATGCCATAGGCATTTTCTACCAGTCAACCTTTGGGCGATGCAGAGACAAACAGTGGTAGGTGCAATCATGAAAATTAAGGAATAAATATTTAAATATAATGATACGCATAAACCTATAAAAACTATGAATATAATATATAACTAATTAATATTTTTTTTATTTCGACATCACGGCGCTGCACTGGCGCGCGGCGGCGTGATGTGCGTGTACTAGGCGCACAGACACACTACAGATAATGGATAATGACCCTCGTAGTGCGGTGACACGTTTGTAATGATTTCAATTTAATAAACTATCGAAATAAAAAAATATTAAGCATTTTCAAAGTTACTGCTTTTGAGCTGAAATTTTGTACCAGAGATTCTAGACCAGATACACCCTTCAACCCGTTTGTATTGATATACCCTTTCCGTAACACCCTGTATAATCTCATAATGGATGGCCCATTCATACTCAAAACTTTCCTCATTCCTTCGCATCGAATGCCCATTCCGGTTGCTTATTGAAAATAAAATCTATAATATAAACTTATATTTTAGGTTCTTGAGGCGGTGACTTTCGGCACCTTTTTTTCCTGTAGATATTTCCTTCTTTTCATAAAAACAGTTAAGAGGGAACGCGCTGAACTAAAAAATCCTGCCACAGAAAAACAATAATTAATTAATTAAAAAACAATAAGTATAAGCTTAATTGTTGATTGATTTATGAAGCTGAAAAGCTGAGTTCTGTTAGGCTACGAACCTACTGACTGACTACGGATTACAGAAGCATTAAAAGTATATGATCAACTAGGTACTGTAAACAAAATCAGAAAATATATGATATTCTTCTGGATATAAATGCTAGGTAGATAGTGTGTTGAAAACATTAGAAAAAATCATGAAGATACCTCTAAAAACTTTCTTTTTACAATAAAAACCATACTAATATACATACAATAATTCTAATTTATCAGATTATTCTACTAGCAACGTACTAAAGCAACTAGTGCTTTAGTACGTTGTTGTGTGTTTTAATTTTGTAGTCTAAACAATAGATTTTTTGTAAATAGATAATTGCTTCATATTTTGCAATAAAGTACCAGCGTTGTGTCATCACACTTTTCTTTATTTTCTATGCAGTCCGACAGTGACCGCGCTTTAGGTCGTGTTCCCCTTAATATCCTTCTAACATTCGTTATACGCGCTAGGCGACTAGCGAAGGCGCCAAGCATGCAATGAAAATCTAGAGCGTTCGTTTCACTTCGCTACTCGCAAGGTGACTCGCTAGTAGACGCCAAGCAAACCACCTGTCAGTGCGCACGAAGCCTTAGTTTTACAAGTAAGATAAGTGATTTCTGGAGGTTTAAGACAAACTTAGTTTCGAGTACAAAGTTTGGCACATAATTATGCAATAAAAGATTGATGAATATTGTTTAGAGTTTAATAACAATCTTTCTTTTTGTGAATATCAAAACTGATAACTCCCTACTCGTGTAAACCTAAATAAAAAAATAAAAAAAACAGTGGCACTCCGGGAGTGCCGACAGAAGTGAAAACAAAACACAAACAGAATACTTTGCCATCACACACTGACGTATCGGATATACATTAAAACCGAGTACATCCCGAGGACAGCCGAACACATCCGAAGCGGTGTAACAGTGGCGCGAATTCAATGGTTTTTCCCATCTCAAAAAATGCCTAACGCACCTAAAGAAGTTTTCACTTCAAAAATATAAAATACCTGGTATCGAAAAAACGTTTTTCTTACTGAATTTTTGTCACGTTTTTATAAACCAAATAAATCAACCTGCCTAGCCTTTTCCCATATTGGGGTTGAATTCCAGTCTAACCGTATGCAGCTGAATAACAGTGTTTTTATGAAGCGACTGCCTATCTGACCTCCAAAACCCAATCAGCTCAGCCTGTCGCAGTCCACTGCTGGACATATTTATTTATTTATTTATTTAAACTTTTCGCACAAAAAGGTACAAAGGCGGACTTAATGCCTTAGGCATTCTCTACCAGTCAACCAAGGGTGGTGAAGAGATTAGATGGCAGGTGCTTTGGTTGAGAGGAACAATGATAAAAATAAAAAAAAAACTTAAAATTAGGTACACAAATACATAAATAAGTTATATATAAATACATAAATAAGTTATATACACACACATACTATTTACTATAATAAATACGTGTAATATATATATATATACATACAAATTCAAGGGAGAGAGATGTTGAGATGACTCTACACTATTTGTTTTGAAAATAACTCTGCAATTTCCGCTTAAATGCGTACCGACTGGTGGCCGTCCTGATATCAAGAGGAAGTGCATTCCAAAGAAGAATGGACTGAATATGAAAGGAAGAATGAACAAAGTCAGAAGTATGAGAAGGACAGAGTAGGAGAAGATTGTTAGAGGAACGCAGATTCTTAGTGTGAGAAGAACATAGATATTGGAAGTGAGACACGAGATAAGAAGGAGGAGTGGGAGAGTTGAGAAGGGAGAAAAGCGTGGTCAAAGCGCGCAATCTTCTTCTTTGGCGAATGGACATCCATTTGAGCTCAGACCTATAGCTCGACACATGGTCATATTTCCTAAGGTTGAATATGAACCGGATACCATAGTTGAGCAATCTGTCGAGCTTATCCTACATAGGACATAGGCCTCTCCCAGACTGCGCCACAGCACCCTGTCCTCCGCCTTCCGCATCCAGTCTACCCCAGCCACCTTCTTTAGGTCGTCCGTCCATCTAGCTGGGGGGCGTCCCACACTACGCTTGCCGGTACGCGGTCTCCACACTAATAACTCAGTTACTGGTTATCACGATACCCTTTGACAAGACTGGTGCAGACTTTCGGGCATCTGACGACCTGTAACGCCTGTCAAAGTTGTACGAATGACAGCTGGGTCCAACGGCTTAACGTAGGTACTTTCCGAGCCACGGAGTGGTCTCCCAATGAAATGGACGGTCCATTAAGAAGCCATTCACTCGCTAATCGATGTGCAAACATCGTTAAACTTTATTACATTATTATGTCCTTCCTTAGTAAACATAGGTGCAGTTTAAAAGAGCGACTAAACTATATGTCGCTCCCTTTAATGGTATTGGATTACACATAATTATATTGCGATATTAACTTAAAAACGTCCAATCGTCGAATATGGGCTTGACAATAATAATGACCATGCTTTTTACATATCCTGCAATAGTCCTACACCAACCGGGGGTTGTCCTTGGGTGCACTTGCATAGTGCATACAGGGATAATCGTCGGTTGGTGCCACATTTCATTAAAATTTCCTACGGGGCCTCTGCGAGTTGGCTTCGGCCCCTCGGACGCCTTCCAAAGGACCGGGGCCCCATGGTCCCGAGATGTTTAAAATCAAACAAAATGACCATGCAATGCTGTTCGTTGGTAAACACATTACTGGAGAACGGCTGAAAGATTTGTCAAGTAAGTTATTCTGTACTACTTTTCAGAGCGGCACATCCCACCATCTCTGGGAAGATGAATTGCCGCGTGGATCTGAATTCGGGCAAGCGAGTCTCTAGGCATCCAATACCGTCGGTGAAGCAAATTAATCAGTGAATTTAGGATCTACTGATTTTCCTGATTGATTTCTTAGTGCCGTCAACAGAGGATATGCAAAAGCCGGTAAACTAATACTAGTTTTGCGGACGCCGAGGTCTCCCATACGAATGAGAAGAGCCAAGATAAAGGATGCCCTAGCCAATGATGCCCAAGCTCGGTCGTCCATGGCCACATTCAGATAATTTAGTTCAGTTTGTCTAAAAGGTGATTGTGCTTCCATAAATATGAAGCGCAAAGGAAATATATTAATTTAGGGCCAAAACAGCAGTACCGGATTAAGGTTATGGCCGAATGCATGTTAATTAGGATCAATCTTTTCGAAACGCCATTGAAATTTTTTATTTTTTCCTAAATTAAAACGGTAAAGGAATTCTCAAAGATGGGAGACCCAAGGAGACATAGAGAGCTTTTTCAATTATTTTGATTTCTGGAGCTATTGCGTTAAATTAGGGAAGTGTCAGGTGTCTGTCAGTATTGTCCACTAAGTATAATTTACATTTCAAAAGGTTGAAATCAAGGCCAATGGATTGAAGTTGATTTTATAAGAAGGTCATTTAAATCAGATTCTTCATCGCCTCCCAAGGTCCCATCATCAAGAGACCAAACGTAAAATTTGGAATTTAGCAGTTAAATTATTGAGTGAATGGCTAAACTAAAAATCACTGGCCCGAGGGGGTCACCTTGTTGACAGCCAACAGCAGATTCCAGAAGGTTGTCCTGATACAGTAATTTAGAAGGGTGTCTGTAACATTGCCAAAGGAATCTAAAGATTTGGGGTATTTATTTTTTAGTTTCTGCCAGAAAGGTGCACGTAATAACAGAATTGAAGGCATTATTTATGTGGCAAAGGAGAGGGCATCCTAAAGGTTTTAGGATGCCCTCTCTTTTGCCAGAATTTAGGTAGAACAAGAATAATTGGAAAAGTTTTCTGGAAAACGTTCAAATTCGGGAAAAATTGAACGTCTTTTTTTCTATCAGATTTTGATTTTCGTTTTTTTTTATTATTGGAATTCAAGCTCAAACGGCTGGACCAATTTTGATAAAATTTTGTATGGAGGTAGCTGACACCCTGGATTAACATATAGGCTACGTTTTATCCCGATATTTCCACGGGATCGACATTTACGCGAGTGAAACTGAACTTTGACTTGAATGCGGTTTTGCTGGATAAGCTCGACAGATTGCTCAACTATGGTATCCGGTTCATATTCAACCTTAGGAAATATGACCATGTATCGAGCTATAGGTCTGAGCTCAAATGGATGTCCATTCGCCAAAGAAGAAGATTGCGCGCTTTGACCACGCTTTTCTCCCTTCTCAACTCTCCCACTCCTCCTTCTTATCTCGTGTCTCACTTCCAATATCTATGTTCTTCTCACACTAAGAATCTGCGTTCCTCTAACAATCTTCTCCTACTCTGTCCTTCTCATACTTCTGACTTTGTTCATTCTTCCTTTCATATTCAGTCCATTCTTCTTTGGAATGCACTTCCTCTTGATATCAGGACGGCCACCAGTCGGTATGCATTTAAGCGGAAATTGCAGAGTTATTTTCAAAACAAATAGTGTAGAGTCATCTCAACATCTCTCTCCCTTGAATTTGTATGTATATATATATATATATATTACAAGTATTTATTTTAGTAAATAGTATGTGTGTGTATATAACTTATTTATGTATTTGTGTACCTAATTTTAAGTTTTTTTATTTTTTATCATTGTTCCTCTCAACCAAAGCACCTGCCATCTAATCTCTTCACCACCCTTGGTTGACTGGTAGAGAATGCCTAAGGCATTAAGTCCGCCTTTGTACCTTTTTGTGCGAAAAGTTTAAATAAATAAATAAATAAACTGCGAGGCGCAGCTAGTGATTACTAAAATAGACAATCAAGGGACAAATTGCCAAATGACCAATTCTGGCTTTCGCCGACAGCTTGGAGTTCACAGTTTCGTTGTTATCGTCAGGGGGATTCTACTGTAGGTACATCATTTTCCTTTTACCGGCTCATAAAATTAAAGGGTGCTCCATTTTTTTAACGAAACAACAGAGCATAAAAGCACACATTTATTATTTTTGAAATCATTCAGGACAATAAGCGAAGTAGACACAAAAACCTTTATCTTATCAAAACCATCTATATCGCATTGTCCTTACAACCCGAACCCGAACGATGGTACTTCTTATCACACGTAAAGGTTCTTCTATACATGTTCAATCGAAGAATGTAAAGATTAGGCAACATTATGCTGGCGAAGGAGGTGGCGGGATGGCTGAGGGAGAGAGCCTCACGTCCCAGCCGCCGCGGGAGACGCTCCGGGCGTCGGGGAGCCGCGTGACGACTCCCGGCCACCGTAACGGAGAGTAATGGGTAGCTCACCGTCCAATCAGGACCAGGCCCGTGCCGGACGGCGCATCTGTGTTCCACGCGCGCCTCAAAGAGATGTCAGCATAAAGGAAGGGGCTTGTTAGGGCCGAAGCCTGCCGGGGTTGCGGGATTGTCCGAAAGGGTCACCGCTACCCCGGAACATAAAGGGGTAAGGAAGGAACACGGGTGGGTTTTATTCAGTAAGAGTCTGACACTCCCTTCCGCTCCACCCAGAGCGGGAGGGGCCTTTTGATGATTTCCCTTCCACAAAAAAAAAGGCTACATTATATGTCAATTTTTACTTGTACGGTATAGATAGTGCTATCCATGAAGACGCACCCCACTCTTCTTTCTAATCGCTAGTTAATTCCGCTAGTGTTTTAGTTTTCACACTAATTAGTAATTACCCACTAATAAGTAACTACAGTGTACCGACAAAACTAAAATACTAGCGGGTTGCACACTTGTACTGTAAGCGATTAGGAAGAAGAGTGGGGTGCGTTTTCGTGAATGGTGTTATCTGTACAAGTTTTTTTACTTCAATAATCAGCCTATAATGTTCCTACAGCTGGGACACTGGCCTCATTTCGGTGAGAGGGAGTGGGCTTATTCCACTACGCGCACGTGGGCCCAGAGCGGATTGGTAGATGTCACATGTCCTCAAATTTTGGTTCTAGGACCCCTTTGTACCGTATGCACCATTGACCTGCACCATCAAGGGTGCAGAGGAGACTAATTAGTTTCGTTTGCACCATTAATGGTGCAAACGAAACCGCATTGATAGTATGGTCTCATCTGCACCATTGAGTTGACACTATACTTACTGTCAATGCGGCTGTAGGTATTTCCTCAAAGTGCTTCCTCTTTGCATGTTCTAATATTATTTGAGTGTTGACAAGGTAACAAATTACAATGTGTGAAACTAATTTAACTTTCCTTGCACAAAGTCGAGGAAGACTTTAATTGTTCAAAGGGTATCAATACCATTTTCACAAACGGTACAAACATTTTAATAGCATAATTATGAAGGTGTACATGCTGGTTTCCTCACTGTGTTTTCTTTCACCATTTTGAGAGCATTGGTGATGATGTAATTAACTACACAAAGTAAAATGCCTGTCTGGGTTCGAACTTACATCTACAACTCGAAGTCGGGGCCTTTTCCATTGGGCCACCACTGCACAAATATTTCACTTACTGCTAACATTTTACGCTACAATTTGAAAGAGAGATATGTGCCAGTAATGGACAACCTGTTCGATCTGTGACTGTACATTCACAAAGCTTGGACGTGCCACGAATCGATCGGCAGACGTTTTAGATTAATTAGAATTTTTTCCTCGAACATCCACGAAGCATCGTTAGTTAATTAGTTTTCTTTTATGGCGAATGAATAGCAAAAAAAGTCTCGGCAGTGAACTGCGAGATAGAGATTAGAGACAAAACATCTCTTGCGTTAATACGTGTTGTAATGATAACTGTAATAATAATAAACCATTTTCTTTCAGGTTACAAAGACCCATAGATACATACCTTAACCTAAGTATACATAACAATTCAAAAGTGCCTGTAATTGGTTTAATTGAATAAATATAGAAACAATTTTGTTCGTAAACAAAACTTAATAAAATAAAACCCGTTCTGCCGGGGTCTGCCTAAATAGTTACTTTCGCATTAATAAATAACTAAATAAATAAATTTCAGATCACAGAATCCATAAAAAATCGTAATTTAAAGAAAAAAAAAGTTACTACAAAAAAAAAACAAAAAAAAGATGGCATACATATACACAAACATAGACTCACGCATTTCTTCAAAGTCAAAGTCAAAGCATTTATTTCAAATAGGCACATAAAAGGCACTTTTGAACGTCAAAAATTATCTTAAAATAGAATTGATTCTAGTCGCCCATTCCAAAAGGTAGTTTTCGTATGGAGAAGAATGGGCACCGTTACGCTTTTAAAATGTTTTAGGTACAATATTTTGCATGGGTACATTAATTATATAATAACATGTGAGGACGATGCACCTAAAATAAAATTACTATACCACAATAGGTAAAAGAATTAAAAACGAAACCATGACATATAAATTAATTATCTGATAGATACATGGTGCTCACATATTTACAAACATGGTACAAGCAAAACGATTTTTATTAAAAAAAATAAATAAAAGTAATAAGTCAGGGCGTGAGCAATGAATGTAAAAACTAATTTAAAAAAAATTACAATTAAATTAGCAACAGAGTCTAGACTCTAGATTGTCCTATGGAGCAGGACCAGCATGTTTCCAAGCGTTCTTATCTTGGATATAATCTTCTAATTTATAGTATGCTTGTTTACAAAGTGTACGTTTAATGTGAGTTTTAAATTTTCTTTCATTTAATTGCAATATATCACAAGATATTTTATTGTAACATTTGACACAGTACCCCATAAAAGATGTATGTACTTTAACTAATCTGAAAAATGGTTGATGTACTTTATCTTTATTTCTTGTGTTAAAGTTATGTCTATCGCTTATTTTATTAAAAAGATGTAGATTTTTTCTTACATACATGTTTTCATAAATGAATTCTCTTGCACATTCAAAAAAATAACATTTATCATCTACTAGCTGTGCCCCGCGGTTTCACCCGCGGTATAAGTATTGTAGTCCTTTTTTATTGATTCCCTTTACAAATCTCCACCCCCCTTTTTACACCCTTAAGGGATAATTTCGGGGATAAGAACTATTTTATGTCCTTCCCCACAACTCAAACTATCTCCATATCATCTAAATCGGTTCAGCGGTTATTGATTCCCCATACAAACTTCCACTCCCCTTTTCACCCCCTTAAAGGATGATTTCTGGGATAAAAAACTATCCTTTGTCCTTCCCTGGGGTGCAATCTATCTCTCTGCCAAATTTCATCTAAATCCGTTCAGTGGTTTAGGCGTGAAAAGGCAATATACAGACAGACAGACAGAGTTACTTTCGAATTTATAATATTAGTTTGGATATAGGTAATAGGTAATACGGGCTGGTGTCCGCAACTAGTTTGGATATAATATTAATAAAGTACGGATTTATATTTAGAACTAAGAGAAAATCTCAACATTTCGCACGTTTTATATACAAAAAATAGATACCCTTAACTTGTATATCGCAGCGTTTGCAGAGCTGTAAAGCGCTTTAGGCATCGTTTTCACGCGTCAAGGGTTCTACAGTAACAGCATGGCAGCAAGGCGGTGCGTTTGCCTCTAGCAAACTGCATTCACTATTTGAGCAATGGCAGTGTAAAAAATACTTTTTATTTTCGTTTCGTGGAAAGAGAATTCGTTGTAAAGTTTCGCCTTTTTTCTCTGGATTCCAGTTTGATTTAGATACCGTGGCAATTCGGAATCTTTATTCCGAATTGCCGGTGGTCGGGATTTCGGATATGGGGGGTTTTTTTTTCGTATACAATCCTTTCTGCAAATCAACTCAGCCCATTGCAGTTCACTGCTGGACAAAAGTCTCTCTTACGCCACAACACCCTGTCATCCGCTTTCCGCATCCAGTTTGTCCTTTCCATATAAATAAATTTTGATCTGGACTCAGAGAGTTTAGCACATGATGCTAGACATCTAGCGTAGAAAAAGATAAATGTCAAAAAAAAAATTGCTATTTCATACAAAAGAGCAATATCTACGCGGCCAAAATGTATGAAACAGCATCTTTTTTTTATAACCGAGGGTTCAAAATCATGTACTGAATCTATGGTAATAGCGCCCTAATTGCGTAACACACTATCAATCATAATCTGAATCATTTTGAAGGATATTGCTAATTCATTGCTTCGTATGTTCGGAGAAAAAATCCGCTCAACAATGTAAATAACGCAATGAATGTTGTTGAACTGTCAAAATGAAAGGTATTCCTACTGATAATGTGTTACGCAATTTCCACGCTGGTTGCGCGTCGATGTTCCTGCAATCCGGTATTATTTCAAACTACACAATTGTGTAGTGCACCTAACGATGTTTTAATTCACAATGTACTATCAAGCTACCCGAAACTGTCAAATTTTCCCAATCAACTTTGAACCTTAAGCCTTAGCTATAAAGTTGAAAATGTATTAAAGAAATTTGACAGATTGTAGTAGCTTGATATGCTGGCGTCTGTACCTCCATATAAATTAGAGTAAAGTTCAGTGTACGCAAAGTTAACTACTTAATTAAGTACTCAACTCTTCTTACTAATAAAACTTTCAACTGTTGTGCAAACAATCTTGATATCGGCTTCAATGTTATAAACAAGCATAAAACTATAAGGCTATGCGCAGACTGAACTTTCAAGACTTTTAGTCGCAATCGCAATAAAACATCTCATAACCAAATTTGATAAAAATATATTTCTACCAGGCAAAATGTTTTGACTGCTGCACACTGCTTGGTGGCAAAAATGGGTATGATGATTGTACTGTACAAGTGATGTTTCCTACACATGAGTGCATTGCATAGATCAGCTGTGCTCATTCATATAGCATTAGTAATGGGGAATTACATACCGAAGATACTGCGATACTTCGCGGTCGTGGTTTAGCTCTCTACCACGATGTCACCATCATGTAAAACCAATGCATGCTAATAGACACGCACGCACATGCACATGAAGGTAAACCCTGAAGCAGCTCGCGGTGCATCTCAGTGAGGTATCCTTCGGCATGCATTTGTTTTACATGGAGCTGAAATGGAGGTAGCGAGGTAAACCACGACCGCGAGGTATCGTACTGAGAAATCTTAGGCATGTAATTACCCTTACGTGGTAGTTAAAAATATTCGATAAACCATTATCTTTGCCTGCCCCTTTTTTTTGTGCATAGGAAATTATCAAATGACTCGTCCCGCTCTGGGTGGTGCGGAAGGGAGTGCCAGACTCTTACTGACTAAAACCCACCCGTGTTTCTTTCTTAGTCCTTTATGTTCCGGGGCAGCGGTAACCCTTTCGGACAATCCCGATGACCCTATTATATTGTTGGCTATCCCTGACATATCATTTCAAGCAGTATCCAAGGTGTGTGCGACCCATACAGCAACGCATACATGTACTTTAATGAAAAAGGTTGCCATCGGTATTAATTGAGCTCCTCATGATACGAGTATTGTGTTGTTGTGTAATTCTCAGCAAATAATATTATGTGGTTCTGTCGAAAATATACCCAATACTGTATACACAGTTAATCTACTATTAACGATCGTAAAGATGTTCAAGGGGTTGTGATCATGGAGGGTGAGTCTAGAAGGCAGATACGTTTCCCTATGGGTCTATGGGCTATTAAAACTTGCTTTACATTCAGCAATCCTCATTAATTACAAGTACCTCACTAATATCAAGTTATTTATATGCGAATGCGTGCATTCTATGTTATGCCTATGGTCAGACTTTTTATTAGCTGCAGTAAAATGACACTTCTTACTGTCACTTCGTTAAAAATTTGTTGCCACACTAACTCTACTAGTAATATGATTAAAACGAAATTAATGAATGAATGCGTTATAAGTCCAATCCGATCACTGATGTGATGACAAAACAATAACGCCTATTAAGCATTGCTCAATTTGTTTTATTGTAAACTTATATACCTTAAAAAAATCAGCTGATCCATACAGCTCAGCTGATTTTTTTTTTCACGATTTCAGGGTAGGTCCCATAATAACAATTGTTCATAATTATGAGAACATTGGCCCTTTTTAAGATTGCTTTTAAGGATTAAAACGATCAAAATGTAAAGGAGTATATAAAAAAGTAACAAAAAGAAAAATGAAACAAAGTCCTATACGAGGCTAAAAGGCTTCCATCTCAGCTCAGGTATTTCGAAAAAATCTCATTACAGCGCCCCCAAAAAAGTCGTCTGCTTTCACACAAAAAAGGGTGGGTAGGTACTTGAACCATTAACCAGTTGTATACATGTCAACAAGCTAACCTGGCGCAACAAGTTACAGAAATAGGTTAATTACAGTTAAAACTTTGTTTCGAATATTTTCCGCCGGGAGAGCTTAAAATTTCTAGTTTGAGAGTTTCAGTATTGATTGGCGAACGGTATTTTGGAGGTCGGTGTTAACTTGAAATATTTTGCGAGAAATTTTGCAGGCATTTGCACACTGAAAATTGTAGGTGCTCTAAAAATAGAGGTGGAATTAAAAAAGACATGTTAGTTTTATTTTTTTTTTTTTTCACGCGCGGTCTATAAATAGCACCTGTTATAGTCGGGATGCATGAAGAAGCCTCCTCGTGTAGCGCAGTTTGTTCCGCCAGCTACTCAACTGAACCTAGCGCTCAGCGCATCCTGGACAGTCACACCCAACACCTTATATTACTGGCCAATTCTTCCCCTGCGGTGGTAGGTTAACGCCCGCCTGGTTTGCGACCACCCTCCCACCGGAGTCCGGCGTCAAGCAGCCTGCTGTGTTTCGTCGATGCGTGGGAGTTCCAGTGCCTTAGGCATCTTCTGGGCACGCTCGTTCCATCATAGACTGAGATCTATGATGGAACGCGATGGATGAGTCCATCGCTTTCCATCAGGCGTGATCGAGGTCAAGAGCGGGCCCATTGAGCAATAAACAAAAAATAAAAAAGTCGTTCCTTATATTTTTACCTAACTTATGAACCGACCATCCGTTAATGTTTTTTTAATTCATTTTATTTACTATACCCTTGTTATGTTTAAATATGCACACATAGATTCAGGTAAGCAGCACAAAAACTTTCATTAGTTTCTAAATTAAAACAGCATCGGGAATCAATCCATCTTTTCTTATCCCATATCATTAAAAACACGTTCACTGCTTCACCCAGCAAAGCCCTATCTTGCTTGACCTACACATAATCTGAGTCACAAGGTAACACATTTTCCCTTCGAAACACCACAGATTAGATAAACTCAGAAGGTCGGCTCCAAGCAACTAGCGAAAACACACACACACTCAGACACGCGTCTACGTAGAGCGAGTGCAAGCGCATTCGCGACTGTCATTTGTTTGATGTAGGAATTCTTTGTATGTAGAATTGTACAGCCAAACAAGCTATTTGGTAAACAGGCAGCTAAATCACAATTACTTTTAAAAAATGCTTTGAGTGTACTAATTAGATTTACATAGCTCTCTTAAGTATTTTGGGGCTCGGGGGGCTTGTGATTAAGTAATAACAGCCGCATAGATCGATCGATCAGTTAAAGCTGCGTTTGTCGCGGTCGGTCCGTGGATGGGTGACCATCTTTACATACCGAGACCCCTCCGTGCCTCGGAAAGTACGTTCGGCCATTGGTCCAGGCAGTCTTTCGTGGATCTTTGACAGTCCTTACGGGTCGTCAGAAGCCCGAAAGTCTGACAAACAGTCATACCAAGGGTATTGTGTTGCCCAGTAGCTGGGTTGTGGAGGTCAGATAGGCAGTCGCTCCACGTAAAACAGCTGCAACTGGTTACACTGGAAGACCCTCAAAAATAGATGACAAAATGCTCAGCAGATGATGAACTCTCTTAACTATGCCTTAAGCTTAAAAAAACATTACGCACACAATAAAAACCAATATTCGGAAACGGAAAAAAATAATATTTTTATCTATACCCCAATTACCTTTTTTGTCTGTACGGGGCTATGTGTGCGTGTGTACATTTTATGTCTTTTATTTTTTATTTGTAATGTGCGTTTTGTTTGTGCAGAATAAACAATTTAACTTTCTTTTTTTTTGCACCGGTTTTAACTCTTCGCCTTCTGTACCCAACTACTCTGTGGTGACACCCTCGACCTGATTTACCCCTGGCTTACCCCAGCGTGCAAGTGATGGGGATTAGGCGGTATTATGACTTGCGAACGCCTCTTGTCGTATATAAAACATCATAATATGGCAAAATATTGCGCCTTTTTTGCTTGAGGGTCGGATTTTTTGGGGATTCGTGTTACTTAGACTGTTTTGAGAGCAGAGGAGGCCCAGTGGTAACGGCCCCGACTTACGAGTTGAAGGTCGTGGGTTCTAACCCAGGCAGAACAGTTACCTATTAATCAACATTTGAATTTATTTTCTCAACATTGCTCTTAAAAACGGTGAAGGAAAACACTGTGAGGAAACCGGCATGTCCTAGGGTCAAATATTTGAAGACATGTGACATCTACTAATCCCAGCAGTGGGAACGTTATAGGCTGACTATACTAGACTGCTTTGTAATGGGATTGTATGAGAGCATTGCAACATGCCTTTTTTGTGGATGGGAAAATCATCAAATGAATGACTGCCTCCGAGGTGACGCTCCGGACCATGGCTACAGAACGGGAACGGGGGGGGGGGGGCACGCGAGCCATAGAAGGTGTCTCCCGTGACGTTTCTGAGGAAACGGTTCTCGAGGATCTGTATTCTATGCAGATAGTGAGGCTTAGTGTGAGCGAAGACGACGCAAGCCTCCTGCCGCTCTGGGTGGAGCGGAAGGGAGTGTCAGACTCTTACTGATTAAAACCCACCCGTGTTCCTTCCTTAGCCCTTTGTGTTCCGGGGTAGCGGTAACCCTTTCGGAATTGCATCATACCTTACTTATTGAATTTCTGCCGGAGTCATTCATGTTTTTTTATTTGTCTGTACGACTTGACCAAACTGATTATAACTCTTGTGACCTAAAACCGTACTTAAATCACGCTTTTCTGTGTAAAAAGTGGTTTACTTAAGTCACAGAAAAGCATGCCTTAAGTGCGGGTTTAAGTC
Source organism: Amphipoea oculea (assembly GCA_945859645.1). Taxonomy (NCBI): domain Eukaryota; kingdom Metazoa; phylum Arthropoda; class Insecta; order Lepidoptera; family Noctuidae; genus Amphipoea; species Amphipoea oculea. The sequence continues at coordinate 3,681,374 of OX243862.1, forward strand.
ACAAAGTACTATAAATGTAACTTTACAGCTGTGTTATTAAAATGCATAAACAAGCTCAATTGTAAACCATTCCTTAACAAAGCAGACAGTTTAAACAGATGGCTCTAAAAAGGTATATCTCACCATAATCCCGCTGAGGAATTTAATTTGCTCGGTCTATTATGGGTCGATAACGAAAAGGGTAGACTATCCCTCGTGTTTTGTCCAATTTTAAGATTCCTTCACTTTAAGTGACTGGCACATGATCTGTGCTGTGGTGAGACTTGGCTGGTATTAAATTGGTCAAGTGTAGTTAAGTTTTCCATAATATTTATTAAAGATTCAAATATTTACATAATTTAAAAAGCCAACAATCTTAAAATATTCATATTTATAAAGTATATAAAAAGGGAGGTGAAATAATCAAAGGGCATCAAAAAATTCGTCCGCATCTGTCATCAGGAAACGTGCTTAAAAGGCTAGCAGCATTGCCACATTGCAGTGTTCACTATATTTTTTAAATCAATAGTGCAACTAGACTCTATTTTTTTATAAGATTTCTTCAACAATAAAATTTGAGGTCTACTCAAGTCATAAATGGATTGATTTTTATTATCTAATATGATTGTAGGAATAATGCACACACATTTAAACTTAATCTCACGCCGAGGCAGAGGTGTAACCTACCTATAGTGTACATAACAGACACCAGCACATCAAGCTACCCGAAATTGTCAAATCCTAATCAATTTTGAACCTCATACATTAGCGATAAAGTTGCAATTCTAGTAAAAAAAATTGACAGATTGTAGTAGCTTGATGTGCTGGCGTCTATATCTACACCCACATTTCGGCAGTTATGTTCAAGTCCCATGTGATAGGGGCGAGCATAATAAAAATAATGTATCTACCATCAAATGTTTGTAATAAGATCTCAAGAATTCTCTTATCTATACTTAATAATATTATAAAGAGGTATTTGTTTGTAAGTTTGTATGTAGGGGGTAATCTCTGGAACTACCAGTCGGTTTTGAAAAATTCTTCTTGCGTTTGATAGCCCAATTCTTGAGGAAGGCTATAGGATATTTAACGTCACGCTATGACCCTCAGGAGTCGGGCAAAAGCGCTATGGGGAAACGAAGTGATAAAGCAGGAGACGCGGGCACGTGATGCGATACGACGAGATGGGTCGAGGGAATAAAAAATTTCACGCGAACGAAGTCGCGGGCAGAAGCTAGTTTTTCATAAAATTATCAATTAAAACAGTTTTCCATTTATTTATTTAAAAAATATTACTCCGTCTAAAATAATTTCTCACAAAAAACGACTCCCATACTTTTTGGCACGATCGGTCCACATAAAAACTGACAAAACACTTGAACAAAAACAAGCTTACAGCAAAACTTCTTTGCATTAGCTGAATGCTTATTTATTTCTTAATTTATTAAACCCTGGACCTTGGCCCCTTTTATTTTTTCCTGATTTCGCCAATTGGATTGTTCGGAGCTTTCCTGAATTTTATTTTAGGCCACTAGAACCACGGACAAGGTGCAAAAAGTAGTCTAATAATCCTACTTTAATCCATACTAATATTATAAATTCGAAAGTTACTCTGTCTGTCTGTATGTTATCTACCTTTTTACGCCTAAATCACTGAACTGATTTAAATGAAATTTGGTATAGAGACAGTTTGAGTCCCGGGGAAGGACATAGGATAGTTTTTATCCCGATATTCCCACGGGATCGATACTTATGCGGGTGAAACCGCGGGGCGCAGCTAGTAATATTATAAATGTGAAAGTTTGTGAAGATGTTTGTATGTTTGTTACTCAATCACGCTAAAACTACTAAACGGATTTGTATGAAATTTGGCACACATATAGCTTAATAAATAGTGTTACGTTGTTTTTTTGCACCTACAACGGGTTGGTTTAGTAAAGTAGCATTTACCTGAAAACATAAGTAGTACATTACGAGGTTTCCGAGTAACACATTTCATTGTAGTTTTACAATCGGCTTCCTCACAATAAATCACTTTTCTTAATCCTAAAACATATTGAATTGTAATTAGTTGCGTTTGTTTACATTCCAAATGTCATTCAGTCAAACGTCAGTTTCTATCTGTCAAAGGCGACATCTGGTGGTCGCCGATTCACAGTTGTAGTTTAAATCGATATTTTAACATATTGATTGCTAACCATCGAAATAATATCGTATGGAGCAATCCTCAATTATTTTCAGCTTTTAGTCAAAAAAAGTCATAATAAACTAAATAACCGTAAACGGAAATCATTCATTTTTTCAATATAGACTTCTTTCTAGAAACTTCGTGTCAAGTTAATATATTTTTTATCTGTGAATTGTATTTGACGTAATGTGACAAGGTCATACTTTCTTAATTTACCGAATTAAGGTTCGAGGAGATTTAAGACAATCATGACAAGTTTTAGTATTGAAAATAACAAATAATTTGTTTGTTGGTCTGGATCATGAAGATTCTAATTGCTTCAGCGATTAAACGTCTTGTTGTGCAGTTGCTAGTGATTTTCAAGAATTTAAGTATCTCGGTGTATTATTTATCTTCAGTGATTTAATATTATTTTACCCGTAATCGGGGAGATTTTTGGAATGCTCCGTCTAATTCCGGTTTGTGAGCCAGTGACAGCATCATGGGACTCACTTGGCATCTTGAAGCCCTACGACACGTTGAGTGATTCCACTAAACTTGTTACACGTTCTAAAAGGTAAGGATTTGGTTGTAATAGTCTTTGGAAGTGGTCTGTGAGCCCTTCCCTGGTTGTTAGAAAGGGTATTGTCGTGATCCATGGATATTTATTGCAGGATTCCTATTTGCGCATACGCAGGCAGTTTTCCAGCCGGTCAAGAATCTTGCAGTCAAGTGCTTTCTCCCTACGACAACCGTGAGTATTTCACCCGCTAACTATTTGCAACTAATCCCTATTGTCCCACCACTCAAGATTAGGCAAACCAAAGTCGTAGCTCCTTATGTTGTCATCGTGAAAAGGCCTTGTTAACCGGCTAATGTTTTAGTCTTATAGATTTCCAAGCTCAGTCACCTCAAGACAGGTGAATTAGTTTCTCTTTATATTATTAGGCCTCCGTATTGTCGATTCCAGGAGAGGCACCTCGAGCGATTCGTCTCGCCGCCAGGACCTAGAGGATCGTCTGGGGCCTGGACGCGAGACCCGTTCCTCGAGCACGGCGAAGCCTCGTGAGGAGACGACTGTGCGGCCGGCTGAGCCCGTCTAGCGTTAGAGCGCAGGCGGGACGGTTTTTTCTTTTACCTACTTTAACTTTTTATTATACCTTATTACGGTTCCCGTAGGAACCAGTTGATTGTCTGGGTCCGGTTTTCGATACTGGAAACCGGCCTGCATCACAATTTAATTTGTGGATCTCGGGTTCGACATCCTACCCCGTCCGGAATAGTATTGGACACCTTCGTCGGCTCCGGGATCCGGGACTCTCAAAGTCCCTGGCGCCCATTTAAAAGATTTTAAATTAATCAATAACTGGAAGGTTACTTTCTCCTTAGTTTTATAATAATTATTAACTTTTAACTTATACTCATTTCAAACGGAACAGTACAGGGTTTATCTCCAACCCCCCATGACCTTCGCTCTCTATATTTCCTTATTAGCTGGCTGGCAACAATTTTGTTATTTTTTAGTAAACTTATTCATTAGTAATGTTACTTAACCAGTTTTTTTTAATAAACAGTGTTTGAGATAGTTGTTGTTTCATATTACCATACCCACTAGTTTGTCACTACAGATAAAAAATCATAATTGTAACAATAGGATACTTAAATAGGATTAATAAATAGGATACTTTTTATCCCGATCGAAACTTACGCGGGTGAAACCGCAGGGCGCTGCTATTATTCTTATATAACGTAAACGGGCCAAAGCTTTCGCCTTTCTATGTTGTTAGGCCACGGCACGGTTTCTTTATGGTACGGATTATAAACCGCGCCGAAGAAAAATAAGTGATCGTCAACAAGTTTTCATAATGATCCTTACAACACTGACGAACCGTGCCTACACACGGCGAATAAACCGTAGTTTTTCAATGCAAAAAAGAAACTGTGTGTACATACAAAAGGCCTTACTGTAAAACTGACGGGTAACATTGTCCAAATTGTAATACTACAAAACTCCAATATAGCATTCTATTCGTAAGGATAACATTACTTTTTTAATAATTTAAACAGAAAAGAAGAATGAAAATGTATTTAGGTATTGTGACTCGCACAGGAAGATCACAAATTAAACTAAACACAATCATAAAAAAATCAAAATATAATAATATAATTATAAGGTCCCATTAAAATAGATGGACAAACTTTAAAAAATCATTCAGACGTTCGACATTCGTCATTATTTTGGTGGTCGAAAAAAAAGTGTTACAGCCAAATTAGACCGATTTTAAATGTTCCATAGAAACAGAGATTTCCAGTTATCTTTTTTGAAATAAGATATTTCGAAAATGTTCTTTACTAACTTTGTAGACCTTTGAATCTTGCTTATGCGTATGAAGTTTCATTAAAATCGGTTCATTCATTACGAAAAACAAGGGCTTGAAAGTTTGTATGAAATCCCGTACGTTGTAAACGCTCTTAACCGGTCAAGCGTCGCGGTTCGCCGATCGGCGACGAAACAATAGAAAATCAATTGTGTCTCATTAGCGGCGCTTGACCGATTAAATATTCTTTTTCCAGTGCCAATTTTATGAGCAGCATTACCTACATATTCTCTTTCCTGCAATCTCTTCCTACTTGATAATATTAAATCACATGGTGCCAAAAGCTACATTTTCCCACCTCAGTGGCTATGACAACTGCAATAGCAGACTTTATTCAAAAGACTACGCGATATATTTCACGAATTGGCACAGAGCCAGAATATCTTTGTCACCAAAGCTTGTGACCAGATACGTAAGTGAAACCCAGTTTGTGAGCCAAATTGAGACAACGTTTTATTTCATAGTTGTTTCATAGTAGTTTGGTGTTGAGAATTGTTTATCATGCATTTAGTATGGTTTTGCTCGTTGAAATTTCATAAAGTTACCATAGACATTTTTTTTTATAATGCAGATAAAAGTATTTGGCGCCATCACAAGCGTCCGTCTGTTCCTGTAACGTGCAGCTGACAGAACACGCAGGGCACGATATTAAGTGTCCCATCGTTTCTGGTCTATGAATCTCCACCTGAACAGGTTTTCCTTTCTCTGCCAACCTGGGTCCGGAGTCTATTTAAAGACGTCTAGGTTACCCAAGGTAACTCATGTTCAGGTGGAGGAATCCCACCGGACAACCGACACCCTGAATGTGCCGGATTCTGAGCCGAGTCCATTTAGATTGCCATCGACACCCTAAGAAGATGAAACAGGTATTGTAGATGTACCTAACCCAACAATAATCCAAATAAACACTTATGAATTAAAACAAAAAGAAGAACTCGGAAATCGGATAAATAGATAGACAGATAAAACATTTACATAGAAAAAAAAAATAGTTCTCGAGTAATACATAAGTGTGTTCAACAACAACGGACAGACAAAAAGAGAGACGTTGCATTTTTTTTTGGGATGCATGAAGAAGCCTCCTCGTGTAGCGCAGTTTGTTCCGCCAGGTACTCAACCGAACCAAGCGATCGGCGCATCCTGGACAGTCACACCCAACACCTTATTTAACTGGCCAATTCTTCCCTTGCGGTGGTAGAGCTAACGCCCGCCTGGTTTGCGACACCCTCCCACTGGAGTCCGGCGTCAAGCAGCCTGCTGTGTTTCGTCGATGCGTGGGAGTGCCTGTGCCTTGGGCATCTTCTGGGCACGCTCGTTCCATCATAGACCTCATCCATCGCTTTCCATCAAGCGTGATCGAGGTCAAGAGCGGGCCCATTCAGCAATAAAAAAAAAAGTAATTTAACGAAGACCACAAAAAATTTCTAGATTAGACGGTCGTTCATTCCATCAAACTTTCCAATGATTTCGCTTGCGTTTTCTTCGCTCTTCTTATGGCCCCCAAATGTTCTCACTATGACCTCACTCCAATTAGGGTGAGTCCGATTTGTGAAATTGACTGAATACTTCAGCGCACAGTCATTACACTTAAATCAGTTTCACGCTGATTCCGCTCGTTTGCAAAAAAAAAAAACCTTGTTTGAATAAGCGAAAACGATGGAATGAGAAAACGTCCACCCACCTGGCGTTTGATGGAACTTTGTCTAGATTTCAAGATTGCTTGTCCTTTGCGAAATGGATAAAAAAAAAACTAGATTGAATTTTGAAGGAAAACATCGTGAGGAAACCGGCATGTCCTAGAACCAAAAATTCGAAGACATGTGACATCTACCAACCCGCACTGGGCCCGCGTGGTAGATCATGGCCCACTCCCTCTCACAGAGAGGAGGCCTGTGTCCCAGCAGTGGGAACATTATAGGCTGATTATGTATGTATGTATGTGCTTGTTAAACGTGCAGTAAAAGTATACTGAGAACCTCTTAAGGCTGTCAGCTCAACCGTCTTTAGCAAAAAATTTATATGCAATCTGACACATAACATTATTATGGTGTAAAACACTGTGTGAAGCTCCTTTAGCGCAATGTGGTGGCTTCGCACGTAGCTTTAGGGAAGTATATAATTTGATGTAAGAACTTCTAGTATTCTCTGGTGAATTAAATAGCGATAAGGATGTTTTTCATTTATTAATCATTTTATTTCAGAACAAATGTACATTACATACATTGTTAGTAAGTAATACTTCATCATCTGCCTAGCCTTTTCCCAACTATGTTGGGGTCGGCTTCCAGTCTAACCGGATGCAGCTGAATACCAGTATTTTACATGGAGCGACTGTCTATCTGACCTCCACAACTCAGTTACTCGGTAATACGATACCCCTTGGTAAGACTGGTTGTCAGATTTACGGGCTTCTGACGACCCGTAACGATTGTCAAAGATCCACGAATGACAGGCGGGACCAACGGCTTAACGTGCTTTCCGAGGCACGGAGGGGTCTTTGTATGTAAAGATGGTCACCCATCCACGGACCAACCGCGGCAAGCGTAGCTTAACCTGATCGATCGACCCGTGCGGCTGTTAATACTTAGCCACAAGCCCCTCCAGTTAGTAAATAATACTCATATAAAGTCCTCCTTATCGATTTCGGTAACGGCGACCCTTACTTATTTAACTATGTTAGTAAAATTATTAACTACATACTTATTTATTACTAGCTGACCCGGTGAACTTCGAACCGCCTTAGAATCAAAACACAAAATGTATGAGAAAATGAATTACCTTCATAATTTTTTTTTTGTGAATTTTTCTCGTGTTTTAATAGTTATTCTGATATTCGGGGCGAAGACAAATTCAACAAATCAAATATCATAAAAATCGGTCCACCCGTTCTTGAGTTATAAATGGTGTAACTAATCCGACTTTATTTTATGATTATACGTAATAATTATAGATTATTACTTACAACCGATATTTAATATTATCGTTTCCAGTACCTCACAACCAGGAAATCAGCCCTTCCCAATATATCCAGAAGGCTGTTGGCGCTGCCTTGCACGCGGCGCATCAGGGAAGCCACTTTTTTTCGTACTATCGCCCTAAAGCATCGTTTATTTAGTTCCACTGTGCCAATCCTTCCGGAACGAGCGTACCATAAGACTCGCACAAGGTGGACTGACGACTTTGTGAAGGCCGCAGGAACTCGTTGGATGCGAGAAGCACAAAACCGGTCGAAGTGGAGGTACTTGGGGGAGGCCTATGTCCAGCAGTGGACGTCTTTCGGCTGAAATGATGATGATGATGTGACAATCCTTGGGAGGGGAGACTAGCAGTGGATATCTTTTCACTGAAATTAAGATGATTACCTGTTTACTGACGAAACAGGACAATATTTCACCAGATTTTAAAATAACACCCTTATTTTTTTTATTTTTTTATTGCTAAATGGGCCCGCTCTTGACCCCGATCACGCCTGATGGAAAGCGATAGATGAGGTCTATGATGAAACAAGCGTGCCCAGAAGACGCCTGTTCACTCTTGATTTGAAGGCAGACGAGTTAAAGGGTTTTTATCTTGAATTTTATTACACACGTCACATAAATTTTGATCGTGCCTTGCGTTTTATTGCGGTGCACTCGTCCCCCAGAAATAAAATTGAAAACGTGCGTGCAATTTTACCGGCACACGTGCCCTTCAAAGTGGAATACAGGAAAATGTGTGGTGACAGAAATTGGTAAAAAAATTCGAGTGAACCTTTTTACAAGAAGTTCAATTATGTGGGCAATGACGCGCAAACTGTTACCATAAATTCAGCACGATTCTAGCCTTGAAATAGAATGCCAGAAAAAGAAACCCACAAGAAAGCACAAATCATTTTTTTCGTCGAAGATTGAAGAAAAAACAGCTGTTTCATAGAAAATTGCAATTTACGAGGTCAAATGTATGGAACAGCATTTTTTTTTAATAACCGATGACATTTTACTGCGTAGGGGGTTTAGAATCATGTACCGAAGCCATTACAACAGGCTACGCGTTGATGGCCGCCACCCTGAATATTTTGGTCCTGAACGTAATTTTAGACTATCAACTTTGGTGCGGGATTGTCCGAAAGGGTTACCGCTACCCCGGAACATAAAGGGCTAAGAAAGGAACACGGATGGGTTTTAGTCAGTAAGAGTCTGACACTCCCTACCGCTCCACCCAGAGCGGGAGGGGTCATTTGATGATTTCCCGTCCATAAAAAAAAGACTATCAACTTTAAATTTTTGTCTTTGTTTTAGGCGTGTAGATACCTACTACGCTTTGGAATGGGCAACTAGCTTCAAATTTATGACTGACCGACTCCTAGACAGTTCAAAAGTGCCTATAAATGGTTTAATTAGAAGAAATGCTTTGATTTTGATTTGTCTGGGGCTTTTTGAAGTGAAACTTCTTTACGCACGCTTGACTTAAGCGTTACGAAAAGTGTGATCGGGCGAAGCAAACGGGAATTGAGTGGGGGATATAAGCAAGAGAAAGCAGTGTGCGCGCACATTTTCTTTCTCTCTTCCTCTCATAGCGAAATACGTTTGAAGTTTCACTTCAGTCGTGTTGTCATAAGCACAGTCGGTTTTTTTTTATTGTACCGTAGCTTGACTAGCTCTAGAACCTTCACTACAATCAATTTTGGACACAGTTAGTTATCAATTCCCGTCCGCAAACCTATTCCTACTAAACTATGATCAAACCAGCAAATCTCCCGGCGCGCTAACGATCTCAGGCAATGCTCTAATGTGGCATGTTGCCGAGATGTGTCCGCTCACGGCGAAATATAGACCGCGATTTTGTTGTTAATGTCTCTGTGATCTGGTGTGAATTGTTAGTAAACTGGGGGTGTTTGAATGTAGTGTTGTAGGTACCTATAACCTAAGTGAATTGTGTGACGATAGAATTGTCGATTGTGTTTACACTGTAAACATTTCTACCGCAAAGCAATCATTTAAAAAAAGGTTTAAAAACTAAAACCCGACTACTGAAAAGGATAAAACAAGAAAGTGCCTTCCCGTGGTCGCATGCCGCTGTACTATATATGCTATGGTAGCATGTCGTTGTTTTTCGGGCCCGACTCCCAGTACTCTGCAGGTAGATGTTCGGAAGAAAACGGGCACAGGTTTTACCTGTTTCTTTTTGTGTGAGCGCATAAGTTAATGTGGGGACTATTCCACCCGCACCGATCGGTACCGACCCGCACAGACTCACCTGCAATGGAAACCTGTTTCTTTATGTAAGCACCCTATCGCTCGTGTGTTTGAGCACTAACGCGGTGTCCTGCGTGAGCGACGAATACGACGCGACGCGACGTTGCGAACGCGACGAACGCGATCAACTCAACGGCATACCCTGCTTGCGGCCTATATGACAGTCTGCGGCGAGACGCGACGTAACGCGTACTTGTTTTGAGGGCGACCAGACGCGACACCACGTACTACATATGAACTTTCGAGCAAAATAGTACTGTACTTCTCCATGATTCGAGAAGTAATGACCAAAATCACGTAGGACATTTTTCGCGTGTATTAGCATCGCGTTGCATTACGTCGCGTCGTGTTGTGTCGCGTCGTGTCGTATTCGTCGCTCACGCAGGACACCGCGTAAGAGTAGTGGCACCCTTTCCTTCTCATTTCAAGCTCTACTAAATGCATCTTTTTGGGATGCGTGAAGAAGCATCCTCGTGTAGCGCAGTTTATTCCGCCAGTTACTCAACTGAACCAAGCGATCGGCGCATCCTGGACAGTCACACCCAACACCTTATTTGACTGGCCAATTCATCTCTTGCGGTGGTAATAATCGGTCCGCCTGGTTTGCGACCACCCTCCAACCGGAGTCCGGCGTCAAGCAGCCTGCTGTGTTTCGTCGATGCTTCGGAGTTCCAGTGCTTTAGGCATCTTCTGGGTACGCTCGTTCCATCATAGACCTCATCCATCGCTTTTCATTAGGCGTGATAGAGGTCAAGAGCGGACCCATTCAGCAATTAAAAATAAAAAAATCTAAAAACTAAATCTTAACAGAAACAATAACAATACACTAACTCGACACGAGGATGTGACCCATTCACAGACACCATACTTCCCACACTATAAACCATAAGTACTTATCTAAATCATGGCGCAACGACACCACAACGACGCAACAGCGACACGAGAGCGACATTGTGACTTTATCACATGAAATATTCACCCGAACGCATTTGGGCTTCGGGCCCGAATCGGCACATTTATGGCCTAAGAGTGAAGAAATGGGATTTTAAGTGGCATATAAATATGGACTCTTTGGGCCATAGATACGCGGTACGGAAGTGGTGTTTTTGTTTGGCATGAGTTATGAAGGAAGATCTAATTTATGATAGATAGATTTTTAGGGTATAGCTCAGAGATATAGATAGAGCTAGATAACGCAAGTATTACGATCTGTATGAAAACCAAGCGTGCCATTTTTGACTACCTACTATGACGTCACAAGCACTATTTACTGATGGGAAAATCAAATCGATTCAAAGACGCCGCCGCTTGCCCCATCCCCGGGGCCTAGCGCCAGCGCTCACGCTCACCCAGCCAGCAGTATACAGGACTGAGCGCGAAAGTGCGATTTTTGTACGTATGCTGGTGCGATTTTTGGCACGCGAAGTAGTTGCTCTTGCGTTATCTAGGTGTTTCTATATCTGTGGTATAGCTATTGTGTTAGTAAGGGGAAGAGGTTAGTTTTCATATTGTTTCTTTACTTGCCATCCTTTCCCTATAAACCATAGGTTTTCAACGTGAGCGATAACACCCTTTTGTGGGCATTTGAACTTTAAGGAGGACAGCATAAGACCCAGAGAAATTAATTATATTCTTACGACTATGTAATATTACACGTTTAAATATAATCGTGGCAATAACTGTTTTAGATTCGCGACAGATAGTAAGTACAAAAAAACCGGCTAAGTGCGAGTCGGACTCGCGCACCGAGGGTTCCGTATAAAAATTTAAGGTTTTCGGAATGTTTCCTTTATACAGGGTGTTACAGAAAGGGTATATCAATACAAACGGGTTGAATAGTGTATCTGGTTTAGAATCTCTGTACAAAATTTCAGCTCAAAAGCATTAACTTTGAAAATGCTTAATATTTTTTTATTTCGACATCACAGCGCTGCACTGGCGCGCGGCGGCGTGATGTGCGTGTACTAGGCACACAGACACACTACAGATAATGGATAATGACCCTCGTAGTGCGGTGACACGTTTGTTATGATTTCAATTTAATAAACTATCGAAATAAAAAAATATTAAGCATTTTCAAAGTTACTGCTTTTGAGCTGAAATTTTGTACAGAGATTCTATACCAGATACACTCTTCAACCCGTTTGTATTGATATACCCTTTCCGTAACACCCTGTATGTGCTTATAAAATATTGTTTCATGCCAAATTTCAAGATTCTAGGTCGACTGGAAGTACCCTTTAGATTTTGATTCCCTTGCGAGTAGTTGCGAGTTTGAAAATATGCGGCTTAAATTGCTGTTTCTTTTTCTTTTTCAGATTCTGAGTTCACTGTTAGTACCCTGTAGATTTTGATTCCCTTGCGAGTGTCAAAAAATTTGCGGCTTAAACGGCTGTATCTTTTGATTGCGTTGGCTTAGAAGTTTCATTTTTTCACAGCTCCAAGGGACAGTAGACTTGAGTATTTGATATAAATTTCAGCTTGATACCTCCACGCGTTCCTGAGAAAAAGGGTCTTGACAGACAGACAGACGGACGGACGGACAACAAAGTGATCCTATAAGGATTCCGTTTTTTCCTTTCGAGGTACGGAACCCTAAAAATTGGTAGCTCTAGAAAAAATATATTCTCAAAGTGGGTGGTGGGCAAAATAAGGTTGATAACCTATTAGATGCTATAAAAGATGAAGATGTAGCGAAGCACATTTATTTAAAAAGGTCATTAATTATGTCTATACAAGGACCTCTGTTAAATTAGGGATATTAATCTCCACCTTATATAATTTACTAAGACACAAATACACAATAAAATTAAATAATTATCTGCCGCGGTTTAACTGAAATATATGAGCACTAGCTGCGCCCCGCGGTTTCACCCGCATAAGTCTCGATCCTGTGGGAATAGCGGGATAAAAAGTATCCTATGTCCTTTCCCGGGACTCAAACTATCTCTATACCAAATTTCATCTAAATCGGTTCAGTAGTTTAGGCGTGAAGAAAAGACAGACAGACAGACAGAGTTACTTTCGCATTTATAATATTAGTTTGGATGTTCTCAAGAAATTAGCGAGGTCTCGTAGCAACTCAAACGGCGTTAATTCAGAAACTGACGGACCACTTAAATTAAGCTTTTTAATTCACAAAATGTCTGGGGAAAGGACATGGCTAAAAGTTCATAGACAAAAAACCCAGAATCGCCAACAACGAAATGTATAAAAATGGGTTCACTATAGTAAACCCAGTACGGTTTCAAAAAATCAGCCTCCTAAACCATATAGTATAAAAGTTATTATACTTTGTGTGTTTATGTTACTCATACTTACGAGTAGGTACATTGATAACTCGAGTTTTATTTTATCACAATCTCTTTAGTATAATTATGATAATATATTAAAATAATGTAAAAAATATACCCTTCAATACATCTTTTAATATGTTTATTATTAATAATCTTTATACAGGATGATTTTTTTTTCTTTGTTATAAATGAGCTCTTTATTTTAGTTTGACGTATGTCATTACTACCCAGAATTCGAACCTTATTAGCGACACTATCGAATGGTGTAATAATACAGTGTGTGTTTTTTTTTCAAAATCATCATGTTCGATTCCTGGCTAGACATATTGATTTTTCAAAAATCCAATGATGCAGTTTTAGTTTTCATCAAAATTGAGCCCGCGACTCCTTTGAGTACTTTTCGCTAGTCCTCATAGTTTCTGATTTGGCCATCCACGCCCACTTGAAAAATTCACCCTGTATATCTAGTATACCACGTCGTTTTTACAGTATATTATTATATATTTTTGTTGTACATATTATGCCTATAAAAATGGCATATATGAAATTTCTGGCGATTCTGGGTTTTTTTTTAGCCATCTCTTTTATGTACACAGGAAAGTCAAATAAAGTCACTGAGTTTGGGTGGTCTAAAATGACGCTTGAGATTCTAACGGACGCTGGATGCGGTTTAGTCGTCATCTTTATTTTTTAATGGAACATTGCGTCTTGCTGAAAAAATAGGCTATAAAAGATTTCCACCGTTCTAAAATCAACTAATTTTGAATATGTTTAGACGCCAGCACATCAACCTACCCGAAACTGTCACATTTTCCCAATCAACTTTGAACCTTACAATTTAGTGATAAAGTTGAAAATCTATTAAAGAAATTTGACAGATTGTAGTAGGTTGATGTGCTGTCGTCTGTTCATCATACATCATCAATACTAATATTTTTTTCTTTTTAATTTCTCGTTAATTTATAAGTTGATATTTCTGTTGCAAAACAAAGATAAAATATATTGCACAATTCAATACCCCCGATATATTCATTAAAGACAGACCGTTGTTTCATATTCAATCTATTAATTAGCAGCATAACTTTAAAAATTATTTATCTTAGGTCAGTTTAGCTATGAAGACGTGGGTAAGATCAGCTTGTTAAGCTTAATGAAGCATTAGTTCATTACATCTGCAGGAATATAACCAGATACAAAGATTTACGATAGTGGCAGTGACGTAAATAAAATGGTACTTGCCCGAGGCATTCGCCTGAAGCTGAACCAGAGGCTTTTGCGCTAGTCGTGGTTTTGACTCAAGAATGGAGCTAAAAGTGTGGCCTTTGAGTAGTTATTTTGGGTCCAGCTTTCGTGAAAGAGAGATCATCTTTGTCCTGTCGTTATCTCACTTACTCCGTAGCCGCGAGGTACACTGTCGACCGACACGAGAATTAAAAAAAAAGTGGTTCAGAACATGCCATGAGTCACTGAGAAGCGACTTGTAAAGTGACGGACGAAAACGGGAGACGCGGCGCGTGTCGCATGGTGTAAGTCTATTGAGGTATGAGAAATAAGGTGCTAAGTTCGCTCATAAACCATAGAAAAGGGATCCTCTAACCAAACGGATATTGTGTCTGGTGCCCGACGATTGATGTCGGGACTTTGTGGTCTAGCCGCGCGGTAAACTTCGCTTGCGCGGTGCAGGATTTTGCGTGACGTCAGAATGATGTGTAGTTTACATGTAGCGATGTAGATGTCGCCAAAAGTCCGTGAACGGGGTCTTAATTCAGGTTGGACGCAGCATCAGAAGCAGGGTTTTTTCCATAATCAGTATCTGTTTATGACTGTATGTACATGCCAGTGCATTTTTACTTAAAACTAGATTTTAAGCTCTATAAAAGAGCAAATTATATTTAAACTAATATTAAAAAAAGAGAAAATATTTGATTTTTTGTCTGTTCATTTGTTACGCTTTCACGCTAAAACGGTTGAACGGATTGGAATGAAATTTGGCACATGGGTACACCATGATTTGGAAAAGGACATAGGCTACTTTTAATTCTAGATGACAGACGAAGTCGCGGCAAAAGCTAGTAGATTATAAGTGAGCTAATCATCGAAATACCAAACAAACATTTTAGCTACCCCAACTCGCAGTCGTTATGTAGGATGCCCTCGTGATTTATGAGAAACGGGACACATCTCAGTGTTTCGCTACACGATGCGCATGTAGGGTGTCCATGCGTGCGGAAAATTTGTGCCAACGTCACGGTTACAGCTACCTGTGCTGTGTGTGACGTTAATCGCGGGTGGTTGGTCGTCGTGGCAGTTAGCGGGGACAAGTATTTTTAGCGTGTTGTGAATTTTTTTTTTACTTTTTATGTTAGATGTTTTTAGAAACAGTGTTTTTGGTAAAACAGTGATGATTGTGGAGAATATAAACGTGAGCCTGAATAATACGAGAGTGGCAATTTGTACGATGGAATTCGAGATATTATTATTAAATCCTAAATCAACTGTTAACTGTGTAGTTTCGTAACCCCATAATATAGGAATAACTAAATTTGAACTCGGGTAGGCACTAGTACTTTGTGTGTTTCATATCATCACTATTGCTCTCAAAATGGTGAAGGAAAATATCGTGAAGAAACCGGCATGTTCTCGAACCAAAAACTCGAAGACATGTGACTGGGCCTGCGTGGTAGTTTTTGGCCCACTCCCTCTTCCAGAAAGAAGGCCTGTGTTCCAGCATTGGGACAATTATAGGCTGGTTATGTATCCAGCGGGGCAATTGCGTAACATTATCAGTCGGAATCGGTTTCATTTTGACAGTTCAACAACATTCATTGCGTTATTTACGTGTTGAGCAGACAAGTTTTTCGAACTAATAAAGCAATGGATTAGCAATTTGCTTCAAAATGATTCAGATTCCGATTGATAGTGTGTTACGCAATTAGGTTGCGGAATAAAAATAAGTCAAAAAAAAAAAAAGAAAAACAAACAAAACAGAACCATTTGCCAAAAAATACAGAAAGTCGTATCAATCAAATATACTTGTTTCTTATTTAATATCCCAACCTAACACGACAGCCTATTCACCATACAAATACTCTTTCGTTCCGAAGATCGAATCCTTAGATATTTAGTTACGTTTACGTAGAAACCATTACACGTCCTGCTATTTTATATTGCAAATAGGACTCTGCATGTAAACCAAGTATTTCAGACGTTCTCCTTTGCATCATGCATGTCTGCATTTGATTTGGCGAATAGCATTCAATGCAGGAATTGCTTGTCAGTTCTCGGGGATGTGATTGGCTGGGGCGGAGTTTTGTGATTGGTAATGCGAGGCAATAGTTTTGCTGGAGGTAAATTAATATGTTCTTGTGTTTTAAATTACTAGCATTTGTATTGTTTTTTTTTATTTAATGGTGTACTTTAACGCGCCTTGCGGTAGGAGTAAATTAAAGCTGATAGTGAAATCAAAATTAAAATCCAAGATGGCGGCTGGGAAAATTTTCAAATTTTTTAGATGAAGTTCTTTAACGCGGCTAGGAGTAAATTGGTAGATAGCGTCACGCAATGAAAAAGCCTTATGCTTTAGCGTTAGGTTTTTTTATTATATACGAGTGTATGTGCGTTTGAGTATCGCGTTTATTTATATTTATATATACTTTAGTGTAGACCAGAAAAAAAACATAACAAAAAAAAAACGATTATTAATATAAAACATACAATGGGCGGCCTTATCGCGTTCGTAGTACTTCATTCCTGACGGGGTCCCCCGACCGCACACGTTGTTTGTTCATAAGAAATAGTTATTTATTTTCGATATCCTTACTGGTATACATAATGGGAGGCAGTAGGTACAGTCAGAGAAATTAATTGTTTACAGTAGTTGACGCACTTCTTCAATTTGCCGTGTTAGGGTGTCCCCACATTTATCGACGTGGAATCGGCTTAAGCCGAGTGCATATCACCAAAGCTCGGCGATAAGTCGAGTGACTTATCGCCGAGCTAATAGGCAAACGGCTCGTTTCGCCGTCGATCGGCGTCGCGCCGCGTTGTCCGAGCCGAGCCGATGCGAATGGTATTAGTAACACCCTTATTACGTAGACATAAAGGCTTTTTTGACCGGCGTTAGCCGATTCCGCGTCGATAAATGTGGGAAGACCCTTATACAACTGCATTTTATACAACTGTCGAAGAATGAGTGTTGTGATTTGAATCTACGGACAAAGTTGATAGTAAATTTAATGAACAATTTATTTCCCAGACTTTACTAAGCCATTTCCATCAGTTGGGCGTTGTAGGTGAATTTCTTAACCTGTAACATAAAATTAATTACTTGACTATATTTTGCATATGATTGTATGCATGATGGTTAGGATGGGGGTGACTACCGAGATGACGACTAATAGAGAAGTATGGAAGAAAAATACATATTGCGCCGACTCCAAGTGAATTGGGATAAGGACAAGAGAATGATGACAAAACTTAATACCTACTTGACCAAATCATCATCATCATACATCACTACTGGACATAGGCCTCCCCCAAACACCTCCACTTCGACCGGTTTTGTGCTTCCCGCATCCAACGAGTTCCTGCGGCCTTCACAAGGTTGTCGGTCCACCTCGTGGGAGGCCTTGACCAAATGTACATGAAAAATAATTTCTCATTATCCATTTAGAAAACATAATATGGACTTTCTGGTGGACTATGGGAAAAATAATTTCCCATAGTCCACCTAGGTGAACTAGGCGGGTGGACCATGGGCAACACACGGATTTTCGCGTATTAATTCTAAAATTATTTTAGACCGTTGCTCTTTCTAACCCTCAAAAACCGGCCATCAATATATTATAATCAATATACAAAGTACCGTTTTTAACCAACTTCTAAATTGGAGGAGGTTCTCAATTCGGAATTTCGGATGTTTGTATTTTTTTTTATTTGTTCGCATAACTCCGTCGCTTTGTCCCATGAAAATTTTATCGAATCGGACAAGCGGTTTTTGAAAAACCAACAAAAATCTAAAAATGTACATTGTCTACATTAACGATCTTTTCGTTTACTTTTTTGTGGGGTAGGTACCTACAACTAAAAAGTGAAAAATAAAAACTTTTTTACAAAAAAAAACCAACGACTTTAAAAAAAAACACTACAAAGTGATAATAAATAACTTTAATTTCGGAAGTCGGTGTCAAAAAACGAAAATGCGGAACCAACCACACCGACTTCGGAAATTAAAGTTATTTATCACTTTGTAGTGTTTTTTTTTAAGGTGGTTGTTTTTTTTTTGTAAAAAAGTTTTTGTACGCCCACAACACATTGAAAACACAATTTCGATTCCACAAGCTTACAAGTCCCCAGTATTGTTTACAAAGCCGCCCCCGATGCAAAACCGTGAAGCATGGGAGGTTTATTCTGTAGGAAACCAGTCAACACATTCCTTGTTTGCTCTGAAAGATTTATTTTATGCGAGGAGAATATGACGAGAAGATTGGCTGTCAGTTTTATTTCTATGTTTTAGAAAAAGAAATCGCTTTCAGAGCACTTTTACCGTTGACAGCAATGCGAACGACTAATTCATTTCGATACATGAACATAAATTTAGGTGAATGCGCAGTGAAAGACCACGAAATTCAAAAATTGAATTTCGCGGGTTCCAACTACGCTTTCACCTTATTTATTATTTAAGACTTTTTGTAAATTATGATAATTAAAGAGAAATGTTGACCAGATCGACCGCACGTCGAGAATACCAACCACCTCCGGACTCTTCGCTCAGCTCCACCTCGACCAGTGGCGTGCATTGGTTTTCAGAATAGGTAGGCACTAGGTCGAGCCTAGTCTAGGCAAACGCGGTCACTAATCAGAAAAAAAGTGTGGTCAAAAGTGTGGTTATTTGAGTAGGCATGCCTACTTAAGGGTGATAAATTGCGAAGGTCGAACATCATGGTATTACGCGTGAGACGTACCTACGTATTTTTAATTTTGTCGTATTACCTTGAACGAGTAAAGACCAATGACAATGTGCGAATAGTACGGGAGCCGAGTATGCCGTCCGGCGACTGCCTACTGCCGCGCGTGTTTGTATGAAGATTTTGTTTTATGTTAGGTATAATAATTTAGTGAGTCACACACACTAATATGTAAATGACAGGCTTATGTTGATATATTGTGGTAGGCACTGCTTATATGCCTATATGCAATGCACGCCACTGACCTCGACGCCGGTGGTACCTAGCCCCACTGCAAGCACTGTGACGACACCGGTCGCTGTAGTTGCGTTGAGCTCGAGCGACGAGTATTTCTCCCCGACCAAGAAGCCACCACCTGCTCGTTGACCCGGGGGACACCGGCCGCCGGACGGCTTGGGATCTCAATGCCCACCGGCCTCTGATAGGGTTCCAGCTCCTGGCGGAAGTGTGCAGCGCATGAGATGGACACGATTCATCAAAAAGACCATCATGCGCTCATACTATGGAGCTACAGAGAAGGAAAAAAAAAACTGATCGCGTACCGTGTGCGGGGTGGCGCATGTGTTGGACCATTTAGCTCCCTTCAAAATGGTTGAGCTGAATGGTGCTAAAAAATGCGTCATATTCGTGAACGGGCGCCGTCAGTAGGGACTGGTCATCTCTTTGCTGCCATTGCTTATTTTATTTTAATTTAATATTTGAATTGTTGTGTTTTCACATCTTTTCATTATGGACGCTTTTAACGATCTGCATCGTTTTCACATGTATAATTTTTAACATGAATGATGTAACCAAGACTTTGTAACCATATTATTTTGATTTAAAAGAGTGTCCATGGAGTTTCTTGCCCGTTCTTCTCCATAGGTACCTACGCTTTGGAATGGGCAATTAGCTTCATCTTTCTGACTGACCGACCCCTTGACAATTCAAAAGTGCCTGTAATTGGTTTAATTGAAATAAATGCTTTGAGTTTGAGTTTGTGTTTGGATGCTCTCTCTTTTTCAGGAGCCAGTTCTCAACGATTCGGCACAACGGCAATAGGTTTTCATAAACTTGTAGACATGCCTTATTCTAAGTCCATGGGTTTTCAAATATCGCCATAGCTCACATTATATGCTTACACAATATACGTAAGAACTGAGCCGTGTTATTAATTACCTTCCCCTCGACATCAATCAATCCAAAACAGTCTTTATCATCATCATCATTATTGATAGTCTGTTCAACACAGTGCTGAGTATACGCATCCTCCCTTTTGTTCCATATTTCCGTATTAGGCTAATTACATGTACCTTGCATTCGCGATTTTTTTGCCAAAAATGTAAGCAAATATGAATTAATGGAAAAATAACTTTAATTCCTACATTATAAAGTTCAGTTTACGCTACAACTTCAAACATTTTTTATAACTTTTTCAATAGTGCTAGTCACTCTGAAATGAACTTAATAGTCATTGAAATAAAGTTGATATTTATTTAACTTGAAATAGGGTGCGGGTGTGCAGCACTGTGCAGTTTTACCATAGGTCTGCCCGCTTTCAGATGCCTGTAAAACGTAATATCGCGCCTGTAATCCCCAATAGGTAAGGCAGAGGTGTTCCTATAGTAGCCCACATTTCGCCAGTTATATTTAAGTCCCATGTAATAGGGGGCGACCCTATTGCCGTCAACCAGGCACAAATCCAGACTCCGGCCTTTAACTGAGAAATTCCTAATAGAACAAACCCATAACCCTCCTTTTGTGCTTCGCCGCAGCCAGGTAAAAACTTAATAGCATTTTGCCCAACCCGGATAAATAACTAACTCCTTCCCGTGACTTTTTCCTCGTGAAATTTCACCCTCCCCCCATTCACCCTCTTAGGGGTGGAATTTCGAAAAATCCTTTCTTAGTGGATACCAGCTCTTCACAAAGAACATATCTTTCTTTCATGTCTCTAGGACTAGTGGTTTAGGCTGTGCGTTGATATATCGGTCAGTCAGAACTTTGAATTTTATATAGCTACCTATACAGGTCGAAATTGAAAACATGCGACTAATCGAAATGGGAGATTATACTCATCATTTTGAACAACTTTTACTATGGGACCAAACCCGAAATCGCGAAAAAAAAATCTGCTGTTCCCTACATTTTGGCGAGTTATGCGAACATAAATGTAGGGAACAGCTGATTTTTTTTCGCGATTTCAGGTTTGGTCCCATAGTAAAAGTCGTTTATAATGACGAGTACTATCTCCCATTTCGATTTGTCGCATGTGTTGAATTTCATCCTGTATATAGATTTAATCCAGAGAGAAAAAGTATTTTCCAATTGTGTATGTATAAATGAACTAAGTACTTAGTTGCCATGGAGGTAGCTCAAAACATAACCTTGCTAAAGCAATGCTATCACAGTTATAGATATAAATGCAATAAAACCAAATAGTATGTCTGGCAGGTAAACAATATCATAACAATTAAGAAGTCTGCCAACCTCACGAACAAACAATGTGATTACGTCCAAAAAAGTTTCGGAATGTCATGATTGGCTAAAGGGAAGTCTATAATCACAGAGTGATAAATAAAATGGAGTATTAATTCAGATAAACGTGCACCTTAGACGAATAACAGCAATTTTTTCAAACACATTGGCACAAACAGAATTTGGTTAGAAAATATACAATACAATACTTATATAAATATATACTCATTTGACATAATATATGCTAATATTATGTTTAATATGTTATTGTGTGTGAAGCTGAAATCTTGTATTCTGCATCCAGTTAGACTAGAAGTCGACGCCAACATGGTTGGAAAAAAGCTAGGCAGATGATGATGTCATTTTGTGTGAACCACTTGAATAATTCGAAACCTATATAACATAACATAATTTATTTTGATACATAAAGGTTTTTTAGTGCATGAGAGACTTACAAGCATACATTATTAATAACATGGTGTAGGTACAACGAATCGTTAGGTGAATCGCTGCTCTCCTAGATAGGTCATTGAGTAAAACTTATCTAAGAGAGACTGTGATAATTATACGATGACATAGAAGTAAGATGTTTTCAGACGCACGACGGTCATTATTGTATCTTGTAACGTAGCACACCCCGGACACTCCATGCAACGCTCGCAAAATAATTACCTACTACTACTACATTAAAAAATGACGTTTGTATACGTATGAATGTGTGCGTGAGGTACTTGTGTTTGCGAGCGCTCTTGTTAAAGAACTGCGACGAATACGCCGAAGTGCGGGGTGAGGTGCGGTAACTGATGTTAGTGCAGGGAAGGGAGTGTCCTTTCTGTACGTAGTATTTTAAGTATTCTGTGAACGTAGTTACCACTCTATTGTACTCACTACTCCGTGTCTATAAGTAAATCGGTATCGATTATGTTTGACACATGAGATGGGTCATGTGAAATGGATTTGAACTATTACGAAGTTTAATGTCACAGACTGATGCGATCTTTCTCGAAAGTTTAGATTAGTGCCAATGTCCGGTTACAAACTTTTTTGCACTGAAAAGTTTTAGTCCCAGGACTAGTACTATAAGCAATTTATTTTTCTAAGAGCAATTTTTAACTGCGTTAGAATTATTTGCCTAGCCTTTCTGTCGAACATACAAACCCCAATGACACATGTGAGTCTCCGAACAAATACAACATAAACAAAACTGCAACTTCATAAGCCACACAAAATCGGTAAGTAGAACCTTCAAAAAAGTTAGCATTTTATTGATATGTCCCAAGTCCCAACAGGGAGGGGATCCAGCCGTTTATCCATTTACATGGACCTCTCAGACACTCGTGTATTAACCGACTTTGTTGCGAACGGTACAAGTGGATCCGGTTCATATTGGGAGGGATAAGGCAAAATGCTGTAAAAGATTTTCTACACAGTTTTCTGGAAGCTCTTTTGTTTTTGGGTATTGCTGGATTTATGGATTGCTTACGCCTGTGTTTAAGGATTGAATTTGGTTACCAAGATAAAATAAGGAATGGCCCTAAAAATACAAATAAAGATTCTTTTTAAATGACTACATTTTTTTCACAGTTGACACATCAACAAGTTGGTGAGCACATTCACCAACTTACTGTATTCTGTTAAGCTCCACTAATGAGACACAATTGATTTTCTATTGTTTCGGGCGCGCCGCTTGACCGGTTAATAAGTAACTTTTAGTGACGTCATTCAATAAATTGAGTCGCGATGTGGCGACCACCTGTCTTCTAAGACACTGTAGCTTTATTCAAAATCAAGTTAAACCAAACCATACACCTGCTAAACCCAACAAATTCATCAATGCACTCCGACATTACGACCCGGAGCTAACTCCATCCAATCTATGTGTTCAATGTGATCTGTTTATTGAAACCAAATAACGAAACGTCAGATGCATTCGAAGTTTAAAGTTGTCTACTCCGGTCACGTCTTGCGGCTGTATTCTGAGCAATCTATTTACTAGCTACCTTCACGGTGTTGCGCTTTTAAGTTAAGTGGAAAGTGGTAGCGATAGGTTAACATAAATACTAGTCTTTTTACAAAATTTAGGTTTAGTTTTTGTTAAATTCTAACAGCTTAATATATATTTACGTAAGAAATTAGTTCTGGTAGAAGTTCATTAGTATAATATTATATATTAAGGAGCGAGGTTATTGACATAAACTTAAGTTTATTTATCTAATAATCAAGTGGTTTTAACAAATACATTATAGAGGTCTTCTTTTAAGTAAGAGATACCTGTAACAGAAGACCTCCCTCTTCCATGTCTATGGGTACACATACAAAGCCTGTTAATGACAGAATCGATTTAAAAAAATAATTGTTACAATAAGAAAAAGGACAATGCCGATTTTAGTATGGAAGGTGACGTCTTTTTGTTTTCTCGCGGCCATCAATCACATCTTGTTTTTCTAGTACAAAATAGTGTTACAAACGAAACTTATTTGACATGCATACTCGTATCTCTAAAGTCAGTCTGAAATGAGATATAAAAGTTAGAAGTTTGTATTATGTTTATTAGCCTTGTAGGCAATTTTTGACTTCTAGGTGCAAGGTTAATTGTTAAGTTACCGTAAAATAGATAGCCGCTAAATGTATTTCGGACAAACTATACAGTTGCGTAGGTCCAACATCGAGAAAGAGGTCAATCGTCGAATTAGATTCGGTTGGGCAGCGTTTCTTCTCTCTCTTCTCGTCCCACACACCGCAGTGTCTCAAGACGACAGTCTTTGACCAGTGCGTGTTGCCAGTGATGACCTATAAATGCACTGAAACGTGGTCACTCACAATGGGCTTTATTAGAAGGCTAAAAGTCACCCAAAGGGCAATGGAGAGGGCTATGCTTAGAGTTTCCCTGCGTGATCGAGTTAGAAATGGAGAGATGCGCAGTAGAACCAAGGTAACCGACATAGCCCAAATAATTGCCAAATTTAAGTGGCAATTAGCAGGGCATATTGCTCGCAGAACAGATGGCCGATGGGGCCGAAAGGTTCTGAAGTGGCGACCGCGTAGCGTAGCGTAGCGTTGGAAGGCCTCCCACAAGGTGGACCGACGACATTGTTTAGGCCGCAGGAACCGATAATTCGAGAAGCACAGAACCGGTCGAAGTGGAGGTGCTTGGGGGAGGCCTACGTCCAGCAGCAGACGTCTTTCGGCTGAAATTATGATGATGATGAATTCGTCGTTACACTTTGCGCGTTAATGTCCCTTGTACCCTGTATGTGAGCATAGTGGTTAATTTTAGCATGACTAAATGTAAGGAATTATTCTTTTTCAGCACCCCCTTTTCTAGAGCGAAAGAAGAAATAGATGTATCTGTAAATTAGAAACTAATAAATCAATTTTAACTACTTATTCCCTCACTTTCATTCCTATGAACAAGAAGGAGAATTTATTAGTATTCTTATTGGAATAGGGATATGCAATAGAGTAATAACAGCGTTCGGTATGTGTGGCGGCGATGTGATCCGGTATCATACACGTACGTGATTCCTGCAATCGTCGGTTGTGAGGATGCTCCAATATCCTGCTAGATTTTCTTATAAAGGACGGTGTGGTGTTATCTTGCAGAGTAGGAGTCTGGGAAAGTTGGTTAGTTACATAACTCATCGTTTGTAGAATGTATTGCCAGTTGAAAGTAAACGCGCGCAGTCGTTACACGTGTTCAAAAGACTCTTAAAGGAACACTACTTGTCGTTGTGATCTTGTTGTCCTAACTTCAATCATCTACTGTCTTCTTTTATTTTCGGTGCTTATAATTATTTAAGTATCTATAATTTTGAATATGTTTATATCTGTGTATCTGTTTTAGTGTATTGTATATTGTATTTGCACCAACGACAGCCCCATTTGATGTCCCGGTAAATAACTGTCCATTCCAAGGTTGCCTGGAAGAGATCGCAGAAAGCGATAAGGTCGCCCATTGTATATTTTGTAGTGTTTGATGTATTTTGTCATGTTATGTATTTTGTAGTGTGAAATAAAGTATTTATATATAAATAAATAACTCAAACTCAAAGCATTTACGTATTACAATTAAACCTTTATATACAGAAACTTCTGAATTGTCAGGCAGATGGTCGGTATACAGTCAGAAAGATGAAGCTAGTTGCCCAATCCAAAGCTCCTTTGAAACTCTTTTAAATCAAAATATAGGTTATAATAATAAATAAAAAATTTATTCAAGCATACAGTAAGGTAAAAATATGATTTACATTAATTACAATCGAGGAAAGTTAAATTCTAACTGTATTGTAGACCTGCCTGATCTAGGTTTATGAAAAACCTGTGTTTCAGGCCATCTATTTACATCTAACATTTAAAAAGAAGCCAACAATTGTATTAGAAGCTAAATCGAAAAGAAGGTATAATATTTTTAATGACTTAATATTATTTTAAAACTAGATTATGCAAGATATATAATGTTTAAATAAATTAACGAATAATATTAAAGTAGATAAAGTGGAGACTATTATTAACTAGGTAAAGGAAGAGACTTATATTAGAGTAGGTAGATAGATTTTATTTTACTAATAGTTTTTCCGTATCACATCATTCATGTTAAAATTATGGGTAGATATACATATGTATGTGGAAGGTTTGTAAGTGTATGAAGGAAGCTAAAAACTTTGTATTGACGTCCAAATGTCCATGTAAATAAAGTAAATATTCCTTTTTATAGCATCGGCACTGAGAAAGGTCTAGAAAGAAAAGAAAGAAAGAAAATACATTTATTTAGCACAGACTAAAAGACACAATGTACCAGATACATACATATAGATAGCAACAAATAAAACTCAAATAGAAAGTGTAAACTCCGATGTAAGAAATTAGCAGGAAAGTCTACATGCTTCACTTGAACCACATTTTCAATTACTCATGAGTACGACAGTATCAAATATTAAAGCTACTGCATTAAATCAGTTATATACTAGGTCGTAGAACTGTCTGGTGTAGATTTCATCACACTAATATGTATTATAAAGGCGAAAGTTTGTGAGTGTGTGTGTGTGTTTATATGTTTGTTACTTCTTCACGCTCAAACTAAAAATTTTGATAAAATTTTGTATGGAGGTAGCTGACACCCTGGATTGACATATAGGCTACGTTTTACCCCGATGTTACCACCCACGGGATTGAAATTTACGCGGGTGAAACAGCGGGGCGCAACTAGTGAATAATAAATCAAAGTGCATGAATAAAAACGCATAATTATACCGTCTCAGTACCGTCGTGGGTAAAAAATCCCACTACAGCAAAAGAAAAATTAAGCAAAACACTAGTTCCAAAACCATTATCATAAAACCATTTTGATTCAAAACAGCATTCAACTCCAACCATAAACCAGATAGACCGGCCATTACACGTATTCGCCGTCCATGAAACTAGTCATTATTTTTGTTTTGAACCATAAAAACGGAACGATTTTCGATACCATCTGAAGCATGAAAAATTTTCAGCGCACGGAATTTTAATTTCCATGAAATTTCAGTGAAATTAAGCCCTTTATGAGCGATTCCACGTTTTACTTGCGTTACGGATATTGCGTTGCGCCTGCGATATTTTTTTGTTTATTTCGTAGTTCTTTGCATTGAAAGCTGAACGGAATAGTTATGAAGGCGGAAACAGACTTATAACACGCCATCTTATACGACATCAACGAAGCTTACTCATTGGCCACATTTTTCGTCTCGTTGAGCTATTTTCGTCATTTGGCCAATAAGTAAGCATGGGATGGCGTCGGGTGTTCCAAGTGTGCAGCGGCTGTGAGAATGCCTTGGTGTCTGTGTGGTAATATTGATTTCGTGTTGTGTAATATCTACAGTGTAAGTGTTTCTAACCGTGGGTGCATTTTGAAGTTTATTTCTGTTTGTGTGTACAGACGCTAGCACATCAAGCTACCCGAAACTGTAAAATTTTCCCAATCATCTTTGAACCTTATGTTTAAGCAATAAAGTTGAAAATCTAT
Organism: Amphipoea oculea; assembly: GCA_945859645.1. NCBI lineage: Eukaryota > Metazoa > Arthropoda > Insecta > Lepidoptera > Noctuidae > Amphipoea > Amphipoea oculea. Next base: position 3,708,852 of record OX243862.1, read on the forward strand.
TAAAGAAATTTGACAGATTGTAGTAGCTTGATGTGCTGGCGTCTGTACCATACCCTTTTAATACATGCTGTATAAGAAAGCGCTATGTTATGTACATACATTTACAGCAGCTGAAATTTGAAGTTATCTGAACTGTGACAGAGGTGACTTTGACATGACGACGTAAATTGTCGAAGGCAGTAAATCTATATCACACTAATATTATAAAGGCGAAAGTTTGTGTGTGTGTGTGTGTGTATGTGTCTGTGGGGGTGTGTTTATATGTTTGTTACTTTCACGCTCAAACAGCTAGACCAATTTTGATAAAATTTTGTATGGAGGTAACTCACACCCTGGAATAACATATAGGCTACTTTTTATCCCGATATTTCGACGTGATCGACATTTACGCGGGTGAAACTGCGGGGCGCAGCTAGTAATAACATAATGTGAAGACGGTGTTAAATAAATCAACTGAAAGCATCAACTTCTGCATAAACACTAAGATAATTCCAAACACTCCACAGGACACAGTTACACCTTGATAAATGGCTCCGAGATTCATTTGAATAGTTTCCTCAGAACCAACAAATTATTTGCTGCTCCACAATACAGAACCGGAATCTATTGAGAGTTATTAACCCATAAATATTCCATGTTTTGTAATTTTGTAGTCGGCAATTATGAGAGAATCTTTGTATTGGCTATAAACTATAGTAATGGGTGTTGTTTTTATGTAAAGAATGAAATATTAAGTTAATGGAGTGGTTTTTAAGTTAATTTTATAGTCTCTGTGTGGTCTTGCTTGGAAATAGACAGAAAAGTTTATGATTCACTATTAAATTATATTATACACTATCAGCGCCTCGCGATTTCACCCGCATACGTTTCGATCCCGTGGGAATATCGGGATAAAAACATTCTATTCAACACAAAAAAACAGAATTTAATCCCTTTACCCTACAATAATAGTACCCCTTGATAAAACGAGACGCCCACAACCACTTAATCAGTTGAAAATTTAAACATGTTTTAATACTGTTTTAAACAGACCTTTGTTAATTAATTTCTTTATTTAATTAGACTTGGTCTGAGAAGACAGTGTCACAGAATAGATAAATACAGAAGGCCAGCTCTGAACAACGAGCAAACCGCACGCACACATAGGTACGCGTTTACATACAGCGGGTGTTAAGCACACTCGCGACCGGCATTTGTTTGGAATCGCCTACAAACGGGGTGAATTGGGATGCAGGGGTGAATCGGGACGAAACTTTAAAACGGAGTTTGACGTTGAAATAATATAGTTTGTTGTCAATAAGGGCACGTAATCGTTAATTAAATTACAGTAAACACATTAGGGTCCTTTTTGGCCACAAACTATATTATTTTAATGTTAAAATCCCTTTTAAAGTTTTGTCCCGATTCACCCCTGTATCCCTATTCACCCCGTTTGACGGTACGCGTTTACAGCGTTTATTACGGTCATACTCAAGGGTGTGTTAAAGAGATAGACCATCAACCTGAACAACTTTCTCCATCGGACCAACATCATAATCGCTAAAAAATAATCAATTGTCCCATACATTTGGGTCGAGTAGGTGCGAAGTTTGATGGTCTGTACCACACCCTTCAATTAATATAACTACTCATCTTTGATTCACGCTGTATGTGTGCGTGCGCCTGTTTTCGCTCGTTGTACGGTCCAATTCCAATTCAAACTTTATTTTTTATAGCTGCGCCCCGCGGTTTCACCCGCGTTAGTTTCGATCCCCTGGGAATATCGGGATAAAAACTATCCCATGTCCTATTCCGGAACTCAAACTATCTCTGTACCAAACTTCATCCAAATTGGTTCAGCGGTTTAAGCGTGAAGAGGTAACAGACAGACACACTTTCGCATTTATAATATACTAGCTGCGCCCCGCGGTTTCACCCGCATAAGTCTCGATCCCGTGGGAATATCGAGATAAAAGCTATGCTATGTCCTTTCCCGGGACTCAAAATATCTCTATACCAAATTTTATCTAAATCTGTTCAGAGGTTTAAGCGTGAAGAGTTAACAGAAGACAGAGTTACTTTCGAATTTATAATATTAGTATGGATATGGATTAGCATGGATTACTGCGCACGGCGCGGCGACTTGCCCCATGTTCCAAGCCACCAAAGACTGAATCGGGCTGTATCAAGCTAGCCTTCTGTATTTATCTAATTTGTGACAGTACTATTACCTGAGACAATGTTATTTTCAGATGGAACTGGATTTTCTGGCTGATTTCATTATGGGAGGAAATTGTGGTTTTGCTGGTTGAAGTAAAGGATTTTACGAAATATAAGAGGGTGAATTTCTGGTACTATGAAGCTGTTAAGTGGCTGGAGTGTCCACAGGTGAATGAAACGTGTCTTGCAGCGTGTTTAATTCTGTGATCTTGGTCTTTCGAACTACATATTTATGATTTTTTTTCTTGTGACTGTTATATTGGCGCCGATGCCCTTGCTCACAAACTAAACTAAATTTAAGTTGAGTGCATCTTTTTCTTTCTATTTCATTAAGAAAAGGACAGGGGATAAATTATAGTTTAGTCCTGTCAAATTAATCAGCGCCTGACACTACTCTATACAAATTTAGACGTGATTAAAAACTTGCCTACCAAAATAACGTCAATTTACGTCAGCCGTCGCCTGGTTAGTCAGAAGTCTAGACTAAAATAAATTTCGGTCTCGATCGTCTACTTACCTAGGTATATCTATATACCACTCACAACACCAACATTATCCAAAAACTCCTACAATTTCACCCAAAATATTTTTAACAATATGCATTTTTTTTTGTTTAGCCTATACTTTCCCACTGCTGGGCAAAGACCTCCACCAAGTTCGTCCAGGAACTCCTTTTCCGCGCCACCTCAAACCAGCCCTCGCAGCCCCACTCCAAATCATTTCGCCACCGTTTTCTGGGCTGACCTCGTCGGCACCGTCCATCTTCAGTCACCCACTGTGTAGAAACATTTGCCCAGCGGTCATCCTGCACGCGGCTGATGTGACCCGCCCAATCCCACTTGAGCCAGGCAGCCTTCTTGCCTTCATCTATTATACCCGTTTTGTATAAAATAAGCAATTTAATGCACAATATTTTGACCACGTAAGTAGCCGACTTCCAAGTCGTTGCGAACGGCTTTGAAGTCGTTTCGGTACTTTATATAAGTTGGAACAAGTCGGCGTAAAATCAGCGGGCCACAGGTGCGGGCCAATGACTGCCACAGCCTGAGACTTTGGTTTAAAATACGTGTTTTATGGCTCGATGTTCTTACTAAGATTGTGAAGAAAAACTTAAAGTGAGGTTTCAGAAAACGGTCAAAAAGTTGGTTTTTTAAAGCAGTGTATCTCTTAAACCGTAAATAATTTTGACCCAAAAAAACAATGATATTTCCAAGTTTTATTTTAATACAGTGATGGAACTCAAATCATAATTAAATATACATTAATGCATCAAAAAATGTTCAAATACACCTCTTAATAGTCTTTAAAAGCAGTTTATCTCTTTATTAACAATTTTAATTATAATTAAAAATACACCATTAAATTTCTAATGACAAACTGCATTCAGTGATGGATTATTTTTTATTAGATAGTTTTTGTAAATAGATAATTGCTTCATATTTGCAATTAATTACCACCGTTCGTTGTGTCATCGCCCTTCTCTTTCTTTTCTATGCAGTCCGACAAAGACCGCGCTTCACGTCATGTAGTCGCCTTAAATTGTTGAGACTATGCAAGGTGTTTTAGTCGTTAATAAAGTCTGCGTGTGATTAAGAATAAGGTACTTTTTAAGGCAAGCCTCCGCTGTCCGTCCGTCCATCCGTCTGACAGACAGTGGGGTGTATCTCATGAACCGTAATAGGTAGACAGTTGACATTTTCACAGTGTGTATTTCTATTGTCGCTATAAAACAATTTTTTTTTTTACATAAAACCTTCAAAAGGCGCCCTGTCTTTGGGGATAAAACGTGTGTGGGATTTTTACTTCACTAAAACACCACCATCACACACCACCACACCACCACCATCACCATCTGCACATGGAAGGGGCACCTCCCCTCCTCCTCAAGTCATACTTCTCAATACTAGGGGTCGTGATCCTCCCTTGAAAACATCTTTTCCCTGACGATGTTTCGCCATCTCTGTCTATCCTTGGCCAAGTGAAGCGCATCATGAAAATTCGTGTCAAGAGAAGAGCTTATCTGGTCGGACCATCGCAAAGGGCTGCGAGGGCTGCTGGAAGGAGCACCGTTACCTCTCAAAACCCCGATCTGGAGCCCTCTCTGTGCAATGCCTGTTAGGGCACATCTCTGAGGAGACTATAAAGGGGTATCCCCGGTCCGTTCCAGTTTGGGGGCCAAACGTCGGAAGTGTTCTCTATCAGTAAGAGTCTGACACTCCCTTCCGCTCCACCCAGAGCGGGAGGAGCCATTTGATGATTTCCCAACCACAAAAAAAGGGGTATTCCCGAAGCCTAAATTACATAATACGTAGTGATAACTTTAACAAGTAAGCAGAATAGCCTATAGTATTAACTACCTAACTTCACCTGGATTTCCTGCAGATTATGTAAATGAGGTAACACAACCGATAAGAAGTTCTATGCTAATCGAGATCCGATGGTAATGACATCGAAGCCGCCTCAATGTACCGCTTAAACTCAATACCGGGAAGGATTAAATTAGCTTTGCCAGGAGTGTAGCTTAATTAGTAAGGAAATATTTACTGAATTTTGTGTAGGGTTTTATTGTTTTGTGGTAAAATGTTGGTTAGTGAAAATTGGATTTCTCTTTTCTTTTTTTTAGTGGAGTGGTGGAGGGGCTTGTGGCTAAGTAATAACAGCCGCACGGGTCGATCGATCAGGTTAAGCTACGCTTGCCGCGGTTGTTCCGTGGATAGTTGACCATCTTCACATACCAAGACTCCTCCGTGCCTCGGATAGCACGTTAAACCGTTGGTCCCGGCTGCCATTCTTGGATCTTTGACAGTCGTTACTCGCCTCACTTCGCTCTCTCGGCTCGCACACGGTTGATCACAGTTCTAACCTAACCTAACCCATTTGGTCGGGGTGCCCTGGGTTAGTAACTGCGACCAATTTGACTATTAACAGTTCCAACCTAATAAACTCTAATTGAATATCATTCCGGCCGTTAGTTGAACGGCCGCCGTTTAGTTAAAAGGCTAGGCGGTTAACTAAACGGCTAATTAAACCAGTTCGCTGCGACATATACTTTAAAAACTTTTTAAACCAATTAACAGCATACAACCAGAAACCTGTATATCTTATCATTCTTCAGCCAATACCAGCTCGGCACAGTAACAGCCTGATTTGCATATGTCGCATGCCTGCTCCACCGATACGCGAGTGAAACAGTTAAATTTTACGAAGCTCGTTATGGCTATCAAATAAAAATTGAAATTATACAACGCGACATAATCTCGGGGGATGGGATGCTGACGTTTTTGATATTGTTTCTGTCTATAAAGCGTAGTATTGGTTACAGTTTCTTTTTTTATTTTGTCACTGGTTTTTGTGTGAAAAAGTGGTAAGCAGAATCATTTAGTATGCTAATTTCTCGATTTATTAAAGAGGATAAAAATATACAAAGTGTTAAAAAATTAACCCGTCAAACTTTAAGACGTGCTTTAGACCGTCGAACTGAACAACTTTCACTATGGGACCAACTCTGAAATCACGAAAAAATAATCTGCTGTTTTATACATTTTGGTCAAGTAGGTATTGAACTTTTGTATTAAACAGCGGATTTTTTTTCTTGATTTCGGTGTGGGTCCCTTCAAAGAAACTACGAGTATAGCCCGCTCCATAGCGCGCTGAGTGACCATGAATTTGTAGACCAGCCCGACTGTCAGTGTCTACGTTTCGGCACCGTATGCCATAACAGACAATATGTTAACTAAAGAAAACTTACAATAAGTAACTAAAGAAAATTAAACTCAACAAAGCCACCAGAAAAAACAAAGCATAGTATCTAACCTATCTAGTATCTGTGAAGTTATTTCCATCTGATGAAACCAAAATTCTTGAAATTCTCCAAATTCTCCTCTCATCATCATTATCTGCCTAGCCTTTTCTCAACTATGTTGGGGTCAGCTTCCAGTCTAACCGGATGAAGCTGAATACCAGTATTTTACATGGAGCGACTGCCTATCTGACTTCCACAACCCAGTTAATTATCAAATATTCATTATATTTGTTAATAACCATCAGCATCCTCTTGAACTCAGCCCCATTTAACTTTAGAGGCCAATAAAATTTCACTTAGTATTGTTCGCGGTTTTACCTCAAAAACCCAACTCTACTTAGGTTATTATTTGTTAAGGGAAGAGAACTTTAGCAAAAGCTAAAAAAAGCAGCATAACATAAAACCGCAAGCATGATCACTTAAGCTCTTTATAACCCTTTTTTATACCCAAAATCCGCATAAAATATAAATTCCGAATCACTGAAGAGTTTGGTAGGAAAAAATGCTAAGTTTGTAAGAAAATCACCTTCCTTTGAAATAAGACGCAATTTTCACATTACTTAGCGCTTTATGTTGATCGAATCTTACTTCTATGGAATACCAGGCCTTTTGTAAAAATGCTTGGCGTGTAGAATTTATATATTAATCTTATTAAAATGTCGTTTTGGGCAGATTGAGTCATATTTGATGTAAGTTATTCAGCTCTAGACTTGATGGCTACCTAATTTTTCGTGTATGCGGTGTGCGTCCGAAGAAGCGTCTTATAATTTAATTTCATTGCACTGCAACAATAGAGGAGAGAGCAGTCGTGGTTCAGTGGTAAAGGGCCTGACTTGTGAATTGTAGATCTTGGGTTCGGACCCAGGCAGGCGCTTTATATTGTGCAAATTATTTCATCTACACCGCTCTTAAAACGGTGATGGAAAACATCGTAAGGAAACCGACATATCCTAGAACCAAATGTTCAAAGACATGTGAAATGTGTGTGAATGTGTGTGTATTTTTTATTTTTTTATTAGTTTTGTATTTTGTGTTTCACGAACTGTGTCCAAATAAACATTTTTCTTTCTTTCTTTCTTTCAACCCACACTGTTTCCGCGTGGTAGACTACAGCCCACTCCCTCTCGAAGAGCGGAGGCTAGGAATGGGTACATTATAGGCTGATTATAGTATGCTTATGTTATTAGAGGGTTATTTGTAGAACCTGGTATTAAAGGTTTCATTTCATTCGAAAGTCTATAAAAAGAGCCCTCTCAAGTACTAAACTATCTACGACCATCTGTACCCTGTACAGTCAGCTCCACTACCAAATAACCTAACTGGCCCAGGGGGTCTACCCTCTAAGTACGGAATCCGTAGTTCTGACCAAAGTTACGGGTGTTTCTTACTCCGTAACACTTACGGAGATAATCTTAGTTCGAGACCCGAACTAATAATAAATAAAAATACGATTTGATAGTTGACCATACTGCCGATATGTTTTTGCCCGTGCGAAAATTTGGTCTAATTGGTCAGGAATAAAATTTAATTATTTTTAAAGAGTTCGTTGTCCCCATTAACAGGATACCGTCAATGGGGACAACAGGAATAAATTTTAATTATTTTTATTGAGTTCCGCTGTCCCCATTCAATGGGGACAGCGCCAATGGGGACAACGGGAACAGACGATTTTGACGGGCGGGCCATTTACTTTTAGATGGGCCAGTGTCTTCGTTGACAGACTTAGAGGCCCTTACCCACAGGCCTTTAGCTCGTACTGATTCAAAACTAGACACTTTTTCTAAAACAAAGGTACTCGTAGTTCTGGAGCGGCATCTACAGCGCCACATGCGAACAACGCGTCATACTGACGTCACGAAAAATCCTGTATCTCGCAAGCAGAGTTTACCGCGCAACTAGCATAGATACAACGGCCCGACATGAATCCTCGGGCAGTTGCTCGCCAGACACAACACCCGTCTGATCGGAAGATCCTCGATCGGAAGATCTTATGTGCCTATTTGAAATAAATGCTTTGACTTTGATTTTGACCTCCCTTTTCTATGGAGTATCAGTGAACTTTGCACCCTGTTCCTCATACCTCTATAGTTCTACCGTTGCTAGGGACAACTTTAAATCTAGGCCTGGTCATCAAAACACAAGAGAATATAGTCCAAACTTCTGTTACAATTTGTTAATCACCTCTTGAAACTCGATAGGGAAGTAATAACGTCTGGTCGGGACCGCACGGATATCTATGGTCACCACAAATAGCCCATAGTTTGCAACGATCCGTCATCACGTGACGCATTGACCACAAAGAGGTGCATAGACGCAGAAGGTTCGAGAGGCAACTATTATTGTTTATGATAAATACACAACCATCGGCCCGCCTGAAAATTATGCTTATACCTTAGTTTAAAAATTCCTTAGTTTAAGGTACCGCTCGCGCTCCTGCTATCTTAGGTCTAGAGCGTGGGCACAATTAGCCAAGCCAGGGAGTTACAGATCCTAAATTTAATTAAGTCATTGCGGTCGTTCACACGGAGCTGTACTGTATGATATTTTACGATTAACATTTAGGACCACACGTCAACATCTCACTGTGTATACTCTTAAAAACATATATTATGCAGTATGAAACTGATATGTGATTCCAAAATCTATCTATATAATATATAATTCAAAGTCCTGACTGACTGGTATATCAACGCACAGCCTAAACCGCTGGTCGTAGAGACATGAAATTTGGAGGGTGTATTCATTGTGAAGTGTAGATATCCACTAACAAAGGGTTTTTCGAAATTCCACTCCTAAGAGAGTGAATGGGGGGAGGGTGAAATTTCACGCGGATGAAGTCGCGGGCAGAAGCTAGTTTTACAATAAAATATCGTACCTACTGATGATGGCTGTGTGAACTATGTAAGCCCAAAAGCCCCATTTGGGGCTTACAGAGCCCACAAGTAGCAAGTAGGTACCTAACGATGCTCAAGTAGCCTGGGCTTTCATTTATCTGCTTAAACTTATAGAATACTAGCAGCGCCACACGGTTTCACCCTCATAAGTTTAGCGTTGATGCCGTGAGAATATCGGGATAGCAAGTGTGTTATTCTGATGTATAAGATATATCCTACTGTAAAATTTCATCAAAATCCGTTTAGTAGTTTTTGCGTGAAAGAGTAACAAACATCCATCCATATATCCTCACAAACTTTCGCGTTTATAATATTAGTAGGATGACAAACGCACAAAGGCAGTCCACAATGCAGGCAGAAAGTTCCCTTTCCAAAGTAAATTTTAAGTTATTCTAGTAAGTAAACCTTCTGGTTCTTATATATTTTGTGACAATAACCCCGCCAATAAATCTGGTCGGGACAAACAAAGTTTTGGATGTCGCCCAAGATGGCGAATCGCTTTCGTTCAAAATAATTCTATGATAAATGGTCCAGCATTGTTCGAGTACCGTTATGTTATTTATTTCAATATCACAAGGTATTGTGCTTGTTTGAGACAGAAAATGATAGCAACAATAGCTTTGATTTTTATCCAGTCTGTGAAGATTTATTGGCTTCGTGAAGAGACGAACTTCTTGGTGAATTTCTGAGGGCAAAATAAGTAATCATCTTATTGGCTCACAAGATAGTTGCGTTCGTGATTTCGATTCATAAGTCTTAACTAGGGACAAGTTTATTCAGTGAACTTTCATCTCGTGTATTTTAATTAAAATCCCCGTTTGAAATTTTACTTAGTTTGAAATTGTTTTCTCGAATATTCGAAAACTAAAAGCAAAAAAATATAAATGATAAAGATCATCAAGATTATTTTGATTTTTACCCGACTACGGCGAAGCAAAAAGGAGGGTTATGATTTTGACCGGTATAATATGTATGTATGTATCTGTTCCCTCATAACTTCTAAACTACTTGTCATAATTGCACAAATCAGGTATCGTTGGATCTTGATCGTCCGCTGGCTCGTCGTGGCTGGTCGTGGCTATGTGACGTCACATTAAATTCAATATGGCGCCATCTAGCGGGCATGTAGTCACGACCTAAAATTTTTTTTTTAATTCTTGCTGTGTTGGGTATCAAATGAAAGGGCTTAATTAGCGCATTTCATAAATATAAATATTACTGAAATAAGCCCCAAAGTAATTAAATAAAAAATAAGTTTAAAAACTAAAACCCGACCACTGAAAAGGATGAAACAAGAAAGTACTTTCCCGTGGTCGTATGCTACCTACCATAGCTTATAAATATGTTAGTACAGCGGCATGCGACCACGGGAAGGTACATTCTTGTTTCATCCTTTTCATTAGTCGGGCTTTAGTTTTTAAACTTATTTTTCACTTCTCATGCTCTAAAAGTTCGTCTTTATGTTGTGCTTAGGCGACATAAAATCGCTTTTTATGTTCTAGTGCATAAAGTAATTTTTTTTTCTGAGACTAAGGTAATCAGGCCCAACATCCACACGCGCAATAAAACTTCGTAGATTAAAGTCGTGATTTATTTCATTTTCTTTAATTTATACCACTTCCGTGTTTTCTATCGTTCATTTAATAAAATCAGGTAAAATACACACATCAAAAGTGTCTAGGGATCAACATATATTTTTGCAATAACTTTTCTCCTGATTGATATTAATTAAAATTTTCTTTAAGGATTCATCAAATAAAGTGTTTTCGTTTGTCACAGTAGCGATAAACCAAGTCACCTTTGCATTAATAAAGAAATTTGCCATTTTCCTAATAAAGGGATTTTTGACATTTGAACCACTAACACAAAAGTTCGAAAAAAAGACTGAAATAACAGTTTTCTTTAAAATTTTATTGGGTAACTTAAACAATTAATAATCCGTGTTTCTACCGCGAACACTAACAACACAAGAACATCGGTTTGGCATACTCAAAATGAGTTCATCCAAATCACGTTGTGGAATGGCCGCCCATGTTCGTTGCAACAACAAAAAAAGGTCTTCTTGCGACTGGATACCCTCCATATTCGGCAGAGCTCTTCTCTGTAGCATATCCCATGCATGCTCAATCGGGTTCAAGTCTGGCGACTGAGCAGGCCAGGGCAGGACATTGATGTTAGCTGCGGCGAGAGTCTGTCTTACAACTCTTGCGGTGTGCGGTCGTGCATTATCATGCATTAACTGAAATAAGGGACCGATTTGCACTTGTAGAGGAACGATGACGTCTGATACAATCATCTCAGCATAAATTTGAGCGTTGAGGTTGCCTCTGATCCAAATCAACTCAGTTCTTCCGCCGATCCAAATACCCGCCCATACCATGATGGTTCCACCACTATAAGGATGGACTTCCTGGCAGGATTTTAATCGCTGTTGGCGTCCAGGGGTTCTCCAGTGTCGTATACGTCTTGTATCCGGTCTCATACCAAAACGAGACTCATCAGAAAAGCACACGAAACGCCATTGTTCTTCTGCCCAATTTCTGTGTTCAAGAGCCCATTGATATCGAATCCTACGATTGTGCATTGCTATAGGTGGTACCCGTAGCGGTCTTCGGGAATGAAGGTTCACTTCATGCAAGCGGTTTCTGACTGTTTGGTCGCTAATTAAGTTCCCTGAAGAGTGATGAAGCCTCACGGCTAACATCATGGCGGTTATTGTTGGAGCTCTTCGAGTTAAGATTTGAATGTATCGGTCTTGTCTCCGTGTGGTGCAGCGATACCGTCCTCCATGGCGCTCAGCCACGGTACCAGTGCTTCGGTAACGTGTCCAAAGTCGACTGATAACACTCTGACTTGTATTCAGAGCTAAAGCCACAGTACGTTGCCGGGAACCAGCTTCTATCATTCCCACGGCTCTGAGCATTTCTTCCCTGCTTAAATGACGTCGCCGCTCCATAATAACGTTGGTTTTAATCAGTAGTAGGGAAACAGTAGCACTAATAATGTCTTCAATGAGTTGTATGTTTTTATAGGGAAAATATTGACAGCTGATTTTCATCTTTTACTCGAATTTGATTCACAGTTCCTGATTCAAATTATGAAATGCACCAAAAAGGATCCATATAAATTTATAAAATCATAAATTTATTACAAAGCCACATCTCAATCTCAAGAAATCCGCATAAAAATGCTTGATCCCTAGACACTTTTGATGTGTGTAGTTGTCATTTATTATTTAAATACGCAAAGAAACGTTTTTATGACTTGGCAGTATGAAGTACCCAAGTCGAATGACAAAGGTTGAAATTAAAAAAAAAAAACTTTTAAAAAGTTTCGTGGCGGTATTATCTGTGGTGGCGGGAATTTGCTATGCTTTGCAACATTTTGATTAATTATGTACTGTATACTTTATGCCTGTTTCATTTTCTCGCAATCGAAGTGAAAAGCAGAGTGTATAACTCAGGCATAAACGAGCCATTTTACCCCTCGACTTAACTATCCACCCTCGCCTGCGGCTCGCGTGGATATAAACGTCTCGGGGTAAAATAGCTTCTTTTATGCCTTAGTTGTACAATCTACTATTTTTGTACTCCAAAATTCATTTTTATATCTTTATTTATCAGTAAAATTAGTCACGGACCTGTCCTATTAAAATATACCTACATTAGATTGTATAACGGTACTGTAATACTGTCCTACCTACTCTATAATCACACTAATATTATAAAGGCGAAAGTTTGTGAATATGTTTGTATGTTTGTTACTTCTTCACGATCAAGTGGTTGGACCAATTTTAATAAAATTTTGTATGGAGGTAGCTGACACCCTGGATTAACGTATAGGCTACTTTTTATCTCGATATTTCCACGGGATCGACATTTATGCGGGTAAAGCCGCGGGGCGCAGCTAGTATTTATAATAATACTATTTTCTGCCTGAGAACCGGCCTACCCAGTCGCATCGAATCGCCTGCGTGCGCTATTACTAAATTTCGCTTAGCGTTCTTTTTGTTTTTTTTTCGTTTTGCACGGCTCCTAAGGGCCCTAGCGTGATGTTAAGTAACCTTTCTCAAGGATTGGGCTATCAAATTCAAAAATAAATCCGACGGGTAGTTCCAGAGATTAGCGCGTTCATACAAACAAACAAAATCATTAGCTTTATTATTAGTATAGATGTACAGTCACGTCTAAAAGTATGTATACACTTGGCTTTATTCAAAGGCGATTTTCTCTTTTATTTTTGAATGAAATTTTATGTTATTACGAAAATAGTATTTTCGAACCCATAGGTTTATGTTAAGTGTCGTACTTCAACGTTGCATTCGTTATTTCACGAAAAAATAGCAATTGAAAATTGCCAAGTGTATACATACTTTTAGACGTGACTGTACAGTCAACAAAAGAGATAAGTATGCAGGATCGTCGGATATAGTTGAAGTTTAGTAAGAAACCGATGGTTTTCGAATTAAATTAAATTTAATGAATTAACTGTTTGTTTTCTATTAACTAAATTAAATTTTAGTTTTACTCCTTTGGTGATCGTACATATATGTAGATTACATTCTTCTTCCTAGACTTTCCCCCTTATTCATAATCCTATTTTATCTCTATTTTAGCTAAAATAGGTTTATAGAACGTTTGTCTTTATCTGTCACGTTGACATTTCTGTGTGTAAGAAAGAGACAAACTCCATTTTAACTAAAATAGGTTTGATAAGTTTTATGAATAAGGGGGTAAATCTATAAAGATAGAACAGTGGACTGTAAAACTTATCTCAACAACTTGCATGCTCTGTATGTGTACTCATGTTATGACAAATAAATAATCTTGAATCTTAAAAACTCATGATCTGCATAAAGAAGGATAATTATGACAGCTATGACATGCTATGACGTTCAAAAACTAATAGGTATTATGAACGTCATAGTATGTCATAGCTGTCACAAAATTTTCATATCCTTCTTTAACGTAACTTTATGGTTAGGTTTAGTGCTTTTTAAGGTAACTTTATGGTTAGGTTTGTGAATGTTACCCACAATCCTTCAACTAACTGGACCACAAACTCGACGCGAGACGCTATAACTCCTGAAACCTACAACAAGATACTTACCTGAGAGAAGGTGACAAATGACGGCTCACTCGTAAACTACGAGACTAATATGTGGCCCACTGCGCTGTCCGCAAGGGAATTAGGTGCTACGAAGCAACCAAGACATGTCAAGTAGGAAATGTTTCATGTTTTGAAAGATCATCATCTGCCTAGCCTTTTCCCAACTGTGTCAGGGTCGGCTTCTAGTCTTACTGGATGCAGCTGAATACCAGTATTTTACATGGAGCGACTGCCTTTCTGACCTCTACAACCCAGTTACTGGGTAATACGCCTGGGTGATACCCCTTGGTAAGATTGGTTGTCAGACTTTCGGGCTTCTGACTATCGTAACGATTGTCAAAGATCCTATGGCTTAACGTGCTTTCCGAGACACGGAGGGGTCTCGATAAGTAAAGATGGTCACCCATCCACAGACCAACCGCAGCAAATGTAGCTTAACCTGATCGATCGACCTGTGCGGCTGTTATTATTCGCGCATATATTATATATTGTTAAGCTCTACGAAGCCGGACTTATTTAAGACTAGAAGGCCAATTCTCGTAATTTAAAACGTTCAAAGTCGCAGTCTCGTCTCGGCGACAAACAAATGTCAAAAACTTGTCAAAATGTAGGCAAATTAGAGGTATTTTTGACAAATTTACACTGAGATCAGACTGTGAACGTTCCTAAAATTACGAGAATTGCCCCTCAGATGTGCTATAATAAAGGTTATATATTTTAGAGTGTCGAAATAAAATCATGTCGTATTAAAGTTTGTCGTAATTTAGTTGGTAAGTCTACTGCTTTATTTACTGTCACGTCTTCAAAATAGGATGAACATTCCAATTCTCAGGCGACTGACACTGACATGAAGCAGAAGCGCCACATGCCTCCATAAATAACCACGACGCGGCTTAAAACGAATTTCAGAAAGTGCATTGTGCTATAAAAATTCTCTTCGACCGGTTCGCGCAGTGCATGGCTCTGGCGAATTTTGTGCAAAATGGACTACCGTAGTCGAGTGTGGGATAAAGTCTAGGAATGTGGCCTATGTGGGCACTTAGTCTCAGAAATTGTCGAGTGCATTTTGATATTTTTTTATGGGAGCGAGATTTTGTTTATTTTTTCATGAAGCTGGGGACTTTGTGATTGCGAAAATTAGCATTGTATTTTAAATAAAATAGCCATCTAATAATTTAGAATAGTCATCTTTAACCTTTAGGTTTTTTTACATATCTGACGTCGAGAATATCTTTAGTATAATTAGCCTATAATGTTGCCACTGCTAGGACATAGGCTTCCTCCACCGTGAGTGGGCCGTAATAGTGGGTTGGTAGATGACACAAATCGAAGTTTTTGGTTCTAGAACATAACTTTCCTCACGATGTTTTCCTTCAAAGTTTTGAGAGCAGTGGTGATGAAATAATTTACACAAAGTAAAACGTCTGTCTGGGTTCGATCCTACGGCCTACAACGCGTAAGTCGCGGCCAGCACTGCTCTACAGAGAAAATATCTCTACCACATAGGAAATGGTCCCTTGACACTTTCAAATAAATTAATCTACATCCTTTCTCATGACAATAGTTTATCTACTTATTTGTGCTATTTATCTTAGATGAAATAATCATTTTCTTTACTAATCTCAAAGTGTTTTTTTTTTTTGTTGTCCTACTTCAATGACCCAATGTGTGTTCACAAATGAAAATAAGAATTTATATCCTAATGGTGGTCGCACATCTGACGGAAGAAGCGTCGCGTAACGCCAGAACGGACAATAAAACATTAAACCTTAAAAAATCAACCGATGCATGATGCGTTAGGCCCTTTGTACACAGCACGGTTTCTGTACGGTACGGTGTATAACTCGCGCCGTAGAAAAAACGTGTCCGTCAATAAGGTTCCATAGTGATTCATACAATACTGACGACCGTCTTTACACACACGGCAAATAAACGTTTTTCTCGGCAAGAACGACGCATCTTCAGTCCAATGTGCGACCACTCTTACAGGCGAGCAAATCCCGCCAAAAACTAGTTAGTTTTTGGCGGGATTTGCTCGCGTGTAAGAGTGGTGGGAATTGCTTCATATTAAAATGTTATGTTGCTAATGAAGTGGGCTTTGTTTTGTAGTTACAAAACAAAGCCCACTTCATTAGCAACATAACATTTTAATATGAAGCAATTCCTACTCACACGTTAATTTCAAGCACTATTTATGTTTGCTCATTCCCAGGGTACGGTATTTGAAGCCGAGATTAAGTGTAGACAGACCTTGACAAATCCTTGTTACATACGACGGAAAACTTGAATCATTAGTCTTTGTACAGAATAGACAGAAACAGAAGGTCGGCTTTATACAGCGAGCGAAATCAGGTTCACGCACATCACACACGTGGTTTCGCGTCAGATTCCAAACATGTAAACAAATAATTATGTGTTTTTGGAAAAACAACTTTAATACTCACTTTTATAGCGCAGTTTGCGCTATAACTTCCAACATTATATAGTTAGTCATTCTAAAATCAATTTAATTTACATTATTGGCATGCATTTAGAAATCAATTAGAAACAAGGATCTGAATAGACTATATCTGCCTAGCCTTTTCCTATATTGGAGTTGGCTTCTAATCTAACCAAATGCAGTCAATACCAGTGTTTTACACGGAGCGACTGCCTATCTGTCCACAACCCAGTTACTGGGTAACACGATAACCCTTCGTAAAATTGGTTTTCAGACATTTGGGCTTCTGTTTATCCGTACCGACTGTCAAAGATCTACGAATGACAGCTGGAATAAAGCGCTTAACGGGCTTTCCAAGTCACGGAGGGGCCTCGGTATTTTTTATTATTATTTAGCCACGAGCCGCAAAGTTAGCTCCATACCACTCCATACAACGAGTGAAATCTGATGCTCGCACACATAAACGCATACTTACAGCATTCTTAAGGCGAAAGTGTCAAGATAAGATTATAATTCTATAGATAAATGTTTGTCACGGTTGCGAATCATAATTTTTAAAACAACATACAACTTGACACTAACAGACAAATTGCAAAAACGTAAGTAAATAAGTATTTATATGGTGTACATAATAAAGAGTATTCTATTCTAAATTTGAATTTCGCGGGCTACCATGCCCTTTAAACAAATGCAAGTCGCGAATGCGCTTGCATTCGCTGTACTTGACTCTCTGTACTCTGTACTCTTGGCGACTAGAATCAATTCTATTTTAAGATAATTTTTGACGTTCAAAAGTGCCTTTTATGTGCCTATTTGAAATAAATGCTTTGACTTTGACTTTATTTATTTATTTAATACATCAAGCACATAAATGTACAGAGGCGGACTTAATGCCATAGGCATTTTCTACCAGTCAACCTTTGGGTGATGCAGAGACAAACAGTGGTAGGTGCAATCATGAAAACTAAGGAATAAATATTTTAAATATAATGATACGCATAAACCTATAAAAACTATGAATATAATATATAACTAATTATATATAAATACTTTCTTGTCTGTGTGTGCGTGCATTTTAGTTAGAAGTATGGAACTAAACTTCTGTATCCATTTATTTTGTGTCTTTCTGTTCGCTGATGTGCGCTGTTGTGATGGAGGAGGCATGTTTTGGCAGTTTTCGTGTTATTCAAGTTTCTTGACATTGCTATAAAGTTGGATTATTGAAATGTAAGTTGTCACGCCTTTGCGTAGTTGTTGGAGCGGTGCTAAGTAGTCGAGGTCGATGATGATAACTTTAGGTTGAATAGGGAACAGTGACTGGCGAAGAAATTTTTAAGAGAACTAGCTGCGCCCCGCGGTTTCACCCGCATAGGTCTTGATTCCGTGGGTATATCGGGATAAAAAGTATCTTCCCGGGACTCGAGCTATCTTTGTACCAAATTTCATCTAAATTGGTTCAGCAGTTTAGGCGTAAAAAGGTAACATACAGACAGACAGATAGAGTTACTTCCGAATTTATAATATTAGTATGGATGAGAGGTCATGTTGTATTGAGTGTTTCGTTGGACATTATTTTGCAACAAGCCACGTGATCAATGGGATTTTCTCTCAGCAAAAACAATTAAAGTCAAAGTCAAATAAAAAAAAAAGAAAATGTAAGAAGTACTTAAATGAAAAAAAAAAGTAAATTCTTGAAAGCGAAATAAAAGGCACTTTTGGAAGTCATGTTAAATTTCAAATTAAGTAAGAAGTAATTATTTATTTTACTAAAAGACTTAGCCTAGGTAACATCGGTGTTAATTCAATAAGGGATGGGTATGGCTACTACATTTGAGAAGACCACTTTTTTATTTTTTGTGGATGGGAAATCATCAAATGACCCCGCTCTGGGTGGAGTGGAAGGGAGTGTCAGACTCTTACTGACTAAAACCCTCCCGTGTTCCTTCCTTAGCCCTTTATGTTCCGGGGTAACGGTAACCCTTTCGGAGAATCCCGCACCCCCGGCAGACTTCGGCTCTAACAGGCCCCTTCATTTATGCTGACATCTCTTTGAGGCGCGCGTGGAACACGTACGCGCCGTCCGGCATAAAAAGTATCTGTCCTGATCGGACAGTGAGCTACCTATTACTTTCCGTCCGCAGGCCCGCGCCTACGGTGGCCGGGAGTCGTCACGCGGCTCCCGACGCCCGGAGCGGCTCCCGCGGCGGCTGGAACGTGAGGCTCTCTCCTTCAGCCATCCCGCCACCTCCTTCGCTAGCATGACTGAACTGACTGAAGAAGACCCCTGCCCTTCAAACTAGGAAAATCCTGTATCTTGAAGGACAGTGTACTTTTAAGGGATTGACACGTTTTTAAATAATATTCATAAAAATGATGTCAATGAACCTTCCATATACACGTTTATGCCTTACTTAACCCCTTTAGGGAATGTTTTTTTTTATCCTTCCTTTGGGTCAGTGGGTCGTCTTAGGGGCGGATTTGTTAGAGCTGGAGTATACTTACGCTTAGGGGCACTATGAGCAGCAAAGAAAACCAAAAAATAAATTTTTTTTTGGGATTTGGTCAATTTTCCTGAAATTTTTTTTTTGGGACATGGTCAATTTTCCTGAAAAATTTTTTTGGGACTTGGTCAATTTTCCTGACAAATTTTTTTTTCGGAAATCTTAAAATTTTATTGCAGTTTCGGGTTAACCTTGGCCATAGAAACTATTTAGGTTCCGAGAAGCATGGCCCTTGTCTTTCTTTGTACAGTAGTCCATTTCTGTTGATCAAGTTTTCCAACAGATTTTAAAGTAGTGGAATTTGCCCCACTATTTCGATTTAGTGGGGCAGATTCCACTGCATAATTTTAGGCATTCCACTTTGCCCCACCAGTGGGGCGGTACAGTCTTAGCCTAAAACATTTAATAATACATTCATTATAAGGAAATGCGGGTGGTCGTTTCTGCATAGAAACGCTCTCGCTTGTTTTGTTTCTAGTTAATGACCATAAAGCAAAGATATTTTACAGAATAATGTATATGAATTACTTGTATGTCCCTATGTTTTCCTTTTTGAGGATACATTATGTTTATAAGCACTAGAAACCTCAAAAAGTGCCGGTTTAAACCGCTGTTAACAGAGACCTAGTGTACAAATTTGACAAGTATTAATGAGAAAAGAAAAACATAGGGACACAGTATATATCTTTTTTATTTAGTTTATGAAATATCATTTAAATTGGTCCAATATTGGAGGAGGAAATAGGCGACAGCCAAATCACGAATTACGCCTTTTTAATTACTTAGGATTTTTCAAAAGTCTCTTCGACCGCATTTCCTCTTAAATAAATTCCACAAAAAAGAAAAGGACCAGATTATCACAGATTTATAAACCAGCCACGTTTCCCAGTGATTTCAAGGAGGCTCATTACCGCTTAGGATTCCGGTCAAACAATACACAGGGGGCTGTAATGAGGAAATAGAGTAGGCGAGAATCGTACGTGTGTCTAGATAAAAACGTCGTGACGTCACTGGGTTTTGGTGGTAGATTATTAGGTAAGATATATTTAAAAGACTAGCTTGAAATTAGGGATGGTACATTAGAAATCAGCAACAGAATGTAATATCATTGATTAGTCACGTTAATTTTGTATTGGTGCATGCCATTAGTAAAAAAAAAACAGTTGTTTATTATAAAAAATCATGCAACATTAAAAGATTCGCCGGAATGCTATTACACTTTCGCTAAATGTGGTAATGGAGATTTTTTTACTTTGATTGGTTATAAGGAGAACCTTGATAATTTTTAAGGTAATTAATCCTATTTTTAAGGTCCGATAATGATGATACAAGCACCTTGAGCAATTTTAATTTCGTCGGCAGAAGTGTCTACGGCGTAGCACACCTTGCTACGGCGTAGCACGCCTTGCTACGGCGTAGCACTACTGTGGGCCAAATCTCGATATTTTAAGAACGTTCACCGTCTGAAGGCCAATTCCGGTAATTAAAAAACTTTTTAACAAAAAAATTAAACCTCCGAAAAAACTGAAAAGCAAAAAATAAAAACATTTTTTATTTTACCTTAATAAATAAGTTCTTAAACTAATGCAAGTATACCTAAGTAATTTTAAGTCGGCGCCAAACAAGCAACTTAATATCGTTGCAAGTGGTCGTGCGGAGAGCGCATTTTTTGTTTGGAATGTTATATTTATCGCTGGAGATTTCACGTTGCATTATTAATTTGATTTGGTTATTTCTTTAAATTTAAGGTAATTTAGTGATCTTTGTTCATTGATTGTTTGGCGCCGACTCAAAATTTCTTAGGTATACTTGCATTAGTTTAAGAACTTATTTATTAAGGTAAAATAAAAAATGTTTTTATTTTTTGCTTTTCAGTTTTTTCGGAGGTTTAATTTTTTTGTTAAAAAGTTTTTATTTTATAATTTTTTGAGGCTATAATTTACTAATTACTACATGCTTAATTTTTTATTACTTTTAAATTAGCTACCTACCCTACTTTAGATATTAACTGTTATATAATCTTAATTTAATTATTATTTTTTGTATAATAAAATACTTAAAAAACAGGCTTTATAAAGCTCAGCATTAAAATCTGTGAATGAACAAGAAATCACCCCTATTTTCCCACCCTTAGGGTAGGAATTTTTTTTCCAAATTTACATGGGACCAACTTCGAGGTATGTCCTATCCAATAAAAAAAGAATTATCAAAATCGGACTACTCTGTAAAAAGTTATGCGTGCTCATACATTACAATCAGTGAGTGAACAATCAATCATCCCCTGTTTTCCTACCCTTAGGGTTGGATTTTCTTTTCCAAATTTATATGGGACCAACTTCGGGGTATATCCTTTCCAACAGAAAAAGAATTATCAAAATCATAAAAAAAAAAAAAAAAAAAAAAAAAAAAATATACGCGTCGAATTGATAACCTCCTCCGTTTTTTCGTCGGTTAAAAAACAAAAATGTCGGGAAATTAGAGGTATTTTTGACAGATTGAGACTGAGATCAGGATATACTTTCTTAAAATTACGAGAATGGCCCTCTGATCGCAGTTAAATATTTTTTATTTACGGAAACCTTCTGGTCTATGGTCTAACCACGCACCGTATGACATGAGTTGGTAGTAGCACTTTGGTTTCTGCAATACCTACAAGTAAGTACTGTGTATTTACTAACTTTTATTATTTACTAGCTGCACCCCGCGGTTTCACCCGCGTAAAACTCGTGGGAATATCAGGATAAAAAGCAGCCTATATATGGTAATCCAGGGTGTCAGCTACCTCCATACCAAATTTTATCAAAATTGGTCCAGCCGTTTGAGCGAGCATAAGTAACAAACATATACACACACACACACACTCGCAAACTTTCGCATTTATAATATTAGTGTGATTTGATACTTCAAGCACACAAGTACAGAAGTGGGACATAAGGCCACAGGTATTTTCAACTAGATGAACGATTTCCAAATCCCTTAACATAATTCTTTGTTTTAAGCGTTTTAATAAAAAAAAAGAAAGCTAAGATACGATCCATCATTCAACAATTGACGCGAAGAACCGACTCATTTGAGAAACAATTTCAATGCGTAAAAACGGCGAATTTATTCATAAACCGACAACCGGAAATATTTCTTTCCTCGCTCCCGAACAATTCTCAGCCCAGTCACGGATACGGATATCGAGATACAGATGAAAATAGTCGGTCAGGCAACCGCCAAGTAAAAATGATCATTGTAATGTTGGCAATTACTTTTCCATAAAAAATGGCCAAGTCCGTGTCGGACCATGCACAGTGAAAGGTTCCGTAGTTGGAAGAATATATTTTATATTTACGCATGCCCAGTATTGATTTTAGTGACCGCAAAAATAATTTTGTATTTCATAGTATTTTTTCAAACTAGGAAAAACAAGGCCAACTGCGGTTGTAACTGAAAATATCCCACATCTCAAAAAAATGATATAATTATTATATTTTATCGTTGTAAATTAAAATATTTAAGTAAGCAATTAATAGCTAATAAAACATTTTTACTTAAATAAAAAAGTCAGAAATATCATTATCTTTTTAATAATGGATCCAATTCCCCAAACGCTAAGGTGTATTGTTTTTAAGGACTCCGTACCCAAAGGGTAAAAACGGGACCCAATGTAATAATAAATAATTAAATTAAAATAAAATTAATATTTATGGGGGCTCCCATACAAAAAACGTGTTTTTTGTTTATATATGTAGTGTTAAATATTGTACCGTGGTACGGAAACCTTCGTGTGCGAATCCTCGCACTTGGCTGGTTTTTTTTTGTTTCTCCTCATGCATGGGGAGAGCCATCTTTTTTTGTCATTTCCATAGTCCAATGTTTAGCAGTGCACAAAATACACCTTCTTTCCAATTTTCGTTGATATAGTGCAAATAGTCTCCGAGTAAATTAAGACAAAACTAATGACAGACGATCATACATACGTAAATAAGCAAAATGGTAAATTATTATTATTATAAGTTAATTATTTTGTAAAAGTGTGTTTAGAATAAGTTAGATTACAAGATACCTACGTAAATAATAAGTCCTCTTCTCCAAATATCTTTCTTTTGCTATGCCCGACAAGGTCCATGATTGTTTCTTTTGGCAAACATTTACCACCTAAGCCTACATTGTGGATTGCAATAAAGAATTGAGTATTGAGGACATTACGAAATTATAAGACTAGGTACAAAACTTAAAAAATAAAAAAAGTTTCGGATTCGATGGTTTTTCAACAGTTGCAGTCAAATTTGTCTCTGATATTATCGCTAAACCATTAAGCCATATAATAAACGTGTGTATAAGCTCAGGTATATTCCCTGATGAACTAAAGACTGTGATCATAAAACCATTGCACAAAAAGAATGACAAGGAAGACACGACAAACTATAGACCTGTAGCTCTTATTTCAGTATTCTCCAAAATCTTTGAAAAAATCATCTATGAATCTATTTACACGTTTATAGCTAAAAATTATATTTTATGTGAAGAACAAAAGGGCTTTCGAAAAAATAAAAATATCAACATGGCAATATTCGATCTCTTGAAAGTAATCATGAACAATGTGGATAAAAAAAAACCATATATGTGCAATATTCACATATATGACAAAGGCATTCGATTATGTAAAACATGACACTCTTTTAAATAAACTTAGCGACTATGGCATAAGAGGTAACGTCCTAAACCTAATAAAATCATATCTCACGGATAGAAAACAGTACACAGAACTGTCGAGAATCTGTACTAAAACTAAACGTGAACTGAAATACCTATTAAGTTGCAGAGTAATAGAGTTCGGAGTTCCACAGGGCAGTGTACTCGGTCCATTACTGTTTCTACTTTATATTAATGACCTACCCCGTCAAATTCGACACCCAATGACATTATTTGCCGATGACAGCACTGCTATAGTCGAATGTATGAATGAGACGAATTACGAAAATGAAATAAACAGCACACTTAAAACAATAATAGATTGGCTTAAAAAAAATAATCTCGTCATAAATTTATTAAAAACTAAAGTCATGCATTTTCACCAGAGGTTACAGCCAAAAAAAGTAATCGTTGAATATAATGGCCAAATCGTAGACACTACTTCAGTGACTAAATTCTTAGGAGTGCAGATTGACGATAAATTGACATGGAAATCTCATGCTGAAAATGTACGCCAAAAAATTTGCAAATCTTCGTATGTACTCTATAACCTCTCAAATAAACTAAACATAAATACATTAGTTATAGCCTATCATGGATTAGTTGCTTCAGTATTAAGATATGGTGTCATATTTTGGGGCAATTGCAGTGAGAGGGAAAGAATATTTAAAACCCAAAAACGATGTACATATTCGATCAATGACAGGTCTTAAGTTTACTGAAAGTTGTCAACCTGTATTTATATCCCTAAATATTTTGACATTACCTTGTTTATATATACTAGAAGTTGCTCTATTCGTTAAATTAAATAAACACCTATTTACCTCAATGATTGACATAAGGCAACGCACAGCACCAATGAGGTCCCAGTATAAAAACCAATTGTGCACAGGTGGTCATAAAACAGCCTTATTAAAAAATAGCATCTTTTCCATGGGACCACTTGTATATAATAAATTACCTGAAACTTTAAAAGACCTTCCCATAAAAATGTTTAAAAATCAATTAACAAAACTATTGCTGGAGAAATGCTATTACACAATTAAGGACTTTTTAAATGACAAAACTATATAGGAAAATGTTATCGATAAATGTACGTTGTCTCTGCAATTTCGAATGTTTCAGATTATAATAATGACATTGTTATTTATTTATTATTTTTTATGGTTGTTGCTGTATTGTAATTTGACAAACAGATTTTGACATTACCAGATTATGTGATTGAGATTTTGACATTACCAGATTTTGCTTATTACGATGATAATGACAGGCCTGATGGTCTAGTAGTTAGTGACCCTGACTGCTATGCCGGAGGTCGTGGGTTCGATTCCCACCCAGGACAAATGTTTGTGTGATGAGCACGATCATTTGTTCTGTGTCTGGGTGTAATTTACCTATAATATGTATGTATTTAGAAATATATAAGTATGTTTATCAGTTGTCTAGTACCCATAACACAAGCTCTGCTTAGCTTGGGACTAGATGGCGTTGTGTGATAGCTGTGGAAAAAAAAAAAAAATGTAAAGATTATAACTAGTAATAATTGTGATTGTCGTTAATGTTTTGGATTATTTTGACATTAAGCTTTGTAACATTACACATTACGACATATATTCTTCATTACATGATTTGCGAGAGATTTACATTTAATTCATTGATTATTTTGATTATTATTTTTTTTTTGTTTTAATCTGATCTGTAACTGCATATTAAATTTGACTATGGCTAATAATAATCGTATCGATAGCTGTATCTATAGTACTATTCAATTTCAAACCTAATATGTTGCATGCCGTAAGGTAAAATGTATCGGGACACTTATCAAATATTTCAACTTATATGTATACCTACATTATCAGCAAATAAATGATTTCTTTCTTTCTTTCTTACCGTTTTGGCCAATTGCTTACTGAACCTTAAAAATGGCAAATTTGATTTTTTTGCGGACTACCCTCAGATTTGCGTACATATCGGTGGAGATTGATGAGTTTACTGTATTGGTTTCGGGTAAAAAAACCTTTTATGCAGATTTGGAATGAATAAAATAAAAAGCTGGTCAAGTCTTTTAAGGATAATCAATCTTAAGTGTTCGCGACTATAGTATACAGGGTGGAATTTTCAAACCGTACCTGGAGGGAAGTACTCTAAATACTGAAGACAGCAAATTTTACTTAAAGGAAATATTCCTTTATATTTAAAAAGAAACAAAACTGCATTAAAATATTTTTGAAAATACGCTTGCCACACCCGGGAATCTAACCAACTAAAATCCGAAAAAATAGCATCCTGTACTATTATGGCACCAATCTATAGGGTCATTCATAAGGGTCAAATCTCTCTGGCAAACATGGTAAATTAAATAAATCTGTCAGGCTCCAAATGAGACAAAATTGATTTTCTATTGTTTCGTCGCCAATAGGCGACGCGCGGTGCTTGACCGGTTAAACAAAAACCATGAAATCTAAACTTATTTTATTATTATTTTAAGAAGAAGTAAACATACAAACACACTCACAAGCTTTCGCCTTTATAATATTAGTGTGGTTTATTTTGGTTTAGAGAATGCGTGCAGAAAAAGTATGAGTACTTGAGACTTTTCAAAATCATATCACACTATCACACTAATCACACTAATATTATAAAGGCGAAAGTTTGTGAGTGTGTGTGTGTGTATGTGTTTATATGTTTGTTACTTCTTCACGCTCAAACCGCTGAACCGAATTAGATGAAATTTGGTATAGAGATAGTTTGAGTCCCGGGAAAGGACATAGGATACATTTTATCCCGATATTCCCACAGGATCGAAACTTATGCGGGTGAAACCGCGGAGCGCAGCTAGTTATAAATAATGTCGGAAAATGAACAGTAGTTCATAGGGTTTGCCACCGCTCATAAGCAGCGCTAATCAGTTTCCAGCTAATGAGATTTCAGCTTTTATTCTAAACTCTCTCTTTGATTATCTTACCTCAACAAAATTACCACATCCATTCAGGTAAGTACATCCAAAACCGGCTTCATTTGAGGCTCTTTGAGCTGCACCTGTTACCACCGACAGCTCACACTTCCTCACTGTAATGTATGACTACCCTAACAGCTCAACAATATATTCAACGGTACTTCTTCACAATAAAGTGTATCTGCCTTAGGTACGTTCGTTTCTCAAGCGCTCCGTTTGTTATTTACTAAGTACTTTACCTGTAAGTACTTAAGTGCTTCAAACTGTGCAGTTGTTTAGTTAGAACCTGTTTCGTGCTAAAAATATGGGACCTAGTATTTGTGTTTGTCTGTGCGAGTAAACGGTTTAAATTTTCAGGTTGTGAGTTAACACAATTCTCAACTGTTTTTTATTTAACCTAATCTGCGTTCGCAATTTATTTGCCAAAAACGTAAACAAATATGAATTAATGGAAAAATAACTTTAATTCCTACACAATAAAGTTCAGTTTACGCTACAACTTCAAACATTTTTATAACTTTTTCAATAGTGCTAGTCACTCTGAAATCTACTTAAATTGTCATTGAAATAAAGTTGATATTTGTTTAACTTGAAATAGGGTGGGGGTGTGCAGCACTGCACACTTTTCCTACAGGGTGTTACGGAAAGGGTATATCAATACAAACGGGTTGAAGAGTGTATCTGGTCTAGAACCTCTGTACAAAATTTCAGCTCAAAACATTAACTTTGAAAATGCTTAATATTTTTTTATTTCGACATCACGGCGCTGCACTGGCGCGCGGCGGCGTGATGTGCGTGTACTAGGCGCACAGACACACTACAAATAATTAATAATTACCCTCGTAGTGCGGTGACACGTTTGTTATGATTTCAATTTAATAAACTATCGAAATACAAAAAAATATTAAGCATTTTCAAAGTTACTGCTTTTGAGCTGAAATTTTGTACAGAGATTCTAGACCTGATATACTCTCCAACCCGCTTGTATTGATATACCCTTTCCGAAACACCCTGTATAATAACATACATATCATTACGGTTGTAATCCGCAAAGGGTTAGGCAGAGGTGTACCTACAGTACACCCACATTTCGCCAGTTATGTTTAAGTCCCATGTAATAGGGGGCGACCCTATTGCCATCAACCAGGCACAAATCCAGACTCCGGGCTGCTACTGAGAAATTCCTGATAGAAATACCCAATAACACTTTGCCCGACCTAGGAATTGAACCCAGGACCTCATGCTCATCATTAGCATTTGTTACCAATAGACTAAGCCATGTAACCTAAAAAAAAAAAACATTTAGATATTTATGCGGAATTTTATCGCGCACTGGATTATCAACTCTCTGTGTTAAACCGAGCGTTGAGAATTCAACAGAGCGCATTCCAGCGCGTCAAAATAACACACTATCAGATTTTCACCCGAAAAAAATCGCCGCGGGAAAAACGCGGCCGTGTTGACCTGGGCTTATGTATTGTATAAAAAATTAAATAGACCACACTTTTTATAAGAAGTTCCTTGGTATAAATACATCATCTGCCTAGCCTTTTCTCAACTATGTTAGGGTTGGCTTCTAGTCTAACCGGATGCAGCTGAATACCAGTATTTTACATGAAGCGACTGCCTATCTGACCTCCACAACCCAACTGGGTAATATGATACCCCTTGGTAAGACTGGTTGTCAGACATTCGGGCTTCTGACGACCCGTGACGGCTGCCAAAGATCCACGAATGACAGCCGGAACCAACGGCTTAACGTGCTTTCCGAGGCACAGAGGAGTCTCGGTATGTGAAGACGGTCACCCATCCACGGACTGACCGCGGCAAGCGTAGCTTAACCTGATCGATCGACCCGTGCGGCTGTTATTACTTAGCCACAAGCCGCAAATAAACATATTTTCTTTCTTCTTGTTTCTTTCTTTCTGCAAAGTCTAAAAATAAAACCAAATTAATTATTATTCATTCAATGCATAATAAATTGGGTATAGAGACGAAAATACCAAATACCCAAAGATTAATTTGGTCCTTTAAAAAAAATGATTGATGATTGAGAGTATTAAATCTTAAGCCCCTTTGAGTGGCAAATTAAATGTATTTGTCAATGTCGGGGCGAAAATAAACGAGAGCGAACAACAGCTGGGCCTTCTTGTTTATATTTATTGTTTTATTTTGATTGAGAATTTTGTGTAACGTAAAAGAATAAGCAGAGGCAGTCTAGAATAATTTCTGTTTGCTGATATTGTAAATTGGCTTTTTGTTTAAGAAATAAAGAAAAATAGGTTTAAATGTGACAGAAAAACGTGCAGTCAAAAAGATAAGTTAGTTAACTTATTTTTTTCAAAAAGATAAGTTAACTAACTTATTTTTTCAATGCACGTTTTTCATTATAGCAAAACTATCGTGACGGTCAAAATGTCACACTTATTTCGGCCTAGCTCTCATTCGCCAAGTGATGATGATGATGATGATGATGCGATCCGACCGATTTCGGCCAGAGCGATTGCTTCAGCTCCGTTGTAGTTGCCGTTCGTGTGCTCGCATGTGGCTTATGTATCCAATCTTTTTTGCAAAGATCCGCGCACAATGCGGGCATGTGACCGCCCGAGTGACATGTCAAAATTTTGTTCCGTATTTTAAAATTATTTTTAATTAATTTTTAAGTGTAATTAAGGTGTATTATTATATCCAAATGAAAAATAACTGCAAAAATACTCGGGATTATTGTTTTCCTGCAAAGTTACAAAGTTAAACTCAGTGTTTGGTTGCCCACCGTTACCGGTAACCTCTCACGAACAGCTGATGTTCGACCTGCGGATTTAAACGGGGAGTATTGTTTACTTTTATTCTCTCTAATTAGCACACAATCGTCACATAGACTGTAACAGATTCATTGAGTTATAATTTTTGGTTGATTTGGCCCAATGCACTGGGTCTAGTCACTTTGTTTACATAGTTACTTTGTGAAATATCAAAACACTGTTTTTCTATTAGTGTTTCAATACTGTGTTATATAGGTAACAACAGTAACATTGACTATCGTTAGTTTCAATTGTAATCTTTATGCAAAACTAGTTTTTAATTTAATTTTTTTACCTAGGCATCCTACCCACATAAGCAAAAATAAAAGCATAAGACAATAGAATCAATGTAACTTTATAGGTACTTTATCTTATCATATTAGTTGCATTTCTATTAGATTCAGCAGCCTATCTCATTACTCATTAATTAAGCAACACTAACTTCTCCTATTTTTCCTTTCAATTCTAGCTTTCCCTTTTGTTTGTCTGTCTAAGTAGTTCTCACCGTTCTTTTCATTTACTTTCAGTACTAATTGCTGAAACCATGCCTGTGATGACCCGTAAGGCTGCTGCTCAGGAGGCGGAGCATAGATTAAGAACGACCCTTCACGAACTTGAGGCTTCGGAGAGAAAATGTCAAGCGCTGTTAGAGGAGAGAGAGGAAAGTGAGAAGGAAGTAGAGATAGTCATAAACAAAAACACAAGCCTAAAAAAGGAGCTCGTAGACTTACATCTTTTATACCTCAATGTTGTCGATGAACGGGATCAACTGAGGGTTGTCACAGATGGGTTCAACAGCTGCAGTAATTTGTATGAGGAGGCTTTGTGTAAGATTAGGGACCTGGAGGATGAATTAATCCACGCAAATGTTCAAATTCTAAAATTACAAAAGGATAAGGAACATACTCAGATCAAAGAAACTGACCATTTGTTTAATGAATTGTTAAACAAAAATTGTAACCTACATTCCATAACAACAATAGACCTAACAGAGGATTCCTTACTGAAACATAACTATATTCATAAAATGAGTCAAAATAAAATAAAAAAATATGCAAGACTGAATAAAATCATTAAAAAATGTAATAGATTTAAGAAACAACAAAAACATTATTCCAAAAATATTCAATTAAGGAAAGAACGTGTTACTCTTGTCAATAAGTTGAAGAACTGTCAAATTAAATTAGAAGATAGTATAAATATTTATGAAATAGACACACAACGCTTACAGACTGAAATTCAAGTTCTTGATGACTCACTAAAGTCCCTTTATAATAAATATGTATGCTCTCGCCACCAAATTAAGGAACACATACTTGCTACAAACGAGTTGGTAGACAAAGTGGACTTGCTGACTCTCAGCAACACTCAGTGTACTTGTCAGAGGGGATCCAACCTTGATGCTCTGCAGCCTGAGGAAACGGAGGTCCCGTCCCAAGTTGTGAGTGCTCTGGAGTGTATCCCCATACAAGATACACCTGATATTGTGCAACAATTACCTCAAGCAGTACAGTCAGCAGCTAGTAGTGTTTCCTCTTGTAGTAGCCAAGTATGTTATCAGTCAGTTATGTTTTCAGATAGTATAGGAAGAGGTTTAGGGAAATTAGTTAGTAACAACTTTAGCTTTACTACTCAAAACTATTGTTTACCTGGGACATCATTCAAGGAAATAATGACATCAATTACAGGAAATCAATATGATTCTAATACCAACATTACTGTATTTGTAGGTAATAGTTCACAGGTCAAAAAAGAAGATATCACTGACAGTGTTTCTGAGCTTTTAAAGATAAATTGTAAAAAAATTATTTTGTGTGCTTTTCCATATTTTGAGAGGTTATCAAATAGACAAAACAATTATATACATATGCTTAATAACCATATGCATTTCTTAATAAGTCACTACAGTGACAAACTTGTATTTTTTGACACCAACAGTTTTGTTGATAAGTTGAAATCGACAAGGAATACAGTGTATCTGCCCATTAGGTTTAGACATAAAATAGCGAGGCTATTAGCTTATATAAACTCAGACATAAGTAGTATGTCGAAGTCTTGTACTATAATTGACACCGCAATTATTAGTAATAATTCTAATGTACAGGTGGTCACCCGAAATAACTGTAGCACTAATGCTATAACTATTTACAATAATTGTACGAAGGAGGATCCATGTCTCACTTTGGCAAATTCTAGTTCTAATGTGGGGTCCACAAGTAATGGGAGTGGGATATCATTGCCTGGTGATGGCATGGGAGTCTTGGGGCTCACTCTGGATGTAGATTTAAACTAGTTAGTAAGACAACAGAAGATACCAGTAACAATATTGTTATACCTACCAACAACAAGGTGCCTTCTTGCTCTCAAATAGTTAAGTATAAAAAAGGATCTAAGCAGAATTCCTTGACATTATTTCATCAAAATATTCAAGGTTTTTCATCCAAGCAATTAGAAATTGAACTATTTTTAGAAAAAACTATGTTTGAAATTATTTGTTTAACTGAACATTGGTTGAAAGATTATGAAATGCTAATTAATTATGAAAATTATAGTGTGGGCAGTTGTTTTAACCGAAAATCTATGCTGCGTGGGGGTTCATTAATCTTAGTTAAAAATTCTATTAAATCTAAGACTCGTAAAGATATAGTTGATCTGTCGGTTGAACATAATATTGAACTTTCCTGTGTTGAGCTAGATAAGCATGTTATAGTGTGCGTTTACAGACCCCCAAATTATCAAAACTACTCCATATTTGAGTCAGTAATGGAAGATGTTCTAGCAAAACTTGGAACTGGTAAAAAATCGCTAATTATCTGTGGTGACTTCAATATTAATATCTTAGAGAATAGTTCAAATAGCAGTCGATTGTTAAGTCTCTTCAAATCATTCAATTTGTCAAATGTGTTTTCAGAACCAACCCGCATAACTATAAATTCTGCTACATGTATTGATAATGTTTTTTGTTGCTGCGACTACTTAGATAAAGCCATAGTAAACTATCTCCCTTCTGACCACAGCGGTCAAACCGTTGCGTTCAAGTCCAATACACCATTACAAAAAATTCAGATACAAACAAGACAAATAACACCAAACAATCTAAATAGATTTAATAATAACTTAATTAGTAAGTTAAGTGTACCAGGCCATATTAAAACCAATGTAAATGAATTTTATGAGGAGTTCTTTTCTATAGTGCGCACCGAATTCAATAACACTTTAAAAAAGAAAACTAAAACTATTTGCACAAATTTTTTGTTCAGTGACTGGGCAACTAAGGGTATTAGAAAAAGTAGGGAAAACTAAAACTAAAACTTTTAAAAATACCTGCAAAATAGCTAAAGCCTTGTATATTAGCAACAAGATCAAATCAGCCGATAATAAAATAAAGACGGTTTGGAAAATTATTAATGACGAGACTAACCGGAATAAAAGACATAATAATGATTTCACACTAGAGACTTCGCGTGGTCTCATAAGCACTAACAAAGAAGTTGCTCAGGAATTTGTAAATTTCTTTACCAGTATCCCACATAAAACTACTGAAGTCTTAAATTCCTCGCCCTTGCGTTCTATTGATTTATTAAGAGCAAACGTTTCATCCTGCCAGGTTGAATTTAAATTCAAGCATATAAACCCCATAACAGTAATAAAAGCTTTCAAGCAAATCAAGATCAAACTAACCGAAGATCTATGGGGAATGTCTATCAAAGTTTGTACCTCCATTATTGAGACTATAGCGCCGTACTTAGCCTTAATATTTAATTTGTGTGTAGATCAAGGAGTCTTCCCGGATCTAATGAAATACAGTAAGGTAATACCACTTTTCAAATCGGGGGACAGTAAAGATACCAATAATTATAGACCAGTATCCGTGTTACCAGTTTTCAGCAAGGTCTTTGAAAAGGTGATGCTGAACCAAATGCTCAATCATTTTAACACCAATAAAATACTACACGACCAACAGTATGGTTTCACTAAGGGACGTTGTACGACTGATGCCGGTGTCACCTTATTAAAACACATATTTACGGCGTGGGAAGAGTCTCAAGACGCCATAGGAATTTTTTGTGACCTCTCCAAGGCTTTTGATTGCGTCGACCACGAAACCTTGCTCTTAAAACTTCAACATTACGGACTTGGAAAACTTGCGCTCAGTTTAGTAAAATCTTATTTAAATGATAGACAACAGCAAGTTCAAATAAATGGTGTCAATTCACTCGGTTTAAAAGTAAAAATGGGTGTACCACAAGGCTCGATATTAGGTCCTTTCCTCTTTTTAGTATATATTAATGATCTACCCCATTTGTTAAAAACCCAACCTCAAATGGTGTTATTTGCTGACGATACTTCCTTGATTTTTTAAATTAATAGACGTGCATCAAATCTTGACGACGTAAATAACGCCCTTCAGCAGATCCAAAATTGGTTCACTGCTAATAATTTAGTGTTAAATGGAAAAAAAACGAAGTGCATAAGATTTTCTTTACCAAATGTCAAAAGTAGTAATTGTGAGATAGTATTGAATCAAGAGAAACTCGAATTCGTCGATGAAACTGTTTTCCTGGGGATCACGCTCGACTCAAGGCTTCAATGGGGTCCTCATTTAACATCCCTTGCAGGACGGCTAAGTTCAGCAGCATATGCTGTGAGAAAAATCCGGCAATTTACTGATGTTGATACCGCGAGACTAGTCTATTTTAGTTACTTTCATAGTATAATGTCGTACGGTATTTTATTATGGGGACGGGCTGCAGACATCGAGTCTATTTTTATTCTGCAGAAAAGAGCCATCAGATCCATATATAATCTCCGCAGGCGTGACTCTCTAAGGAAACTGTTTAAAGATATTAACATCATGACGGTACCTTGTCAATATATCTATGAAAATATCATGTACGTAAGGAAAAACCTACATCTTTTTAGTAAAAGAGGTGAAAGACACAATTATATCACTAGAAATAGGGACCAATTAGTTCAACCAGGTTTCAGGCTGGCTAAAGTAGACTCATCTTTCATGGGCTACTGTCTAAAATGTTACAATAAAATACCTACCCACATACTTGAACTGAATGAAACGAAATTTAAATCTTGTATAAAACGCACACTATGCAGCCAGGCATATTATAAATTGGGGGATTACATCACTGATAAAAATGCTTGGCTAAATGCTGGTCCTGTTCCATAAGGACGCACAAATAAATTGATTAGCATTGGAAAATACCTACTGTTGGAGCTGCTGAAGATTTTAAAATACTATTTTTGCATTATATAAATTCAATCTCCTTGTATTGTATAATTGCATAGCACATGTGTGAGTACTATGTACATACTATAAAGCTACCATTTACTGGGTACGTCTTTCATTGACTTGAATGTGCTCTGGCGGCTGAGAGTATGTCATGCTCACTCAAATGTCTCGCTGATGGTGGCGCATGTGTTGGATCATTTAGCTCCCTTCAAAATGGTTGAGCTGAATGGTGCTAATACATGCGTCATGTTCGTGAACGGGCGCCGTCAGTAGGGACTGGTCATCTCTTTGCTGCCACGGCTTATTTTAATTTAATATTTGAATTGTTTTTTCTCATCTTCTCATTATGGACGCTTTTAACGTTCTGCATCGTTCTCACATGTATAATTTTTAACATTAATGATGTAACCAAGACTTTGTAACCATATTATTTTGATTTAAAAGAGTGTCCATGGAGTTTCTTGCCCGTTCTTCTCCATAGGTACCTACTCTTTGGAATGGGCAACTAGCTTCATCTTTCTGACTGACCGACCCCTTGACAATTCAAAAGTGCCTGTAATTGGTTTAATTGAAATAAATGCTTTGAGTTTGAGTTTGAGTTTGAGTTTGTGACACATCACACCACACAGCACACCATCGATATAATTATAACTGATCGCCGCAGGTGGTCGGGTTTTCAGTTGGTCATTCGCCAAGTATGCAGAGTATAACGTGCGTTATGGAACTTTATTCCAAAAAAATATTTCTAAAAAACTTACCGCAAAAACTTAGGTGAAGTGAACTCTCATTCCATTTAGGGCCAAAGCACACGCTACTTTTAGCATCGGCGATCGGCGATTTTGCAGCTGTATCGATGCTGCATCGCGTTTTTGAGACTTCCTGCGTTCGGACGCAGTATCGGAATCGCGCGTTTTAGCGACTGCTCCGATGCTGGCGCAGATGCCAAGTCGCTGCGACCGGCATCCATAAATGTGCGGAGTGTAGCGTTCAGCCGCTGTGTCGAGCTTCCGAAAAGCGACTGAATAGCCGCGTTTGGCGTTTTAAGTGTGCGGTGTGGAATGCTTGGTCGCTGCATTTAGCTTCTAAAAAGCAGCTAAATCGCCTTAATTAACATTGGCTCTTAATGCTAGGGATTAACTAGATTAATTTTCATGGAGAGATATTTACAGAATAGACCAACTGATCATAACAAAACGCCTTAATCCACGTAGGGTTCGGCCATAACAAACACAAACACATAATTCGTTACAACCATAATATAATTTGGCTTAGTTAAGGCGATCACAAGTAACCGTTTATGAGCCAAACTCATTAACAACATCTTCACAAATCTTATCTAAGAAAAGAAAGAAAGAAAAAGTATTTATTGTGACTCGTACAGGAAGATCACAAACTAAACTAAACACAGTAAAAATAAAAATAAAAACCAAGTTATATAAAAAAAATAAAGTAACAAAAAGTAAAATGAGACAGAAACTCCTATACGAGGCCAAAAGGCTCCTATCTCAGCATGATGCTGTGACATTTAAAAAATAAATGTCTCTACCATTATCTAAACATAATCGCGAGGATATCCACGAAATCTATCCAATTACTGACCTACATAAATACCGCTTACCCTATCGCACTATTCATAAACAAAGGACCCTCGTATTATAATATAAATAATGCTAATCCTAAAGGGTGACACGTTCACAATGAGCCTTTGTAATCCAGGAATCGGCGATTAAAAATAATTATTATATTCTCCTGAGTCGTTATTACGAGAATCTGTAGAACCTTCGCTCCCAATTGTCAAACTAAGGAATCGTTTTGGGCAAGCTCCGAAAGGGCTCGACATAACTTGAGGTCCATATCAGTAAAGAAAGACCGAAAATAAATTTATTTCACCCAGGTTGAGAAACACAATATAAGAACACTAAAATCTTAGTTCATTAGCCTACAACAGTCCACTGCTGGGCATAGGTCTCTCCAATTGCATGCCTTCCAACTTAATTCTTGGTAGGTAACTCTCATCCAGCTGCTACCAGCCACTACTACTTAACCCTTCATGTACGAGTCCAACTCGAACTTGGCACGTTTAAATTGATGAACCTCAATAAAACTTTAATGCGAGCGGCGCAGGCAGTTGTTTTCAAAAAAACTTTTTTACAAAAAAAACAACCGACTTCAAAAAAAACACTACAAAGTGAAAAATAACTTTAATTTCGGAAGTCGGTGTCGTTGCTTCAGCATTTTCGTTTTTTGACACCGACTTCCGAAATTAAAGTTATTTTTCACTTTGTAGTGTTTTTTTTGAAGTCGGTTGTTTTTTTTGTAAAAAAGTTTTTATTTTTCACTTTTTAGTTGTACCTACCCCACACAAATTCAATTAACACTAGTGCATTGAAGACACGACTCGAAGAATCATCAAAATTCACATAAAAATGCCGGAGATGCAGTATATTTATGCATATAACTTCGTACATAAGAATAATTACCTAATGTATTGTATACTAAAACCTTCCTGAAAGTATGTAGATCACACTCATGAAAGAATTATCAAAATCGGTTCAGTAGTTTTTGAGATAATCGCGGACATACAAACATACATACATACATACATACATACATACATACATACATACGGGTCGAATACAGAACCTCCTTTTTTAAAGTCGGTTAATGACGAATTGTTTTATGTTGTTATAATT
Organism: Amphipoea oculea; assembly: GCA_945859645.1. Taxonomy (NCBI): domain Eukaryota; kingdom Metazoa; phylum Arthropoda; class Insecta; order Lepidoptera; family Noctuidae; genus Amphipoea; species Amphipoea oculea. Next base: position 3,746,175 of record OX243862.1, read on the forward strand.
TTTATGATTACTGGCCACTAGCCCTAACTGTAGCGCCCGGTTGTATTTGAGTGTTCAATAATATTTTTAGGAAAGCATAATTATGAGAGCATTGGTGGCCCAGCGGTATCAGCCGCGACTTACCTACTAGTAGTAGGTCGTAGGTTCGAACCCAGACAGGCGCTTTACTTTGTATAAACTATTTCATCACCACTGCTCTCAAAACGGTGAAGGAAAACATTGTGAGGAAACCGGTATGTCCTAGAACCAAAAACTAGAAGACATGTGACATCTACCAACCCGCACTGGGCCCGCGTGGTGGATGACGGCCCACTCCCTCTCACAGACAGGAGGCTTGTGTCCCAACAGTGGGAAATTTACAGGCTGATTATGGTTATGATAATTATGGGAATTATTTGAGGTTCGAATAAAAACATGCCATTATAATAACTAATTTCATGGCGTTATCAAAAAGGATTTCAACTCGTTTTGTGCCTTTTAAAAATGTAATGTATGATTTTCGACGTGCATTGCGGCTTACGTGGCGAGCGGAGAGTGAGCGTTCTACCCACGTACCGTACTCTGTTGCATTCATTATGTAATGCCGTTAATGCCATCAAGTTTATTCACCTGTAAGAGGCCTTAACGGAATTAATTTTGGTTTAAATTGTGTGCAATGATTGAAACATTGACTACGTTAGTTATAAAAGCATTTTAAATTGGGACTTAGTTTATTGAAAACACGGATATCGAATGAAAACCTTTGTGATTTCATCGCTGACTAGCTTCTGCCCGCGACTTCGTCCGCGTGTTTCACCCTCCCCCATTCACCCTCTTAGGGGTGGAATTTCGAAAAACCCTTTTTTAGTAGATACCTACTCGTCACAAAGAACACACTCTCCAAATGTCATGCCTCTAGGACCAGCGGTTTAGGCTGTGCGTTGATATATCAGTCAGTCAGTCAGGACTTTGAATTTTATATGTATAGATCGGATAGGCCTTAACATAGACCAAAGCAATGCAATGTCTTAAGAACGAATCACCTAAACACAATATCAATTTATGTAGTTTGAAACTTATCACGCAAAGGAATGATTTTATCACCACTGCTCTCAAACGGTAAAGGAAAACATCGTGAGAAAACCGGCATGTCCTAAAATCTAGGATATGCTGGTTTACTCACGATTTTTCATATCTAGGACTTAGATTATCTAGGTCCTATATGGGGAGGGAGTGGGCCGTAATCTAGATTACGGCCCACTCTCTCTTGCAGAGAGGAGCCCTGTGTCCCAGCTATGGGAACTTTGTAGGCTGATTATGCTAAAAAGAAATCTACTGATCACCTTCTTGACGTAGAAAATCTGTTTTGTGACTAATGTTAGAAATTACAGGAAGAAAATGTTCCTCAGGATATTTTACTAAGCTAAAATAATAGCCATCCAATTTCAAACATAATTTAAATACTTGACAAACATTTTCCGCTGTCACTTCCCACCCTCACCTGTGCTCGTAACTCGCACAAAAGATGAATGTTCACCAATGGCCAGTACATTAATCGTGGCTTAAAAATCTGTACGATCCATCAGATAGCGCGCTTCCGACCGGAGACATTATAGGTAGACATTAGCTTTCAATACCAATGTCCTTTGCATTGAAAGGGACCGACGATAATTATCACGTTTTCACACTTTACGTGACAGTTTATTTATTTATTTGTGAGGGCTAATGTTTTTATGGCTATACAAGATGGAGACAGCAATAAATTAAACTTTGTTTTATCACCTAAATTTTAATTTATTTATCCATTTACTTACAATGACTTTTACAATATTTGACACTAGGTATTTACACTAGGTACTTAATTCAACAACTAACTGACTATACAAGTATATACAAAAGGAAAAGGAGATTTAGGCATCGAAGTACAGACGCCAGCACATCAAGCTAGTACAATCTGTCAAATTTCTTTAACAGATTTTCAACTTTATCGCTATACCCTAAGGTTCAAAGTTGATTGAGAAAATTTGACACCATTATATTATAATGGTGTCTGATATCCTGATATATTGATATAGGCGCTATTTCTCAAGAATAATCATGTTTAAAAGTCTGCTAAAAGAAAGAAAGACATTTAAACCTCGCCCCAAAACCACAAACTCCATTTGCTTTTCATTTGATGTTGCCACCTCAACTTAGCCTATCGCAGTCCATTGCTGGACATAGGCCTCTCCCAGGCTGCGCCACTACACCCTGTCCTCCGCCTTCCACATCCAGTTTGCCCCACCCACCTTCACCACTGTTGCCACCTCGACAAAATTGAATTATAAAAAAAGACATCACTAAAATTTAAATATCCAGCCATAGAATACTTAACACAATTTATAATTAAACGTCAACCTCTAACAACAGCTTCACAAATACCTACATAAATCCACCAGACTGAAATACAAAATTAATGCAGCACACATTACCGGAAAATCACAATACAATGCTATGCAGCCCGTGCTTTTAGCTAACACGTCAGATGGCATATGCATATGAAATGATATGCAGGTGTGAATGTGTGACGGAGCGCCGACGCATCCGATTTGACCGACAATTATCGCCGCGGCCGGCATCTAACATTCATGCATTCAAAACTATGACGCGAGAATGATAGACATTTTAATTGATGTGGCGTAGGGTTGGTAGTCGTGAAATAAGTGGGTTTGGGCAGAAAGTATTAATAATATAATTATTTTCTCTTCTTCTCTTCTTCAGTGTATGCCGTGGGAAAAAGTTAAATATAAAGTTTAAAAACCTCCTAAAAAGTAAAAGAACAATATGTATTGGCTCTTTAAGTTTAATATAACTTAAATGCTCATGGTCCTTTTAAGGAAATTTCAAAACGGCTGGTTGACACTTTCCGAGACCCAAGGGCTGGCTTTTACCTTGGCCAAAGGCTAAGCATTGCCATACAACGTGGTAATTCCGCCAGTCTCTTGGGTACATTACCAGTCGACATCGATGCGGATGAATTTTTCGACGCTATATTTTAATTTGTGTATAGTTTTAGTTAAGTTATGTTTTAATTTTGCTATTTTTGTTAGTTAATTAAAATAAATAAATATAACTTGTAAGTAATATTTTCATCTAAGTGTCGTCGCGTCAGGTACGTTAGTGAAAACGACATTACACCCACATTTTGCCAGTTATTTTTAAGTCCTATGTTATATGTAATAGGGGGCGACCCTATTGCCATCAACCGGGCACAAATCCAGACTCCGGGCTGCTACTGAGAAAATCCAGATGGAAAGCCTAATAAACATTTAGTCAACCCGGGAATCGAACCCTGGACCTCATACTCAGCAGTGGTGTAACCAGCAGATCAACGAGGTGGTTAATCTCGTAATAGAGTTTTCAAAATAAGGTTCACTTGCTATCGTCGGGAATTTACCCAAAGTTACTGGACCACTTTTCGATACATTTAACTTAGATATGTAATTTCGTAGGTAATTAAAAGCCAAAGGTTGAAGTAGTGTCAACCCTAACCACACGTATGACGGTAGCATTCAACTGTTTGATTTGATTTCAATACAGATTGTAATGTCAGGAATAACTCAACCAGCATGTATATATATATGAAGATAAATTACAGTGTACGTTCAATAGTCACATACAGGGTGTACAAAGACCCTCCACGGAGCCGACATCTTCGTATTCTGTACATGAAATTAAATAACTTTGTACAGACGCCAGCACATCAAGCTACTACAATCTGTCAAATTTCTTCAATAGATTTTCAACTTTATCGCTAAATCTTAAGGTTCAAAGTAGATTGGTAAAATTTGACAGTTTCGGGTAGCGTCTGTACAAAAATAATTGCCGGGAAACGACTTTTCTTTTTTATATGAAAATTCGCTGTTTATGGTAGTGCGCAATGCAAAATCTCTATATCTAAATATGTATATACTACATTAGTAGTATATACATATTTAGATACAGAGATTTTAAAGCTGAAAAGTTTGTTTGTTTGTTTGAACGTGCTAATCTCTGGAACTGCCAGTCGGAATTAAAAGAATATTTTTGTATTAGAAAGCCCATCTCTTGAGGAAGGCTATAGGCTATTTAACATCATGCTAGGTCCCATAGGAGCCGAGCAAAAAAAAAAAAAACAGATATAACGCTAAGCGAAAACGAAATAATAGCGACGGGGAGTTTTATAAAAATGTGGCTTATACATATTTTAGTGTTAGCAGCGCCCCGCGGTTTCACCCGCATACGTTTCGATCCAATGGGAATATCGGGATAAAAACTATCCTATGTCCTTTCCCGGGACTCAAACTATCTCTATATCAAAGTTCGTCTAAATCGGTTCAACGGTTTAAGCGTGAAGAGGTAACAGATAGACAGACAGACACACTTTCGCATTTATAATGTTAGTATGGAAATATGGATGGATAGGCATTGTGTATCTTACGACTTCAACGCGAACGAAGTCGCAGGCAGAAGCTAGTAACGTACAAAACTCCATTAGTATAATTCCACTAACTTCAATTCATATTCCATACTCTAAACGGTTGTATTTCTCTACCTAGCCAATAGCTACGACCTACATAAAAACCCAACGATTCGAGCTACATAAAACCAAGTGGAATGTAAGAGAAATGCTGAAATTAAGCTCGTATTTGCAGTACACAACAGGTGAAAGCAATACATGGAGTCTCACTACTGCAGCGTCTTGCAGTACAAATATACAAGATGAATTTTTCAAGCGAGCGAACTCGGAATATCGAAAGTCTCAGGGCCGATTTTAATAAAAACTAAAACTGCTTTAAAAGATTTTCGGAAAAAGACAAAAAAATCGTGGCAATTATTATCAGTGGGCCAATCCCAGTTTAATCTGCCAAGCTCCGCTAATTTTTTAATTTTTTTTTTTTTTTTTTTTTTTTTTTAATAATATTCCACAACTATCACACAACGCCATCTAGTCCCAAGCTAAGCAGAGCTTGTGTTATGGGTACTAGACAACTGATAAACATACTTATATATTTCTAAATACATACATATTATAGATAAATAAAATAAGACTATAATATAGAAGGGCAATGAGCCAGTCCAGGAACGAGGGCGTTCTCCTAGACTAGAGGGGGAGTCTGTCGTAACCAATTCAAACCCACGCGCTTCCGGACGCCGCCGCGCATGCCTTCCCTCTCGTTTTAGTGACTATGCACTGGAGGCATAGAGAGGGACGGCGATATCGCAACCGCGACGCACGCGCCGCGCGCACCTCAGACGACGGAAGTCGACGGATAGCCACGCGCGGAATGACACAGGAAGAAAACCGCCGCGCGCGCCCGAGCTCTGATCCGACCGGCACGCGTTTTCTCATAACGGTTTTGTTTTGTTTTAATAGTGCCCTTCATCACAGTATTAAGTATATAGATAGTGTATCGATCCCTGTTGCCGTGATTATACGACATTTGGTTACACAAAGTGTTTTATTACGAAATGGAAAAATATATATTGAGAATAACACAGTTGATTTTCTATTGTTTCGTCGCCAATGGGCGACGCGCGCCGCTTGACCGGTTAAAACGTTCAAGATCTATTCGTAATCTCATCGCAACGACAACCAATACCCCTCCCTTTCACCGAGAGGAGGCCTGTGTCCCAGCAGTGGGAACATTTTAGACTGATAGTGTTGCAAAAAAAAAAAAAATAAAAAAAAAATAATAATAAAAAAAAAAAAAAAAAAATCCACAACTAATAAATTCAGGTAAACTAAAGGTACCTCGTAACTTGGCAAGAGTCGTTAGATGCGTTCTTCCCTTCTTTTACTTTCTTCTAAACAGACAATACATGTTTGAAAATAAATTATGGCAATAACCATAGATTAATGACAAGTATTAAAAGTGTCTTTTTTTTTGTTGCACTAATTTTACAGACGCCAGCACATCAAGCTACCCGAAACTGTAAAATTTTCCCAATCAACTTTGAACCTCATACTTTAGCGATAAAGTTGAAAATCTATTGAAGAAATTTGACAGATTGTAGTAGCTTGATGTGCTGGCGTCTGCACATGCGCAAACTTACTTAGGTACTATGTCAAAACCTTGCCAAGTTACGTGTCTGTAAGTTAGACAGATTGAGACTTACATTAAAATGCACCGTTCATAAAAAAGAAGAGAAAGGAAGAACACCCTATCGCAAGTATACTGGAAGAGATTTCTTATGAAATAAGCATCACCTTTGTACCTATTTTTCTGTTCTGTTTTTTTTTAAATATGTGTGTACATAAATGGTAAATAATGGAAGAAAGGGAAGAGTTTTGGCCGAAAGGTCGACAACGGTCGACGGTCGGTCGTATCGACGTTTTCGTGGAAGGTTACGCAACACCACACAACGCAGCATGATGCCGACAGTAATCACTTCATGTACAGTAGTTTATTCATTTATGTTAATACTAGCTTTTGCCCGCCCATTCAAACAATACAAAAAAAAATCAACCCCCCATTTCACCCTCTTAGGGGTGGAATTTCGAAAAACCCTTTCTTAATGGATACCTACTCTTCACAAAGAACACACCTTCCAAATTTCATGTCCCTAGGACTATCGGCTTAGGCTGTGCGTGGACATATCAGTCAGCCAGGACTTTGAATTTTATATTGTAGATAATAAAAATATGTATGTTTATGTTAAGGTATTTATCTACGGGCCTGTTTCGCCTGAAATTAATTGTTTATTATTATTATTATAAAAATATGAGAATCATCAAATTAATATCAAAAATCACTCATTAGGTCAAGCTAAACAAATACAATTAACCGGTCAAGCGGCGTGCGTCGCCCATTGGCGACGAAACAATAGAAAATCAATTGTGTCTCATTAGCGGAGCTTGACAGATTAAAGTTGTACAGGGCGTAACTAGGTGGCGTTGGCGTAACTAACTATTTTTCTTTATTATTTCTTACTAGCTTCAGCCCGCGACTTCGTTCGCGTGAAACTTCATGTTTCCCCCGAGCCACCCCATCGTATCGCATCACCCGCCCGCGCTATCACTTAACGTTCTTTTTGACTGTTTTTTTTTTGCTCGGCTCCTAAGGGTCACAGCGTGATGGTAAATAACCTATAGCCTTCCTCAAGAATTGGGCTATCAAATTCAAGAAGAATTTTTCAAATCCGACTGGTAGTTCTAGAGATTACCCCCTACATACAAACATACAAACAAATTTTACCTCTTTATAATATTAGTATAGATTATTATTTAATTCAAAACACAACCGCCTTTCTAAGTCAGTAGTATATCATATTGAATGGCTATTACACGGCGAAACTACGTAGACACGAACGAATGAAACGAATGAAACGAATGAAGGACATATTTGTCGGTAGTGTGCCATCCCACGTCCAGTCTCTCGCTCGCCACGGTAGGGGCACGTCGCGCGGTAATGTGCAATCGATCGATACCACAATGAACCGAAAATATGCGTTTGACGTACTACCAAGCGGTAATTTATTCAGCGAATTGGTGGATTTCACCGACACAGGCTACTTCGATGACGAGTCCCAGGGTGTGTCCTGGCAACAGACATGCAACGAAATGACGACGTACTTTCGGGAGGCGCCGCCCGAGTTTGATAATTTTCGACAGGAGGAACCCAATGAGTATGGCGATTCTCCTCAGACGGAACCACCCGACCGTGGTGATTTACCCCAGAAGGAAACCGGCGAATGTGGGGATTTGCCCCAGAAGTCCCTAGAGTGTGACGATCTTCCCCAGGGGGAGGCGTGGGCGCAACCGCCGGCTCCCCCTACCTCGCCGCCATCACAGACTCCCAGCACCACCTACACAATCCTTACTATGGCGCGCGTGCCACTAAGCGATTCGAATGAACCCACTGGTATGTCACCGAAAGAAAATGTTATAACACCGCAAATTACTAGTATTTCTACACAGATAACTGATATATCACAACAAATGACTACAATTTCACCGCAAATGACTAGTATTTCACCGGAAAACACGAGTATTTCACCGGAAAACACGAGTATTTCACCGGAAAACACGAGTATTTCACCGGAAAACACGAGTATTTCACCGGAAAACACGAGTATTTCCCCGGAAAACACGAGTATTTCACCGAAAATTACCAGTATTTCACAGGTAACTACTAGTGTTGCACCGCAAATTATTATTATTTTACCGCGAATGACAGGCATGCCACCGCAAATGGCTGGCATGTCACCACAGGAGATACTGAGTCCAGTGCCGCTGCCACACGCGAAGACCAACGTGGAGCCGCGACCGCTAGCAATCGACCGCAGAAACAAATATCACTGCAATTTCCCGACTTGCAACAAGGTCTTCACCACGAGGAATTGCCTTAGTGAGCATGAGGAAATGCACACAAAGCCGTTTGCGTGCAAGGCGGAAGGCTGCAAGTGGAGGTTCGCGTGCTTGAGCCATTTCAATCGCCACGTGCTCAGCAAGCACACTACGAGCAAACCATTCCAATGCCGCTTGTGTAATAAACGCTTCGCGCGCTCAGATAACCTCGCGAGACACAGGACTGTACAGTGCTCCACAGGACTCAAACTGCTACGCAAAAACAAATAAAACGCGCACTCTACTCCCGAAAAACTGGATCAGATCAGAACGAGAAATTTTAAGGTGGATAAGACAGAGATTAAAACAGAAGAAGAACTATCAGCGGATCGAAAGGGGGGCGGGGGGGGGGGGGGTTAGAGGATCAAACCGGAATAAGTCCCATTTATTTGCACTTTTTTACGTTCCGTTTATAGGTTGTCGTGACTTGTGAACGTGAAATTAATTGTGATGAGCGCTCTCCATGCAGTGCCAAGCCAATATAAAAATACGTTTATTAACCAAAGAAAGAAAGAAAAGTATGACGCTGCATCGTAGCCGAGTCAACAGTCACTGCAACAAAAGCTTCAAAGTTTCACGATTTTTTTTTCGGATAAAGTATCTTGATGTTTCGGTCGCCGTAGCGTTGTAGTTCAGTGACACTGCCGCCGCGCAGCGATGGCGCTTGTGTGCAATGAGTGGGGAGTGTTTTCCTCCTATGCATTTCAATGGCGGTTTATATTTTGCGCGGAAAGTTTGACGAATCATCCCACGAAGTCACACGGAGCACGACCTTTGTGGATTATGATAAAATAAGTATTACTTTTGCTCTCATATTTTTATGACTATGCTGGTTCGCAGTTACTGCGCAGATTCTTATTCATTTGTGTAGGTAGGTGATTATTAGTGTATTTTATTCAGTAGTTTGAGCTCCCACTTCACTCCATTAGTCACTATATGTTTTTAGTCATAAGGGTTGTTTTCGTCCACACTAGTATTTTTAACCGACTTCATAATTAAGATATTTAGATTGTAAGAAATCAATTTTCGGCCTACAGGGAAAGGTAATATAATAAGGCTGTGTGTTAACACATGTAAAGAATAAGGTTATGCCAAAGTAAGCTACGAAATTTTTACTAGCTTTTTTCTGTATATTCATTCATAAATTAATAATTCTGCAAGTATCTTCGTAGATCGATGTTTGTGTAAACCGTGAAATAAAGTATTTTCATAATAAAATGAGATATATACACAGATTATAAAGATTCCAAAATCATTTTTATTATGATTGTCAAACCTAAGTCATAATAATTGTAAAAAACGTAATTAATAATCCATACTATACATATATATACTATCCACACTAATATTATAATTTATGCGAAAGTGTGTCTGTCTGTCTATTACCTCTTCACGTTTAAACCGTTGAACCGATTTAGATGAAATTTGGTTTACAGATAGTTTGAGTACCGGGGAAGGACATAGGATAGTTTTGATCCCGACATTCCCACGGGAAACTTATGCGGGTGAAACCGCGGGTCACTGCTAGTATTAAAATAATACTAGCTTCTGCCCACGACTTCGTCCGCGGGAAATTTCTTGTTCCCCCGACCCACCTCGTCGCGGGTTGTTCCCCTGCGCTCCAGAAATGCATTCCCCTGCGCTCCAAAATAAAATATGTAGAGTCAGCATAAAAGGCAAACCATAAGTTGTTTGCTATATACAAATATAAATATCGGTAGTATTTTTTTACCGTGGATTCATCTCGTGTGTCAAAAATGCTCAAGGCCATTTCGCACTTTATGGCCCTAGTGTGACTGAATAAACATATTTGATATGCATTTTTTTCTTTTTTTTATGATATTTAATATAATGTTTCATGCTTAATTTATTTTTTTGCTATCTAGAGTTAGCAAAAAAATACATTGCGCTGCAAGAAATGATGATGTTGTTAGAATCAATTTATGAACATTAAAATTATGAGAACAATGGGTTTTGGAGCGCAGTGGAACAACCCCCCGTCGCATCGCCTGTTCGTGCTATTATTCGTTTTCGCCTAGCGTTCTTTCTGACTTTTTTTTATTTTTGTTCGGCCCCTAGCGATGATGTTAAACCATCCTCAAGAATTGGACTATCATATTATTAATACATAAATATTTTTTTTCAAATCCGACTGGTAGTTCCAGAGATTAGCGCGTTCAAACAAACAAACTATTCTGCTTTATTATTACAAAGCTCTCAAAAGGAATATTTTTTCCCGTTTTTGCAACATGTTTCATTAATACTCCGCTGCTATTGGTCGTAGCGTGATGTTATAATAGCCTAAAGCCTTTCTCGATAAATGGACTATCCAAGACAAAAATAATTTTTCAATGAAACCAGTAGTTACTAGTTATATTACTGCGTTCAAACAAACAAACTTTTCAGATTTATTATTAGTACTAGCTACGCCCCGCGGTTTCACCTGCATAAGTTTCGATCCCGTGGGAATATCGGGATAAAAAGTAGCCTATATGTTAATCCAGGGTGTCAGCTACCTCCATACAATTTTTTTTCAAAATTGGTCCATCCGTTTGAACGTGAAGAAGTAACAAACATATAAACATACACACACACACTCACAAACTTTCGCCTTTATAATATTAGTGTGATAGATAGATAAACGGAATATACATTAACCTTTTAATAATACCTACGTAGTTACATTCCTAATTATAGATATAGATACCTACTACAGTAGACGGTCATCCGAACCACCTCATCCCACCCCTTTTAGCTAAGGGGTGTTGGATAATCGAATTTGGCGGACAATAGTGGCACCACCACCAACCCCTAATAGACCGGAACTTTTTTTGAAAAGGAGTACCTTGTAATCCGACCAATTACATAGGTACAGATGCCAACTTATCAAGCTACCCGAAACTGTCAAATTTACCCAGAAAACTTCGAACCTAATGCATTAGCGATAAAGTTGAAAATCTATTAAAGAAATTTGACAGATTGTAATAGCTTGATTTGCTGGCGTCTGTACATAGAGTACTGTTTAGCCGCACGGGTCGATCGTAGGTTTAGCTGCGCTTGCCGCGGTCGGTTCATGGATGGGTGTCCATCCATTACATATCGAGACCCCTCCGTGCCTCAGAATTTCTTTTTTTTATCTTTTATCTTTGACAGTCGTTGTGGGTAGTCAAAAACTCTGACAAACAGACTTACCAAGGCGCATCGTGTTACCCAATAACTGGGTTGTGGAGGTCAGATAGGCAGCCGATCTGAATGCCGACTTCACCATAGCTGGGAAAAGGCGAGTTTAGATATGAGTTCAACGATGCGACAACAATATATGAACGCCCGCAATCACATTCACAATCAAACAGGGACAATACTCGTGGAGAAAAAGTCACGGTGCACGGTCAAAAGAACAAGCACCAACTTAACTTGTTTAATCATACGTTTGCGAAGATTTGCCGTAATAAAGTTGTTTTGTATGTACCGAGGCATGTCGGATTATAAAAGGTGCCAGAGTAAACAGAGGCCGGATTACCGCAGGTCAACTATAAATTATAAAAATAAAGAACAGTGGCCAAATTGGTACAAGTGTCCGTCACTACCTTTTATAGGTAACCAACAAAAGACTTGTTAAACGAACTAACTAAACAATATAGCTAGGATCCTGTCTGATTGATTTGCAAATTGCAAACTCACTTAGCGAGGGTCTGAAAAATCTGTAGCCCTGGCTAATGGCTAGGCTTTTAATGTTCACAGCGGCATAATAACCTCACCCGACGTGGCTTTTCCGTACTCAAATAAATTGGTATGTTCGGAGACTTGTAAATGGCTGTTGGATAAAACAATAATAATTAGTTGAATTTATCTAGTACAATAGAATTGTGTGGTAATGTTTTAAAGATTAACTAATTTAAAAAAACTTTGATAGTCTTTACATTTCAGTATTTATGACATCTTTTTGTATAGGTGTGTTTTCGATCATAGAATGAAATATCTACAATTACTTATTTGATAAAACATAATAGTTTTTTACATTTAAAATAACACTCTACTATACATTATTCTACTATACTTTAATTATACTCTATGGTTGTCCGTATTTTAATAATGTAAAACTGAATAGTTAGGTTCTTCAAAAGGAGAGCGAAATTCAAAATATATAATTAAGTATAAACAACTATTTGAAATAATTTTTAAATTACTTCTGAAAAGCTTGTAAAAATACTGAAAATATAGTAGTTTCACCTTAAAGTAAAGACAATAATATGTACGAGTATGTATCCAAAGTCGGTTTTATGTATTTTTCTAAAGACTTTGTCAGACATAATTATATCATTGTGACGACGTACATTATTATATTTTTGATATTGGTGTATTCCCGGTCAATACTACGGTTGTAGGCCCAAACTAATCTTTCCATTACAATTTTGTCCATTCTCCTTTTATAATTGGGTATAACAATGTTGATATAAATCATAATAATGTATATGTAATGTAAGTAGGTACGTTGTCACCTATATTTTTGATCTTGTTGTTGTAATAAATGTGTAATTGAACGTACCTAATTAATTTGTACCTGTTTAATGTAATCAGGAATAATTAATAGTAAATAGGTATATATCAATGTAAATATTTCTAAGCTACTATGAGTCAAACTCAAACTCAAAGCATTTATTTCAATTAAACCATTTACAGGCACTTTTGAATTTTCAAGGAGTCAGTCAGTCAGAAAAAGTGAAGCTAGTTGCCCATTCCAAAGCGTAGGTACCTATGGAGAAGAACGGGCAAGAAACTCCATGGACACTCTTTTAAATCAAGTGTGGCGGATGTATCTTCATTATTAATAAGAGCTTTGTATATCTGTTTAACGAATAAACGCCTATATCTTTATCTATATTTACTTCCTACGTACCTAATCTGCATTCCCGATTTATTTGCCAAAAATGTAAACAAATATGAGTCTATGGAAAAATAACTTTAAATGCTACACAATAAAATTTAGTTTACGCTACAACTTCAAACATTTTTATAAATTTTTCAATAGTGCTAGTCATTCTTAAATCAACTTAATTGCCGTTAAAATAAAGTTGGTATTTGTTTAACTTGAAATAATATTAATTAGAAACATAATTTTGAATAGACCACTGGGCTCATAACCCAGAGATAAATATATTACCAGCCTATGATTGTACCCCTGTAAGGTAAGCCGGAAGCCGAAACACAGCAATCCAGTTAATCCGCAAAAGTACAAAGAGTTAAAAGACACTTCATCACTATCATTCAGCCAAAAATCTACTGGATATAGACCCCAAGCATCACCACACCGAGCGGTCCTGTGCCTCTCACATTCAGCAAATTCCTGCAAGCTTCATCAAAAGGACAATTCCTGTAATACTCACTGACCTCAACTTGTCAAAAATGTACGGAAATTGGAGATTTTTCTGACAGATTGAGACTGAGATCAGTAATGCTATTCTGTAAAAATCTCACCGTGAGAACTAAGGTGAAGTGAGCTTAAAGTGAGCTGTCAATAGTGTCAATCCCTAGTATCAGGTGGAACAACAGCTCACTTTAAGCTCACTTCACCTAAGTTGTCACGGTGATCTTTTTCCAGAATAGCACCGCTGACTGCGAACGTTTTTAAAATTACGAAAATTGATCTACTGGACTGTTCATCAGTCCACCTTATGGAGCCTACCCACGCTGCTACTTCCAGTAAAACGCAAAAGGTATAAACCGAAATTTACAAAAAACTATGCGTAGTTGAAATTGAACCATACAGCACAAGCTGCAACACGAAACCGATGAGACATTCTGATGAGCCATTAAAATTCAATGGCTCATTTGGCTTGACATGATTATAACCAAATACTTTCTAATCTGCATGGTCCTCATATGGCCTGACCAAGAGTATATCTAGCCTTTAAAAGAGACTGTGACCTCTGAGTTTGTCTCGCTCTTTCTACTCAGAGTAGGTTGTCGTACCGGAAAGACTGTTCTCGTCTTGTTTTGAGACATAATTTATTTTTGGCCAATTTTGTTTTTTGAACCAATTTATAGAAATAAATACCATATATCCTTTTAAAATAGACTATAGTGCTGTTTTCACCTGTCCTACAAATAAAATATGCACATACCTAATACAGCAATCATTGCCAGCTTAAAAACTGATTAAAAATGTAACATTTTAAAGTGAATGTAAAGAGAGATTTTGCACGAGTTTGTTGAATTCTAAACGAGATAAAAAAGTAGCCGTCAGTCTCAGTGAAGGGATGATTGATTGGATTCCAAGCTATTAAAGGTTTTAACAAAAAGGGCGTTATGTTTGAAATTTTACGGTTTTTGCAAAGACTCGAATCGTGTTTGCATGACTTTGCATGATGACGGTTTTAGGTTTTGCAGAATCATTAATGGTTGTTCTTCTTGTGTGGGCTTCCGATTTGTCATCCTTATGTTTTGCATGACAGGTGGAGTAAGGCAGTGACCGAGTGCCGTTTAAGGACTTGGAGACGAAGTGTCGGTCGTCCAGGGCCAGATGGGCGGACGACACTGTTACCATCGCGGATAGAACCCGCGGGGTAATTGCGTAAAACATTATCAATCGGAATCGGTTTCATTTTGACAGTTCAACAACATTCATTGCGTTATTTACGTGTTGAGCAGACAAATTTTTCGAACTAATGAAGCAATGGATTAGCACTTTGCTTCAAAATGATTCAGATTCCGATTGATAGTGCGTTACGCAATTAGGGTGCTGGATGAAGCTGGCACAGGAACGTGGGGAGTGACACATGAAAGATGCCTTTGCTCAGCCGTGGGTGAAGTTGGGTTGGGATGATGATGTCTGGTAGGTTGTAATAGGTAAAATGGCATATCTGTTCCGCCTGTTCCTGTTCCACGTAATTAACATATCCAAAAATATCATTTTTCTAGCCATTTCCCAACTATGTTTGGCTCGGCTTCCAGTCTAACCGGATGCAGCTGAATAGCAGTATTTTACATGGAGCGACTGCCTATCTGACCTCCACAACCCAGTTACTGGGTAATACGATACCCCTTGGTAAGACTGGTTATCAGACTTTCGGGCTTCTGACTACCCGTAACGACTGTCAAAGATCGACGAATGACAGCCAGGACCAACGGTTTAACGTACTATCCGAGGCACGAACTTTCTTTCATGGAGATTTTTGCCCGTTCTCCATAGGCATCTCATGTTTCTGACTGACCGAGTCCTTGACAATTCAAAAGTGCATTTAATTTGTTTAATTCAAAGATTTAAATGCTTTGAGTTTGAGTTGACAGTAACAAGATACCATTTCTAAAACCTGCGCACAGAGCTCTTTCAATTTTGGACAGCATGTGAACCAAATTCTTAAAATTAGCAATTTTCTTTGAAGCAGTCACTGCAATATCAAAGAATGAAATGGAAAATGCTTGCATACTTTTATACCCTATAACTTTTGGTTTATGGATATCGGCAGTCCAATTATTCTGAGATGCTCGGGGCAAGTGTCCGATATATGGATATTGAAAATACTATTGCACGAGTAGGTACTAAGTAGGTAAGTATACGGGTAGTAGCTACCTAGTAGAACCTTTTTGTAAAAGCGGTCCTCCGGCGGGATAATTGGTCCTTTCATTTTGGTAGTTCCACAATATTCATTGCGTGGTTTACGTTGTCGATCTGACGAAGTTTACAAACATATGAATCAATGAATTAGCAATTCCTTTCAAAATACGTCGGATTTCAAAAGTATTATAGTCGACCTCGTAATTACTTCACCACCCTTAGGTTGATTGTCACTTGCACTCATAAAACGACAAGGTCTATTTGTCTATGTGACAGTTAGATGGTTTCAACCACACACACAGATACACCTAGATAACGCAAGAGCAACTACTTCGCGTGCCAAAAATCGCACCAGCTTACGTACAAAAATCGTAAGTCATCTATATCATTGGTGTCATCATCATCATTTCAGCCGAAAGACGTCCACTGCACAGTGTAACCCACACCAATTCCTTCCGAAAATTAATCAGCAATATAGAAACCAACATCATCCCAGCGATGTTACTATGATTAACGTTATGTTCCGAGGCCACTTACCATCATGGAAGACTATGACCATAGGAACGCTTAGACGCCATCATCATAAGGGGAAGGAGGTTTAAGGCGTCATTTAGACATGTTTATGGGGTTTTCCTTATGGATACAGAACGCTATAGGCAACGATGTATCCTTTATCCTGTAAGGATAAGCTTCATGGTGCCTAAAACTATAAATTGTGATCAAATATCATTTTATTTAAGTATTAAAACTTTATGAACAAGTAAATAAATACTGCACAAAGGTGGACTTAATTCCTGAAGCATTTTCTACCAGTCAACCTGAGGGTGATGTAGAGACAAAACATGGCAGGTGCAACATACGGGATAGATAGGTCAGAAATAGCTATAAATTACAAGAACCTAACCTAACCAAAACTATTAACTGACAAAACTATGGCGTCAAAAAATTTCTCCGCATCGCTGTCGACTGGTAATATACCCAAGAGACTGGCGGCATCACCACGTTGTTCGTTCGCCTGTGCGGTCTGAGTGCTCATAGTTTGTTTAACGGAATCTCCACACGGCTGGTTGACACTTCCCGTGACCCAATGTGATAATATGAAAACCGGCTAAGTCCGAGTCGGTCTAGCACACGTAGGGTTTCGTACCACCGTAAAATATTCAACACGACATATTATAAAAAATCACCTTTGTTGTATGGGAGCCCCCGTTAAATATTTATTTTATTTTGTTGTTATAGCGGCAACAGAAATACATCATCTGTGAAAATTTCAACTGTCTAGCTATCACGGTTCATGAGATACAGCCTGGTGACAGACAGATAGACAGACGGACAGTGGAGTCTTGGTAATAGGGTCCCGTTTTTATCCTTTGAGTACGGAACCCTAAAAAGCTCATACAAAATCAAATAAAACGTAATGACATACATGTGTGTGTGTTGTGTTGTGATTAATAAAAATAAAACTTTACCTGCTAACTAACATTATTCAATTCTGTTAATACAAGGAGTACTAATACCATGTACCAGTAGAAATACCATGGACAGCCAAACGCACAAATGTGTCTATCCTTTCCCAACTCGATGTCAAGACCCGATTGTCTACAATATGCCTACAGCGTATTCTATCCTATTTCGGCCAAATAATGCGAAGGGGAGATAGCAGCCTTGAAAAGCTGGTTATTGTTGGCAATACCGAAGGAAAGAGAGCGAGAGGCCGGTCGCCAACACGATGGTCCGACCAAGTAAAAGAAGCTACGTCCTCAAGCAATTCTCAGCAGGTGGTGATGGCAACTTTGGACCGGAGTAGATGGAGGCAGATTGTCCGTTTGAAAGGATCCAGTGACCACGATCCTCAGTAATGAGGGACCGATTGCAAAAGAAGAATACAAGGAGATTGTTATATTTATACCTAATCCTCCTGCCTTGTCACTGGAAATAGGCCAGTAACGACACTGAAATGAAAGAAAATACTAACCAAGCAAGATCATTAATAACACGCACAGAAATACGTTGCGCGCGGGATCTAACGCGGAAATTGTGTACCTACGTACAATTTCATGTATGTTCTGTACGTATTACTTTGTTGTATATTATATACTGGGAATATTAAGCTAACGATCCGCGGATGGTAATGTAGGGATGCAATTAGCGGTTGAAATATCAGCTTGACGTTAATTTGGTGGAATTCTGTTGATAGATTCGAATCATCAGTCATTCGTCATTTTGACTGCTGAAGGGTTGGTTAACACTTTGGGCGGAGCATCTGGGTATTCAAATGTTTGTTGCGCGGCGCACTATTTTCTCATACAAAATACGTAATTAGAATGTATGTGTGTGAGTAGCCTTATAAAGTGAAAAAAACTAACGTGGAGTGGCGTTAGCAGTCCGAAAATTTAAAGTGATACGGCGGGATGACGTAGCTTGAAGGACTTGGTATAAGCCGCAGCCGTTTATACACGTTGTTTAAAGAAAGACATAGTTTTTGCTGACGTGATTAAACGTAGTGTCAAATAGCGTTTATCAAAGACGTATTATAGCGTTGCTCCGATCAGTCTTAAAGTAAGTTCTAGCACAAATTGCACATATTTGACAGTTGGGTGTACAAAAGCCGCATGAATAAGTGGTCTATTCAACCAGATTGTTGAGAACGAGCTCACCATTTTGTTGATTGACCAACCTTTTTACCATTAGGCACCTGTCCACAAGCAAGTGGAGCTATAGTCCGCGCGGAACTAGTTGGCCGCTGAGGTGGGGACAGGGGTAAGGCGGCGGTTCGCAACGCACGTACTGCGCACGTAATGCGCCCCCACCCCTCCGCCCCACCGCTCACATATTTAACGCGCGGCCAACTAGTTTCGCGCGGACTATAGCAAGTAAAAGCGTGTTGGCGAGTACGCGCAGCGAGTGTGCAACGGTGACGCGTCGATATCCGTGGTGACGAGCGATTACTTGTTGGTACGCGTATGTAGGTACTCGGACCAAGAGTCAGTCTCCCAACGAGAGTTTTGCCCGCCAAGCGAGCGTCCTTGAGCGAGTTCTTTCTTCGATAGTTCTTGTCGCTGGGACAAACAAACAAACAAACAAAAACATTTATTTCTAGCAGCACAATAACAACCTTAGGAAAATATAATATATATATACAAGAATAAAGATAAATAAGAATAACATAAGATCTTATAACGAATGACTAACGTATACGGTTGTTAGAGAGTAATTCACACGAACGAAACGAGTACTCGCTGGTGGTGTGAACAGTCAGCGAACAACTTTTATTCTATTACTAGCAGCGCCTCGCGGTTTCACCCGCATAAGTGTCGATCCCATGGGAGTATCGGGATAAAACTATCCTATGTCCTTTCCTGGGACTCAGACTATCTCTATACTAAATTTCATCTAAATCGGTTCTGCAGTTTAAGCGTAAAGAGGTAGCAGACAGACACATTTTCGCATTTACAATATTAGAAAATGGATGTATGTCTTTTACTTACACTGGACCCATACTGGTCTTACGGATGTTAATTAGTTTTATAATATTAATCTCCCCCAATAAAATAATACCCTACGTAAGAAACAAACCCAGTTCAGTTTCGCTCCGACAGTTCCAATAACTTATACTAATTTATTACTTTTCCCTGTACTCTCAATTGCCAAACTTTTCCGAAGTAAGTGGAAACAAATACGCCACTTAAACACAATCCTGTGCCTTCCCAACGGTTTGTTTGTGAGGTGATTCCCAAATTAGTTTGTCCCAGTTACCTACCAGTTAAGAGAGGAGGAATTACTGGACTTTGTCATCGTGGGATGACTGGTAGGCTTCGATTAATAATTGATTGAAGCTGGTAGGATAGATACGAGTAGTGCCATCCACGAATACGCGCCCCTGCATTCTACTTACTAATCGGCATTCCGCTACTCCCTTATTAAGAAACGTCGTATAGCGTCTGTATAGTTACACCACGCTTTGTCTTCTTCTTTCAAACGTTAAATGACTGACGACTGAAAGAGAGAATTCATCCATACTAATATTATAAATGCAAAAGTGTGTCTGTCTGTTACCTCTTCACGCTTAAACCGCTGAACCGATTTAGATGAAATTTGGTATAGGGATAGTTTGAGTTCCGGGAAAGGACATGGGATAGTTTTTATCCCGATATTCTCACGGGATCGAAAATTATGCGGGTGAAACTGCGCGGTGCTGCTAGTCTGATATAATACGTTTATTAGTAAGGGGGGAAAATACGTTTTAGGGGGGGTTTCCTTTCTTTCTTATCTATAGTTTTTTGATACACATTAATTACCCACTAATAAGTAATTACTGAGTATCGACCAAACTAAAACACTAGCGGAATGTTGCACACTTGTACTGTAAGCGATTAGGAAGAAGAGTGGGGCGCGTCTTCGTGGATGGCGTCATCTGTAAATACGACTCGCGAGTAGATACCTGGTTTTGCTTGTTATTCAAAGGATGTTTGTAAAATGATTTTAAGAGATGATCAGAAAAGTTGTTTAAAAGAAAAGTTCACACTTTTTGTTCCGGCAATCATCTACCTAGCCTTTTCCCAACTATGTTGGGGCCAATTTCTAGTCCAACCAGATACTGAATACCAGTATTTTACATAGAGCGACTACCTATCTGACGTTTACCACCCAGTCATTGGGTAATACGACACCTCCTTGTAAGACTGGTTGTCAGACTTTCGGGCTTCTGACGGGGTCGTCAGAAGCCCGTAAGTCTGACAACCAGTCTTACAAAGAGCAATCTAGCAATCGTGGATCTTTGATAGTCGTTACGGGTGTAATGACTGTCAAAGATCCACGATTGCCAGCCAGGGCCAGCGGCTTAACGTGCTTTCCGAGGCACCCCTCCGTACCTCGGAAAGCACGCTAAGCCGTTGGTCCCGGCTGTCGTTCGCGGTATGTAAAGATGGTCACCCACCCAAAGACCTACCGCGGCAAGCGTAGCTTAACCAGATCGATCAACCTGTGCGGCTGTTATTATTTAGCCACGAGTCCACGACCTAATAACAACAAAATGACATTACCATAAAATAATTTATACTCTGCCCATAACAAAATTACAACAGATCCCTCAGGGATAGGGCAGAAAATGAAAATGTTCAGATAAATCGCCGCCGTATTGGTTTAATGTCAGTTTGTGATAACGCGTTCTGCGTGTTACTGTAATGAAGTTATTTCATTTCGCTTGATTTATAACGTAGTTTGAAAATAAGCGAAATGTAGGTGATGTTCGCGGTTTTTAATAATAATATGATTATGTAAAATTAATGGATGCATGAGTGTCGAGTCGATACTTCAGTACTTACGTATTGCGCATTTATGGCAGCCCGACTATAGCACAGTATAATATACAGTAGAACATCTTCATACAAACGTGCCGCTCTCGGTTTGAATGTGTGCGTGCGCGCCGCGCGCCATGTCGGCACGCGATTTCACGCACACGCTAGCATAATATATGAGGGAATAAGGTGGCGGCAGTGCGGGCTGTGCAGCGCGACTGTGAGCACGCGCGTACGCTACATGACCGCTTGCGTTCGTCAACTCTCGCCGGCGGCGGCCACTTAAATTACGAGTATCATGACTTCAAAAAGGGGAAAAAAATATTGTAGTGTTTTCGGGTGCCTCAATAATGATTTCGCAAACCCGGACTTATCATTCTTCATAGTTCCTACTCAACCAGAAATGTAAGTACCTACTTATACTTAAATATTATTAGAAAATGTGGTATTGTATTGTTTATTTCACAGTTTATTTGCTTTATTAAGAGCGTAGCCGAGTCGCATTTTTCCATATAAATGTATTCCCAAATTTACTTTCTGAATACTATGTTTAGAGCTAAAGTTTATTTTAAGAAGTCTAGTTTTTAACCGACTTCTAAAAAAGCAGGAGGTTCTCAATTCGAATGTTTGTATATTTTTTTTTTTTATGTTTGTTCCCGCATAACTCCGTTGCTTGCCAACCGATTTCAAAAATTATTTTTTTGTTGGAAAGGGTATACCTACTTCCCAAATGGTCCCATGAAAATTTTATCGAAATCGGACAAGCGGTTTTTGAAAAATCAACAACAATCTAAAAATTTATCTACATTGTCTACATTAACGACCTTTTTGTTTACTTTTTTGTGGGGTAGGTACAACTAAAAATTGAAAAATAAAAACTTTTTTACAAAAAAAAAAACAACCGACTTCAAAAAAAAAACACTACAAAGTGATAAATAACTTTAATTTCGGAAGTCGGTGTCAAAAAACGAAAATGCGGAACCAACGACACCGACTTCCGAAATTAAAGTTATTTATCACTTTGTAGTGTTTTTTTTTTTGAAGTCGGTTGTTTTTTTTTTGTAAAAAAGTTTTTATATTATAAAACAGAGGATTGAGTACGAAACATCGTTTAGGTAAACGTATTGGTCGCGTATAGTTGTAATAAGGGCAATTTCACAATAATTAATATTGCAAATTAATTACTATTGAAATTATTATTTTTTCTATTGTCTGATGTGTTGTTCAATCCAAATATGGTGTCTTAATCATAATATTAACTTAACAAAATTACAGTAACATGTGACCGACTAACGCTTAGGGTTGCTTTACGTCGACGTTAATCAACGAGCGTGTAATTTAAGTGTAGAATCTAGATACACCCATTACAGGAATTACGGCAAAGATCGAAATTTACTCATGATCCCACCTGATGATTTTGTCGATAATGTAGAAAGGATGGAGCAGGTGTTTCGCAAAGCGTTCGAAAAGGACCACATCAACATTAAAATTGGCCGGTCAATTTACGATCAACTGAATGATATAGAATTTAAGATGCCCTGTCCATGCTTTCCCAAAAGCTTTACAAAAACTTTACATAAGAATGAGAATTTACTTTACATTAACAAATAATAATAAAGCGTTCCGGACGTGCAGAAACAGGAGAAAAATTTTCTCGGTATCAAATTTGTAACTTAGTATAATAAATGTTATGTGAATAAAGGCTTTTTATTTTTACTAAATTTATAATTTGGTAAAATATTCAATCATAATATGCTTTTTATTTCATAAATTTAGATCAAGTGCTGCTTGTTCGAAAATATTAACTAAAAGTAAAAGTGACAACCCTGGGGATCAACGCAAGAGTAGGCTAATAACTCGGCGGGCGGCCTTAGATAACTTACTGTATATTATACTGTGACTATAGTCCGGCGTTTCTAAATTTTCCAAAGATGTAAACAACAATGGCTGCTCGAAATTAAATAAAATGATAAATGATTTAATGATAAATGAAAATCGATTTACCTACAAGAACATTTATTTTATGTAATGTTTGTTTTCGTCTAAATCTCCGAGCTAACTAGACGAAAACAATTTCGAGCGGCCATTGTTGTTCACATCTTTGGCAAATTTTGAAACGCCGGAATATACGTGGTCCAATGACAGCTAATTTTACTGGCTAATTCATCTTTACCGCAAATAAATGCGTTTTCTTTCTTTATTTCTCCGTCTCAGGCTCAGATATTCTTGTGAAGCACTAGCTTTACAAGAATATCTGAGCTGTCTGTGTAACTTTTTTTAGCTATAGGTACTAACCTATAGCTAAAAAAAGTTGATGCAGTATTTTCTTCTATGAGGTATTTGTGTGTGTTCTATGCGGAATTTTGTAGTATTTTAAAACTATTTACAGAAGAAAACACGACATCGCTTTTGCCTGGAAAAGTCAATTAAAGTTGTTATCATTCATCGTCGTCGTTTCAGCTGAAAGTCATCCACTCTTGGATACAACTGTGCTCCAAACACTGCCTCCCGCTCTTTGATCAATGTGTACCGCCCACTCACACCAATTCCTTCTAAATCTACCCTTGACTCTCCTGCAAATTCTCGTATCATGTAACTACGTCCAGTCAGCGGGATTGTCCGAAAGGGTTACCGCTGCCCCGCAACATAAAGGGCTAAGGAAGGAACACGGGTGGGTTTTAGTCAGTAAGAGTCTGATACTCCCTTCCGCTCCACCCAGAGCGGGAGGAGTCATTTGATGATACCCCATACACAAAAAAAAAAAACTATTTTTATAAATATGAAAACATTACCTATACGTTTGCTTGCATATCACGTAGAAATGGGACATCGATTACAATCAGTGTTTATTGTTGCAGCCTCCAACTCTCATATCATGTCATGCATTGGTTATTTTAGATGATAATTTTACCTGCAACCTACATTGTTTACACACAATGAATATGATGATGCTAAAACCCATGGAAAATATATAGCTAAGTAAATAATAAATAATAATCCAATATCTTTGTTTCCATATCCTTCAACAGTCCTACACCAGCCGGGGGTTGTCCTTGGGTCCTTTCTGCACTTGCATAGTGCAGTCAGGGATCGTCAGTTGGTGCTGCATTTCATCAAACTTCTAACGGGGCTCTGTGAGTTGGTTGCGGCTCCTCCAAAGGTCCGGGACCCCAGGGTCCCGTGATGTCAATTTAGACATTTTGAAAAATAAGAACTCAGCTTTACTTAGCTTGGCTTGAAACTTATGCAGGTGAAACCGCGGGGCGCTGCTAGTATGATATAAAGTGAGATACTTTGCCCGACCTGAAACCGCCCCCCTGGTCTCGCGGCCACTAGCTCAACTACTGGACTTGGGTTCCTAGGTTCGATTACCATAACACAATACACAGTCTAACATTCTCTCAACTGTGGAATAATCAAAATCAAGCTACCGGATCCGCTAGTTCTGACACTCTAATAAAAATAAACCCTCACCTACGGAGCACAAACATGTTCTCTTACAAATCGTCAAAAGTCCGCACTTGGAGTCTGCTAACGGGCTATGGAACAAAGTATACTAGGTGTTAAACTCACAGATCGCATTAAGAACTCTATACTTCGTTCCAAAACACAAATAGCGGACGCTGGCCGCACAGCTGCTGGATTAAAGTGGAACTGGGCTGGTCGTATCTGTCGCATGTCGGAGCAGCAATATACAAAAGCCACCACTCAGTGGATCCCCAATGGCAGGAAACGACTGCGCGGCAGGCCCAGAAAGAGATGGCAGGATGAGCTGGACTCCTTTTTAAAGGATTGGCCCACAATCCCAGTAAACCGGGAAAAGTGGAAAGAGGGAAGGGAGGCCTTTGCCCTGCAGTGGGACAACACAGGCTTATAATAATAATAAAACTAGCTTAAACCTCTGCTTACTCGACAAGGTTAACAACTGTAACGATTCTGAGACAAGAAAGATAATTATATTTAATTACAAAAGAACCCAACATTCCTTAATGTTGTTCGTAACATTTTCCTCACAGTTATATAAAGACGGGTTTAATGATCTGTACACTGTACTGTCGTGATGTCACGTCTGATGTTTTGTCTCGATTTATCTCTTAACTTCATGTTGTTCCTATCCTGCCATCCGTTACGGGTCGTTAGAAGCCCGAAAGTCTTACAACCAGTAGCTATGAGGCACAGGGTGTAAAGTTCACTCATACTCTACAGAAAAGGGAGGATCCTCCGACCAGACGGGTGTTGTGTCTGGCGGGCAACTGCCCAATGACTCATGTCGAGCTGTTGTATCTATGCTAGTTGCGCGGTAAACTCTGCTTGCGAGATGCAGGATTTGCGTGACGTCAGATGACGCGTTGTTCGCAAGTGGCGTTGTAGATACCGCTACAGTCTTACAACCAGTCTTACCAAGGGGTATCGTCTGACAAACAGTTTTACCAAAGGACATACCCAGTGACTGGGTTGTGTAGGTCATATAGGCAGTCGCTCCATGTAAAATACTCCGGTTAGACTAGGAGCCGACTTCAACATAGTTGCGAATAGACTGACTATGATGGTGACTTCATTTTGTAGCTGATTCCGAAAAATAATGAAGCCCTCCCCTTTCCTTTTTCTTAATGCCACAGATCTAGAGTATCATAATCCTATAATGTTAAGCAGTATATTAAGCAGTATAAGCCTATAATGTTCCCACTGCTGGGACGCAGGCTTCCTCTCGGTAAGAGGGAATGGGCCGTAATCTACCACGCGGGCCCAGTGCGGGTTGGTAGACGTCAGATGGCTTCGAATTTTTGGTTCTAGGACATGCCGGTTGCCTCACGATGTTTTCCTTCACCGTTTTGAGAGCAGTGGTGATAAAATAATTTACACAAAGTAAAGCGCCTGTCTGGGTTCGAATCTACGACCTACAACTCGTAAGTCGCAGTCGTTATCACTGGGCCACCACTGCTCTCGAGTGATCAAAGATAAATATTGCAGTTAGGCCATATCAGCTTAAATCTATGGCGAGGAGTGTCTGGGTCGCATTTAAACTCAAATTAAAAGTATTGGCACGTTTCCTGTTGACAGCGATGCGGACGAATTTTTTGATGCCCTTTGATTATTTCCCCTCCCTTTTTATATACTTGTACATATTTTTATTTTAAGATTGTTAGCTTTTTAAATCAATTAAAAGTATCTATTAAATCAAATTAAGCCATTTGAATTGTTGAGAAGTTTAGTCAAAAATATGAAATTTCAAAGCGTAGTAGGTACCTATGGAGAAGTGGCACTTACTGCGCCCCGTGGTTTCACCCGCATAAGTTTCGATCTCGGGGGAATATCGGGATAAAAAGTAGCCTATGTCCTTTCTCGGGACTCAAACTATCTCTATATCAAATTTCATCTAAGTCGGTTCAGCGGTTTGAGCGTGAAAAAGTAACAAACATATAAACACACACACACACTCACAAACTTTCGCCTTTATAATATTAGTGTGATAGTGTGATTACTGATTAGTGTGATAATCAGCCCATAATGTTCCCACTGCTGGGACACAGGCCTCTTCTTAGTGAGAAGGAGTGGGCCGTAATCTACCACGCATGCCCCGTGCGGGTTGGTGTGTCACATAATCTTCGCATTTTTGGTTCTAGAACATGCCGCCGGTTTCCTAACTTTTCACTCGTAAGTCACGGCCGTTGCCATTGGACCACTGCTCGTCTTGGTTACATTATCCATATTAAAATTATACATATACATAAGTATGTGAGAACGATGTAGAAAGACGTGCACTTTATTATGCATCCAAAGCAAAAAGTAGACAAAAGATTTATTGTTTGTATAGTCGGTTTACGGACGATAATTTTACGTGATAACGTCATAAGAAAACATTGATGAAAATGATGGACTGGAAGAGACGTAGGTGCGTCACAAGCCGAAGGCTTAGGCCTGCCTATCGCTTGTTCCGCGCTCTCGCTTGTACGCTCGACTCAGGCGGAACGTGACAATGAGTCATGCTTTTTCGTGCGAGCAGCCAGCGTTCATCGATTTATAAGACGTTATCACGTCAAAAAAAAACAATTCATGTTTGCATTCAGGCATGAACTATTTTGTGCTAATACGACACGAGAATCCACCAAACGGCCAAAGGAAAAATAGTCATGACTCAGCTCAGTTCTTTATTTGATTGTTTATCAATATATTATTTTGTTGAAAGAATGCCGATACACGTATACCTAATACTACGTCCATCAACAATTTTATGCTCATCACTCTTTCTATACGATATCATATAATTCCCTTTCATAGTTTTGGTTTTGTTACATAGGAAACTGAAAATTGGTTTGGAACACCTCTGATTTAAATCACTTTTCCAGTATTATAACAAATACTAGCTTCTGCCCGCGACTTCGTCCGCGTAAAATTTCTTCTTCTCCGACCCACCCCGTTGCATCGCATCGCCCTATTGCTTCGTTTTAGCTTAGCGTTTTTTAGCGGTCCTAGCCTGATGTTAAGTAGCCTATAGCCTTCCACAAAAAAAGGGGCTATCAAAAATAATTTTTCAAACCCAACTAGTAGTTCCAGAGATTAACGCGTTCAAACAAACGAACAAACAAACTCTTCAGGTTTATTATTGGTATAGATATAAATACAGACGTAAAAAAAAAACAATTTTACGCCTAAATTTCCTTTTGTTTTTGTATTTATTTATAACTCAAACTCAAACTCAAAGCATTTATTTCAATTAAACCATTTACAGGCACTTTTGAATTGTCAAGAAGTCAGTCAGTCAGAAAAAGTGAAGCTAGTTGCCCATTCCAAAGCGTAGGTACCTATGGAGAAGAACGGGCAAGAAATATAGAAGATATATAGTTAGTAAGTTCGTCATTTAATTTAGTACCTGATGTAAATAGTTAGTTGTGTTTATATTATTTACTAGCTGTTACGCGCGACTTCGTCCGCGTGGATTTTTTTTCGTGTGACCCAATTTTTTTCTAAAGTAAAAGAAGCCTAAGTGACTCCTTACTACATCAGCTATCTGCCAGTGAAAGTCCCGTCAAAATCAGTCCAGACGTTTCAGCGATTAGCCGGAACAAACAGACAGACAGACAAAAATTGTAAAAAATGTTATTTTGGTATATGTACCACGTCCATATGCATTTAGTAAAAAGCGGTTATTTTAATATTACAAACAGCAACTCCAATTTTATTTATTTGTATAGATTTGTTTGTATAGATATATGTAGATAGATAAACGTTTTAATGTATAATATTAACAAAGACAAGAACGGTATACAAAATAAAATTACCACGTTGATTTTATAACCCTAATTCGAAGTTACGACACTCATGTTTTACCAAAAGGTTTTATTGTTACAAAATGTGAAAAAAATACACAAAAGGGATCATAAATCAGGAGACTAAATAAAGATACAATAGAATATTATTAATCACTGTTTCCTCGAACAAAAATATGAATTTCCACTGACTGGGGACAAAGTGGGGTAAAAAGGCGGCCAATTGCGAGACGGAGTCGCACACGAAGGGCTCCGTAGAATAGAATAGAATAGAATAGAATACTCTTTATTATGTACACCATATAAATTACAGACATACATATAGAAAACTTTACAATGGGTGACACAATGGGCGGTCTTATCGCTACGAGCGATCTTTTAAAGACAACCGTACCCGTAGATATAAGAAAAAGTACAATATTTAACACTACATGTTATAAAACAATACTTTAAGTAATTAAAAAAACACGTTTCTTGTGTAGTTAATTTAACCGGTCAAGCGGCGCGGTTCGCCGATCGGCGACGAAACAATAGAAAATCAATTGTGTCTCATTAGCGGAGCTTGACAGATTAAGAGTTAATTTTTAACTTAATTTGATTTTTATAATTTGTAGTTATACCGGCCATATTATGACAGCAGTACCTACACACTCTGTGAAAATTTAAAATGTCTACTTACTACGGTTGAAAACCTACAGTCCAGTGACAGACGGACGGGCGGACGGCGGAGCCTTTGTGATAGGATCTCGTTGGCACCTATTGCATCCTACGGAACCCTAAAAAGGGTGTATAACGCCGAGTATACATTTTTAAAGCTGGGTCGAACTGAAAAAAAGTTTTTAACGAGTCTTTGGAAAAAGACAACTGTAAACAAAGATATGTGCGTATGCGGCACCTCCCCACAGCCGATGGCCCATCACCTTCCATCCTGCAACGCATGCCCTGTCACCTGTGCACTTGATGATCTTATGACTGGGTCAGTGAGCGGAGTTTACGCAAGTGAATTTTGAGCCAAAGATGCTTAACCGGTCAAGCACCGCGAGTCGCCTATTGGCGACGAAACTATAGAAAATCAATTGTGTCTCATTAGCGGAGCTCGACAGATTAAAGCGCTTATTACACTATCCGATTTTAAGGAAGGCTAACTAGGAAATAGGATAGGCTGCTAGGTGATCACACTACACTAAATTGGATTCTTAGTGTAGTGTGATCACTAGCTTCCTACTTCCTAGTTAGAGTGTTCCTGGTTAGCCTTCCTTAAAATCGGATAGTGTAATAAGCGCTTAAACTTTTTGCCATCGATACGCTAAGGAGATTCCAGTAATGCTATAGACTGTAATGACGCGCCTCCTTGCCTTCTCCTCTCATCAAACACGACAAAAAACAAAAGACAATCCCTTCCCGCCAGCAGAAACTTTTCGCCCGGCGTATATCTGGGTTTGCTCATTAGCAAAACATTATAATTATATTGTAACAAGAAAATCCGATAAACTCGTTTTCCAAAAACCACGTACACAAAAACGTATGCCTGAAAATCGGTTGAAAGTTGAAACTCACGTTCAGCCAGTATTAAAACTCCTCCTGCCTGTAAAACTTTGTGCCTCAATTATCTAAAAACTTATTTTTCACACGCTGTAGGGTGCTATTAAAAAGCTGGTAGGAGGGTTCATTAGTGACGTCATGGACACGTGACAAGAATACTTACTCGGGTTATTAGACCGCAAGGGTTGTGCCGATATAGCGCCGCGCCGTAGTGACTGGTCAGAATTGAGAGGCGTTGTAAAATTGAATAGGAATATTTCAGCTAGAGCCAGCACCCTTATTGCATAACAAACTATTACTCTCAATTTGAATCATTTTGATGTTGTAATCCATTGCTCCGTATGTTCGAAAAATGTGTCAGCTCAACAACGCAAATAACGCAATGAATGTTGTTGAACTGTCAAAATGAAACCCATTGTTACTGAAAAAATGTGTTACGCAATTACCTCGCAGTTCCTCTGTGGTTAGGATTCCGGGTGAAGCTCGCTTCCACCTTCGGCCTGATTATCACTTACTACGAGGTGAGATGAAGGTCAAGAGCTTCCCCGTTGTAGTCACTTTGGCTGCATGTCTTGGGG
The DNA here is from genome assembly GCA_945859645.1 of Amphipoea oculea. Taxonomy (NCBI): domain Eukaryota; kingdom Metazoa; phylum Arthropoda; class Insecta; order Lepidoptera; family Noctuidae; genus Amphipoea; species Amphipoea oculea. The sequence continues at coordinate 3,776,762 of OX243862.1, forward strand.
CACAAAGGGCAGGATATGAGGAAGAGCATAATTATGTGGTCAATGAGTGAATGTTTTATTTTTATTAAGGTGTTAATCTCTGCAGTTAGAGATTAACAGATGTTTGATGTCTGTTCATTTATTAGATAAAAATGGCCAAGTGCTAGTCGAACTCGTACACGAAAGACACATACTCCTACCTACCATAAGGCAAAAAACATCGAAAAAACACATGTCTGGTATGGAGACCTCTTTTTATTTTTAACTTTATTTTATTTTTATTATTTGTTGTTATATGAGCTTGTGGCTAAGTAATAACAACCGCACGGGTCGATCGATCAGGTTAAGCTACGCTTGCCGCGGTTTATCCGTGGATGGGTGACCATCTTTACATAACAAAACCCCTTCGTGCCTTGGAAAGCACGTTAAGCCGTTGGTCCCGGCTGTCATTCGTGGATCTTTTACAGTCGTTACGGGTCGTCAGAAGCCGAAAGTCTGACCACCAGTCTTATCAAGGGGTTTCGTATTACCCAGTTACTGGGTTGTGGAGGTCAGATAGGCAGTCGCTCCATTTAAAATACTGGTACTCAGCTGCATCCAGTTAGACTGGAGGCCGACCCCAACGTAGTTGGGAAAAGGCTAGGGTGGTGATATTATTTATTTGTTGTTATAGCGGCAATAGAAATACAAGCTCAGTGAAAATTTGAACTGTCTACCTATTACGGTTCATGCGATACAGCCCGCTGACAGACGGACGGACGAACAGCGGAGGCTTAGTAATAAGTTCCCGTCAAAGGGTACCCTAAAAAAGTGACCCCTTCGAGTACAGAACCCTAAAAAAGTGACTGCCAAATACTGAACAGCATAATTATAATAAGAGAATTATTTCACCCATTTATTATTTTTTTGAAGAGATATTAAAAATCCTCGTTCATAATTAAGCCTGCCATGAATTCCGATACGATTCAGATAATGTGGGATGCTCATATACGTAATTGAAATGATATATTTTTGCTCAGTTATCTCATGTTATCTACGTAATGTACAACGTACTGTTTTTATGTGTGGGAGGACCTTTTTAATTTATTGGTGCTGTGTAAGTGGTTTTGTTTAATGTATTATTATAATGATTAATTTAGAAGCCGGATATTTTAGTCATGATGTTTTGATTGCGGGATTAGATTTTACTTGTGATTTCAGAAGAAAAAAAAAACTAGGCTTTTCTCCTTTTTATAATACTGACTTCTAATGATGTAAAAATGTGCTAATTAGTCCTATGAGTTTTTTTTTTTAACAAAGGGGTAACCTGCTGGATTTTGGAGAAAAATAATCAAAAATTAAGATATTTCTGCTGTCTTCATTAAAATTTCGTGCACGGCTGTAAGTTATTTCTGAAAAGTGTATGACGAGAAAGACATTATTTTTGTTCACAGGAGTTTTCGTTGTATTCCAACATTCATTTAAGCATAACCAAACCGTATTCTTCTTGAAGTTATTTCAGTGGTTTTAATTTTAAGCTATGAAGGCCTATTTAGTAATTCGTACCTGCGTTGAGCAGTAGTGACCCAGTGGTAACGGCCACGACTTATGAGTTGAAGGTCGTGGGTTCGAAAACTGGCAGTAAATTATTTCATCACCGCTGCTCTCAAGACGGTGTGAACATTGTGATGAAACCGGCATGTCCTAGAACCAAAAATTCGAAGACAAACATTCGATATGTGACATTACCAACCCGCACTGGGCCCGCGTGGTGGATTATGGCCCACTTCCTCTCACAGAGAGGGGGCCTGTGTCCCAGCAGAGCGAACGTTAGGCTGATTGATTCTGACGACTCCAAAAAGAAAAGAATTCTACTTGATCCCCTGAGAATTTATTATTTTGTAGTTTTTAATTGGTGTTAATTACGTCGGCTTTTATAATTTTTTGATGTTTCTATCTTAACAGACAATTTATTCTAAGTACAGACACCAGCACATCAAGCTACTACAATTTGTCAAATTTCTTTAATAGATTTTCAACTACCACAATAAGCTGAACTATAAGGTTCAAAGTTGATTGGGAAAATTTGACCGTTTCGGGTAGCTTGGTGTGCTGGCGTCTGTACAACTTAGGCTATAGGTTGTACGAATTATGACACCTATAAGTACCTACCCCTTTATCGTACCGAAGGAACTTTATTTTAAAATGCTGTGAAACTCACAATTATATGTGTAAGATTTTTGTGATTTTATGAATGCTGGTTGATAGCCTAAAATACAGATTCAGATGTCAATAAAGAATCAAACGATTTAATTTAGATTAATTTCAATTATCCTAAAAACTACAGCAGTTTTCCCTTAAGGATTATCTACCCTACGTCTAGAACTTTATCAAATTCTTTTATATTTTTACATGACACTTTTGTGCAGGGGTGTTGTTTTAATAAACCAGAAAAAAAATACTTCACGACAAACCATTTTTCATATAAAAACAAAACCAAAAACTTTGTCGTAATTGAAAAAAAATACCGCTCGAGCTCAAAATTCCTTCCCGGAGTGATATCTTCAACTGACTAGAGAGATATTAAAGATACCTTTAGAACACAATATTGCTTCTCCGGCGGTTTTAATAATACCCAGGTCACAAAACAGATAGAAACAGAAGGCTTGTTCAATGCAATGAACGAATAGAGGCGCTCGCACACACAGACGCGTAAGTATGGCAATTAAAAATTTTTAACAATTAATTTCTTATATTCGTAATGTTAACACTATAAGCTCTTACTACTCCTGGACAACAAAATATGTGTAAATCAAGTAATTTTTATTATTTATTTCTGTACCTACAAGTGATTCGTAATCTTTAGAAATAAATGAATTCAAACCGTATTTTTATGCTTGTTTGCACGTAGATGTGTGCGTGCGTTTCCACTTGTTTTCTCTCGTATGTTGTGTCGACCTTCTGTAATATCTATTTTGTGCCCAGGTGCACCTGTTCGGATATTAAAACCATTCTGTATTTTATCATACTTCATTTAAATATTGAATAAGGTATGATTATGCTTGTAATGTCTTCTGAATGATCGTGGGAAACAAGGATAGAATTATTGTTTGTTGGGTGTGAAAAAGAGAGGGAGTTTCAATATTGTACTGGGAGACAAATATTATTAATGAATTCCTTTTAAGTTATGTATAGGGGGTTAAGGTTAGGCCAAAGAAACCAGGGCCGTCCAAAAGCGCGCTGGGTTGGGATGTTATCGTCAAAGTCGCGGGTAACACCTGGATGACAGACGCACAGAACCGAGAAGTATGGCAGAAGAAAGGGGAAGCCTGTACCTAGCAGTGTGATTCAGGGCTAGGGGAGGTACCCTAAATAATTGTTTTTTTTTTCACAATTTTATTTTACCACCTTTTCGGAGTCATTCACGTGTATACTCATGCCAAATTCCAACTTTCTAGTACCAATAGTTTTTGAGTTAAACCGCAGACAGACAGACGGACATGGCGAAACTATAAGGGTTCCTTGTTGACTACGGAACCCTAAAAAAGAAAGAACGCTAAGCGAAAACGAAGTAATAGCGCGAACAGCCGATGCGATGCTACGGGGTGGGTCAGTTGAAGAAGAAATTTCACGCGGGTAGGAAGAAGCTAGTGTATGTATGAACGCAGACTAACTCTTCATACCCTCTCGCCGAGAGGAGGTCTGTGTCCCAGCAGTGGGAACATTATAGGCTGACTATGATAAACCCTGTTATTTTGCACCACTGACAACCCCATGTTTTTATATCTCCGTAATCACTGTCCATTTCAAGGTTGCCTGGAAGAGATCGCAGAAAGCGATAAGGTCGCCCATTGTATGTTATATATTTATAATCGTTTTTTTTTTGTAATGTTTTTTCTGGTGTACAATAAAGTATATATAAATAAATATAAATAAATAATAACCCTTCATACATCCTTAAACAAAACTTTCCAATTAATATCCTTTTAACAACCGATCAAAACTGAAGTACTAGGCGCCCATAACGAGCTTGTAGAGTAATTGTGGCAGTGTTTAAGAGCCGTTTAGCGTTCATGTAGGCATTAAAATACACTAACTTGTTGCTACCCGCTGGACCGATGCCAGCCTGAAATATAAATCTGTTGTCGGATCTGTGTTTGGCTGGTTTGGGTACAGTGAAAGCGATGCGATAAGATTCTGCCTGATAAATTGATTGGTGACAGATTTTATTTGATGATTGGGATTTAAATTGTTTGGCATGTAATTTTTTGTTCCGGTTATTCGAGAATTTTATACCGACAGGATTTATTACCAACGATAACTGACGTTTAAAATTGTTACCCGTAACCAATATTCATGATACAATAGAGCTCGTGTAACAATCCAATAACACAATATTTAGAAATTAGCATTCCACTTCTGGATTTATCCTATGATTATTCAAATGCTTAGGCAAAAGCTTATTCTTGTACATAGGTAACAAGCTAAGGTCAGGCCGCGCTAAATTTGCCAAAGACGTAAACAACAATGGCCGCTCGAAATTGAATAAAATCGATATACAAGAACATTTATTTTAAGTAATGTTTGTTTTCATCTAGGTAGCTCGGAGATTTAGACGAAAACAAACATTACATAAAATAAATGTTCTTGTATATCGATTTTATTCAATTTCGAGCGGCCATTGTTGTTTACATCTTTGTCAAATTTAGCGCGGCCGGACTTTAGGTCAAGCAATGATTACCACTCACATTACACACGATGGTAATGATTTAAATAATTGTCCTTCATGTCGGTCATGTCTAAAATTATCTTAGAAAGTACATCATTTGAAATAGTAGCATTGTCTTCCGTAACCAATGAGCTATTACACCATTTCTAATAAAAAAAAATAAGTTTAAAAACTAAAACCCGACTACTGAAAAGGATGAAACAAGAAAGTACCTTCCCGTGGCCGCATGCTACCATAGCTTATATGTATCTTAGTGCAGCGGCACTTTTAATTATTTTGGGGCTTATGTCAGTAATATTTATATTTTTGAAATGTGCTAATTAAGCCCTTTCAGTTGATACCCAAAACGGCATAATTAAAAAAAAAAATGTTTTTAGATCATGACTTTATGTCCGCTAGAGGACGCCATACTCAATTTAATGTGACGCCACATAGCCTTTAACCAGCGGACGATCAAGACGCTTCTAACGATACCTCATTTGTCTAATTATGACAAGCAGTTTAGAAGTTATGAGGGAACAGATGAACATACATACATACATGCCGGTCAAAATCATAACCCTCCTTTTACTTCGCCGTAGTCGGGTAAAGAAACTTGTCTCACACCCAAAAGCATTCTCAAAGCGAACACTCAATTCGAAGAAATTCTAAAGTTCACTCACGACCATTCCTTTTTGTTTAACAAGATTCAGAAGTAACAACTAGTACTAGGAGAGCAGGTGGCACTTGAAGCACTTTTCGATTGTAGTTTCAAACTAGCAAGTTTGAGTTAAGAGCGTTGAGTGAGTGGGTAGTGTGATTGTTAAGGTAAGGGTGTGGTTTATGGGGTAAAGAAAAAAAGGAAGGAAGAACACAAATTATTATTATGACACAAACAGAAAAATAAAAATGTATCAAAACCATAGATATAGGAAAGAAGGAGATATGCCCGTTAGTTGAAAATGTATCAGAACCCGATGTCGCTAGGTTGGCCCCACCACCGCGCCACTACTACACATGTAGTTCAGTAAAAGCAATAGATACAAAGTCGTGCACACACTTGCAATTCATAAATCAGAACGTACTACACAATCAATTATAAAACTTAACTCATCCAACACAGCGTGCTGCTACAATGGCGACATTAATTTTACACCCCGCGTGTTAAATTAGTGTCACCATTGTAGCGGCACGCTGCATAAAAGTACATTACTGCAGCGGCCAGCAAAAGAGGCATTGATGGACGAACGTGTAAATAAACAAATATTAATAAAAAAAAACAGAAAATACGACAAGGGAATAATCTACGCTACGCTCAGGTCAAAACAAAAATGAGCGGAGCGGAAAGGCGAATGAGAATCGATCAGCATCCTTCGAACCGTGGTGAGGTGCGAACATTATGGGATCCTGGAGTTTATTTTTATACTATTTTTTAACGGTGCGGTTGATTTTACATAAACAACGAGTTAGGAAGAAATTATTATTACATTGGTTATTTTAAGCCTGCCCTCATAAGCAGCAATTTTTAAAGCAGGCAGTGCGACATATTCGTGTATACCACATGTCACACTGTGTGGAGAACCCCTGCGAAGGGTGCACAACTTTAAATATCTGGGCCACTGGGTCACTGAAGACCTAAAAACAATTGTGACATTGAAAGGGAACGTAGGTCGCTGGCTGTCCATTGTAACATGCTGTCCCGCAGCTTTTGCGTGACGGACGAAGCCAGTTAAAGTGACGCTATTCAAAGCTTACTTGGCAATCCTTCTACACGTGCAGCCTGTGGGTCAACATCACTCAGCGGGCATACAGCGACCTACGCGTTTAATATAATAATCAGTGATCGGAATAGGCTTAGTTTATTTTCCTAAACTACGGAGAACAGAGACAGAGATTGGAGACTTCCTTACGACGACATTATATTTTCCCAGAATTCGGGAAAATTCTTAAATGAGATGAAAATAAGCTTTATTTAAGATGGGTAAAGGCTATTTTTAACTAAACTTGCAATTACCAAATTACTATTTAAAGCTTTATTTAAGATGGGTAAAGGGTTTACCCATCTTAAATAAAGCTTATATTCAACTTATTTTTCCCGAATTCCGGAAAAAAATGTCGTCGTAAGGAAGTCTCCACTTTCTGTCTCTGTTCTCCGAAGCTTAGGTAAATATACTCAGCCTATTCCGATCACTGATAATAATGCACAGAGTACTGCTGCAGCTGCTGTGGCGTTGTAGTGCATCAGGGATGTTTGCGGGTAATATAATATATATTTTAATATAATATTCCACAACTATCACACAACGCCATCTAGTCCCAAGCTAAGCAGAGCTTGTGTTATGGGTACTAGACAACTGATAAACATACTTATATATTTCTAAATACATACATATTATAGATAAATTACACCCAGACACAGAACAAATGATCGTGCTCATCACACAAACATTTGTCCTGGGTGGGAATCGAACCCACGACCTCCGGCATAGCAGTCAGGGTCACTAACCACTAGACCATCAGGCCTGTCAAAATAATAATAATATTAATGGTTTTGTCACCATTGTTAGAATTAGATGTGCATCCTTGATAACGTGTGTTCGCGCCAGCACCAACAGTATTCTCAGTGCGAAGGTGGATGCAGCTCCACGCTGAATTTTAATTGTTTATCTGTATCTGTAACCTACTAACACTACATGAACTAAAGCGCGGTCTTTGTCGGACTGCATAGAAAAGAAAGAGAAGCGCGATGACACAACGCTGGTAATTTATTGCAAAATATGAAGCAATTATCTATTTACGAAAAATGTATTGTTTGGACTAAAAATTAAAACACTAGAGTTTTAGTATGTTGCTTGTAGAATAATCTGACAAAAAATCATAATGATTGTATGTATATTAGTATGGTTTTTATTGTAAAAAGAAAGTTTTTAGAGGTATCTTCATGAATTTTTTCTGTCGTACCAAATAAGTTGTATTATGTTTTAAACACACTATCTATCTAGCATATATCCTGAAGAATATCATATATTTTTTTTACTGTAGTCGATCATATAAGTACTTTTATTGTTTCTAGAAATTGCGTTTTTTGCGTTTAGGTCCTGTAAGCCCCTTAAGTAAAATTATTACTAACCATATGGACTCCTGTCTGAAATAACAGTTTTCTATTCTATAAGGTCGAAGTAGTGGTGCTTGGGGAGGCCTGTGTCCAGCAGTGGAAATTTCGGCTGAAATGATGATGATTATTTTAGAAGAGATTTTTTTCATTTCTGCCCGTTGCTAGGCACTAATTGTGGAAACAGTAATAAAATCTCTAAGCAAAAGAGTAACAATCAAACTTTTATGGAAGTCCGTTGAATGTAATTAGAAAGATAGATGAGAGCAGTCGTGGCCCAGTGGTAACAGCCGCGACCCCAGGTCCCCAGGTTCGAACCCAGATAAGGTCTATACTTTGTGTAAATTATTTCATCACCAATGCTCACAAAAACGGTAAAGTAAGACAGCATGAGGAAACCGGCATGTCCTAGAACCAAAAATTCGAAGACGTGTGACATCTACCAACCCGCACTGGGCCCGCGTGGTGGATTACGGCCCACTCCCTCTCACAGAAATGTGGCCTGTGTCCCAGCAATGGGAACATTATAGGCTGATTATGTTATGCTAGATAGATAGATAAACCATTTGTAAGACTTTGCAATACTTAGTTTTACAAAAACTCTTCCCAAAAATCAAAAAATCGTTGTACCTTGCAAAAATATGGAGTTGTAGTGATCGATGTCTGCCCATCCATCTATTCGCTGGATTGATTGATGGACGTTCCGAGTTATTGCATCGGACGTTCAGCATTTCCATGGCAATAAAGCCGTGGTTAATACACACACACTGATACATCACGCTTGTATGCTGCGAAGAGGTAGACGGTAATGTTAAAAGACCCCTGTGACATATACCATTTTTGAACTGAAAACTTTTTTAAGCGCGTTAGGCATTTTTTGAGATGGGGAAAAAACCATTGAATTCGCGCCACTGTTACCGTAACCGACACCGCTTCGGGTGCTCTCGGTATGTACCTACTCGGTTTTAATGTATTTCCGATTTATGTCAGTGAGTGATAGCAAAGTATTCTGTTTGTGTTTTGTTTATATGGCGATTAAAAAAATACACACGTAATTGTTCAAGTTTTGTAAAAACAGTGGTTTTTGTAGCCGTGTATGTCCCACTGCTGGGCAAAGAACTCCCTACTATCTTTCCACCTCTCACTGTCCAGAGCTGCCAAGGACCAGTTTTTATCAAAGGAGTCCAGCTCATCCCACCATCTCCGTCTAGGTCTGCCGCGATGTCGTTTGCCATTAAGCGGGACCCACTGTGTCGTAAGTTTGGCTCACTGATCGTCTGACATGCGGCAGATGTGTCCAGCCCAATTCCATTTAATTGTGGTAGCTTTCCGAGTGACATCAGTTATTTTAGTGATGGAACGGATTGTTGTATTCTGGTTCACAAGTTTAATACCCAGAATACTCCGTTATTGCTCCCTGGCAATCCAGCTACTGGGTAATACGATACCCCTTGGTAAAACTGGTTGTCAGATTTTCGAGCTTCGGACTACCCATAACGACTGTCAAAGATCCACAAATGACAGCCGGGACCAGCGGCTTAACGTGCTCTCCGAGGCACTGGTCTTGGTATGTAAAGATGGTCACCCATCCACGGACCAACCGCGGCAAGCGTAGCATAACCAGATCGATCGACCCGTGCGGCTGTTATTTCTTAGCCACAAGCCCCTCTCTTAGCCTGAAATGTGAAATGTGGATGATCATGGCAATAGGCCCATCCGAGCTGCATCCTACCTAATAATTGCGTAACACACTATCAATCGGAATCTCAATCATTTTGAAACAAATTGCTAATCTATTGCTTTATAAGTTCGAAAAATTTGTCTGCTCAACACGTGAATAACTTGAACTGTCAAAATGAAACCGATTCCTATTGATAATTACGCAATTGCCCCGATAATGTCGAGTTATTGTAAGACAAGATAAAATCATTAATTTGTCCAAAACATATTGTGTCCCTCTGCTGGGCCTGCAGGCCTCCCCTTTTTTAACCGACTTTAAAAAAGGAGGTTCTGTATTCGACTCGTATGTATGTTTGTTTGTCCGCGATTATCTCAAAAACTACTACACCGATTTTGATAATTCTTTCATTAGTGTGATCTACATATTTTCAGGAAGGTTTTAGTAGATATGCAATACAGTAGGTAATTATTCTTATATACGAAGTTATATGCATAAATGTACTGCATCTCCGGCATTTCTATGCGAATTTTGATGATTCTTCGAGTCGTGTCTTCAATTCTTCAATGCACTAGTGTTAATTGAATTTGTGTGGGGTAGGTACAACCAAAGTGAATTGAAAAATAACTTTAATTTCGGAAGTCGGTGTCAAAAAACGAAAATGCTGAACCACGACACCGACTTCCGAAATTAAAGTTATTTTTCACTTTGTAGTGTTTTTTTTTGTTTGAAGTCGGTTGTTTGTCTTTCCAAACCTTGTCTTGAGCGATTTCTGGCCTGTGAATGTATGCAAGATGTAACCTGAAATTATACCACAGTCATGTTTAAAATTACCGGGGATCTAACCCAAGCCACTTGTGACTAAAGTGACAGTCAATAAATCCTATCCTATTAATTTCTATCCTGCTCCCACTAATATTATAAACGTGAAAGTTTATGAGGATTGATGAATATGGAGGTACGTGGTCAGCAGGAGTGCAATGAAACAACATCAACTAGGTAGCACAGCGTATATTCGCAGACTGGCGCGCCTTGACAAATCTGACAGTAATATGTTTCGCTCCTACCCACTATACTTATTATTAACACATACATCACACCTCCCTTCTTAAATTACAATATGCTCATGAACCTTTACAACTAATTCCAAAAAAAATATGTAAATCCTCTTAAATAATGTGGCGTGTAAATGGTGATGCCATTTAGCAATACATTTTTAAGTACACTGAAATCTGATAACCGGTCTTCGGGTTCGCTTTGGGTACCTTTCTTGCGGCTGAGCTGACGAACCAGCTGGCTGATTAGAAGGCTGATCCTGCTCAACACCACCAACCTCCCTGTTTATTAATTGTTCTTTTTTACTTCTTTCACACACTCTCTCACTTTCACACACACTATCGCTACAGTCAATCTCATTCTCCCCGGACTTTAATATATTGTCCCCAGCGTGCGCCACCGAGTTCCCATCCTCTATCGGTTCCTCTTCTTCTGTGTTCGGCCCACCCAAAGATGCACGTGATCTGCGCCGTATCTGGTCTACGTGTCTATTAATAAATTGACCGCTATCCCTGGCTATCAAATACCTACGAGTACTGTCTACGTCTGAGATCGTACCTTTTACCCATTTATCTGAGGAACCGTACTCCCTCATCCAAACAGGATCACCCTTGTCGAAGATACGCGAGACCCCACCAGTAGAATCGATTTGTCTTTGCTGCGCATCCTGCACTCGAGCACCTACTGATCGTTCTGTCCGCAACAGATCCAATCTGGAACGTAGTGTTCGTTTCTGCAACAACATAGCAGGCGTCTCACCAGTAGTGCTGTGCACTGTATTTCTGTATGCCAGAAGGAATGTTTGTAAAGCTGCGTCTACATCTACGCGATCCCGAATTGCCTTTTTAATAGTGCGCTTACAAATGTTAACTGCATTTTCTGCGGCTCCGTTTGAAGACGGATGATAAGCGGGTGAAAAATGCTGTCTAATGCCATTGTTAGCGAGGAATTTTTTGAATTCAATGCTGGTAAAAGGTGGTCCTTGGTCAGATACTAACTGTTCTGGTAAGCCGAACCTAGCGAATGTCGAACGTAAAACTTTAATAACATTAAACGCGTTAGTACGTGGCATTTCGAATATTTCTAACCATTTAGAGGAGGAATCAATTAATACTAAGAATGTCATACCTCGATACGGGCCCAAAAAATCAATGTGAAGCCTAGTCCACGGTTGGGTATGGTACGGCCACGGTTGAATAACTGCCCGCGGGGGTGCGCTTGCTTCCGCGGCACAAGTCTCACAATGTTTACATAATCCCTCAATATCTTTATCGATGTTGGGCCACCACACATAACTCCTAGCCAAACTTTTCATCTTTACAATACCCATGTGGCTGCTATGCAATTGATTCAATATTTGCTCTCGTAATAAATGTGGAATCACCATACGATAACCCCACATTATACACCCACATTCAACATATAATTCATTACGCCTGGCAAAGAATGGCTTAATTTCATCATTGTTTGGACAAACTGACGGCCACCCTGATTGTACGGTAGGCTGCAAAAGTGCATGGGTAGTACAGAAACAAAATCGTATGAAGCGAGAAATGACGCCATCTAGCGTAAAACCAGTTAACGACTAACAAAATTGAATTATGCTGTTATTAGATGGCGTTGCTTTGCTTTATATGATAAAATATTTTTGCAGTTTCTTTTTGTCTCTTCAAACATTCAAACAATTTATAATTAATAGTTTCTTTTAAAGAAAATTGATCCTAATTATTAACCTACTATGTTAAAATTGAATATCAATTTATAAGTAGGTAGGTATCTGATTTTCTAAGTTTTAGTTTTCAAACTTGAGAGGGTAGGTTAAATATGGATTTATAAATAATTGGTAGGTGGTATGAATAATACTTAGATCGAAGATTTATGACAGCTCAATTGGTCGTTCGCTAAGTTCATTTCGATTACCTCGTTCGAGTGCCTTTTGTTCAGTTTTTATTTACTTATGATCAGGCGGATTACTTATTTTACCAAAACGAGCACGAGTTATAATATTGATTTCGTTACAAGAGTTCAAATAATTGCTTTGAATAATCAAGCCAAAAACTTGTCAGAAATAGCCAGAGACCGGTGTAAACGTAAGTAGTTTTATTTTTACACTTTTATATTAAAAACTGCATTATTTTTTTGTTACTATACTACATAATAATCATTATTGGGTATTATATATTTCTGTTTTATTGTTGCAGAGAAAAACAGTTGTTCTTTGAGTACGACGATTTGAAGAGGAGGGTTCTTTGAAACACCATCAAAGAACTGGTAGACCACGACTTATAAAACACATTGCAGCATCAAACCATGATAAGGCAGTATGAAGAAAATGGATTTCTGCCGCCGAACCACTATTTGACACAAGTTTTGACACGGAGCCGCGTCAAAACTTGTGCCGCGGAGGCATGCTGTGAAACCCTTGCTCACGGAAAACCATAAAAGGGCAAGATTACAGTTCGCTTTGGATCACATAAACTTCGATTGGAGTAATGTCATCTTTACAGATGAAAAAACTTTTAAGTCCAGTGAACACGGACGCTTATGTTTGTGGCGTCGAAATAATACGCGATACACAAGTGGTTACGTAGCTACGAGCTAAATAATTATACTTAGATAATATTATTTATATTGACTGGAGACCTGGTTATGTTTGTATAAACTATAACTCACGTATTTTTAATAATTTAAAAAGTTATGAACACCTTAAGTTTAAACAACATAGTTTTTAGTTTTTTATGTTGTCTACTAACCATTTGATATGTTTTTGTGCAATTTTGTAGTTTTTAGCCTACTTACTTAGTATCCATTTAATCCGTTTGACCTTTGTAATAAAATAACCTGGTCTCCTGTTTGTTTTTATTGAGGTTACATAAGCTTCAATCCTCTTTCCGATTTTGGAAACGAATACTTAAGCTATCGCCTCAATAACTTCATAATATTATAATGTTATATGTTTATATTTAATAAACTGACTATTATATTTGAATAATAAACTGTAAGAAATAAACCTCTATAGTTTTTTATAGTGCCTTTTTTGCGAGCCCACAAGGCGAGCCTGTTTACCTGCAATGAATCTGCTCTTTTTTCTTCCTGTTGCTAAGTAACTACCTACCAATTCGAATATTAAATTAATTATTAAAATACCCACTCGTTAGCTTAATAAATATATTCCTATCGGTTTCTATTATTATTTTTATCATTTAAGCTACGTATGCTGGTAATTGTAATGTAATAATTAGATAAATGTATTAGCCTTGTAATTCCTTCGTTTCTTCCTAACTCCTTACTTACGTTTCGTAAATTAGTCATAGTTGTGAAGAAACCAACGCCATCTAGTTTATTTTCGAAATCTTGAATTCAAACGTTCACGGGAAAATAGACACTAAGGTACCCATGCAATTTTGCTGGCGACTGTACATATAACATCACCCTACCAAGTACGGTATCCTTGGGTATCATTCTTTTGATATCACTGCTAGTGATGGGTAAAAAATTTTCTACAAAGTTAACATACGTATTTTCTGTTTTTAGCCTACCAGAGTTATTGTCCCTATAGGGAAGGCGTGATAATGCATCTGCACTGTTCTTACTAGACGCGATGTACTCAATATTGTAATTGTAACCCGATAGCAGTACCGCCCAACGCTGTAGCCGCGACGCGGCCATCACTGGAATACCCGTTTTATTACCGAAAATATATGTTAGTGGTTTATGATCAGTCCGTAATATGAAGTGACGGCCATATAAGTACTGATGAAATTTACGAATACCGAATACAATTCCGAGTGCTTCCCTGTCTATTTGTGCATAAGCTCGCTCGGTGGGTGTGAGCGACCGCGACGCATACGCCACCGGGCGTTCGCCGTCCGCCGTAACGTGCGATATCACCGCGCCAACGCCCACACTACTCGCATCCGTCGTCAAAACTAGCGGTAGCTCTGGGTTGTAATAAGTTAGTACTTCACCACACGCCAAAAGTCGTTTCACTCGTACGAAAGCACTCTCACAATCCTCACTCCAAGCATACTTAGTACCCGACCTAAGCAGATTATACAACGGGGCGAGAACTGTACTGATATTTTTGATGAATTTGGCATAATACATTACTAGGCCTATAAACGCTCTTAACTCGGTGACATTTGTAGGCGCCGGTGTTTTCATCACCGCCTTAACCTTATCTGGGCATGTATGCACTCCATCTTTACTAATAATATGACCCAAATAGGAAACAGACTTTGAAAAGAAAACGCATTTTTCCTTCTTCACTCTAAGTCCGTAGTCTTGCAACCGTTGCAAGACTTTATGTAAATTGTTAACATGGTCTGTTTTTGTACTTCCCGTCACAATTATGTCATCGAGAAAGACACCAACACGCGGCATGTCCGCGAATAACTGTTCAATTCGCCTTTGAAAAATGCCCGGGCTAGACGCTAAACCATACACTAATCTGTTGTACATATACAAACCCTTGTGGGTATTTATTACCGTGTATTTCCTTGTGTCATCGA
The DNA here is from genome assembly GCA_945859645.1 of Amphipoea oculea. NCBI lineage: Eukaryota > Metazoa > Arthropoda > Insecta > Lepidoptera > Noctuidae > Amphipoea > Amphipoea oculea. Next base: position 3,791,785 of record OX243862.1, read on the forward strand.
GTTCAAATTGCGCGTACGCTTGAGACAAATCAATTTTACTGTAGTGTTCACCCCCTCGGAGGCGAATTAACAAATCTTCTACCCTAGGCAAAGGATAACGATCAGTTTCTATAACTTTGTTTAAAGTAAGTTTATAATCGGCGCAGATACGAATGCTACCATCTTTCTTTACTACTGGCACTATTGGCGTAGCCCAGTCGGAACGCTCGACAGGGGTGAGAACTCCGTCGCGCACCAGCTGGTCCAGCGTGCGCTCCACGGGCTCGCGCAGCGCGTACGCCAGCGGGCGCGCACGCATGAACACCGGCCGGGCACCTTCGCGCACATGTATGCTCACTGCGCCGCCCGTGAAGCGCCCGAGACCCTCCGCGAACACGTTACAATATTTGGTACTGAAAGAAGATACATCGAAATCATTATTTTCCAAAATATTATTTACATTGTAACTGCTCCAATCGGGTAGTTGGATTTTTAATACCGCTATCCAATGTCGCCCTAAAAGGGCAGTTTTACCCTTCTCAATAACAAGCAATTCTAAAAATTCACTTCTATCCTTATACCGAACTAGAGGTCTTATTAGACCTAAAGGTTTAACAATTTCACCTGTGTAATATCTTAAGGTTAATTTACAAGGTTCAAGGGTAAGATCGTTAAATAGTTTATCGTAACACTCTCGACTAATACAAGACACTGCACTACCCGTGTCACATTCCATAGCTATCTCCTTATTATGCACGTTTAACGTTATATACATAGGTTTGCAACTGGATATAGACAGTCGACAAACATCAACAAAAATTACCTCGTCACTGTCCGCTTCTTCATCACTGCCCGCGATATGTACATCCACTTGATGTTGTGCCACTAAATTGGGACACACACGTCGCAAGTGACCTTGACGATTGCATACCCTGCACACGTAACGCGCGAATTTGCAAGAAGACTCGTTGTGGTTAGCGCCACACACCCGACACGGCCGCTGTGGCCGAGCTCGCTCCTCTGGCCGAGCCCGCTCACCCGGCACCGGCAGCGTCGACTCGCGGCCCACGGCCTTCTCCCGCACGTCTCGACGCTCGCGCACATCCCGCCGCGCGACGTTCGGCTGCCCGCCGCGCACCGCCACGCCCGTTGCTTGTTGCTTCACCGCCATTGCTTGACACGTCACCGTCGCCGACTTGGGCCCGTCGACGACAGCGGCGTCTTTCTCCGCCGATTCCATGCTGGCGGCAAGCTTATACGCCTTGGCAAAATCCAGTTTGAGTTCTGCGAATAACCGTTGTCTAATATTTTCGCTGGCTATTCCACACACCAATTGATCTCGTAAACTTTCTTCGAGCCAACTTCCAAACTCACAGGTTTTAGACATCTTTTTAAGTACCGCCACGTAGTCGGCTATTGTTTCGCCCTCCTTCTGCTTCCTATGCCTGAATTTATACCTCTCGGCAAGTTCACTGGGTTTAGGTTGTAGATGTTTACACATTATATCCGATAACTGTTCAAACGTTTTAGTTTTTGGTTTATTTGGTGTACACAGGTTTACTAGCAATTCGTAACTCTCTGCTCCCATAACGGTTATTAACGTCGGTACATGTAAATCGTCCGGTATCTTGTTCACCACAAAGTATTGTTCTAACCGTTCGACATATAGTTTCCAATCATCTTTGTGCACATTAAACTCCGCAATTTTTCCGATGGACATCTTGAACTTTTATAAAATCACACGCGCAATGTTCAATCCTCGTCGCCACTGATGAATATGGAGGTACGTGGTCAGCAGGAGTGCAATGAAACAACATCAACTAGGTAGCACAGCGTATATTCGCAGACTGGCGCGCCTTGACAAATCTAACAGTAATATGTTTCACTCCTACCCACTATACTTATTATTAACACATACATCACAAGGATGGATGGATATTTGTTACTCTTTCACGCAAAAACTACTGAACGGATTTGGATGAAATTTGGCACACAGATAGTTTATAACCAGGATTAACACATAATATACTTTTTATCTCAATATTCCCACGGGATAGAATTTTATGCGGGTGAAACCGCGGGGCGCTGCTATAAAATATCTCGTCAAATCGCTTACCACAGCCCAGTATGACAGAGTCTTTATAATGATTGGCTTGAGATCGTCCTCTTGAATTTTAACGACGATGTGCGGATATTGTGTATTCTTCTCAAGATGTCTGCTTCAATAACATTCAGCTTATTTGTTCTGGCTACTTGCTGTTTAGGATAAGTGGGTTTGAGCGAACGATCTAATAATCTTGGCATGGACACTTACTCCCTTACTAATAAACGTATTATATCAGATGAATAGTTACACACCGATTTCTCTCTTTCAGTCGTCAGTAATTTGACTTTCGAATGAAGAAGACAAAGCGTTGTGTAACTATACAGACGCTATACAATGTTTATTAGTACGGGGGTTATAGTTTAAATTATTATTTGAATAACCAAAATAATATAAAGCAAAATATCTTGGTATGGACCTACGATTTTTCTGTGTAGTAAAGTGAGTATAAGGAATATTAATACTAGTAGTGCCCCACGGTATTCACCAGCATAAGTGCCGGTCCTGTAGGAATATCGGGATAAAAACTATCATAAATTATGTCCTTTCCCGGGACTCAAACTATCTCTATACCAAATTTCATCTAGAGGTAACAGACAGACACAATTTCGCATTTATAATATTATAGTACAGATATTAGTTTAAGACGTCACAGTTCAAATTATTTTCTTCTTGTTCTCACACATTATTGTCTACAAAATTTATTTTTAATTTCATCTTTCACAGGTCTGCTAGAAGAAATTTCTTCAGAAATAAGCAGTACCTTTGTACAGTCAACAGCAAAAGTAGATGATGAAAATCAGAAATTCAATAGTGATGAACGGAGTTTGCGTCATAGCTGTACTAGTAGTAAATGTTTGATATAATTAACAACCACATACTTTTGAATCACTCCGACGCCACACAGTTCTGACGCGAACTGCGTTCATTTGTATCAATTTTACTGTGTGTACATAAATAATAAAATAAATAAATAAACATTATAACTTATAAGTCGGTACGAGAATACCTTTACCCCATTTTCTTGAAATTTTCCTATTTCAAAGTCTTTCCCAATGGCAGTTCTCGACAAAAGTTACTAATTAATATTTGGACGTCGCTCCCTTATTAGCGGGGCTCATTATCGGAAACTGTGCCTGGAATGAGGAGCTAACTTTGTAAGCTTAGGACTTAAGCCTTCAAAAGATCTTTGCACTTCTATGGAGATAGGTATGTAAAGAGAATTTTCGAAAAGACTACCACACTAATATTATAAAGGCGAAAGTTTGTGAGTGTGTGTGTGTTTATATGTTTGTTACTTCTTCACGCTCAAACGGCTGAACCAATTTTGATAAAATTTTGTACGGGGGTAGCTGACACCTTGCATTAACATTATAGGCTACTTTTAATCCCGATATTCCTACGGGATCGAGTCTTATGCTGGTGAAACCGCGGGGCGCAGCTAGTGGTAATATAAAAATTTGTACGTTGTGTTAAGGTTTCGCTTGCATACGAAATAGCATAATTATGTAGCCTACTTTTTAAAGAGTTTATGCTTAAAAACACTCATTATGATATCAGTTTCATTCAGCGGTCTGCAAACATGAGCATTCTCATAAACCTATCCAAATAAAACACGAGATAGTTTTTCAAAATCTTCTCGAAATTATTTCACTTCTAGCAGATTAGATGCAAAACTCTTGGTATCTTTATAAATATTCACAAAAAAGAGAGGAGTTGCGTATTTCGTCGATTTACCCGGCGATTTTAATGTCGCTATAACTATTTCAGTAATAATAATTCAAAATAAATACAAACCTCTCATAGAACATTGACAAATTAACCTCTTACGTTTTACACATAAATAGACAAGCGAAATAAAAAAGCGCTTTAATATAAAACTCAACGTCAGGACGTTTGAGCGTCAGCTTGCGAAAACTCCCCACTAACTTCAGCCGCTGAATTGCGCTTTCTGTTTTAGAACTTAAGTAAAAGCAAGGAACTCTTCGTGGTTCTGTTCGCCTGGTAGTTGGCTGGTATTTCATCGTGTGTAAAGTCGTTATAGACAATGTATTCAAGTTGTAACTTAGATTTAGGTAAGTAGACTGTTTGAGAGGATTGAATTTAGATGGCTTTATTTTGAAAACAGTTTTTGTTTGTGGCGTCACCCGCGTGTTTGTTAGAAAAAATTCCCACGGCAACGTACTACTACGATAAAAAGTATCCTAGCCAAAGTCATGACCAGTGATCGGAATAGGTAGAGCTATTTAGGTTCATTGACCGCAAACATTGATGTTAATATGGATATTCCACGGGATTCCAACTGATACTACGGGATTTTTGTCATATAAATTCGCTTCACTAACATCAACAGATGTTGAACGCTCGTTTTCCACATATAAATGGGTGTTAGATGTAAAAAGAAATAGATTAAAATTAGATAATTTAGAAAAAATAATTTTGATTTATTTTATTTACTCTGGTCATACTCAGTCTTCTAGTGAAGCTGAAGACGAACCAGGCCAATGATATTTTTTGTTTAAATAAGAGAATTATTGTTGAAGCGTGTTGATTATTTTAATTAAATTTTATTATAAATACAAATTTTTGTATGGTAATGTTTTTGTACAACTTCAGAATAAAAATGTTTAAATGATTGTTGATTCTTGAATAAGAAATTGGTGCCGATTATCTTGTACACCGAACTAAACTATCACTAAAATTCCTTACTTTTTGCTACATTATGAGAATCTTACAGCTATTCTGCATAAAAAATTCTCTAAATTTAAAAATAATTTTGACACAACAAAAATCGAATTTGACAATCGCGACTCGTCGATACGTGGTACTTATTTTCCCTACCCCGTGAATTGATTTTTAGAGCCGCAGGTGCAAAGGGTGCAGCCTTGACGTGTTTTTTAAGGAATTTTTCACTTTTTGTATGGAAAATATGAAAAATGATCACCTACATGTTGAGTTTTAGGAGTTTATGGGTTTTATAAAGGGGCTCGAAATTTTCATTATTTTTGCGATAGGACGCACCATTTTCGAGATATAAGCAAAAGAAAAAAAAAGATACAGACAGTACTGTTTTTGCACCTGAAGTCGAGGTGTTGGTGTGAATTTCTATTCATGACAAGTAATTTTATTCCACACCTTTTTAATCGCGATTAAAAATAGTGAGATTTAGTTAGACAATCAAAAGTTTAGGTGAAAAATGTGAAATTCAGAATAGCAAAATTGCCATCACACTAATATTATAAAGGCGAAAGTTTGTGTGTATGTGTGTGTGTTTATATGTTTGTTACTTCTTCACGCCTAAACCACTGAACCGATTTAGATGAAATTTGGTATAGAGATAGTTTGAGTCCCGGAAAAGGACATAGGATAGTTTTTATCCCGATATTCACACGGGATCGACATTTACGCGGGTGAAACCGCGGGGCGCAGCTAGTCTTCAATATATTAATAACTCAGTGCCAGCTTAGTGCTGTCAAACTAAAATATAGTTAAGTTGCGTCACTTTAGTCAATTTCAGAATGGGAAATTGTTGCTTGACAGGGATAAATTAAATTTTTGTGATTTTTAGTCTAGTTTAGAGGCATTTGTGACCAGAAAATCGGCACCATTGTTACGTAAAAAAATATATGTTGTTTAATGAATCAAGTTTATCTATTTATTATACTATCTTTAATCCCGTCCTTCTTATATTTACCCGTCAGAAAGGAAGTGTAATCTTTCATCAGTCCCGAAGGCGTGAATAGTTTTTATGATTTTACTACTTAAAAACCAAATCCCGGGACTCGGGGAATATCCATGTTATTCTAACCAACCAATTATTCTAAGCAAGTACGTAAAACAGCTCTACCTATTCCGATCTATGGTCATGACCTACGTGTAGGCATTAATGTATACTAGTTGGTACAGAAATAAATATTTTGTATTTGTATTTTGTAACCTGCGGGGCAATTGCGTAACACATTTTATCAATCAGAATCGGTTTCATTTTGACAGTTCAACTACGTTCATTGCGTCATTTACGTGCTGAGCAGATTTTTTTTCGAAATTATGTAGCAATGGATTAGCAATTTGCTTCAAAATTATTCAGATTCCGATTGATAGTGTGTTACGCAATTAGGGTGCGGATGCAGCTGAGTAAAAACTAGTATTTTACATGGAGCGACTGTCCATCTGACCTCCACAACCCAGTTAGGTTAATACAATACCCCTTGGTAAGACTGGTTGTCAGACTTACAGGCTTCTGACAAGTTGCTAAGACTGTCAAAGATCCTCGAATGACAGTCGGGACCAACGTCTTAACGTGCTTTTCAAGACACGGAGGGGTCTTGGTTTGTAAAGTTGGTCACCCATCCACGGATCAACCGCGGCAAGCGTAGCTTAACCTTATGGATTGTCCCGTGTGGCTGTTACCACTTAGCCATAAGCCCCTCAGTGTTAATAAGATAAAATATTAAGTATAGAATAAAGATGGAAAACTATGAGAGAACTTGGAACCAAGGTTCTCGTTTCATGAATTAACGTTACGTGATGACGCTGAAAAGCGGTGTCTTATTAAAGTTTCAACACAGATCCATTTGTCGGGAATTAATTACGTTAAATAATAATTAATGAAGTAGTTCGCCAGGTTGTCGGTGCCTCGGGTGTCATTAGTAACGTTACTGATATGTTTATTAAAGTATGATAAAGTATGTATTAACTCAGTCTAGTATATTAACATTTATTTGTTGTTTTATACTGCTACTGTTTATCATGCTTCTAAAAGGGCTATGCACGTCGCGGTTGGTCCGTGGATGGGTGACCATCTTTACATACCAAGACCCCCTTTGCATGCCTCGGAAAGCACGTTAAGCAGTTAGCTGTTGAACGTCGGGGTCACCAATGAAGTGGGTACGTATGAGATAAAAATGATAGACGATATTATGTTCGATAATTTGGTATAATACATACATAGGCCTCGCCCAGACTGCACCACAGCACCCCGTCCTTCGCCTTCCGCATCCAGTCTACCTCAGCCACCTTCTTTAGGTCGTCCGTCCATCTAGCTGGGGAGCCTACTTATGGAGACATCTAAATAGAGATCTTGGCATTTTGATCTTGGTACTTGGCATTTTTGCGCCGATTAATATCGTTCAGCCTTGGTTCAGTCCAGCTGTTAGTAGTCTTGAAAACCTGAAGATCTACTTCCTAGGCACGAAATCCGTAGTTTCGTCTGAAGTTACGGGCGATTTATTTATTTAATACTTTAAGCACACACAAGTAAAGGACGCGGACTAAATGCATAGGCATTTTCTACCAGTCAACCTTTGGGTGATGCAGAGACAAACAGTGGTAGGTGTAATTATGAAAAATTTTAGTCCGTGTCACCTTCGGACATATGATTAGTTTGGGGCCCGACCTAATAATGAATGGCACCACGATTTGATAGTTGTCCCCACTCCCGATGCGTTTTTATCAGTCCCAAAAAGTTAATTAGGTAATCGGTTTATTTTTAAGTTTCGGCCTACTTTCAGACGGGCCAGTACACAGCTAGATAACGCAAGCATCACGATCTGTATGAAAACCAAGCGTGCCATTTTTTTTTACTACCCACTATGACGTCACAAGCACTATTTAGTGATGGGAAAATCAAATCGATTCGAAGTCGTCGCCGCGTGCGGCATCCGTCTCGCCCTTCCTCCGGGGCTTAACGCCAGCGCTCACGCTCACTCAGCCAGCAGTACACAGGACTGAGCGCGAAAGTGGCGGCTTACGATTTTTATACGTTAGCTGGTGCGATTTTTGACACGCGAAGTAGTTGCGCTTGCATTATCTAGGTGTATCTAAGTATATCTGTGGGGCAGTATCGTCGTTGGCGGACTTTAAGAGTAGGCCCCAAAAGGTCAATTCCCGTTATTAAAAAAACCGGCCAAGAGCGTGTCGGGCCACGCTCAGTGTAGGGTTCCGTAGTTTCCCGCCCGTCACAATAAGTGTTCCCACGTACAATTCGATAACACCCGACCCAATGTAATAAGTACCTACAGCGCTATCTCTCGGGGAATTGGGTTACTAATTAATACATAGACGTGCCAGAAGTTTTCGGTGGTAATTTTGGATTGCGAGAACCGATTTTAATAATTCTTCTTTTGTTTGAAAAAAGATACGTTCAGGATAATAAAATATGTAAAGGAAGTTAAAAAAAAATGCTTGTATATACGATTATACTACGAACTTAGTCCAGAAATGATTTTGTACAACTTTTTGTCTTAATGTACAAAAACTGTTGTTTCTATCAAGTTCAAAATAATTTTCCTAGAAAGTCCTTATAAAGTTCTACTTTTCAGATTTTTTTTCATATTTTCTAAACTTATGGTTCAAAAGTTAGAGGGGGGGGGGGACACATTGTTTTTTACTTTTGGAGCGATTATTTCCGAAATTATTGACATTATCAAAAAATGATTGTAGTAAACCCCTATTCATTTTTAAATACCTTTCCAACAATATATCACACGTTAGGGTCGAAATTAAAAAAAAAATCACTTCCCACTTTACATATAGGGGGGCTACCCTAATAAAACATTTTTTTCCAATTTTTATTTAACCACTTTGTCGGCGTGATTAATATACATATTGGTACCAAATTTCAGCTTTCTAGTGCTAACGGTCACAGAGATTAAGCGAGGACGGACAGACGGACGGACGGACGGATGGACAGACAGACATGGCGAAACTATAAGGGTTCCTAGTTGACTACGGAACCCTAATAAAAAGCGTTAAAAATTTAGTCGCAATCTCATCTCAGCAATGTTAAAAATGCAGGGAGAAGTTATTTTTGAGACTGAAATTAGAATGCGAAAGTTCATAAAATACTACTACTCTGGTCTACAACTAACCCTTAAACTAAAGTTATACATGACGCCCGCACATCCAGCTACTACAATCTGTCAGATTTCTTTAATAGATTTTCATCTTTATCGCTAACGCATAAGGTTCAAAGTTGATTGGGAAAATTTGACAGTTTCGGGTAGCTTGATGTGCTGGCGTCTGTACATTTTAACTGACATCACTATACAGGGTGTCCCTGAAAGTATGGATCAAATCGAATAGGGGTGTGGGCAAGGTCATTTCCAAACTTTTTAACCCTGAGAATGTCGGTGAATTTTTTTACTGTTCAGAAGTTATGACCAATTTTTTTTTTTTCAATCACTTCGCTTAGTGCTCAAAGACAAATAATCATAAAAAAATACTATAAGGGCTATTAAAAAAAAAAATCATAGCCCTGATAGTTCCTTTTAAAGATTTTTTTAAAACGATTCGATTTCTCTTCTCTTTTTTTAGTTTTCTTTTTTTTTTTAAACGTTTGGAAATGAACTTGCCCACGCCCCTATTCGATTTGATCCATACTTCCAGGGACACCCTGTATAACATTCATAATTTTATAACTGAACTTGAAACATTAAAAAGACCCGTAAAATTTAACTAGGGTACGCCAGACACGGGCTTTTACGACGTGAGTGTTATTGAACTTTGAATGGTGGACACCCGAGGTTAGCCCGTTCATTGACTGGCCCTTGGAACTGTAGTCTTTTACTTAGTTGTTAATTTTTATTTTATTTAGTTAGCAATAGACTTTAATGTTTGTGAACTTACCTACTGATACTCAGAGCTTACATCCAACAAGCAATTTTTGTATTTATTATACACCTCATTTGCTTTATTTTAGTTGGTAGTAATTAGACGTTGGTGCCGATTCTGTTGTTCATAAACTAAATTTAAGTTCAGTGCATCTTTTTATTTCTATTAAATTAAGAAAAGGACAGAAGATAAATTTTAGCTTAGTCCTGTCAAATTAGTCAGCGCCTGATGTAAATTGACGTAATTTTAGTAGGCAAGTTTTAAATCACGTCTAAACTTTCACGTTTAAAAATCAGCCGCTGACACTAGTCAGCGGCTGATTAATTTGACAGAACTAAACTAAAATTTATCTTATGTCCTTTTCTTAATGAAATAGAAAGAAAAAGATGCACTGAACTTAAATTTGGTTTAGTTTGTGAACAAGGGTGTCGGAATCGACGACACCTAACTGTAATGTCTAAACAAAAGCGCAATGCTATATTTTAAACGCTCGGCCTCAGCGTCTAAATTAGAAAATTCAACGTGCAATCATTTTTAGTCATTACATTACACTTGAGTTTTTTAGTGTTAGTGAAAATGGGCATAACGCCCTATGGTCTAGAGCTTTCTAGGGTATAAAAATATAGGATATAAAAAAATAAAATAGGCTCTAGGCCCTAAAGCTAACCTATTTTTGCACCATGTGAGCAATATTTAAAAGACATGTCGCGCCGATTCCAAATAAATTGAGATAAGGGCAAGAGAATGACCATAACGATGATCATAGCTATATTTAAATACCTATTTGTATTTTTATCTATTATTTTTTTCTTCCCGGTTCATCACACTAAAACGGCTGAACCAATTTTGATAAAATTTGGTATGGAGGTATCTGACACCCTGGATTAACATATAGGCTACTTTTTATCCCGATATTCCCACGGGTTCGACACTTATAGTTACTTCATAAAAAGAGAAGGTAGCATTAAAATAAAATTATAATCTATATATATAAAAATGAAACCCGTTTTCCGTTGTCACGACATAACATGAAAACGGCTGGACCGATTTCGATGAAATTTGGTATAGAGATAGTTTGAGTCCCGGGAAAGGACATAGGATAGTTTTTATCCCGATATTCCCACGGGATCGACATTTACGCGGGTGAAACCGCGGGGCGCAGCTAGTTTACTATAAAATAAAATCCTTAAGAAGCACTAGCCCGTAATATGATGTCAAAGGAAAAATGTTTTTTTTTTATTTTAACCGCTACTTCCCAGATGGAAAACTCGATTATGTCGGAAAAATGGAATTACCCTTTTATGAAAAGGAAAATACAACGGCACAGTCGATGTTATTAAGTTTTATGAGCTGCGCATTCTACTAGCTATTAACGTTTAGACCACCAAGGCATAGTCTAAACCACAGAACAGATTTAACTGTTCTGTGGTTTAGACTATGCCTTGGTGTTTTGAACATGGAACATTCCTGGAACACGTTCGAAAACTTGAATTCTTATTTGGAATGTTTGAGTTCTTATCTAAAAAGTATCCGACTTTTTTTTTGCAAATGGAACATGAGGCATTATGTAGCTAGCTTATGGTATTTTTTAAAGTTATTTTTATTGCTGGAATATTTATTTAAAGATCGTCCATCTAGCTGGTACCACATTATGCTTGCCGATACGCGGTCTTCACTCCAGGTCTCGTCTGCTCCACCGGTCATCGGTCCTGGACATGGACTACCCACTGCCACTTCAGCATACTATGGCTGGGACAGACAGGCTGTTGTGAGAGAGGCCTTTGTCCAGCAGTAGACTGCGGTAGGCTGAGTTGATTAACTTATTTAAAAAAGAAAAACAAAATTGACACGCCACACTTTTGGTTATCAGCCTATAATATTTCCACTGCTGGGACACAGGCCTATTAATCCTTAATATACCTTCGATTGCTGCGTGTCGCACTGTTATAGGTGAGTAGGTACTTCTGCGGTCCGTTTTCAGAAGTTATAATTTTAAATATTTTTTTTAGATATGTAAACACTACCTTATACACATCAGTAGTGAGGTAACTGTCACTAATGTCAACTGTCAGTTCACCACGATTGGCGGGAAAGAGTTGAAGGTGAAGCGTGCTTGCACAAAAGACTTGATGAACCAGTGTTGTGATATAATCAATTGAAGGGGGATGCAATAAGGTTGCCCGAAAAATTAAAATTTTCTTACATTTTTTGCAGTTGTCGGGTCAGTGTCAGGTTGTATGTTAATTAAAATATGATTGACGCATAATTGAAGTGAAAACTTCTTTAGGCCTGTTGGGCATTTTTTGATATGGGAACAAAAGTCAACGTCAAAGTCAAACTTGACTTTTGACTTTGACTTTGACTTAGGCGTGTTGGGCATTTTTTGAGATGGGAAAAAACTATTGAATTCGCACCACTGTTACCGTAACCGACACCGCTTCGGATGTGTTCGGCTGTCCTCGGTATGTACTCGGTTTTAATGTCCGATATGTCAGTGAGTGATGGCAAAGTATTATGTTTGTGTTTTGTTTTCACTTCTGTCGACACTACCGAAGTGCCACTGTTTTTTTTATCCATTCATCCGCAAACACATCACATTCAGGGTTGGCAGTTCAGCACCTAAATAAATATTTGTTACGGCCGCGAATCATATTTAGATCAACATTCATTTTTTCTATTTATATTAATTTTTCTTTCTTTCTTGCATACACCCTAATACTGACCTGCAAATTACAAAAAAAATGTAAAAAGAAATCGAGGGCTAGCCTGATGGTTTCGTCCTAAATACTTACGGGATCAACAAGATTCTACAAGAAGTTTCCTACAAAAAAAGGAATGATTAACATAATAAGCTTCCGTCCGTTAATCCGTCCGACAGCCAGCCATTTTTATTGCTGCTATAACATCAACTACTACCACTACTAACTAATAAAAATAAAATAAAGTTAAAAATTAAAGGACCCTGTCCATATAAGAAAATTGTTTTTTCGGCGTTTTGTGCCTTGTGGTACGAAACCGTTCGTGTACGAATCCGACTCGCACTTGGCCGCTTTAAATTAAACCATTTTTGAGTTATGTACATATTATCTACCAATTAAATGACAAATAATAGAAATACTACATAACAATGACAAAATTACAAAAAGTCAAAAAAATATTTAAAAAAAAACATCATGCCAGGAAGTTTTATAATCAAGATAATCTTACCATCTTAATTTCGGCTTTATGATTAAAAGGCATATTTGAAGGGACTGAATAAAGCCGTCAATCTCGTGACGTCACAAGATGGCGTCCACAATTAAGTCATGTCAAAGGTTTTTAATGCGCTTTGGAAACTTTGAGACGCAGAGTTTATAAGTACAGAGAGGATTCTGTGTGGGAACGACAACTTTTGCGTTTCATAAAATATAATATTCTACCTTATTTTTGCTCCCTCTTTTGTAAAATTAAATATACTTAGTTGTTTTTAGGGTTCCGTACCTCAAAAGGAAAAAATGGAACCCTTATAGGATCACGCGTATGTATGTCTGTCCGTCCGTCTGTCACAGCCAATTTGCTTCGAATCTAATGGACTGATTAAGTTGAAATTTGGTACACATATTATGAATCTCTGTGACCCAAACACGGACGTGTAACATAAATAAATGAATTTTAAATATGGGGGTCATTTTTGGGGGGCAAATAGAAAAAAAAAAAGTTTTGCAATCTGTACCGTGTGACATATCAAATTTTAAAGACTAAAAAATAAAGTTCTGGCGGTAAAATCAAAAATCAAAATCAAAAGTAATTTATTCAAACTAGACTGAGAATCAGCACTTTTCGAACGTCAAAATTACAAAAGACAGTCCCCCAAAACGCCCGCCCTTCACCACTTGCTAGTGCTCTCACTGGGGAGAAGAAGTGGCGGAACAAACTCCCCAGCAGCACAGCTGTCTGTTCAGTTAGAAAATAATTGATGTTATACAATACTAAGTATGCAAAGTAATTAAGGGTAGTTCTTCAGGGACAAAATTTTCGATGTCTATGGGTATATTTCTGTAACCAACTAACAAAACGGCATGTAAATTTTTTTATTGTACAGTTTAGCTCTATGCCTTACTTGGACAAATGATATTTTTTAAATAATTGCTGTCTAGGTACAAAATAAAAATATTTGAAGTTTGTTCTTCTGATTCATATAACGCGTCCGTTTGCCATTTTCCGGAACAAAATGGTCGATGTCGCATTTTCCCTTTGATACATCAATATAAATTATAATTATATCGAAAAGAAATGAGTTGTCCTCTTACAAAAAAAATGTGTATTGGTTATAACTACGTTAGTTTGTTTATAAATAAGTAAATAAGGAGTGTCCGGCGTGTAATACTGATTAATGTGGCGTAAGCTTCACTTCACCGTACTTGGTCGGGTAATAATAATGAGAGTCTGGCTTCCCGCGCGGGGGGAAGCCAGTCGTGCAACGGACAAGCTAGAAGGTGGACCTGCGACTGGTTGGCTTAGATCCCGGTGTTACGAAGGAAAATGTCTGATTCACCTGTGTTTGGTTCAGGTGGCATTATGATAATAATTAATAATTTATTTTATTGTTTTAAAATTTCAATCTGTGTTTTGTGTGATGCTTTTGGGTTATGGAATCGTGTAGAAAAATGACAATAATGAAGTCTGTACGTATGATGAGTTATGCATGATTATAGGCAAAATTCTGATTCAACTGTTCCTGATTCGTATGATCAAAACCCCCATATGACTAATGAAATAAATTAGATTTTTCCTCTCCAGCACGAAAGGAGTGCCTTTGTTGCATTATAATGTCCAATGTTTGACCGTGTACAAGTCAGTACTTCTAGTCTTATTTATTATTATTTACTTAGCCATAACCTTTTCAATAATTAAAAAGTGACAGGAGTATAAAACTGTTCTAAATATGACACTTTTGATATGTCTTAGTCTTAGTTAAGAATGAATAATTATTGTTTAGAATTATCAATCAAAACTAACGTTGTATTTATTACTTTTTATTTCTGTTTCTGATTCATCTGGGCACAAAATATTCGAACGTCGATATCTTGAAAACTACTTTATAAAAACGAGTCCCTCATACAAACATATGTTATTTGGTATGTCTATTTTCATATGAGCATGTGTTATAGACCTGAAAGTGAAATTAAATTTTGGACATATGGATCAGTCGAAGAATCAAATTTCGAAGAACTACCCTTAACATTACATTTACAATAAAAAGTCAAAAATACTTTCACCTTTGCGTATCCCAGTTTTTATAATTTCATTTCCGTCCTTCGGGAATATTCGTTTTTCCGAATTATCCCGAGCTCCGGTAGATTTTTATTCTTTTAAACTAGATTTTAATTCACCGTTCGAAGCGTGAATAACAAATTGAAATCCGACAATTTAAACACCGTTTTAAATTCGCGTCCATTGTGGGGAGAATTAAAATAATAAATGGTCACTAGAGAGTGGGGTTTACTTGAGGGTTTTAATTAATATTTGTAATAACAAAAAAACCATAAAATTACTTCATTACCGCTTGTGACTTTTAGAACACAACTTTATAGTTTACTAGTTGCGCCCCACGGTTTCACCCGCATAAGTTTCGATCCCGTGAGAATATTGGGATAAAAACTATCCTATGTCCTTTCCCGGTACTCAAACTATCTCTCTACAAAATTTCATCTAAATCGGTTCAGTGGTTTAGGCGTGAAAAGGTAACATACAGACAGACAGACAGACAGACAGACAGAGTTACTTTCGATTTTATAATATTATTAGTATGGATTGTAAAACTACGGATCCGCCCCTGCTTTGCATGGTTTTTACGACTTACAAAACATCGAGATTCCTTTATTATTTGTCAGTTTAATATGTATGGATTATACAAATAAATATTCCGGAATAAATTTCCTAAATGATGGTTGTTCGAGATTTTGGCGGTGTAAAATGCTGGTGTATGGCACTACTTGGCAAACCCGCAGGACTCCCTTTCTTATAATAGACTGTAGGTTGGTTTGATTTCCAGGAGATCAGGGATAAGAAGAACGTTAAATAACACGCACTTGTTCCGAAGACTGCATTATTTTCACGTTCCCCAAAATGATCTTTCATACATTAATTCCCGACGTCCTCAAAATATAAAATTAAATTATTTGTAAAGTTCACACTTGATCAATCCTCGTACTGTCGTGTCCAAAAGTGTATGAATAAAAGAACATCAGTTAAAACCTAACCTTACCTTATTTGTGCAATGTATTTTCGAGATATATCCAGGGTGTGTTAGGAATGTATCCAGGTTGTTCTAATTTAGACGGTGTTGGAGCATCCGGTATCGGCGGTTTCTTTAACTCAGGAAAATTGTAAGTAAACGTCACGTAGACTATTAATCACATTTTTATTGAAAAGTTCAAAAAAAGAAAATAATATAGCAGTGCTTCTCGATATGATAACAATCACAGCTCGGGTCATGGGGCCCGAGCGCGCGTCTTTTTTAAGGAAATTTCTCGCTGGTTGGTTGATACTTCACGTGACCAGAGGGCTGGGTCGTTCTTTGGCCAAAGAATAAGCATTGCCATTCAACGGGGCAATGCTGCCAGTCTTCTGGGCACGTTTCCGGATGACAGCGATGCGGACGAATACTTCGACGCCTAAGTGTCCTTTGTTTTTTTTTATTATTTATTTATTTGTATTGTAAGCTAATTACTCTTAAAAAAAAGCAATAAATCACAGCTTGTATGTTCAGCAAAAACCAGTTTTGATAACATTCTCATTCGCACTCATTCACACCTCTATTGATGAGCGCCTATTTGGTAATTAAGTAAAGAACAACGTCGTTTGTTATCTATCACTTATCAGTATTGCATAATGTTAATAATATTTAATTAATTAAGCGTAAACTGCAATAAAAAGATTACGCTTTTTACCCCATTGGTTCTTTCAAGTAATTACACAATACGTATGTAAACATTGATTCGGTGACTGTACCATTCACAATTTCGGTCAAGACAGAGTTCTACAACTTTTAGTTCATAATAAAAGCTTTGGGGAACTTGGAACTTAGGGAGACAGGGCATCACGATGGGGCGTCGGTGTTTCCTATCTCACTGCTCTGAAAAACAAACTCTGAGGTCACAGTCTCTTTTAAAGTCCAGACACAAACTTGGTCAGATCACGGTTATACGATAGGTATGTACTCCTCGGTAAGACTGGTTGCCAAGCATTAGTAGTCTTCGCAATTATATTGTTACTTCGGCCATTATGATGAAATTACCTCAAATTCACTCAATTAAAATGACAAAATATAAAAACTAATTTATAATTCCAAATTAAACAAACAGAATATCATTCTTCATTATGACTCTGTAACGAAATCTCAAAGGAACCGGGCAGTAATGAAACTGCAGAGAATAAAAGATAAAAGATGGAACAAAAATGTAAAAATAGCACAAAGGCTACACAGTGACTAGACAGGTCGTTGTAAAAATAAAGGTAGAAAGAAGAATAAAGACATAATGCACTTTATGACTCCGTTTATTTAAAAACTAGCTGCGCCGCGCGGTTTCACCCACGTAAGTGTCGATCCCGTGGGAATATCGGGATACAAAGTAACCTATATATTAATCCAGGGTGTCAATCACCTCCATAGCAAATTTTATCAAAATTGGTCCAGCCGTTTGAGCGTGAAGAAGTAACAAACATATAAACACACACACACTCACTCACAAACTTTCGCCGTTACTAGCTGCGCCCCGCGGTTTCACCCGCGTAAATGTCGATCCCGTGGGAATATCGGGATAAAAAGTAGCCTATGTCCTTTTCCCGTACTCAAACTATCTCTATACCAAATTTCATCTAAATCGTTTCAGCGGTTTGAGCGTGAAGAAGTAACAAACATATAAACACACACACACACACACACTCACAAACTTTCACCTTTATAATATTAGTGTGATAATATTAGTGTGATGATGATCCACAAAATGCTTCAAGCATTTAAATTAAACGTATACGTGAATAGAAGTTTCGTAATGGAACGTATAAGGAAAGGAGAACGAGAACGGGAAGAGTAATAGGGTCCCATTGGCACCCTTTGGGAACAAAACCCTAAAAATTATTGCTTTTTTGGGCTTTCTTACTGTTTCCGTTTTCGATGTTGGCAATATTTTTAACCAACCTTCAAAACCAAGAGGGAAAGCATGAGATTTAACTGTAGGTAGATACTCAATGTGAATGAATGTGTTTGGTGGGGTTCCAGTTCATGACCTTTCGCTTGTCAGCCCTTCGTTTAAACCTTTTAAAATACTTAATTTTATCCATAAATAGTGATTAACACGGTGCAATTTATTTGCCTGCAGAATGAGATTTGAAATAAATGCTTTGAGTTTGAGTTTTTGAGTTTGAGTTTAAATAGTTTTTTTTTTTTTGTGTATACGGCCCTCCTGTAGGTAACATTACTGGAATCTCCTTCTTAGCATATCGATGGCAAAAAGTTTAAGGATCTTTGGCTCAAAATTCACATAAGTTTTTCTTTTGAGTTTTGATTAAAATTTGTACCGTCTAAACAGTGTTTTAGATGATGCAAGCAATAGCTTGCGTCATCTAAAACACTGTTTAGACGGTACAAATTTTGATTTTGAAAAAAATTGAAGCAACAAATATGTTGCTTCAATTTTTTTATATGTCAAAGACAAAAAATCTTGGTAACGTGTAAATACGTTTATTCGTTTATCGTTCCGCTTCCCCATCAATATATTCATGACAACATCTTATTCAACACTTCGAAACAACATTCCTTTTCACAAACATTTTTCTTTAACACCCCAAGTGTAAAAAAACAATGTCAGCAAAAAGTTAATTATTTTTTCAGCTCTTACTTGAACGGTGGCCACAGAATTTCATTTAAACTCAAGTTGGAAGTTTCCCACTGACGTTTTTAAATCGCTAGCTCTTTTTACAGGGTTCTACTATGTAGTTGGATATGTGGGTAAGGTTTTTAACTAGATTCTGTTTACTTCTACGCTGTAATTTAAATGTAATTATCTTGTAAGTAGAGCTTCTTTGTTTTTGTTAGTGGAACAAAATTGGAATTAAAACTGGTAGTTTTTGCCTTATAGCGTGCCAAAAGATATACCTACATAGTCATGTGTTAGAAAGGAATAGTTAATTTATGAGGTTTGAAGAAAATAAACATGATTGAAGAGTAAATTGCAGATATATTTTTGCAGAACCAGTCTATGTAAGTGCATTACCCGACCATGACAAATAGTTGACATCTACGCAGCGCCAGTAGTGGCGTATTTCTGAACTAACATGACACTTTTAAACTGTTTTTACCCGACTGCGCCAGAAGGAGGGTTATGTTTTTTATACATATACGATCGTTCCATCAAAAAAGCAACCAATCTGCCTAGCCTTTTCCGAATTAAAGTCAAAGTCAAAGCATTTACTTCAAATACGAGTAGGCACATAAAAGGCACTTTTGAACGTCAAAAATTACATTAAAATAGAATTGTTTCTAGTCGCCCCTTCCAAAAGGTAGTTTTCGTATGAAAAAGAATGGGCAAGAAACTCCACCGTTACTCTTTTAAAATTATGTTGGGGTCGGCGTCCAATATAACCAGATGCAGCTGAATACCAGTATTTTACATGGAGCGACTGCCGATCTTACCTCCACAACCCAGTTACCGGGTAATACCATACCCCTTGGTTAGACTGGTTGACATACTTTTGGGGTTCTGACTACCCGTAACGACTGTGAAAGATCTATGAATGGCAACCGGGACCAACTACTTAACGTGGTTTCTCGATATATAATGGATGGTCACCCATCCACGGACCGAACGCGGCAATCATTGCTTAACTTTGAAGCTCGACCCGTGCGGCTGTTATCATTTAGCCACGAGCCCCTTTTAGAAAGTTAATTAAGATTTTTCTTTTATGTTTAAATCTTATAAATTCTAAAAAATCTCCCTAAAATTGCGTTCTCTCGCTATAAAATGTAACACAATGGCAGCATACGACCGCACGGCGCACGTATGAAACTGTAAATGCACGAAAATTACGTTGAACCACGTAAACCAGTGATAAATCAGAGAAACTCGTGCCGAGCGCCGATGGACCGATGCACGCGACTGCACCAGCTTAGTACTATGCACGACTGTATCAGTGTGCCGAGGTGTGCAGTCGACAAGAGAAATAGGCATGCATGTAGTTAAATAAAGAAACTCGGATTGTGAGCCTAAAAAAATAAGTGCTGCCTGGGTATGACAAATCAAACCACTTGGCTGTGAATGAGATTAATCTTTTTTGCTGTGTTTGGGTTATGTGTGTGTGAGTGTTGGCAACTTAACATTTAGTAGTAAATTTCTTAAATTACTGGCAACATTACTGGCGACACCACGCAGCGAAACACGACGCCGACAATGTTACGTGTAGAGTCATAGCTTTAAGGTTTTTAATATGTATTAGTTTATTATAGCATAAGATTATTTTGTGTATTTTATCTATGGGCCTCAGCTGCCTGATAGTAAAATGATTATTATTATTATTATTATCTGTCAATGTTTACTGTCTACTACACTTTAAATGTGTGTTTACGTTCGACTTCAATTCTGCAGTTTTTGTTTCATGTTCAAATTCAAGCAATCAAAGTTAACTAGTATGTAAATTATTTCTAGTAAATACATGAAAGTTGTTCCGCACACAAGATCTACAGGGTGTTACGGAAAGGGTATATCAATACAAACGGGATGAAGAGTGTATCAGCCCCCTTATTCACAAACACTCGATATGCTTCCGTATCGTATCGAACATTAATCGTTGTTATCGTAGGAGTCTTCTCAATGCTATTCACAAGTCCAAAACCCGAAAATTTTGTCAGTTCAAATGAAATAGACGCCCGCTATTCTTCCAACAGCTATTTGCTGTTGAGGGGAAGTCAAATCAGGTTATCGAAATGTCAGGTTTTCGATACGATAGCCTGCTGTATGTTTGTGAATCAGGGCTCTGGTCTAGAATCTCTGTACAAAATTTCAGCTCAAAAGCATTAACTTTAAAAATGCTTAATATTTTTTTATTTCGACATCACGGCGCTGCATTGGCGCGCGGCGGCGTGATGTGCGTGTACTAGGCGCACAGACACACTACAGATAATGGATAATGACCCTCGTAGTGCGGTGACACGTTTGTTATGATTTCAATTTAATAAACTATCGAAATAAAAAAATATTAAGCATTTTCAAAGTTACTGCTTTTGAGCTGAAATTTTGTACAGAGATTCTAGACCAGATACACTCTTCAACCCGTTTGTATTGATATACCCTTTCCGTAACAGCCTGTATATTGTTTTAAACTAAATCAATCGAAGAATTTTACTTGCAGTTCCAATTAACTTTAGGCATTGGCAGAATGATGCAATGGCTCTGCTTGCTCTAAAAATAGAATAATATATTCAGTTCCAAAGTAATGCACAGTGCGCACAATATGACAACTGTGGCCTTCACACCAAATTGTTTCGCCATGTGTACGACACCTAACTATGTTGTTGGACCATTTTGTGGTGATGGACGGGCGATGCTCGCGAGTGTAACGGCTTACTTACATGGCACTGGTGCGCACCAGTGTACGTTGTAAATTCAATCGTTGTCGATATTTGGGATGTTAGAAGTCTTTGCTGAAACATTATACAGGAAGATTTTTTTATCACCATCCAAATTTTTACAGGGTGTTCTACCCATGAATATGAACTACTTTCACTATGGGACCAACTCTGAAATCACAAAAAAAAAAAACAAGCAGTCAGGGTGGTACAGAAAGGGTATATCAATACAAACGGGTTGAAGAGTGTGTCTGGTCTAGAATCTCTGTACAAAATTTCAGCTCAAAAGCATTAACTTTGAAAATGCTTAATATTTTTTTATTTCGACATCACGGCGCTGCACTGGCGCGCGGCGGCGTGATGTGAGTGTAGTAGGCGCACAGACACACTACAGATAATGGATAATGACCCTTGTAGTGCGGTGACACGTTTGTCATGATTTCAATTTAATAAACTATCGAAATAAAAAAATATTAAGCATTTTCAAAGTTACTGCTTTTGAGCTGAAATTTTGTACAGAGATTCTAGACCAGATACACTCTTCAACCCGTTTGTATTGATATACCCTTTCTGTTTGGTCGAGTAGGTATTAAACGTAGAACATCCTGTAAACATTTGGATGGAGATAAAAAAATCTTCCTGTATTTTGGATTGTTGATGTTCTTTTTTTTCTTCATTGTTGATGTTGAATTTTTAGTGCATATTTTGTGACTGTCAGCCTCGAAGGTCACATGAAAATTATCCAATGATAATATCATATACGGAGCAAAAACACTACAGTCCGTTCACAATTACTTTACTTCTGATAACTGCAATCTTATTGAGACGAGAGTAAAGATCACAATGATTTTGACAGACCTGTCAGTGGAAGCAACCCAACAGCGACCTTCACTTTACGATTTTGACAGTCATGCAAAATGAGAGGATGCACCGTACTCAATAAATAAAGGAAGAAAGAAAATACATTTATATTTAACACAGACTAAAAGGCACACAACATAATATTCTGCAAACAAAAAGTGCAAAGTGCGTTGTAAATAATGCACGTTGTTTTTTAAAGTCTTGCTGTTAGAGTCAGGACTCAGGAAGAAAATAACACCAATATTTTTATAAACACAAACGATTTTCTCAGACTGGAAAAACTGTCCTTGGATCAATCTTGAAACGATATCTACTGCAAAATTAACTGTCTCAAAATAGAAAAAGTTCCTGTGGAAGAAGTACTGAATTAAATATTTTTTATTTAAAAACGGAATCGTTTTTCGTTCTTACATTCATGACACGCTTTTCTAAGCTAACTGTCAAATCATTTTTTTATTCTCAATACAAATAAAGGAGAGGTCAAAAGTGGTACTAAATTCCGAAGATTTTTAAACGCTAATGTGATGTACCTTATTACAAAGCTTATTTATTAAACTACTCGATTATAGTTAAATATGATATTTTCAGGCGCCCGTTTTTGTAAAAAAGTGAAAAAATATTTCAATACAACGAAACGCCCGTAGCCTTTATTTATTCATTTCTATGGAATATAATTATTTTATGTAGCTAAAGTTTCTGTTTCTATTAAATACTTTGAGATTTTATTATAATTTTAGCTGCAGCTCCATGAAATTGAGACAGAAAATATTGATTATCATGACAATGCAATATCAAAACGTGTCGAAAAAAGGTCAAATCTATAAATGTCAGAAAGACGTTAAAATAAAAAAAAAACCATAATCACTAGTACAAGTCCGCGAGGCGGAGTGTTTTTTTATGTAGAAAAATACGTCAACAAATGTATTCATGTTCTTAGTTATAAAGTATAAGTACTTATGTACATAGCCACTTATTTCTATGATAATTGTCATTGTCACGTCATTTGCCACAGGGCTGCCAACACTAAAATATAAATAATGTTTCTAGTTAGTGATGCAAGCATTTTATTTTTCAACACTTGATTTAAAAAAATGTGGGGCTGTAAAAAAATGAAATACCCAAAGACGTAAAAATAATTACCCTCTTTCAGCTCGTAAAGCTTAGAAGGCTGTTTAAATTTTCAATTATTTTAGTACCAAGCCCCATACATTTATTGAACGTCTCCTTTTTGTCTCCTATTTATGCCTCAACCTGTAACAAGACATGCGGAGGTTGCATACTAAAATGTCATTGTAAACCTTCTAAATTATCTACTTATTCATTATATGAAGATACGAGCTGACCCAGCGAACTTCGTACCGCCACAGAATCAATAAAAACGAATGTCTGAGAAAATCAATAATCTTCATAATTTTTTTTTTCGTGAATTTTCCATATTTCAGTATAATTATTCTGCTATTCGGGGCAGAGATAAATACAACAAATTAAAGATCGTAAAAATGGGTCAGCTGTCCTTGAGTTATAAATGGTGTACCTAACTAACCCGACTTTGTTTAATAGATGATAGATAGATGAATGAATAGATGATGATGTTATTAAGTGAATTGTTTTGTTTATGATATTAATAGCTGCGCCCCGCGGTTTCACCCGCGTAAATCTCGATCCCGTGGGAATATCGGGATAAAAAGTAGCCTATGTCCTTTCCCGGGACTCAAACTATCTCTATACCAAATTTCATCTAAATCGGTTCAGCAGTTTGAGCGTGAAGTAGTAACAAACATTTAAACACACACACACACACTCTCACAAACTTTCGCCTTTATAATATTAGTGTGATGGATTTTTTTTGTCTCCTTTGCTCTTTCACACGCTGTCTACATCTCTCTATCTATTGTCCTATCGAAGGTATGCTGGAAGAGATTTCTTATGAAATAAGCATCACCTTTGTGCCTCGGAAAGCACGTTAAGCCGTTGGTCCCGGCTGTCATTCGTGGATCTTTGACAGTCGTTACGGGTAGTCAGAAGCCCGAAAGTCTGATAACCAGTCTTACCAAGGGGTATCGTATTACCCAGTAACTGGGTTGTGGAGGTCAGATAGGCAGTCGCTCCATGTAAAATACTGGTATTCAGCTGCATCCGGTTAGACTGGAAGCTGACCCCAACATAGTTGGGAAAAGGCTAGGCAGATGATGATCACCTTTGTACCTATTTTTCTATTCTGTTTTTTTTGTTTGTCTCTGTACCTATACACCGTGTTCTTCACGATATCCATAAACTTTGTCAAACGCTTCTACAGCTTTTACAAATTAAATCTATGGAAGTAGTACTTAAAAAGCCTTCGTTAAAAAGATATTTGTAATTTAATTTGGGTATCATTTAAGCTATCACCAATTTAATTAGTTTTGTGTTTCTTAAATAATAGGGTTTGTCCTCCAAATAGTAGATCTGTCTCCAAAATGTAGTCACCAAACAATGCAAGTGACCTAACCAAACCGAACCTCGAGGTGCCCTTCGCTCGCTCTTGCATCCTATGTCGACGGAGCCCCGCTTCGCGGGGCCCCTATTTCTGTGTAAAGGGTTTAAAGTAACCTAACCAAACCGAACCTCGGGGTGCCCTTCGCTCGTTCTTGCATCCTATGTCGACGGAGCCCCGCTATCTGAGAACGAAAATATTTCGTGGCGATAGATCTATTTATTAGGTGATACAAATATTTCGTGGCGATAGATCTATTTATTAGGTGATACAACTTGATGACAAATATAAATTTTGGTGATAGAAAATATAGTTCCCATTTAATTTGGTGAAATTTAATTGAGCTAAGCAGTAAGCAAGGGTCTTAACTCAGTTTTGACAAGTTGCAGCCCGCCAAATCTTATGAATGAAAATGCGTCATCGTTGCCAATTCAGATAAAGAGGCATGCATATCGGGCGATTTACGTCAAGGTATTTAGTTTATATGACAATTAACAAAAAATAAGAATTCATTAATGTGTCGATAATGAAAAATGCTTATGGTCTGAACATCTGGTCGAAGTTTATGTATATCGTCCGGAACACGTTGTATATGTGTGTACATAAATAGTAAAATAAATAAATACCTACGTATATAGATAAACACGGCGCACATGTTTCACAAACTAAGTAAGTAATAAAATATTCTCAATTTACGAATATTTATTTTATTTTCTAGTAAGAGCTCTCTAAAGTTGCCGACGATAGTGATTGATTGCCCCTGTAATGTGGATATGTAAAACGTACAATGATCGAAGATTGGATGTGGTGCTCAATATTTTAGTATTTCACAAAACTTTTATTTAACAACGTGAATAAATATAGTTTGAAATCGAAACTCCACAAAATCATGATCGAAATCTAAATAGGAAACAATTATAATTAGAGCTGTTAGAGGTGCAGCAACAAAAGGAAAAGTAACGCTTAAATTCTGAAAAACTTCAATAATTTCCTGAACACTTTTAACAAATTTGACAAACAAATCCTAACAAAAGTAGCACATACAAATTAAAGCCCTTTGTCTGATTTATCTCACCTTGTTCAGAAAGCATTTGACCTCTCCCAAAAGCCGTTTGAAAACTGAAAAATTATAACTGCATGAACTAGTTACCGGGAAACTTTGGAGGGCGTCACAAAAATTCCCTGAATATTTCAGACTGCACTGAAATTTATATCTGCGAGGCGAACCGTTTGTGTGAACTGTGAGACTAACAAGGAAAACTGACTGCTACCAAATTCACATGTTTCCGGGAATTTCTGCCATGGCCGGTGGTGTTTTAATATTATTAAAGGTGTGTATACCCTGCACGAACATGGATCCACACGTGACACAAAGTTTTCATTAATTGTATCTGTAATTACGGCATCCAACCAGTTAATTTCTCGCTTTTCCAGTTTGTAAAAACTGGGCGGTGACTCTGCTTTGTAAAAATTGTGTTGAAGAATATTTGTTAGAGAATCTAATTTTTTTTTTTAAAAACCGGCCAAGTGAGTGTCGGACCACGCACAATAAAGGTTTCCGTAGTTGGGATAAATATCCCAAGAACAAACTTAACTTTTTAGTTGAAATATGTTCTCCCATACATCGATCGACATACGTCGCGGTCAATTTTCTAACTATGGCCGTATTTTTTTATTGCGTTTACTTAGAAGCTTGGTTTTTTTAGAGCTCCAATGGACCGTAAACCTACGTATTTTATTTTAATTTCAGCTTCATACTTCCAGGCGTTCCTGAGAAAAATGGTCGGACGAAAAACGAAGTAATCTTGTAAGGGTTCCGTTTTTTTCCTTTTGAGTTACGGGACCCTAAAAATATACAGGATGGCAGGGACAACGACGCGCAACCTATTACGATGGATTCTGTACGTGATCCTGAACACATGTTGAAAGGTCTCGTCAAAAACTTTGCTGTGCTATACATTTTGATCACGTATTTCTTGCCCTTTTCTATGAAACTAGAGTCAAGAGCAAGCCCATTTCAAATTAAAAAAAAGACGGGTTGCACTCAGGGAGTGCCGGCAGAAGTGAAAACTTGAATATTAACGTTGTGCATTTTTGATATTTTTCATTAATAGATGCACTTTGTTCAATTTCCATATTTTAAACACTTTATAAACACGAATTTTACAAATACACAGCAGTGTGGCCACTATACAGGGGGTCGAGCCATCAGCTGTCACCATCCATGGATGCGCGTGGCACGCTGTAACATAAACACACACGAACATTCGCGCAAGCGCCCTACGCCGCCTAAACGAAACAGCAGGCATACATTTTCGCCGCGCCGTAGAAAGAGAGGGGGATACTTCCTCTCCTACGCCGCGCCGGCTGTCTATTCTCTATCCGTCTTACGAATTTTCGATCAGATCACGTGTCCTGACGCGATGTCCTGACGTGAGTTTAACATTTTTTACCCATTATAAAAAAAGTGTACAACGCCGCTAAAGAAGATTTCACTTCAAAAAAAAAAACTGCTGGTTTTTTAGCTGTTCATAGTTACAGTTTCGCGTCGGTGTCTCCACTACCCTGTATACATAATTATATCGAGGGGAATGGTAAACCAAATCTTAAGTACTAAATAACATGTACTCCGTGAACGTATACGCACTAGTAAAAAAAACCGGCCAAGAGCGTGTCGGGCCACGCTCAGTGTAGGGTTCCGTAGTTTCCCGTCCGTCACAATAAGTGTTCCCACGTACAATTCGATAATACCCGACCCAATGTAATAAGTACCTACAGCGCCATCTCTCGGGGAATTGGGTTACTAATTAATACATAGACGTGCCAGAAGTTTTCGGTGGTAATTTTGGATTGCGAGAACCGATTTTAATAATTCTTTTTTTGTTTGAAAAAAGATACGTTCAGGATAATAAAATATGTAAACGAAGTCAAAAAAAAAAATGCTTGCATATACGATTATACTACGCACTTAGTCAAGAAATGATTTTGTACAACTTTTTGTCTTTTTTGTACAAAAACTGTTGTTTCTATCAAGTTCAAAATAATTTTCCTAGAAAGTCCTTATAAAGTTCTACTTTTCAGATTTTTTTCATATTTTCTAAACTTATGGTTCAAAAGTTAGAGGGGGGGGGGGACACATTGTTTTTTACTTTTGGAGCGATTATTTCCGAAATTATTGACATTATCAAAAAATGATTTAAGTAAACCCCTATTCATTTTTAAATACCTTTCCAACAATATATCACACGTTAGGGTTGAAATTAAAAAAAAAAATCACTTCCCACTTTACATATAGGGGGGCTACCCGAATAAAACATTTTTTTTCCAATTTTTATTTAACCACTTTGTCGGCGTGATTGATATACATATTGGTACCAAATTTCAGCTTTCTAGTGCTAACGGTCACAGAGATTAAGCGAGGACGGGCAGACGGACGGACGGACGGACAGACAGACATGGCGAAACTATAAGGGTTCCTAGTTGACTACGGAACCCTAAAAACACTTAAATATGGCGTTACCGCATAAAACATTCTAACATCAGTGGCCAGGGGTAGCTCTAAGGAAACTATCAATCAATCAGCAATTTAATATCAAACTCGACGGCGGCTCGCACGAATAATAGCGTGCAGCTTACTCGGTGTCTTAGGGTTGTTTTGTACAGGGCCCATGTCATAATCATTTAAAGGGCTGTTTAAGCTTGAGTTAGTGTAGTGTAAAAATAATATTGACAATGACACACATATAACATGAACAAAGGGTCTCAATATCCGTAGGTATATAAGACTCTAAAAAAGTGGAACGGACTTGTGTAAAGTATGACTGCAATTAGCTGACCCACCTTTGCATAAATGATTGACATTTTTTAGAATACGAATCGATAGAATTTTATATTATAATTCTTTTTATTTTATTTATTTGAGCAAAGTAAATAAAATATAATAATTATAAAATTCTATCGATTTGTATTCTAAAAAATCTCAATCATTTATGCAAAGGTGGGTCAGCTAATAACAGTCATTGACTGTACAATCGACACGATTCTAAGTTTTAAAATAATTCTCACGTAAAAAATTAAGTTATACTCAATTCTTTATTGCATTCCACAATGTAGGCTTAGATGGTAAATTTTGCCAAAAGAAACAATTATGGACCCTGTCGGGCACAGCAAAAGAAAGATATGTGGAGAAGAGGACTTACCATTTACGTATCTTATAATCTAACTTATTCTAAACACACTTTTACAAAATAATTAACTTATAATAATAATACTTTAGCGAGAGCAGTGGTGGCCCAGTGGTAACGGTCATGACTTACGAGTTGTAGGTCGTAGGTTCGAGCGCAGACAGGCGCTTTACTTTGTGTAAATTATTTCATCACCACTGCTCTCAAAACGGTGAAGAAAAACATCGTGAGGAAACCGTCATGTCCTAGAACCAAAAATTCGAACACATGTGACATCTACCAACCCGCACTGGGCCCGCGTTGTAGATTACGGCCCGCTCCCTCTCACAGAGAGGAGGCCTGTGTCCCAGCAGTGGGAACATTATAGGCTGATTATGTGTGTGTATGTGGAATAATACTTTACCATTTCGCTTATATACGTATGTGTTTTAAGGATTTGTCGTTTAAATATTCGTTGACAGTATAATAACACTTGCTTATTAATAGCTTTTTTAATTTGTTCGTGTATAGATGGAG
Organism: Amphipoea oculea; assembly: GCA_945859645.1. Classification (NCBI taxonomy): domain Eukaryota; kingdom Metazoa; phylum Arthropoda; class Insecta; order Lepidoptera; family Noctuidae; genus Amphipoea; species Amphipoea oculea. Next base: position 3,821,118 of record OX243862.1, read on the forward strand.
TTTTTCTTCTGTTCTTATATATTCGGGTAACATATTGTAAATTTTTATTGACATAACTAGAGTGCTTGTTGAGTGTATTTTTAAGCGGGATGTTGGTATGTTGAGTCGTGTTTTGTATCGGAGTGTGTATCTTGTTTGTAGGTAATTGCAAGTTTAGTTAAAAAAAGCCTTTACCCATCTTAAATAAAGCTTATTTTCAACTTATTTAACATTTTTCTCGAATTCCGGGAAAAAAAAATGCCGTCGTAAGGAAGTCTCCACTTTCTGTCTCTGTTCTCCGAAGTTTAGGTAAATATACTCAGCCTATTCCGATCACTGCCTATAACCTAGATTGTTTCCCTAAATTCGCACAGACGGTATCAAAAATATCCGACATTTTACTTTTTATTTTCAATGGCCTAGGAAGACCTAGATGAAACGAGAAACGTTTCACAATTTGCCAACATAACTACTCTAAAATATAAATGAATTCATCCATCATTCCATTCACCCGTTTCTTACACAAATCTAAACATCCCTCATAGTAAAGACGTCCCATAACCCTGATACAATATTCCTGTTATAAAAGACGTTACTCAAACACAATTGTACCGTCGACGGGATCTTTTGTCTCACCATGCGACGTTAACGAGCTGATTTGCATGTTAATGGTGTACATCTACTGAATAATAAGCGAGAAATGAGCGGGGTAGAGCGAACCTCTTTTTGGTCATGTCACCCTGGTATTTACAGTTTGATTCCAGTGATTAAAACTAGTTTGTCTTGGTTGCATGTAGCTTCAATATTTGCAGATGGGACCTTAGTTTTAACCGACTTCAAAAAAGCAAGTTCTGTATTCGACCCGTATGTATGTATGTATGTATGTTTGTATGTCCGCGATTTTCTCAAAAACTAATTAACCAATTTTGATAATTCTTTAATCATTAATGTGATCTACATACTTTCAGGAAGGTTTTAGTATATAATACATAAGGTAATTATTCTTGTGTACGAAGTTATGTACATACCTAAATGTACTGCATCTCCGTCATTTCTATGCGAATTTTGATGATTCTTCTAGTCGGTGTCTTCAGTTCTTCAATGCACTAGTATTATAATTGAATTTGTATGGGGTGTGGGGTAGGTACAACTAAAAAGTGAAAAATAAAAACTTTTTTACAAAAAAAAAAAACAACCGACTTCAAAAAAACACTACAAAATGATAATTAACTTTAATTTCGGAAGTCGGTGTCAAAAAACGAAAATGCGGAAGCAACGACACCGACTTCCGAAATTAAAGGTATTTTTCACTTTTTAGTGTTTTTTTAAGAACGTACTTAATCCAGTTACAATCTGTCAAAAATACTTCTAACTAAGCTACATTCTTGACATTAATTGTCGCTGAGATGAGGTTGGAACTGGATTTTAAGCGTATTTAAATACGCGGAATGTTGGCCTTCTGATAAAAAAGGAGAATCATCTATCTCCTACCCGTAACCTAATTTATTTGGGGTCAGCGCAACATGTATTTTTTTTCCATACATCATTTTCTCTATTAGTCGCCATCTCGGTGGTCACCCCCTTTCTAATCAATATCATCATTCGCACAGTCAAAATAAAAATATAACAAATAATCGTATTCATATGCATCTTTTGGATGGTAGCAAGGAATTTCAAAGAATTCGCAGGGGAGGACCGAGTGAAACTCTTTATGGTCATGTCCCCCTGGTAATTGCAGTTTGATTTCAGTGTTTAAAACTATTTTGTCTTGGTTGAACGTTGTGTTAAGAAGACTAGCTCTATCCCATGGTATTATTCGAGTTATCTTATATTTTTATATACGCACCTGTTTCTGTGATAAATAAACCTAGATATTTTTCTTTCTTTCTTTTGTAATGCAGCCTCATCCATAAAAATACAAGGTTTAGTTACCTACGTGCAAAGTCCTACTTTCTACGTATAAACGAAAAAGTTTCACGAAAAAGTTTCACGAAAAAACTACTGAACGGATTTTGATGAAACTTTCCAACTCGATTATCAAAATAACACAAAAGATACTTTTATCCCGATATTCCCGCGGGATCGACACTTATGGGAGTGAAACCGCGGGGCACTGCTAGTAAGATATAAATTCGCGATGCAGATTTTTGGACATGTCCATTCATAAAGAACGCCTACATCAATACAAACAAAACGCCAACGTAAAAAAAAACTCAGACTCCAGCAACAAAAAAAAATCACCCGAACATTAGATATTAGAACAAAACCCATTATTACTCAATACTTAATGAACTTCTAAAACCTCATATTCGAACATGACGTTAATAGTCAATTAATAACATTACGAAGCTTAACGATATATTTCTTATAACACTAAACAAAAGAAATGAGCTTTGCTGTACAATAAATCTTTATAATACTCAATATTTGGGGCTTACAGAGGCGTTTTCCTTGTAAGCGACCCACGAAACAAGGGCGGTACAACGTCTGGTGGAATATACGGGAGCGTAAAATGTGCGGGCACCGTTAAACGGTTATCGAAAAACCGAAAACGGTGCCCGCACAATTTTTATCTGTTAACTACCGTATTTCGAATTACGCGATTTTATTGGATACGACCAATCACTTCAGATAATTCCCGTAATTAATCTCTCAAGCCCTTTCTATTGTTTCGTCGCCAATGGGCGACGCGCGCCGCTTGACCGGTTAAAAACGTTCAAAATTCGCAATCTCATCTCAGCGACAATCAATGTCAAAAACTTGTCAAAAATGTAGGGAAATTAGAGATATTTTAGACATAATATTGAGATTGAGATCAGACTGTGAACGTTTTTAAAATTACGAGAATTGCCCCTCTGTTGTGGCGCGACTATTGGATCAAATTGTTTCAATCAGCAATAAAACGCACATTTTTAAGATTTCGTGCGGTATATGCGGTTATCAAATCGTTTAACACAATTTATAATCATAAATCGCGCACGTGACTATTTTTGTTAATTAATCACTGTAACTGCATACGGAAGTCAGATACTGATGTAAATCCTCACTTTTGCGATCAGCTTTACTTATACATTTATAATAATGATTAAACATAAACAAATCATTGATATGATATCATTGCCATAAACATTATGAATCTTCATTTTAAAAACGATACCGGCGCGTCTATCTCTACTAGATATCTTTATGATTTGTAGAGTAATCAGAAAGTAATCCTGTTTTAACATTAACTTGTTGCATCGACATCCACACCAAACATAAAAATCGTGTCAAAAATATACCAAAGTATATTCTCAAGATAAGATGTTTTTTTGGCCAAACATGCAAGAATAAAAATAATAACTTGCATGCAGGATAACACAAAATCAAAGAAACGGTTTAGAGACATGTTTGCTAAATACTATGGCGTGAAAACATTATGTCTGTTAAAAAATTAATAACACATGAAAAAATAAAATAAGTTTAAATGATCCTAACGATTTTTAAACACGGAACGTCTTGCCAAAATTTTCTTGTTTCAAATTACAAAACGCGCGTCCACGCCCCGCTCTAAGACCCGTATGTTTTGAACTAGAAACTTGTACAATTAGGTAGTGATCCCTCGCCAAAGTCCACGCTCACTTCCTTCTGATATTAAATGCGAAAAAGTTACATGTTTCGACTTAGAAACACGCGAATAATTGCAATATGGAGTTTGTTTTAGATGCCGTTTCATTTTAGCACTTATATCTTGTGGCTGTGTTAAAGTACAATAGAAAATAATACGTGGAGGCTTTCATTCGTAAATCTTTGACAGTCGTCACAGGTAGTTAGAAGTCCAAAAGTCTGACAACCAATGTTACCAGGGCGTATAATGTTACCCAACTATTGTTCTAACTACAACTATTTGTTACAACTATTGTTAAATGTTGTTACCTAACTGGGTTGTGGAGGTCAGATAGGCAGTCGCTCCATGTAAAATACTGGTAAGTATTATGCTGCATCTGTTTAGACTGGAAGCTGACCCCAACACAGTTGGGAAAAGGCTAGGCAGATAGATTTTGAGAAAATAATGAGAGGAAAAGACGTGGTCTTCTTCCTTCGACTTTCCTTTTTGTAACAAATATACCTTTAAATATAATACAGAAAATTTAAATAGATCTTATAAGAATGTTGAATCTGTTCCTATCACAGTAGTGGACAGCCGCACAGGTCTATCGATCAGGTTACGCTACGCTTGCCGCGGTTGGTCTGTGGATGGGTGACCATCTTTACATGCCGAGGCCCCTCCGTGCTTCGGAAAGCACGTTAAGCCGTTGGTCCCGGCTGTCATTCGTGGATCTTTGACAGTGGTTACGAGTAGTCAGAAGCCCGAAAGTCTGACAACCAGTCTTATCTAGGGGTATCGTATTACCCAGTAACTGGGTGGTGAAAGTCAGATAGACAGTCGCTCCATGTAAAATACTGGTATTCAGCTGCATCCGGTTAGACTGGAAGCCGACCCTAACATGGGAAAAGGCTAGGCAGATGACAGTAGTAGTTAGTACAAGATGTATCCAACAGGTACAGACGCCAGCACATCAAGCTACTACAATCTGTCAAATTTCTTTAATAGATTTTCAACCTTAATGCTAAATTGTAAGGCTCAAGGTTGATTGGGAAAATTTTTCCCAATCAACCTTGAGTAGCTTAATGTGCTTGGCGTCTGTACCTACAGTTCTTTCCCAGTTGTTTTACCTCTGATTTTGCTTCATTGTCCAAATCAGAATGATCTTTATTCTCATTCTGAAAAGGTTGCTGTTTGGTTGCTGCCACTGACAAGTCTGTCAAAATCATTGTGATCTTTATGTTCGTTACAATAAGGTTGTTGTTAGGTTGCTCCTGTTGAGGAAAAATAACTGTTTATATTTACTAACGGCCGAACCCAATTACCTATCTATCACCAGTTTTGGCATACTGGAGGTAGAAAACCTATCTATCTCTGGTTTTAAAGTCTTGACTTCCTAGGAAAGCGATTAAGTCATATCATAATGATAAAAATGACTATATTAATCCATCGCTAATAAAATTCTGACAAAAATCACATCAATAACCCACCAACTGAAATCCCTTTCTCGAGATCGATACGAGATCAAAAATCTCTCCAATCCTTGCTCAAAGATTTTATAAGGCAAAAGTCGAGTACATCATTTATCTTCAAGTCTTATTCCGAGGTTTTCAATGTACAAAAAGCGGCTAAGTGCGAGTCGGACTCGGACACGAAGGGTGCAATATTTAACACTACTTACATTTTTTTTTTAAACACGTTTCGTGTATGGGGGACCCCCTTTAATTTTTACTTAATTTTATTGTTTATTTACTTATATAGCGGCCAATTTAGTACACACTCTGTGAAAATTTCTACTGTCTACCTATACAAATCACGGTTCAAAAGATATAGCCTGTGACAGTCGAATGGACGGACGGACAGCTGAGACTTAGAATAGATACTCTTTATTATAATTATACAGACGCCAGCACATCAAGCTACCCGAAACTGTCAAATTTTCCCAATCAACTTTGAACCTTATTCTTTAGCAATAAAGTTGAAAATCTACTAAAGAGCTTGATGTGCTGGCGTCTGTACACCATATAAATTACAGATATAAATGTAGAAATTTTACAAAGGGTGATATAATGGGCGGTCGTACCGCTAAGAACGAGCCTTAGTAATAGATTCCCGTTGGCAGCTTTTTGGTACGGAACCCTAAAAACTGCGATCCAAGAGTAATGATGGCTTGAAGTCAGGACACTGTTAGTTTGTAGAAAAGCTACGGTTTGAGAGAGACAGAGTCGTTTCCCGTTTGAAACTTGATAAATGTTGTTTCGGTGATTTCGGAACTATCTTGATTGTAGTACTACTGAACTGACAATTGTGAAATCTTAGTTAAAGACTTTTTTTAATAATAAAAATAGAATAGCCGACCAATTCTGTCAAAATCTCATCGTTAAAACTTCGGTGATGTAAGGGCTCCCTCCCACACATACTCGTAAACACGATACGACGCCGCGTCGTGCTACGACGTATATGATTTTAGTGACGGATCATTCAAACCGGGAAAAGTGGAAAGTGGGAAGGGAGGCCTTTGCCCTGCTGACCCTGCAGTGAGACAACACAGACTTATAATAATAATAAGTCATTCAAACGGTGAAACGATGCTGCGTCGTAGCACGACGCGACGTCGTATCGTGTTTATGTGTGGGAGCCTTCAGCTGGACGTGCGGTCGTGGTATCGGCCACGCTTGGTGATGGGGCCCGCTAGGCATGGCGGGCTAATACCAGTTGGGGGGTTCAGCGTACGTGCAAGTATCTCCCGGGCCCCCGACTCATGGTACTAGAAGGAACAGTTGGGTTTTAGTCGGTAAGAGTCCGACATAACCCTCCGTTCTTCCCAGACGGAGGGTATCCATAAGGATGATGTCACCAAGAAAAAAAAAAGGTTGTTGTAAGCTAATAGAGTGACTTCAAGATCCCTGCTAGCACTTTTAATCACTTTGGGCGTAATGATGTCAATTATTTACTTTGAAAAGAATAAGGAAAAAGAAAATACGTTTATTTGCGGTAAACATGACGCAAAAAAAGAACATTTGGAAAACTCGAAATACAGCACCCTCTCTTGAAACCTGAAATAAACGTCCAGATAGCGGCAAACGATTATTTCCGATTTCAGTCGCGCGCAGACCTAGCACAACGTGGACCGACGACCTTGTGAAGGCCGCAGAAACTCGTTGGATGCGAGAAGCACAAAACCGGTCGAAGGGGAGGTGCTTGGGGGAGGCCTATGTCCAGCAGTGGACGTCTTTCGGCTGAAATGATGATGATGATGATCCCACTGCTGAGCAAAGGCGCCCTTTTCCCTTTTCTACACACATCTGTCTACTGCCATTGCAGCCGAGTTCCTTCGTCCTTTTGCCTTTCGGTTTTTCCCTGAATTACTCATCTAAATAACCCCCCAGATGGCGTGAACATTATTAGATGCTGTTCAATTAAATATCTCATCCCACTTCTCAAACGACTGTAATTTATTAAGCAAAGTGTCCGCTTATTTTTCCCCCGATTACCTTTAACACTGGACAGACCGAATACACCCCATTTTTTTAACGGCATCTCATAAACAATGCAAATTAACAGAACAAACTTTAGGTATTCCTCACATTGCCCGCACAAAAACTTGTATAAAGTTTTCACTTTATCCGGCCAAAGAAGGGAATTCATAGCGGAAATTTATATCGTCTGGGATTACGTGTACACTCGAGTTTGTTTGATGCTAAATGACTTTGTTTAGGCACTTAAGCCGCTCATTTAGCTGTTAGACACTTTTTTCAAGAAAAAACTTAAGATTCCCAGATTTATTGTGGCAAAAATTTAGAAACTGGGGAATATAAAGAACACTATTATTCATGGAATGACCTGGACTTTATATTTGTTTTTGTTTAATTTGGGGATTGTGGGGAAACTGGGTTATTTTTTTTTACTTTGAATGTAGCTGTAAATGTATTTTACTTTGTAACTAGTGCCTGTTGGTTCATTTAATAATGAATAGCTCAAAATCTTTTCGGAAACCTTATAGAGGTATGATCGTTCGATGTCCACCGCGCACAGGATGGATGAAAACAGCACATGATGTAATTTCTTGCTCCCTTGGTGTATTTGCTGTATGGCGTTCCAGTAAGAGGATAAATAAATAAATAAATGAGGAACAGGGTGTAAAGTTCACTCATACTCTATAGAAAAGGGAGGATCCTCCGACCCGACGGGTGTTGTGTCTGGCGGGCAACTGCCCGATGATTCATGTCGGGCCATTGTATCTATGCTAGTTGCGCGGTAAACTCTGCTTGCGAGATGCAGGATTTGCGTGACGTCAAAATGACGCGTTGTTCGCACGTGGCGTTGTAGATACCGCTACAACCTTAACGCCAAAGCGTACAGCAAGCCAACAACATAACATTTCACATTTTCTGGCAAAGTTAAGAATATATTGGCACCAGTTAAACCAAAATCAAAACCTACCCATACCAAAGTACTTACCTGTTTTCCATTCCAACTTCATTCAAGTACCCGATAGCATGAAAATCTCTAAAACTTTGGTAGGCTGTAAACGTTACCAATTTAACTTCGTCGTCACAGTAAAATAATTCTTCCTTCTACGATTTAAAAAGTGGGCTCAAAAGTTTTCCCTCGAGTTGGTTCGTATTCGCAATAATTCAAAGAAGCCATGGGAAGGAGACAGATAAAATTATACTTAACAAAATTTTTATCTTACATTAAAATTCAGTTTCTATGTAATTTATTTTTCCGCTTTCATTTCCCTCTTACTATTATTATTTATTTTATTTTATAAACTACAAGTTTCTTATATATAAACAAAGCACACAATTAGACCTGCACCTTAATTGCGTAACACACTATCAATCGGAATCATTTTGAAGCAAATTGCTAATCCATTGCTTCATAAGTTCGAAAAATTTGTCTGCTCAACACTTAAATAACGCAATGAATGTTGTTGAACTGTCAAATTGAAACCGATTCCGATTGATAATGTGTTACGCAAATACCCCGCTGGGGTTTGTCGTAGCAAGCCATGGCCTGAGATTTGATCAAGGCGCTATTAACAGATAAGTTATAATCGAGTTGATGTAAATGTTCTTTCATGTTTTAACTATTCATTAAATTTTTAATGTCTACAGGTATTTGGTTTAGTAAATTGGGTATTGTGTAGGAAGCGGCACGCCTGCCATAAAAGTTATTTTTGCGTGGCACTTGAAATAATTTTGATCGTGTATTCACGTCATATTTAACTGGAATTTGAAATCACACTGAAAAAAATGTACTCCAATCAAGTGCCTTCTTAGCTTGATTGACGATATCTTGTTTAGATTAATCAAAATCTTAGTTAAGTTGATCATCACAACATGATTGCAGCAATACTAGTTCAAATGATTGAACGCTCAAACAAGTTTCTTGATTACCCTTAACATGACATCATTGTAGAAGAGTTAAAACAACAAAATAAGTAAGTTGTGCCAATCAAACATTTTGATTACTTCAATAAAGATCATTGAAACTATTATGTTGATTTGACTTGATAGCATCTATCATTGTAATTAATTGTATTAATCATACAACTTGATCAAATCTTGCGCTAAATGTTTGCGCTTAATAAGTTCCTTGGTTGTGTTTATCAAATACATCATACAAACACAGGCACGCTGATCAAATAAAAGTAGTAGCTGTGATCATTGTGCTTGATAGGCTCAGATGCAAACAAGTTACTTAGTCAATCTAAACAAAATCTTGATTGTGGTAACTATCTTTTTTTCAGTGCACTGTTATCAAAATGTTCTATGAGGAGCATATACTCAGCGCGCGCAAGAACAGGTAATACTTTGTAGTGTTTAATGTTTAAATAACCCTGTGTAATTCTCTTGGTATTTATTTTTTACATAGTTTGGTACTACAAGTTTCAACAAACGTGTTTGCACATTAATCCCAAATAGGTATGATATTAGACTTGTTCTATAGGCGAGCAGTGGCAGTCTGGCACGTTTTTATGCAGACAATCATGACTATGAGCTATGATTTGAAAGGGATGGGAGGTACCTATGTGACTTGAACGTACGTGTATAACTTTAGTTTTTTGTAAATTCACTGTTTATCATAATCAGTTTGCGCTAGTCGTACAGACAAATAAAAAACTTGAACGACTTCAGCAGAAGTTCAATAAGTAAGGCATGATGCAATTCCGAAAGGGTTACCTCTACCCCGGAACATAAAGGGCTAAGGAAGGAACACGGGTGGGTTTTAGTCAGTACGAGTCTGACACTCCCTTCCGCTCCACCCAGAGCGGGAGGGGTCATTTGATGATTTCCCATCCATAAAAAAAAGACTGTTTATGTATTTCGTTATTTTCCACTAAGAAACTACTTAAAATCTATATACGTATTATAAATTAAAGTCCTTTTCATGTCTGCTTGTTTGATGTGGTTTTCACCATCATATTTTATAGAATTTATTCAAGAAGGTTTCATCACCTTCATCGTCATTACAGCTGAAAGACGTTCACTGCTGCACATAGGCCTCCCCCAAGCACCTGCAGTTTGATCGATTCTGTGCTTTCCGCATCCAGCAGATTCCTGCGAATTACCGGAAGGTTTTTTTTTTATTAATTACCGCGGACTCAGTGGTCCGCGCCGTTTTTTACATTGTTTGTTTATTATTTTTCTTTTTTTTATAGGGAACTGTTACGATTCTCCCACATCGGGCACATCCATTCTTATTTAAACTTACAATACTAGGTTAAATCTACATGAGTCCATCTTAGAATAGAATAGAATACTCTCAACACACACAACAATACAACAACAACAATTAAAACAATTTTTTTTTGTAAAACATAAACCAGTACAAACAACAACAACAATAAACACAACAATACAACAACAACAATTAAAACATTTTTTTTTTTGTAAAACATAAACCAGAGCAAACAACAACAACAATAAACACAACAATACAACAACAATTACAACATTTTTTTATTAAATTATATATATGTATTCACAATTACCGGAAGGTTTATTATGTGTATAAAAAAATAAATGTAAAGTCGCAAATAAAGTAATCTTCAAACAACAATATGTGATCCCAGTGTTTTCTGATATTTCTAGATTAAAATCAGACCCATGTTGTTTATCCGCAATACATTCAAAAGCCGCAAATAATCCTTTGATATCGCGAATTTCATAAAAACGGAAGGGCCTCAGAGGATTTCGGAATGGACATTTATTACGGAAAACACAAAACGAAAAGCAGATAACCTCTATCTAATAAGGGATAAGCAAAAAGTGCTGGCCGTTAAAAAGATTTACCGAAAACATAAAGAAAAAAAAAACCGGTCAAGTGCACCAAGGGTTCCGTACGTAGGTATGTAAACAGTTTATCACGGGATTTTTATTGTAATGTATCTACGTTTTTACGGTTTTAGGATTTTTCCTTTACTTGTGCTACATGTCATTACTTCTTGCCAAATTTCATAATTCTAGGTCAACGGGAAGTACCCTATTATATTATCTGTCTATGCCTATAGGTTTTGATTCCGGAACTTAGGCGCCCGTATCTTTTAAGTGCGTTGACTTAGAAGTTTGATTTTTCCGCTGCTTCAAGGAATTGCAGCTCTGAGTATTTGATATTAATTTTAACTTAAAAAGGGTCTTGACAGACGGACACCGAAGTGATTTTATAAGGGTTCCGTTTTTCCTTTTGAGCTACGGAACCCTAAAAATCGGGTTTGAAATGAAACAGAAGGGATTTCAATTTCTGGCGGGCAACTGTGTGTAGCGGTTTTTCCTGTTATTTGGTTTCTAATTGATTAGTTTTGAAGTTTATAAGGTTTGTTTATGTTAAAAGATAATTTTTGGTGTAATGTTAGTTAATTGGGTATTGCTGTTTAAGTAGCAATTGCTTAATGTACATATATAATTTTAAATATATGTGATATAAATAATAGGAGATGGGCCAAAGTCGTCACACAGTGGGTGCCTGAAGACGGGCATCGTCACCGAGGCAGGCCTAAGAAACGCTGGCGTGACGATTTGGACTCGTTCCTAACCGACTGGACGGAAAAGGTGCAAGCCAAAGAAAAGTGGAAAAATATGGGAAAGACCTTTGCCCAACAGTGGGACAACAAAGGCTAAAGGAATTAAATGCATGTTTCCAATTGATGTTATTTCCAATAAAACATTTTTTTTTCTTTCATGTAAATTATTTTGATTTCAAAATGACAAAGACTGTTGACAAAAATATTTTAAAAAATGATGCTGTAACGCAAACTAAACTTTAATTGACGGTATTAAAGTTATTTTTCCAATAAACACATCATTATTTGTTTACATGTTCGGAAACTAAGTTGCCAACACACTATACTTATCTACCATTTACATGTTTGGAAACTAAATGGCGAGAGCTGGATACTAGAGACCACAACACCTAGAGAACACAACAGTGAAAGGGTAGATGCTAACTGCAGTACAGTTACAGTTGTCAGTGTTTACGGGCAGTTGGTAGGTAGGTACAGTCGCGGTCCGCAGTAAGCACAGCTAAACTTTCGACTTGATTAAAAGCTGCTACCGTTACGCCTCGGATTTGGATTCGTTAGCCAGGATTGTAGTAAAGCCTATGAAATTGTGTTGTATGTTTTTTTTTTTCATTTGTTGTTTAACCAATTAGATCAATACATAACAAAGATCTGCATAGCTATTCACAATCACTCGATTCGATTCCGTACCTTATTTTTTTATTTTAATTTATTTAATACTTCAAGCACATAAATGTACAGAGGCGGACTTAATGCCATTGGCATTTTCTACCAGTCAACCTTTGGGTGATGCAGAGGCAAACAATGGTAGGTGCAATCATGAAAATTGAGGAATAAATATTTTAAATATAAAGATACACATAAACCTATTAAAACTATGAATATAATAAAAAATATTGAATTATATAAAATAAATAATTGCCAAAAATATAAACAAATATGAATTAATGGAAAAATAACTTTAATTCCTACACAATAAAGTTCAGTTTCCGCTTCAACTTCAAATATTTTTATACCTTTTTCAATAGTGCTAGTCACTCTGAAATCAACTTATTTTCCATTGAAATAAAGTTGATATTTCTTTAACTTGAAACAACATCAATTGCCAAGATATATTTGAATAGACCTTAGATTGATCGAAAGCTGATACTTGAAGCATCTCCTCTAATTCTAGCGGGAATTCCACGCAACGAACTGAGCATCAATCGCCTGTCTCTCTAATGCAGTTCGAGAAAACAGCTTCTAGAGGGAACTTAAATTCTCAAGTTGAGCAATAAATATTACGCCTATTTTTCTCCAAAGGGTTGGGCAGAAGCGTACTTAAGGCGGTACCCCGACCAAATAACCTTGAGCATTCGTTCCCTCCTTGCGACAGAGACTGAGAGCTACACGACTTCCTCGTATGCAAAGGATGCAGCGTACTGGCGTCCGCACCCTGCGCACGCCTCTTTATCATAGAACTCGCACAATTTTTGGAATTATTTTAATAAAAAAAGAATAGTGATCTTTTTAAGTAAATTAAAACATGAATTATTTACATTTTTAAATTATCTATCCATTGGTGAAATCCCCAAATTAATTGAACGTCAACTTTAGCAAAAGATGAATGCGATCAATAATTTTAGTCACTTTTTAAAAGAAGATTTTAAATATATTAGTAACATATAAAAACAAATAATAACGTGCAATGTGATGTTTGCGTGGATGTGACGCATGTTTCCCCCTACCTTTTTAATATTTTTTTTGTGTTCATGTTCTTTTTTGCGTCATGTTCACCGCGAATAAACGTATTGTCTTTCTTTTCTTTAAACACACTCACAACCTTTCGAGTTTGCAATATTAGTGTGATGTGATTATGGACTCGTATTTTGGTAGAATTAGCGAGCATTGACATTTGAATTATACAGGGTGTTGGTGACATCAACGTGTAAACTGTAACCATCACAGATATAGATAGACCTAGATAACTCAACTAGGTATCACGAACTGTATGAAAACCAAGCGTGCCATTTTTTGACTACCTACTGTGACGTCACAAGCTCGCGCTCTCGCTCACGCTCACCCAGCCAGCAGTACACAGGACTGAGCGCGAAAGTGGCGGCTTATGATTTTTGAACGTAAGCTAGTGCGATTATTGGCACGCGAAGTAATTGCTCTTGCGTTATCTAGGTGTATCTATATCTGTGGTAACAATGAATTCAGAAGAAATGCCACCCCACCACCCTTTATAATATAATATAATATTCAATATCAAGTGATATAATATTCAATATCACTAGTATAATATTCAATATCACTAGTATAATATTCAATATCAAGTGCATATTTTATTTTGGTTACAGACTTAAACCAGACAGACAAGAGAATTCCAACAAAACATTTCTGCACTAACAAAATATATTAATTTTAGATGCTAGCTAGTTGGAATTTCCGTGGAAACGCGTGAAGTGGCCCAATAAGCCGCTTCAGCGCTTTACAAAATTAGACGCCATTCGTACACTTGAACTGACTCGCTCTTGTTACGAATCCCACTGAAAATGTTATTGTGGAGTCTATAAATATTCGAAGTTTTCTATGACTAGTATATCGTTCTATGCACAATAAACTAGGCTATCTGTTCTAGTTTTAGTGCTTGAATAATTTTTGTTCTTACACAATCTGTAGGACTGATTTCATATCAAACATGATAAATATTCTTAAGGAAAAGCATGTTAGTACCACATCACTGCTAATGAGACACAATTGATTTTCTATTGTCACGGGCCGATAGCGTACCACGCCGGGATTAGGTGGTTAATCGTATAATAAGTAAAACTTATAGTCTATATAAAACTAGCTGCCCGGCGCGACTTCTTTCGCCTGGTGTCCTACCCCTTACCCTGCCCTACTCCTACCCCTACCCTTCTCCTAACTTACTCCCACTCTACCCCTACCCTACTCCTACACTCCTACCCTACCCTTAAAAAACTACCTTTGAAAAATAGTTTCAAAATAAAAAAAAATATAATTGGTAACGTCCTATTCTCAGACCTATCAAACATACACAAAAAAAAAATTAACTAATAAAAATCGGTCAAGCTGTTTCGGAAGAGTTCGATAACAAACACTGTGACACGAGATTTCTTATTAGATTTTGTTTTCTGTTTTCATAGTATTAAGGTGTATTTATTTTGCTGTAATGCCAATAAACGCTTTAAGTGCGAATGGGACGAAGTGTGAATAACCCATTCTGATGTATAAGCTATATTAGGTACTGTAAAGTTTCATAGCGATCCGTTTAGTAGTTTTTTCGTAAAAGCGTAACAAACATCCATCCTCACAAACTTTCGCATTTATAATATTAGTAGGAAAAGTAGGAATTAGTAGGAATTAGTAGGATAGGATATAATAATTCCAGGTAAACTGAAAAGACAAACATTATGTTGATACCTGTCTGACTGCTGGGGAGTTTGTTGCGCCACTCCGTCTTCCCAACGAAAGCAGTAAGAAGTGGTGAAGAGCGGTTTTGAGGGGGACTGTCTTATGTAATTTTGACGTACGAAAACTGCTGATTCTTAGCCTAATTTTAATAAATGACTATTGATTTTATTTCTGGTTAACCCAATATCTTGCCTTTTTTTTTGTATTAAAACGCCCTTTTTGCTAACGATTGTTCATACAACTTTAAAAAATAATACACATAAAGTCTAGAACAAAACTAAATAATTTCGCGTGTCGTTTGTACCCCAGCTGTAGGTGCGACTGGTGTGAGTCGTGACTTGTACCCGGAGCTGCGACTTTGCGAGTAAGTTAGACGCAGCTGCGGCCAACGATATCGCCTCGCCTGCGCTTCGTTAGAAACTTTATGTTTTTGTACTAGAGCTACTTTGTTGATCATTGTCTATGGTGTGTTGTGTCATAGACAAGTAGAGAATTTTTTAAGTAAAAACTTCTTAAGGCGCGTTGGGCATTTTTTGAGATGAGAAAAAACCATTGAACTCACGACACTGCTACTGTTTTAAGCTTTGGCCATTATACCTTCAAACATATTTATAAAATTACTATGCTTTTAAAAATACACATGTAATTGTTCAAGTGTTCACTTCTGTCGGCACTCCCGGAGCGCCACTGTTTTTTTTTTAAATGGCGATTAACACACCGTTACACCACGACTGTAATTACCGAAGGGTAAGGCAAAAGCGCACCTATAGTACAACCACATTTCGTAATTAATTTTTTTAAGTCCCATGTAATAGGGGGCGAGCCTTTTGCCGTCAACCGGGCACAAATCCAAACTCCGGGCTAAAAAAATCCCGATAAAAAAAAAAAAAAAAACAATAATACTTTGCCTGACCCGGGAATAGGCTAGTTTCCTAAAAAATTCTAATTAGTCCGTCAGTTAGATTATCAAAAAATATTGGACCCATATTTTTTCTTTTGTCAATTATATAAAAAATGATGAAGATATCGCCTGTTAAGATTCCGCGTGACGTCACGCCGTGCGACACTTTTTAGCACGGCGTGACGTCACGACCCCCCACTCCCAAATTTTGACGCGCTTTATCTTTTTCATTTTTTGTTTGATTGACAAAAGAAAAAATAAGGGTCCATTATATTTCGATAATCTAACTGACGGACTAATTAGAATTATTATTTTTTTACCCAGGAAACTACCCTATTGAACCCAGGGACTTATGGTCAGCAGTAGTGCTAGCGACCACTAGACCAACTAAGCAAACTATACTCGTAATTTTTTTTTGTACAGGTACTTTTTTGATAATTTTTCTGTGTTGTGCGGTGTCATAGGCAAACGCCGTCTACACATTTCCTAGATTTATATCTGGAATTGCGAAGTTTGCTGATCGGTTCGTGTCGAATGAAAGCCGAATATGTGTAGTAAATGCTTTGGGTCGGCTTGGTTGTTCAACAAATACTGCCGAATCGAATGTGCCGACCCGAAGGTATGTGTAGCAATCCTTAGTTTCCAGTACCTACTTTCTATGTCCTAGATTTATATCTGGAATTGCGGCAATTTATTTGGTGATAAAGCTGGGTACAGTTGAGAAAGATTTCGGTTTCGAAAGCTAGGATTCTGAATTGCAATGCGGTTTCGAAATGCATACGATTTATTAGTTGCTCCGATAGTTCAGTTGTTGTAACAAAGACAGTTTGGGGTTTCACAAGTATTGATTGGAAGTTCTATTGGCTGGTTATTTATTAGGAATTCGCTTCTCTTCTCCTTGTCTTAGCAATAGCCTAAACTGCTGAAAATGGCTACTTCAGTTGAGACTGGTTCTCTCTTAGATGTCACGGCTTACTTAATTTAAATGATTTTTTTTTTATTCTTATTTTTTTTTCTGTTTCTGTTTTCTGTACTCTGGTCGCTCTTAATGTATACGTCTTTTTTACATCGTTCTCACATATAATGATCAAATTCAACATTAATGATGTACCTAACTAATATTTTGGAACAATACATATTATATGTCATTTTAAAAGAGTGTCCATGGAGTTTCTTGCCCGTTCTTCTGTATTGGTATCTACAACGCTTTGAAATGGGCAACTAGTTTCGCATTTCTGACTGAACGACTTCTTATCAATTCAAAAGTGCCTGAAAATGCTTTTAGTTTGAGTTAAGATACTATTAAGAAATTCCTTTAAATGTATTTTTGAGACCTGAGTACTACTGAGTAAGCTCTAATAGATGGTAGAAGATTATAATTATACATATTATGCAAACGTAGTCGCGGTTTCATATATAGCTAGGTAATTAGCTATGTTGATGTGTGCAGACGTCGTAATTACACACCCACTTTGTGCAATGGTTAATTGGAGAAGTGGGCCTAATCTGGGTAATTATAGGACATTGCCCTAACTGTCCTTAACTAGCTGGGAGACAAGAGCTCAGTTTACCTTTTTGATAGCAATGTAATTATGAACATAGAGTACTGAAATAGTAGAAGTAGATAAAATGAATAGACAATTCTGTAACTTGAAACTTTTGAAGTGAAACTTCTTTACGCGCGCTTGACTTGGGGAGTAAGCTGGCAAACGCGTTACGAAAAGTGTGATTGGGCGAGGTGAACGAGAGTTGAGTGGGGGATATAAGCAAGAGAAAGCAGTGCGCGCGCACATTTTCTTTCTCTCTTCCTCTCATAACCAAATACGTTTGAAGTTTCACTTTAGTCGTGTGGTCATAAGCATACTCGGTTTTTTTTTATTTTCTTTATTTTTTCTTCCACGACTGCCTCGTTGGTCTAGTGGTCGCAAGCGCTACTGCTAACCATGAAGTTTTGGGTTCGAATCCCGGGTCGGGCAAAGTATTATTGAGTTTTTCATATGGAATTTCTCAGTAGCAGCCCAGAGTCTGAACGTGAGTCCGGCTGATCGCAATAGACTCGCCCCCTGTGACATGGGACTTAAACTTAAACATAACTGGCGTTTGGGTGTACTATACCTATGTACACCTCTGCTTAACCCTTCAGAGATTACAGGCGTTATGTTATGTTATCATCTTTTCTTCCAAGTACTACAGTAGCTAGACAGTCGACCTAAATCACTTTGAAGCATCAAACAGTCATCAATATTTTTATAATTTTGTATACTTTTAAGTCATCCACGTATAGTAAAAAGTTCGAATGCTTAAAACAAGCGCTAATATAATTTATAAACAAGGTAAATAATAAAGGGCCGAAAATTGAGCCTTGAGGAACAAATTAAATTATTAATCAAGAGTAAAAATAATCTTTCATTTACGACATAAGATTAAAGAATTAAAATATTAACTAGAATTAAATGATAACAACTAGTGTACTTACTCAAGTACTTAGATATCAGCTGCTTCCTAACATGATAACAATGGTATCCTTTATTTCGATAATTTGTCAGCAATATTTTATTTAAGTACTTTGCGAAATGAAATTCAGTTTAACATTAACGAGGCAGTAAACTAAGATTATATCTATTTAATTCATCATACCTATTTATGTACACACAAACTAAAATATATATTAAATACTATATACAAATAAAAATAACAAAAGACCGGAGCTCATTGGGCATCAAAAAATTCGTCCGCATCGCTGTCAATGGGATAAGTGCCCAAAAGGCTGGCAGCATTACCACGTTAGATGGCAATGCTTATTCTTTGGGCTAAAAATAGGTCAGCCCTCTGGTCACGCGAGGAGTCAACCAAACGCTTGGCGATACCTCGAAATATTCGATGAGCACTCGGACCCCAAGGCCCTAGAGTTTCAACCCCAAACGGCTCAAACATATAGCTCCCAATAAGGTTGATATATTTGCGCCGTTTGAGGTTTTCTGCTCCTGCAGCAGCCGCCCCAGCACAGCCCGCCGTGCTAGGAAGATGGGATGGCGCGAGGGTGTCGACACAGGTAAACTAAGTAGTTTTCGATAAAACCAACTTCATTTACACTGTGCCAATACTGTCATAAAAGCACTGTTGTAGTGATGATACATTTTTTTTATTACCTATTGTTTTTTTTTTTTTTTTTTACTGCAAATAACCTCAACTATCGCCCTGTTTCGTTTGATCCACGTTTTTTTGCCCATTCTGTATAAACATATATAATAATAGTCCCTCCAGACCGATTTCCGGTCATGGGGACGATACTCATCAGAGAGCAGCCTTCGGCGCGGGAGATAGGTACTATAGTGTACAAGTGTGTGCGCAGACACAGCTACACGAATAAAGACCTAATGTATTAAATACTAAAACCTTCAAAGTATTTAGATCACGTTAATGAAAGAAACATCGAAATTGGTTCATTAGTTTTTGAGAAAATCGCGGACATAGTAAACATACATAATTATACGATAACTAGATGCAAACTGCGACTTGTTTGCATAATATGTATAATTATAATTTTCTACCAATTATTAGACCCTACTCAATAGTAGGTCTCAAAAATACACTTTAAGGAATTTCTTAATTGTATGTAAACTCAAACTCAAAGCATTTATTTCTATTATACTATTTTCAGGCACTTTTGAACTGTCAAGGAGTCGATCAGTCAGAAATACGAAGCTTGTTGCCCATTTCAAAGCGTTATAGGTACATATAGAGAATTACGGGCAAGAAACTCAATGGACACTCTTTTAAATGACATATTATATTGTTACAAAATATTAGTTAGGTACATCATTAATGTAGAATTTGATCATTATAATTATGTGAGAACGATGTAAAAAAGACGTATACATTAAGAGCGACCAGAGTACAGAAAATAGAAACAGAAAAAACAGCAATTCAAAAATAAAAATTTAATTAAAGTAAGCCGTGACATTTAAGAGAGGACCAGTCTCAACTGACGTAGCCATTTTCAGCAGTTTAGGCTATGCCAAGACAAGGAGAAGAGAAGCGAATTCCTAATAAATAACCAGCCAATAGAACATCCAATCAATACTTGTAAATCCCAAAACTGTCTTTGTTACAACAACTGAACTATCGGAGCAACTAATAAATCGTATGCATTTCGAAACCGCAATGCAATTCAGAATCCTAGCTTTCGAAACCGAAATCTTTCTCAACTGTACCCAGCTCTATCACCAAATAAATTGCCGCAATTCCAGATATAAATCTAGGACATGGAAAGTAGGTACTGGAATCTAAGGGCTGCTACACATACCTTCGGGTCAGCACATTCGATTCGGCTGTATTTGTTGAACAACAAAGCCGACCCGAACCAATTACCTACTACACATATTCGGCTTACATTCGACACAAGCCGATCAGCAAACTTCATATGGCTTTGACTCTCGCTTAATCATGTTCGAGTCGGCGCGCCAAAATTCTAGCTAACCCGAGCCACTTTTCCCGAAAATTAGCACACTTATTTATAAGTTGCTAAAAGTTCTCTTTTAGCAACTTATAAATAAGTGTGCTAATTTACGTTTACGCTTCTACGTTTAAACGTCAAAAATGCATAGTTAAATAATCGATAATCATTACTTAACTTTAAGGAACATTTATAACTAATAAACCCCTACAATCTACATATATTCGTTGTTGCCTCCCGGCTGAGCCGAATCATACCGACCCGAACAAGTGTGTAGCATCCTTAAGCGGAAATGCTTAAAAGCATCCTTTCCTGATTGATGTGGGTGGAACTCAGAACAACCATAACCGCTTTGCAGGACAGTTACAAACTCGCCAAGTTTCATCATTGGAACAACTTTGGTCGCGACCACCATTTGTTTTTGTTGTGCAGTCTTTCACTTGGTACTTGGTAATGGGAGAGCTTTCGGATTGCGACGGTTGAGTATTAAGTAGCAGCTCCGTGATATATTTGGTGAATTGTTTTTGTGTAGATAAGTCATTTTGAAAGTAAGTAGTTCGACGTGGCGACTAGAATCAATTCTATTTTAAGATAATTTTTGACGTTCAAAAGTGCTTTTTATGTGCCTATTTGAAATAAATGCTTTGACTTTGACTTTGAAATGTTTATAAGAAAACAGTTTTACATAAGTCCTAATAGGTAATGCGTGCACTGACTGGACAGGTCCACTCAATCTGTGTGTTTCTTTCCTCAAAAGACCATTTAAAACACCAATCTACATGGTCCTCAAAGATGATGATGTCCGGATTTTGTTTATATACACATTGACATTTATGAATTTTATATTTACAAAGTATTTTTATTTTGTTTAATTATTGTGAATGTGAGGACTATGTGGGTCATTTCTTTTTTCTGTTTTTCTTCTTAGTTAGTTTTAATCATGATCTGGTAGTTTGAGTAATTTACGCGGCCTACCCAAATGTCCTTTCTTTGGTATTGTTCGTCGAATCGTTGAGCTCCTCAAGTTCTGAGTTGAGCTGTACGATTTTTTAAAAATGCGTGCACTGACTGGACAGGTCCGCTCAATCTGTGTGGTTCTTTCCTCAAAAGACCATTTCAGACACCAATCTACATGGTCTTCACATGATCTGACCAAGATTTTGTCTGGACTTTAAAAGAGACGGTGACCTCTGAGTTTATTTCGGCCATTCTTCTCAGAGTAGTCAGATAGGAAACGCCGACCTCATCCAGCTTAAAAAAAATATGATTGACGTGTAAAAGTGTTTGTACAAACCTACTTACAGAAAGTAAATCATTTATCATTTAATGCTACAAACAGTAACACAACACACATTATTACACATTTTTTTTCTTAGAAAGTTGTAGGAAGTATAGACGCCAGCACATCAACCTACTACAATCTGTCAAATTTCTTTAATAGATTTTCAACTTTATCACTAAAACACAAGGTTCAAAGTTGATTGGGAAAATCTGACAACTTTGGGTAGGTTGATGTGCTGGCGTCTGTACCTCATAAGATTTCCACAATATTGACACCCGACGACGCGCGACGCCCGTTGTCGACAACGTGTCGTTCGTGTGTATCAGCACTAAGATTATGAACCTAATTTCGTTAAATTGATTTTTGCTTAAAAATCATCATTTCTTGTAGTTTCCTATTTGACATTACTTCACAGAATTTAATCCTTATTAGCGACACTTTTAGTTGATGTAATAATACAGTGTTTTATTTTCCGAAACCAACGGGTTCGATTCCCGGCAAAGAAATTTTTTTTTTCAAAAGTCTAATGTTGTAGGTTTACTTTTTATCGATATCGGCTCCGATCCTCTTTTGGGTATTTTACTGTATAACTTATAGTTTCGGATTTGTTATTCACGCACACGAATTGACAACCTCCTTCTTTGAAATCAAATCGCGAATCTGACCTAACGCGAATCTGGCATAAAGCGAATCTGTCCTTATGCTAACAAAAGGAAATTTCCTCATATTTGCCAAAAGGCTCCATCAATCCGTCAGGTACCTATTTATATATTCACTATATCCATGTAACACTATTGCATAGAATAATTTTCATTCGCCCTGAATATCCTTTTGAAAATGGTCCAAATTTAAATTTTCAAAGTCGTCAGATTTGGGGAAAGCTCACAATTTCTTTGTCAGATTTGCCTATTTAAGTCATTATGAGTTAGGCCGCACACGATCATAAGAAAATCAACGGCTCTGAAGATCACTTTATTTTTGACTCTTTTTTGAAATCTGAAAGTGGTCTCCTGACCAAGGACCTGTCTGAAACTTTTTAAATATATTTTCGTTGTTTTCTCCTCATGCCACACCTACTCAGCTATCGACTTTTCGCCCAGAATATGCTTGCTCATGAACCCTCTGGACTCCCCTACCAATGTGAGATCTACCGACCCGCACTGGGCCCGCGTGGTGGATTACTGCCCATCCTCTCACAGAAAGGAGGCCGTGTGTCCCAGCAGTGGGAAGATTAGTTGTAGTTCATGTGTACAGACGCGCACATCAACCTACTACAATCTGTCAAATTTCTTTAATAGATTTTCAACTTTATTGCTAAAACTTAGGGTTCAAAGTTGATTGGGAAATTTTGACAGTTTCGGGTAGGTTGATGTGCTGGCGTCTGTACATATACGTCAATTACAAGTCTGAACAAATACGTTTGTGCAAAATCTTTGAACAACTGGGTCTACTTATTCACACGTTTCATTGAACGTCGACTGACGTTTCTAGACGCAGAATAAATGATCATTTCGAAGAACTGATGCGTTTGATGTCGACCGATGTTTACATGTTGTGCATCATATTAATAATATTAATGTTTGAACTACATTGTGATCTTGTTCTCGAAACTGTAATTATCTATAGTATTTATTTTTGTTGCTTATATTATGTATGTAGTTATTATTTAGGGTATGTTGTATATCTGTGGGTGTTAAAACATCGACGCCTAAGTGTCCTTTTGTATTTATTTGTTTAGTTAGTAACTTTATTTTATTTCGTTTTGTGAAACAGCCAATAAATGAATTTAATTTAATAAAATTATTCCGTTCTAAAACGTAGGTCACCTCCGACAAAAAGTAAGTTATACTCTATTTCGGGCAACATTAGGTGTGGCCTCCATGTCATCCATCACCAAAATTAAAACATCGTCTAAAACAAAAACTCTAAAGCTTTATTTGCTAATTAGTGTACATAAGCCTAAACTTTAATTATCACAATAAACACTTATAACCTAGGTTTCTCGTCCTGAATACCAAAATCCAGACAAATGCTTTTTGCTAATCGATGGGACCTGTGCAGGGGGATATTATATATTAATCAATTATATTAAAAGTAAACTAATAATATCATTATAATAATCATTGGGAAAAACAATCTCGTAGTTGTAATATCCAAGTTTAATATGGCGCAGTTAAAAGGTACAAATAATTAAATAAATAAAAATAAAATGTCCGGAACTGACATGGTATATCTAATTAACTCATAATACTCGTATGTAGCGAATGGTCGAGTAGGTGTTAACTCAGGTGCGCAGTTCCTCTATAATTCCTTAGTTTAGTTCGGGCAGCTCGACAACGGGTATGGGGAGTTGAGGTGTGCCGATAGCAATAGGCTCAGGGATCACTTCAGGGCCCACGGGCATGGGGAGAACAGGGGTTCCGATGGGAACTGGAGCAGCTTCTACGACTTGGACAGGTTCAGGGGCAACTTCGATGACCTGAACTGGCTCAGGGGCATCTTTAACGACTTGGACGGGCTCAGCAACGATGGCGCTAGGTACGACGCCGTTGATGGGCGCATTAGTGACGGTAGTTGTGCCGTCGATGTCCACAATAATCTGGGTGAGGGAAATGCCTGATCGGTCTGTCACTTTTAAGGCTTTAACATGGGCGGGGCTGCCAGCGAAAGGGTTGACGTCGTCAATAGCGGGGCCGACGGCAATGGGATTGAAGTCTGATATAGCCGGGCCAGTTTCGATGACCTGAACGGGCTCGGGGGCAGCTTCAGCGACTTGATCGGGCTCAGCAACGATGGCACCAGGTACGACGCTGTTGATGGCCGCATTAGTGACGGTAGTTGTACCATCGATGTCCACGGTAATCTGGGTGAGGGAAATGCCAGATCTGTCTGCCACTTTTACGGCAACATGGGTCGGGCTGCCAGCGAAAGGTTCGACATCGTCAATAGCGGGGCCGACGGCAATGGGCTTGAAGTCTGATATAGCCGGGCCAGTTTCGATGACCTGAACGGGCTCAGGAGCATCTTCAGCGACTTGGTCGGGCTCAGCAACCATGGCGCGACCACCGCCATATACGTTAATGGGCGTATTAGTGACGGTAGTTGTATCATCGATGTTCACGACGACCTGGATGAGGGATGTACCAGGTCCGTCGTTCACTTCCACGTCAACATTGGAGGGGCTGACAGCGAAAGGGTCGACGTCGACAATAGCAGGGTCGACGGCAATGGGCTCGAAGTCTAATATAGCCGGGCCAGCCTCGATGCCACGGTGGGTAGGGCTGGCAACAGCCAGGGCGATGAAAGAGACGATAATGAGCAGAGATTTCATTTTTGCTGGAACGGAAACAAAGATTTGTTAACTCAACTAGTTAGATACAGAGATTTGAATGATTTCCTGGCCAAATGCGTTATTACGTTACGTACCCGTGCGGCTGATATTACTTAGCCCCTCCATGATAATCAATGTTAATGACTCATATGAAAGGAAGTTATTTTGCTTACCTGCTTTGTGTTTAATAGGTCTTATTCAAACAATGCTTTTAGATCATTTTTTAACGTTTTTATACAAAACTGTATCTTTTGCGCGATTCTATCGATAAATTGATTATAACGTGTTATTATTGTTAATCTCATTATTAAGATAAAATAGTGATACATATTTGTTTGGATGACTTTGTGTTATTTATCGCACTATCACGTGTATCGCGAATGCTTTAAGATAACACTGAACTGTTTAAGTAATCGGTACTTATAGTTTATCTATAGGATGTTCCATGTTTGTCCGCAAAGAGGAATAATAGAAATATCTTATTTGTCCCACTACAGGGTAAAGGACTCCTTCTCGCTTTTCCACACAATTCTGACTTTTGCCAGTCTTTTCTGTAGGAGTCAATTCGTCCCGCCACCTTCAACTCGGCCTGCCGCGATGTCGTCGTGCGTTGTGTTTTCTCCCCATTCCCACGGTGCTCAAGCCTGGTCTTTGACACTTCAGCCGAGGTCCAAGTTCAAGGTTCCGTTTCGTTTTGTTCAGCGAGCCATGGAGCGCAGTATTATCAAAATAAAGAAACGATTACGAAAAGTTATTGCTTATTGTGATACTGTTAAGGATGTTTTCCACCAAACGGCTCGCATCGCATCGGATCGGAATCGATTTTACAATCTTTAAACGATATTAAATCGTGTAGACAGTATTTAAAGTCTATACTTATTACCAAGCCGCGCACTGCAGCTTGACCGCGGGCGTCTTCCGCGACACGCGATCGTAGCCGAAAGTATGATGCGACGCGCGATCGGCTCCATTCGCCTGTCGTCGTATCCGATCGAATCCTTTCGGCTTTCGTCCAAATTTTTCTTTTCCTCCTCTGTGTTTTATGATTATTTTCTTCTTCTAATGCAATAGCCAACAATACTACGTCAATTTCAACCATTTAAAAAAATTTAGAACACGTCAACACGGTAGGAATGAAACTATTTGTCTAGGCGCAGAAACGGATACGTTCGCAAGCGACGGTACGGAGCCGATCGTATGCGTCGACATGCTGCCGGACGCAATCGGCTGTCACCGCATCCGTTCGTATCCTTTCCAATCCGATGCGATGCGAGCCGTTTGGTGGAGTCATCCTTTACTTTACTTTTTTACTAAAGGTTAGAATTAGTTTAACAAACACCCTGTATGAAAAACCACAATACCGGAAAAATATTGCATCTAAAAATAATAAAGATTTTTATTGTTTTTATCATTATTTATCGTTGCTAATGAACAATCTGTTAGCATGAGTTGTAAATACCTATCTTTATTTTGAGTATCCCCAACTAAAAACCTAAGATTTAAGTTCTATTTATAACTGAAGGATTATATCACATGCATGGTAATAATAAACTGTAAATAGTAAATAAATCGAATCCTATGTAAGCATGCAACAGCGAAATTTCGTACCGGACTCTCTTAAGTATATGGAGTGACCGCTTTACATTTGAAAAATACAGGTTGAAATTGAAAACATGCGACAAATCGAAATGGGAGATTGTACTCGTCATTATGAACAACTTTTACTATGGGACCAAACCTGAAATCGCGAATAAACAAAAATCAGCTGTTCCCAGCATTTTGACGAGTTATGCGAACATTTAGGGAACATGTGATTTTTTTTACTAAGAAATACGTTCGACATATCGATTTAGCGTCATCTTTGCGATTTTTTTATCGGGTCAACTATTAGTAATTACGTTTCCGTCTTTAATCAGCGCTTGACCGTATGTTCAATTTGCGCAATTTTTACAATTATTGGAAATAAATAGCTTCAAAAAACTTAAAAACTACTACTTATTACCGCGCCTTAACTGCGCATAAAAGGATGCCTACTGTTTATAATGTGATTCGATCTGTTTTATATGTACTTAATTCAGTTTATTCTTGATATGTACGATAAACAAAGGAATCCATGTTCTGAGTTCATAGAAATCGCTGACTTTTAGGTAATTAACATTAGACTAAATTAGATTATATTATCAAGAGTTAAAATAATTTTTAATTTATGTTAAAAGATAAAAGTATTAAAAATATCAACTAGAAATTATGATAACAACTACCGGTTCACAGATATAGATATACCTAGATAACGCAAGTATCACGAACTGTATGAAAACTAAGCGTGCCACTTTTTGACTACCTACTATGACGTCACAAGCTCGCGCTCTCTCGCTCACGCTCACCTCAGCCAGCAGTACGCAGGACTGAGCGCGAAAGTGGCGGCTTATGATTTTGGATCGTAAACTGGTGCGATTTTTGGCACGCGAAGTAGGTGCTCTTGCGTTATCTAGGTGTATCTATATCTGTGTACTGGTTGTTGACAACTACTGTACTTACCTACTCAAGTACTTAGATATCGGCTGCTTCCTAACATGATAACAATGTTATCCTTTATTTTGATAATTTGTCAGCAATATTTTGATTTGAGGGGCCCGTCGCTTAATAATAACAGCCGCACGGGTCGATCGATCAGGTTAAGCTACGCTTGCCGCGGATGGTCTGTGGACGGGTGACCATATTTACTTACTAAGACCCCTCTGTTCCTCGGAAAGCACGTTAAACCGTCGAACACGGCTGTCATTCGTGGATCTTTGACAGTTGTTACGGGTAGTCAGAAGCCCGAAAGTCTGACAACCAGTCTTACCGAGGGTTATCGTATTACCCAGTAACTGGGTTGTGGAGGTCAGATAGGCAGTCGCTCCATGTAAAATACTGGTATTCAGCATCCGATTGCATCCGATTAGACTTGAAGCCTACCCCAACATAGTTGAGAAAAGCCTAGGCAGATGGTGGTGTCGGCAATATTTACTTTGCGAAATGAAATTCAGTTTAACATTAACGAGGCAGTAAACTAGGTAAGTAGTTTTCGATAAAACCAACCTCATTTACGCTGTGTGTATATGTGTGTGTATTTTTAGTTAATTATAATAAAGATACCTATACAGGGTGTTACGGAAAGGGTATATCAATACAAACGGGTTGAAGAGTGTATCTGGTTAAGAATCTCTGTACAAAATTTCAGCTCAAAAGCAGTAACTTGGAAAATGCTTAATATTTTTTTATGCAATTCTGCGAAACAACTCATAATTACAGAACTTGAACAATGAACTTGTTCAAGTTCTGTAATTATGAGTTGTTTTGTAAAACAACTAGCGGTTTTGTAATACAGCGGTTTTTACAATCTATCAGCGACATAATTATATATTATTTTATTTCTAACAGTGCCCCGTGATTTCACCCGCATAAGTGTCGATCCCGTGGGAATATCTGGATAAAAAATATCGTTATTCTAATTTATAAGCTCCCTATATTCATCTCACTACAAACATCCGTCCATCCATCCGCACAAACATTCGCTTGTATAATTTTAGTAGGATTATTTTATAAAAATCATCGGATTTTTATAAAATATTCTACAAGAACCACAAAGCGTATCGACGCTTTGTGGTTCTTGTGGAATATCTCCAATAAGCAGAGATTTTTTTACATCACTTTTCCTCCTGCAAAAGTGCAAAGTATGCACCTGCTATTAGATATTTCCATCTAATAATAATTCTAGCTATTCTTAATTAGCTTTAAAGATGCATAGAGCCGTTACCCGGCATGGCAAAAAGTATGAATACTGAATAGGCACTATAGCAGCGTAATATAGCCGGCAGTGCAAGCTGGCGCAAGCCGCCTCTGCACGCCTCGCTCATACGGACATAGATCAACGAATGTATTAATTAATACAGATAAGAAAGTAGGCACAATACGTGAAAATGCAGAATTAAGGTTAAGGTATTCCTCAAAATGCACCAACTTTGAAACGCACCAAAAGTATTCCTCGACAAAACAAAAAAAAAATTATTAAAATAAAAATATTATAATTTTTTTCCTCGAAATGCATCAACGATGCAATATAGAGAATAGCATGAAGGATTCGTAATAAAAGATATAGATAGGCGTTTAATTTGGTGCGTTTCGAGGAATACCCCTTTTTTTGTGGATGGGATCAAATGACTCCTCCCGCTCTGGGTTTTGGCGCCTGAATGACATTGACAAGAAGACGTTGTTGGTAAACAGTGGAAACATTTTGCATTGACAAACAAGATGGCGACATTTGGCCGTGTGTCAAAAGATTCTTATAGTATTCTATAACTGCATTGACAAGTGACTGTAGGTTAACCATAGTCCTACGTTTTCAAGTTTTGTTACTAAGGAGGAAACGCCAGCGAAGCCGGTGAAATTCAAATGTTTTCATCAGTGCCCGGTTGTATGTTGTATGTATTTTAAAATCATCAAAACAACCCTCTAAGTTCATACAATCCTATTAGTTGATGTATCATGGAAATATTCAATCAATAGGACCGACCTGCAAATTGCAAAAAACGTAAAAAAATTTGAATTTCGCGTGATACATTGGATCTTCCCCCTTAGCTGATTTTCCTGTAATAACTACATTTATTGGTGGTGGAATAACCAGTCTTCATGGATGTTTGATCCATAAAATATAATAAACAAAAGAACATCGCCTTACGACGAACCCCGAAATAAATTGTCGAGACACCCTTCCCACGACTCTTCCCTCCGAATAAGTGACAAAATAATCGTTATTATCTTACGTGGTCAACATGGCGTATCTAATAAGAGGACACGATCGGTCGTGGGTTGCAGGCCTCGTATGAGAACGTAACGTTTTTCGCCCCGTTCGTTTTTATTAGCCATTCACACAAATAATGATATGGGGGTATTTAGTGTGACGTTTTGGTGCTTGGTGTATTCTTGTGGGGGTGTAAATCAAGATGTATAAATTTATTTTTCGTCGTGTTGATGATTTTCTTTTTATGCCTCGGGAGAAAGCTCTTTGAGCGAGTTTTAAAAGTAGGTATTTGTTACATAATTTTAATATTATTTTAAGCTATTTCATTTCCAAAATATTATTTTATATAATATTAAAGCCTTAGTCGTTTTCCAATAGGTAGGTACTTGGCTTAGGCAATAGAACAACTGGACCTACTTATGCAAGACGGAACCAATCCACACACATGCCAAAATCGAGATAAGATACAGAAAGCTTTCAAAATGCACGTTCTATCGATAGAAGGTGCATTTTGAAAGCTGTAAAGATCAAAATGATCTGAGAGACTGTCAGATCATTTTGACCAACTTTCCAAAAGATGTCGATGGATGTATCTTTTCTGTCGATAGTCAATAGAATATTTCTGTGGGCATTTTGTTTGTACACCAAACCACAAAGAAATTGCCTCATCTGCATCTAAGTAATCGTTGGTAGGTTGCGGCAAGTCGTAGCGTGGATTAAATCGCACGCAAGCGAATGCACCGATGAGCTAACTGCTCACACAGACACATTGACAAACGTTTTCGTTATTTCAATAGGTTTTAGGTACTGCCAAATTGAGATATAATGCAAATGCCTTGAAATTTTATTAAAGTTTGACTGTCTCATATTCATTTTTATTTATTATATTCAATAAAAAGGTAACAGTGTACTCATTGTTGAAAAGCCTAATAATAAGATTTATTCTACGTTCGTCCCGAAATTTTGTCCCACATTCCAAAAAATCCTGTTTTGTCCCAAAAAATATGCATCCTTCGTCCCAAAATATAATTTTTATTATTTATTCCTGCTTCGTCCTGTTTTATATTCGTTCTATGGCTAAAGAGAAAACTCATGGACATGTGCATCCTTCCTACCCTCACCTATGGAGCGCAGACATGGTCACTTACTAATCGTCAAAAGTCCGCACTCTGGGTCTGTCAGCGAGCAATGGAGCGCAGTATCCTTGGAGTTAAACTTACTGATCGTATAAGGAACTCGATACTGCGTTCTAAAACTCAAATTGCCGATGTAGGTCACACGGCTGCCAAGCTAAAATGGAACTGGGCTGGTGACATCTGTCGCATGCCGGAGGAGCTGTGGGCTAAAGTAACCACAGAATGGGTCCCAAACAGCAGCATACGGCAACGCGGCAGGCCCAGAATGAGATGGCGGGACGAACTCGACTCTTTCCACAAGGATTGGCGTGTAACAGCACTGGATAGGGATAAGTGGAAGGAGGGAAGGGAGGCCTTTGCCCTGCAGTGGGACAGAAATGGCTGATAATAAATAATAATAAAGGCCCATATTTTTTTTTTTTTAATTTGTAAAAAGATGTTATTTATTTAAATAAACTTTATTGTGCACCAGAAAATACATAACAAAAACACGATTATTACTAAAAAATACATTATTGATCATTGTTAATTATTGTAGCTGAGAAAGAAAAACAAATGCTGAGAAAAAGAAACAAATTAAATATTTCGACTTAGCACACGAGGTTGTTAACATGTGGAATGTGAGCTCGGCTGTCATTGTGCTGATTGTCGTATCGGCCAATGGCCTGATGGCTGAAAGCCTCGATCAACATCTATCGAAGCTCTCGTTATTCAAGTGGTTCGTGGTGTGATGTTTGGATCCTGTCGAACTGGAGTAATGACTATAAATTGTTGGCACTTTCACGGTTGTAAAATAGGTAGTCACTCACTATTTTAACGTTACCACTTCACTTTTTTTTTATTTTATTTTTTTTATTTTCCGTCACTTCGGTGCTTGAGGGATGGTATCAGCATGCAGTTGTCTTCTTATTCATGCTCATACTCATGAATACTAATTTATTTATGTATATATGTTTCGTGTCGTTGTCCATGCCTTTTCAAATTGTTTGCTCCTTTTGAAATTTTCTGCTAAACGATCTCCATTCCCACATTTATTTTTGGGTCTCGCCGAAAGTATGAAATTGATCTTCGCAATGCGTGTCGATTTATTTCATTGGTCATCCACTTAGTGTGACAGTTCTTGTAAATCCTGAACATAAAGTACAGGAATCCCAGCAACAGCAGCAACAAAATCACCAACAAAACCACATTCGTTGTACTGGTATGGTACTTTAACTGCTCCAAATCTGCGTTGTTATTACCGCCGGAAGCTGTTTGTGCTATAATAACTTCTTCCTTACTCTGATTTTTCCCCATGATAATATTGATTATTATTGATGCCACAAATAACACTGTTTCTCACAAGACTTTGTTTGCGACTACATTTGCGGTTCATCGTGGAACGGTATCCTTATACGGTGATAGGAATTCTAAACAAAGTCCGGGGGACTATTTCGTCACGGTCGCCATGTGATGTTGGGAATTGGAGCGAAATGATACCAAGGCGAATGATGAGTAAATACTGCCTTTATTTAAATAATGTTACATGTTTTATACTGTAAGACACGTATATGAACTAATAATATAAAGGTGCCTACATACACACGACAGTGGTTCAAGGGCCTGATTCAGAAAGCAGTAGGTACTCCTCGATACGGCTCGCATTGTGAGGAGGTTCTTGACTATGGAGCTCTAACCACCGGTAGCTTGGACCCAGCTCCTGACACCGGCGGATCACTTTTTTTAATATTTTTAAATGTTTTTTATACTTATCCTTTATATTTTAAGAAATATTTAAAAAATGTAATAAAATAAGATGAATAAATAAACTAACATACTATTAAAATAAAAATATAATATTCTAACCTAATAAAAACTATTAACTAACTAAAATATGGCGTCGAAATTTATCCATTTAAATAGATATATCTACCTACTTTTTTCTGCAATGTTCATTTATGGTAGAATACGCACGACATCGCAGCAGGCCGAGTCGAAGGTGGCCGGACGAATTGACTCCTACTACATAGGCTACATCGTCTAACTATAGTTAGACTACATAGATTAGACCATTTTCTTACGCACTGTGAAAATCTATTAATATACCGGCTGACTTTTTTACAGTCTAGACAAAAACAGGGTATAATAAAAGGAAGGTGAACGGAGTGGAAGCACAGGAATCTCTTTTTTTTTTAACTTAATGTGAAATGAACCTATCAATAAACACTATTATTTATTAGACTTTAACTTTTCATACTAAAATATATTTTTTTAATCTACTCGTAATAAATTGACAAATAATATAAAAATTCAACTTATAGCCACCCACTCTACGCGCGGAAATTATTAATGAATTCGCAACGATATTAACGAAATAATTGAAAACTTAATACTAGTAACAACAACTACTAATTTTAATACTGGTACTCAGCTGTATCACTGGAAGCCGATCCCAACATAGTTGGTAAAGGCTGAGCAGATGATGATTAACGTAAGGATTGAATTAAAAAAAAAATGTAAAAGAAAAGAACATAAGACATAGCAGTATATAAGAAAAAGAACCGCTGCTCGACTTTAACTAAACCGATTTAACTCAAATAGAACTAATTCAATATTAGACGATAATTATGTTCGAAGCGAGTCCACCCACAGTACATAAATCGCCATGGCATTACATAAATCCTAACATTATATGCACAATTTCACAGTGTGAACTGACCGCGCCGAGTTAGAGCTCGATTTGGAGAATACTTCGACATTTCAATGAAATTTATGCAGAAGAGTTTTGATGTAAGGCCGTTTGAGGCAATATTCCATCAGAAGAAGACATAATAATTTGCTATATGATCTCTTGTCTGCCAATAAAATACCTACTTAGTAACTTTTATAAAGAAAACTACATTTAATGTAGGTATTTGATGAATTTTATGATTTTTTTTAATTTGTAATGGGCTTGCTCTTGACTCTAGCCTAGGTCAAAGGTGACAGAGACAAAGTCGACGATGGAGCGAGCTTAATGAGCTGTAATGTTCATTTATGGTGTACCCAGAAGAAGCCTGTTCACTCTCACTTTAAAGAGATTCGGGTTGTATGCGCTCGGAAAAACAAACGCAGGTAGAGAGTTCCACTCTTTTGCTGTGCGCATTATAAACGACATTTTAATTAAGTGATTAGGTATAATATGAGAGAGCAAAATGGATGTAGGTATTTGTCAGTTAATTGTGTAACTGAGGGAATGTTTTTCAATGTTTTTATTTATTTTTTAAGTGTACCTTGATTTAGTTTTAAATTTATCGTCACACTTCTAATAATAAATAAACTAAGGGAGGAGAAGCGGTCAGGTCATATCTCACCTCCTCTACATGGATGAATTGAAACTCTTTGCCCCCAACAAATTGCGACTGATGGAGCTACTGAAGGTAACTGAAAGTTTCAGTAGCGCCGTCAGGATGGAATTTGGTGTAGACAAATGTGCAGTAATGCATATTGCATGCATTGTCGATGTTACCATTCTACATGACGGCAACCTCGTGAAAGCTGAAAAAGAAAAACAAATCAAATATCTTGACTTAGCACACGAGGTTATTGACATGTGGACTGTGAGCTCGACTGTAATTGGGCCGATTGTCGTATCAGCCAATGGCCTGATGGCCGAAAGCCTCGATCAACATCTATCGAGGCTCTCGTTAGGCGGTTTGATCAAAGGCCTGATTCAGAAGGCAGTACTCCTCGACACGGCTCGCATTGCGAGGAGGTTCCTGTCTCTGGAGCCCTAACCACCGGTAGCTTGGACCCTGCTCCCGACACCGGCGGATTACAATTTTTTTTTATTTTTTAAATGTTTCTTTCACTTTTTTATATTTTAAGAAATATTTAAAAATGTAATAACATAACTAAATAAATAAACTAACATACTATGAAAATAAAAATATAATAAAATATGACGTCGAAAGTCTATTTAAATAGATATATCTACCTACTTTTTTCTGTTATGTTCATTTATGGTAGAATAAAGGTTTTTTATTTTGATTTGATTGTATTGTGCTCTTCGGGACACAGGTTCAAATAGCTCACAGATCGTGTCTTGTTTGGTCGTTGGTTCTATGGATCGTTATTTTTTTTACGCTTGCAAACAAAGTAGAACCTATCATTACAGACGCACTTGAAATCTTCTTTGCGGACAAACATGGAACATCTTATTGATAAACAGACTATAAGAACAGAATACTTAATAGTACTCTATAAGTACCGATTACTTAGATGGTTCAGTGTTATCATAAAGCATTCGCAATACACGTGATAGTGTGATTAATCAATGTTTATCACTATTGTATCTTAATAATGAGATTAACAACAATAACACGTTATCGTCAATTTATCGATAGAATCGCGCAAAAGATACAGTTTTGTATAAAAACGTTAAAAAAATATCTAAAAGCATAGTTTGAATAAGACCTAGTAAACACAAAGCAGGTAAGCAAAATAACTTCCTTACATATGAGTCATTAACATAATATTATCAAAAGCGATATTATGTATTATAACTTAAAACTAAAACTACTTATTTCGTTTCAAACTATAATTATTGTCCACCCTAACACCGTCCATTCCAAGATCGCCTGGAAGAGATTGCAGAAAGCGATAAGCGCCCATTGTACTCGTACGTTTTGTAGTTTTTTTTTGTATACGCCACATCAAGCTACCCGAAATAGATTACTCACAATTACTTGAATACGTAACGTAGATAATAACGCATTTGGCCGGGAAATCATTCCAATCTCTGCCTCTAATCTAATGACTTGCTAATCTTTTCTCAATGGGAGGAATATATTTCGTTCCTGCGCTATAGAAAAATAATTATTACAGAAACTCATGCAATTCGAACCTCGTCTAATAGTTCAATTAACAAATCTTTGTTTCCGTTCTAGCAAACATGAAATCTCTGCTCATTACCGCCTTTTTCATCGCTCTGGCTGGTGCCAGCCCCACCCACCGTGGCATCGAAGCTGGCCCGGCTATATTAGACTTCGAGCCCATTGCCGTCGACCCTGCTATTGTCGACGTCGACCCTTTCGCTGTCAGCCCCTCCAATGTTGACGTGGAAGTGAACGACGGACCTGGTACATCCCTCATCCAGATCATCGTGAACATCCATGGTACAATTACCGTCACTAATGCGCCCATCAACGTGTATGGCGGTGGTCGCGCCATCGTTGCTGAGCCCGACCAAGTCGCTGAAGCTGCTCCTGAGTCCGTTCAGGACATCGAAACTGACCCGGCTATATTATACTTCGAGCCCATTGCCGTCGGCCCCGGTTTTGTCGACGTCAACCCTTTCGCTGGCAGCCCCGCCCAGGTTGACGTGGAAGTGACAGGGGGATCTGGCCCTTCCCTCATCCAGGTCATCGTGAACATCGATGGTACAACTACCGTCACTAATGCGCCCATCGATGTGTTTCGCGCCGCTCGCGCCTTCGTTGCTGAGCGCGACCAAGTCGTAGAAGCTGCCCCTGAGCCCGTTCAGGTCATCGAAACTGGCCCGTCTATATCAGATTTCAAGCCCAGTGCCGACGTCGACCCTTTCGCTGGCAGCCCCGCCCGTGTTAACGTAAAAGTGAACGACGGACCTGGTACATCCCTCATCCAGATCATCGTGAACATCGATGGTACAACTACCGTCACTAATGCGCCCATCAACGTGTATCGCGCCGGTCGCGCCGTCGTTGCTGAGCCCGACCAAGTCGCTGAAGCTGCCCCTGAGCCCGTTCAGGTCATCGAAGTTGCCCCTGAACCCATCCAAGTCGTAGAAGCCGCTCCAGTTCCCATCGGAACCCCTGTTCTCCCCATGCCCGTGGGCCCTGAAATGAACCCTGAGCCTATTGCTATCGGCACACCTCAACTCCCCATCCCCGTTGTCGTGCTGCCCGAACTAAACTAAGGAATTATAGAGGAACTTCGCACCTGAGTTAACTACTCGACCATTCGCTGCATATTATGAGATGATTAGATATACCAGTCAGTTCGAAATATTCCACTTTGCCCCACCGGCCGCCCCACTGGTGGGAGGTAAAGTGGAATGCCGGATATTTTATTTATTTATTTATTCATACATTTTAAATGCGCCATATTAAACTTGGACATAACATTACGGGATTGTTTTACCCAATGATTATTATAATGTTATTATTAGTTTACTTTTAATATAATTGATTAATATATAATATCCCCTGCACATTTCTCACCAATTAGCAAAAAGAATTTGTCTAGATTTTGGTATTTAGGACGAGAAACCTAGGTTATAAGTGCTTATAATTGTGATAATTAAAGTTTAGGCTTATGTACACTAATTAGCAAATAAAGCTTATGAGTTTTTGTTTTAGAGGATTTTTTAATCTTTGTGATGGATGACATGGAGGCCACACCTAATGTTGTCCAAAATAGTGTATAACTTACTTTTTGCCGGAGGTTACCTCCTACGTTTTAGAACGGAATAATATTAATAAATTAAATTCAATTATTGGCTGTGTACGACATAGCTCACAGAATAAGCAAGCTGAAGTGGCAACGGGCCGGCCATATTAGCTGTAGAACCAATGGGGTAGACGTATTCTTGAGTGGAGACCGCTAATCGGTAAACGTAAGGTGGGACGCCCTCAGGCTAGGTGGAGCGACGATCTTCGCAGGATGGCTGGTAGCAGCTGGATGAGAGTTGCCGAAAATCGAGTTAAATGGCGTGCAATAGGAGAGGTCTATGTCCAACAGAGGGCTGCTATAGGCTGACGAGGATGATGATGATTGGCTGTTTCATAAATAAATACAAAAGGACGATTAGGCGTCGATGTTTTAACACCCCCCCCCCCCCCCCCCCGCGCCCCGCCCCTTGACATAATATCAATAAAACTTCTATTGTGTCTCGTTCATTGTCCTAAATAATTATAAAAGTTAATGCCAGTCTTCTAGGCGCGTTTCCAGATGACAGCGATGCGGACGTGTACTTCGACGCCTAATTGTCCTTCGTTTTTGTATTTATTTGTATAGTAAGTTAGTTAGTCATTTAATTTAGTATCTAATGTAAAAGCTCCATTTTTAACCGACTTCAAAAAGGAGGAGGTTCTTAATTCGACTGTATGTCTTTGTATGTTTGTTACGCGATATCTCCAGCAATTGTAAATCGATTTCAAAAATTATTTTTTTAATGGATTTTTTTTATTATTTTTACGTCAAAGGTGGTCCCATATACATTTTATTAACTTTGCTTGAGTAGTTTTTAAGTTAGTTTCAATAATACGTATTTTGCCGCTACGTTTATATTAATAGAAAGAAAGAAAGAAAAAGTATTTATTTTGACTCGTAGGTACAGTCACGTCTAAAAGTATGTATACACTTGGCTTTATTCAAAGACGATTTTCTCCTTTATTTTTTAATGAAATTTTATGTTATTACGAAAATAGTATTTTCGAACCCATAGGTTTATGTTAAGTGTCGTATTTCAACGTTGCATTCGTTATTTCACGAAAAAATCGCAATTGAAAATTACTTTTAGACGTGACTGTACAGGAAGATCACAAACTAAACACAGTAAAAATAAAAAAACAAGAATGAATTAATGATGATGATGTTATAATGACTTCCTGTCTGATATTTACATAGCAAGTAGTGCTATACGAATTTGTGTGGGGTAAGTACAGACGCCAGCACATCAAGCTACTACAATCTGTCAAATTTCTTTAATAGATTTTCAACTTTATCGCCAAAACATAAGGTTCAAAAATGATTGTGAAAATTTGACAGTTTCCGGTAGCTGGATGTGCTGGCATCTGTATAACTTAAAAGTGAAAAATAAAAAACTGTAAAAAAAAAGTGAAAAACAACTTTAATTTTTCGGAAGTTGGTGGCAAACAACGAAAATGCGAACCCAACGACACTGACTTCCGAAATTAAAGTTATTTTTCACTTTGTAGTCTTTTTTGGAAGTCAGTTGTTTTTTTTTTTTTTTTTTTGTAAAAATGTTTTCTTTTGAGCAACTTTTTCCACAATTCTAAGTTTCATACTTTAGATGTCATATCGTCCATCGCCTGACAGTATACATTAGCAATTTTTAATCAATCGTATTTTTTCAAATTAATCGTTTAATATCGACGGAAAAATAGGTAAGTACAGTAACTACTACGTTAGTTGTCTCTTCATCAATATCATAACCGCAATGTTTGTCAGGACTCTAATCGAATGCTTATAGACCCTTAGCTTGAAATTGGCATAACCTTGTAGTCCAAACTTTTATAGAATGCACACACAACATGCAAACATCGGTCGACATCAAACAGTTCTTCAAAATGATCATTTTTATTCTGCGTCCAGCAACTTCAGTCGAGGTTCAATGTAACGTATAAATAAGTAGACCCAGTTGTTCAAAGGTTTTGCACAAACGTATTTGTTCAGACTTGTAATTGACGTATATGACAGAAGTATACACATGAAGTATACACTCCCGTGCCGTTTTGTGGAAATAAACTAAGTACTATAAATAATCAGCCTACAATCTTCCCGCTGCTGGGACACAAGGCCTCCTTTCTGTGAGAGGGTGATCAATAATCCACAACGTGAACCCAATGCGGGTTGGTACAGCTCACATGTCTTCGAATTTGCTGGTTCTAGGACATGCCGGATTCCGCACGTTTTCCTTCACCGTTTTGAGAGCAGTGGTTATGAAATCATGCACAAAGTAAAGCGCCTGTCAGGGTTTGATTCCCAAGTCGGGCAAATTGTTATTGGGTTTTCTATTAGGAATATCTTAATATCAGCCCGGAGTTTGAAAGTTGGCAGTATGATACCCCCGTGCCTCGGAAAGCACGTTAAACCGTTCGTGCTGCGCCTGATCTCTCTCTGGTTGTATCGGAATGCTTGCCATCCCTTCGGACTATGAGAGTGAGGGAAGAGAGTTCGCCTGTGTCTGCAAACACACTTGTGCGCTATAGTATTTATTTATTAAAACTTTATGCACAAGTAAAAAATACTATACAAAGGCGGACTTAATGCCTGAGGCATTTTCTACCAGTCAACCTTAGGGTGATGCAGAGACAAAACATGGCAGGTGCAACATACAGGATAACTAGCTAGGAAATGACTATAAAATACAAGAATATATACATAGATACATACATATAAACCAAATGAACTCCCAGGGCAAAAATGATCGGTAGAGGAGAAAACGAAACCAGCAAATCAGCGCTAGGATGTTACGGCCAACTTCTGTCGAATATGTTCACGTGCCATCACTTTAAAAGATAACCGACTGGTTGCTGTCCTGATGTTCAGAGGGAGCGCATTCCATAAAAAGACCGCCTGGACAAATATCTACCGCGCCGAAGGCTACTCTCCATTTCGATTGGCCGCCATAGCCGAAATACGGCTTAGTGAACTATATATGAGACACCGAGGCGAAATTATTGCTCTCAACCGATCACAAATGCGATTAGTTGAAAAACCCGATAACACCTCCGACTATAGGATCTTACCCAGAATCTGGATCAGGATATGCCCCATGGATGCCCAGGATCCTATGCCCAGCTTACGACCTTTAGGCCAACATAGAAAGAGATCTAAATTTTAGAAGGGCTTCAACTTTTTGACTAACTGACCGCCTCCTTGACATTATTCAAAAGTACAGTCAGCATCAAAAGTCGATTAACACTATCATTTTTACACGTTATTAAATTGACAACAACTTTTTTCAACAAAACTGATTTTTAGCTTTTCACATAATGGACAAGAGTATATATTCTAAAAAAAATTCTTCTGCTGCAATTTTGAACAAATATTTTGATCAATAACTAAGATTAAAAAAACTGAAGTGTTAATCAACTTTTGATGCTGACCGTACCTGAAAATGGTTACATTTGAATAAATGCTCTGAATTTGTTTTTTTGCAGCCCCAAAAGTTTAAAGTGCAAAGTTTACAAGGAATTACTCAGAAGTTGTACAACTTCTATGAATATTCAGAGCTCATAATGGTTTTGAGAGCAGTGGTGGCCCAATGGTAACGGCTACGAGTTGTAGGTCGTGGGTTCAAACCCAGACAGGCGCTTTACTTTGTTTAAAAAGATTCATCACCAGTGCTCTCAAAACGGTGTAGGAAAACATCGTGAGGAAACCGGCATGTTCTAGAACCAAAAAGTTCAAAGACATGTGACATCTAAGTACCAATCCGCACTGGGCCCGCGTGGTAAATTACAGCCCACTCCTTCTCGAAGAGAGGAGGCCTGTGTCCCAGCAGTGGCAACATATAGGCTGGTTATGCTAATGATTTTAATCTGTCAAGCTCCGCTAATGAGACACGATTGATTTTCTATTGTTTCGTCGCCGATCGGTGAACCGCGCCGCTAGACCGGTTAAGGAAGAGATAGAGACTATCATGATGATTGTAAATCCTCTGTCACACTTTGCAACTGAAATGAACTTGATGGCCCAGAGATGATGACCTAGAGATCATGATCCAGCTGCAGCTGTTTATTGCTCAGACACAATAAAAAACTGCAGCTCAGAATAACTGGTTATAAAATGTAGTGTTCACCACATGTTTTGAAAGGGCAGTTGTACACGATTTCTGGGAATATGTTGCATGTTTATCAAAAAGCTGTTTCACATCTGTTTCGGAATTAAACAAACTTCGTTTTAGAGTAAAATCGTTACAATATTATCGTTTGCACTGTGATGTTATCAAGTTATACAATTTATTATGAGATGTCGTACGCGCGGTCGTCGTTTGCGCGGAGTGTCAGTCGGCGCGGCGGCGCACGGCGTGGGCTGCGCTCGCGTTTTTGCCCCCTCGTTCCTCTCTTTCACCTCGCTCGCCCTTGGACGGGGCGCGTACAACATCTAAACCATAAGGTAGTCTGGCTTATAGCCAGTCTAATTAAATGGCAAGAAAGGTAAGCAAGAAAACAGTTCGTTTAAAAAATAAAGATTCCTTTATTTTCATATCAGATGTTAAAACTTATCTGAGTTCGTAAAATTAACGCACACCTCCTTTAACAAACAAACCATCATTCAGTTTAACTCTTCGGGCATGACCACGGCAGGATAGGGCAGAAGAGGTACTCCAATAGCCACGGGCTCCGGTACTATAGCTGGCC
Organism: Amphipoea oculea; assembly: GCA_945859645.1. NCBI lineage: Eukaryota > Metazoa > Arthropoda > Insecta > Lepidoptera > Noctuidae > Amphipoea > Amphipoea oculea. The sequence goes on from OX243862.1 coordinate 3,863,129, forward strand.
CAATGTCTATTGGTTCAGGAGCGGAATCAACAACATGAACAGGATCTGCTGGTGCGACCTCAACGGGAGGTTGAGGAGCCACGACACCAGGCACGGAGACCGACTGTCCGTTGATGTTTATAATAATTTGGACATGAGGGTTACCGACGGGTACTGGTGCAATCGGAGGAACTATGTCTTCAGGAAACACAGGAGCTGGAGCAGGAATGACAGGCTGTTCCAAGTCCATAACTTCAGGCCCAACGGCGACTGGCTCATAGTCCAAGATGGCTGGTCCTATGGCAATGGGCTCGAACTCCGGGGTGGGAGCTGGTCCAGCTGCGCCAGGGTCTACTAAACCACGGTGGTGGGGACTGGCGACGGCCAAGGCCACGGCAGATGCGAAAATGAGCATGTACTTCATTTTGCTGTAAAAGAATGAGAAGAATTAGTGTTGGTAAACAGATTTTTGTAAATTTGTAAAAAAAAAATATAGTAACGGCAAGAAAAAAGAGTGAATATACTCGTAATCTCTCGTCGTCTCGTCTGTGGAAACTGTTTCTGGATTGTGTTGAACTAATTGTATATTTACTTATGTTTGTTATTGCATCTGTTTGTTTCCCAAATAAAATAAAATAAATATAATTAAAAAAGAACTAAGTGAATCACAACGACGAAACCTAAAGCATTGTATCGGAAAATTAAATTTTAATAAATTACCAATTCCCGTAATTAAATAAAAACGTTCAAATCTAGTCGAAATCTCATTTCAGCGACAGTCAATGTCAAAAACTTGTCAAAAATGTAGGGATTTTAGAGGTATTTTTGACAGATTAAGACTGAGATCAGACAGTAATCTTCCTTAAAATTACTAGAATAGCTCGTCAGATTTATGGTGCCAATTAAAATTATACTTTACTTCCGTCAAAAAAAAAAAAAAATTATGATAGTTTTTGTTAATGCTTAAAATAATTTAGAACTTACCACTGATTGCAATTTACGTGTTGTCTCTCAAAAAACAATTGTTGTTGATGGGTGTTGTCAAACTGTGATTTCGAAATGCAACTTAGCGTATTTATATATGAAACATACCAAAATCATAAGAAACGGATAAGATTAGGTACTGCTTTTTTGATAAATGATAATCTCAGCTTTATGACTTAGTGATCCGCAATAATATTATTAAATGAAATCTGGCTTGTATTGAACTTGATAAACCTTTGAGAAGTATTGTTCTAGAATCAGATTAAAGTGAGTTACTTTCGACAAAGCCTTCTAAACTAAAAGGGTACGAGAAACAAGTTTTAGCATTTCCAGTTGATTACATCCATACTTAATATTATAAATTCGAAAGTAACTGTGTCTGTCTGTATGTTACCGTATCACGCCTAAACCGCTGAACCGATTTCGATGAAATTTGGTATAGAGATAGTTTGAGTCCCGGCAAAGGACATAGGAGAGTTTTTATCCTGATATTCCTACGGATCACACATCATCAGGGAAAAAATGTTTTCAAGGGAGAATCACGACCCTCAGTAATGAGGATTACGACTTGAGGAGGAGGATTCCTACGGGATCGAAACTTACGCGGTTAAAACCGCGGGGCGCTGCAAGTTTAAAAAAAAAAAATTCAGATATATACTCGTACATACATGGAAGATTTAGTTTTTTAAGGTGAATGGGTAATTGAAGCCCGCGAAATTCAATTTTTCTTACGTTTTTTTGCAATTTTCAGGTCAGTGCCAGGTTGTATCTTGATCAAAATATGATTCGCGACTATAATAGACATGTATTTACAGAATTATAGTCATTAGAATCATTAATATATCTCTTTAAGTTAGATTTCTACCATCAACACTTTTCCATACGAGATTTGTTCTTAACGGTAGAAATCTAACTTAGAAAGATGTATTAATGATTCTAATTATAATAATTCTGTAAATACGTACCTGTTATTGTCGCAAATCATATTTTGATCAAGATACAACCTGACACTGACCTGAAAATTGCAAAAAACGTAAGAAAAATTGAATTTCGCGGGCTTCAACTACCCATTCACGTTAAGAAAAAGTAAAAATTTCCAATATAAATGACATAGTGTTAACTCGTATGTTGTCCCAATTTGTCTATCAAGTACCTAATGTGGTTTTATCATTTTAGGTCATCATCATCTGCCTAGCATTTTTCTAACTACGTACCACTAATACATGTACCTATGTATGTTGTGTTTGTCAATCTACTCTCTTAATTTTATGGCACTAAGACACCAAAGCCCCGCGACCGAAGTGTTCACGGTGAGATTTTTACAGAATCGACCGGCTGATGCCAGGGATTGACAATATTGATAGCTCACTTGAAGCTCACTTCACCCAAGTTTTCACGGTGAGATTTTTACAGAATAGCACCGCAGTATGTTTCTAGAAATTTGAGAGATTATCTTCTATTAATCCAGTGACGCACAAAACTCGCCGGATGTTTGTTAAATGAATGTGCAATTATTAGTATTAAGCAGTTAATGTCTTAATCCCGATTTGTATGAAAAGAACTAGATTGGAGGAATTAATGGAGATTAGATTAAGTACTTATAAAGACTTGCAGTCATATGTGCAGGTTTGCGTGTTGTGATGAAATATTTTGATAGCTACCTTTTGTATTTTAACATCATATTTATTATTTGTGATTTTAGTTTAATATGGTGTAAGGTACATTTGCAGGGTCTACATAGCCAGAGATCGCACAAGACGGAAGGTTTGGAAGAAAAAGGGGGGGCCTTAGCCCAGCAGTGGGACACAAAATAGACTTACGAAAAAAATTTGGAATCGCTGTACCGGTCAAAGTGGCGGGGCTTGATGTATTTCGGAACGATTGGTGATGGTGCAAGATTTGAAACGTTATACATAAAATGAAATTATGCAATTACCAATACGTATATAAATAAAATTCTTAATAAAAAATATTAATAAAAATCTTATTATACAAGGTGTTTTTTTTATATCCCATAACTGTAGGGTATGAATAAGACCATATCAAAGAATCAACTGGCACATGAATTATTTTTCAATTATAATTTCTTTTTGTTTTCATTTTTCATAAAAAATAATTCGTTAAAGTCACGATTATTAATGTAAAACACCGTTACGTGAAATATGACAACGTCGCATTTTCTTAGCTTTAAATATGAATGATAGGTTTGAATGAAAAATAATTACTCGTATTTATCAATGAAACTTATATACATGATATCTACGAAACTATGGACCACATATTCTAGGACTTTATCTATTATTTTTACTTATACCCCCTTACCAATAAACCCATTATATCAGATGAATAGTTAGACACCGATTTCTCTCTTTCAGTCGTTAGTAATTTAACTTTTGAAAGAAGAAGACAAAGCACTGTATAACTATACAGACGCTATACAAAGTTTATTAGTGAGGGGGATAGAATATAACCATAGAGTTATGGGATATAAAAAAAACACGTTGTATATATTATTGACTGACAGGCAACGCACAGCCTATACCGCTGGGTCTAGAATCTCAAGAGTTCCATAAGTAATGAAAGTGAGCACTAAGAAAGGACCTTGGGGGGAGGGGGGGTACAATTCTCATCGGGCACACGGCGGATAATAATTTTTAAGTTATAAAATTCTCGTTTCAAATTGTTTTCTGAACAAAATAAGGCACTGAAGGTGACCAATTTATAGCCAATCTACTTGAGTACTAACAACAATAACCCTTCGTCTTGCCCGACTTGTGCAAGTAAGAGCAGCTGATGTCAGTTTCTTCCATATTTTTCCTTTACTCACAAATCACCGTAGTAAACTTCCGTCTTTCTCTTGTGGAAATCCTTCGTCTAAGGAAACTGGAGGGAAATATCCAACATCTACTGACTAAACGGTAACTGCCCATTATAATTATCGCCAGGATCTTCGATATAACAAAACACTAGTCTTCCCGTTAGTTACGCTTTAAAAGGCAAAGTTCCGATTTAGATGAAAAGTATAGAGATAGTTTGAGTCCCGGGAAAGGACATAGGATAGTTTTTATCTCGATATTCCCGCGAGAAACTTAGGCGGTTGAAACCGCGGGGCACTGCTAGTAATCACACTATCATCACATCACACTAATATTATAAAGGTGAAAGTTTTTGAGTGTGTGTGTGTTCATATGTTTGTTACTTCTTCACGCTCAAACGGCTGGACCAATTTTGATAAAATTTTGTACGGAGGTAGCCGACACCCTAGATTAACATATAAGCTACTTTTTATCTCGATGTTGCACGGGATCGACATTAACGCGGGTAAAACCGCGGGGCGCAGCTAGTTAAATAAAATAAAAAGGCCTTATACTTCTCTTTCTTTACAGTGCTTATAAATCATTAAAAAAAAATGTTTTTATTAGAGAACACCTTAGAAGAAGGCCTTCTCCAGAGAATGTCAGCTTTCTCTGTCTCTCGCTACGTCCATCCAGCGTGTTCCAGCTATACCTGCGCACGATCTCGTGCAACCAGCTCAGCGAGTGCGCCTTTGCATAATCAGCCTATACTGTTCACACAACTGGGACACAGGCCTCCTTTCTGTAAGATGGAGTGAGCCGTAATCCACCACGCGGGCCCAGTGCAGGTTGGTAGATGTCACATATCTTCAAAATTTCGGTTCTTGGACATGCCGGTTTCCTTACAATGTTTTCCTTCCCCTTCTACGTAAGACCGCCTGGACTTCCCTATCATTAACATATACATAGAATAGGATAGAAAACTTTTATATCAAACAGGAGTCTATAGGGTTAGTAACAATTTTACTTAACTTCTAGAGTTAATAGGTACGGACACAAATTAACATAATTATACAATTATATAACAGCTGTGGTGGCCCAGTGGTAACGAACCCGACTTACGAGTTGTAGGTCGTGGGTTTGGACCTAGACAGGCGCTTTACTTTGTGTAAATTATTTCATCATCACTGCTCTTAAATAACGGTGAAGGAAAACATCGTGAGGAAACCGGCATGTCCTAGAACCAAAAATTCGAAGACATGTGACATATACCAACCCGCACTGGGCCTGCGTGGTGGATTACGGCCCATTCCCTCTCACCGAAGGGAGGCTTGTGTCCCAGCAGTGGGAACTGTATAGGCTGATTATGTTATGTTTAACTTATGTATACAATTATTATTCAGCGTGAAACCCCGCAACATCTGGGAATCCCATATACAGCACATTGACAGCCGAAACCGGCATCCCTGACAGATTTACAGCGAATCTTCAAGCTGTACTAAACCAGCCAACCATCACCCCCTTGACCATAACTCCTACCCGTTGACCTCGCAGATCATTCCGCACGTAACCTACATCTACAACTCGTTAATATTCAGCAAACGTGTTCCAATTACTAACTGTTAGTCGTGCCCCAATAAATAAAGGTTGGTAGTTATAATTGACAGGTTGCTCTGAGCCTGACGCATTGCGGGCTGGTTCGGTTGTGGGCTTACAAGACGGTAAATAAATCTCGTTTTATTTGAGAATCTTCTACGTACCCTGTATCAATTAATTATCTGTGGAGTTCCAGGTAGGTATGTTGAATTTACTACGATGAAATTAATAATTTCTGGCCCTTTTTTTGAAATCTGGAAGTGGACTCCTGCCCACGGGGCTCCTATCTGAAACTTTTCAAATATATTTTCGGTGTTCTCTCATTATGCCGCACCTACTTAGCTATCAAGTTTTCGACCTGCATATGCTTTTCCAAATAAGCGACGTACAGACGCCAGCACATCAAGCTACTACAATCTGTCAAATTTATTTATTAGATTTTCAACTTTATCGCTAAAGTATAAGGTTCAAAATCGATTGGGAATATTTGACAGTTTCGGGTAGCTTGATGTGCTGGCTTCTGTACATGTGAGCTCAAAAGTAGAACGATACTGAATGTGATTACATAATTTGTTAAAATAATTATATTGAAACGTTTATTTTTTACCGACCTCACAAAAAGGAGGAGGTACTATGTTCGGATGATTGTATGTTTTTTTCCACTTTTTCTCCCTGGCTGCTCAACACTACCTTTTATTTGGGATTGTCTAATTTTTCAAGTCGATGAGAAAGTCCTTGGACATTACTCTTACTTAGTATCGTAACCCCTAAGCGTCTTCGAGTCTATTTCCATTTATTATTCAGTATTTAACTAACAAAATTCAACTATCTTTTGTATTAAAACAACTATTTATCAAATAATTTTAGTGTACCTAACATGGAATGTGTATCAGGGCTTATACAGCATGTTTTATTGCTTAGGCAATATCCACAGGGTGCTGATTAAACATACGCTCGACAGATTCTGTATCGTCCGTGGGGTGGTCCAAGGCATAGGAGAAAGGAGTTTATATATTTGTATAAATAATTTCATCACCACTGCTCTCAAAACGGTGAAGGAAAACATCGTGAGGAAACCGGCATGTCCTAGAACCAAAAATTCGAAGACATGCGACATCCACCAACTCGCACTGGGCCCGCGTGGTGGATTACGGCCCACTCCCTCTTACCGAGAGGAGGCCTGTGTCCCATCAGTGCAGTGGGAACATTATAGGCTGATAATTAGTTAAATTTTATTTGTAAACTCCTCTGTATTATTTCGTGGATGTCAAAATGAGCCTTGAAATTATTCACATTTGGAAAATAATATTGATGTTTGGCCTGTTGAATGCATTAGAGAAGAAAACAAATCTGTCTATGTGTCTGTGGTATAACATCTTCACATTTCTGACTTTCATATTGCGTTTCTGCTCCATTGTATCTAAAGAATAATGAGGAGTCTGTTTCACTCTTCCTACCTCTATAAACATATTATAAGGCTTCCATTCCATGCTCTCTGAGGTGCAATTCTCGTAATTATAAAAACGTACACAGTCTCATCTCAGTCTCGATCTGTCAAAAATACCTCTAATTTCCTTACTACATAAAGTGTAAAACGTTTATTGAGGATGATATTCTCATAGCCTGTACTGTACCTATGTCTATTTCCTGTTTAGTATAATATTCTATCACTTTTAAATTCAATTATTTTTCTTTAAGGACGACGTCATTACGCCAGCGCCGGCTGTCGCTGAAAACCAGCGCTGGGGCCCTGTCCTGCATAGGGCCGCAGCATAATGCTGAGCGATAGCCGTTTTGCGTGGATGTGACGCATGTTTTCCCCTTCCTTTTTATTTTATTTTTTGTGTTTGTGTTCTTTTTTGCGTCATTTTCACCGCAAATAAACGTATTTTCTTTCTTTCTTACATCTTGACAAGATTTCGACATTTGTTTATCGCCAAGATGCGATTGCGACTAGATTTTGAACGTTTTAAATTACGAGAATCGGCCTTCTGGTTAAAACTCGCATCGAAAACAAAAGAAGAGCTAATGGGGAATTTACACTAGGTTGATTTTCACCGTGCGGTCGCTTAACAAATCGCTTCACAAGCCGAATCGCCACCCCATTTACACAGGTCGATAAAAATTGCAGGTGACTTTTGACAGTCGACGGTTCATTTTGCATCAAAATGTCTCTCTTCATGCGGCGAGCGATCACCTGCGACTGAGTATTTTCACGGTCGATGTTATTCACCCGCCGCATGCGACCTGTCGCCGTACGACAAAAGTTAAAAACTATTTAAAAAGTCGAAGAGGGGCTTCATCATCATCAGCCTATAATGTTCCCACTGCTGGGACACAGGCCTCCTCTCTGTGAGAGGGAGTGGGCCGTAATCTACCACGCTGAGAAGTACCACGAAGAGGGGCTTGTGGCTAAGTAATAACAGCCGCACAGGTTGATCGATCAGGTTAAGCTACGCTTGCCGCGGTTGGTCCGTGGATGGGTGACTATCTTTACATACCAAGACCCCTCCGTGCCTCGGAAAGTACGCTAAGCCGATGATCCTGGCTGTCATTCATAGATCTTTGACAGTCGTCACGGGTAGTCAGAAGCACAACCAGTCTTACCAAGGGGTATCGTATTACCCAATAACTGGGTTGTGGAGGTCAGATTGGCAGTCGCTTCATGTAAAATACTGGTATTCAGCTGCATCCGGTTAGTCTGGAAGCCGACCCCAATATAGTTGGGAAAAGGCTAGGCAGATGATATTTTAACAGTCGATTTTCGGCGAAAATCGTAGGGCTATGTGGCTATAGTCACCTGTACTCGTATAAAGCCCATATACCTAATGTATTAAGAAGTGATAACCTATCTATTTATTCATAAAGGATCTTTATTCCCAAAAAATATCCTAAAACATGAGCCAACCGTTAGTTTAGAACGGGCAGAAACAAGAACCTTTGTATTCACAGATAGTAACGAGTACTTTGAACCGACATGAATTCCGTACGCGAAAGGCCAGACGCATAGATTCCCATTCTAGTACCGACGTCTCTTTTACTCGTTCCCTTTAGGATGATGATGGAGAGAGACAGGAATAGCGTTTATTAAACCCTTCGGTTTGTTTTATTAAATTTTGCATCCTGCTGGGTGTAATTTGGCCAAGGGTTCTTTTTAAATTATATTGCTGGTACTGGAGGCAGATGAGAGGAAATATTTCATTAAATTGTTTTTCTGCGATATTATATTATTTGTTCAAGCTATCTTTATGTTTTTATTACTTTTTGATGATCATAAAATTACAGAATCAAGAAAATTATCCATCATGAGTTTGTGAAGCTCTTGAGTAGGTCTTTTTGTTTAGAATGGAGACACCATAGATATAGGAAAAGAAGACACTGACTATGAATACTCCTTTTTTTTGTAAATGGCGTCTCGTAGGTCAACCTAGGTTATTATCGACTGCTTAACCAGGTTATCCTATGGAAGCCTTAATGAATTAAGGCCATCAGTCAGGGCATAAAACATATTAACTAAGCGACTACACGTTAAGGGCATCTGTGAGGTACGGACCTCGGCTTCGGGTGTCGCTTGCGAGACGGATAGCAAAGGATAGCCTGAATCGGATCAACCCAACCTTTCCCTTTTATTTCAACTATGGTCTAATGCCCAAACATAAGAGTAGCATAATCAGCCTAACGTTCCCACTGCTGGGACACAGTCCTCCTCTGTTTGAAAGGGCTATAATCTACCACGCGGGCATAGTGCGGGTTGGTAGATGTCACATTTCTTCGAATTTTTGGTTCTAGGACACGAAATGGGGTGTTTCATCAAGATGTTTTTCTTTACAGTTTTGAGAGCAGTGGTGATAAAATTATTTACACAAAGTACAGCGCCTGTCTGGGTTTGAACCCACGACCTACAACCCGGTAAGTTACGGCCGTTGCCATTGGGCCACCACTGCAAAAACTGAGACAAATTGCTGCAATGTTCAATTTTTTTAACGTTAACGTCAGGACCCCTGGACCAATAGAGGTATTTGATTTTTAGAAAATACCAAAATTTACTTACCACCTTTTTGCTACTATTGATGCCTATCTTCTAATATTTAGTACGGTCAGCAGCAAAAGTCGATTAACACTTCAGTATTTTTAATCTTAGTTATTGAGCAAAATATTTGTTCAAAATTGCAGCAGAAGAAATTTTTTTAGAATATAAACTCTTTGCTATTATGTGACAATCTAAAAAGCAGTTTATTGAGAAAAATTGTTGTCAATTTGATAACATGTAAAAATAACAGTGTTAATCAACTTTTGATGCTGACTGTACCTCGACTGACAGCGAAAAAACACGTAAAGAAAGTGGTCAGACATTCTGACATCAGGACGTCTGGACCATTCTAATTTATCTCTTTGTAAATATTTACTACCTTTTTAGTACCGCAACATATCCTTTTTCAAGTAGGCTTCGAAAATTGTGAGAACTGAAGATGGACTGTTAACCTTTTGAACGCCATTGTCACAAACATACAACATATATGTGACAAACGAAATCTTACCCTGAACGCCAACGTCACAAATATATGACAAAATACACGTCGCACGGGTCGCACCATTTATTATGAAATAAACAATTTAATCATTACTTTTGTGTGTTTTTATTTATATAATTTAAAAGTTTAAGCTTCCGTCTATATTGTATTGCATGAAACTAATATAAATAAACCACCAATATCGAGAAATTTGTGGTTTTATGTGTGTGTGTTGTTTTGTTAAAGTGGCCTGGCGTTAGGGGTACGGCGATACGTGTATACTCTGGCGTTCAAAAGTTTAAAAACTTTCTAAACCAGCCTGTTAGGGAGTTAGCCAAGGACCCCGAACAAGCCATTATTATTCAGAAACCTAAAGTTAACCTCCTTATAACCACCTCATCACCTCATCCCACACATTACAAACCTCAGACCGTCTTGCGGCTCCACAAGCTCGTGCAACATCTAAGATGTGCAACATAGTTGAACATATACTTCAACATAGTTGTACAGGTGCTAGGCCACAGGCTGGCGGGAATGTGGAGATGACACCGCAACTTATGTTGGTATGTCGACGTGTGTCTTGGTACGTTTATAGAGATGGACGTGGCTTATCTCATTGTTGCTGTAAGGCGCTAAATTCGCTTACTCTGAACTAAGTGCTCTTTGTAAGCTCTTTTAATGACGTTTTATGGTAGAATAACTACCATAAAAAAGTCGCTTCTTTAATATGCTCTAATATTTTGCTGTGTATCCGATACAAAATATTAGAGCATGAAAACGACTACATACAAACATTTCACAATAAACGTAGGGTAGAGATTATTGGAACCTTAACGTTTTGCTTTTTAACCGACTTCAAAAAAGGAGGTTCTGTATTCGACCCGTATGTATGTATGTATGTATGTATGTCCGCGATTTTCTCAAAAACTCATCAACCAATTTTGATAATTCTACATACTTTCAGGAAGGTTTTAGTATATAATACATTAGGTAATTATTCTTTTTTACGAAGTTATATGCATAAATGTACTGCATGTCCGGCATTTCTATGCGAATTTTGATGATTCTTCTAGTCGGTGTCTTCAATTCTTCAATGCACAAGTGTTAATTGAATTTGTGTAGGGTAGGTTACAACTATAAAGTGAACAATAAAAACTTTTTTACAAAAAAAATAACCGACTTCAAAAAAAAACTACAAAGTGATTTTTTTTTTTTTTGAAGTCGGTTATTTTTTGACATCTCTAAATATACCTACGTAGTATCTTTTACTATCAATGACGTTTGTTGGAAGTATATAACTTTCCATAACATAACATAATCAGCCTATAATGTTCCCACTGCTGGGACACAGGCCTCCTCTCGATGAGAGGGAGTGGGCCGTAATCCACCACGCGGGCCCAGTGCGGGTTGGCAGATGTCACATGTCTTCGAATTTTTGGTTCTAGGACATGCCGGTTTCCTCACGATGTTTTCCTTCACCGTTTTGAGAGCAGTGGTAATGAAATAATTACACAAAGTAAAAAAGTAATAACTTTCCATGCCGAACACAATAAAATAAACTGGTTCCTATTTTGGGCCACTCGCGACTCCACTTTATTTCCTTGAAGTTTTTACTCTGTACTGTATATGACATATTGCAAAGTCATCTTGAAATTGATTTCTGTAATATTTATTTTCACAACATTTTTACTTTTTTCTTAAACCTTTCTTCGCCGATAATCTTGTCTTAAACATAAACATTCATTCTCATTCGATCCTTTTGATGTATCTGGTACCAACTGACAGCTGTCACCACTTTGACGTGGCGGGACCATCAACATTTTTGTTGCTACTCTATCGTAAAAAAAAATGGATGACAAACGAGAGTAACCGGAAACATACGAACGAAGCAAGATAACAAAAAGCTTGTAAAATAGAAAACATTATTTAGACCGGAAAAAAAAATTAAATCCTCTTGGCTTTAACCCAACACCGCAGCATTAAAGTGAAATCATCACGACATTATTTAAATGTGGGTAGGTAAAGCTTTCACACTTCGTTCGGATAAGGGGTTGTGCAGTGGGTCAATATTCTATAGGTGGCTCTGTGAGTCTGTGCAGCCTGCACTCTGATGGTTCTACACTGTAAAATAGACCGGGAGATTGGCTCTTGAAAATAACTTGAATTGTTTTTATCACTACCTACTACTTGCTTATATACATTTTTTTTTACACACTGCGCTCATACTTGTGCACTATAATATCTCCCGCGCCAAAGGCTACGTTCAATCTCAGAAGATCCATTGGCCAGATCCATGATGGATCTAGTGACAATTGTTTTCTCATTGGATCCTGATTTCAAGATGTGGATCTACTGAGATTTTTTTTCTCAGAAGATCCATTGGCCAGATCCATGATGGATCTAGTGAAGTTTTATTTGGTCAGTACGTTTTTTTTTTTTTGGTTATATTTTTAATTTTTTTTTTTTTGCTTGAGTACGTATAGTGTTTATTGTATTTGTTGGTATTTATTTATTTATTTATTTTATTTATTTATTTATTTAATTTAATTAAAACGGTTTAAAACCAATTACATTAATTAAATATAAAAAGACACACATAAAAGAAACATAAAAGATTAAATCATCAAATAAAAAATGAAAAGAAGTTAACAACACTTTCATACATCCCTCTCACAGTACTTCTGACATGGTATATTGGCGTAGCTAGTTAACCTATGGCAAATAATTTAATTTAAGGTTCTGTGTCCTGTAATGTTAATTACTTTGCATACTTAGTATTGTATAAAATTAATTATTTTCTAACTGAACAGACAGCTGTGCTGCTGGGGAGTTTGTTCCGCCACTTCTTCTCCCCAGCGAAAGCACTAGGAAGTGGCGAAGGGCGGGCGTTTTGGGGGACTGTCTTTTGTAATTTTGACGTTCGAAAAGTGCTGATTCTCAGCCTAGTTTGAATAAATGACTTTTGATTGTTTTCTCATTGGATCCTGATTTCAAGATGTGGATCTACTGAGATTTTTTTTCTCAGAAGACCCATGAGCCAGACTCATGATTGATCTTATTCAACCTACATGATGAGTCTTCGTTAGACTCTGTTGAGATTACCCGCCATGGCCGAACGGTCTGAAGGACTATACAGAATTATTAGAAAAACACTACAACCTCTTAAGAGGTTATTGTACTCATCACACTTTACTTACCACTCACTTCACTTTACTTACTTGTATTTTACTTTTTACTTGTATAATAATCTGTGGAAACTGTTTCTGGATTGTGCTGAACTAATTGTACCTATATTTACTTATGTTTGTTATTGAATCTGTTTGTTTCCCAAATAAAATAAATAAAATCATTATGAACAACTTTTACTATGGGACCAAACGTGAAATCGCGAAAAAGAAATCAGCTGTTCCCTACATTTTGACGAGTTATACGAACATAAATGTAGGGAACAGCTGACTTTTTTTTCGCGATTTCAGGTTTATTTGAGCAAAGTAAAGAAGAAAGAAAAGAATTATAAAATTCTATCGATTCATATTCTAAAAAATCTCAACCATTCATGCAAAGTTGAGCCAGCTAATTGCTATAATTGACTGTGCAGACGCCAGCACCTCAAGCTACTACAATCTGTCAAATTTCTTTAATAGATTTTCAACTTTATCGCTGAATCATAAGGTTCAAAGTTGATTGGGAAAATTTCACAGTTTCGGGTAGCTTGATGTGCTGGCGTCTGTACTGTCCAGTTCATATTACAGAAAAATATTTTATTTCCTAATAAATCACCCTATAACACATTCCCAGCTCCCAGCCTACAATCGGGATAGAATAACTCAACAGCCTCCCTCTATTATTGCCAGACTTGAACGAGGTTCGCCATTCGATTCCCATTTCTAAATCCAATTTCGTACTACCCTCAACAGCTGGATTTACATTGCAACGATAGGCGACGCTTCAAAAAAGATAACACTAGATTTTTTTTTTTAATTAAATCCTCCTTTGTAATAGGATTTTGAGAGATATTGGATGAAGCTGTTAGATGACTGGGTAAGAGGAAGGATAATTAATTTGTGATTTTAGATTATGGCCCACTCCCTCTCACCGAGAGGAGGCCTCTGTCCCAGCAGTGGGAACATTATGCACGTTTGCAGGATCTTCTAACGCTAACATAGCGGATCACCAGAAAAAAAACACAAGGTATACAAACTTTTTTTGTGCTTGACCGGTCATAGTTCGTTCACTAACGCATTTATTCACCATTCCATTCCATTCAAACTAAGCGTTTTATCGCCACACGAACCCATGGCACACGTCGCAAAAGAGTCATTTATCGCTGAGTCAATACGGAGGCCGGTCAAGCATCTATTGTCCAAATACCAGTGGGCTGTGAAAGGAAATAGAATAAAAAAATACGTCACAAAAACGTCTGTCAAAAATCGTGGAAATTCTCTACTCGTGTGTGGCAACCCTGTGCTATGGGTTACCAGTTACCTCGCTTTGGTTTTACTATAGTTCTGATTTTTATTGGGAAAATGATTGTTCGAGAGTTTATTACTTTGCTGGAGAGGGGCTCGTGGCCAAGTAATAACAGCAGTACGGGTCGATCGATCAGGTTAAGCTACGCTTGCCGCGGTCGATTCGTGGATGGGTGACCATCTTCACTTACCAAAACCCTTCCGACCTCTGTGCCTCGGATAGCACGTTAAGCCATTGGTCCCGGCTGTCGATCGTGAATCTTTGACAGTCTGACAACCAGTCTTACCAAGGGGTATCGTATTACCCAGTAACTGGGTTGTGGAGATCAGATAGGCTGTCGTTCCATGTGAAATACTGGTATTCAGCTGCATTTGGTTAGACTGGAAACCTATCCTAACATATTTGGGAAAAGGCGAGACATCCCATCTTTACATACCGAGACCCCTCCATGCATGTTATAAAAATATGATTTTTGGCATTTTCAATCTCAAATAGCACCTGTGGGGTTAATTTTAGGCTTTCGCTGTAACAGTAGAAAATGGTCTAGATATTATTTCCCATAAGAAAATAGTTCTTTTTCTTCTGGCCGGAAATTTAGGTTTTTGGGTATAAAATGTTCGACATCTGAATGATGTCCTTTACTTGATTTATTCATTTAAAAAACTGCCGATCTGTTCTCTCCGTCTCACCGTGGAAGCTTAGGTGAAGCGAGCTTGTGGTGAGCTCTCATTCCGCATGATGCTAGGGATTGACACTAGTGACAGCTCACTACAAGCAAAAAGAAAAAGAAAAGAAAGAAAGAAAATTTATTTATTCTGCACAAACAAAACGCACATTACAAATAAAAAATAAAAGACAAAATGTACACATATAACGTAGTCAAAAGCCTCGTACTCAAGCATATAAATGTTGACAATTTTGACCAAAAACAACACACATTAATTGACATTGACATTTTACATTGACAATACAAATTGATCCGTGATGCGCCCGAGTGCGCGTGAAGCACTCTTTACTCACTTTTGTTCACGTTGATGTTTTTACAGAATTGACCGGCTGGAGTGGCTTTCCATCTTCACTTTTATTGCACTTACCTGCAGGGAAATAAACTGAAAATGTATTCAATGAATTGAATAAGTATTCGATCAGCTGAAACCTTCACTTCTCCTAACTCGCAAACTAAATCAGCATAAAGTACTATGTTGTGAATACTGAGAAGAAATATAAATTCAATGAAAACGATATTCCTGTGGGAATTTTCTGCACCATTTATGCATGAGTTCAAAGTGTAATCTGATTGAGGGTATCGGGAATCGGAGCCTTATATTTTTTATTCCTGAATGACCGTATATACAGGGTGAAATTGAAAACATGCGAGAAATCGAAATGGGAGATGCCTAAGTTACTGGAACTCCCACGCATCGACGAAACTCAGCAGGCTGCTTGTCGTCGGACTCCGGTGGAAGGGTTGGTCGCAAACCAGGCGGGCGTTAGCCCTACCACCGCAAGGGATCAAATAAGGTGTTGGGTGTGACTGTTCAGGATGCGCCGAGCGCTCAGTTCAGTTGAGTAGCGTGGCAGAACAAACTGCGCTACTCGAGGAAGCTTCTTCATGGATCCCAATATCACTTTATTGTAGAAGCCAGAATATTGTTTGAATTTTATAGGTAAACTAGCTGCGCCCCGCGGCTTCACCCGCAGAAGTGTCGATCCCGTGGGTATATCGGGATAAAAACTATTCTAGTCCTTCCCCGGGATGCAATCTATCTCTCTGCCAAATTTTATCGAAATCCGTTCTGTGGTTAAAAGGTAACATACAGACAGACAGACAGAGTTACATTTCGAATTTATAATATTAGTATGCATATTTGAACTCGAAATAAAGTTCAGTTAGAGTGATCGTTAACGTGACAATATAAGAGATAATGTCACATTTTCTGTTAGAAAGCTTACACTAAGTTTGTGACACAAATGTCACAAACAACCTACGACATGTCTTTCAAGCTTGTTTATGATAAGTACTGTACTTTCGTTATACATAACTAGCTTCTGCCCGCGACTTCGTCCGCGTGTTTTAAGATACCTACATCCTATGGCACTCGGAAATGGCATAGTTTTTTATTATCAGTGAAAATATGTTTAAATTCGGATGAGCAGTTTCGAAGGTTACCTCCTACATACAAACCCAGAAATTTTACCTCTATACTATTATAATAGTATAGAATAATCATCATCTGCCTAGCATTTTCCCGACTATGTTGGGGTTGGCATTCAGTCTAAGCGGATGCATTTGAGTACCAGTACTCTACATGAAGCGACTGACTATCTGACCTCCACAATCTAGTTATATGATAATACATTACCCCTTCGTAAGCCTGGTTGTCAGACTTTCGGACTTCTGATGACCCGTAACGACTGTCAAAGAAACAAAGAATAATATTATTATAGAAGTATAGATTTAAATAAGTGTTATCAAAGTGCAATCATAAATATAGAAGATGCTCCATGAACTTCTGTTCTTTAATTGAGCTGACTTAATTTCAGTTAAAACTGTGCTCTTTACTTTGTGTTTCATAAACGGGATTTAAAGTAGCTGTGTTCCATCTTAAAGTCTCATGTTTAAGTAAATGACCACTGTACATAAATCAATTCACTTATCACAACAACATCGCGCACCTACATAAGTAATACCTATAATAGTATCTACATTAGACGTCGATCTACATGGTCTTCATATAACCTGACCAAGATTATGTCTGAACTTTAAAAGAGACTGTGACCTCTGAGTTTGTTTCGGCCTTTCTTCTCAGAGTATTCAGATAGGAAACGCCGACCTCATCTAGTTTTAAAAAATATAATTTATAATAATAATAATAATAACCTCATCGCCGTATCTCTACGTTGACGTCGTGGTGGGGCTTGTGCGCTCCGAACTCTAAGCCTGTGACGGAAGAGTTTACTTTGCCGGAACAGGTCTAGGGTGAGGAGCCAGACCAAGAGAGATACAGAAACCCGCAGGGCAGTATGTGGCGAGCTGTTGGGCAGTAGCGACCCCACGGACCCTATCTCCCGGGAGAAGTCTTGTTCCTCACCTCTGGCTTGCCTTTATTGGCCGGCTGGAGTGAACAATGACTAGGAACAGAGCTCCCACCTCATTCTTGCCTTTATTGGCCGGCTTGAGTGGAGATTCGCAAGAGCAAACGTGCTCGGAGGAAGGAAGTATTCCAGTAAGATGCTGGTAGGGATCTTGACCGTACTTCCGGGATTGTCCTGATAGCCGTGGAATACGAGAAGTATTCCACGGCTATCAGGACAATCCCGGATCACTCCTCATAAGCACTTCAGGACATGTTGCCCCCTTGTTGCTACGTCACTATGTGCTAGCAACCGTTTCCGGGGGCCCATTATTGAGTGTGCAAGTCACCCCCTGCTATTTTATCCGTGTATATGTATATAAAACATTGATTAGGCAGGGGTCATAGTTCTTCCATAGTTCTTGGTAACCAGTCCACTTTAGCCACGTAAACCCATAGCCCAACTTTTCATTTTTCCATATCCGGCAATAGTCCTACACCAACCGAGAGTTGGCCTTGGGTGCACTTGCATAGTGCATACAGGGAGAATCGTCGGTTGGTGCCACATTTCATTAAAATTTCCTAAGGGGCCTCTGCGGCTTGGCTTCGGCCCCTCGTACGCCTTCCAAAGGACCGGGGCCCCATGGTCCCGAGATATGTAAAGTCATAACATAACATAACATAATCAGCCTATAACGTTCCCACTGCTGGGACACAGGCCTCCTCTAAAGTCATAAAAAAATAATAATAATAATCTTTATTTTTCTCTCCTCACAAAGGTTCACATAGTTATAAACAGAGACAAGAATTATAGCGTTATGACAAAAATGCATAAAATATGATCCTTTGTGAGAGACTGGCGTCCATACTAGGATACCCTGTGTGACGGATCACCAGGCTCTCACCCCGAATTAAGCCCAATTAATATTAACATTACAACGGTCAAAGTTATAACCCTAGACAATTTATGAAGGGAAGAAAAAAAAAACTTTTATGACAAAATTTAACAAATTAACCAAAAGAAAACAAAAAACAATAATAAAAAAATAGGTATAGTGTAATGTGTATGTAGTGTGCAGGTGAAGTGTGCGGATATGTAGGATGATGGTGTGAATGTGGGTGTGTAGGGTGTTTGTTACAGTCAAGTACCCGAAATTATTAAAATTGACGTGTAAAAGTGTTTGTGCAAATCTACTTACAAAATAAAATCATTTATCATTATCATTTACAACCACATTTCGCCAGTTATGTTTACGTCGCATATAATAGGGGGCGATCATATTTGCCATCAAACCACCACCAATCATCCTACATATAAATACACCGATATAAATTTACATACCTACTAACTTTTCCATTTGTAACAGTATGAAAAAGTCGTTACAAAAAATCTCCAACGGAAAAGTCAGATCGTGACACCCCTAAACCCAGCGAGCGTGCAGGGTTGTTGATCTCTAAAATAAACAACCTGAAACGCGGTCACCGATATGTTTACTGTCCCCGTTATATCCTAGTATGTTAACTTTACTTCCATGCGAGCTACAAATCTAACTTCATTTGTTTTAACGTTTATTTTTTAAGATTGCTGTTTCACCTTTATTCCCCAAAGTTCTTTTTTTATGTTTCAACATTACTAGCGCCTTTCCACTGCATTGAAACGTTTTCCAGTTTTCTGATTCCTGATATAAATACATACCTGACATAGATATCAATATCTATGTCACTTCCAGGGTTTAAAAAAAACTGGAAAACGTTTCAATGCAGTGGAAAGGCGCTAGTAAAGCAGAAACATACTCGTAAAAAAAAAAAAACTTTGGGAAATAAAGGTGAAAATTATTTAATATGTATTGTTTCGAAATCTAGAATAACTAATGAAGGATTGACATAATAAACCTACTTAACGTAGGTATTTGACTAGTTATATGCACTGACTAGCTGCGCCCTGCGGTTTCACCTGCATAAGTTTCGATCCCGTGAGAATATCGGGATAAAAAGTAGCCTATATGTTAATCTAGGGTGTCAGCTACGTCTATACAAAATTTTATCAAAATTGGTCCAGCTGTTTGAACGTGAAGAAGTAACAAACATATACACACACAAACTCACAAACTTTCGCATTTATAATATTAGTGTGATATGATATGTAGGTAGGTACGGTTGGCTTACGAAAACCTTTACCGACTTTTCTTTTAAGACTCTTGTCATAACTATAAAATGCAAATGGCGGCAGACGAATTTTATGTGAAAGTCCAAATCAATATTCTCGTAAGGTGATCACCTTACGAGAACATTGATTACCGATTTACCGCATACGATCGTATGCGGTAAAAAAAAATATCAAATTCAAAATTCAAATTCTTTATTAGATACTTTTAGGTACTCGTAGTTACGAGTAGATACTTTTTTGAGCATGTTAAGGGCATAATTGATTTAATTTACTACACACACTATTTACATGTGTTTTCCATGACATATTAGAATCTATATTCAATCAAGTTTACAATACTTTATTATCATTGGATACAAATCATGAATCAACAAAATTATTATGTGTTTGCACCCAATGACTGATAACAGCCAATTTTTTCAGTAAACTAATGTAAAGTGAGCTTATCTGTCAAGCTCCGCTAATGAGGCACAATTGATTTTTTATTGTTTTGTCGCCAATGGGCGACGCGCGCTGCTTGACCGGTTAAAGTGCGCTGTCAATAGTGACAAACTCTAGCATTAGCAGAATGACAGTTTACTTCAAGCTCCCTTCACTTAAGTTTACGCGGTGCATTTTTTACAGAATGCATCGGCAATACATGCCAGAAGCCTTCCAAGAGCGCATTGAGTACATGGAAGAAGTCAAAAACCTTCCCTTGCAATTAAAAGTGCAAAAGATACCCTGCAACAGCTGCTTTAAAGATCAAATTTTCAATTATAAAGTAGTATAATTAAAAATCCACTAACCGCCCTCCTACATTTTATTCCCCCCTCTTGATTCAGAATATTATTTTAATTACTTTCATTTAAAAGCCAGGAACGTCTCGACTTTCTTAATCGACAATTCACTAGTTTTTGCGGGAATCAATATATACTACCTAGTTTTTATTATATAAGATTTTATTGTTCCAAATCAAATTATTAATTTGTTTGTTACCCGACTACGGTGAAGCAAAAAGGAGGGTTATGATTTTGACCGGTATGTATGTATGTATTTTCATCTGTTCCCTCGTAACTTCTAAGCCAAGTAGTTTAATAATTGGACAAATAAGGTGTCGTTGGAAGCGTCTTGATCGTCCACTGGTTATAGGTTATGTGACATTACATTAAATTAAATATGGCGCCCTCTAGCGGACAAAAAGTCATGATCTAAAAAAAAAATTTAATCATGCCTTGTTGGGTATCAAATGAAAGGGCTTAATTAGCACATTTCAAAAATATAAATATTACTGACATAAGCCCCAAAATAATTAAATAAAAAATAAGTTTAAAAACTAAAACCCGACTATTGAAAAGGATGAAATAACCTCCTCCGTTTTTTCGTCGGATAACAAGAAAGTACCTTTCCGTGGTCGCATGCTACCATAGCTTATAATATGTTAGTATCGCGGCATGCGACCACGGGAAGGTACTTTCTTGTTTCATCCTTTTGAGTAGCCGGGTTTTAGTTTTTAAACTTTTTTTTTTTTCTAATGAATGATTACTTTTGTTTACATAGGCATCTTGAATCATCAATGGCAATCGTGACTTATCGCAATTGAGATAGGATGACCATCCTATCTCATAACAACATAACATATCATCATGTCTCTAGGGCCAGCGGTTTAGGCTGTGCGTTGATATATCAGTCAGTCAGGGCTTTGAATTTTATATAATATATAGAAGACTAGCTGCACCCCGCGGTTTCACCAGCATAAGTGTCGACCCTGTGGGAATATCGGGATAAAAAGTAGCCTATATGTTAACCCAGGATGTCAGCTACCTTTATACAAAATCTTATCAAAATTGGTCCAGACGTTTGAGCGTGAAGAAGTAACAAACATATAAACACACACACACACTCACAAACTTTCTCCTTTATAATATTAGTGTGATAACTAAATTCTAAATGTACCCAAGGTAAACTACAAAAGTAACACAAAACATAATGCTTTAATCAACCCTCAATAGCCTTTCAAAACAAGACACTGCCCAGTAACAAAAGAAAAAAGAAAATGTTCGCGAATTAGCTAAAGTATCCCAAATAAAAGGGTTCCGTAGACGCGAACATAATTGTATTTGTTCAAGCCTGTTTTGTATGCCTCCGAGCTACAGGAAGTTTCGTCTGATGGACACCTAATGAAGTAATGAAGATGCTTAATTCTTCGAGTGCTCTATAGATTGAGTTTTGTTTTTTGTCTACAAGTAGTTCGGTTACGTGAAGATTGGAGTGTGGAGTAACTATACAGACGCTATACAACGTTTATTAGTAAGGAGGTATTAATCTACATAACACACTGATGCGGACCGTTGACAGTGATGCGGACGAATTTTTTGATGCCCTTTGATTATTTTCCCTCCCTTTTTATATACTTGTACATTTTATTATTTTAAGATTGTTAGCTTTTAAAATTATGTAAAAATGCAAAATAAATATTAATAACTGAAATCACACTAATATTATAAATGCGAAAGTTTGTTGATTGTGTGTTTATATGTTTGTTACTTCTTCACGCTCAAACGACTGGACCAATTTTGATAATATTTTGTGTGGAGGTAGCTGACACCCTGGATTAACATATAGGCTACTTTTTATCCCGATATTTCCACGGGATCGACACTTATGCGGGTGAAACCGCGTGGCGAAGTTAGTACAATATAAATTGAGTTTCGGTTTAAGTGTTCGTGTGTGTGACCGCGTTGTTATTCTAAACATTGCAACGGTTTTTGATGCAGTTTTGAAAGAAAGAAAAAACATTTTATTTGAAACCACACCGTCATCTATAACGACCGCAGAGTTTCGCGTGCAAATTTAATTAAATTAGCTAGACATGAAGACGATGTACCTAGAAAATAATTACTGTACCACATTTGTTAGGTACTTGAACGAAACAGCATTATTTAACAACGTAGATAATTATATTGAAAGCCTCTATATTTACTAGCACCTTCTAAACTCGAAGCTTGCCTAACCAAAAATCTCCTGTACGTTCAAGCCCTTAATCTGGGATTATATCACATGCATCCATTACATCGTCTTTGGTCCACCGCCGACTAATCGCCACTAATTGAGCTAAACTTGGAATATTAACGACCAGGCTAGCTATTTATTACTTACCTACAATAAGTGAAGCTAATTTGTTTGGTCATCAGCTTATGTTGCCTCATAATCTAAAGAATCAAAGGATAAGGAAGGAAAGGAAAAGGATGGGAGGGAGGGGGGTGAGGAGGAGGTCTTAAGGGTCTCTATCTGAAGTACGTATGTATGTATATTTGTAAAATTGTTGTAATCTACCGAAAATTCATCCTGTCACTAGGCGAGATCGAAGTCAAGAGCAGGATCATTCCGCAATAAAAAAAAATCGTTAAGTTAAACTTTTGTAACATTTCTGAAGGCCAAATTCTCGTGCTTAAAAGCGTTCAAATTCATGTCGCAATATCATTTCGGCTAAAATCAAGGTCAAAAACTAGATATTTTAGAAATTAGAATGCGTAAGTTTAAAAAATTTGGAAAATCCAAAGTGCACGACTCATAATGCTCATTTGATCGTATAAATAACCCATGTTGCAATCTCATTTCGGCAATAATCAATGTCAAAAACAAAATATAAAAAAAAAATTAGAATGCGTAAGTTAAAAAAATTTTGAAAATCCAAAAGTGCACGACTCATAATGCTCATTTGATCGTATAAATAACCCATGTTGCAATCTCATTTCGGCAATAATCAATGTCAAAAACAAAATATAAAAAAAAAATTAGAATGCGTAAGTTAAAAAAATTTTGAAAATCCAAAAGTGCACGACTCATAATGCTCATTTGATCGTATAAATAACCATAGCGTCACATATTTCGAAGTCACGTAGGTAGCGGACTCTAGATATAGATATTATATTAGTTAGTTTTTATTTTAACAATTATAATTAAACTACTTTGAATAAAAGAGCCATTTTCAATAGGGTTCTATGGGTCCTATGGGTGAAACGAATCTATTTAAAAAAAATTACTAAATTAATTTATTCGCAAGCTACAATTTTTTCAGGTTTCACACTTAAATGACGGGATTTTTTTTAGAAATATTTTGATGTTTTTTCGTTTCTATTGCATTAAATAAATTTTTGAAAAGTACAGAATTAATCTCCATTAAATTATATCTATACAATGGTATATGAATTAAGTAGTTTCTGTTTACTAGCAGAAGTATAACAATAGAAACAGTAGCAGAAAGGAGGCAAAAAAAAATTTCGGTCGTAAAGCACTCTCTAATGCTTTCCATTATGTGTCGTGCAAAAATACGTGAATTATTCCTCCAATGTATTGCTAAATATAGCTTTGGACAAAAATAGAAGGTTCAAAATAAATATAAGCCCATTCACTGACGTTCTTACATAAGAAAACATGATCTTTCAATAGACTGAAGTTCCGACAAGAGTCTCTAGGGGAGCGAGAACCGTTCTCGACTATTGTGTACCTACGAGTTACGTATTTATAGAAAATAAACAAACTGTACCACAGACAAACAGAGGAAGAACTAATATTTAATTGCCAATTAAGATGAGGTCCCTTGGCTCACTTGGAACACTATAATACATGATAATCTAAAGATAGTAGTGCTTACAGTAAAAGAGGGCGTTATTAGAGTAATGGAATATTCAAACGTCCTAACCTACGGTGCTCAGACCAGCACCCTAATTGCGTAACACACTATCAATCGGAATCTGAATCATTTTGAAGCAAATTGCTAATCCGTTGCTTCATAAGTTCGAAAAATGTGTCTGCTCAACACGTAAATAACGCAATGAATCTTGTTAACCTGTCAAAATGTAACCAATTCCGATTGATAATGTCTTACGCAATTAGCCCGCTGGTCACTTACCGAGTCGCAAATAAAGAAAATACATTTATTTAGCACATACTAAAAGACACACAGTACACTAGATACATACATCAGATAAAAAACAAATAAAAAAGTGTAGTGTAAGAAATTAGCAGGAAAGTTTGCCTCACGGCTGCGCCAGAAAGGACCAGTTCAGCAAAAATGCCAGACAACTAGTGCCTGAACCTGGTTTTCAACTGTTTTGCCTTGTGGCTTGCCAAAGAGCAATGGAGTGCAACATTTTGGGCGTTAAACGAACTGATAGAATACGAAACACCATGCTGCGGTCCATAACTTATCCTAGACGTAAGCAAAAAGGCTGCCAAGCCAAAATGGGATTGGGCGGGTCACGTCAGCCGCACAGTGACCGCTGGGCAACACTCTCCACACGGTAGGTCGGACGGCGCCGAATCCTGAAGTGTACTGTAACTCCACTAGTTGCTGAAGATTGACACTAATTACAGCTTACTTCACCTAAATTTTCATAAAAAGATTTTTAGTGAGGAAATCGGCTGGTCTAACCTTAGAGTCAAATGATGTCAGCGGGATTGTCCGAAAGGGTTACCGCTGCCCCGGAACATAAAGGGCTAAGGAAGGAACACGGATGGGTTTTAGTCAGTAAGAGTCTGACACTCCCTTCTGCTCCACCCAGAGCGGGAGGGGTCATTTGATGATTAACCATCAAAAAAAAAAAGACATGCCCTACCTATTAACAACACAACATTTTTTTAAATCGATTAACAATTGCCGGAGATATCGCATAACAAACATCCAAAAAAAAACAGTCGAATTGAGAACCTCCACCTTTTTTGAAGTTGGTTAAAAACTTTTAATGCTTACGTTGCATCCTAACACATCTAAGGAGAAGTAGTCGTTCGGTATACATTTAATCTATTAGTCTTTATACTAATCTGTTGTCCATACATAATTGATTATTATTGAATTGATATAGCTGCAACAACATTTGTGATATCAAATCCGTTATGTATTTTTGATAATTAAATACACACATTTAGTATAGAAACATCTTATCAGATCTCTATCAAATGACCTAGTTTCAAGAATTTCATAGAGAATATAAAATCCGGTCATTGCTCGATAATATATAATTTATCGGACCTCATTTACATAATGTTCTACTTCGACGTTATTTTAACATTACAGGAGCAATGAAATCGATTTAAAATGATTGCTAAAGCGATTCGATTTATCGCCAAAATTTAATCTATTGTTAAATCTCACTTTGAACTTATTATACCGTTATCAAGCATTCATTGGGATCTCGATCGTCGGTGGAGAGAGTAATAAATTATTTTATGATATCGTTGTGCGTCAGCCCTAGAGATATTATGTTTAAGGGTTGCCCTATTTATTTGGTAATTGGTTTTGTTTTTTTTTTTTTGTGAAATTATGGGTATGTTAGTCTGTTTTTATAAATTAAATTCTTTTGAAACGTCTTGTTCCCCTGACCCTTGGTATCACATCGCCTGCTCGCGCCATAACATCGTTGTCGATAAGCGTTCTCCTGACTTTTTTTTTAATTTCTCGGCTTTTAAGGGTGCTAGCGTGATGTTAAGTAGTCTATAGCCTTCCGCAAAGATTGGGTTATCAAATGCAAAAATAAGTATGAAATCTGATTGGTCGGAGTTCCTGAGATTCAAATAAAAAAAAAAAAATCTTCAGCTTGATTTTTATTGTTTTCAAGGAACAGAGGTCCCTAGGTTTTAATTACACCAATGTGTTTTCGAAGACATGTGACATCTGCCAACCCGCACTGGGCCCGCGTGGTGGATTACGGCCCACTCCCTCTCACAGAGAGTAGGCCTGTATCCCAGCAGTGGGAACGTTATAGGCTGATTATGTATGTGTAATGTGCTATTAAGTAATAACTTCAAGTAACGATATCTTGTACAGACGCCAGCACATCAAGCTACCCGAAACTGTCAAATTTTCTCAATCAACTTTGAACCTTACTATTTTGCGATAAAGTTGAAAATCTATTAAAGACTTTTGACAGATTGTAGTAGCTTGATGTGCTGGCGTCTGTCTTACTATCTGGCTTACTAACTAACTCCAAACAGTCTCCCTCCCTCCACCACGAGTCGGGAGAGCTTCATTCGTAGCCAGCCCTAGAACTAAGGTTGTCGATCAATTGTTAAGATAAACCAGGGCAGAGCAATCTGCCGGGCGGCGACCGAAGTCGAGCTCACACTAACTTGCCAAACATAATATTTGCTCCCAACCTCTTCGCTCTGTTATGGTTTTCATATTAAATCAATATCATTTTAATTCATTTAAATGTTGAGGTTCTATAATAGGTAGGTATTTATATACTTGTATAAGTTTTGGGAAGAAAATTGAATAAAAACATCGGCAAGAATAGAATACTCTTTTTCAAGACACGTTTTTAAAAGATTTTTAGGCGATTTTCTAAGGTAGGTACTTTTACTGCCCTTATGCCCGATTCAAAATAACTTTTATTACTACTAAGTATTATTTAAAATGTAAGAAAAACTCTTTTATTATTAAATAATAACCAAATAAACTACAATGGTAATATTACGTACAAAACAAGAAATATCTCCGCTAATGATGTCCCTGAGACAATGTAACGATAGCCTTTTGTTTTGGAAACAAAGGATCTATCTATTGACAGCGTGAAATACTTCGATCATAGAAATATGGGGGATAAGATCCTTTCGCAGAAGCATGGCCATGGGCAGGCCATAACCACACACCATACCACAGAAGAAATAAATATTTTCATGAGCAAAATATCAAACTGAGCGTGCATTGAGGCGTATAGGTGCAGTCAACAAAAGAGATAAGTATGCAGGATCGTCGGATATAGTTGAAGTTTAGTACGATAGCGATGGATAAACCACTATCAACAATGCGTCTGACTCTGCAAAGATTTCAGTTTTGTTTCACTTTTACTATTCACGGGAACAGTCATTGGAAGGCCAATGGTAAGCGGTGGCTATTGAATTGTTCCTATATTTGTTGAATATATTGGTCTATACAGAGTGTTTGGAGCTATGAGGAACAGGGTGTAAAGTTCACTTATCTTCCATAGAAAAGGGAGTATGCTCCGACCAGACGGGTGTTCTGTCTGGCGGGCGAATGCCTGACGATTGATGTCGGGACGTTGTATATAAGGTCCCATAAAATAGATGGACAAACTTTTAGAAATCATTCAGACCACCAAAATAAGGACGATGGTAAAACAATATATAAAAAAAACGAATTAGATACTTACTAGAAAAATAATCAGCTAACGAATATACACTAATGTGCCAGCAATTTATTATTAGGTCCTTACATATGAAATTGGCGTTTTTCGTACTGGCCACTTTAATCACGAATTTCTCCTCTTTGGTAAGGAATTCCAAATTCAAATTTGTACAGCTATTTACTCATGTATTTGTGCTTCGATGACCGTCATTCATTTGTTTTTTTTCTTCTGTTTTTTCTGTTTGCGTCACTCATTTTACAAAATGGAAAATTTAAAATATCGCATTATTTACGAGTACGAGTTCCGCCGTGGCACTAGTGCTGCGGAAACGACTCGAAGGGTGAATGATGTGTATGGCGGTCATGTTGCAAAAGAAAACACAGTTCGTTTTTGGTTCCAACGTTTTCGTTCTGGAAATTTCGACCTGCAGAACAAGCCCCGTGGACGGCCTGAGACCCAAGTTGATAATGGAGAATTGAAGGCTATTGTGGAAGCGGACCCATCGCAAACCACGTCCGAGTTAGCTGCAGGCTTCGATGTTAGTGATAAAACTGTTTTAATTCACTTGAAGCAAATTGGGAAGATTAAAAAGCTTGAAAGCACGACAACGCCAGACCACACACTGCGCAACAGACGGCTACCAAATTAGAAGAGCTTGAATTGGAATGTCTTAGACATCCTCCGTACTCCCCGGACCTTGCTCCAACAGATTACCATTTTTTTCGCAATTTGGATAACTTTTTGCAAGGGAAAAAACTCAACTCCGATGGGGCAGTCCAAATCGCCTTCAAAGATTTTATTGATTCCCGTCCGACTGGTTTTTTTAGTAAAGGGATCAATGAACTACCTATAAGATGGCAAAAGTGCATTGAAAACAATGGTTCATACTTTGATTAATTAAATATATTATATTAAAAAATATTCGACTTTTTGTTCCTTCCATACAAAACGCCAATTTCATATGTAAGGACCTAATATTTTAGGTCAAAATAAAATCACTTTAATCATTGTTTTTTTTTGCTTGGATATCTTTGGTTAGACGTACTGAGCGCTGTGTTAAAATTTGTCCATCTATTTTAATGGGACCCTGTATATGCTAGTTGCGGTAAACTCTGCTTGCGCGATGCAGGAGTTTTCATGACGTCTCAGTGTGATGCATAGTACGCATGTGGCAATATAGATGCCGCCACAGGTGTAAGGGACATCGTCGCCTAACTGTCACCATGAATTTAGCACAATGACATAATTCTAGACCTCCCAGAGTTGAAACTTTTCTACGGTCATAAAAAAACTGCTGTTTCAAACAAAAGTGCCTATACGATCAGAATGTATGGAACAGCAGATTTTTTTTTTTAATAAAAGATGAAAAATTCCAGTATCTACTAGTGGGTACTGGATTACTTATGTTACATGTACTGCATTCGTGGTTGATGTCCCCTTTCACCCTGTATTCACAACAAGTTAAAAAAATCTTCTGTCCCTACATTTTTACCGTATCTCCCTTCATTGGACGATCCGCGGCAGAATATTAAACGATAGGCATCAAAGGAAAGGAATGCAAAGACAATGTGGCGGAGGGCGGCCTTCGATCAGGAATCAACCAAAAATGTATAGCTTCTGTAATTCTTGACAAATTGCGAAAGTTACAGACAGTAAACGAGTTTTGTGCGGCTGTTTATGTACTTCCGATTACGTAGCTAAGAATGTACCTTTATGCCGTTATATCTGGGGTCATTATATATCTATGGCTCTTTGTATAATTCTGGATATAAGTAAAGGAATAAAAATGTGTGTAAAAATACATACAGTCGAATTGAGAATCTCCTCCTTATTTGAAGTCGGTTGAAAATAAAATAGTGAACGAAACAGATAAATTAGTTAGATAGATGATTCGAGGAACTTACAGAAGTTATAGATCAATGTATGTAGCTTCTCAAACGACGAGACAACTACTCAAACATGATAAAAATCTTACACATCATAACATACCATCACGCCTGTAATCCGCTAAGGGTTAGGCAGAGCTCTACCTACAGTACACCCACATTTCGCCAGTTATGTTTAAGTCCCGTGTAATAAGGGGCGAGCCTATTGCCTTCAACCGACCACATATCCGGAGTCCGGGCTGCTACTGAAAAATTAGATATGGAAAAACCCAATAACATTTTGCTCGACCCGGAAATTAAACCCAGGACCTCATGCTGCTGCTGCAACGAGGAGGCAGTCAAATTCTTCTCATTTTTAGAAGAAAATGCCTAAGCCTACAACTTTTAGGCCTAAGCACTTTTTTTCCTGAAGACTACAAAAAAAAAACCCAAGCCGCATTACAAATAGGTACAGTCCACAAATCACCACCACCTGTCAATGTAAGGATGCTTCACACGACACGTAAATAACGCGCCGTGCTCAGCGATAATGTCGCCTGTCAGCCGAGACGTTACGTGTAAATCTCGTTATCAAGCCCTGACACTACATTACCGGAATTTATGGAAGCGGGAGTGAAAGAGAAGGCAGTATTAGTGGGGTTGTAAAATGTAGGTACCTTGAATTTTGGGTGTTTGTGTTTTTTTGTCGAAGTTGAACTTCTATTAAAGAAATTTGTCAGATTGTAGTTGCTTGATGTGCTGGCGTCTATACCATAAACCGATAGTGGAGGGACGGGCTCGAGGACGAAACGAAAGGGGTTCGTGGCTAAATAATAACAGCCGTACGGGTCGATCTTCAAAGATAAGCAACGCTAGCCGAGGTCGGGCCGTAGATGGGTTCAATTCATAACATACCAAGACCCTTCCGTGCCTTGGAAAACGTTAGTCCCGGCCGTCATTCGAAGATGTCATTTGACATAGGTCCAGCAGTGGACGAAGAAGAAGAGAAGTAATAGTGGCGAGTGGAAGTGGCGGTGCTCCCCACAACCAGCGGATTCCTGCGGCCTTCACCAGGGCATAGGTCTACCTTGTGGAAGGCCTTCCATCGCTATGTCTTCCGGTACGCGGTCGCCACTCCAGAACCTTTCAGCCCCATCGGCAACCTGTTCTGCAAACAGCCCGCCCACTGCCATTTAAATTTGGCAATTCTTCGAGCTATGTCGGTTACTTTGGTTCCCCTGCGAAACTTTTCATTTCTGATCCGATCAGGTAGGGAAATTCTAAGCATAGCCCTCTCGAGTGCCTTTGGGTGACTTTTGCCTTCTAATAAGGCCCATTGTGAGTATCCACGTCTCAGTGCCATAGATCATCATTGGTAACACGTACTAGTCAAAGACTTTTGAAATGTCTCTGGAAAAAGTTATTATTAGTCAATTGTTAAAAATTAAATTATATTATTTAACACCCCACTTAGATACAGACGCCACCACATCAAGATACTATAAATCCGTCAAATTTCTTTAATAGATTTTCAACTTTATCGCTAAAGCATACGGTTCAATATTGATTGGGATAACTTGACAGTTTCGGGTAGCTTGTTATGCTGGCGCCTGTACGAATAATATTGTAATTCGATGTTTATATGTGTTGGACCTATTAAGATTCTCGTCAATCATAATTCAAAAGATTCACAGTGAAATCCCAATTAAACAAAAACAATCAATTTGAATAAACTGTAAAACGTGAAACGGCAATAAATATCGACGCAGTTGTAAAGTAACTTGGCATTCGTAACACGTGCGCTTACTATGCGTAATGTGAAAGACCTTTATAATCGACGATGTCTTAGAATTTCAGAGGACCGATAATTATTAATTTGTAAAGGTTGGTTATGAATTCAAAGTAATTATAATTATGACCACAGGCCAATGACCGCGGCTTACGAGTTGTAGTATCGAACACTGACAGTGTGCGTAGAAACAGGTTCACTCTCTCTTCTCATTCCGACACGACCGGAGACAGAGCAGACGCAGGGCCAGCGGGTTAAAATGCTTTCCGAGACACGGGTATATGACACCGCCAACTTCCAAACTCCGGGCTGTTACTAGGAGATTCCCAATGGAAAAACCCAATAAGGCCCGGACTCCACTGAAGCGGAGCTGTGCGGAGCGGAGCGGAGACGTGCAGGAATCGTCCAATCACAGACGAGACTAGTGACGCGATGAGGATTTCAACCATTGTGATTGGTCGATTCCTGCACGTCTCCGCTCCGCTCCGCCCAGCTCCGCTTCAGTGGAGTCCGGGCCTAACACTTTGCCCGACCCGGGAATTTAACCCAGGACCCCACGCTCTGCAGAAATCGCGATAATTCGCGGCAATTGTTGTTGTGTTAAATTTTGTTACACAATGTTTTCACTTAAGACACCTTATATGTAGTCGTGTCGTGATGGCTAAAATTCTTTACCTAAGTACATCGACGGCTTGAAGCTTAATTCTGTACCCTTTTAATCCTGCGAAAGGTGGAATCATAAATAAGGATTGGAAATATCTAAATTGCCTATTATTCGTGTGCGAAACCTGCAAGCGAAAAAGTTATTTTTACTGCGGTCAAAACGGGAAATAAAGATGAAAGAAATATTTAGACGTTTTTCCAACGAGTTATTTGTTTTGCTTTTGCGAGTGGTAAGTACATTTTAGATTTTTCTTTACACTTAGGGCTGATTTTTCAATCATCTGGTAACTTTATTCGAGGAAAAATTTTAAAATTTGGACAGTTACTTCATAAAAAAACTGTCAAATTATCCTCAATTTTATTCCCCGAATAAAAGTTATCTGGCGATGAAAAAATCAGCCCTAAGTGTAGTAAGGCTGCGACCGGTTGGCGTCCAAGGACGAATAGTCGGTCGATCAGCGGCGACATGGGCGGTCGACATTGTTTCGCGGCTAGAACCTGGATAAAGCTGGCACAGGAGCGTGGAGATTGGTACAGACACCAGCACATCAAGCTACTACAATCTGTCAAATTTCTCCAATAGATTTTCAACTTTATCGCTAAAGAATAAGGTTCTAAGTTGATTGGGAAAATTTGACAGTTTCGGGTAGCTTGATGTGCTGGCGTCTGTACAAGAAAAGTGGGTGAAGTCCGGCTGTGGATGATGAGGATAATTCTTTACATATAGAGCTTGTTGTGGATGTTGTCTATTTCAAAACGGAAAGCGTTTTTCGTTTTGTATCATCATTTTTACTTTTTTTTGCCTGTACTTCAAAACTAACATTGTCATATAAAACCTTCCTGTAATACTGAGTGTAACCAAATTATTATGCTAATTTAGGACTTTGTCGTAAACGCGCACAGCCGGCGATCAATTACTTTGTTAAGGGCGACGACACAATGTTGAGTTAACTAGGAACTTTTAATGTGAGGGTAATTTACTTAAGTGACATCCATATTGATGCACAGTTAAAGTGTGGAACTCTCTACCAGCGTCTGTGTTCCTATCCTCATTTAACACAAATAAACGAATTGATTGATTGATTGATTTAACCTTCCAAACTCAAACTCAAAGCATTTATTTCAATTAAACCAATTACAGGCACTTTTGAATCGTCAAGGGGTCGGTCAGTCAGAAAGATGAAGCTAGTTGCCCATTCCAAAGCGTAGGTACCTATGGAGAAGAACGGGCAAGAAACTCCATGGACACTATTTTAAATCAAAATAATATGGTTACAAAGTCTTGGTTATATCGTTCATGTTAAAAATTATAGATGTGAGAACGATGCAGAACGTTAAAAGCGTCCATAATGAAAAGATGAGAAAAAAAAAAAACAATTCAAATATTAAATTAAAATAAGCCATGGCAGCAAAGAGATGACCAGTCCCTACTGACGGCGCCCGTTCACGAACATGAACTGCCTTCAAAGCAAGAGTGCACAGGCATCTTCTGGGCACACTCGTTCCATCATAGACCTCATCCATCGCTTTCCATCAGGCGAGTTCACTAATATGCTGTTCTCGTCATCTGCCTAGCCTTTTCCCAACTATGTTGGGGCCAGCTTCCAGTCTAACTGGATGCAGCTGAATACTAATATTTTTCACGAAGCGACTGCCTATCTGACTTCCACAACCCATTTACTGGGTAATACGATACCCCTTGGTAACACGGGTTGTCAGTCTTTCGGACTACTGACGACACGTAACGACTGTTAAAGATCCACGAATGACAGCCGGGACTAACGGCTTTCCGAGGCACGGAGGGGTATTGGTATGTGAAGATGGTCACCCATTAACAGACCAACCGCGGCAAGCGTAGCTTAACCTGATCGATCGACCCGTGCGGCTGTTATTACTTAGCCACAAGACCCATTCTCGTACAGCTGTAAAATAAAAGACATCATCATCTACAGCCCGACATCACCCACAGCTGGCATAGACCTATCTTTTCTTCTTGTCCCCACGCTCCTGTGTCAAGCCTATTATTTATTTATTACAATCTTACCGACACTATCATTACAGATCTATGATCCAATGCGACAGATTGGCCTTACTAACTAAATCCTAAATCTACACCTTATACCTAGTTAAAAAATATCTTAATCTAAATAACTTAGTAGTGTAACTTTTGCGAATTCACTCAAGTTGCACCACAATACATCAACCCTCCCGTGAACCTCATTCACTACGCGTATGGCTCTAGTGAGAGGAGTTCTCGCCAGTAGGTTGGTCCTGGCTGCAGGCACAGCGAGCAGGGGCGGGCGTTGCCGCCTCCACACGTACCGGTCATTATCATTATCATGTCGTTTGCCC
The DNA here is from genome assembly GCA_945859645.1 of Amphipoea oculea. NCBI lineage: Eukaryota > Metazoa > Arthropoda > Insecta > Lepidoptera > Noctuidae > Amphipoea > Amphipoea oculea. The sequence continues at coordinate 3,897,503 of OX243862.1, forward strand.
ATCTCGCCGCCGCCGGACGACTGACATCTCGTCTTCCAGTCCTTAAACGCAACTCTGTCACAGCCCTACTCCATCTGACATCACTGCGCCTTGCCAGGTGGCCTGCCCAACTCCATTTAACTTCCATAATTCTACGCTTTCCGGTGTCAAAGATCTTCGTACGTCTTCGTATATCGATGTTCGGATATTCGGCCGAGTTCCAAACATAGATTTTAATTTTATGGAAGTTTTTTTTTTTTTTAACTGAACAGACAGCTGTACTGCTGGGGGGTTTGTTGCGCCACTACTTCTTCCCAGCGAAAGTACTAGGAAGTGATGAAGGGCGGACGTTTTGGGGGATTGTTTTATGTAATTTTGACCTTCGAAAAGTGCTGATTCTCAGCCTAATTTGAATAAATAACTTTTGATTTTGATTATGTTTGGAACTCGGCCTTTTAGCCTGATGCCAAGCATGGAACGGTCCATGGTTCTCTGTGCAACCCTCAGCCTGTACACATCAACAGAAATAAAACTACAGGTAGGAAATAAATTCGCCTAATGTGACAGCACCCTAACCTTGTAAACTAAACTTAGCATGGAAAACGGCGCGCTTATTGCGAACGACTCTGTTTTAATTTAAAATTGTAAGTCGTTACTGTGTAAATAATTGTTTTGTGGCAACCCTGTAATGGATTGTATGGAGTTTTGCGTTAATAGCTATTAAGTATGGGAGGACGCTTACGCTATGGACAATTAATTTTAAAAGTAATGGGTTACATGAATTGTCTCGTTGTAATCGTTTTGGGAACATTTGGGGAAATAGGTTGTATTATGTAAATATGTATCATTTTCATAATTCATTTTGGCATTCAGACAACAAATGATATATTATTTCAAATAGATAAGCAGTCGAGGGGTTTGTGGCTAAGTAATAACAGTCGATCGATTAGGTTAAGCTAAGCTTGCCGCGGTTGTCCGTGGATGGGTGACCATCTTTACATACCGAAACCCTCCGTGCTTCGGAAAGCACGTTAAGCAGTTGGTCCCGGCTGTCATTCGCATAGATCTTTGACAGTCGTTACGGGTCGTCAGAAGCCCGAGAGTCTGACAACCAGTCTTACCAATGGGTATTGTATTACCCAGTAACTGGGTTATGGTGGTCAGGTAGGCAGTCGCCCCGTGTAAAGTACTGGTGTTCAGCTGCGTTCGGTAAGACTGGAAGCCGACCCTAACATAGTTGGGAGAAGGCTAGACAGATGATGAGATAGATGAGTATCTAAGTCCAAGTTATTCAAAACACAAAATCGTGTTAAAATTGCTTGCTCGTATAGAGGTATAAGGAATAGGGTGTAAAGTTCACTTAACCTCCATAGAAAAGGGAGGATCCTCCGACCAGACGGGTGTTGCGTCTGGCGGGTAACTGCCCGATGATTCATGTCGGGCCGTTGTATCTATGCAAACTCTGCTTGCGAGATGCAGGATTTTGCGTGACGTCAGTATGACGCGTTGTTTGCATGTGGCGTTGTAGATACCGCTACACTCATACATACTGTTTTTCCGGTAAATTTTCGCCTGAAAAATACACAGGGCTTATAATTATTCCCTCTTCGACGAATCCTTTGACCACACTAGTCATTGATAAAAATAGAAACAAACCATATCTTCATGGATATGGTTTGTTTCTTTTCACGACCCCAATGCAATCTCACAACCCGTCAACAAAGTAGGTAATATTAAATGAAAAGAAAAATAATTTAAACGAAAACCAATCCATTCTAGTACACAGCTGTATCAAAGAAACTCATTTAACTTTGACATTCGATTAAACACGAGGCAAAAGCCTTTCTCATAACTTGTTTCTATTTGGTGCGGCTCTCACAGAGTGATGTAAAAACACCACGCGGCCGGTCAGCGTGAAATGAAATTCATATAACGACTGTTGAACCTTCACAGTGGAGAATATGGAGTAGCGCAAGTTTGAAGTTTTTCGTATTGATATAAAAAAAAAAACAGCTTATAATGTTCCCACTGCTGGGACACAGGCCTCTTCTCTGTGAGAGGGAGTGGCAGTAATGCACCACACGGGCCCAGTGCGCGTTGGTAGATGTCACATGTCTTCGAATTGTTGGTTTTAGGACATGCCGGTTTCTTCACGATGTTTTCCTTCACCGTTTTGAGAGCAGTGGTGGTGAAATAATTTACACAAAGTACAGCGCCTGTCGGGGTTCGAACCTACTCGTAAGTCGCGGTTGTTACCACCGGGCCACCATTGCTCTCTGATATAAAATACATTACATAAACTCACGCCATCTTCAGGCAGAAACTACAGAAAGCCATGTGCTACGATCTTCACATACTCCTATTACCACATTTACGTTCATACTGAAGGCCAATTCTCGTAATTTAAAACGTTCAAAATCTAGTCGCAGTCTCATCTCGGTGACAAACAAATGTCAAAAACTTTTCAAAATGTAAGGAAATTAGAGGTATTTTTGACAAATTGAGAGTGAGATTAGACTGTGAACGTTCTTAAAATTACGAGAATTGCCCCTCTGGTCATACACGCACGCCGCCGATTGCGAGAATTACGCACCTGACCTTGAGAACATCACCAATAAGGTCAGTCAAACTAAAAGCATTTATTTCAATTAAACCAATTACAGGCACTTTTTGAATTGTCAAAGGTTCGGTCAGTCAGAAAGATGAAGCTAGTTGCCCATTCCAAAGCGTTAAATCAAAATAATATAGTAACAAAGTCTTGGTTACATCATTCATGTTGAAATTTATACATGTGAGAACGATGCAGAACGTTAAAAGCGTCCATAATGAAAATATAAAAAACAACAATTCAAATATTAAATAAAAAATAAGCCATGGCAGCAAAGAGATGACCAGTCCCTACTGACGGCGCCCGTTCACGCACCATTCAGCTCAACCATTTTGAGTACCTACATGTCCTCCTTGGGCGTCTCTAATCGGCGTTTTCACTCACATCTGCCTTGTAAATACTTAAATTACTTACTTTTAGGGTTCCATACCATTTTCTTTTTTTTTTGGGTGGGAAATTATCAAATAACTTCTCCCGCTCTGGGCGGAGCGAGAGGGCGTGTCACACTTTTATTGACTAAAACCCACCCGTGTTCCTTCAGTTGCCTGTGCCAGGGGCCACGGTATCTCTTTCGAACAACCCGCGACCCCAGCAGGCTTCGGTCCTGGTAGACCCCGTCAGTTAGTGCTGACATCTCTTTGATTCGCGCGTGGAACACAACGCGCCGTCGACCCGGGCCTGGTCCTTACCGGACGGCGAGCTGCCCATTGCTCACCGTCCGCAAGCCCGCGCCTACGGTGGCCGGGAATCGGCTATCGATTCCCGAAGAGTTCCGTACCTCAAAAGGGAAAACGGACATTACAATTAAGCAAATTATTTAGTTATAAATTACTGATTGCAAATACTTCCTTTACGAATGTAAATACTAACAAACGTGCATGCAGTCAGAAACACATGAGCGAATCCTGATTAAAAACTCCAATTGAATAAAGATTTGTATAAAACCATTACAGACAACAGAACTGAAAACATAATTTATGTTGAGAAGATTTACCTAGTAAAAGTTTTGACTTTTATCGCTTTTTTCCGACTGATACCCTGAGAAGGTAACGGAGAATTTCCACGGGTAAACTTTGACAGTTATAAAGCTGTCCCTAAACTAAACGAAGACGAACCGTCAGACGTCAAGGGAAGATGTCGCACAAGATAAGGCTGGAACTTGTATGGAGTTGTAGATAGACGTGGAAAAGTTTACAAAAAAAAAAAGTGTACTTTACGAAGAAAGTGGTAATCTGTTGTTAACGTTGTTAGCAACTCTGAGTTTTACCTATTTTGAGAGTACGTAGCACAGTTTTAGTCCAAGATCTAGCACAGTTTTAGTAGAAGACCTGTACAGGCACGCCTGGGATATTAACCACTATCCTTTCTTTTCCAGGAAATAGTTTTCATATTATTTTATCGAAAACTAGCTGCGCCCCGCAGTTTCACCCGCATAAGTGTCGACCCCGTGGGAATATCGGGATAAAAACTATCCTATGTCCTTTCCCGGGATGCAATCTATCTCTTTGCCAAATTTTATCGAAATCCGTTCAGTAGTTTAGGTGTGAAAAGGTAACATACAGACAGACAGAGTTACTTTCGAATTTATAATATTAGTATGGATTCATGCATAAGTAAACCTGGCTCAACGAGCTTTTTATATCTGTAATAAATTGGAATATCTGCATGTGCTTTCTTAATGTAAACAAACCATTTATTTGCATAACACTACCTTAGGCTATGAAATGAAATATATTAGGTGTCAAACTCAAAGACCGCATTAGGAACTCAATACTGCGTTATAAAACACAAATAGCGGAAGCTGTTCACACAGCACACTAAAGTGATACTGCGCTTGCCACATACGTGTACGCCGCATGTCGGAGCAGCAATACGCAAAAACCACAACTCAGTGGATCACAAATAGCAGGAAACGACTACGCGGCAGGCCCAGAAAGAGATGGCGGGATGAGCTGGACTTCTTTTTAATCGATTGGCCCACAATCGCCGTAGACCGGGAAAAGTGGAAAGAGGGAAGAGAGGCTTTTGCCTTGCAGCGGGACAACACAGGCTTATAATAATAATAACAGGTTTATAGGGCGAGGATCGGAGAGGTTTAAATGAAGATAACAAAATTATCATTCTACCAGACTGACGTGACATGATTTTGCAAGTTTATACCTAGACCTTTCCTCACTTTGGAAACTATTCGTGGTTGTAATGGCAATCATATCACTTGGTTTTAGTAGGTTTCAATCAACAATCAATCAACTCAGCCTATCGCAGTCCACTGCTGGACTCTCCCAGACTGCGCCACAGCACCCTGTCCTCCGCCTTCCGCATCCAGTCTACCCCAGCCACCTTCTTTAGGTCGTCCGTCCTTCTAGCGGGGGGGGCGTCCTACACTACGCTTGCCGGTACGCAGTCTCCATTCCAGGACTCGCCTGCTCCACCAGCCATCAGTCCTTCGACCGACATGGCCAGCCCAATGCCACTTCAGTTTGTAGTTAGGTTTATATATTTTATTTTTAATTTATCCTTTTGATAGATTCTTATTTTGTAAATAAGAGGACTTTGTTGGCTTTGTAGACTTTAGATCTGTACTGACCATTTTTTATTTTATCAAGTACCTGGTACTTGTTGACGGGCCTACGCTGTCCTTCCATACCTACTGTCATTTGAAAACATTGCAAAAGCTAATTATTTTTAAAAGAGTAACCGTGTAGTTTCTTGTCGGCTCTTCTCCATAGAAAACGACCAATTAGAACCGTGCACCTAGCTACGGACGTTTCATAAGTGCCCATGTAGGTTTATGTGAAATAAAATATATTGATTTTAATTTTTGACAAGCAAGTTGGGTAAAAAAATACTTGTTCATAATCTTTCACTTATTTGCAATAGGTATTTGTACAGTGTTGGTCTTAAAGTTAATAATTAAGTTACCTAATACATAGTCAGATATGTAACATGCAAATTGTACAATATATTGACAATATACAATACAATATATTTTGACAGGCCTGATGGTCTAGTGGTTATTGACCCTGACTGCTATGCCGGAGGTCGTGGGTTCGATTCCCACCCAGGACAAATGTTTGTGTGATGAGCACGATCATTTGTTCTGTGTCTGGGTGTAATTTATCTATAATATGTATGTATTTAGAAATATATAAGTATGTTTATCAGTTGTCTAGTACCCATAACACAAGCTCTGCTTAGCTTGGGACTAGATGGGGTTGTGTGATAGTTGTGGAATAAAAAAAATAAAAAATAAAATACTAGAGTCTTTAATGTTAGAGAATGTTTATCTTTACTACTGTTCATCCATGCACTATGGCTCGCCAGTTTCATAGTGAGCGCGGGCAAGCTTTCATGCCGCGACTTATTCAAATAAGATACGGCTCGTTTCGCAGCCCTTTGTTGCCTTTGCGCTTCAAAAATATCATTCATGTGACTCTGTTATAGGTAACGGACGGATTTTATTATTTCGCAAAGAAAATGGCTCGAAACTATTGGTGTGGTCTCGAATAATTACTAATATTAAAAATGCGAAAGTAAGTTTCATTCATTCATTCATTTATTGCATTTCATGTTGTTTACAGGTTGTTACATTATGATAGTTCCAAACAATGAACCCTGCTAGGGCACAGCAATGTATAGGCGATAGGTTTTAATTTATTTAACATGCTATCATTATTCATATAATTTGTTGATATAGATTAATTTAAAAATTATTAATTATTATTATACATTATGTCATTCTTATAAACTAGTTTGTTTGTTTGTTTGATACCTGTTCACGCCTAAACCACTGAACCGATTATCCTGAACTTTTGCATATACGTTGTCAGGTGTACAGAAACGGACATAGGGTACCTTTCATCTCGAAAAAAAAAGTGCTGTTCCCGAGGAAAACAACAATAACGGTATTATGATAATAGATGGCGCCACGTGTCTTTCGAATCATGATTGAATTATGTTAAAAAGTCGAAACTTACGCGGGTAAAACCGCGGGGCGCGACTAGTAAAGTAATAAATAAGAGTTTCGTTCAATTCTGCAGGCTTTTTGTGTACTGTGAATTTATTTGAAGAATTGATAGTTTTTCAGCAGAATGTTATCTTTGTAGAATAAAAGCCTCTTCGCATAAACACAAACTCGAAGCATTTATTTTAATTATGCCAATTACTGGCACTTTTGAATGGTTAAGGAGTCGGACAGCCAGAATGATGAAGCTTATGGTTCCTTCTAAGAACCTAATTCACTTTGGAATGCCAAAGGATTGAAGGTAAAGATGGGGGTAGAAGAACTGCAGGCACGAAACTCCATGATCACATATTAGAATAGGAATAGCCTTGATCAGCATGCCTACTCAGTTACAATGGCAATTTCAGACCTAGTGAAAGTCGTGGAAATCCGCAGCATATTGAAACTACCTACGTGATAAGTTGTGATGTGATGAAAATTCTTGGGCACATGCCCAAGAATGACGTCGACGGTCGACATTAGGAAGACCTTTACAATGTGTTTTTTCACTACAACTCAATGTTGATTATGGTGAAGTATTACAACCTGCAGATAACCTATTAGTTCAATCAAAATCTTCTAGGTCACTAATCAATCAATTAATCTGCCCAGCCTTTACCCAACTATGTCGGGGTCGGCTTCCAGTCTAACCGAAGGCAGCTGAATACCAGTACTTTACATGGAGCAACTGCCTATCTGACCTCCACTACCCAGTCACAGAGCAACACGAGACCCCTTGGTAAGACTGGTTGTCAGACTTTTAGGTTCCTGACTACCCGTAACGACTTCTAGGCATATTCCTGTAGATTATAAAAATATAATTTAAAATCTAGTACCAGCCAGGTATCCATGATTCGTTCAGACTTCGGATACCATAAAGTGCGGCAACGTTTCTTCTTTAATTTCCCACGCGGCCAGTTATATCGGAAATATAGTTTACTACCGCTGTCTTACAAAGCAACTCTCGTGATACAATTTTGGAAAATATCTTTCCTAAGTCTTCGTCTTTGGCTCGTTTTCATCATGGTGGTTCTAGAAATCTGGTTCATGTTTATTTTTGTAAACATACACACAACAATCAATCTCTACAGCCAATCTCTCGATAAATATAAGTAATGTATTATTTATGGATAGTAATAAAAGCTCCAACAAAAAAATAAGAATTGTCCTTACTCAAAATATTAAATCTACTGCCTAAAATACAAATTTTCCGACTACTTTTGTCCGAATTAACGAATTAAATTAAACTTTTGTCCGAATAAAAATGACGAAACGACCGAATGAGATACTGAAATATTCGAAAAATAAACATGAATGTTTATTGCTATAATACTTTTCTACCACCTTAAATTACGTTTTAATATATAGGTACCTAGGTAAAGGTATTTGTATTCTCATTCGCCCGCTCTTGCATTCTATGTCGACGTAACCCCGCGTATTATATATTTATTAATATGATACAAAACCTCTGTTGTCGGTGACTTAGTAATTTTGTCGGAGGTTCAGTATTTTATTCGGAAGTTTAGTTTTGTTATTCGAAGATCCATTTTTTTTAGTCGGCCACAGATCGCTGGAGATTAATTTGTTTTTCGGAACCATTATTATTTACCAAAATTTATTGTGAAGGTTCTTTTTGTTTTTGTGATTTTTATACGTTTCGGGTCAATGACCCCAATTCAATTTACATATTCCGATCACTGGTTATCAAGCAACAGTTCAGTAGTGAACACGGATATCGAGGGATATGGCATGGAGGCGTGGCGCACGTCGCCTCTATAAAAGGCCATAACCATGGTACAATTATATAATACCATGGCCATAACTTGTAATCTGGGCGTATGTTAGATGCGCGAGTTGCGCGACGGCAGTAAGCGCCGTAGTCATATGTTTGTATCGAAACGTGTGGTGTCATTTCGTATTTTTACAAAATGCCGAATTGTTCCGTCCTTATTTGCAAAAATAGATCAATCACAACAAACCTTAAGACAAGCGGCGTGTCCTACCACCGGTAAGTAAAAAATCACTGCACTAATTATATTATTTAAGAATTTTACAAATATTTCGTTGTGAAATATTATTGTGATGACATGAGAAAATTGCCTAGCAACGTCATTTGACATGGATCGTGTCAAATGATGCATTAGTGATGCGTAGCGCTGAGATATTGCTATCGATAAATTGTAATTTTACAAGAATTAATAATTATTTTTTTCAGTTTCCCGAAAGATCCAGAAATTAAAAATAAATGGATAGATGCTAGTCAATGCTAGTTCCAAAAGCTCTAAGACACTTTATCGGTACAAATATTTTCTCATCAATTGATTTTCACCAGTTTGAGCAAGACCCGATGGATAATCATATTATCCAACTGACGAAATGTGTGATGGAAAAATATATTGACATTCGCCTACATTTTTGGTTAAGAATGTAACACCTAAATTATCAAAGCGTCAGATATTGTCCAAGTATTTACATTTCACAGGTCAATAAATTATTCTTATGTTAACGAGCGCCGTCAGTACCTAGGGACGGGTCATCTCTTAGCTGCCACGGCTTATTTTAATTTCTGATTTGTTTTATCTGTTTTATAACGGACGCTCTAACGTGCACATCGTTCTCACATGTATAATCTCAACATGAATGATGTTATCAATCCAATATTTTGTAACAATTTTATGATTTAAAAGTGTGTCCGTGGAGCTTCTTGTCCGTTCTTCTCCAAAGGTACTTACTACGCTTTGGAATGAGCAACTAGCTTCATCTTTTTGATTGACTGACCCCTTGACAATTCAGCGTAACACTTGACGCGAAACGGCGCTGGAAAGCGCGCGTCAAAAAAAAGACAGGGGCTAGATAATTATGCATGTGTTTTCATCATTATAATAGTTGTCAAACTCTAAGAAAGTGGAACGGACTTTTGTAAAGTACCAATAATCAACACTATTCTAAGTTTTAACCTTTTAACCGCCGGACTTTATATCAGTTGTCGTGCCCCAAGCGCCCGACAAAAAAAAAACGAACAATAAATACCGATGAAACGAGCTGTGATGATGTAATAATAATACAGATTAAACGAGCTGTGATATTTGGTCGTATATATACGACTCTGGCGGAATGGACACGAAAATATTTGTCGGATTAATCCGACGTAAGCGGTTAAAAGGTTAAAATAACCCTCCTTTTGGGCTTCGCAGCATTCGGGTAATAATTATTTTGTAAAAATTTTGGATTAAAATTGCTTGTTCGTCTTATAGACTAGATTGTAATTAACTATTAAGAACCTGTTTATTTTAATAAACGTTTTTTTATTAAATGTTCAACAGGTTATTTGAATTGTTGTTTTATGATCGATAGTTAAATAGTTTTACTTTTACGTAAGAGAGAAACTAAAGAAACTACTTATTTACTTAAATGTCATTTGCAAACAAATATATTATATTATTACGTGATTTGGTTTTATTGGTTTTTTATTAATATACCACGTTGAAAGCAGGAAAAATAAATAATACAAAATACACCCAAAAACACTCCTCTTTTTTGTAGTTGATATCTATCGATATTTTTATCGATCAAATATTTATATTAACCCATCTTCCCTAGTTGATGCTAGAGTTGCATGTGTGCATTCCGTGACTGTGTCTATACTTTCTAGTGCCCGCCCCTTTTGAGCATGTATGCAATAAGATAGCACAAAAGTGTTACGCTTATTTTCTTGTGTGTGTGCCAAAAAAGCCGCCCAATTTGATCATGTGTGCCGTATCTATTTCTTTTGTTTTTGTGGGAGTTTCCGGAGTGGGGAAAATGTGGCGACACTTGAACTTGAACAAATATGCAGTGAAGGCATATCTCTCGGATATCTATGGTAGTGAACCAGTAGGTACCTACCCACGATTAGCTCAGAAACTAATGAAACGGCACCGCATCCTCTAATGAAGACGAATGTCTCGTAATTATGGGGGAGGGGCGAGAAAATTAATTATACTACCCAGAGGATGAATTAAATCTTATGGAGTTTATAAGTACTTGAGACGTTGGGATGAAAGAATCTTGATTAGCTTGGGGCGGCCATTGATGGTTGATTATGCAGGGTCAAATTTAATAAGCTAAGGAAACTCCGCGACGTGTTGTTGGGTATACTTATCTAAAAACGATAAAATGAAAAAAAAAAACGAGTTTCATGTATTTTTTTGGGGTCAACGACTGTAGTTACTTGAAATATCAGTTTTATTCTCTGTGTAACTTTCGCAGACGTGAATGGTATACAAAAAAAAAAACATAAACAAAATAAAACATTCTTTACTACTCCACGCTACTAAAGTACCAATGGTCTTGACCTCCCAAAAAAACATAAAATCTTTTAATTTTTCATTTTATCGCGTTTAGATGTCGATACCCATTGCGGCTGCGGAGTTTAGGTAGCCAATCTAAAATAACCCTGTATAGTAACCGGGTTGTGGAGGCAGTCGCCCCATGTAAAATATTGGTATTCAGCTGCATCCGCAGCCTAATTGCGGAACGCCAAATCGTTAAATAATTCTGATCAGTTGGCTTCATTTCTATCACAATTGGCTTCATTTTACGATTTTCGAATTGCGAAACTCTAGTTTCTGCGCAGGGCCTCAACGTTCATAATTGGTTTCATAATAAACTAGAGTTTCGCAATTCGAAAATCGTAAAATGAAGCCAATTGTGAATAGAAATGAAGCCAACTGATCAGAATCATTTGACGATTTGACGTTCCGCAATTAGGCTGCCGGTTATACTGAAAGCCGACCCCAACATAGTTGGGTCAAAGATAGGCAGATTGATGGTTGACCACACCAAGCTAGACCGAAAATGTTCTTTCTCGAAAAGCATTGTATGTCGGTTACTGAACTACCAATTCTAGCTAATTCTAGCTTTTGAAATGTAAGTAACTGTGCTGTTGGTATGCTTATTATAAATAACATCAATAAAAACTGTAACTGTGCTTCAAACAACGCGAGCTTTCCCGACACGATATAGGCCCAAAAGCCACACCAAACTTTTGATCGAAAACCCGAAAAAACGTTTCCACCACCTTTCAACTAACAACTATTTTCACCGTCCCGTACCGCAGTTTAATAAAAAAAAGCAATTGGATAGCGCTCGTCAACAATAAAAGTAAAATAGCTACCTGGTAGTCCAATGGGAAATCAGTGGTATGCTCCAATAAATAGCCTGTTTCTTACATGCAAACATAAAGGACTTTATGAGGCTTTACTAACAAGTTTTATACAGGCAGCCTAGGGCAATTTAGCAGGGACCGGACAACCCCGCTTAAGAGTTAAGCCTTTGGACAGGGTAACCCGTACATGGGGTAACTCATATCGCAGTGTTACCTTTTGTTCGAGTTACATCCTCGAAACCCAGCGAAATGGTTAACACCTTTATTAAGGTTACCACGTGAAGGGGTTAACCCCTTCAATGACTTAAGCCTTTGAAGAGGTTACCTTCTCGAAAAGCTTTTTTCATGTTACCCTGGAATTTACCTAATAAACTTGAGCTGCATGTAGGTGGGGGGATACTTGCACCCGTGCGGCGCCTTACAAGTCGCTCGGTAAGTCGGTACACGCAAGATTGGCGGACCACCGGGCGCGGTACGATGTCACGTGGGGCCGTGGTTATGCAATTTTCAAACTAATATAGATTGTAAACAGTGCATATTACAATGTCTTGAGTTGGAATGGCTTACCCTGTTACAGTGTTATAGGGTGTTGAAAGGGTAACCCGCTCGTAACGGGTTAACTGCACCCGTTAGAAGGTGTAACATGTACCATAGGGTTTTTTTTCGAAGCGCTTAAAAAAACCCCTTCAAAAACCCTTTCAACGAGTATCCGGCCAGTCCCTGCAATTTAGACGTATGAGCTATTTTTTTGTGTAGGAAATTGTAAATTGTAGTTTGGTGGTGTGATTAAGGGGTAGGGGTATGGAAGTCGGAAGTGTAGTGTAAAATATAAATTCTTGAGATTTACTATGCCATTTTTTACCAGAAAGATTTACCGATTTGTTGCTGAGAAAAAAAAAAACCGACTTCCAAAAAAACACTACAAAGTGAAAAATAACTTTAATTTCGGAAGTCGGTGTCTTTGGATCTGTATTTTAGTTTTTTGCCACCGACTTCCGAAATTAAAGTTATTTTTCACTTTGTAGTGTTTTTTTGGAAGTCGGTTTTTTTTTTGTTAAAAAGTTTTTATTTCACGCTTTTTAGTGGGTCTGCTTATAATTTATCTCAGTTACAATAGCCTAGTGTCAACTTTCTCATCGCCTTTTACAAAATATTGCTTTTACCGATGCAGGGAAGTTAATTGTTGAAGAGTTCTCCTGGTCCACCATCAGCTCCATAACACCATTCACATTGTGACGAGCATAAATTGCTTAGCAACCATGTTAAAGTATCGAATCGCAACCCGTGAAATAGTACGGAGATATTATTGAGTAGTTCCGGTGGCCATCTGTGGTCTTCATCATCAGTTCCACTACACCAAAACGTGCTTTCCGAGAGCAAATGCACGAGTGTTACTATAAATAATTTTGAAAGAATTTTCTTTTAACTCCAAGCCGTTGAGGAGTTGTACCTTCCATCATCAGCTCATCCACCTGAGATGATGATTATCAGATGCAAATACTTAAACAGCTTTAGAAAATATATGAAAATGGTACTATGTGCCTATAAAATTTGAAGGTTGCCCTCGATTTCCCTGGGATCCCATCATCAGATCCTGACCTGATGATCATGCAACCACTTGGGAAGTATACCCTTTCAAAAAAAAGAAATTTTTTCCAAATCGGTCCAGGCGTCTTCGAGAAAACGGGGAACATACATAAAAAAAAAAAAAAAAAAAAGATTCCGACGAATTGAGAACCTCCTCCTTTTTTTGAAGTCGGTTAAAAATGGATTTCATATCGCTCATTTAGAGAAATTAACGTTAATATGGGCGATGCGATTGACAACCAAATCTGGACCAGTATGTCCAGTATATTGTCTGTGGTGTAAAATGTCGTGCAAAATCAATGAAACGGAACGTAAAAAAAACACGCCATTTGCGTCTTGTATCAGTGTCATTATGAATGTTTTGTTGTATTATTTGTACATTATTATATTTTTTCTCAAAAATGAGTTAAATATGACAAAGCGCTTAGAAAGCGTATTTACGTTAGGAAAGCAAAGACTTAAAAAAAAACGTAGCAGTTACGTCGATGTTTCTCCAAATGAGCGATATGTTCAGTGATAAAAACGGGAGCAGTCCATGGTATCGGCCGCGACTTACGAGTTGTAGGTCGTAGGTTCGAACCCCGACAGGCGCTTTACTTTGTGTAAATTATTTCAACCCCACTGCTATCAAGACGGTGAAGGAAAACATCGTGAGGAAACTGGCATATCCAAGAACCAAAAATTCGAAGACATGGGACACCTATCAACGCGCACTGGGCCTGGAACCAATCCGGTAAAACAGGTGAGAATTCATCCAGGTACATACACTAGGCCTTTTTCATTATGCACAGTGTGACAAAGTAAGGAAAACATGCCTTTACTCTCCAATCGCCTTTAAAGAAATCCAATTTTTCAACTTTCTTTTTTTCTTTCACGTTTTCTCTTGCCGCCCGTACACAGCACTCACAAATAACCCTACGCGCGCTGACTTTTCAAAGGGACGAAAAACTACGCTACGCCGGTCAAAAGTGCTCTATATAGCTTTCATGCAAATCAAAGCTCACTTTGGAATTTCCGTTTTACTTGTAGGTCGTTCGCAGTTGTAGGGTTAAATGTGAATGTCGGTAATAATTTTACTCGAGCTGACTCAACACCACGAAATAGTGCGGTAATTGATACCTTTGGGGCGATTTTTTTGGTTTATTTGAATTGAATTGAATTTCAAGATATTTTTCTTAGAAGTTATTATGATGAGATATAAAGTTTGTACGCAGTGCAAGAGTGAAAAAAAACCACATAAGTGACATAAGATTAATAAGATAGCCAATCACAATAATATTATAAAGGCGAAAGTTTGTGAGTAAAGTGTGTGTTTATATGTTTATTATTTCTTCAAGCTCAAACGGCGGGACCAATTTTGATAAAATTTTGTATGGAGGTAGCCGACACCCTGGATTAACATATAAGCTACTTTTTATCCCGATATTCCCACGGGATCGATATTTACGCGGGTGAAACCGCGGGGATAAAAGCGTCATGCGAAAGCGTGTCGCCTCCCTGATGCGACGAGTGCGGGGCAGCGCCTACAACCTCCTGGTCAGTGTGGCCGATAGAATGGAAGGACTACACACATTTCAATTGTTAGTCAGTCTGACGAACACACGTGGCGCATGTGGCGCGTGTGTGTGTGTGCGTGTGTGAGGGTGTGGGGGTGTGTGTAAGCATGTATGTGTGTGTGTGTATTGTGTTTGTTTGTTTGTTGTTATGTTGTGTGTTGTTGTTAGTCAAATTCACTAATGATAACCAAAACTTATTTACAAAAAAAACGAGTCGGTGTCGTTGGTTCCGCATTTTAGTTTTTCCGAAATTAAAGTTATTTATCACTTTGTAGTGTTCTTTTTTGAAGTCGGTTAAAAAGTCCTATTTCGTTTCTCTACCTTTATTTTCTGCAAACTAAAGAAACTAAACGTGATATCTATATAACGTGATATATATATAACGTGATATATATATGTTTTTGCACCAACCGTGCAAAAACAAAAGAAAAAAAAACGCCCCGCTGTCAATGTCATTCAAGCGCCAATAGATCCTTGTAGCACTGTACCTATGGACACGGCTCGTTAGTTGACCATCAAGTTAACGAACCATATCAAATTCTTCTCGTACCTATATACATTCTACACTACAAACGCGTGGACATAAATCTTTTTGATCCATTGTACACTAAACAACGTGACTTGCCAGATGTAGCCAATGACGGGCGATTATGTTTCAACCTAGCGACCGATTTATTTTTACTTTTGTCAGAAAGTACCAACAAAAGTTTTCCTCCATGGTAAATTCTACTTGTTCATCGACAAAAGTCGTTATTGACATTTTCATACCTATTGAACAATTGTGTTTGTGTCTAAATTAGAATTTAGATCTAAATTGAGGACCTTGCAGCAAAAGGGAGGTAGATCAAAATTTTTGCCGTTACTATTTTTTTCACCTACAATTTCAACAACAATTAGGACTATCAAATCAAAATCAAATCAAATCAAATCATTTATTGGTTTGCAAACATGGGTATTTAGTACATAGATGTTTTATTAAAAGAGTCCTCCATGCTCTACCGTCACATGGGCATGCAAAACATATTATTATTTAATTTATACAAAAGTTATTATAAATTTAAATCACAATTACGAGAATTAAATAATAGAAAATACAAATTCATGTCAAATCGTTTGAATTACTGTAAAAATGTCACAATAATATAATAATGGCAAATGTCAACTAAGGTTACATACATATATAAAAATAAAAATAAAAAATAATATAAAAAAAATGTTGTTGTTGTTGTTGTTTCTTAAACTTGGACTTGCCTCCCTTTTACTGCAAGGTCCTCAATTGTTCTATACATTGCGTTTTAGCTTTTCATTAGCTAAGAGTTATTCTGCTTTTCATTTTACTTCTGTTCCGATTTCAATTAAATATGTAACTCAATAATTATGATTCTAAAAAGTGTCCACCTTTGTCGCCGATTGCTACAACAGTGAATATGTCCAGTGTCGATAAAGATTAAAATATTTTTATTGACATAAAGAGAGCAAATTGTTTAACTGATAAAAGTATTTTGCTATACATTTTGGGGGAACTTAAAGATCCGTTCCATACCGAGCTACGTTTGAAAAAGCAGTATCAACATTCTCAGAAAGACATCCCTTATGAAATAGCGTCGAGTGCCTTGCTCTTAGCACACCCCGGACACTCCATACAACGCTCGCAAAATAATTACCTACTACTACTACGTTAAAAAATGACGTTTGTATACGTATGAATGTGTGCGTGAGGTACTTGTGTTTGCGAGTGCTCTTGTTAAAGAGCCGGCGACGAACACGCCGAAGTGCGGGGTGAGGTGCGGTAACTGATGTTAGTGCGAGGAAGGGAGTGTCCTTTCTGTACGTAGTACTTTAAGTATTCTGTGCTCTTAGCCTAACAGTATCGTTTTGATTTAATTTCCTGTTTGTTATCAAAGTTACCATGTTCTATGCACTTCAGAAAATGCAGTTAACTTCACTACCTCCGGTAAAACTACAATTACACTGGCCTGCAAAACTAAGTACCACACTTTTAAAAATTAAATTTTTTCTAAACTATAGAAGTTAGAGATTTAAAATAAAAAGCGTTTTATAGAAAACTAGCTTCTGCCCGTGACTTCGTCCGCGTAAAATTTCACCCTCCCCCCATTCACCCTCTTAGGGGTGGAATTACGAAAAACCCTTTCTTAGTGGATACCTACTCTTCACAAAGAACACACCCTCCAAATTTCATGTCTCTAGGACCAGCGGTTGAAACTTTTCGTTGATATATCAGTCAGTCAGTCAGGACTTTGAATTTTATATGTATAGATTTTATCAACTTTCTTTGAAACTAGTAAACTATACATTAGTAACATTTTTAACTTAAAAAAATCTAGGATAGGATGTCTTGTGTACTTAAAAAGTTATTCCAATTTGATGTTTACAGTGTGATGTTTACTTTTGCAGGTATTGTGTATTTAAATAATGCATCTCAGCACTGTTTAGACGCGATTTGATTACGATATAAGAGAAAATAAGCCGAAATAAATGTATAGTACAGACGCCAGCACATCAAGCTACTACAATCTGTCAAATTTCTTTAATAGATTTTCGCCTTTATCGCTTAAGTATAAGGTTCAAAGTTGATTGGGAAAATTTGACAGTTTCAGGTAGCTTGATGTGCTGGCGTCTGTACTTCAAACAGACATTATAGAGCTTAACTAAGTTTAAAGTACTGGTTCAATATAATATCATCATTATCATTTCTGCCGAAAGACGTCCACTACTGGACATAGGCCTCCCCCAAGCACCGCCACTTCGACCGGTTCTGTGCTTCTCGCCAAGAAGTTTATAGATAAAAGTGGAGGCAACACTCTGAATACCTAAGTGAAACCGACTGTGGTCGGACACTCTCTTTCTAAATACATACATAAGAACGAGACAGTGATATGTGTTTTCTTTCTCATATGTATGTATTTAGAAAGAGAGCGTCCGACCACAGTCGGCTTCACGTAGGTATTTAGAGTGTTGTCTCCATTTTTTACCTATAAGCTTCTTGCTTCTCGCATCCAACGCCTTCCTGCAGCCTTCACCAGATCATCGGTCTACCTTGTGGGAGGCCATTGCTACGTCTATTATATGTATACGTTACATTAATTGCGATAAATTATCATCACACTAATATTATAAAGGCGAAAGTTTGTGAGTGTGAGTTTGTTTATATGTTTTTTTTCTTCTTCACGCTCAAACGGCTGGACCAATTTTGATAAAATTTTGTATGGTGGTAGCTGACACCCTGGATTAACATTAAAGGCTACTTTTTATCCCGAAACAATTTATTGCGCGTGTGTAAATTGCGGGTAACACCGCGGGGCGCGAAAACTGACTGCCTCTCACTTGTCTAGTGGTCGCAAGCGCTACTGCTGAACACGAGGTTCTTCGTTCGATATCCGGTTCGGGCAAAGTATTATTAGGTTTTTCCACCAGAAGTTTCTCAGTAGTAGCTCAGAGACTGAATTTGCGCCCGATTGATGGCAATAGTCTCACCCCCTAATACATGGAACTTAGACATAACTGGCGAAATGTGGGCGTACAATTAAACAGGGTACAGTCAACAGCAAAAGGTAGATGATGATTGAGTTTATAACTTTTGGAGTCAAAACTGATCACGAATATGGCAGCTGTACTAGTAGTAAATGTTTGGTATAATTTACAATCATATACTTTTGAATCACTTCGACGCCACACAGTTCTGACACGAACTCCGTTCATTAGTATTGAATTTCTGATATTCATCATCTACTTTTGCTGTTGACTGTACACCTCTACCCAGCCCTTTGGGGATTACAGGCGTCATGTTATGTTAAGATAATTAAAAAACGAGTGTGCTTATGACCACACGACTGAAGTGAAACTTCAAACGTATTTGGCTATGAGAGGAAGAGAGAAAGAAAATGTGCGCGCGCACTGATTTCTCTTGCTTATATCCCCAACTCAACTCCCGTTCGCCTCGCCCGTAGCCCGTAGCCCTGTACAATCGCGTATTCAAAAGCCCCGTTGGAAGTAAAACTACTTGCATAGGAAATTGATCAATGACTTCCTATAAATAAGGAGCAAAACCGCGTTTACAAATAAATACTTGCAAACCATTAAAGTAAAAAATACTTGCATGCGAAATTGTTCCGTAGACTCTTACTGATAAGGAGCATGATCGCATTTGCGAAAACTAACGCGGTTGAGTACCTACGTATTTGAGCGAGTAGCCGTATAAGGTACTTTATAGTCTCGCAAGTATTTTGAGTCGGTACCTGGTGTGTGTACTTGGAAGCAAAAACCTGGTCGAGTAAATACGTACAGACGCCAGCACATCAACCTACTACAATCTGTCAAATTTCTTTAATAGATTTTCAACTTTATCACTAAAACATAAGGTTCAAACTTGATTGGGAAAATGTGACAGTTAGGTGTATGTTGATGTGCTGGCGTCTGTATAGTGAATAGTCCCGGGAAATCCGGGAACGGGGATCGCGAAATGTTTTTATCTTGCCCTGTCATTTCGTCTTTCTCTTACTTTGTCCGTTTCAACACTTTCAACTCTACTACTACGTAGCAAGTGTATTCCACGCCAAATTAGAAATATTCTAAACGCAAAGTATCATTTCCCGAAAGTATCGAAAGTACCGGTAATCCCGCTTCTTTAGCCAGAAGGTCCCAAAAATCCCGGTTCTGCATTCCCTCTGTACCTTCCCTACTCGCCCGATCACACTTTTCGTAACGCTTACGTCACGCGTTCGCCAGCTTACTCTCCAAGTCAAGTGTGCGTAAAGAAGTTTCACGTAAATAATTTTGACACAACAAAAATCGAATTTGACAATCGCGACTCGTCGACACGTGGTACTTATTTGCCCTAACCCCGTGTATTGTTTTTTAGAGCCGCAGGCGCGGAGGGGGCGACCTTGGCGTGTTTTTTAAGGAATTTTTCACTTTTTGTATGGAAAATATGAAAAATTATTACCTACATGTTGAGTTTTAGGAGTTTATGGGTTTTATAAAGGGGGTCGAAATTTTCATTATTTTTGCGATGGGACGCACCATTTTCGAGATATAAACAAAAGAAAAAAAAAACTTCATACGTATTTGGCTATGAGAGGAAGATAGAAAGAAAACGTGTGCGCGCACTGCTTTGTCTTGCTTATATCCCCCACTCAACTCCCGTTCACCTCGCCCGATCACACTTTTCGTAACGCGTTCGCCAGTTTACTCCCCAAGTCAAGCGCGCGTAAAGAAGTTTCCCTTCAAAAATACTTGCATACGAAATTGTTCCGTAGACTCCTACTGATAAGGAGCATGATCGCATTTGCGAAAACTAACGCGGTTGAGTACCTACGTATTTGAGCGAGTAGCCGTATAAGATACTTAATAGTCTTGCAAGTATTTTGAGTCGGTACCTGGTGTGCGTACTTGCAAGCAAATACCTGGTGTAAAAACCCGGTCGCATATTTATGCGACCGGGACCGGGTTTTTACACGAGGTATTTCCAGCTATTTTTTACGTAGGTACCTTCCCTACTCGCGATCACACGTTTTCGTAACGCATTCGCCAGTTTACTCCCCAAGTCAAGCGCGCCTAAAGAAGTTTCACTTCAAAAACAACATCACACTCTTACTGCCACTGTCCAGTCATACCTCCATTGTTTTGTGTACCTTAATTATAACAGTACCAACAAACTCAACTAATCCCAAGGGCTGCCCTAATCTATAAGTATTAGCAGAATGCCCTTATAAAGCCAAAAGGTATTCCATAACATTAGGTAGATACGAGTGTTTGCTTGGACAACCCTACGATACAATTTAGCCATCTCCAACTGAGTAGGTATAAGGGCGTTGGTAGACATGCTACTTTTAAGTTCAGCGAAAGGCGATTTTGCGACTTAATCCATGCTGCATCGCGGTTTGACAACCCCTGCTTTTAAGCGTAGTGTTAAAATTGTGCGTTTTCTATCAGTAACTTTTCTGGCTGTGACTGTGTTTTGACACGGTGTATAAGTGAGATATCAATAAAAAATAATGGGCCCACAATGAACGAAGAGATAACAACACGTAATAGGAACACTAATTGGTGGGATAGGAATTTGTGAATACATCAGAGGGGGCAATTCTCGTAATTTTAAGAACGTTCACAGTCTGGTGGCCTATTCTAGTCGTAGATCGTGATTTGTCACTCAAAAGTTATGAAAAGTTTTTTGGAATTGCATAGAGTTATTAACCGACTTCAAAAAAAGGAGGAGGTTCTCAATTCGTCGGAATCTTTTTTTTTTTTTTTTTTTTTATGTATGTTCCCCGTTTTCTCGAAGACGCCTGGACCGATTTGGAAAAAATTTCTTTTTTTTGAAAGGGTATACTTCCCAAGTGGTTGCATGATCATCAGGTCAGGATCTGATGATGGGATCCCAGGGAAATCGAGGGCAACCTTCAAATTTTATAGGCACATAGTACCATTTTCATATATTTTCTAAAGCTGTTTAAGTATTTGCATCTGATAATCATCATCTCAGGTGGATGAGCTGATGATGGAAGGTACAACTCCTCAACGGCTTGGAGTTAAAAGAAAATTCTTTCAAAATTATTTATAGTAACACTCGTGCATTTGCTCTCGGAAAGCACGTTTTGGTGTAGTGGAACTGATGATGAAGACCACAGATGGCCACCGGAACTACTCAATAATATCTCCGTACTATTTCACGGGTTGCGATTCGATACTTTAACATGGTTGCTAAGCAATTTATGCTCGTCACAATGTGAATGGTGTTATGGAGCTGATGGTGGACCAGGAGAACTCTTCAACAATTAACTTCCCTGCATCGGTAAAAGCAATATTTTGTAAAAGGCGATGAGAAAGTTGACACTAGGCTATTGTAACTGAGATAAATTATAAGCAGACCCACTAAAAAGCGTGAAATAAAAACTTTTTAACAAAAAAAAAAACCGACTTCCAAAAAAACACTACAAAGTGAAAAATAACTTTAATTTCGGAAGTCGGTGGCAAAAAACTAAAATACAGATCCAAAGACACCGACTTCCGAAATTAAAGTTATTTTTCACTTTGTAGTGTTTTTTTGGAAGTCGGTTTTTTTTTTTGTTAAAAAGTTTTTTTTTTTTATCATTTTGTAATCATGGTAATACAAAATGTGCAAAAACTTCCATTGTTATAACAGCTCTATATTAGATCTCGTGATCGCGCGTTCGTATTTCTGAAGTTAGGCGATGATCCTTAAGTGCATACTTTTCTATGAAAAGCTGTATGCATCATACTCATCATCCGCCTAGCCTTTTCCCAACTATGTCGGGGTCGACTTCCAGTCTAACCGGATGCAGCTGAAATACCAGTATTTTACATGGAGCGACTGCCTATCTGACCTCCACCACCCAGTTACTGTGTAATACGATACTATTAATTGGTAAGACTGGTTGTCAGACTTTCGGGCTTCTGACTACCCGTAACGACTGTCAAAGATCCACGAATGACAGCCGGGACCAGCGGCTTAAGGAGCTTTCTGAGACACGAAGGTGTCTCGGTAAGTAAATATGGTCACCCATCCACAGACCAACCGCGGTAAGCGTAGCTTAACCTGATCGATCGACCTGTGCGGCTGTTATTATTTAGCCCCCCTGTATGCACCAACCCTGTATGCATACAGGGTGAAATTGAATTCATGGGCATCATTCTAAGGGGTCATTGTACTCATCATTGTGAACACTTTTACTATGGGACCAAACCTGAATCGCGAAAAAAAATTAGCTCTTCCCTATATTTTGACGAGTTATGTGAACAAAAATGCAAGGAACAGCTGATTTTTTTTCGCGATTTTAGGTTTAGTCCCATTGTAAAAGTTGTTCATAATGATGAGACAATGACCCCTTAAAAGGAGGCCCATGAATTTAATTCACCCTGTATACCAAAATAACATTTTATTAATATCGACGACGAGAGTGACGTTTGACGTAGGCGTAGTCATGTCAAAAATATAGCCGACGGCATTGATTGGATTTAAAATTGGATTAATTATTATGATAACGTTATTAAACGTGGCATATTAACCACCTAGCGAGGAGATTACACGTGCCTACTATGTCGTGTGGAGCACTGGTGGGCCAGTGGTATCGGCCGCGACTTACGAGTTGTAGGTCGTAGATTCGAACCTAAACAGGCGCTTTACTTTATGTAAATTATTTCATCACCACTGCTCTCAAAACGGTGAAGGAAAACATCGTGAGGAAACCGGCATGTCCTAAAATCAAACAAATTCAAAGACATGTGACATCTACCAACCCGCACTGGGCCCGCGTGGTGGATTACGGCCTTCTCCCTTTCACAGAGAGGTGGTCTGTGTCACAGCAGTTGGAACATTCAACTTCAAGGCGTTCGTGGTGCGCGTACCGAATTGTTATCTGCCCGTCGTCATGGAAGAAGACTTCTGGCCGCAGGACGTGGTGTTCCGTCGCTTCCGCGGACAAGTACCAAGAACAGCACAAGTACAGTCACGTCTAAAAGTATGTAAACACTTGGCAATTTTCAATTGCGATTTTTTCGTGAAATAACGAATGCAACGTTGAAATACGACACTTAACATAAACCTATGGGTTCGAAAATACTATTTTCGTAATAACATCAAATTTAATTCAAAAATAAAGGAGAAAATCGCCTTTGAATAAAGCCAAGTGTATACATACTTTTAGACGTGACTGTACAAGCTAGTGAAGTGAAGTACTATTTTATAATAAACCTATGTATTTTTAGGTTAAGGTATTTATCTATGGGCCTGTGTCGTCTGAAATTAACGAATAAATAAATTATAGGCCTATTATGATGACGATGACTGTGACATGTATCAATTGACACTGCGAATTATTACTATCGACCATTGTCCCCACTGCAGGGCAAAGGCCGTTTTTCCCTCCTTCCACTTATCCCTATAAACCCCCCTCCCCTCCTTCACCTTACAAATGTCATTAATATATGTAATTGTTATGGTGTACATATTTAAAAGTATGCCATCTATATAGATAGATGGCATACTTTTAAATAAAAAAGACTGACTATATAGAAAAGACTGGCCATTTACTGCAGCAGATGGATAGCCATCTGCTGCAGTAAGTGGCCAGTCTTTTAGAAAAGAGTCAAGTTCTCCAATTCTTCCTCGACAAGGGGATATATAACCTGCTGGACACGAGGGATATAAAAAAAAAATAACACGATGACATTCCTCAATATGACTCCTGTATCGTTGATTGTTATAAAGCACAGAGATCGCACCAGACAGGGAGGTTTGGAAGAAACAAGGGGAGGCCTTTGCCCAGCAGTGGGACACGATGAAGGCTAACAAAAAAAAAACGTGAATTTAACGATGACAATATTTTCACCATCATTCATTA
This sequence comes from Amphipoea oculea, assembly GCA_945859645.1. NCBI lineage: Eukaryota > Metazoa > Arthropoda > Insecta > Lepidoptera > Noctuidae > Amphipoea > Amphipoea oculea. The sequence continues at coordinate 3,921,762 of OX243862.1, forward strand.
ATTTTTCATTGGATGCGAGAAGCACAGAACCGGTCAAAGTGGAGGCTTGAAAAGGCCTATGTCCAGCAGTGGACGTCTTTCGGCTGAAATGATGATGATTATGAACATTTCCACCAAGAATGACTAACTAAAGGTAAAATTTGTGAGCACCATATTTAGAATAGTAATAATCCTACCATTTCAAATCTTGGGCTTACTCCAAAACGTCCTCAAGGCAGCAATTCAGGAAATAAAACGCTTCTTAAAACATTATTGGTTGCAATAATATCGGTATAAGAGCATAATGAGGGGATTAGAAATGGATCGCCGGGGAATCGAGGTGAACGACCTTAGCGGCCATGATTGTTTCCTATAGAACGTTTGGTAAGAAAGTTTTCATTCAGTTTTATGCTTTGCAAAATAATGTAAGTAAAATATTTTTGAAGTGAAAACTTCTTAAGGCGCGTTGGGAATTTTTCGATATGGGAAAAAAACTATTGAATTCGCGCCATTGTTACCGTAACCAACACCGCTTCGGATGTGTTCGGCTGTCCTCGGAATGAATCCGGTTTTAATGTATTTCCGATATGTCAGTGAGTGATGGCAAAGTATTCTGTTTGTGTTTTGTTTATATGACGATTCAAAAAATACACACGTAGGAGTCTTTGGTCAACTGGACCCACTCGAACGTTCAAGTTTTCACTTCTGTCGGCACTCCCGGAGTGCCAATTTTTTTTATTGAATCAAGTTAGTACACATATAAAACACTAGCTTCTGCACGCGACTTCGTTCGCGTGAAATTTCTTATTCCCTCGACCCATCTCGTCGAATTGCATCACTTGCCCGCGTCTCCTGCTCTTTCACTTCGTTTCCCCATAGCGCGTTTGCTCGGCTCCTAAGGGTCATAGCGTGACGTTAAATAGCCTATAGCCTTCCTCAAGAATTGGGCTATCAAATGCAAGAAGAATTTTTCAAATCCGACTGGTAGTTCCAGAGATTACCCCATACATACAAACTTACAAACAAATTTTACCTCTTTATAATATTTAGTATAGATGACTTTTACATGATGTCATGTTCTATATGGCAGCAGCTCGGTCATCACTCGCATCGTGCATCGTTTGGACGCGTTCGGCAGTAGCTTGCCAATGCCAGCCGGACAGTTGTGAGCGGAACCAGTGTTTTTTGTGTGCCCTTTCGCTCTTTTTTTAAGTTTTTTATAGGCATTTTCCAATTCTTAATATAATATTGTTGCCATAGACCTTATTACCGTTTTTTTTTTATTAAAACACGCACACTCGACATTGCGACAACTCGCAAGACTGGTCACCAACTACTACGTGTCGTGTAGACAGCAAGGGCGTGCCGAGCTACTGGCGTACAAGTAGGCAAGCCGAGTAGCTGTCTACTGGCTAGGCAGCAGCTCGCACCGTGTAAACTAGCAAGTAGACATAATTATGGTTCACATATTGCTTGCGTCGATACGAGAAATGGAGGAGACGAGTATGAAAAGGGCCTTTATCAGTAATTAGTACTACAGCAATCTAAACACCAGTTTATCCAATTACATATTCCCTACAGTCTATTAACTCGCCGTTGCGCATATCACAGTACAGCAGAAGTTTTGATTACTAGCCCATTAGCCCGCCATCGCGTGCGTGTCAATATAAATCACTGCACACTACACACCTACATTAAACTGTTGGGAAAGCTTTAAAAAAGCCATTTCTATGCAAATCTGGTGACGAATTAGTATGAGCGGTATAATAAGTATCACGCTCGTAAATTGTGAATTGGTAGGTAGATATTAGTGTTTTTTTATCACAAGGGATTGACTAATATTGACCTCATTCTCATATACTTTTCCCAACTATGTTGGGGTCGGCTTCCAGTCTAAGCACATGCAAATTTTTTTACATAAAACGACTACCTATCTGAATCCCACAAGCCGATTATTGAGTACCTAATATGATACCCCTTGGTAAGACTGGTTGTCAGACTTTCGGGCGTCTGACGACCCGTAACGACTGCCAAAGACCCACGAATTACAGCCGGGACCAAGGGCTTAACGTGCTTTCCGAGGTACAGAAGAGTATTGATATGCAAAGATGGTCACCAATCCACGGACCAACCGCGGCCAGGCTGGTCGATCGACCCGTGCGGCTGTTATTACTTAACCAGAAGCCCCTCTATCTCCCTCTATGCCTCTATCTAGGAAAGTACACAGATAATAAAATAATAATCAAAACTCATTGGTTCTAGGTTTCAAACCCGCAACGGCCGCAACCTATTAGATGAAAAGCTGATTTGTAAACCTTCAAGCCATTACAGTATTACAAGGTCTGTAATTACCTACAGCTTAGTACGCAAAGCCTCAAATTATTAGGTCGTTGACTTCATTGAATTAGGGTTTGTTAGGTGGTCCGTTGAGCACATAATCTAACTGCTGAGTAGGTTCTCATCTCATTTTATTAAGGTTTTGAGTTAAGACTGGGCTAAATAAGGTCCGATAAGAGATATTAATGAAAAGTAATTGTAGATAGACAAGTGTACGTTGCTAAATGAGAAAAAGAGAACGGAATTTAACATGAAATCATGTTTTTTTTTTCATAATGGATGTCCAGACTCTAACAATTGCAATGTCTTTCTTTTTGAGAATTCGAGAAAATTCTTTATCTTCTTATCGTGTCGATGGCAATCTAAATGAACTCGGCCCACAAATCGGCTACATGTTTGGCGCCATTACCAGCGTCCATCAGTTTCTGTAACTTGCAGCTGACAGAACACAGGACATGATATTAACCAATCGGTTCACATTTAAAGTGAAAGCTCGAGAACACATACACAAGAAGTTGGCAGATTCGTCTCAGAATTAAGTTGTTGTAGGGTTTCTTATTTATGTCTCATATTATGTATATATTGTTGTACCTATGTATGTATATATGTATTTATTCTTATATCTATTCTTATATTTTAGTTATAAATATTTTCTTATGTTTTTTTCTTTCTGTTATTGCAACTACTGTGTATTGTCTCTGCATCACCCTAAGGTAGACTGGTAGAAAATGCCCAAGGCATTAAGTCCGCCTTTGTACAGGTTTTACTGGTGCATAAAGTTTTAATAAATAACTATTATGTGTCCCATCGTTTGTGGAACAGCACCACATTTACACACAAAGGCGGAGTCATCTATAAATCACCACCTGAACTGTTTTTTAGCTACTTGGAAAAAATAATTGTAGAACTACATCTTTCAAAAAGTAACAAAAAGACAACAGAACTCCCATTTCTCTATCACCCAAACGTTATCACATTACCTATTGTACATTGTACCTATTCACTATAAAACGTACAACCCAACCGAATCCACACAATACACGTTGCGTAGCTAACAAAATTTAAGTATTTATCCTTACAATTGTTACTGGCTCTGAAACCAATTCGGGGCCTCACGGTACAATCAACGTGAAAAGGGTCAAGCGTTGCGTTGACCCTTTATCGGCTGCGACTAAACTTTACAGACGGAAGATTGTGGAATGTAGAATGGAGAGGGTTAAAAGTAGTTGGGATTTGTCGTATTGATATGCTCATAAGGGGCATTGGAATGACGGTGGGGCCAACCCCGCCGTCATTCCAACGCCCTTTATGGCATGTATAAGTATTATAAAACGTATCTAAATACGTTTCGTAATATACATAGATTTCGATACTATTATTTTGTATTTATAGGTCGTATGTTTTTTTTTTGGGTGGGAAATTATCAAATAACTTCTCCCGCTCTAGGCGGAGCGAAAGAGCGTGTCAGACTTTTACTGACTAAAACCCACCCGTGTTCCAGGGGCCACGGTATCTCTTTCGAACAACCCGCGACCCCGGCAGGCATCGGTCCTAGCGGACCCCGTCAGTTATTCCTGACATCTCTTTGAGGTGCGCGTGGAACACAACGCGCCGTCGACCCAGGCCTGGTCTTTATCGGACGGCGAGATGCCCATTACTCGCCGTCCGCAAGCCCACGCCTACGGTGGCCGGGAATCGGCTATCGCTTCCCGATGATTCTTCTCCATACGAAAACTACCTTTTGGAATGGGCGACTAAATCAATTCTATTTCAATGTAATTTTTGACGTTCAAAAGTGCTTTTTATGTGCCTATTTGAAATAAATGCTTTGACTTTGACTTTGACGCCCAGGGCGTCTCCTGCGGCGGGCGACTAGAGGTGCGAGGGCACAAAGATTGCCTCTCCCTCACGCGCTCCGCCTCCTCCTTCGCGAGCATTACTGCTTCGCAGAAGGAAGCAACGGCTTCCCATCGTATGGAGCTCTTCGTGTCCAATTTAATAATGCATTTAGGAAACTGATGGGGTTGCTATGGCGTTGCAGTGTGTCAGGGATATTTGCGGCGGCGCGTGTAGACTGTTTTTACACAATAATGCGCAAACGCACAACATCGGTGGTGGCTCGAGTCACGGCCAGTCCCAACAGGGTTCTGAAAATGATTGCGGACAGAGTGGACTGTCCGTATATAATTCACTTCATGTGCCATCGTATCGTGTTGTTTACTAACACTTAGTTATAAGAACCATGTCATTATCATCATCATCATCATTTCAGCCGAAAGACGTCCACTGCTGGACATAGGCCTCCCCCGAGCACCTCCACATCGACCGGAACCATGAACCAAGAACCATGTGACTAACCCTAAGTATATGAGTCTTCGCTCGAATTAAAGTTTTTGAAGTTGATAGGTACGCTTGTGTGGTCTTTGAGTACCTACAACTTGTTCCCTTAAAGCATTATTGTCTTTACCTGAATCTTAGACCACGCTTGTCAGGTCAAAAAGAGAGAGCCTCACGTCCCAGCCGACGCGGGAGATGCTCCGGGCATCGGGAGCCGCGTCGCGTGACGACTCTCGGCCATCGTAGGCGCGGGCCTGCAGACGGAGAGTAATGGGTAGCTCACCGTCCCATCAGGACCAGGCCCGTGCCGAACGGCGCGTACGTGTTCTCCGCGCGCCTCAAAGAGATGTCAGCATAAAGGAAGAGGCCTGTCAGGGCCGAAGTCTGCCAGGGGTGCGGGATTATCCGAAAGGGTTACCGCTACCCCGGAACATAAAGGGCTAAGGAAGAAACACGGATGGGTTTTAGTCAGTAAGAGTCTGACACTCCTTCTGCTCCACCCAGAGCGGGAGGGGTCATTTGATGATTTCCCATCCAAAAAACAAAAAAAAGGCACAGTTTACATGTCTTAACGTCGTGACGATCATTGTAGGACCGGAATGAAAGAGGTACAGAAGGCAGCACATCAAGCTACCCGAAACTGTCAAATTTTCTCAATCAAGTTTGAACCTTATGCTTTAGCGATAAAATTGAAAATCTATTGAAGAAATTTGACAGATTGTAGTAGCTTGATGTGCTGGCGTCTGTACAATGCATTATAGGGCCATCTTGGAGTTGCCCTCATGCGGGGTAATTGCGTAACACATAAAATGGCAGTTCATCGCAATGTCTTTCATTGCGTTATTTACGAATTACTTATTCAAACGATTTATTCCGTCTGATCCCCTGACCCCCCGCCTCCACACCCCCCCCCCCCCTCCACACCCCCCTCCACCCCTCTCCTCGATCCCCTGCTAGTTCGTCTTCTGTTTTAAACTTTGTCTTATCCACATTATCTAGGTTAAACCTATCATATAATGGATTAGGAAGTTCCTTCAAAACCCTCGAATTGTGATTCAAGTGTTTTACGCAATTAGTGTGCTGATCTTTTCAAACTCAAACTCAAAGCATTTATTGCAATTAAACAATTTACAGGCACTTTTGAATTGTCATGAAGTCAGTCAGTCAGAAAATATGAAGCCCATTCCAAAGCGTAGGTACCTATTGGAGAAGAACGGGTAAGAAACTCCATGGACACTCTTTTAAATTATATTTTTTTTAAATATTAGTTACATCATTAATGTTGAATTTATAATTCTTTTGTCATGAAGAGACGGAATAAGCAATGATCACCCGGTCGGTTATTTCCTCCTAAATTCTCAGTCATCATAAAAAAGTTGACTTCAAAACCCAAACCTTTGCATATCCCCCTTCTTTCTACGATCTGCAACAAACACACGACACAGACTAAACTTTATATCGAACTGCGAGATATACAATGTGCTTGTCGGAACTTGCGTAAAGCGCAATTCTTATGTCGCACTAGGGACTGAATAAAACATGTAAATAACCCTGCAATACTATGCCCTTACTTGACAGTAATGTGACACTTTATGAGGTGTTTTCAGCTTGTATTTTGCCAACTGTGGTACCTATCTACAGCAGCTCTTTTTGCAGCTCTATTTTTTTTTGTTTATCTTTCCAATGTTAATGTTCTTTATGCACGAACTACAACAACAGTCATAAAGAACAATGTGTTGTTTACTAATAATAACGTTTTTATTCGAAAAATAGTAAATTGGTTCACGTGGTTGAAGTTTAGTAATAGAGAGATGTCAAAACGCTACATCAAAAAAAGAGTGTGCCTAGAAATTGATAAAAGAACTTGCTATTCTAAACTAGTTGTAGCAGAAGAATTGCTTATGAATTGAATTGCTTATGAAAAAGTTTATGAATTTAAACTATCTGAGAGACAAATCTTTTACTCATCTTTACCATCCTATACCCAAAACCAAAATCTAATTTTAAAGTCACATTGTTAAATTAAAATAAACTAAATTATTTAATTCTGTAAATTACTTACGTGAAAAACGTGCTAGTTCTCCTGTATGTTGCACCTGCCATGTTTTGTCTCTGCATCACCCTAAGGTTGACTGGTAGAAAATGCCTCAGGCATTAAGTCCGCCTTTGTACAGTATTATTTTTTTTACTTGTACATAAAGTTTTAATAAATAGATAAATAAAAAAAACTAAACCTATGAAATGACGTTAAGATTTTTTTTTTTATTTCTAGTCATTTTAATATCAAAAAATCGTGTAACAAAATGCAAGATAGCATTTGCACCTCTATTGCGTAACACACGATTGTGTGTTACAATGATGTAATGATTCAGATGTGTGTTGTAATCTGAATTAATTTGAAGGATATTGCTAATCCATTGCTCCATATGTTCGAAAAATGTGTCTGCTCAACAACGTAAATAACGCAATGAATGTTGTTGAACTGTCAAAATTAAAGCCATTGCTACTGTTAGTTACGCAGTTACCCCGCAGGACTGGCCATTTGAAGAAAGAGACAGAAACAGTTGAGAGAACTTGTTATCTACTTCGGGTTTTTCCTTGAAATTTTTCATAATTGCTCTCCACATTAGCTTCAATTTCCCCCGGGCCAGACATTACACCCTAGAGCACAATAGGTACCATTGTTTTCCTGTCAAAGCTCCGGTCAGACCGTCAGACACATTAATCATCGCGTTATATCTCCATCGGTTCTGATTGATACACCGCACTGATTGATTCACGGTGTACTGATTGATACACCGGTATTGATTGGTACGCAGTGCTGATTAAAACCGTCACTTTTTTCCGCCTTTTGCCCGTGTAAGGTTGAATTGAATGTTCGGTATTTCGGTTGTGTACACACCATGGGGATGTTTGCGTTGGGTTCTGTTTGCCGTTTCGTTTATTCAGTTACTTTGTTATAGTTTCAGTATGTCTCAGAAAACTTTTAGTCTCGTTTAGATTTCGAAGTATTTTGGAAATTGTCACAACATTGTTGTTTTCTTTCCCATTATCGACCGACATTATCTGCGCTTTCATGTTACATCAAGCATATGTTGTTTCCCATTATCGATCGATATTATCTGCACTTTCAAGTTACGTCAAGCATAAGCATAATCAGCCTATGTTCCCACTGCTGGGATAAACGCCTCCTCTCGGTGAGTGGGAGTGGGCCGTAATCCACCACGCGGGCCCAGTGTGGGTTGGTAGATGTCACATGTCTTCGAATTTTTGGTTCTAGGACATGCGGAAGCCCGCATGTAAAGAAAAACGAAGGAAAACGTCGTGAGGAAGCCCTCACGACGTTTTCCTTCACCGTTTTGAGAGCAGTGGTGATCCAATTATTTACACAAAATAAAACGCCTGTCTGGGTTCAAACCTATGACCTCGAACTCGTAAGTCGCGGCCGTTACCACTTGGAGTTACATCAAAACTGACCTATAATAAAATTCTGAATCGGAACAATCTAGAGTGGCGTACAGACTTGGTTGCCATGACAACGTTAACTAGCCCCTTGTAGTTATTGCGCGGTGAACGGTGATTTCCCAAGAGCAATAACGTACACTCGCCTTTATATTTTGTTTTACTTCTTTATATTTTGTTCTGGTATTAGAAATAGGAGTAGAAAGAATGAGGAATCAGTTTGAAAATCGTCAATTTTCTTTTTAAAGGCTGACTTGGGCCTGAAACTGAATCTATTTGAACTTTTGAAGGCAATGAAAGTGGACTGTATATTAAGTATTGGATGGTGGAATGAAATAAAACTAAATCTCTGTGTGATGAGAGGATTTTAGTAGGAAAATGATGAAAAATGTCTCATAAATGGAAACAAACCAAACCTTTTGACAGATACAAGAAGAAACAAAAGAAAAGAATAACATACAAATTAAAAAAATCTTCCAAAAAGTTAAGGAGTTTATTACACAATTGTTTATTATTTTCATCTATTTTAATAGTTCGTATAGTGATATTATATAAGTTTTTAGTCTGGCTTTTCTATACTATATTATATTGTTATGAACAGTGTAGAATCCTGTTGATTCCGTTTTTATGTTAAACATAATGACTTCTCTGGCTCACTACCACACCAAGTGCCATCGAATATAGCCTGCTTCACTTTGTTTGTTTCCCGCCATTCCTCGTAACTGACAGATGACATAAGTGACAGCAGCTACCTCGCTTGTGTGAATGAGACAGTGTTTACATAATTTATTTAATAGATGCACTACAAACAGGTAAAATACTTAGTGAGTTTGTATGTAGAGTGTATATCTTCGGAACTCCTGATCCGATTCCGAAAATCCTTTCTCCAATGAGAATCAACCAGCATTACACCGGCAGCATTGCCGACTGTCATAGGATATAATTTATGTTAAAACAAAAAAATTCACACGAACGAAGTCACGGGCATAAGCTAGTCCTCAAATAAAACCCGACTGGGTCCACGATTGTTTCTTTTGGCAAATATTTACCACCTAAGCCAACATTGTGGAATGCAATAAAGAATTGAGTATTGAGTCTTTAAAAGTAAAAGTTCTACTTCCCACCAAAGTCAAACTCAAACTCAAAGCATTTATTTCAATTAAACCAATTACAGGCACTTTTGAATTGTCAAGGGGTCGGTCAGTCAGAAAGATGAAGCTAGTTGCCCATTCCAAAGCGTAGGTACCTATGGAGAAGAACGGGCAAGAAACTCCATGGACACTCTTTTAAATCAAAAAAATATGGTTACAAAGTCTTGGTTACATCATTCATGTTAAAAATTATACATGTGAGAACGATGCAGAACGTTAAAAGCGTCCATAATGAAAAGATGAGAAAAAACAACAATTCAAATATTAAATTAAAATAAAATAAGCCATGGCAGCAAAGAAATGACCAGTCCCTACTGACGGCGCCCGTTCACGAACATGACACATGTATTAACACCATTCAGCTCAACCATTTTGAAGGGAGCTAAATGATCCAACACATGCGCCACCATCAGCGAGACATTTGAGTGAGCATGACATACTCTCAGCCGCCAGGGCACATTCAGTCAATGAAAGACGTACCCAGTAAATGGTAGCTTTATAGTATGTACAAATATCATATCGCTCATTTGGAGAAACATCGACGTAACTGCAACTTCTTTTTTTACGTCTGCTTTCCTAACGTAAATACGCTTTCTAAGTGCTTTGTCATTTATTTAACTCATTTTTGGGAAAAAAAATACATTTACGTCGACGTTTCTCCAAATTAGCGATATAACTAGAACAAGATTTTCAAGAATCGCACGTTTCTTGTCAGTGGTCTAATAACGGGGCAAGTTCCTGATATTCGAGAAACTTCGCCAAAGCCCAACAGTGAACGAGCTAATATTTGAATTTGGAACCAATGGTCCGCCATGTTGTTAAGGCATGTGCTCGCTTTAATGCAATTACGGGTAAATACTGATCAAGTTTTATATCTAGGTAGAAAAGTTTCCATTGAATCAGGTGGTTGGTTACTCGTATTAGAACTTTGATTCTTTTACTAAAACATTTTATTTGGAGTCGGTACAGGTTATTTAAAGTCTTTAAAATAACTTGTATATAGAAAAAGAAAGATCTAAAATAATGCTGATGGTGGTGGATCGGTTCGGAAGTTATTTAGCGTTCTTCTTGCGACAACCATTACCATTGTATAAAGCCGTTAACATAATAAAGTGGTGCAAAACCTTTTTTGAATAGTATGGTAGATACGGGCGCCAGCACATCAAGCTACTACAATCTGTCAAATTTCTTTAATAGATTTTCAACTTTATTGCTAAATTATAAGGTTCAAAGTTGATTGGGAAAATTTGACAGTTACGGGTAGGTTGATGTGCTGGCATCTGCACATTAGAGCCCGGTATTTTATGCTGGCAAAATACAATGCATGGAATGTTACAGTATTGCAGACAAATGCTATTGTTTTATAATAATGATGAACGAATGTCACTCAACATTACCCGAAACATTTATTTTTATCGGAAAAATAAACAAGAATAAACACAAACTCTTCGCAAATTAGTTCCCAATCACATCACACTAATCACACTAATATTATAAAGGCGAAAGTTTGTGAGTGTGTGTATGTGTTTATATGTTTGTTACTTCTTCACGCTCAAACGGCTAGAGCAATTTTGATAAAATTTTGCATGGAGGTAGCTGACACCCTGGATTAACATATAGGCTACTTTTTATCCTAATATTCCCACGGGATCGACATTTACGCGGGTGAAACCTCGGGGCGCAGCTAGTTGTATAATAATTGTGAACAAGTCACTCGGCATTACCCGAAACGTTTGATTTTATCGGAAAAATAGACAAGAATAACCACAAACTCTTCGTGAATGAATTCCCAATCACTATTATTATTGCATTCGCCTTAACACCAGTAGCATTACAAATTGAAACGCACTCAGCAACGATCAATAATTCCGTGCCGTATCTTATTTGAACTAGACTCTTGTATGAACACACTTACGAAGTCGATACTAAATAGTTTTTGCTTTTAAATTGCATGTAGTTTTACTAAAAACAGTTCAAATAATACAATAACTTGGCTAAGGAAACTTTAACTGAAAAGCATAAAACAAAAAATGTTAACTTAGAATCGGCCTACAAGATTTTTGAAGTGAAAACTTCTTTAGGCGGCGCGTTGGGCAGTTTTTGAGACGGAAAAAACCATTGAATTCGCACCACTGTTACCGTAATCGACACCGCTTCGGATGTGTTCGGCTGTCCTCGGGATGTACTCGGTTTTAATGTATATCCGATATGTCAGTGATGGCAAAGTATTCTGTTTGTGTTTCTGTCGGCACTCCCGGAGTGCCATTGTTTTTTTTTTTTTTTGTTAATATCGTAAAATGGTATATATTATGACGGGCGAGAAAATGTTCAGATTATACAATTTGCAGTAGTAATTGGCAGAGAGTACCACTAAACACCAAAACGAGCAATGTATATCTCACAATTTGGCGAGCCTCAGGGTATCTCCCTTTACAGTCTACCCAGGAGTATGCCATAACAGGCGTTGCACAGACAGGTTTCTCTTTGACCTAAAGCGCGGTCAATGTCGGACTGCATCATAGATATCCGAGAAAAGAAAGAGAAGCGCGATGACACAACCTTGGTAATTTATTGAAAAATATGAAGCAATTAATTATCTATTTACAAAAAATCTATTGAATGGACTAAAAAATAAATAAAAAAAACTAGTGCTTTAGTATTTTACATACATACATACATAATCAGCCTATAACGTTCCCACTGCTGGGACACAGGCCTCCTCTCTGTGAGAGGGAGTGGGCCGTAATCCACCACGCGGGCCCAGTGCGGGTTGGTGGATGTCACATGTCTTCGAATTTTTGGTTCTAGGACATGTCGGTTTCCTCACGATGTTTTCCTTCACCGTTTTGAGAGCAGTGGTGATGAAATAATTTACACAAAGTAAAGCGCCTGTCGGGGTTCAAACCTACGACCTACAACTTGTGAGTCGCGGCTGATACCACTGGGCCACCACTGCTCAGTACTTTAGTATTTTGCTTGTAAAATAATCTAAAAAAAAAAGTTTTAGAGGTATCTTCATTATTTTTTTCTATCGCATCAAATTAGTTGTACTCGTATTATGTTTTCAACACACTATCTACCTAGCATAATTATATCCTGAAGATTATCATAAGTAATTTTTTTTTTTCTGATTTTGGTTACTGTAGTCGATCATATACTTTTATTGTTTCTAAAACTTGCGTTTTTTGCGTTCAACCGGTCAAGCCCCGCGCGTTACCGATCGGTGACGAAACAATAGAAAATCAATTGTGTCTCACTAGCAGAGCTTGACAGATTAAGTCCTGTGAGCTCCTTAAGAAGGCTCTGTGTCCCCCTCTATTTTCTGATAATGACAACGGTTCTCGGTCTTTCCCAAAAGCCAGGCCCGTTTCGAAAGATTCCCCAAATGTTTTGAAGGATATGGGCGGGATAAGGGATAAAATAAAAGAAAAAGTGTTCCTAGAATTTGGCTTCAAAGACCAGTAAGTACACTTTAAAATACGCTTTAAAGACACCTCTCATTAGTTAACGTTTCTGGAACAAACTAAATAAACCTAGTATACTTACTTTTACATACTACCCGCTTGTTTATCTTGGTTCTAAGTCATAAATCTTCTAAGTCGACTGAGTTTTTGCCTGACTTCGGCGAAGCTAAAATGAGGGTAATGTTTTTCACGTAAATCCATAAGGGTAAACATTGAGGGTAGGAGGTTAAATTATGTACAGGGTGTATTCTAAGCTTAAAGCTTGAGGATGTTGTGAATCTAGAATGCAAGATAAAATCATGAAAAAATAAGTTTTAAAGCTATAAACCGAATAAAGGATGAAACAAGAAAGTATCTTCTCGTGGTCGCATGCCGGTGTACTAGCAATTAGCATACTTATAATAATAATTATTATTTTATTTATGCATATATTTGAGGTTTTCGTGAATTTTCTATATGCTCTTAATTTCATACATTTTTAAATAACTTTTTTCAACACACTTGCTCGTAAAATGGCTCTTAATGCACCGCTTTTAGGACCATAATGCAGTGTATTACAAACGCGTGCTTTTTCTTTACGTTACGGTACTTGTGCTTTATTTCCACAGATAACTATTTAATTTACTAGTCGGAGGTCGGAGAAGTACGTTTTTTTTTTTAATCTCTTCAAAGAGACTTCATGCCAAAAGGAATCCGCGAGCCATATTTCACTTTTTTTTTTAATAGTCTGAATTGTCTTTGGTCCCAAAATGAACTAAACTGTATTTACCTTAAGATTAATGCGCAGTTGTAGCCCGCGAAATTCAATTTTTCTAACGTTTTTTGCAATTTTCAGGTCAGTGTCAGGTTGTATCTTGATCAAAATATGATTCGCGACTATAACAGATACGTATTTACAGAATTATAATCATTAGAATCATTAAATACATCTTTCTAAGTTAGATTTGTTCCATAAGAACAAATCTCTTATGGAAAAGTTCTTAGGGAACAAATCTAACTTAAATATATATATTAATGATTCTAATGACTATAATTCTTTAAATACATATCTATTATATAAATATACATTTTGATCAAGATACAACCTGATACTGACCTGCGAATTGTAAAAAACTTAAAAAAAAAAAAATTGCGGTCTACCACTAATTTTCCGTCGTCCCTCCCGTAACGGAAAAGACCACTGGCGTTCTATTATTGCGGATTCTCACTGAATTAATGTATATTTCTCTATGCCAATAGTACTTTCTAATTCCATACTAACTAAACTACAATTTGACATACACGATCAGTCTAAACATTATTTTGTGTTTATTATATTTTTTCGATAGGCTGTTTATCGGTTTCGTATGTGCCTTTAGGAATGACCATTACTTACTCTATGGGTAAACCTGCGCGCGCACGCTAGCGCGGCGCGCGGAAAAACAAACCCAGCCCGCCATTATCCATACAAGTTAATATTTAACAATACAAGTCTGTTTTTTTCCTCGCAAGTGTGTTGAAAAACGTCGTATGATACGCGTGTGCATTGATAATTAAACTCTCGGCTACCTTATCGCGCTCGCCTGCGGCTCGCGCGAATAATACCGCCTCGAGTTTAATGATCAACATAGCACACATGTATCATAATGTACTATTAACGTATAGAAGTATGAGGAACAGAGTGTAAAGTTCACTCATCCACTATAGAAAAGAGAGGATCCTCCGACCAGACCGGTGACGTTTCTGGTAGGCAACTGACGATTGATGTTGGGGCGTTGTATATATGCTAGGTGCGCGGTAACCGGTAAACTCTGCTTGCGCGATGCAGGTTTTTGCGTGACGTCAGTGTGATGCGTGGTTCTTATATGGTGATGTAGATACCGCCACAAACGCTTCCTATAATCGGTGAGTAATAATGATTATGCTACCCATCTGTCTACTTGCAAATGCAACAAGATTGTTCCTCTAACACATGTGAAACAAAACCCCTAGTAAAAAACTCTCACAAATCGTTTCTACAAATGTCATCGCAAAAACTAGCAAGTCGATTTTCATGCGGAGTTAAACCGACAATGGCTTGATATGAATGTGGACGACAACTAAAAAATGAGCATCGTAAACATACGTCGTAAGCACCCATTGCGGAACCATTGTCGTGGAAACAGGAGCATTTTTAGAATTCCGTAAACTAGGTATTATCTAATTTGATTTTGTATAAATAAAACTGTTTTTTTTCTGGACAATACGTGAACACACATGCATATAAATGTAGGTATCCATACTTCCAAACTTACTATAATATTATAAATTCGAAAGTAACTCTGTCTGTCTGTCTTTATGTTACCTTTTCACGCCTAAACCACTGAACCGATTTAGATGAAATTTGGTATAGAGATAGTTTGAGTCCGGGGAAGGACACAGGATAGTTTTTATCCCAATATTCCCACGGGATCGACACTTATGTGGGTGAAACCGCGGGGCGCAGCTAGTAGGTATAAAACAAAATATAAAAAAAATCTCAGCTTTATTTTAATATACACTGTCGCTGAAACTAAAGAAAGCTTATCTAGCTTTTTCTTGTTACCATGGGTAACCTACTAATCCGAATTCGATGATTTTCGACAGAGACATACAACTTGTACCTATGACATAATCCCATACTTTTTCAACCCGGAAAAGGGAACTACAAAATTGTTTTTCCTCCTAGTTTGAGTCCCAATGCTTAAACATTCTAGTCACGCCAATATGTAACTTATTTCCTTCCCAACATCAGATTAGAGATTAGGTACAGTCGACTGCACATCTGAGGGTCTATTCTGTAAAAATCTCACCATGAAAAGTTAGGTGAAGTGAGCTTGGAGTATCATGTCAATCCATTTGATGCTAGAGAATGACACTATTAATAGCTCTCTTCACCTAAGTTTCACGTGGAGATTTTTACAGAATAATTCGGTTTTAGTAAAAATCTGACATTTACAGCCCTTTATTTCATAGCAGTAAGGGTAATTTTCATAGTGCAAATATTACCCGCTAATCTGGGGTTGACTGTACCTAACCGCCCCAGTTGCCGAACAAAAACTTTGCTCTTACATGATATGTACAACTGTTACAACGCAATGACGAAACTTCTATGAAAACGTGAACGACGAAACCGAAACTTTCTCATTACTGTATATTACTTATTGTTACGGAATAATGGTAAGACTGGAAGGTATTTAGGAGCTTATGTTCAGAATTAGGTAGGTTCGGGATCGATTTCCGCCTTTTCCAATAGATACGTTTTTCCCGAAAATGCGAGTTCATTGCTTTATCTCAAGCCATTCTCGGGAAAGTACCTACTTAAAACATAGGAATTTCGAAAAATAATAGGAATACCTATTACTAGATTTTTTTTGTATTAATTACAGTAACAATCCACCCCCGATATATGCTGTTGTTTTTATTTTATTTAATTTTGTGTGTGAATGGTGAAAGGTCCATTAGCAAACTAGACGAGTGGTAAAACCTAACTGCGTACCTACGTCTGGTGCCCCCTAAGTAGTCAGAATAGAATAAAATAGAAAGAAAAAAAAAAATGTGTTTATTGGCAATTAAAGCAACAAAATACACCTTCAAACTATGAAAACAAATATTATAATAATGCCAAAAGGCCCTCAGCTCAGCATAATGTCATATGACAACACAAGGTGTACCACCTAAGGCTGATTTTCAGCTGCAACCCACGAGTGCCATTTATTTTATTTATTAGATTTATTTTATCCCTTACAGTTTTTGTGGTGTGTAGGTACTTATTTATTTATTTGTTAGTAATGTTAGTTTGTACTTAAATAAGGTTAGTATTGTTAGGTGTAAGGGCCGCCTTTTGCGGTGAAAGCCTCCTCCAAACCGTTCCAGGTGGCTCTGTCCTTTGCCCGTCTGGGCCATAAGGCTCCGGCTATATGCACGATGTCGTCACTCCATCTTTTGGAAGGTCTACCCTTCCTTCTTTTTTTATATATTGGGTACCAATTAGAAACAGTTTGTGACCATCTTTCATCCATAGCTCTCTGAATATGACCTGACCATTTCCATTTCAGTGTCAGCACCTGTTTGACCGCATCCCTCGCCTTTGTTCTTTCCCTTATCAGTGAACTTTTAACTCTATCTTTTAATTTAATGTTCATGTAGCTCCGTTCTATTCCTCTTTGACAGCTTCTTATTTTATTTAAGAGTGATTTACGAGTACCCACGAGTGCCATACGCTAGAATAATAAACACATAGGGAAGTGTGTGTCCGTTATAATAAATAATCAATCATAAGTCTCTATTATGTAAATCTGTATTATGTACGGTCACGAAAGGAAATAAGTAACCCGGAATTAAGTAATAGTTGAAGTTTAGTAAGAAACCGATTGATGTTTTCGAATTTGATAAATTAACTACCTATATATTTTCTATTCATTAATTCGAAAACATCCATCGGTTTTGTATTAAACTTCAACTATATCCAACGACCCTGGTTACTTATCTCCTTTGGTGACTGTACACATCATATAAACTACAGATATACGAATAAATGTAGAAATTGTACACGGGATGACACAATGGGTAACTCCCGCCCAGTAATTAACTGTGCATACCGGATCAAACCTAAAAACTAAATGTTTTTGAGAGTCTATAAAGTCCTCCAGAATCTCAACTCAGAATCTAAACGAAGACTAGCCTTCGGCGCGGGAGATATTAGGTATAGTGCACGAATGTGCGCGCAGACACAGGTGCACTCCCTCTCGTATATATAGTCCGATAGGACGGCCATCCGACACGACCGGAGGTGCAGGACCAACGGCTTAACGTGCTTTCCGAGGCACGGGGGTATCACACCGCCAACTTCCAAACTCCGGGCTGTTACTAAGAATTTCCTAATGGAAAAACTCAATAACACTTTGCCCGCCCCGGGAATCGAACCCAGGATCCCACGCTCAGCAGTCGCGGTTGCGACCACCAGACCAACGGGGCAGTTAATTTAGTTGGTTAGAGTATAGAACCAGTACTGGAGTGGATTGGGATAGGGTGACGTGATGGTGATAAAATTATCCTTTTTTTTATCTAAAAACCAGTCTTTGCCCCATTCATGGCTTATATGTTTTACTCGCTGCGCCCCGCGGTTTCACCCGCGTAAATGTCGATCCCGTGGGAATATCGAGATAAAAAGTAGCCTATATGTTAATCCAGGGTGACAGCTACCTCCATACAAAATTTTATCAAAATTGGTCTAGCCGTTTGAGCGTGATGAAGTAACAAACATATAAACACACACACTCACAAACTTTCGCCTTTATAATATTAGTGTGAAGTGTGATAGTGTGATTTCTGCCCATACTAGATTTTTATTACCTCTGTAAAATGATTAAGTTTCCAATAACTGTGATGGAATTTGGACATGAACTAACAGCATTTATTGATGGATCATGTCCGGTACTGTCCGGTCGCTAGAGATCGGACTTTTCCTAAACAAGCTATAGTGATGGAATACACAGTTTCAGTCAATTTACTAGTTTATTAATTTTAGATTATTGTTGATCTCTATTTGAGAATTGGCAACGAAAATGCCAGGCTACTCGTAGTATAAATTAGTTGAAATTGTTAACATACACTATTGGCTACAAGCGCTAATGCTAAGCATCGGGATCCTGGGTCCGATTCCCGGGACGGACAAAATGTGATTGGGTTTTTCCATATGAAATTTCTTAATAGCAGCCCGGAGTCTGGATTTGTGCCCGGCTTGCCCCCTATCACATGGGACTTAAACATAACTGGCGAAATGTGGGTGTAAGGTACACCTCTGCCTCACCCTTCGAGGAATACAGGCGTTATGTTATGTAAGTACCAACCAAGCGTGGTTATACCTAAGGTCCGGCGTTTCTAAATTTGCCGAAGATGTAAACAACAATGGCCGCTCGAAATAGAATAAAATCGATACACAAGAACATTTATTTTAAGTAATGCTTGTTTTCGTTTAGTTAGCTCGGAGATTTAGACAAGCTTCAAGCTGCAAGCTTTCCACATCGGTGTTGAGTTTGTAGCAGGGATTTGCATGAATCAATATTGCAGTGTTAGGTTAAGTGTGTAGGTTAAATTTACTAACGTAGTTGTTAAGAAATATTGTTACTAACATTTTTTGAGTCCTTGTTACTTGTTTTTTTTAAATATAAATAAATAAATATAGGTAAGTTACAATAGTTGTTTAATGAAAATTCACTATCAGTGTCAAGTTACTAAAACGACTGATAGGAACTCAAAAAGATAAAGCTCTTAAACTGAACCAAATACCTGTAATTTATTATTTGGATCACGATACCAGACAATGAGAATCAAACATCATTCTTCAGCGATAGCAATTATGAACAGAATGCTGAGCAAGTTGTTAAATTGTTTCACAAAATAACGATAGGTACTGAATGCTGGTCAATACTGACGCAGATCAAATAACTCTGGAATACTCGGTATTCAATAAAACTATGGACAGTACAAAATTTGTTTTTATTGGAACTGTGTTGCTTCTCATAATAATTATTGGTATTTTTGGGTTTGGTAATGACGATTGCAACATAGAATGTAAAAGAAAACCGATCCAGTGCGAGTCGGATTCGCGCCTCGAGAGTTCCGCACTATGCATGTAATATCACGGGAAAGAATATAATATAGTTTTTGTAATGTAACTACTTCACGGTTTTCAGATTTTTTCCTTTACTTGTGCTACATGGCATTGCTTCTTGCCAAATTTCATAATTCTCGGTCAACGGGAAGTACCCTAGGTATAGGTTTTGATTCCGGAACATAAACGCTCGTATCTTTTGATTGCGTTGACTTAGAAGTTTGATTTTTCACATTTCCGCATCAAAACATATTTTTTTTTTTTTTTTTTTTTATTGCTAAATGGGCGCACTCTTGACCCCGATCACGCCTGATGGAAAGCGATAGATGAGGTCTATGATGGATCGAGCGTGCCCAGAAGATGCCTGTTCACTCTTGATTTGAAGGCAGACGGGTTAAATGTGGGAGGTAACACAGATGCCGGCAGAGAGATAGATATTGCGTAGTTAAGAGGAACAGCGGTTGGATACTTTTGAAAATAAGGTATTTGAAGAAACTATCGCTGTCGCTCTGCAAGCGCTCGGCGACCGGCCGTGCGATAAGGACAACTGCAGATCCGACTGAACAGCCTAAGTAAAAAGTCATAATTCAGTTTGGCTCTCGCCTATTTCCTCCTCCAATATTAGACCAATTTAAAAGATATTTCTTAAACTGAATAAGAAGGATATATACTGTGTCCCTATGTTTTTCTTTTTTCATTAATAGTTGTCAAATTTGTACACGAGGCATCTGTTGACAGCGGTTTAAATCGGCAATTTTGAGCATTTTTTGAGGGTTTCTAGTGCTTATAAAAATAATGTATCATCAAAAAGGAAAACCAAGGGACATACAAGTAGTTAATAGTTATTATTCTGTAAAAAAATCATGAATCACAAAGAAAACAGGCGAGAGCGTTTCTATGGAGAAAAGACCACACGCATTTCCTCTTAAGAAAAATAACGTGGTCACACATACACACACGAAAAGTCGATATTTAAAGAAGGCTGAAGTAGAAAAAAATCCTCTAACATCACCGTCATTTGTTTCTCCTCCCCACAAACCTCAATTGTTTCGTCACAAAATATTGATTTCACCAAATAAATATAAACTCCACTCTCATTTACTTACGTGCACACCTACATAATATACCACTGCGTATGAATCAGAACAGGGTTCGAGTAAATTCTGCGCCTACTTACGAACAGATGGTGAACGCGTCTCAACTTTTGACAAATGTAAAACGTTGCTCGGTGCGCGATATAAAATAGGTGAGTGGTATACGGGAATACATTGTGTGCGGCAATGCTTGATTCTAGAGTTACGCTAGTCTTTTGTTCTACAATAATAAGCCTACCTACTACGTAAATCAGACCCGCATTATCGTAGTTCACCTATCATTGCACGTTTGTATGAAGAGGCACCGGTGACAGCTAAGTTGTGTGGAACAGGAAATTGGCTGTCATGGTATGGGCATGTGATGCGAAGGAATTAAGAAAATCTCGTTAGAAAAGTTCTGAGTATGAAAGTGGATGACTAAAAGCAAGGGTCTTCAACCCGCGGCCCGTGGGCCGCGTGCGGCCCGCCAGGACTTTTCTTGCGGCCCTCGGAGGCTATAGCAAACATGCCCAAAGAATTATATCTTTGTTTGGGAGCACTTATGTGTGTGAGCAACTGTTTTCTCGCATGAAGAATGTCAAATCCAAAACTAGGACAAGAATTACAGATGGAAGGTAGTCTGCGTGTTGCAACTACAAAAATAAAGCCTGACATCGATACACTCGTGAAAAATAAACAGTTTCAAACATCGCACTGATCCAAGTTCCTGTATTTATTGTAAAGTTTTTAATAAACCCACAAAGACTATTCAATTTTTTAAACTTGTTTGTTTTATTTTGAGGATAGTAAAACTAAATAGAGTATTGCTGGTCACGGCCCTTCGGGCGATGTTAAATGGATTATTGGCCATTGCACAAAAAAAGGTTGAAGACCCTTGACTAAAAGAGTAGGGGAAGACCAAAAACATGATGGTTGGAATGTGTGAGAGATGATATGGCTTAACCACTGACATGCCCCGCTCCCCGCGCGACTTCGTCTAGAATGTCACAATTTCCCAGTACATTTTTTGTCGGCGCGCCACGGGACGCCACGCCACTTATACACGATCCGTATACAAAAAAAAACCGAGTGTGCTTATGACCACACGACTGAAGTGAAACTTCAAACGTATTTGGCTATGAGAGGAAGAGAGAAAGAAAATGTGCGCGCGCACTGCTTTCTCTTGCTTCTATCCCCCACTCAACTCCCGTTCGCCTCGCCCGATCACACTTTTCGTAACGCTTACGTCACGCGTTCACCAGCTTACTCAAGTCAAGCGTGCGTAAAGAAGTTTCACTTCAAAAATTCTATGCAGCGGCAGTAAGCTAATGATTGTTTCTTCAAGTGGACAGACCCGCAGCCTAATTGCGGAACGCCAAATCGTCAAATGATTCTGATCAGTTGGCTTCATTTCTATTCACAATTGGCTTCATTTTACGATTTTCGAATTGCGAAACTCTAGTTTATTATGAAACTAATTATGAACGTTAAGGCCCTGCGCAGAAACTAGAGTTTCGCAATTCGAAAATCGTAAAATGAAGCCAATTGTGATAGAAATGAAGCCAACTGATCAGAATCATTTGACGATTTGGCGTTCCGCAATTAGGCTGCAGGGTACTAATACTAGCTACAAAAAACCAGATAAAGTCTTTGTATCACACACCATCGTCACTTCGTTGCAATTGATATCTCTGCTCCAATAATAATTAGACGTTCTTATTTGACACATCAAAGGGTGTCACCATATGCGAGTAATAAGCTCCATTAGCCATCGAATGCATGGCTACATCCAAACTGTTCCATTAACTTGTTCTTTGAACTATAATTAACGCGTTAATAGGCTCTAACCATAGCATTAGGCGACGCGTAAGCGCGGTTATAGGTACTATCGCGGACACTGGCGGTGGACAACTTTCCAAACTTATTACCAAGGGCATAAGGGTGAAAAGTGGTCCACCGCCATTTTCCGCGGTTGTACATAATTACATTATTTTACATTTAGTTACATTGTCCGCGGTTGTACATAGTTACATTATTTTCACCTTCTAAGGAACTTGAAGTGGCAGTGGGCTGGCCATGTCTGTCGAAGGACTGATGGCCGGTGGAGCAGACGAGTCCTGGAGTGGAGACCGCGTACCGGCAAGCGGAGTGTGGGACGCCCCCCCGCTAGATGGACGGACGACCTAAAGAAGGTGGCTTGGGTAGACTGAATGCGGAAGGCGGAGGACAGGGTGCTGTGGCGCAGTCTGGGAGAGGCCTATGTCCAGCAGTGGACTGCGATAGGCTGAGTTGTTTGAAGGAACTTGAATGGTGATACAGTCCTTTCACATTCGTTTTACCTCTGATTTTGCATCACTGTTCAAATCACACTGATCTTTATTCTCGTTGCAATAAGGTTACTGTTAGATTGCTGCTGTCAGAGGTAAAATAACTGTGAACGGACTGTACCATCTGCCTATCCTTTTCCTTACTATGTTGGGGTCAGCTTCCAGTCTAACCGGATGCAGTTGAATACCAGAATTTTACATGGAACGACTCCCTATCTGACCTCCACAACCCAATGTCTATGTAATACGATGTTACTCCTTAGTAAGACTGGTATGTCAGACTTTCAGGCTTCTGATGACCCGTAACGACTGTCAAAGATCTACGAATGACAGCCGGGCCCAACGGCTTAACGTCCTTTCCGAGCCACGGAGGACTTTCAGTATGTACCTAGAGATGGTCGTCCATCTATGGACCGACCTCGGCAAGCATAGCTTCACCTGATCGATCGACCCGTGCGGCTTTATTACTTAGCCACGAGATAAAAACAGAAATATAATAATGTATCAGCGTAACCGCGCACAATACAATCCTGTACGTTTCCACTTAAAATAAATAAGCATCACGCATTTCAAGGAACGCGTTGCGAATTCATAACGTTTGGATGACGTTTTTATTTTGTTCATTAGGAACGAACCTCCTGTTCATTACTTTTATAAACGAAGATTGACTTTGTTTAACCCCCTTTACTTTCACTGAAAGTGGGAGGAAGGGAAAGTGAAAAATAAAAGCGTTTATATCGCTGTAACTTGAGATATCAAGGGGTCTGGGAGTCCCTTTTGACGGCGTAATTACCATATTACGTTCTTAAGACCACCCAATGAGTGGGACTGGGTTTTTTTTAGAACACTTCTGACGTCACGCGTTTAGATTTTGTTTTTAATTTTGTTACTGGCTGTTTTCATTTTCTTTATCGTAGGTTTGTTCTTGGTATAGCTTGGTTTCTCCAGTGTTTTTTTAAAAGCCATCTGTGTAAATTATCATGTCTGAGGACTGATTTTTCCAACGCCAAATTACTTTTATAGAGATATAAGGAACAGGGTGTAAAGTTCACTCAACCTTCATAGGAAAGGGAGGATCCTCCGACCAGACGGGTGTTGTGTCTGGCGGGCAACTGTCCAATGATTCATGTCGGGCTGTTGTATCTATGCTTGTTGCGCGGTAAACTCTGCTTGCGAGATGCAGGAATTGCGTGACGTCAGTATGACGCGTTGTTCGCATGTGGCGTTTTAGATACCGCTACACTTTATTGGAGAAATAATTTTGAATTTTTGACAGTTCTTCCATACAAAAACTGTCGGACGTCAATTTTATTCCACGAATAAAAATTATCGGTAGATTGAAAAATCAACCCTAAGTTTACAACACAAGCCTGTAATTTTGGTATATCGACGTTTCAGTTTTCAGTATTTGTACCTTATGAATAAGTTTTTCAGTACCAATTAACCGGTTATGGAATTTCATTACACATATGAGATTGCTCCAGATGATTCAGACAGCTGTCGACCTGTCCAACTAAGCCCAAGTCTATGCTTCAAGGTCAAGCAGATTCAACTCAATAGATAAGGTCATAGAACACATATCAACTCGGATAGGGATCGTCACCGTATCAACTCGAGCTATTCAGTTTTCTTTGTATGAAACTCCCTACTGCAACGCACACTAATCGCCTCGCCTCGGGACAAGCTCACGAACCGCGGTGCGGTGCGTAGTCAACTTGCAGTTCCTGCGCTTACATCTCTCCTTACCCGAGCTTACGTCTCTTCGTCCACCCTTGCCCGTCTCACCCCTCCCGCGGCCTGTCTGCACCATCAACCAGCGGTCGGCGAGCAGTAAGCGTGGCGTTGCCTAGCCGTAGTCGAGTCGACGTAGGTACCGAGCTGCTGATCCGCTTTGGTTACGTGCTTACGTTAGGTTGACGCCTGTTTGATGGCGAGGCGAAAGGCGATACGGTGACGATGCCTTTCCGAGTTGATATGCGTGCTATGATCTTAAAATGTCTCACATACCTACCTATCGCCAATCATCGTCTTAACTGATAACCGCTTACGTGTCACGTATATTCCTGCCCCGTTGGTCTCGTGACCGTAAGTAAGCTCGACGAATAATTCAAGAATATTACATAACTGGAATTCTTCGTTCCGTGTGTATGTATTTAGCCTAGACAAAGTTTTGCAAGCTCAAATTATTTATAAGCCTCATTCACACATCCTGACTTCAAAGCCAACACAGCAGAACCCTTAGCGTGGAATCCTTTCAATAATGATGATTCTTGACCCTCCTATTTTCGTATATTAAGATCTATAACTCAACATAGGGTCAGAGCTCGGGGCAAGGTCTGAAAACCTTCATCTATCCTTATTATTGCGGAAAATCTGTGAGTTATGTGTTTTATAAGAGTCTTTTGAATTTTTCCTAACTTTACGATCTAGTGTGAGTAAAAGTGACAGGTTT
Source organism: Amphipoea oculea (assembly GCA_945859645.1). Taxonomy (NCBI): domain Eukaryota; kingdom Metazoa; phylum Arthropoda; class Insecta; order Lepidoptera; family Noctuidae; genus Amphipoea; species Amphipoea oculea. The sequence goes on from OX243862.1 coordinate 3,946,957, forward strand.
AAGTGCTGAAACGTCCTGATTTTTGGGAAGAAATTTAGGTTTAGTTTTCTTCCAGTCAAGGTTTTTTTGGAGTAGCTATAGAATTACCAGTTCTCCCACTGCAGGACAAAGACCTCTTCCCGGGCAGGGCAGGTCACCACGCCTTCTCAAGAATTGGCTATTTCAGATTTTTTTAGACAGCAATCCAGAAAATGTCTGTAGATTTAATTTTGGTCCAATCTTATATACCAAATAAGTATATTGAATTCGGCATCCAGTGAAACCAGATGCATCTAGCTGTCAGTTTATCATGCGAAGCTGTGCATTTATTATTGCAATGTGCTTATGTTTTGCCAGACCTTAGGTTAAAAGTAGCAATCGTATCTTCGCTCATTTTGAATCTGAAGGCCAATTTCCCGCAATCAAAAACGCTAAAAATTTAGTCGCAATCTCATCTCAGCGGCAATCAGTGTCAAAAAGTTTGAATTCATTTATTTTTTATTGCTTCATAATAGTAATAATAGTAAAATCCATAATAGTTCTCCATAATAGTAAAATACTTAGGTTTCGAAGTATTCGTCCGCATCGCTGTCATCCGGAAAATGTAGGGAAAATAGAGGTATTTTTTATAGACTGAGATCAGACTGTGAACGTTCTTAAAATTACGAGAGTTGCCCTTCAGAGCTATCATAACTCGCACGTTGACACGATTAGTTACAGGTCAAATTAACAAGAATGATTGGTAAACATAACGATCCTTTCTCGGTTATAGTGTAGCGGTATCTACAACGCCATATGCGAACAACGCGTCATACTGACGTCACGCAAAATCCTGCATCTCGCAAGCAGAGTTTACCGCACAACTAGCATATATACAACGGCCTGACGTGAATCATTGGGTAGTTGCCTGCCAGACTCAACACTCGTCTGGTCGGAGGATCCTCCCTTTTTAACCGACTTCAAAAAAGAAGGTTCTGTATTCGACCCGTATCTATGTATGTTTGTATGTCCGCGATTTTCTCAAAAACTAATGAACCGGATTTTGATAATTCTTTCATTAATGTGATTTACATATTTTCAGGAAGGTTTTAGTTTATAATACATTAGGTAATTATTCTTATGTACGAAGTTATATGCATTAATGTACTGCATCTCCGGCATTTCTATCCTAATTTTGATGATTCTTCTAGTTGGTGTCTTCAATTCTTCAATGCATACTAGTATTAATTGAATTTGCGTGGGGTAGGTACATATAAAAAGTGAAGAATAAAAACTTTTTTACAAAATAACAACCGACTTCAAAAAAAACACTACAAAGTGATAAATAACTTTAATTTCCGAAGTCGGTGTCAAAAAACTAAAATGCGGAACCAACGACACCGACATCCGAAATTAAAGTTATTTATCACTTTGTAGTGTTTTATTTTGAAGTCGGTGGTTTTTTTAACCGACTTCAAAAAAGGAGGTTCTTTGTAAAAAGTTTTCTATAGAGTATGAGTGAACTTTACACCCTGTTCCCCATACCTCTCTACTGGTGACCCCGACGTGATGAATCAGACAGAGACCACGTTCGATTACCAGTAACTACATTTCCTATGTGATAGCGGTTACATAAAGCAATTATAGAGATAGATGGCTTGCTTGCTGCTCTCGACCATTGAGTTATAGAGTTTAATATCTTAGAAGAATCGGTTTAATATAGAGCTGATAGGTTTATGGGAGATGGGAGTGTTCAGTTCTGCAACGTATGAGGTTTATTGTAGCTAGTCGATTAAGGTTCTGTAAATAAAAGGTTTCCTATAAGAAATATTATCAAGCTTTCGATGTCCAGTTCCACATGCGATGATAGTATTGGTTCATAAAGCATAGTTTTTGCTAAAATAATCAAGAAAAAAAAAATTATACTTTTTTAATCAGACTGAAATCCATAGAATGTCACTACAGTAAAACTTATTAAACTAGTGTTAAAAGAAAAACTGAATAGCAAAGTTTTCACTTTGCTATTCAGTTTTTCTTTTATTTTAAAACTAACTTGACAAAAATGTAGGGAAATCAGAGGTACTTTTGACAGATTGCGCAACACACTATCAATCGGAATCGGTTTAATTTTGACAGTTCAACAACATTCATTGCGTTATTTACGGGTTGAGCAGAGAAAATGTTTCGAACTTATGAAGCAATGGATTAGCAATTTGCTTCAAAATGATTCGGATTCTGATTGATAGTGTGTTACGCAATTAGGGTGCAGACTGTGAACGTTCTTAAAATTACCAGAATTCGTCCTCAGATTGATTTTATTGTTTTGGCATAAATACTGGAAAGTAATAACGCTCATTAACCGGTCAAGCGGCGCGGTTCGCCGATCGGCGCGACGAAACAATAGAAAATCAATTGTGTCTCATTAGCGGAGCTTGACAGATTAAGTTGTTAAAGTCCGACTCCAATAGAATTGATTTTGACTGAAAACCATAAAACAGAAGTTACAACAATAAAATTAAACACAAACCCATAACCTGCCACCAAAAAAGTTGTAAAAACTCATGACTACAACAAAAAAAAAATACGAGCACTCACTCAAAAACTAGAACAGCACCACCAATTTACAGTTCAATCATTTTATTCGACAAAATTGCAAAAACTGAACAACTGTGGAGGCAGAAAATTGCAATGTTTCAACTATTTGAGGCGGCACAAACAAGAACTGATGACTTACAAACAGACGGACAGCGGCAAACATTTATTACCTGTCGCGGATTGAGGTCGGCCTGGACAACAACTGGCAAGATAGTTTGTGTGGGGAGAGAGAGTTCCGTAGGAAGTTTACCTGGGCAATACGTTATTTTAAGTAGGTACTGTTTGTCTTCTTAGTGCCCAACTAAGAAGACAAACAGTACACGCAAGCGACACGGGTTGACGACTGAGGCAACTGCATCCATCGACATATGTCGACATACATCGAATACACAACTGACACTTTGTCACTCGTGTATTTGAGTACTCGAGTGGCATGTTTTCGACAGCTGCTTTACCTTTGTCGTCGAAGCGTGTCGGGTGTCGGTCTTGTGTATTCACACTTAGCAACTAAATAAGCTGCTCCAGTGTAAACTCTGATTTTTAATTACCAATATGACACCTGCGATCATTATTATTATTATTATCCTTTATTTCATTATGTACATATAAATTATATTTTTAAATATTAGTATTATTATTGTTGTCATGCTGACAAAAAAGGTCGATCGCAGCTGTCATTTTGGTCTAGCAAATCAAAAATCAGAGTATAAGATGGTAATGTATGTGCAACATAACTTTCAACTTTCACGGTGTTTATATGTAAGGCCTTATCTTATGTGAAAGGCTGAAGTCGAAGGTAGGTATTATTAACAAAACATCTGTTTTAAACGGCCATAGAAGGCAATAGCAAAGGCATGGTCCTATTAATCATGTATTTAGTTTAATTACCACTGCTCTTAAAACTGTGAAGGAAAATGTCGTGAAGAAACCAGAAGAAATGTGACATTTAACAATCCGCACTGAGACCGCGTGTTGGATTAGGTACATACAGCCCACTCCTGGCAAAGACGGACGCCATTGTCCCAACAGTGGCAGATTAGATAATATGAGTTCTACACTTAACTACTCTAGCGATATCAAATTAATCTCATTCCATGTATATCTATTTAAGAACCGACACACACTAAAAACCTTCACGGACCCCCAAACCGAAACTATCCGATCAGAGGCCGCAGATAAAGCGCACGGTAGGGACGGGCCAGTGAAATCAATAAGTGCCCCGCACAGATTAAACAACTGTCGATTGGAACCGGTGTTTGTACAGCCCTTTCGTGCCAGCCCTGCGATCGAACGGTTTATGATTTGAATTTCGAGTTTCGAGTTTCAATTATTGTAACGTCACTTTGATTGGTACTGCAATGATGTTTGTGGTAATTGGATTTCTGAGTATTTCTGGTAATAGATGTATTATGCGTTTGAGTGAATGATTACGGCATCAGGAAAGGAATTAAATGCGACTGTTAATTAATTAACTATGACTAGGTGTCATCACCAATTTCCGTGTCAAGCGTGGATCATCGCAGTTTCCCTTTTGATCGTAAATAGCAGTATGTTACGTACATAACCTGCTTTAGTTTTTTGGGAAGAAATACTGTTGGTACTTATTTCAATTTATTTGCAATTCCTTTTAATACTGTTGCATATCTGACATGGGTAAACTTTTGAGCTTAATAATGTTACAGATAGATAAAACATTTATTTAATGCACACAAAAGACAGCACAACAAACGAAAGCACTTTAAATGATTACAAATTACACTAATCACACTAATATTATAAAGGCGAAAGTTTGTGGGGGTGTGTGTGTGTGGGTGTGTGTTTATATGTTTGTTACTTCTTCGCGCTCAAACGGCTGGACCAATGTTGATAAAATTTTGTATGGAAGTAGCTGACGCCCTGGATTAACATTTAGACTACTTTTTATCCCTATATTCCAACGGGATCGACATTTACGCGGGTGAAACCGCGGGGCGCAGCTAGTTGAAAAATAAAATTGCAATGATCTTTATAACAGACCGAATACTCAAACGTCACTTAACCCTAAGACCATCTTAAAAGGTATTTTTATCACCACAACAAACCTTATACTGACCAGGAAAACATGAAAATTAACAGTGACTTAAAATCAAGTAGGTAATGCAACTTGAACCACGTCTTTCAGTAGCTTAGCGTGTAGAAAGTAACAAGACTTGAAGCTTACTTAAACAACGGTTCTAGCTTGTTTCTCCATGGTTACTAACAACGACAGGAACAGATGAGTTGGTACTTACTATACGACGTTGAGAATTCTTCTTGACTGGGTTTACAAAAGGCGCTTGCGACTGGTCCGTTTGCGGTTACGTTATACTAAGGCTAGTTTTATACCGGGTCAAATTAAATAAGCAGCAGCAGCAGTCGAGCAGTGGTGGCCCAGTGGTAACGACCGCGACTTACGAGTTGTAGGTCGTAGGTTCGAACCCAGACAGGCGCTTTACTTTCTGTAAATTATTTCATCACCACTGCTCTCAAAACGGTGAAGGAAAACATCGTGAGGAAACCGGCATGTCCTAGAACCAAAGATTCGAAGACATGTGACATCTACCTACCCGCACTGGGCCCGCGTGGTCGATTACGGCCCACTCCCTCTCACAGAGAGGAGGCCTGTGTCCCAGCAGTGGGAACATTATAGGCTGATTATGTTAAATTAAATAAGTATAGTCTGCGGAGTTTCGCTAACTTATTTAATTAGATGTAGCGGTATCTACAACGCCACATGCGAACAACGCGTCATACTGACGTCACGCAAATCCTGCATCGCGCAAGCAGAGTTTACCACGCAACTAGCATATACAGGGTGTTACAGAAAGGGTATATCAATACAAACGGGTTGAAGAGTGTATCTGGTCTAGAATCTCTGTACAAAATTTCAGCTCAAAACCATTAACTTTGAAAATGCTTAATATTTTTTTATTTCGACATCACGGCGCTGCACTGGCGCGCGGCTGCGTGATGTGCGTATACTAGGCGCACAGACACACTACAGATAATGGATAATGACCCTCGTAGTGCGGTGACACGTTTTTTAAGATTTCAATTTAATAAACTATCGAAATAAAAAAATATTAAGCATTTTCAAAGTTACTGCTTTTGAGCTGAAATTTTGTACAGAGATTCTAGACCAGATACACTCTTCAACCCGTTTGTATTGATATACCCTTTCTGTAACACCCTGTATACAACAGCCCGACATGACTCATTGGGCAGTTGCCCGCCAGACACAACACCCGTCTGGTCGGAGGATCCTCCCTTTTCTATGGAGGTTGAGTGAACTTTACACCCTGTTCCTCATACCTCTATACTGGTGACCCCGAACATGAACGTCAGCGCAGCCTTCGTGCAAATACTTCAGCGTGACGTCATCATCATCACTCCCGCAAGCTTTAGAGCGGCGAGTCAGCCAGCCAGCCAGCACCCACGGCTTCAACGGGTATCCTGACCACCAGCATGCAGTGACCGCGCATTCCTGGTCATCACCCTCAGCCTCATCAGCAACCTCGGCACAGCACACTGCACCTTCGGCCGGTCTACAAGCAGAGCCCTTCTCTCCTGGTCGACGCCAGCAGTCAGCCTCAACCCGGCGCTGTACTACATCCGACGCACTGGAGCATAACGCAGCGCCACCCCGACTCACTGGGGACATCTTCGCAGACAGTTCCGACTCACCGTGAACTATGCGGCAACCGGTTCCGACTCACTGGAACCTCAGCTGGCCTGGCAAGCATCGCAAGATACAAGACTCAGCCCACTATCGACCTCCGGTCTCCGGGGGGAGTGATGTAGCGGTATCTACAACGCCACATGCGAACAACGCGTCATACTGACGTCACGCAAATCCTGCATCGCGCAAGCAGAGTTTACCACGCAACTAGCATATATACAACAGCCCGACATGACTCATTGGGCAGTTGCCCGCCAGACACAACACCCGTCTGGTCGGAGGATCCTCCCTTTTCTATGGAGGTTGAGTGAACTTTACACCCTGTTCCTCATACCTCTATACCTGGTTGGTTTTAATAGGTTTTTAAATGTATTATTTCGATAATTCTTATTTTGTAAAAGTAAGAACTTTTTAGGCCTTGTAGACTTTAGATCTGTAGACCATTTTTTATTATTTTGACACAACACCCGTCTGGTCGGAGGATCCTCCCTTTTCTATGGAGGTTGAGTGAACTTTACACCCTGTTCCTCATACCTCTATACCTGGTTGGTTTTAATAGGTTTTTAAATGTATTATTTCGATAATTCTTATTTTGTAAAAGTAAGAACTTTTTAGGCCTTGTAGACTTTAGATCTGTAGACCATTTTTTATTATTTTGTCTCATACCTGAGGGGCAATTCTCGTAATTTTAAGAGCGTTCACAGTCTGATCTTATTTGACACCCACTTCTGAAATTAAAGTTATTTATCACTGTGTAGTTTTCTTTTTTTTTGAAGTTGGTTGTTTTTTTTGTAAAAATGTTTTTATTTTTCACTTTTTAGTTGTAGCTACCCCACACAAATTCAATTAACACTAGTGCATTGAAGAATTGAAGATACCGACTAAAAGAATCATCAAAATTTGCATAGAAATGCCGGAGATGCAATACATTTATGCATATAACTTCGTACATAAGAATAATTACCTAATGTATCATAAACTAAAACCTTCCTGAAAGTATACATAGGTCACATTCACATTAGTGAAAGAATTATCAAAATTGGTTCATCAGTTTTTGAGAAAATCGCGGACATACATACATACAGGTCGAATACAGAACCTCCATTTTTGAAGTCGGTTAAAAATAACTAACCCACAGTTCACCGTGAACAGCAGTAGGTACAACACAGAATACACCAACTAAAACTTATCTCCCACTATAAATTGTTGTACCACCTTTAGCTATAAATAAACCTTACTAAACACTTACAGCGATGCCATCATCCCCGCGAGCGACTCCCGCGCCATTATCGCGCTAGTTCGTAGAACGAAAACATGGTTTTGAATAGAAAGAGCTCTTTATATATCGGCAAGGGGATAATAAACGATGATAAGGGATGTTGTAGTGTGTCAGGTGAGAGGAAATTGGTTAAAGCAGGTTGTAGTGGTGGATTTACATAGTATACAGGGTCATATGAAATTAGCTAGCGAAACTCAGACGCAGACGTGATGGGAATCGATATCTAAACATAATATAATAATAAAAAGACGGGTTGCACTCTGGGAGTGCCGGCAGAAGTGAAAACTTGAATAATGTAATAACGTTGAAATAAATCAATTATTAATTGAATTAATATAACTAAGTTTTTTTCACTATTTCTGCGTCACTTTTTTCATTAAACGATGCATTTTGTTCAATTTCCATTTTTGAAACACTTTATATACACGAATTTTACGAATACACAGCAGTGTGGCTACTACACAGACGGTCGAGCCATCAGCTGTCCGTCCGCGTCCGCGTCCACCATCACCATCACATCACATCACATCACCATCACCATCACCATCGCCACCACCATCGCCATCACCATCGCCATCACCATCGCCATCACCATCGCTATCACCATCGCCATCACCATCGCTATCACCATCGCCATCACCATCGCCATCTCCATCACCATCGCCATCGCCATCACCATCTCCATCGCCATCACCATCACCATCCATCCATTATCGTGTCTCACTTGGTTCACTTCGGTTGGCGCCGCCGTAGAAAGAGATGGGGGGGGGAATCTCTCCTGACGGTCACGTGTCCTGACGCGAGTTTAACATTTTTTTCCCATTACAAAAAGTGTTCAACGCCGCTAAAGAAGTTTTCACTTCAAAAATAAAAAAATGATTTCATGATGATTTATTTTAAGGTCAACGACCGTATTTATTGTATTTGCTTGAAACATCAGAGGGATAATTCTCGTAATTTTAAGATCGTTCACAGTCTAATCTCAGTCTCAATCTATCTATTCTATTTTTAATAAATGGCAAGGTCAAAAGGTGGTGGGTAATGGTGGTGTGGTGGTTTAGGGATAAAGAGTATTCTATTCTATTCTATTCTCAATCTATCAAAAATACCTCTAATTTCCCTACATTTTGACAAGTTTTTGACATTATTTGTTTGTCACCGAGATGAGACAGTGACTAGATTTTGAATGTTTTAAATTACGCGAATTAGCCGTCAGTTCAAAAATCTGTTTTTGTTTCTGTACACTTCACAGACGTGATGAATATCAATATCTAAATATAATAAAAAACTGATTTTCTCATAACAACACTACCAGCGGTCGTTGACCTCAAAATAAATAATAATCCAATCATGTTTTTGACGTGATAACGTCTTATAAATCGATGAACGCCGGCTGCACGCACGAAAAAGCATGACTCATTGTCACGTTCCGCCTGAGTCGAGCGTGCAAGCGAGAGCGCGGAACAAGTGACAGAGAGGCACGATCGGCCTAAGCGTTCGGCTTGTGACGCATCTACCTGATGTTTTCTTATGACGTTATCACGTAAAAGTATCGTTCATAAACCGACCTTACAGACAACCAATTTTTTGTTTTTGTTTTATAATATTCAGATATCGATTTCCATCACGACTGCGGAGTTTTATTAGCTAATTTAATTTGTCCCTATATACAGGATGAAATTGAACATATGCGACAAATCGAAATGGGAGATTGTACTCGTCATTATGAACAACTTTTACTATGGGACCAAACCTGAAATCGCGAAAAAAAAATCAGCTGTTCCCTACATTTATGTTCGCATAACTCGCTAAAATGTAGGGAACAGCTGATTTTTTTTTTGCGATTTCAGGTTTGGTCCCATAGTAAAAGTTGTTCATAATGATGAGTATAATCTCCCATTTCGATTTGTCGCATGTGTTCAATTTCACCCTGTATTTCAATATACATAACTTCTGGGAGTCAAAGAAGTAGATGTTAGAATCACACGAATGTTGAACTTATATAGTTCAACACTCAAATACAAGATTCCGACGAACTGAGGACCTCCTCCTTTTTTTGAAGTCGATTAAAATACAGAATATTACGGCTATTTCCCTAAAGGGTTGTGCAGAGGTGTATCTATAGTACACCCCTCTTTCGCCAGTCATATTTAAGTCCCGTGTAATAGGGACGAGCCTATTGTGAGCATATTTATTAACAACATAATTATTACCACTTGAACTAGTAACTTGTTATTGAATTAATTTAATCTAATGGATTTACATTCTCGATTTATGAACGAACGAATTTAGGTCAAAGGCATACAATGAATTAGGGTGCATTCAAATAGGAGACCAATTATTGCTCAGTGGAAACGGCCCCGACATACGAGTTGTAGGTCGTGGCCTTGTGGGTTCGAACCCAGCCAGGCAGGCGCTTTACTTCGTGTAAGTAATTTCATCACCACCACTCTCAAAAACGGTAAAGGAAAACATCGTGAGGAAACCGGCATGAATTAACACCAAAAATTTGAAGACAATGTGACATCTACCAACCCGCACGGGGCTCGCGCAGTGGATTACAGCTTACTCTCTCTTGAAGAGTGGAGGTCGATTATGAAAATAGCCTCCACGAGTGGAGGTACTTAAAATGTACGTCTGGCCCACCCTCAATAGTCAACTCAACTGACCACTTTCCTTTCATTTCACTTTCCTTACAGTCTGTAACTTGACACTGACAATGACTTTTAAACATTCTACATCCATATTCCTCTTTTCCTAAAGAAAAAAATCCTCCATCTTTCCCGGACCCCGGAAATCCATCCCATAATTTGAGTGAATGTAACAAACTGTAATGGTTTTGAACGTTGATATAATTTGGTTATTTTATCGACTCGCCCTCCTGGTTAATTGGCGTGGACGGGATGGAAGTGATGGGTAGAGAACTAGGGAAAATAGAAGAGACTGTTTGGTGTGGAACCAGGAATGTAAGTATTGAGCGTAGTTTGTAAGGCTCTTGTGTTGGAGAGTAGTTTGTGATTCCTTCGATTGATGCAAAACAAAAACTAAATAGTATTTGACTATAGTCATCAAAGAGAGATTTAATGTATAATTTTAGAATTGGACAGAACGAGCTAGAACTGCAATGCCTTTCATTTTGGCAATTCGACAACATTCATTGCATTATTTACGTTTTCAAGCAGAATTTTTTTCAAACATATGGAGAACTACCATAAGTCTCGATCCTGTGGGAATATCGGGATAAAAAGTACCCTATGTCCTTTCCCAGGACTCAAACTATCTCTGTACCAAATTTCATCTAAATCGGTTCAGCGGTATAGGCGTGAAAAGGTAACATACAGACAGACAGACTTACTTTCGAATTTATAATATTAGTATGGACAGAAATATATATTTATTCACAGCCGTAATAATTTTACAATAATTATATCTCTGCCAAACCGTAACGCAGTTTTTTATACACAAATGAGCTAAGTGAACCACCCATTGGATCCTACTAAATGCACGCCGCCATCGTGGCAGACCGAGACGAAGATGGTGGGACTAGCTAGACTCTTACCGAAAGGACTGGCCTGCACTAGTAAAAGACAGAATTGTGTGGAAAAGGGAGAGGGAGGCCCAGTGGCGTAACTATACCGTTTGGGGTCAGTGGCAAATTCAAGGGATGGGGCCCTCCCTCAATATAAATAAGCTCAACCAACACTTCTCTCGCGACTCTTCCGCATACATTTCATGTTTTCCCCTAAAAAAAACTTTAACATCTGACTGCTTCTGTCCTTATGTTAGGATTCTCCTGTGCTCATGGCCCTCTCGGGCCGGAGGCCTCCTCTAGCTGGGGGCCCGTGGCATTTTGCCCCAATGCTACCCTATAGTTACGCCACTGGGGAGGCCTTTGCCCTACAGTGGGATAAAACAGGCTAGTTAGACCTACACAAATATGGACAAGGCTCTTTTAGACACTGTTGTTTATAGTCCGCGCGGAACTAGTTGGCCGCTGAGGTGGGGGTAGGGATGAGGCGGCGGTTCGCAACCCACGTACTGAGTAATGCGCCCCCGCCCCTCTGTCCCACCGCTCACATACCTAAGGCGCGGCCAACTAGTTCCGCGCAGACAATAGCACAGACACAAATCAAATAATACGTAAATAATACATAATCAAAATGTTTAGTATACTATTCGTGATCTTCTGACTCTGATTATAATTAAGTAAGTTAAAACTTGTTCCCACAAAACAACTTAATTATCTCCAAGAACAGGGCTTCCTCACTCCTACCCCTTTTGCTGTGCCCTACAGGGTCCATAATGATCTAAATTATATAGTTACCACCGAAGTACACATTATGGTAAAGCAATAAAGATATTGAGCATTGAATCACATCTATTTACAAGACATCTATGTTGTTCCCTAATGGAGTTGCCATGGCTGTCGTCGCTTCTGGTTCAATTATTCGACACTTCAGCCGATTCTATCAACACCTACATGTGTTAGTTAGCTTTTGGACTATTATCCTTAACGAGAATGTACATAATATGCGTGTAACATAATCTGAGGTACATAAACAGCCTATAATGTTTCCGCTGCTGGGACACAGGCCCCTCTCGATGAGAGGAGTGGGGCGTAATTTACTATAGGGCCAAGTGTGGGTTGGTAGATATCACACGTCTTCAAATTTTTTCTAACTAGCTGCGCCCCGCGGTTTCACCCGCATAAGTGTCGATCCCGTGAGAATATTGGGATAAAAAGTACCCTATGTCCTTTCCCGGGACTCAAACTATATCTATACCAAATTTCATATAAATCGGTTCAGTGGTTTAGGTGTGAAAAGGTAACATACAGACAGACAGACAAAGTTACTTTCGAATTTATAACATTAAGTATGGATATAGTATGGATTTGGTTCTAGAACAGTTTCTTCGCGATGTTTTCCTTCACTGTTTTGAGAGCAGTGGTGATGAAATAATTTACAGGTAGAGTATTATAATGATTTCTTTTGACACTCGAATGACGTTGTCAGGGAATGTTCATTAACCTTTGTGAAATTGTTTCGAAAAAAAAAAAAGATGGAGAATACGAAGACATGTGACACCTCCAACCTAGGTACATCGGGCCCGCGTGGTAGATTAAGCCCACTTCCTCTCGAAGAGAGGAGGCCTGTGTCCCAGCAGTGGGAACATTATAGGCTGATGATGAAGATGGAGGAGTTATTTAGTTGCTTAGTGAATCCAATTTTGGCAGCGCATCAAAAGATCCTTGTACAGACGCCAGCACATAAAGCTACTACAATCTGTCAAATTTCTTTAACAGATTTTCAACTTTATCGCTAAAGCATAAGGTTCAAAATTGATTGGAAAAATTTTACAGTTTCGGGTAGTGCTGGCGTCTGTACGGCTACATAAATGCCTCTTTGTCTATTGTTCAAAATGAAAATAAGGAGTTGTGAATACTTAACAATCTAAGCAAACCGCTAAGTCATCAAAGTACATGATTATCTTATACTAGCTGCGCCACGCGGTTTCACCCGCATAAGTCTCGATTCTATGAGAATATCGGGATAAAAAGTTTCCTGTCTTAATCCAGGTCATGGTCTACCCATGTGCCAAAGAAATATGTTCAACAGTTTTAATGAATCTTGACATATATTTATAGTGACTTGTATTTTGAATTTTTGAATTTCTTTTGATTTAATTTTTAATTCTATGACCATGACAATTTGAATCTTTTAATTTTCGTTTATTTTAATTGCTTCGACATTTTATTTTAATTTTCATTCTGTGACCTTTTTTTAATTTTTTATTTGTATTCGTTCATTTATTTTATTTGTATGCATTGAGAATTTATTCAGAGGGTTTTTAATTGGAGATATTTTTATTTTATGTAATACGTCTTGCCTGAATTAAATGAATTTTATTTTTGTACTCATTAGCGTAAAAGCGGAACAAACACACAAAAATCAAATTTTTCTTGTTATAATATTAGTTTAGATGGACTTTTATATAACTTGTGCCAATGTACACCCGAGAAGAATCCTAATACTATTTCGCAGATAACCACTAGACTTCACCTAATAACCACTAGACTTCACCTAAAAGTACAGACGCCAGCACATCAAGCTACTACAATCTGTCAAATTTCTTTAATAGATTTTCAACCTTTTCGCTAAAGCATAAGGTTCAAAGTTTATTGAGAAAATTTGAAAGTTTCGGGTAGCTTGATGCGCTGGCGTCTGTACGTCAACATTTTGCTCGATACCCCTTTCCACAAACCAGAATATAATGGACCTAAATATGCTAAGCCCTTGGGAACAATCCTTGAATTACAATATCTAAATATTAAAGCTCTCAGGACAACAATAGCCCAATTTTCAACAACTTCATTCCGACCGATTGTTCCGTAAAACAATCGTGTCTTCAAAAATTTTTCGTCCTATTTTTATTTTAATCCTTTCGTGAGTTTCTTTTGGGAGTTCTTCCCTTGTAAAGTTTTTTTTTTCCGGCCGCTCTTTTGAGCTGAATACTAAATATACGACGAAACCCGCGGGACTTAATTTTACTTGTAAAGGTTGGTATACAATAGACTAATATGAAACGAAATGCAATGCGCGTAACAACCAGAGGCTGATTTCGTAACACACTATAAATAGCAATAGTTTTCATTTTGAGAGTTCAACAACAGCATTATTTACGTTGCTGAGCAGACAAATTTTTCGAACATATGAAGCAATGGATTATTATTATCCTTCAAAATTATTCAGATTCGTGATTGAAACTGTGTTACGCAATCAGGGTGCGGGTTTTTGTGCCGTGAGCTATTTTGTAGCAGGCGTAGCTGATCCGTAGCGAATGGCTACGCCGTAGTCACTTGCTACGTAGGCTTCTTCGTAGCCATTTGCTACATAAGCCTCGCAACGCGGTCTTCAAAACTATGACTTGTGAAAACATCTTGCGTAACTACGTCATCAGTTTATTACAGCCTAATAATAATTATAGGCTGCACCGTAATTTTTCTGTCTAGTTTTTCTGATGACAAGAGTTCAAAATCCATTAGTTTTCCAGCTAAATCAAAATCCAAATATTTATTTCACATAAACCTACTTGGACACTTATGAAACGTCAGAAGCTGGTGCCCGGTTCCAATTGGTCGTTTCCAATGGAGAAGAGCCGGCAAGAACCTCCACGGTTACTCTCTTAAAAATAATTGGCTTTTACAATGTTTTCAAATTACAGTAGGTATGGGAGGACAGCGTAGGCCTGTTAACAAGTACAAGGTACTTAGTAAAAGCTAGGTAGTACATATTACTTTTAAAACTAATACCAACAAGACTAGTTTTGGGCTAACAAAACCTGGGGGCCTAATCTGTAAGTCCTTTAACGAAGATACGGGTCCGACCGAAAATAGTTCGACACTTCGGAATGAACCCTACTCCCGATTAATTAACTTTCTAGTCGGGCAAAAACTTACCGGGAGTAAGGACAATAGACTGTAAAATCGAGGTGACATTGATTCTTATTCACTGAAAGAAATCAGCAGGAAATAAAAAGTAAATCATTCGTTTTTGAGAAATTCACGGACATACAAACACACATACATACGGGTCGAATACAGAACCTCCTTTTTTGAAGTCGGTTAAATGCTTAAAACAGTTACATATGAGACTAACGTTCAAAACAGTTTTTTTTTTACTGATCCGAAAACAGTTAAAGCTTGAGGCAAAATGTTGTCGTCATGACAGTAAGCTTTAACGTAGTAGCTAAAAGGTCACAAAATTAACTGTTTTATTTATTTGGTGATATCGTTCCAACCATTGAAAGGAAATTGCCCATTTCTATTGCTTTGAGCGGTTTTTTTTTTTCGCGATTTCAGGTTTGGTCCCATAGTAAAAGTTGTTCATAATGATGAGTACAATCTCCCATTTCGATTTGTCGCATGTTTTCAATTTCAACCTGTATAAGAATGAATGTTGAGAGCAGTGGTGGCCAAGTGGCAACGGCCGCGACTTACGAGTTATAAGTCGTAGGTTCGAATCCAGACAGGCGCTTTACTTTGTGTAAATTATTTCATCATCACTGCTCCTCAAAACGGTGAAGGCAAACATTGTGAGGAAACTGGCATGTCCTAGAACCAAAACTCGAAGACATGTGACATCTGCCAACCCGCACTGGGCCCGCGTGGTGGATTACGGCCCACTCCCTCTCACTGAGAGGAGGCCTGTGTCCCAGCAGTGGGAACATTATAGGCTGATTATGTAAGGATGAGTGTACAAGACTGGGTCACGAGTCACGTGGGAACCGTATCAGACGGAGTAGTCAAGCGTGAAATGCACTAAAGGTACTATCCGATACAAGAAATTTATTGAAACTTACTGAACAGGTTAATAGGCTGCTCTTTTTACTACTTTGATTTTCTTTTCCAATTCATATCGTTTCGGATTTTGGAATCCGACCGTTTTTTAAATATATGAAATTTACAAAACTGATGTTGTACAATCACAAATGCACTAAAACATGATTAAAACAGTTACAACACAATATTTCAGATTGACATCTACTAGACGTAAATCGGCCAAAAACAATTAGTATTTAGAAAAAAAAAATTAAATTAAACTTACAAAATGTGACGCACTTGGTCTAGTAGGGTACGTCAAGCATCGCTCGCTCCATGGCCTATGGGAGGGATAAAATGTTCTTAAGATTGAAATTCTTAAAAGGCACCATTGACGCTAGTTTTATATATTATGCATTGCGTGAGCTCAAAAAAACACAGATTTAAAAACTGCACTATCCACTTACTATGCATACGCATACGCATGGCTTAAGTATGGTATAATTCTTTGGGGAAATAGTGTAGATAGCAACGACTTATTTATCCTCCAGAAAAAATGTATTAGGATAATGGTTTATATTGACAGTGACGTAAGTTGCAGACCGTATTTTAGGAAACTAGACATTCTAACATTGACATCAATTTATATTCTAGAAATCTGTAAATTCGTAAGACAATATCTAAACTTCTACATTCAAATTACAGACCAACCTCGCAGATATGCACCGCGTTCACGATTTGAAAACACGCTCGTAATACCACAATCTAGGCTAAAATTACACAGTACAAGTCCTCATGTAACATCGATTAAAATATATAATAAAATACCTAACGACTTAAAAATGGAAAAAAACGATAAAATATTTATTACACGTCTTAGAAAACTACTTGTCGATAAATGTTATTATACACTAAATGATTTTTTTAATGATGACCTAATGGGATGACTTTATGAATTTGTTAATTTTTTAGACATTTATTTTTATCACTTTTATATTGTGACTTTTGTTTTATTTACCTTTTTTTATTCGACTTTTATTATTATTTATTAATTTTCTTGTAACAATTTAATCTGTGACAATATTATTATTATTTTATTTTATTTGTTTTTATTGAATTGTATTTTAAATGACCTTTTATTGTTATGTTATGTATTGATTCCAATTATTAATTAAAGCATGCTACTCTTCTTATTATACTAAATTGTTGTGCCCGACAGGGTCCACGTGAAACATTTAACATTATTAAGATCTTTTATAATACACATGTGAATGCAATAAAGATTTGAATTGAATTGAATTGAATTGACGTGTAAAAGTATTTGTAAAAACCTACTTACAGAAAATAAATCATTTATCACTGAGTTTTGGATCACTCAATTCCCCAGGCGAATGTCTAATTACAAATTCTAAAGCTTAAAAGTAAATTTTCGTCATTTAATGTTACACTCTAGTCAAGAAGAGGCTTAACTTGAGATTTTTTTCCTTTGTCCCTTAGTATTCAGTTAAGGTGACAGGAAAGTTTGTAGACATAACTTTATGTCAATTTCAACACACTTGCTCGTAAAATGGCTCTTAATGAATCGCTTTTAGGTCCATAATGCAGTGTATTAAAAACGCGTGCTTTTTCTTTACGTTACGGCACTAGTGCTATAATACCACAGATAACTATTTAATTTACTAGTCGGAGGTTGGAGATGTGCGTTTTTTTTTTAATCTTTAATGGATTATTATTTGCCAGAGAGTTACCTAATAAAGGGCTTGTGACTTAGAAATAACAGCCGCACGGGAAGATCAATTAGGTTAAACTACGCTAGCCGCGGTTGATCCGTGGTGATCATGATGGCTGATCATCTTTACATAATATAAACCCTTCGTGCCTCGAAAAGCACGTTAAGCCGTTGGTCCCGGCCGTCATTCGTGGACAGTCGTTACGGGTCGTCAGAAGCCCGAAAGTCTGACAACCAGTCTTGCCAAGGGGTTTCGTATTACCCAGTAACTGGGTTGTGGAGGTCAGATAGGCTGTCGCTTCATGTAAAATACCGGTACTCAGCTGCATCCGGTTAGACTGGAAGCCGACCCCAACATAGTTGGGAAAAGGCTAGGCAGATGATGATCTCTGTATCTAAACAAAGAAATATTCCATGCCATTCTATTTTCTAGGAAACGAATATGGAGAAGAACTTTTAGGTACCCAGCAATGGAACAGTATATGTACAAAAAAACCGGTTAAGTCTGCGACGGCCCACACACAATGAAGGGTTCCGTAGTTGGAATGAATTTATCATATATAACTTGATTAGCTTCTGTCCGCGACTTCGTCCGCATGAAATTTCACCCTCCCCCCATTCACCCTCTTAGGGGTGGAATTTCGAAAAACCCTTTCTTAGTGGATACCTACTCTTCACTAAGAACACACCCTCCAAATTTCATGTCTCTTGGACCAGCGGTTTAGGCTGTGCGTTGATATATCAGTCTGTCAGTCAGGACTTTGAATTTTATATGTATAAATTAAAAGGATCTTGACAGACTGACAGATGGACAACGAAGTGATCCTATAAGAGATCCGTTTTTTTTCCTTCCTACCCAAGAAAACACATCACTTCACACCGCAAAATATTTTCACTCAACATCATAATATAATCGCTTCCCGTCCTGAATTTCAAACAGCATTTTCAAAGGAAAACCATTGATTTAAAAAACAGGGACACCTTATGCATTGATTATGTATTTAGTTCAACACTCTTCTATCCGACATCTCTCGCACGTCTCAACACAGATTATTAAAACCAGGGAGAAAAGACAGATTTTTTTAACTCAGTATGCCTATAATCCATTCTAATATTATAAATTTGAAAGTAACTCTGTCTGTCTGTCTGTATGTTACCTTTTCACGCCTAAACCGCTGAACCGATTTCGATGAAATTTGGTACAGAGATAATTTGAGTTCCGGGAAAGGACATAGGAAAGTTTTTATCCCGATATTTCCACGGTATCTAAATTTACGCGGGTGAAACCGCGGGGTGCAGCTAGTCTGCCATAAATGTTCCCACTGCTGGGACACAGGCCTCCTCTCATCGCGAGGGAGTGGGCTGTACGACCACGCGGACACAGTGCGGGTTGGTAAGAGTCACATGTTCTAGAACAGGCCGGTTTCTTCAGACATTTCTGTTGAATTTTACTCGTTCTCTTTCATTTTTTTTTAGGCTCATTAAGAGCACTTTGCTCTGTTTATCATAGTTTCGGGTTTCACCCTAACCAAATGTCCTAATAGAAAGCAATCGTCGCGAGAATACGCAATCGTGGCGATCGTTTGTTCGGGCGGGTCGAACAAACGATCCAACCGATTTAAAAAAGTGGCGGTTTATGCCATCATGATTCCAGTGTAAGAGAGAGACGGAGCTATACATGAACGATAGCGCCATCCCTTTTTCGCACTGGAATCATGTTCGCATTAGTAGGTACTTCGTAATACGGCGCCATGGTTCTTTTTTTAATCGGTTGTAAAACATCATCTGCCTAATTTTATGTTCTATGGCATGAATGAACTTAACATGCCAGGACTCCGGAACTCAACGTCAGTCGTATTTAAATCCGTATAATTCTGTTCGCAAATCTGAAAGACGTGGAAATGCTTTAAAATAAAGTGTCTTAGGCTGGTACCCGTGTGCCACTTATTTACGAGTTTTTAGGTTTAAAAGATCGTTGGTAAAAGCCGAGTAAAACTGATAGAAAGTAATGAATTTGAAAACCGCGGCGTATGCATCAACAATCTTTTTAACTTAAGAAGTCCTCTTAACTAGGAAACCAAATAAAAAACTTAGTGCAATAATATACCAAACAGTTCAATTCTTTGCGACCTTTCGCGATCCTTGTCCGTGATTAGTCAGGGTATTTATAGGTTAGTTTTATTTAAGAAAATAAGTAAAGTATTGTGGGTAAAAAATAATAGCCGCACGGTCCGATCGATCAGGTTAAGCTACGCTTGCCGTGGTTGGTCCGTGGATGGGAAATCACGTTAAGCCGTTGATCCCGGCTGTCATTCGTAAATCTTTGATAGTCGTTACGTCGTTACGGGTCGTCAGAAGACCGAAAGTCTGAAAACCAGTCTTACCAAGGGGTATCGTATTACCCAAAATAAGTGGGTTGTGGAGGTCAGATAGGCAGTCGCTCCATGTAAAATACTGGTATTCAGCTGCATCCTGTTAGACTGGAAGCCGACCCCAACATAGTTGGGAAAAGGCTAGGCAGATAATGATGAAGTAAAGTATTAAACCCACTTTCAGTCTACACAACAACTCAATCAAAGCTGAATTAATTTGAAAGGAGACGGGGATTTCTGGGCCTGATTGTAATAAGTTGAGGTATGGTTTAAAAAAAAGCGTATCTATCTCCTTTTTTCTTTAACTCTAAATGTCAACTTCCCTGCTTATCATCTACAAATCTAATATCATATATCATATCACACTATATATTATATAATATAATATATAATCATCGCATCACACTAATATTATAAAGGCGAAAATTTGTGAGTGTGTGTGTGTGCGTTTATATGTTTGTTACTTCTTCACGCTCAAACGGCTGAACGGATTTGAATGAAATATGGCACACAGATGGTTTATAACCAGGATTAACACATAGGCTACTTTTTATCCCGATATTCTCATGGGATCGACACTTACGCGGGTGAAACCGCGGGGCGCAGCTAGTATAAAATATAAGCTCTAGCTAGAGGCTGTGTAAAGCAAACTAAGACAAAGAATAAGTAAACAAAAAAAAAAACCATTTCCCAGGACAAGAAACTTGGTAACACGATTCCAACTTCATAAAAAATAAAAATATAATGTAGTCGGAACAGAGCTAAAAGTTAACATACGTAACTTTGTTAAGTCACCTACTTTCTATAGGATACCTTTGTAATCCTTCAAAGGGTCGCCTCATTGTATTATCTTCCGGTTGAAACATACGGATTTAGTTCACATGCTAGACCGCACTTACGGAGATTAAATAATTAGTTAGTTAATCTCATCTTCCTACCACGGCGGGCTGTGATGGGACGGCTCACAGGTGCGGAAAACCCCAAACAGCGCAAATATTGCAATCTTATTGGAACTTATATGTTCGACCCGTTTGGGGTTGAAAATCTAGGCCATGGGTTTCTAAGAGTGCACCAATATGCGTTGTAATATTTTTTTTAATTATTTATGTTCTTTTGCTAATTTAATTACCTGTACGTTATTATTATGTTACTGCATGTTGTTAATATCTACTTCATGTATTAAACATTTGCATGCCATCATTACATGGCGGAATGTGTCTTTGCACTACAATCTAACATTATCATCTTTTGTACCACATTTTATGCAAATAAACGATTTTGATTTTTGATTTTGACTAATGTCGGGTTGTTTCACGTCCACTTGACGCACGCGTATACGTCAAAATGAGGCTAACTATCGTCAAACCAAAAAAAGCATTGTTTCAAATTACAATTACAAAATTATGGCCTTGACATATGTCAAATGCGTGTCGATTACGTGCCCATTATTGACGTATTATTTAATTTTGACGTACGTTTGTTACGTTAACCAATCGTTTGAAACAACCGGCCCTTAGTTTTTGAGACATTACCAAGCGATTTTTCGAGTCTTCACGTGATCTTTTTTTGTTTTTTTATTTTATTCTCTAAAATATACAATATTTTTTCTTTTACAATATTACTCGCCAAACTTTCGAGTTTGATGGTAAGAAGCGCCTGTTACATACACATAGTAAAAATTGACCTTAAAAACTACCACCTATGCACTCAGATTAGATTAGCCACACCGGCACGGTCCAATTGCGGACAAACCACGAACACCGGACACTGACAGATAAATACATTATATAAGTATGTACAAATCTGTGTAACATGGTGTTCAGTGATTAATGATTGTTTTTTAACGTATGATTTTCAAGCTGAAAGACACTTCAAAATAGGATAGAGAAGCTGAAATCCCATGAAATCCCATGTGAAATACACCTATTTATTGTCTGGATACCTAAGCGTTCCAAACATAATTGCACTATTTCCTTTGCTAAATCTGTATTTATAAAACTAGCTGCGCCCTGCGGTTTCACCCGCATAAGTGTCGATCCCGTGGGAATATCGGGATATAAACTATCCTATGTCCTTCCTCGGGACTCAAACTATCTCTACCAAATTTCATCTAAATCGATTTTATGGTTTAGGGGTGAAAAGGGGTTCACTAATGTTTCACCAAAACTCCATTGACAAATTTTTAGTTTACAACCAACGTTTCGTATACTATTTATTTCACAAACAACTCATTCCGCAAATGTTTTATTTTATAAACACTCGCTTTACAAACATTTATTTGGCAAATGCTTCTCTTTACAAATGTTACGGATGATATTTAATCATTTATACATTTTTCATTTAATATTTAGATTCTTTTGGAAAAATAACGTTATACAAAATATCATTTTATAATACACTAGCGACTGCAAAAATCCGTTGCGTAGTTTAAAAGATCTAAGCTTACAGACAGCGGGAGTGACTTTGTTTTATACTATGTAAAGATTTTCTAAACCAGTCGCAAAGTGATCATATATTTCCATTTGGGTCAAATAATTTTCAGGCAAGTATTTTTTTCTAAATAATCTAGTCATTTCTGGCACTCGCCGGCCGCTACCGCGGCACCGCTCGCTTCGCTCGCTCGGCTCGTGCGTAGGGGGTCACAGTTTTAACCTAACCTAACCGAACCATTTTTTTTTTTAATAATTAACCCAATGTAACTAGTTCGGTTCCGGGTAGCCTACTAAAAATAATCTCTTTTTACCTTCTATTAGCGCAAGTCGTTTCTGGCACCCATATTTTGTGTAATAGTATTTTTTTTTTAATAAAATCTAGTCGTTTCTGGCACTCGCCGGCCGCTGCCGCGGCACGGCTCGCTTCGCTCGCTCGGCTCGTGCGCAGGGGTCACAGTTTTAACCTAACCTAACCTAACCTAACATTTTTTTTTAAATAATTAACCTAATCTAACTAGTTCGGTTCCGGGTAGCCCACTATAAATAATCTCTTTTTTTCTATTAGCGCAAGTCGATGAAAGAATGAATTTCATTTTTAGGAAATTGCGTAATGATAAGTCAATATGCAAAACGTTTTTATTCCAAACGTTGTTTTATTAAATAAAATGAATAAAAAATGAATTGCTTGTTAAATAACACGTTATTAAACAAAAGTTTATCTGGTGAATATTTTGTAAAGTGAATTATTTGGCAAACTTGTTGTTGTATAATGATGAAATGACAAATCATGTTTTTGCCAATCGTTGTTTGTCAAGTAAAAATTTGTAAATTAATTTTTGGTGAACTGACAGGGCACCGTGAAAAGGTAACATACAGACAGCCAGATAGACAGAGTTACTTTCGAACTTATAATATTAGTATGGATTCAAAGTCCTGACTGACTGATATATCAACGCACAGCCTAAACCGCTGGTCCTAGAGACGTGACATTTGGGAGGAGTAGTTCTTTGTGAAAAGTAGAATGATATCCATTAAGAAAGGGTTTTTCTAAATTCCACCACTAAGAGGGTGAAATTTAACGCCGAACAAGTTGCGGGCAGAAGTTAGTCTTGTATAAAAACGCTGCGTCCACGCTTCAAAACTTACCCGTATGTCAAAATTTTCTTGTCTCTCGATAAAATAAATGTCGTCACAGTGGAACGGAGCGAATTATAAAGGTTCTGTTATGAAATGAGATTGCGCATATAAATCTGTAGAGATGACAAAAGGGCCCCAAGTGTTGGACATCAAACATTTTATAGTTCCATTCCACACTAGGTTGAGTTTTCATTAGAAAATACTGTTTTAAAGGCCAAGCAACATTTCTACCGTTTAGTCGACGTATTGTCAATGGAATGACAGCTCAAAAAGGTGTCTTATAAAACTAGATGGCGCAAAAGTCATAGTCTATATGCTATAATTTTTGCAAATGGTGGCGGCATATGGCAATTCTAAATCGACATTGTGAAGTAAGCAGATACAAAATACACCTCAAAAGACATGAAGGAACGCGAAATAATTTCTTCCTTTTTTAATATGGTTTCGGGTCGCCTAATCTCTCGTTTTGGCCAATTGCACTATGTGTGTGCGTGTATGTGCCTGTGTGTGCCAGTGCCTATGTGTGTATGTGCCTGCGAGTGCCAGGCATTGTATTCTATTTTATTAATTCATACAGTCTCTTTTTAAACGTGTTCATTGTAACTCGAAGATGCTTTCAAAGGCGTTTTACAAAAAATCCTTTTACTATATTATACAGTTAAACATTGCAATACTTATAGTAGGTAAGTACGAGCGCACCTAGATATTTAAGTGCTGCAAACTTCAGACCACAGCCAGTCAATATCAGGATGACACGAAGCATTGACCTATATTCTAAGGAAACTTGCTGCATATGTGTCTGTTCACTTTATCTCAAGTATTGGAACATGAAATATCTTAAGCTGACATCAGACGCTACACTCGAGTGAACTCTTAGTTTTCTAGATTGAAGGTTCATTTTTGTTTCATTCAACGTTCGCATGACACCAAATAAATTACATTTTACAGAAATGTAATGTATATTTCTGTTACACGTATTTTTTTTTTGTGAATTTGCTCATTTTATTTAATTTTTTGATCATTCGAAGCGCGAGTGAGAGATGCCGAAACCCATAGAAATGTAAAAATGCCGAAACCCAACATCGTTGGATCGGTATAATACGCGCCACGAAAGATGAGACTTGACAAGCTCAGTAGTAGGGAGTTAGCGCAGGTAAGTCGTGTACGAAATAAATTAATTTTTCATTCATTTGTGTTCAGACGTTTCACTTCGAGTGAAAGATGTCTAATGAAAGACATAAACCTAACTAAAACTATTTACTAACGGCGTCAAAAAATTTCTCCGTGTCGCTTTCGACTGGTACTCGTAATGTACCCAAAAGACTGGCGGCATTGCCACGTCGTATGGCAATGCCTTTAGCGAAGGTAAAAGCTAGCTCTTAGGTCACGGAAAGTGTCAACCAGCCGTCATAAATGAACAAAAAGTGAACAATCTGCCAATATATCTCATAATCTCACCGTAAAAACTTAGGTGAAGTGTGGTTATTATGAGTAACAAAATTTGAGCTTTTTACAAAACAGACCGGCTAATATCATCTTAACAGAACGACAAAATTCGACTTCAACCTAAGTTCAGAGAAACAAAGTTTGTACTTTACACCGATGTACGTAAATTTTAGATTCTGTTGGAGTAAATATTGTATGGTATTGCAGGAGCCGTGGTGTCTGGAAGTGCCAATGACTGGCGAGCACCGACTGGGAGAACATTTAGAATGTGAGCAAAAGTTATTAGCTCCTTGTGAAGGTGTTTGTTCTGAAAAGTACTATCGTTATCTCTGACATCTAGTTAAAAGTTTTTGAAGAGATGTAGGTAGGTGCTTGGCCGGTGAAATTACATTATTATACCCCTTACTAATAAACATTGTATAGCGTCTGTATAGATACACAACTCTTTGTCTTCTTCTTTCGAAAATCAAATTACTGACGACTGAAAGAGAGAAATCGGTGTGTAACTATATATCTGATATAATTATTACAGACTCGACTAACGAAACAATAAAACTTTTCGCACAAAAAGGTACAAAGGCGGACTTAATGCCTTAGGCATTCTCTACCAGTCAACCAAGGGTGGTGAAGAGATTAGATGGCAGGTGCTTTGGTTGAGAGGAACAATGATAAAAAAATACTTAAAATTAGGTAGGTACACAAATACATAAATAAGTTTTTCTCTTTCTCATGTAAAAATCTCTTCAATGCAGCTATAATTTCACCCTTCCTCCTCAAAAATTCACCCAAAAAAGGGTCACCGTCTAACAAATACGTATAGAAAGTCCCATCAACTTTGTCACTCCTCCATCAAAGGCGATGTTACCATAACTATACAAGTTCAAACAAAACTCGCTTGGAAGTCAACTACCCTCAGAAGGGCAGCGCTCAAACAATAACTTGACAGATTAACAGAGGGCCCTCCGAACAACTTCCAAGATTACCCTCCGCACTGAAGGGTTAATTTAATAATAAACAAGCGCCCTTCACGTTTTGACTGAAGACTTGTGTCTTATTTTGAATTTTATGTAAAGAGTAGCTGTGCCCGTGTTTTCAATCGAGTGCTTGTCGGAAACGTTTAACATTCTCAGAAGATCCATTGGCCAGATCCATGATGGATCTAGTGACGATTGTTTTCTCATTAGATCTATTTATATAAAAAAATAAGTAAAATGGATCTAATGAGAATTTTTGATATGAAAAAAAGTAATGCTACAAAAACAATTAAATATCACTAAAAGAAGTGAATATCACTAATATTAACAAATTAGTATCCTGACACCTGTCCTGGTGAAAAAGATTCTTTGAGAAAAGGGAAGATGAGGCAATGACTGAGGAGATGAAGGAAGGGCAGTAAGGAAAAATCGAAAACATTTAATCACAAGCCAAAATAGGTTTATTTTATAGAGAAATTATCACTTAATAAGATATAGATAGATCTTATAGATCCACATCTTGAAATCAGGATCCAATGAGAAAACAATCGTCACTAGATCCATCATGGATCTGGCCAATGGATCTTCTGAGAAAAAAAATCTCAGTAGATCCACATCTTGAAATCAGGATCTAATGAGAAAACAATTGTCACTAGATCCATCATGGATCTGGCCAATGGATTTTCTGAGAATGAACGGTCGGAAAACAGATGGGATTTTATGTGTTTTATTTTTTTGCGCGGAACCCTAATTCTTTTTCTAAAATATAAGTAGCCTAAGCTAAGACTGTAGGCGTTATAAGATCAGCTATCTGCCAGTGAAAGTGTTCCCTACATTTTGACGAGTTATGCGAATATAAATGTAGAGAACAGCTGATTTTTTTTCGCGACCGATTTCGTTAATTTTTTGCATATCATCAGAAAAGGAGATAACAAGTATGTGGTATAATTAATTGCATATATCAATACTTTTTATTGCATATATCGATACCTTAATTGGCAAACTAGCCAACTCCAAATTTCTTCAAAAATATTTTTTGATTTGATTCTACAAAAAATATTATACAGTTTTAAGTGTCTCCTGAAGAATTTGCTCATATGGAGTTGGCTGGTTTGCCAATTAAGGTTTCGATATGTGGTTTCCATACTGTATATACAGATTCGTATGGTGTATATACTAATACTTTAACACATTGAATGCCGAAGTTAACCGTTAAGGTATTACGTTACCGTTATTAAGTTACCGTTAAGGTATTTTATGTCATGTTTTATTTGAAATGCCACAGATAATAAAAACGTCCATTCAAGGAGGCCGAATAACACAGATTACCAAATAATTTATAGGGAAGACATAGGTACGTTATAATACTTAGTCGGCATCTGTCATTATTAACAGCTATGTAATATTGCGTACTTAGTTGGAATTCAATGTGTTAAGCACTCAAATGTACAAAGGCGGACTTGATACTTAATATTCTATTTTATTTCATGAGTCATCCCACAAAGTTATCAAGCATTCGTCAACGCACAAACGCTCTCATAACATTAAGTTAAACAATTAAAGTTAAGCACTATAACTTAAGGAAGCTTACTTAAAGTTACTTAAGTCACAGCTTATTGACTTGCAACTTTAATTAGCTCTCTCTGTTCTAGCGTTTATAAATTCCTTTAGGCTGAGGCCAAACGAGCGTATTTTTTTGAGCTGTAAGTCGCGGAATTTACGCTGCAATCGGTTTCATACTAAAGTCCTGTTTGTACTATACGGCGACGCAAAATGAGTTGTCTGCTGCCTCACGCGCGTTATTTCAACCGAATTGCGCTCGGGGTGCGGGAGGTTAGCAAAGCAAGCGTCAGTTATGTTACAGAATGCGACCGAAGTTAAGTCCGTCCGTCTGGCAGCCTAACCGGATTTCAGTTGAACGTAAATTGCGATACTCAAAATACCCGACTCACAACTCAAAAAATTACGCTCGTTTGGCCTCAACCTTATTGTTACACTGCAACTTAAGCTGCATTCTCCTAAGTTAGTTCATTTAGCGATGTTATTTGGGCATGGTTAGTATACAATATGTGACGTTAATTAAGTTAGGAAATTCGTGTAAATCTGGTAACGAAGCCTTCGAAATTAACTGACAAGATTGATAGAAAAGTTAGCAGATGAATTCATCATTAATCAGTATATTTTGTTATGTAAGGTTTAAATTATTTAGTTATTTAGAAAGGGTAGGTACGAGTATGTATAGATAGAGTTTAGACAGTATAATAACGTTATGAATCATATATTTCATATTTAAGTTAATCATATGGCTAAAATGACTATAACAACATTGAAAGAATGATGCGCGTTTTGTCGGGTTAAGGGACATCTCGCCCACACAAAAACTGGCATGCGGGCCAGTCCAGTATGTCCAATAAAAACAGTCAATTTTCATTATGAGCAGAAGGCTGTGAAATACCGGGTTAAAGAGATATCAGACCTGCAAGTACCTTGTAAACGTATTAGTTTATGACGCTAATGCTCACTGCAGTTCTCAATAATATTAGTTATTGACTCGTAACATTGAGGGGGCTTATGGCTAAGTAATAACAGCTGCACGGGTCGATCGATCAGGTTAAGCTGCGCTTGCCGCGTTTGGTCCCTGGATCGTTGACCATTTTTACATACCAACACACCTCCGTGCCTCGGAGATAAAATGTTTTGTTACAGTAATGGCCAATAAGCAATAAGTATTACTAGTTTATTTATTTATTGAAATTTAAATATGTATGTAGGTATTTTGAGACTGTGTGTACTCCCGTCACTTTTCCCTAAAGGTTCATTAGAAAACCAGCGTCAGACAGCATTTGTCTGGCATTAATGCTGAAATGAACCATTTTGGCGCAGCTGTAAGGCGCACACTATTGTGATTTGAAACATTTTTTTGTATTGTTAATTTTGTATTTTCTGTCCAAATAATTTTTTTTCTTTCTTTCAAAGCATACTGGAGATTTTGATATCTAATTCTTTAATATCGGCGGAGAGATGGGCGGACGATATTGGTTCCATCGCGGGTAGAACCTGGATGAGGCTAGCACAGGGGCTTGGAGATTGGCACAAGAAAGGAGTGGCCTATGCCCAGCAGTGGGCAAAGTCGGGCCGTCGATGATGATGATGAAACCTTCAATTTAAATAAATTGTACAACTTTTTTTAAGGTTGCTAATAAAGGGTATTTGAAATTAAAAAATTTCGTAATATTCTTTTTTTTCATTGCCGGATGGGCCCGCTCTTGACCTCGATCACGCCGGACGGAAACCGATGGATGAGGTCTATGATGGAATGAGCGTGCCCAAAAGATGCGTAAGGCACTGGAACTCCCACGCATCGACGAAACTTAGCTGGCTACTTGACGCCGGTCTCCGGCGGGCATTAGCCCTACCACCGCAAGGGAAGAATTGGCCAGTCACATAAGGTGTTGGGTGTGACTGTCCAGGATGCGCCGAGCGCTCGGTTGAGTTGAGTAACTGGCGGAACAAACTGCGCTACACGAGGAGGCTTCTCCATGCATTTAAAAAAAATTCGGGTTGCTACTTTAGCAGAAGAAGAACCCCTAATTCCTCTGCTTTTTTTGCCAAACTATCATTAAGCTTTTGTCAAAATCCATGGCAAACGAAGGCTTTAACCTTCCCCATGAATCGATCAATGGACTGTAATTAAATCCGTTATGATAGCTTTCCGATCCACCCTTCACCCCAAACTTGGAACATCTTTCATATTATTCATGTCTCAGAAATAGCGACTTGCAAGAGACGTATTTATATTCGAAACTAAGTTCTGCCGTCGACTTCGCTTGTTTGTTTAGGGAAATATTAGTTTGAAGTACGAAGAACTGGCCAGTTGCTATGTACCTATAATATCAGTCTGTAATATTGGTCCGATGCAAGTGAAATATTTGCATGCAGACAAGTGACAACGAAGCATTGATCAATAGTCGAGAATATACTAAAGTTAGGGGTCCAGGGACACATTATTTATTGGGGTTCGAGGGGCCCAGAGAGTGTGCATTGGTGGCCCAGTGATAACGGCGGTCGTGTGTTCGAACCCAGGCGCTTTACTTTGTGTAAATTGTTTCATCAAGACGGTGAAGGAAAACATCGTGAGGAAACCGGCATGTCCTAGAACCAAACATTCGAAGACATGTGACATCTGCCAACCCGCGGTGGATTACGGCCCACTCCCTCTCACCGAGAGGAGGCCTGTGTCCCAGTAGTGGGAACATTAAAGGCTGATTATGAATGAGGGGCCGAGAGTGGACTAAACGTTTCTCGCTGCATATATTGGAGATACAAACTCAAAGCATTTATTTCAATTAAACCAATTACAGGCACTTTTGAATTCGGTACATAGAATTACTTTAGAACAATTCCTTTTACGCTGTGTTACTTGTGGTTATGACAACAAAAAAGGTACATTGTGTCTTGTTATCTTTTGTGATGGCAACCAGCCCTAAATCTCGAGATATTTACCCTGCATAATAAGTGTTTTACGCAAAGTAACCACTAGAATATATAGAGCTTATTTAGAGGGGCTTGTGGCTAAGTAATGACAGCCGCACGGGTCGATCGATCAGGTTAAGCTACGCTTGCCGCAGTTGCTCCATGTATGGGTGATCATCTTTACTTACCAAGACCCCGACGTGCCTTGGAAAGGACGTTAAGCAGTTGGTCCCGGCTGTCATTCGTGGATCTTTGACAGTCGTTACGGGTCGTCAGAAGCCCGAAAGTCTGTCAACCAGTCTTACCAAGTGGTTTCGTATTACCCAGTAACTGGGTTGTGGAGGTCAGATAGGCAATCGCTCCATGCAAAATACTGGTACTCAGCTGTATTCGGTTAGACTGGAAGCCGACCCTGACATAGTTGGGAAAAGGCTAGGCAGATGATGATAAAGAGCTTAATTATATACGTTGCTTAAATTTAAGAGACGTTTAAACGTCAAAAATGTATGGTTAAACAGTCACTAAACTTATGGCAACGTTTATAACCAAAGGGGTAACTTGCCTCTACCTATACTAACCAATTTTGAAGAAATCGCTACGAACGAAGGTAATAAATAAACATCTTGTGACATACCTGTATAAATTCGACAGTTCCCTGAACCCGCACTACTTAATCCGTCAACCGAAAGAGATGATTTATGTAGATACTAGCTTCTGCCCGCGACTTCGTCCGCGTGAAATTTCAACCTCTCCCATTCGCCCTCTTAGGGGTGGAATTTCGAAAACCTTTTCTTAATGGATACCTACTCTTCACAAAGAACACACCCTCTAAATTTCATGTCTCTAGGACCAGCGGTTTAGGCTGTGCGTTGATATATCAGTCAGGACTTTGAATTTTATATAAAGACTAGCTGTGCCCCGCGGTTTAACCCGCGATATAAATATTATAGTCCTTTTTTACTGATTCCCTTTACAAATCCCCACCCCCCTTTTTACACCCTTAAGGGATAATTTCGGGGATAAAACCTATTCTATATCCTTCCCCACAACTCAAACCATCTCCATATCAAAATTTCATCTAAATCGGTTCAGCGGTTATTAATTCCCCATACAAAATTCCACCCCCCTTTTCACCCCTTTAATCTGACAAGCGCCGCTAATGAGACACAATTGATTTTCTATTGTTTCGTCGCCGATCGGCGAACGGCGCCGCTTGACCGGTGAAAGGATGATTTATGAGATAAAAACTATTCTATGTCCTTCCCCGGGATGCAATCTATTTCTCTGCCAAATTTCATCTAAATCGATTCCGCGGTTTAGGCGTGAAAAGGTAACGTACAGACAGACACGAGTTACTTTCGAATTTATAATATTAGTATGGATAGATTTGAAATACATACCGAAATATTATTATAAAGTGAAAATTAATACAGATGTGAGCACGTAGGCGTCACTCTATGGAGTTTGAGTGACATCACATCTGATAGGTTAAGTACGGTCTTATGAGGGCGGTAATAAATCATCGCTTTTGCAACAATAACTACGGTTTACGCCTAAGCTCCTCGAATACATACGGTTCTAGATATTCACTAGGTAGTTACTTTGTTAAGTTTGTCTTAAACCCTGATTTGTGATCTTAGACGTAAACTGAGTCTTCTTTTGTTGTTTATAATTCTTTTGTCAGTGTATATTATTTAATTGATCTCACATTGATGAGTTTATTTTGCTTTGTTTGATCTCACGTTGATGGAAATGTATTATGTACAGACGCCAGCACATCAAGCCTCCCGAAACTGTAAAATTTTCCCAATCAACTTTAAACCTTATGCTTTAGCGATAATGTTGAAAAACTATTAAAGAAAATTGACAGATTGTAGTAGATTGATGTGCTGGCGTCTGTACGTGTACATTAAGAAAACTTTAATTTCTGTTTTCCTGTTATACAATAATCACTATGAACCATCATCAGAAAATGTGACAATTCCGACCCCCAAAATATAGGCAAATGCCTAGTTAGGGGGTCACCGTCCAATCTATACTTGTACAGTATGATTAATTTCTAAATAAATTCGCTTTATTATTCTTACAACCTTGTGCTGGGAGCCAGACACTTGCTTTTTATACAGGGTCCATTAAAATAGATGGAAAATTTTTAACACAGAGCGCTCAGTACGTCTAACTAAAGATATCCAAGCAAAAAAAAAACAATGATTAAGGTGATTTTATTTTCACCTAAAATAATAAATTGCCCCGACATTAGTGTATTTTCGTTAGCTGATTATTTTTCTTGTAAGTATCTAATGCGTTTTTCTTTATATATTTTTTTTACCATATCGTCCTTATTTTGGTGGTCTGAATGATTTCCATCTATTTTAATGAGACCTTATATTAACGCACTGCAAGTGTTTTATAAGGTCTTTAATTATGACCAAAGCTGGACACAAGACCGTTAATCCGATAATCGTTAATTAACATTATCTTAACATTCGACTAAAGGATGTACTTTAAAAATTGTTAACGGACTCATTAACTTTCCGTAAGTCCGTTAATAGTTGATTAAGTACCTATTTGGCAAAAGGACACCGCGCGGACCACGCCGTGCCGTTGTTGTTGCAGTTGCGTTTACCAGGCCATACAATCTGGCGGCGACCTCTCGCGTCCGGCCCTGGTTCAAGCCATGGTCCGGGGCGAGAGGGAGTGGGAGGCAGTCACCTCCTTCTGCGAAGCAGTCATGCTAGCGAAGGACGTGGCGGGACGGCTGAGGGAAAGTGCCTCACGTCCCAGCCGCCGCGGGAGAAGCTCCGGGCGTCGGGAGCCGCGTGACGACTCCCGGCCACTGTAGGCGCGGGCCTGCGGACGGAGAGGAATGGGTAGCTCACCGTCCGATCAGGACCAGGCCCGTACCGGACGGTGCGTACGTGTTCCACGCGCGCCTCAAAGAGATGTCAGCAAAAAGGAAGGGGCCTGCCAGGGCCGAACCCTGCCGGGGGTGCGGGATTGTCCGAAAGTGTAACCGCTACACCGAAACATAAAGGGCTAAGGAAGGAACACGGATGAGTTTTAGTCAGTAAGAGTCTGACACTCCCTTCCGCTCCACCCAGAGCGGGAGGGGTCATTTGATGATTACCCATCCATAAAAAAAGGCCATACAATCTGCTCATCTCACTCGCTATCCTTACTAGGTTATATGCACTTTATTTAATCAAAGTTAAAGCATTTACGGAGAATATTGTCCAGATACCAATATTTGCTGCTGAAATTTCTATACAATCGGAATATCCGCCAGATATTCCCAATCCAGTCTTCACTCAAGCCGGCAGAGATAGAATACGGAATATCGTCGGGGGTTGGCCGCTTTCATTGAAGCCGAATCTACGCGATTACAAACAACATGTATGTATCTACTGTTCTGTGGGCACTGCGACCTCGAAAGCAGACTTAGTCGGTATTCCGGAGTTCTATAGAATGTATTGTCTGTTCCAAAAGTAGCTGCTGAAAGTGTAAACAAATGACAATCTTAATCATTTTGAAGGATTCATTCCTCCATATGTTCGGGAATTTGCCTGCTCAACAACATAATTAACGCAATGATGTTGTTAAACTGTTAAAATGAAAGCCATTGCTGCTGTTAGTATGTTACGCAAATACTACACTTGTTAAATTCTTACGCAATAACTCACTGAAGGCAATTAGTTACAATTTTGCCTATATTTAGAATACCATAGGGGATTTAACTATACAACATACGGTTCAGTGCTTATTCTGGAACCAATTTGTTTAGAATCTTCCTGCACAGACATCAATTACCATAATTGAAACCATCACAATGGTGCTATAAAAATATCTGCCACGGTTTCAATGGGAGACAGTATTTTGTATAAAGATTACAGTAGTGAAGAAATTTTGTACCCAGGAATAATTAAATCAATTTGAGAAAATAAAGTAATTAAATAAACATTTAAGTACTCTATTCTGCATAACGTGGTTCACAAACTACGCGCGATGTGTCGCTTCGTCACATTTTGCGAATTTAAATGACGGTGCGGCAACAGCTTATTACTATGGGACGGTTTCATGCAACTAGATCAATTCAATTGTTTTTTATTAAAAAAATATGACATAAGATCAATAACGTATCTTTGCTATTGTAATCTGTATACAGGATACTGTCTCCCATTGAAGACGTGATATATATTTGTATAGCATCTTATAAATGAACAAGTGTGAAGGCTTTTGCAGAAATCAATTTCTAAGGAGCTGATTATTTGTACAGGTACTAGTCTAGGTAAAAGTGGTATATAACCCCTTTTCACAAGGGTATAGATGAGGTATCCCGACTGCAGTTTCGCTAACTTTTAATTTGACCCCTGTATAAAGAGATGCATTAAGTATTTGGCTAACGATCCTATGTGACTGACACCTATTATTGTTGTGTAGAAGGTATATTATTTATTTATATATACTTTATTGTACACCACAAAATACATAACATGACAAAAATATATCAAACACTACAATACATAAGGCCTTATCGCTTTCTGCGATCTCTTCCAGGCAACCTTGGAATGGACAGTGATTTCCCGGGACATAAAGGCTGTCGTTGGTGCAAATATTATGTATACAATACATTAAAATAGATACACAGATATATACATATCCAAAATTATAGATACTTAAATACATACATACTAAATAATTATAAGCACCGAAAATAAAGATATTATCTCTGGTTACGAACTTACGAGTAAGCAGCTTAGAACAAACGAACATCTGAAGGAGTCATATCAATGAGCGATGCGGCGCTATGCGGGACCATTATGCATTCATTAGGTACGACCGCGAGTACGAATTAAAGGACGTTTCCTATTGTTTTGATAATGCAGACTTTAGAGAACAATACGCGAATTACGTCTCTACTATTAATCCCGGTAAAGAATGATCTTCTTCATCATTAAGGCGACATAGCAATCATGCGAAGAGAATAGGTGGTATTACCTACAGTACGTAAATTATCTAAGGTCCAGCCGCGCTAAATTTTCCAAAGATATAAACAACAATGGCCCCTCGAAATTGAATAAAAGCGATATACAAGAACATCGTCTAATTAGCTCGGAGATATAGACGAAAACAAACATTACTTAAAATAAATGTTCTTGTACATCGATTTTACTCAATTTCGAGCGGCCATTGTTGTTTACATCTTTGGCAAATCTGGCGCGGCCGGACCTTATACCTACAGTGATCACGAATGGGGACCTTCTGTCATAATCGCCCGTGGCGACATAGTAATATCCCGCCTGACTATTTATAATTTACTTCATCATCATTATCATTTCAGCCAAGAGACGTCCACTACTAGGCATAAGCCCCTTTCACACCGACACTTCGACTATCAGCTTAAGTGATTAATTTATTAACCTCGTTCAACAGAATGTCGTTAAAAGGTTGTTTTATCTGAAAATAAAAACAAATACCGTCACCAGTTTGATCAGGCTCAGTATCTTTTACCAGACTTCCAATATATTCTAGTCCGGAATTCGGAATGCGAAAAACGAAACACTTTAGTAAATCAAAAGTTCGTTCAGTCAGGGGTTAGAAAGAGGTCAAACCTTTTATGTTTCAATGTTATGGGAAGGATATCTGTCATAGATAACGAGAAACTTGTCTACCCTTATAGCTGATTAGCTTCTGCCCGCGACTTTGTTCGTGCGTGTTTTGTTTGTCGCGTTAAGTTTCTTAACATAAAATATACCTTTTTTTTTTGTTTTCAGGGGGAAACCTTCAAAAGGCACCTGATTTCCGGGGAGGGAGGTCGTGGAGTGTGGGATTTTTACCTCACTAAAACCACCCCGGCGATCACCATCAGCTCATAGAGGTGGTCCCGGTTCCTCGTAAAAGACCAATTCCGGAACCCCTGTAATCCACACCCCTGGAGAGACTGTAAAGGTGCCTCTCCTGAGCCTCGCTATGCACGGCAGCACGTGACCACTGTGCCATCGTCTTCCCTGGTCACTTGGTGGGCGGACAGAGTGCCTACTCTGTCGAGCCTGCGACCCCAAAGGTCCACCTACTTTGTTTGGTAACCGGGTTTCGGCGTATTAGGCGCCAAGACGGTTGCCACTCCGACGCCTCCTTCTCCGAGAACATAAAATATACTTAGCACTGCATCGCCCGCCCGCGATATTACCTACTATGTTTTCGCTTAACGTTCTTTCATACTTCTTTTTCTTTTTACTCGTCTCCTTAGCGAAGCGGTCGTAGCGTGATTTAAAATAGCCTATATTCTTCCTCAAGAATTTGGATTGGTTTTTTCAAATCCGACGGGTAGTTCTAGAGATTAGCGTGTTCAAACAAACTC
Source organism: Amphipoea oculea (assembly GCA_945859645.1). Lineage (NCBI taxonomy): Eukaryota > Metazoa > Arthropoda > Insecta > Lepidoptera > Noctuidae > Amphipoea > Amphipoea oculea. The sequence continues at coordinate 3,983,727 of OX243862.1, forward strand.
TTCAGCTCTATTATCATATATAATACTAGCTGCGCCTCGCGGTTTCACCCGCATAAGTCTCGATCCCGTGGGAATATCGGGATAAAAAGTACCCTATGTATGTCCTTTCCCGGGACTCAAAACATTCTCTGTACCAAATTTCATCTAAATCGGTTCAGCGGCTTAGGCGTGAAAGGTAACATACAGACAAACAGAGTTACTTTCGAATTTATAATATTAAATATTAAGTATGCATAGATAGGAAAGAAGTATAGATAGCATCGGATCGGGGGTTTCTTACCCCTGTATCACTAAATATGGCTGTCTGAAACATAACTTTGCAAAATCAGACGTGTATTATGGAAAATATTTCAAACATGAATCCTGACTTAGAACTCTATTAATATGTTGAGATTAGCGTGGAGTTTGTCATTTAAATCGAAATTAATGTAAGAAATCAAAAAACAGTTTGTCGGTATAAGTAGGTACCAACGCGGACAGTGGCGGTGGACCACTTTTCAACCTTATTACTAAGGTCATAAGGGTGAAAAGTGGTCGACCGCCATTGTCCGCGGCTATACACCTACTGTGGTTTTTTTCTATTATTAGTAAATATCCCAAAATCCTGTAATACCTTGACTTAAAACAACCGACTTCAAAAAAAACACTACAAAGTGATAAATAACTTTAATTTCGGAAGTCGGTGTCGTTGATTCCGCATTTTCGTTTTTTGACACCGACTTCCGAAATTAAAGTTATTTATCACTTTGTAGTGTTTTTTTTGAAGTCGGTTGTTTTTTTGTAAAAAAGTTTTTATTTTTCACTTTTTAGTTGTACCTACCCCACAAAAAAGTAAACAAAAAGATCGTTAATGTAGACAATGTAGATAAATTTTTAGATTTTTGTTGATTTTTCAAAAACCGCTTGTCCGAATTCAATAAAATTTTCATGGGACCATTTGGGAAGTATACCCTTTCCAACAAAAAAAGAATTTTTCAAATTGGTTGGCAAACGACGGAGTTATGCGCGAACAAACATAAAAAAAAAAAAGACGGGTTGCACTCCGGGAGTGCCGGCAGAAGTGAAAACTTGAATATTAACGTTGAAATAAATCAATTATTAATTTAATTAATATAACTCATTTTTTTTCACTATTTCTGCCTTTGTTCAATTTCCATATTTTAAACACTTTATATAAACGAATTTTACGAATACACAGCAGTGTGGCTACTACACAGACGGTCGAGCCATCAGCTGTCCATCCATCCATCCATCCACTTCCACTTCGACTTCCACTTCGACTTCGACTTCCACTTCGACTTCCACTTCGACTTCAACTTCGACTTCCACTTCGACGTCCACTTCGACTTCCACTTCGACTTCGACTTCCACTTCGACTTCCACTTCCACTTTGACTTCCACTTCGACGTCGACTTCCACTTCGACGTCGACTTCCACTTCGACTTCGACTTCCACTTCCAATTCGACTTCCACTTCGACTTCGACTTCCACTTCGACATCCACTTCGACTTCCACTTCGACATCCACTTCGACATCCACTTCGACATCCACTTCGACTTCCACTTCGACTTCCACTTCGACATCCATTTCGACTTCCACTTCGACTTCGACTTCCACTTCGACTTCCACTTCGACTTCCACTTCGACTTCCACTTCGACTTCCACTTCGACTTCCACTTCGACTTCCACTTCCACTTCCACTTCCACTTCCACTTCCACTTCCACTTCCATCCATCCATCCATCCATTGTGTCCGTGTGTCACTTCACTTCGGTTTGCGCCGCCGTAGAAAGAGGGGGGGGGGGAATCTCTCCTGACGGTCACGTGTCCTGACGCGATGTCCTGACGCGAGTTTAACATTTTTTACCCACTACTAAAAGTGTGCAACGCCGCTAAAGAAGTTTACACTTCAAAAAAAAAAAAAAAATACAAACATTTGAATTGAGAACCTCCTCCTTTTTTAGAAGTCGGTTAAAAACAGTGTCGAAAGAGTTTCTTGCCCGTTTTTCTCCATAGATAGCTACGCTTTGGACAAATGGGCAACTAGCTTCAACTTCTGACTAACTGACCGATCATCCTTGACCACTCAAAAGTCATTACTCATTTATTTCAATAAAACCATTTATAGGCGTAGGTAAATGGTTTCATTGAAATAAATGCTTTCAGCTGAGTTGAGTTAATAATAATCATGATTTGTCTACCCATTTCAAAAAATATTAAATTGTACTCTATACATTATACAAGTTGATTACGATGGCGGAAATCCCTTTTCCTCGTTCCACGTTAATTATATTACAATTTATTGGAAGCTTTTCCGTGTAAAATGTTTTCGGTTTCACCGTGTAATTGAATTCAATTTGATGGCTTTGATGTAGCGGAACTTTATTACGATAAATTATATTAAAAATTAAAATACATTTTATTTAATAAAATATCTATCTACCACAACAGCTTATGAAGCTCCATCGATGCTGTGGTTACCGTTGCCACTTACTGGGTTCACGTAATCATAATCAGCCTATTGTTCCCACTGCTGGGACACAGGCCTCCTCTCGGTGAGAGGGAGGGGGCCGTAAATCTACCACGCGGGCCCAGTGCGGGTTGGCAGATGTCACATGTCTTAGAATTTTTGGTTCTAGATCATGCCGGTTTCCTCACGATGTTTTCCTTCACCGTTTTGAAAGCAGTGGTGATTAAATAATTTACACAGAGTAAAGCGCCTGTCTGGGTTCGAACCTATGACCTACAACTCGTAAGTCGTGGCCGTTACCACTTGGCCACCACTGCCAAGTAATAGCTAGATATAAAACACAACCGTCAACTGTCAAAAACGAAGTTGTGATGCTATCTTTGAGCTAATGCGTAACACACAATAGCAATGCCATTCACATTGACAGTTCAACAACATTCATTGCGTTATTTACGATGTTGAGCAGATGAGTTTTCCAAACATATAAAGCAATGCATTAGCAATTTCAATAAATTGCTGTTGTAGTAATATTATCAATCGCTTCAATGGTATTTGGTAGACGATCAATTAGCTCATCACTCAAGTAAATACTGACAATAGCAATTGATCGTTTCGGGGACCCTTAACGCAATTTTTGTGCAAAGGTCAAAATTCTATGATAACACATACCTAAATAATAATAAGTTTTTATTGATTCATAAACAAGTGTTACAATATTTAGGTATGACACTGAACCCCGCACTAGGATACCCTGTGTCGCAGGATCCAGTCTCTTTCTACAGATAATATGAGTTATTTAAGAAATGTTAACAAATGCAACGGTTTCAGTAGAAATAATTAGTTTAAACTTAGAACTAAAAGGTAACCAAATGCACGTGTGTGTGATGAGTGTAAGTATGTATGTGATGAGTGTAAGTATGCATGTGATGAGTGTTAGCGTGTATATGATGATGAATACTTTATTAGTTGAATGATAAAAGATTTTCCGTTTCAGCATAATTAAGCCCAGCATAAAGAAACACCATTCGACAGAATTCACCTCCAAAACTTCCTAGCTCCTAGTCCCAAAACAATGTTGGATCGCAATCTGTCCCGGCATGCTCAATACAAGCGGTATGCGCCCAGATGGCTTACATTCCGAATGCACCAACCAGTGACTTTGGTGCACCCGGCCCATTGATAATTTACCGGATCACCCGATATGTGGGTAGTGTGACAAGGAATGACGGCCCGGAGCCGGTTTCTGAATGAATTTTCAATGATCGGGTCTGTAGAAGATTTTGGCATTGTTTACGGGTCTGGCGTTGGGAATGCTGTGTATGTACGTGAGCTACATTCCTGCCGACCTATTCTGTAAAAAAAGTCACCGTGAAAACTTAGGTGAAGTGAACTTAGAGTGAGCTATCATTCCATTAGGGATTGACACCATTGACAGCTCACTTCACTTATGTTTTCACGGTGAGATATTTACAGAATAGCACTTTCGGTATACATAGGCGTCACGTTGAATAGCACTAGTTGAGTAACGCTGTCTAAGAAAAGTAACAAAACGCAAAATGAAGGGAATTCACCATGAATATATAGGGTGTTTCGAAGTTGGATGCAAAGCCTTATGGGGGTGATAGTTGACACTACGAGTATTTAGAACATTTTGAGCCATACTTGTCTTAGACGAAGTACTTATGTTTTTTTATTTTTTTCTCAGTTAAAGTTGGTATGTTATTTTTTACTAAAACCTTGTACTTACTTAGTTAAAAATTAAAAAAAAAACATACTTAGTCTGAGACATGTATGGCTCGAAATGCTGTAAATGGTGTCAACTATCACTCTCTTAAAGCTTTGCACTCAGCTTCCAAACACCTGTAAGTATACCACTTTTAGAATGAAAATACTTATTGATGACTAGATGGCATAAATCTCGATCCCGTGGGAATATTGCGATAAAAAATATTCTATGTCCTAATCCAGGTCATGGTCTACCCATGTGCCAAATTTGATCCAGATCCTTTCAGTCGTTTTAGCGTGAAAGCGTAACAGACCAACATACAAACATCAAAAATCAAATATTTTCTCTGTATAATATAAATTTAGAACAATGTGTCTTGTTGTAAGTAAATACGCAAAATCTCCCCTTTTATGCAAAAGTGAATAAAAAATTAAAGCAGAAATAAAAAAAATACGTCATATTTGACGACGGTAAAGAACGAATCGAACGCGTTTAAAAACCTTCGCACCGCACACACATTTTATTCATTCAACCTTTTTTTTTTTTTCAAATTCAATGCTACCGAGTAGGTAACTCGTCATGGAAATGCGCAGAATGCCAGAGCTGTCAAATTAATAATTTATTTCGTTTTGAATATTCAATGAGGCAACAAAATAAACGATGCATGTTTAAGTTTCATAAATAAATTAATTACAATATTTGAATATGACTGTGTGCTCTATGGATTAGAAATATTAAATAATTATGGTAATGGTATTGAATCGGAAATGATGGAATCATTCCAGTGTTTTTACATACCCACCTAGGTATCAACCCAAGTAATGTGTGTAATATGTTTGACCGTACCTACTTCTGAGAAGATTTTCTTATTATTGAATTCATTCCACCAATGGCCTTGTGAAATCAAACAAACTACAGTCTGCGAAATCTTTAAAATCATCATCATCAACATCTTCCAAGCATCGCCACTTCGACCTGCACCACAGATATAGATACACCTAGATAACGCACCTACTTCGCGTGCCAAAAATCGCACCAGTTTACGATCGAAAATCATAAGCCGCCACTTTCGCGCTCAGTCCTGCGTACTGCTGGCTGGGTGAGCGTGAGCGAGAGAGCGCGAGCTTGTGACGTCATAGTAGGTAGTCAAAAAGTGGCACGCTTAGTTTTCATACAGTTCGTGATACTTGCGTTATCTAGGTATATCTATATCTGTGACCCTAATTGCGTAACACACTATCAATCTCAAACTGAATCATTTTGAAGGGTATTGCTAATCCATTGCAACAACGTAAATAACGCAATGAATGTTGTTGAACTGTCAAAATGAAACCCATTGCTACTGATAGCGTGTTACGCAATTACCCCGCTGTTCTTTGCTTCTAGCATCCAGCGGATTATTGCGTCCTTCATCAGGTCATCGGTCCACCTTGTGGGAGGCATTCCAAAGCTACGTCTTTCAAATATTAAAACAAAATTGAATACCAACTGTATCAGGCAGTAGATAAAGTAGGTATTTCCTCACAGTGCCAATTCAAACGTATATGGATAATATTTGATGAAAACATTTTCTGCCCTTTTGAATATTTTCACCGCGATGAGGATATTGCTGTGTATGCATTTGCCAAATTAGTATTTTTCCGTGTAGCGAGCTCGCGAGGTTCCCTTTGAAATTATTTACCTTTCTTTAGCGACTAGAACTGAGGCTTATTTTATACTAACAGCGCCCCGCGGGTTCACCCGCATAAGTGTCGAACCCGTGGGAATATCAGGATAAAAACTATCCTATGTCCTTTCTCAGGACTCAAACTATCTCTATACCAAATTTCATCTACATCGGTTCAGCGGTTTAAGCGTGAAGAGGTGACAGACAGATAGACACACTTTCGCATTTATAATATTAGCATGGATTTAGTACCTCGTGTCGCACCCGACAACATTTTGATCGGAATGAATTTGTTAGGTATTTAGGGTATAAGTATGTGTATTTTTATTAAGTACAGTGGGATTTCAGTTTGATGCATCGTCTTCTAATCCAAGAAGTCTATTCTATTTATTAACTACTACTATTTACTACATTTTTTTTAAACTATTTTATGGTTTAGAACAGCTTTCGTTCAAATGAAATAGTTTCCTTAAGTTTAGATAATAGGCATACCTAAAGATTCGTTTTCAAAATAACATACATAATCTGCATTAGCGATTTATTTGCCAAAAATATAAACAAATACTAGTTTATGAAAAATAACTTTAAGTCCTACATAATAAAGTTCAGTTTACGCTACAACTTCAAACATTTTTATAACTTTTCCAATAGTGCTAGTCGCTCTGAAATCAACTTAGTTACCATTAAATTAAAGTTTATATTTGTTTTACATGAAATACTAGATATTAGTTTGAAACATAAGTTTGAATAGACGATACCTACGTCCTATAAACTCGCGCATTTTTCTCAAGGTGTAGGCAGAAACTACATTTCAAAACAAAACTTTTCCAAAAGGGGTGTTATAAGTTCCATAACGAAAAATAATCGGGAAGTTATTAAATTCCGTGATAAGGACACTGAATCATAGAAAAGTAACGCAAGTAAAACAGTACCTAACATAAGTAAGTATTTTTAAGTTATATTAATATTGTATTTTATGTGTTTTCTATGGGCCTTGATGCCTGAAATAAATGGATAAATAAATAAGCGATTAATTACATAACAGACACAACCTAAAGGGTGAAACAATGAATGATCAATGTCTAAACAGATCAGATGTCCCATTGATAAATTAAGAACCTTAAGAAACCCAAGAAGATAACTCCGTTATGCTTTCATTCCTTAATTATTACACAAAAGCTTCCTAACAAACCAAGAACCAGAATAAGCAGACCTCCTTCTACAAAAGAAGGATCAAGTTAAAATGGACGCTGAACTGACATAAACGTCAAACAAAGAACTCGTTTGGATTAATTATTGGGACAGGAAAGATTTTACCACAGAAGGTTTGATCCAACCAAGATCCATATATTAAAACCAGCATAGCATAGAAGATCATAAAGTCTTCTATACGTTTATATGGTGCAAGGTTTATCTATAAAAATCGTCAACATTAAAACAGCCTTACACAAAACAGAAAAAAATGGCCAACGGGACCGCAAGACAAAAAAGTTTGGGGGAAGTTTGGCTTAGACTTTAGAGGCTATAAGGTTTTGTTTTTAATTAAGGTTGCGTTTGTTTGGTTTTCACATTAGATCTATATTTACCTATATCTATACATAGCTTCTGACCGCGATTCAATGCGCGTGAATTTTTTTGTTCCACCGACCCGCGTTTTTTGTCGCATCGCATCGCCCGCCAGCGCTTTGCTGCGTTAAGCGTTATTTTTGACTTTTTTCTCTTTTAAAGTACAGACAAAATGTTGGTCAGATCAAGTAAAGACAATCTTGTCACTGCCAGCTGTTTTAGAACCCAACGGCCTGGCACGCGACGATGAAAAGAGACCAGACGGAATGACCATAATGCCCTGGAAGTTAGGCAGACCTTTGGTGTGGGATGCAACATGTGTCGACACCTTTGCGCCATCCTATCTTCCTAGGAAGATGGGATGGCGCAAAGGTGTTAGCACAGTGGGCCATGCTGGGGCGGCTGCTGCAGGTGCAGAAAACCTCAAATGGCGAAAATATTGCAACCTGATTGGGAGTTATATGTTCGAGCCGTTAGGGGTTGAAAAACTAGGGCCATGGGTCCGCGTGCCCACTTGGTTTTTCGAGATATCGTCAAGCGGTTAGTCGACTCTTCACGTGACCAGAGGGCTGGCCTATTTCTTGGCCAAAGAATTAGCATTGCCATACAACGTGGCAATGCTGCCAGCCTTTTGGGCACTATTCCTGTTGACAGCGATGCGAACGAATTCTTTGATGCTCTATGATTATTTTGTTTAGATTTTTCATATAAGTAAATGTACATATTATTATAGTTTATATTAATTACATAATAAATGATACTAGTCCAAGTAAAGACAATGTAGAATTAGTTCCTGAAATTGACTTTTGAGGAAAGAACCTCACAGAATAGAGTGGACTACTCCAGTCAGTGCAAGCATTTGTCAGTAATCGTGTAGCGTAGCTCAAACTCAGGACTTATCGACTGATGGCTTTAATACAGGCTTGAGTTCGAAAGTGAGATAATGGTGCCGATTCCCTTGTTCACAAACTAAACTAAATTTAAGTTCAGTGCATCTTTTTCTTTTCATTTCATTAAGAAAAGGACAGAAGATAAATATTAGTTTAGACCTGTCAAATTAGTCAGTGCCTGACGTAAATTGACGTATTTTTAATAGCCAATTTTTTAATCACGTCTAAATTGTCTATGGAGTATCTTAAATCTATATATCTGTCAAATCAAGATACTCCATAGACAAGTTTAGACGTGATTAAAAAATTGGCTACTAAAAATACCTACGTCAATTTATGTCAGGCGCTGATTAATTTGACAGGACTAAACTAATATTTATGTTCTGTCCTTTTTCTTAATGAAAAAGAAAGAATAAGATGCACTGAACTTAAATTTAGTTTAGTTTGTGAACAAGGGAATCGGCGCCATTTTTAGAAGGGAACTATATTTTCTATCACCAAAATTTATATTTGTCATCAAGTTGTATCACCTAATAAATAGATCTATTGCCACGAAATATTTTCGTTCTCAGATAGCGGGGCTCCGTCGACATAGGATGCAAGAACGAGCGAAGGGCACCCCGAGGTTCGGTTTGGTTAGGTTACTTTAAGGCGAATGGGTAGTTGTAGCCCGCGAAATTCAATTTTTCTTACGTTTTTTGCAATTTTCAGGTCAGTGTCAGGTTGTATCTTGATCAAAATATGATTCGCGACAATAACAGGTACGTATTTACAGAATTATAATAATTAGAATCATTAATACATCTTTCTAAGTTAGATTTCTACCGTTAAGAACAAATCTCGTATGGAAAAGTGTTGGTGGTAGAAATCTAACTTAAACAGATGTATTAATGATTCTGATGATTATAATTCTGTGAATACGTACCTGTTATAGTCGCGAATCAAATTTTCATCAAGATACAACCTGACACTGACCTGAAAATTGCAAAAAACGTAAGAAAAATTGAATTTCGCGGGCTACAACTACCCATTCACCTTAAACCCTTTACACAGAAATAGGGGCCCCGCGAAGCGGGGCTCCGTCGACATAGGATGCAAGAGCGAGCGAAGGGCACCCCGAGGTTCGGTTTGGTTAGGTCACTTGCATTGTTTGGTGACTACATTTTGGTGACAGATCTACTATTTGGAGGACAAACCCTATTATTTAAGAAACACAAAACTAATTAAATTGGTGATAGCTTAAATGATACCCTTTTTAGAATAGGCGCACTGGACCTTCTACCTTTCTTCATGTTTTTATTAGACCTTGTATGTTATTATAGCGAACCCTTAGAAGTTTTATATTAGTTAAGTAAGCTCTTTGTTAGTTTATTTTGTTATTTACTTGCTTATTTTTCGCTGATAAATATTACCCTCTTAAAATATAACAACGTCCAGTCCACATTGATCATAAAATACGACGAGGATAAGCTATCAAGTGCACGTTTTGTCTATCGAGATGTTTTTTTTTTACTGACTTCAAAAAGAGAGGAGTCGGTTATGCAAATTTGCATTCGACGAGTTTTTTTTTCATTCAAGGTTGACTGACTGGCGGTCAACTAATGTGTATGTCACAGGATAACCTGGATTGGAACGCATCAGGGATAACCCGGATAACCAATGCGTTGGCTGCATTGCAGAATTTTGTAACAAATAGTAAAAATTTCATTTGCCTGAATCTTATCGAAGTTATTCATCAGGTATCTCAACGTTTTTTTATTTATTTATTTATTATTAAACTTACACACACTATATTTACAGAATGATCCTATACATTAGTGGTTTGCAAACATTACAGGATGACCCCAATACAATACTGGTTTGCAAACACACCAAATAAATTGAAAAATCAACAAACGGCTAATACTTAAAGATCTAAACTTTAAAAATACAAAGCAACACTAAACTCTATTAAAAACTTTAGTCTCAACGCACCTGCACCAGTTTACGTCATCATGACTCTGTCTCTCTTAGAGTCGTAGCATTATACTAAACGATGGCCGTTTTGCGTGGATGTAATGCATATTTTACCCAAGTTTTTTTTTTTGTGTTTGTTTTCTCTCTCTGCGTCATGTATGCCGCAAGCCCGCAAATATTTTTTTTTATGTCTCTCTTTTCTTATTCTTATCGTTCGATCTAAGCTGGTAACGAAAGTATCTATTGTCTTTCACAGAAAAATCTACCTACTAATACCGAAAGTTCGAGCCAAGCTTCTACAAATTTTTAAAAGAAGTGGTAAGCCCAAATTAATTATGCAGTCTGAACTTATTAATCGCTCCACTCAAATTATTTTTCTAACTCCATTTACCTCTTAAATTTTTCTCTTTAAATACACATCCCCAAGCGTCTTACGACTATTAGATAAACGAGGCTGGCTATCGAGACTATCCATAACCCAATCACTGGGGAGTAATTAGGAGATTGAACACTCTGTGGGCAGAGGCAGAACTCGCTCGCGGCTTTGCCTGCTTTCATGGTGATATTGCGGCTTTGGCACACGTGCACTTAATTAAATTGGCACGAATTTTCAATACATGCGTTGTTGGTAGGTAGGTTAATTTGGCGTTTAACTTTGAGAAAATATTTTATTATCACCTAATATGCGGTCGCGATTTATTTGCCAAAAATGTAAACAAATATGAATTAATTGAAAAATAACTTTAATTCCTACACAATAAAGTTCAGTTTACGCTACAACTTCAATTTTTTTTTACAACTTTTTCAATAGTGCTAGTAACTCTGAAATCAACTTAATTGTCATTGAATTAAGGTTGATATTTGTTTAACTCGAAATAGGGTGGGGGTGTGCAGTACTGCGCACTTTTACTATAAGTATTTTGGCGCGAATTTTCAATACAGGCGTTGTTGGTATAGGTTATATATTTCGACCTACGCCTTTGAGAAAATACATATATACCTACCTATAAAGGGTTGCAGGGGAACATCGACGCACAACCAGTTTCCATGGGTTCAAAACATGACTCTAAACCCCCTGCGACGAAATAAATAAAGATAAAAAAAATGTTTTTCAGTTCACTTTGACCGCTGACTTTGTCAGGTATTGCACTTTTCTCTATGAAACAACAGATTTTTTTTTTTAAACACACAACAGGAGCAGTTTGCGTGGCGATGATGCCATCCTGTATATTTTGTATATCTAAAAACAAGAATAAAACAATAATCACTAATTTGCTACGAGCTACGACCTTGCTACGCTTCGCCTACGCCATGCTACGATTTCAGCTACGACTCTACGTAGGTAAGTACTTGCCTATAACTGCATTTACATTCAGGGTAAAAATAAATTGGACATTCTAAACCCGTGTGAGTTTTAAGCTGGACAGCGTATTATTTTTGTCCATTAGATAGTTAAAATATCTGCATCAAACTACTTTCTGAGTGTAGATACATAGCAAAAATATCTACACTACATAAAAATATAACGGATAAATAAAGATATTACTTGTGTAATATTGTTGAAATGACTGCATTTTAGAGTTATTTTTGAAGTGAAAACTTCTTTAGCGGCGTTGCACACTTTTTTGTAATGGGTAAAAAATGTTAAACTCGCGTCAGGACATCGCGTCAGGACTCAGGACACGTGACCGTCATTCAGGAGAGACTACACAGGGGAGAACTACTACTCCTAACTACTAAGTATCCCCCTCTCTTTCTACGGCGGCACCAACTGAAGTGAACCAAGTGACTCACGACAATGGATGGATGGATGGATGTGGATGTGGATCTGGATGTGGATGGATGGATGGACTGCTGATATGGCTCGACCGTCTGTGTAGTAGCCACACTGCTGTGTATTCGTAAAATTCGTGTATATAAACCCCCTTATTCATAAAACTTATCAAACCTATTTTAGTTAAAATGGGGTTTGTCTCTTTCTTACACACAGAAATGTCAACGTGACAGATAAAGACAAACGTTCTATAAACCTATTTTAGCTAAAATAGAGATAAAATAGGATTATGAATAAGGGGGAAAGTGTTTAAAATATGGAAATTGAACAAAGTGCATCTATTAATGAAAAAAGTGACGCAGAAATAGTGAAAAAAAATAAGTTATATTAATTCATATTCAAGTTTTCACTTCTGCCGGCACTCCCGGAGTGCAACGAGTCTTTTTTTTTATGTAAATGGTAAATAGACTATAACGAAGCTTGTACTGAAAGAAAAATGCGTATAATGGCATTACAGCAAAATAAATACACCTTAAAACTATAAAAACTGAAAACAATCATTATAATGCCCACGAGTGATGCCTGATGCTGGAATAACAATCACAAAAATACTGCTTGCGTTTATAAACAAACTAGCAGCGTCCCGCAGTTTCACCCGCATAAGTTTCCCGTGGGAATATCGGGATAAAAACTATCCTATATTCTTTCCCGGGACTCAAGCTATCTCTGTACCAAATTTCATCTAAATCGGTTCAGCAGTTTAGGCGTCAAGAGGTAACAGACAGATAGACACACTTTCGCATTTATAATACTAGCTGCGCCCCGCGGCTTTACCCGCATAAGTCTCGATCCCGTGGGAATATCGGGATAAAAAGTACCCTATGTCCTTTCCCGGGACTCAAGCTATCTCTATACCAAATTTCTTAAAAATTGGTCCAGCCGTTTCAGCGTGAAGAAGTAACAAACATATAAACACACACACACACTCACAAACTTTCGCCTTTATAATATTAGTGTGATTAGTGTGATAATGAAATAATTATAACCGTTCTTCTTCTTCTTAGCGTGTCGATAGCAATCTAAATGTACTCGGCCCAGAATTCGGCTACTTGTTTGGCGCCATCACCAGCGTCCAACAGTTCCTGTAACGTGCAGCTGACAGGACACACAGGGCACGATATTAAGTGTCCCATCGTTTGTGGAACAGCACCACATTTACACACCAAGGCGGAGTCGTCTATGAATCTCCACCTGTTAACCGTTACTGTCTAATGCTTGTTTAAATAAATGGAGTAGGTATAGATACAGTCAATAAAAGAGGTAAGTATGCAGGATCGTCGGATATAGTTGAAGTTTAGTAACAAAGAGAATTAAAATCACGTAGTCATTGTTTAGTAAGAAGCCGATGGATGTTCTCGAATAAAATTTAATTTTATTAATAGAAAACAAACAGCTCATTTATCAAATTAAATTTCAGTCGACAACATCCATCGGTTTCTTACTAAACTTCAACTATATCCGACGATCCTGCATACCTACTTATCTCTTTTGATGACTGTTCATAATTTAATGAATTTGTAATAAATATCTGAGATAGTAGACAGGTAATATTTACGTGAGTTCTATTGAATTAAATATTCTGTTCAGTAGATCAAACAATGCCATGTATCCAAACTCAATATTATGTTTAAATCCATCTGTCCGTCGCCCTGGAAAGGCTTCAATTTCCAACCGATTTTGATAAAATTTCACAGGTGCCTGCTTTTAGTGTAACCAAAGGTATACGTGACTGAAATTACGGAGTAGCGCCTAAAAACTCCCAGTGGAATTTTTCAGACGACTTTTTCGTGAGTAGAAACGGCCTGATTGGCTCTTTTTGAATTCAATCTTCGTATCATTTAGGGCAATTCGTATTTTCGCTAATGACCTTATTACAAGGAATTACATATAATAATAATAATAAATCATTTTATTTCAGGCATTGTACAGTCAAACACATACATTTCACCCATAGTGACTACATGCCATATCATAAATAAATAAATAAGCATTGAGTATTCTTATTGAGTATTATTAAGTACTATTATTTAGTTAGTTGTTATTATTACAAATTATAAATTGAATTGAATTGAATATAATATACAAGACAATATTGTACCAATACCATCAGAATAGAATAGAATACTCTTTATTATGTACCTACACCATATAAATTACAGACATAAATATAGAAACTTCATCAGGGCCATGTTTCATGGAATATTTTTGCGACTAAGGCCCCGATCACACGTACCACAACACAACCACACCACAAGCACACCACAGCGACAAAACGTGAACAGGCGCCAATTTGTATGAAAATGAATAGTTTACGCGGACCACATTTGCCCGTCAATATCAATGATGTGGGCGATACCGACCACATAAAGACCACATCTCAGCCACGGCTCATCTACTAGCAAGACGGCGCACTAGCGGCCGGCCGGCCACATCGCATACACATCGTTGCGTCGACGTCCTCCTCTACGAAAGCAGGACTAGATATTTTGTCTGTCTGCTAACACTAGCCATAATGTAACTACATCTCAACTAGTAAATATACAGGGTGAATTTTTCAAGTGGGCGTGGATGGCCAAATCCGAAACTATGAGGAATAGCGAAAAGTACTCAAAGGAGTCGCGGGCTCGATTTTGATAAAAACTAAAACTGCATCATTGGATTTTTGAAAAATCAATATTTCTGGCCAGGAATCGAACCTGTTGATTTTGAAAAAAAAACACACGCTGTATTATTACACCATTCGATAGTGTCGCTAATAAGGATCAAATTCTGGGAAGTAATGGCATACGGCAAACTAAAGGAAAGAGCTCATTTTTATCAAAATACTTTTTTTATTTTCTTATGCTACCTACCTATTAAACCTTAACTGATTAATTGTTCAAAATTATGACAATTGTTTTTGAATACATAGCTGGATTCGACGTCTCAAGGATTGTACTGCAATTTAAAATTTGAATTTAGAACATCATTTTGTGAAGGTGACTGCTCTACGAGTATTTCGGGTGTAAAAATATTGAGCATAATTTCGAACAAGGTATGAAAAAAGAAGCAGTTTATTAAAATTCAACATTTTCCTTAAGTTTGCCGTATGTCATTACTTCCCAGAATTTGATCCTTATTAGGGACACTATCGAATGGTGTAATAATACAGTGTGTGTGTTTTTTTTTTCAAAATCAACAGGTTCGATTCCTGGCTAGAAATATTGAATTTTCAAAAATCCAATGATGCAGTTTTAGTTTTCATCAAAATCGAGCCCGCCACTCCTTTCAGTACTTTTCGCTATTCCTCATAGTTTAGGATTTGGCCATCCACGCCCACTTGGAAAATTCACCCTGTATATCACATCGAAATTTGTGGTTACCAGAACGCAACTGCGAGATGCTGCAGCGTCACTATTCACACGTACCTACATAACCACTGCTTGCCTTAATTTTGTCGCTGCGATGTGGTGTGGTTGTCGTACATGTGATCGGGCCCTTACCTAATTTTATTAGAATGATACGAAAGCCATTTTACCTACGTTACTATAAATTATTATTTACTAGCTGTGCCCCGAGGTTTCACCCGCATAAGTTTCGATATCGTAGGAACATCGAGATCAAAAGTAGCCTATGTGTTTATCGTGGTTCTAAACTATCTGTGGGCCAAATTCCATCTAAATCCGTTCAGTAGTTTTTGCATGAAGAAGTAACAAACATACAAACACACTCACAAACTTTCGCCTTTACCTATAATATTAGTGTGTTAGTGTAATGTTCCACAAAAGTTATTAACTACAGGCAATGACTTCTCTTTGACTATAGGTGACCCAGGTCACCTATAGTCAAAGAGAAGTCATTGCCTGTAGCTAATAACTTTTCACATCAGACCATCAGGTCAGGAACAGGTCATCAGACCCGTATGCCCAGGCATACGGGTCTGATGTTGAATTGTTGACGCATTTTGCCAACGATTAGCCCTCCAGACGGACTGCTAGCTACCGCCAGCGCGCCGGTGGTTGGCAATATAGACGTTTTTCATACAATCAGTGATATAGCTATGATTAACTGAACAGGCGTTTCACAAACATCCTTTGTTAACTTCAATGCTTTTTGAAATACGTAAGTAGGTACCTACTTATCTTTTCTTTGTACTCTTCGTAATTATTTTAATGTGTTCATAAATACAATTAAGCTGTCCTTAATTTATGTTACTTTTTGCGACAAGTTTCCATTGTAATGTATGTACAGTCAACAAAAGAGGTAAGTATGCAGGATCGTAGGATATAGATGAAGTTTAGTAAGAAACTGATGGAAGTTCTCGAATAAAATTTTATTTTATTAATAGATAACAAACAGCTCATTTATCTAATTAAATTTCAGTCGACAACATCCATCGGTTTCTTACTAAACTTCCACTATATCCACCGATCCTGCATACTTATCTCTTTTGTTGACTGTAAGTACTTAAATTATGAAGAAAGTAACATTAAAATATTTCAGTAATGTAAACACTATATCCCGGTTACTGTCACCGTTGCCTGCCCGTTGAACCCTTTGTAATAGAAATGCAAATAAGTTTAATTGGGTCAAGCAAATAGCCGCATAACTAGGCAAAACATTGTTGTTTTAAACTTGTAAAACTATAGTGTTGGTTACAACCTAATACTCGTATGACCTCTGGAATTGAGAAAGTCAGTTTGAAGAAACAATAGAGAAAACAAAGTTGTAACCATGCATGGCAGTTGAGAGGATCAACCAAATCGACCAAATAGTAAAAAATAAACGTAGGTAAGTACTGAAAATTAATCTGACTGATCTAAAAAGTCAGGGTACAAAACTAGGTACTAAGTAAGTTTGTACCCTGACTTTTTAGATCAGTCAGATTAATTTTTCGGCCAGGCTGTTGACCATAGATATATGAAAGAAGGAGATATGGCCCGTAGTTGAAAATGTATCAGAACCCGATGTCGCTAGGTTTGCCCCACCGCCGCGCCACTACTACAGATGTAGTTTAGTAAAAGCAATAGATACAAAGTCGCGCACACTCTTGCAATTCATAAATCAGAACGTACTACACAATCAATTATAAACCTTAAATCATCAAACACAGCGTGCATTTTACCATGCACCGTACAACTCACTCACACAAAAACATCTATCGCTGTCGTTGTGCTGTGCAAAAGCCATTTATTTTACATATACGCTAGTGATTGACTAAATCGGAAAGTTATCGATTCTTTAATTCATTATTGTACTAAGAAAAATAAAGGGTCATGAAAATAAAATAAATAAAAAACGATATGTTCAGAACATATTATTATATTATAAATCAATAAAATGTGTTTAAACAAGTAATTGCAGTTAATAAAAAAAAAATTAACATAATTTAACATTTTCTCAAGGGCCTTCCAACCATTTAAACGTCATATTTTTAGGTCTTCTATAAACCGGGTTAAAACGGTTGACAAATTGAAAAATTAACTATAATAGCAATATATTCGTTGAGCATTCAACGTTGTTGTCGATAGCCTACGTTAGTGGACATTCATAACCACATCACTATCTCGCCGCAAGACACAGCGGCTGTACTATGCGACGCTCGGCGAAAATAAAGTATCGTTTTGTAATTTTTACATTGCTTGCTTTTCACTTACGACATACTGAGTGGCTAGTGGTTAAGAAGCAATGTATTTGCTGCAAAAATAGTATAGCCGCTGCGATATTTGAAAACAAAAATAACGTAGTAAAAGCAAGAAATATTTTACGCTTTGTTGTTTTTCATGATTTTAAAGACAAATACAGTAAAATACTTTTACTTATATATGGTAAGTGATTCCACGAGATACGAGGTTTTTATTTTGACTTCGTTTTTTACAGGAAACCACTGAACAACTCGGCATTTTTATATTTTATCACGATCACAGTCAAAAGCGCACTAGTTTGCGGAGACGGCCATTCGCCTAGTACAAGCGCATGTTGCTCATGACGCGTGGACACAGACACGCCCCCTTGCCACTTCTCCTGTTTTTTACATTTCTATGCTGTTGACCGTTGCACACTACTAAGTAAGGTGCAACGGTCAACAGCCTGGCCGATGAGTCCATCCCACTTTTTCCGCAAACGTGGATTATCTAGGGCTTCCCGGGCCTCGCCGCTACGCGGTAGACATGTGTAAGTAATGCGAGTGATGCATCGCGCGTAATATCACCCGAGCGCGTACTGTAACATGACATATTACTCGACTAAAATAAGCATCACACCATTACACTAAACATTACGCGAGCGAGCGGTAACAGCGCGCTACTCCGCGCTAGCACGAACCGAGCCCTGCCGATTACTCCCGAACGCATCGCATCGGCAATGTTCGGTTTATATCGGAAGTCCGGAACAAGACGAGTGCGATTTCGTATTTCGTCCGGTCAGATGACTTAGTTGGTTTTTTAAAACTCTATTTTTATAACGAAAGGGTTTACATTTCCTTGACACCACCACAGGTCGTAGGTAAATACTTTTCTTAGAATTCGAAATGCAATGCGAAATGCAAATATTGGGATGTTTTTTTATTTAAGTAGTTTGTTTACTATCGCGGTCAAGGACGCGTCTTTATTGAAATATTAAATTTATAAATTAAATAAGTATCTCAAATGTGTGATAGTTCATAGTGAGTAAATCACACTGTTACAATGCTCTGTTACTATACTATTTCAATAACATGTCCTATTACACTAGAATATTGCATTACATTAGGTATAACACGCGATGGTGTGCTATCACATGGCGCTACATCATAACATCACGCGTGATGTTTGAAGTGATGGTGAAATGTAATATTACTCGGCACGAAATGTAATGACATATAACATTACTTCGTGATGCACTGTTTTGCGCATGTCTAACGCGGCGGCGGTAGTAGGTATTACCTATGCATTGAGCAACGTTCAATAATAATATTATGTCTGCATTAAAATAAGTGTAAAACCTTATTACATTGGTTAGGTTAACAAATCATAAACCCAATCTAATAACCACTAAATTAAGATTACAACGGCCATAATTTGAAATAACAATTTGAGAATACAATAAACAAAAGATTGTGAAAACAAGTTCCGAAGATTCATTCATAAAAAAATCTAATTTCCGAACGAAGTAAAAGTCAATGACCTCACGACGTTATGGCTGACATTCTCGGCAATCCACAGATTGTGAATCTGTTAAAATATTCTTTTGACAACGCGCTTTTTGTAACAGAAACACAAAAACAGTATGGAATAATGTAATTTGCGTTTATTTACTGTTTTAAAGAGGCTTATTATTTAAAAAACCTAAGAAATTATAAAATAAAACAAACAGTCTTAAGTTCAGTGATTTACCGAGAATGTCAGTGCTACCAATATGTCGAATGTCGAAATCAGTTGAACTCAACCACACACGACAAAAGTCGAAATAAACAAACTGTGATTAAATGGGCGTTGCCGTACGTTTTGATACCGATACCTCGCTGATTACAAACAGATAAGCCCTCGTGTACTTTCGCGACATTGTACTAAATCGAAACTAGGGCCTCAGAGATAAAAATGTGATACATTCTTATTAGGCTACTGTGTTCTACGAAACTTTGTTCTCACAATTTTTCCCACATATCTTCTTCGTTACAGTGTATAAAAATTAATTACAGAGATTCGTGATGAATTAACTTGTAATTACACTAGTTTTAATTCATAAAGTTCGTTCTTATTGCATTTAAACTGGGAAGATTCGTACACAAGTGTATTATGGTGACTCATCCGAAAACATACAGTTTAATAACTCTGTAGTGTGTTTTGTGATGTGAAAATGTACAAAAAGTATTTATTAACGTTGTTTCTATACGCCAGTGTTGAGTGCCAGTCGAATAAGGACTTGTATAATGGACAAGCTAACAGTGATTTTTACAATTCTCGTGAGCAGATCACTCAGTCGTCAAGACTGCCCAGCCCGGGAGACAGTGACTACAGGACGTATGTGTACAATAACAGGAGATACGGGACAGATCCAGCAAGATATAACCCATACAACCCTAATATAAACCAGCCTGGAGGGTTTCCATACAAACCCATCAATACCAACCCTTTGGATGACCAGTTTAAGTATAATATTGTGAGTATGAATTTCTGTACAATTAAAGTGATATTAGAAAATACGTAGGTACTTATTTTTTTATATTTCTAGGTAGCTACTTACTGTATTTCACAACTGCCTATGAGTCACTTTTGATTTCAAGAGATTAAATAAATTCCTTGTTTTGTAAACATTGTTAGTCACGGTCAGTGGGTCGTCTTAACTTTAAAAAGTAGAGACCAATATGTAAAAACAAAATAAATAATTCTCAGGTTCGACTGAGAATTCCAATCAGAATTGTTAGCGAAGCCTTTCCGTACGCAAAATACGCGCATTGACGTGGAGTTGCGGACACCAGTCCGTATTACCTATCAAATAGCCAAGCCTTAATCAAAATACAACCTATAAACCTCAGCTTATAAGACACAACTAAAAAAAAAAGAATATTTTATTTGACCTAGATTTTTTTTGTTTTCTTCCTTTTTGGCAACTGAACCAATGTTGACTATTCTGCTAGCGTCATGTGGTAACCGCAGAGGCACACTATATAATACACACATAAAAAAAAAAAAAAACTTAGTTTGTGTGCCTCACATGTGAAATTAAAAACCTATCATATTTCCATTGAGACTCACTTGTAAGTCAGCTGGAATCAAGTGGTCAGTGGCTAACATAATAATTTTCTAACCTATTTTAGAACCGGGACCCAAACAACCCAGATGCTTTATTCCCCGGTGTGCTGGGGGGATGGAGAGAGGACCTACAAGGCAGGGAGAGAAGGGACTCGAGGCAGCTGAAGAGAGATGTCTTTGTTACTACTAATTACGGACAGGTGCAAGGCTTTAAGGTGAGTGAGAATAATAATAATAAGAGTTACATTTCTTTGTTAATATGAGGAATGAAGGTGCAACGGCACATTTCAATGATTTCCATAGACTTCATTGGAAAAATAGAGCATTGATATTGAAAGTAATTTAAGTATTATATCACTTTTTCTAATGTCCAAACATTCAAATGCTTCGTACAAATTCAAAAGTTTCCTAAGATAAGTTTTAGGCTAGGCTAAGGTAGGTTGTTGGTACATATTTGAAACAAATAAAACTTTCTACAATCCATACTAATATTAGGTCCTTACATATGAAATTGGCGTTTTGTATGGAAGGAACAAAAAGTCGAATATTTTTTAATATAATATATTTAATTAATCAAAGTATGAACCATTGTTTTCAATGCACTTTTGCCATCTTATAGGTAGTTCATTGATCCCTTTAATAAAAAAACCAGTCGGACGGGAATCAATAAAATCTTTGAAGGCGATTTGGACTGCCCCATCGGAGTTGAATTTTTTCCCTTGCAAAAAGTTATCCAAATTGCGAAAAAAATGGTAATCTGTTGGAGCAAGGTCCGGGGAGTACGGAGGATGTCTAAGACATTCCAATTCAAGCTCTTCTAATTTGGTAGCCGTCTGTTGCGCAGTGTGTGGTCTGGCGTTGTCGTGAAGCAGCAGTGGCGTGGAGCGATTGATCTTCCCAATTTGCTTCAAGTGAATTAAAACAGTTTTATCACTAACATCGAAGCCTGCAGCTAACTCGGACGTGGTTTGCGATGGGTCCGCTTCCACAATAGCCTTCAATTCTCCATTATCAACTTGGGTCTCAGGCCGTCCACGGGGCTTGTTCTGCAGGTCGAAATTTCCAGAACGAAAACGTTGGAACCAAAAACGAACTGTGTTTTCTTTTGCAACATGACCGCCATACACATCATTCACCCTTCGAGTCGTTTCCGCAGCACTAGTGCCACGGCGGAACTCGTACCTACTCGTAAATAATGCGATATTTTAAATTTTCCATTTTGTAAAATGAGTGACGCAAACAGAAAAAACAGAAGAAAAAAAACAAATGAATGACGGTCATCGAAGCACAAATACATGAGTAAATAGCTGTACAAATTTGAATTTGGAATTCCTTACCAAAGAGGAGAAATTCGTGATTAAAGTGGCCAGTACGAAAAACGCCAATTTCATATGTAAGGACCTAATATTATAAATTCGAAAGTAACTCTTGTCTGTCTGTCTGTATGTTACCTTTTCACGCCTAAACCGCTGAACCGATTTTGATGAAATTTGGTATAGAGATAGTTTGAGTCCCGGGAAAGGACATGGGATACTTTTTATCCCGATATTCCCATGGGATCGAGAATTATGCGGGTGAAACCGCGGGGCGCAGCTAGTATCCAATAAAATTGAGTGTTGTTGCTACTCATCTCAACATAATAACTTTCATTTATTTCATGTCATACAGCCATTTCCATTTCACCAACTTATTGATAGTAAGCCCACCATAAAGCTGGTATCAAAATCAGAATAATTTCTTTCACATAAACCTACTTGGGCACTTATGAAACATCAGAAGCTAGGTGCACGATTCCAATTGGTTGTTTAATATTAAATATTTTTGTTTAACAGGTCTATGTGTATGACAATCCCGACCCGAACTCAGGATACAGACCATGGCTGTCTCCTGTGGAAAGGATACAGGGAGAAGTATCAGTGTTCTTGGGTATACCATATGCAAGACCACCGGTGTTGGAAGGGAGATTCAAGGTAAGATTTTATATTCAAATTCATTTTTAACAGAAAGGGTTCGAGAATTTCACCAGTTATGATGGAAGCCCCAGTACTTCCACAGTTATGTAAGCTCTGGTTATGAACCACTGTCAAAATTAAAGTGAGCTTTACTCTTGTTGCAATAAGGCTGCTGGTTGGTTGCTGTCATAGGTAAAACAACTGTAAAACAGGGCTTGGAACCGGTACCAAAAGTAAAGGATCTGCAACTATATTCTACAGCTGTCCCGGCGAACTTCGTACTGCCAACAGTTCATTATCTGCCTAGCCTTTTCCCAACTATGTTGGGATCAGCTTCCAGTCTCACCGGATGCAGCTGAATACCAGTATTTTACATGGAGCAACTGCCTATCTGACCTCCACAACCCAGTTATTGGATAATACGATACCCCTTGGTAAGACTGGTTATCAGGCTTTCGGGCTTCTGACGACCCGTAACGACTGTCAAAGATTCACGAATGACAGCCGTGATCAACGGCTTAACGTGCTTTCCGAGGCACGGAGGGGTCTTGGTATGTAAAGATGGTCACCCATCCACGGACCAACTGCGGCAAGCGTAGCTTAACCTGATCGATCGAACCGTGCAGCTGTAGTTTCTAAGCCACAAGCACCTCAGTACAAACATCCATCACTACTATTACCTCCATCCTACATTACGTAAAGTTAAATCAAGTAATTATTTCTAGCCTCCAAGACAACACCCGGGCTGGCAGCTGATGCAAGCAGTGGACTGGGGCCCCGCGTGCCCACAACCCGTCAAGTACACAGGTGCAACTAAAGGCATCAGGGACATGGATGAAGACTGCCTCTACTTAAATGTATTCTCGCCTAATGTAAGTTGAGTTTATCTTTTTGAATTGTGTGATGAAGGAAGCCATATGCCCGATAGGATATCCCATTGGCAAAATCTTAGTGCTCGCATAATCAGCCTATAATGTTCCCACTTTTGGGACACAGGCCTTTCGGTGAGAGGGAATGGGCCGTAATCCCCCACGCGGGCTCAGTGCGGGTTGGTAGATGTCACATGGCTTCGAATGTTTAAAAAATTACGTCAATTTACGTCAGGCGCTGATTAATTTAACAGGATTAAACTAAAATTTGTCTTCTGTCCTTTTCTTAATGAAATAGAAAGAAAAAGATGCACTGAACTTAAATTTAGTTTAGTTTGTGAACAACAGAATCGGCACCATTGTCATCAAATTGCACGCACGTTACATTTGCACCAAAAAGCCGCAACAAACGAGGTCGGCCTGTGACGGATACATAATGATATGTATTTGCCATTGCTAAACATAGTCTTTGTCCCTAGAGAATAGTTACGATGTTGCGAATAGCCGGCCCATCTGATTATGGATGCAATTTATTTATAGAACAATGGCTGGTTTTGTGATGTAACTGATGTGTAGGAAATTAGTCATTCCTGTAGCGAATAAATACTGCAACATGGTTCGGAAAATGCAAGTGCTTGATGAAGTAGCGAATACCTTTTACAAGTTAGGGGTTTCGTGTGCAAACAGGAACCCGATCTCTTTACGTACAGCTTTGTTGCGTATGTAGAAGGACCGCATATAGCCGTTATCAAAAATAAGCCCGTGGTTTTTTTTTACAAAATAACGACAAGAAAGCGGACGCTAGAGTGAAGTTCTTGTCTGCTAAACTCCAAATAGCGGTTACCAATCCTTCTTTTTTTTTTGAGTAATTTTGGCTTTTTTATATATAGTACGGGGTAAAAACGATTCCATTTTAGTTGATCAACTGCTATGTCAAAAACGATTTGAGCCGTCTGAACAGACTTTCAATAAAATTGAATTATAATTCAAAGTATTAATCCAACCATTTGAACCCGCGGGTTAATTGCGTAACACATTATCAGTAGGAATGGCTGTCATTTTGACAGTTCAACAAAATTCATTGCGTTATTAAAGTTGTTGAGCAGACACATTTTTCGAATAGATGAAGCAATGGATTAGCAATAGGTATCCTTTAAAATGAATCGGATTGAGATTGATAGTGTGAGTTTTACGCAATTTGGGTGCTGTATTACATGCAACCAATCAGAGAAAACTAGCAATATTGTTGATTGCGCCTTCAATACATTGTAAATCTTACCTAATTTCTAAAGGGGACTGGCAGGATTAATTCAAGAACGATGATCGCTTTCGGATCAACCGTCGACCGCAAATCTAACAATGGATATCGCATTGTACGAATGATAATTATCAATATTGTTCTGTTTTAGCTACTAAATTATTACAATGACTACATTACATATTCGGGCCCTATTGTCTTCGATGTGGTCGATACTCAATGATGTTGAACGGGTTATTTGACATCGGACCAAATTATCAATTTGTAATGTCTATTGTTAGCTATTTGTTTAGTGTCTATGGTGAGCCATCCCTATTTGGGTTACTCATAAAGCTATAATATATTACCTATGCACGATATTACCCCTTAATAGCAGCAATGCAAAAGCTACCACTCAGTTGATCCCAAATGGCAGGAAACGACTGCGCGGCGGGCCCAGAAAGAGATGACGGGATGAACTGGACTCCTTCTTAAAGGATTGGCCCACCATCCCAGTAGACCGGGAAAAGTGGAAGAGGGAAGGGAGGCCTTTGCCCTGCAGCGGGACAACACAGGCTTTTAATAATAAAATTACCCCCAAAACCCTTCGTATCGAACGACGATCCATGCGAGACAATGGCTTTTTAATTGTTTCTGCAATTACGGCATTAAACTGGTTAAAGAGTTATTCATGATATGAAGTAACAACAACGTCTTTGATCTACACATACACACATACATAAACTAACGGATTTTTCCCATGGGTTAGAAATAACCTAAAGAACGTCACCTGCTGCCCCGCTACGATCCTTACGCAAGCTATAAATGTTCAAATAAATGTTGCCGCGGATTATAGTTGCTAGTGAATTGAAAACACAAAAATTTCAGAAGTAAGCCTGCGGGGCAATTGCGTACCACTTTATCAATCGGAATCGGTTTCATTTTGACAGTTCAACAACATTCATTGCGTTATTTACGTGTTGAGCAGACAAATTTTTAGAACTTATGAAGCAATGGATTAGCAATTGGCTTCAAAATGATTCAAATTCCGATTGATAGTGTGTTACGCAAAATTTAGGGTGCTGGTTTACTTCTGTTTTCAATGTATCAAAACCTCTCGATCACATCGCAAAGTAAACCTGTGATAGTTAAATTACCAATTCAGAATAGGGTATTTTCCTGGGTAAAAAAATAATAATTAGATTTAGTCCGTCAGTTAGATTATCGAAAAATAATGAACCCTTATTTTTTCTTTTGTCAATCAAACAAAAAATGACAAAGATAAAGCGCGTCAAAGGGGTTTGAAGATTTTTGTATGGAGGGCATTTTAGTCTTTTATGTTTTCGTTTTTTTAGTATAGAAGTTTGACATTACACTTGTCAGATTAGTCTCTGGGATTAAAAAAACGAACTATAAATTGCCGTGTTTAATTATTTATTTAATAAATGTCTATTCTTCATTTGTTTCTTCTCCATAAAGGTTTCATAACGTTTCTATTACCTCAATAGTTCAATATGCTTACCTGGAAGGAAAAAAAAAACAAAAAAATCTTAGTAGTTTTCGACTTATATTTCGGTGAATAACTCTGAAACCTGACGCTTTAGGATATTATGTTAATTACATTTTTTGTTTGTATAAGTGTCCTCTATCTAAATATATAACTTTTGTTGTGCACCGCGATTCTGAAAAAACAATCAAAATGGCGGCTGATTTTAGGGCCAAAACCTTCAAACCCCTTTGGGAGTGGGGGGTCGTGACGTCACGCCGTGCTAAAAAGTGTCGCACGGCGTGACGTTACGCGGAACCTTAACGGGCGATATCTTCATCATTTTTTATATAATTGACAAAAGAAAAAATAAGGGACCAATATTTTTTGATAATCTAACTGACGGACTAATTAGAATTTTTTAGGAAACTAGCCTAATAGAAAAATAGCCACGGTCTCGGGCATTTACGTTCATTTTCAAAAGTGCTTATTTTTCTTAAGTATTGAAAATAGTTTATGGTGTTACAAACAGAGTATTATCAAAACCATGCTATTATGAGAAAGGCCTTTTCTCGAAGTTGCAATTTTAATTTCGCGAGAAAAACGTAATTGAATTTTGCTTTACTATATGGGATTTATGCTCGGGACTCCACCACCATAAAAAAAACGTACAGTCAACAAAAGCGATAAGTATGCAGGATAGTCGGATATAGTTTAAGTGTAGTAAGAAACCGATGGATATTGTCGACTGAAATTTTAATGTGATAAATGAGCTGTTTGTTTTCTATTAATAAAATTAAATTTTATTCGGGAACATCCATTGGTTTTTTACTAAACTTCAACTATATCCGACGATCTTGCATAATTATCTCTTTTGTGGACTGTACATTTCATGACACACATTCTAAGTTCACTGAACGCCATAACCGTTTGCAACAACCAGTTATATCAGAGGTCATCCGACAATGATTCATTAACTACCGACTAATCGGTTCTAATTAGTACGATTTGTCTCTTGACTATAGAACTATTGAACCTTATCGCCGTTGAAATAAAGGCTACTTACAGCAAGCGCGGCACTTCAACCTTGTTTCACAGAATTACGTCAGCTTGAAGAGTACTGTATTTCACAGTATCGAGTCCGTAATTATTAGCGTCATAACCAAGCTATGGCATGACGGATAGTTTTGTGATCGCAATCCATACTAATATTATAAATTCGAAAGTAACTGTCTGTCTGTCTGTTTGTTTGTCTGTATGTTACCTTTTCACGCCTAAACCGCTGAACCGATTTAGATGAAATTTGGTATAGAGATAGTTATAGTCCCGGGGAAGGACATAGGATAGTTTTTATCCCGATATTCCCACGGGATCGACATTTATGCGAGTGAAACCGCAGGGCGCAGCTAGTTACTATATAATATTATAAATTCGAAAGTAACTATCTGTCTGTCTGTCTGTATGTTACCTTTTCACGCTCCCGAGATAAAGGGTCTTGACAGACAGACAGACAACAAAGTGATCCTATAAGGGTTCCGTTTTTTTGAACCCTAAAAACATTAGCTGTTTCATACATTTTGACCGCGTAGGTATTGCACTTTTCTATGAAACAGCAGATTATTTTTTTTTTGATAAACGAAGAAAAATTTCTACGTCACGTCTAGAATCATTTGTGGAATCCATGGTTACAGTTCGTCCTTAAATTCAATGACTATTAACTATTGCTAATTCGTCAGAATGTCCAAATCACAGATATAGATAGACCTAGATACGCAAGTATCACGAACTGTATGAAAACTAAGCGTGCCACTTTTTGACTACCTACTATGACGTCACAAGCTCGCGCTCTCTCGCTCACGCTCTCCCGCCAGCAGTACGCAGGACTGAGCGCGAAAGTGGCGGCTTATGATTTTCGAACATAATCTCGTGCGATTTTTGGCACGCGAAGTAGTTGCTCTTGCGTTATCTAGGTGTATCTATATCTGTGGTCCAAATGAATCCGACTGCCCAAAATACTGCGTTCCAATGTCCTCTAGCTCTGTATCTAGTTTCGCTAGCTCTTTCAATTAGCAAATGAACTGACTATTGATGTCGCCGCCGGCTGTCCTGAATTAATTAACTGGCTTATTGCTTCATTAGACACCTTTATGCTGAGCGCAATACCGGCCTACGAACGCAAATTGCAAAATGTTTATTTTGTTCGCATAAAGACTGGCACATACAAACATTAGGTGGGGCTCGTGGCAAAATAATACCTTACAGCCACCAGTGTGGCTGTTACAATCGATCAAGTTAAGCTACGCTTGCCGCGGTCGGTCCGTGGATGGGTGACTATGTTTACAAACCGAGACCCCTCCGTGTCTCGGAAAGCACGTTAAACTATTTCGCCCGGCTGTCATTCGTGGATCTTTGACAGTCGTTACGGGTCGTCAGAAGCCCACGAAAGTCAGACAACCAGTCTTACCAAGAGATTAGTATTACCCAGTACTTAACTGGGTTGTGGAGGTCGGAATGGTTGGATAGGCAGTCGGTCCATGTAAAATAGGTACTGGTATTCAGTTGCATCTGGATAGACCGGAAGCTGACCCCAAAAATTGTTGAGAATAGGCTACGGAGATGATTATGATACGAATATTATGTTGTTAAATAGTAATGCGCTAAAAAACCTCCGAATTGAGAACCTCCTCCTTTTTTGAAGTCGGTTACAAATATTAAGGTACGTGAACTTTCAAGATTATATTTATTTTATTAAGTAAAGTTTTAAAGATAGAAAATCGCCAATTATCTCTGATTACGCCTCGTAGTGAATAATGAGCAATTAGTCAAACTCACCATTATCTGTCAGGGCTGCAAAAACGTCCTTTTAAAGACAACACACACTCACACAGACACTAAAAACACACACTTTTCCTCACCTAGTATTTAAGCTGGCATCCGCTGTTACCACGATTTGACCTGCGATTTAATTAAACCTAGACTACATCAAATATCAATATCTTTACTACTGTTCTTTCCACCAGACGGACGCTGGCTCCACGGCGCAACGGTACCCAGTAATGGTCTACATCCACGGCGGACAGTACACCTCCGGAGCATCGAACCTGTTCCCTGCACACATGTTGGCTGCCTTCTACAATGTTATTGTCGTGTCTATCAACTATAGGCTTGGTGCTCTTGGTAAGTGCTACTAGAAATTCTAGCCTAGAATGTCACCTCAAAATAAACAGTGCTTAACTCGTGACTATTAAAATGTTTACTTTTGAAAATGTAGGGAGAAATCATAAACAACATAATTGGGATGCATGAAGAAGCCTCCTCGTGTAGCGCAGTTTTTTCCGCCAGTTACTCAACTGAACCGAGCGCTTGGCGCATCCTGGACACAGTCACACCTTATTGAAGTGAAACTTTTTTACGCACGCTTGACTTGGGGAGTTAGCTGGCGAATGCGTGACTTAAGCGCTACGAAAAGTGTGATCGGGCGAGGCGAACGGGAATTGAGTGGGGGATATAAGCAAGAGAAAGCAGTGCGCTCGCACATTTTCTTTATCTCTTCCTCTTATAGCCAAATAAGTTTGAAGTTTCACTTCAGTCGTGTGGTCATAAGCACACTCGGTTTTTTTGATTGCCCAATTCTTCCCTTGCGATGGTAGGGTTAACGCCCGCCTGGTTTGCGACCACCCTCCCACCGGAGTCCGGCGTCAAGCAGTGGCTTAAGCATCTTCTGGGCACGTTCGTTCCATCATAGACCTCATCCATCGCTTTCCATCAGGCATCGAGGTCAAGAGCGGACCCATTCGGCAATAAAAAAATAAAAATAAGATATGTTTTTGTCTGCTCAACAACGTAAATAACGCAGTGAATGTTGTTGAACTGTCAAAATGTAAACCATTGCTACTGATAGTGTGTTACGAAATTACCCCACTATGTCGGTCCAAGATCCATTTTTA
This sequence comes from Amphipoea oculea, assembly GCA_945859645.1. Classification (NCBI taxonomy): domain Eukaryota; kingdom Metazoa; phylum Arthropoda; class Insecta; order Lepidoptera; family Noctuidae; genus Amphipoea; species Amphipoea oculea. The sequence goes on from OX243862.1 coordinate 4,014,036, forward strand.
CTTATACGTTTTAACTGATTATCATCATGAAAGGACATAGTTCATAGTTCATAATGCTACAATTAACACGACCTTGACATCTGTCAGGCAGGATGACACATCAAAATTTTCTGTTTTTATATAATTTTAATGTATTTATTTTGAAAAATTCATTGAGTCTCAAAGAATGTGCGCAATTTGCATGGAGTAGTGGAACTGTGGAGCTGACGCTGCCTGTGTGAGCGTGCGCGTTCCATCGCCGCCCGTTCGATGTCCACCGCGCACAGGATGGATGAAAACAGCACCAGATGTAATTTCTTGCTCCGTTGGTGTAATTGCTGTATGGCGTTCCAATAGGAGGATAAATAATAAATAAAATAAATAAATAGGATAGTTTTTATCCCGATATTCTCATGGGATCGAAACTTATGCGGGTGAAACCGCGGGGTGCTGCTAGTAAGTCATAAATTAAACTTTCTAAAGGACATTAAGTGAAAAAATACGGGAATTCATATTAATTCTTTATTCACAGGTTTCCTATCAACCGGCGACGAGAACTCTCCCGGCAACTACGGCATCCTAGACCAAGCGATGGCCCTCCGATGGGTTTACGACAACATCACCCCTTTCAACGGAGACCGGTCTTCTATCACTCTGTTCGGACCAGGCGCTGGAGCCGCGTCAGCTGGTCTACTGGCCATAGCGCCGCAGACCAGAGATATTGTCACCAGGGTCATAGCTCAGGTACGACTTGATATCATCCGTGGTAGATCACACAATTTACGGACGACCTACAGTTCGTTTTTTAATTTCAGAGACTAATCTGACAGGTGTAATGTCAAACTTCTATACTAAAAACACGCAAACACAAAAGACTTTAATGTCAGATTAGTTTCTGGGATTAAAAAACAAACTTTAAATAAAAACAAAAAGGCATAATATGTATCTAAGAGACTAAATCGGTCTTTTTGTCAAAAGTATTGATTAATTGGCGACGTTTCATTTGCATGCAAGCCATAATGTCAGCTGAAGAATTGCCGGCTCCTTTACTTATATCTCAAAAATAGATGGTATTCCATTGTTTCTTGTTGTTTAAGCATAGTACCCCTTAGAACATCTTGAACGCAATTACTGAGAATACCTCTCTCATTTCTGACAAAAAACTACATTTTCAAAGTGTGCTAACTACATTTACAGAGTGGCTCAGCTCTAGCCGACTGGGCGATGATTGAAGACAAGTTCAGGGTACAGAACACGTCGTTAGTATTCGGGCGACTGCTCGGATGTCCCATAGACTCCTCGTGGAAGCTCGTCAACTGTCTGAGGCAAGGCAGGAGCTTCTATGAGCTGGGGAATGCTGAGTTTCAGGTAAGAGACAGCCATTATATCTTAAATCGTAGAACTACTAAGACTGAAAAAATAATTAGAATAATTACTATACAGGGTCCCATTAAAATAGATGGACAAATTTTAACACAGCGCTCAGTACGTCTAACCAAAGATATCCAAGTAAAAAAAACACTAATTAAAATGATTTTATTTTGATCTAAAATAATAAATTGTGACCTAAAATAATCATATTAATGTAATTTTCGTTAGCTGATTATTTTTCTTGTGAGTATCTAATGCGTTTTTCTTATTATTTTTTTTTAGCATCGTCCATAATTTGGTGGTCTGAATGATTTCTAAAAGTTTGTCCACCTATTTTAATGGGACCTTATACATTCAAACATACATGACCCCATAGGAATAATTAATCTTTTGCTATTTATTAGTTTATGTGAAGTTCTCAGCATTGTTATAAAGTTAAAAAAAACAACCAAATTTTCGTTGCTTACGCAACGCGATTTAATATTGTTTGAACAACAATTCTGATAAAAAAAACAACGGCTTTTGAAAGCGCAATTAAATCTGTTTATTTGTCTCGTTTCAACTTATATGATTGGCTGTTGGTGTTATTCGAGTATATTAATTTATTGATAACGCTTCAGACTTTCAGTTTGTTTATTGTAAAACATTTTAAAGGAGTAACTATGGAGTCTCTTACCATTCTTCTCCATGCGAAACTACCTTTTAGAAGGATCAATCAATTCTATTTTCTTGTAAATTTTGACTTTCAAAAGTGGCTTTTAACGGCCTTCTTGAAATGAATGATGTCACTTTGACAGGAATCTGGGATAATTACTTTTTTTTTTTTGTTAGCCTGTACTGTCCCACAGCTAGGCAAAGGTCTCCCCCATGTTTTTCCACATTTCCTTGCGCTGTGCCTTCTCCGTCTAATAGGTTAGGAACGAGTGTAAATCGTCACGCCAGCGTTTCTTAGACCTGCCTCGGTGACGACGCCCGTCTTCAGGCAACCACTGTGTGACGACTTTGGCCCATCTATCTGGATGCATCTTATAAGTGTGACCCGCCCAGTCCCACTTCAGTCTTGCAGACTTGCTGCCAACATCGGCGATACCTGTCTTGGAGCGTATTATTACTGTTAAACTTAAATTATTTCTCTACAGCCACACGTGGGCTTGTTGCCATGGGGTCCAGTCCTAGAGAACAACTTCACATTCCCGGGAGACGAATGGTATGACGGCTGGAGGGAGAGGGACTGGCATTTCTTGAACGTAATGCCTGAAGAAATGATAAAGAAAAGGCAGTTTAACCCTTCGCTAAGATATATGACGGGGGTTACTACGCAAGAAGCTGCGTATTATTTGTGTGAGTAACATTTTATATTGTTTAAAAAAAAATACTGATTGGGTACAGTCAGCATCAAAAGTCGATTAACACTATCATTTTTACATATTATTAAATTGACAACAACTTTTTTCAATAAACTGATTTTTAGCTTTTCACATAATAGACAAGAGTATATATTCTAAAAAAAAATCTTCTGTTGCAATTTTGAAGAAACATTTTGCTCAATAACTAAGATTTAAAAAAACTGAAGTGTTAATCAACTTTTGATGCTGACCGTACAACCATAGACTTAGAGAATAGACTGAGCGTTCCCTATCCAGCTGTAAAGTAAATTCTGACAGACTTAAGAGAATTCTGTTATTCTACAGCATGTATCAAAAAGATGTGGTACAGATTATTGAATCGTAAAATTATCAGCAGTCCCATACATTTGTGTCGGGTAGATATTGAACTTTTATATCCAATGGGACAGCTGTTAGTTTTTTCGCGATTCCGATGTTGGTACCATGGAGAAAGTTGCTCAGTCTGTACCAAACCTGCACTTTTCTGATAGGGGGAAGTCCCCTAGTGGCGGACACTTAAGGTTTTTTAGAAATAAAATAAAAAATATTTTACGGAATGTTTATTTATTTATGATTTACAATAGATAACAAAGTTAGAAATCAAATTAAACTAAAAAAAACAAAACCTCTGCTTAAAAATAATTAACACCATTAATCAAACTTTGGTAACAAAAAATGTAATTTATAAAAGTGGCACCTAGTACCGGACAGATATTTGTACCATACCAAAAGCACTGGTCATCTCAGAGTAGCCTGCATCGATCACATATTTAGCCATCTTCAGACTCTGGGACGTCTGCATATGCTTCATGTGCCCACCCAAGACAGGATGAGCACTGAATCCAGTCTTCCTCAATGTCTTCTAAGCAAACCACGCAAATTGTTGTGTTTGTGTAAGATGTTTACTTGAAAATTGTTGTGTTTGTGTTAGATGTTTGATTCAGTTAAAGGTTCCACTTTAATTCCATTTTTTTTCTTTGGGCTCCACGTCTTTCGCTTCTTTTCTTTTGTCTACGCTCTTCCCTTTGGTTTTAATTCCTAAGCGGCATACACCTGTTAGATAAATCTTTGACGTGATCCACCATAGCTTGTTCATACTCTGCTGAGAAGGTGCTAGTGAACCTACACAACTTTGGTTTCATCGTTACTTCTTTTCCTCGATTTAGCGCCTTCATTTTGTCATGTACATTGCTTTTAGGAATATTGTATCGCATTGCAGCTTGTCTTACACTCAGTTCTTTGGACAAAATTTTATCCATAGCAGTTTGTAAGCTGTGTGGCTCCCACGATCCTTTCTTTTTCTTCTCTTCCATTTCAATTCTAATAATTCTTCTATGTTCTAAAACAAAATTAAACAATTAGAATAAATAACGTTAATTCTCACGAGAAATATCAATATGTTTACTGTCCGGTGCTAAGGGATGACTTAGTGTCCGGTATTAAGGGACAGATGGTGTCGTACATTAGGTGGTACCTACCAAAATTAGTTAAAAAATCTAATAATATTCTATCAGTTTACGGATAACAATCAAGTACTACTTTTATTTTTGAATACCATTAAAATGAATACATCGTAATACATTAGAATTACTTACATCGATTTTTACGTGACGCCGTGATTTCTCGCCAAAAGCAGCAAACTCCCGCTCCCGCCGTGGCCTTGCGCGTCACAGGCGAGTCGCGGTGCGTGATCCTGTTGCTGTGTGCCCCCCGTGCCCCTTTCACTTGTACTTTGAAACGAACAGGTTTATAATTGCTTGAATAGTACGAGTGTCCGGCGGTAGGTGCCGTCCGGCGTTACGGGACTTCCCCCTACATGCTGTATAAGCAATCTACAACGCTGCAGTATTGTCATTGTGTTATCACATTTACTTTCAATTATATTATTATTTTTCTTTGTGTACGCTGTACCAGTACAGCGTCCTAATAATTGTTTGCTGCACCGGACGACGTCATTACGTCAGCGCCGGCTGTCGCTGAAAACCAGCGCTGGGGCTCTGTCTTGCATAGGGTCGCAGCATAAAGCTGAGCGATAGCCGTTTTGCGTGGATGTGACGCATGTTTCCCCCAACCCTTTCTTATTTTTTTTTCTGTGTATTATGTTCTTTGTTGCGTCATGTTCACCGCAAATAAACGTATTTTCCTTCTTTTCTCTTTTCTTTCTTTCATTCCAATTAATACTGGCTTCTTTCTAAGTTGTTGTGGTTATTGATGGTTTGTTATCGCCGAATTGCTTTAAATGACTTCCATCGTCTAAACACGATTTAGACTGTGCAACTTTTACTAATTATTGCTTAAATTTACGATATGCCACAGGCATTTAATCGCACCGTGTAATCAGGCTTTAATCTTTGTCAGATTTCAACAAAAATAAATGTTAAACTTATTCCATTCCAGATAAAAACGAATCCCTAGCCCCTAACTACGAGATCACCGAAAATTGGTTCAACGAAAAAGTATTCGAATTGGTTCAAAGGTACAACTATACTTTAAACCCGCGGGGAGTATACGAAGCCATCCACTACATGTACACTTACCACCCCGACCCGCACAACGTTAGCGCTATCAGGGACCAGTACATACATGTGAGTTATTATCATATTAGTTAGTGTTGCATCGACCCCGTGTTACACCCGTGCCATATTAGAATTTTTCCTTGTTACAACTGACCCCCATGTTACAACTAACCCATGTCACGATAAATACCAACTATCTTAGAAATATACATATATCTTTCTACAATTCCTTTTAGACTTCCTCTACCGCGATGTAACAGATAAATGGTAAAACTTCTATAAACTTCTTATAACGTTTAAAACGTACCAGTCTTCTACATGTATATTGTGAATACTACTGTAGAAATATTAAAGATATGGCCTGAATTGATACGATTTGCTCAAGACACAGAACGTTACATCCGTCTCATGCTACACCTGTCTATTGTTTAACTATGCTATGGTAGAATTAGCAGGACTGAGCCATGTTTCAACTGACCCATGTTAAAACCGTCCCTCATCACAACTGACTCTTGTTCCAACAGGGCCATGTTACATGTGATCCATGTTACAAATGCACCTTCTAACTTTATTTTGAGAACAAATCTTTCTTCCACAGCTCCTTTCAGACTTCCTGTACCGCGCTCCAACAGATAAATTGGTAAAACTTCTCTTAGAACAAAACGTACCAGTCTACATGTACGTTCTAAATACTACTGTGGAAGCCTTCAGATGGCCAGAATGGAGACGATATGCCCACGACACGGAACATTACTTTTTAACTGGAGCACCCTTTATGGATCAAGAGTTCTTTCCAACGAAGCAAAGGATTGATAATCAAATGTGGACGAATAATGATCGGAATATGAGCCATTTCTTTATGAAGACTTATGCTGATTTTGCTAGGTTTGGGTAAGTGTTTGGTCAAAGAGAGTGTCTTTCACAATAACATTTTTTGTATCTAAGCAGCCTTTTTAGGGTTCCGTATCCACAGGATAAAAACGGGACCCTATTACTAAGACTCCACTGTACGTCTGTCTGTCTGTCACCAGGCTGTATCTCATGAAACGTGATAGCTAGACAGTTGAAATTTTCACAGATGATGTATTTCTGTTGCCGCTATAACAACAAATTCTAAAAACAGAATAAAATAAATATTTAAGGGGGCTCCCATACAATAAACGTGATTTTTTTGCCGTTATTTGTATGTAGTGTTAACTCGCACTTGGCCGGTTTTTGATATTCCGCAATATAGTAAGAAATAGTTTAATGAAACTCGATCAACCAAAGAGTAAAACAGAAGGTGTCAAAGTGATTTTGTCCATTTTACACTAATAACAATAAGTATAATCAGCTGTTAACGTTCCCACTGCTGGGAAACAGGCCTCCTCTCTGTGAATGGAGTGGGCCATAATTCTTCACGCGGGCCCAGTGCGGGTTGGCGAATTTGATTTTATACTGAATTCGATTAATGGGAACGACATTGAAAATTTTAAATATTTACGAATTTTCTGAAGTTTTCGTCTCCTGACAGTTCCTAAGAAAATTACCTCTTATACTAAAATCAAAATAAAATCAAACGCAATTTAATTTTTGACGTGATAACGTCTTATAAATCGATGAACGCCGGCTGCACGCACGAAAAAGCATGACTCATTGTCACGTTCCGCCTGAGCCGAGCGTGCAAGCGAGAGCGCGGAACAAGCGATAGAGAGGCACGATCGGCCTAAGCTTTCGGCTTGTGACGTGTATGAGTATGATACCTAACTGAATGTTTTCTTATGACGTTATCACGTAAAATTATCGTCTGTAAACCGACTTTATAGACAACCAATTTTTTAAATATCTCTTTTTTAGCAACCCAACTCGCTCCCAAGTCCTAGGCCTCCACTACGAGGTGGCTCAGGCTGGGCAACTGCGCTACCTCAACTTAAACACCACTTTCAACTCCACCATACAACTGAACTACAGACAGACCGAGCTCGCCTTCTGGACTGTGTATATACCCACCGTTGTAGGACGACTTGTGCCTACATACCCGCCGATTACTGAGGTAAGATTTATTAAATACTAGCTGCGCCCCGCGGTTTCACCCGCGTAAATGTCGATCCCGTGGGAATATCGGGATAAAAAGTAGCCTATATGTTAATCCAGGGTGTCAGCTACCTCCAAACAAAATTTTATCAAAATTGATCCAGCCGTTTGAGCGTGAAGAAGTAACAAACATATAAACACACACACTCACAAACTTTCGCCTTTATAATATTTGTGAGATTACTTTAGCATTTCATAGCCAAATCTTGAACCTCCTGGGGCCGTATTACGAAGCATTAATGCTATCATGATTCCAGTGCGAAAAAGGGATGGTGCTATCGGTAATTTCTAGCTCCGTCTCTCTCTTACGCTGGAATCATGATGGCACCAGACCTACTAAACAAATAAGACATGTTTCCAATCCATTCAACACTAGTGAAGGGAGACGTTTAGGGGGCTGTCTTCTGTGTTTTTTTTCAGTTATTGCCAATTCTTAGGCAACTAAGGAAATCGCAGAATAGGCTAGTTTCCTAAAAAATTCTAATTAGTCCGTCAGTTAGATTATCGAAAAATAATGGACCCATATTTTTTCTTTTGTCAATCAAACAAAAAATGACAAAGATAAAGCGCGTCAAAATTTGGGAGTGGGGGGTCGTGAAAAGAAAAAATAAGGGTCCATTATTTTTCGATAATCTAACTGACGAACTAATTAGAATTATTATTTTTTTACCCAGGAAACTAGCCTATTCTTCTTCATAATTTGACGTATGTCCCATGAATCATGATACTTAAAAAATACAAAACGACCTTACGAATTAAATTGTTTGTTTAGATATTTATTTATTTTCGAATAGCAACATTTGCATTTATGGTCAGGTAGATGCATCATCACCAGTTCAGTTTGGAATAGGCCTGCTTCATATAGGCCTCCCCTTTCTTCCACCAGACTGGTCATCTCTTACCTGCCAAGGCTTATTTTTAATATAATATTTTGAATTGTTTCTACATTTTACTTTTTACATTGTTCTCACATATAGAAGCAACAAGAATAATGTACCCAGGATTATTTAATATCTTCATTTAAAAGCGTCCTTGGAGTTTCTTGCCCGTTATTCTCCATAGAGATCTACGTTTTGGAATGGAGCTTTATCTTTCTGACTAACAGACCGACTTTTTTACAATTCAAAAGTGCCTGTAACGGTTTAATTATAACAAATGCTTTGAATTTGAGTTTGAACATTCTAAAAGTATTTTTGAATTTCTAGTATTGGTGGGAACCCAAGCAGCCTCTACAGATAGCGTTCTGGTCGGTGTCCTGCGCGTGTCTCGTACTCATCGTGCTGTTAGTCGTATGCTGCATGTTGTGGAGAAACGCTAAGAGGTATGAACTCGCTTAAAAATTAAAAGTTTTATATGAAACTTTATACCAGCTGCCTTTTTTTACCGTATGGACAAAAAGAGGGTATAAAATGTGAACGGAGTAGAAGCAAGAAGAAATCTCTTCTTTATTTTTCAAAAAGCTAAAATAATATTAACCTTTCAATAAATACTATTACTTTAAATTGTAAGTGAAAAAAAATTGTGCTATAGGCTTCTACTCCATTCATCTGCACACAGGCCTGATGGTCTAGTGGTTAGTGACCCTGACTGCTATGCCGGAGGTCGTGGGTTTGATTCCCACCCAGGACAAATGTTTGTGTGATGAGCACGATCATTTGTTCTGTGTCTGGGTGTAATTTATCTATAATATGTATGTATTTAGAAATATATAAGTATGTTTATCAGTTGTCTAGTACCCATAACACAAGCTCTGCTTAGCTTAGGACTAGATGGCGTTGTGTGATAGTTGTGGAATATTATTATTATTTCGTTTATTTATTTATGTACATATTAATATATATAATAATAATAATTATTATTATCTTTTATACCCTGTTTTTGTCCAGTAAAAAAGTTAGCCGGTATAAAAATAGTAATTATGTTTGAGATACTTGTGTATTATCGACCTCGGAATTGCTTTACCACCATAAGGATGAATGTCAATTGCACTTCTTATAATGTCTATGTGACAGTTAGATAGTTTTAAGTTTTCAACCTTAGGGCTGATTCCACCAGTCAGATATCTTTTATCTGTGGAATAAAATTGATATCTGACAGTTCTAGTATGGAAAAACTGTCAAAAATTCATTATCTCAGGATAAGACTTATTCTAGGTATAAAAATTTTGTGGAATTCGCCCTTAGTGAAGTTCTACTTTACTCGGAAGTTTTTCGTCAATAGTGGCATTAACGAGGTCGACGGTACACAAATTTTAATGACTACAGTGAACATGTAACTTCATATTCCCTTGTAGACAACTAACACCTTCATTACTAACAATATTAACCCGTTCATAGTACTAACGGTTTCTGAAATCCTTTTAACAGGGCTTTACCACCAAAATGGAAAATGGTACCGGCGATGTAGGTGAAACTAACATTTATTATTAGTATATGCTTTTGCGAGTCAGTTCACAACTTCACAATAATTAATTTAGATGGACAATAAAAAGAAGGTTAAACGCTCTCCTCCATAGGCGCGGCATTATTTTTTTAGCCTGCGCTGTCCCACTCCTGCGCAAAGGCCTCCCTCCACTCCTTCCATCATTCGCGAGCCCGCGCGTCCTCCTTCAAGTTTTGGCGGAACCTATCCAGGTCGTCCCGCAATCTCCTACGTGGTCTGCCGCGACCCCGCCTCACTGTCTCAAGGCACCAATTCTGCGCTATTTGGGCCCACAGTTTGTCCGTTATGCAGCAGGCATGTCCTGCCCAGTCTTAAGTTGAGCAGCCTTTTGAGCCACATCAACTATCTTTGTTTTGAAGCGCAGTATTGTGTTTCGAACACGATCCGTTAATTTAACGCCTAGTATACTGCGCTCCATTGCTCGTTGGCAGACCTTGAGTTTGGACTTCTGGATGTTAGTCAAAGACCAAATTTGTGCACCATAGGTTAAGACTGGAAGAATACACATGTCCGTGAGCCTGCGTTTCAGTGCTATAGGCAACTCACCCTTAAATAGTTCCTTCAAGGACCAGTAGAATAGAAGTAGGACGCTTGCGTTCCTCCGTCCTGCGATATTCCGATATGATTTCTTAGAACATTTTGTATTGGGACTTATACAATCATACACACACCTGCGTTAATAACGTAGTAATTATAGTGCAGGCGGGGGCCTGTAGTTTAGGTTACACAAACACATAGGAATGTCGGACAATAAAATCGCAGCTTTGTGGCAAGAAAACGGGACGCATTATCGCAATAACGCATCCGACAGTAACGCATCCGATATTATCGACCGATAATAACGCATCTGTGGGGGAGAGCCTTAAAAGTTTTTTTTTTATTATATCGTGAACTGTCTCATATTGAACGCTTGTAGAATTTGTTTCGTCTGTGTTTTTTTTTGTATTTAGATTAGTTTTGGTATATTGCAAACTAACTAAAGGGGTTATGGATATAATTTTAAATATTGGTCATCCTTAAAGTAATGCTTCATTATTGTACATTAGTAAATCTGTAAACGATAACATGTATATTATTATTACCTTAAAGAACACAATTTTACAGAGAACAAGACCGCTACTACGACGGAGACGTATTCATGGTACCGGAAGTTGAGGAGAGCGGCATAGACAATAATACGCGGTCAAGAGACAATATTTACGAGTATAGAGACGTGCCTATCAAGAAACCTCATACGCCACAACCTATAAGTCGGACTGTAAGTAAATGTTTTTTTTTCAGTGTTTAAAAACAAGCAATAATAACTAGATTTACAAAAAAAAATGTCTCCAATACGTGTCATAATTGTCTATTAACTTTAATTCGCAACAGTTACTATTTAGTGTTATGGCACTACCTCGCTTTAAAGCTATCTTATATTTATTTTACTAGTCGTATTCAAATCCATTATAAATATTAGCATTAGCCCACGTCCTAACCGAAAGCGCAATCGATCAAGTCGCGCTTGTACGTCATAATTCATACAAAAGATGGCATCGATCACGTACACGTGCGACTGTCGCATTCGGTTGGACGAGGGGTTAATCAAACGCATCTGATATTTTAAAAATATTGCACTTGCACAGTCAGAAAATAAAAGACAATCACAAAAGAAACATCTAAAATCATTTCTCTCTCTTTTACAGATAATCCAGCCAGCAACTCTTCAATCGTCCCGACCACCTTCTGAAGCATCAACCGGGTCAGCGCTATCCCTCAAAGAGAGTTCCGTATCCCGCGTGCCCGAACCTCTGCCGCGGGCAAGATCTAGGACGCAAATAGTCCATGGAGTGCCACAGACTACTGTATAAACAGTTTACCTAAGGCCAGTAATATCGATACAATATTTTAGTGTGGTAACTGACAGTATTTTAAGGCCATCGTCTATAGTTATGTTTTGGCATAAAGAAAAATTATTGGGTTATCCAAAAGTTACTTGAAATCGATCTCTCAAAATTTTATTCAGAATAATTTAATATACAAGCATCAAACTAACTTTATATAGTTGGTATCGATGTGTTAGAACAGCATTTGAAAATGGCGGCCTGTATGTCCCGAGCTGCCGTATTGCAACTCGGGACAAAATGAAGATCACTGTTTAGGGGAACATTTTAGCATATTTTATGCTGAAAATAGTTTTTAATGTATTATGGGATTTCAAAGGAGATGAACCACTATTCAAAGATAATGAATTTCTATTGTGGTTCGTAGATATAAAGACTTTTAAGCCGTTTATGTGAAGAGTACGTATACTTTGTTAATGACGTATAAATTTCGTAATTTAAGTAATAACTCTGACATTCGTGACCACCGTAATGTTCAAGATACTATTTATATGACGTTTTAGATTAAGTATTTGAGAAGGCAGCTTTAACATTTTATAAAAATATAAGTGCAGCTTGTAATATTAAGCCCATATTCCCAGTAGTTCCATGTAGCTAGTTCCAGATGGAACTACTGTAATTCACTAGTTCCGAGTATGGAATTAGTGGGAGTATTCAGTAGTTCCATCATCATCATTTCAGCCGAAAGACTTCCACTGCTGGACATAGGCCTCCCCCAAGCACCTCCACTTCAACCGGTTCGGTGCTTCTCGCATCTACATAAAGGAAAAATATACTAGCTTAAACACAGCCGCTTGCGCATTCTTAATACTATACCTGTAAGAAAATATACTTTACTAACTTTACTGCTAAAAGCACTATAATGCTTATCATATTATAAATGAGTGCGCTGAGTGATATTAATAATTTAATTCTTGATCACACTGCCCATACCCCTGTAGTAGGTGGTACTTTTTACAGCTACATAATCTGCTGATGTAATTCAAATGAGCTGCTCATTGATTGCGTATAGAATAACAGACTCGCCATACGGTAGAGCATTATGTTAATAAAGCTAAAGCCACGGTTTCCTAGAAAAGAGGTTCCGTCGTTATTATAACGGCCATCTTAAAAATCTCTTATTGTCACCCAGTTTTTGACATTGTTGAAGTGTCAAAAAAAACGCTCTGGATTTGGGCAGACGTTAACCACTCACAATACCAACCCCCCTCCCCCCTTCTCCCCCCGCCCACACCTGACATCGTCTCAGATGTTCCGGTACACTTTTTTCGGCGCGCCACGGGGTGCCTCGCTACTTATACTTATACACGACTCGTACACAAATAGTGTGACCGTTCACCGCTTTCTTAGGAAGCCAAAGCTTAACTGCCAAACCTCAGTAACCCATTGTCTATGGTTGTCAAAAAGAAAAAAATGACATGAGAATTAACTACGTATGTTCACGGTTATCCGGTGAATAAAACGGACGTGTCCTTGCACTCTAATGCTCATTTTCGCTATCACGAGGCGAGACCTAAATCAAAGCCTCAATAAAAAAAGCGCGCTTCGATTTAGGCATTCATTTAGCTGCTTAAGCGTAGTTTTTCAACTGTAATTTTAATTGTATTCACTCTAGCCATCTATTGCAACTATATTTTCTATCTAAGATGCCATTTTCACATTTTATTTAGACTGAATTATTTTAAGTAATATTCCTTTCATATTAACTATACAGGTTGTGTATTTCACTATTTTATATTATTTGTAACAATCAAATTAATTAGGTTTACAATTCTTCCAACGAATATTTTCGTTATTATTTTAACAAATTCTTATTATTATTAACTGGTAAGTTTTATCACCAGCGCAATGTTTTGTTACCTAAAAGGTATAAATTATTTCTTTTTATTTATCTATTATGATATTTTTTATTTTGTAATGATGTAAGGTTGATACTGCACTGTAATATGAAGTATATAGGGCTCATTTTACACTATACGATACAAACACTACATATCACAAATTAGATCTATACCACATTCAGTATTTTTTGTAAAACATCGATTTCTGACACCATTAATTACTACATCCAAAGTTGCTATTTTGGATAGCAGTATAGAGGTATGAGGAATAGGGTGTAAAGTTCACTCATCCTCCATAGAAAAGAGAGGATCCTCCGACCAGACGAGTGTTGTGTCTGGTGGTTGCCCAACGATTGATGTCGGGACGTTGTATATATGCTATAGTTGCGCGGTAAACTCTGCTTGCGCGATGCAGGATTTTGCATGCCGTCAGTGTAGTTCGCATGTGGCGATGTAGATGTCGCCACAGTCCATGCAAGTTTTACCTAACTTTTGACTCTCGAAGATAATCACATTAATTATCTAGAGTAAGGTTCAATTTACGGAATTTACGGAATGGAAGCGACTTTTTTTGTACAACCATTATGAACTTTATGTCAGTACTGTAACGCACAAATTAGATACTCCCATACGCATAGATCGCGCATCTCCTGGAGAATTATCGCGCATTCTCGGGAATTCCCGCAGTAACAAGCTCGTATCTAGTTTGTACGTTAGACAATTGACAAAAAGTTCATTTTGCTATTACGAAAACTCGATTCCACTCCGTTCCGCGGCGGTGTGAATTGAGCCCATCCCACCATACATTCTATTGCCATTCCATCAAATAGGAATAATATGTAAGTATTCATTCAGTTGTTTAACTCTATAGTCTATCTTAGAAATATGAAGTATTGCAGTAACACCTTTAAATATAATTAGTTATAAGCATAATGTTTGTGATCGTAATTGTCCGTCCATCTTGAACCATGTGCAATGTGTCTTAAATACTACTTAATGCCTTATTTTAAGAGTTTTGATACAAAATATTATATTTATTATAGAAATGTATTCTCATGGCATCGAACGAATAATGCTGTTAATAAGTTGAAATAAATTCAATAATTAATTTGAAAATCAGTTTTATTTATAATAATTTTCTACAATTTAATGACAATAATAATATTCATCTACTACATGATTATTCATAGAAATGGAAATCGAGCAATTTCGTTTGACCATTCCTTAATAATAGTTAAATAAGTAATAAGTGTGATAATTATAATTGTAAGTAACAGAATATTTTTTTCGCAAGTGAATATTAGGATATCTTCGTAATAACAAATTAATTATGATGATAAGAAAAAAGAGAACATTTTTTGTTTTTTTTTTTTTTTTTAAAAACAACAAAAATGTAAAGTAAAAAAAATAAGTAATAAAGCAGTCAAAATGATGACTTGTTATGAAAGTTGCGCACTACCACTTTTTCTGTCAAACAAACTAGTTCGTTTGTAACCTTGGGTAGTTTATAGTGCAACGATCTCAATGAATCATTCGATATACAATCCATTAATCGTTCAAATCTAAACACTTCTGGAAAACAATAAACTTGAGGTTACTTTGTAGTTTTTGACCTACTCTGCTACATTTTTGGCGCTCAAATAACGTCGACAGGGGGCCCGCTGTTCTGCCGGGGTCGCGGGTTGTTCGAAATAGTTACCGTGGCCCCTGACACAGGCAACTGAAGGAACACGGGTGCGTTTTAGTCAGTAACAGTCTGACACGCCCTCCCGCTCAGCCCAGAGCAGACCCAAAAACACTGCTGCGCTGTTGGTAATTTTTGCAATTGTTTTATAAAATCTATTGTTGAAAAACCAAGATGGCGGCGTTAGTTCCGATTTTGACCACACGTCAATAGAACGTAGCGCAATACTATCAAGCCCGTCTCTCGCACCGACAAATTTCAGGCAACTCGCGCGCAGTATAAGGCGGTGAACATATAGGTCCACATATGAGCTTTGCCTCTCGCCCGCCGCGCGGTATCAGCCGGCCAGGCCGCTGTATTAGGTCCACGACGTAGTTGTTACGTAGCAGGCCTGCGGGGAAGTTCTGGGGCTTGTCTAAATCTTCTTCCTGTGGAGATAGAATGGTTTATAGAATTGTTAGCATTGAAAATAAGGCAGAGACCACAAAATACACCACATAACTGTTATGAACAGTGCAGTCAGTCGGGGTGAATAGGGATGCAGGGGTGAATCGGGACGAAACTTTAAAATGGATTTTAACGTTGAAATAATATAGTTTGTTGTCAGTAAGGGCACGTAATCGTTACTTAAATTACAGTAAACACATTAGGGTCCTTTTTGGCCACAAACTATATTATTTTAATGTTAAAATCCCTTTTAAAGTTTTATCCCGATTCACCCCTGCATCCCTATTCACCCCGTTTGACGATAAATAAAAATATCTGCTAAAAAGAAATTAAAGAAAAGATCTGGAAGCTTCAGCCCCATTTCCACGATGCGTATCTTGCCTATGGTATACAATACAATTTAAGCAACAAATTACTTGCACTGGATTCAAGGCATTCGCTTGGCTCTGGCTTGAAATACGGTTATTTTTGGGAACCGGTACCATTGGCCTTGGCGTGATACCGGTAGAGTAGTAGGTACCTGTACTGTATTGGAACCGGTACCAGACGTAGTACCTGTACTATTGGTAGTTCTAATCAGTAGGTACCTATCATCGGTACTGTACAACCAACCAAATATTTTCGTAAGTCAAAGTGAGAAAACTCAAATAGTAGTATGCACATTTACAGGCGTGCAAGTTACATAGCATATTACTAACCGGATCCACCTCCGGCACAGCGACCTCGCACCAGGCGTAAGAGCTGGAGGAGCGGTACAGCGCGCAGGGCAGCGTGAGGCGGTCGGCCAGCACCTTGTACAGCAGCGCGCGCTCCAGGGCGCCGCCGCACTTCACGTAGCCCAGGCCTATCACTGGAGACGCTAGCTCGGACTGGGAAAAGAATATTGGGGACGTTAAGGCCACGGACACGAAGTCAGCGAATGCGTGGCGCAGGCGGCGCGGGGAGCGGCGCGGCAACGCAGACCCGGTCTCGAAGCCAGCGGGCAGATCGCGCGGCGCTAGAGCGGTGTAGTGTTGTGCTATGAGAAATTAGTCTCTCTCTTGCGATAGCCCGCTCAATTGTTCAGCGACGAAGTCTGTCAAAAGCTCCTTTAGCGATTATGATGGTGTAGATCTTGCGTCAACTTACCATCAGATCTGCCAGATGCAAGTCGACGCTAGGCATGGTGCAATCTCTGTCTTGCGACAGTCCGCTCATTTGTTCCGCGACGAACTCTCCCAGAAGCTGCGCTCGTTCCTTTAGTGCTGTCGTCACTTCGTCACATTTTGCGCGGTATCTAGACAACGGTTTACGATATCAATACGAGTACCATCATTTGAGTGAAAGACGTCTACTGCTGGACAAATGCCTCCCCCAAAACTTCGTCACATTGACCACTCCTATGCTTCATGTGGATTCCCATCACCAGGTCATCAGTCCAGCAACCTGGTTTTATCTCGAATTAGGTTCATCATCATCTGCCTAGCCTTTTCTCAACTATGTCGGGGTCGGCTTCCAGTCTAACCGGATGCAGCTGAATACCAGTATTTTACATGGAGCGACTGCCTATCTGACCTCCACAACCCAGTTACTGGGTAATACGATACCCCTTTTGGTAAGACTGGTTATCTCGAATTAGATTATTAGAAGTTTATTTTTTAAGGGTATGTAAAAATATAATAACTAAGACTTACCTTACTTCATAATGAGCATCTTCTATCTCAAAGTAATGCAAGGACTTGGAACTGAAAACAGAAAGTTTTAGTTTACTACTACTGCGACATCGACTGCGAGTATTTTGTATTTTAATACAAAAAAGTCGCATGTCATGGTCTTCCTTTATGCCATAATATTTTCATCGAAATCCGTTCAGCCGTTAAGGCATGAAAAGGTGAAACATAGACAGACGGCTAGTTACTGTCGCATTTATCAACCTCCCCTTTTTGTTCTTTTTATCCGACTACGGCGAAGCAAAGAGGAGGGTTATGATTTTGACCGGTATGTATGTATGTACGTTCATCTGTTTCCTCATAACTTCTAAACTACTTGTCATAATTAGACAAATGAGGTGGCGTTGGTCTTAATCGTCCGCTGGTTATGTGCTATGTGACGTCACATTAAATTAAATATGACGCCCTCTAGCAGACATAGTCAGAATCTAAAAAACAATTTTTAGTCATGCTTAAAAAGTACTTATAATAATTTGACAAATGAGGTATCGTTAGAAGCGTTTTGACCGTCTGCTGGTTATAGGCTATGTGACGTCACACTAAATTCAATATGGCGCCCTCTAGAGGACATAAAGTAATGAATTTAAAAATAAATATTTTGGGATGGTGTCTTGTGGGGTATCAAATGAAAGAACTTAATTAGCACATTTCAAAAATATAAATATTACTGAAATAAGCCCCAAAATAATTAAATAAAAAATAAGTCTAAAAACTAAAACCCGACTACTGAAAAGGAGGAAACAAGAAAGTACCTTCCCGTGGTGCATGCCGCTGTACTAACATATTATAAGCTATGGTAGCATGTAACCACGGGAAGTTACTTTCTTGTTTCATCCTTTTCAGTAGTCTAGTATTTTCTCATTCGTTTATTTTAATTGCATTGACAATTTAGTTTAATTTAATATATTCTGTTACAATATTGTGAAATGTTATTTAAAAAAGAAATATGGATATGGTATACTAACGTGTCACCCAACCACAACTTCATCTTCAGGAGATAATCCCGCAAGTTTTGGTCATCCGGCACGGGCGGTAACCGCATTCGACCGGACTGGGTCATCGACAACTTTGCTTCCGAGACTAGAATATAATGTAAAAGACCATAAAGCCTTGTGGCATATCGACCTGCCGCCATTTTAATTTTTTTAAAGTATCCGTGCACGATGAATGTAGTTTAATATGAGTAGGGAACACTTCGATGTATTTTTGAGATGGGAAGAAACCATTGAATTCGCGCCACTGTTACCGTAATCGACACCGCTTCGGATGTGTTCGGCTGTCCTCGGGATGTACTCGGTTTTAATGTATATCCGGTATGTCAGTGAGTGATGGCAAAGTATTGTTTGTCTTTTGTTTTCACTTCTGTCGGCGCTCCCGGAGTGCCACTGTTTTTTTTTATCTAGAATATCACCATAGCAGCCCGGAGTTGCCCCCTATTACAAGGGCCTTAAACATAACTGGTGAAATGTGGATGTACAATAGGCTGCAAAAGTGCATGGGTATTACAGAAACAAAATCGTATGAAGCGAGAAATGACGCCATCTAGCGTAAAACCAGTTAACGACTAACAAAATTTAATTATGCTGTTATTAGATGGCGTTGCTTTGCTTTATATGATAAAATATTTTTGTAGTTTCTTTTTGTCTCTTCAAACATTGAAACAATTTATAATTAATAGTTTCTTTTAAAGAAAATTGTTCCTAATTATTAACCTACTATGTTAAAAATGATTATCAATTTATAAGTAGGTGCTAAGTAACTACTAATTCGAATATTAAATTAATTATTAAAATACCCACTCGTTAGCTTAATAAATATATTCCTATCGGTTTCTTTTATTATTTTTATCATTTAAGCTACGTATGCTGGTAAATGTAATGTAATAATTAGATAAATGTATTAGCCTTGTAACTCTTTGCTCAATCCTACTTAATACGTTTCTTCCTAACTCCTTACTTACGTTTCGTAAATTAGTCATAGTTATGAAGAAACCAACGCCATCTAGTTTATTTTCGAAAACTTGAATTCAAACGGTCACGGGAAAATAGACACTAAGGTACCCATGCAATTTTGCTGGCGACTGTACAGACGCCAGTACATCAAACTACCCGAAACTGTAAAATTTTCCCAATCAACCTTGAACCTTATGCTTTAGCGATATAGTTAAAAATCTATTAAATAAATTTGACAGATTGTAGTAGCTTGATGTGCTGGCGTCTGTACAAACAAAAAATATCAAGTAATATGGAAACCTAAACTGTCACGTTCCTAATAAATTTGGGAGGTAATGATCACCAAATGAGAACTATGAAAATCATTAAAAATGCAGTAATTACATGAGTTTACGAAAACCATTGTAGGTATTCAAATAATAGTTCCTAGGAAAGAAAATGTAGTAAGTGCTAATTTGACGGCTGATAGGGGAGATGAAAGAAAAACGTCTAACGCCGACACCAAGTAACATGAGACAAAGGGCTCCTGCGCTTGATGATAGTACTTTTTGGCTTAGTTGGGCCCAGTATGTGGCCATGTTAATAACAGCATATGTGGCGTTCATTAGTTAGACCCTCAAAAGTGCTGGGTAAATGGACACACGGGCGGATCCAGCAATTGGGTCGTAGTCTGGACAGCAGCACTAAACTTCTAAATTTTGCAGTCGTGTTTGCAGCGGTCTACTGAAGCCAACTTGCACCACAAATCACTGGTATATCCAGTGATTTCAGCGGCCTCCCAAAAGTAAGTTGACATTTTTCCACTTAGCGCTAAACAAATTTAAAACATCGTTCTATTTCTGTCAGTCGTTTGAAGATGACAGAGAGAGAATGATGTTTTAATACGTTTAAAGTTGGATGTTCACGATATAATGTGAACTTTTTAGGAATATTTATCTTTGGTTTTGTTTTGCTTTTTATTGTATATTTTTTGATACGTAGCTGTTTTTTTTCACTGTCTGTCATTATAGTGTTTCTATAACAAATGCATATAGTCATTTGTGGTGCAAGTAGACCTAAATAATCGAACCTTAGTACCTATAACGGACTGATGTGCGCAACTCGACGTCGAAGCGTATATTTTGGTGATGTTCTTTAAAAAGATCAGAAGGCTAATTCTCGTAATTTAAAATCTAGTCGCGGTCTCATCTCAGCGACAAACAAATGTCAAAAACTTGTCAAAATGTAGGGAAATTAGAGGTATTTTTGACAGATTGAGACTGAGATCAGACTGAACGTTCTTAAAATTACGAGAATTACCCCTCAGGTGCGTAGGACCCGCAACCGGCGCCCTTATCCGACCAGCATAGCTATTCACAACCACTCGATACGCTACCGTACCGTATCGAACAACAATCAATGTTTTCGTAGGAGTCCTCTAAGCGCTGTTCACAAGTCCAATACCCGAAAATTTTGCCAGTTCAAATCAAATAGACGCCCGCTATTCTTCCAACAGCTATTTGCTATTGAGGGCAAGT
Organism: Amphipoea oculea; assembly: GCA_945859645.1. Taxonomy (NCBI): domain Eukaryota; kingdom Metazoa; phylum Arthropoda; class Insecta; order Lepidoptera; family Noctuidae; genus Amphipoea; species Amphipoea oculea. Next base: position 4,034,835 of record OX243862.1, read on the forward strand.
CAAATCAGGTTATCGAAATGTCAGGGTTTCGATACGATAGCCTGTGTATGGTTGTGTGTAGCTATGCAGAAGTATGAACGTAAACAAAGCAAATGTAGTTTGTAAGGATTGTAGCGTCGGCGTTCTGTAGTTCCTGCCTATCCCCATGGGAAAAGTCGTGACGGCTTTAATTGTTTGAATGAAATGAACACCGAGTGCTTCCTTCACATGACTCTGTATCGGTATCTACAACGCCACATGCGAACAACGCATCATACTGACGTCACGCAAATCCTGCATCTCGCAAGCAGAGTTTACCGCGCAACTAGCATAGATACCTACAACAGCCCGACATGAATCATCGGGCAGATGCCCGCCAGACAACACCCGTCTGGTCGGAGGATCCTCCCTTTTCTGTAGAGTATGAGCGAACTTTACACCCTATTCCTCATACCTCTATAACTCCAAGGCCTATTATGTCATACTTTATACTCACATGGACTCCTGATGTCGAGCCCAGAGCCCGCATCGGATGGCAACTGCTGGAAAATGCACAGGTACACGGGAGAGTAAGGCCGCCCCAAGTCCGTCATCACCGTCTGCATGCTGGGGAAACGTTTGCCGAGGCACTTCATGCAGTAGAAACCCTCCTGGAAAATTAGATCATTAGACAATTGGATTAGATATTCGCAAAGCGTCAATAATGGGTAGGTTGCGCGAAAGCTCCAACAGCATTCTAAAAATTATATTAGACAAAAAAAAAGTCGACAAGTCTCTATAAAAGACATTAGGTACAGAGGTACGTATATGTCTTATGGACTAACACACGCACGTACGAGTACGTCCGTACCCAGTGTCGTCATTTTTAGTTGTTTTAGTTCGTAAAAGTTTACTAACATGTACGCCGGATAAATCCGACAAATATTTTCGTGTCCATTCCGCCCGGGTCGTATATATACGACCTAATACCATAGCTCGTTTAATCTGTATTATTATTACCTACATCATCTCGTTTAATCGGTATTTATTTCTCGTTTTTTATTTTTTTCGGGCGCTGGTGGCACGACAACTGAGAGGCAATTCTCGTAATTTAAAACGTTCAAAATCTAGTCGCAGTCTCATCTCGGCGACAAACAAATGTCAAAAGCTTGTGAAAATGTAGGGAAATTAAAGGTATTTTTGACAGACTGTGAACGTTCTTAAAATTACGAGAATTGCCCCTCTGTTATTGACAACATTGCAGCAACTGTCTCTGAGGTCGCAACTCGCAGTTACCTAGGGTCGAAGAGCCAAGTCATTGCTCTGGACCCTTGGCTCGTCTGTTCCAACAATCTCTCTCTGTAGTCGGTCCCTCATGGCTGAGGATCGTGGTCAGCTTCGGAGTTGCATCTGGAGCGGATGATCCGTCTCCACCGGTTTCTGCCCAGGGCGTCTCTTACCACCGTGTAGAATTAAGAGGACGATGATTCCTTCACCTGATCGGTCCATCGTGTTGGTGAACGACCGCGCGATCGTTTGCCTTCGGTGTTCCCAACCACAATCAGTTTTTCGAAACTTTCATCGCCTCTGTGTACTATGTGGCCGAAATAGGAAAGAATGCGTTGTTGAGATTATGGTCCAACAATAGATTAGGGTTTTGTTACCCGAGTTAAGTCATTGATGTCCAGCCTGCCAGTATACGCCAGCTTAGCAGACGGATGGTGACGGAAGATGGTTTCCAACGCCGGCTCCCAAGCGCCAACCACGTATCTCGCTTGTTTGTTTTCCACCATACTGTGAAACAGTCATAACTTTAAGGCGGAGATTTCTTGAAAACGGTCAAAAAGTTGTTTTTTTAAGGCAGTGTATCTCTTAAACTATGGTATTTTCAAGTCTTATTTTAATACAGTGATGGAACTCAAATCATAATTAAACATACATTAATGCACCAAAAAAATCTTTAAATACCTACACCTCTTTATTGTCTTTCAAAGCAATTTATCCCTTCATTAACAATTTGAAATAAATATCATAGTCAGTTACTCCCATTGTTATTTACTAAAAATAGTTACTGGTGTAAGTGACTAAGCTGGCTTGTGGCACTTGTGGCTAAGTAATAACAGCCGCACGGGTCGATCGATCAGGTTAAGCTACGCTTGCTGCGGTTGTTCTGTGGATGGGTGACCATCTTTACATACCAAGACCCCTCCTTGCCTCGGACAGCACGTTAAGCCGTTGTTCTCGGCTGTCATTCGTGGATATTTGACAGTTGTTATGGACCGTCAGTAGCCCGAAAGTCTGACAACCAGTCTTACCAAGGGGTATCGTATTACCCGGTAACTGGGTTGTGGAGGTCAGATAGGCAGTCGCTCCATGTAAAATACTGATATTCAGCTGCATCCGGGTAGACTGGAAGCCGACCCCAACATAGTTGGGAAAAGGCTAGGCAAATGATGGAAACTTACTAGTGTATAGTCCCAATGTCCAGGTAAACGTCAGCTCCCTCGTTGCTGACGCTGGCAGTGATCAGCGTACACAGTGCTGTGCGCAGACCGATGTGCTCGATCACTAAGTTTTTGGACACCACCTTAACAACACATACTCTTTATTGGACCTTTTTTGGACAAACTAGGTGTAACGGCGAGATAAAGGGGAGGGTGAACGCGGACGAAGTCGCTTGCAGAAGCTTGTTTGGAATGCTATTACCCCTCTTGGCATACAATTTTAAGGCGTAATATAGTTTGGCATAACGTTTTCGCATAACTTTTATTTGCAAAATATGTAATACTGCTGCATAATTATGCTTTGGCATAATGTAAAGGTTAGCATAACTATCAGTTAGTCTAATATGTTTTGGCATAAGTTGCATAAACTTTAAAGGCATAATATTTATTCGTCTAATAATGGTTCGTTTAGGTTAGGTTTAAACTGTGACCCCTTACGCACGAGCCGAGCGAGCGAAGCGAGCGGTGCCACGGTAGCGGCCGGCGAGTTCCAGAAACGACTAGATTATATTATAGAAAATACGACTGACGGTCGGAGTTATTTAATAGGGTTTATTATGTTTATTCCAAAGAATATTATTTGTAAATATCATTATGCGTTTATAATACTATGCTTTATAAAATTATGCTACATTATTATTATGTCAACAGTATTTATGGCAATAAAAATTATGGAAAATCATTTATGCCTAATAATATTATGCGTAGTGATCATTATGCTGAATATCGTTATGCCAATGTAAATTATGACAATATATTTTATGCTTATCATTAGTAAATGTGCATTTACAGAATGCACATTTTTGTGTATTGGTGTGGAATACAGGGTGGATGATACGAATGATGAGTAGGTGCAATGGCTATACTAACATCTTCGCCTTTCTTGAGCGTAAACAAGTCTCTGCCAATCTCCTCCGTCATGAGGCCGGTCAGCACCGTGCACGTCATTATCTTCAGGTTTATGTCGATATGCTGGAAAAAACATCATTTTTAGGGTTCCGTACCTCAAAAGGAAAAACGGAACCCTTATAAGATCACTTTGTTGTCCGTCTGTCCGTCGGTCAACATAATGATATTGCTTCTTGGCAAATTTCATGGTTCTAGGTCAACGGGAAGTACCCTATAGGTTTTGATTCCTGAACATAAACGCTCGTATCTTTTGAATGCGTTGACTTAGAAGTTTGATTTTTTTTTTCACTGCTTCCAGGGATTGCAGCCCTGAGTAATTGATATTAATTTCCAGCTTGATACCTCCACGCGTTCCTGAGAAAAAGGGTCTTGACAGACAGACGGACGGACGGACGGACAACAAAGTGATCCTATAAGGGTTCCGTTTTTTCCTTTCGAGGTACGGAACCCTAAAAATAAGTCCAACAAGGTACAGACGCCAGCACATCAACCTACCCGAAACTTTCAGATTTTTCCAATAAACTTTGAACCTTATGTTGTAGTGATAAAGTTGAAAATCTATTAAGTCAGTCGGGGCAAGTGCCTCTACGGGGCAAGTGCCTCTATCATCAAAATTTCGCAAACTATATAAATATTTAGACACAGAGTCATCTAACGTTAAAGACGGAACTAATCTCAGTATAAAAAAACATTTTTCTTATGGCAATACTAATCGGGGCGTGGCTTAAGACGCCATTTTAATATTAGTGTCATTTGTACTTGATTATCGAGTTGACCGCTGTCAAGTAAATTTGCTCTAAATATTGATTATTTGTTGTGTTACGTGGTAAAAAAAAGGTAAGATTACTCTACGAATGTTATGTTCTGAATATCAATACTTTTTTTGCTGTTATTTAGCGAAATACTGTGTGATTCAGTGAATACAAATTTTCTGCTTAGAGATTTCATAAAGGGTGAAGTGCGTCTGTTGTTGATGGGGCAAGTGCGCTACTATGACGCGCTTACCCCAACTCACAGATTGTCAACCTTTTTTGTTCAGTTGTAATTTAAATTAAAGGTCACCCCTAATAATAATACTATATTCATTATGGGTGTATAGGTATGAGATTATGTAATAAAATAGTTGTATCTTCATTTCAGATACGCTTTTTAATATGGTCCGTAACTATAAAAGGAAAAAAGAAGGCCCATCTTGGACGCACGAAATCTTATTTAGAGCAGTTGAAGCTGTCAAAAATAATAAAATATCGGACTATGAAGCCGCTAAAACATACAACATCCCCCGGACAACTATCATGGACCATGTAACTGGCCGCAGAGGGCAGAAATCATTAACACTTGGAAAACCAACAGTCCTGTCAGAAGAAACTGAAAAACAAATCGCAGAAGATTTTTAAAATTTAAAAGTTAAAACTATGCAAATGTTGTAAACATTTATAATTTTCAAGTGCCATTTTAACTAAAAGGGTCGGTACATATCTGACGGAAAATGCGTCGCGTAACGCCAGAACAGAAAATTATAAGTAATATGATAAAACATTCAACCTTTCACACTCAACTGATGATGCGTTAGTGCGTTGAGCGAATAAATAGACGCTATCGATGTTACGCCCGACGCATTTTCCGTCAGATATGTACTTACCGACCCTTAGTCGTATTATATTAAGCATTCACCAAAAACTTTATGGCTGTAAGTAGTCTGATTTTATGCAGGTAATACTATGTTGATAAATATTATTTGATAAGTTTGTTTTGTTTACGAAAAGATTTTTTTTATTTTTATTCTTTAAACTAAGCATATTCTCATAGATTAAGCAAACATTTTAAATATTGTGTGGGCATTAGCTACTATAAGTGCTATAAGTGATTTCAATTAAGTACCAAAACTACATGCTTGCAACCAGACTGATTGTATTTAAGTGAGTTATAAGACAAAAAAAAGGTAAAACCAAATAAAATCCTCAATTACTACATAAAATATAAGTTTTTCATTGCTGGTAAAATAAGGTAAAATACAAAACAAACAAAATTTAAGGTAAAATAATTGACACTTGACTTTAGTGCACTGTCATCTATTGTCAACGTATTGAAGCTTGATGGAGGTCAGTCTTAAAAGGTTGACTGCCACTGACCAGTAAAAGTATGGCGCACTTTCCCCATTTATTTTTGCCACTTGATATTAGACTTAATATTGATGGCAGTATAGTTTTGAATGTATTGTCTTGTTTAGCTCACATACGGCTATTGTCAAAATTGTATCAAACTTGAAAACTATCATAATAACAACGGTTTAAGAACGTATGCCGCGCTTGCCCCATTTCGCGGGGAAGTGCGTCTACAGGTTATAGTTTACTTAAAGAAAGAATTTATTCAACAAAAGCTATCCAATTTTGAAAATGTACAGCTATATATGTTGTCAGTGAAATTTACCACCATAAACCACATAATTTGATTGCCGAAAGTTAATAAAAATAGAAATATTTACTACACAACTCAACTTCATGAAAAGTATGACGCGCTTGCCCCGACTGACCTTAAAGAAATTTGACAGATTGTAGTAGGTTGATGTGCTGGCGTCTGTGCTTTAATAATTTAATATCACAAGCTTCGTGGTGCGGGTAATTCTTGCACGGAACAGTGTTTATAAGTACTAGCTCTCGTCTTTTCAGTACAACAGTCCGATAACCTCCAATTTTGCATCACGGCCAAAATCACAATAGTCTTTATGCTCATTGATATAAGGTTGCTGGTGGGTGTCAAAGGTAAAATAACTGTTAAAGGACTGTTCCTACCTGCATTATATTGAGCAGCTCAGCCATGAAATCTCCGTTGAGCATGGCCTTCGTACTGACGTGGTAGTTCTGCAGGTTGATGTAACATTGAACCGCGAGCCGCTGAGCCTCGATCGGAGTGTCTTTGGCTGTTGAGAACAAACCGTCGAGCTTTAGAAAGAGACTGCCAGCCCCGAACTCCCCCGAAGCGGAGAGGAGACGAGAGGGGAGATGTGTTGGGAACAACCAATAGGATTTAAAGAAAGAAGAAAAGAAAGAAAAATTGTTTATTCTGCACAAACAAAACGCACATCATATCACAATAAGATTATAAAGGCGAAAGTTTGTGAGTGTGTGTGGGTGTGTGTTTATATGTTTGTTACTTCTTCACGCTCAAACGGCTGGACCAATTTTGATAAAATTTTGTATGGAGGTAGCTGACAACCTGGATTGACATATAGGCTACTTTTTATTCCGATATTCCCACGGGATCGACATTTACGCGGGTGAAACCGCGGGGCGCAGCTAGTTGCAAATTAAAAAATTGAAAAAAGACAAAATATTATTAACGTATCGTCTCCGCTTAAGCTGCAGTGGATACGGTTGAGAAGAGATCACCGTACTCAAATACACGAGCGGCACGTTGCGTTGTCGGCGGCAGCCGCAGACGCGTCTGTGGCGGCGGTCGGCAACGAAGCGACGTCTGCAGTTACCCCTGCCGCAAACGCGTGCCGCTCGTGTCTATAAGCACCAATGCACTTTCTACTACTGTTTTTCAACGAATATTATAAGAATAATTGTCAATTTACTCACATTTTTTATTAATAGCCCTAAGAGCTGAGAACGTCTTCGGTTCAACAAGGCTGAAGGCGGCCTTCGGAATTATTCGGCAGAGCTCGGCTAGTGCTCGGAGCGAGTTTATCCTGATGTAGAACCAGACTGCCGCGTCGTCGCCCAGGATTGCTGGAAATATAATCGAGAACAGCAATGCTAACTCGAGTAATATGGGACGAGGTTAGGAAGACGTTGACAGTTACTAATGCTATGTTACACCTGAAAGATAAAAAAAACATCGCATTCAAATCGGTCTATCCGTTTAGAAGTTACGATCCAACAAACATAATCAAGGAATCAATCCATACTAATATTATAAATTCGATAGTAACTCTGTCAGTCTGTCTGTATTTATGTTACCTTTTCACGCCTAAACCACTGAACCGATTTAGAAGAAATTTGGTATAGAGGTAGTTTGAGGCCCGGGAAAGGACATAGGATAGTTTTTATCCCGACATTCCCACGGGATCGAAACTTATGCGGGTGAAACCGCGGGGCGCAGCTAGTTTATAAATAAAATCTTGGGAGGTTAAATAAAAACTGAAGAACTTCTTTTGGACTCGGCGTCCTATTAGATAACCGAACACTTTTATCCGAGAAGCCGATAATTCCACCTATTCTTTTTCCCTAACTTGACTCCTATCACATTTCTATTTAAGTATGTATGGATATCAGTACTCAAAGCTTTTTCGGCACTGTAATAACTTAACGCCACGCCTCGTTTCCCAGAAGTGGGATGCATGAAGAAGCCTCCTCATGTAGCGCAGTTTGTTCCGCCAGTGAACCGAGCGCTCGGCGCATCCTGGACAGTCACACCCAACACCTTATTTGACTAGCCAATTCTTCTCTTGCGGTGGTAGGGCTAACGCCCGCCTGGTTTGCGACCACCCTCCCACCGGAATCCGGCGTCAAGCAGCCTGCTGTGTTTCGTCGATGCGTGGGAGTTCCAGTGCCTTTTCTGGGCACGCTCGTTCCATCATAGACCTCATCCATCGCTTTTCATCAGGCGTGATCGAGGTCAAGAGCGGGCCCATTCAGCAATAAAAAGAACTTTAAAAAAAAAAAGAAGTTGTCGGGCAGAAGTGTATCTATAGTACACCTCTATATAATGTAAATGAAAACAAAGCATACCACAAAGAGCCTCTATAATGTTGGTATCAGACATGCGCACAGCTGAAGGCAGTAGTTTCGTCATGTTGGCAACGCCCATTGCTGCATCAGCTAGAAGTTCCACGTTGGAGCTGAGGAGTTGATGGCAGAATACGAGGTCGGTATCCGTCGCGAACAATGCCTGCAATATGTTGAGCTAGGTCAAGAAACTGTGTGAATAACTGCCTCTTTATGGACTGGATTCATCTGGTCTTCATTCGCCTTTCATTCATTCGGGATGTTCATAAAACTCGTGCCAAAAGCCAAATGTAAATGCATGCTGGAGTTTTGGACATCTTCCGAAATTTCCGAGACGGGTGCTCTGGGTTTGTTTTGGTAATTCGGTAGACTTGAGAAAGTGTTTTTTTTAACCGACTTCTATAAAGGAGGAGGTTCTCAATTCGGATGTTTGTATTTTTTTTTTATGTTTGTTCGCGCATAACTCCGTCGCTTGCCAACTGATTTGGAAAATTCTTTTTTTGTTGGAAAGGGTAGACTTCCCAAATAGTCCCATCAAAATGTTATGGAAATCGGACAAGCGGTTTTTGAAAAATCAACAAAAATCTATAAATGTATCTACATTGTCTACATTTACGATCTTTTCGTTCACTTTTTTGTGGGGTAGATACAACTAAAAAGTGAAAAACAAAAACTTTTTTACAAAAAAAAAAAGACAACCGACTTCAAAAAAAAAACACTACAAAGTGATAAATAACTTTAATTTCGGAAGTCGGTGTCAAAAAACAAAAATGCGAAACCAACGACACCGACTTCCGAAATTAAAGTTATTTATCACTTTGTAGTGTTTTTTTTTTAAGTCGGTTGTTTTAAGCAATTTACCGAAGTAAATCATTATCGAATATTTTGATCTTCAGACATGTTCAGATTTCTTCTTACTTAACAGACAGTCGTGCTGCTGGGGAGCTTGTTGCAACACATTTTCTTCCTAGCAAAAGCACTAATAAGTTTTGAAGGGTAGGCGCTTTGGGGGACTGTCTTAAGTAATTTTGATGTTCAAAAAGTGCTGATTCTCAGCCTTGAATACTTTGAACAAATGACTTGATTTTGACATGTCGGTCGTCCAATTTCGTCGCTGGGGGTACCCGACATCTAATCGAATTCGGAACTCAACAACCAACACCTGCTTTCTGCTACAAACACCTGCTTCTACTATAAGCACCTGCTTTCACATGGTCTGTCCTCATTCATAACTTTGCTATCTTGGTCTTGCCCAAAGATGGTTGTGCTCGACTTCATTATCTTGGTCGCTAGCCCAAATTTCATAGATTTCCAAATACACCAAGGCTGCCATTAACAAAATCCGTATCTCTCAATTCGGTTAAAACCATTCACGATCAAGTGCAACTGTGTATTTAGGCTGCGTTCCCACCAGAGATGAGCGAGGAAGCGTAGCGAGGGTTGTGTGTGAAACAAACCAATAACATCGCTTCATTTTCATAGCTTGAACTAAGTTAGCGTTGTTATTGGTTAATTTAACACTCATTCCTCGCTACGCATCCTCGCTCATTTCTCGTGAAAACGCAGCCTTAAGCAGGAGATACAAAAATACGTAGAAAACTGATACCTATATTGTGTTACAATGTAGGAATACTGGAATGTTTTCACTCACATCTCTCCCATTAGAAGTGAAAGACATTTTCGTCAGCACAGCCAGACAGTGCGGCTTCATGGCCGGCAGTGCCATCTCAAGGTACGCAATAAGCCGCAGTATACACCCTGACTGGTACAGATGGCGAGCATTCTCTTCTGTTTCTACATAGTTACGAAGAACACCCAGGACTAGAGTGTGGACGTCCCGGAATTCGTAAGACTGTGGGAATTATGCATATTAAAAGGGTTGCTATTAAAGATTTTAGAATCTAGAGCTAACTAAATCTTTTCCTGATCGATGAAGGTCATGATTAAGTTAAAAAAAAATACGTTTAGTGACACAAAATACCTTTATATACAATACCAATACATTTCACAAAGGTACATTGGATTTTGGGAAAAGGCTGTATAGCGGTATCTACAACGCCGCATGCGAACAACGCGTCATACTGACGTCACGCAAATCATGCATCTCGCAAGCAGAGTTTACCGCGCAACTAGCATAGATACAACGGCCCAACATGAATCCTTGGGCAGTTGCCCGCCAGACACAACACCCGTCTGGTCGGAGGATCCTCCCTTTTACATGGAGGTTGAGTGAACTTTACACCCTGTTCCTCATACCTCTATAGCTGCACAAATTGTGAAAAACTCTGCCTCCTAAACTAGGGGAACCCTGTTATATCGTCTATGTTTATTAATGGGTCCTTCGTAATCAACAACCACAAATCTGACATCGCCGGCTGCAGGACATAGGCCTCTCTTTAAGTGTGCTAGTTTTTACGATCTTGTGCTAATCTTATCCAGGTTTGCGATGGCAAAACGTCCTGGGTCATACTGCATACAAAAAGGGAACAAGGTACCACATTGGATAGACCTAAAAATATTTAACCTTTTAACCACTTAATTATACAGGATCAAATTAAATTCATGGGCATCCTTTTAAGGGGTCATTGTACTCATCATTATGAACAACTTTTACTATGGGACTAAACCTAAAATCGTGAAAAAAATCAGCTGTTCCTTGCATTTATGTTCGGATAACTCGTCAAAATGTAGGGAACAGCTGCTTTTTTTTTCGCGATTTCATGTTTGGTCCCATAGCAAAAGTTGTTCATAATGATGAGTACAATGACCCCTTAAGAGGAAAACGATGATTAACATTTCATCCTGTAAGTAAACCGATTAATCCGACCAATATTTTCGTGTCCATTTCGCCAGGGTCGTATATTTACGACCAAATGCCACAGCTCGTTTAATTTGCTTTTTTATTTAATTAGGCTGTATTCTATCAGGTATCGCTGGTGGCACGACAACTGATATGAAGTTAAAACACAATTATGTTTATACCAACTCACCTCAAGTATATCACAAAGGTCCAGAACACCAGTTGAAGCCCTAAAAGTCTTCTGGACGACAATGTCCTTATACCTACAAATCAGCTGATCCACGGTCCTCAAAGCAGCATGTTGGATGGCTAGGTACTTGCTCTGCATCAAAGCCAGGAGCGATGGCCAGCTGAACTGGGAGTTCTTTGTCACTTCCGCAGCACATACTGGATCATCCAGGAGATTGCTTAGAGTCTTGAAGTGAGTAAAGGGTTATTTATTTATTGAGGATCTCCTACAAAGGATACGCATATTACGCATACACAATAGAAATTTACAATAATACAAAAGTTTCTTTTACGTGTGCTCCTTCAATTACAGGAGACCACAGCATGCACATACAGGTTGAAATTGAATTCATGGGCATCCTTTTAAGAGGTCATTGTACTCATCATTGTGAACAACTTTTACTATGGGACCAAACATGAAATCGCGAAAAAAAATCAGCTTTCCCTACATTTTGACGAGTTATGTGAACATAAATGTAAGGAACAGCTGTTTTTTTCGCGATTTTAGGTTTAGTCCCATAGTAAAAGTTGTTCATAATGATGAGTACAATGACCCCTTAAAAGGATGCCCATGAATTTAATTTCACTCTGTATAACTAGGAGTAAACACGATAAAAATAGAGAAAGTAAATGACTGATGAAAACAAATTATAAAAACAGAAGGAAAAAAAAAATTTTACATGTCAAGATTGAGATGATGATGATTGTTGGTGTTTTTGTTCTTATTAAATCATAATTTGTTCTTATTAAATCATAAGTAAAATTATACGATTACAACGTTTGTTATATTCGCAAGGTACCTATAGGTAAAAGTAAAGCGCCTGTCTGTGTTCGAACCCACAACCTCCGACATACGATTTGTCGTGGGTTCGCGCCCAGACAGGTGCTTTACGTTGTGTAAATAATTTCATCACCACTGCTCTCAAAACGGTGAAGGAAAACATTGTGAAGAAACCGGCACGTCCTAGAACCAAAAATTGGAAGACATGTGACACCTACCAACACGCACTGGCCCCACGTGGTGGATTATGGCGCTCTCGAAGAAAGGAGGCCCGTGTCCCAATCCCAACAGTGGGAACATTATAAGCAGTCTGTATAGAAGACGAGTTTGCGAGCTCAAACATTTGTGGCTATGCGGTTTACGGTAAAACGCACTAGGTACAGACGCCAGCACATCAAGATACCCGAAACTGTCAAATTTTCCCAATCAACTTTGAACCTTATGATTTAGTGATAAAGTTGAAAATGTATTAAAGAAATTTGACAGATTGTAGTAGCTTGATGTGCTGGCGTGTGTACATAATGTAAGTACAGGGTAGGTCTGTACCGCCAGAAAGTCTACCAGTGCGACTGGTAAATACTTGAGGAATGTGCCCTCGGTGTCTTTTACCCGACTGTGCGACAGAAATGACAGGGTTTTCATCTTTGTCAGTGGGATTTTTCACACTTTCGAAGCATCCTAACGGCTGGATGGATTTCATTAAAGGTGTCTATCTATTCAATAGTTATGTTTTTATAAAATCAAAATGGCGGATTATAGACGGCCATAAGTAAAGCCTGAAAGAATCAAGTAAAAAATCAAGTAAAAACTAAAACGTGGAAATTATAAAAAAAATCAAAAACCCGACTGCAACATTTTTTTTTATCTGTCTTGTGGTCCATGCTCAATAAGCGTGCAATCGTGAATTCAATTCGTTAGCAGGTACGCGAACAGCAGTGAAAACGGTATGTTAAGAAGATAACAGAAGACCAAGAAGACAACTCACCTGAAGACAATTCTTCTGGACATCAGGATCCAAGCTGTTCTTCATCCTTGCAAACAAACTACTCAATATATTAGCAGTCACCAGCTGTTCGCATCCCAGAGGTTCTTTTGTTAATTCTGAGAGGACTAATGATGCGAATTCTAGAACGAAGACGTCTTCCATCTGCAGGAGAGGAATTCGGTACATAAAGTTATACTTTGTATAGACGGTTAACCGGGCAATTGAACGAACTATAAAACATAAGGCAAAAAGCGCGCTCTGGGCGGGTATTTCATTTCGGAACATAATAATTTTCCGATTAGGTAACATATTTTTCATAGGATATTTTGAAAGATTTCAGAGTAATTTATCGAAATTAAATAAGCGATGTCTCTTCTACTGTCTTAGGGCCAAAGCACACACGCTACTTTTAACATCGGCGATTTTGCGGCTGTATCGATGCTGCATCGCGTTTTGGCGACTCGTGCGTTCAGACGCAGTATCGGAATCGCGCGTTTTAGCGACTGCTCCGATGTTGGTGCAAGTGCCGAATTGCTGTGACCAGCATCCGAATGTGTGCGGAGTGTATCGTTCAGCCGCTGTATCGAGCTTCCGAAAAGCGACTGAGTCGCGGCGCGGTTTGGCGTTTTTAAGTGTGCGGTGTGGAATGCTTGGTCGCTGCATTTAGCTTCTAAAAATCGGCTAAATCGCCGATCGCCGATGCTAAAAGTAGCGTGTGTGCTTTGGCCCTTTATAAAACCACCTAAGATCAAAATGTGTACCATGGACAACTATACGACATATTACTAATCGACCCACCTTAACAAGCATTAAAGCAATCTTTCTCAAATTCTGTGGGTTTTCGAGCACTTGCTCTGGTCCTCTCTGCAGCTGGCAGAGTTGTGCCAAGGCCTTCAGCGCAAACCTTCGAATGTTTATCTCTGGATGTTCTACGTGAAGCAGAATGTACTTGATCGCATCGAGGTCGAAGAGAACAAAGCGGTTGTGCATATCTTGGGCCGAGAACTTTGTTATTGCCCTGAGAGTCTGACAAAAAAAAAAGAAGTTGTAGTAGGGTGAACGTACCAATCCCAAACCAGTTAAGAAGATATTTTGACTTTAATTAACTGTCATTTTAACAGATTTTGACGGAAGCCTTTAGTTCTATGTTATTTTTAAAGTTTGCTTAAAGACAAAATGAGGATTAAAAATCATTGCTGCATAAGTATTTAGGAATTGCTGTAATTTTGAGTTAAATCCTAAAAGTTGGACTGTTCCTTAGTTGGACCAACATATACCCGGTTATTGACCAAGATTGAGCCAGTAATTGACCAACGTATTGACTTATACATGAATAAAATAAAAGGTCATTTATTAAATTTTAAAATCAACGTTTATTGAGATCTAACTTTTGTACAGACGCCAGCACATCAAGCTACCCGAAAGTGTCAAATTTTCCCAATCAATTTTGAACCTTATATTTTAGCAATAAAGTTGAAAATCTTTTAAAGAAATTTGGTCAATTAGAATCCAACAGGTTTGCCTAATTTTTCCAGTCACTTGAATTTCTTCCATTGCTTTTTTACATCTTCTTGGTTATACTTAATTTTTTTTTTCCTGGGTGGCATTTCGTGGCTAAAACAAAGTAATCATTATTTGAAGATAAGTAAGTATTCTAAAATAAAATCGTCCATAGAAAAGGTAAACATGAAAGGTTCACTCTTTACACCCTGAATAAGTATATTGAAAAAAAAAATCAAGTCAATTTTAGCAGGACGCCTAAAACATACAATGTCTGGTCAACTCCACGAACACTATGAATGTACCTATCCCAAACCACTGGTCAACTACTGGAATATGTTAATTAAAATCGTCAATTTTGTATTGTTCATCAATATAATCAAAGGGAATTGTTGAAAGATCAATAATAATGACAAAAAACGCAAGTTTAAGAAATAACCAGTAGTAAACCATATGGTCAACTATAGGCAACCTATACAACATGCGTTCCTGTAGTTAACCAGTCTCAGAAACCTATTAAAAACAAAAAAATTGTTCAAATTTATATCTGCAATCATTACACTGATAAATATATTAACTATATTTCACAAAACATTTACAACTTACTTAAAAAATACTACATTTTAAATAGATTGAACTTTACCTTTCATTGAGCGCTCCTTATAGCAATGGCGGCCGAACGGCGAGTGAACAAGACACGTAGCGACAAAAATTAAAAAGAAAGCTATATTTTTTTTATTAATTCACCTGAAATTCACAGTAGTAGATTCTCAAAGATGTAATAAGGTAACCCAGATTTTAAAAACCTATAGATATTGGCGCGTATTCTTAAAATGTTGACTTTTTTACGCAAATGGTCAACTACAGGCGACTGGTTTGGGACTGGTACGTCCACCCTACCTAGTAGGTAAGCTCTACGCTCTTTGTGAAGGAGCTCGTCCTAGGAAGATCACCATCCACCATGCCATTACTGGCGTCAGAACGAATACATGGCGTCATCATCCGGCAGGCGCGTGTCAGTCACACCTTGGTCCGGTCGCTCCCAAGACCTATAAACCCACCTTTCATCACTCTGGAATGTGCGATTCTGAGTGTACCGCTCCACTCTCCGCCTGTACCAACGAATACGGTTTGCCCACGTACAGATCTTCTGCTTCAGGAAGTCGATACGCTCTGTGACGCGGGACAAATAATCTCGAGAACTAATACCAGTCCCCGAGAACGCCTGCCTCACAAAGCGCATCACTCTAGGGCGAGTATTGCTCTTCCTGAAACAGATTAGCTTGCCGATGATTGCTCTAGCCTCACCGATACGACACTCAATCCTGCACTACCAAGCTGGTACAGCTGGTTTTGGTCGTGGAGCTCTGCCACTGTTAGGGAATTTGACATGAGCTACACGACATGCCGCTACAGCTGCACAGTACAAAATTGAATGGGTATCGGTCAGGTATTTGCTGTCGTTAAAACAATTTGACAAGTGCCAGTCTAGAGCACACACCAGCGCCTTGTTTTTCTTACGCATGGGCAAACGAGGTAAACGCGGTCTAAGTCCAGGTGGAATAGAGCGGTACTCACGGAAAGCATCCTCCAAAGCGCTCCTCAATCTTGCAGTGCACTGAGAACTCACGCATATAGCCTCATCATCATCCTCTACATCAACACAGTCGGGTCGCGGTGAAACACTGGGTAAATTTTATTATTATTTCCTTTATTCAACTAAATACATATAAATTAGGTACATTTTTAAATATTAGAATATAAAAACATTTAAAAATATAAAAATATTATGTCGTTTATTTATTTATGTACATATTAATTTACATTTTAAAATATTTCTTAAAATATAAAAAATAAGTATAAAAAACATTTAAAAATATAAAAAATAGTATTCCGCCGGTGTCGGGAGCAGGGTCCAAGCTACCGGTGGTTAGGGCTCCAGAGACGGGAACCTCCTCACAATACGAGCCGTATCAAGGAGTACTGCCTTCTGAATCAGGCCCTTGATCCAACCGCCTAACGAGAGCCTCGACAGATGTTGATCGAGGCTTTGGGCCATAAGCCCATTGGCCGATACGACAATCGGCACAATGATAGCCGAGCTCACATTCCACATGTCAACAACCTCGTGTGCTAAGTCAAGATATTTAATTTGTTTCTCTTTCTCAGCTTTCACGAGGTTCCCGTCATGTGGAATGGTAACATCGACAATCATTGTGCGGCGCGCTAATCGATCTAAAAATATTATTATTATTAGCTTAGTATTTGGTGTGGCAAGGTAACGCATCTGTGATGCGTCTGATAATGTTGATGTTTTAGGCGGCGGAGACCAGGCGGCCAGTTTGCCATCCAATAAGATAAGTACGATCACAGCTAAATTGGGGTAAGGGTACGAGTTTGATGGTAAGTTTCTTTGACCAAATATTCATTACCTGGCATAGTATCTCCGGTTCCCCTGACTCTAGCAATACGATTGATGTATGTGCACTCTCTGGGGATATAGTGTACGGATGGAACGTCAAGTCCTTCTTCTCGGCAGACCGGTTCTCACGCTCTTTTTGCAAAGGCTTCGCCATTTTTACAATAATTCAATGGGATTTAGTACTATTTTGGAAAGTTTTCGACTCGACTCGACCTCGACTCTCTAGTTTATAACATGGTTTATAATACTTAAAAGTAGTCTATGACCTCGACTTTGATTTCATGTCAAGACTGACGTTCACAGAGCACTTTTATAAATGTTGTGTCTATGGGCAAATAGGTAGGTGGTAGGTAAGTGATAAAAAGGTTTATGTGAGGTCTATAGTACGCAAATAAGCCATATGGTAACTAATATGTTATGGTTAACTAAAATTGAAGTTCTTCAAGTCTAAAATACCATCGTGTTTATCGACCATTGCAGAAGCTGGATTTTTTAGGGTTCCGTACCTCAAAAGGAAAAAATGGAACCCTTATAGGATAAATTTGTTGTCCGTCCGTCCGTCCGTCTGTCAAGACCGTTTTTTCTCAGGAACGCGTCGAGGTATCAAACTGAAATTTATATCTAATACTCAGGTCTACTGTCCCTTGGAGCTGTGAGAAAATCAAACTTCTAAGCCAAAGCAATCAAAAGATACAACCGTTTATGCCGCAAATTTTCGAAACTCGCACGGGAATCAAAACCTACAGGGTACTTCCCGTGAACTTAGAATCTTGAAATTTGGTACGAAGTAACGTCTTATAATACAGATAAAGGAAAAATTGCGAAAACCGTAAATTATACGGAACCCTCGGTGCGCGAGTCCGACTCGCACTTCGCCGGTTTTTTTTTAAATAAAATTCTCCCTCCATACCTACTGGCTTTATAAACTGGCCATTTCCACAAAAAACAACAACGTTACTGTCAATTCAATCTGAACTGTCACTATATTTTTAGGTTTATTTTACCTTTATGCATAGGAAAAATATATTCGTGGGTTCTATAGCTTCTTTGGCTAGGAAGTTCAGGGTTTTGCAAGAAGTATGGATCCTGCCATGGTGGGGCAGTGGGGGGCTGGCGGCGGTGCCCGTGTGGACCCTAGACACACTGGTGCTGATTGTCAAACTGTTTTCTACTTGTACTGTGGCTGTTGCGAGGGTGTTCATCCCGGCGACGATGAAGAGTCTGCATGGAGAGACTGTTTTGGTAAGTGATGAACCTGTTTATATATCTATAACCTAGGCCTATAACAAAATTGGTGAAGTAGGTAACAATGTAAAGGACGATGTTTGAATGATCAACAATTTAGTTGATGGAACTTTTAGATATGATATACTTAATCTAGTATGGATTAAGTACAGTAGGCTGCAAAAGTGCATGGGTAGTACAGAAACAAAATCGTATGAAGCGAGAAATGACGCCATCTAGCGTAAAACCAGTTAACGACTAACAAAATTTACTTATGCTGTTATTAGATGGCGTTGCTTTGCTTTATATGATAAAATATTTTTGCAGTTTCTTTTTGTCTCTTAAAACATTCAAACAATTTATAATTAATAGTTTCTTTTAAAGAAAATTGATCCTAATTATTAACCTACTATGTTAAAATTGAATATCAATTTATAAGTAGGTAGGTATCTGATTTTCTAAGTCTTAGTTTTCAAACTTGAGAGGGTAGGTTAAATATGGATTTATAAATAATTGGTAGGTGGTATGAATAATACTTAGATCGAAAATTTATGACAGCTCAATTGATCGTTCGCTAAGTTCATTTCGATTACCTCGTTCGAGTGCCTTTTGTTCAGTTTTTATTTATGATCAGGCGGATTACTTATTTTACCAAAACGAGCACGAGTTATAATATTGATTTCGTTACAAGAGCTCAAATAATTGCTTTGAATAATCAAGCCAAAAACTTGTCAGAAATAGCCAGAGACCGGTGTAAACGTAAGTAGTATTATTTTTACACTTTTATATTAAAAACTGCATTATTTTTTTTGTTACTATACTACATAATAATCATTATTGGGTATTATATATTTCTGTTTTATTGTTGCAGAGAAAAACAGTTGTTCTTTGAGTACGACGATTTGAAGAGGAGGGTTCTTTGAAACACCATCAAAGAACTGGTAGACCACGACTTATAAAACACATTGCAGCATCAAACCATGATAAGGCAGTATGAAGAAAATGGATTTCTGCCGCCGAACCACTATGCTGGTTTATTTGACACAAGTTTTGACACGGAGCCGCGTCAAAACTTGTGCCGCGGAGGCATGCTGTGAAACCCTTGCTCACGGAAAACCATAAAAGGGCAAGATTACAGTTCACTTTGGATCACATAAACTTCGATTGGAGTAATGTCATCTTTACAGATGAAAAAACTTTTAAGTCCAGTGAACACGGACGCTTATGTTTGTGGCGTCGAAATAATACGCGATACACAAGTGGTTACGTAGCTACGAGCTAAATAATTATACTTAGATAATATTATTTATATTGACTGGAGACCTGGTTATGTGTGTATAAACTATAACTTACGTATTTTTAATAATTTAACAAGTTATGAACACTTTAAGTTTAAACAACATAGTTTTTACTTTTTTATGTTGCCTACTAATTTGATATGTTTTTGTGCAATTTTGTAGTTTTTAGCCTACTTATGTAGTATCCATTTAATCCGTTTGACCTTTGTAATAAAATAACCTGGTCTCCTGTTTGTTTTTATTGAGGTTACATAAGCTTCAATCCTCTTTCCGATTTTGGAAACGAATACTTAAGCTATCGCCTCAATAACTTCATAATATTATAATGTTATACCTACAATATTTAATAAACTGACTATTAAATTTGAATAATAAACTGTAAGAAATAAACCTCTATAATTTTTTATAGTGCCTTTTTTTTGTGAGCCCACAAGGCGAGCCTGTTTACCTGCAATTAATCTACTCTTTTTTCCTGTTGCTAAGTAACTACCTACCAATTCGAATATTAAATTAATTATTAAAATACCCACTCGTTAGCTTAATAAATATATTCCTATCGGTTTCTATTATTATTTTTATCATTTAAGTTACGTATGCTGGTAATTGTAATGTAACAATTAGATAAATGTATTAGCCTTGTAATTCCTTCGTTTCTTCCTAACTCCTTACTTACGTTTCGTAAATTAGTCATAGTTGTGAAGAAACCAACGCCATCTAGTTTATTTTCGAAAACTTGAATTCAAACGTTCACGGGAAAATAGACACTAAGGTACCCATGCAATTTTGCTGGCGACTGTACCTATATCATATCTAAAACCTGAAATCGCGAAAAAAAAATTAGCTGTTCCCTACATTTATGTTCGCATAACTCGTCAAAATATAGGGAACAGCGGATTTTTTTTTGCGATTTCAGATTTGGTCCCATAGTAAAAGTTGTTCATAATGATGAGTACAATCTACCATTTCGATTTGTCGCATGTTTTCAATTTCAACCTGTAGTGATAAGTAGGTACCTATTCTCCTTCAGACTTCCTTTTGGACAGATCACGGGCGCAGGACACGGCATCGGAAGGGAGCTGGCCATCCAGTTTGCAGAGCTCGGCGCCACCGTGATTTGCTGGGACAAAGACTCCCGGCGAAACAACGCCGTCGTCGATGAAATACGTCTTAAAGATGGAGAGGTATCCAACCTAACTCCTTTAATTGTATAGAGTCGAGGAACATTTGCGTGGTATCCTAGTAAAAAAAACCGAGTGTGCTTATGACCACACGACTGAAGTGAAACTTCAAACGTATTTGGCTATGAGAGGAAGAGAGAAAGAAAATTAGCGCGCGCACTGCTTTCTCTTGTTTATATCCCCCACTCAACTCCCGTTCGCCTCGCCCGATCACACTTTTCGTAACGCGTTCGCCAGCTTACTCCCCAAGTCAAGCGTGCGTAAAGAAGTTTCACTTCAAAAAGGCAACCTGCGGGGTAACTGTGTAACATACTAACAGTAACAGTGTCTTTCGTTTTGACAGTTCAGCAATATTCATTGCGTTATTTTCGTTGTTGAGCAGACAAATTTTCGAACCTTATGAAGCAATGGATTAGCTAAATATCCTTCAAAATAATTTAGATTGTGATGAAAGTGCATTGCGCAATTAGGGTGCTGTTCCCCCTTCATAAGAAACTAAAAAAGGTCCGCATAAAAATATCGTGGTAGGCATCGTGGAGAAATTCAGCGTTCACGACCAGTAATTTAGATAAGCCAGTGCTATCACTGAGAAAATTTTTATGTCGTCCTCGGAGGCAGACTGGTAATGCCTTTATCATTTTTTGCCAGGTGACCTTTGGACGACTTTTACATTTCTAACTAAACAATAATTATTTTGACATTTTGATGTTCACTTTATCTAACTTCAAATAATTTCACCTTCTCAGTGTTACGGCTACACAATAGACGTGACGGCTCGCGAACAAGTAGCAGGAATAGCGATGCGCATGCGACGGCAGCTCTCTGACGTGTCCATGATAGTGAGCAACGCGGGAGTCTTGTCCTGTGCACCCATCACTCATCTGCGGCAAGACTCCATCATGAGGCTCATTGAGACCAACCTGCTTGCACACTTTTGGGTAAGCTTTAACCAAATCGTACTTTCTACCATTTTAGTTTTTTTTGTTATATACCTAACTTAGTAATCGATGAAACCAGCCTGTTTTCACTATCGCGACATTGCTTGATACCGTTGCATTTGATGACGTCGAAGTAGCGGGAAACACCTTTGTGCGTGGCTTAAATGTGCGGAACTGTGGAGTAGGAAAACGTAACATAAATTCGAGAACGATTGTAAATTGAAACCAAAATTGTTTTAGATTACATTTTCGTTTCAAATATCGTTCGAATTTACGGTAGGTACGTTTACGTCGCGCGTTCTTGCTAGAGCCTCCAGACGAGGGACGCACGAAACCTTGAATGGGCAGGAGGGCTATACCGTACACCCAGATGTAAGTGATTCCGGGCTGCAATGATGATGATTTGTTTACGGACTGTCTTCGATTAAATTTATTCTTCGCCAACGAAGAACTTCAATGTACCTACATATGTATTAATTGTTTGGCTTCAGATCATCCAAGCCTTCTTGCCTAGTATGATAGAAAGGCGGCATGGACATATAGTTGCAATCAACTCGAGTGCAGGTCTAATGCCGTGTGCCGACATGATTCCATATTGTGCCGCAAAATTTGGATTGAAAGGTAAAGATAAACCTAATCAAGGTATAATCAACCTCTTGACAACAGTGGGGTAATTGCGTAATACACTAACAATAGCTTTGGCTTTCATGTTGACAGTTCAACAACATTCATTTCGTTATTTGGGTACATTGTTTACTGACAAATTTTTTGAACATGTATGAAGCAATGGATTAGCAATATCCTTCAAAATGATTCAATTAGGGTGCTGGACTATTTGAACTACTATCGGATAGTGATCGCCTTAGTTATCTGGTAATATAAGGGTCACGCAGTGTGAGACGTAAGTATATTACTGACTACGAGGAAATGAATTGTGGACCTACTTCTGCCAAAGAATTACAAGGGTCGAATGTTATTCACTTCTGCCAAAAATCAAAGTTTTTACTTTTTTACCAGGACTGATGGACTCTATAACGGAGGAGCTCCGTCTGGATACTTGGACCAAGAATATCCATACCACTTCCGTATACCTAGGAACTGTTGCCACCGGCATGTACCCCATGCCTTCACATCGATTTACCTCGTGGTACACAGAAATCTCTGCTAAACAAGCTGCCAAGACTATTATTGAAGGTATGACTGAGAACGATCGAAACCAGTAATTAATTGGGTTGTGGAGGTTAGATAGGCAGTCACTCTATGTAAAATGATGGAATTCAGCTGCATCCGATTAGACTAGAAGCCGAACCCAACATAGTTGGGAAAAGGCTGCGCAGATGGTGACTGTGAACGCTACCTTTGCTATTTGCATAGATAAGGTTTTTAGCTATTTTTCTCTTCAATGCGACCGCGTCATGAAACCATTCCTAAAACGAGACCTGGGGAATACGGGGCGTGACGTTATGGACATGGTCTCGCCCTCTGCGGTCCGAAAGATAAGTTGAATAGTTAGGTACTTCGGGTCGGTCCCGGTGGTATTGAGAATGCCACAGGCCGACGTGAAGGTCCTGTTCGACGCATCGATGAAGGATCTTGATTCTTTAAGAATAATCACACTCGCAACCCCAAAACCGAAGCAATACCAGCGGAATTTAACTTCGTTTCGCACCATTCAGAAAATACTGGCTTCATTCCCCTCCATTCTTGAATTTCAATATGGACTTCTACTTCTATTTTAACATTTCAGGAATACGCAAGAACCATCGCATTATCAGCATACCGTCATTCATGAAGTTCCTGATTGATCTCAACAACCTTATGCCGTACAGAATAAGAGTTATTTTTAATGATTTCTTCAACATCCACCACAGAGGATGGTTTTGTTTTTGCTGAGGGAATCTTTAGTGATTCTCGGCTCACTTGTTTAAGCTTAAATATCCTATACGGATAGAGCATGAGCTTAGATGCTCTCAAACTTTAAAATAATACGCATTCCTGGAAACAAGAACTTTGATTCAATAACATAGGTAACGGTGCGAATATGCGCGAAAATCACTCGACATCAGCAACTGCAGCGACGGATTCAATTTTGGGTTGGATTCAACAAAAATATTGGTGTGTTATGGCTTTTGCTTGAGGTTTGTAAATCTCATTTGACTTCAAGCGATTTATGATGATGCTGATAAAATAATTGCAAAGACGCGAATTCTCACTGAAAAGTTTGAAATATTCTCAAAGGAAGAAATTGTTCTTCCGAAGATTCTCACTAGTAAATTAATACTTAGGTACAAAATTCTTGTATATTTTTTATATGTCTATATTATGTTTTTTTTTTTTGCTGTAAGGTATTCTAGATAGTACCTATGTTGGGTTCTTTAAAGTCGATACTTGAAATCGAATGAGCTGAGATCGAAAACCATTTGCTCGATTGCTCGATAACGTTAACTCGATAGTACTGGAAATAGTAAGTACTTAATACATTTTTGAGCGCTACAGTATATTGCCGCGATACAACTAAACGTCGCATTAATATAAACTTGGATCATCAGCCCACTATCTTAAACATAATTTCTTGAACGACAGTCAAATCGAATGTACTGAATAGTTTTTAAGGATTTTTATTTGAGTTTCTATATTTATGTCTGTAATTTATATGGTGTACATAATAAAGAGTTCTATTTCTATTCTATTTCTAACAATCGGTATAAATAAAACAATAAGTAGTTTTACGAGTAGAAATATCAATCAACTATAATCGTAACTATTAGAAAATATAATATTAGCTACTCGATACGAATACTTTGTAACTATTTATACGGTTCTCACTAAGATTAAAATGACTCTCATTAATATTTTTTTCTGTCTCATTAAAAAATATGTGCAAAAACAGATTGTTTGATTATTTAAAACAACTTATTCTGTACATTTATTTTGACGGTCGTTTGAGAAATTATGTTTCAAGATAATGGGCTTTCGCTTGAGGAAATCGTTTGGCTTAGTATGGGAATGCGATGTGGAGGGATGAATGGCATCTAACTAAAGGAGCGATGAATATAAAATAATTTTGATGGATTGAGAGGAAGAAGAAGGCCTAAGAAAAGGTGGATGAATCATATGAAAGAAAAGCGAGTGAATTATAGCGTGAAGAATGGAAGAAGCAAGGGGAGAAAGGAAGAAAAAAACGTGTTGCGCCGACACCAAGTAACATGGGACAAGGACAGGAAAATGATGATAATGGGCTTTCACGCTGCCGATGATTCAAGATTTTTTTTTATTTTTTATTTTTCGTACAGTATCACAGTTCGTGATACTTTATTCACATTACAATCTAGCCTGTTAGCTTATAATAGTATATTACTGCAGCGGCCAGCAAAAGAGGCATTGATGAACGAACGTGTTTTTTTTCAATAAGCAGCTTTCTATTTGCAAGGCAGTTCGAAATTTAAATAAAACCTATAAGTTACCTCCTTGGCTGCCATGTTTTGGAGTACAAGATCGTTCCATTTTTAAATTACAGGACAGATATGAGTTTACTATGTAACTTATTTGGCCGCTAAACGACGACAGATATTGATTTTCATGCAACTTTTGCCGGCCGCTGCTCGCATGTATTTGGCCAGTACAACAATTTCGATTTATATCGAAGAAGGTTGTCAAAATAATGGTCTTTGCAAGCATATTTGAGAAAAGTAATTTAAATATAACTTATACTGTTAAGTAACTATAAAGTTAAGAAATCGTCCAATAACGTCTTTTTTATTCACTTTAATGTCCGGGAAGATATTCACGTGTACTTTATAATTTATAATCAGCAACTTGCACGGCAGTTTAATTTCATTCATACTGCACCGAGCTAACTCAAAAGACATACATACATAACAGTATTCGCGTATGGTATTAAGTAAATGTGGATAGACTTGCTTCCATTGAGCATGTTGTAGTCCACTTATAAGACACGATTTATGGACTCTTGAACCTTTTCTACAGCTTTCTGGTGACTATCTACAACAGCCATGATACCTGTGTCGTTAGCAAAGGTTGCAATGAAATTATTTTATAGCTCAGGAATATCGCAGGTGTATATGTATGTAGTAGATACAGGACCGGACCAAGTACACTCCCTTGTGGTACTCCAGCTTTTATTTACCGAAGATCTGAAATAGGCGTTCTTTGTCTTAAATAATCTGTGTGATATACACGACTCTTTGATGATGTCTGAAAGTTGTTGAGGCAGCGTTTTTTTTTTAGTTTATATGTATACGAGGCCATCGTGTCATACTTTATCAAAAGCCTGTTTCATCATCATCTGCCCAGCCTTTTCCCACTTATGTTGGGGTCGGCTTCCAGTCTAACAGGATGCAGCTGAATATCAGTATTTTACATGGAGCGACTGCCTATCTGACCTCCACAACCCAGTTGGTAAGACTGGTTGTCAGACATTCGGGCTATCCGTAACGACTGTCAAAGATCCACGAATGACAGTCGGGACCAACGGCTTAACGTGCTCTCCGAGGCACGGAGGGATCTCGGTATGGAAAGATGGGCACCCGTCCACAGACTAACCGCGACAAGCGTAGCTTAACCTGATCAATCGACCTGTGCAGCTGTTATTACTTAGCCATTAAAATAATAATTCGAGATTTTGATGCATCAAGGCAGTCAGTTGATGCGCTCATGATTTATCGATTTCAAGTACTATCGAGTGTTCGAGCTAGTCTCACGTCATTCGATTTCAAGTAGGAAACCCTTCTCAAAGTGAGAGATTTTACGTTTCGAACTTTCTGTTATAGAAAATTCTTGTGTGTTAGGTATTCTTATACTCGTGTTTTTTAGCTGTAATGTATTCTAGATAGTATCCATCTTGTAGACTTTTTACTATGATGATTGGACCGGACTTAGGTATTATTTAAATAAATCATGAACTTTTTATTTAGAACAGACAAGATGTTTATTTATTTTAAAATACTTAATTGATTTGAGAGCAGTGGTGGCCCAATGGTAACGGCGGCCCCGACTTACGAGTTGTAGGTCGTGACTCGTGGGTTCGGCCAGGCGCTTTACTTAATAATTTTCATCACCACTGCTCTCAAAACAGGCCCAGAACCAACAATTCGAAGACATGTGACATCTACCAACCCGCACTGGGCCCGCGAGGTGGACTACAGCCCATTACCTCTCACAGAGAGGAGGCCTGTGTCCCCGCAGTGGGAACGTCGTAGGCTGATTGTTTTATATGCTTTATTGTACAGACGCCAGCACATCAAGCTACTACAATCTGTCATCTGTCTGTGTTATTTCTTTAATAGATTTTCATCTTTATTTTCAATTTAAGTTTAAAGTTGATTGGGAAAATTTTACAGTAGCTTGATGTGCTGGCGTTTGTATGTACATAAAAATAAATAATACACTATAAAACATACAATTGAAAACATTCTGAAAATATTTGGAATTAAAATCAGTTCTGTCCCTTTATATGGCATTAATTGATGGACGATTAACAACTTAGTTATACTAATAAAAGTATACAGGTGGTGGAATAACCAATCCATTATTGAGATACATAACAAATAAAGTCCTCCACACCGTATTTCGGCCACGGCGGCCAATCTCAACGAAGACTTAGCCTTCAGCGCGGGAGATATTATAGTGCACTAGTGTGCGCGCACGGCTTAACGTGCTTTCCGAGGCACGGGGGGGGGGGGCACCGCCAACTTCCAAACTCTGGGCTGTTACTAAGAAATTCCTAATGGAAAAACTCAACACTTTACCCGACCCGGGAATCGAACCCAAGACCAGCTCAGCAATCGCGCTTGTGACGAGACCAAATTGAGATACATAGTACAGACAAGCACATCAAGCTTCCCGAAACTGTCAAATTTTCGTCACCGTCAGAATGAACGGTCACTAGGCGTATTTAACGTTGAATTTATGTCCAATAAATGCTTCCCTATTGCTTCTATTTGCTTCTTATTCTCAAACACTTGCTTCCATGGTATTCTAGAAGAAAAAAAACATTTTAAGGGTGACCCTTCATTCTGATGTCAGGACGGCCGGTCACCGAGTCATAGCGACCCTGATAAATAGAAGTATTGAAATTCACGGTGGCCATTAATTACTTCCCGTTTGCTTCTCTCAATGTTTTACAACGACTATACTGTAACTATCACGCCAACAAAGATATCAACAAAAGTGTTGTTTATCAATATTTTTAACGCCTGACAAAAAAAAAAAAATCAAAACTCTTATTTAACATTGCAGTTATGCTTGTGTAGGCGATAAATTCAGAGAAAGTAAAAGTCCTTTTTCGGTAATAGGGCGGGATAACACACATTTAATTTCTTTAAACACGGGGTCACTTGCTGGTGGAAGATTATTAGGATCACATAAAACATTTTTGTACAGTAAAAACGCTTTCTTTTGTTCCTCCAAGGGCACAACAAATTTTCTTCCCTTTTTCATTATGAAAAAAAAACTATATTAGTTTGTATTTATAATACTAAACTATCAGAACACGCCAGTTAAAAACAGTAACTAACTACCAATGACAACATAGAGTAATAACGACAAAGTAATAACAAATGATTGAAGCAAAAATGAATCTACCCTCGTTTATTAATAAATGAATAAGGTAGGTACAGTTGCTAGCGCCTATAAGAACACTCCCTAGGAAGTTAAGAATTGAAATATAATAATGGTGTTTTTGAATGGTGTTTATTAAATTTTTCTGAATTTTTGTCACTATATATACGATAGGGACTTCTTTTTAATAACATAATACTTAGCTGTAAGCCACCAATACAATACGATAGATTTATCGCCTACACAAGCATAACTGCAATGTTAAATAAGAGTTTTGATTATTTTTTTTGTCAGGCGCTAAAAATATTGATAAACAACACTTTTGTTGATATCTTTGCTGGCGTGATAGTTACAGTATAGTCGTTGTAAAACATTGAGAGAAGCAAACGGGAAGTAATTAATGGCCACCGTGAATTTCAATACTTCTATTTATCAGGGTCGCTATGACTCGGTGACCGGCCGTCCTGACATCAGAATGAAGGGTCACCCTTAAAATGTTTTTTTTCTTCTAGAATACCATGGAAGCAAGTGTTTGAGAATAAGAAGCAAATAGAAGCAATAGGGAAGCATTTATTGGACATAAATTCAACGTTAAATACGCCTAGTGACCGTTCATTCTGACGGTGACCAAATTTTCCCAATCAACTTTGAACCTTATGATTTAGCGATAAAGTTGAAAATCCATTAAAGAAATTTGACAGATTGTAGTACAGTAGCTTGATGTGCTGGCGTCAGTACATAAACGTACTCCATTCTGGAATGCTTAATCCTACATTTTAGAATCTCCAACAAGACTTGAGTAGTTAATACATAATATTTAATAAGTATGTACTTAAATAACCTATGTTTATTATGTCTTTATGTCCTGACTGTAGATTTTCTTTCTTCAGGTCTGAGTTTCAACATTCAGATAACTTATATTTGAAGAATAAATATGACAGTTTGACATAAATCCCAACTATTATTATAAATGCGAAAGTAAGTTTGTTTGTATGTTACCTTTTCACGCCTAAACCACTGAACCAATCATCCTGAAATTTTGCATATACAATTGTCAGGTGTACAGAAATGGACATAGGGTACCTTTCATCCCGAAAAAAAGTGCAGTTCCCGAGGAAAACAACAATAACGTTATTATGATATAATAGATAGCGCCACGTGTCTATTGAAGTTTGTCATAATTATTATTAGATTCTGAGGCGGTACGAAGTTCACCGGGTCAGCAGCAAACCGCAATATTTATTCCTCAGATAAAAATTATCTGACTATTGAAAAACCTGGCCTTAGAGAGATTACTCCAAGTTCAACACATTACACTGTTTTTCCAAGATTCACATTCACATTACATGTTTGAAATGGAATTCAATAAATCCCTCCTGATCAGAAGGTCTAAGTAGCAAAATGTCCAACAGCGCGAAATGTCTAATGAGCAGTAAGTCTAATTAGCAAAATGTCCATGTAGCAAAACGTCCAACTATCAAATGGTCTGTATAGCAGAACGTCTATTTAGCAAAAAGTCAGATTCTCAAAATGTCTGGATACTCAGGCAGAAAATTCAACACACAAATTGCATCGGGAAGGAAACGGACACGGTATTATAATATGTACATACAGACTCTTTGGGGTATGTACTCGTAGCGTATATAATATCTTTTTAACCTTTTAACCGCCGGACTTTTATATCAGTTGTCGTGCCCCCAGCGCCCGACAAAAAAAAAATAACGAAAAATATATACCGATGAAACGAGCTGTGATGATGTAATAATAATACAGATTAAACGAGCTGTGTTATTTTGTCCATACCTATTGCGGCGATAAGTCCCCTCTTTGAGGAGTGGCTGGAGAGGCGTCACGGCGTCCTCACCTTCCGCCTGACGCAGGTCCTCACCGGACATGGCTGCTTCGGGAGGTTCCTGTTTCGAATAAGGCGGGAGGAAACGCCCGGGTGTCACCATTGTGTGGATCGCCCGGAGGACACGGTGGAGCATACGGTGGAGGCCTGTCCAGCATGGGCAGAGCGCCGCCGCGTCCTCACGGCGGCGATCTCTCGCGTCCGGCCCTGATCCAGGCCATGGTACGGAGCGAGAGTACATGGGAAGCCGTTGCCTCCTTCTGCGAAGCAGTAATGCTCGCGAAGGAGGAGGCGGAGCGCGTGAGGGAGAGGCAATCTTGGCGCCCTCACGCCCCTAGTCGCCGCAGGAGACGCCCTGGGCGTCTGGAATCTATAGCCGATTCCCGGCCACCGTAGGCGCGGGCTTGCGGACGGCGAGCAATGGGCAGCTCGCCGTCCGGTAAGGACCAGGCCCGGGTCGACGGCGCGTTGTGTTCCACGCGCGCCTCAAAGAGATGTCAGCACTAACTGACGGGGTCTACCAGGACCGAAGCCTGCCGGGGTCGCGGGTTGTTCGAAAAAGATACCGTGGCGGGTGGCACAGGCAACTGAAGGAACACGGGTGGGTTTTAGTCAGTAAAAGTCTGACACGCTCTCTCGCTCCGCCCAGAGCGGGAGAACTTATTTGATGATTTCCCACCAAAAAAAAAAGGGTGGCACAGGCGGCTAAACACGAATATAAAATCAAAGCCAACCCTGCTACTATTCCTCAAAGCTCTTAGAAGAGAAGCACTTTGGCAAGATCGCAAATACAAGAATATGTTATTTGAAGGAAATAAAAGAAGAAAGATCGATATAATGTTTAATGCCAAATACAAAAGAAAGCTGCAAAAGCTTGAGGGCCAAAAAGTTAGCCCCTTTGAATTTTTGACAAATCTTGGCCATATCAAAAGGATATTAGGTGAATAAATGCAGGGGAATTTGTGCGCCTAATATTTTAATAATTATGAGGCTATAAGGTTTTTAACCCTGATATTTTTTTTAACAAATAAATTTACTCTAATTTACAAATGACTTTTACTTTCTATCATGAGTGTACACATTTTAAAAATGACTTTTTGCTAAATAGACGTTCTGCTATACAGACCATTTGATAGTTGGACGTTTTGCTACATGGACATTTTGCTAATTAGACTTACTGCTCATTAGACATTTCGCGCTGTTGGACATTTTGCTACTTAGACCTTCTGATCAGGAGGGCAATAAATCAACTTGAAAATATGTAATAAAAAGTAGAATCCTTACGTACCATCCTACACACAACTGTGCATTCCCAGCTTATAGCTGTTCACACTTTGTCCGCACTTTTCACAGATTGCCATCTCAATATGCTCCTTTATATGCTGCTCTAGTAGCTTTGTATCAGTAACCTGCTTGTTGCAAATATGACAGACAGTCTTATTGCTTCCGTGTAGCAACGAGTGACGGAATAAAGAAGTTCTTGTTGCAAAGCTACGGCCACAGGACTCACATAAGTGACGGGTTGGTTCTGGTCTTGCGGTATGCTTTTTTACATGGAGGTACATTTCGTTGCGATCTGCTGACGTTGTGTTGCATATTTTGCATCTGAAAAATCAACAAAAAAAATAATTTAACAACTTTACATCAATTTATTCAGTTTGTCCACGTGTTATTATTTTATTATACATAAACCCCCTTACTAATAAACATTGTACAGCGTCTGTATAGTTTTGTCACACAACGCTTTGTCTTCTTCTCTCAAAAGTCAAATTACTGACTACTGAAAGAGAGAAATTGGTGTGTTGAAATTCATCTGATATAATATGTTTCTTGGAAAGTGTGTGTGGTACCCAAAAAAGCAGACAAACTAGTTTAACCGGTCAAGCGTCGCGGTTCGCGGATCGGCGACGAAACAATAGAAAATCAATTGTGTCTCATTAGCGGCACTTGACAGATTAATAATTAATTTAATTTATAAGAGGAAGACAAAACATTGAAAATACCAAGATGGTGTGTTATAATTCATTGTTAATCATACTGCAGCTGAAGGAAAATAAATTAGCTAAAAATAAAGGTAATTTAGGCAATAGTATTACCTGTACATAACATTTTCAGGCTTTTCATGTTCCTCCTTCCTATGTTTATTCAACGCATCACTGCCATGAAAAGTGTGACCGCAAATATCACACACCCTCTCGTCAGCCTTGATAATATGTTCTTTAGCATGTTTGTATAACTGAAACCTCTCTTTAAACGTATCTCCGCATCCTTTACATCGGTATACACAACCTATGGTGGCTGCATAGTCAGTGTGGCAAGTTTTGTGGTGCTGTGTCAGTCTGTCCTTTGATGGGAAGCCATCACCGCAGTTACAAGTGAAGAGACCGGGTGTATTGTGTGAAATTGAATGCTGTTGCATTTGTTGTTTAGAATTGAACAACATATTGCAGTGTACGCAAGTACGGAGCGCTAAGTCGCAAACTCTTAAGTGTTGCAACAATTTTTGTACTGTGTCATATTTAATTTTGCAGCCAAAACATATGAAGGCATGTTTTTCTATCTTTACTTGGTTTGCTTTGATTTTTGGGTCTGCTTCCTTCATTAGAAGAGCTTTTGCTGTTTGGAAGTCAATGTCTACAACATCTCTTTCTGTTTTAAATTTTTTTGCTATGTCTTTCTTTTTAGGACTTGGTACTTTAATAGTTTTATTGTTCGTCTTACTTATTTCGAAAGAATGTTCATTTTTGTCCAACATGTTTACAATACAAGGTATATCTTCCTTCCCAAGGTTGTTTAGGTACTCTTCAATGTTCGCAGTGTTGTTGAGAAACTCTAGGAGCGAATCCGAGTTGTATTCGGAGTCTGGTAATGGTTGTATCACCATTTTATTTTCAGTTGATTTCTTCGTCTTCTCCTGCACTGAAGATTCAAGCCAGTCTTGTGAACAACGAGCGTTTAGTTGGAAATTATAAAATTGGTTCAATAATGACACACAGGACAAACAAACAGTCTTTGGCAGATGATCATTTGATGATATAGTCATTGCGAGGCAGGCTTTCATCTGCAGGCTGATGGTAGGGTCCCCGAGTATGGAGACATGGTCGGACTCCACGTCCAAACATATACGGCAACAGTTTTGGACGTCGTCACACATTTTTCTTTAATTACTATCGGTATTTGTTTATTTACATATCAAGTACAACATCCTCCGCGCGACTCCGGCGAATCTCAATATTTTTGATTTTGACGGTTTTGCTTTTGACACTAAAGTTGACTTATATTATTTCGTTCAAAATCGTATAGTTTTTATAGATATTTTTCTGCTATTAGTCATTGTTTTTATAAACTGATTCCCAGATTGATAAAATAACAATAATAACGCATTTATTAGTCATCTTTAAACGAAGGTTTGTATTTTCATTAAAAATATACAAAAACGTTTTTATTATTTAATTTATGAACGAAGAGTAAGCTATCATGCTACCAGGCCAAGGTCGTAGAAATTAGGATTCCGTTAGTGTAATGTTAAAACTATTAACCAAGGGGCGATCAAATGATGTGATCCATTATCACGCCTGGTCACCTGCCTGCCGCGCCTTTTATATAGAATGAACTGTATTTAGTCCTCCTTATCGATTTCGATGAAGTGTATTTGTAAAATCTGCATGTAATTTGATCTGATCGAATGCTCACGTGCGCACCCAGGTGCAGTAGCAGCCCATAGCTGTAGCTAGATATAGTTTTTACATGGTTAACCACCCCCCCCTCGTTAGAAAATTCATACAGAAATTGGAGTTATTTTGTCAACTTATGCACAAAAGTTGTATTAACAATATCTCGCCTCTTTACAAGAATAACGTGATATTTTTTAAACCACAACTATACAGGAGAGCAATTTTAAACATTTAAGCGTTGATAAATACTAAAATATTGATAATTTTACTGTAGGAAAACCATTAAATTGTTGCGGTAAGTAATTAAAAAAAATAAAATTCGACATCGCGGTTTTCAATATCAAATAATAAAAAAAAACGTGTTTTTATGAGATTTCACGTTGCTCTTGTAAAGACTAAGATATTGTAAGAGCAAGTGAAGTGAGCTCGAATAATATTTGAGCCCAGTCTCGGATTCTCGGATAGGTTTAGTAGATTTTATTTTGATCATTCAATTAGAAATAAGTGTTGCTTTGTCGACTTATGCAGGAGCTCGACAATTATGAGAATGTAGAACACAAGAATCAGCGAAGCGAGCTTAGTTTTTTTTTTCACTCTTTCCGATTGATTAGATTTAATGTCATTCACATTGGACAGAGAGCAGTGGTGGTCAAGTGGTTACGGCCGCGACTTACGAGTTGTAGGTCGTAGGTTCGAACCCAGACAGGCGCTTTACTTTGTGTAAATTATTTCATCACCACTGCTCTCAAAACGCTGAAGGAAAACATCGTGAGGAAACCGGCATGTCCTAGAACCAAAAAAATCGAAGACATGTGACATCTACCAACCCGCACTGGGCCCGCGTGGTGAATTACGGCCCACTCCCTCTCACAGAGAGGAGGCCTGTGTCCCAGCAGTGGGAACAATATAGGTATATGTTAATGTTGGTCATTCAATCAGAAATAATTCAGAAGTAGAAGTTATTCTGTCAACATTATGCATAAAAGATTTAGAAGATGAGGAAATCACACATTCACACTATATATTAATATTATAAAGGCGAAAGTTTGTGAGTGTGTGTGTGTTTATATGTTTGTTACTTCTTCACGCTCAAACGGCTGGACCAATTTTGATAAAATTTTGTATGGGAGTAGTTGACACCCTGGATTAACATATAGGCTAATTTTCATCCCAATATTCCCACGGGATCGACATTTACGCGGGTGAAACCGCGGGGCACAGCTAGTAATGTGATAAATTGATAATGCAGTAAAGTTTTTAAAGCTCGTTTTGTGGAAAGTTTTGATTTAGGAAGCTATCCCTAGCCCATCGAACCTAACACACAAGTGGGGTACCCGAATTCTCGAATTGACTTTTTAAAATAATCTTTTATTTTTGTATACATACGCCAACGGGAGTCCACCGTTTCTCAAGTACAATTATTTTAAAGTCCATCCAAACAAAACAAGTGAATCATACAGTCTCACGACAGCTTAAATGGTTTAGGGGGGTTATGAGTTTATGACCCACATGATCCCCCTGTACACAACTCAGATTCCTCACAATAATTATTGCCATCTTTATTTTTATCTACGGAACCAAAGGTCTCGATTGACCATTGACCGTTTGACAGTGACATTTGACTCTGACTGACACAGGACACTCATGTTTTGACATTTCATTGGAAGGCTTGAGGTTGAGGTGGGTAGGTCCTCGAATCGAGATTTGCGGATTAATTACTTTCCTAACGCGCTCGTAATTTATGTGTGACTAATTTTATCGTGTGTATAGTCGCGGGCGTTAGACGCGACGAAATTCAAATTATCTAAACCGGACTTTAAAGTGCGAATATTTTAAAATAAAATCACGTTACGATGTGTTTGGACGTAATTAAAAACGACAAGTGACGCTTCATAGCGTAGATTGGTGATACACCATTTTCTACTTCATATTAGTGGATTGCATACTCTACGGTACCAGATACCACAATGTCTAAGGACAATCATTTTGGGAGCGAGGCACAGGAATCCCTGTTGTATTCTGCCAGGCATGGAGAACTGTCTGTGGTCAAGGCAATGTTGGAAGCTAAGAATGAAGGGAAACTTACTTTGGATATCAATTGCAAAGGTATTATCATCTATTATTGAATGCTTCTGTAAATATTTACATAATATAAG
This sequence comes from Amphipoea oculea, assembly GCA_945859645.1. Lineage (NCBI taxonomy): Eukaryota > Metazoa > Arthropoda > Insecta > Lepidoptera > Noctuidae > Amphipoea > Amphipoea oculea. The sequence goes on from OX243862.1 coordinate 4,070,554, forward strand.
CTAACATATAAACTATAATGATAATATGTACATTTATATGAAAAAATAAACATCATTATCATCTTGAATACTATGCCTAAAATAAATCTAACCAACCAGTAACATTGTGGAGTATTTAAAATGTTGTTGTTGTTTGTCTGTAATTACCCTATTCAAATCTCAAGTTAGTATAACAACTTGTTTTAACCTTTTGAACGCCACGGTTGTGTATAGCCGACAAATGAAAACGTGCCCAACACGCCACCGTCGTCTATAGACAACAAGAAAACGACATTTTTTTAAAACAAAATAAATATACTAAATTAAGTTTTCTGTGTTTCTTTTTCCTATTATTTAAAACTACATTAAAGTTGCCTGGAGTCAGGGGTACGGCGGGCGATACGTTTATACTCTGGTGTTCAAAAGGTTAATATTCCATGAGTCTTTGCTTCTGTAATAGCCACAGAATTGGAAATATGGACTATACATCTCTTTAGTAGTCTTACATCTTTGAAAAGTTGTTAGGTTTTATTATGATAGGTTTTTAATTACTGTAGTCATAACTTGAGTCATTGCATTATTATTTATCTATTGTTATTTTAATAGTTATAGCAAGTGATGAAATAATGAACTTTATTCAAACATTGACTGGAATTCATATTTTCATCAAGATCAAAATGAACTAAGTTTAATTAAGTACATAAAAATAATATAAGAGATTATGATGCTGACATCTTAATCCCTTATAGTATTTTTATCTTACACAGCGACGCGCGCTTTACTTGTGGTTACCATGTCTGAAAACACACTGTGAATGTGTGCTGAGAGACAATGGCAAAGTCGGAACGGTGTGTAAGTGTGTGTTATGTGCTGACGCTACTCATATTCATGCACACATGAACAGCATGTTTGTACACTAAGTTACCACAAGTAAAGCGCGCGTCGCTTCGTGAGTTAAAGATACTGTTATCTTGAAACTCCATAACTCAGTTTCACAGTTTTTCAAACTGGTCAGTAGGAATTTAATTTAAACAATATTCTTGTATTTTCCTTAAAACTAAAATGAAAAACAGCCCAATGTTATGTAATGATAATATTTCACAGCATAAAAGAATTTGTTGACGGGAAACATTTTGGAATGTAACCTTAATTATTTGCATGCTATGATATAAGCAAAACATGTATGCTCTACAATGTATTTTTAAAACAACTTTATATAAGTACTATGTTTTACACAAATAAATATTATTTCTATTTCTATTAATCAGGGCACAGTGTTTAACATATGGGGCATGCATTACATTAACATAAATTATACTTATTCGTTTTTCCTGTTACTTGACACTTTTGTGGGACACTAAACGGCCATTGGCATAATAACTTCTAATGAGTCATTCAGTGTCCTTCAATGGGTTTGAAAATCAAAATATTTTATTTCACATAAACCAATATAGGCACTTATGAAATGTCAGAAGCTATATGCACGGTTCCAATTAGTTGCTTCCTGTGGAGAAGAGCCCGCAAGAAACTCCAAGGTTACTCTTTTAAAAATAACTGGCTTTTGATGTTTTCAAATAATGGTTAAGTAGTCATTAGATTCAGCTGCAGCCGACTGGAAGCCGACCCCAACGAAGTTGGGAAAAGACTAGGCAGATTAGTCATTAGTCATATACAGGGTGAAATTGTAATCACCGTTTTCCTCTTAAGGGGTCATTGTACTCATCATTATGAACAACTTTTACTATGGGACCAAATCCGAAATCGTGAAAAAACATCAGCTGTTCCCTACATTTATGTTCGCATAACTCGTCAAAATGTAGGGAACAGCTGATTTTTTTTTTCTCTCTCTCTTTTCTCGGTATGTTAAGGATCGGACCCATCTACAGACCAACCTCAGCAAATGTTGCTTAACCCTGAAGTACCTACTGCTATATCACTAGAAATTCAAATCATTAAACTGTTTACTATTCTGTAACATTTTTCCTAACAAAACTTGTACTTTTTCCAGGAAAACATAAAACCAACCTAGGCTGGACTCCGCTCCACTTGGCTACATACTTTGGCCACACAGACGTGGTGGAGGCTTTATTGGAAGCTGGAGCAAGTGTTGATGAGGTCAATGACACCGGTGACTCTGCACTGCATAAGGCCTCTTTTATCGGGAATGAGGTAAGAAAGAAGAAAAAAAATGCTAGAAGGAACAACAAATTGAATATTATAGTTGCCTTATTGGCCAATCATCAGTCATTTGGACATTCTTTGTAGCAGACTAGACTGGAGTCAGGATTTGAGCCCAATTAGGGTTGCCAGGTCTCAAAACCGAAAAGCCGGACAGACCAGCCAGTTTAGCCGGACATTTGGGTAAAAAAGCAGGACCCCCTTAATTTTTTAGTCTTACAATTAGTATAACACGACAATTATTTTTAAGTAAAACTAGGCTTTTTTATCATTTACTATACACTTGAGTGGGGTGGTGATGAAGAGTGACGGGGAGGGGGGGGCGCGCCGCGCACGCTTTGGTTAAATTTAAAAAGCGGGACAGGCCGGACACCGTCTGATTTGGTCGGACACGCAACCAGAAAAGCCTGACTGTGTCCGGCTTTATCCGGACACCTGGCAACTCTATGCCCAGTTAGTGACTATAATGGTTATAGATCTTTGTTGTCCGAGTAAATAAATTTTGATTGATTGATATAAGCCAGTAATTTTTTTTTTACTCCTTTTTAATGCAATCTATTCTGAGACATTCAGCAAAAAGGTAGGTGGTGGTTTATGATCTTGCACGGTATGAAGCCTCTGCCTCATCCGATCGATACTAAAGCTCCTTAATGCTGGTTGTAAGTAGGTCTTGGGGTGCCCTTTTCTTCAGTCTTGTGAAGGTAACTGGGTTTGTCATTAGTCTCCTTGCCTATTGATTTGGATGAACTTTTGATCTGGTGGAGTATGTTGTGATACCAGCTTTGACTTCCTCTTTGACAGTTTTTATATCTAAATCTTTATGACTTCTGTCGTTTGTGACGTACCATGGAGTATTTACAATATGTCGCAGTGTTTTACATTGAAACCTCTGAAGGGTTGCGATGTTGAAGTTAGCTGCAGTTCCCCAAAGAGGCTAGTCACATCACACTATCACACTAATATTATAAAGGCGAAAGTTTGTGTGTGTGTGTGTGTATGTGTGTTTATATGTTTGTTACTACGTCACGCTCAAACGGCTGGACCAATTTTGATAAAACTTTGTATCGAGGTAGCTGACACCCTGGATTAACATATAAGCTAATTTGATCCCGATATTCCCACGGGATCGACATTTACGCGGGTGAAACCGCGGGGCGCAGCTAGTAAATAATAAAAAAGTGGTGTGGCTGTGATACATACAGGTACTTGGAAGTTCTTGAGAAATAATGCGAAAAAAACTAAGAAGGAAACATGTTTTTATTTTTTTATTGATCATTCTCTAGCTCTATTAAATTTTGGAAGTAGTCGTTGCAATTTTCCAGTGCGCTACCAGTGACAAATTTAAACTTGTGGTACAAATAGGCGCTACTTTTAACATCCACTCACACAGTTGTTCATATATTTTATGTAAAGTATAAACCAAAAATATTCAAAACTATCCATCCCTTTTCTCTCCCACAGGAACTAGTAATCCTCCTACTCAAACATAAAGCCGACGTCAACATAATGAACGGGGAAGGACGAACGCCGTGTGACATGTCAAAGACAAGAGACGTTCAAAGACTACTAGAGGCGGCCGGGAGAGCAGAGAGACATGAACGAGAGCTCAGGCTGCTTACCGCCGCTAAGGATGGCAGGATTGATGACATACAGGAGCTGGTAAGTTCGCCAGAAAGTTTAAAACATTGACCTAATAATTGAGTTTTGAAAGTGTCTTAGAACATCATACAATCTATCTCAATCTGAATAATTTTGAAGGAAATTGCTAATCCATTGCTTCATAAGTTCGAAAAATGTGACTGCTGAACAACGTGAATAACGCAATGAATGTTGTTGAACTGTCAAAATTAAATCCATTGCTACTAGTGCGTTACGCAATTACCCCGCATCTCCTTACTGAAATTAATATCATTTCATGTAGTAAAATTGAGATTATGGTTTTGGCAAATACGGTATGCAGTGTGAAGTTTTGTTATTGTATATAATGCCATGACGCGATACTATTCATGATAAGGTCTAATCGGAATAAGTCACAATTTTATGGTACATACAACACTACATCACGCTACATCAAGCTATGACAATCTGTCAAATTTCTTTAATACATTTTCAACTTTATTGCTAAAGCATAAGGTTCAAATTTGATTGGGAAAATTTGTCAATTTCGGGCAGCTTGATGTGCTGGCGCCTGTACAATCAACAGCCTAATTGCGTAACAAACTTGCGACAGATCTAGTTGTTAAATAGATCAACAGCCCAATTCCTCAAGTCAGACTCAGGTTCAGACAATTTTTTCGTATTAAGTATACAGAAGGGCTCAAAATCGCTTGCAGAATACGATTCTTTGGTCAAGTCAAACCGAGGACCCTTGAAAAGGTCCTCGCTTTGAAAAGGTCCTCGGTCGTGCCTTGTGTATTCATACACACGTCCTCGGATGGTACTTAAAACAAACACAGACATACACCCCAACATACACACTGACGCACACCAGTGGCGAAGGGTGGATTTATGACAGAGGTAAGCCGGAGCAAAAAAAAATGCCAAAAAAAATTTCAATTATGAATTGACTATAGTGTGGTTATATTCTGAATTTTCGAAGGGAAGCCGGTGGGAATCGAGTTGTATGGTACCTTCGCCACTGACACACACACACAGACACCATAGTACAAGCCTTAGGTTAAACCAATACTATTTTATTTTATGATCAGAATCGCACGAATGTTTTATTTTATTTTAACTCTTATCTTTCTGTTACTATCTAACATCCTCAAACTGTAATGTAATCATAAACATTGTAAAATTGCGCTCCAGAGCCACAAGATACAAGCGATGCTTATGTTTGTGGCTTACCGAATCCGTCACATTGTATTTTACTTTTTGATGAATAAACTATTATTAAATTATTAAACTATATAATGAAAGGGATTTAGCTATATTGATAAAATTAAATACGTTCAGTTGTTGTCGGAATTAAGGTGAAAGCGCCTGGGTAGCCCGCGAAATTAAAATTTTCTTTAGTCTTTTGCAATTTGCAGGTTGGTATCGGGTTGTATGTTCGTCTAAATATCATACGCGTCCTACTTAAGGTCATAGCACACATAACAACTCGGAAAGGCATCGTCACCGTATCAACTCGAGCCATTCAGTATTCTTTGTATGAAACTTCCTACTACAATGCACACTAATCGGAATCGTAACGTAGTCGCCTCGCTTCGTGAAAAGCTCACGAACCACGGTGCGGTGCGTGGTTAACTTGCAGGTCCCGCGCTTACGGCTCATCGTCCTCGCGCTTACGTCTCTCCGTACCCCAGCTTACGTCTCTTCGTCCGTCCTTGTCCATCTCACCCCTCCCGCGGCCTGCCTACAGCACCATCAAGCAGCGGTCGGCGAGCCGTAAGCGTGGCGTCGCCTAGCCGTCGCCGAGTCGACGTATCGATGCTTCTAATCCGCTTTGGTTACGTGCTTACGTTAGTTTTGCGCCTGTTTGACGGCGAGGCGAAAGGCGATACGGTGACGATCCCTTCCGAGTTGATATGTGTGCTATGACCTTTAACAGACTTTTACAATTCTTATAATCGTCATAAAATATATTTCTCATTACAAATCTTGTTTTATCCATAGTGTTGGTCTATGGATAAAACAAGTTTTGTAAGAAGTGACATTCTGTGGCTCATATTCTTAGTATGTTTCCTACCACCAAAATATGTCAGTTGCTCGAAATTCTAGCTGCCTTACGAAATATTAACCGTGCTTTTCAGCTAAGCAGTCCAAACTCACCGAACATAAACTGCGTGGATGCTCAAGGCAACACGTGCCTACACTGTGCCGCGTACAGAGGACACACAAGACTTGCTGTGTTACTACTACAAAATGGAGTCGATACTACACTCAGGAATAACAGTGGTACGTAAAAATGCGTTCTTCTTTTCAGTGAGCTGTTCTTAAATAGTTTTTAGACGTACAATGCGTGCCACGAAAGATGAGACTTGACACATCACATGGTTTGACTTGCGCAGTATACGATTTTTGGTCCCTTTAGCGGTATGTGACTGAGCGCGGGACGGGACCAGACGTCATAGGAGCGGCAAAAATTAGCTGTTTCATACATTTTGGTCAAGTAGGTATTGAGCTTTTGTATTAAACAGCTGATTTTTTTTTCGTGATTTCAGAGTTGGTCCCATAGTGAAAGTTGTTCACATTCATGGGTAGAACACCATGTAAAAATTTGGATGGTGATAAAAAAATCTTCCTGTATGTATTTTAAAAACTAACCAAGATAAAGTGATGTTTCCTATCCGACTCTTCGGAGATGAAACACCGAAACGAACTCAGAAACTTCTTTCTACAGAACTTCTTTTAACCTCAAGCATATTTTTCGACCTGCAGGGCAGCTGGCAATCGACATGGCTAAAGACGCAGATATGCGCGAGGTATTGAGCGTAAGACCAGTACAGCGGTTACAGAGAACTGCTGCCAGGTTCGAGGGGCCACTGCTGAAGAGGTCACGGTTCTTAGGATGGAGACCTGTATGGGTAAGCAGACAATATTATTACCATAGATATAGATACACCTAGATAACGCAAGAGCAACTACTTCGCGTGCCAAAAATCGCACTAGCTTACGTTCAAAAATCGTAAGCCGCCACTTTCGCGCTCAGTCCTGTGTACTGCTGGCTGGGTGAGCGTGAGCGAGAGCGCGAGCTTGTGACGTCGTAGTAGGTAGTCAATAAATGGCACGCTTGGTTTTCATACAGTTTGTAATACTTGCGATATTTAGGTCTATCTATATCTATATTTCGTTCGCGTGGATGTCGGTATTGGGTCTCTTTGTTCATTTCTTTTTCTAAAATAAAAGTAGCCTTAGTTACTCCTTATAATATAACATCAGCTATCTGCAAGTGAAAGTCCCGTCAAAAACGGTTCAGCCGTTTTGGAAATTAGCCGGAACAAACAGATAGACAGACAAAAATGTTTTAAATTGTTTTTTTTTTTTGTTATAAGTACCGTATATACTTTCATTATTATGCAAATAGTTTTTTTTTATTTATATGAATAAATAGTAAAAAGCTGTTATTTTGACATTACAAGTAGATCTTCAATTTTATTTATTTGTATAGATACTATTGCTGAAATTCACAAGAATGATTGTAATTGTAAATGAATTTCAGTTTATTTAACAGTTACTAAAATTGGATTTAAAGGGGTTTGAAGGTTTTGGCCCTAAAATCAGCCGCCATTTTGATTTTTTTTCAGAATCGCGGTGCACAACAAAAGTTATATATTTAGATAGAGGACACTTATACAAACAAAAAATGTAATTAACATAATATCCTAAAGCGTCAGGTTTCGGAGTTATTCACCGAAATATAAGTCGAAAACTACTAAGATTTTTTTGTTTTTTTTTCCTTCCAGGTAAGCATATTGAACTATTGAGGTAATAGAAACGTTATGAAACCTTTATGGAGAAGAAACCAATGAAAAATAGACATTTTTTAAATAAATAATTAAACACGACAATTTATAGTTCGTTTTTTAATTCCAGAGATTAATCTGACAAATGTAATGTCAAAATTCTATACTAAAAAAACGAAAACACAAAAGACTTAAATGTCAGATTAGTCTCTGGGATTAAAAAAAGGATCAATAAATTGCCGTGTTTAATTATTTATTAAAAAAAATATCTATTCTTCATTTGTTTCTTCTCCATAAAGGTTTTATAACGTTTCTATTACCTCAATAGTTCAATATGGTTACCTGTAGGGCAAAAAAACAAAAAAAATCCTTGTTGTTTTCGACTTATATTTCGGTGAATAACTCCGAAACCTGACGCTTTAGGATATTATGTTAATTACATTTTTTGTTTGTATAAGTGTCCTCTGTCTAAATATATAACTTTTGTTGTGCACCGCGATTCTGAAAAAAAATCAAAATGGCGGCCGACCTTAGGGCCACCCTCCATACAAAAATCTTCAAACCCCTTTATATCGAATTTGACGCTTCTCCGCTACTCCAACGTTTTGTGCTGAAATCGCAAAATGTTGTAGTTTCGATGTAACAAATCAGCTTTTTCAGATTGTTAACTTTCTCTTAAATGTTACAAGACGTTAGTCTCTCCTCAAGTCTGTATATGTGTTAGTAGGCTTATTACTCGAGAACTTCGCTTGTTTTTTTTTTTAAGTTTTTATAATTTTTATTTGACTAGTATGCAGTGTGAAATTTTAATCACCGTTTTCCTCTAAAGGGGTCATTGTACTCATCATTATAAACAATTATTACTATGGGACCAAACCAGAAATCGTGAAAAAAAAATCGACTGTTCCCTACATTTATGTTCGCTTATCTCGTCAAAATGTAGGGAACAGCTGAATTTTTTTTTCACGATTTCATGTTTGGTCCCATAGTAAAAGTTTTTCATAATGATGAGTACAATAACCCCTTAAGATGAAAACGGTGATTAAAATTTCACCCTGTATTATGTAGCTAGTTTTTGTTATTTATATAAGGTGTAAAAAAATTAACTGCAAGAACTTTAAGAGGTGCTTTAGACCATCGAACTGAACAACTTTCACTATGGGACCAACTCTGAAATCACGAAAAAAAAATGAGCTGTTTCATACATTTTGGCCGAGTAGGTATTGAACTTTTGTATGAAACAGCTGATTTTTTGTCGTGATTTCGGAGTTGGTCCCATAGTGAAAGTTGTTTAGTTCGATGGTCTAAAGCACCTCTTAAAGTTCTTGCAGTTAATTTTTTTACACCTTATATAGGCATTCAGTTTTATTCTTTTATATTTCTAGGCCGTCCTCCAACGCGGCGTGCTCCTATACTACGGCTCTCGCGCCGAGGCCGCTCGGGGCGGCACACACTGGCGCGGACGCAAGTACCTCGATGCTGCCACTTTAACTGCTGGAGACACTGAACCCGCCCTTATAGTGCTGCATTTTAGTGACGGAGACACGCATAGACTCGCTGTGCAGGGGGAAAAGGACTTGGCTGCTTGTAGACAGGTCAGTAATAGATCGAAAGTTTATAAAATAAAGGAATCTATTCGTACTATAGTAGATTGTTATCAAGGGTCGAAAGGAATTGATGACTTTCACACGTGTTAAACACTCTACTTTTCATTTCGAATATAAGGAAAGTAAAAAGTAGTAGTTTTTCTAAAATATTTATTGATAACAATAACATGCAGTTTTTTAATTTCGGTACAGCTTACAGGGTTAGTAACCCGCCAAATAATACTATTGTCTTTTTTTAATTTAAATATGGAACACACCGCTTCATCGCCGCGGGCTGTCCCGCTTAATAGGTTTTTTTTTTAAATTCACACTGGCTGTTTATACACTCACAAGACTGTAGCATTTTTCTTAATTTATGTAAAAAATTTCGTAGCTGACTACAGTTCTATTTTTAAAATTCATTCCCACCCTAAAGAGGGAAGTAATTACTATGAGTTTTTCCCGCCCTGTGGTGGGAAGCAGCGTCTGCCACCCGCTATTTGGATCAAACAAACACTACTTTCCGAGTATGAGAAATGAAAAAGATTTTTGGTGGCCTTGCAACCCATTACTGGTGGTCTCTCCAAGTTACGCCACGGCATTAATTACACGTGCTTGCGCTGTTCCATAGTATTCTACGGCTTAGTTAGACATGTAGCGGTAACTACAACGCCACATGCGAGCAACGCGTCATACTGACGTCACGCAAAATCCTGCATCTCGCAAGCAGAGTTTACCGCGCAACTAGCATAGATGCAACGGCCCGACATGAATCATTGGGCAGTTGCCCGCCAGACACAACTCCCGTCTGGCCGGAGGAGCCTCCCTTTTCTATGGAGGATGAGTGAACTTTACACCCTGTTCCTCATACCTCTATAGACACGTGTAGGCTGGATCATTCACTGCGGCGCACGACCACGCTATACGTACGCATGCGTGACTGACAAACAAATGAACCGCGCAAAATACAAGCGTACTCTTTGTGCATACAGCAGTAGAATTCCGCCTTTGACATGAATATCATATTGTAAAGTATTAAAAGTTGAGTGACTTGTGGCTAAGTAATAACAGCCGCACGGGTTGATCGATCAGGTTAAGCCACGCTTGCTGCGGTTGGTTCATGGATGGGTGACCATCTTTACATACTAAGAGCCCTCCGTGCCTCGGAAAGCACGTTAAGCCGTTGGTCCCGGCTGTCATTCGTGGATCTTTGACAGTCGTTACGGGTAGCCCGAAAGTCTGACAACCAGTCTTACCAAAGGTATCGTATTACCCAGTAACTGGGTTGTGGATGTCAGATAGGCAGTCGCTCCATGTAAAATACTGGTATTCAACTGCATCCGATTAGACGGAAGCCGCTTTTTTTGTTAATTTTTGTTTTTTTTTTATATAACTTGGTTTTAATTTTTTACTGTGTTTAGTTTAGTTTGTGATCTTCCTGTACGAGTCGCAATAAATACTTTTTCTTTCTTTCTTTCTATATGGTCGTTGGCCGGCCCCAACATAGTTGGGAAAAAGCTAGGCAGATGATGATTATATTGTACAGAGGCCAGCATATGAAGCTACCCCAATCTGTCAAATTTCTTTGATAGATTTTCAACTTTACTACAAAGGAATAAGTTTCATATTCAATTGCGAAAATTTTACAGACTGGGGTAGCTTGATGTGCTGGCCTCTGTACAGTATTTTTATCACACGAAGCGACGCGCGCTTTAGTTGTGGTTACCAAGTGTACAAACACGCTATGAATGTGTGTGTAAGCGCAGGAGCTCCGTCCGAAACAATGGCGAACTCGCAAGTGTGTGTTATGTGGTGACGCTACTCGTCTTCACGTACACATACTTGCTTACTACAAGTACAGCGCGCGTCGCTTCATAAGATAAAAATGCTATATTAGTTATTCCGTACTTTATTTATATTGATAATGGAAAATTGTTACTGTTAGCCTGCTGGGCAAAGGCCTCTCCCTCTCGTCAGCGCCCGCTGTCGCTGAAAACCGACGCTGGGGCTCTGTCTTGCATAGGGTCGCAGCATAATGCTGAGCGATAGCCGTTTTGCGTAGATGTGACGCATATTTCTCCCTACATTTTTGTTTTATTTTTTGTGTTTATGTTCTTTTTTAAGTCATTTTCACTGCAAATAAACGTATTTTCTTTCTTTCTTTCTTTATTTTTTTCTCCTCATCTTTATCTTTCAGTCCAGGGCTAAAGTGGACCACTGGTCGTTTGTTTTGTCCAGCTCGATCCGCCATCTTCTACGGGTGCTTTTTAATTGCAAAACATTTCTTAAGTTTCAAGTTTTACCAAGGAGTATGATACTTACATTTTCGGCCACTGTCTGAAGTCCACCATTTTGTTTTAGCAATGGGTGACAGCAATGAACGAGCACATAGCGTACTCCGGTCACTACCTATGGGCGGGCGCCTCGCCTGACTCTGCGCGAGAGGCCACTGAGGATTTAGAAGATGAATGTAAACCTTTAGGTAAGGAACTAAAGACTGAATAAATGGTTTAACCCAATATTTTGGAATTTTACCAGCTATTCTTTACTATCGCTAGTTTAACGATGTTCAGAATTCAAAGTTACATAATTGGTTTAAAAATTTTGAGCTCAATAAAAAGGTAATCCATGTGTTAGTCGATACCTTTTTTTTTTTTTTTTTTTTTATGGATGGGAAATCATCAAATGACCCCTCCCGCTCTGGGTGGAGCGAAGGGAGTGTCAGACTCTTACTGACTAAAACCCATCCGTGTTCCTTCCTTAGCCCTTTAAGTTCCGGGGTAGCGGTAACCCTTTCGGACAATCCCGAACTTAACCTTTTTGTTCTGGGGTGGAAAATCCTCATGGATATCCTCTGACCCTTACTGACTGAAAACCACCCCCGTGTTCCCTCCCCACTTGGGACCTGTGCGCCTTGCACGACTCCCGGCCGCGCGGGGGGGGGGGACACTGCGTCGAACTATTTTTTTTTTTTGTTTGGGAAGTTTTCAAATAACTTCTCCCGGTCGTCGTGTCAGAGTTTTGCTCACTAAAACCCACCCGTGTTCCTTCAGTTGTTTGTGTCAGGGGCCACGGTATCTCTTTTGAACAACCCGTGACCGATGCCCATTCGATACAGTTTAGCAATGATTGCCATGCTTATTGAGACTATTATTATTTTAGGATCAATGCAAGACGCACTAACCGCGGCGACGAACAGCCTGGCCCTACTGGACACGCAACTACGCGAGTGTGCCGCCATTGTTGCAGCTTTGGATAAGAGCGTTAATGTTGGAAACTCACTGCACCACTCTGCTTATATGGTATTTGAATATTTTTGATCAATATTTCCATAATAGGTATCTCCTGTGAATATGCAAATAAAAATCGACTTTAGATATTTTTTATAGGGTAAAAAAATTGATTGCTCTTAAAGATCCAGTGTGTTTTTATTCTCTTACAAAAATGTCAACCGTATGCTAATGTAGCTAAAGTTGATTTTCATTTACTACTCAAGTTAGATTAGATAACAAATTAAAAGATTAATGACTGACGAATGATCCTTATGTAATGGCGATGCTTTTTTAGGATTGCATCTTGTATTGCCTACGTCTTAAAAATACTGGTAACATGGTAGGTTATTTACTTGACTAAACTATTAGCTATAAAAGAAAACCGAGTGTGCTTATGACCACACGACTGAGGTGAAACTTTAAACGTATTTGGCTATGAGAGGAAGAGAGAAAGAAACTGTGCGTGCGCACTGCTTTCTCTTGCTTATATTCCCCACTCAATTCCCGTTCGCCTCGCCCGATCACACTTTTCGTAACGCTTACGTCACGCGTTCGCCAGCTTACTCCCCAAGTCAAGCGTGCGTAAAGAAGTTTCACTTTAATAATTAAACTTGTTGTATGTGACGCAGCGGTTCCAGCACGCGTGCGGCACGGGCTCCGAGGCGCTGTCCGCGTTGCGGCACTGCGCCGCGCTCGTCGCGCAGGCACGGGACGCAGACACCGCCAAGCTCAACAGAGAGGTAACTGATCTATCAACGTTAAAAAAAGAAGACATTGAGCTTTTTTAAAAACATTAAAGAAATGTAGTCATACCGGATACCAGGAGAGGGGCCCGTGGCTAAATAATAACAGCCGCACAGGTCGAACGATCAGGTTAAGCTACGCTTGCCGCGGTTGGTCAGTGGATGGGTGACCATCTTTACATACCGAGACCACTCCGTGCCTCGGAAAGCACGTTAAGCTGTTGGTCCCGGCTGTCATTCGCGGATCTTTGTAAGTCGTTGCGTGTAATCAGAAGCCCGAAAATCTGACAACCAGTAAGGGGTATCGTATTATCCAGGAACTGTGTTGTGGAGATCAGGTAGGCAGCCGCTCCATGTAAAATACTGGTATTCAGCTGCATCTGGTTAGACAGGAAGTCGACCCCAACATAGTTGTGAAAAGGCTAGGCAAATGGTGTGGGAGGGGTGTGGTGACGTGTTGCGAGAGCTCAGTAATTCTACCACCCCTCCCGCACCGCGCAGCTACTTCAGGCCACGTGGTAATTAAGCGGTCGGCCATAATCTTAAACTAAATTGATGTTTGTCTCGTATTTCTTGCCAATAACATTTAGCAGACTCGCGGAGGTTGCATGTAAGCTCCAAATAGGCTATAATCTCTACAGTACACATCTGTCAAACCCTTTGGAAATACCGACGTGATGTTATATTTTATACTAGCAGCGCCCCGCGGTTTCACCCGCATAAGTGTCGATCCCGTGGAAATATCGAGATAAAAAGTATCCTATGTCTTATTCTGATGTATCAGCTATATTACTGCAAAGTTTCATCAAAATCTGTTCAGGAATTTTTGCGTGAAAGAGTAACAAACATCCTCACAAACTTTCACATTTATAACATTAGTAGGAAGTAGGATAGTAGGATATTAGTAGGAAGTAGGATTAGTAGGATAGTGGGATTAGTAGGATATTAGTAGGAAGTAGGATTAGTAGGATAGTAGGATTAGTAGGATAGTGGGATTAGTAGGATATTAGGATATTAGTAGGATAGTAGGAAGTAGAATATTAAAAAAAAAATATTTTAAAAGTAAAAGCTAGATGTTTTTCGATATTTTATAAATAAAAGCTAAATGTTAATCGAGGGACGAAATACACGAATAGTTATCTTATTCCTTTCACATGTATTGCAGTTTTATAACCTTTGTATGGAACATACGATTTTTATAAAACTAGCAAAAGAAAATTTTTGAGGGTATTTTTAAACTAAACATCGTTTGCTTTAACAGATAGAACGCAACCGCGTGTTAGAAGAGGCGCTGGCCGCGTTAGCAAGAACACATCATGCGTTAGAGATGTCAGTTGCAGAGGAACTTACTAAGGTATGGACTTTGAACCTTGGGTTCATGGACATAAAGTGTAATTTTGAATAACCAGAGATATTAATTTCATGTGTATGGTTGCGAAAGGCACAGATCCAGACGAAGTAGCGGTGCTTAGGAGAGCCCAAGCAACGCAGAAACGAAAGATTTCCACTACTGGACATAGTCCTCCGACTATGTCCAGTAGTGGAAATCTTTCGTCTGAAATGATGCTGGTGTTGACGTCTTTTACAAAAGTGCCACAGAAAAAAAATTTTTGAAGGCATAATATGGCGCCAAAAATCCGCCATTTTGTTTTTTTTTATTTTGATATACCCAGTGTCACTCACAGTAAATACGAATCTAACGAGGGGACGGACCCGTGCTTCCCCTAGTTTCTCCACCTGGGTGAAGCACGGGGACTACGGTTCCGTGATCGGGTCCCGTGCTCCAACTGATGACGTTATTGTACAGTGATGCCGTAAATTGTTTTCATATTCATATTCATTTATCCTATATGATTCAAAAGATCTAAACAATTATTTAACGGCAGTGAATTTATAATATGTATGTATGTATGGGGGTGTGTGTGAGTGTGTATAATTAGTTTAATTAAAATTATTATTTTCTTATATTCAATTTCTTCTGTTTAGCCTCTTCCCAATTATGGTAAAATGCGCTAAAATGTGCTTGGTCGCTAGCACAAGTTAATAAATGAAGAACTAACACATTGTGTATTATTTATCTTTTGCCCGTACTTTTTTGACAGAATAGTATATTATTAAATTATGTGTTTTCTTAATTACTTGACTGTACTTGATCATCAGTTGGAGCACGGGACCCGATCACGGATCCGTAGTTCCCGTGCTTCACCCAGGTGGAGAAACTAGGTGAAGCACGGGTCCGTCCCCTCTAACGACACCTCTCAAGCTAAAATCCATCGAGCCGTTCAAGCCGCAGAGTGTGCCAAACAATTATACACATACATACATACTCTCGAAAAACATAACCCTCCTTCTGGCGCAGTCAGGCTAAAAATAGTTACTTATTTTTTTTTCAGAGTAAAAGGAAGAAAAAGTCCAAGTCGTCCTCAACACTAAACGACTCCAAAGAAAATTTCTTTGATGTTTTTGATGGTATGTTTCTGGATTTCTTTATTCCTTGCATTACATATATTTCTGCTTGTTGGGAAGATTATTTCAATTAAATAATAATAAATGTCGTGAGTTATTTTACCACTCTGCAATTGGCATTTTGTTTTGATTGTTGTTGTTTTGTTGTCATCTGCCAGTGTCGCGGGCGCATCACGGATTAATTTGTATTGTCAATGTCAATTTAAGTGTGTTGTCTTTGATCCCTGGCCCTGACATTAAGCAATAGACAAAACTGACATCTTTTCATATGTTTGACTGCGAGGCTTTTGACTACGTTGTTATTGTTGTTGTTTTATGTTTTTTTTTGTGTAATGTGCGTTTTTTATTTTTCCTTCTTTCCTTTCTTTCTTTCTCCCATGCACGAGGTTGTGGGTTCAAATCCGGGCAGGTACCAATGTGCCTTTTGAATTCAAATGTAATTTCTGAGTTAATCTTAGACATTACTGTCATCGCTTCGGCTTCTAAGACACAGGTACATAAACCTAGTTTAGAAGTCAGGGTTTTTCACTCTGGAACACTAGTTTAAGCCATTTTTGGACCAAAATAATGTAAATGCATTTATTGAGAAATAAAGATTTATTAATATTTTTACGTCTTTTGATATTTCTCGGGACCCAGGGGTCCCGGACCTTTGGAAGGCGTACGAGGGGCCGAAGCCAACTCGCAGAGGCCCGTTAGACGTTTTTAATGAAATGAGGCACCAACAGACGATTATCCCTGTTCGTACTATGCAAGTGCACCCAGGGACAACCCCCGGTTGGTGTAGGACTATAGCAGGATATGGAAATAAAGATATTGGATTATGGGTTTGGGTGGCTAAAGTGAACTGGTTATTGAGGACTATGGAAAGTCTATATAGCCCCTGCCTGACCAATGTTTCATATAAATTATTAGAAGCGTCCGCGGTTTCACCCGCAAAGTTTCGATCCCGTGGGAATATCAGAATAAAAATTATCTTATGTGTTATTCCTGGTTATAAACTATCTGTGTGCAAAATTTTTATCCAAATCCGTTCAGTAGTTTTTGCGTGAAAGAGTAAGAAACATTCATCCACCCATCCTCACAAACTTTCGCGTTTATAATATTAGTAGGAAGTAGGATAGTGGGATAGTAGGGTACAGATAAAATGGCAGGGGGTGACTTGCACACACAATAATGGGCCCCCGAAACGGTCGCTAGCACATAGTGTCGTAGCGATAAGGAGGCAACATGTCCTGAGGTGCTTATGAGAAGTGGAGTGGTATTCCACGGCTATCCGGACAATCCCGGAAGTACGGTCAAGATCCTTACCAGCATCTTACTGGAACACTTCCTTCCTCCGAGCACGTTTGCTCTTGCGAATCTCCACTCACGCCGGCCAATAAAGGCAAGAATGAGGTGGGAGCTCTGTTCCTCGTCATTGTTCACTCCAGCCGGCCAATAAAGGCAAGCCAGAGGTGAGGAACAAGACTTCTCCCGGGAAATAGGGTCCGTGGGGTCGCTACTGCCCAACAGCTCACCACGTGCTGCCCTGCGGGTTTCTGTATCTCTCTTGGTCTGGTTCCTCACCTTAGACCTGTTCTGGTAAAGTAAACTCTTCCGGCACAGGCCTAGAGTTCGGAGCGCGCAAGCCCCACCACGACGTCAACGTAGAGATACGGCGGTGGGGTTATTATTATTATCGGTGAAGGAAATACATCGTGAAGAAAACTGGACTTATCACACTTCACACTAATATTATAAAGGCGAACATTAGTGAGTGTGTTTGTATGTTTATTACTTCTTCACGCTCAAACGGCTTGACCAATTTTGATAAAATTTGGTATGGAGGTAGCTGACACCCTGGATTAACACATAGGATACTTTTTATCCCGATTTTCCCATGGGATCGAAATTTATGCGGGTGAAACCGCGGGGCGCAGCTAGTCGTTAATATGAGTCTGAAATCGTCAACCTGTCTAGAGCACGTGTGGTGATCAATGCTCGAATCTTCTCTGTATGCCTTGTAGGCCTTGGCCCTGCAATGGGACAATAATAGGCCAGACTAACTAGTCTACTATACTACTAGACCAGTCGAGACCAACGGGGCAGATTTGTCGTTGGTCTCGTGGTCGCAAGCGCGACTGCTGAGCGTGGGGTGCTGGGTTCGATTCCCGGGTGGGGCAAAGTGTTATTGAGAATTTCTTAGTAACAGTCCAGAGTTTGGAAGTTGGCGGTGTGATGCTCCCGTGGCTCGCGCGCACGTGGCGCCTGATCCCTCTCCGGTAGTGTCGGATCGCTCCCCATCGCTCTACGACAGTGAGGGAACAGGGAGTGCCCCTGTGTCTGCGCATACGCCTGCACTATAATCTCCTGCGTTGGAGGCTGGTCTTCGCTTAGATGGGGAGCCTACCTACTAGGTACCTACTCTTTGCTCCGTGATAAGGCACCCTCATAATTTTCTGAGTGCTAGTCACAGACGCGTGGTCAAATTAGGTCAAGAAGACTTTAATTAATAATATACATTTGTTGGTAATAGAATCTGAAGATGAGGATGATACGTTGGTGACGGCTGGTCTCTCGAGTCCACTGGGCGCTCTAAGTCCTTGGGGTAGTAGTCCTGACCTCACAAGACGAACTCCTATAGGCAGTTTGGATGGTAAGTCTCTAAATGTTATAATAATATCAATTTCCCGTAAATAGGTGTCCAGTTTCATTATCATCAGTGTAGCCTTTTCCCAATTATGTTGTTGGGGTCGGGTTCCTAGTCTATCCGGTTGCAGCTGAATATGAGTATTTTACATAGAGCGACTGCCTCCACAATCCAGTAACTGGGTAATACGATACCCTTTGGTAAGACTGGTTGTCAGACTTTCGGGTTTCTGACGACCCGTAACGACTGTCAAAGATCTACGAATCACAGTATCATAAGGTCTAATATGTATCATGCTTTTTTTAAATTTTATTGCGTCTTTCATTGGCATTGACGAGCGGGGCCTCCTAGCACAGGTATATCTTCACTTAAAAGGAGGTCCCTATGTAAGATCACTGTAAAAGTTGTACATGTTACTGAAATAAACTTTTTGTTTTTTTTTTCATTCAATAATTTTCTTTTCCATTTCTTGTTTCGGACAAGTCTTATGTTAGGTACAGTCAACAAAAGAGATAAGTATGCAGGATCGTCGGATATAGTTGAAGTTTAGTAAGAAATCGATGGATGTTTTCGAATAAAATTTAATTGTATTAATAGAAAACAAACAGCTCATTTATCAAATATAATTAATTATCCGACGATCATGCATACTTATCTCTTTTGTTGACTGTACATCCCGCAAGAATTAACTTGAGCTCTTCCCGGCCCCTCCCAACCTCCGCGCTGTTACCGCTCTCGCCATCGACACCTCAGTACCGCACGCTTACGTCATCCGAGCGAAGTCTTAAGCTAACTCTTGAGGGTTGTACTTAAAAAATAAAATAAATTGGTCACAAAATAAATAAAAGATTTCGAGATTTCTCGTAATATAAAAATAATTTTTGCTCCCGTTATAATTTTTATGATGTCGATTGTTTTTACATTAGGTGACAAAACCCCTACAAACGAGGAACAAGAAGAACATTACATCCGGCGTCTATCCGGTTCGTCCGGCTCGCCGGCGTCGCTACACACGGCCGTCAGCGCGGCTAGCTCGCGAGGCACACTCGTCTCTCAGGGAGGACACGTGTACCGGAACGCTAGGCCTTATCGCAAGTCTGCACATCCAAGGTATGTAGGACATAATAATATTACGATTGAAGGTAAAGTGATACGAGATTTATGAGATCGCTCTGTATTTTGCATCGTCAATATTTGAGATCAACCTGTATACAGGAAGATTTTTTTTATCACCATCCAAATTTTTACAGGGTGTTCTACCCATTAATATGAACAACTTTCACCAACTCTGAAATCACGAAAAAAAAATCAGCTGTTACATACATTTTGGTGAAGTAGATATTGAACTTTTGTATTAAACAGCTGATTTTTTTTTCGTGATTTCAGAGTTGGTCCCATAGTGAAAGTTGTTCATATTCATGGGTAGAACACCCTGTAAAAATTTGGATGGTGATAAGAAAATATCCCTGTATAACATTGCAAAATTTTAGGATCAGCCTGTATATTGCTTCGTAAATCTTTTGGGATAACTCTGTATATCGCATCGCGATAATTTAGGATCAGTCAAGGTATGTAGAACTAAGACCATGGCCAGGCACGGTAAGTTATCGAAGTTTATGGAATCGTGTTTTTTAAATTACGAGTTAAGTTTCTTTAGAGAGGGTTTCTAGGTCTTGCTTCTTAGGGGCCGTCTCCATGAGCGAGAGAATCGCGGCGATAGTCTCGCCGTGCCGCGATGATATCGCCGTGTGGAGACACGTTCTAAGAGAGTGTATAGAAGTACGTGGCACGACGATAATATCGCCGCGATTCTCTCGCTCGTGGAGACGGCCCCTTAGTGGACCGTGCAGCAGTTGTTTGGTTTGTGGCGACAGTAACCTGCTTCGCCACAAACGGTCGCATCGCAAGCGCGACCATACCGCAAGAGACGCTCGTTTCTTAAGGTGTAAACAATGTGTATTAATCTTACATCCCAGGTAACGCAAAAAAACGCATATTATTAACTCGTAAGTAAACTAAAACCGTATTCTATTTGGTATAACTCTTAACGCTGCCGCGCTGTAACTGTCGAGAGCCGCGGGAGCCGGCGGTCCTGTGGTTGTCCAAATTGGTCTAATTTGGACATCTCATCGTCTTTTGGATGAAGAGGCAGGTAAGAATCCATTACCTTAGGGACGTCTACACGCCGTTAAAAGTTTTAAACCCACTGTGAGTTTTTCTTTAATAATATAAAACCCTAAGGCCATTACAAAAATGAAGTTAATACATATTTAAGTTTGACGAATATTAACGGTTTTTCGACGCGTCCCAAGAGTTTTAGCGTGTTTGATAAAAATCTTACCAAGAAATAAGTAGGTAAGTTCAAATTTACCTAACCCAATTTATTTGGAGTACTCCCTTAGGCAACGTTAAAATGTCGTTAGGTGAAAACGGATCAACCCTCGGTTTTTTAATTTAACCTTTAAACTTTTGATATGATTGGTGGTTTTTGACAGCTGTCATCTGAATTGACAGCTGAGGGGCAATTCTCGTAATTTTAAGAACGTTCACAGTCTGATCTCAGTCTCAAATAGTCTTTGTCTGTCAAAAATACCTCTCATTTTGACAAGTTTTTGACATTTGTTTGTCGCTGAGATGAGACTGCGACTAGATTTTGAACGTTTTAAATTACGAGAATTTGTCTTCAGATTTTCTGACTGACCAGAGACTTGATCTTGCTTCCAGAATCGGGACCTATCGCATCGAAAATATATATGGTATCCGTGAACTTCAAACAAATTCTATTAAAATATATTTCTTTTCATTTTTCAGCCATTAATTGCTTGACTACCCTCTTAATTTCTAAAAGGAAAACTTTACTTCCTTTACTAATAATGATAATTTGCCTACATAAAGGCACGTTTCCATTACACCATTTTGGTTAACTGCCCCGTTAAAAAAACAGGAAATGATCGTGGCAGTCAATTTAAATTATAGCGCGGGTTTCATTCCGTCTGCCGGAAAAAGGCGTCCGACATCGGACGTTTGAAGTGAAGTATTAACATTGCGGAGCGCATGCAAACAGGCCCAGGCGACCTTGATGTCGTTTTGACGGCTCGAGGTTTATTTGAAGTCTGAAATAGCGTTAGGTGTCCATACATAATAGTTGATTTTATTATTTTTAAAATGACTTTGACATATCTCGGTATCCTGGGGACGCGGACCTTTGGAAGGATGATCCTGCGTATTGATGTATAAATTACATATTTGCGGCATATAATGCCCCAGTATTTTATGCCGAATATCCGTCATTCAAAAAAGAAAACTGCGTATGATAGGGTTTTTTTTTGTAATTTAATTTGTAATTTTATCTGTCTTAATTTTACTGGTTTATTTCACTTATTTTGAAGTGTTGATTTTTTCGTGTCTATCGAGTTGGTCCTATAATTAGGTATATATAAATGGCTGTTTTAGATAGAGGCTCCTTTAATCCCTCCTTGATGGAATGCCATAATCAATCTTGAGTTTAAAATAATTTTTTGGCCCCTTTTGGTGGAAAATATGATCGATTACAGATTATGTTCTTACTCATTTTATTTCCTTTAGTAAAAACCTTTTGTAAGCACTGTGTGACTTAAACCCGCACGTACGTCACGCTTTTCTGTGACTTAAGTAGTCCATTTTTACACAGAAAAGCGTTACTTAAGTGCGGGTTTAGGTCACATGAGCTATAATAGTTATTTATGCAACTGTTTTATAATAAGGGGTATTAAAACACGAATGTGGGTTTGATATTAGTATCACATGAGTGTTTTAATACCTACCTAATTATGTACAGTTGCATACAAGACTTTATCTACACCCATGATATGAATCCTCTATAAAAGGTTCTGAAACAGTTTTTTTGCAATACTAATATGAAACAAATGGTGACCGGCGGGATACGACGTGAATTCGAATAACATATAAGTTCCTTTTTTAAATTACTGCGCTGTGGTAGTGAAACGCGCATGCATGTCAAGGTTCTTTTTTTGAAAACGAGTTGCATAATGTAGTACAATATAATAACACTCGTTTGGATAGTATTATGGTTACTATGACACTGGTTGTTTTAATGTTGGCAATAAGCTAACTGTTTCAGAAAGTTTTATAGAGGATTTATAGCATGGGTGTAGATAAAATAGTATACGATACTCGTGACTTAAGTATATCTATTATGTATTGCACGGCGTTTTAATTTTACGCCGTGCAATAATGGATTACTTAAGTTACACGTATCGTATTGTACCTACTATTTGTAGCAAATCAATTGTAGCAAAGCAAAAGAAAATATTGTTCTTTTTTCCTTATTTTTTATTTTATTTTGTTTCTTTTTGTTTCAGTTCTCAGTGGTCACTTTAAAGTATTATTACTGGTCAGTATGGAAGCTCAGGTATTACCACAGCGTGTTTAGCCTTAGCTAAAGAATGAACGTTAGTTTAGCACAAAATTGATAAGTTGCACAAAATGCAAAGCAAATAGCGCACTTTATAGATTTTAGACGATGCACAATAACAATGTGCAGATAACAAGTTTTTGAAGTGAAACTTTTTTACGCACGCTTGACTTGGGGAGTAAGCTGGCGAACGCGTTACGAAAAGTGTGATCGGGCGAGGTGAAAGGGAGTTGAGTGGGGGATATAAGCAAGAGAAAGCAGTGCGCGCACACATTTTCTTTCTCTCTTCCTCTCATAGCCAAATACGTTTGAAGTTTCACTTCAGTCGTGTGGTCATAAGCACACTCGGTTTTTATAAAATTAAACAATAGTTTGGTTGTATATGTATTTCGTAATCATTCCTCAGTGTCTGTCTGGTAACATTGGTAAACGCATTATAGTTAATATTGGCAGCTGCAGTAAAGAAAAAAACTATCGCTGCCCGAATCACACTTGGCAAACTGATTGTCGATCGCGTTTTTTTTTAATAATGCTGCCTGTCCTTAAACCATTGACCGCCCCAGTCGGATTAAAGGTAATCACTCATTATAACAGCGCCGCTCCGACACAATCAAAAACTTGTCATTCAAGTTCGGATTTTAAATCAACTGCTTTAGAGTACATTTTACGATGACAATACAGAATAGTGCACGTCGTGCCGGCCGTGCGCTTCAAGTGAGCAGCCCGCTCCCTGGCGAAAATTCGCAAGCGGTGCGGTTTTAATGGGTGATATGATGACCTTGATACGACAAAATGTTTTCGTGCCCGTGCCGCCTCGTGTCGTATTTTTATGACTGAGAACCTATGTTTGGTTTTTGTTTTTTATTTCATTGCACGACCCTATTCGTCGTAAATATTTATTTGTTGATTTATGAGCTGGGCGCTGGGGGCTTGGTAATTGATTTAAAACCAAGAGGTCAATATTATAGGTTAAATAAATTCTGTATCATCATTCATCAGTAATCATCACCCTTTAAAATACCAAAAACAAATCCTTTAACCAAAAATCAAGCCATAAATATTTTATTTTAATAAATAATTATAATAGATATTATTATAGTCAGAAAAAAATGTATTTATTATTTTTTATTTTGAATTATTAAAATGGTACCTGACACTATTGGTGTAAAGTGCAAATAAATTGTGATAGAATATTTTAGTTTATATTATTTTAAGCTCAATATTTGACCTGTATTTAATTTTTATTAATAAATGTACTATTTTATAATACTTATTAGTTTTTTTTTGTTTTTTTACTAGCCGTTAATGTCCGACTGCCGGGCAAAGGCCACCCTACTCGCTTTCCATGTCTCTCAAAGTGACGCACTTATTAATAAATGCGGAATAAAATTATGTATGTACCTATGTATGTAATCTGTCAAGCTCCGCTAATGAGACACAATTGATTTTCTATTGTTTCGTCACCGATCGGTAACGCGCGGGGCTTTTAAACCTCGAAAGTTATCTCTTCGAGTTTATTAATAAGGAATGAGGTTTCATATTGAGAAAAGAAAAAAAACTATCAAACCATAGATTCCCTAGCGATAGATAGGATGACAGTTTACTTCAAGCTCACCAAAGTTTTCAAGGTGAGGTTTTTACAGAATACACCGGCTAAAGTTACCAGTGATATTTTCTAGAAGTCAAGTACAGACGCCAGCACATCAAGCTACCCGAAACTGTCAAATTTTCCAAATCAGCTTTGAACCTTAGCAAGTCGATTAAGATGTGGGTACAGTTTGACACAACTTAGATGTAGCATCGGCAAAATTCGTAAAACCTTTCACATCCGAACTAAGTGCGCCTTCCAAATCACCAATCTTTATTACTACTTTAGGAAAAATTGATCAATTTTTCCTAAAGTAGTAATAAAGATTTACGAATACCTACGAATTACGAACGTTTTACGAATTTTGCCGATGCTACATCTAAGTTGTGTCGAACTGTACTTACCACCTTTATAATATACGCGCCGCACTATGTAGGTACCATTTTGTTGAAACTCAGATGTGTCTTCTCGACATCCGTGTGTCACTAACGGGATGCAGCAGAATACCAGCGTCAGGTATTGTACCTGGCATATGCTGAGCTGGTCTCCTATTTGGTGCAACCATGAGACACACACCGACCAGAAGTGATCGAAAGTTATAAATGTCATATGAGGTGTCTATGGGTCAATTTATCTTTTTAATCTTTGTTTTTTTCTCACCTTTTTTGATGTTTTTTTTTAATGCCTGTATTGTGTCTTTTGTTGCACTAAATAAACGTTTTATCTATCTATCTTATGCTTTGGCGATAAAGTTTAAAATCTTTTGACAGATTGTAGTAGCTTGATGTACTGGCGTCTGCCCTCGATGATTCCATAAACTTTCTTCACTGTTGTATACCCAACTCACATCTTGCCAAGTTGCCACTTTATCTGTCAATGTTTAACACGTCGACCGCTGTTTCTCCCAAAAGATTTAGCGTGAATAATACATAAGTCGTGTTAATCCAGGCTTTATAAATCTTGACCTTAGCATGACCTAGAAAAGACGCAAGCGTGTCGCGTATGCCTTGTGCAGCAGGATTACGTTGGTGTGGATGTTTAAGGCGACTACATGACCTAAAGCGCGGTCACTGTCGGACTGCATAGAAAAGAAAGAGAAGCGCGATGACACAACCGTGGTAATTTATAGCAAATATGAAGCAATTATCTATTTACAAAAACTCTCAAACACCAAACAAATAAAAACCGTATACTAAAATTCGGGGAATTAAATTGTCTTTTAGATGGTGAAAGTTTTATGAAAATACACCCGATAGTGTTTGCGTGATTATCGTTTTTATGTCCGCGGTAGACATTACTTTACAAATTAATTACACTATGTTAAAAAAATATAATTGCATTTATTCACATATCAAATTACGAAGCAAATGGTCTAGTATAACATTTATTTTTTTCAAAGAAATCATTCCGGTCGATTAGACGTGATGTTGAATTTAAAATCATTAGAAGTCGTATATCTGCGCCTTAAGAAAGTATTGACTTAAGAGATAGATATACTCGTACCTACCTACCTAGATAGAAATGCTTTGCATAACTTTTTACAGAGCAGTCCAATTTTGATAATTCTTTTTTGATTAGAAAGGATATACCCCGAAGGTGGTCCCATATAAATTTGGAAAAAAAAAATCCTACCCTAAGGGTAGGAAAACAGGGGATGATTGATAGTTTACTCACTGATTGTAATGTATGACCACGCATAACTTTTTACAGATTAGTCCGATTTTGATAATTCTTTTTTTAATGGATAGAACATACCTCGAAGTTGGTCCCATGTAAATTTGGAAAAAAAGAACCTACCCTAAGGGTGGGAAAATAGGGGTGATTTGTTGTTCATTCACAGATTTTAATGCTGAGCTGTGTATTACAATTAAAATTAAAGTCCTATCTATGTTGGTACATAAAGCCTGTTTTTTTTAAGTATTTTACTATACAAAAAATAATAGTTAAAGTAGGATTATATAACAGTTAATATCTAAAGTAAGGTAGGTAGCCATTTTAAAAGTAATCAAAAATTAAGCATGCAGTAATAAGTAAATTATAGCCTTAAAAAATTATAAAATAAAAACTTTTTAACAAAAAAATTAAACCTCCGAAAAAACTAAAAAGCAAAAAATAAAAACCTTTTTTATTTTACCTTAATAAATAAGTTCTTAAACTAATGCAAGTATACCTAAAAAATGTTGAGTCGGCGCCAAACAATCAATGAACAAAGATCACTAAATTACCTTAAATTTATAGAAATAGCCAAATCAAATTAATAATGCAACGTGAAATCTCCAGCGCTAAATATTAACATTCCAAACAAAAAATGCGCTCTCCGCACGACCACTCGCAACGATATTAAGTTGCTTGTTTGGCGCCGACTCAAAATGTTTTAGGTATACTTGCATTAGTTTAAGAACTTATTTATTATTTATTAAGGTAAAATAAAAAAGGTTTTTATTTTTTGCTTTTCAGTTTTTTCGGAGGTTTATTTTTTTTGTTAAAAAGTTTTTTATATATATTAGTATGGTTTTTATTGTAAAAAGAAAGTGTTTAGAGGTATCTTCATGATTTTTTTGTATCGTACCAAATAAGTTGTATTATGTTTTCAACACACTATCTACCTAGCATAATTATATCCTGAACAATATCATATACTTATTTTTTTGATTTTGTTTACTGTTTTTTTTTTTTTTGTAGTCGATCATATACTTTTATTGTTTCTAAAACTTGCGTTTTTTGCGTTTAGGTCCTTTAAGCCCGATTTAGGTGTCGTGTTAATATCCCACATTGCTTCGCCTACTTATTTGTCGTTTAGTCTAGTATACATACAGGGAGGCAGGGACATCGGCGCGCAAACTGTAAACATGAATTAAGCATATAATTGTAGGCGTAGAAAGGTTTGGTCTTTGGTCTGTTATGAAAAAAAAAACAACTGTTTTATGGAAAAAATGCGATACCCACGCGGTAAAAATGTATGGAACAGCAATTTTTTTTTTATAACTGGCAAAAAATCTCAACGCAAGGGGTTCAGAATCATGTACAGACGCCAGCACATCAACCTACCCGAAACTGTCAGATTTTCCCAATCAACTTTGAACCTTATGAATAAGTGATAAAGTTGAAAATCTATTAAAGAAATTTGACAGATTGTAGTAGGTTGATGTGCTGGCGTCTGTACCTACTGAATCCATGGTAACGGGCTGCGCATCGATATCCCCCTGACACCCTGTTTGTATACGGTGCGTCGTATAGATATGTTTAACGTAAAGCTACATAATATGAAAAGGTTAGATATGCTGCGAGGACTATGTAGGTATACCTATATCTTTAGGCTGACCGCTTAACTAAGACGTTGCCTGAGGTAGCAGCGCGGCGGGGGAGGGTTATGAAGACGTGATGCGAGAGCTCATTGATTTGTCAAGATGTGACAACTATCACCCCTCCCGCACCGCGCAACTACCTCAGGCAACGTCTCAGTTAAGCGGTCGGCCTTTACCTAATACTATGCCTACTAGTTTTCTCAATAGCTGCCAGGAATCAGGATTTATGCCACAGGCTGGTTGATGGCAATTGGCTCGCCCCCTATTATTTGGGATTTATGAGCGTTTTACGACGTACGGCATTTCATACAAACTTTCAAGCCCTTCTTTTTTAAACGAATGAACCGATTTTAATGAAACTTCATACGCATGTACAGGATACAAAGGTCTAAAAAGTTAGTAAAGAACATTTTCGAAATGTCTTATTTAAATAGAAATAACTTGAAAGCTCTGTTTCTATGGAAAATTTAAAATCGGTCTAATTTGGCTGTAACACTATTTTTTGAAAATATTCTTAACTAGCTGCGCCCCGCGGTTTCACCCGCGTAAATGTCGGTCCCGTGGGAATATCGGGATAAAAACTATCCTATGTCCTTTTCCGGGACTCAAACTATCTCTATACCAAATTTCATCTAAATCGGTTCAGCGGTTTGAGCGTGAAGAAGTAACAAACATATAAACACACACACACACACACACTCACAAACTTTCGCCTTTATAATATTAGTGTGATTACTCGTAAGGTTTCAGATCTTTGTATCCTGCTTATGCGTACGACGTTTTATCAAAATTGGTTCATTCATTTCGAAAAACAAGGGCTTGAAAGTTTATATGAAATGCCGTACGTCGTAAACGCTCTTGTGGGTGTCCTAAAGGTGCACCTCTGCCTAAAACCGGTGAATACAATGTCAAGTTATGTAGTTTTACTATCTGTAGTTTTACTATCATCTTACTAGCTTACGTCACGCTTAGCGCTTACACTTAGCGTCCCACTCCTGAGCAAAGGCCTCCCTCCACTTCTTCCATCTTTCGCGAGCCCGCGAGTCCTCCTTCCAGTTTTGACGGTACCTATCCAGCTCGTTCGGCCATGTAGTTTTGCATTTTTGAAATGTTTACACTGTTTACAGCACTACTTTCATATATCTATGGTTTTCAGCATAAATAGTAAATACTTCATACTTGTGTGACGAATGTGGCTTCTTATCTAATCTACCTACAATCTTTTATCCGTTTCTTGCGTCATTCATTCATGAATTTCGTAAAAGATGACAATATGATCTTATTCCCCAGCCGAGGCTTATTTGCTCGTATGTTCCTCCTCAAATAAACCTCATAATACTTACGAACCAAGCATTATTTTCGAGACGTTATTGTATGTTATTTGTATTTCTGCTTTCATAACCCGAGATGAAAAAATGAGGGCGATTTATCATTTTCTGCTTCGGTTTTTTCCGTTGAATCTACTTATATTCGAAAATAGAACGTATTTGCTGAACATTCCCGATTGATATTCTATAACTTCCAAAGGATGGTTTGTTACGAAATGTTGGCATTCAATTCACGGGGTCAGCTACCCGGAGCCCGAAGTAACAGACATTCGAGTTTTTTTCCGTAACTAGCTATAAAATTATCGTTCGTTTTTGTTTGTGTACCTACTACTTACCATATCTGTTTTATAAACTTTTCGACTGAAACATTTCAACCCTTAAGGTGTCAAGCGAAATTAAATACAGTTCCCTTACGAATACTTTGTCAACATATTTATTTCTCAAACGAAGAAAAAAAGAATGAAAAATAAATGCTCCTATTATTTATTTATTTATCCTCCTACTGGAACGCCATACAGCAATTACACCAACGCGCAACGGAGCAAAAAATTACATCATGTGCTGTTACATTCCATCCTGTGCGCGGTGGACATCGAACATTATGTCGCCTTAATCTGGAGTTCGACCATGGAGCATTGTGCTCCATGAGTTCGACCGATTTAGTTTCCGTTTTCTATTTTCGGCTGAAAAAGTACTTATTTATTTATTTATTATTTATTTATATATACTTTATTGTACACCACAAAAATACATAACATGAAATAAACACATTAAACACTACAAAATATACAATGGGCGGCCTTATCGCATTCTGCGATCTCTTCCAGGCAACCTTGGTATGGACAGTGATTTCCCTGGACATAAAATGGGGCTGTCGTTGGTGCAAATATTATGCATACAATACAATAAAATAGATACACAGATAAATACATATCCAAAATTATAGATACTTAAATATATACATACTAAATAATTATAAGCACTGAAAATAAAATAAGACGGTAGATGATAGCAGTTAGGACAAAATCACAACAACAAGTAGTGTTCCTTTACAAGTCTTTTGAACACGTGTAACGACTGCGCGCGTTTTATTTCAACTGGCAACGCATTCCACAAACGAGCGGCCTGGACAGTAAAGGATTTATCAAGGAAAGTTGTGGAATGCGTTGGCATTTTGAGCTTTAAGTTATCTGATGACCTTAACAATTTCGTGTGGGAGTCACAAAGAAACTGAAAACGTTTCTTGAGATAGAGAGGGGTGGAAGGGGAAAAGAGAACATTGTACAACAGGGAAAGAATATGAGCATTCCGACGAAGGCGAATTGGTAACCACTTGAGCTTCACACGAAATTCGGAAACGTGGTCATATTTGCGCAGACCGAATATGAACCTTATACAAAAATTTTGAAGCCGCTCAAGTTTATCGAGTTGGTCTTGGGTAAGATCAAGATAGCTGGCATCAGCATAGTCAAGGATGGGTAGAAGAAGTGATTGTGCAAGCGCAATCTTAGTGGCAGTTGGTAGAAAATTACGCAATCTCTTCAAAGACTTATGTTATTTTCGGCCATGGCTGAAAAAAAGAACAAGTATCAATAGCAATCAATACCTTCAATTCATTTAGGTATTCAGAGAAAATCTATAAATACATAGTTACAATAACTATAAGCACAATAAATGCCATAATTCAGAGAAGAGAAATGCTTTTTGTCGCATAGGTATAATATCAGATTGTTTGAATATTAGATAGTCAATAAGTATGTCTTTGGAAAAAGTAGTAAAGTTTCGCGTGATTGAGTTTAAACGTTTAAATTAGTGGCACAGTATAATATACAGTAAGTTATCTAAGGCCGCCCGCCGAGTTATTAGCCTACTCTTGCGTTGATCCCCAGGGTTGTCACTTTTACTTTTAGTTAATATTTTCGAACAAGCAGCACTTGATCTAAATTTATGAAATAAAAAGCATATTATGATTGAATATTTTACCAATTTATAAATTTAGTAAAAATAAAAAGACTTTATTCACATAACATTTATTATACTAAGTTACAAATTTGATACCGAGAAAATTTTTCTCCTGTTTCTGCACGTCCGGAACGCTTTATTATTATTTGTTAATGTAAAGTAAATTCTCATTCTTATGTAAAGTTTTTGTAAAAAGCTTTTGGGAAAGCATGGACAGGGCATCTTAAATTCTATATCATTCAGTTGATCGTAAATTGACCGGCCAATTTTAATGTTGATGTGGTCCTTTTCGAACGCTTTGCGAAACACCTGCTCCATCCTTTCTACACTATCGACAAAATGATCAGGTGGGATCATGAGTAAATTTCGATCTTTGCCGTAATTCCTGTAATGGGTGTATCTAGATTCTACACTTAAATTACACGCTCGTTGATTAACGTCGACGTAATTATTTAAAAAATCGCAGTTCTTATGGTAATCAACACATTTTTTTAACAAAGCGCCACAAACATAAAAAAATGCATTTTTTTCCGGTAGCTCATGTTGTAATAATAATAATTTCAATAGTAATTAATGTGCAATATTAATTATTGTGAAATTGCCCTTATTACAACTATACGCCACAAATACGTTTACCTAAACGATGTTTCGTACTCAATCCTCTGTTTTATAATATAAAAACTTTTTTACAAAAAAAAAAAAACAACCGACTTCAAAAAAAAAACACTACAAAGTGATAAATAACTTTAATTTCGGAAGTCGGTGTCGTTGGTTCCGCATTTTCGTTTTTTGACACCGACTTCCGAAATTAAAGTTATTTATCACTTTGTAGTGTTTTTTTTTTTGAAGTCGTTTGTTTTTTTTGTAAAAAAGTTTTTATTTTTCACTTTTTAGTTGTACCTACCCCACAAAAAAGTAAACAAAAAGATCGTTAATGTAGACAATGTAGATACATTTTTAGATTGTTGTTGATTTTTCAAAAACCGCTTGTCCGATTTCGATAAAATTTTCATGGGACCATTTGGGAGGTATACCCTTTCCAACAAAAAAAGAATTTTTCAAATCGGTTGGCAAGCAACGGAGTTATGCGGGAACAAACATAAAAAAAAAATACAAACATTCGAATTGAGAACCTCCTCCTTTTTTAACCGACTTCTAAAAAAGGAGGAGGTTCTCAATTCGAATGTTCGTTTTTTTTTTTTTTTTTTTTTTATGTTTGTTCGCGCATAACTCCGTCGTTTGCCAACCGATTTGAAAAATTCTTTTTTTGTTAGAAAGGGTATACTTCCCAAATGGTCCCATGAAAATTTTATCGAAATCGGACAAGCGGTTTTTGAAAAATCAACAAAAACCTAAAAATTTATATACATTGTCTACATTAACGATCTTTTTGTTTACTTTTTTGTGGGGTAGGTACAACTAAAAAGTGAAAAATAAAAACTTTTTTACAAAAAAAACAACCGACTTCAAAAAAAACACTACAAAGTGATAAATAACTTTAATTTCGGAAGTCGGTGTCAAAAAACGAAAATGCGGAATCAACGACACCGACTTCCGAAATTAAAGTTATTTATCACTTTGTAGTGTTTTTTTTGAAGTCGGTTGTTTTTTTTGTAAAAAAGTTTTTTTAGAAGTCGATTAAAAACTAGACTTCTTAAAATAAACTTTAGCTCTAAACATAGTATTCAGAAAGTAAATTTGGGAATACATTTATATAGAAAAATGCGACTCGGCTACGCTCTTAATAAAGCAAATAAACTGTGAAATAAACAATACAATACCACATTTTCTAATAATATTTAAGTATAAGTAGGTACTTACATTTCTGGTTGAGTAGGAACTATGAAGAATGATAAGTCCGGGTTTGCGAAATCATTATTGAGGCACCCGAAAACACTACAATATTTTTTTCCCCTTTTTGAAGTTATGATACTCGTAATTTAAGTGGCCGCCGCTGGCGAGAGTTGACGAACGCAAGCGGTCATGTAGCGTACGCGCGTGCTCACAGTCGCGCTGCACAGCCCGCACTGCCGCCACCTTATTCCCTCATATATTATGCTAGCGTGTGCGTGAAATCGCGTGCCGACATGGCGCGCGGCGCGCACGCACACATTCAAACCGAGAGCGGCACGTTTGTATGAAGATGTTTTACTGTATATTATACTGTGTTAGTGGTTAAAAGGTGGACACTGTATTTCTTATTACTTTTTCCGAAGAAAAACCTATCGACAAACAAACGAAAAAAAAAATTCGGTCGTAAATACAAATCACGCTTAATTTTACTTGTTTTCGGCCGAAAAATAAAACCATTTCCACTCTACCTTAAACGTGAATTCTTGTCTCTATTGCGATGTTTTCATTTAGCTGTCATAAAGAGAAAAGAAAATATGCAAACATTTGGGTAACCGCAACAGAGTCCGAGGTCCCATTTGTGCGCCAACATACCTTTGCGGCGGCGCGGGGCGCGAGGGGTGGCGAGAGGGGGGCGCCACCCAGTCTCGCCCGGCTCTCAATTGCCAGTTGCGCCGCAGCGTTTGCCGCGCGCACACGTCTGCATAGCGCCCGCGATCCGTGCACACTTCGCCCACACATGACCTAGACACCGGTTTGATCGTGAGTGGTCTGCGGTTACATAATTGTTACCTATTATTGATGTTATATGCCTACTTACTTATGTCTAGCAGATGTTTTGCTATGATATTAGCTATTGAGATGTACTGCGCGCTAACCTGCATCGATTGGCTGTCACGCCGGATTGCATTCAATGTCAGATCGTAAAATTTATAGACCTATCTCAATAATTTAAATGTAAAGGTTACTTTATTTAGTTTCTAGTTACTTTTTTGGATTTAATGATACCTACTTTCTTGCACCAAAGTATTGCATTTTAAGTTTCCTTTTTTAAAATTTTTACATCTTCAACTACTAGTTTTCGGATTCGGAGAATTACTTTTACCCTATCAGTTTAGCTTTCCTTTTATTAAGGCTCTGGAGACCTTCTAACTGATTGAACTTTAAAAATTGTATTGTAGGTACTTGAGTTGATTTGTGGTCATCCGCATTGAAACGGTAGATTCGATTTTTGTTAGACATTTCTTATTTTGTCTAGTCTGATAGATACATAGGAAGCTTTTATTTGTAAAAAATAAACTGGATGTAGAAATTTACAACTTTTTAAAATGACCTTGCTGTTTGCGGTCTCCGCGTAAGCTTACCTACCACTAAGCCACAGAGGTTTGGCCAATATTCCTGGTATTGTGATACCCCGAAATCAAGATTTTACCGATGGGATTTTTACCAGTGTCCGGAACAACACGAATTTCCAGAAAGTCCAGATCTGGGGCCACA
Source organism: Amphipoea oculea (assembly GCA_945859645.1). Classification (NCBI taxonomy): domain Eukaryota; kingdom Metazoa; phylum Arthropoda; class Insecta; order Lepidoptera; family Noctuidae; genus Amphipoea; species Amphipoea oculea. The sequence continues at coordinate 4,104,766 of OX243862.1, forward strand.
AAGCCCTGCAATAATGTGGAGTATTCTGGCTAAAAACTTGACAAAAGAGGCATATAGAATCAAAGGCAGCTAAGCGCCACACTTTCAAAAAATTAACTAAGTATGGAGAATAAACTCAGAGAGTATGAAAACCCCTGAATCTTAAATTAGAAAAACGTTTTTTTCGGTTCCTGAACATTTTACATGGAGCCACTTAGCTACCTTTGATTTTATATGCCTCAAAACCTTAATGCAGAGATTAATCTTTTTAGGATATTATTGTCTTTGATAAAGGTTCTTGTTCCAAAATCTGTCGGCTGATAGATGTGCACTCGTTAGCAGAAGTTCAATCAGTTTTATGACACAGCCAGCGGCTAATGGGTTATAGGGCGATACGTCGTTAATTAATTGATTGATTTTGATGCCCACATGCCGACCGTTCACTATAACTTGTCCCTTGCCGTCATGCTGGCAACAAACAGTTTCAATATTGAAACATGGCAAGCTATGGTGCTCACATGACGGCATGGGACAGGTTATAGTTAACGATCTGTACCACGTCACTTATTTACTCACTAAGTATCGATCGTTATTGGCATGTATTTATGACTCGTGATTACAAATTGTAAAGACCACAAAATAATTCTTTAACATCGGCACTTCAAGGCATTGCAGTCATTGGTACCTTAACTTATTAACATGCTTCAAAAAAAAGGAGGTTTTAAATTCGTCGAATTTTTTATACCTACGTATTATGTTCGGTGATAATTCTTGACCACGTTGACCGATTTCAATTACTTACTTTATTTTTAACAAAACTGGTCAAGTCTAAAAATGTATTTGTTTCGCTGCTCTTTCTAAACGAGTTATTCCGGTGTGATTCCCTGAACCCCCTCTCTACCCCCCCCCCCTCGATCCCCTGCTGTTTCGTCTTCTGTTTTAAACTTTGTCTTATCCACTATAAGCTTTCTCATTCCAGTCTGATCCAGTTGTTCTGGACACGACGGATCCATTACACTTTTCTCTCCAACATCCACGCCAACATAGCCTTTTATTTTATTTTAAAATTCCAGTCGCCATTCCCCACCCCTCATTTATCTCACAAGCCTTAGGTACCTATTCGTTACCCCTGAAACTCTTATCGATACATCAATCGGCTTAACAACAAAACCTTATGCGATTCGACATTAAGTATTCGGAACAAAATCGATTTCCTCCAACCGATTCGATTACGGATTGTGATCGTAAAAGGGATGACTTGCCGAGATTAAATTGTCGTTTTATGAACTGCTTATAACGATTCCTTGGACTCGATGAAGGCCGTAGGTACTTAGGGGGCTGTCTGAATTTTATGGTCTACGTTTTTATGTTGAAAGAGGTTTCCTTAAGGAGTTATAAAGACGAATCCAACGTACGGTCGAACAAGCTATTTAGTATACAGGCAGCTAACTTGCAACTACTTTTAAACAATGGTGTGCTGAGTTAGTCAATTCCTTTATACCACTGTTTTTAATTAAGGATGCCATAAGCTGAAAAAGTTATAACGCACAAAATAAAACTAAATATTGGCAGTGTAATGGAAAGATGAATATTTTTGCCTGTATACCAAATAGCTTGTTCGGCCGTTCTTGTTGTACTTACAAACAAAATTATACCTAGTCTGGAATTGTTCCCGGTTGATGGCAACAGGCTCGCCCCCCCATTACATGGGACTTGGGCGAAATGTGTGTGTCCTATAGGCTGCCTTACCCTTCGGGAAATGATGGCAATAGCTTCGCCCCCTATTACTATGGGACTTAAACATAACTGGCAAAATGTAGGTGTCCATAGGTACACCTCTGTCTAACCCTACGGGGAACACAGGCGAGATGTTGTGTTATCTTATGATACAAAGAAAATAAAGAAAGAAAAGAAGAAGAACATTGATTGGTTGAAAGAATGTTTGCAGTGATACAACGGTTGTGATTGGTTGAGTACGTTGTTACGTGCAATTCTTTCAAAATTCCTAGTAGACACGAGTTAGCTTACTAATAAACGTTGTATAGCGTCTGTATAGTTACACAACGCTTTGTCTTCTTCTTTCGAAAGTCAAATTACTGACAACTGAAAGAGAGAAATCGGTGTGTAATTATTCACCTGATATAATACGTTTATTAGTAAGGGGGTAATGGGAATCGTGCTCGGTAAATAGTAATAGAGTGAAATGCCGTTATCAATTAATTGAATGTGGGACATGTATTCGAATCCGGGAACATTACCAAGAGTTTGTAACTAACTAAGCCATCAAGGTCATCATATAATACACATATGATTATGAATACAAATGTGTCTTCATCTAGCGTGATGTCGATCTTCAGTGTGTCGCACAAGCGTGCATTCGAACTATGGTGAGTCGCAATACAGTTTTGTCGCATAAGCGTTAATCGCACACCCATTTGTCGAGCTCACGTAGTACCTACACTCGTATATGAATATTAGGGAGATTTCTGTACTGCGGGATTGTTATCCTTTTAATCACAAAGGTCGAAAGCAGCTATTCGTATGTTCGAGTTTGGGAGGGTTTCTGGAAATTCAGAATCAAAATCAAACTCAAAGCATTTATTTCAGTGAAACTATTTATACCTTTGATATTGTATACCTTTGATTTGTCAAGGAGTCTGTCAGTTGGTCAGAAAGCTGGAATTTAGTCGCCCGTTCCAAAATTTAGATCTCTATGTAGAAGAACGGACAAGAAACTCCATGGACACTATTAAATCAAGTTAGGTACCTATTACAAAATCCTTGGTGCGTTATTGTAGTCGGTATATACAGCGTGAAATTGAATTCATGAGCATCCTTTTAAGGGGTCATTGTAATCATCATTATGAACAACTTTTACTATGGGACCAAGACTGAAATCGCGAAAAAAAACATCAGCTCTTCCATACATTTTGACGAGTTATGTGAACATAAATGCAAGGAACAGCTGATTTTTTTTCGCGATTTTAGGCTTAAAAAGTTGTTCATAACGATGAGTACAATGACCCCTTAAAAAGATGCCCATGAATTTAATTTCACCCTGTAGAAGAACGGGCAAGAAACTCCATGAACACTATTAAATCAAGTTAGGTACCTATTACAAAATCCTGGGTGCGTTATTGTACTGGGTATATATACCTACCTATATTTAAATAAGACACTGACTACATTTTAATTAGTGAGGCGCATTTGATTTCAAATGCTTCTAAAAACCTGTAAAAATAATAGCAGTTAGATACCGAAATAGCTCCAGTCCATAACGATATCGGCGCTAATAAGTCAAAGCTCCGATGTCCTTTAGGAGACATTAGACCTTTGAAACCCGAGGGCGGGACCAAATTAATCAGGAGCAATAGAAGGTTTTCGAAATATTACACTGTTTTAAGGTCCAACCCTCTCTAAAGACAAAGGAAACTCAGCAGCTTTGATAACACCTGAATTTACAGTCACTCTTTTTGTGCGAAATAAAATGTAATCAGTGTCAACTTGAAGGACAAAAATTTATTCCTACTCCTCTTTTTTCATTCTTTTAATCTAAAGGGTCGTGATCACTAGTGGTAGAGGTTATACCTATTTGGTGCTTACATGCAGCCTCCGCGAGTCCGTTAAAAGTTTATGGCAAAAATACGAGACAAACATTGATTTATTTAGACAACAGCAGATAAACGGTAGGAGTCGGATTCAATTCTGAGTTGAGCTGCACAATTACTGATAAATGCTTGCACTGACTGGAGTGGTCCACTCAAATATAAGTACTTTTTTCAAAATACCGTTTCAGACATCACCTACGTAACCTACGTAGGTGATGTCTGAAATGGTATTTTTTCTCACGTGATCGGACCAAGATTATGTCTAGACTTTAAAAGAGACTGACATCTGAGTTTGTTTCGACCTTTCTTATCAGAGTAGTCAGATCGGAATCGCCGAGATCGTTCACTGACGCGAATCTAGGCGCCTTTCGCTGAAGGCTTTACGGCTAGCTCGGCTTTGTACAGGCGGCTTAGCTCGACTCAGTGGACCAACACTGTCGGATTGTATGCTGCCAGGCTAATATCTATTACCGTATGATGAAATTGTTTTACAGAACTATGGACGTATAAATAAGTTGTCTTTACTTATTGTATTGGCTTCTAGCTTTTGTTGTACAGTCTCAGATAAAATATGTTCGTCACTATAAGGACTATTTTTATCTGTTCATTGCACGATAGAATCTGCTTTAACCATTACATATATATCGATGGCTTTAACGCTTTTCCACAGAATGACATTCAGGCATCTACTTTACATGTCACGCCGAATTATAAAAGGCGACACTGACATACTCTGACAAATAAATAAAAATAATAAAATGGCTAAGCCAGGCCACAAAGATTTTAGGTTGATGTTAACTAGTGGTCAAATGTGTATGCTATGCTGATCTTTGTTATCAAGTAATCAAAGATGTAAGTATAGTTTTTTATTCAATAGTCTGCTCAGTTCCGTAGCTTCAAAAGGCATAAATGTCTGACTTGATAAAGGAAATAATTTGAAAACTGACGCAGATATAAATCGACGCGCAACCTGTTACTGTGGATTTAGTACAGACGCCTTTGTTCGGTACTGGACAGATTCTTGGATTGGACAAGCTACTACAGTCTATCAAAAATAGATAGACAAATAGATATAGATTTTCAACTTTATCGCTGAAGCATAAGGTTCAAAGTTGATTGGAAAAATTTGACAGTTTCGGGTAGCTTGATGTGCTGGCGTCTGTACATGATTCTGAACCAACGTTGGTTATCAAATAAAAAAAGACGGGTTGCACTCCGGGAGTGCCGGCAGAAGTGAAAACTTGAATATTAACGTTGAAATAAATCAATTATTGAATTAATATAACTCATTTTTTTCACTATTTCTGCGTCCCTTTTTTCATTAATAGATGCATTTTGTTCAATTTCCATATTTTAAACACTTTATATACACGAATGTTAAGTACGAATACACAGCAGTGTGTCCACGTCCACGTCCACTTCCACTTCCACTTCCACTTCGACTTCCACTTCCACTTCGACTTCCACTTCCACTTCGACTTCGACTTCCACTTCGACTTCCACTTCGACTTCCACTTCGACTTCCACTTCGACTTCCACTTCGACTTCCACTTCGAATTCAACTTCGACTTCCACTTCGACTTCCACTTCGACTTCCACTTCGACTTCCACTTCGACTTCCACTTCGACTTCCACTTCGACTTCCACTTCGACTTCCACTTCGACTTCCACTTCGACTTCCACTTCGAATTCAACTTCGACTTCCACTTCGACTTCCACTTCGACTTCCACTTCGACTTCCACTTCGACTTCCACTTCGAATTCAACTTCGGCTTCCACTTAGAATTCCACTTCTACTTCCACTTCGACTTCCACTTCGACTTCCACATCGACTTCTACTTCGACTTCCACGTCGACTTCCACTTCGACTTCCATTTCGACTTCCACTTCGACTTCCACTTCGACTTTCACTTCGACTTCCACTTCCACTTCCACTTTGACTTCGACTTCCATTTCCACTTCCACTTCCACTTCCATCTATCCATCCATCCATTGTGTGTCAATAAACTTTGTTCATTTCGGTTTGCGCCGCCGTAGAAAGGGGGGGGGGAAATGATTTCAAAAGGAGTAATGTATATGTCAATGGGGGGGGGAAATCTCTCCTGACGGTCACGTGTCCTGACGCGAGTTTAACATTTTTTACCCATTACAAAAAGTGTGCGCCGCTAAAGAAGTTTTCACTTCAATAAAAAATCTACTGTTTCATAGAAGAGTGCAGTACAAAATCATAAAAATATAAACATAAAAATGGATCCATTTTCCATCCATTTTCTGATAACGACAGATAGATGAGGAACTGATTAGATTAGGCGCTATAACACTGCAGTTAAAAGCTTTTGTAGTGTATCATGCAGAGCATGGAGAATGTAATTATAGATGCAAGTTTAGCCATCTTACAACGTCGAAAGGTAAGTGGTCCTATTTTTGTGAGTTAGCCTGCAGCTAAGTGTCCAAACACACTATTCCGAGGGTACGCAACCGAAATTCTGCCACTGATTTTACTGTAGGTACGCTATAACGCAACGTAATTTCGGCATAATGTGTCGTCAATAATTCAAATAGCATTGCAGGCGTAATCATGCCGAACTTCGGTCGCGTACCTTCGGCATAGTGTGTTTAAAGTCTAAGACTGCAAATCCTGGACCTACTACGAGTAGTTGTATGTTGTATGGGCAAACTCGTAAATCTCAAGTTTAAAAGAGCCTATTTCAGAATGACTTGATTTAACATCATTGGCATTGTGTATAGTCGACCTGAACCTCAACTGCGTACACACTTTCTCTCACAATCTGAAGGATTTCGAAAGAAATTCCTAATCCATTGCTTCCATTGCATGTTTGAAAAAATTGTCAGTTTGACAACGTGAATATCGTAATATAAGCTATGTTGGGGTAAGATCGTTGCTGGGGTAAGACCGTAGGAATCAAATACTTTGCCTGCAAAATTAAATTTTGCTCTGATCTTCGTCGTAGCAGAATAAAAATAATGATAGAGAACACCAATGCTTATTACTGCATTAAAAACATTGCCACATTAATGAAATTGACAAAATGAAAGACATTGCAATTGTAATTGTGTTACTTACGCAATTACTTACTCCGCTGTAATTGATTTAGGTATCACTTTTGACATAATTTCCCAGTAATTTTTTTTTTTTTTTTTTTTTTTTTTTTTTTTTTTTTTTTTTTTTTTTTTTTTTGGCAACGGAGCCGATGTCGACTAGTCTGCCAACGTCATGTGGTGACGGCAATACAGCGAGGTGAGCCGTCGAACTTTGCACTCCGTGGTTTGCTAGTTACAAGAAATAGTAGCTTAAAAGACGAAGAAAAAGAAGAATATATTATATACATATACATTTAAAACATCACAAATCTACATAATATGTATTTACAAAGTTATTACTACGCACCAAACTACAATTTGATATTATTTAAGTTTAAAAAAGTTGACAAGTTTTGGATAACTTTAGGAGAAAAGTTAGTCAAGAGGGAATGGAAGTTAGTAGGAAGACGGATTTTAATTTTGGAGAGCTTATGATACAAGTCAATTGATTGGGAATTTAATGGACAAGAGAAAAAGATGTGGTCCAGAGTACCATCATCAAGACCACATTCGCACAAGGAACTGTCACGAACACGGATCTTATTTAAGAATACTGGACTGCAGCAGTGACCAAGTCTTAGTCTACACAAGGTTGCAACAGTTCTTCTGGATAATTTTGGGCATTTAAAAAACCAAGGTTTCCGCTGGATGTCGGGTTGAATACTGGCGTAATACGCCCCCTTGAGCTTCGAACTTAACTGCCACATTGCTGACCACGAGTTGAACAGCTTATGTTTGGTGTCAGTCCGTAAGTCGTAGCTATGCACCACGTAGTGCTTCCGATCCACCGGGTTAGACGTAGCAAATTTTGCCAGTGAATCGGCACACTCGTTGCCACTTATACCCGAGTGACTGGGAACCCAAGCTATTTCAATGTTTAAACCGTTGTTCGAACAAGTAAATAGTAAATTTAGGATATCAATGATAATTTTACTGTGAATTTTGGATTTAAGTTGGTTTTGAGCTAAAGCTTGAATACTACTGCGCGAATCTGAGAAAATTACTGAATTTTTAAGGTTATGAGTTAGAATAAAATTGATGGCTTCTAGAATACCGATGCATTCCCCTGTAAATACTGAGGTCTCTGGTGGACATTGGAATAAGAGGGCAATTTTCGAATAATAAAGGTTGAAACTATCTAACTGTCACACAGACTTTACGTTGACGTTTTATGACATCCAAGTGACATTTAGGGTGCATTCCGAGTTAGGACTGTAATCGATATTATCGATTTGAACGTGCTTAAACCCGTACCGAATTAGGTTTAAGCACGCTCAAATCGATTATATCGATTACATTCCTAACTCGGAACGCGGCATTAATCTTAAGGTGGTAAATAATTACGAGGTCGACTATACCACTTTTTGTAGCATGGTCTGAGGATGTAATGTTTTTGTGCGATATAATTATGTATGCTTCCGTAAGAGTTTTGGTGGTTTTATTTAAGTACTTCTTGCCTTATTTATCTTGTTGTCCTACTCCTATAGATATTTAGTAAACCTTTTCAACACCAAAATTGGTTCTCACTGCTGACGACCTGCGACGCAATATTGGAATGAGCTCCTCTTTGATAGTTCGGTTTATTTAGAGTGCAAAGAAAACACAGTCCCGGGCAGCTTTGCGCTGCAATATTCGCCTCTGGGGGATGACAAATTACGTCGGAAATTTTCGCTGCTATGTGCATCAAAATATTTTCTCGAGGGTAGTGAATATTCGCTGGATAGTGCATATGTTATATGGTGTAACTACATAATAAAGAGTATTCTATTCTATGTTAATTTGTTCAGGACTTGTAATATTAAAATATCCGCATTTTACAACAGAATAAGGCAAGTTAAGTCTGTGGTTTTTCGGGAGCTTTTACGGCGGGGTAATTGCGTAACACACTATCAGTAGCAATGGCTTTCATTTTGACAGTTCAACAACATTCATTGCGGTATTTACGTTGATGAATAGACTCATTTTTCGAGCAGATGAAGCCATGGATTGGCAATATACTTCAAAATGATTCAGATTGAGATAGATAGTGTGTTACGCAATTTGGGTGCCTGTTAAGCAATACAATCGATTTCAGTAGGTAGGAACTAGTTTTTAACCGTCATATTCTTTGACAAATAAGTAAACAGAAAAAAAACAATGACACTCCGAGAGTGCCGACAGAAGTGAAAACAAAACACAAACAGAATACTTACTTTGGCATCACTCACTGACATATCGGAAATACATTAAAACCGAGTACATCCCGAGGACAGCCGAACACATCCGGATGTGGCGCGATGTCGGTAACAGTGTCGCGAGTTTAATGGTTTTTTCCCATCTCAAATAAAGCCAAACGCGCCTAAAGAAGTTTTCACTTCAAAAACAAAACTTGAATATGATATGTCAGTTATTATAATTTCTTCCTCAATGTTTTAATTGGATTCTTTTGATTAAAATCATTCCGGGGCGTTTCGGCTCACAGATATAGATAGACCTAGATAACGCAAGTATCACGAACTGTATGAAAACTAAGCGTGCCACTTTTTGACTACCTACTATGACGTCACAAGCTCGCGCTCTCTCGCTTACGCTCACCCAACCAGCAGTACGCAGGACTGAGCGCGAAATTGGCGGCTTATGATTTTCGATCGTAAACTGGTGCGATTTTGGCACGCGAAGTAGGTGCTCTTGCGTTATCTAGGTAATATCTACATATATCTGTGTTTCGGCTTTTCTTGATAGATACTTTTTATTAGTATCGAATAGAATATTCTTTATTATGTACTTATGTAGATTCGACACTATATGCGTTTGGTTTGGTGTTTTGTGAGTAGTTCTGATTACATAACGTTGGAAACATTACATAATGAAATGAGTTCTCTTAAAATAAAATCTATCCTAGCGAGTACCTATAGTAATCGCGTCTATAAAATCGTCAATCGCCATTTGTATTGAGTGCGTCATTACCATCCCAAGTTAAGTAGGTTAGCACAATAATCTCTTTTATTGTTCTTTTGCATTAGTTGATTCCATTCCGAGCAATAGCGAGAAGTGTTGGATTAATCCGAAAAAGGTCAGAGTTTCTAATAGGTAGGGTTTATGTTACAATCACAGATATAGATAGATAAATAGGCCTAGATAACGCAAGTATCATGATCTGTATGAAAACCAAGCGTGCAAGCGTTTTTTGACTACCTACTATAGGGCCGTTCGAGTGTTAGGTACGTAAGCAGTTTTTTTTTTTTGCAATTATTACCCACCGTCCTTTCCCTCGTCAGCAAAAGCTAGGAAATTGGCTAGCAATACGAAATTCCTGGCAACCAATCACAAATGACTGTAGGTTCTCAGCAGCAGATTGATCAGAGATTTAATTAGGATAACCGGATTGTGTGAGCTGGTTTAGAAACCAAATACGAGTATTAGTATTAGTGAAAATTTTATCGCAATATCATCAAACAAACGTCAAAAATAAATTAAGTTTTAAAACATTATTTATTTTTACGTGTATAAGTGTGATTTATGTAGGGGAATACCAAAGAAACGATGGATGGACTGTGTCAATGATGATATGGTTAGAAAGGGGGTGACTACCGAGATGACGACTAATAGAGAAGTATAAAAAGACATGTTGTGTGGACCCCAAAATAAATTGGGAAATGATGATGATAAGTCTTGGTATTCTTTATGGTACGTAAAAGTGTTTGTACGAATTTACTTACAGAAATAAAATCTTTTGTTTATTGAAGCCAGCTTCTCTAGCCATAATACAACCTCATTTGTTTTTATTCGTTTGTTTCTCTGCAACAAACACAGACAGCCACATAATATACCCCACAATAATGATGGCAAAAGGAAGCGGTATCATTTATTCCGCCAGCTGCATTTACCTCCAGCCTCCAGTGACAAATATCATCCTGAGAGAGACAATGGAAGCCTTCATTGTGACGTAAACTGGCATTTTTTTATCCTGAACTCTGTTCGTGACTGTAGGCGAAACATTCGTTTTTGTATTTTTTTTTTTGCTGAACTTTTTTGTTATAGGGTAGCGATGTAAAGGGTTTATTTTTACGTACGTTTTATTTTTACTAACGTGGGATATTCGTACACTTTTTCCTGGAATAAAATCCAGCTTGGGACATGCTTTTTAGTAAGTAATTTGTATTTGATGTTTGACTTCATAGTTTCGGTCTCGACGCAGATGATCATAATTCAAATAAAGCTATATATAATAGGTAAAAGAAAACCGGACTTTTTGCGAATCGGACATTCTGCGAATTGGACTTTTTGCGGTTCGGAACTACTTTTTTTCCACCAGACGCTTTGCGAATCGGACGTTCTGAGTCAAGAACACAGCTTTTTGTTTTTTTTTTGTAATGAAGTTCCTAAACGCGGCTTACATAGGAGTTGACTGGTAGAAATCTCTGTCTTTTTCTATTTTTTATTGATTCTAGATTAACACTGTGACATTGCATTTGTTCTCCGTGCCTCGTAAAGCACGTTAAACAGTCGTTGGTCCCGGCTGTCATTCGTGGATCTTTGACAGTAGTTACGGGTCGTCAGAAGCCCGAAAGTCTGACAACCAGTCTTACCAAGAGGTATCGTATTACCCAGTAACTGGGTTGTGGTGATCAGATAGGCAGTCGCTCCATGTAAAATATTGTTCAAAACAAAACAAGTGAAACACACTGGAAAATGTTCAGCAATATCACCTCTATTTCTCTATTGAATGTCCACTCAAATCGGATGCCATAAGTTTGCATTTATATTAGTCATAAACTTGATGAGGCGTGCATGAATCACTTCCGAAAATATTCCATGGAAAATCCATGGGTTTCTTGCTAAGGCATTATACGGACTTATAATGCCGCAGCCCCCAAGTTAGGTTTTATACGTACATTATTTTTGCATTTCGGTCCGCGTCTGGAAACCGGCCAACACCTCAAGTTATTAAGGAGAGTAGTTATTAGGTATAGGTGTTGGTTATTTTGGCAAAATGTCTGGACTATTAGTAAAATGTATCAATGTAATATGTGTATTTTTTTACTATTATGGTAGAAGATTACAGGCGGATTTTGGTGGCGTAGTACTCGCAACTCGCAAACGGCGTGCGTGTATGACCAGAGGGGCAATTCTCGTAATTTTAAGAACGTTCTCAATCTGAAGGCCAATTCTCGTAATTTAAAACGTTCAAAATCTAGTCGCAGTCTCATCTCAGCGACAAAAAAATGTCAAAACTTGTCAAAATGTAGGAAAATCAGAGGATTTTTTACAGATTGAAACTGAGATTAGACTGTGAACGTTCTTAACCTTTTAACCGCCCGACTTTATATCAGTTGTCGTGCCCCCCGCGCCCGAGAAAAAAAAAGAAAAACGTAAAATTAATACCGATGAAACGAGCTGTGATGATATAATAATAATACAGATTAAACGAAATGTGTTATTTGGTCATATATATACGACTCTGGCGGAATGGGCTCGAAAATATTTGTCGGATCAATCCGACGTAGGCGGTTAAAAGGTTAAAATTACGAAAATTGCCCCTCTGATCTCAGTCTCAATACCTATGTCAAAAATACCTCTAAAATCCCTGATTTTTTTTAAAGTTTTTGACATTGATTGTCGCTGAGATGAGATTGCGACTAGAATTTGAACGTTTTTGATGTATAAACGATGAGGCAACAGGAGTATGTAACTTATGTAACGATCGTAGCAGGTGGCGTACCGTAGTTTCTGCCTACCGTCATGAGCAGAAGACTAGGGTTTATGTACGTATGGATGACAAGTGTTTAATTATTTATTCTGAAGATTTAGGCAAACTTTTGCCAACAATTTTGCCTTTAAGGCGGACTTTTAAACTTGTTCAATATTTAAGGCCCATTTAAGTAAGCGTACTGTCACTTCTTTGGAAGCGACTGAGTTATGAATAATTTAGACTAGCGATTTGAATATCACGAAAGTGTTCATTAAGCAAAAGCTATTAGGATAATTTCTTGGATAGGTTTAAGTGTAATGAGCCGAAGTACCTATTATATGCCTTCATACGTAGGTATACCTATACGACGTGTCCCTAAATTCAACGAAAAGCGGGCACCAGAGGGGGGACCTAATTAAGACTACTCGAGAAAAAATATTGAAAAAATAAACTCAATTTTTTTGGTCATTACAAAATGGACTGAATGTAAAAATCTTTGAAAATTTTAAAGAAAAAAATTAAGTATTTTGATTGTTTTTGTGTAAAAACTGCAGTCATTCTTGGATTTTTAAGGGTTGTGGTGGATAGCAGTGCTACCTACTTAGGTTGCCGATACAAAAAAAAAAAACAGAAATATTTGAAAAATTGTGTCATGGTAGTTAAAAATATCTTAAGGAGTGTCAATTTTCGAAGCATTTTAATGTATTTTTAGTAATATTAAAAAAAAAAATGTTTTTTTTTCATTATTTTTTCTCGAATAGTCATGGTCAGGTCCACCCTCTCTTGGCCGCTTATCGTTGAATTTTGGGACACGTTGTATATCTATTCTATTCTATTGTAAAAATAATACTAGTCTATTGTTGTCCTATTGTGTGACAAACGCCTCTTCTCTTATAAAGAAGGCATGAACATTGATCACCACGCTTGCTCAAGGCGGGTTGGCGGGTTGGGTTGTCGATTATACCTAACAATAATTGTAATCTATTGTGACAATTTCAGTTGGTTCCGTTACACTTCCTATAATCACCATGCTCATTTTTGCCGAAAACGTCAATTAAAAATCAAAAGTCAATTATATAAATTAGGCTGAGAATCAGCACTTTTCGAACATCGAAATTACATAAGACAGTCCCCCAAAACGCCCGCCCTTCACCAATTCCTAGTACTTTTGCTGAGAAGAAGAAGTGGCGCAACAATTTCCCCAGCAGCACAGCTGTTTGTTCAGTTAGAAAAACTTGTTTCTATACAATAGTATGTAAAGTAATTAACAATTAACATAACGAGACACAGAACATTAAATTAAATTATTTGTCATATGTCAGCTAACCACGCCATTGCTGGATTTTCGCCTCACCCCAGTTTTATCTCATTAACATATTCACAAGAGTATCATAAAATGCTGGTAACAATGTAATCATCCAAGTAATCTCAAGATTCAGACTAGCGCGACGCGACTCTAATGGAACAATTTCTATAAAAACTTCATGGAAATTGTTCTACCAGCATCGCGTGGCATCGTCGCGTCGGCGTCGCGTCAGCCTGCGGGAGCTTTCAATCGTATTTTCCGGAGTCACACAAAGCCGTATTGAGTTTAAAAATCAATTTGCAATGCACATAGTGGAACAAATAGAATCGTCTTCAAACGTTCAAGTTATTTGTACTTCTCCATTCTTCTCCGTAAATCTCTTTTATCCCAGTTTCTCGACAAGTCTGATCCGTTGGAGTGAGTGAGATGCGAGAATACCTACTCGGATAGGTATTAGTTAGGTACTGAAAGTTGGATCCGTTGTTGAAATCGTGACGGATTATATTTTAGAAACTTTGTCCACGTGGAAGTTTCTTAGTTGCAATTTCATATTATGTTTGTGGTTATGAATTATTTATAAAGGTTTACCAACAGCTTCTGTATACAATATACTCTATAATTACCTTACTAATAAACGTTGTATAGCGTCTGTATAGTTACACAACACTTTGTCTTCTTCTTTTGCCGCCGCCCATTGTGCCACCCATTGTAAAGTTTCTATATTTATGTCTGTAATTTATATGGTGTACATAATAAAGAGTAAGTATATTCGATGGTAAAATTATTGACTACTGAAAGAGAGAAATCGGTGTGTAACTATTCATCTGATATAATACGTTTATTAGTAAGGGGGTAAGTATATTTGGAGTTTCACAGTCGCCAATTACAGGTTAACCAGCATTCTCAAAAAATAAGTTTTAATACTGAAAAATTATAATATAAAAATAATGGCTTAAAATCTTTAACATCACTTCAAATATAAACTAACTAATATTATAAAGAGAAAAAAATTGATATTTTGTATGCTTGTTTGTTACACTTTTACGCTAAAACGGCTGAACGGATTTGGATAAAATTTGACACATGGATAGACCATGATCTGGATTAAGGCATAGAGTACTTTTAATCCAGATATTCCAACGGGATCGAGACTTATGCGGGTGAAACCGCGGGGCGCAGCTAGTTGTAAAATAAACTCGTTTAGAACGCAAATGGCTAGATTTTGATTAAGTTTCCACGATAAATTAGATAGATTCACTAGCAAAGTTAAGATGTTTCTTTTTGTAATTAGTTACAAAAAAAACTCGCTTTTCTTTAAAACATTTTGTAGAAATAAGCCATTAGGTACTTAAATCGTTACTGCTTTAATCCCTTCAAGGTAACAAATAAGTTGGAAAACACTTATAAATTAGATCTATTACAAATCCTTTATTTATTCTAAAGAATTTTCCCTTTACCAACAGTAATCACACTTAATATTATAAAGGCGAAAGTTTGTGAGTGTGTGTGTGTGTGTGTTTATATGTTTGTTACTTCTTCACGCTCAAACGGCTCGACCAATTTTGATGAAATTTGGTATAGAGATAGCTTAAGTCCCGGGAAAGGACATAGGGTACTTTTTATCCCGATATTCCCACGGAATCGAGACTTATGCGGGTAAAACCGCGGGGCGCAGCTAGTATTAAAGAAAGTAGCTTTTTTCACTGATTGATTGCCGGGTCTATTGAAGAAAACCTTTTCTTCCTTTGTTTGTTCAGGGTCTTGACCACAGAACAGATACCTAACTGTTCTGAGGTCTTAACTTTGCATAAACATTACTTTTTGTACAGGGTTACATTCTTTTCTAGTCAATATGTTTCTGTATTTATTATTATATCTATTCTTATATCTTAGTTATAAATATTTTCTTATCTTTTCTTTCTGTTATTGCACCTACTGTGTATTGTCTCTGCATCACCCTAAGGTAGACTGGTAGAAAATGCCTAAGGCATTAAGTCCGCCTTTGTACAGTTTTTTACTTGTGCATAAAGTTTTAATAAATAAATAACTGTTCTGTGTCTTAACTTTGCATAAACATTACTTCTTGTACAGGGTTACATTATTTTCTAGTCAATATGGGTAAGTTCTAAGCTACTGGTCATAATAAAGAGTACAGTAAAACTACAGTTTATATGAAACTAGCAGCGCCCCTTGGTTTCACCCGCATAAGTTTAGATCCCGTGGGAATATCGGGATAAAAAATATCCTATGTCCTTTCCCGGGACTCAAAATATCTCTATACCACATCTAAATCGGTTCAGCGGCTTAAGCGTGAAGAGGTAACAGACAGACACACTTTCGCATTTATAAAATTAAGTGTGGCTTTTAATCCTGTGACCTCTATAATTTAAATAATAACAGCCGCACAGGTCGATCGATCAGGTTAAGCTACGCTTGCCGCGGTTGGTCTGTGGATGGGTGACCATCTTTACATACCGAGACCCCTCCGTGCCTCGGAAAGCACGTTAAGCCGTTGGTCCCGGCTGTCATTCGTGGATCTTTGACAGTCGTTACGGGTAGTCAGAAGCCCGAAAGTCTGATAACCAGTCTTACCAAGGGGTATCGTATTACCCAGTAACTGGGTTGTGGAGGTCAGATAGGCAGTCGCTCCATGTAAAATACTGGTATTCAGCTGCATCCGGTTAGACTGGAAGCCGACCCCAACATTGTTGGGAAAAGGCTAGGTAGATGATGATGACCTCTATAATTTAAATGAACAAAAAAATGAGTAGAAACATTCATACGTTTATTTTAATTGCATTGATATTTTATTTTATTCTGATTTATTCTATAACTAGCTGCGCTCCGCGGTTTCACCCGCATAAGTATCGATCCCGTGGGAATATCAGAATAAAAAGTAGCCTATATGTTAATCCAGGGTGTCGGCTACCTCCATACAAAATTTTATCAAAATTGGTCCAGTCGTTTGGGCGTGAAGAAGTAACAAACATATAAACACACACACTCACAAACTTTCGCCTTTATAATATTAGTGTGATAATATTGTGAACCTAACCTAACCAGCCACAGTAACTACATCAAATAATTTATTTGATGTAATATGGGTTTTATCTGAATGAATTTTCTTTATACAGGGTGTTACGGAAAGGGTATATCAATACAAACGGGTTGAAGAGTGTATCTGGTCTAGAATCTCTGTACAAAATTTCAGCTCAAAAGCAGTAACTTTGAAAATGCTTAATATTTTTTTATTTCGATAGTGTCTTAAAATGAAATCATAACAAACGTGTCACTGCACCACGAGGGTCATTATCCATTATCTGTAGTGTGTCTGTGCGCCTAGTACACGCACATCACGCCGCCGCGCGCCAGTGCAGCGCCGTGATGTCGAAATAAAAAAATATTAAGCATTTTCAAAGTGAATGCTTTTGAGCTGAAATTTTGTACAGAGATTCTAGACCAGATACACTCTTCAACCTGTTTGTATTGATATACCCATTCCGTAACACCCTGTATATGAAGAAAACCGTTGAAAGGATGAGCTCAATATAAGGTATAGTGCAGAATCTACACACACAGGCTTAAAGAAATCATCCTCAATAGTTCACCCTTCCTTTTTACTTGATTACTTGATTATGCTAAAGGGTGAGCGTAGGAATTTAATTTAACTGTGAAGTATAGTCATTATTTTGAATGTAGTCGTTTGTATGGCTGTCTCGCTGATATATAGGGAGAAAATATGCCACAAATGACTGTTTTAAAACTTTGAATGAGTATTTTGCATTATGTGTGTGAATGTTATTGTTTAGAGTGCCTAGAGTCGAACTAAAAGCCAGTGACCATTTCTAATATCGTTGCCAAAATGTAGGTACCTACATAATAAATGGGGATAATTGGGAAATAAAAGAAAAGGGAAAGAAAAAGAAAAGAAAAAGAAAAGAAAAAGAAAAGAAAAGAAAAGAAAAGAAAAGAAAAGAGAAGAAAAGAAAAGAAAAGAAAAGAAAAGAAAAGAAAAGAAAAGAAAAGAAAAATAATAGAAAAAAAAAGAAAAAGAAAAGAAAAGGGAAAGAAAATAAAAGAAAAAGAAAAGGGAAAGAAAAAGAAAAGGGAAAGAAAAAGAAAAGAAAAAGAGAAAGAAAAGAAATCGGCTAGCACATACCTAAGCACTTAAAAAGAAAAGCCAGAGACAGGACTTTTTCTGTGAGAGACCTGCATGTCCAGAAGCTTATTACAGGCTTATCTATACCAATAAAATAAAGCTGAAGAGTTTATGTTTGTTTTTTGAACTCGCTAATCTCTGGAAATACCAGTAGGATTATAATAAAGAAATCTCGTCGTTTTTTCAAGTCATAAAAGCAATGCGAAGCAGGGGTCGGTCGCTAGTTTATAATAAAATCATATTGTACAGGTTTTCATTTAAACATATTCAGTCGAACGGGGTGAATAGGGACCCTAATGTGTTTACTGTAATTTAATTAACGATTACGTGCCCTTATTGACAACAAACTATACAGGGTGAAATTGAAAACATGCGACATTTTGAAATGGGAGATTGAACTCATCATTATGAACAACTTTTACTATGGGACCAAACACGAAATCGCGAAAAAAAAATCAGCTGTTCCCTACATTTATGTTTACATAACTCATCAAAATGTAGGGAACAGCTGATTTTATTTTCGCGATTTCAGGTCTGGGCCCATAGTAAAAGTTGTTCATAATGATGAGTACAAACTCCCATTTCGATTTGTCGCATGTTTTCAATTTCATCCTGTATTATTTCAACGTTAAAATCCATTTTAAAGTTTCGTCCCGATTCACCCCTGCATCCCTATTCACCCCGTTTGACGGTTCATGTCTACAACCTGAACAATATAGCTCAGCAATAACACAAATGACGCCAACATAAAAATGCCATTCAGAATAATATCTCGAAGCGGTACATTTGCATTTTTATGCTCCATAACCTACTTAAAAATTTAGTTAATACGTATTTTTGATGTTCAAAATATGTTTTTATAACATTCTAGTTGTTAGATTTTGTGAAGACCAAGTTTTTTTTTTAAATATTAATGTTCTCTGAAATAATATATATAAATAAACGATATTAATATATAATTTAATATAAAAAATAATAGTAAATAGATTGACTTACACAAACTATATTCAGAGAATAAATAAATGAGTCATAAATCACACTATCACACTAATATTATAAAGGCAAAAGTTTGTGTGTCTGTTTATATGTTTGTTACTTTTTCACGCTCAAACGGCTGGACCAATTTTGATAAAAATTTGTATGGAGGTAGCTGACATACTGGATTAACATATAGGCTACTTTTTATCTCGATATTTCCACAGGATCGACATTTACGCGAATGAAACCGTGGGGCGCAGCTAGTAAAATATAAAACAAATACTATTGTTAAAAACAGATAGAAAGGACATATAAAATAAATATTTAATAATAAGGAAAACCATAAAAGCGCTGATAAGCGCTCTTCCTCTCTCCTACTTATTTAAAATTTGCTGTGCCCGACAGGGTCCATAATTGATTCTATTGTTTTATACTCACCAGTCACCACCTGTATATGTACATTATGAATGCAATCACGAATGAATTGAATATTAAAAGGCTTTTAGGAGTCCTTCAAAGTCAAAGTCAAAGCATTTATTTCAAATAGGCACATAAAAGTCAGTTTTGAACGTCAAAAATTACCTTAAAATAGAACTGATTCTAGTCGCCCCTTCCAAAAGGAAGTTTTCGTGTGGAGAAGAATGGGCAAGAAACTCCACCGTTACTCTTTTAAAATGTTTTAGGTACAATATTTTGCATGGGTACATTAATTATATAATAACATGTGAGGACGATGCACCTAAAATAAAATTACTATACCACAATAGGTAAAAGAATTAAAAACGAAACCATGACATACAAATTAATAAACTGATAGATACATGGTGCTCACATATTTACAAAAATGGTACAAATAAACGATTTTAATTTAAAAAAATACAAGTCATAAGTCAGGGTGTGAGTAATGAATGTAATGTCCTTATTGTCCTTATTGGATAATGTACAACGGCTAAACGATATCGGTATAATACGCTGGTGAAATTATAACGGGTGTCAAATGATGCTTTACTAAGGTCGAGAGTCACTTGTTCTTCCCGTCAATGTGGAGGTTTTTTTTTACGAAAAGTATTTTTTATTTATTTATTTCTTACATACATACACTACCGTTACAGTGTCCCAATTCGGTAGTGTGTAGTTAATTAACAGTTCATGAAATAATTTACAACATAAGACTTGCAAATTACAAACATTTGCTGGTCAGTATTAGGTTGTAAGTTGATTAAAATATGATTCGCGACCGTTACAAATATGTATTTACAGAATTATAATCATTAAAGTCACCAACACAACTCTCTAAGACCAAGTAATCCTACTGAATGACTATTGCATGGAATCTTGACATTTTAGGATTATATTAACTTAACAAGTTGTATTACTGATTCTAATGATTATATATTTTTTTATAATAATATAATATTCCACAACTATCACACAACGCCATCTAGTCCCAAGCTAAGCAGAGCTTGTGTTATGGGTACTAGACAACTGATAAACATACTTATATATTTCTAAATACATACATATTATAGATAAATTACACCCAGACACAGAACAAATGATCGTGCTCATCACACAAACATTTGTCCTGGGTGGGAATCGAACCCACGACCTCCGGCATAGCAGTCAGGGTCACTAACCACTAGACCATCAGGCCTGTCAAAGAAAATAATTCTGTAAATACATATTTGTTTCGACGGCGAATCATATTTTGATCAACGTACAACTCAATACTGACCAGCAAATTGCAAAAAACGTAAGAAAATTTGAATTTCGCGGGCTACCTTAACGCTTCCCCCATAAATATTTTCACGACCCCTGTACTGTCGAATGCACCCCACAACCACAATGCTTTGCGTGCGTTACATTGTACACGTAAACAGCGAATTTTCACACCAAAAATAAAAGTTAATTTTCCGTCTTTATTTTGCACAAAGTAACTCAATTTAGCGCTGATTTTTAAATCGACAGATAATTTTTATACGTGGAATAAAATTGACTTACAGTTTTTGCATGGAAGAAGTGTAAAAAATTCAAAATTATTCATTCGATAAAATTATTTGACGTTGGAAATTTCAGCCTGAATGCGTAGATGACGGCTTCGTGAAGGCTCTTTTCACATCCTGTTTTCCCTCTTTTAATTAACTGGCAAATTAATTATGTTGTCACCTGCCATTTTCATATCAAATCCAACCTGTTTCGAACAATCGCAGAAAACAATCTAATCTAACAAACAAGCTTAATTTATTTTCCTGACAACAAATAGGTACCAACATAACCCACATTCTATTCGCCAGTCACCCTTGACCTATTTTCTGTACAAGTAAAGGGCGTAGCTCGTAGCTGCTACGGCGTAGCGTCGTAGCACTGTGTAGTACGTAGCATGAATTTCTATCGTCACGACTGAACGTGAATGCTTTCCACATAGTTACGCACAAAAGAGGGTCTAATTTTGTCGAACGTTGAGCGAATTTTTAGTACCTATCGGGAAATGAGGCCTTCTTGCTAAAATTGTCTTTCTTAAAATGTTATATTTTTTACCGGATCCATAAAATTTTATTTTTCGTTCGTACTTTTATTTTAATTACAGCCTTTGTTGTCCCCATTCAGGGCGAACGCCTATTCCCGTTACTGCCAATCCATTGAGAAGGAGTACAGCTCATTCGGCCATCTTTGCCTGGGCCTACCGAGTAGTCGTTTCCAGCTTTTTGGGATCGTACTTTGTTTGAAAAAACTATTTTTTTTTATTAGACTCGTAATTATTTAACTTATATTTGCCGTGGTACTGAATGTTTATTTTAGGGCCAAAGCACACACGCTACTTTTAGCATCGGCGATCGGCGATTTTGCGGCTGTATCGATGCTGCATCGCGTTTTGGCGACTCTCTGTGTTCGGACGCGGTATCGGAATCGCGCGTTTTAGCGACTGCTCCGATGCTGGTGCAAATGCCAAATCGCTGCGACCGGCATCCGAATGTGTGCGGAGTGTAGCGTTCAGCCGCTGTGTCGAGCTTCCGAAAAGCGACTGAATCGCCGCGTTTGGCGTTTTTAAGTGTGCGGTGTGGAATGCTTGGTCGCTGCATTTAGCTTCTAAAAAGTGTCTAAATCGCCGATCGCCGACGCTAAAAGTAGCGTGTGTGCTTTGACCATTCAAAGTTACATTTCCTTTTAATTTTAACAGGTTAGCATTAGGTACGTTATGATATCTTTTAGCGAAGGAAAGCACATAAGTTAAAACACAGGTGGCAATATAAAACCTTTTAGTTAAGTAGTCACTGCATTAAGGCCACGACACGCTCACATTTGTTTTATATTTTGTGCTTTACTTCATGGCTCATCAAAAGGTTAATCGCATAATACGTTTCGTTAGTAATGTAATCTGCCTAGCCTTTTCCCAACTATGTCGGGGTCCACCAGTATACCAGTATATTATAACATTCAAATTTACTTACGTATTTTGCAATCTGCAGGTCGGACGATGATAGTATTCAAAATGCTCGATTCGTACACAGTAAATACTTCTTTTTATTCTTCTTCATAGGAACCTACTACGCTGTGGAAGTCAGATAGGCAGTTGCTCCATGTAAAATACTGGTATTCAGCTGCATCCGGTTAGACTGGAAGCCGACCCCAACATAGTTGGGAAAAGGCTAAGCAGACGATGATGATGAACCATACGCTTTGGAATGGGCTGCTGATCCTCATCTTTGTGACTGACTGACTCCTTGATAGTTCGAAAATGCCTGCGGCGCGCGTCGCCCATTGGCGATGAAACAAAAGAAAATCAATTGTGTCTCATTAGCGGAGCTTGACAGATTAATTGCAATAAATGGTTTGAGTTTAGTTTTAAGATTTAATTAATATCCATATAGGATACAAAATGATATTGTCGCAAAAAATAAACCGAAATGTAGGATAGTTGTATATTTAACCGACTTATTTTATTTAAAAAAAAGGAGGAGGTTATCAATTCGGTTGAATCTTTTTTTTGATGTTTGTTATCGTAAAGTCGTTCAAATTAGTAGTTCATTTGTGCTAGGCCCACGATAGTCGAAAAAGATTATTTTTAACCGACGTCTAAAAAGGAGGAGGTTCTTGCTTTCTTATTCGTTCAAGTGTGAAACTGGAATGATGATTGAAGATCCTTCCACTTGAATTACTTTTGAAATATTCGGAGAAAGTATAAACTCTTGAGAATTATTTTATTCAAGTCTTGGAGATTCCTGGGTAACGTTTTGAAAATTACTGTTTTTATTTGATAACTAGAGCGTGATTAAGACGGGGTCGCTTTTTTCCTTGTTAAAGAAATATTTACGTACGTAGACTGTTTGAGAATAGTAGGTATAATTTTTAAATCTATTAAAAATACTTTTTCAAATAACCTTTTTTGCTACACTTATCTATGGGTTTAACAAATATTTTTGTACAGATGTTAATACTTCAGTTTTAGAGGCAATTGAGCCAACTATGTATTAGTGTTGGGCAAAATGTAATTGAATTACAAATGACTTCAAAAATAATTCGAAAGCAATAAATTACAATTATTTTAATTTAAACTACATGTAATTCAATTACAATTCTTTAAAGTATTTAATTACGCCCAAGACTGCTTTGAAACAGCCATTTCCAATAAAATAATCTCAAATTATAAAATACTAGCGGTCCGCCCCAGCTTCGCACGGGTGCAATTTTTTTTTTTTTTTAATTTTCGAAATTTTCTTTCATACAATTTTTTTCCTGGCAATACCGAACACAAAAAACAAAGAATTATCTAATTTGGTGCAGTCGTTCGGAAGTTATGCGCGTACATACATTTCGGAGAATATTTTTTATTAATATAGATGTTTCACACTTCCACGCATCATTATGCGTCAGTCTACACTGCTAAAGGATGCGTAGTTTTATGTCTTCATTGGCTCACGTGTCGCTCGACCCTAACGCATCGACCGTAAGACCGGCGCCATGACGCCGTCAGGTGTGCGAAATGGTTAAGTAAAAATGAAGGTTACCGTGATTATATTAATATACCTACTCTTTCTGATCTTATAAGGGTTCCGTTTTTCCTTTTGAGGTACGGAACCCTAAAAATAAGTAGAAACCGTTCTATATCTTAGAAAACAGACTTCATTTTTTAAATTCCCTCATCGCAAGCGCAACCACATGAATAACATCCCAAAGATAACACTTCCTTATCCGCAAAATACCAACTTTATCAAGTTAAACCTAGCAGAAAGATTACCTTATAAAGGACAGGCTCTTGGAGCTACTAATAATTTCAGCACTCCTGAAATAAGTTCTTACTAAACTATGTTAGCAGCTTGTTTCGGCCCTTCAGTAAGTTTAAGAGGTAATTCTCGACCATAAACGATTCGCGTTTAAGCCAAAATGGCGGACGATATTCACTTAAATATGCTTTGATGTCGTCATGGGCGTAAAATTAGTTATAATAATTTGTGTAGAAGTTACAAATTGTTGGGAAATTATTTGAAACGTTTTGATGTAGTAATAATATTTATAGAGTGGTTTTGAAATTCTCGATTATCACATAATATACCCTCACGCTTGTAATCCTCGGGGGGTAAGACAGAGGTGTAGCTATATGTGGACTCAATCCTTCTTCTTAAATATAGAAGACGTCAATTTTGTTACGAAATAAAAAGTGGCACTCCGGGAGTGCCGACAGAAGTGAAAACTTAAACAATTACGTGTGTAGTTTTTTAATCGTCATATAAACACAAACAGAATACTTTGCCATCATTCACTGACATATCGGAAATACATTAAAACCGAGGACAGCCGAACACATCCGAAGCGGTGTCGGTTACGGTAACAGTGGCGCGAATTCAATGTTTTTTTTTCCCATCTAAAAAAATGTCCAACGCGCCTAAAAAAGTTTTCACTTAAAAAACAGTTTCGGTACCTTTCAGAAAAGTTAAAATTGAAAAACACACATTACGTTTTCATTCAAAATGTTCACAGCTGTGCCAAAACGTTGACTAAACGCCAATTTATGCTTCACTGCAGGTAACTAATGTCTCGATCAACTTTCCGATTCGTGCGGCATTGCGAAACGGTGACATATTCCTGGAATACCAGTGCAAAATTATGGCCTATGCTCTGAAATTAAAAATCGATCTTATGATTCTACTTTGCGTAAAAAATCCGTTCGTGAATATCTCGTTTCATATTTTAGTCACAGACACTCACTGAGAAGAAGAAAAAATAAATAAACATTTATTTCTCTTCCACAAAAGACACTACATCTGATAAATCCTTTGTGGGAGACTGGTACCTGCATTAGAAAAAACCTGTCACACATCTGTGTGTTAAATATAACTTTAATTTCTACACAATAAAGTTCAGTTTACGCTACAACTTCAAACATTTTTATAACTTTTTCAATAATGCTAGTCACTCTGAAATCAACTTAATGACATTGAAATAAAGTTGATATTTGTTTAACCTGAAATGGGTTGGGGTGCACACTTTTACTATACATCAAAACATTTGTCTACAAATGTCTACATCAAAACAGTGTGTGTCCTACACATCTCTGTCTTACTCTTCAAGAAACGCAGGCGTGATGTTATGGCATATTTTTTTTCGTGTGGGTAACCGTTATCCTCAGAAGGCCAAACACTTAACCCGCATCTAAATCAGATTATCCACGGTTTAGCTCCTGAAAAGATTAGACCCCCATGATGTAACGAATAAGTCAATTATTTATTACTAGCAGCGCCCCGCGGTTTCACCCGCATGATTTTCCCGTGGGAATATCAAGATAAAAACTATCCTATGTCCTTTCCCGGGACTCAAACTATCCCTATACCAAATTTCATCTAAATCGGTTCAGCGGTTTAAGCGTGAAGAGGTAACAGACAGACACACTTTCGCATTTATAATATTAAGTATGGATATTTATTTTTAGCCGTTAGTGTCCCACTGCTGGGCAAAGGCCTCCCTACTCTCTTTCCACCTCTCTGCCCAGAGCTGCCAAGGACCAGTTTTTATCAAAGGGATCCAGCTCATCCCGCCATCTCCGTCTGGGCCTGCCGCGATGTCGTTTGCCATTAAGCGGGACCCACTGGGTCGTAAGTTTGGTCCACTGATCGTCTGACATGCGGCAGATGTGTCCAGCCCAATTCCATTTAAGCGTGGCACCTTCTGCCGGGGTCGCGGGTTGTTCCCGCGACCCCGCGAACCCGCGTTCCTTCAGTTGCCTGTGCCAGGGCACAGGCAACTGAAGGAACACGAGTGGGTTTTAGTCAGTAAAAGTCTGACACGCCCTCTCGCTCCGCCCAGAGCGGGAGAAGTTATTTGATGATTTCCCACCCAAAAAAAAAAAGCGTGGCACCTTTCCGAGTGACATCAGTTATTTTAGTGATAGAACGGATTGTTGTATTCTTAACCCGGTCAACAAGTTTAATACCCAGAATAAGTCAATATGGTCCGTTTTTCTTTTATCCATACATAGGTATAGAAAACACCTATCACCCAACAAATAAAATATTTTACTACCAATAAACTCCAACTGGGGTACAAACAGCGAACGAGGTCGCAAGTAGGGTGGATACACCAGTCATCGGTACGTAGCCTAGACTAGACGGGTCGTCGCGGCTGTATCGACCGGTGGCGCTGGCGACCTGCCAAACGGTCAGCTGATCGACTGACTGGTGTGAGAATTTGTTGCTGCTTTGTATTTTGTTTCTAAGTATTGATGTTCATAGATACTTACGGTGATGGTTACTTATTTCATTTCATTTGGGAAACAAACAGATGCAATAACAAACATAAGTAAGTATACAATTAGTTCAACACAATTCAGAAACAGTTTCCACAGATTACTATACAAGTAAATTATATGTGACTAAATGTAACAACAACCAGAAATTCACACCGTTACAGTTTACAGAATTTACAATTTAATAATAACATATAACATTATTATTATTTAAATTTTGATGCCAAAATATTTCTTATACTAAATTTGAATTTGGGTAGAGAAAGGTGAAAAATATCTAAACCTTGATTTGCTTTTTATGAAATCGTGTCGTTGTACAGACGACACTCGACGACGATGCTTGATTATTATCATCAGCTATATCATCAGTTAAATCTTCAGCATCATTTATTTAGATTCAGCTTACGGGTATTGGCAATGTTCTAGTAAAGGTATAAGGCCTTATTAATTATTTATTTCAATCAATTATTTATTTCACATACATATTAATGTTCCCACTGCTGGGACACAGGCTTCCTCTCTTCGAGAGAGAGTGGGCTGTAATCCACCATGCGGGCCCAGTGCGGGTTGGTCCATATCATAACGTGGTACATTAAACAATCTTGACAGTGCTAACGGCCGCAACTAACGAATTGTAGGTCGTAGGTTCGAACCCAGACAGGCGCTTTACTTTCTGTAAATTATTTCATCACCACTGCTATCAAAACGTCGAAAGAAAACATTGTGAGGAAACCGGCATGTCCTAGAACAAAAAAATGGAAGACATGTGATATCTACCAGCCTGCACTGGGCCCGCGTGGTGGATTACGGCCCACTCCCTCTCACAGAGAGGAGGCCTGTGTCCCAGAAGTGGGAATATTATAGGCTAATTATGTAGACACACTTAATGCTGTGTTGATTAAATTATTATTGAGTTAAACGTGTAGTGAGATTAACTGAATTTGGTAGTAGCATAATTTAGCTAAGGCCCATGTTATGGATTATAATTCCGGCTGTCGTTATCCATAATTAAATGAGGGTAGTTCGAGCATTTCCCAAAATTGTGTTCCCGATCGAAGTACCATTGAAGGACTGAACATAATTACATCAGACCCTCTCGACATTATCGTTAATCCACAGAATTTCGGGGAAAACAAATTAAACCATTGACATTAATATGAAACCTGCCAATTTCACTAAGTCTGCTTTTAAATTGAATAGGTATACGGTTTCCACAAAATCATCATGCTCAAGTAAATCTTTCATCTTTTTCTTTCATTTTCTCAAATTCGTAGAAACCTTTTAAAAATCACAAAGAATGTCTACGGAAAAGCGAGAGTTCTTAGAAAATACGAGTAAATGGCACAAATAAAAAAACAAGGCAATTCCTTGGAGCTATGACAAACACTCGTATCAAGAACTTCACTGTGTTGACGATAACGTTTGTCTTGGACGATTGTTTGTTCCCCTATTAGGTACGCTCGAGGCGGTATGACAGCAAAATGACAGGAATAGCATTTTGTTTTTTTATTCTGAAGAAGAGAACATTTTCTTTGAACCTTTTGCAGTCCACACAGTGACTTGCTTTTTAACCGACTTCAATAAAACTTGGAGGTCCTCAATTCGACTGTATGTTTTTAAAATTCTTTTTTTAATAGTGTGGAGTGAGGGGTGGTCCCATATAACGATTAATTTTGCTTGAGTAGTTTTTGAGTTAGTTTCAATAATACGTATTTTTGCCACTTAGTTTATATCTATTGATGATGTTATAATAACTTCCTGTCACTGATATTTACATAGCAAGTAGTGTTATACGAATTTGTGTGGGGTAAGTACAACTTAAAAGTGAAAAATATATAGTCGGTGGCAAACAACAAAAATGTGAACCCAAAGTCACTGACTTCCGAAATTAAAGTTATTTTGGACTTTGTAGTGTTTTTTTTTTTTTAAGTCGTTGTTGTAGTTTTTTTGTAAAAACCCCTGTCTAAGTTGTCTATTTTATAGACAGATTTATTTATTTCTGAGTATATTAAGAATTTTATATTGTCAGAACAAAGTTTGAGATACTGTAACTGTCTGGCAGGTTTAGGTTAGGTCTTTTTTTATGGATGGGAAATCATCAAATGACTCCCTCCCGCTCTGGGTGGAGCGGAAGGGAGTATCAGTCTCTTACTGACTAAAACCCATCCGTGTTCCTTCCTTAGCCCTTTATGTTCCGGAGTAGCGTTAACCCTTTCGGACAATCCCGCACCCCCGGCAGGCTTCGGCCCTGGCTAGGCCCCTTAGGTTAGGTCTAAAGTTAGAACTCGTTTTGTAATAAAACGGCTAATGTCCTAGTTGTATGGTTTGTCCTACCATGGAGTATGTGCTTGATCATTGATAGAAGCAAGAATAATAATAATGTATGTATCGATAGACCGGACGAGTGAAAAGTTTACTCTGTACTAGTTATACTCTCGTTGTACATATTAAAATAGTCGACTGCATAATAATTGCTTTATCAGGTGGTCGTGGTATAACACGAAGTTACGCAATACAAACACATGGGAATTGATCATCAATCACTTCTCTTCTAACTTATATAGTACTATATATAGCACTCCGTTCCTGTCTGCAGGAACCTTAACGACTTGACTGTCGTGATTGACGAGAAATAAGTCAAAGTTGGCTTTACTTCAAGTTACGTATGACGCAACCTTTAAGGCCAGCGCACATCGGCGGACGGTGGGGCAGAGAATTTTAAAACCAAAACCAACGTAAATTCGTACGTACCTAATGGTAACAAGATATGGATTCCAAAGCTCAGAGACCGACCACGGAGCATCAAAGGGGATTTCTCTCTGCGGTATTAAAGAGCGCGCTGGAGAAAAACGCAGCGGGATGCGAAGACATGCGACGGTATGTGCCGGAGTCCGCTAGCTTAAGATCGCGAAGGAGTAGTAGTGCAAGCGGGATGAACTCCACATTTCCTCCGTAGCATACCACGCAACAACACACACAACCGGAGAGCTGGTGGACCTGGACACCCGGCTGCAGGTAGTCCAAGAAAGCTATGCCATCAACAGGCTAACCAGACGTTTACTACGCCTGGACAGGAACGGCCCGCGCCTAGTGACGGGCACATGACACTGCTCGCTGAACAAACACTTCCACTCAATAGGCATAACGGACAGTCCTCTATACAGGGCTTGCATGGAGGCTGAGGAAACCGTTGTGCATGTGCTCTTTGAATGCACAGGTGTCACCCAGATGACCCCGATTAGGACAGAAACTCTTGGAACGCCCAGATCTTACACAGAGGTTCTTAACAGACCAGGAGATGTAATCAGCTTCTGCGGATAGATGGGCTGGTTGGAATAACCACCGACGGCCGGCATGGCCCACGCACAGTCCACCTGAAGGACTAAGTGCGGAAACCAAACCCTCTAACATAGAACATAGATACCGCAGGATGCCGCGGCATCCAGTAGTGCGCCGGCGGCCGCTGGCGGCATCGCAAATCATCAGTGTGCGCTGACCGGTGGCAAATTCTCGTCGATGCCGTTCGCTGATGTGCGCTAGCTTTTATTGATATTGATGCAATTTGGCGGCCCCTGAAGTTCAGCACTTCAGCTTACACTAGGAACAAAAACTGTCATGAATTTATAACTCGCTTTGCAGTAGCGAAGCCGTGGAGTTTGTTTGTTTGTCCTACCTTGGGGAGTGGCTCTTATGTCATCAGTTTGCTCTAGCCATGAGGGACATAAGGCGATAGGTTGATATAAGAATAGAATTGTTACTAGGTGGTTCTCATACTTATGGGATCGTTGGACTTGATTCTGTCGTTTTAATTTGGGGTTCGTCATGATTTAGTGAGTAGGTTAGGTTAGCCTTACCTTAACAAATAGCGATGACTATTTTAAGGGGGAAACGCCCTAGCGCTTTAAAAAGACGTAAGAAAAGACGTTAGATTTTCTTACGTTTTTTTGCAATTTACACGTCAGTGTCAGGTAGTATGTTGAACAAAATATGATTAATTAATACAACCGTCTAAGTCATTCAATAGAATAATAAATGAATATTATCCTATTGAATGACTATTTAAATGAAATATAAAATATCAACCATTTGTGCGTTTGGCGTTCTACCTAGACGATTGACTTATACAGGGTGAAATTTTAATCACCGTTTTCCTCTTAAGGGGTCATTGTACTCATCATTATGAACAACTTTTACTATGGGACCAAACATGAAATCGCGAAAAAAAAAAAACAGCTGTTACCTACATTTTGACGAGTTATGCGTACATAAATGTAGAGAAAAGCTGATTTTTTTTCGCGATTTCAGGTTTGTTCCCATGGTAATAGTTGTTCATAATGATAAGTACATTAAGTACAATGACCCCTTAAGGGGAAAACGGTGATTAAAATTTCATCCTATATTTTTACCACGACATGATTGAGCTATTTATGTATAAATACGACACGTGTATACGATATGATACGAGAGAAAAAGCAGACAGGTTTAGTAAATAGTTTATTTTCTTACATTATTGATAGCGATAAAATTTATAAATAAAAAACTGCTTTGTTTATGTTTGAAAGACAAAGCTGGGCGCGCGGCCGCATGAGCCACTCCCATTCAAAGAAAGAGGAGACCTGTGTCCCAGCAGTGGGAACATTATAGGCCAATTATGCATGCTACAAACCATGGCCAAAATTTAAACCAGAAAAAAGGGAGGTTGAAATAAAAGTAGGCCAATTATTCTGCACTGACTACGACACATATAGCGCCATATATTTGTTTGCAGTGGTTCGTGTTGTGTGGGTGTTAGGTTCAGAAATGTAGGCGGTTAAAAGCACAGTAATATAGGCTAAATGCTTATCTACTTAGCAGACAATGGCGGCTTGTGTACCTAGTGGGTAAAACGGTTGATAGATTTTCAACTTTATCGCTAAAGCGTAAGGTTCAAAGTTGTTTGGGAAAATTTGACAGTTTCGGACAGCTTGATGTGCTGGCGTCTATACCTATATATCAGTCCAGATGTTGTTCCACTCAATTGGTATCGCTTCTCAGAGATTCGAGGAGCCGAAGCTAACTCGCAGAGGTCACTTAGACAAAATAAGTTTATTATTAATGTATTACTTGTAGGTACACATTAACCAACCGATAT
The DNA here is from genome assembly GCA_945859645.1 of Amphipoea oculea. Lineage (NCBI taxonomy): Eukaryota > Metazoa > Arthropoda > Insecta > Lepidoptera > Noctuidae > Amphipoea > Amphipoea oculea. Next base: position 4,136,438 of record OX243862.1, read on the forward strand.
CATCATCTGCCTAGCCTTTTCCCAACTATGTTGGGATCGGCTTCCAGTCTAACCTGATGCAGCTGAATACCAGTATTTTACATGGAGCGACTGCCTATCTGACCTCCACAACTCAAGTACTGGATAATACGATACCACTTGGTAAGACTGGTTGTCGGGCTATTACGACCCATAACGACTGTCAAAGATCCAAGAATGACAGCCGGACCAACGGCTTAACGTGCTTTCCGAGGTACGGAGGGGTCTTGGTATGTGAAGATGCTCACTCATCCAAGGACCAACCACGGCAAGAGTAGCTTAACCTGATCGATCGACCCGTGCTGTTATTACTTAGCCATAACCACATAACATAACAATCCGATACAAGTTATAAATGATGGTGAAAACCGTATCAAAATACGTTGTGTAGTTTTGTGTCCAATTGTGCAAAGAAACATTCTTTCATTCTATACGAGAAAATATGTGAACACAACAAAATTGCAGAACAACATTTTTTATTCAGGAAACAAGATACTATACAAAATGAAGGAAGTTACAATTCTCCTACTAAAGTTCCTCAAATTCATTACAAAGATACGTTCGTCTTGCGACGTAATTTGTAGAAACGCGAGTCCTCGCTGTTTCCTACGTGTACATCTCTCTTATTTATGTTTTCTTAGAAGCAGAATGATATTCTAGAATCTATTAGTAAGTAAGTAAAATAAAAATACTTGGCTTTTTGTTGTAAGACATTGTTACCTAATGTTAAGTTTCAGAATGGAAATCCAACTGAGTTATATATTTTTTCGTCTGTTCCCGTTGTCCCCATTGACGCTGTCCCCATTGAGCAGTCGCTCCATGTAAAATACTGGTATTCAGCTGTATCCGGTTAGACTGGAAGCCGACACTAACATAGTCGGGAAAAGGCTAGGCAGATGATGAATTATAAGTGTGTTACGCAATGACCCCGCAGTACCCTTTGGTTTGATTATAGAGATACCTGTATTAAAAAAAATGGCATAAAAAAATCAGGACATTACTTTTTCTGGCATTAAAATGTATCACCGATGCATCTGGTGATACATTTCCGTGAATTTATTTATTTTTCGGCTAGCAAACATTTTTATTTTATTTTTTATACCAGCCAGTAACATTTGGGCTTGTTTCAAACAAATGTGCATGATACAGTAGGTATATATGCCAGACATAGCGCTAACGATACATATACATTCCCAGCACGTACACCGATCAATACATCGCGATATAGAACTGATTTCAATTTATTCTCATAACTCGATTTCTGCGAACCGTTTTAACGTGGAGAATTACTTTTTTTAACGTTAAATTACGATTTTTCGAAAATTTCTGTGATTCTTATAATATGGCCTTGATTATCCCGTAGTTTTCCATTTAAATCCCAAATTAAATTAATGGGCCAAACTGATTATTTCTACAAAGTCGATTAACTCGGTTTTCAATAAACGATTACTTTATACAAAGCAGCAATATTAATTACAAAATTGTTTTGAAATTAAAGACAACAATAATAATACATAAACTAAATTATTATTCATTTGACACAAAGTACAGTAATGAATAATAACTTATACAATAGAAAACAAAAGGTGCGCTATCCGACCTTTCAACCCCCCTTCGCAAAAAACGATTCTATCGTGGCACCCTTTTTGCGAAGTGAACAGGGCCTAACTTGACTTAAAACTACTTCCTAACAAAATTCTCTCCTAAAACAGAGTCATGTTACAAGATTAATAACACCTCGAAAAATATCAAAACGATAAAAAAATTGAGTTTTTAAAATTGTTGTTTTTACCGCCTGAGTTTGATAAATGGACGCTGGGATGGTAATCTGTTGATCGATGCGAACCAGTTTGTTTGTGAGATACGGTCATATGAACGCTAGGATTGAGCTCTGCTCTACGTAGATGCTGTTCGGGGACTGAAAATAATATTGATAAACTGTTCCACCGAACCGCACGTTACAAAATTTTGTTTCAGTGCGGTTAATGGAAGTGCTCAGGTACCGTTGAAATTAGTTACTCTACCACTATTATTTTTAAACTGTGTCTATGTATTACTTTTAGATAAATAAACAATTATTATTATTTTCGGTTTAAAGACATTTATTTCTCAAAGAACAAATACAGTTCACTTAAAGAGAAACTTAAACTAAATTAACAATAAGTTGTAGTTTACATTTCGACATTCAAGCCATCTAAGAAACTGAACACCATAGTTACATTATTTTATAAAATATAGCAAGTAGGTATATACGTCTAAATAAAATACAAATCAGTTCAAGCTAAACTTATGCGTCTAATAAAAAAAAGTTAACTTATGTATCTAATATAAATAATTCCTTAGGGTTTTTTTGGCTTGTACACTCTCTGACTTTTTTAGGTAATTTATTGTATAGCCGAACGGGTCATACTGTATTGTGTTCCTGTCGTACAGGGTTCTCACTCTTGGTATTTCTAGGTCGTCTTGATTACGGCGCAGGTACCTGGTATTTTCAGAACCTCACGGGTGTAAACCAAACATTTTAACAATTCCTCCTTTAATAAACACCTTTCCATTTTCAACAAACAAACTAGTTCAAAAATGCGGCCTTTTTCAGAAGCACGGTCGCAAATATGAAATATTCGTTGCGTCAAAGACTTTTCCCTGAGCTCGACATAATTGTTCACACCTTTTAGGAGTGCTCACACTCCGACGTCAAAGAGTTTGGAAGAAATACGAGCCATTTCAATTTCCAACCCGTTTGAGTGAAAACTTTCCTTTTTTCGTGAAAAGGGGTAATAGGGCGAATATTCAATGGTGTATGAATTTCAAGATAAAAATTGTGAAATGTAGGTTATGGTTGATGTGGTATTAAGGGGATTACAGGACCTAGACGCAAAAAACGCGCGGATTAAATAAATATTTTATTTGATGGTATTTTACATACATAGGTATTTATATGAGTGTACTACGTGAGCTCGACAAATGGACGTGCGATTAACGCTTATGCGACAAAACTGTACTGCGACTCACCATAGTTCGAATGCACGCTTGTGCGACACACTGAAGATCGACATTACGCTAGTACGACATGAAGACACATTTGTATTCATAATCATATGTATATTATATGATGACCTTGATGGCTTAGTTTGTTACAAACTCTTGGTAATGTTCCCGGATTTGATTACGGGTTATAAAACTTGGGATAATAATAAAAGCTCCGACAAAAAAATAAGAATTGTCCTTACTAAAAATATTAAATCTACTGCCTAAAATACTAACTTTCCGACTACTTTGTCCGAATAAAAATGACGAAACGACCGAATGAGATACTGAAATCTTCCAAAAATAAACATGACTGTTTATTGCTATAATACTTTTCTACCAGCTTAAATTACGTTTTGATATATACCTAGGTAAAGGTATTTGTATTCTCATTCGCTCGCTCTTGCATCCTATGTCGACGGAGCCCCGCTTCGCGGGGCTCCTATTTCTATGTAAAGGGTTTAAAGTAACCTAACCAAACCGAACCTCGGGGTGCCCTTGACAAAACCTCTGTTGTTTGTAACTTAGTAATTTTGTCGGAGGTTCAGTATTTTATTCGGAAGTTTAGTTTTGTTATTCGAAGATTCATTTTTTTAGTCGGCCTCAGATCGCCGCTGGAGATTAATTTGTTTTTCGGAACCATTATTATTTCCCTAAAACTTGCTAGCACTTATAACGATATAATTCTTCAATTTCACCGTAGCCGTAGTAAGTACCTGGTTGTCTGAAATTAAAGGTTTAGTTTTCGACTTATATTTCGGCGATTCATTTTTATTTATGTAGATGAAGTTAATGCTTTCTTATTTTTCATTTAATATCTACAGAAGGCAGTATCGCATAATCGTTTGTCGCACTAAGGTAGTGTCAAACTACTGTAATACTGCACCAACGTACTGTCGAATCACAGTAGGTACTGTCGCACTTCCGTAGTGTCGCACTACCGTAGTGTCGAACTATTGTCGCGCAATCGTTTGTCACACTAGCGTGATGTCGATCTTCAGTGTGTCGCACAAGCGTGCATTCGAACTATGGTGAGTCGCAGTACAGTTTTGTCGCATAAGCGTTAATCGCACGTCCATTTGTCGAGCTCACGTAGTACACTCTATTTATATCTATTTTATTGATTATTTATTTATTTCTGTAACTGCCCGTGACATCACAGCGGGCCCTATCTATAGGAGCCTTTTGGCCTCGTACAAGACTTTCTGTTTTTTTTACTTTCTTTTTATATACATAATTTTGTTTTTATTTTTATGATTATGTTTAGTTTAATTTGTGATCTTCTGTGCGTCACAATAAATAATTTTTGTTTATTTCTTCGTTTACTAAACATCTTTCAATATTTTGTCTCAAGAAAATAACCCAGTCAGTGACCATGGGGAAATAAAACACTTTTACTATCGACGAAAAGTGTCATTCAATGTCGCGAGCAACTTCATTTCCCAAGCCACTACGCCGTAGCGATGTCGTAGCTGTGAAAATAGTTTTGCTACGTGCGTAGGTTTTTCGTAGCAGTTGGGAAAGTAAATTCGTATCTTACGTAACATGATTAGGTTAACGTTGATATATTGGGAATATATATTGTCGTATTGCAATATGGGATGGGATTGTGACCGAAGCAAAACGAGATTTAATATCAGTGGAAAAGTACTGCGTTGGTAGTTATTTTATCTATCATCTTCATTTTAGTATTTGAAAATTTCAATAGAGTTTACCAGTGTCTCGATAGATGGCGTTGTGCAATAGACGTCTTTTTCTGAATCGCGGTGTTATGATTTTTCGCGTGGTGATTCCTTCAATACAGCCCGCGAAATTCAACATTTCTTATGATATTTGCAAATTAATTTTGAATTTCAGCTTCTTAAGTAGTGCTTATAAAAGTAGTATTTGAAAAAGTTTTCAGCTTCAAAACCTCAATTGTGTTTGTATGCCTGCACCTCTGCAGACATACACGCAGAATTGTGGTTGTACTGTTATACCCCTTCATATTTACCCGGATATATTTCACTCATCAATTTCTTAAATTAATTAATTTTCTTAATTTATATCGAACGACAAGAGTTTCCAATCTAAAATGTAATATTTTGCTGCTGGGAATATAAACAGTCGGATACATCCTCCGGTTTCTGCGACATTTTCTATCGTAATGAATAAGTAATCTACTAATTACTTTGTTGGCCTTCTTATGTTTGTACAAGGAGAAGTTACATTAATATAATTAGTACTTAATTCATCATTGTGTTTCTAAGGAGTAGTGTGGGGCTATAATTGTGTTTGTTCATTTAAGTCATTACGGCTGCAAACAACCAATATACATGTTTGTTGGTAAAATATAACACTATGAATGTGAGTTCACACGTATACAGGGTGTATCAAAAAGGAAGGGCGTCGTACAGACTATCAAATTGAACAACTGACCACCATCGTCATCGAGAAAAAATAATCAGCCAACCTATACATTTGTGTCGAGTAGATATTGAAGTTTTTTTTACAGAACAGCGGATATTTTTTTCTTAATTACGATGTTGGTCCCATGGAGAAAGTTGTTCAGTTTGAGGGCTTGTACAGACAGCGTCAGAGAAAAGGAACCCCCTTTGGTTACTTACCAAAGGGGACACATTACCAAAGGGGGTTCCTTTTCTCTGACGCTGACCGTACCACACCCTTAAAGGAGGTGGGAAATCCTGGGCCCAGCAGTTAACTAGTTGAAATGGGTATTAAAAAAACCGTTATATTTATCTAAAGGAAATCACAAAATACAGTACCATGTTTCTATCTAGGAAGCGAGAAAAATTTAATTAAGTTGTGAAACTAAATAATCGATAAAGTACATGCCTGAATTCTAAGTAATCGATAGTGAATAAATCGGTAAAATCTCAGAATATGTATGAAAATCGAGTGACAAATGCTTACCAATCTTTTCGTGGAATCGATTCAAAGCGAATCGAGTTCCTTTAATTTTTCTTCTGTTAGCAACACTGGTCACTCAGTGTAGTCTAAAGTAATCTGTGCTGGTCACCGACTGACAAATTACAGGTATAAAAAAACCGGCACCTATCAAAAAGTACTCTTTGACCGGCACTCGTTCGTTTTCTTTCATTGTGAGTGCGCACGTATTTTCCGTTCTCAATCTAAACGTGTCAGGATCTTCAACACGTCGCACATGGAGACTCTCTACTTGCACTCCATGCGTAAAACCATTATACAACCAAAACCATTCAAAAATATTTCGCAAATAACATCAAAAAACTATAATGTAACCTCACTTTTACTATATTTCATATTACTTGATTCCTAGATAGCCAAATTTCACCAAATTTTCAATGAGGCCTTGTTATTATATCCACTTACAAATAAAGCTAGTTTGATTGAGTTAACACCTGGGCCCAGGAAACTATGGAGTCTTTCCCTTCTCCTTTGACCATACCTTCCTGATATACCCTGTATAATAATCTGCCTAGCCTTTCCCAACTATGTTGGGGTCGGCTTCCAGTCTAACTAGATGCAGCTGAATACCAGTATTTTACATGGATCGACTGCCTATCTGACGTCCACAACCCAGTTACTGGGTAATACGATACCCCTAACACCCGATACACCCTGTATAAACATGATGAATAATTCAAAAACTATGAGCATGCGTCTGCCAAATTATCAATCACTTTAGTCTAATCGCCAGTACATCTCAAATAAAAAAAATTAAACCGTTCAACGATGTGTAATTTACTTCATATTTTCTCCTAGTAATTAACCAAGACAGTTATCACAAAAAAAACTATAACAATCAGTGAATATATACTAAAAGAATAATGGAAATCAAATAGTGTTGAAAATAAAACAATAACAATAAGTGTTCAGTGTTTAAACTCCAACCGTCCTTCGTCTCTTCGGATACGCTCGTGTAACTTCGGGTCTGTTCGGACAAAGCCGAAGCCAGCCGAGTGGAGTGGAGGTGTAAGATGGAAGATAATGCTGACAGGCAGTGTAAATATAGGTAAGTGGGTTCTTTTTCTATCAGAAATGTGCATTAAGTGCATTGTTGTATCGTGTCGCTGGCACGTTTTATATTTTATTTATCTGCCACGTACATCGCAACACGCATACATTTGCATTTAAAGTGAATTTATTTATGATGTTGTTTAAATGTGTGAGATAACATCTGGATTCTAGAATTTTGTCGACTTATAGACTAGGAGAGTCGGTATCTTATAACCGGAGAATCATGCCTACTGGAATCTGGGAGTGGATGTTCAAAGTGGAGCCGCGCGAGAGGATGGAGAGTATCAATGAGTATTATGATAAGAAATGCAGTTTAACTTACATATCTGTAAAGATGCAGCTGGTATTGAACAGTGAGGTAATTGATGCGTAACACACTAATAGTAGCAATGGCTTTTACTTTGAAAGCAACATTCATTGCGTTATTTACATTGATGCGCAAACAAATTTTTCCTACATATGAAGCATTAGATTAGCAATATCCTTTAAAATGATTGAGATTGATAGTGTGTTACACAATTAGGGTGGTAGACGTTTTTTTTTAAGATTTATAAAGTATATTTGTTTTTAGTATTCTGTAGTATCTATACATATAAAATTCAAAGTCCTAACTGACTGATATATCAACGCACAGCTTCAACCGCTGGTGCAAAAGACATTATTTGTGAAGAGTAGGTATCCATTAAGAAAGGGTTTTTCGAAATTCCACCCCTAAGACGGTGAAAGGGGGGAGGGTGAAATTTTACGCGGACGAAGATCCGGGCAGAAGCTAGTATTCTTGTATAGTTTTGCAAACATTGTGCCCTTTTCTGGTCACCGTTGACCCTATACTCAAACTTAACTGATTATACATTTCGTGACTAAATTTCCTGTATCCATTCAAAACAGAGGCGGACCGACAGAGTCGCCCGCTCTAATTATGAAAATCGTCGAGTTGCATTTTAATGACCTGCCTGCAATACGGAGAATCCCAAACTGTTGTGATGTACAGACGCCAGCACATCAAGCTACCCGGAACTGTCAAAATTTCCCAATCAACTTTGAACCTTAAGCTTTAGTGATAAAGTTGAAAATCTAGTAAAGAAATTTGACAGATTGTAGTAGCTTGATGTGCTGGCGTCTGTACATCCAATTCAATTTGGCTTGAAACATTGACAGTAACAACTATAGGCTCAATGTTTTATTTCGATGCAGGGATAAAGTCTGCCTGACTCAAAACGTCACTCCAGAGCCAAATATATCATGCAGTGGAGTGGTTTCCACTGTTTATAAGCTTTTTTGTTTTATAGGGATTACTTTGCTTTTTTTTTAGGAAATTGTATCTCGTAATTGACTTGAGAGGTCGTGACTACTTAACCGGACTATCCTGTGGTTGCCTTAAGTAAACCGAAAGCCTCCAGCCAGGGGTCTTTGATTGCGTGGGCCTGCGGACGGAGAGTAACGGGTAGCTCAAAGTTCTGGCTCCGATGAAGCAAATCCCGCGCGTGATGAGGGACGAAATTGGCTAGCTCTGATTGTGTCCATTAACTGCTATGGAGGTGTTAAAACTGACGCAAATAGTCATGAGACTTCCTTCTAATAAAAACTAACTGCTCTCCGCGGTTTCACTTGCATAAGTCTCGATCCCGTGTGAATATCGAGATAAAAACTAACCTATGTCTACCCATGTTTCATCCAAATCTATTCAGCCATTTTATAATATTAGTTAAGACAACAGTAGGCCTAGCCAAGTTACAAACGTTTCATATCGAATCTCTTTCTACAATCGCTAACGCTTCGGCGTAAGCGATTATAGAAAACGATAAGTTGCTAGCCAAGTTGACACGACCGAGTCGAACGCTCATTCTACAACGTCTTTAGAAAAAACCTATACTTTAGTCTATGGTGAGCGTTCCGATAGACGTCAAAGTCACAGCTGTGTACTTAGTGCGCGGGCAAATAATTGTTTTTTTAAGTGTTTTGAAATTTGAAAGTAAGCGAAATAAGTTAAAGCTCTTCTTATTTGATTTATTATTATAACACAGTGTGGAATGTAATTTTAAATATTACTGCGTCTCGAAATGTTATGATATGATTCTGCATAATATAATATTATGAATGAAAGATACCTTAAAAAATGAAGTGATAACTTTTAAGTATAGGATGGAATCTAGATCTCGAGCAAGCCCAGAACATTTTGCAGCTTTATTGGAATTCATGGAAAGGTACGTAAATTATTAGTTGTTTCGTAAATCTTCCTTTGTTATTTAAAAATCTATCATACTCGGGCCACCTCGCGGGCACTTGAAAGTTTGAAACATAAACAATGACGTGATCCGCAACATGAACTAATACTTACGAAAGAAACAAACAAAACAATTGACCCTTACTACTTAATCAATAGACCCTTTGTTTCTCTGAAATATTTTTTAAAATGCTAAATGATAAATATAGTCCAAAAATAAGGTAAATATACAAAACACTTCTCGGTCTTAACACAGCTGTATCATAATAGACGCCATTTTTTATCGTTTTCTCTTGGGTCTCGGCGATCGCTTAGCTATCGTTCAAAAACTTCGACAGCGTTTCGTTAGCGCTTGTCAAAACTGTAACTTGGCTACCATTTGTATGGGATGTAGCGATCTACGTTGTAGAAACGATTACATTCTATTCTAACATTTTAAACGAGTAAACTTGGCTACGAATTTTCTATTCGTTTGTACTGACCACCTGACTTATCGTTGAGATGATGTCATTCCTATACATTTGATTAGTTTTCTACTAGCGGTAACGATTGTAGATTGTCAACTTGGCTAAGCCTGCAGGTGCGCAGTCGGATCCCGCGCAGAATTAGCCTCGTTGGGCAAGACCTTCAAATCGTGTTTCAACTGAATAAATCATTATAATTCCTAGAATAATGTCTTCTAGACGGCTCGTTGCGCGCTCATTAAATTAATTCCCCGTTCATATATTCTAGCAAGAATAAATTAGTTAGTAACTAGTCAAGTGGATAACTTAATTAAGTGGGTACATTACCCGCATTGCAGACTAGTAATAATGACTGTGGACCGAGCGTCCGAAGTTTAAACTAGCCGTATACGTAGTTATTAACTGTTCAATGAGTGTTTTAACGATAACGTTATAGTTGGGACTGCGTCTTCTTTCACGTTTTGGCATTATAAGTTAACTAGCTGCACCCCGCGGTTTCACCAGCATAAGTATCGATCCCGTGAGAATATCGGGACAAAAAGTAGCCTATATGATAATCCAGGGTGTCGGCTACCTCCGTACAAAATTTTATCAAAATTGGTCCAGCCGTTTGAGCGTGAAGAAGTAACAAACATGCTTATAAACACACACACATTGACTAACTTTCGCCTTTATAATATTAGTGTGATGTGATGTGATAGTGTGATGTGATTAATGACTAACGCACCTACCTTATTTTTGTATTAGAAGCAGCTTATATTAGTTAATATAAGCTGCTTAGCTGCTTAGGTAGATATTTCAGTAAAACAAACCTTGCAAGAGAAATCAAATTAAGTCATGACGATAGTAATATTATTACAGTAATATCAACTAGATAATCAAATTATACACATCTGTAACTATGAACCTACCTACCTAATCAAATTCAACATTTATTCTGAGCGCTCACTTGGTATCCATACATAGATATCCGTGTATCCATACAAACAAAAACACACCGAATTTCGTATCTATGTAATCAAATGTATTTGTTTGTAGGCTTTGGAAGATTCGAGACAGTCTCCATTCACTCGATATTTGGATTATGGTAACACGTAATGTTATAACAATAGCTACTTTTGTACTTATTTGTTGTGCGTATTTTTCCCTCAATTCACTTTCAATGTATTCTCCGCTCAAGGCATTTTTGCCAAGGCCTTAGGCATGGTGACATCTGCGACATGCGACTGCGACAGCTCGGCGACTAGTCGCAACGATAAGCTGTGGCCGACAATTTTCATATATTTTGTTTAAAGTTCAAGCGCAGTGGTGGCCCCGTGGTAAAGGCCCGTTTTACTAGTTGTAGGTCGTGGGTTTGAACCCAAGCAGGCGATTTACTTTGAGTACATAATGAATAGGAAAAGATATATTTAGTTTTATATTATTTGAACATGATCCTAAAGTACATCTTTAGGATTATGTTCAAATATTATACAACTGTTATTATCAGAGATCGGAATAGGTAGAGCTGTTTTATGTACTTGCCATAGGTTAGAATAATATGGACATTCCCCGAGTCCCGGGATTCGGTTTTTAAGTACTTAGTGAAATCATAAAAAAACTATTCTCGCCTTCGGGACTAATGAAAAATTACACTTCCTTTCTGACGGGTAAATATAAGAAGGACGGGATTAAGGATAGTTACATTACGCGTCTCAACAAAGCGGCAACGTCGCGCGCTTGGCAAAAAGTTTTCTAGCGTGCTGTTGAAGTAAAATTTACAACGTCGCTCATGCGCTTACTGGTTTACATAAACCATTTTTATACATATTGACAAAAAGAATGAAATTCAATAAAGTCCCGTAGTATCAGTCGGAATCCCGTGGAATATCCATATAACATCAATGTTTGCGGTCAATGAACCTAAATAGCTCTACCGATTCCGATCAGTGGTTATTTTACACAAAAACTAAATGTAAACGAAAGTAGGTAACGTTTCGACAGAAAAACATAAAACATCTACACGAAAAAAGATGTTTTACTCTCCATGAGTGTTTTCCTATATTTTACCAACAAACACGAACCAAATGAAGTTATAAATATTATGTAAGAATATCTCAGATAAAATGAGAACGTAAGACGTCTTGTTATCTTTCTTATTTTTCGGCGTCTGGCGCTTTCTGGCGTTATGAAACTCGCCATTTGTTAGAAACAAAATACTCTTTGATAGAATCAATGTCATGCTTTTGATAAATAATAATTGTTTGGATAAAATCAAGTCAGTCTTTTTTTTTAATGGATGGGAAATCATCAAATGACTCCTCCCGCTCTGGGTGGAGCAGTGGCCCAGTGGTATCGACCGCGACTTACGAGTTGTAGGTCGTAGGTTCGAATCCAGTCAGGCGCTTTACTTTGTGTAAATTATCTCAGTACCACTGCTCTCAAAACGGTGAAGGAAAACATCGTGACGAAACCGGCATGTCCTAGAACCAATAATTCGAAGACCAGGCCCAGGCCTAGGCGGGTTGGTAGATGTCACATCATCTACCAACCCGCACTGGGCCTGCGTGGTGGATCACGGCCCACTCCCTCTCACAGAGAGGAGGCCTGTGTCCCAACAGTGGGAACATTATGAGCTGATTATGATGATTATGAAATTCCTTAATAATGTAAACACCTCGGTAATATTACAAAAGATATAAAACTGCTATGCGTCAAGCTACGCCGTAACTACCAGCATTGCTACGGCGTAGCTTACGATGTACTACGGCGTAGCTTACGCTGTACTACGGCGTAGCTTACGCTGTGCTACGATCGTTTTCTCCACACGCCTTGAATACATTTTGAGAACACGATGAAAATACATTTTCTTTGTGTGATAAATTCAAACCCATCAATCATGAGATAAAAGAGATTTTTCTTTTACTATTATGTAGGTACTAGCTGCTGTAAGCGGCTTTGCTTACGTGACAACGTAATCTTTTCACAGCGTTAACAGAAGTTTATGCAAATATTATTTAGGGCTTATCTATTAACAACTAGCTGGCCCGACAGACGAGGTCCTGTACAAAGAATAATTCGTTTGAAAATCCCATTAATAAAAGTATGTTCAATTTTTCCGATTTTTTCTTTCCAATTTTTCTTTCCATAAAAAAAAAAAAACAAAAAATAGCCAATTCAGTTCAGCCGTTTTCATTTGATGCGTTTACCAACGAATAGCATTTCATTTTTATTTATACAGATGGATAGATCGATGATTGGTTCCTGTATTAAATACCTACCTACCTGGCTCATCCTGCCAGCGCGTAATTTTCCATTGCCCATTATATATAACGGGTCCTTCGAATAGACAATTACCTTCACCGCGCGATCATCAGGATATCGCTTTAATTACCTATAAACCTATCAAGTTGTGGCTTGATCGCAATATAGTGCCACATAAAAACTGTTGATTGCTTCACTTTCTTTTGAAAGATAATTTTCTAAAGGACAATGGCTGGAAAATGGGCTAATTGTCTCACGCTGTGTCTTCTCGCTCTCACTTAGAGCCAAAGCACACACGCTACTTTTTGCATCGGCGATCGGCGATTCAGTTGCTTTTTAGAAGCTAAATGCAGCGACCAAGCATTCCACACCGAACACTTAAAAACGCCAAACGCGGCGATTCAGTCGCTTTTCGGAAGCTCGATACAGCGGCTGAACCCTACACTCCGCACACATTCGGATGCCGGTCGCAGCGATTTGGCATTTGCGCAGTCAGCCAGCATCGGAGCAGTCGCTAAAACGCGTGATTCCGATACCACGTCCGAACGCAGAGAGTCGCCAAAACGCGATGCAGCATCGGAGCAGTCGCTAAAACGCGTGATTCCGATACCACGTCCGAACGCAGAGAGTCGCCAAAACGCGATGCAGCATCGGAGCAGTCGCTAAAACGCGTGACTCCGATACCGCGTCCGAACGCAGAGAGTCGCCAAAACGCGATGCAGCATCGGAGCAGTCGCTAAAACGCGTGATTCCGATACCGCGTTTGAACGCAGAGTCGCCAAAACGCGATGCAGCATCGGAGCAGTCGCTAAAACGCGCGATTACGATACCGCGTCCGAACGCAGAGAATCGCCAAAACGCGATGCAGCATCGGAGCAGTCGCAAAATCGCCGATCGCCGATGCAAAAAGTAGCGTGTGTTATTTGGCCCTTATGTAATAGTGTTTTTTCTCCACATCATATCCTTGTCAAACAACCGAGAAGGAGAAATGATAAATGATTTATTTTCTGTAAGTAGGTTTGTACAAACACTTTTACACGTCAATCATATTTTTTTTAAGCTAGATGAGGTCGTCGTTTCCTATCTGACTACTCTGAGAAGAAAGGCCGAAACAAACTCAGGGATCACAGTCTCTTTTAAAGTCCGGACAAAATCTTGATCAGATCAAGTTAAGACCATGTAGATTGGTGTCTGAAATGGTCTATTGAGGAAAGAACCACATAGATTGAGCGGACCTGTCCAGTCAATGCACCCATTTGTCAAAAATCGTGCAGCTTAACTCAGAACTTGAAGAGCTCAAGCATTCGACGAACAATACCAAAGAAAGGACATTTGGGTAGGCCGCGTAAATTACTCAAACTGCCAGATCATGATTAAAACTATCTAAGAAGGAAAACAGAAAAAAGAAATGACCCACATAGTCCTCACATTCACAATAATTAAATAAAATAAAAATACTTAAATAAAATAAAAGAAAGATAAAGACCATTTGAATAGCGGTTGAAGTATTGTATCTATAGTCTATACCACAACCTCTCACAGAAAGGAGGCGTGTCCCAGCAATGGGAACGTTATAGGCTGACTATGGTATACTAATATTATAAAGAGGTTAGTGAGTGTGTATGTGGAGGGTAATCTTCAGAACTACTGATACGATTCCGAAAATTCTTTCACTAATGGAAAGCTACAGTATTACCAAGTGTCATAGGATTAGAGATTTTATCTATAGCTATAATCTATACATACATACAAATGAATAAAATTGGAATGTCTGTTTGTAATTTTAAAAAAAACGCTTTTTACTAAATGCATATGGATGTATGCACGGTACATATACCAAAATACAATTTTTGTCTCTCTGTCTGTCTGTTTGTTTCGGCTAATCTCTAAAGCGGCTGGGCCGATTTTGACGGGACTTTCACTGACAGACAGCTGATGTAATAAGGAGTAACTTAGGTTACTTTTATTTTAGAAAAAAAAATAGGGTTCCACGAAAAAATCCACGCGGACGAAGTCGCGGGTAACAGCTAGTTTTAAAATAAAAAAATTCACGTGGACGAAGTCGCAGGCAGAAGCTAGTTAGATGTAAAATTCGTACCACGAAAATTTTATACTTATTGCAACACATTTTAAAACATCGTAGGTACCCATTTTTCTCGTGTCAGAATAAAAAACTGAGGCGACATTTTGTCGTCCCCGAAAAATGGTGCCTTTCACAGCACCCTCGTACCGTAGAAATATTCAGGAACATTCCTGCTGAAATTCCCGCGTCTCAACGCCTTGCGATCTATCATCCATAGAATCTTTTGTGGAGCTAAAAACTCCTTTACCTTTTCAATACAAAAAGCGGCCAAGTGCGAGTCGGACGCGCAAACGAAAGGTTCCGTGCCACCGTAATTACAAAATTTTTATTAATACTTTTTTTTCGGCGTTTATTTGCCTACACACCGAAAAAAAATACCTTTAATTTTTACATTATTTTATATTTATCCGTTGTTTTAGCTACCTATTACGGTTCAATTGATTCAGCCCTGTGATGGACGGAGGGACTGCCACGGAGCCTTAGTAATAGGGTCCCGTTGGCCTTTGTACCTACGTAACCCTACAAAGGAGGCTGGTAGCTTATTTTTCTACGGAGGAAAAGGTCCCGGTTCCAAGGTCAGTCCAACCGTATTGATCCCGATATTGTAGTACCTTTGAACGGGTCGGTGTGCTAAGTTAATAATAATTAAATTATGTTACATTATTCAAGGTGTTCGAGGGTTTTTAACGGATTACGAAGTTAGAAGTGATGGATCGAGTTTTTGGGTATTTTGGGCTTTAATCAATATGAACTCTTAACTATGTTAATGGTTGAACTAGAGCTTGAAATTAACGTAATATTTGTTTAAAAACTTAGTCCTGCCTAGTCATAGGACTAAGTTTTTAAACAAATATTACGTGACGAAAATCGTTCTAATATAGTTATTAGAACGATTTTTAAGCTTGAATCTCGTTTTTTTTTTGTGGATAAAGAAAGAAAATAAATGAACGGTAGGTACTTTTTTGTATTCTGCACATACATTCACACATTTGTATAAAACGCACTTTTTTTCTGTTTGCTTTTTAAGTGTCCCAGTAAAAGCCGCCCCTTGTTTCTTCCAAACCTATGTCTTGTGCGATCTCTAGCCATGTAGACCCTGAAAATGTTGCCACATCGTTGCATTACCTTCGCCATGGTCTACCTCATCGGCGATGTCCTCTCAGGCGTCCAGCGAGTGACGATCTTTGACCATCTCTCCGGGTGCATTCGTGAAACGTGTCCGGCCCATTCCCACTTCAGCTTGGCTGTTTTTCCTCCACGCAAATAGTAAAATAAACATAAAATACATACACTATAAGTAATAGATTCTGTAGTGAGAGTCTTAATATGTCAGTTTTAAAGCAAATAATTGTAACGTATATTCAACTAGCTGCGCCCCGCGGTTTCACCCACATAAGTCTCGATCCCGTGGGAATATCGGGATAAAAAGTATCCTATGTCCTTCCCCGAGACTCAAACTATATCTATATCAAATTTCATCTAAATCGGTTCAGCGGTTTAGACGTGAAAAGGTAACATACAGAATACTGTATCCCATTGAAGCCGTGGCAGATATTTTTATAGCACCTTATATATTACAAAACCACACATTTGCCTCAAGTGGTAATTTCTACTCTCATATTACATTATGTGCGGGTGCCTCTAATGTACGTCTTTAACTCCAGCCTCCAGGGTATTTGATTAATTCGCAAATTAGATCCGCCGTCTCTCGTCGTAGCAGCTTGTCTGAAGCTTAACTACCTTTAAATTAAGCACGTAATCAGTAGTCGGAGACAGCCACGTTTGTAGGTATTTTTATTAACAAAACTAGCAGCGCCCCGCGGTTTCGCTTGCATAAGTTTCCCTTGGGAATATCGGGATAAAAACTATCCTGTCCTTTCCTGGGACTCAAATTATCTCTATACCCATCTAAATCGGTTCAGCGGCTTAAGCGTGAAGAGGTAACAGACAGACACACTTTCGCATCCATACTAATATTATAAATTCGAAAGTAACTCTGTCTGCCTGTCTGTCTGTATGTCACCTTTTCACGCCTAAACCACTGAACCGATTTAGATGAAATTTGGTACAGAGATAGTTTGAGTCCCGGGAAGGGCATAAGATAGTTTTTATCCCGATATTCCCACGGGATCGACACTTATGCGGGTGAAACCGCGGGGCACAGCTAGTTTATAATATTAGTATGGATATGGATAGTTTAGACTTGCGATTGGCAATAACAGCTCTGTGCCAAAAGAAACCGAGGATACAACAACAAAACCCACTAGGTTTACTGTATTATCATCCAATCCAATATTAATGAGTTTCCAATAGAACCATTGTTCTTGATACAATATTCATGAGACTATGTTTTTTTCTTTTAAATTACAATTTTGCCAAAAGGCCTGTATCTACGTTGCTCAGAGAATCCAATTTAACACTAGATTTTGAATTACGTATAATAAATAAAATACTAGCTTTTGCCTGCGGCTTCGTCCGCGCGGATGTCGGGCCGCACTACCGGGACACAAAACATCTTTATATCCTAGCTCAGCGGGGTAATTGCGTAACGGGTTTAAATATAATGATCACCAAAAAAAAAAAAACTGAACACCAAAAAAGTTAGTCTAAATTTACAATAGTTCTAGCTGGGCACCCCGAGGTTAGGTTTGGTTAGGTTAATTTAAACCCTTTACACATAAATAGGAGCCCGTCGACATGGGATGCAAGAGCGAGCAAATGAGAATACAAATACCTTTGGTGATCATTTACTATTTTTGGCAGTAAAAAGTTTTTTTTTTTTTTTTGATGTTATATTTTACTTTATCTGGTGATAAGTTAAACATAAACCTTGCGTGACACACTATCAGTAGCAACGGCTTTCATTTTGACAGTTCAACAACATTCATTGCGTCATTTACGTTGTACAGTAGACAAATTTTTCGAACATTTAAAGCAATGGATTAGCAATATCCTTCAAAATGATTCAGATTGTGGCTGATAGTGTGTTTCGCAATTAAGGTGCGGATCATCGTCTACCTGTGCCGAATTTCATCGAAATCCCTTCAGCAGGTAAAGCGTGAAAAGGTCAGACAGACAGAGTTACTTTCACATTGAAAATATAAGTATGGATTGCAGTGGCGAACGGTGAATTTATGACAGAGGTAAGGGCCGGGACACATAAACACGATACGACGTCGTGTCGTGCTACGACGCAGCATCGTTTCACCGTTTGAATGACTTATTATTATTATAAGCCTGTGTTGTCTCACTGCAGGGTCTGCAGGGCAAAGGCCTCCCTTCCCTCTTTCCACTTTTCCCGGTTTGAATGATACGTCACGTGATATACGTCGATTCATATACGTCGTATCGTGTTTATGTGTCCCGGCCCTAAGCCGGAGCAAAAAAAAAAAAAAAAAAAAAAAAAAAAAAAAAAAAAAAAAAAAAAAAAAAAAAAAAAAAAAAAAAAAAATGCTTGCATAGGCCGGGCGTGGCGCACGTAGTCCTAAGTCCAGTTACTTAAAATCTGTGACTGTCTTCCTGGCTTCAGTCTTGTGTACGCAGTTGTGTCTTCAGTCCACCTTTACTATACGTGTACTGATAGATTGAAACAGTGTCTTTTGAGTATAATAAAAGTGACTTTTATAAAAGCCGTTTGTGGTGTGATGGTGATATGATGTCTACTGGACAATACTATTTAACTACAATACCACTGACTTATTCTACTTATAATACTACTTGTACTCTAAATATATTCTTTCTTAAAAAGTGCGCTTAGGATTGGTATTACTATGAATGTAAGTCCCAGAATGTAAAATGAGGAAATTTTCTTGGAAAAGTATTATCAATGTAATAAAACTCTAATTATCATGAAGTTCTGAATGCAGGATAGAACATGATGCACGGATATTGCCAGCATGCATAATAAAGTAAAATAATGAATTATTCATTCTAGCCACATTGCACTGGGCTGAATAAAACATTCATCTCCGTTTGATCAAAGTGAGTTGGGTTCTGTCATAATTTGTAGCTTTAAATTACCCTCCTAGTTCATTTTAGTTGGATATTTCTAATTGGCCAGTGCTTCCGCCAACACTCCAACTTAATCATTATCTAGTAGCACT
This sequence comes from Amphipoea oculea, assembly GCA_945859645.1. NCBI lineage: Eukaryota > Metazoa > Arthropoda > Insecta > Lepidoptera > Noctuidae > Amphipoea > Amphipoea oculea. The sequence goes on from OX243862.1 coordinate 4,155,599, forward strand.
TAGGGTTGATTTTTCCAACGCCTGATAACTTTATCGGAGGAATAATTTTGAATGTTTGACAGTTCGTGCATAAAAAAACTGTCACATGTCAATTTTATTCCACGAGTAAAAATTATCGGTCGGTGGTTTTTTTTTTCATCTTCTTTAAAGTTCTTTATCTAGGCTGTCGAATGAGTGTAGTTTAGTAGTGTAGTGTAGTAGTGTTCTTTGTAGTGTGGCTCAGCTTTAGCAAAGGTAGGTTTTAATATTAATTTAGTTTATTTTTAAAGATTTTATCCGGCATCCATTATGGATAACAAAAAGCCCCCTGACCCTCCTGATCCCTCTGATTTCTCTCCGATATTAACAGTTTCCCTCCCCGATGACAATGTGATAAATAATTCAATGGATTTCGAATCTGCAAGTAGGAAAAGAATGGCTACTTCTTCTCCGACTACTGTAGCGAACCCTCCAAAACTAACAAAAAAAGAAATGGGAAGACAGTCTTACACGATAAGGGATAATCCGCCATATATTGTACACGTTTCTTTAAAAGACGGCAAGACCCCTGGTACTGTTCTACATCCGGTGAAATTTGGAATGTTTTTAACGCAAAACAACTACAGCAATATTCTCCTGGGTAGTGTCAAACGTCTAGGAAGAAACAAAGTTTCAGTTGAGTTTAAGTCGCACCAGGATGCAAACAGCTTTTTGATAAGTCGTACATTAATTCAGAATAACTTTATTGCTACAATTCCACAATTCAATATTACTCGTTTAGGTCTCGTTAGAGACGTACCATCAGAATGGACAGAGGATGAGGTTATTGAAAATATTAAGGTTCCCGTTGGATGCGGCCCCGTTATAAAGGCAAGGAGAATGAGCCGAAAGGTGACTTCTCTGGGTGTTACAGAGTGGAAACCCACTCAAACCGTTGTTTTGACTTTTGACGGGCAAGTCTTACCTAATCGTGTCTATTGTTTTTACTCTGCCCTTTCAGTTGAGAGATACATGTACCCAACTATTCAATGCTACAATTGTTGTCGTTTCGGTCATACACGTACAATATGTCGCTCAAAACCCCGCTGTTATAAATGTGGTCAAGACCACCCAGGTGATGGATGCCAAGTTCCTACTGATTGTGCCATTTGTGTATCTTGTTCTGGCAATCATTATGCTAATGATAAGGCTTGTCCTGAGCTTGGTCGGCAGAAGGGCATTAAAGCTCTTATGGCTGAGAAATCTGTGTCTTATGCGGAGGCAAGTCAGGTTTTCCCTCCGGTATCAAAATCGTATGCTGAAGTGTCTAGAGCATCCCAAAAATCAATACCAATAACTAGGTCGCCCAATCATCCAGGTTCCGCTCCCCAAACAACAAAATCATACCGTAAAACGGTCATTCTAAAACCCAAATCTCATGCCCCCCTTTCCCCTAGCTATGACAAGCAGGCGCATCAAGCCCTTATTAAGGATTACTCCTTTTCTCCATCCCAAAATGGCTGTGCTTTCCCCATGGAAGGTACAAGCAATCCTGATAAGTCTGAAAACATTCTCAATATTATAGCCAATATCCTACTAACAGTATTAGCTAATCCTGCACAATCCTTACCTGACCACGTTGCCAACAAACTGTCATCCATTGTTAAATATATTAATAATGTTCCACCCCCTAACATTCCTTCAATGGAACGTGAGGAGTATTACTCCCAGGAAACCTGACCTACTCTTTATCATTAATAAATACAAACCATCGATCTGCAGCATTGCTGAGACATGGCTTCGTTCTGATAGTAATTTCAGGATTCCGTGTTTCAGTGGTGTTCGCCATGACAGACCAGATGGATATGGAGGATGTGCTTTGTTCATTAATAACAAAGTACCATTCTCCCCAATTCCTCTACCCTCCGTTGGTGACAACATTAATGTTGTTGCTGTTAAGGCTGAGGATATAAATATCTTTAGTTTTTATATTGCACACCCACAAATTGAAGATCTTATTACAGTTAAAAGTTTGCTAAGTAGTTTACAAGGTCCATTACTTATTATGGGTGATTTTAATGGCCATCATTATAGATGGGGTTCAGAGAACTGCGACAACTTTGGTATAGGCCTAGTGGATATATTAGATGAACTAAACCTATGTGTAATTAATAATGGCAGTTCCACACGTAGGTCTGCACCAGGGCAGAACAGCAGCTGTGTTGATTTAACATTCTGTTCGTCTAGTATAGCCAGCCTTTTTAATTGGAGTCGCTTGAATATGACTTATGGGAGTGATCACTATCCCATCATGGTTGAAATCCCTTCCAAGACTATCCCTGACAAAATTTCCCCTCCTCTGTTAAAATACCAGCTGAATTCAGTAAATTGGGACCTCTACTCAAAAATTTTAGACTTACGTGTCTCTTCTCTCCCATCTATTAACGCTGAGTCCACGCAGGAATGCTTTTCGTCATTCTCCCACACAATATCCTCAACAGCAGATGATTGCTTCCCTTCAAAAAAAGCGCCAACGGGCAAAATTCCATCGCCGCCATGGTGGGATAGGGAATGCTCTGCCGTGATCAGGGCCAGGAATGAGGCCGAAATGAACTTCAACTCTGACATAAACCTGGATAACATCATTGCCTTTCAACATATCTTGGCTAAGTCCAAAAAATTACTTAAGAATAAAAAGAGAGAAGGTTGGCGGAAATATTGTGGTTCGCTGAATCCATCCACTCTAGTGTCGGCCGTGTGGCGTAAGCTGAAGTCTTTCAGGAGTAGTTTGAGACCCCCTCCGGGACCATACTATCTGAGGAACTGGGTAACCAGTTTCTTTCTAAACTGGCCCCAGTCTATGTTCCTAATTTGGATGAGTGTGTCGCTACGGGCTCCCAGCTAGCATCAGATGACCCTTTGGACAAGCCTTTTACTCTGGGAGAACTTAAATCGGTCCTCGCCCATGTAAAGGATTCTGCTCCTGGAGTGGATGGATTCCCTTACTCCTTCATTACAAAAGCGGGTGATAAGACCCATCAATATTATCTAGACTTAGCCAACTATTGTTTTTCTTCCGGTTATATTCCTCCTGATTGGAAGGTTCAAGTAGTAATTCCTATATTAAAACACGGTAAAGATCCTAGTGATCATTGTTCTTACAGGCCAATTGCTCTATCGTCCATACTTATTAAACTTCTAGAACACTTGATTAAAAACCGTCTTGAATGGTTTGTAGAAAGCAGAAAACTGCTCCCAACGACTCAATTCGGCTTCAGGAAAGGTCTGGGTACAGCTGATAGTGTGGGGACCCTTACATCAAAGATCCGACTGGCCCTTAGCAGGAATGAGTCTGTGGTAGCTGTTTTCTTAGATATTTCAGCTGCCTATGATTCTGTTCTTCTCCCAGTTCTCAGGCAGAAGATGCAAGACTTGAGAATCCCGGCTAGGATTCGTCAAATCATATGCAGCATTTTTTTAGAACGTCGTGTTAAACTTAGGATACCGGGGGAGAACTCTGAGCCGAAGTCGGTTTGGAGGGGTCTACCTCAAGGATCCGTGCTTAGTCCACCCTTATATAACATTTATACTTCCGATCTTCCTTCTTGTTTAAATTTTGACTGTAATATTCTTCAGTATGCTGACGATATTGCATTATTGGTCTCTGGCACTTCCATCCAGGATGCCGCTCAGTCCATTAATATATCTTTGTCCTCATTAAACCAATGGCTTTTAGATCACGGGTTATCTTTAAGTGCTCCAAAAAGTTCAGCAGTTGTCTTCACTCGTAAACGTCTTATCCCCCAAGTCGACATTAATATTGACGGCCAAGCGATTCCAATCGAGGAGAAGGCCAGGTTCCTGGGGGTTACCCTGGATTCCAAATTGTCGGGAGTGGACCACATTAGTAATACGGTTAAAAAATGTGAGCGCTCGATCTCGGTTCTTAAGGCTTTGGCAGGTGTCTGGTGGGGTGCTCACCCATACACCTTAAAACTGGTCTACAATGCGCTGATTAGAAGCGTGCTGGATTACTGCAGCTACTTAATTGAACCGTATAACAAAGATGCTCTGCGTAGACTGGATTCTGTCCAGGCCAAATGTCTGAGGATCGTGACTGGTGCTATGAAATCCTCCCCCATAAACGCGCTCCAGGTAGAATGTGCAGAACCCCCTCTTAACCTTCGCAGACAATACTTAGCAGACCGTTTCTTGTCAAAAGTTTTCTCCCTTTCGTCCCATCCTTTACTCCCCATTTTAGAACAAATCTACCTCTCTCTTAACGTGTCTTCCTACTGGAATAATAAATCTATTCCATTGATGAATAGGTACAGAGAGCTTAAACACCTCTCCTCACCTGTTTGTCAACACCCCACTCTTCCGGTCTTTTCCTCCGCATATGAGGTGGTCCATTTCAGACCAAAGGTCGTTTTGGGACTTGGTATCTCCAAAAACTCTCAGGACGTAAAAGGTGACTTCGATCGGGCCATTAAAAGATACTGGGAGGGTTGGAATTTATTTTATACGGACGCATCCAAATTGTCTTCAACAGGATGTACAGGTGTTTCTGCGTATTTTCAAAATTCGAAAATTGCCCTCTTATTCCAATGTCCACCAGAGACCTCAGTATTTACAGGGGAATGCATCGGTATTCTAGAAGCCATCAATTTTATTCTAACTCATAACGTTAAAAATTCAGTAATTTTCTCAGATTCGCGCAGTAGTATTCAAGCTTTAGCTCAAAACCAACTTAAATCCAAAATTCACAGTAAAATTATCATTGATATCCTAAATTTACTATTTACTTGTTCGAACAACGGTTTAAACATTGAAATAGCTTGGGTTCCCAGTCACTCGGGTATAAGTGGCAACGAGTGTGCCGATTCACTGGCAAAATTTGCTACGTCTAACCCGGTGGATCGGAAGCACTACGTGGTGCATAGCTACGACTTACGGACTGACACCAAACATAAGCTGTTCAACTCGTGGTCAGCAATGTGGCAGTTAAGTTCGAAGCTCAAGGGGGCGTATTACGCCAGTATTCAACCCGACATCCAGCGGAAACCTTGGTTTTTTAAATGCCCAAAATTATCCAGAAGAACTGTTGCAACCTTGTGTAGACTAAGACTTGGTCACTGCTGCAGTCCAGTATTCTTAAATAAGATCCGTGTTCGTGACAGTTCCTTGTGCGAATGTGGTCTTGATGATGGTACTCTGGACCACATCTTTTTCTCTTGTCCATTAAATTCCCAATCAATTGACTTGTATCATAAGCTCTCCAAAATTAAAATCCGTCTTCCTACTAACTTCCATTCCCTCTTGACTAACTTTTCTCCTAAAGTTATCCAAATCTTGTCAACTTTTTTAAACTTAAATAATATCAAATTGTAGTTTGGTGTGTAGTAATAACTTTGTAAATACATATTATGTAGATTTGTGATGTTTTAAATGTATATGTATATAATATATATTCTTCTTTTTCTTCGTCTTTTAAGCTACTATTTCTTGTAACTAGCAAACCACGGAGTGCAAAGTTCGACGGCTCACCTCGCTGTATTGCCGTCACCACATGACGTTGGCAGAATAGTCGACATCGGCTCCGTTGCCAAAAAAAAAAAAAAAAAAATTATCGGTCGATTTAAAAATCAGCCCTTAAGAGCTCAAATAAAAGTGAATATTTTTTTTATTTTGGGTATAAGGCTGTTGGGTATTTGCGTAACACATAAAATGACAAATGATAATGTCTTTATTTTGACAGTTCAGCAACGTTCATTGCGTTATTTACGTTGTTGAGCAGATGAAGTTTTGCAAACCTATGAAGCAATGGATTAGGAACTTATTTAAAAATCTTTGGTTTTTGTATGTAGGTAAGTGTGTTACGCAATCCGGGTACTGACTGAGAGAGAGTGAACTCTCATCCAGTATTATGTTACACAATTGATGCCGTTCCTAAATTATTTTATTACGTACCACCAGTGCCATTGCAATTGGTTCGCCATCTCTGGTCTTTGACATACGCCAATAGTGATAAGTGAGGCCTATGTTATTATTATCCTTGGTATACTGTAAAGTAAGTTATCAATATCGGTCTTAGGGAGTTCCTATATTATGGATGCTCGAGCGAATATCGAACAAACAGTAAAGCATAATATTTGCGATTACTTCTGCGTATATTTTTATTTATGTGGTTACTATAGGCCGACTTTTTTTTTTTTTTTTCTTTTTTTTTTTTTTCTCGCGGTGGAAATCCTCATGGACTTCCTCTATCGTGGGGGTGACAGAGGGGCATGCCGGACTCTTACCGGCTAAAACCACCGCGGTGTTCCACCTCTAACTATAGCCGGGGGTGCGGGATTCGCAACAGCATTCACCGCTCCCGACTACTATAGGCCGACTGCTTAACTGAGACGTTGCCTGAAGTAGCAGCGCGGTGCGGGAGGGGTGTGGGGACGTGATGCGAGAGCTCACTGATTCGTCAACTTGTGACAACTATCACCTCTCCCACACCGCGCAGCTACCTCGAGCAACGTCTCAGTTAAGCGGTCGGCCTATAGTTGTGCTCAATGCTTTGGTTATGTGGTGATGCACAGGGTAGCAGGGACATGAACACGCAAACTGATACCATGAATTTAGCACATGATTCTAGACCCACTTGGATAGAAATTTTTCGTCCGATATACAAAGTAGGTGCAAAAAATAACGTTTATAGCGAAGGTTTATAGTTATAGATCCCGGCCTTCAAACCGACAGCGAGACATTGCGTTTTAAAATATGTAAAGAATAGAGCTTTATCAGCCAGTCACAATTATTATAAAAGCTGTTTAAACTCCAGAACATGATTAAATCGCAGTAACCTTCGCGTCGCCGCTGAGCCTCAATATTAATATTAATTTTCGACACCCTGATATAAATCAATTATAAACGTTGAGATTGGCTCAGCGAGCTCGGGAATTTAATTTTCTCGTCACAGCCGCCGTCGGCGCTTCGAGCCAACAAGCATTCGAGCAGTCGAGCTATCGAGCAATCGAGCCATTCGAGCCCCGTGGCTCGAAGTCGCGGCTATGAATCATTTGATCGGGTGTTTACACATCACTGGCGGGTTTTACCGGATTACCTCGTGTTTCGGGGTAATATTTTGAGCGGAATTTATGGCTTAATAGTAAAAGGAAAATTACAGAATGGAAATACTGTAATAGTTAACGTGACATTAGGAAAAACAAGGAGATTTATAGAGATAATACTGTGTGCAAGATTTGTTTAAAACATGGGAAGTTTGGTTTGACTGGTGACTGATGGCGTAGTGAACAGTAGTGGTGGTGGCCCAGTGGTAACGGCCGCGACTTACGAGTTGCAGGTCGTAGGTTCGAACCCAGACAGGCGCTTTACTTTGTGTAAGTTATTCTATCACCACTGCTCTCAAAACGGTGAAGGAAAAAATCGTGAGGAAACCGGCATATCCTAGAACCAAAAATTCTACCACATGTGATATCTACCAACCCGGGCCCGGCCGCGTGGCAGATTACGGCCCACTCCCTCTCACTGAGAGGAGGCCTGTGTCCCAGCAGTGGGAAACTTTATAGGCTGATTATGTATGTGGTTTGTCTGGCGTGGTTCCCAAAGAAGGCTATTTAAACCACAAGCTCTGCAACAATATTTATTGATTCACAAGGCAATTACAACAGGTAAAAATCATAGTACATCACTTGGTTCACATTATAGGTTGCAACCTGCACCCTAATTGCGTAACACACTATCAATCGGAATCTGAATCATTTTGAAGCAAATTGCATTGCTTCATAAGTTCGAAATTATTGTCTGCTCAACACGTAAATAACGCAATTAATGTTGTTGAACTGTCAAAATTAAACCGATTCCGATCGATAATGTGTTACGCAATTGCCCCGCTGATTATCATCCAAAGTGTAATCGCACAACATGACTAGCGACAACAATAGTAATGATAACAACTAGGTGGACTAAAAAGTTTAGTTCACAAAATTACAGCTACAAGGTCTGTGCGTCTACCCTCCTCGACATACTTCTATTTAGGCAGGTAAAGTACATAATTGACACAAAGTTACATTATGTAAAGAAAACAGTATTTAAAGCGTTACAATATCTATCTATCCATATAAATAAAACAAAGTCGGTTTAGTTACACCATTTATAAGTCAAGAACGTCTGGACCGATTTTTATGATCTTCGGTTTGTTGGATTTGTCTCTACCCCGAATAGCAGAATAACTATTAAACATAATGAAGATAATTTATTTTCTCATACATTTTGTATGGAACGGTTTTTATTAAGGCGGTACGAAGTTCGCCGAGTCGGCTAGTCTAAACAAATAAATAAAATTGGAGTGTCTGTTTGTAATATTAAAATAATCGCTTTTTACTAGATCCATATGAATGTTTACACGGTACATATGCCAAAATAACATTTTTTTAATTTTTTTTTGTTTGTTCCGGCTAATCTCTGAAACGACTCGACCGATTTTGATGGGACTTTCATTGGAAGATAGCTGATGTAATAAGGAGTAACTTAGGCTACTTTTATTTTAGAAAAATAATTAATTAGGGTTCCACGCATAAAAATTGAAACGTTTTCCATGATGCACGCGATCGAAGTCGCGGGCACAGCTAGTTAAAAAATAAATATTGATATTGAGATTCATATTTATGATTTTAGAGCCTTTCCTTTCTTTTTCCTGGTCCTTTTAAAAACATCCACCCAAAAAGAGCCATGATCCCAAAGCCAATTCCACAGCCCACAAAAATAAATATGAAACTATGTATTTAACTTCCTCCATTTTTCACTAGATGCGAAATAGGTATTATTTTATTCCGTAACTTCTATCGAAATAAAGATCCCGTCTGTAAGAACTCCTTGATTTTGCCCGATAAGCCCGGACAGTCCCTTTCCGGGCGGCATCCGGTCCTATTTATCTAGATAAACCCTCGTCAGACCCCGTCCATTCTAATTTATGGGTATACTATGTTGTATATTGCATAGAGTGGGTGCCGAATTCACGCCTGATGGTGTATTGTGCTTGTACGAGTAGTTCTCGAAGGAATGTTAGAAGGCCTCCCCACGCGCTTGTGACTACCCGTAACGACTGTCAAAGATCCACGAATGACAGCTGGGACCAACAGCTTAAGGCGACTACACGACCTAAAGCGCGGTCACTGTCGGACTGCATAGAAAAGAAAGAGAAGCGCGATGACACAACCGTGGTAATTTATTGCAAATATGAAGCAATTATCTATTTACAAAATCTCTCAAACACCAAACAAATAAAAACCGTATACTAAAATTCGGGGAATTAAATTGTCTTTTAGAGGGTGAAAGTTTTATGAAAATACACCCGATAGTGTTTGCGTGATTATCGTTTTTATGTCCGCGGTAGACATTACTTTACAAATTAATTACACTATGTTAAAAAAATATAATTGCAAATATTCACATATCAAATTACGAAGCAAATGGTCTAGTATAACATTTATTTTTTTCAAAGAAATCAGTCCGGTCGATTAGACGTGATGTTGAATTTAAAATCATTAGAAGTCGTATATCTGCGCCTTAACGTGCTTTCCGAGGCACGGAGGGGTCTCGGTATGTAAAGATGGTCACCCATCCACAGATCAATCGCGGCAAGCGTAGCTTAACCTGATCGATCGACCTGTGCGGCTGTTATTATTTAGCCACGGGCCCCTCAATGAATTTTAAAGGCTATTTAGTTTTTAAAATTATCATACATACCTATAAGGAACTATGCAAATGAGACGATGGTGTATTGGTGTTCCATATAGTTTATAGTACAAGCTAAATATATACGGTTAACCGCAGTGCAGTGGTCACATTCAAACTCCGAAAACCACCTAACCGTTACGACATAATGTCAGATTATTGACTGACGTGTACGTACGTGGTCTGTTCAAAAGAAAAGGTGAATTTTCAATTTTCGTGGGCTGTGTACATTCGATTATCGAAATTTTTTTTTTGTTATGTTGGTATACATATGTTTATCATATGTAGGCATTATCAGCCAATTTGGATTAGTAGTTTGTTGTTGACAACTGAAAAGGTTAGTCACGTTTTTGTGTGTTCTTCGATTTTTGACTGTTGAAAAAAATGGATCAAAGAATAAGGTATTAAATTTTGCGTTAAAAATGGAATAAACTGCTCCAAGGCACTTGAAATGTTGACTGTGGCATTCGGCGAGTCCACTTTGTCTCAAAAAAGTGTTTACAAGCGCTTTACAGAAGGCCGAGAAGATGTTGATGACGATGAGCGTCCTGGAGTTGCAACCACGTCAACAAGCGAAGAAAAGATCGAAACAGTGAAAAAAATTGTTTTGGAAAATCGTCCAATCACTATTAGGGAAGTTGCAGAGGATGTTGGCATATCAATCGGCTCATGCCATGCAACTTTCTCGAATGTTTTGGGCATGAAACGTGTGGCAGCGAAGTTTGTTCCGAAATTGCTAAATTTTTAGCAAAAGCAACGTCGCCTTAGTATCGCTCAGAAGTAGTTGAATGACGTCAACGACGATCCAGGTTTGCTCAAAAGGGTCATAATTGGTGACGATACGTGGGTATATGGTTATGACGTCGAAAGACCAATGAAAGGAAAGCGTTTTGCCACAATTGATGAGATAAAGTCAGAATCGAAGAACGAGCTGATGGCCATACCGAAAAGCGCATTTCAGAAGTGCTTCGAGGATTGGAAGAAGCGCTGGCATAAGTGCATTATATCTGAGGGGGTTACTTTGAAGGGGACAAAACGGATATTGATGAATAAGTAAATACTTTTCAAAAAAAATCAAAATTCACCTTTTCTTTTGAACAGACGACGTATGTATCGACGCACAAGCTGTAACCATGAATTCAGCAAATTATTCTAGACCTTCTAGTAAAGAAATTGCTTGGTGGCTATTAAAAAAAAATCAGCTGTTTCTTAGAAAAGTGCAGTACGTACGTGGTCAAAATGTATGGCCGAATTAAATTTTTTTTTATAACCGAAGAGAAATTTAATTGCAGGGTTCAGAATCTTACTGAATAACAACACCTACTTAACAACAAACCAACCACCAACCACCAGGAATCTTACTGGTAACAAGCTGTGCGCCAATGTCCTTGCCTCTTTTTTTTTCGCGTTTTAGTCCCCATGGACTTCCTCTATCGTGGGGGTGACAGAGGGGCATGCCGGACTCTTGCCGGCTAAAAAAAACCACGTTCCACCTCGACTTATGGCCGGGGGTGCGGGATTCGCAGAAGCATTCACCGGCCTGTATAATCGTATCTTTTGTTTCAGTAATTACTAAGGAGCTGCGGGTAATTATCAATAATAAATTGTGTGGTTTGGTACACAATAGAAGGTACCCCACACCTACACCTCTTGTGTTGACGTTTCATATTTCATGCTAAAGCCTTTGAAATTGAATTGCGGTGAAACTTCCCCATTGTTTACAACGTTTTCCTTTCTTATTTCCAAATAAAACTTTCCTTACAACTGCGCGGTCGCAGTCTAAGGAATTGTCGAGTTTGTGTTTAAGTCATTTGAAGAGGCTATAAGCGCTTATACTATAGTAGTTGTAAAAGACTTCTATGGCAAAAATGGCAAAGTTTGGATACTCCTCAAATTATTGTTTTTTTTTTTTTTTTAGAGGGATTGCCCTGATGTAATAAAGGGTGAAATTGAATTCATGGGCATCCTTTTAAGGGGTCATTGTTATCATTATTATGAACAACTTTTACTATGGGACCACACTTTAAATCGCGAAAAAAAATCAGCTCTTCCCTACATTTTGACGAGTTATGTGAACACAAATGCAAGGAACAGCAGATTTTTTTTTTCGCGATTTTAGGTTTAGTCCCATAGTAAAAGTTGTTCATAATGATGAGTACAATAATCCCTTAAAAGGATGCCTATGAATTTAATTTCACCCTGTATATTAACCTAGATGTTACTGAAACTATTTTGCCATCCCATTTGAATCCGTCTACGCACTATGTTCAGTAGCGAATCATTAATTCATTCTATACTGCTGCACTCCTCGGGCGCTCGCCGCTCAGACAATAATACGAGTATTGATGTGTTGTGAACAATAGGAAACTAGATAACAAACATACAAACTTAGTTTCCTTTACATTTGTTCGGAAATCTTTTCAGATGTCCACTTTATTGGATTTGTTACTTACGATAGGTTTGATTCAAATCTAATAAATGTTGCGTTGAGAGGTTAACAATAATCGTCATCATTTTCCTGCTCTTAGTGCCATATCCTGTTTTTATTGGGCAGCATGTCTTCTTCTTTCACATCTCTATGAACTGTGTCCTTAGTATTAAAATTATTTCTATAGCAGTGTTCATTATCTCAGATAATTTACATTCCCTCGCCACTTAATCAGTTATCTACTTTAGTGAAATGTATTCTAAGTTGATTTTTGAGTGACCATTTGTAACAAAAAGGTAACCAATAAGTTTTTGGTTGCAATGGAATTTGAACTTTGTCAAATATAACATTGTTTGTTACATATAACTTAATAAAAGTTATCTCAAATTCCTAATATAGCTTCACATCTGATATCTATGTCCTCACCAAAGAGTTGTATAGTCATTGAGCCTCACCTTATATCTTCTTTCACACTATCCATCTTTCTTTCGAGATTTGAATAAGTCTTGTATATGAAGTAAAAGCGTTTGTCGTTTGTTTAACGCATGAAGGCTGATTTTTCAATCCATACAAGTGCCTGTCTGTCTGTCTGTTATCTCTTCACGCTTAAACCGCTGAACTGATTTGGATGAAATTTGGTACAGAGATAGTTTAAGTCCCGGGAAAGGACATAGGATAGTTTTTATCCCGATATTCCCACGAGAAACTCATGCGGGTGAAACCGCGTGGCGCTGTTAGTCATCAATATTTTTTAACTGAGGAACTAAAATTGCGGTTTAGCAGCTTCTGTTTACAAAATATGTCAAACCGCCGTCGTTATTATCCAGTTAATAAGTAGCTGTTTGACGAAAGAAAAATCAACCCCAAACGTCTTATTACCTAATTAAATTCTATAACGAAACTATTTATTCTTCAACTTTATCTAGATTTAGAAAAGTAACTTAAGCAAGCAAGCTGACCTCCTAGCGTCTATCATAGAATCTAGATTGTATTTTATTAAATTAAAAACGGAGCAGTTTGCAGCGTTTGTCTCAAGTTTCTTCTACTTAGGGCTGATCCAACGCCAGATAATGTTATCTGTGGATTAATTTTGAATTTTTGACAGTTCTTCCATTAAAAAACAATGTCAGACGTCAATTTTATTCCACGAATAAAAATATTCTGTCGATTGAAAAATCTGCCCTTAGGCTGATTTTTCAATCATCTTATAACTTTATTTGAGGAATAATTTTGAAATTTTGACAGTTATTTCATACAAAAACTGTCAAATTAACGTCAATTTTATTCCTCGAATAAAAATTATCTGTCGATTGAAAAATCTGCCCTTAGGCTGATTTTTCAATCATCTTATAACTTTATTTGAGGAATAATTTTGAAATTTTGACAGTTATTTCATACAAAAACTGTCAAATTAACGTCAATTTTATTCCTCGAATAAAAATTATCTGGCGATGGAAAAATCAGCCCTTAATGGAATTAATTAACATGATGCTGCAAACTGTTTCCTTTGGTTCTTCATTTCTAATGAATATTCAACAACTAATCAAGTCGTGTTATTCAATTTCCTTATTCTGTCGTTTTGTTTGATATTAATTATCTTCTTGCCTTGACTGCTTCGTTGGTCTAGTGGTCGCAAGCGCTACTGCAGAGCATGAGGTCCTGGTTTTGATTCCCAGGTCGGGCGAAGTGTTATTAGGGTTTTTAATCAGGAATTTCTCAGTTGCCCGGAGTCTGGACTTGTGCGCGGTTGTTGAACCTCTAAAAAAAGAAAACATTTTTATTACCATACGTGGTTTTAACGATAGTCTTTGCTGTTATCTACTAGGTTTGTGACACCAAAACCAAATTAGGTACGATTAAACCATGGATTTTCAATGGTGATCAAAACAAAGTTAATTAAACTGCTAATAAAAACGTAAGTATCGTTTTGAGAGCTACTCACGACATTTTGAACATGAAAAGGGAAGTTTCTTACCTCGGAAACCCTTTGGGATTGCTACTCTAACCCTGTCTAAATCCCACACCTGCAAAAGGTAATGCTGTATGTTATTTAAGCCACCCCTTGTAAGCAGTCACACATACTTTAGGAAAGGGTTGTAAACACCGCCACCCTACCTAAATGTCCTTTCTTTGGTATTGTTCGTCGAATCGTTGAGCTCCTCGAGATCTGAGTTGAGCTGCACGATTTTTGACAAATGCGTGCACTGACTGGACAGGTCCGCCCAATCTGTGTGGTTCTTTCCTCAAAAGACCATTTCAGACACCAATCTACATGGTCTTCACATGATCTGACAAAGATTATGTCTGGACTTTAAAAGAGACTGTGAACTATGAGTTTGTTTCGGCCTTTCGTCTCAGAGTAGTCAGATAGGAAACGCCGACCTCATCTAGCTTTAAAAAAAATATGATTGACGTGTAAAAGTATTTGTACAAACCTACTTACAGATATAAATCATCTATCATTTATGAAAAACAAAATACAGACCAAAAAAATGTTTAGACTTTGTTTTTTCAAAAAAACCTTAAATCTGTAATTATCATAACATAGTACATACCTACCTACATTACATAATTATCAAAATCAATCCAGTCTAACCGGATGCAGCGGAATACCAGTATTTTACACGGCAACTGCCTGTTTAACCTCCACAACCCAGTTACTGAGTAATAGGTACTATACCCCAGACTTTCGGGCTTCTGACGACCCGTAACGACTGTCAAAGATCTACGAATAATAGCTGGGACCAATGGCTTAACGTGCTTTCCGAGCCACGGAGGGGTCTTCATGTGTAAAGATGGTCACCCATCCACGAACTGACCGTTACCTGATCGCAGTAGCTTGCATTGGTTTTCAGAATAGGTAGGCGCTAGGCCGGGTCTAGTCTAGGCAAACGCGGTTACTAATCAGAAAAGAAAGTGAGGTCAAAAGTGTGGTTATTTGAGTAGGCATGCCTACTTAAGTGTGATAAATTGCGAAGATCGAACGTCATGGTATTACGCATGAGACATACGTATTTTGAATTTTGTCGTATCAACTTGAACGAGTAGGTACATAGATATTGTGGGACACACACTAAAATGTAATTGACAGGCTTATGTTGATATATCGAGATAGGCACTGCTTATATGCCTATATGCAATGCACGCCACTGCCTGATCGATCGACCCGTGCGGCTGTTATTACATAGCCATTAGCCCCTCATACATACATAATTATCAGAAGTGGTAGGAAAACAACATTTCCAAAACATCATTTAAGCCCATACTGTAGCAAGTTTTAAACTTGACACTTATCTTAAAAGCATTCCTGAAAACTCATCAAAATCCTTACTCCAACACTAATGAGAAAAGTATAACAATCAAATACCAATCAAGCAATTTAAAGGCCATTAGAAAATATCTATACCAAAAATACCTACTTCAAAACCGTTTTGAATGCAAACAGCTGGGGTCGGGCCCGCCATATTGATCGACTCCCGACGACCTTGGGAAGCGGGGACACCCTATTTTATACTGTGCGTTCTTTGTTGAAGGGCCAAGGTTTATGCCGGGATCAAAACTTCCATATTTAGTCGTTATCCTGGCATGATCCTGACTGTCTTGAGGGCAAGATAAAATGATAAAATGAAACAGCTTAGTTTAATGCGAGTAAATTAGATTTTTGGTACGCCCGCGCCGTTTAAATTTTATGAACTTATCTTTGGAAGTTTTAATAACTTTAGATTTCATTTAATATTCCGTCTGGCGGTTATTGGCTTCGATACGTTGGGCTCCATCTTTTTTTTCATCCTGGCTATTGTTCGTTTTTTTTTCTGCCTCATTTTGGTGCGGTGTTTACCACCATTTTATGAGAATTTATTTCGGTAGGTTTGTGTATAAATTAACGTAGATCTAGTACAGAAATCTCGGAGTTTTGACATGTCGCCATTACAGAGGTGGGTCGTTAGTTATTTTTACAAAATACTGCAAATCTTTTTTTATAATTCAACTAAGTACTGTGGCGATTATGCTACGGAGGTCGTAGCAACAGACGTGCTGACGACAAATAATTAAAAGGCGTTAACCTTTGTATAGCATTTATTGCTTAAGAAGCTTATCGTACAACGGCAAGTTCAAGATTGCTTATAAAATAAGAAAAAAACACTAACAGAATATTAGACACACGCTTGAATGTTCGAATGGAACATACCTTCAAATATAAACAGCCAGCCCTGCTTTACAGCCAGTCTCCACAGTACTTACTATTTAATATTTAAGCAAAAGATTAAGAAGTCAACAATTTCAAACAAGATTTCGGCTACAGAAAGGGTTTAGCTTTAGCGTAACCCTCTGCGTGGCACGTGCCGCCACTTCCACCGACTTTTCGCTTTCCACCGACTCTTAAGAACAGCACGCAACAAATGGAGTGTATGGAGGGTTTAGCGACTCAGTCCCAAGCCGCCCTTGGCCCAGTTCCGTGGGTCGATAGTACCCTCGAATTTATTGCTCGCTGGTTTGGGGTTGGCTAAGCAGTCGACTTATTTTGTTTGAGCACTTGTGGGGGTATGGTTATCCTTGAATGTAGATTTTGCTTTAAATAAATGCTTAACTGGTGAATTGTGGGTGTTCTTCAGGTACACTTCTGCCTAACCCTTCTGGGATTACGGGCGTGATATTAAGATGGTATGTATTTAACAATCAATTTAGTCTGTGACCGCTAATCTGTGCTTATCAATAAATATAGTGATTACTATCGATTAAGTATGTAACTGTATTCAGTTTCCTTATTCCGAATGTCTGACAACCAGTCTTACCAAAGGGTATACTATAATCCAGTAACTGGGTTGTGGAGGTCAGATAGGCAGTCGCTCCATGTAAAATACTGGTATTCAGCTGCATCCGGCTAGACTGGAAGCTGACCCCAACATAGTTGAGAAAAGGCTAGAAAGATGATGATGATTTAGTTTCCTTTTTGGGTCGTTTTGTTGGATATTAATTACCTTCTGTAATTAAGAGGCTTTATAAATTGCAAGCGCACATTTTAACTGACTTCAAGATGATGGATGGCGTGATGTTATGTCATGTAAATGCTTAAATGTTAACATAGGCCCAATTTCAGAAAGAGTGTGACGGAGATACTCGTATGTGACGTCTGTGTGTTAAAAAGAGAAGCAAACATCACACGGGCGCTTTATGAATGACTTCGCTAATTCCGGCGTTCGTGTACTGTGTTAATTTATAGCGTTTAGATTTTCTCGTGGGCGTTATTAAACGTGAATAAGGGGTTTTTCATTATGATTTATGTGCTTAGGCAGTAAGTAGTAAACTTTGTACTGCATTGGTTAACTACTCATCTATGTAAAGTCAAAGTCAAATAATTTATTTCAAAAAGGCACATAACGTCAAAATTTACATTAAAAAAATACACGTGCTTTTAAACGTCAAAATTTACAAAACAATATAATTTATTCAAGCGCCTCTTCCAAGAAGTAGTTTTATATGGAGAAGAATGGGCAAGAAACTCCACCGTTACCTACTCTATTAAAGATGTTTTACAATATTTTGTATACATTAATTATGTAATTATATTATTATCTGAAGACGTTGCACCTAGAATAAAATTACTCTACTAAAACAGGTGAAAATCATTTAAAAAAAAACAAAAATTATTTATTTCAATCCATTTAAGATCACATGTTTTACAGACGCCAGCACATCAAGCTATTACAATCTGTCAAATTTATTTAATAGATTTTCTACTTTAACGCTAAAGCATAAGGTTCAAAGTTGACTGGGAAAATTTGGCAGTTTCGGGTAGCTTAATGAAACATCTGTTAGCACCATATAATTTTTATCCTCTCTTATTGTAATAGCAGCAGTTTCTACGTTAACCTTTTATTAAAGTGGTAATTAGGAAGCTCATAAACAGCAAACGTTTGTGGACTGATGCACTCAAACACAGCTGTTTTAGTGCATCTTGCAGTTAATGAAAAGTTACCACGAGTGAAAGAAAGAAAAAATGGAAAGAAAGAACAAAGTTTATTTGGATAGAAATCGTGAAACACATTAATACAAATATAAAAAAGTGAAAGTAAAGTTTTTATAACAATAGTGTGTGCCACGGCTGCACCAAAAAGGTTACAGATGCTGATACTTACGAGTATGCTCGTCCGGCGCATCCTGTATCGTCAGTCCCATTGACCATCATCATCTCATCATCATCATCCTGTCCTTACCTCAATTGGACCTACTTATGCAAGACAGAACCAATCCACACACATGCCAAAATCTAGATAACTATACAGAAAGCTTTCAAAATGCACCTTCTATCGACCCTGTAAAGATCAAAATGATCTGACAATTCAGACAAAACAATCAATTCAGTCAGATCATTTTGATCTTAATGTTATAATTCGTTAATAACGTTACTAAATTGAAGAGTACAACTGTGACGTAGCATGACAACTGAATATACTGGTATTACGTTTAGTCGGTTAACCACGTGACGTGGTTTTTTATTTATCTTTATTTAAATACCTAAACCTATGGAGTATATAAACTGTTCTAAACATTATATTTATAAAATGGTAACATTACGGGCAACGACTCACGCGCTACCGGCCTTTAATAATTTCTTGTACAACTTTGTAGTGCCATATTGAACCCAGAAAAATACCAAAATCCTTACCTACTGTTATTCAGTTTTCTGTTATTCCAACAGCGTCCTCATTAAAACTGATCTAACCTAATTCGTCGTTAGTCTCCTCACTAATGAGTTCATCCACGTCAAAATTTGGTATTCAAAGCGATCTTAGTTTGGACAAGTTTTTAACAAAAAATACATAATGGAAAGACCTCAGGAACTTTGGGTCATGTCATTGTAATGTTTTTTGACGATAATAATGAACTAGAGTTTTTGGCCGAAGTTCTTTTGTTATGAAAAAACTTCGTTCTTGTCAAAGGTTAAGTGAAGTAACTCAATCTATTAAGCGCCTAATTAAAAGTTATAGTTAGAGGAGATGCTTTGGATATACCTAATGTTATTGTTTAGAAGTGGAAGATTATATATGTGACAGGGAAAGTCGACGTATTCCTTGAAAGTGGTTATACTAGAAGTCATTAATATAATCATACAATAAGTATACTCCACACCTCGTAATTACTTCACCACCCTAAGGTTGAATGTCACTTGCACGTCATAATACGACAAGGTTAATTATCCTTGTGACAGCTACATATTTTCAACCTTAGTGAAATTTCAATTTACTGGAAATTATTGTCATAAGTGGTAGCAGATTATGAGGTCGGCTAAACCTACCACCCACCAAGCAAAATGCTGTATGGCCTTAATCAAATGATCGACACAGAAAATAATACAAAATCTTCTCTACAAACTTATGTCTATAAGGATGCATAACATTGCAAAGCCAAAAATGCTTACGAAGAACAGCGGAACATCTTTCCATTGTTCAATCTTTAGCACCGCCAACTGACCTATAAAAAAGCCCATTAAAGAAATCCTCAAACGCTCCCTACCAACTAAAATCCAGTAAAGTTTTATGAGCAGGAACGTATTATGAAGACGGTTCCAACAAAGCAATTTTTGTTACAAGCGTAATTATTGCCGCCTACAGACGAGGCAAGAATAATAATAAGAGTAATAGGCCATTTTGTAGCACTGTGGGCAGCCTACAAGCTGACTTAATAAGGTCGTATAGTTGACTCGGCTGGAAAGTGTTCAGAAAGCTACGCAATATCTTCTTGTCTCACACACCGCAGTGTCTTTGACCAGTGCAGTTATGTTTGGAGTCTCCCTACATGATCGAATGAAGAAAATGAAGGGATCCGTAGGAAAACTAAGGTAACAGATATAGCCCGAAGAATTGCCAGACTTAAGTAACATTGGGCAGAGCACATTGCTTGCAGAACAGATGGCCAATTGGGCCGAAAGGTTCTGGAGTGGAGACCGCGTACCGGAAGACATAGCGTTGAAAGGCCTCCCACAAGGTGAACCGATGATCTTGTGTAGGCATGCAGGAGTCCGCGGGATGCGAGAAACACAGAATCGGTCGAAGTTGCGATGCTTGGGGAAAGCCTATGTCCGTCCGCAAACGTCTGTCGGCTGAAATAATGATGATGATGATAGTCGATCTCGTGATCGCTTTACCGACTCGCGACTGTGACGCACAGCTAGTGTCGACGCATCCTTTTTTATTTATTATTTATCCTTCTGTTGGAATCTTGGCCGAAGACGGTACTTTTTGTTAATGTGAACAGAGGGTAAATGCACTACTAAAACAAAAGAGGGTATAAATTAATAAATTACACGAAATTCAAAATAGCAATGCTGAATATGCTGATCTGTTTAATTATATTATCGTAAGTATTAAATAACGCTTACCTTCTTCTACTAACATGTGTACCTACTTCATCTATTGTTATAGGAAGGTACTTCACTTTTTGTTCGAATAGCATTGAATTAACTGTTTATGAGCCATTTTTTTAAACTTAGTTTTTATTATTATTACGACTATCCATGTTTTTATTCAAACAACCCACAGTTTTATTGTTCGCAAGTGCGCGTGCGGTCCGTCGTGCTCGGCGGCCTGTTGCGCTTTGAGTGCACCGTGCACGGATCAATTTTTATCAAAATTGATCTACACACATCAAAAGTGTCTAGGGATCAAGCATTTTTATGCGGATTTCTTGAGATTGAGATGTGGCTTTGTAATAAATTTATGATTTTATAAATTTATATGGATCCTTTTTGGTGCATTTCATAATTTGAATCAGGAACTGTGAATCAAATTCGAGTAAAAGATGAAAATCAGCTGTCAATATTTTCCCTATAAAAACATACAACGCATTGAAGACATTATTAGTGCTACTGTTTCCCTACTACTGATTAAAACCAACGTTATTATGGAGCGGCGACGTCATTTAAGCAGGGAAGAAATGCTCAGAGCCGTGGGAATGATAGAAGCTGGTTCCCGGCAACGTACTGTGGCTTTAGCTCTGAATACAAGTCAGAGTGTTATCAGTCGACTTTGGACACGTTACCGAAGCACTGGTACCGTGGCTGAGCGCCATGGAGGACGGTATCGCTGCACCACACGGAGACAAGACCGATACATTCAAATCTTAACTCGAAGAGCTCCAACAATAACCGCCATGATGTTAGCCGTGAGGCTTCATCACTCTTCAGGGAACTTAATTAGCGACCAAACAGTCAGAAACCGCTTGCATGAAGTGAACCTTCATTCCCGAAGACCGCTACGGGTACCACCTATAGCAATGCACAATCGTAGGATTCGATATCAATGGGCTCTTGAACACAGAAATTGGGCAGAAGAACAATGGCGTTTCGTGTGCTTTTCTGATGAGTCTCGTTTTGGTATGAGACCGGATACAAGACGTATACGACACTGGAGAACCCCTGGACGCCAACAGCGATTAAAATCCTGCCAGGAAGTCCATCCTTATAGTGGTGGAACCATCATGGTATGGGCGGGTATTTGGATCGGCGGAAGAACTGAGTTGATTTGGATCAGAGGCAACCTCAACGCTCAAATTTATGCTGAGACGATTGTATCAGACGTCATCGTTCCTCTACAAGTGCAAATCGGTCCCTTATTTCAGTTAATGCATGATAATGCACGACCGCACACCGCAAGAGTTGTAAGACAGACTCTCGCCGCAGCTAACATCAATGTCCTGCCCTGGCCTGCTCAGTCGCCAGACTTGAACCCGATTGAGCATGCATGGGATATGCTACAGAGAAGAGCTCTGCCGAATATGGAGGGTATCCAGTCGCAAGAAGACCTTTTTTTGTTGTTGCAACGAACATGGGCGGCCATTCCACAGCGTGATTTGGATGAACTCATTTTGAGTATGCCAAACCGAAGTTCTTGTGTTGTTAGTGTTCGCGGTAGAAACACGGATTATTAATTGTTTAAGTTACCCAATAAAATTTTAAAGAAAACTGTTATTTCAGTCTTTTTTTCGAACTTTTGTGTTAGTGGTTCAAATGTCAAAAATCCCTTTATTAGGAAAATGGCAAATTTCTTTATTAATGCAAAGGTGACTTGGTTTATCGTTACTGTGACAAACGAAAATACTTTATTTGATGAATCCTTAAAGAAAATTTTAATTAATATCAATCAGGAGAAAAGTTATTGCAAAAATATATGTTGATCCCTAGACACTTTTGATGTGTGTAGAAAAGAAAAACAGGCTTTGCTGAGACTTTATTGTTTTGTTTTGTTTTTTTTTTCTTATTTGTATTTGTAACTATATATACGTGATTACTAGTTTATTTATTTATAAGTTTGTCTTAGGTATGTTGAAACTGTGTGTACTCCCCGTCACTTTTCCCAAAGGGTTCATTAGAAAACCAGCGTCAGACAGCATCTGTCTGGCATTAATGCTGAAATGAACCTTTTTGGCGCAGCCGTGAGGCACACACTATTGTTGTCAGAAACATTATTTTTGAAGTGTAAACTTATTTAGCGGCGTTGAACACTTTTTGTAATGGGTAAAAAATGTGAAACTCGCGTCAGGGCATCGCGTCAGGACACGTGACCGTCAGGAGAGATTTCCCCCCCCCCCTCGCTTTCTACTGCGGCGCCAACCGAAGTGAACCAAGTGAGACACGATAATGGATGGATGGATGGATGAATGGTGATGGTGATGGTGATGTGGATGGTGATGGGGATGGGGATGGGAATGGGGATGGGATGGTGATGGTGGTGGTGGTGCTGGTGGTGGTAGTGGTGGTGGTGGTGGTGCTGGTGGTGGTGGTGATGGTGATGGTGGTGGTGGTGGTGTCAAAGTCAAAAGTCAAAGTCAAAGCATTTATTTCAAATAGGCACATAAAAGGCACTTTTGAACGTCAAAAAAATATCTTAAAATAGAATTGATTCTAGTCGCCCATTCCAAAAAGTAGTTTTCGTATGGAGAAGAATGGGCAAGATACTCCACCGTTACTCTTTTAAAATGTTTTAGGTACAATATTTTGCATGGGTACATTAATTAAATAATAACATGTGAGGACGATGCACCTAAAATAAAATTACTATACCACAGGTAAAAGAATTAAAAACAAAACCATGACATATAAATTAATTATCTGATAGACACATGGTGCTCACATATTTACAAACATGGTACAAGCAAAACAATTTTAATAAAAAAAAAAAATACAAGTAATAAGTCAGGGTGTGAGTAATGAATGACAAAACGAATTAAAAAAAAATAACAATTAAATTAGCAACCAGTTTGATTTTGTCTAGACTCTAGATTGTCCTATGGAGCAGGACCAGCATGTTTCCAAGCGTTCTTATCTTGGATATAATCTTCTAATTTATAGTATGCTTGTTTACAAAGTGTACGTTTAATGTGAGTTTTAAATTTTCTTTCATTTAATTCCAATATATCACAAGGTATTTTATTGTAACATTTGACACAGTACCCCATAAAAGATGTATGTACTTTGGCTAATCTGAAAAATGTGTGGTGGTGCTGGTGGTGGTTGTGATAGTGGTGGTGGTGGTGGTGCTGGTGGTGGTGGTGATGGTGGTGGAGCTGGTGGTGGTGGTGCTGGTGGTGGTTGTGATACTGGTGGTGGTGGTGGTGGTGGTGCTGGTGGTGGTGGTGATGGTGGTGGTGGTGGTGATGGTGGTGGTGGTGGTGGTGGTGGTGGTGCTGGTGGTGGTGGTGGTGGTGTTGGTGGTGGTGGTGGATTTTCCCTTTTTAAATTAATAATTGATTTATTTCAACGTTAATATTCAAGTTTTCACTTCTGCCGGCACTCCCGGAGTGCAACCCGTCTTTTTTTTTTTATTAATTTTGTATTTTGTGTTTCACGAACTGTGTCCAAATAAACATTTTTCTTTCTTTCTTTTCTTTCTTTACCACCATAACGTTTAATGGCACTTGCACGCATCGACAAGGTCTATTTAGCTTTCAAGACCAAAGTGTCAGTTCAACTTTATGGCTGACTAGCTTGTGCCCGCGACTTTGTTCACGTGAAATTTCTTGTTCCCCTGACCCACCCCGACGCTTCACATCCCCTGCCCGCAGCCATGAAAGAAAAAAAAGAAAAAGAAAGAACGCTAAGTAACAGCACGCTGTAACTTAGCGTTATTTCTGACTTTTTTCTTTTTTTTTTTACGTTCGTGGTCGCGGGTAGGGGATGTCGGCTCTTTTAGGTCCTAGCGTGATATATGCCTATAGCCTTCTTTAAGAATTGGGCTATCAAATGCAAAAATAATATTCCATACCCGGCTAGCAGTTTCAGAGATAAGCGAACGATTAGATTAAAAAACTCTTCAGCTTTATCACACTTCACACTAATATTATAAAGGCGAAAGTTTGTGAGTGTGTGTGTGTGTGTGTTTATTTTTGTTACTTCTTCACGCCTAAACTACTGAAAGGATTTAGATGAAATTTGGTATAGAGATAGTTTGAGTCCCGGAAAAGGACATAGGACAGTTTTTATTCCGATATTCCCACGGGATCGAGTCTTATGCGGGTGAAACCGCGGGGCGCAGCTAATTAGAAATAAATGCTTTGAGTTTGAGTTTGGCTCATAGAAATCCTATTTTTGTCCACAGAACCTCCCTCCCAGTGGCTCAATTCAGCCGCGGCGACTTCTCCCTGTGGTCTGTGCTAAAGAACTGCGTTGGCAAGGAGCTGTCGAAGATCACCATGCCGGTTGTGTTCAACGAGCCGCTGTCCTTCCTCCAGAGGATGTTGGAGTATCTGGAGTACGCGCATCTGCTGCGGATGGCCTCGGAGCAGACCGATCCTGTAGCTCGGATGGAGTATATTGCTGGTAAGGAACAGTACCTACTTGCAGCGTCAAAACTTTTGGGCTTCAGCTAAGAATATTTCTGACGTCTTTGAAAAGTCGCGCATTACGAAGATTTTATCAGGAAGATCCATCATAAGCGGTTTATAATGTTCCCACTGCTGGGACACAGGCACCTCACGGTGAGAGGGAGTTGGCCGTAATCCACCACTCGGGCCCAGTGCGGCTTGGCAGATGTCACATGTCTTCGAATTATTGGTTTTAAGACCTGCCGGTTTCCTCACGATGTTTTCCTTCAACCGTTTTGAGAGCAGTGGTGATGAAATAATTTACACAAAGTAAAGGGCCTGTCTGGGTTTTAACCTACGACCTACAACTCGTAAGTCGCGGCCGCGGCCGTTACCACTTGGCCACCACTGCTCTCAGGAAGATTATGAGTAGATATTATTATCATTTCAAAATTTTGGATACGCAATTTATGTTAGATCTCTCTTGCTATATTATCATCATTGGAGGTCTAGTTTTACCCAATGCTGACTATAACCTCCTTCGTTTTGTGCCATGCTTCATTGGTGTGGTCTGTTCGTACTTAACGCACAGACCAGACCAGACCTGTAAAATAAATTGTGGCATACGCCGAGACAGGTTTGTGTGGTGTGCCCCCGTATTTCTGTTTATAGTGGATATAAACTAAAAAAAATTACCTACCTTCTGCGTTGATCAAAATAGAAATCAGTACCTAATAACTAAACCCCCTTATCTACTAATAAACGTTGTATATCGTCTGTATAATTACAAAACGCTTTGTCTTCTTCTTTCGAAAGTCAAATTACTGACGACTGAAAGAGAGAAATCGGTGTTCATCCGATATAATACCTACGTTTAGTAAGGGAAAAGTGTTTAGTGCTCTAATTCTGTAGAATATTTCTATTAAAACTCCTACGAAGTTATTCCAACAACTTAGTACAACCAAAATAACTAGTACAGCAAAACTAATCCCTCTCCATTTGCCAGCATATTGTAATTAAATCAAGTCAACAAGTTACCACTTATGTTCCTCTACGTCGCCGGCTATGGAGACCACTTGAATGCAGAGCCACGAATAAAAAAACTTCCCTTATACGAAAGTGGGAATAACGTGCTAAGTGCTAAAGTGCTTCTAAAAGAAAACACACGGTTGTTATTTCAAAAAGTTGTGGGAATTTCGCGTTAGAATTTTTCTTTCTTAATTAACTGAGCTTGTTTTAATAACAGAGCTGTTTTTTTTGTTAATTATGTTGCTTGGTGCCACGGGATTTAATTTTCAACTTTGGATTGACCTGTGAAGTTAGAATTTAACGCCATTTTTCATTGTAGAGCTATTTATGAATTTAGGATAGGTCTTTGTCCAGCACTAATACTCAGGTGTACAAAAATCTAATGGTGCATTGCCGAAATTGGAACTGACGCTCCCATCGTCTGTTGGGTAATTTCGTAATAGACTACTAAAAGTAGCAGTGGCTTTCATTTTGACAGTTCCACAATGTTCATTGCGTTATTTACGTTAGGTTGTTGAGCAGATTCTGTAACCCCATCTCACCGTGAAAACTTAGGTGAAGTGAGTCTCTAGTTTATAATAGGAGCGTGGAGTGAGCTGTCATTGTCATCCCACCTGCTACTAGGGATTGACCAAACATACATTTACAATCGTAATCGAGATTTTAATAATATTTTTATGCTAATCCTATTGATATTTTTTTATAATTTCAAAGCTAGTATTTTAGTTGACAAAACATTACTAATTTGTGGAGTTTCGAAATCAAATAGCCTAGATAATACTAGATTATGATTGTAAATGTTTGCTTGGTTAATGCCTAGCCTCAGTGCGATGACACTGACAGCTCACCCCACGCAAGTTTTCACGGTGAGATTTTTATAGAATCGACCGGCATGGTCTTTTCAATACATTTTACAAAACAATTGCACAAATGTTTAACAACAGCCTGTCCTGTCGACGTCATTGGAACGCCAAAAAAACCTTCGAGCAGTGTAGCTAAGTTGATTGTGACTCCAAATGCCTGATCGTCTTAAATTCGATAACCTGCCTCCTCTTATTTTGTCTTCCGATCAATTTCTCCCACCCCAGACAGCCTTACACGTAATAAATACAATTTCGAACTCCTTTGTCAAAACAATTCACGTCTGTATCAATATTTTGTTACAATAAGCCAATGTTTTTGTCTAATGTAACCGAAACCATCTTGTTATATTTTATTATCTCGAACTCCTTCTTGTACGGTCAACAGCATGCAGATACCCTCCCCTCCTCACCCCTCTCTTGAACTACAAAAACTATGATAACCGCCACGAAATACAGACGTCTTCAATGTCAAATAGTTGCAAGGACGCGTGCGAAGTGCGGTTGACTGTACCACATTCTTCCATTATTTAAGACTAGCTTCAGCCTACGACTTCGTTCGCGTGAAACTTCTTGTTTCCCCCGAGCCACCCCGTCGTATCGTATCACCCGCCCGCGCTATCACTTAACGTTCTTTTTGACTTTTTTTCTTTTTGCTCGGCTCCTAAGTGTCATAGCGTGATGTTAAATAGCCTATAGCCTTCCTCAAGAATAGGGCTATCAAATAGATAATGAACTTTCCTATTATTTTATTAAAACAATTTAATTTCCTTAAATATCTTTTTTCTCCAAGTGAATTCAGACATGCTGTCTTAGGATTAATTAAACTACTCCATGAGGTCAACAAATACCGACATAGTTCATAATGCTACAATTAACCTTGTCTCTGGGTACCGTCTTTTCAAAACCAATTTAACTTCCTTAAATATCTTTTTTCTCCAAGTGAATTCAGACATGCTGTCTTAAGATTAATTAAACTACTCCATGAGGTCAACAAATATCGACATAGTTCATAATGCTACAATTAACCTTGTCTCTGGGTACCATCTTCTCAAAACCAATTTAACTTCC
This sequence comes from Amphipoea oculea, assembly GCA_945859645.1. Taxonomy (NCBI): domain Eukaryota; kingdom Metazoa; phylum Arthropoda; class Insecta; order Lepidoptera; family Noctuidae; genus Amphipoea; species Amphipoea oculea. Next base: position 4,183,490 of record OX243862.1, read on the forward strand.
TTAAATATCTTTTTTCTCCAAGTGAATTCAGACATGCTGTCTTAGGATTAATTAAACTACTCCATGAGGTCAACAAATACCGACATAGTTCATAATGCTACAATTAACCTTGTCTCTGGGTACCGTCTTTTCAAAACCAATTTAACTTCCTTAAATATCTTTTTTCTCCAAGTGAATTCAGACATGCTGTCTTAAGATTAATTAAACTACTCCATGAGGTCAACAAATACCGACATAGTCCATAATGCTACAATTAACTTTGTCTCTGGGTACGGTCTTACTCGTTCTCCTTTTACCTCTTTATAATATTAGTATAGATAAACAAGATTACTTATTTTGTTATTTTGATTTATGAAGGGTAGTCGTACAAAATTGATTTATGGCGGGTTTTCCGCCTATATTAGTGGGAAATCACTTCTGATAGATTTTTGTGTTTCGGTTGTTGATTTGATCGGATGGGATTATCAGACTGTTGTTTGTTTTCCTTATTGTTGTATTGTTATTGTTTGTATTGTTAGCCAATCTTGAATATGGAGAGTCTTCAAACGACTAACAGAAGCGATGTTTTTTTTTTTTTGTTTTTTTTTTTAGAACCAAACGTATTTAGGGATTTGTGGTGCAAGCGACAGCAATAATGCTAGCTACAATGTTCCCACTGTTGGGACACAGGCCTCCACTATTCGAGAGTTTGTGGGCTACAATCTACCACGCGAGCCCAGTGCGGGTTTGTAGATGTTACTTCGAATTTTTGGTTCAAGGACATGCCGGTTTCCTCACGATGTTTTCCTTCGCCGTTTTGAGAGCAGTGGTGATGAAATTATTGACTCAAAGTAAAGCACCAGGTGCAAGCAGAACTAGCTATACTAAAATTCATCATTTTATTTCTAGCATTCGCCGTGAGTGCGTTGGCATCAAACTGGGAACGTCTGGGCAAGCCGTTCAACCCTCTACTTGGAGAGACGTACGAACTTGAGCGACCCGAGTTCAGGGCCGTTTGCGAACAGGTAATATAGTTTCTAAAGGGTTAGCAATATCTCACATATAGGTAGAATATAGTTATAACTTTACTCCGCTTTTAAGGGGATGAGTCTCCGTGTTTAATCTGGTAAGTAAAAATGGGACATGGACAGTGGCGTAACTATACCGTTTGGGGCCCGTGGTAGATTCAAGGGATGGGGCCCTCCCTCAATATAAAGAAGCTCAACCAACTTTACAATTTTTTTTTTACTAGCAGTTCTCCCGTGACTGCTCCGCGTAGATTTCATATTTTCCCCTACAAAATTTCAAATCTGCTTCGTTGGTCTAGTGGTCGCAATCGCTACTGCTGAGCATGAGGTCCTGTCCAAAAAATGATAAAAACAATAGGAAAAAGTTACAAAATGTTCGAAACCTGAGTGATGTCCTTTGTTGCACATTTTCAAAAAAAGTTTGCTTTTATAAATTTATGTTAGGATCCTACTGTGCTCATGGCCCTCTCGGGCCGGGGGCCCCCTCTAGCTGGGGGCCTGTGGCAATTTGCCCCAATGCCACCCTATAGTTACGCCACTGCACATGGAACAGACTAACTCCCGAGCTACACGTGTCTGCCAGCAGTTATAAACTACTACTGTATAAAATGAATTGTACAAAATCTCATATAAAGTTGATCTAGATAATATCTCACGTGCTCCACATTCATCTGTATCGCTGAGCATCCGTCGCTGAGCAAGAACAATGAGAGCTTTCTAATAAAAAGAGTCTTTCTGTAACTGAAGTATAGCAATGTAGTATAGTGACTGATATACGGGATGTACGTCACGAGATGACGTCAGAAACACGCGTCACAATCACAGAAGTGAATGAGCGTTTTTTTTTTTACAGAAATTCTTAATTACCTACTCAAAGATACTGCTAGTTTAAAATAAGTTATATTAGTACACCCAATGATATAGACTAGCTGCGCCCCGCTGTTTCACGCGCATAAGTTTCGATCCCGTGGGAATATCGGGATAAAAACTATCCTATATTTAATAAAATTTGGTATAGAGATAGTTTGAGTCCCGGGAAAGGTCCCGGGACTCAAACTATCTCTATACCAAATTTTATTTAAATCGGTTCAGTGGTTTAGGCGTGAAAAGGTAACATACAGACAGACAAGTAGACAGACAGACAGAGTTACTTTCGAATTTATAATATTAGTATGGATTTGATGTCCTTAAAAATTGCAGAAACAGGATAATTATATGAGCCGGATATATTATTTTGTATTAGGTACTTATCTTTTACACTGGTTACCTTTTCTTACTTTTTACACGACTTACCTTTTAACGGATAGAATTAGAGATTTAGGCACAATGCTAAATGCTAATACAATTTCTTGTTTCCGATGAAGGAAAAGATCCTTGTGATCGTCATTTCAGAGAACAATCTTAGTCCACCAGTTAAAACGCCATGTTTTCTATAACTTTCTCTATAAACCACGGGCCAGCTTCACCAAATGAAACTGAACTCGATCAGCACATCTAAACCGCGTTCAAGAGCTTTCGAGTCATTGTCATCATAGAATGTTGACACGCTCAACGCTCTCGCTTGCTCTTGAACGCGGTTTAGATGTGCACTTTCATTGGTGAAGTTCACCCAAATGCTCTCTCATGTCTAGGTGTCACACCACCCCCCAGTATCTGCGTTCCACGCGGACAGCCCCCACTTTGTGTTTCACGGCTCGGTGCACCCCAAGCTGAAGTTTTGCGGCAAAAGCGTCGAGATACAACCTAAGGGACATGTCACCGTTGAGTTGCCGAGGTAAGTGCACTTTCTGGAACAGTACCTATGTATATCGGACATACTGTGTTGCTTTGAGTATGATGTATATAAGGTCCCATTAAAATAGATGGACAAACTTTTAGAAATCATTCAGACCACCAAAATAAATACGATGGTAAAAAATATAGAAGAAAAACGCATTAGATACTTACATGAAAAATAATCAGCTAACGAAAATCACTAATGTGCCGGCAATTTATTATTTTAGGTCAAAATAAAATCACTTTAATCAGTGTTTTTTTTTTTTGCTTGCATATCTTTGGTTAGACGTTATTTAACTCAATGGGTTAGACGTACTGAGCGCTGTGTTAAAATTTGTCCATCTATTTTAATGGGACCCTGTATATCATAAATTGTCTCATAACTTTTTTCAATATATTATAAGTGGTTTGACATTCAGGTTGGCGTGGTTAGATGGTACATAGGATTAGAATTATCATTATTTATACTTAGATAATGTGCCTAAAAAAATGGACTGCACTGTGAAATTCTTTCAATGCTGCACGGTTCTTCTTTACGAAAATACTATATTATTTTTCCTATTCCACCATTAAAATCCTCCGATTGGCGTAGCGTTTTCCAGATATAAATAAGAAGATAAATCCCTGTGTGTTATGGCTAGGTTTTAAATGGAAAAATTACGCAAATATTTGCGGAGTAAATTGCCACTCGGCCGGATAACAAACGACAGTCGAGTCTGTACGATTGGACCATTATTTGAGTTTTGAATTGCGCTTTATTTTTCTTTGTAATACAGCGGTTTAACGACCAGTAATAAACTACAAGATTTTTATAGTACGAGTTAGTTTATTTAAAATGTAAATGATGAAAAAAGTTCTATAATTTCAAGGAGATATTCCAAATTCAAATAGCCTTTATTAACAATCTTAAAAAACTAGTTTTTGTAGCGTTTAGAAAAGTAGTCAAACATATCGCACGCCCAGATCACTAAGTCAAAATAGCTCATTTTTCAGAATGGACGGAAAAACCATTATTTCCTGTTATGGCAAAGTTATTGCGAGTGTCCTGAATATTGCATGTGAAGAATCCAATGCGTATCAGTATTATGTAAATACGCCTGTCTTCGTGGTTAGCGCGGAAAATTTTTGGCTATTCTATTAAATAAAAAACTCGATTTTAAGATTTTTCGACATAATATACTGTTGTTCTGGGTGTGCGATATATAAAACAGTTCAATACTGGTTAAATTACGTCCTCTATATCGAGAAGTACCTTAATAAGTGTCATTTCGTTACATTATTAAAGATTGATCACCATTGAACCTAAAGGACTAAAATTCATAGAATAATTTGGGCTCCTATTTATTTTACGCTCTTTGGAAACGACTGGAAGTATTAACCTGAATAGTTAAACTGACAAAGATTGATATCCAATAAGAAAATATTACGTTACCTACTGAAATTATTGAGGACGTGTTCAATATTTTTCTTTGGTAACCTTAGTGCGCAGTAAAATAACGGATCATTAACGTTTACAAAGTCCTCTTTGTAAACGTTAATGATCCGTTATTTTACTGAGATTTATCCGTGATTTTATCGATATTGAGAATAATTTAGGTTTTCTTTTCAATTAAAATTGTATACAAAAAGGATCCATTCTTTTAGATAAAGTAAGAAAGTAATCTAACAATAGAATTTCAGTGGAAAAGGGTTTCAAGTAAAACGGTTTGACCGGACATGTGTTTAGACCTAGACAGCTGAACTGATTACTCATCCGGCCGAAACCGGGTGTTTGGCTTTCCTTTTAGAACCTTTTACCCAACATTGACGTTTTTCCATTTCAGGCTACCAATTTAGATTTTATTTGCCAACATCAATGTAGACTTTATTATTATTGTGAAAGAAGGACCGTCTTGTATTACAAAAATTTGTAATGTACATAAAAGTATGTAGGCATATTCAGTCTTTGAATTTGGTTATTTTTGTACCCATATTCATCATCTGACTGAAATTTCATTTGTTAAATGAGCTGTAGGTTTTCTATTAATAAAATATTTTTTTCTTCGAGAGCATCCATCGGTTTCTTACTAAACTTCAACTATATCCGACGATCCTGCATATTTCTCTTTTGTTGACTGTACATGGTTTACTCTAGACTTCATAGCTATACTTCTTCCATATCACTACCATTTCAAGTCTTAGCTTCCCCTTTCCCTACCCAGATGGGGCGAAGCATACACCTGGAGCAACGTAAACTGCTGCGTCCACAACGTGATTGTGGGCAAGTTGTGGATCGAGCAGTTCGGAGCCATGGAGGTGACCTGTCATGGCGGGGCTGGGTTGAAGGCAAACCTGGTGTTCAAACCAGCTGGCTTTAATAACAGGGACCTTCATCGAGTGGACGGGTTTATTGTTGATGCTAAGTAAGTACCTATTATTAAATTCAAGGACTTACGGAGTAGGTAAACTTTTAAGCCGTTTTACACCATAGCCAAGAGACAGGCAGGGTCATCAAGGAATTCCCAGGACCCAGGTATACCGTAATTAGTCAGATGACATGTTACATAGACATCTATGACAAATAACTAGCTCGTGTATATCGTTTGCAGAAATGTTCAGTCTGCTATCAATATTTGAACCGCCTAGAGCAGCCGTATAATCATCGCCAGTGCATTGACGAAGAATATTTGGTTGCTTATCCATAATCTTAATAACGGTCTTCGTTAGGAGTTGCGATAATGATCTCTTATCATCAATCCACATTTTTAAGGGACAGGATCATGATGGTATTCCGCGTGACGGAATTGCTTTTTAAAAAACCATCCTTTCATGTTTTTCTTCTTACATTCCAGTAAGAAACGCATCAAGTTTCTATATGGAAAGTGGACGGAGTACATCAAGTGCTGCAGCGCGGCGGCGTACGAGCAGTGGGCCAAAGAGCGCGGCGAGGAGGCGTCCGCGCAGACCCCGTCGCACACACCCAAGAAGATGCTGGCTAAGTTGAACAGCTTCAAGGTTGGCGCGCTGCGGTCCATGTCTATTCAGGACGTAAGTACTCTTGAGTAAGTCCATTGGCATCAGGTTGTCCTAAAAAGGACAACCACATCATACACGTATTAAGAAGTGTTTGTGTCTTCTCGCAAACGCCCTAGAAGGTGCTGGCTAAGTTGAACAGCTTCAAGGTTGGCGCGCTGCGGTCCATGTCTATTCAGGACGTAAGTACTCTTGAGTAAGTCAATTGGCATCAGGTTGTCCTAAAAAGGACAACCACATCATACACGTATTAAGTGTTTGTGTCCTCTCGCAAACGCCCTAGAAGATGCTGGCTATGTTGAAAAGCTTCAAGGTTGGCGTGCTGCGGTCCATGTCTATTCAGGACGTAAGTATTCTTGAGTAAGTCCATTGGTCCATTGGCATCAGGTTGTCCTAAAAGGGACAACCACATCACACACGTATTAAGAAGTATTTGTGTCCTCTCGCAAACGCTCTAGAAGATGCTGGCTAAGTTGAACAGCTTCAAGGTTGGCGCGCTACGGGCACACCTAGTTTCCTCTAAGGGTTATGTAGACTTTTTGTACACCCAAGTTTCGCTAGTTATGTTTAAGTCCCATGTAATTGGGGGCCAGTCTATTGCTATATAATTATATGGAGGTGTTTATAATCTTAAATCCGTTCTTCATTTCCAGTCGGACGATGCGGAGAATTCGGAAGACGTTCCAAAGTCAGATGATACCAATAACATTGAGATTGCGGGCTCCGTCACGTTGTGGGAGGCGAGGCCGCGGCCTCCTACTAGCGCACAGGTAAATCTAAATATCTGTCTACATATCTAGACAATAATTAGTAGACCCTATCAATCTTCTTCAACTGGACATCGCCGTGGAACAACTAGAGAAGTAACTCCTAATATTCCAACTGCAGATTCTTTAGGATGCCTTAATGTTATAGAGGTAGGAGCAGGTGTAAATTTCACTCATCCTCCATAGAAAAGGGAGGATTCTCCGACCTGACAGGTGTCGCGTCAGGTGGGCAACTGCCCGACGATTAATGTCGGGACGTTGTATACATCCTAGTCGCGCGGTAAACTTTGCTTGCGCGATGCAGGATTTTGCGTGACGTCAGAATGATGCGTAATTCGGATGTGGCGATGTAAATGCCGACACAACGTATCTAAACCTTTGACTACTCTTAGGATACTAGGACCAAATAAATTGGGTTGAGGATGACAATGCTATGCTATGCAATATCATTGGTCGGTTATTATTTATTAAACACATTGGCATTTGCCGAATTTTGGTTTCTTTGTAAGTTACCTACTAGATTAACTGAAACTGCACACATCACATTGCTTACATTTTGAAAATCTTTATACAGAAAAAAAAAACAGTGGCACTCCGGGAGTGCCGATAGAAGTGAGAACAAAACAGAATACTTTGCCATCACTCACTGAGATATCGTTATACATTACCCAAGTACATCTCGAGGAAAGCCGAACACATCCGAAGCGGTGTCGGTTACGGTAACAGTGGCGCGAATTCAATGGTTTTTTCTCATCATAAAAAATGCTTAACACGCTTTAAGAAGTTTTCACTTCAAAAAGTCTGTGTTGTTGATCTTCTTGATCTTACACCGTAACCTTACTCAACCCCTTTCTCCAATTTCCAGTATTACCAGTTCACCGAATTCGCGATGTCACTTAACGAGTTGGAAAGGGACATGAAAGGCCAGCTCTGTCCCACGGACAGCCGGCTTAGGCCTGACGTCAGGCTGCTGGAGCAAGGAGACATCGATGCTGCAGCCGCTGAAAAGACCAGGCTTGAGGAGAAGCAGAGGACTGCTAGGAAACTGCTCAAAAAGTCTCCTGATGCTTGGCAGCCGAGGTAAGACTGACTTTGATTGATGTTTTTGTCTGCAGACTACCCTTATGTTTACGCTTATACAAGGTGGCAGAATCATGATTATACTGAATCCATGGTAACAGATTGCTTTTGGTTTATGGACAATTTTATAGTAGGTACCCTTATAGAGGTATGAGCAATAGGGTGTAAAGTTCACTCATACTCTATAGAAAAGGGAGGATCCTCCGACCAGACGGGTGTTATGTCTGGCGGGCAACGGCCCAATGATTCATGTCGGGCCGGTTGTGTCTATGCTATGCTAGTTGCGTGGTAAACTCTGCTTGCGAGATGCAGGATTTTGCGTGACGTCAGTATGACGCGTTGATATGATTGAGTAAAAAAACCCCAGTTTACTGTAAGAGTAAATTATTAGTTTTGGTAATCCGTGACGAAAAAATTATATTTTCTGCTGTTTTCCGAAAAATACAGTGCAACTTCAGTTGGTTTATGACATGAAAACTCTGCAAAATTAACCATAACTACCTTTGTTCTAGGTGGTTCAGTCAAGGCACAAATCCTTACACCAAGCAGGAGGACTGGCTTTACAATGGCGGCTATTGGGACCGCAACTACCAACACTTGAAAGACGTTGACATATTTTAATCTACCTACCTCTAACTCTGTCCATACTCTATACGTACAAACTTTATGACTGGAAATGAATAGAGAAATACTATAAAAAAAATACAGCAATTTATTTTTCTTTTAGCAATATGTTAAGGCTTGTTCCACAATGTCCTAAGCACTATGGAACCGTTAATTATATGCCAAAAGCTAACTAAATCTTATCTAGAGGTGACGAAATACCATTAACGTATTATTTATGCTATATCGTTGCAAAATAAGCTAATGTATATTTTTGTGCCAAAGTATAATTTACAGGATGTTCATTGATTAGGTTTTTCTATTAAAAATATTCCGATGCTACATTGAATCATGACACGGCCTCGCTTTGGATAATTCCAAGGCCTTGACTTGGGAAATGGCCTCATCAATCTGCTATACAAGTATAACGCATTGCTGATTATTTTCAGTCCAATTCATAAAAATATAATTTGAATACTTTTTAAGTACTTTTTATAATTTAAGTACTTTTTCAAAATCTGCAACACGAAGGATTAATAAATTTACTGTACCCATATTATGGATCTCATCTTGTTGTATAAGTGTATAATATGTTATATTTCTCATTGTATCAATTTTTTTTTTAATTTATTTATAATCTTAGGAGTTGTTGTCCTCAAGACAAAAATGTAAATAAGAGTGATATCAAAGCATACAATGGATTTGGAATTAAAAATAAATGAATTAAAGAAATGGAGTATAAAATAGGAATATAAAGTAGTGGACCAGAACGGAATGGAGCTAATAAAGAAGATTAATATTTTCGTCGTGAAGTTATGTAAGGAATGTTAGTTAGGGTAGAAATGAGAGATTATCGGGGCTGGACAAACATTTTCATCAATTTCTTTGGTCCTTTAATCTTAGAGATCACACGTTGGAAAGGAAAGGTGACCAACTACAAAAGATAACTATTTAGACCACATTAAAATAATAAAAGCAAACAGTCGAGAGGTGTCATAGGATACCCGGTTTGAACCAAGTTCCATACGCTTTTGCACACTTGTCGAATGAGAGCTGGAACGAAAAAAGTGTAAGTACCTACCTTTGCGATAAGGAACATCGTTCCAATTAGCAAAACTGCAAACGCAGCATAACTTGGACCTTGAATCTTATAGGTGTCTTAGTATTGGGCTGGATATCAAAAAATGTCTATGTGTTTGCCTCGATATATCTTCAAATTGGAAATACATATATTCATTATTACTTATAAATTAATATTACCTAATACAAATCAATTTAAACTGTATAGTGCATGTACTTACAAAAGATTAAGGAAAAAATGTGGTTTTTAAGTTATTTTAAGAATGTTTAGCAAAACTCAGCACTAAAATGATGTTAGGAAAATGGTATTGATTGAATTGCATTATAAGTTATTTGTATGAGTGTGATCTTTCTGAGATTCTTTAACTTTGCTTCCGATGTATTAAGAGAGTGAAGTCAATTATTAGTTAAAATTGCTGTGTAGATAATTGTGTCGATGTACCTATATATCTATTTATTATGTTGTGCCATGAGGGAATCATTTGAGAATTTGATTGCAGTAGAAAAAAAGAAAGAAAATAGTACATACTTACCTACATTTATTTAGCACAGACTAACAGACACACAATACACCAGATACATTATGTACATCAGATAAAAACAAATAAAAAGTGTAAAGTCCGAAGAAATTAGCAGGAAAGTGTGCCTCACGTCTGCGCCCAAAAGGCCTAGTTCAGCAAAAATGCAACTAATGCCTGACCCTGGTTTTCAACTGGACCTGAGTAGTTAACTAAAAGTGCGCTATCTGTGAATCAAACCGTTGCAGGATTAGTAGAATGATAGAAAAAACAGTTGGAAAAGGGGCACGACTAAATATTTTAACAAAAAAGAGTTCCATAGTGTCGAAATAAAATCTTGTCGTATTACAGTTTGTCGAAATCAGCTGACGTTATAATAATAATCAGTCTGTATTATCTCACCACAGGGCAATGGGCTTAAAGTCTATGAAAGTCTGTGGAAGTGTGTCTGTGGAAGTCTATGTGACCGTGTAGTTCTAAACTATGTTACGGATTTCGATGCGGTTTCCGCCTTCATTTTGGGAATTTATTCCGGAAGTTTCATGTGTATATGTTACGGCTAATAGTCGAAGTGCGGCTACACTTAGTTTTAACCTAACCTAACCTCGGGGTGCCTTTCGCTCGCTCTTGCATCCTACGTCGCCTCCCGAAGTACACACGAACCGCATGTGGCCGGCTGCACGTAGTTGTACCAGGTGTAGTCGCACTTCGGCTATTAGCCGTGACATATACAAAATTAATATAGAAATCACGATGTCTTGTCAAGTCGTAAAAACAGGGGTGTTTAGTTAAATAAATTAGCAAGAATTATTTTCCTTTCTGGCACAACATTCGCGTTTAGTAGTAGACCTTGTAATATTACTGTAGACGATAAAGCTTGCAAGTAAGTATGTGTAATTAACATGTTGCAATTGTTCACACAATAACACTTGACGACTTGCAATGCAACATAGCTTGACAACTATTTCGGCATGAAATACTTTAAATTGAATATTATAATTTCTATTTAACCATTTCTGAGTAGGTATAATTTCGATTTAACCATTACTGAGTATAGGTAATATTGATGAAAACATACCGAGTACATTTTTTCTACATGTAATTTAGTTTGTAGCATTTTTTTAAACTAAAGCATTGGTTACAATTACATTTTTAATTGTATTTTTTATTTATTTTTATTTGTGTATTGTATACGAATGAAACTTAGAAAATTAAATTAACATTAGCTGTTTTATTCATTATTATTTACGTATCCATGATGTCAGTGTAGGTTTATTGGAGAATTTTATCACAATGATGATGACAATTAGGTCTGTGTTAGGGGTAACTTGTATCATGAATAAAAATAATATTTAATAAATATTATATATAAGAAGGTGTGTTAAAAATAATTGTTATCGCTAAATTGAGCATTTGATGCTGTAAAATACGTTGATATTACATGAATAAGTTTAATTTATTTGCTTAGTACCTCATGTTTTAGGTATCTGTAATTCATTGTTATTCGAAAGAGTAGGTTTTGAATTAGATAAGTCACTTAATTTAGCAAATTCGTGTTTCATAATCCATGTACTACCAACTTAAGCACATTTATAAAAATACAAAAGATAATATGAAGGGCGATGTGAAAAAGAATTGTGAGATTCTCATGTTTAAATACTAAGGTTACTTTGTTAAGAAGTACAGCTGAATTGCAATTTTATATTAGAATTAAACTCGGTCTTCAGATGTTTTAGCTACAAAATAGAGCCCTGAAGATATGTAACACTAATAGAAAAAGTACATAAATATTACAGTAAATGCGCACATTCATATTTTGTTTTGCAAGACTTACGAAAATTAAGCAATAAAATTTAATGTGTGCATTATATATATATATTATATAGGTATAGATTATTATATAAAAATATAAGTTTAATACTTTATTAAGTTAAATTATTTAATTTTGTACAATTCCTTTCTAATAACATAATAATATCTGCCTTCCATTTGATCAAATAGATAATTAAGATTTATTGAAACACCAGCTTTTAAAAATAGTTCCTACAGAGCACCGGTTTCCGACTTCAAATCTAAAAAAAAATACAATTCCTATAATTTTTTTAAAGCTGTTGTATTTTGCTTTAATATCGTATAGGTAAAGTAAAGTTAGCATCGTTCCAAATAAGGTGATTATACGCCAAAGTGTCAGTAGTACTTATGTGTATGTAGCAGTAACTGTACATTTTAATTGTGAATAATCAAAATGTAAACTTGAAATAAATAGATTGAGAATTTATTTGGTATTTTTTAAAAATCTATTTGTGTGAAAAAAATATCTCGTTCGTGGTTAAGTAACAACAGCCGCAAGGTTTCATCGAAGTCTAAGCTACGTTTGCCGCGGATGTGTGACCGTCGATTACCTACTACATACTCCTCCGTGCCTCGAAATAAAACAGGCACTCTAAAATAATTTCTACGCATGAGAGAGAGAGATGAGAGACCGGTTAGACCGCTATGGTGAAAGACGCTAACGTAGCCGTAATAAGGTTGAATACCGCGTGCGCTCTTTGATCGCGTTCGAGCTCGAAACTAAATGTCGTAAGTCTCAATTCTTATTTTGTTTATAACTAAAGTAATAATTGATCTAGAGAAAAAATATCTTGTGGCTGGATAGTAAACTATATTTTCTTACTGTTAACATTTATTTTAGACATAAAGGCCAAGCAATCTTGAAAAAAAAAAGTAATAATCTTTAAAAAAGACATGATTTTTGAATAAAATATGAATCGAGCAAAAATGTTACAATTACGTAACTGTCTTGTACATGGAAAGAAAAAGATCCAATGAATCATATACTAAAGTTCCATTTTGATTGTATGTGTGACTGTTTCAGAATATTAATGCAAATTAACGTAAAATTTAGGGAGCCTCCTCTTAAGCCGTTGGTCCCTGCTGTCATTCATAGATCTTTGGCAATCTTTCTGGATCGTCAGAAGCCAGAGTTTGACAACCAGTTCTACCAAGGATATCGTATTACCCAGTAACTGGGTTGTGGAGGTCAGATAAGAAGTCGCTACATCTTAAGTACTGGTATTCACTATTCAGCTGCATCCAGTTAAGTCTGAAAGATTACCCCAACATAGTTCTGAAAAGGCCAAGCAGATGATGATGGTGCGAAAAAAACAACTTTAATTATAATAATTATTTTCCATGTATTCAGTAGCAAACTCAAAAACATCACAAACAACCGGAATCACAACCTTAAACTAATTGACAAACATGATCAACACACAGTAAACACTTCAAAAGCAAATAAAAAGAAATATAAAACAATCGGTCATGGTCGCCAACTTTAATTAATAATATAAAAAAGTATAAGATAAGTATAAGAAATAACCTAAACGAATAGGCATTCGTTTAGATTATTTCTTGTAGCTTATACTTTTACATCTAAAAGGAAAAATAATGGATAGGTACTAAAAGGTCAAAGCGAAACACAAGTTCTTTTTCGCACGTTTTTTTTTAAGATGTTAAGGTTTTTTTATTATTTCTTTAAAATAATAAGTTAGTACACTATGCACCTGTAAAGGCTGATATTTTATCCGAAGAAAAAATTATAATTTGACAGATTTTGCATAGAAAAACTGTTAAAATATTTTAATCAGTCCTAGCAAGCCATTGTTATTAATTTATTATAATAAATAATAATAGCGCCTCGACCGATTTCGATCTCGGTGGCCAACCTCAACGGAGATGAACCAGTTATGCAGGAGATATTATAGAGCACAAGTATGTGCGTAAACACAGGTGCACTCTCTGTTCTTTACTCTCATAGTTCGACACTCGCGGAGAGAGATCAGGCGCAGGACCAACGGCGCCACGTGCGCACCGAGCCACGCGGGTATTAAACCACCAACTTCCAAACTCCAGGCATTTACTTAGAAATCCCTATTAGAAAACCCAATAACACTTTGTCCGACCTGGGAATCGAACCCAGGACCTCACGCTCAGCAGCCGCGCTTGCAACCACGAGACCAACGGGGCAGTCAAATAAATCAGTAATTTATTATACAAAGTTGACAAACCATGTCCTCAGAATATACGAAAAAATACATAATATCATGTTTTAAATCCACTGTAGTTTATTTATGATGGCACTTAAAAATTCAGTAACACATGTAATAATAATTGTTAACTACTAGAAACTATTGCAATACTAAACATTATACATATAGCATTAAAACCTGAAAATAACAGCTTTTACAATATTTAATTATTTATATTTTTTGTTATTAATAAATTATACTTTCACAAAATTACTGGTAACTATAATAATGAGAAACATTTAATAACACGATATTAGTTATTATACGTAGGTATGTAAAATAACACTATAAAGTATAATATAATATATTACATATATACTAATTCATCGAATAGTATATGTAGTATAAAATATTGTAGTTGAATATATATTTTTAAAAGGCAAGATTTCTAAAACAATAAATTCACTCATACTAGTAAAATGTAGGCACTGCATATCACTTATTTGCATATTGTCTGACTTTTACACTTAAATAATATCCTAATCTAATCTAAAAATTTTAAACTAGGTATTTATTGTAAAATTAAGCTTTTCAAAACAAACAGTCTAATGGGCAATTTCAGGTTATGATACCATGCATAAAAGTAAAAAGGGGGATTCAGTTTAAAATCAGTTTTATATCAGAAAAAGTGTAAACTTTAGAAAAACTTTTTATCTACTAATTATTTATGATATTGCACTATTAAAATTGCCCAGTAAACCAAAAAAAGTTAAAAAATCATGGAAAGATATTGTAATACATCAAAACAGTCTGCCTTAAGCCAAAAATGTTAAATGAAAAGGTATTTTGATAAGAGTCATCGAAAAAATTATAAAATTATTTTAAATTATTTTCCTGAATTAATCTTATATTTACATTCATAATCTATCGGCAAACACGTTGTGTGTGTGTGTCATTAATGTATTTAAGAAAAATGTACAAACCCTTACAAATATCACATGAAATATAGACTTTATTTTTTGGTTGAATAAAAAAATGTGGAGTTTAATATGGGGGATCAACAGGACGGTTGGAATTTTCCTGTCTCAAAATTTAAAAACATTTCCGAATTTTATAAGTTGGAAAAAAAAACAAAATTTTGTAAATTTTCAGTCTATTTTTTTTTTCATTAAGTATAAAATTTATTGGGCCCTTTTTTTATCTATTTTATAGTTAATTCAGTATCAAAATATCGATATTTTTAAACGACCCCAGATTTTTAGAAATGCTTTTAGCAATGATTTTTCTTGAATATTGCGTAAAATAATTTTTGGTCCTTGCGACATGAGCCTAATCTTTGCCTAACTTTGTCAGGGTGATAATGACATTAGAAAAACATTGTTTTATAATTTAAGAATGGGCTTCTAATCCTGAATCTAAGAAGTCCTTCAGATATAAAGGCACTGCCTTCGGGAAAGTTCTGCAGACCTGGAAATTAAAAATATTTGTTTTATTTTTCTACATTAACAAAAAATAACAGGTAATACTTCTTTGTGTATAATATATACACAAAGAAACACAAAATACATTTAAAAAAATGTAAACAACATTTAAAAATTTGCTTTTTAAATAATACAAACATTTAGTTTTGTTTGGTATAGAGACAATCTTTATCAACCTATTCTTAAATATCATTAGAAAAAAATAAAATAACACAAATACCTAAACGTCGACCTGGATATAAAGCAAGTTACCTACATAACAAATAATGTAAGTAGTTGAATAGGTCGAGGTGAATTAAAATTTTTTTTTTTGAAAATTTATTCCTTGTGTTTGAAACCTCAGAGGCATATTCTATGACCTAAGGAAGTCCACACGCTAAACGGCACATAGCATAAGCTTTAATTAGCTAAAATTAACCATAATGTTTTTACTGCTGGGTCACAGGCCTCCTCTCTATGACTGAGAGTAGGCTGTTAATGCTGTATGTAATCCACCACGCGAGCCCAGCCCGGGGTCGTGTCCTCAGGCGGCACCTACTCGGCTCCGCGTTGTGTCAACTCACCATGTTGAGGTAGTAGAGCGAGCTGGGGATGGTGATCTCTAGGTAGTTCCTCCTCACGGCGTCGACGATGCTGTCGGCCGCCTCCTGCGGCGTGAGGATCTTCATCAGCGAGGGGAACTTGATCTTGGGGTTCTGGCACAAACCCGTGTCCACGATGAACGGGCAGATAACTGTGAATTTTATCTGGAAGAGGAAAGATGGTGGTATTTTTATTTATTGATTGGCAAGATCTGATTTTTAGCGCTTGCATAAAGACGCAGGTTTTCCGATCCCGATTTGTCGGTACAGGTGTCGCTGGCAAGACAGTTATTAAAACTTTGCTGGCCCATTTCGTCACATCCACGGTGTTGTCCGTGGCAGTGCAGAGGTTGCTATGGCTGCATGTTTTTGGAGCACAGATATACGAATAATAACGTATACGTAATCGTTATTATTTGTTTGATACAACCGGCACTAACACTACTTGGGTTACCATTTACAGGCACTTTTGAACTATCAAGGAGTCGGTCAGTAAGAAAGATTAAGCTAGTTATGCCGTCAGTTTATACTTACACCACTGTAGTCCTTTTTCTTATCCTCTCTTAGTTCTTCATGCAGGGCCTCCATGAGTCCTCGGACTGCAAACTTGGTGGCGCAGTACGGCACCAGGTTACGAAGACCCATTATTCCTGCCATTGACGACATGGCGACGATGTGGCCGTGGTTGCGCTCCATCATTGAGGGTAGGAAGGCTTGGAGGAGCTGAAAGAAGGTGGTAGATGTTGGTTATGTTCATGGAAGTATTTTTTTAACTAAAGTATTGGTTTGAAGTGTCAAACTCAAACTTAAAGCATTTATTTCTATGAAGTAAACCAAAGTAGTGTAATATAAAAAAGGAAGACCAATCAGGCATTAAGTCCGCCTTTGTATAGTATTTTTTTTTACTTGTGCATAAAGTTTTATTAAAAAAATAAATAAGACCAATAACCCCCTTACTAATAAACGTATTATATCTTTATGGAAGAACACACCGATTATTCCTCACATAAAATTATCTGGCATTGAAAAAATCAACCCTAAATTGTACATATCCATCGGACGAGTTGGGAATGAGTCGAAATACAGCATGAAACGAGTTAAGAAACTGACCAGATGCACAAGGTGACGTATTAGTGAATGTGACCTATAAGGGATAGCGACGAAATAGCCAATGTGACATCAAATAGAGGACCAAGACCGCTCCTCTTCCAACAGCTGTTTGCTGTCGGGGGCAAAGAAAATCAGGTTATCGAAATGTGTCATTTTCGATATCCTCTTGTCGGATAGTTACTTTGTGAATAGCCATGCAGCAGTGCAAAAGATTTTATTAATGTCTATCAATGTGTGTGGTATTTTCCTCATAAGACCATTTCAGACATCAATGGTCTTCACATGATCTGACCAAGACTATGTCTGGACTTTAAAAGAGACTGTGACATCTGAGTTTGCTTCGGCCTTTCTTCTCAGAGTAGTCAGATATGAAACACCGACTTCATCTAGCTTTTTTTTTTTATAATATGATGTGTTAAAATGATTCCGATACAGATTTCTATTTTCTTACAGAATAAACAATTTCATCTCCAAATAGCATTCTGCAAGTGGGCAATTAGAACTCAATAATAGGTGTAACATGAGATTGTGAATTTCTTAATATCCCTACTAACAAAATATTTATACAGTGAATCCTTCTTATAAAACTTGCCAATTAAACGGCAAAGTCTAGTCATCCATGTTGCATCCAATACCATCGTGTATACCATTGTCTATCGTGTCGTGTTGTATGTATTTATAGTATTTTTAAGTTATATCAATATTGTATTGTATGTGTTTTATATGGGCCTTGATGCCTGAAATAAATGGATAAATAAATAATAAACTTACCCATAGGTGAGCGATGACGTTTAATTCGAACGAGCTCCGGATCTCCTTCTCGGAGGTCTGCAGCAGCGGCTTGCACGGCATGATCCCTGCGTTGTTGACTAACATGGTCACCTCGCCCACTTCCCGACGAATCTTCTCTGCCAAGGCATTGATAGCTTCTCGATCTGTCACGTCACATCTGTGGGGTTGAGTTTGGGATTAGACTAGAGACGTTATTAAAAATCAGACTGTTTTTTTGTAAACTGGTTTTGTGGTCGCAAGCGCAACTGCTCTGTCGGTCTGATGCCCCGGTTCGGGCAGGTTTATTAGTTCAGCAAGACATCTGGCTAGACGCGGAGATAGCCAAAGGAGTAAAGCTAGACCGAGTGGCCAAGGTAAGGCAAAAGAAACCAGGGCCGTCCAAAAGTGCGTTGGGATATTGTCAGAGTCGCGGAAAAGGCCTAGATGAGAGACGCACGGAACCGGGAGACATGGCAGAAAAAGGAGAGGCCTATAACCAGCAGTGGCTGATTCTGGACTGGAATGATGATGATGAAATTTTTGGAACCAAACCCATTCGGCTTCTGCGCACAATTCATGGCAATAGGCTCGCGCCTTAATGGAACAACGAGGAAATAATATATTATTATGTTATCACCGTGAACTACATAGGCGTGGTGCAGGTTTATAAAAAAAAAAAGATAGTAATCTTAAGGCATTGACTGTCAGTGCGTTCACCGGTGACCGCGAACAATAGATTTTCTATTGTGTCTGCTGTCTGGCAGTCAACGTGTTAACAATATTCTATATCTAATCTAGTTTCATTAATAAATTAAGTTCTGTTATTCTCATCCTCATCTACAGCTACACATATATCCATCTAACATGTAGGTTGGTTCATCATACCAATAATTATAATAAATACAGTTTGTCTTATCTTATGTTTCCGTGATTGAAAACATATTTGAACGATAATTGTATGCGCATCCATTGCCAATGTAAGCATTGTCTGGAAGAACTTCAAGGGTGATCAGAAATACCTACTCTATTATAATAATTTGCATTTGATGTGTTTCTAGGAGTAAATTCATTTATTTGGCAATGAACTCTGTAAAGTCCGGCCGCGCTAAATTTGCCACAGATGTAAACAACAATGGCCGCTCGAAATTTAATAAAATCGATATACAAGAATATTTATTTTAAGTAATGTTCGTTTTCGTCTAACGAAAAGCCGAGCTAACTAGACGAAAACAAACGTTACTTAAGATAAATGTTCTTCAATTTCTCTCGATTTTATTCAATTTCGAGCGGCAATTGTTGTTTACATCTTTGGCAAATTTAGCGCGACCGGACCTTTGGTAAACGTGCCAGCCAGCTAGTGTGATGAAAAAAACTGGAATGCGTAATGCATGTATGTACGGTCAGCCTATTAATTCAGTTTTTGGTTTTGGTATTTGTTGTAACGTGTTAAATACATTGTTTGTATTATGAGCGATGACTTGAATACCAAAAACATCGTTACCAATCACTACGATATTTCCTGTATCGTTACTGTCATCTGCTTAATAAAAATCTTGACTTCATTCATTCAGATAGGAGAAGTTGTGCATGGCTGTGCGTCAGCCTTCAATGTCATTGGCTTTATTCATACATGATAAATGTTAAGCCTACTTACTCATATCGATGAGCCCTTCCCTTCTGTTCCTTGATGAGGTCTACTGTCTCCTGGTTGCCGGTGGGGTTGATGTCCACGCAGACTATGATGGCACCTAGCTTGCCAAACCGGAGCGCCGTCTCTCGACCCATGCCGTGACCTGCACCTGTTATCTAAAAGAAGACAAGAAGGTTTTAACTTTTTAACCCTGAGAATGTCAGTGAATTTTGTTACGGTTCAAAAGTATGACCGATTTTTTTTTTCAATCACTTCGCTTAGTGCTCAAAGAAAATAATCATGAAAAAATACTATTAGGGCTATCTAAAAAAAATAAATTGATAGCCCTGATATTTTTTTTTAAAGATTTTTTTAAAACGATTCGGTTTCTCTTCTCTTTCTTTTAGTTTTTTTTTTTGCTAAAACGTTTGGAAATGACCTTGCCCACGCCCCTATTCGATTTAATCCATACTTCCAGGGACACCCTGTATAGCCAGCAGCATATATTTGCAAACTTATTAAACTCATAGAGGTATGAGGAACAGTGATCCATACAACATTGATAAACCCGGCCCACACACGGCGGCGGTGGGTCCTACATAACGTTTCAGTAAAGTTTTCACTCGAAGAAAATAATAATACACACCAGTACAATCTCCCCGTTGACGCTCTTAGGCTCCGGCGGCACGAAGAACTGGTAGATGCAGTGCAGGAAGGTGGCCGTCATCTTCACGTACAGCACCAGGATCTCCAGCGCCATCGCGATGCCGTTGTACACCTTCATTGCTATGCCTTGCTCATCCGTCCTGGAGGAGAAGAGTTCTTGTTAGTATTCAGATTTAACAAACAAAGAAACTCTTAACTAGTTGCTACTTCCGATAAACTTCTGGTTTCGTTGATGACATTGTTTAGAAAAGAGTTGGGGATACCGGTATACTTTCAGTAAGCTTAAGGTCCTTTGTACAGACGCCAGCACATCAAGCTACCCGTAACTGTCAAATTTTCCCAATCAACTTTGAACTTTATGCTTTAGGGGTAAAGTTGAAAATCTATTAAAGAAATTTGACAGATTGTAGTAGCTTGATGTGCTGGCGTCTGTACAATCACGTCTAAAAGTATGTATACACTTGGCAATTTTCAATTGCGATTTTTTCGTGAAATTGATGGAAGTATATGTACTAACACTAGTTTTGTAATATGTTTATGTCCTTAACAACAATAGTGGAGTGTACTGATCTGAACATTAAATTATTATTATTATATTAGTCCAGGGTGTCAGCTACCTCCGTACAAAATTTTATCAAAATTGGTCCAGCCGTTTGTGCGTGAAGAAGTAACAAATATATAAACACACACACACACACTCACAAACTTTCGCCTTTATAATATTGGTGTGATTTATTGTGTCTTTTCTATGTACTTATTTTTAACTACTAACCCTAGTAATAAGTTATAATATTGTATACTAACACGCTGGATCATTGTTGTCCGAAAATAAAGAATATTATTATATTATTATTATTATAACGAATGCGACGTTGAAATACGACACTTAACATAAACCTATGGGTTCGAAAATACTATTTTCGTAATAACATAAAATTTCATTCAAAAATAAAGGAGAAAATCGCCTTTGAATAAAGCCAAGTGTATACATACTTTTAGACGTGACTGTACCGAAGTATTTTTCCACCTCAGTTATTATGAAAATTACATACACAACAAAGAAATAATGAGACATAATATGTATGCCTACCTACGTATTTTATATAATTGCACATCATTGATGTAGATACCTTTATAGTTTTGAATGACAGGTTGACGGTTAGAGGAACTATGTTATTATGGGATTTGAAATGTATATCTACCTCTTGTTATGTAAATGAAAATCAAACACTGGCGTTAAAATTGTGACCAAAAACAAAAACCTGTTACAACAAATTTTTATGCAGGCCACAAATAAATTATACCTACTGTATAGCTACATATACGAGTATTTTGTATGTAGACGCCAAGACATCTTGGGCACCAAATATATTGGAAATAACTGAATAAAAGGGAGACGAAATTAAAACAAAAATGGTATCGGTCGCGTTGTTGTCATCTAGATATCCTGTGACATAACATTGGGTCAAATAAATTATATTAAGAATTTCTTAGTTACACCCCGGAGTTTTCGAGGTGATGCCTTTGGTCCTGCGCTAGATCCTCCTTTTTTATATTATCTATGGCTTGATCTCTCGATAGTCGTGGTGTCGGTTTGCCGTCCCATCGGACTATGAGAGTGAGGGAAGAGAATGCACATATGTCCACGCACACACTTGTATTCTATAATATCTCCCGCGTCGATGGCTATAGTGTCAGTTGAGATTGGCCACCATGACCCAAATTCGGTCTAGAGCACTATTTTTGCAACCTTTTATTAAAACAGAACTATCGCTAAAATATACTGTGTATTGTCTCTGCATCACCCTAAGGTAGACTGGTAGAAAATGCCCAAGCCATTAAGTCCGCCTTTGTGCAGTTTTTACTTGGTTTCAATAAAACATTTCTCTAACTGAACTAGCAAAATCCTGTGGAATGTTGATTTTAAGCATTTTGTCTGGAGATCACAACTCAGTAAATATTTCAAATCTTAAAATAAAATATCGATAATTAATAGCGAAAACAACACAAACGCAACCAAATGTCATTGAGATTAGCAGTGAAGCAATTATACCACCTATTTCATAGCGCAGTTGGGTAAGTTCGGATCATTGCTCCAACTGTCTGATTATGCAAATAACATTTAAAATATAAACATTGCGTCTTGGTTATGACTAATCCTATTATTTTATATTATAAATGCGAAATGTTTCTGAGGATAGATGTATGGATGGATAGACAGATGGATGTTTGTTACTCTTTCACGCAAAAACTACTGAACGGATTTGGATGAAATTTAGCAAACAGATAGTTTATAACCAGGATTAACACATAGGATACTTTTTATCCCAATATTCCCACGGGATCGATACTTATGCGGGTGAAACCGCTGGACGCTGCGAGTAATAAATAAAATTCCATAATGATGGAATTTATATGGTGTACATAATAAAGAGTATTCTATTCTATTCTATTCTTCCTTGGACTGCTTGCAGTCTGGTGACAACGTCCACCTACTTTCTGCTTGTGTGTGGGTGTGCTCCTGTAGCCACCTGCGTAGTTGGTTGAAGGGGATGGGCACGAGAGGTTCCGGTCTAGAAAATATCTTAGCAATAAACGTTATACAAATTATAAATACAGTTTATAAAACTATGTTTAAGTATGTCTAATTCAAAGTTTTAGACTCAGTTTGTTCGAAGCAAAAGGGTGGAACTGCACCCGTAGCCCCCCCCTGCGCGCCTGCTCCTATCACGCTGCGCGATTTAGACATGTATTTTCCTCAAAGTTATTCTGATCAGTAAAGGCTAACCTAAATTCTTAATTGGCCTTCGTCACAAGTACATAAATAAACACTGGTTTCAATTCATTCATTGGTCAGACCGGCGATAAGACCCGATAAGCAATTCATTGCCAGCACACAACTGAGGTACTTATAGCATTGTACCTATATAGTAATATCTGCATTAGGTACTATGTACACATTCATTGACAGTAGGTCCTGTACTTAAGGGGCGTACAGGACCTAAACGCAAAAAACGCAAGTTTTAGAAACAATAAAAGTATATGATCGACTTCAGTAAACAAAATCAGAAAAATATATGATATTCTTTAGAATACCTATATGCTAGGTAGATAGTGTGTTGAAATCATAATACAACTAATTTGATACGATAGACAAAAATCATGAAGATACATTTAAAAACTTTCTTTTTACAATAAAAACCATACTAATATATGTACATACAATCATTATAATTTTTTGTCAGATTATTCTACAAGCGACATACTAAATATTCTACAAGCAACATACTAAATCACTGGTGTTTTAATTTTTTAGTCCAAACAATAGATTTTTTTGTAAATAGAAAATTGCTTCATATTTTTCAATAAATTACCAGGGTTGTGTTATCGCGCTTCTCTTTCTTTTCTATGCAGTCCGACAGTGACCGCGCTTTAGGTCTTGTAGTCGCCTTAACAAACATGTATTTTGTTTGATCGATTGATGATTTGGCCCATTCTATAATTAGACTATAATATATTTATCAACCCTTCGAATGCCGAACGTGAATCCACGCAAGACACAATGGCTTTTTAATTGTTTCTGTAATAACGGCATACAACCGGTTAATAACGTGTTGTGATTCCTGACCCGACCACGACATGGAACGGAGATTTTACTATGGCACAAATTGGTAATTTTAATTGTGTTTTATTGTGCCACTTATCCCAGGAATTTGTGCCTTGTACTTTTTGAGTAATAAGAGTACGATTGTGGTCGGGCTGGGGATCACGGTTCCTGACCCGACCACAACCAGATCTAATTAAATATCAATAGTGGGAAGTTTACTGATTATGCCAGAAATATGTGTCAAATTGTGCCTATGGCACATACAAGTCACACTCTATGTATAATTTAGATTCTACCTATTTTGAACTAGCTTCAACTTTCTGACTAACTGACTGACTATTTAATTTTGACAATTCACAAGTGCCTGTACATGGTTTAATTGAAATTATTCTTACAAATTAAACAAAAAAAAAAAAAAAATTCTTACTGGTAAAAAGTTCTTTGTCTTAAAAATTAATTTTTTTGTTCTTTTAACGACACTGAAAACCTTTTTCCGCGCTTCATTTTTACTTAATAACTGATATAAGTATTCAAATAAGGCACTTACGAAAAATTTATACCAACTACCCACATTTCAGCTTTAAAACCAAAAGCAAAAAGAGTCGTACCTCGTTACGTAAATAACAATAGTTGAACATAATATGTTCAACTATTGTTATTTTTACTATTTAATGGAAATGCACTTATCATATTATGATAAGTGCATTTCCATTAAATAGTGAATCATAGATCTAGAAAATATTATAATCGACAATAACGCGTCGACATATCAAGTTGAAATTAACAATGAATTATGCGGTCCCTTGCGGCAAAAAAAAATAAATTTCCAAGTCAACGCAATTAAAAGATAATGACCATTTATGTCGCTTATTTGGTCAATTTCTATGGAAATCGCTCGGGAATCCAAACCTATAGGGTACTTCCCGTTGACCTAGAAACATGAAATTTGGCAAGATGCAAGATCTTACATCACAAGTAAAGGAAAAAGTCTGGAAGCTATGTTTTTATATTTTAAAAGGTTAATTCTTAACTATTAACTTCTTGACCCCCTGTATTAATAGTAAAAGTTTGCAGCAAGGGTTCAGCTTGTACTGATACCTACAGTTCAAACGAGTTAATTTATGTTTAAATTTCAACTTATCGTTATGATGTGGGTTACGGAACCCTCAGGATATGAACCCGACTCGCATTTGACCGGTTTTTTATACAAGCTTAACAGACTAATATAATGCTACAAAACATAGTGGTTGTAATTTTTTTTTATAAATACATAATTATATACGCGTACGAAGTCGTGAACACATCCTGTAAAATAAAATAATAAAGTGCTTTATATATAGCATAATTTCACAAAATGAAACTGTTTGCAAAGTCGTAGTAAAATTGCATAACATGTGATTGACACTTTATTTCTTGATTATTCAATTTTATCCGAATCAAGATATATTCTGTGATATAAATAGTAAAAGAATTTCGTGTGCCATAGGCACAATTTGACACATATTTTTGGCATAATCAGTAACTTCCCACTATTGATATTTTATTAGATCTGGTTGTGGTCGGGTCAGGAACCGTGATCCCCAGCCCGACCACAATCGTACTCTTATTACTCAAAAAGCACAAGGCACAAATTCCTGGGATAAGTGTCACAATAAAACACAATTAAAATTACCAATTTGTGCCTTAGTAAAATCTCCGTTCCATGTCGTGGTCGGGTCAGGAATCACAACACTTAATAACATTAAATTGCTTAGCTCTATATAATTATTACACAATTAACTATTAACCTCCCCTTCGCCCTCCCGCTCGGCTCCTATTACTTGGGACTAACATAATTGGCGAAATGTGGGTGTACCTACTATAGGTACACTTCTAGCTAACCCTTCGGGGATTACAGTCGTGATGTTATGTGTAACTATTTACACTATATTTGTATAGTTAATGAGGTAAGTGTTTTGGGATGCATGAAGAAGCCTCCTCGTGTAGCGCAGTTTGTTCCGCCAGTTACTCAACTGAACCGAGCGTTCGGCGCATCCGGTCCTGGACAGTCATGCCCAATACCTTATTTGACTGGCCAATTCTTCCCTTGCGGTGGTAGGGCTAACGCCCGCCTGGTTTGCGACCACCCTCCCAACGGAGTCCGACTTCAAGCAGGCTGCTGTTTTTCGTCGATGTGTGGGAGTTCTTGGGCACGCTCGTTCCATCATAGACCTCATTCATCGCTTTCCATCAGGCGTGATCGAGGTCAAGAGCGGGCCAGTACAGCAATCAAAAAAGGATCTTAATTTAGTGCCAATTAAGTGATTTACCTAACTAACTATACAAATAAATCCAAATCCACAAACAACGTCTCCTACATTTTGCGTCAAAGTACTCGTCCACATCGCTATTATAAATAGATTTTTATTCTAGTGAGATTTGGTAACATCACAAATGTTATGAAAATAAGCCGGAACTTAATCGAATGACTTGTTTTTATCCCATTTGACCGACAACCTTATGAAGGCCATTCAGTGTACGCCTCGTGAGCACGTTTTATGGTTTTTTTACCCATCAACAATTTTTTTTTTTCTAAAATAAATGTGGCCTAAGTTACTTCTTATTACATCAGCTATCTGCCAGTGAAAGTCCTGTCAAAATTGGTCCAGCCGTTTCAGAGATTAGCCGGAACAATCAACAATTTTCATATTTACAGTATTGTGAATTTGAATATATTCCTACAGGCTACATTAGCTTAAAAAATGAAGCAGAAAAAAAATATTTTTTCTTAAAAATTTTATGCTAAAAACCTTACACATATTGCCACAAATTAATACTTATTACATACTCTAAAAGTTTATAACATCAAGAAATATTTCCCAAATATTTTTCACAACATATTCGCGAGCGAGCACACCAAGTTTGCAGCAACCGGCAGTGGTTGTGCAACCGCAGCGGCTACACGCTACAGTGGGTATTCAAGTTCGAGGTTAACTGACGCAAGTTGCTCATGACACGCGCTAGTTTATGTGTAGCGATACCACACTGTAATTTAATGGCCATTAGAGTCGGTAGGCAAATTATTAATTTTTCTTTCCTACTTGTTTGTAGAGCAGTCGTGGCCTAGTGGTAATAGCCACGAAGCTACGAGCTGTAGGTACTAGGTTCGATCCCTGACAGGCGCTTTACTTTTTGTAAATTACTTCATCACCACTGCTCTCAGAACGGTGAGGGAAAACATCGCGAGGAAACCGGCATGTCCTAGAACCAAAAATTCGAAGACATGTGACCAACCTGCACTGGGCTCGCGTGGTAGATTACAGCTCACATCCTCTCGAAGTGAGGAGGCCTGTGTCCCAGCAGTGATAACATTATAGGCTGATTATACTACTTGTTTGTTATGTATGACACTTACGTGGAATCTGTAGAGGTTGTATGGTTTTAGTGTACCTAATGCAAAGGTTTAGTGAGTATATGAGCTACTTTATATTATAAATTTTAATGTATTCTGTTAATTGATTAAAACAGACACATACACTTCTCTGTGTTTATTCCAGCGTATGACACTCGTGGGTTGCAGCTGAAAATCAGCGTCAGGTGGTGACCTTTATTATATAATATATTATAATAATAATATATAGGGTGAAATTAAATTCATGGGCATCCTTTTAAGGGGTCATTGTACTCATCGTTATGAACAACTTTTACTATGGGACTAAGCCTGAAATCGGGAAAAAAAAATCAGCTGTTCCTTGCATTTAAGTTCACATAACATAACTCGTCAAAATGTATGGAAGAGCAGATTTTTTTTTTTCGCGATTTTAGGCTTAGTCCCATAGTAAATGTTGTTCATAATGATGATTACAATGACCCTTAAAAGGATGCCCATGAATTCAATTTTACCTAATATATTATTGTACCTATAATATATTAATTAATATTGTATAATATATTATATTATTATAATTGTATAATATTGTGCTGAGCTGAGGCCCTTTTGACATTAAAAGCATTGTTTTCTGCAACTTATAGTTTTAAGGTGATTTTTTGGTGTAATGCCAATAAAGCAATAAACGTATTTTACTTTCTTCTTAGGTCAGTGCGACAATTCTAGTAGCGAATAAAGATCAAATTCGCAAAACACGTAGTCGTTCGACTAAAAACTTTTTAAGAAAAAAAAACCGACTTCCAAAAAAACACTACAAAGTGAAAAATAACTTTAATTTCGGAAGTCGGTGTCTTTGGATCTGTATTTTAGTTTTTTGCCACCGACTTCCGAAATTAAAGTTATTTTTCACTTTGTGGTGTTTTTTTGGAAGTCGGTTTTTTTTTTTCTTAAAAAGTTTTTATTTCACGCTTTTTAGTGGGTCTGCTTATAATTTATCTAAGTTACAATAGCTTAGTGCTCATCGCCTTTTACAAACAAATTATTGCTTTTCTCGATGCAGGGAAGTTAATTTTTGAGGAGTTCTCCAGGTCCGTCATCAGCTCCATATATCACCATTCACATTGTGACGAGCATAAATTGCTTAGCAACCATATTAAAGTAATCGAATCGCACGGTGAGTAGTTCCGGTGGCCATCTGTGGTCTTCATCATCAGTTCTACTTCACCAAATGGTGCTTTCCGAGAGCAAGTGCACGAGTTACTATAAAAAATACCCAAATCGCTATAGGTGTTCCTATAATATTTGAAGAGTTCCTTCGATTTCTCCAGGATCCCATCATCAAATCCTGACCTGATGTTTTTAGACTAGATGCTGATAATCCTGGCTGCAGCATCAGGCCAGACTTATGTCAACATTGCATTGAACTTAAAATTTAGTCCTGTTTAAAATGAGCCCAAACACGACTACGGTGCTGTTATTTCAAGGTTTGTACTTTTTCTGATTTTCCTGGCTTCAGCATCAGGTCTCTATGTACTTCGGTGTTCCTCATTAACAGTACGTTTATCCAGACATCGAGCCCTTTTCAATGAGCCTAAACACGATATATCTGCTGTTAGTTGTCGAGGAGTTAGGTACTCTGCAGACTATAATGACTGCAGCATCAGGTCATGACTTGATGATCATGAGACCAAATGTGGCAAATGCCCTATCAAACATCAAAACAATTTACTAAAACAGTTCTTGCCTGTTTGAGTAACTTCTTACTGTTAAGGAGTTGTACCTTCCATCATCAGCCCAGCTACCTGAGATGGTGACAACCATACGCAAATAAACAAGATACTTCATAAAATATGCGAAAAACAATATGTAAGCCTATAAAATTTGAGGGTTGCCCTCGATTTCTCTAAGATCCCATCATCAGATCCTAACTTGGTGAAAATGGGACCACCTCAGAACTATCTACTTTCGAACAAAAAAAGAATTTTGAAAATCCGTCGACAATTGGCGGAGTATTCGATGAACAAACATACAAAAAAAACATACAAACAGCCGAACATAGTACCTCCTCCTTTTTGTGAAGTCGGTAAAAACTCACAGGTGTCAAGAACGCATTATCTGGTCGGCCGATAAAGGATCTTTATAATTATAGCTGGTACTAATGGACTGCACTATGACACCTGTCCGATATATTCAGATTTTCCACCGCGGGAGTCACAAATTCTAGATTCTATTCTATTCTAGGTAGTTCCACCATTCTCTAATTAAAAATCCAATATAAATCGCCCAGTTGGTAATACTATAACTATAAACCGTGATTTGCAACACGTTTAGGCAACGTTTGCGCCACAGATTGCGCCTACGCCTCTTGACATGCGTTGCGAGATGTGCAACTGTGATTTGGATGTGTTTGCTATGGCAGATTTGGTTAGCGTCCTTTTATGAAAAAGTTAAGTTGACTTTGGACTAAGAAATAAAACAATAGAGTAACGTTCACAAAATAAAAGTAACAAAATAAAAACTGAAAATAATGTTTAAACAACAATAGTGTGTGTCTCAGGGCTGCGCCAAAAAAGTTCATTTCAGGTGCCGTCTGAAGCTGGTTTTCACTGACACAATGGAGGTTTAAAATACATATATAAAGCTGATGAGATATGATCCAATGTTGTTAAGTAAATACATTCCGAAATCACTGCTATATCACTTCAGCCGAAAGACGTCCAAACAAACATACATACATACACGTTTACGTTCGACATAGGCCTCTTCCAACAATAAAATTAGCACCTTCTAAACAGTGTTGGGACGATGCAAGTCATTATGTTGCTTCAATTTTATTGTATGCCGCAGGTAAGCAACTTGTATCATGTAAATGGAACTTTACATAATATATTCTTTATTTCGGAACACACATAATAACAAGCCTCCCGACCGATTTCGGTCACGGTGGCCAATCTCAACGGAGATTAGCCAGTTACGCAGGAGATACTATAGTGCATAAGTGTGTGCGTAAACACAGGTGCACTCTCTGTTCCTTTAGGTACTCTCATAGTCCGATGGGACGGCAATCCGACACTCCCGGGAAGAGGTCATGCGCAGGACCAACGGCTTAACATGCTTTCCGAGGGATATTGAACCACCAATTTCCAAACTCCGGAATGTTACTAAGAAATTCCTATTGGAAAACCCAATAACACTTTGTTCGACCCGGGAATCGAACCCACGCTTAGCAGTCGCGCTTGCAACCACGAGACCAACGAAGCAGTCTAACACACATACAAATACATACAACCCATATACACAGTATTAGTCAATATTATTTATTTTAATACTATATGCTGCCTGCCTTTTGGGCGCTTATCCCATTGACAGCGATGCGGACGAATTTTTTAATGCCCAATGAGCTCCTCTCTCTTTTTATTTTACATTTGTATATAGTATATATATATATTTTAGTTTGTGTGTACATAAATGGTAAAATAAAATGTTATTATTAATAACATTTTATTTTATTATTAATAACAATATATTATTAAACACATACTAACTATCCATACTAAATATTATAAATGCGAGTGTGTCTGTCTGTTACGTCTTCACGCTTAAGCCGCTGAACCGATTTAGATGAAGTTTGGTATAGAGATAGTTTGAGTCCCGGGAAAGGCCATAGGATAGTTTTTATCCCGATACTCCTACGGGAAACTTATGCTGGTGAAACCGCGGGGCGCAGCTAGTAATGTTATAAGCAATGGAATATGTCGTAATTCACTCCTATTTGTTGACTATATCTTACAGGTTAGGTATCACTGCAAGAACCTGATTTCTCTACATACGTACGTGAATGACGAGTCGTTTCAAGCATGGAAGAACCTGTTGTCTTTAGTACAAGACTTGATAACCTTGCGGAAGATGACAA
Source organism: Amphipoea oculea (assembly GCA_945859645.1). Taxonomy (NCBI): domain Eukaryota; kingdom Metazoa; phylum Arthropoda; class Insecta; order Lepidoptera; family Noctuidae; genus Amphipoea; species Amphipoea oculea. The sequence goes on from OX243862.1 coordinate 4,214,487, forward strand.
TCTACCTGCGCCAAGGATTAAGGACGACAAAGATAATTATGTTAATGAATCAGATTTTTCTATCACTCGATTTAAATTTGTCAGTGCATAGGTTCATACAGAATCTGAGCTTGAGATGTGTTCCCCTGACCTGCTGGAGGTTCAAGAAATGGGAGTAGGAATAATTGACCTACGATGCAGGAAAGCACCAACATGGCCGGACCAAGATTATAGTCTGGACTTTAAAAGGGACTGTGACCTCTGAGTTTATTTCGGTCTTTCTTCCCAAAGTAGTCGGTAAGGAAACACCGATCACGTCTAGTTTTTTTTTAATTATTCATTTTTGACGTGTAAGTGTTTTATTGGATCAATTTACAGAAATGAATACAATTTTTCATTATCATCATTATTCATAATTTATCAACACATCATTTATCAACTGGCGGCATTGCCACACAACGTGGAAATGCCGCCAGTCTCTTGGGTACATTACCAGTCGACAGCGATGCGGATGAAATTTTTCGACGTTATATTTTAGTTTTTGTATAGTTTTAGATAAGTTAGGTTTTAATTTTGTTATTTTTGTTAATTAAGGATCAACATATCCGAAAAACTATTTAGGTATACAGCTAGGTACTAAATTAAATGACTTATACTAACTATAGGTACAAATAAATACAAAAACAAAAGGACACTTAGGCGTCAACGTACTCGTCCGCATCGCTGTCGTCCGGAATCCTGCCCAGAAGACTGGCAGCATTGCCACGTTGAATGGCAATGCTAATTCTTTGGTCAAAAAACAACCCAGCCCCCTGATCTCGCGAATTCGACTAGTCGGATCCGAAAATAAACATGTTCGGCGATAGTAAAAGTTGATCAGATATGGACGATGCAACAAGCTAACTTTTGTGCTACCCAGAGAACATCGCCGATAGAAGTTGTCAGTTGTTCTTTGACGCAGCGAACGGTATTTTAAAACGACATGTAGAGATATATTTAGTGTAACCCCAAATAATTCTCAATGATTGATTTCCTAAAAATATTAATAGACAATCTAATATAATAAATCTGCCCCTTTTTGTGACCGTCAAATAATTTCCATTTTGGTATCCTAAAATACTAAAAAGACTAACCACTGCGGCCATCTTGCGTGTAACAGTTTGTCACCGTTCTAACCTAACCTAACCCATTTATTCGGGATGTCCTAATTACTACGACCAAAGGATATAGGCCAGGAAGTTAAAAACGGCTTATTTATCAAAAAATGTGTACATCATTAGAAAAGATTTAGAAGCTCATTTATTTAAGAAAGCGTACCTACATCATTAGAAGAGCAAAAAGTTTTTAGAGGATTAATTAAATATTTCCCTTGTAAAACCAGGTCATGGAAGGCACTCATCTGCTTGTCCAACAAGCGGATCAATAAACACTACAAAAGGATATCACTAATTAAGGTAATTGATAAGAAACCTAACAAGGCCTTCGGTTTGGGGCCAATTATAGCCTTCAATGATCATTCATTATGCAATTGTTACTATAAAGAGGAAAGCTGATTGTTTGTCAAGGTGTCTGGGAATATAAGGCACTTATTTGAACAGATGCGAAAACCAGAATGAGCGCTGATCAATAAAAATATTAGAACATCTACGTACAGAAGCCATCAAAAAAATAATTTATAAAAAGAACCGTTCACAATCGCGAGATTTTATTATACAGGGTGAAATTGAATTCATGGGCATCCTTTTAAGGGATCATTGTAATCATCATTATGAACAACTTTTAATATGGGACCAAACCTGACATCGTGAAAAAAAAATCAGCTGTTCCCTATATTTATGTTCGCATAAGTCGTCAAAATACAGTAGGAAACAGGTGATTGTTTTTTCGTGATTTCATGATTGGTCCCATAGTAAAAGTTGTTCATAATGATGAGTACAATGAGCCCTTAAGAGGAAAACGGTGATTAAAATTTCACGGTGTATACTTACTGTGTTTCCAAATATCCGGTAACTATTACATTTTACCCTTTTTTAAATGTATATCTTGTATGTATATCTTATTGTTTATGTTCTGTATGTATGATTTGCTGAAAAATTGCTCGGCAAAGGTAGGTAGGAACATCCAAGACAAAAACGGTCGTGAATTTAATAGTATCGCTTTGCCTATTAATAAAAACTATTTCATTAATGGAAACTGTCCAGACAAAATAAATGTTTGTAGATTTACAATAGTCATTGAGTTAAATAACTAGAGAAGCAAACCTCAATAAAATGTGTCAAAAAAGTGTAACCACTATTTAAACGTGACGACGTAGCTTTGAAACCACTAAACATTTAAAAGTAAACATATATTCTGTCTCACTTACACAAGTCGCAAGAATAATACCGTCACTTAGATTAGACAAAGACCGCAATATACCTAAACATGCAATGGCGGGATGGGGTTGCCTACCCATGCAAAATTTTACCCAACTTTTTAAACCATAAATGACGTTCAAAAAAAAACGTTAGGCCAAATTATTTATAAAATATTTGAATTATGTATTTCTTATTCGATGTGTGTTAGATGTTTATAACTAATGACAATAATTAAGACATTTTCTTTTTAAATATTTTTTATTTATTCAGTTAGTCTCTTTTCTCAGCAATCTGATTATTTCCACCCATTTATCACGGCGTGCTGCATCTTTAGGCACCCTGCAACGTTGTTATTATTTAAAAAATATTTAAAATAACTTATTCCAATAAATTAAAAACTCCCACAAATGTGGGAAACGAAAACTAAGTTTTTAGTGGTAACACTGAACCTAATTTACAAAATTCTGCAATTTATTTATTTTACGTTGATATAAACACAGAAACAATAAAATTACGTGTGGAAAGTAATTCTGGTTAATTTATTATGTTTTTGTGATCTTGAATTGCACTCTTTCACTACGAATTTACCCATTTTGGCGATATTTTTGTCATGTGTCACTTGGTTCATTTCGGTTGGCGCCACACAGAGCACTGAAGTGACATTAGCTACGCATACGGCTGTGGCCTTATGACAAGTGGCAACGCCTTGGCGCGGTAATTACTGATCTAGTGTAACATATATATCAATGACAATAGTACATTATGATACATGTGTGCTATGTTGATCATTAAACTCGAGGCGGTATTATTCGCGCGAGCCGTAGGCGAGTGCGATAAGGTAGCCGAGAGTTTAATTATCAATGCACACGCGTATCATACGACGTTTTTCAACACACTTGCGAGGAAAAAAACAGACTTGTATTGTTAAATATTAACTTGTGTGGATAATGGCGGGCTGGGTTTGTCATTCCGCGCGCCGCGCTGGCGTGCGCGCGCAGGTTTACCCATAGAGTAAGTAATGTTAAGACTGATCGTGTTGTCGTATGTCAAATTGTAGTTTAGTTAGTATGGAATTAGAAAGTACTATTTGCATAGAGAAATATACATTAATTCAGTGAGAATCCGCAATAATAGAACGCCAGTGGTCTTTTCCGTTTGGTTACGGGAGGGACGATGGAAAATTATAAGGTGCATCCAGACAGAGCGAGCCATGCGCCGCAAGTGCTTTCTTTTTGTATGTTAGATGCCTCAGCCTGATGCAACCGTACATATAATAAAATCATTTGCGGCACATGCCTCGCTATGTGTGGATGCACCCTAAGGTGAATGCGCAGTGGTAGACCGCGAATTTTTTTTTTTTTAAGTTTTTTACAAATCGCAGGTCAGTATCAGGTTGTGTCTTGATCAAAATTTATATAATAGATATGTATTTAAAGAATTATAGTCATTAGAATCATTAATATACAGGGTGTTACGGAAAGGGTATATCAATACAAACGGGTTGAAGAGTGTATCTGGTCTAGAATCTCTGTACAAAATTTTAGCTCAAAAGCAATAACTTTGAAAATGCTTAATACTTTTTATTTCGATAGTTTATTAAATTGAAATCATAACAATCGTGTCACCGCACTACGAGGGTCATTATCCATTATCTGTAGTGTGTCTGTGCGCCTAGTACACGCACATCACGCCGCCGCGCGCCAGTGCAGCGCCGTGATGTCGAAATAAAAAAATATTAGGCATTTTCAAAGTTAATGCTTTTGAGCTGAAATTTTGTACAGAGATTCTAGACCAGATACACTCTTCAACCCGTTTGTATTGATATACCCTTTCTGTAACACCCTGTATATATTTAAGTTACATTTGTTCCCTAAGAACTTTTCCATAAGAGATTTGTTCTTATGGAACAAATCTAACTTAGAAAGATGTATTTAATGATTCTAATGATTATAATTCTGTAAATACGTATCTGTTATAGTCGCGTCAAAAATTATCTTAAAATAGAATTGATTCTACTCGTAGTCGACTATATTGTCGTTCAACTTTGATTTCATCATAAATCATATTTCAAATGCGATAGGTCGAGTGACACAATTGATTGTTTCAATTGATTTTATGAAGCCAAACGCTTCGCATAAAATATTTTATTTATAGATTTATTATAAAAACAAAACAGGTAAGGCAGACAACTGAGATGCCTTACAAGTTACCTCGGCTCAAACATGATTCACTTACAGATGTTGTTAGTAACAGAAGAAACTTAGTACACACGGCTACACATCAAGCTATACATAACCAGTATAAGCTGGCTTCTGATTGTACTAAAAACCTATACAATGCGAGGTCAGCTAAAACTGGAAATGTATAGCTTGATGTGTAGCCGTGTGTACAATAGAAAGGGACACGTAAGACAAGAGTCATGTGATTGTTCATTCAACTTACACTAACTAGGTATATTTAATTACAAAATGGCTACCTACATAATTCCTCCAGTATTATTTGCACTTTGATTATTCAAAAGAAATGTCCTTCATCGTCACCAGTCTCTCATCTGAATTTAAAAATCTGGCGTTTATTTAACTTATATTTGCTTGGCTTTTAGACAACTGTTTCTATTCAGTAAGTGAATTTTTTAATTATAAATTTTGACATTAATTACATTTTATCAATACTTACTTTGTGTGTGTATGTGTACCTACCTATTGACTAGTACAGTTTTTTTTTTACATAATTTATGAATATACCTAATAAAATTGTGCATATAAAACTTGACACTGTATAAAAATTACCATTTTTTTATGAACGAATTTATAATTATGTTAATGGGGATATATCTTCTTACGGTTTCAATGACAAACTAACTAGGTCCTATGATTATATTGTTGCGGCCTAAAACTTGGCCACTTTGAATTTGTAAGTAATTTTAATATTTCTACACCGGCAACGGTAGTGTATGTGAAACTGTTTAATATTAAGATCTTAATGTACCATATACTCAGAAATAAATAAATCTAATCTAATCTAACATTAGCTAATGAACGTGGCATATTAGATTCAGTATCATTTACCTACAACGTCACCGATTTTCAGTTCGTCATCGTCGTAATTATAATCATCAGCCGGTAGACGCCCATTGAATATGGAATTTATTACTGCTGACAGAGGGTTCATTTCAATACACGACCTGTAAACAAGGACATTCTCTACTCACTCGAAAAAAAGAAGGTTCTGCTTGCCGCCGTTCTTTCCAACGAACGAAACGTCGAACCACATAGTATACAGGAATGATAAAATCCGGTCAGTCCAATCATAAGAATCACTTAGTACATAAGTGAAATTGAGGGACGTTTACCATTGAACACAGAATTTATTGAATAAAAACTTTATTGTTAGTTGTAATACGGTGTGCACTCAACACGACTTTCACTAGTATGCGGGCTGCAGTTGCAGCGAAGTGGAGTTGCATAATAATTAGAGGAAGCGTTTCGAAAATCAGCATAATGCACAATAGTGGTGCATCCTGTGATGCATCCTGCGTTTATTCACGCAGTGTGTACCTACTTGTACGTGGGTACACGAGTGCAGTGTGGCCGTGGAGGCCGAGCGATTAGGTCGTTCCATCGAAGAAATTCGCTTGATTGATCCGACCTTGATATGTAAATATTATATGAATTATGCTGCCTCAAAAAAATAAAAGTTGTTGGTTGGTTGGTTTTGGATTAAAGTTCATCTTGTAAAAAAAAACCTGTTTGCTGTTTCCGCGTTATTTGTATTGCCGGTTTTAGCCGGCCGGCCGCAGATAGCTAGATTATGTAACATTGGTTTTAGTTAGTTGTGGCTCTGTGTGAACATTAAAAAATTAGTTTTTTACTACCAACTTTAAATTAACGCACTATTAATTTTAAGGACGTGAAAGGCGTGTTTTATTATTTAATATTATAATATTTACCATTTTAATATCTGCGTTTTTTGAAGTGAAAACTTATTTAGGTGTGTTGGGCATTTTTTGATATGGGAAAAAGTTATTGAACTCGCGCCACTGTTACCGTAATCGACACCGCTTCGGATGTGTTCGGCTGTCCTCGGGATGTACTCGGTTTTAATGTATATCCGATATGTCAGTGAGTGATGGCAAAGTACCTATTCTGTTTGTGTTTTGTTTTCACTTCTGTCGGCACTCCCGGAGTGCAATTTTTTTTTTTTATTGTTATTTTGTACATGATTTCCAGAATCTTTATTAGAACCTCTTCCTGTGTCACAATTTACAGCTGGCTGACAAGGGCCAAATGTAACATGGATTTTTGTAAAATTTTGCGCACGATACACTGGCTTTATTGGGGTGGCGATTCTCCATGTGTCTGACAGTGTTATTGACCAATTTTCTGTATGAGATGGGTATATTGTTATTCCTTGCACGTTTCGCACCACCCGCAACTGTATGATAACAAAAGAGATAAGTATGCAGGATCGTCGGATATAGTGGAAGTTTAGTAAGAAACCGATGGATGTTCTCGAATATAATTTAATTTTATTAATAGAAAACAAACAGCTCGTATATCAAATTAAATTTCACTCGACAACATCCATCGGTTTCTTACTAAACTTCAACTATATCCGACGATTCTGTATTCTTATCTCTTTTGTTGACTGTACCTACATGTTGTTTACATACAGACACTAGAGTCTGGCAAACGAAAGTAGACACTCGAATTATTTGCAGACTTTTTATATGTTAGACAAAATGTCAATTTTTTTTTTTTAAAACAAGGTACATGCTCTGTGAAGTTGGCGTGTTGTTGTGATCATGTTGAGCATTTTTCTAACTCAAAAGTCTCTAAGTCAAGCAGTAGTGTTCAAATAATACCGTTTTTCATCAAAAACAAATTATTAGAAAGTATCAAATTAGGTTATCCCAGGTAAAGGTCGCGCAATGGTTCTAGATCGCTCGAAGAAAGTAGAGGGGGCAATCGGCGCATGTGTACAATCGCAAAAAATCCCTTAAGGTGATTATAGCCTCGAATGTCCTTGAGCGTTTGGGCGGAGCATAGGTGAACTCAGTGCCTCACCCCGCGCGCCCGCTTATCTCCCCAATGTCAAAGAGTGTCGTACTCGTACGTAGCGCATGCAGATGCGGCGGCGTGGGACGCATTTTGTCTTAGGCAGTTTTATGACGCTACCTACTGAGTGTAGATGGATCGAGAATACATACAATATTTATGTTGTGAGTATGAATGCTATTGTACAGTAAAAATACTGCTTTCTTAGAGACAAATAAAAAATAATAATAATATCAATAAAAAACGTTCATTCAATATACAGTTCGTTTTTTCACGTATACAGATTATAAAAAAATACAATTACAAAAAAAAACTTATGACTAATACCGCTTTTAACAGTGGCAGTTTTAAGGGGTTCCGTACCCAAAGGGTAAAAACGGGACCTTATTACTAAGACTCCTCTGTCCGTCTGTCTGTCTGTCACCGGGCTGTATCTCACGAACCGTGATTGCCAGAAGAATACCATTATTATAGTTTCAAACTCAAATGGGTCCCGCCTGCTTCCAACTTTTATTTAATTTAAAATGGGCTTGTTTTTAGCTTTTCAGTTAGTTTTAGCATAAGGCTGCAGTCGGGTTTTTTAAATTTTACTGCTTTTTAGTTTACAAATGTGAAAGATTTCGCAGACGATTTAGTTCTTGGTACGTGTTTTTTACGATTTGTCACTTTGAATTAGTTTTTACCATATTATAAGTTGTATATATTTTTGTAATCACATTTTAAAACCTTTTATTTTGATACCCCACTCGATAGGTTATGAGAAAAAAAAAAATTTGAAGAAATAATATTGCGCCAAAAATCCGCCATTTTGTATTTTTTATTTTGATATACCCAGTGTCACTCTCACAGTACATACAAATCTAACGACACCTCTCAAGCTAAAATCCATCGAGCCGTTCAGGCCGCAGAGCGTGCCAAACAATTATACATACATACATAATAATATGTGTTTTCACTTCTCATGCTCTAAAAGTCCGTCTTTATGATGTGCTTAGGCGACATAAAATCGCTTTTTATGTTCTAGTGCATAAAGTAATTTTTTTTTCTAAGACTAAAGTAATCAGGCCCAACAGCCACACGCACAATAGAACTTCGCAGATTAAAGTCGTGATTTATTTCATTTTCTTTAATTTATACTACTTCCGTGTTTTCTATCGTTAATTTAATAAAATCAGGTGAAATAGTTGTCATTTATTATTTAAAAAGGCAAAGAAACGTTTTCATTTTTTGGCAGTATGAAGTACCCAAGTCGAATGACAAATGTTGAAAATTAAAAAAAAAACTTTTAAAAAGTTTCTTGGCGGTATTATCTGTGGTGGCAGGAATTAGCTATGGATGCAACATTTTTGATTAATTATGTACTGTATACTTTATGTCTGTTTCATTTTCTCGCAATCGAAGTGTACCTAAAGCAGAGTGTATAACTCAGGCGTAAACGAGCCATTTTACCCCTCGACTTAACTATCCACTCTCGCCTGCGGCTCGGGTGGATATAAACGTCTCGGGGTAAACTAGCTCCTTTTATGCCTTAGTTGTACAATCTACTATTATGTATGTATATAATTGTTTTTCGAGAGTATATATTATATACTCTCGAAAAACATAACCCTTCTTCTGGCTATCACGGTTCGTGAGATACAGCCTGGTGACAGACAGACAGACGGAGAGAGGAGTCTTAGTAATAAGGTCCCGTTTTTACCCTTTGGGTACGGAACCCTAAAAACTACCACTGTTAGGAGCGGTATTAGTCATAAGTTAGTTTTAATTTTTTTTTTGTAATTGTATTTTTTTATAAACTGTATACGTGAATAAACGAACTGTATACTGAATAAACGTGTTTTATTGATATTATTATATTAGTATTCAATAGACAATAATATAGCGTCCACTCGCAAACAAACTATCACTTCCACTAATACTATCAACGTCCAAGCGTAAACGAACAGTCCAAGTGTACTATCTGCGCTATTTAGTCTTTGCCACAAAAATGCAGATCGGAGCGAGCTGACATGCGACACAACCTCCCCGTGCGAACGATCCAGCGAGACTGGCCGGGCGGCTGCTGCCCGCGCCCGTATAGGTAAAACCATGGTGTTATTGATTTTTTCCCACTTAAATAATAATTATTAAAAAAAACAAACTTAATTTTTATAAACCATTAAATTTGCTATAATTTGGTGAAAGAATCATCAAAATCGCTTCAGGCGTTTGAAAGTAGAAAGAAAATTCTTGCGTAAAATAAGAGGATGGATATGATTTTTTGTTGTTAAAACTAACAGTAATATTAAAAAAATCAAACTTAAATTATATTTGTAAACATATGTCACATATCATATATTTTTTTAAATATATTTGGGCTATCCATTTGGGAGGAGTAGGCCTTCAAAGAGAGGTCTACTTTGCAGTTTGGCGTAACCATTCTCCGTTATGTCGAAAATACTGCACCATTAATTTTGAAATAAATATATGGTAAAGTTGAGGATTAATGCTAAGTCTTATGTTAGACGAAAACACGATTCCATAAAATTTTCTCGATAGAAAATAAATCCAAAGTTACCTCTAACCCGAACAATAAACCGCTGGTATTCAAAAAATACTTCAAATTAGATCATGAAACTTTGCATACTAACTAAACTTACTTTAAAGCAGGTCTTATGTTATTTACTTTTTTATAATTTCCATTATTTTCACTGTAAAATGCAAATACCTAAACTATTGGCGCTGCCTGCCGCCCTGCACCGCACCACGGATATCGAGGGATATGGCATGGAGGCGTGGCGCACGTCGCCTCTATAAAAGGCCATAACTGGCCATAAGTTGGAATCTGGCCGGTAAGCGCCGTAGTCATATGTTTGTATCGAAACGTGTAGTGTCATTTCGTATTTTTACAAAATGCCGAATTGTTCCGTCCTTATTTGGAAAAATAGAACAATCACAACAAACCTTAAGACAAGTGGCGTGTCCTACCACCGGTAATTAAAAAATCACTGCACTAATTATATTATTTAAGGATTTTACAAATATTTCATTGTGAAATATTTTTGAAATAACATAAGAAAATTGCCTAGCAACGGACCCATGTCAAATGATGCACTAGTGATGCATAACGCTGAGATATGGCTATCGATAAATATTGTTAGTCTGTCTAAATACGAAATTAGAACCTATTTTACAAAAATTAATACATTTAATTTCAATTTCCCGAAAGATCCAGAAATGAAAAATAAATGTATAGATGCAACAGGCAGGGAAAATAATTGGTTTCCGTCAAACCAAACTGTAATTTGTTCTGTATACTTTAAAGAGAATTGTTTTAAGACGTACACATGCTTTTTAAGTGGGCTGTACCTACACTCTAATTAAGATACATACCTATATGAAACCGTAAGTTAACTATTATTTTCGTACTTTTTTATTTTTTTAAAGGGGATTGGAGATTTTTATATGGAGCCTATTTGTATATCGTCCTATCAGGCTTATCTATATATCCTATGTAAATCGGTGAAACTGACTAATCAACGAAACTGGCGAATTAAATTAACTGACGACTGAGGGAAACTGACCAGTGATACGCGGACTCGATGTAATATGTATCGTATATACAGTGTGTCAGGTTAAACGAGGGACATACTTTAAGAGAGTGTAGTAGATGCTCATGAAAATTAACAACTTTTAATATGGGGCGGACTCAAAAATATGAAAAAGAAAAAAAAACAGCTATTCCCTACATTTTGTCCAGTTATGCGAACATGAATGTATAGAGCGGCTGGTTTTATTGTTTCGATTTCAGTGTTGGTCTCTTAGTAAAAGTTGTTAATTTTCATGGGTACTACACTCCCTTAAAGTATGTCTCTCGTTTAACCTGACACACTGTATATATCGATTTATATAGGTTTCATCGATAATTAAATAGTTTTAATTTTACGTAAGAGAGAAACTAAAGAAACTACTTATTTACTTAAATGTCATTTGCAAACAAATATATTATATTTTTACGTGATTCGGTTTTATTGGTTTTTAATGTACCTACCACATCGAAAGCAGAAAAATAAACAATAAGTACAAAATACACCCAAAACCCAAAAAACCCTTCTCTTTTTTGTAGTTGAAATCTATCGATATTTTTATCGATCAAATATTTATTATACCCATCTTCCCTAGTTGATGCTAGAGTTGCATGTGTGCATTCAGTGACTGTGTCTATACTTTCTAGTGCCCGCCCCTTTTGAGCATTTGTGTGCAATAAGATATCACAAAAGTGTTACGCTTATTTTCTTGTGTGTGTGCCAAAAAAGCCGCCCGATTTGATCATGTGTGCCGTATCTATTTCTTTTGTTTTTGTGTGAGTTTCCGGAGTGGGAAAAATGTGGCGACACTTGAACTAGAACAAATATGCACTGAAGGCATATCTCTCAGATATCTATGCACCGCACTCTGTCTCGCTCTCACTCAGTCAGCGAGCAGTATCGTATGAGCGAGATAAAGAGTGAATTTTAGCTGAGGTAGTATAGGCTCTTAATAACACGCTAAGAATTTCAATGCGCGATTGTACACATGCGCCGATTGCCCCCTCTACTTTCTTCGAGCGATCTAGAACCATTGCGCGACCTGTATGTCATACTAATTTTGGGGTTGCTATACTGATATTTTTTAAATTTGCCGCGCTTTTTCAGTCTTTACTTTCGTTTGCCAGACTCTATATCAAACACAATCTGAATAATTTTGAAGGATATAGCTAATCCATCACACTAATATTATAAAGGCGAAAGTTTGTGTGTGTGTGTTTATATGTTTGTTACTTCTTCACGCTCAAACGGCTGGACCAGTTTTGATAAAATTTTGTACAGAGGTAGCTGACACCCTGGTTTAACATATAGGCTACTTTTTATCCCGAAATATCCGCGGGATCGACACTTATGCGGGTGAAACCGCGGGGCGCAGCTAGTAATATTATAAATGCGAAAGTGTCTGTTTGCCTGTTACCTCTTGACGCTTAAAATACTAAACCGATTTAGATAAAATTTGGTATATAGATAGTTTGAGTCCCGGTAAAGGACATACGATAGTTGTTATCCCGAAATTCCCACGGGAAACTTATGCGGGTGAAACCGCGGGGCGCTGCTAGTTGCTTCATAATATGTTCGAACAATTTGTCAGCTCAACCACATAAATAACGCAATGAATGTTGTTGAACTATCAAATTGAAATCCCATTCCTAATGTTAGTACGTTACGTAATTACCGACCGGTTTTGTCTCTAGTCTCCTAGGCTACTGAGCTCTTGTATTGTTCTACTGTGTAGGTTAAAACCTGTTTAAAGTTATTTGCTTGTTGGACAAAACAGCTTATGTATGACTAACAAAACGTTAGTATTATTCTTCGACATCCAAATCCATATGGAAATGAGTTTCCAAAATTATTCAAACAATAAAATTGTGACATCTATGTACCTATATTGTCTTTGTTGTAGGTACTACACCAAAGACAATGCGACTACAGAATATATTATATCATTACAATTGATTTATAATAGTTTTAAATGCACAACTTAGTCCCGTATTACGGAACCTCACTCAAGACTCAAGCATTACTTAAAACTAGTTTCAACCAATCAAATGGCTTTAATCTGTCAAGCTCCGCTTATGAGACACAATTGATTTTCTATTGTTACGTCGCCGATTGGCGACGCGGGCCGCTTGACCGGTTAAAGTAGTTTTAAGTAATGCTTGAGTCTTGAGCAAGGTTCTGTATTACGTACCTTAGATTGCGTTTGTGTTTTAAATGGTATAGGTACAGACGCCAGAACATCAAGCTACTACAATCTGTCAAATTTATTTAATAGATTTTCAACTTTATCGCTGAAAAGGTTCAAAGTTGATTTGGAAAATTTGACAGTTTCGGGTAGTTTGATGTGCTGGCGTCTGTACTACCGTACTTTTCTAAATAACATTTTATAGGACACTAGCTGCGTCCCGCGGTTTCACCCGCGTAAGTCTCGATCCCGTGGGAATATCGGGATAAAAAGTATTCTATGTTCTAAATCAGGCCATGGTCTATCCATTTGCCAAATTTCATCCTAATCCGTTCAGCCGTTTTAGCAACAAACAAACAAACATACAAAAAATCAAATGTTTTCTTTATAATATTAGTTTAGAATAATTAACATTTTGTAGGTAAAGTCAAATTTGCCAAAGATGTAAACAACAATGGCCGCTCGAAATTGAATAAAATCGATTTGGATTTAATGCATTAGATATTACTAACTACCCTTTATATAGGCGTGGATCAAGAAAGGCATTCACTCTACATTGATGCACATTACATTGCGATGAAAAATATAACATATGACATAAGCAGGTAGGTAGTTAGGTACCGACCACAACCAGCTAGGATGCCATAATAAACAAAAAGCTGTAGATATTTTCCGTTTATTACCGTTGGATCCCGTTTTTTGATCCCGTTTTTTAGGTATTACCGATGGATCCCGTTTGCTATTTCCGTTGAATCCCATATTATAACAACATGTGTACATTTCAGAAGAAAAGTGATTTACCTTTATCAAACACTAAAAAGAGATTATTTTTAGTGGGTTATCCGGAACCGAACTAGTTAGATTAGGTTAATTATTAAAAAAAAAAACAATGCTAGGTTAGGTTAGGTTAAAACTGTGACCCCTACGCACGAGCCGAGCGAGCGAAGCGAGCGGTGCCGCGGCAGCGGCCGGCGAGTGCCAGAAACGACTAGATTATATAGAAAATGAGTTGTTTGTGAAATAAATAGTACGAAACGTTGGTTGTAAACTAAAAATTTGTCAATGGAGTTTTGATGAAACATTAGTGAACCCCTCATTTTATTATAAACAATTTTGTTGTTGAAAGTACCCGCATTCATATTTTTTTAAGCATTCGGGATCCAACGGAAATACTTTTCGGGATTCAACGACAATAAAACGTAATTATCTTGCATTTTTTAAATTCGGGATCCAACGGAAATACATAATAATGTTTTGCGGGATCCAACGCCAAAAATATTAAAATGGGATTCAAAAACGGGATCCAACGGTAATAAATCATATTTTCTACTGTGTTTTGTTTTTAGGGTTTCGTACCCTGAGGGTGCTAACCCTCTTAATAAACCTCCGCTATCGGTCCGTCGGGTCTGTCCGTCTGTCTGTCAGCGGGTTGTATCTTATGAACGGTAATAGTTAGGAAGTTGAAATTTACACAGTGTGTTTCTATTGCCATTATAACAACAAATAATAAAAATAAAATAAAGTTAAGTAAAATACAAGAAACGTGTATTTTCCGGCGTTTTTGTCTTATGGTAGTACGGAACCCTTTGGTGCGAGTGCGAATCTCAGTTGACCGCCTTTTTATAGTAAATAGCTAGCTAATCTAAGCCAAAATAACCCTTATCCAACATCAAAGTTGTACCGCTCGACCTTGAAAATCCTATAAGCTCGAAAGTCAATGTCACGCACAGCGGCACGTAGGTATAAGGCCAATTGTCGGCGCGTGATCGAGATGCGCCCGCGCAGCTTGTGTAACAGCGCATGCGCGATCAAACAAATTGCCCTAACTAGCCGGTACCTAGCCGATTGGAGGGATCTGAAGGTTTCCTTCCTTTGGTATAGATGTGGTGGTTGCGTAATTGGTAAAGGTGACTTGGTAAACAGAGAGAAGTTTCTAGAAAAATGTTTGGATTTTAAAATAGTTCAATATTCTGTGGTGGTAGTACCTAATGCCACTTTAAATAAAGAATCACCGTTTCTAATCTATATAAATCAAAGTCGGGTTAGTTACACCATTTATAACAACGACGACATTTTCAAGAACGGTTGGACCGATGTTAATCGTCTTTGATTTGTTGTCTCCGCCCTATTAAAATAGTATGGGAAAAATTCATCAAAAAAAATAATAATGAAGATAATTCATTTTCTCATACTCGTTCTTATTGATTCTGATCCGGTACAAAGTTCGCCGGCTTAGCTAGTTTATTTATCATAACCTAATTTATTGTTACCTAAGTATATCTGTACGTTTGTTAGTAGGCCATCATCATCATCATCAATATCATTTCAGCCCGAAATCACACACTCCTGGGTATAGACGTCCCCTTTCTTCTGCCATACTTCCCGGTTCCGTGCGTCTCTCATCCAGATGTTCCCCGCGACTTTGACGGTATAATCAATCCGACGCGCTTTCGGATGGCTAGTGCTTCATAAATCATAGTTTGCTATCTCATAAAATACAGTAAATTACGTGAGGTCAGAAGCCCTAATAAAGTAAAAATTGCGTTCCACAAATCCACACCTCAAGGAGTTTTATTTCAAAGATCAGACGGCGTTTGCCGTACCTATGGATAAGCGCAATCAGCTGTTCCCACTGCTGAGATACTGGCCTCCTCTCTTTAAGAGAGACTGGGCCGTACCGTGGAACTACCGATAAACTGGAAGACAAACCTAAAATTGGGCAAAAACTGTATCAGCATTTTCTTTGCCCAATTTTGGATTTGGCCATACCTACTAAAAAGTTCGTGTCCGTCGGTTAATCAATGGTATTTGATGTAACATAAGTAACTTAAAATTGTCAAGCTTAGTAATTTCAACAATCAGCAGACCGCCATGTTTGATAATGGTAAACCATTGATGAGCTCTCAGTAATGACCGTTTTTAGGCTGACATAATCAAAGATGACGTTAAAATGGTGGCGGTAGTCTTAATGGACTTACAAATTGACTTTTGAACGATTTTCTTGAAAAAACGGATCATGAGTTAATGCTATGAGGTTTTCATGAGAAATTGAACACATAACTAAATATTATCAGAAACAAAGTTATTATTCTTACTTAATCAATCTGCCTAGCCTTTACCTAAATATTATTTTTTTGAAGTGTAAACTTCTTTAGCGGCGTTGCACACTTTTTGTAATGGGTAAAAAATGTGAAACTCGCGTCAGGGCATCGCGTCAGGACACGTGACCGTCAGGAGAGATTACCCCCCCCCCCCCCCTCGCTTTCTACGGCGGCGCCAACCGAAGTGAACCAAGTGAGACACGATAATGGATGGATGGATGGATGGATGGATGGTGATGGTGATGTGGATGGTGATGGTGATGGGGATGTGGATGGGGGTGGGAATGGGGATGGGATGGGGATGGTGATGGTGATGGTGGTGGTGGCGGTGGTGGTGGTGCTGGTGGTGGTGGTGATGGTGGTGGTGGTGGTGCTGGTGGTGCTGGTGGTGGTGGTGATGGTGGGTTGGTGGTGGTGGTGGTGGTGGAGGAGGTGGTGGTGGTGGTGGTGCTGCTGCTGCTGGTGGTGGTGGTGCTGATGGTGGTGGTGATGGTGATGGTGATGGTGGTGGTGGTCGTGTAGGTGGTGATGGTGGTGGTGGTGCTGGTGGTGATGATGGTGGTGATGGTGGTGGTGGTGGTGGTGGTGATGGAGGTGGTGGTGGTGGTGCTGGTGGTGGTGGTGGTGTTGGTGGTGGTGGTGGATTTTCCGTTTTTATATACTTGTACATATTATTATTTTAAGATTGTTAGCTTTTTAAATTAATAATTGATTTATTTCAACGTTAATATTCAAGTTTTCACTTCTGCCGGCACTCCCGGAGTGCAACCCGTCTTTTTTTTTTTTTCAACTATCACACAACGCCATCTAGTCCCAAGCTAAGCAGAGCTTGCGTTATGGGTACTAGACAACTGATAAATATACATATATATATATCTAAATACATACATATTATAGATAAATTACACCCAGACACAGAACAAATGATCGTGCTCATCACACAAACATTTATCCTGGGTGGGAATCGAACCCACGACCTCCGGCATAGCAGTCAGGGTCACTAACCACTAGACCATCAGGCTTGTCGAATATGGTTGGGGTCGGCTTCCAGATAACCCGATGCAGCTGAATACCAGTATTTTACATGATGCAACTGCCTATCTGACCTCCACGACCCAGTATCTGGGTTAATACGATACTCCTTGGCAAGACTGGTTGTCAGACTTTTCGGGCTTCTGAGGACCCGTAGCGACTGACAATGATCTACGAATGACAGTCGGGACCAACGTCTTAACGTGCATTCCGAGGAACCGTGGCAAGCTTGATTGATCGACTTAGCCCGAGCCCCTCCAAAAGTATTATTTTTACTAGTGCGAAACATCACATTCTACATGGCAAATAAATTGCTATTTTATTTTATTTTATTTTATTTTATTAGGGAAAATAAACGGTTACACATTATAATGTAAGGTATAGAACTTAAGACTAAAATGGGAGTATAAATGTATAACCAACAACATTTTCCACAAAATATTAAAAAGTTAAACAAACACGAACGACATGCGATATAGATTACATACATTCAAAAGAGAGCATGGTAAAATACTTAAAAAAAAAAAATTAAACTAAACTGAAACATACACTATACAGGTGAAAATAATAAAAAGAGAAAGAAGATATAATTGAATTAAAATTTAAATAAAAATTTAAATTTTGATTTAAGGATTGTTATGTACTGAATTCTGCTATGATTTTAAACACAATACTTCTAAATTTTCCAGCAGAAACGGCAAAGAACTCGATATCCCGGAAAATCTTATTGAACTGAGCAGTAAGACGGCGTAGGGGTGCTCGCGATCCTGCGTTTGATCGACACGAGGTTACAGCAAATAGCGGTCGTGCGCGCACACCTCGACATATAGTAGTTCTGGGTACTACATAACTTATTCTATTGCTTATGTCTATACAATCATATGAATTGTTACATAAATCAAACAGAAACGTCGAATCCAACATTATACGTCTAGATTTAAGGTTTTGAACTTTAAATTTATTCAGTAAGTCACTGTAAGATGCATACGTGTGAAAACAACGGAAATGCACGGCCTTTAAAAATTTGCGTTGTACTTTTTCTATCATATTAGAATATTTTTCATAGAAGGGATTCCACACCGGGACCGCGTACTCCAACTGAGACCTGACCAAGGTTTTATATAGGTATAAATAAGTACCAGGGCGTTTAAATTCCTGAGCCGATCTCATCACAAAACCGTACATACGAAAAGCATTGTTCACAATTTTAGCAACATGAGCATCAAGATGGAGCTTATCATCTAACAAAATACCAAGATCACGAACCACTGTTTCTCTTGCTAGATCTATATTGTTCAATGAATATACATATTTAATTACGTTTTTATTTTTGGTAAAACTAATGCAATGGCATTTGGATATGCTCAATTTAAGTTTGTTTTTTACACAATAAGTAGAGAATCTATTTAAATCTTCCTGCAAAAGTAAACAGTCACGTAAATTAACAATCGGCCTAAACATTTTTAGATCGTCTGCATATAGTAATACTTTAGAATTTTGAAAACACGTACCTATATCATTAATAAACATAATAAACAAAAGAGGACCCAGTATAGAGCCCTGAGGAACACCGGAAGTAACATTTAAGGTCGCAGAATTAAAGCCATTTATAACAACTTTTTGAGATCTGTTAAGAACGTAAGAAGTGAACCATCTCAATAGGTTTCCACGTATCCCATTAAAGGCAATTTTACTCAACAGCAATTGATGGTCCACTTTGTCAAAAGCTTTTTGGAAGTCCGTGTATATAGTATCAACTTGAATACGAGAGTCCATACTGTTAAATAAATAGTCAACAAAAGTTATCAGGTTAGTGGTAGTTGATCTTTTTTTGACGAATCCATGTTGTTGTGGAATTATGTTATTATGCAGTAGAGGGTAAACTTTATCATGAACAAGCCTCTCAAAAAGCTTTGAAAAAACGGATAATATCGATATAGGACGATAATTCTCGATATCCTGTTTAGGTCCCGACTTGTAAACAGGAGTTATGTTTGCGAGTTTCCATGCTTGGGGAAAGGCTCCTTGTGAAATAGATAAATTAAAAATAATTCGCAATGGCACACACAGATTAACGGCAGTCTGTTTAATGAACACAACTGGTAGACCATCTGGTCCCGGGCCTTTAGATGGATCTAATGCTCTTAGTGCATCTAATATTTCATCGGTAGTAAACTGAATGTTACTAAGCAGTGAGCAGGTTTCAGAATAATCTCCGCAATGCGATGAAATACCATCAGTTGAAACGGATGGCTCGTATACTGAATTAAAAAAGCTTGAGAACAGATTACAGATGTCTTCAGGGTTATTGGCTGAATGGTTACTGTAATGCATGGTAGAAGGGAAGCTAGTAGAAGATTTACGGGAAGAAATGAAAGCCCAAAAATGCTTAACATTAGTCCGGATACCATCTTCGACGGAGGTAATGTACTTTCTGTAACAGTTTTTGCACTCAACTTGGAATCTAGAGCGGTAAATGGAAAACTGCTCGTAGTCTGAAATGTTTTGATACATCTTCCATTTTACCCAAGCCTTGGCTTTATTTTTGTAAATATGAATAAGCGATTTTGAAAACCAAACCGGAAATTTTAAAGATCTACAGGTAGTCAATGGAACGTGTCTTTTAATAATGCAGAAAACAATGTTATAAAACGTGCTTAAGGTATCGTCGATGGTACGGCTAACTAAAACATCCTCCCAATTAATTTCTTTTAAATCTCCATTTATGTTATCATAATTTGCCTTATAATAATTATATTTTTTAACCATCTTACGGGCCATCGAATTGTAGGGTACACTCAGAGAAATAAAAACATTAAGTGGAGGATGGTGGCTATCAACCTGTAGTAAATAGTCTGTGGCTCTAGAAACTTTGCAATCACCGTTACTAATAACCAAGTCCAATATTCTCCCACTTAGATTCCGTATTGTATTAAATTGATGAGCGTTGAGAAACGACAAAAACTCACTCATGTGATCACAAACGGGAGAGTTACCTCTACAGATATGAGCAGATAGTGAAGTACTATCTGTACAAGCGATCCAGTCGACTTCTGGCAGATTAAAGTCTCCTACCACATAGAAATTGTCAATGTTTGTGTCACCAAGCAATGATTGCAGCAGTTCGAAATATTCAGCATAAGCGAATTCTGGCGTTTTTGGTGGTACATATACTGCAGCAATAATTTGGCTCTTGCCTCGACTTGAGCTTGGCAATTGCACCAAGATGTGCTCGATGCTGGCATGAGTTGCAAATTGCGGAGCCAATCTAACTGAATGCAGACCCTTCAGTACAGCCACGAGAACACCGCCTCCGTCTTTTTTATTGGTGGCAATACGGTCACGGTCATACCGATGTACCACATAACGCTCATCAATAAACTCGTTATCTGATATCTCGGGCGTCAGCCAGGTCTCAGTCAAAATTATTATGTCATAACAATTGGCTAGAATATTCATATACAAAATATTTAATTTAGTGCGGAATCCCCTGCAATTTTGGTAATGTATAACTAAGTTATCTGTCATTGTAGCGTAAAACTTTATAGAATATGGCCATAAATGCATTAACCGCTACTAACGTAATGGTAACTAGCAGGGCATTATTGTACAATAAAGCGTTACAAGAATGTGAACAAAATACGAGAAACAAAACATAACACTTAAAACAATGGATTAACCATAACAAGCAACTTACAATCCAGCATAATAATATGGAGAGATCAACAAAAGTTTTTAAAATACAAACTATTAAAAAGGCCCAGAGCTGTGGAGATCGATTATGAGATATGCCGAAAATTGATCGATTATTCATTGAAGAGCTAATTTCCGATAGATACAGCTCCTTGGTTGTCAATCGGTGCCGCGTGGCCAGGTTTGATTTTAGTGATGTCCCGCAGGGTCCGAATTGCGAAAGACCTTGTCCCTTCTTTTTCACGGACAAGGATGGTTCCATGCTTAACCCAAACGAACTTATAGCTGTGTTTTTTGGCAGCTTCTCGACACTCACGAAATAATTGTTTGTTTTTTAGGGTCAGGTGCTCATGCATATATATCGATAGTGATGTCCCTGAAACACCAACTTGATCCGTGGCAAGTCCCTTGCACAACCGATGGCCACTAAGAATATTGTCACGCAGTATACGTGAAGTTAATTTAACTATGATGTTTTTGGGATTATTGTTCTGCTGGTGTGCATGTGGGACACGATGAATAGAAATAATGTCATTTGGTTGAACATTGCACTTAATTATGGCCCCAATATTTAGCATCATGGTTACGAGGTTTTCGTTACGCCTTTCAGGGATGTTGCAGATCTCGATGTTACAATTACGAGCACTTTGTTCCAAATTATCTATCTTTGCTACAAGCTCTGCTACAATAGGCTTCATATCAATGGTTTCTTGAATATTATTACCAAGATGGGCAACTTTCTTGTTGAGATCAGATTGCGCGTCAGTAACAAACTGGACCGACTCCTCCAGGGAATTAATTCGTTCCGCCGTACTTGAATACTTCACATCTAACTCTGTAACCTTCTGACGCAGGACCGATTGTTCCGATCGGAGACAATTAATGTCATTTCTTATCTCTGACGTCACCTGATTAAGCGAAGTAAGTTCGACTTTCATTGATACCACATTCTCTGATATTTCATTAATACTTGCTTCTAAATCCCGTCGCCACTCATTTATTGTATTCTTCAACTCCGTCGATAACTCATTTATAACCTGTGTCCACTCAGAGTCCGGCTGTTTACGTTTACGGACTGACACGTTTTGTTCGCCGCTCATTTCACCAGTCGCCAAATCGGTATCCGAATGGAACTTTTTCTTGTCGGGTGAATGGAACATAGTATCGTTTCTGTTAATACCCAATCTGACAATCTTTGCTCAAATTATAGTAAATTAAAAAATGGAAAAAGAATTGCGTCCTGCGAGATCCGAACCGAGGGCACGGAAAGTAGCTCCAGTGATTCAAAACGCTCCCGCGCCAGCCACTCGACCACGGCGACTTTAAGATTCAAGTTGAAATTTTGCACCAATATGTAGAAGTTTTTTTGTATGAATGATTTGCGAGAAACTCGTGACTAATTAACTAATGAGGTACTTTGTTTTCAAAGTCATAAGGTCACTTCGAACACTCAGAAACGTTAAAGTTTTAATAGGTATTTTGGCAAATACTGGTACAAAACTGTATTTAATTGACAATAACCATATATATTTGGATTCCACAAGAGTCACTGTATATGTCACAGCACAAATTTGCCGAGATTAGCAGCAAATTACCACTTAATTAACTTAATTTTATGGACTGATTTAGACACACTACACTCAAAGCAACGGTCGCACGACGTGTGTGCTAGGTACCTATAAAGGTAGAAATCTTATATTTCTTAGTAAACCCATAGCATAAGTATAATCAGCCCATAAGGTTCCCACTGCTGGGACACAGGCCTCCTCTCTGTGAGAGGGAATGGGCTGTAATCCACTACGCGGGCCCAGTGCGGGTTGGTAGATATGTCTTCGATTTTTTGGTTCTAGAACATGCCGGTTTCCTCACGATGTTTTCCTTCACCGTTTTGAGAGCAAAGAGAGAGAGTAAACCCATGCAATCATCTAAAGTTTAGGTAGATATGGCAAATGTATCTTTCGCATATTTATGCGAATTTTAGCATAGTTATGTGGAGTTATTCATAATTTTTTTGGCAACTGAGGCTTGTCATAAACACTTCGCACTATATTAACCTTGACAAGACTGTTGAACCTTCGTAAGTCAGTTGCTATGTCCATCATTAAGGCGGTACCCCGACCAAAACCGCGTTTTTATTCGTTATTCAGAGGCTATTAACTCAATAATTATGATAAATTAAAATTTTCGATATCTTATCATCACATTGCCCGTTATTATTTGTTTTTATGTGTTACTAATACATTTACAATATCCTTTTAAAGAAGTGACTAAAATTATTGATTGCATTCATCTTTTGCTAAAGTTGGCGTTCTATTAATTTGAGGATTTCACCAATGGAAATCTAATTAATCCATGTTTTAATTTATTTAAAAAGATCGCTATTATTTTTTTTATTATTAAAATAATTCCAAAAATTTTGCGAGTTTTATGATAAAGGGGCGTGCGCAGGGTACGCTGCATCCCTTTCTTACGAAGAAGTCGTGTCGCTCTCTGTCTCTGTCACGAATGCTCAAGGTTATTTTGTCAGGGTACCGCCTTAATGGCTCGAATCGTTCCTTGCAAACAAGGATAAGCCAGAACAAACCCGAGTAGAAACGCGACCAAGCTAACACCGCTGACAGTCTTAGGACTTTTTCAGTTAATTTCTGGAGCTGTAATGGACCTGAGGCCACTGACAATGCTGTTGTCGAGGCCACCATCAGGTCATTATCAGTAACTTGTTGGTTTGGATCATCAAATCGGATGAGAATGTGAGCAAGAAATTCGCAGACGATGTTAAAGTACCTACCTTCTTTTTAAGATAAAATTTTCGTGAATTATTCCCCATTTTAAGGTCGGAATTATCAATTAAACAGTTTTCAGCATAAATATGAATTATATGGTTTCACTGATAAGGGATTGTAAACAGAATCCTTTTTTAGGGTTCCGTAGCCAAATGGCAAAAACGGAACCCTTATGGATTCGTCATGTCTGTCTGTCTGTCCGTCCGTATGTCACAGTCACTTTTTTCCGAAAGTATAAAAACTATACCGTTGAAACTTGGTAAGTAGATGTATTCTGTGAACCGCATTAAGATTTTCACACAAAAATAGAAAAAATACAATAATTTTTGGGGGTTCCCCATACTTAGAACTGAAACTCAAAATTTTTTTTTTTCATAAACCCATACGTGTGGGGTATCTATGGATAGGTATTCAAAATGATATCGAGGTTCCTACTATCATTTTTTTCTAAACCGAATAGTTTGCGCGAGAGACACTTCCAAAGTGGTAAAATGTGTGCCCCCCCCCCCTGTAACTTCTAAAATAAGAGAATGATTATTATTATTATTATAAGCCTGTATTGTCCCACTGCAGGGCAAAGGCCTCCCTTCCCTCTTTCCACGTTTCCCGGTCTACCGCGATTGTGGGCCAATCCTTTAAGAAGGAGTCCAGCTCATCCCGCCATCTCTTTCTGGGCCTGCCGCGCAGTCGTTTCCTGCCATTTGGGATCCACTGAGTGGTGACTTTTGCGTATTGCTGCTCCGACATGCGACAGTTATGGCCAGCCCAGTTCCACTTTAATCCAGCAGCTGTGCGGCCAGCGTCCGCTATTTGTGTTTTGGAACGAAGTATGGAGTTCTTAATGCGGTCACTCAGTTTGACACCTAGTATACTTCGTTCCATAGTCCGTTGGCAGAGAATGATAAAACTAAAAAAAATATATGATGTACATACATACATTACCATGTAAACTTCCACCGAAAATTGGTTTGAACGAGATCTAGTAAGTAGTTTTTTTTTAATACGTCGTAAATCGTAAACCGTACGGAACCCTTCGTGTGCGAGTCCGACTCGCACTTGGCCGGTTTTTTTTAAGATCTTTTGAAAACCCTATGAAGTTTGTATTTAAAATCTGTATAAGAACTTACCAGGGCACTTTCTCCATAAGATTCTGTGCGGCCACATTCTTATTACTTGATTCCATTGTAGCTGTTGCCATGTCCACTTCTGAAACATGACAATTAAAAGAATATAATTATTAAAGTTTAGCACTTTATAGTACAGGGTTCAATAGTCTGACGTCAATAGGTACAGACGCCAGCACATCAAGCTACCCGAAACTGTCAAATTTTCCCAATCCACTTTGAACCTTATGTTTTAGCGATAAAGTTGAAAATCTATTAAAGAAAGACAGATTGTAGTAGCTTCATGTGCTGGCGTCTGTACCTACCTAAATATTTAACAAATACAATTAGTTTACAATTCATTAAGGTCAAATAGGCTAAACGTTTGCAAATTCAGTATTTTTCTGGTGTCCTTGAATTCAAAATCAAAAGTCATTTATTCAAATTAGGCTGAGAATCAGTATTTTCGAACGTCAAAATTACATAAGACAGTCCCCCAAAATGCCCGCCCTTCTCCAGTTCAACAAAAAAACAATCAACAAACTCCCCAGCAGCAGAGCCGTCTCTACAGGGTGTTACGGAAAGGGTATATCAATACAAACGGGTTGAAGAGTGTATCTAGTCTAGAATCTCTGTACAAAATTTCAGCTTAAAAGCATTAACTTTGAAAATGCTTAATATTTTTAACCGACTTTAAACTTAATATTTTTTTATTTCGACATCACGGCGCTGCACTGGCGCGCGGCGGCGTGATGTGCGTGTACTAGGCGCACAGACACACTACAGATAATCGATAATGACCCTCGTAGTGCGGTGACACGTTTGTTATGATTTCAATTTAATAAACTATCGAAATAAAAAAATATTAAGCATTTTCAAAGTTACTGCTTTTGAGCTGAAATTTTGTACAGAGATTCTGGGCCAGATACACTCTTCAACCCGTTTGTTTTGATATACCCTTTCCGTAACACCCTGTATACAAATAGTAGGTATGCAATACGGACGTCTGTGGGACATAGAAGAATGTGTATCACATCTTGAAGGAATGTAGTCGTGTTGGAGTCCAAAGACATCAAGCTTTTGACCATAATAGCGTTCTGGACTCACCATTGTCAGATAAGGCCAGAATACTTTATCATATTATTATTATGGGTTGCGGGCAGGCTACTTTGTTATACATATTGTATGCAATAATCAGGGTGACATATTCTTTATAGAAAAAACCCTGTAAATATAGAAAGATTTAAAAAAATACGACTACAGCATCATGTAGGTCATTGAACAAAAAGAATACACGTTGTTTGATGATTCCTATTACTTTAATAGAAAGCAATGACTTCGGGATTGTAACAGATGGAAACCGCGTGAATCTCGTTGGTCTAGTCGTCTGGTCTTGATCGGACGGTGAGCTACCCATTACTCTCCGTCCGCAGGCCCGCACCTACGGTGGCCGGAAGTCGTCGCGCGACTCCCGACGCCCGGAGCGTCTTCCACGGCGGCTGGGACTTGAGGCTCTCTCTCAGCCATCCCGCCACCTCCTTCGCTAGCATGACTGCTTCGCAAAGGAGGTGACTGCCTCCCACTCCCTCTCGCTCCGGACCATGGCTTGAACCAGGGCCGGACGCGAGAGGTCGCCGCCGCTGCCGATCGCCTCTACGAGGGCACGGCGGTGCTCCGCCCAAGCGGGGCAGACCTCCACCGTATGCTCCACCGTGTCCTCTGGGCGATCAGAAGCAACCCTGAGTTCGGATTTGTACCCGGTTGATGGCAAAAGGCTCGCCCTCTATTACGTGGGACTAAAACACAACTGGAGAAATGTTGGTGTACTATGGGTAATTCTCTCCCTAAAAGCCTATTCAAACCTAAGCGATATTCGCTACCCTCTGCGGTAGAGAAAATCGAGTGCGTATCCGGTAATATTACTGTTCACACCAAAGCGGATTTCGCTATCCTTGTGGGTAGAATACCGAGTTCGAGGTTTCCCCCTACAAATGAAACAATACCTATGCGGTACTATGGCACCAACTATTCCGCTCTAGCCGCGGAACTTGATACTAAATACCTGAGCGAAACCCGCGCGGTAGATATGTACCTCTACCCACAGCGGCAGCGAATACCGCTCAGGTCGCTCTAGCCTCGGAACTTGTTACTAAATACCTGAGCGAAACCCGCGCGGTAGATATGTACCTCTACCCACAGCGGCAGCGAATACCGCTCAGGTCGCTCTAGCCTCGGAACTTGATACTAAATACCTGAGCGAAACCCGCGCGGTATGTACACACGGCTACACAACAAGCTGCACATTTCCAGTTTCAGCTGACCTCGCATTGTATAGGTTTTTCGTACAATCAGAAGTCAGCTTATACTGGTTATGTATAGCTTGATGTGTAGCCGTGTGTACATACCGCGGTTTCGTTAGAGGTACCTCTATCCACAGCGGCAGCGAATACCGCTTAGGTTTGAATAGACCTTAATCTTTTGAAGATTACAGGCGTAATGTTATGATACGTGTATTTTGAAGACAAAAGACGACATTTGTCAGATAATTACGGCTACGATTGTTAGTAAATAATTTGACTAGACTCTCAAATGCTGGTATAAGGAAATGATTAACTGTAAGTGGACTTTGGATTGCTATCGTGGAAAATGAATCAGCCAATCAGCGCGCATCTCTCACTAATTGTCCTGGGTGGGCAGTTAAATGCACAATAGAATTTTGATTGCCATCGACACGCTAAGAAGATCAGCCGTGAGAAAAATGTAGCGATGTTTAAGGGAATTACAGGACCTAAACGCAAAAAACGCAAGTTTTACAATGCCTGAAAGTATACAGGGTGAATTTTTCAATTGGGCGTGGATGGCCAAATCCGAAACTATGAGGACTAGCGAAAAGTACTCAAAGGAGTCGCGGGCTCGATTTTGATAAAAACTAAAACTGCATCATTGGATTTTTGAAAAATCAATATTTCTAGCCAGGAATCGAATCTGTTGATTTTGAAAAAAAAAAAAACACACGCTGTATTATTACACCATTCGATAGTGTCGCTAATAAGGATCGAATTCTGGGAAGTATTGACATACGGCAAACTAAAGGAAAGAGCTCATTTTTTACAAAATACTTTTTTTATTTTTCTTATGTTACCTACCTCATCATCAACAGCCTAGGCAGTATACCCCAACATAGTTGGGAAAAGGCTAGCCTTTTCCTAACTATGTTGGGGTCGGCTTCCAGTCTAGCCGGATGCAGCTGAATACCAGTATTTTTCATGGAGCGACTGCCTATCTGACCTCCACAACCCAGTTACTGGGTAATACGATACCCCTTCCCCTTGGTAAGAATGGTTGTCAGACCTTCGAGCTTCTGACTACCCGTAACGACTGTCAAAGATCTAGGAATGACAGCCGGGACCAACGGCTTAACGTGCTTTCCGAGGCATGGAGGGGTTTCAGTATGTAAAGATGGTCACTCATCCATAAACCAACCACGGTAAGCGTAGCTTAACCTGATGGATTGACCTGTGTGGTTGTTATTATTTAGCCGGGCCCGATTTATGTTACTACCTACCTACTAAACCTTAACTGATTAATTGTTTAAAATGATGACCATTGTTTTCAATACATAGCTGGATTCGACGTCTCACGGATTGTACTGCATTCAGCATTACAATATTATTGATTCCATTAGAATATTTTCCAAAGATCGTAATAGATATTTGAATTTAGAAACTAATGTTGTGAAGGTGACTGCGCTGCGGGTGTGTTAATAAAAATATTGAGCATCATTTCGAACAAGGTAGGTACGTAATGTAGGTATGAATACTTTAAAATAAGAAGCAGTTTATTAAAATTCAACATTTTCCTTACGTTTGCCGTATGTCATTACTTCCCAGAATTTGATCCTTATTAGGGACACTATCGAATGGTGTAATAATACAGTATGTGTTGTTTTTTTCAAAATCAACAGGTTCGATTCCTGGCTAGAAATATTGATTTTTCAAAAATCAAATGATGCAGTTTTAGTTTTCATCAAAATCGAGCCCGCGACTCCTTTCAGTACTTTTCGCTATTCCTCATAGTTTAGAATTTGGCCATCCACGCCCACTTGGAAAATTCACCCTGTATAATCGACTACAATAGGTACACAAAATCAGTAAAAAAATACATGATATTCTTCAGGATATATGCTAGGTAGATAGTGTATTGAAAACATAATAGAACTAATTTGGTACGATAGAAAAAAAATCATAAAGATACATCTAAAAAACTTTATTTTTACAATAAAAACAAACCAATAAGTATACATACAATCATTCTGATTTTTTGTCAGATTATTCTACAAGCAACATACTAAAGCACTGGTGTTTTAATTTTTAGTCCAAACAATAGATTTGTTGTAAATACGTAGATAATTGCTTCATATTTTGCAATAAATTACCAGCGTTGTGTCATCGCGCTTCTCTTTTTTTTCTATGCAGTCCGACAGAACTAAGAAGGTACGAGAGGCCGCACGTCAGTATTGACCAAACCAGTACAAGCTAGTCTCCTATTCAATTGGAACTCTAGTCTAGGACAGCTCTAGTGTTAGCACTCACGTGCTGCCTGATGGCCCAGTACTAAAAGATAATAATTAGGAAAGGGGCTAAATTGTATAATGATCACCAAAATAAATTATATTGAACACCAAAAAATGAAGTCTAAAATTACAATACTTAGTTCTAGCTGGGTACCGCGAGGTTAGGTTTGGTTAGGCTACTTTAACCCCTTTACACAGAAATAGATGAGAATACAAATATCTTTACCATTGTATTTTACAATAAAATGGAGTTTTAATTTTGGTGATCATTTACTATTTTTAGCAGTAAAAAGTGTTTTTTTTTATGTTATATTTTACTTTATCTGGTGATAAGTTAAACATAAGCCATTAGGAAAAGGCTAGGCAGATGATGATAGTATAGTTAAATGTATGTAAGACGTGTGGAATGTAGTGACATAACAACTGGACCCATCTGGTATATTTCCTTCGTTCACAGATGTCTATGGAATATTTTTAATTTATCAATTGGGAGTTTGGGACCGGTGAAACATGTTTGTGCGGAGTACCTATTGACTACCATCTTAATTATCGAAATGTGTGTGCTATGTCACAATGTGTAACAGTTTAGAGATGAATGTGTTCGAGATTATACCATACGTAAAAGATAAGAAATGCTTTAATGTATACCATCACACTAATATTAGGGGCCCGTGGCTAAATAATAACAGCCGCACAGGTCGATCGATCAGGTTAAGCTATGCTTGCCGCGGTTGGTCTGTGGATGGGTGACCATCTTTACATACTGGACCCCTCCGTGCCTCGGAAAGCACGTTAAGCCGTTGGTCCCGGCTGTCATTTGTCGATCTTTGACAGTCGTTACGGGTAGTCAGAAGCCCGAAAGTCTGACAACCAGTCTTACCAAGGGGTATCGTATTACCCAGTAGCTGGGTTGTGGAGGTCGGATAGGCAGTCGCTCCATGTAAAATACTGGTATTCAGCTGCATCCGGTTAGACTGGAAGCCGACCCCAACAGAGTTGGGAAAAGGCTAGGCAGATGATGACACTAATATTATAAAGGCGAAAATTTGTGAGTGTGTGTTTATATGTTTGTTACTTCTTCACGCTATTATTCTATTATTCAAACTCTATTTTTAAATTATTCAAATTCTGTTATTCAAACGGCTGGACCAATTTTGATAAAATTTTGTATGGAGCTGACATCCTGGATTAACATATAGGCTACCTTTTATCCCGATATTCCCACGGGATTGAGACTTATGCGGGTGAAACCGCGTGGTGCAGCTAGTAGTTTGATAAAGTGCAATCAACATGGACCACGTATATGGAGAGAGAAAAAATTATCCCATGGAAACTGATCGTATCATTCGTATCTAATGTACAGACGCCAGCACATCAAGCTACTAAAATCTGTCAAATTTCTTTAATAGATTTTTAACTTTATCGCTAAATCATAAGGTTCAAAGCTGATTGGGAAAATTTCACAGTTTCAGGTAGCTTGATGTGCTGGCGTGTGTACCTACAGAATAATCGTGTTTTTATTGAGGTATTGTAATCCTTTAACATGGGCTTCCCAAAAGTGAAAATGAACCGTCAAACTCCGAAGTTATGATCATCTATACAAATAAATAAAATTGAACTGTACGTTTGTAATGTCAAAATAATAGCTTTTTACTAAATGCATCTGAAAGTATATGCGGTACTTATAACAAAAAATCTACTTTATACATTTTTCTTTGTCTGTCTGTTTGTTCCAGCTAATCTTCGAAACGGCTGGACCAATTTGGACGGGACTGGCAGATGTAATAATTGTTATAAGGAGGAACTTAGGCTACTTTTTTAGAAAAATAATTAGTAAAGAAACACAATTATTGTTTTCCGACATCCAGGCGGACGAAGTCGCGGCACAGCTAGTCTTACGAGTAGATAAACTGTTTATCTAAAACGCACATCTCCGACCTCCGACTAGTAAATTAAATAGTTATCTGTGGCATTATAGCACTAGTGCCGTAACGTAAAGAAAAAGCTCGCGTTTTTAATACACTGCATTATGGACCTAAACGCGGTTCATTAAGAGCCATTTTACGAGCAAATGTGTGAAAAATATTGTTTATTTCACACTTTACTGTAGTTACGACTAAAACTAATAATACCAACGTATAATTACCTATTTTAAGTAGGTAAGTTAGGTACTATTTGCACTCTATCAAAATTCAACCAAATGTTTACTGCATAACTTAGCACATTGTTATTTTGATTGCACAGGCCGTATGCGTAAGAAGACATTACCTTTACTTACCTATGATAAATCATTGGTACAGACGTCAGCACATCAAGCTACTACAATCTGTCAAATTTCTTTAATAGATTTTCAACTTTATCGCTAAAGCATAAGGTTCAAAGTTGATTGGGAAAATTTGACAGTTTCGGGTAGCTTGTCGTGCTGGCGTCTGTACTTCAAGGCTTTCTTTAATAATAATTATTAAAGAGATATTTGTGAGTTTGTATGTAGGGGGTTACCTTTGGAACTACTGATCCGATTCCGAAAATTCTTTCACTAATTTGAAGCTACAGTATTTTCGAGTATCATAAGTTTTATGTTTTAAAATTGATAAACAGGTAAAATTGTGGGTAACAGGTAATACACATAAGCAGGATACAAAGGTCTAAAAAGTTAGTAAAGAACATTTTCGAAATGTCTTATTTAAAAAAAGATAACTGGAAATCTCTGTTTCTGTGGAAAATTTAAAATCGGTCTAACCTGGCTGTAACATTATTTTCGAAAATGTTCTTTTTTTTTGCATTCTTTTAATCTTGTTCTTGAGTTTATTTTATTATACGAAAAACAATAATGTATCCTTAATTAACAAAAATAGCAAAATTAAAACCTAACTAAAACTATACAAAAACTAAAATATAGTGTCGAAAAATTCATCCGCATCGCTGTCGACTGGTAATGTACAATGTTCTTAATTAACTTTTTAGACCTTTGTATCCTGCTTATGCGTAAGAAGTTTCATTAAAATCGGTTCATTCATTTCGAAAAACAAGGGATTGAAAGTTTGTATGAAATGCCGTACGTCGTAAACGCTCTTAAATATTTTCTGGTCTTTTTGAAACATTACTTCCTCAAAGAATTATCACTTGTGGTTAAGATTTAATCTGTGTTTAGGTTAATTTATGGCTGACCTGACGCGTGTTCAAGTCAAGATTTATCTTAACTTAAGTAAATTCACTGAACCTACAAGACCTCCGCCATAGAAAAAATAAATTTAAATATTTATGAGTACCTACATAATTATTTTACTGGTATTGTTACTATTGTTGTGGTACCTATCAGTTAGATTTGAAAATAACCTAGCTATTATTATAACAATAATAAAAACTTAGGTAGGTACCTACTTGGGTATTGTCATTGACTTATGACTTATGAGATAGGTCACCTTGTAACCTGTATACAAAGTGTAACAGAATTAATTCACATTACAAAGGTAGTGTGTTCAGAATCGGTTTCTGTTATTTTTAATATTGTTTTATTCAAAAAAGAATTAAAGCTACGTAAATAAGTTCCAGTCACACTTCTGCTGTGTAAGTCAAAACCTATAGTCAAAACAAACGGGGTTAAATGTAATGATCACCAAAAAATATATTGAACACCAAAAAATGAAGTCTAAAATTACAGTAGTTCTAGCTGGGTACCCCGAGGTTAGGTTTGGTTAGGTTACTTTAAACCCTTTACACAGAAATAGGAGCCCCGCGAACCGGGTCTCCGTGTCATAGGATGCAAGAGCGAGCAAATGAGAATACAAATACCTTTACCTAGGTATTTTAAAATAAAATGGAGTTTTAATTTTGGTGATCATTTAATATTTTCTGCAGTAAAAAGTGTTTTTTTGATGTTATATGGGCGAAGTACAATACGTTTTCTTACAAGAAAAATATTATGTAGGTAGGATAGAACTGTGATTTTCGTTTATCCAGAAAATCAAACTCCTGTATTGAAAGAGGAACCACGAGGAACATCGCAAAATATGAAAATACTAATGCCATGCAACAACAATAGGTACCTAACTAGCCAGTTAATGTTTCTGCTATTTATCTAGCATTCCAAGTAGGTATGTATGATTAGGTACAAGTAGGTAGGTATTATAGTACCTAGCATTTATGTAGGTACCATTTATAAGAGCTGGTGTTATGTAATGCTTTATGCACGCATGCTATAGGTATGATAATGGCATAAAATGAACGCTATATTCAATTTATATTTATGAATCAATAGAACATAACTTTTGCGTTGAGAAATGGTGTTCTTTAATAAATACATAGTAGATTATTCACTAAGGGGATAACGCAGTGTCTTTTCTCACGGGCATATATTTTTAATCCCGAACGCAATTTCTAATGAAACGAGGGAGTTTGATAACTAGCTAGAATCCTTAGTGCAACGGTTTCTAGATTACATATTCACCTTAACAGCTATGTTTGCAATAAATTAATTCAAGATGGTGCCCGCGGCAACCGATCGCGGTTTTAATGACCCAACGCTCAAAGCAGTCAAGGCCGAGATATCAACTGTTTATAGGCGCCTTTGCACCATCAATTTCTGTGATAATCTAGAAACTATTTCTAATACATTCCGATGTTTTATCATGGCACAATCTTTTTGTAAAAATCCATGCATACTATAACATTAATTCGAAATTAACTCTGTCTGAGGTTTATATTTTCAAACAAGATAATATTTACATATGTATATGAGCTAACAGACTTGAAATAATAATACTTAATATGTACAGTCAACAAAAGAGAGAAGTATGCAGTAATAAAATTTAATTTTAGTGCGTTGAAATGTAAAAATTGTGTTTTATGGTATAGCAGTTCTAGCGAGTTGCTTTGTTTCCTTGTATATTTATAGCCGTCTTATCAGTCAACTGAACGAATGCATGTGGATCGGGATATGCCAACAACTGTTTCGAGCGTCATTTTTCACACAGCATGTTTTAGATAAAGAAAAAACTATATTTGGAGGGTACATTGACATTTTTTTTACATATCGAGCCATATCTCGCTTGTAAAGAGTCCCCGAAATGATCAATTATTGCAATCAATTGGTATTGTAGTAATATTGTCAATTGCTTCAATTGTATTTGGCAGACGATCAATTTGCGCATCAATGTGGCTCAATCACGTAAATGACAATCGTTTCGGATTTCGGGGACCCTTTAAAACACACAAGAATGTTCGACTCGATAACCGTTATAATCTCAGAAAATTTACATTTCATCGCCACATCAGTTATCTACTTTAGTACACTGTATTCTAAATTGATTTTTGAGTGACCATTTTGTAACAGTAAGGTCCTAATTTGGATGGCATGGAATTTGAACTTTGTTAAATAAGTATGAGAATCGGTTGTTCAACAACTTAAAAATGATCTCAAATTCTTAATTCAAATATACCTACGAATTTACTAATATACCTACCTATTAGCTACTTTTCTACATATTTAGAGGGTACATTGATATTTCTTTTACATATTGAGTCCGAGAATGCTCCTCTCACTAACCTACCTACGAATTAACTAAGTAATAAAATTACTTACTTTTATATTTTATAGAAAATCAATACCTACCTACTTATGTTTTTGTAAAAATAATAAAATGTTCTCAACTTACTATGTAACGTATTTTTCTTTTATTGTTTAGGTATTTTGATTATTATTCTAGTAATTTAAATAGCGGTTACATTTTATTTAAGTAGGTACTTTTCACTTTAACATAACTTATCACTGGTTTAATTCTATTGTTTAAATATGCTGATTTATTGTAATAATACAAGTATGTACTAATTCATTTTCAATTGATTTTAAAATTGAAATAACACCCGAAATATTTTTCACACTAAGTATTATGTTCCATATCATTGTTAGAAAAATAATTTAAAAAATCAGTCCACAGTTGACGGAGTAATCGGTGTACATACATAAAAAAAATACGCGGCAAATTGATAAACTCCTCCTTTTTTTGAGGTCGGTTAAAAATACATTAGCCTGTATTGGTTTATTATTTTGCATGAGGGTCAAACTTTGACCCCTTATACCCTTTTGCCAAGCACCATTAAAAACCCTCATATCTTATAAAAACTTATAATTTCTTATCTATTCGTGCTTAATAATATGTAAAAAGGCATAAATTCAAAACTACTTACATAAAAAACTTTTTGAAAAGAAAGTACGATCACTGACAACTGTCAAAATTAGGCGGGAAATAATTCACAATGGCGGCCGCGTCCGCTCTTGATCGGATGTCGCGAGAGACTAGAGTAGGCTCACGTTCAGCCAGTCAACGGACAAGTTCATGAATGACGAACACGTATAGAATGAATTAATAATTTGTTTGACATTTAGTTATAGATAATTAAAAACGTGTAAGTTTTTGAATATATTTAGGTACCAAAATTTTTGTTTAAAATCTTTTAAAATGCTTTTGAAGGATGCATGGATGAAAAGAAAACCAAATGCATTAGATTTAAATTACCAAATGTTAGAAGTAGCGAATGTGACATCATACTGAATGGAGAAAAACTAGAATTTGTTGATCAAACGGTTTTCCTGGGAATCACGCTAGACGAGAAATTACAATGGGGACCTCACATAACATCTCTTGCGGGGCGGCTTAGCTCGGCCGCTTATGCTGTTAGGAAGATACGACAGTTAACAGATGTAGAAACCGCGCGTTTAGTCTATTTTAGCTACTTTCACAGCATTATGTCGTACGGCATTTTACTATGGGGTCGAGCTGCTGACATTGAATCCATCTTTATTTTGCAAAAGAGAGCTGTCAGAGCCATTTATAATCTACGTCGCCGCGAATCTCTCAGGGAACTATTTAAAAGGATTAATATTATGACGGTACCTTGCCAATTCATTTATGAAAATATTATGTATGTAAGAAAAAATCTACATCTTTTTAACAAAATAAGCGATAGACATAACTTTAATACAAGAAATAAAGATAAAATACATCAACCATTTTTCAGATTAGCCAAAGTACATACATCTTTTATGGGGTACTGTGTTAAATGTTACAATAAAATACATACGTGATATATTGCAATTAAATGAAAGAAAATTTAAAACTCACATTAAACGTACACTTTGTAAACAAGCATACTATAAATTAGAAGATTATATCCAAGATAAGAACGCTTGGAAACATGCTGGTCCTGCTCCATAGGACAATCTAGAGTCTAGACAAAATCAAACTGGTTGCTAATTTAATTGTAAATTTTTTTATTCTTTTTTTTACATTTCTTACTCACACCCTGACTTATTACTTGTATTTTGTTTTTTAATTAAAATCGTTTTGCTTGTACCATGTTTGTAAATATGTGAGCACCATGTATCTATCAGATAATTAATTTATATGTCATGGTTTCGTTTTTAATTCTTTTACCTATTGTGGTATAGTAACTTTATTGTAGGTGCATCGTCCTCACATGTTATTATATAATTAATGTACCCATGCAAAATATTGTACCAAAACATTTTAAAAGAGTAACGGTGGAGTTTCTTGCCCGTTCTTCTCCATACGAAAACTACCTTTTGGAATGGGCGACTAGAATCAATTCTATTTTAAGATAATTTTTGACGTTCAAAAGTGCCTTTTATGTGCCTATTTGAAATAAATGCTTTGACTTTGACTTTGCATCGAAGGTTTGAAATCTTTATAGTACCTAAGTACTTACCTAGTTAAAAATGTTGGTACGTTAGCGAGTAATTATGAGAATGAACATTAATAAATTATCACTGACAGACACTGACACTTATTGCTTTTGTTAAAAATGCAATGAGATAATGAAAAATCTTTTTTCTCACGTAGGTAAGTAACTAAAGCCATTATATACAAAAAAAAAAACAACAGCAGTAACCACTTCTGTAGATGTCTAATCACTTTTAAATCATTGATGAACAATAATGATAAACGTAGGTACATACAAAAATTCTAAATGAAGATCTCTGTTGTTTTAACTGCAGACGATTGAAAGATTTGAAAAGTGTCACTGCTGTCATAAACGGTCGTCACGTTTATGCTCACTAGTTCCTTCGCGTAGTTCCTTCAAAGGAACTACGCGAAGGAACTAGTGAGCATAAACGTGTCGTCAGACATGATGGAGTCTGATCTTATACTCCTTTGAACAGCAGGATATTCACAGGAGAACGTCTGAGGTAACAAAAAATGCAGCATCAGTAGGTGATTCCGGGCTGAGATCATCTCCTTATCACAGCCCGGAATCACCTATTCCTGTAACAACATACTATGATAATAAGTATTACGTATCTGGCTGATCTGGCATTCACTCTCTCTGCTGTTCTCTGAGTAGTCGTGGTCCAATGGCAACGGCTCGGACCCTCGAGTTGTAGGCTTTACTTGCAAACTATTTCATCACCACTGCTCTCAAAACGGTGAACGAAAACATTGTGAGGAAATGGGCATGTCCTAAAACCAAAAATTCGAAGACATGTGACAACTACCAACCCGCACTGGGCCCGAGTGGTATATTATAGCCCACTCCCTCTCGAGGAGAGGCCTGTGTCCTAGCAGTGGGTACATTATAGGCTGATTATGCTGTTCTCTAACGAGTCCCAGATGATGAGTTAGTTCTAAATAAAACATTATGACAAGCAACAAACAACATGTGAACCCACTCGTTAGTTTGCGATGCGTTCTAAATTAGGTCGCCGGCTTATCGCTAATTGAGAACGCTGCTCTACTGTAAGGGCTGTCACATTCATCGCTATAGCACTTTTAACATATCGTTGGTTGCCTGGAAGAGATCGCAGAAAGCGATAAGGCCACCCATTGTATGTTTTGTAGCGTTAGGTAAATGTAATTTTTGTTATGTATTTTCTTGTGTACAATAAAGTATATAAGTATCGCTCATTTGGAGAAACATCGACATAAATATATTTTTTCCCAAAAATTAGTTAAATATGCCAAAGCACTTAGAAAGCGTATTTACGTTAGGAAAGCAAAGACGTAAAAAAAAGTACCAGTTACGTAGATGTTTCTTCAAATGAGCGATATGTGGTCTAGAGTCGATTATTGGATTCAGGTGACACTTGAAGATAAAATAAACAAAGAAAGATACATTTACAAAGTCTGTACTTATCTTTTATCCGTTGGCAGTTTTTTATATTAACTTTTTCCAAAAATGGCAAGCGGGTGTTCTTGAGTGAATCATGACGTCTTAAACATGTACGTCAGCAGTGTTCAATTATATTACACATGCAGTCTTTATCGTTCATTTTATAATATATTCAGGCATCTTGCGTATTTTTTTATTTTACGGTTGGCTTCCTGTCTAAACAACAAAAAATTGCGAGTTTCGAAAATTTGCGGTATAAACGGCTATATCTTTTGATTGCTTTGGCTTAGAAGTTTGATTTTTTCACAGCTCCAAGGGACAGTAGACTTGAGTATTAGATATAAATTTCAGTTTAATACCTCCACGCGTTCCTGAGAAAAACGGTCTTGACAGACGGACGGACGGACGGACAACAAAGTGATCCTATAAGGGTTCCGTTTTTTCCTTTTGAGCTACGGATCCCTAAAAATACACATAAAAATCGTTGATGTCTGATTTTCGCAATATACGTAAATCATCAAATGCGGTCCCTCTAGTCTAATAGTATCCTCATTTTCGTGCATTAAAAACAATATGGATACTTAACAATAACATTAAACTCCGTACCTATCTACTTAAAACTACAAATACAAAAAATATTTATTGACATAAAACAAGTTTTGCAACAAATTATTGAATTCCCTGACTCCTGCGCTAGTTATTAAATAACTGTGTTGCAGGAGCCAGTGTCCTCCCGTAATATCTACAAAAGCACAAATTTTGTTGTTTATTGACAATACAAAAAAAAAAACAACTTTATTACAATGCGACCCCAATCAAAAATACTGCTTGATCACTTCATCATCTATTTCCTAATTCTGCCCTTATCCTAGGTTACATGTGGTCGGCGAAACATATTTTCTCCTTCCATTCCCATTGTCATCTTAGTATTCACCTCATTTCTAACCAAATACCTTTCACACAATTCCTTCGTCCCGTGATATAGCTATCGACATTATAAAAAACACATGTATTTTTATTTATGACTGCTGTACTGCCAACCCTACGACAAATGTCAACGATCTCGCACGTGCATTGTGCAGTACTTAACTACCGGCTTTTTGATAAGATGTGTCGCTGCAAGTGTTGCCACATCTACATGGCTGTTATTTATTCACTATTATTTTGCTGCTTGTGATCATGAAGATAAACATGAGAATGCATAAGAAAGATGGTATCAAAAATCCAATGATGCAGTTTTAGTTTTTATCAAAATCGAGCCCGTGACTCTTTTGAGTACTTTTCGCTCGTCCTCATAGTTTCGGATTTGGCTATCCACGCCCACTTGGGAAATTCACCCTGCTGTACACCCACATTTCGTCAGTTATATTTAAGGTCCCATGCAATAGAGGACGAGCCTATTGCCATCAACAGGGCACAAATCCACACTCCAGACAGCTATTAAGAAATTCCAGATAGAAACCACAATAACACTTTGCTTGACCTGCGGAGTAATTGCATAATACACTAATAACAGTAGAAATGGCTTTCATTTTGACAGTTTATTTATTGAGGATCTCCAACAAAGGATACAATAGAAAACAATAATACAAAAGGTTCTTTTACGTGTGCTCCTTCAATTACAGGAGACCAAAGCATGCACATTATAACTATGTGTACCTAAACACGATAAAAATAGAGAAAGTAAATTATGAATGATGAATTGAATACAAATTATAAAAATGGAAGGAAAAAAATTAAATTAACATGTCAAGATTGAGCATTCATATTACAAATGGTGTAGACAGGATAAAAATAAAAATGGAGACATTGAATAAATTTGAAGAAAATAATAAATAATTAAGTTCAATGAAATTCATTGAGTTATATACGTTGTTTAGCAGGGTTTTTTCGAACATGTGAAGCAATGGATTTGTAATATCCTTCAAAATGATTCAGGTGATTGATAGTGCGTTAGGCAAGGGTGTTGAGAAACGAATCCAGGACCTCATGCTCAGCAGTAGCGCTTGCCACCAAGCCAACGAAACAGTCTACTTTACATCAATTGATCAATTCATTTTTATAACAAGCTTATAGTGTTAATCAACCTCCTTTACAAGCATATTTTGTGGCAGGCAACACAGCAATAACGTGTAAAGGACTGCGGTATTTGCGGTCACTAAGTAATTAATATTTATCGGATAAGTTGATTGACCTTATCACCTCGTAGTGTACAGCTGTTGTCTGCGACTTTGTTCGGAAGTCAGTATATAAAATTCATTGATAAAATTTACCCGTTTACCGGTGCACTTTTACAGTCACGGCCGTCTAGAGAACGTTCATGACGTCCGTCCGTCAGTTTCATACGTGTTTTGCGAATTTGATCTTTATTACTAACAGGCCTAAGGAACGTATTCTGTTGGCAGACTGTATATTACTACTACTTACTACTCGTATTTTCTATATAAACTTTCATAACCTATTATCTCCTTCATAGAATTAATTTCGAAAAACCCTTTCTTAGTGCTTACCTAAGCTACTGTCGTTTATAATTTCATGCATCCAGACCCAGCGGTTTGAAGAAAAACTAGCTGCGCCCCGCGGTTTCATCCGCATTGTGTCGGACCCGTGGGAATATCGGGATAAAAGTAGCCTATACAGGGAAAGGGTATATTATCAATACAAACGGGTTGAAGAGTGTATCTGGTCTAGAATCTCTGTACAAAACTTCAGCTCAAAAGCATCAACTTTGAAAATGCTTGATATTTGTTTATTTCGACATCACGGCGCTGCACTGGCGCGCGGCGCCGTGATGTGCGTGTACTAGGCGCACAGACACACTACCGATAATGGATAATGACCCTCGTAGTGCGGTGACACGTTTGTTATGATTTCAATTTAATAAACTATCGAAATAAAAAATATTAAGCATTTTCAAAGCTACTGCTTTTGAGCTGAAATTTTGTACAGAGATTCTAGACCAGATACACTCTTCAACCCGTTTGTATTGATATACCCTTTCCGTAACACCCTGTATGTTAATCTAGGGTGTCAGCTACCTCCATACAAAATTTTATCAAATTTGGTCCAGCCGTTTGAGCGTGAGTGAGAGAGCAGTGGTGGCCAAGTGATAACGGCCGCGACTTACGAGTTGTAGGTCGTAGCTTCGAATCCAGACAGACGCTTTACTTTGTCTAAATGATTTCATCACACTGCTCTCAAAAGGGTGAAGGAATACATCGTGTGGAAACCGGCATGTTCTTGAACCAAAAATTCGAAGATATGTGACATCTGCCAACCCGCATTGGGCCCGCGTGGTGGATTAAGGCTCACTCCCTCTCACTGAGAAGAGGCATGTGTCCTAGCAGTGGA
Organism: Amphipoea oculea; assembly: GCA_945859645.1. Classification (NCBI taxonomy): domain Eukaryota; kingdom Metazoa; phylum Arthropoda; class Insecta; order Lepidoptera; family Noctuidae; genus Amphipoea; species Amphipoea oculea. The sequence goes on from OX243862.1 coordinate 4,256,393, forward strand.
AACATTATAGGCTAATCGGATATCTATGTAGGCTAATTATGTTTGAGCGTGAAGAAGTAACAAACATAAACACACACACTCACAAACTTTCGCCTTTATAATATTAGTGTGGTTGTCTCTGAATGGCCAGCTATTGGGTCAGTTGCGATAAACTTCAAAACTCAAAGAAATGACCCCGTGCCATTCTCACATTACAAATAATAAAACTCGTAAACATTGCAAACATTTAGTTCAAAGTGCTTGTGCAAGTATTGCGTCAAATTCGCTCAAAACAGTTAAATGGCTGCAAGATCAACTTGCACGGGTTATTGAGGCGCTTGCAGTGACCTTAGCAGAGAATGTGCACGAAATTGCCTAAAAGTATATATGAATGGAGTCAAGGGCTGTTCACAATGAATGCAACTAATATTTTAGTTGAGTTGTAGAATGAATAACTCTGGGATAGCAACGAATCTGCGAAGTCTGCGATCCCTCAAATGTTTAATTGCATGTTCGCAGCTGTTGGCGATACTCAACATCTGGTGGGCATCGTAGGCTTGTGTGCTATCCAATAATGTATCGAGATCTACATAGATGGATCTAACCTAACTAATAATGAAAAGCAAACATTTGAAAAAAGCATGATTGAATTCATGAGAGATGTCAGGCAAGTTTTCTATTAGAACCTTGAAGTTAGAAGTGAAATTACGGAAAGTAAGGTAAGGTAAGTAAAGTTCGTTTTTTAAACCCAGATAATAATTTGACAGGTGTAATGTCAAACTCCGATAAAAAAAAGCTCCGAAAAAGCAAACATAAAGACTCGAAATGTCATATTACTAAGCAAACACAATTTTAAAAACTTGAAATGTCATATCATATTACCAGTGTTTTTTATACTGTGATATTACTATCTGGGTTTAAAAAACGAACTTTAGCTTGTTATTATTTTTTTTTTAAATTCTATCACTTTTGTTTCTTTATGGCCGTTTGCGTGGATGCGCCTTATACTTTCCCATTAGAACATACTATATTATATCGATCTACATTCCCCAACTTTTTTTCATTTGTGTATGAGTTTTTTTCTTTGCGTCATATCTTGCCGTAAATAAACGTATAAAATCTTTTTTTTTTCTTCTATTAGGTACCTATCTCTGATACAGTGAGCATTCACCTTTACACACATCGCGAAACGCACACTGCTTTCTAGTACAAGGTCGGCTCGTATTAATTTGTACAAAACTATAGTGGCGCTGCTGTGAAGTGGTAGTTAGCATAATATAAAAATTAATAATATTTTTAACACACGTGGTTCATCAAAGATTGTAGTGTTACACAAAGAGGCCTACCACGTCTATCACTTATAATTATGGCATATATATATATATAATAGTTATGGCAGAAACCGTAACTTTTTTACCAAACTCAAACCAACACGTGACGTGAGAATCCGTGAGATGCTGACTATGATCTGCGTTACCAAACTTACACGTGAGTTGTGTTTGCGCCACTTCGAGTCGAGTTGGCGCCATTAGGCATTGAATAGCTTCTTACTTCATAAATCATCAGGCATTGACATCTATTTTTTCTTGCAGATGGAAGAATGAGGAGAAGTCCTACGGAGTAATTGCGCAACACACTATCAGCAGTAGCAGTCGGTTTCATTTTGACAGTTCAAAAACATTCATTGCGTTATTTACGTTGTTGAGCAGACACATTTTTTGAACATATGAAGCAATGGGTTAGCAACATAGAAATGTAAAAAATATATCTATGGTTAGCAATATCCTTCAAAATGATTCAAAAGAGTGTTACACAGTTAGGGTGTTGGTTGCGTTAATGGAGAAATGTTTTCAATTTTAGAGAAAGAAAATTAACCTGTGGTAAGTTCATTATCATTTCAGACTTTTATGCTCGAGTCACCGCCCGCCATTTGCGACAAGATAAAGCTAACATTTCAACCGCCCACTGTTGGACAAAGTCCTGCCCCAAGGATTACCATGATGACAGGTTCTGTCATCCAGCTATACCCGCAGCCGAGTTACTTATTTCGATCTGATCCTCTGCCCCCCCCCCCTTTCCAACCCCACCCCCTCGATCCCCTGCTAGTTCTTCCCGCGACCTTTACCAGGTCACCGATCTACCCTGTGAGGAGTCTACCCATAAAACGGTACGATTTTACGGTCTTATTAATGAATAAGGCCATAAAGTCGTATCCAAACAAACACAGACTCAATATTGCATAAATTACAAGGTTAGTTTGCATTTTTTATGAAACCATTTCTCCGATTTATGATGAAAGGTGCCAGATCACGTGTGGCGCCACGAGTATCAGCATCGTTCGGAGTGTTTTGATCAATAGTTTATTGCATACGTAGTATTTGCGTAACGTGTTGGTAATACCATATGTGAGCTTATGAAGAACTAGCTGCGCCCCGCGGTGTCACCTGCATTAGTGTCAATCCCGTGGGAATTTCGGGATAAGAAGTAGCCTATATGTTAATCCACAGTGTCAGCTACCTCCATACAAAATTTTTGCAAAATTGGTCCAGCCGTTTGAGCGTGAAGAAGTAACAAACATACAGGATGAAATTGAAAACATGCGACAAATCGAAATGGGAGATTGTACTCATCATTATGAACTACTTTTACTATGGGAACAAACCTGAAATCGCGAAAAAAAAACGGCTGTTCCCTACATTTGTTCGAGTAACTCCTCAAAATGTAGGTAACAGCTTATTTTTTTCTCGATTTCAGGTTTGCTCCCATAGTAGTTAAAAGTTGTTCATAATGATGAGTACAATCTCCCATTTCGATTTGTCGCATGTTTTCAATTTCAACCTATATAAACACACTCACAAACTTTCGTCTTTATAATAATTAGTGTGATGTGATTTAGGAAAGTAATATCATTTCTGTAAATGTTATACTCAATCATTGTTAGTAGGTACTATGGACACTTATAGTAAAAGTGCGCAGTGCTGCAAACCCCCACCCTATTTCAAGAATTTTTATTTCAATGATGATTAAGTTGATTTTAGAGTGACTACTAAGCACTATTGAAAAAGTTGTAAAAATGATTGAAGTTGTCGCGTAAACTGAACTTTATTGTGTAGGAATTAAAGTTATTTTTCCATTAATTCATATTTGTTTACATTTTTGGCAAATAAAATTGTGGAAATAGGTAACCCCCCACCATGGCAGCGAAGCCAGAGAGGACTGGTAAAAAAATTTAGAAATTCAGCTCTTAGATGGGGTACTTCCTGGCCTCCGCTTGGTCGGGCAAACCACAGAACAGATAATTAACTGTTCTGTGGGGGCAAACCATACACTTTGTTAATAGCATATCCTGGCTACGCCACCATAGCGTCCCCGCGAGATAGGGCCCTAAGCTTTTAAGTTGCTGTCCCTGATAGCATCAAGCATTACCTTATTTAATATGCAAAAAGTCTAGCGCCAATTTAAAACCTTAGAAGGCAATCAAGCCATATTAAGTATCAACCAAAAAATGGAAGATATGAGTCACCAAGTCAATCCCAAGTCCATCGACATTATAAATAATAACCATCTTAGCTTACAAAACGCGCAAGGTATCGAGTGCAAGGTGAACTACTATACAAGTGAACACCATGTGTATTTCATACAAAAATTTCTTGTTTTAACATAAAATATGACACGGCATACAGTAGCTTCCAATTAGTGAAATAATTTTCGGAATCGGATCAGTAGTTCTGAAGATTTCCCACCCCCTCCATAAAAACTCACACCTCTTTATAATCCATACTAATAATTATAAAAGCGAAAGTGTGTCTGTCTGTATGTTTGGCTCTTACCTTTTCGCGCTTATACCGCTAAACCGATTTAGATGTTTGGTATAGATATAGTTTGAGTCCCGGGAAAGGACATAGGATAGTTTTAATACCGATATTCTCACGGGAAACTTATGCGGGTGAAACCGCGGGGCGCTGCAAGTATTAGTGTAATCAGCTTCGCTTACATAACGCACGTTTAGGCCTGGCTATCGAGTGCAAGGTGAACCACAGAACCACTATACGAACACCATGTATATTACATTACATAATTACATATAGGTACAAATCTTGTTCACAGACGACTTTTAGTACTGCGATTTAAATAAGAATCAAGGCCCTTTACGAAAAATGTAGATAGTTTTTGGTAGTTTAGTTGGTGTGTTTTAGTTTTATATGTATTATGTATTTTTGGCTGCCTGTTAGTATTGGCTTTCGAAAATATGAACATACCTACCCCCTTACTAATAAACGTATTTAAATATCAGATGAATAGTTAAGCACTGATTTCTCTTTCAGTCGTCAGTAATTTGACTTTCGATGGAAGAAGACAAAGCGTTTGTGTAACTATACAGACGCTATACAACGTTTATTAGTAAGGGGGCTACTGTTTTTCTTCCTTGTTACAAAGGTACTTAAAAACTATTCGATATTATAAGGGCGAATTCCACCACTGAAACTGAACGCGATCAAAACATCTAAACCGCGTTTAAGAGCTGTCGGTGTCAATATGCCACAATAAGGAAGAAACTGACAGCTCTTGATCGGTTTGGATTTTAAGTTCGATCTTACTGACTGATTTGAAGAAATCAATGGCAAAAGTATAACCTAACCTCGTAATAATTGAGAACTCAGAAGAATCCGTATTTCGGTTATATTGTATCCGTACCTATACATAGGAGGTATATCATTGTAGAATACATCTATCTAACTATTAGCTTGTATTGTTCCACTGCAGGGCAAAGGCCTGGGGGCTTAAAAAGGCCACTTTGGCAGAATCATAAAAGGATAACATTATGAATCATAATAAAAGTCACAAACTGACAATTCATAATATTATTAGATATTAAAGCAATTCATATTTTGTGGACCATTTTACGAATCTCCATACAAAACTGTCAAACAGATGAATTGCGTGATATGAAATCGTACGCAAATAATATTATGAATTGTCAGTTTGTGACCATTATACGACATTTATTATGATTCATAATGTTATCCTTTTATGATTCTGCCAAAGTGGCATTTTTAAGCCCCCTGGAGAGGGTCCACACAATTCTGTGTAGGTATTTATTTTCAGGCTGCATAAATTGGGCATTTATTTACATAAATCTTTTCAAGAATATAGGCATGAATCCCTTTCCATAAATACCATTCACAGAACACTTGAAGATAAATTACAAATCAATGAAATCGTCGTTCACGATACCAAATTACTTCTACTTACAACATTTGAAGTCGGATATTAACTACGATTATGTGGCGGTGCAGGATAGGAGTAATAAACTTACTGGTATAACGGTAACCGTTTAACAAAACTTCGTAAGGAAATTGTGCCATCTGACTTAATACACCAGAATTCATTAATACGTTAACTAGTCTATATCGTGATTCCTGAAAAATTATCCTCCGGTTTCTGAAACACTAATCTCATGTCAAATTATATATCGGATCATATCCTTGGAATAATGTTATCGTCTGCATTTTATTTAATTAGAGGCTTCATGACGTCACGACCGCTATGTGACCGGCAGCACAACAATCAAGTTTAAAAAAAACTTTGTAAAAAAGTTTTTATTTTTCAATTTTTAGTTGTACGTACCCCACACAAATTCAATTAACACTACTTGCTATGTAAATATCAGTTAAAACATAATCAATATGAACTAAGTGGAAAAAAATCGTGTTATCGAAGCTAACTCAAAACCTACCCAAGCAAAATTAATAAAATTTATATGGGACCACCCCTGAGGCATACCTCATCCATTAAAAACAATACATAGATATACAATAGTAGCCAAGCGGTACCAAGCTAAGGTGCATTGAAGAATTGAAGACACCGACTAGAAGAATCATCAAAATTCGCATAGAAATGCCGGAGATACAGTACATTTATGCGTATAACTTCGTACATAAGAATAGTTACCTAATGTATTATGTACTAAAACCTTCCTAAAAGTATGTAGATCACGTTAATGAAAGAAACATCAAAATTGGTTCAAGTCGCGGACATACAAACATGCATTCATACATACAGGTCGAATACAGAACCTCCTTTTTTGAAGTCGGTTAAAAAAGGGGTAACTAGTACTAACGTGTGCATAAAACCTTAATGCCTAAATTGGTTTGAATACGGTCTTAAGTAACACTAGGTATTATGTGTGCATAGTATGATTTGAAATGTGATTCTTTTTATGTAAGTATTTTTGTTAACCCATCGGTAGTCGCGTGGTCTACATAATTATGTAATCCATTGATACAAAATTGCAATGTTCTAAAAACCTAATAGTGCCAGTTTTATAGTTAGTAGTAGTAGTTTTATTATTTTATATAGAAAATATATAGTAATAAAGATTTAAAAATAAATAAACAGACTATTTGATTTATTTGGGTACTTTTTCTTATTTTAAATATGGTATACCCATGTAGACCATGCGACCATACACGTCACTTTTAGATACGCGACTACCGATGGGTTAAGAGCGTTTACGACGTACGGCATTTCATACAAACTTTTAATGAAACTTCGTACGCATAAGCAGGATACAAAGGTCTAAAAAGTTAGTTAAGAACATTTTCGCGTTTACGACAAACGCTCTTAACACATCTGCTTATACAAATCTGTATGCCATGACATATAGCCCCTATATCGTCTGCCATATTTCCCGGTTCCGTGCATCCTTTATTTAGGTCTTTCCCACGTCTTTGTCGATCGATCGTGAACTCAACGTGCTTATGTACAGCGTCTGTCTTCAGTCAATCATAATGACATCATATGACACGAGATTTGGCAGCGTGTTACTTAATTTTTGAGTTTTCAGATTTTATTGTTAAGAAATTAACTGAAGTAAGTAATTAAACATGGTATGAGCACCGATTAATAGTTTCAAAACGCCTGTTAATTTGTTCATGGCTTTGTCTCACAACGGTAAAACGTAGTTTATTTTTAAAAGCTGTTGAATCGTATGTTGCAACCTAGCAACATTGTGCTATAAACTCGACGAAAGGCGCTTTATAGTTTTCCGGCTTATATTAGAGGTACTGTAGGTATTATTAATATCACAATGCGTTTGAAGTGGTACACTCACGATTTTCAACTCTCGACTCCAACACGAGCATTCAAAATCCACCATTGCGCTTTAATGTAGGTTTTACATTTAGGTGTTGCCTAGTGTTAGTGAAAACCAAGGCTCGGAAACCGGTTGAAATTCTTAACCGGTTATGGTCATTGACCCCAAACCGAAATAGATTTAGGTTAAAGGTTGCATTTTACCGGTTTTTACCGGTTTATGCGGCAAACCGGTTTTTCATGAATTTTGGTTTTGGTAGTGAAAATTAACCGGTTAAAACCAAGTTTGAACCCCCCCCGGCCCCCGCCACTTTCGCGGGCACGGTCTGGACGTTGCGATGTCAACTCATTGTCACTAGAACTTGTTGGAAGCGTTAAAAAAGTAGACGGAAAAATTTACGAATTACGGAATTAACCGGTTAATTTGGGTGTCAAAACCGTTTGAGCTTTGTAACCGGTAACCTTTATCTTTTGGGTTACATAAGAACAGTTCACTTGTTTAACCGGTTAATGAAGGAACGATATATTTACCGGTATTTAATCGAAATTAACCGCTCTTTTTAAACCGGTTCAGAGCCCTGGTGAAAACTGCACAATATTAGATATAAATGCGAAAGTGTGTCTGTCTGTCTGTTACTTCTTCACGATTAAACCGCTGAACAGATTTAGATGAAATTTGGCGTAGAGATACATAGTTTGAGTTCCGGGAAAGGACATACGATAGTTTTTATCCCGATATTCTCACGGGAAACTGATGCGGGTGAAACCGCGGGGCGCTGCTAGTAAGTTCATAATTATATCTAAATTCTAATTCATTCCTGATGCTCGTAACAGTCATATTAGATTATTAGGTACATACAAAACGCCTTGAACTTTGAAATCACTGAAAGTAGAAAAAAAAATATTATCTCTATGACCCCGCACTCTCTGATAATGTCTGGGATACGCAAATATAAACATTCATACAATAACACCATGATCCATTTTGGGTGGTGTGTCGTTTAACATTTTCCTTATATTGGTAAGTTTGAATAGGGCTTTAACCTTTTGAACACCAGAGTATAAACGTATCACCGTACCCCTGACGCGGCCACTTTAACAACACAACAACACACACATACTTAAAACAACAAATTTCTCGATATTGGTGGTTTATTTATATTAGTTTCATGCAATAAAATATAGACGGAAGCTTAAACTTTTAAATTATATAAATATAAAAACACACAAAAGTAATGATTAAATTGTTTATTTCATAATATAGTGCGAGTGGTGCGACGTGTATTTTGTCATACATTTGTGACGTTGGCGTTCAAAAGGTTAAATAACTAGCAGCACCCTAATTGTGTAACACAATAATTTCAATCACAATCTGAATAATTTTAAATGAATTATATTGCTAATCCATTGCTTCATATGTTCGAAAAAGTTGTCTGCTCAACAACGTAAATTAACGCAATGAATGTTGTTGAACTGCCAAAATGAAAGCCGTTTCTGCAGCTACTGTGTTGACAAGTGACAGTCCAGGAATGTGAGGCCCAATAGGTCTGTTAGTCACACGTGAGGACCTTAGCCTGCGTCAGCGAACGGTATTAGCATTGCTGAATTTTTTACCAAAAAAAAACTATACTTGTATATTTTTTCAACGAAAGAGCAGTGGTGGCCAAGTGAGAACGGCCACGACTTACGAGTTGTATCTGCCAACTCGCACTGGGCTCGCGTGGTGGATTACGGCCCACTCCCTCTCACCGAAAGGAGGCCTGTGTCTCCTCAGCAGTGGGAACATTATACGCTGATTATGATATATTTTTTCGTGTTATCTTTGCCATCGACGCGCTAAGAAGAATAAAAATTTTGACAGATCAATTGAAGCATAAGATTACGCCAAATTACGTGTACTACCCTTAAGGCCTTACGGCCGAATCCAATTACCTATCTATCACCAGTTTTGGCATACTGGAGGTAGAAAAACCTATCTAATATCTCTGGTTTTAACGTCCCAACAATTTTTATCAGTAGCGATCTGTATGATTATATTATACTGACAGTTATAAATTTTATACTAGCCATCCATCCATAATAACCATCAGTAGGTATCTGTCTATAGGCTAGAGTATTATATTATCTGTGCTATAGGTTATTGGGTTCGGCCGTTTAGTGAGCATACATGCTACCTTTTTTTTTTTTGGATGGGAAATCATCAAATGACTCCTCCCGCTCTGGGTGGAGCGGAAGGGAGTGTCAGACTCTTACTGACTAAAACCCATCCGTGTTCCTTCCTTAGCCCTTTATGTTCCGGGGTAGTAACCCTTTCGGACAACTACCTTGGATACGCGATCGGTGTGTCGCGTTTCGGAGACCGTCAAGATGAAGTGACCAAGTCTTGGATTTCGAACCTCCATGATAGTTGAATACTGTAAATCTTCTGTTTACGTACTAGCCTACTACCTACGTATAGATCTAAGCTAATGCTGCTCCTAGACACATGATAATTTTAATAAAAATAACTAAAAAATGGAGCGAGCAGATGGATAGACTACTCGCATAACAATTCTACTATTTAGTGTTACAAACCCATTTTGTGTCGCACAGCTCCCTGTCTTGTGCAATCTGTGGCTATGTACAGTCAACAAAAGAGATAAGTATGCAGGATCGTCGGATATAGTTGAAGTTTAGTAAGAAACCGATGGATGTTCTCGAATAAAATTTTATTTTATTAATAGAAAACAAACAGCTCATTTATCAAATTAAATTTCAGTCGACAACATCCGCCGGTTTCTTACTAAACTTCAACTATATCCGACGATCCTGCATACTATCTCTTTTGTTGACTGACGATCTGATAATGGTTGCAGGGCCTAGGTACCTACGCCCTGCAATCATTATCAGATCGTCAGACGTCACCTTCTTCGTTACACCATCTTCACCTTAATTCTATTGGAAAAATATAAAATTTCGGAAACTCGATACCTACAGCAACTAACCAAGTAACATATCCGCTAATCGATGCAATATTAGAAAACGCAGACCCATTAGATATATTTGACCATAAACAAGACTCGACTTTTTATGAGCAATATTTTTATGATAGCTGAGGTTAATTTCAGGGGTCTAGTATTGTGCAATTAAATCATTATTGTGTGGAAATAACAGCTAAATATAAAGTGTTGCACACAAATAAGCTAGGATGCACGTGCTGTGATATTTACTCAGTTTTTTTGCCATTTAATTTCCATGATTTTTGATTTTCTCGTCTTTTTGCACAATTATTATAGGTACCTACAGCCCAGGAATAAATAATGTTAAGCACCAAAGAAAAGAAAGAAGAAAGAAAGAAAATACATTTATTTAGCACAGACTAAAAGACACACAAAACACCAGATACATACACCAAATAAAAACAAAAAAGTAAAGATTAAATTAAAAAAAACCACCACCACCAGGGTTTATCTATAAACGTTACATGGAACGTACTTTGGCAGCGCATTTCCTATCACTGTCGCACAACTGTCAACAAGTGCAAGATAGAGACGTAAACATGGTCTGAGACAAAATGTTACGTTTATAGATCTCGACCAGTGTTGAACCCTAAAATTTCGTGTTATTTAATATTATCTAGAAAAGAATGTGCATGTCAGTTTGTGTGTTCTCTCACTTACAACAAACATGATTATCTACTCGTTATCTCCGACCTCCAGGTAATAAAGCATAAGACAATGTAGTTACCTATCTAGTTATTTACAGTTCACTACTTTGTTTGTGCCCCCAGAGCAACTAGTGGTGTGTTGAGTTATTTTGCATTAAAACAAGGATTTCCAACAGACTTTATAGGCATTTTTGTTGGCACAATGAATTAAAAAAAAACAAAAGAAATCTTGCGACAATTTAATTTTGGAACGCTTGTTCTAACAATTCAGGCAGCTGGTTTTCCGTCGTCTGGCATTTTTTATGTTTTTTTTTTTTTTATTGTTGTAAGGCCGTGAAATTAATACTATTATGGCCAGGGTGGATGAAATTTTAAAGATATCTACATATTATTATTAATAATTGATAGTTTATGAGAAAATACAGTAGGGGTAGTAACGACGTATTTGATATACCTACTTACGAGAAAATTGGTAAACATTTTGAAAAATACTATAGTCAGTAAGTCTACTACGAGGGTCGCGTTTTGTGGCTTTGAAGACCCAACTGCTGACTATTGCAACAGTTAAACGGGCGAGGTAAAAACATTCGAATTTTTAATTGGCCAAAATACTTCTCAAGTCACGCTACTAAAATGAAAGTACGTAACATTCAAATTATTAATCAATTACCTAATACCGAGCCCCGAAATTATGCTTTCTGGTTGGTCGTCTGGTCAGTAGAAAGAACGGTATGTAACGAAGAGGCGAGATATCGGTGTGTGGCGCGAGTTCCACTTTCAAATTACGCGCGAAAATGTTTATAAAAAAAAAATTCGATGGTTTAAAAAAATGTATTTATTTATTGAAATAATTACTTAATGTTTTTCGTGAAGTGAAGTTAATAAATGTTTGTTAAGTGTATTTTTTTGGATTTGCATCAATGTTGCTCGGTAGATTTCGGATTAGGTAAGAGTGTGACAATTACCTACTTTTGAATTAACCTTAAATACATCTATGTATTCGACTGAAAGACTTGTATCTATGGTCATGAATAAAAAAGTTATTAAAAAAAAATAACCTTATTTTATATCAATGCCTTAAATAATGGAAGTTTCAAAGAAAATTGTGTGTACCAAACTTTCATAAATCGATGCCTTTTCGGTGATTCTTTTTCTATCCACTTTGATAACCATAGCTTTAGTCCGAGAAGTGTAAAATGGCTTTTGATACTAAAACATAAAATTAATCAGTCGGTAAAAAGTTATTGGTGATTGAAAACCTCAAAGAACTAGTGGCGTAGACAATAAATGCGGTAGTATATATTCTGTGGCAGTCTTCGAAAGTAGGCCAAAACTAGATTATGATACTAATTTGCTCTGTCTTAATTTCCTTATACCTACATAACACATTGAAGATCGTGGCTCGTCGGTGTTACTTACTAAACATAATCAATATCTATAGGTATAACTGGACTGCTGGTACCTCTTCTGTAAAAGTCTCTGATGACCTGTGGATGCCAATTTTTTCGCGCCACTTACAAATTGAGTATTTGGATTTAATTATTTTAATGCTAAACTAAACCCGAAATTTTAATTTTAAATCACAAGATGTTTTTCATTTGACAATTGAGGTTAATTTTATTAACATCCTATATTTTTTTTCATGTGTTCGTCAATGATTTTTCAATGTACCTTCTATTTAAAAATACAATTCAATGATTGGTGATTAAGTAGATAATAACCTTACCATGGTTTGTTTACATTTATATCAGATAGGTACTTTTGGACCAAACCGTAAGTAGGTGTACCTAATTTATGCATAAAAATCGTGATTTGGCAATTTGGGTCATCGACCAGCTGAGATTAGAAAATTATTATTTAACAGGCCTACGTCCTTGAAGTACTTACTTGAGGTGACCTGAACGGTATTTTACATAATAACCACAAAGCATGATAATAACATTGAGTTATGTCCTCCACTATAAATGGCTGTTATTTATATTTGACTTTTGTAAATGTATCTAGGTACTATTATAATTATTATTATAGGTAATTGATGCTGTAGGTACTATTATTATAATTATTCCATCTTAGGGTCAGTAGCTGTATACATTAAGTATAAACAAATAAATTATTTAAATGTCTATTTGACCCTTACAACAACCAAGAACGATCATTTTGCCAATCTAATCATCTTTCGGCATTAGATACTTACGTTAAAAATTGAACCACAAATTAAAGATTCAAATGTTTACATAATTTAAAAAGCTAACAATCTTAAAATAATAGATAATATGTGTAACATATACATCAATGTGTACAAGTATATAAAAAGGGAGGGGACATAATTAATGGGCGTCAAAAAATTCGTCCGCATCGCTGTCAACAGGAAACGTGCCCAAAAGGCTGGAAGCATTGCCACGTTGTATTTGTATGGCAATGCTGATTTTTTGGCCAAAATCTTTAATAAATAAAGCAAAAGCTAAAAATAAAAACACAAATAGCTTTAAACCGCGCGCGTGCCTTAAATTAGGTAGATACTTTTAAAATCTTCTTACCTACATAGTTAGGTTGGTAGGTAGCTACACTTTTACCTACTTTCCTTTTTTTTACCTTTCTTCACTTTTACCTTTTTCTCAAGTCTTAAAAACTACGTTGCTAAAAATTACATCATAATATAAAGATCACTTAACGATACGACCGCCCATATTGTGTCACCCATTGTAAAATTTCTGTATTGTTATGTCTGTAATGTATAATAAAGAGTATTCTATAAAGTTAATTAATTTTTAGTTAACTCAATATGTAGGATTATTTTTTAAACTTTTGAGGCCATAAAAGGTTAATGTTTATGCATAATATTTAATTATAAGTAAGTATTATAAATGAAAGTCGCTTTTCGTGTCTCTCTGTGTGACCGACCGCGTTGTTTTTCTAAACCACACAACATTCTTTTTTGCGGTTTTAAATATCATTTAGAGAATTTATTCCGGAAGGTTTATACGTATAATAAATTAATATTAAACTTACATAATATATATTATAATAAACAAATCTCAATGTTTTGTCAAGTCGCAGAGACCGTGCGAAGCAGGGGCGGGTCGCTAGTTTATTTATACTTATTTGGCCTTTTTACCATTATTTTTGTAATCCTATCTTAATATTTACGAGTTTGAAGTCTGTTCGATATCCTTAGGGTGGATACACACTTGCGACTAAACATGCTGATTGGCGATCAAACGCAACGAAATTATGATACTAAAACCGGCCAAGAGCGTGTCGGGCCACGCTCAGTGTAGGGTTCCGTAGTTTCCCATCCGTCACAATAAGTGTTCCCACGTACAATTCGATAATATCCGACCCAATGTAATAAGTACCTACAGCGCCATCTCTCGGGGAATTGGGTTACTAATTAATACATAGACTTGCTAGAAGTTTTCGGTGGTAATTTTGGATTGCGAGAACCGATTTTAATAATTCTTTTTTTGTTTGAAAAAAGATGCGTTCAGGATAATAAAATATGTAAACGAAGTTAAAAAAAAATGCTTGCATATACGATTATACTACGAACTTAGTCCAGAAATGATTTTGTACAACTTTTTGTCTTTTTTGTACAAAAACTGTTGTTTCTATCAAGTTTAAAATAATTTTCCTAGAAAGTCCTTATAAAGTTCTACTTTTCAGATTTTTTTCATATTTTTTTAACTTATGGTTCAAAAGTTAGAGGGGGGGGGACACATTGTTTTTTACTTTTGGAACGATTATTTCCGAAATTATTGACATTATCAAAAAATGATTTTAGTAAACCCCTATTCATTTTTAAATACCTTTCTAACAATATATCACACGTTAGGGTTGAAATTAAAAAAAAAATCACTTCCTACTTTACATATAGGGGGGCTACCCTAATAAAACATTTTTTTACAATTTTTATTTTACCACTTTGTCGGCGTGATTGATATACATATTGGTACCAAATTTCAGCTTTCTAGTGCTAACGGTCACAGAGATTAAGCGAGGACGGACAGACGGACGGACGGACGGACGGACAGACAGACATGGCGAAACTAGTTCCTAGTTGACTGCGGAACCCTAAAAATTAGGCAGAAGATTCTTATTTATGCACACTAGGGACACAGGCCTCCTCTCAACGGGAGAGAGTGGGCCGTAATCTACCACGCGGGCCCAGTGCTGGTCACATGTTTTCGAATGTTTTGTTCTAAGACAAGCCGGTTTCCTCACGATTTTTTTCTTTGGTGTGTTTTGAGAGCAGTGGTGATAAAAACACAAAGTAAAGCGCTTGTTTGGGTTCGAACCTACGAATTACAACTGTAAGTCGCGGCCGTTACCACTCGGCCACCATTGCATTATGTATATTTTAGTCTAACTTTCGTAAGAAATATGTACCTAGTGTTGAAATCATATTTGAAGAGTAACCGGTAGTTACGTAATAAGAAGGCTAAACAAAGTAACACGCTCTTGACTTGAATTAGAGTTAGTTACCGACCATCCTCTTGACATACCTACTTATATAGCAAACTAGCTGTTGCCTGCGACTTCGCCTGCGTGTTCTTGTGTTTTAATACAGATATCCAAGATGAAAAGTAGCCTAAAGGTACCGATGTCCTTCTCCAGGCCAGCATAAGGATCGAATCAGACAGACAGAGTTACTTTAGAATATGTATATTATGCTGATAAATTTAAGTATTCGATATTATGTCATGTGTATGATTTTTTATACCTAATTATAAATAAGTAAGTACGTTTTCTGCTTTAACTAGAGCTTTTTGTTTAGTTTGTGCATATGCAGTAATTACGATTTTAAATTATGTATTTTTCCTTTGCGCCTCAAAACTTCTGAAATAATAATATTTTATCCAGTAACTATACTAAGCATTTTACCAACAACATATTATAATTGTAAAAAAGTTAGTAGATTATGCTATTATGCTTCAATCACTTTATATGTCAGACCTGGTTAGAGAAGGCCCCCTCACCAATTGGACAGTTAAACGATACCAAATCCTGAAACTTTTCATCAAGAACAAAGATCCTTCGAACTGAAACTCAAAGTATTTATCTACTTATTTCAAATAAACCAATTACAGGCACTTTTGAATTTTCAAGGAGTCGTTCAGTCAGAAAGATGAAGCTATCTGCCCATTCCACAGCGTAGTAGGTACCTATGGAGAAGAACGGGCAAGAAACTCCACGGACACTCGTTTAAATCTAATTATTTTCGAATATCACCCAAGGTTGACTGGTAGAAAATGCCTATGGCATTAAGTCCGCCTCTGTACATTTATGTGCTTGAAGTATTAAATAAATAATAAATAAATATACTCAATACTCAAAAAATCGCAAAGACATTTCTCACCGTTTAGTCGCACGTGTCTAGTCGACCAGCTCATCTAGTATACCGCTGAACCTTATCAGTCGTTATCAACAACACTGTTAAAGAGTTTTATCACATTTTATTTAGTAGCAACAGAGACCACGGAGCAACAACATGTAAGTTTTAAAATTCTTATGGGTTTAGTGATAAGATATTTTGTAGACTACTTAATTTTATCATAATTGTCAATGTACTCGTAGAGTAGGTACAGACGCCAGCACATCGACCTACTACAATCTGTCAAATTTATTTAATAGATTTTCAACTTTATCACTAAAGGATAAGGTTCAAAGTTGATTGGGAAAATTTGACAGTTTCGGGTAGTTTGATGTGCTGGCGTCTGTACATTGATTGTCGTGATATCGCTTCTGTCTTTTGTTAATTATCAAGTATGTTCAATGTGTCTTGAATGTATCTACTAACACGCACTGGGCCCGCGTTGTGGATTACGGCCCACTCCTTCTCACTGAGAGAGTGCCTGTGTCCCAGCAGGGAAAACATTACATGCCTGTCGGGGGAGCGGTGAATGCTTATGCGAATCCCGCACCCTCGGCCATAGGTAGAGGTGGGACACCGCGGTGGTTTTAGCCGCTAAGAGTCCGGCATGCCCCTCTGTCACCCCCACGATACAGGAAGTCCATGAGGATTTCCACCGCGAGAAAAAAAAAAAAAAGGGAAAACATTATATGCTTTAAGATTAAGAACGACTGCCTTGTTGGTGTAGTGGTGAGGTCCTGGGTTGATTTCCCAGGTTGGGCAGCGTTATTGGGTTTTTCTACCTGGAATACGGCCCGGAGTCTGACTTGGTGCCCGGTCAATGGCAATAGGCTCGCCCCCATTACACGGGAGCGTATTGGTGGCACATTACAATAGAAAATCAATGTGTCTCATTAGCCGGCTTTAACTAGTTAAGGGGACTACAGGACCCAAACGCAAAAAACGCAAGTTTTATAATGCCTAGAGGTACCGCGTAACCGCGACCTCGTGTCCGTCTGTTTAGACCCTTACCCCCTTACTAATAAACGTATTATATCAGATGAATAGTTACACACCGATTTCTCTCTTTCAGTCGTCAGTCATTTGATTTTCGAAAGAAGACAAAGCGTTGTGTAACTATACAGACGCTATACAACGTTTATTAGTAAGGGGGTTAGGGTTTAAGCACACTGCATTTGAACTGCATGCCAGCTGCAAGCTGCAACATCGCAATTTGGATGCAGTTGACTTAACTAGGTTTCGAAGCAGTTAAGTCAACTGCATCCAAACTGCGATTTTGCAGCTGAAATGCAGTTCGTCTGTTTAGACCCTAAAAAGCCGCTTATGAATAAATTACCCACAGGTTTTTAATGAAGTCGTTTTTATTATTCCAAGAGCACGTAAAATATCACAGATGTTGTTTATAAATATTGGATTAGATGTTCTAGACGTTCTTGTTACCTAATTAATTATTATGTATGACCCTGGAACATAACTCTGTCAGAAATAAAATATATTTAAAGCTATGAATTTAATTCATCAAGGATAATATTCAAAATACATTATTCTTAATCATAAGGTGCGATATGGGTACTAAAAACAAAAATTATAATGATCAAACTAAACAGTGTTACTGGTATAGGTAAACCTGTATATTTTGTTAATTGGTAAAGAAAGAACCTATAGGTAATTGAGAGAAAGAAGCAAGCCTTCCATTTGGAAAAAGGAAATCGTCTTCTATGGAATAATTATAGCCTGCTTTTGCTTCAAATTAGTGTTCGACCGAAGGTTCGGTTTCGGTCTCGGTTTCGGCCTGAATCTTCGGCCTGACCAAAACTGGCGTACGGCATTCGCGAGCTGGCGGTTTTGATAGAATACGAACGATTGAAATTAGACAGATAACGTAGACTTAGTAAAGGGCTCAGCTTTCAACCTTTTTGCACAAAACCCACAGAAATCAAATAATTTGTAACAAATCTACGAAAAACGACGGGTCCTTAAAATAATATAATTTAATTAACAATTATTTTCTTAACTTCAAAAGTTTCGGTTTCGGCCGAAACTAGAAAAACAGCCGAAAGTTCGGTTATGGTTTCAGTTTGGGCTGAAAATCGTGTTTCGGCCGGACGCTATTTTAAACATGACAAAATATGGTGTCCGTATCCGATGGGTTAGGTACTTAGGGTCAGGGTACACACCACGTAGAAAATCTGTATATTTACTTCGTGATACAAATTATGTTTTTAAAGTCCTATCTAAATAACTCAACTTAAAAAAAAAACTTGGTTTTTATTATGCTTATAATTTCGGTAGGTCCCATTTTTACGTTATTTATTAGGTATTTATTAAATGCATACCGACTGGTGGCCGTCCTGATATTAAGAAGAAGCGTATTCCAAAGAAGAATAGACTGAATATGAAAGGAAGAATGAACAAGTCCAATGTATGAGAAGGAGAAGATTGTTAGACGAACGCAGATTCTAAGCATGAGAAGAACATAGATATTCGAAATGAGACACAAGATAAAAGAAGGAGGAGTGGTAGAGTTGAAAAAGGAGAAAAGCGTGGTCAATGCACACAAACTTCTTTTGTGAATGGACATCTATTTGAGCTCAGACCTATACTACCTACATACCTCTCTATTTTAATAAATAAATAAAGTTCACAATCCTATCGAAAATAACAAATTAAAACCTAACTTAACTGAAACTATACACAAACTAAAATATAGCGTCGAAAAATTCATCCGCATCGCTGTCGACTGGTAATGCATCCAAGAGACTGGCGGCATTATCACGTTGTTCATATTCAATTTTAATTAAATAATAGATATCTTTATTGCCATAAAAACGGTTACAAAAAAGTGTGAGAGTCTGGCTCCAGAACTAGGTTAGAGCAGGCACCAATATTTCCGTATCTAGTGGCTTCTTCCATTTAAGTTGCAATTAAGCAAGTTTTAAGCAGCAAAATGTGATAGGTGATCTTTTTATCTTATAGAATCTTGACGGTCGTTTTGAAAACACCATTTTCCTTTACCGTCGTATGTAAGTCCCTATGTTAGGTACGCACGGCTACACATCAAGCTATATCAATGATACATAAGCTGACTTCTGATTGTATGAAAAACCTATACAGGCTTATTTTTTTATTACCATCCAAATTTTTACAGGGTGTTCTACCCATGAATATGAACAACTTTCACTATGGGACCAGCTCTGAAATCACGAAAAAAAAAACAGCTGTTTCATACATTTTGGTCAAGTAGGTATTGAACTTTTGTATGAAACAGCATATTTTTTTTTGAGATTTCAGAGTTGGTCCCATAGTGAAAGTTGTTCATATTCATGGGTAGAACACCCTGTAAAAATTTGGATGGTGATAAAAAAATAAGCCTGTATAACGCGAGGTTAGCTAAAACTGAAAATGAATAGCTTGAAGTGTGTACAAGGTCTATTTTTCTTTCAAAATTAAACAAAACTATCGTCTAAGTAATTATATAATTATAATTATGTGCATAATGTATTTTTGATGCTTTTATTAGGAATAATTAATTTACTCATGAGACCAGAACCGGTTAAACTAATTGCAACTGATTTTGTATTAATGTATCAAGGTTTCTGTGACGTCACAGTACCAGTTAAAAGACAAGTACTCGAATAAAGGCTTGTTCATACGAAACACGTGCTTGAAAGTCGATTTATTTTTACTACTTATACAAATAATAATTATTTATTCAATCAAAATTTTACATTAATAACAAACATACCTTATTAATAAATAAAATGACAATAGTAATATCCTAACTTAACTAAAGTAACTTTTTGTAGATTTTTGGATATCTTGTTTATTTTTTTTTATTAAAGCACAGCCACATTACTTTAAACTTATGCCAGAAAAAATCATAACAACTAAAGGACTAATGTAGGTACAGTCAGTTATTGCAATTAGCTGACCCACCTTTGCATAAATGGTTGAGGTTTTTTAGAATACCTACGAATATATAGAATTTTATAGTTCTTTTATATTTTATTTATATGAGCAAAGTAAATAAAATATAAAAGAATTATAAAATTCTGTCGATTCGTATTCTAACTAAAAACCTCAAGCATTTATACAAAGGTGGGTCAGCTAATTGCTATATTTAACTGACTGTACAGTCACGTCTAAAAGTATGTATACACTTGGCTTTATTCAAAGGCGATTTTCTCCTTTATTTTTTAATGAAATTTTATGTTATTACGAAAATAGTATTTTCGAACCCATAGGTTTATGTTAAGTGTCGTATTTCAACGTTGCATTCGTTATTTCTCGAAAAAATTGCAATTGAAAATTGCCAAGTGTGTACAGACAGCGTCAGAGAAAAGGAACCCCGTTTGGTTACTTACCAAAGGGGACTCATTACCAAAGGGGGTTCCTTTTCTCTGACGCTGTCCGTACATACTTTTAGACGTGACTGTACACATGACAATTACGGCGTCCATAGCATTGATTACAATACCTTGCTGCCTTAAAATTTAATAAACTAAACTAAAACATACTGACGTATATAAGACGGGTAACAGACGCAAAAAGTTAAGACAAAAATATACAATTTGTATTTTGACTGCGGTGCACATAAACTGTTTAGCAGGCATGCGATGGGCATATTATTATCTATATAAAATAGTTTCTAGGCATCCTTTAATGTTCTTATAATAAAATACATACAGAAAAAAGAACAAAAACGAAAATGAACGAATACGGTGGCGAAAAAAAATCTGCTTTTCCCTACATTTTGACTAATGCGAACATAAATGTATGGAACAGCTGATTTTTTTTTCGCGACCGATTTCGTTCGTTTTTTTGTATATCGTCTGTAAAGGCGATACCTAACAAGTACGATATGTGGTATAATGTATTTAATATATGTGGTTTCCATACTGAATAGGGATTATTTATATCAATTATACTTATAAAATATTTTGTTAGATAAAACAAATCATTGGCTAATTAGTTTAATCAGAAATATTATCATAGTCTGTTTTCAGTCTGTATGGTCGAAGTAAGAATTTAAATCCCACAGTTTTACTTATCGTTTCGAACTTTGATTTTTAGTAAATTATCATTTTACATTATTAATAGCTAGTAAAAAACTTGAGTAATCAGCTGAAAGTAATTTTAGCCCAGAATCACCCATTGCTGAGTAAAGGCTTCCCCTTTTTTCTGCCATACTTCCCGGTTTCGTGCAACCCTCATCCAGGTATTTCCCGCGACTTTGACGATATCATCAACCCTAAACGCTTTTGGACGGCCCTGGTTTCTTTGGCCCAACCTAGGCCACCATTCAGTCACAGTTTTACTCCATCGGCCATCTCCTCGTCTGACTAGATGTCTTGCCCAATTCCAGGCACATTCCCGACGTTGTCGTAGACTTTCGCCGACGGATTTCAATGTTACGCATTCGTTTTAGTAAACATGAATAGCCAACCTACATAACCCATGCAGGTTGGCTATTTAGGTTTTTTTTAAAACTGATAAATTATCTGCATAACCCATGCAGTTTGGCTATTTAGTTTTTTTTTAAACGGTTAAAATATCCGTTTTAGTGATTATAATAAAACTAAACAATGTAAAACTACCGTTTATAACAATATTAACGTATAATCTTGTGGAGCACAACTTAACGTGCTTATTTTCTGCATTTTTATTCCAAAATAAAATAAATAACCAAACAAACGATGAGGGCGCCACTGTGCAGTCGGCGTCACCTTAAGTCCCCAAAACAGGAATTATTTTGAGGTTCACAAAAATTGTTGCATTCAATAATATTTTTAGGATAGCAAGATGGTCATTATTTGAGATTCAATTAAATACATGCCATAGAACATTAACCCATGTACAGTCACGAAAAGACATAAGTTACCAGTCAGGGTTGTCGGCTATAGTTTAAGTTTAGTAAGAACCCGATGATTTCGAATGAAATTTAATTTGTTAGATGAACTGTTTTCTTTCTATTAATTAAATTCAATTTTATTCGAAAACATCCATCGGCTTCCTGCTAAACTTCAGGCAAATCCGACGACCCTGGTTGCAATATCTCCTTTGGTGACCGTATAGTACATGTCGCTCATTTGGAGAAACATCGACGTAACTGCTACTTTTTTTGTTTTACTTCTATGCTTTCCTAACTTAAATACAAAGCGTATAGATACTAATTGCTTTGTCATATTTAACTAATTTTTGATAAAAAATACATTTACGTCGATGTTTCTCCTAATGAGTGAATGATAAACAATATCGTTCATCATCATCTCCTACAAAAGTGTCAGTCTTAATTTAGAACTTGCATGATAAATTCGGAGCTACTGTTTAAATCATAAAAATATAAACTATGATTTAAATATTCCACAAGTCTGAACGCACCTTAAATCATATTCCAAAACAGAATTATACGAAATCTGTATTCTTTTTTAAGATCTCGTTACCGCTGGCCGTGTGCCAATTTTTTATTTTATTTATGAAAAAAAGTATTTATGTGAACTAAATTCTGTGAACTAGTATATTTTGGAAGTAAAGTGTACTAAAAGAAAGATGAAAATTTCCAGGGCAGAGGAACCACAGATCATTTCCGCGCTAAGAATATTCTTCGAAGTAATATGGATGATTCTTCGTCTGGACCTGGAGATAGTTAAGTCTCTGTTCAGATTTGCGCTGCCACGAGATGCTAAGGATGTCACAGAAGATATTGTATTGGTAAGTTTTTTTTTTTGTTTTTTTTTATTTCTGCTTTACTATAGTTGAGGCATCATTTGCCTATCTCTCCCTTTTTTTGTGGACGGTAAATCATCAAATGACTCCTCCCGCTCTGGGTGGAGCGGAAGGGAGAGTCAGACTCTTACTGACTAAAACCCACCCGTGTGCCTTCATTCTCTCCCTTAGGTGACATTTTTTATTTGGTTAAAAAAAAAAATAAGGGATCTTCTATCTAATATCGTCTTAATGCCATGAAGTATGATGGTCAATATTGAAATATTTATTTTATTTTATTTTTAGGTACCTAGTACTTCAACAAAAGATTTACATTTTTTTTCAATTTATTTATTTATACGTAATTGCCTCTCTGAAGGCTTTCCCGTAAATAAAAACGTTCAAAATCTATTCGCAATCTCACCTCAGTGACAATCAATGTCAAAAACTTGTGAAAAATTTAGAAAAATTCGAAGGTAGTACCTATTCTAGAGAGACCAATTTGTATTTAGTTACTTGGTTTTTTGAGGGTTTTAATGTAAAGTATATACTTTATTGGACCAATTTTTGGATTGGATTGCCAAGGTCATCATCATCATCATCTGCCTAGCCTTTACCGAACTATTTTGGGGTCGGCTTCCAGTCTAACCGGATGCAGCTGAATACCAGTTTTCTATTTACATTGGATTGCCAAGGTCTGCCAAAAAAAATTGTTTACCGTCTGTTTTACTTTCAAAGTATTTAATTAATTTGAAATTGGTAGGTTTTATAAGCAGCTGCATATTAATCTGTGATAGTGTGTTTCATTTGCGTAATACTTATTAGGTAGCAATCATGTTTTGTCGTATTTATTTATATATGTAACGGAGAAGGCATGTGTGTCTCGTTATTATCAGCCATGTTTCAACTACTGTGGGCGAACTATGGGTATTATGTTGGTTATTACGCAATAGAAAAACGGTTTGCAGTTCAAATCAGATTATAATTTCACGAACAATTTAATCACACTAGCAAATCACACACTATAGGTACACGATACAATACAACCAGATACGGAACGCGGGACAGTTTCTGAGCGCATGTTGTTCGTTTGATGTCCAATGTCCAAGAGAGCTCCAATCGTTCTGTCGCGCTGTTGTCGACCCCACACGAACTCAGGCTAGACTCTGTCAAGCGCCGCCAGATGGCGCTGGCGTTCCGAATAGTCAAACGAATGACCGGTTGCGACACGGCCATCCTGCGATGCACACGTCCTCGTGTGTTAATCTGTAAACAAACATATCCGCAAAGTATCACATAGCTCGGTCACTCCTGACCTTCATGGTTTCTCACGAAACCCCACACAACACACGCAACTTAATCTCTGCTCTGTTTCATCAACATGACTATTACACGACTTTCCTTAAATTCGTCAGTAATACTCTGATCCCTTGGCCTGTGCCATAGCATGTGCCTTAGCTTCATAAGCGTACTTGATTCAACCAGAGCCATGTAATCAAACTTTAATCAATCATAGCAAAAAAACATCAACCAGAGCCATGTAAACAAACTTCGATTATCTAATCAAAGGGAAATTCATCAACCAGAGCCATGTACCATCGTTATCCACATTAACAATAAACTTTATCACTTAGAGCCTTAGACACCTGGGAACCCACACACGAGTAAGCCACTCTAACGCCACGGCTCTCTTAGCCGACCAGCAATCGCATTGCTATCACACATCCATCGCATGGATCCATGTGCATCACCCCTGTGACTACACACAACCTTACTACGGCCGATAGAGAACCCCTACTCGCGTGGTTACCACTACTTAGGCTTGCTCATCACCACTGTGATCACCATCTACTTCGACTGGTACATAACCTACTGGCATCATTCTTAACTTATCGTGAGAGAATTAAAAAAAAATGCATTGTAAACTAGATTGGGCTATACCCTGCTATACCTAACAATGTAACCATTTTTGCTGTTGTTTACCAGGGAAGCACTCAGTACCGACAGTACCCGAGTCAAAACAAAATGAAAACATCTCACCACATTCGGTAGACAACAGATCTGTAGCTGGCTTAATGGTACAGACATCCACTCGCTGTCACTGACTCCTTGGCAGAAGTCGTGAAACTTCTTGCACGGAAAGCACCGTCCCTGCTCAGCGATTACTCGTACAGGAGATCCACCGAGTGCAGCGTCGTCTCACGCTGCCATCCCGCTTGTACACGTCCTTGTGTGTTAACCTGTAACCAAAAAAAACCAACAGCAGTGCCTGTTCCACTTGGCCAATTCTGACCACATTGTTATTGAAATAAAAGCAATAACAATCATCGATAAGAAAAGATTCCTCTAAGCATTGGTAATAATTGGTCAGGAACTGTATCAACTTACGAGTAGATCACATACTATCATAATATTACTTTGCAAGTAAATGTCGGGTCGGGTAGAAGTGTAATAAAATCTCAAGTTATTGCTCGCTAATCGTTACACTACATAAGAATTATACTGTGCTGAATACACCGATACCAGTCAACGCAACAACGTTATTAACTCGTTTGCCACTTAACCTCTCCTTTCTTAACAAACATTCAGCACCAGAATCGTAAACAAAACAATACAGCTCACCTGTATTTTCTAACGTGTCTGGGGGTAGTTGTACGACGCAAACATCAACTCGCCGTTGCTGCTTGCAGCAGTTGAAGCACCTGCTCCACCATCCGCTTGCACTGCTTGGCTGCCACTGCTCGTGCGCCGGGCCGCGATATGTCCTGGTTTTCCACTTGCAGCAGACGAAGGGCTTCGCTGACGGCTGCGCTGCTTGGCTCGATTTAGTCACTCCACGTCCCTGGTAGCTCCACGCCATGTCCTTGGTATGCTATTTACGATGGAAACGTTGATGCTGCTCCTTTGTTCACCTTGCAGTGAATTTTCAGCAAAACACAAATCAGCTGTCGTGCTGTGTGCTGTTACGTTGGCACACGCGTCCTACCGCGTGCTCTAATTACGGGAACGGGATATGACGAACTCGAACGCCGCGCCGGTTAGGGACCCGCTTGTTTTTTTTTCAAACATGGCGGTAGGTGATACACGCGCGTCACGTATTCTGCATACAGCCTATGCCCAAAACGACATGCACTACGATCACGCATCCGTATCTGGTTAATCTGGGTTCAACTCGAACAGATCCACACGATTATTTAATAAGCGTTCGCATATTTGCACTTTGTTTTTCAAATGTCAACGCGCGGTTACTTTCTGATTTTGCGCATAAACCAACACGAATCCCACGCCTGATAACGGAGAAGGCATGTGTGTCTCGTTATTATCAGCCATGTTTCAACTACTGTGGGCGAACTATGGGTATTATGTTGGTTATTACGCAATAGAAAAACGGTTTGCAGTTCAAATCAGATTATAATTTCACGAACAATTTAATCACACTAGCAAATCACACACTATAGGTACACGATACAATACAACCAGATACGGAACGCGGGACAGTTTCTGAGCGCATGTTGTTCGTTTGATGTCCAATGTCCAAGAGAGCTCCAATCGTTCTGTCGCGCTGTTGTCGACCCCACACGAACTCAGGCTAGACTCTGTCAAGCGCCGCCAGATGGCGCTGGCGTTCCGAATAGTCAAACGAATGACCGGTTGCGACATATGTATATTGCTGCCTTATTAAGAAATCCTTATTGTTACTCTTAGCCTACATCATCCCACTGCTGGGCAAAGGCCATGTCTTCATGACTTCAAGCTCTTTGTGGTGGATGAAGTGGACCAGTGGTCGTTTGTTTTGTCCAGCTCGTCCCGTCATCTTCTACGGGGTCTGCTGCGACGCCTTCTAGCTGTGTCAGGGCTCCACGTGGTGGTTATTTTGACCCACAGCTCATTGGGCATACGGCAGACGTGGCCAGGCCAGTCCCACTCCAGCTTAGCGGCTTTTTGAGCAACGTCAGTAATCTGTGTTTTGGAGCGCAGTGTTATGGTCTGTTAATTTGACGCCTAGAATAGGTACTGCGCTCCATTGCACGTTGGCAAACCTTGAGTTTAGACTTTTGAATGTTTGTCAAAGACCAATAAAAAACAAAATATATAAATAAAAAAATAATGCTGTTTGATGCGCATCATTTGAGAACGGCTGGACAGATATGGCTACAGTCCGAATTAGGTTCTTATGGAAAGAAAAATTTAAAAACGACGCTTGTAAAATTAGAAAATTCAGGGAAAACTGAAAGTCCTTTTTTCTAAGAGTTTTTGTATGAATTATTGTTAGGTCAGGACATCCTCTCGGGTCAGCTATCTACGAATAATCCAGGTTCAATAACAGGTAGAATCTTAGCTACCTTCCCAACTACCTACCCATATTCTTTCTTCGTAAACAATAAATGCGGCAAACCTGACTTTTTACACTGTAACCGAGATGTTTCTTTATTTATTCTTTAGGTACGGTACGGTAGGCACACAAAGAAAAACAAGAGTAAAGTTCGCAGGATCATAGACAAAGCGTTTGACTTTGTTATAATAACCTTTTTGCTCAAATATACCAGCCTTAAAGCAACCATTTTGTACAACTTTTTATCCGTAATTAACTTACAACTCAATAATACTTCTCTTGCACCTTTCCAATTATCTACGTAGGTACCTACTATAAAGAAGAAACGTTCGTAGTACTTGGCAGGTTTGGGTGGATAGAAGAGCAATTTCACTCCTTGGGCCTTCATAAAAATGCGGAGAAAAAAAAAAAAAAAAAAAACAAGAAAATAACAAGTTCCAATAAAGATATGAGATTCAGACTTCCTTAAAAACAAGCTATAGATACTAAGTATTACTGAAAGAATTCATAAAATGAAACCTCTATTTTGAATCCTTTACTTGACAAATAAGTAATGGTGGTCTTATATTTTTATGACTTAATTAAGGTCAATGTCAACCAAAATCTTTGTTATTTCCTCGTGCAAATACATATTTAAACTTGATTACATTGAAGTTTGAGCGGTATATAAAAAAAGAGTAATAAATAATAAAAGTAACAAAATGAGCAGTGATGGTGGCCAGGTAGTAACGCCCCAAACTTACCTACGAGTTCCTTCGATAATTCTGTGAGCACCCCAGATTTCGTGATAAGTAGGTACTAACGTCAGTCAGTGTTATTTTGTTATTATGTACCTAGTGTAGAAAGTGATTATTGCGGCACTATCTTATCTGTAGCTAATTAGAACGCGCGGACTTTGGGCTCATTTCGGGTACCGGCTATGTTAATGATTTCATGATGATGAGTACAAAGACTTATTGATTTTTCCAGCCTAGTCATAATGATAATGACATTTTGAAATAGACTGATAACAAAATGTGGCACTAACAAATAGCCATTTGTTTTAATAAAAAAATATCCAATGTCATCAAAATGGCGTAGGTATACTATACCTACGAAGAAATAGGCCAATGTCTTCTTCTTGTGTCTTCACAAGCTATAGGGCAATACGCTGAAATGAACTCATGCATTTGTGGTGTTTGGTATATTTTTCACAGTATAATGTGAACCCCGTTAGTTTACAATCTATCTCGTGAGATTGTAAACTGTCGATGAATTGTGAACTATACAGGGTGAAATTAAATTCATGGGCACCCTTTCAAGGGGTCATTGTACTCATCATTATGAACAACTTTTACTATGGGACTAAGCCTAAAATAGCGAAAAAAAATCAGCTGTTCCTTTCATTTACGTTCACATAATTCGTCAAAATGTAGGGAAGACCTGATTTTTTTTCGCTATTTTAGGTTTAGTCCCATAGTAAAAGTTGTTCATAATGATGAGTACAATGACCCCTGAAAAGGATGCCCATGAATTCAATTTCACCCTGTATACCATATTGCTTACAATTAGTATTCATTTTCGATAGTTTTATTATCATGTCAAACCGTCAAAATGTGAACGAACCTGCACTTACCAACAGGGTTCACAATCTGTCCGATTAATTCTGAACCGTCCCTGAATTCTCAGTTTTCGCGGTAGACGAATTTTATTGGTCGCAGTAACTAAGCCAGGGCACCCAGATCAAATGGGTTAGGTTGGGTTAGAACTGGGATCGCACGCGAACCGAGCGAGCGAAGCGAGCGGTGCCGCGGCTGCGACCGGCGCGATGGGAGCTCCTTCCAAGTTAGTCGCAATTACTTAGCAAGTAACTAGCGCTAGGTGCGATCCGTCCGAACGTTTTTTTTTTTTTATCTGCAACCGATTTACAATTAATTTTCGATAGTTTATAATCTCGCGAGATAGATTGTGGCCCAGTGTGTGAAGTCGTGCTGTGAACGATGATGTCGATGAATGGGTTTAGGTGGTTTTACCAATATTCTTTTAATGGCAATCCAACAGCTTTTTAATGTGATGATATTAATTGAATTTTCCATACCCAGATTACCGGTACCGGTCATGGCATGGGCCGAGAGATGGCGACGAGGTTCGCCAGACTGGGAGCCAAGGTGGTGTGTGTGGACATCAACCAACAGGGCAATGACGAAACCGTTGCCTTGATCAAACAGGAGAAGGGGAAGGCATACCCTTATTTGTAAGTACTTTCTTTGACTAACTTTGATGATGTCACGAGGAGGGTAGTGTGTTTATGTAAGCGCAACGCGCAAGCTGTTACGGTGAATTCAGTATAATTATGATTCTAGACATAACAATTTTCGTTGGTTATTAACAATAAATCTACTGTTTCATACAAAACTGCTACACCGCTTACACTGTCAAAATATATTAAACAGCTTTTTTTTAATAAACGACGTAGCTTTTCTAAATCCCGTGCATCTTTGTCCGTTACACCGTGCAGGTATGTATGTGTGTGAATCACACTAGCTGCGCCCTGTAGTTTCACCTGCTTAAGTCTTGATTTCGTCGAAACATCGGGATTAAAAGTATTTTATGTCCAAACCCAAGTCTTGGTCTACCCATGTGCTAAATATCATCCAAATCCGTTCAGCCGTTTTAGCGTGAAAGCAAACAAACAAAAAATCTAGCCTTTTCTCTTTTTAATATTAGTTTAGGTGTAGGTCTTTTTGTGTATAAAATCTTCTGATTCTTAAATATATTGCTTATATTTAATAATTAGTGTAAAGGAGATGGATACCGGTCCCATACAAGCTTGGCTCAGAAACGGACACAAATAAAACAAAATGTATTATGAAGCAATAACAGCCCTGTATATTTTTGTTTGTCGTAAAACTTGGTGAAGGGCCTTAAGACCCTTCCCAAATCTGATGACTTCAAACCTGTAAAAAAAATTAAATCCAAACCTGTCGATCACGGAGTAATCCACTATTTATTTATCCATTTATTTCAGGCATCAAGGCCCATATAAAACATAAAAATACAATATTAATATAACTTAAAACTACTATAAGTAAGTACATACAACATTATAATAACACTAAGAAACTAACTAAACACGAAGTGTCTGCGTCGTGTTTCGCTGACTGGTGTCATGTAGCCGGCCACGAAACCGGCGATACACAACACCCTTCGGCCAGAACTCTTCCTTGAGGAACTTCTCGAGATGGTGTGTCGGAACACGCACCACGAACGACTTGAAGTTCGTGTTGTGACGCGACTCCAACTTTTCGACCCTCAAAGTCCAGTTGGTCTTCACACGTAAGTACTCCACGATCTCCTCAACCTTCGTGGAGTGGTGCAGTCTAGACACGTATAGCTGCGTCGTCGGGATTGCTGGACGCAGATGTTGGATCCTGCCCGCGCGGTGCCGCACTGGTTCCGACAAGGAGGTTTCTTCTTCTTCTCCAGTTTGATGAAACCATCCTTGTCGCATGTATCCTTCTCCACTATCTTCCAACAGATTGAATTTCACTAAAATCTAACAACTGTATCACAAATGATTCATTAGCTATACCTACCCCAGTTTATAGAACGTTTGTAGATTTTATTTACCTACTGTATAATATTTACATCATTCAAAAGCTAACAGTTTTAGGGCTGATTTATCCACCGCCAGATAATTTTATCGAAGGAATAATGTTGAATTTTTGACAATTCTTCCATACAAAAACTGTCAAACATCAATAATATTCCACGAATAAAAATTATCTGTCGATTGAAAAATCGGGCCTTAAAATAATATTAATTACACACATTTACATGTATATTGTATATTTTAAGATGTTGTTGTGTTTTTTTTTATGTTGGATTAGCATGTACGCTAATCTTATTCAGAAACTGCGTCTTTGACAACCTTTTCAAACCACGATATCAAAGCTCTTGTTGACCTTTTAGCAAATCCTGTCTACGTGTTTAGTCGTTTATTTTTTAGTTGCTAGTTGCATGACAACTTTTTTGCTATAATAAAACATACTTTATATCCCAATATTATTATGTTATATCTGGATATTAACATAGAGCGTTCAATATTTTTTTTTCGACTTTAATCTGTTTGTTTGTCGTATTGGCCGCGAATTCAGTAAATATTTACGCAACCTCTACAGTAGGCACCTATGTCAAAATAATAGTTTGTATGGAGTCAAATAAGGGCGGGCATTATAAAGGCAAAAGCTTGTGAGGACGGATGGATGGATGGATGTTTGTTACTCTTTCACGCAAAAACTACTGAACGGATTTTGATGTAACTGTACAGTAATATAGCTTATACATCAGAATAACACAAAGGGTACTTTTTATCCCAATATTCCTACGGGATCGACACTTATGCGGGTGAAACCGCGGGGCGCTGCTAGTATTATAAATGTTTTCAATTAAATATGGCGCACAGGTAGACAATGACCAGCACCCTAATTGCGTAACACACTGCCAATCGGAATCAGAATCATTTCGATGCCAATTGCTTATATCCATTGCTTCATAAGTTCGAAAAATTTGTCTGCTCAACACGTAAATAACGCAATGAATGTTGTTGAACTGTCAAAATGAAACCAATTCCGATTGATAAAGTGTTACGCAATTGCCCCGCTGGATTACGTCGAAGGATAGGGGTTTTTTGTCTTGGCAAGTACTCCGATTCCATGGAACAATTTCCGACCTCCACACACGCAGTCACGGGGAAAAGTTTGTTTTATAATTATACCTTTATCTAATTACCCATAACTCAACTAAGTACCATATCCATCTTCCAGGTGTGACGTCACAGACAGATCAGCAGTCTTCCAACTAGCAGAGAAGGTGGAGAAGGAGGTAGGAGTGGTGACCATCCTCGTCAACAACGCTGGTATCATGCCGTGCAAGCCGGTGTTGAAGCACAGCGAGAAGGAAATTAAGACTCTTATGGATATCAATGTCAATGGAAACCTTTGGGTGAGTGCCATTAAAATTAAATGTGAATATTATGACATCAATATTATACTAGCCTATTTAAAAACAAAATCATTTATCAACGTCATATATTCAAACAGGGTATTTTACTCTATATGAGAAAAAATCTAAAAATTCATTATTGAGATAGCTTAGGCAAAAAGCAGTCGGAAAACGTTAGTTTTAGTTCATAAATAGCAAACTAAATTTTAAAATACAATTCAAAGGTTTCAGCTTTTTTAATCTGTTTCATAACACCATTAGGTATACATAATAGTCGCCATGTTATATGTTATTACGTCATACGGCTATGTACACTGAAGTATCAACTATCAGAACATACACACTGCATTTGTTTACACAGCCAACTGAAGCAAAGGATCACCGTGATTTTGAAAGTGATACAATATCAGAATTAATATAACTGTGAATGGCCTGTACACGTACACACGGCTACACGTCAAGCCATACATTACCAGTTTTAGCTGACCTCGCATTGTATAGGTTTTTCTTACTTTCTTTCTTTCTAATTTGGCATCCATTCGAGTAAAAGAGGAAAAAAGATTAAGAGTGAAAATCATTTTTTTTTATAGTAATGTCGTGAACTTGAAGTGAATTGAAAAATTCAAGGATTGCCCGCCAATTTAATAATTATTATACGTGAATTAGGTTTATCCTGCTTCACAAAAAAGCGTCGTTTTAATGAAGTTTTTGTCTTCTCGAACCTATTGACTTGTTACATTTAACGCAGTCATAAAGACGGTCTTAAATGATAAATGATTTTATTTTTGTAAGTGGGTAATGTATGCACAAACACTTAAATGTCAAATTGTCAATCATATTTTAAAAACTAGATGAGGTCGGCGTTTCCTATCCGACTACTCTGAGAACAAATTCAGAGGTCACAGTCTCTTTTAAAGTCTAGATCGTCAAATGATTCTGATCAGTTGGCTTCATTTCTATCACAATTGGCTTCATTTTACGATTTTCGAATTGCGAAACTCTAGTTTATTATGAAACCAATTATGAACGTTAAGGCCCTGCGCAGAAACTAGAGTTTCGCAATTCGAAAATCGTAAAATGAAGCCAATTGTGATAGAAATGAAGCCAACTGATCAGAATCATTTGACGATTTGGCGTTCCGCAATTAGGCTGCAGGCATAATCTTGGTGCGATCATATTATTATGAAGACCATATATTTGTCGAGCTCCGCTTATGAGACACAATTGATTTTCTATTGTTTCGTCGCCAATAGGCGACGCGCGGTGCTTAACCAGTTAACTAGATCGATTTCTGAGATGGTCTTTTGAGGAAAGAACCACACAGATTGAGAGGACCTGTCCAGTCAGTGCATGCATTTGTCAGAAATCGTGAAGCTCAACTCAGAACTTAAGGCTATAACCATTTAATAAGCTCTACAACATATCGTTGTGAACAATTACAAAAAAACAAAATCACAACAAAATTAACACTCTCAACCGCTACACCATTTAAGTTGTCAAAGTTCGCGCATATGTACTAAGTACCTATTATTATATGCATACAATTCTCACCTGCTTCCTAAATAGGTATAATGAACTGCATATAAATGTTCATGTAAATGTTAACCAGTGAAGGTTTTTGACAATAAAAACCTTAATCTACTTTGACAGCAACCATTATTACGTCACTCTTAGTACTATATTGCACTGTAAATGGCAACACAGAAGTTAATATTGTTAACTTAACGACGTGCATATGGCAACCAATGTCATGGATAAAGGCTGTTTCTCAGTTACCGGTTCCGGGTAAATACTACCCACCAAATAAACTAAGAAATAGATCAGAATTTGTATACAGGAAGATTTTTTTATGAAGATTTTTTTATAATTATGACCCATGAATATGAACAATTTTCACTATGGGACGAACTCTGAAATCGCGAAAAAAAAATCTGCTGTTTCATACATTTTGGTCAAGTAGGTATTGAACTTTTGTATTAAATAGCTGATTTTTTTTCGTAATTTCAGAGTTGGCCCCATAGTGAAAGTTGTTCATATTCATGGGTAGAACCGCCTGTAAAAATTTCATATTCATGGGTAGAACATCCTGTAAAAATTTGGAACCGGTAAAAAAAACCATCCTGTATAATAGGGGGCAGCCTATTAACATAACCCAAGTACGAATCCAAACGTCGTGTCCAGGCTGCTACTGAAAAATTTCTAACGGAAACCCATAACACTTTGCATCCCGTCCGCTCGTCCTGGGAATCGAACCTAGGAGCCAGGAATATGTAAAATGTACACTTATTCAGTTAAATGATATTTTCTATCTTTTACCAGATGATCCAAGCCTTCCTCCCCGCGATGTTGGAGCGCAATACCGGCCACATCGTCGCCATGTCGTCCATGGCCGGTAAAATGGGGCTCCGTAACCTCGTGCCTTACTGCGGGAGCAAATATGCCGTCAGAGGTATCATGGAGGCGCTCGCTGTTGAGCTGCACGAAGACCCTAGAGATACCAATGGGGTATGTATTACCATGAGATGATATTTTTGTCTCTAAAGATCTCCAAAAAGGGAACTTATTGCATGTATGGAATTTTTTTCCATGTCATGTTTGTACTCTAGTGCATTAAAACTCCATGGGCCCGCGTGGTGGATTATGGCCCAACTCCTTCCCACAGAGAGGAGGCCTGTGTCCCAGCAGTAAGTAGTATGCATAATGAGATGCATTAAAAGGTCAATTAGATCGGAGTCTGTTTTTAGAAGCCATAACTGTGTTACGTGACTTAGAAAAGTGTGGCCATTTTCGATTCTCGTACTAAAACCTTCAAATTCTAGTCGCAATTTCACCTCAGCGACAATCGAGAGGTTTCCATCACAGATTGAGATTAGAATGCGGCGCATGTTCATAAAAATACGGGAATTGCCCCCTGATATCTGTAAAGTGCAGTTTCACTGTGTCGTAAAGATTCTAAGTCGGTGGACGACTGTCGTTTTTAGCTGTTCCGACTAGACCAGGCCCTGTAATCCCACGCTTTAGTGCATCAAGAAACATTAAGACACTTCTAACTGGACGACTATCCATCGTCATGACACAATGGGCTTTAAATGATCTTCATCATCATTTCAGCCCGGAATCACATACTGCTTGGTATAGGCCTCCCCTTTCTTCTGCCATACCTACTTCCCGGTTCCATGCGATCCTCATCCAGGTATTTCCCGCGACTTTGACGATATCATCAACCCAGCGCGCTTTTGGACGGCCCTGCGGAGCATTGGCGTAACACATTATCGATCGGAATCTGTTTTATTTTGACAGTTCAACAACATTAATTGCGTTATTTACCTGTTGAGCAGACAATTTTTTCGAACTTATGAAGCAATGGATTCGAAATTTGCTTCAAAATGATTCAGATTCCGACTGATAGTGTGTTACGCAATTAGGGTGCTGGTTTCTTTGGCCTAACCTTGGCCACCATTTGGTCACAGCCTTACTCCATCGGCAATCTCTTCGTCTTCACTTGAGGCGCATCGCCCTATCCCCGACGTCGTAGACTTTCGACCGACGACGAGCTCGGTCATCTAGTACTGTTTGTCAATAATTTCGAGCTGATAGATGAAGAAGCCAAACTATTTTGAGTTGTAGCAGCTATCTATTCTTCTCACATCTTACATCTATTTCTTCCAGATCAAGCTAACCACGGTCTGCCCATACATCGTGAACACCGGCCTGTGCCACAACCCGCGCATTCGGTTCGAGGGCCTCATGAAGACAGTGGACCCGGGCGACGCGGCCGACCAGATCGTTGACGCCATCCGCAGAGAGTACCACGAGATCACTATCCCTAGTGATATGTATTACTCGAACAAGGTGAGTCGACAACCTAGTTGGGAAACAGCTAGACAGATGATAAAGCTTGAATAAAGAAATAAGTAAATATCTTGCATGGCCGCTATCCCACTGGCGTTTTACGAGGGTTGGCGCTTCTTCAACGTCTGCGCAGCGCCAACGTTGCGCAGACGCGACGTTAACGTCGCGATTTTCAGTGGTAACCCCCACCCGAGCTCACACAGACAGCGGGACGGCGTGACTGTACATGTTGCCAAAAAACGCAAGAAACTCACGACGTTAACGTCGCGTCTGCTCAACGTTGGCGCTGCGCAGACTTTGGAGAAGCGCCAAAGCTCGTAAAATGCCAGTGGGATAGCGGCCACTGTATGACTGTATCCGTGGATTACTTAACATTTTCACCGTCCATAAAGTAGACATCAACCTGCGAACACGAATCATTCAGATGTATCTTACCCGTATGTGGGGGGTAAACTGGTAATGTGAACGAATAATACAATAGAATAACAGGCAAAATACGTACCTATACAGGCTGAAATTAAATTAGCTACCGAAACTCTGCAGACGTGATGGGTATCGTTATCTAAACACTGTTGCGTCAAGGGAAGCCAAGCCGCGGGAGACGCTCCTGACGTCAGGCATAAGCCTGATTCCCCTTGACGCAACACTATGCCACTTTTAACGGGACCCGTGGATCAAAGTTGCTGCTTTGAACAGTCTCCGTATTTGATATATTTTCTATTCGTGAAGGGCGGGTGTTTTAGGCGACTGTATTATATAATTTTGACGTTCAATAAGTGCTAATTCTCAGCCTAGTTTGAAC
Source organism: Amphipoea oculea (assembly GCA_945859645.1). Lineage (NCBI taxonomy): Eukaryota > Metazoa > Arthropoda > Insecta > Lepidoptera > Noctuidae > Amphipoea > Amphipoea oculea. The sequence goes on from OX243862.1 coordinate 4,293,159, forward strand.
AAATGACTTTGGATTTTGATTCCTTCTTCATTTTTCGCCATTTTCACCAATTTTGTCTCTCATTTCAGTTATTCAACCTGTTCCCGCCAAATGCTGCTAAGATATTGACTGACTTCGTGGGGACCGGGCTGGACCCGCACGATTGAGCTACTATATAAAAATACACATAAAAATATACATTAAGTATATACATATAAATATACTATATTTAAATGAAGGAGTTTAATATAAAGAAATACAACATAACATGACAAAACGCATTTGTAAATAAATAAGAAATTGTTGGTATACAGTGGTATTATTATTTATCGGTGACGCTCCTACGTTCTTGATTATGTATATAATTATCTTCCGAGATGATAAACTATTAATTAAAAAGGTATCCTGGCTGAAGTTCAGGTGCCAAGCTACTTAAGCGAAATAGATTTCCTTTAATCAACTATTACTATTTATATTTTTATTAAAAGCCTGTGTTGTCCCACAGCAGGACAAAGGCCTCCTACTCTGTTTCCATTTCTCTCTGTTTAAAACTGCTAAGGACCAATTCATGTCGAAGGAGTTCAGCTCATGCCGCCATCATCAACTATATAACACATTATATATTATTAACAGACTTAAAACTGAGCGATTAAGATCTACAAAGTGGTGCTTATGCACATTTTATCTTAGAACAATGTAAAAATTACATCTTAGATTAAACATTATCCTTATTTCTATGTCTTATTAGTAAGAGTCTTGAGGAAGGTGGTGGTGTGTCTCTTCGTGGGCAGACACTGTCCAAACGCTTCCAAAAGTAGGGGTTCTTGCTCTACTGCTTGTCTGAAAAACAATCAACTCATCAATTGTTGCTCACACAGTTATAAATACACCTAAATAACGCAAGAGCAACTACTTCGCGTGCCCAGCTTACGTACAAAAATCGTAAGCCGCCACTTTTGCGCTCTGGGGCCGTATAAGGGCTCCCACACATAAACACGATACGACGCCGCGTCGTGCTACGACGTATATGATTTTAGTGACGTATCATTCAAACCGGGAAAAGCGGAAAGAGGGAAGGGAGGCTTTTGCCCTGCAGACCCTGTAGTGAGACAACACAGGCTTATAATAATAATAAGTCATTCAAACGGTGAAACGATGCTGCGTCGTAGCACGACGCGACGTCGTATCGTGTTTATGTGTGGGAGCCCTTAGGGCCGGGACACATAAACACGATACGACGTCGCGTCGTGCTACGACGAATATGATGGTATATGATTGTAGTAACTTTTCATACAAACGTTAAAACGATGCCGCGTCGTAGCACGACGCGACGTCGTATCGTGTTTATGTGTCCCGGCCCTTACAAAGTAGTAATGCCATCATGATTCCAATGCGAAAAAGGGATGGTGCTATCGGTCATGTATAGCTCCGTCTCTCTCTTACACAGGAATCATGATGGCATTAAGCCGTCGTAATACGGCACCAGCCCTGTGTACTGCTGGCTGGGTGAGCGTGAGCGCTGGCGCTAGGCCCCGGGGGTGGGGCGAGATGAATCGATTTGATTTTACCATCACTAAATAGTGCTTGTGACGTCATAATAGGTAGTCATAAAATGGCACGCTTGGTTTTCATAGAGATCGTGATACTTGCGTTATCTAGGTCTATCTATATCTGTGGTTGCTCTAATAAAATAGGCAAGCACAAAAATCTCGTTCGGAAATTTTCTCAAAATGTTGAACAAAAATTGGCGTTTACTCGCTTATCTACATGTCAAAACTAAATTAATTTCTGTATTTAATCAGAAGAAAGCGATCCATACGCCTGCAGAGACCACATACCGTAAGTAGTTCTCCGAGTAAAATACTGATTTGCATACTATATTGAAAGTACCGGTCAACAAAATTCAGAAAGCTTCCTAGTTGAGAACTTAAGATAGACACTGCATTAGATCTACAATAAGATGCAGGAAAGCTGCTACCAAAACTGCACTATACCTACCTATAATCATCCAATGACACAGTTCCATCCTTATCGACGTCCAACTTCTTGAGCACCAGTTCCACTAGATCACGCACTCCTTCATCAGGGTCCTCGTCACCAGGCTGTTTTAGTAAGGAGTTCCTGAAAATAAGAGGATTTTTTAGTTTCTCATGTTACCATGCCAAGTTGACTAGCCCGCGCGAAAAGAAATAGCCAACTGCGGTGGCCAGAGTTTGAGAACAATCATTTGGATTTATGTACAGACGCCAGCACATCAACCTACCCGAAACTGTCAAATTTTCCCAATCAACTTTGAACCTTATGCTTTAGTGATAAAGTTAAAATTCTATTAAAGAAATTTGACAGATTGTAGTAGGTTGATGTGCTGGCGTCTGTACTTTTTGATGATTTTAAAATACTCCTATGTACTAATATTGCCAATGCTTTTATTTACTGTCGTATTTTCTTCCAATGGTATAAAGAGGGAAACATTTTTCATATTTCTCTAATTTCTTTATCGTAGTATCAGGGAAGCTTCTTAAGTTTTTACAATAACTGATCCAAAATAAAGTAAACGAGTAAGTTAAACTTAACAGAAGCGAGGCTATAGACCTAATCAATATTCCGAATTACTTACAAACAAGAAACTCTTACCTCAACAACAAAAACATCTCTTCCCTCGTGATAAACCCATCATTATTCAGATCATACACCTTGAAGCAGTATCCTATCCGTTCCTCCGTGTTTCCCCTGAGCAGGACGCTGAGCCCTTTCACCCAGGACTCGAACCTCAAGGACCCCTCTCCCCCTGCGGCGCCGCGCTCCCAGGTTATCCACATTCGCTCGAGGATGGCTTCTTCTGTCACCAGGTCGAAGGTGTTGTGCATCACGTCTCGGAACGTGCTTTGATCTATGCCCTGGGATATAGAAGATACGTAAGAAAAAAGTGTTAAAGTCCAGAAGTAGATATTGGGTACCTCAGTAGGTATTGTGGCGGCATCTACAACGTTACGTACAAACTATCTACGCATCACACTGACGTCACGCAAAAGTCCTGCATCGCGCAAGCGAAGTTTATCGCGCAACTAGCATAATTATGTACAGTCACGTCTAAAAGTATGTATACACTTGGCAATTTTCAATTGCGATTTTTTCGTGAAATAACGAATGCAACGTTGAAATACGACACTTAACATAAACCTATGGGTTCGAAAATACTGTTTTCGTAATAACATAAAATTTCATTTAAAAATAAATGAGAAAATCGCCTTTGAATAAAGCCAAGTGTATACATACTTTTAGACGTGACTGTACAACGTCCCGACATCAATCGTGGGCCAGTAGCCCACCAGACTCAAAACCCGACTGGCCGGAGGATCTTCCCTTTTCTATGAAGGATGAGTTGACTTTACACCCTGTTCCTTATATCTCTATAGAATCTTCGTTAGAACTTGGAAAACAAGTTCAATAGGTACACCACTCGAAAAGGATTTTGAACTCAAGAGGCATGCAGAAGGTAGCTTGCAGATAATAAATTAGATAAGATGAGGTTGGTACAGGTATATATATCAATGTATTAAAGTTTACGCACATACAAATTAAATAATAATTTTCCGAGTAAAATAAGCTAAACTATGTAAATACTAGCTGCGCCCCGCGGTTTCACCCGCGTAAGTTTCGATCCCGTGGGAATATCGGGATAAAAACTATCCTATGTCCTTTCCCGGGACTCAAACTATCTCTATACCAAATTTCATCGAAATCGGTTCAGTAGTTTAGGCGTGAAGAAAAGACAGACAGACAGACAGAGTTACTTTCGCATTTATAATATTAGTTTGGATGTAACTTTCTGAACAGAAAACTTACGCATATTAGATTGAATTCAATACAAGCACCGTGCCATATGTCATCGGACACCATAAATAACACTGGCTAGACTATAGGGCTATAAAAATATACTCTGTTAAAAAACTTCGTTCCACAAAAACCGCAAACTGTCTAAACAAACCATCCAGGGTCGAAGTTAAGACACATTGCTGAGACTAACGCTATATTGTGTGGTCCTTCTCTCGTATTGTCAATAACTGTGTGAAAATACCTAGCTCATGTCGTGGTAAAAATATTTAAGGCTGACTGTCCAGGGTGCGCCGGGTGTCCGGGTGGGTGCGGCCAGTCTCCACGAAAGGCGATACGCCTATTTAATTGCTGAATGGGCCCGCTTTTGACCTCCATCGCGCCTGATGGAAAGTGATGGATGAAATCTATTATCAAACGAACTTGTAAGAAAATTTCCAGCCTTTCGTGGAGGCTGGAGTCTATGTGTTTATGTGCTCCACGTACACATTTAAAACAGACGCGCAGAACCCTGATTCGCCCCTAAGTATAATAATAGATAAATAGTAAACATATACGTATAGGAAGGTCTCTAAAACTCGGATGATGAATACGAAAAATACCAATTTGGATTTTGTAAAAATTAAAAAAAAGTGGAGAAGTTACTCCACTTTTTTTTATTAAATAAAATTTCAATACTTACAACTATTTTTAAAATGTCAAGTGAAAATTGTGTATTTACGACACTAGGTAGAAGTGGCGATTACAGATTGGATTGGACATCATGACGCGTATTCCCCAAGTTTCCATAACTCATTTTACCATATAAAAATGCATTTGTTAACCCATTTCGCTAGTCCATTAATACATAAATTAAAACTTGTTTTCTCCATTACTCTAGCTAACATAACTTTACTTCCGCGCTTTTCGGTTCTCTTGTCAGCGCAAATAATCGTCAATGTCATAGTAAATTGAACTTTAATTAAGTTAAATGTGAAGCCAATTTGTCTAAAATGCCATTTTCATTTTCGCGAATATTGCAGAGTGAAATTATATTAATGATGGGCACTTATTTCAGGAAATATCACTTTGTATCTAGGTAAACCCTCGTTTACCTAGAATTTTCACCAAAATTAGCACAAGGTAGCTCGCAGGAAGGTGAAGCTAATTCCGCTGAAAATTCGTTTAGTGGATTAGTCATGAAAATTTAAAATATTAGGTACTTATATAAATGTAGTTTTTCTAACTGAACAGACAGCTGTGCTGCTAATGAGTTTATTGCGCCACTTCTTCTTCCCAGCGAAAGCACTAGGAAGTGGTAAAGGGTGGGCGTTTTGGGGGTCTGTCTTATGTAATTTTTCAGTTCGAAAAGTGCTGATTTTCACCCAAATTTACCAAACAGATAACTCATTTTCTGAATTAGGTATTGGTACAGACGCCAGCACATCAAGCTACTACAATCTGTCAAATGCCTTTATTAGATCTTCAACTTTATCGCTAAAACGTATGGTTCATTGTTGATTGGGAAAATTTGACAGTTTCGGGTAGCTTGATGTGCTGGCCGTCTGTAAAATATTGGGCAATGGCTCGGGTTGGTTCTTAACGTTCTTCAGACAACCTCTGTGTAGATACTTATTACAACACAAACTGTGCCCGCGGCTTCACTCACGTGACTGTAAATTCTTCGACCAATTCAAAATTTGATTTGGTTGACTGGATCCGCGGGTCCAGTTTGAGTGGGTCCAGTTGACCAAAGACTCCAAACTACGTTAATTTAGGGTCAGGACACATTTGTCGATGGCCTTTCGCACTTTGTCGACTGAAAAGGAGCACACTAAGCCGGAGCGCGTTCGTCGCGTCGATGCGAAAGGATGTGTACGTCGTTCCATACTTTGCTCTCTATTCGTATGGAAAAACCGTCGCGTCGAACGCCGTCGATCAATGTATCCTGACCCTTACACCACATGTTACACCACGTGTTACAGAGAACATGTGGTCTAAAAGTGATTCCAATATCGGATTTAAAGTACGGCACGGTGACGGCACGGTTGGGACTGCTGCGCTGCGTGTCGCGGGTTCGATTCCCGCACAGAACAAATATTTAATTTTGTATGACCTACAAGTACTTAACTAGTTGTTCCGGGTCAGGCTGTTTGTGTATGTGAGTTTTATATGTTTGTAAACGCACTCACAATACAGGAGAAATTCCTAGTGTGGCTAAGTTAAAAAAAAAAAAAAATAATAATGACTTGGGGCCGTAATACGAAGTATAAATGCCATCATGATTCCAGTGCGAAAAAGGGATAGTGCTATCGGCCATGTATAGCTCCGTCTCTCTCTTACACTGGAATCATGATGGCATTAAATCTTCATAATACGGCTCCTGGATTGTTAAGTATAAATTACTATACGAGGTTCATTTGATTAATATGGAAAATCACATATCTACCTGTTACAGCAGCTACGAGTATTCACATAGATAACCCCATTACAACTTCATAATAGAACAACAACTCGCGGCCTAAGGGCTCCAACACATAAACACGATACGACGCCGCGTCATCGTGCTACGACGTATATGATTTTAGTGACGTATCATTCAAACCGGGAAAAGTGGAAAGAGGGAAGGTAGGCCTTTGCCCTGCAGACCCTGCAGTGAGACAACACAGGCTTATAATAATAATAACGAAAAGTTACTACAATCATATACCATCATATTCGTCGTAGCACGACGCGACGTCGTATCGTGTTTATGTGTTGGAGCCCTAATTCCGCCCCTAGCCATGTGAACACACGCAATGCAGGATATAACCCAAAGATTACCTCCCTGTCGTGTACCCAACGGTTAAACCGTGATGTTATTGCCAATAAAGAATAACGGCGCTCGTGAACCAATCCCCTGAATTTTTATTCCGAACTAAATTTGAAATATTTATTGTTATTGAACATAAGTAGTTGGATTTGAAAAGTGAGGTTATGAAGTTTTATGAATATTGGTTCAAGTTTAGTTGTTTAATTGTTTCTTTGTTTTGACGTTTATGATGTTTAATGGTTTGAGTAGAATCGTACTATTGATATCATTAGTAAGGTGCCACTAATTTATTACTCGACTAATCCAAACTTCCATACTACTCGTAGTATTATAAATTCGAAAGTAACTCTGTCTGTCTGTATGTTACCTTTTCACGCCTATACCGCTGAACGGATTTAGATGAAATTTAGCAGAGAGATAGATTGCATCCCGGGGAAGGACATAGGATAGTTTTTATCCCAGAAATCATCCTTCAAGGGGGTAAAAAGGGGGGTGGAAGTTTGTATGGAGAATCAATAACCGCTGCGCTGAACCGATTTAGATGAAATTTGGTATGGAGATAGTTTGAGTTGTGGGAAAGGATATATAAGGTGTAAAAAAATTAACTGCAAGAACTTTAAGAGGTGCTTTAGACCATCGAACTGAACAACTTTCACTATGGGACCAACTCTGAAATCACGAAAAAAAAATGAGCTGTTTCATACATTTTGGCCGAGTAGGTATTGAACTTTTGTATGAAACAGCTGATTTTTTTTTCGTGATTTCGGATTTGGTTCCATAGTGAAAGTTGTTCAGTTCGATGGTCTTTTTGGTCCCATAGTGAAAGTTGTTCAGTTCGATGGTTAATTTTTTTACACCTTATATAATAGATTTTATCCCCGAAATTATCCCTTAAGGATGTAAAATCAATAAAAAAGGACTATAATACTTTTATCTGCACCGGTCTAGCAAGTAAGCACCTCCGCACAGCACGCTCGGTGGATACACTCTAGCTAGATGTTAACCATCTCCTCTCCTCTCCACTTCGCACATCTCCTGGATTCCGGGCCTAAAGCATCAAGTAAAATACCTATTGTTTTGCTACTGATTATATTATATTTTAGTAGTAGAACTTTTAGTACAGGAGTTCTATCACTAGCCAGCACCTCAGGAAGATTTGGAGAGAATTATCAAAAATGATGAGCGCACGGGTGGTGCGCTCATCATTTCGACATCACGGCGCTGCACAGGCGCGCGGCGGCGTGATGTGCGTGTACTAGGCGCACAGACACACTACAGATAATGGATAATGACCCTCGTAGTGCGGTGACACGTTTGTTATTATTTCAATTTAATAAACTATCGAAATAAAAAAATATTAAGCATTTTCAAAGTTACTGCTTTTGAGCTGAAATTTTGTACAGACATTCTAGACCAGATACACTCTTCAACCCGTTTGTATTGATATACCCTTTCTGTAACATCCTGTATATTCTCAGTAAAGTCTTCGATCCGGCACGCTCTGGGAACTCAGCCCCTCCCTCTACCACTTTTCTCTGACTAATTTTCTTTACCTACTACCAGAGTAATTGCTTGCTATATTTATAATACGTACATCAACTTTGGGTGGATGTCCAATAGCGGTGGCCGGTGCTGCAGCTTGCGCGCTGATCACCAGTCGTCGGTACATATTGTACAAGGCTTCGATCTCAGCCCTGGAAAAGAGAGGAACTTCAATAAACAGTTAGAACTAAAATCAATTTTAACATAATAATATATCCTAAATTAACAAAAATAACAAAATGAAAACCTAACTTAACTAAAACTATAAAAAAACTAAAATATAGCGTCGAAAAATTCATCCGCAACGCTGTCGACTGGTAATGTACCCAAGAGACTGGCGGCATCACCACGTTATATGGCAATGCTTAGCCTTTGGGCAAGGTAAAAGCCAGCCCTTGGGTCACGGGAAGTGTCAACCAGCCGTTAGAACTTAGATTAAATTTATCTTAATTTATAATCCGTATTTGAATGATACAATATTTCATCAGTCAGAATAGTCAATATTTATTAATTTTATGTTTACAATATTTCTTTTAATTTCGCCTTCCTAATCTGTTTGCTTTTAATAGCCCAATAAATGTTGAGATCAAACTACTGAGTCAGTCGAAGGACCTGCAGCATCTTCCAGCTTAAAATTAACTATGGCATTCAATGTTTTTTTTTCTATACTCTTTTTACTTATTTGACAGCAAAATATCACCCTTTGCAAAAACTTTGAAACTTACTTTAAGTACGGTTTGTCAGTCTACATAAATGTTAAATTTCAGGTAAGGTAATATCACATCTTTTAACTGTAGTAATCAAGAAAAATAACGCCAATAAAGGTACAAAAAGTCGTAAAAAACATGTCAGTGACTATCCCACAGTGAGACAATAATTTGTCCATTTTACGGGCAACAGTTACAAAACGAGTTCCCTCGTAAACTAAGTAGTAGATAGCTATCACGCACTTTATTGTGTAACCTAAGCCTTAGTGGAAACAGTAACCTATTGTTCTCTAGGCAACATGAAACATTGTAGGTACACGCGATTCAAAAAAAGTTTGTAGAAAAAAGGTGACTAAACAAAATAAAAAAATTACACCCCATTAAAAAAATCAGCCAACATAAAAAAATTAGACGCATGCAAAAATCTTTGTAGTGAAACTCAAAAGTTTTCTTGATAATATAATTAAGAAAATTTCTTTGTGTACTAAGTTTAGTACCTACATAAAGCAATTCTTTTTTTAAAGTTTTTAATTAAAAACGTTCAAAATCTAGTCGCAATTCAGCTCAGCGACAGTCAATGTCGAAAACATGTCAAAAATGTAGGGAAATTAGAGGTATTTTTGACAGATTGAGACTGAGATCAGACTGTAAACGTTCTTAAAATCACGAGAATTAACCCTCTGAAAACGTGAGTGACCAAGTCATTTTCAAACACACAATATAAACAAATGAACTCCAAAAACAACTCCAAACTTTTTACAACATTTTCAAACACTGAAAAACGAACTTTAAAGTTACACTAAACTCGTCACTCACTTGTTAAAATGTGTGAGTCTATACAAAGCATCTAGATGTTTTTCCTTGAGTTTCTTATTAGGTATCATTGCACGTGTTTCATAGTTCTAGGACCGTGATATTTTATGACCGAAGCGACCTGCCCGGGCCGGCTGTACCCGTCCTACTAACCACGAGCACTGAGGGTTGAATGCCAATAGTAACATTCGATCGTTTATAGCAAGGCTTACCAATTCAGTGGGTTCATTTAAGGTTAAATACGTGTTAATAGACATACGTGGTTTTTGATTATGTTATGTAAAAGTCCTTTTCGTTTTTATGGAGCTGTGATTTTTTTTATTGCTCTTCGAAACGGCGCGATTGGGAGAGTTTTGGGAACCCTTTTATGTTTCAACCGGGAAAAGCTCGAATATGAATAATTTAAGTAGGAAATAAGTTGTTAACAGTTGAGGGTTTGAATAACCCACCAAAATTGTAGTTAAATAATATGAACGTCTAGTTTATTTTAGGGGTAATTGCAGAATATTAACGGCATATCAAGTGTCCCATCGTTTGTAGAACAGCATCACATTTACACTCCAAGGCGGAGTCATCTATGAATCTCCACCTGAACAGAGTTTTCTTGGTTCGACCAACCTGGGTCCGGGGTCTGTTTAAACACTTCAGGTTAGCCAAGGCAACGTATGTCCAGTCCAGCACAACTAACTCATAACCACTCTATGCGCTTCCGTACCGTATCGAACATCAATCAATGTTATCGTATACTCATACGATAACATTGATTGAAGTTCGAACAGCGTTCTAAGGACTCCCTCCCTCTAAACGCTGTTCAAAAGACAAAAACCCGAAAATTTTGTCAGTAAATCAAATAGACGACCGCTATTCTCCCGACAGCTGCTGGACTTACGGACTGAATTTCGACAAACCGTAATACGACAAGATTTTATTTTGACAATATGGAACTCCGACACGTCTTCATTTGGACAATACTACTTATATACACATCTGCTTTAGCCTTCGGAGATTACAGGCGTAATGTTATATGCATACATGATTCGTAATGGCGTAATGTTATATGCATACATGATCATACATGATTAAGCCACAATATGTTTTGTTTTTACCTTTAGCTCCATTCGTGCATCATCAACATCTGCATATACAGGGTTTATTTTCAAAGACCAGCCAAATTTAAGGATCTTGTACAGACCATCAAACCAAACCACTTTCTCCATGAGACCAATATCGTAATCGCGAAAAATGTATCCATTGTCCCATAGAAAACTTCAATGGGACTCGACCTAAACGTATGGGACGGCTGAATTTTTATTCGCGATTTTTAATTTGGCTGGTCTTTGAAGACTAACCCTGTATGATAATATCTACTATAATAACTTTCGCGGCAGGATGAACAGGCTGTTTGTTGTGCCTCCATGTCGCAACGTTGCGCGTACTAAGTCCCCAGTGCCACGTACTCTGGCCGCACTTAATGATCTCTTGGACTGTAATCCAACAAACGATATGTTTGCGGACGAATGGATGAAGATTTTGTCGGCATGTCAGAAGTACTGTGAGAGGGATTTATGAAAGTGTAGTTAACTTTTTACCTGAACTTGATGTTTTTATGTTTTATCTATACTAATATTATAAAGAGGTAAAATTTGTTTGTTAGTTTGTATGTAGGGGGTAATCTCTGAAACTACCAATCAGATTTGAAAAATTCTTCCTGCATTTGATAGCCCAATTCTTGAGGAAGGCTATAGGCTATTTAACGTCACGCTATGACCCTTAGGAGCCGAGCAAAAGCGCTATAGGGAAACGAAGTGATAGAGCAGGAGACGCGGGCAGGTGATGCAATACGACGAGATGGATCGAGGGAATAAGAAATTTCACGCGAACGAAGTCGCGGGCAGAAGCTAGTCTTTTATATGTATGTGTATGTCTACAAACTGTCTTTTTGTAATTGGTTTTATACCGTTTTAATGAAAAATAATTATTTCCCCAACTATATTGAGGTCGGCTTCCAGTCTAACCCGATGCAGCTGAATACCAGTGTATTACATGGAGCGACTGCCTATCTGACCTCGACAATCCAGTTACTGGGTAATACGATATCCCTTGGTAAGACTGGTTATCAGACTTTCGGGCTTCTGACGACCCGTATTCATGAATATAACCAACACGTACGACTTTCGTATCCAATCAGTCACTCACTCTATCAACTGTATTCCCGCCATTTGGTACGTCAATCACACGTCACACGTCACTCTACTCGTCCACAGAGCTTAACAACCTTACCTTGTCGACCTCACTTCATGCGGAGTAGATACTATAAGTACGGTCAGCATCAAAAGTTGATTAACACTTCAGTTTTTTTAATCTCAGTTATTGAGCAAAATATTTGTTCAAAATTGCAGCAGAAGAATTTTTTTTAGAATATTTATACTCTTGTCTATTATGTGAAAAGCTAAAAATCAGTTTATTGAAAAAAGTTGTTGTCAATTTAATAACATGTAAAAATTATAGTGTTAATCGACTTTTGACGCTGACTGTACCTACTGAAGTAATGATTTACGAGATCTCATAACAATTTGGTTTTCTGAATTTGCGTTTGAGAAATTCAAATAGTATTATTGCGGATATAAATTCTGGCGGGATAACAATCGAAAAGCAAGAAATAAAATAAAAAAAAACCGGCCAAGAGCGTGTCGGGCCACGCTCAGTGTAGGGTTCCGTAGTTTCCCGTCCGTCACAATAAGTGTTCCCACTTATGAGTTTAAAAAAAAGATACGTTCAGGATAATAAAATATGTAAACGAAGTTAAAAAAATGCTTGCATATTATACGATTATACTACAAACTTAGTCCAGACATTATTTTGTACAACTTTTTGTCTTTTTTGTACAAAAACTGTTGTTTCCATCAAGTTCAAAATAATTTTCCTAGAAAGTCCTTATAAAGTTCTACTTTTCACATTTTTTTCATATTTTCTATACTTATGGTTCAACAGTTAGAGGGGGGGAACATATTGTTTTTTACTTTTGGAGCGATTATTTCCGAAATTATTGACATTATCAAAAAATGATTGTAGTAAACCCCTATTCATTTTTAAATACCTTTCCAACAATATATCACACATTAGGGCTGAAATTAAAAAAAAAATCACTTCCCACTTTACATATAGGGGGGCTACCCTAATAAAACATTTTTTTCCAATTTTTAACACTTTGTCGGCGTGATTGATATACATATTGGTACCAAATTTGAGCTTTCTAGTGCTAACGGTCACAGAGATTAAGCGAGGACGGACAGACGGACGGACAGACAGACATGGCGAAACTATAAGGGTTCCTAGTTGACTACGGAACCCTAAAAATAGTCCTTTCAGTTAGGTAGTTTAAACGTCTAATTTTGTATCACTGTCAAAACCAAAGTGATTTTTATCCTCGTGGCAATAAGATTGCCTGTGGGTTGCTGCTTCGGTTGCTGTCAGAGGTATTTAAATGACTGTAAAAAGGACGATAGTCACCATCGTAATAGGTGGAGCTTTCTGGTCACAAAACCTCTGATACATCATAATAGGTATACAGGGTGGCAGAAACACCGACGCGCAACCTGACCAAGGATTCGTCGGTTATACTTACGTGGTAAAAATGTATGAAACAGCAATTTCTTTTGATATCTTCCTAAAATTTTCTACGCAAGAGGTCTAGAATCACAGATATATGTACATAGATATACCTAGATAACGCAAGTATCACGAACTGTATAAAAACTAAGCGTGCCACTTTTTGACTACCTATTATGACGTCACAAGCTCGCGCTCTCTCGCTCACGCTCAGCCAGCCAGCAGTACGCAGGACTGAGCGCGAAAGTGGCGGCTTATGATTTTCGATCGTAAACTGGTGCGATTTTTGGCACGCGAAGTAGGTGCTCTGTTATCTAGGTATATCTATATCTGTGTCTAGAATCATGTGTGCTGAATTTATGGTTCAAATTTGCGCGTCGTTGTCTCTGCCACCCTGTATGGAGGTTGAGAAGTAATAGAGACTGATGCTGCTCCCAAAACAGCGTCAAAGGGTACCTAATCATCAGTCGGTTCAATGAATATTCGCGAAACTAATGAGCTCATTCACTTTCTTACTTGGTAAATCTGGTAGTCTTGATCAGCATTTCGATGACTTTCTGCGGCGGCTTGCTCCCGACCACCGGCTTCTTCCCCTTGGGCTTCGGTCTGGGAGCCGGGGTTGAGCTCTGGGCCTGCTGACGCTCCGCGCCTTGCCTACCAGCTGTTAGAAATATGCGGACCCCGCGGAGTGCTATAGCGCTGGCCGCCATGCTGATCTGCTTGCCTTCTGAGGTCATTGTCTGTTGGAAAAAAAGTATTTTAAAATTATGTCCTTAAGGTGAATGTGAAGTGTTAGACCGCGAAATTTAAATTTTCTTAGGTTTTTTGCAATTTGCAGGTCAGTGTCAGGTTGTATCTTGATAAAAATATGATTCGCGACTATAATAGATATGTATTTTTATTTTTTTTTTAGCGCAGCCGTGAGGCACACTTTCCTGCGTATTTTTTTATTATATCGGACTTTATACTTTTTTTTTTTTTAAGTTTACTTTTTGTTTTTATTTGATGTATGTGTCTGGTGTATTGTGTGTCTTTGAGTCTGTGCTAAATAAATGTATTTTCTTTCTTTTCTTCTTTCTTTCTATTTACAGAATTATAGTCATTAGAATCATTCATATATCTTTTTAAGTTAGATTTCTAGCATAAACACTTTTCCATACGAGATTTGTTCTTAACGGTAGAAATCTAACTTAGAAAGATGTATTCATGATTCTAATTATTATAATTATGTAAATACGTACCTGTTATAGTCGCGAATCATATTTTGATCAAGATACAACCTGACACTGACCTGAAAATTGCAAAAAACGTTAGAAAAATTTAATTTCGCGGGCTACAACTACGCATTTACCTTAAGAAAGAACTGAGCAGAATTTTTGTAGTAGATAATGTTCGTAGTTAGAGATTCTTTTTCTTATATATGACGATTAAGAAGAATGATTCATTATAAATAATAAAGGATTTATTTTTCTGTAAGTAGGTTTGTACAAACACTTTTACACGTCAATCATATTTTTTTTTAAGCTAGGTGAGGTCGGCGTTTCCTATCTGACTACTCTGAGAAGAAACGCCGAAAAAAACTCATTAAGCACTAATATCTGCTTCAGCGTTTTTTTCAGCTACGTTTTTTTTTTTTTATTGATTTTGCATCTCCAACGCAAGATGTACACAATACATGACACATACTTAAATAAAGAGAAATACTTATCAGGTATTAAGTAGGTGCAATATTCATTTATAGGATTATAGAGAGTTCAATAATCAGAGCAGCAGTTAGTGAAAAAATTGAAGCATTGACGCAACCTTTACTCTCTACTTTTTAGTTTCCTGAAAAAGATCAGGCCTTAAAATTAACAACTCAAAAAAAGACTACAGAACCCAAAAGCCCTTAATTAATTCCGAGGTTAAACATTCTTTCAACACATGACAGCATTTAACTTAGCCTTTAGCATACCAAGTAACATACCAAGCATGCCTCCGTCCCCCATTAAGGCTGCGTTTCCACCAGAAATGTGCGAGGATGTGTAGCGAGGGACGTGTGTAAAACAAACCAACAACATCGCTTCATTTTCATAGCTTGAACTATTCTCCATAGGCTTAGGTAGTTAAATAAAGGTACACAAAAAAACCACGTGACTTAGTAAACAATCAATAAAGCAACTGCAATTAATCAGTCAGTATCAGTCTTCAATTTAGCAACGTTATAATATAACGTTGCTAAATTGAAGAGTACAGCTGTAACGTAGCATGACAAGTGAATAGACTTTTTTTTGTGGATGGGTAATCATCAAATGACCCCTCCCGCTCTGGGTGGAGCGGAAGGGAGTGTCAGACTCTTACTGACTAAAACCCATCCGTCTTCCTTCCTTAGCCCTTTATGTTCCGGGGTACCGGTAACCCTTTCGGACAATCCCGCACCCCCGGCAGGCGTCGGCCCTGGCAAGCACCTTCCTTTTTGCTGACAAATTCTCTTTGAGGCGCGCGTGGAAGTGAATAGACTGGTATTACGTTTAGTCGGTTAACTAAGTCACCTGGTTTTATTGTTTACCTTTATTTAACTACTTAAACCTATGGAGTGTAAGTTAGCGTTGTTATTGGTTAGTTTTAGACACATTTCTCGCTACGCATCCTCGCTCATCTCTTGTGGAAACGCAGCCTAACTCAGATATGCATAGCTGTAGGTACAGTAATGTGTTAACCCAGTTCAAATAGTTGGTACGAGGCACCGTCGACTGCCGATTACGGAGCTGATACAATGCTTAATTACCAAGTTTGTAGCTGCTGCTATTAGTAGATAAAGTTGGATAGACGTGTGAACCTTGGAAGCTTGGAGTTTATCTATAAACTGAATGTGGATTTCTTGTTAAAGAATTTTTGGTGTTTATAGGTATGATGTTGTTACTCTTAATTATTTTGGCAAGGTTCAGTTTGTGAGCGGGTTTTGAAGCATTGTTGGTTTGGGACCAAACAAAGCCTGTTCGAATGTAGATTTTGGTATTACGTTAGGTAGGTAAATCAAATGAAACATCTCGGACAAGATGGTGGTCCTTATTGATCAGATAAACGCTGAAAATGACCCAGTTGTACTGTCTGCATCATCATCATCATTTATACCGGAAGATGTCCAAATGCTGGACATAGGCCTCCCCCAAGCACCGCGACTTCGACCGGTTCTGTGCTTCTCGCATCCTGCTGATTCCAGGTCATCGGTCCAGTGTTGTTGTTGTTCTATCTTGCATTACATTATTTCCAAAATGACAAATGATGTAATTTGGACATGACAGAATATATTGAATAGAAACAACGATTATTCTAAGTGACTTCTAAAATAATAACCTCCAATCAAACCCAAAGTTTTCAAATGCAAATAACAGGAAAATAGAACAAATGACAGACGACGTTCATCATGACTCCCCAAAATTATTCATTAAAGTCACTCCGACATCCATTTTCTCCATGTCGGTAGTCTGGTGACACGCTATTCGTCGCTTATTTAATTTTGAAAATAGAACAAGCTAGTCCGATGCATGACATCCATCCAAACTAATATTATTTATTTAATACTAGCAGCACCCCGCGATTTCACCCGCATAAGTTTCGATCCCGTGGGAATATCGGGATAAAAACTATCCTATGTCCTTCCCTGGGACTCTACTATCTCCATACCAAATTTTATCTAAATCGGTTCAGTGGTTTAGGTGTGAAAAGGTAACATAGAGACAGACAGGCTTAGTTACTTTCGAATTTATAATATTAGTATGGATATAGATATAAAATGGATTATATAGTATCGGAGACAGTTGTCAAATTAAATTTGAGCGATAGTCAACAGAATTCGTTATGATTGGTTTTCTTATTATTAATTTAAGAGATTTTACTATCAAATATTGTCTAATAAATCGAAACATAATGTATTGAGTACTCAGTGTACGCGCTAATTGATTTTAGCAACTTATTTTGATAATTGTAATCGATGGTTTTGTTCAAACCAATTGATGACATGTTATTTTGATTTTAAAACGATTAACTTTGTGAAATCACTATTGTTTATTTAAGACAATTATTCTTGTCGTATTATTCGATTTATAATGTGAGTTATAATGTGAATCTATTTGATTTTGCACATTTAAATATTTTGTAATAAGTAAACACGATGACGTATTTCCGTACGCCATTGGACAGAGTTGTTGTGGGGCGAGTGCGTAGTGGGGACAAACCTTTTTAACTGAGCGCACTCGTTTGTGCCGGACAGTCAATAACAGTTAGTGACAGTCAGTCACAGTCAGTGACAGTCGGTGAGAGTCAGTCGGTGTTCGGACTCGACTCCTGACAGAGCACTAGCTCCCGACAAACCTGTCGGTTTACTTGGGTGGCTCTGTCACTATACGAACAGTAATCGATCCTACGATTTGTTCGCAATTACTTTGTTACTGTACATAATTATTTGACTGTGTATCTAGTTGTGTAGTGTACCTGCAGTGTGTGATTTGCTAGTGTGATTAATTTGTTCGTCATATTATAATTTGATTTGAACTGCAAACGGTTTTTCTATTGCGCAATAACCAACACTACCCACAGTATGCCCACAGTAATTAATCAAATATGCCTGATGATAACTAGATGCCTATAACCTACTCCTGATCCTACATACTTATATGTTAGCATACACAATAATCGACTATTTAACTAATATTATTTGTGGGTTGCAACATTATCATTTTTTTAACATTTTATGCTTTTTGGTTTGTAGCAACCCATAAATAAGTCGCTGATGAAAAAACGGCGGGAAAAGTGAAAAAATTGATAATTTTGCAACCCACAAATAATATTAGTTAAATAGTCGATTATTGTGTATGCTAACATATACTCGTAGTATGTCTGTCTTCTGTCTGTCTGTTACCTTTTCATGCCTTAGCGGCTGAGCGGATTTCGATCAAATTTGGCTCACAGGTAGACCAAGGTACAGAGTTAGGACTAGAGTACTTGCATAAGCAACGGGTTTTGTGGTACAGATCGCTGCAGTTTGATCTACTGAAAGAAACAGTCACAATGTTTTTGAAGTGAAAACTTCTTTAGGCGCGTCGGGCATTTTTTGAGATGGGAAAAAACTATTGAACTCGCGCCACTGTTACCGTAATCGACACCACTTTGGATGTGTTCTGCTGTCTTCGGGATGTACTCGGTTTTAATGTACCTATATCCGATATGTCAGTGAGTGATGGCAAAGTATTCTGTTGGTGTTTTGTTTTCACTTTTGTCGGCACTCCCGGAGTGCCACTGTTTCTTTTTTGCCTGTTTTTTATTTTGTGAGCGCATAATATATGTTTAATAGGGCACTATTTTATCCGCATTGATCAGTACCGGCATATCTTTACGGGGAATCCGCGTCTTTATATATGTCTTGGCCATATCTTAGATATGCTCACTTCATGAAATGCTCGAGAATTGTCGCCAGTAGTACCACACCCCGGACACTCCATACAACGCTCGCAAAATAATTACCTACTACTACTACATTAAAAAATGACATTTGTATACGTATGAATGTGTGCGTGAGGTACTTGTGTTTGCGAGCGCTCTTGTTAAAGAACTGCGACGAATACGCCGAAGTGCGGGGTGAGGTGCGGTAACTGATGTTAGTGCGGGGAAGGGAGTGGCCATTCTGTACGTAGTACTTTAAGTATTCTGTGGTAGTACTGTCTACTGGCGACATCATGATATGGTCTGGCCATTTCATGATACACAACCATTTCATGAAATGACCGAACACTTCATGGAATGATCAATTCTATGATCTGGCCACGACATACATTACGCACCCATAGGATAGATTTTTATCCCGGTAGTTCGGTCCCGTGGAATAATTTCCGATCTCCACGTGGGCGAAGCCATAGGTAAAAGATAGTAAGTTACCTATATGCGGAGCTCGTAGGTCTAAACCTAAACTGTTTTGTTTCTTATTAGATAATTTTTTTCATTTGCGTATTTCGGAACACGTGGAACATCAGTTTTTTCGTTACTGCTTATTACAACAATAACTTATGCAGGTATGGCATGATAAAGTACTCGTAGCAGTCGCCACAGTGCGAGGGAAAAGGTAGGTACAGTCACCAAAAGAGATAAGTAACGAGACCAGGGTCGTCGATATACCTAGTCGAAGTTTAGTAACAAACCAATGGATGTTTCCGATCTCTTTTGGTGACGGTACAATATATACGGTGCTGAAACGTGGACACTGACGGTCGGGCTGGTCCACAAATTCAAGGTCGCTCAGCGCGCTATGGAGCGAGCTATGCTCGGAGTCTCTTTGAACCATAAAATCAGGAATGAAATTATCCGGAAAAGAACCGGAGATACCGACATAGCTTGCAGAGTAAGCAAACTGAAGTGGCAGTGGGCTGGCCATGTCTGTCGAAGGACTGATGGCCGGTGGAGCAGACGAGTCCTGGAGTGGAGACCGCGCACCGGCAAGCGTAGTGTGGGACGCCCCCCAGCTAGATGGACGGACGACCTAAAGAAGGTGGCTGGGGTAGACTGGGTACGGAAGGCGAAGGACAGAGTGCTGTGGCGCAGTCTGGGAGAGGCCTATGTCCAGCAGTGGACTGCGATAGGCTGAGTTGATTGATTGACAATATATACATATTCCTAAACGAGGTCGGAACATCTATGGATTAAAACCTATTGAAGTGTGCATAATGTGTCACGCGTCGACGGCAGAGGGAACTGCAGCTGCCGACGAGTGTCGACGGCTGCCGTCGACGTCTGTCGGTGGCTATAGTTCGCAGCGCGCGGTTGTGCTGTTGACGCGTGTCGCTCGTGAGTATAAGCACGAAGAATTAAAACAGATTTAATCAACGTTTATTTCTTTACCCCTTTTATTTATCCATCAATGAATTGCTAATGGATATCAAAAAGACATTTTTATGCTCCCTTCAGACTAATTTACCTGCCAATCCCATTATTTAAACTCTTTTAACCATAAAGCACCCCTTACCCCATCAACTTAATTCTTTTTCCCATAAACCGACCCATATCTGTCAAAACAGTGCACTCGCTTATTATTTTACGTGTTTTTAAGCTTCTTTTCTTTAGATTTTTTACTTCGATAGGTTGATTAAATACGGCTTCGAAGACGTGTCAGTCAAAGACTGAAATCACGCAATAGCGGCAGATAGGACATAAAGAAGGCATGTTATATGTGCCGTAAGCCTCTCTGAAGGGTGGAGTGTTCAACCAGTTTTTATTTCTACTTATATTTGACGTAGGAAATTAAAAAATGGGGTCTTTTAAGCATGCAATGATGTGGCGTGATGTTTGCTTGGGGTGGTCTAGATCCAATAATGAACGTCTTTTGGCTAAAGCTAAGACAATGATACTGACATTAGCATGCATTTATTTTTTAGTAGCAAAGGTACGCATGCAGTAAGTAAAGCAGTAGCCAGAATAACCGATATACCTAAAGGATGTATAAACGTTTGAACAATAATATCCTTTGACATTTTTAAGTACGGTCAGCATCAAAAGTTGATTAACACTTCAGTTTTTTTTAATCTTAGTTATTGAGCAAAATATTTGTTCAAAATTGCAGCAGAAGAAATTTTTTTAGAATATATACTCTTGTCTATTATGTGAAAAGCTAAAAATCAGTTTATTGAGAAAAGTAGTTGTCAATTTAATAACATGTAAAAATGATAGTGTTAATCGACTTTTGATGCTGACTGTACCTATGCACATTAATCGGAGAACTGTCGATAAGTCGAGGGCTTAAATATTTATCAATGAAATTATCAGGATATACTTAATTCAATAAATTATCTCCAAGCTGCCCTTAAACTGCCTGACAGTAAGACAGTGATTGTAGATCAATGCACGTTATACGTGGCAAACCGACCGGGACTTACCTAATTTTCACAAAACACGGAAAGCTGCGGATTTACTATCAGGATTTTGAAAAGGATTCCCCCTTAGGCTCCCCCAAATCAAGTAGACAAAAGCCAAAGGGTTGTTATCGTTCAAATAAAACGATATTTCACATAACCATAAATAGGTATGCAGACAACGGTACACAAAATAACGATAAAACGGTTATTTTATTTAAATAACCGTTTTAACAGTAACAGATGTTATCAATGCACGTATGGGCCATGCATGTTCACATTTGCATATAAATTCGTATGGCTGAATGTGGCACGCGATGTCTCCATACGTTTTCAAATAAATTCATTTTTGTATAGTTTTTAAATGTTTTGTGTATTTTATGGGGGGCTCTATGATAGGTTTATAGGCTGGGGTATGAAGCGTGAGGTATAAAACTGAAGGTTGGTAGACTGAAAGAACAGTAGGTACACTGACAGTCTGCGGCAATAGTAAGGATATAACGGAATTTTAGATTGAATTAGATACTTATACTAGCTGCGCCCTGCGGTTTCACCCTCGTAAACGTCGATCCCGTGAGAATATCGGGATAAAAAGAAGCCTATATGTTAATCCAGGGTGTCAGCGACCTCCATACAAAATTTTATCAAAATTGGTCCAGCCGTTTGAGTGTGAAGAAGTAACAAACATATAAACGCACATAAACATACACACCCTCACACACTCACAAACTTTCGCCTTTATAATACTCATTAGTGTGATTTATCGGAATAATGATTATAAGAAACAATGACGCTGCTGTTAATTTCTTTTTGTCATATTGATGTTGTGCTGACTTTAAATCAGCACCCTCATTGCGTAACACACTATCAGTCACAATACGAATCATTTTGAAGGATATTGCTAATCCATTGCTACATATGTTCGAAAAATTTGTCTGCACAACAACGTAAATAACGCAATGAATGTTGTTGAACTGTCAAAATGGGCCATTGCTAGGGTCCTTTTAGTGTGTTACGCAATTGCCCCGCAGGAAGATACAAGATAGATAAACAAGTATGAGCTTACAGTTGCTATTTCCGATATATTAGTTAAATGTCAAACAACTAGGACTTACTGAATAATTAGAACTAGGAACTTATTATTGAATAATTTGTAAACAGCTTTCTTGTTTTAAGTTTTATGAATGTATTTAATGGAGAATAGAAAGAAAAGATCTGGGAAGGTCTTTGCAATCTTCTCGAGAGGCTGGCTCAGCGAAAAGCGAAAAAAATGTTAAAAACATACAATAATACTTTCCCTATAAAATACAGGACCTTTACAAAACCAAATTGACCATCTTTCAAGTATTAAGTAATTATGTGAAACTTGAATGGCTTACGCCCTTTTATTTGGTCAATAATTTCACCTAACCCTTTCCAAAACCAATTAAGTACCTAATAAAAGCATTCTCGGTAGGCAGTACTTTCTAATGTCCCTACACACATCCTTTCCTCCTTTAACCCTCTATAACCAATTTCAATCACCACGTTTTCATTCACATACATAACAAAAGCACCTTTCCCTGAACACGTTGGAAAAATCGACCAAGCGCGAAAGCGTAGATAGTACACCATTCAAAGCAATTTACTACACAAGCAACTAGCTATAAGTATATACAGTACTGACCTTCTGTGATTTATGACTTTATTCCCCTGGCAACAACACATACATATAAAACATATGATTTATATTAGATACAGTGCGTTACGCTTAGATATATAGGCTGTCGTTTGCACGTTGCTTGGTAACACATTTTTGGGCATTGAATTCGGTTTGGACGTGTCATTGATTTTTGTAGCGGCTGAAGGGTTGTGTAAGTAAACTGACATTGACAAAGTTATGACTGCAAGCTATGTAAGTAAATTAGGGAAAATATGGATTAAAATCTCTCTCTTACCGAGAGAGGAGGTCTGTGTCCCAGCAGTGCGAACGTTACAGGCTGATTATGTCCCTTATGAGCAAGTCACCAGATTCTAAACTCATCAGATTCTCAACTAACCAGATTCGCAACTCACCATTTTACTCACCAGATTCGCAATTCACCAAATGTACAATAAAACACAAAATCACAAAAAAATACAGATTAGGTACCTACTTTATTCACAAAAAAAAACAAAAGTAGTGTTGTATGGACAAAAATGAATGCCGCTTCTCAAATTGGGGGAAATCATTTAATCATTTATCCGAGAGAGTGTTTCGAGCTCGCTTCGCTCGCTCTTGTATTCTAAATTCTGGTATTTGCTTGGGCTTGCGTGCAGAAGTCGACTATAGTCATATAACTCCTTTTTCTGCTTGAAAACGAAACCTATTCAAACCGAGGCCGGTTGTTAAAATTTTCGAGCTCGCTTCGCTCGCTCTCTCCACCATACATAATGTACCAACCAATTAATATACATACGACTAATTTGGCACCATTATTAAGTAACACAACAGAGATGAACATGAACCTTAACATATCATCACGCCTTTAATCCCCAAAGGGTTAGGCACCTTCATATAGTACTTACACCCACATTAATTCTGACAGTTATTAAGTGTCATTTCATAGGGGGCGAGCCTATCTGCCGCTAAACGGGCACAAATCCAGACTTCAGGTTACTCTGAGAAATTTCTGATGGAAAAAGCCAAAAAAAAAAAACCGAGTGTGCTTATGACCACACGACTGAAGTGAAACTTCAAACGTATTTGGCTATGAGAGGAAGAGAGAAAGAAAATGTGCGCGCGCGCTGCTTTCTCTTGCTTATATCCCCCACTCAACTCCCGTTCGCCTCGCCCGTAGCCCGTAGACATGGGTCGTACTTGCAAAATCGAGTACCAGGGCTTCCAAGTACGTCCACCTTAAGAAACCAGAGCTCGAGATACTTTCAAGTATTTTCTATCTGCATCGAAAATTGATCCATAACTTCATACAAATAAGAAGTACAATCGCGTAATCAAACAAAAGCCCTGTTGGAAGTAAAAAGTACTTGCATAGGAAATTGACCCGTGACCATAAATAAGGCAAATATGTGCGTGAAATCTAGTAGCGTAAAAAAAATTGGTTTGTAATGAAATAAAACACTAAAATAGTTTAGTTTAAATGACTTATCTGTAAACAATCGGTTATTAAATCGCATGTTATTAAAAATGCGAAATCTTACAAACAGTTTATGGTAAATACGAATTCGGAAAAGCATCACAATATCCTACCATCGTGATTAAAACTCAAATAAAACTTTTAAATCGCATAATTGTAGGTTCGTATCAGCAATACAGCGCTGCGGTTCGCGAGCGCCCTTGCTAAAGAGTCGGCGACAAATACCTCGAAGTGTGGGGTGAGGTGCGGTATCTGATATGAGGGCGAGGAAGGGAGTGTCCTTTCTGTACGTAGTACTATTAAGTATTCTGTGCTCTTACTGGTAAGGAGCATGATCGCATTTGCGAAAACAAACGCGGTTGTTGAACTATTTGAGTACCTACGTAATCGAGCGCTGAGGCACGACGGAGCGAGATACTTTCAAGTATTTTCTATCTGCATAGAAAATTGATCCATAACTTCATACAGATAAGAAGTACGATAGGCTGCAAAAGTGCATGGGTAGTACAGAAACAAAATCGTATGAAGCGAGAAATGACGCCATCTAGCGTAAAACCAGTTAACGACTAACAAAATTTAATTATGCTGGTATTAGATGGCGTTGCTTTGCTTTATATGATAAAATATTTCTGCAGTTTCTTTTTGTCTCTTCAAACATTCAAACAATTTATAATTAATAGTTTCTTTTAAAGAAAATTGTTCCTAAATTAACCTACTATGTTAAAATTGAATATCAATTTATAAGTAGGTAGGTATCTGATTTTCTAAGTTTTAGTTTTCAAACTTGAGAGGGTAGGTTGAATATGGATTTATAAATAATTGGTAGGTGGTATGAATAATACTTAGATCGAAGATTTATGACAGCTCAATTGATCGTTCGCTAAGTTCATTTCGATTACCTCGTTCGAGTGCCTTTTGTTCAGTTTTTATTTATGATCAGGCCGATTACCTACTTATTTTACCAAAACGAGCACGAGTTATAATATTGATTTCTTACAAGAGCTCAAATAATTGCTTTGAATAATCAAGCCAAAACTTGTCAGAAATAGCCAGAGATCGGTGTAAACGTAAGTAGTTTTTTTTTAACACTTTTATATTAAAAACCGCATTATTTTTTTTGTTACCATACTACATAATAATCATTATTGGGTATTATATATTTCTGTTTTATTGTTGCAGAGACAAACAGTTGTTCTTTGAGTACGACGATCTGAAGAGGAGGGTTCTTTGAAACACCATCAAAGAACTGATAGACCACGACTTATAAAACATATTGCAGCATCAATCCATGATAAGCGAGTATGAAGAAAATGGATTTCTGCCGCCGAACCACTATGCTGGTTTATTTGACACAAGTTTTGACACTGTCCGTTGTGCTCTTCATAGTGGGCCGCGGAGGCATGCTGTGAAACCCTTGCTCACGGAAAACCATACAAGGGCAAGATTACAGTTCGCTTTGGATCACATAAACTTCGATTGGAGTAATGTCATCTTTACAGATGAAAAAAGTTTTAAGTCCAGTGAACACGGACTTTTATGTTTGTGGCGTCGAAATAATACGCGATACACAAGTGGTTACGTAGCTACGAGCTAAATAATTATACTTAGATAATATTATTTATATTGACTGGAGACCTGGTTATGTGTGTATAAACTATAACATACGTATTTTTAATAATTTAAAAAGTTATGAACACTTTAAGTTCAAACAACATAGTTTTTAGTTTTTTATGTTGCCTACTAACCATTTGATATGTTTTTGTGCAATTTTGTAGTTTTTAGCCTACTTATTTAGTATCCATTTAATCCGTTTGACCTTTGTAATAAAATAACCTGGTCTCCTGTTTGTTTTTATTGAGGTTACATAAGCTTCAATCCTCTTTTCGATTTTGGAAACAAATACTTAAGCTAGGTATCGCCTCAATAACTTCATAATATTATAATGTTATACCTATAATAATTAATAAACTGACTATTAAATTTGAATAATAAACTGTAAGAAATAAACCTCTATAATTTTTTATGGTGCCTTTTTTTGCGAGCCCACAAGGCGAGCCTGTTTACCTGTGATGAATCTGCTCTTTTTTCCTGTTGCTAAGTAAGTACCCACTAATTCGAATATTAAATTAATTATTAAAATACCCACTCGTTAGCTTAATAAATATATTCCTATCGGTTTCTATTATTATTTTTATCATTTAAGCTACGTATGCTGGTAATTGTAATGTAATAATTAGATAAATGTAACTCCTTCGTTTCTTCCTAACTCCTTACTTACGTTTCGTAAATTAGTCATAGTTGTGAAGAAACCAACGCAATCTAGTTTATTTTCGAAAACTTGAATTCAAACGTTCACGGGAAAATAGACACTAAGGTACCCATGCAATTTTGCTGGCGACTGTACAATCGCGTATTCAAAAGCCCCGTTGGAAGTAAAACTACTTGCATAGGAAATTGTGCAATGACTTCCTATAAATAAGGAGAAAAATCGCGTTTACAAATAAATACTTGCAAACCATTAAAGTAAAAAATACTTGCATACGAAATTGTTCCGTAGACTCTTACTGATAAGGAGAATGATCGCATTTGGGAAAACTAACGCGGTTGAGTACCCACGTATTTGAGCGAGTAGCCGTATAAGATACGTTTACGTCAAGCGTTCGCCAGCTTACTCTCCAAATCAATTGTGCGTAAAGAAGTTTCACTTCAATAATTTTGACACAACAAAAATCGAATTTGACAATCGCGACTCGTCGACACGTGGTACTTATTTGCCCTACCCCGTGAATTGTTTTTTAGAGCCGCAGGCGCGGAGGGGGCGGCCTTGGCGTGTTTTTAAGGAATTTTTCACTTTTTGTATGGAACATATGAAAAATTATTACCTACATGTTGAGTTTTAGGAGTTTATGGGTTTTATAAAGGGGGTCGAAATTTTCATTATTTTTGCGATAGGACGCACCATTTTAGAGATATAAACAAAACAAAAAAAAGATACAGACAATACCTAGTACTGTTTTTGCACCTGAAGTCGAGGTGTTGGTGTGAATTTCTATTCATGACAACTAATTTTATTCCACACCTTTTTAATCACGATTAAAAATAGTCAGATTTAGTTCGATTTAGTTAGACAATCAAAATTTTTGGTTGAGTACCAACGTATTTGAGCGAGTAGCCGTATAAGATACTTTATAGTCTTGCAAGTATTTTGAGTCGGTACCTGGTGTGCGTACTTGGAAGCAAATACCTGGTGTAAAAACCCGGTCGCATAAATACGTACCTTCCCTACTCGCCCGATCACACGTTTTCGTAACGCATTCGCCAGTTTACTCCCCAAATCAAGCGCGCCTAAAGAAGTTTCACTTCAAAAATTTAATTACACGAAATTGTTCCGTAGACTCTTACTGATAAGGAGCATGATCGCATTTGCGAAAACTAACGCGGTTGAGTACCTACGTATTTGAGCGAGTAGCCGTATAAGATACTTTTATAGTCTTGCAAGTATTTTGAGTCGGTACCTGGTGTGCGTACTTGGAAGCAAATACCTGGTGTAAAAACCCGGTCGCATATTCATGCGACCGGGACCGGGTTTTTACACCAGGTATTTCCAGCTATTTTTTACGTACCTTCCCTACTCGCGATCACACGTTTTCGTAACGCATTCGCCAGTTTACTCCCCAAGTCAAGCGCGCCTAAAGAAGTTTCACTTCAAAAACACTTTATCCGACTTAGGAATCGAACCCAGCTAGGACCTCATGCTCAGCAGTATCGCGTGCGACCACTAGACCAACGAGAAGATGTACAGACGCCAGCACATCAAGCTACTACAATCTGTCAAATTTCTTTACCTAATAGATTTTCAACTTAATCGAAGCATTAGGTTGAAAGTTTGGGAAAATTTGACAGTTTCAGGTAGCTTGATGTGCTGGCGCCTGTACATACCTCCCTTAAAATATTCCTCGGCACCCTTGGTGACCCCTCCAAAATCTTAAGCTGCGACCGCGCCTGACAAAGTATAGATAGGTAAGTTATTTTACAAAGTACTTACCTATCAAATTGCCGTTGTTTATTTAAATGAAATTACCGAATGCTTAGGTAGGTACTTCTTTTTCATTCTTGTTTGCGTAGCATCCATTTCGTGATTTGGACAAATTAAATTAAAATGTCAGCATCAGGATTATAATTTTGCTTGCCTTATTTGAAATATTACTTAGTACCTACTTACTTACTTAGGACAGTAAAATATAAGTTATTAGAATATAAATTATTAAGTCAGTAAGATAAGCCGTCTATTCTACATCTTTTTTATTTTGTTAGATTTTATTATAAATCCTACAAATATTTCATTCATGACAAGTGTTTATAGATCGATACCTAGCTGCAATCATCAAAGATGAAATTACCATAATTAGCTAGAATTTTTGCCTAATCCAATAATGCCATTAATATTTAGGTTTCGAATGGTTTCTAATGAAAATGGTTGTTTTGTGAAGTATCGTATCTAAGTGACATCTATCGATTGTTTGCAAAACTAATTCTTCAAATGCTTTTAACGCCATCTAGGAGCAAAATAAAGCACTTGCAAAGTTCCTAACATGAAGTGGAAGTAAGCTACAACCGCAATACGTTTAGTTGCTAGTATTTGTTTAGTAAAACTCGACATTGTTCCAAAACAATAAATTGATTTTATGATCTCGGCAAATTATTATTTTATCTAAGGGGGATTAGTTATGGCAGCCCGCAAAATGAAAATTTTCTCACGCTTTTTGCAATTTGCTGGTTAGTATTGGGTTGTATATTAATTTATATTAGCGATATATCTACTGAATTATTATCATTTAAAAGGCGCTAAATGCAATGCCAAATTTCCATTTTTATACTTACTACATTTTCATGTCAACGATGAGACAAAACGTTGTATCCCTGTTTTACCGACCAAATGCAGTGTGAAGTTAGGAACAAATCAAACATCAGCAGTAAACATGATAATGACATCTAGCCGCTGCTGTCAAATTACTACTAATGTCAAATCAACAAACGAAAGGCAGTGTATCGTTTCATAAATTTTTCCTTTGTTGTGTTTATAATTGTATTTTTGAATGAAATCTACAACAAAACTGGACAAACATACAGTGTGAGTGTTTTGTGAGAATATTCGCAAAGTTTCCTGCAAGCCAGTGTTGAATATTCACAAGAAAGGGGACAACGTGTATCGGTAAGTATTTTTTGTTTTCATTTTTTATTTATGTATTGCATTTAAGGTCTAACTGTTTTTGTGTTGTTTGTCTTAAAAATAGGAAGTAATCTATTACGTGATTGAAGTCATACGGTCGTGAAATAAAGCGTAGTTAAAATGTTGTGTTACTTATCATGTTATCAATAAAGTTTCACGCCTCGATGAACGCAAACGTTTAAAATTTGAATTTGTTCCAACGCGACATTGCATCGGAAACAATATTCAAAGTGAACAAGTAACTATTTAAGAACCATTCAACAACTTCTACATACTTCTGTCCTAAGTACTTAATTACTATTTTAGTAAACCTTATCTACATAAATATATGATGGTGGAATTTTGGTCAGTGGGTCGTCTTACCCGTTTATTGCCCGTGGTTCGACCGCGTAGTTCTACTAGTAGGACCACGGGCATTTTTCTTTTCGGTGGTTCTATCAATCGGACCATCGTTATAAAATTGTCAAATTTTATTGGCACTGGTTCTACTGGTCGAGTAGAACTAAGATAAATATTTTTGCCCATGGTACTACTTACGTAGTACTTATACAGTACATTATTTTGCTACGCAAAATACGCGCATTGACGTTGAGTGGCGGACACCAGCCCGTATTACCTTCAATATTTTACAAAGGAAAAAAAATACGTGTACCTAAGTAAAAATAAAATTTATTGAATAAGGTTTTTTACATTTTAACACACTTTTATTAGTAAAATAATGATTAAAAAAAACTGTCAGGGCTATCAATTTTTTTTTTTTAGATAGCCCTGATAGTCTTTTTTAAACACTATGCGAAATTGCGAAGTCATTGAAAATAACAAAACTTGGTCATAACTTTTGAAACGTAAAAAAATTCACTGACATTCTCAGGGTGTAAAGTTTAGAAATGACCTTGCCCACGCCCCTATTCGAGTTGATCCATCATGCAAAGAAGTTTACTCACTTAATAGAACCACGGGTAAACAAAGTTGCCCGTAGTACTACTGATAGAACTTGATTTGCCCATGGTCCGATTGATAGAATCACCGAAAAGAAAAATGCCCGTGGTCCTACTAGTAGAACTACGCGGTCGGACCACGGGCAATAAACGGTCTTACCACCCATAATGGTCTAGTAAACAAATACATGATTTCACCTAGACCATGCATTTGTGTACTAGACCATATTAATCACCCAGTGACCACAAAACAATGAAAAATACTGCTTATTGGTTTCCAATGAAGATATGAATGGATGGGTGTGACAAGTTCATAGATTATTATTGATATAATTAATTGATCCAAAGTCAATTCTACTTCATTATTTCTACTAATTCAAGTCAATATGTAAAAGATAATTAACAGAAGTAGATAGATAAGCAAATTCCTACCTGCCTAAATATTTTAACAGGATAGTGTCAATCTTTTTTTTTTGTCATCTGTAACCTCCTTGTCTGTTAGGCAAGCTTATTAAGGTCAGTAACAATAGAAAAAGTAATTGAGCCTCATTAGTGACAGTTGAGCTCTTAAAGTTTCGAAGGAAAACTGAAATTGACTGATTGATAACATT
Organism: Amphipoea oculea; assembly: GCA_945859645.1. Taxonomy (NCBI): domain Eukaryota; kingdom Metazoa; phylum Arthropoda; class Insecta; order Lepidoptera; family Noctuidae; genus Amphipoea; species Amphipoea oculea. Next base: position 4,324,206 of record OX243862.1, read on the forward strand.
TTTGTCTCAACTTTTTTGACCATGAGAACTGCAAACCACTTAAAACCTCAGAAAACTAAACGGAAGTCTTAAAAATACCCTTGAAACAAAACATTCTATTTAATTTTATTAATCCCTACCATAATAATCTTATCACCTAGAAATGTGAGTAATTGCAACTGATATATCAACTATCAATAATTATATATTGATAAAATAAAGCTGAAGAGTTTGTTTCAACATTCTAATCTGTAGAACTGTTATTAAAAAATTCTGTTAACATTTGCTAGCCCAATTCTTGAAGAAGGTTTTAGCAACACAAATGCACTTTTCAGGGCCACAGTGTGATCACTACGGCCCTTAACCTTTTAACCGCCTGACTTCATATTGAATCAGTTGTCGTGTACAGATGCCAGCATATCAAACTAATACAATCTGTCAAATTTCTTTAATAGATTTTCAACTTTATCACTAATGCATTAGGTTCAAAGTTGATTGAGAAAATTTGACAGTTTCGGGTAGCTTGATGTGCTGGCGTCTGTAAAAAGCGCCCGAAAAAAAAAACGAAAGATAAATACCCGATAGAATACAGCGTAATTAAATAAAAAAGCAGATTAAACGAGCTGTGGTATTTGATCGTAAATATACGACCCTGGCGAAATGAACACGAAAATATTTGTCTGATTAATCCAGCATAAGCGGTTAAAAGTCAGAAAGAATTATAAACAAAATTGCAGTAATAGCGCGGGTCATATGAATTTAATGTTAAAACAAGAAAAATCACACGGATGAAGACGCAAACAGAAGCTAGTCTTAAAATAAATTATTTGCAGCACTACCGGTGTTATCAATACCTAATTTTAGATAGCAAACATCAATAATATTGATTGATGTGCGGTGTGCGTAATACGGGCAATTTATACTGTATAGTGTTAGATTGATGTAATTTGTTCATTGCAGGATGTTATAGTTTAGCTCAATTATTTTGTTAACAGTGCGCAATGTTCTGTAAGTGTACTTATATTATACATTATGCAATTTTATGTTGTCACTGTAGTGTTTCCAGTCATAATCAGCCTATAATGTTGAGACAGAGGCCTCCTCTCAGCGAGAGGGAGTGGGCCGTAATCCACCACGCGGGCCCAGTGCGGATTCGCAGATGTCACATGCCATCAAATTTTTGGTTCTAGGATATGCCGGTTTCCTCACGATGTTTTCCTTCACCGTTTTGAGAGCAGTGGTGATGAAATAATTGATGATGAAATGATGATGATGAAACCCATTGTCTGATCTAGATCAAAATCTCCGATACATGGAGAATAATTTATGTATGACAGGTTAAATCTTCTATTTATTCAACAAACAATACTAACGGGTTTTATTGTTCAAAAAACATGATTGTCTGTGTGGCTGTCTTTCGAGATTTTTTTGCAATTATTAGCCTCCTTTGTCCATTGAAGGCCCTTCCATTCATGAATTTTGTAAACTAAACTAATTCTTAACAGTTATGTACATAAGGTGGGTATTTTATAGATTTTCTCTTTAAAAATAAACAAACCATTGTAAAATTTTGTTGACATATTGCAAAGAACGTAAATAATTTAGTCCTTACTAGCTGCGCCCCGCGGTTTCACCCGCATAAGTGTCGATCCCGTGGGAATATCGGGATATAAACTATCCTATGTCCTTCCCCGGGACTCAAACTATTTCTATACCAAATTTCATCTAAATCGGTTCACTGCGGCGCCGCGCGGCCCTCCTTACTGATGTGTACCTTTCTGTGTAGTAGATAAGGTTTATAATTGTATTGCTATCTTGAAAACTGCGCGCCGCGCCGCGTCGCGTCGCGGTGTGTACTGACCCTAACGAGACAATGCGTTCTTGACACCTGTCGGTTAAGGTCCGGTCGCGCTAACGCCAAAGATGTAACAAGAATGGCCGCTCGAAGTTGAATAAAATCGATATAGGTACAACAACATTTATTTTAAGTAATGTTTGTTTTCGTCTAGTTTACTCGGAGATTTAGACGAAAACAAACATTACTTTAAATAAATGTTCTTGTATACCTATCGATTTTATTCAATTTCGAGCGGCCATTCTTGTTACATCTTTGGCAAATTTAGCGCGGCCGGGTCTTACATACAAACGAATAAGTACGTGTTTTGCGAATTTGATTTTTATTTATTGTCGCACTGACAGGTGGTATAAACTCATTCTTTCGATGGCCGGACTATAACTAGATACATTTAAATTACATACATTCGCTTAGATTAGAATGAATGATGTGGCAATTTGCAGTAATGTTTAGACATAAGTAAAGTGCTTAATGTAATACGTAACTAACATTAGCTCACGATAAACTTAAAGGCAATTTAAAGAGCTCGGTATTGACTTTATTACACCACAATTTACTTAGCTTTCAGTTATTACCTTCTCGAAACGTCATTAGGAGGTAGGGTGACCATGCATGTTGTGAAAAAGATAGAAAAATTGTTTATTCTGCACAAATAAAACGCACACTACAAAACAATACATTAAATATACACATATGTACAAAGTAGCCAAAAGCCTCGTTCTCAAGCATATGAAAAGTTGTCAATTTTGTCCATTGCCTACATGTTTCTAGTACTTAGGTACGTACGTTGGTAATAAAAAAGGAAAAGCCTATAACTTTTTACTCGCATAATTTCCCAATCCGGACTGTGTTTTATCACAAACTCAATTTCCTTGACTTACTTTCCGTTTCTTTACGCCTTTTTAGGGTTTCGTACCCAAAGGGAGCTAACGAGTCTCTATTACTAAGCCTCCGCTATCCGTCCGTCTGTCTGTCCGTTCGTCTGTCCGTCCATTTGTCTGTAAGCGGACTGTATCTCATGAACCGTATTAGGCAGACTGTTGGAAGTGTGTATTTCTATTGCTGCTTTAACAAAAAATAGTAAAAATTAAATAATGTTAAAAATTAAAAGTGGGCCCTCCATACAAGGAACCTGTTTTTTTTCTGGTGGTACGGAACTCTTCGTTTACGAGTCCGACTCGCACTTGACCAATTTTTTATAGTCCAATCGAAGATTGTCGATTCCGCCGATTGTCCAATATTTGGACGATCGGCGGAAAAACTACATACTTACAATGTACAGACTTACATATATCACTTTGCTTGACTTGCGAATCGACCCAGAATCCCAATCTTAGCAGTCCAGCTTCCTCAATTTATTTTCTTAAGCCCAAAATAACCGAAAACTTCGTAAATGTCTAATGCCCGGTTTCTGAAGAATTCTCAAACGGAGTTTAAACTTTAAACCTTCAATAGCTGTTGATTCGACATAATTATCTATTTAAGCGAATTCCTTCCTTATGCTCGGTTTTTGAGGTTCTCAAATAAACCCTCGATAATAATTCACCCGACTTTTAAGTTAAATTCTTCCTTAATGACGTGTTCGGAAACACGATAAGTATCGAACCAATAATCTCTATCGAATGGATAAACTCCGTTTAAAAACCTCAGAAACCGGGCATAAGTGAAATATGTGCACATTACAGTATTGTGTTTGATCCGCAGCAGAAAATAGGTCAATGAACAACATATTGGCTAACCCATTTCGTTCAGTCAGTGTTACTACTGTATTTATCAACGTAACTAGCTCATGTATTTTTATTTAATTTCTTCTCTTCCCATTCCTCTATTTAACATTCTTAGACGCAATTTCATTCGGTATCCTTAATAGTTTTACAAGCACAATATTATCTAATCTGAAATTTCGCTGCCTACGGCTACATAAATACTTATGAACTTAAGTATTAAAGTTTCTATTCATTCAATAACAGCCAACAACCCGTAAATATTTACTTAATCTACTTCTGTATATACAGGGTGAAATTGAAAACATGCGATAAATCGAAATGGGAGATTGTACTCATCATTATGAACAACTTTTACTATGAGACCAAACCTGAAATCGCGAAAAAAAAAAATCAGCTGTTCCCTATATTTCGACCAGTTATGCGAACATAAATGTAGGGAACAGCTGATGTTTTTTTTCGCGATTGCAGGTTTGGTCCCATAGTTGTTCATAATGATGAGTACAATCCCCCATTTCGATTTGTCGCATGTTTTGAATTTCAACCTGTATAAGCAGCCAAATGAAACACCAGCAGAATAAGAGGAAATTAAATTATAAAAAAAAATCTGGATTAAAAAAATACCTTCGCCAACCACAATCTGAATCATTTTGAAAAATATTGCTAATCCATTGCTTCATATGTTCGAAAAATTTGTCTGCTCAACAACTTTAATAACGCAATGAATGTAGGGCATCCAGTATCGGAAGGTTTTCAATTCCGGAGTTAATTTACGATATTGGGCTCTCAACTCCGGAATTCCGGAATTCCGGAACTGGATCCGAAATAATTAAAAAAAAAATACCTTGAGTAACTTTTAATCATTTTTAACATTAGTCTTTAACTCAGTCTTGATACGACATTGCCAGTTAACTTTGAGTAAGCCAGTTAACAATATTATTAAAATTAGGAAAGTCTAAACTTTTTAAAAACTTAAAAATTAACAATTTGAGAGCCTTAAAATATTAGTGAAAAATAACATAATTAACACAAGAAATATCACGCTTTAGAGTAGTTTGGACATTACTAGGTACCGTAGTTAAAATCAAAATATTAAAATGAGCATTTAAGAGTCTCCTCAGATTTATCATGTTTAACAACAATCTTGACATGACAACATAATCAGTTCACAATTCACATCACAATCAATAAAATTAAACAAGTCTAATTAAACTTTTTAAAACAAATCAACAAATTAAGGGCTCAACAGCAAATACTATAACACTCGTCTAGTTAGTACATGATACACGCGCAGGAACAATTGCGCGTAAAACGATGAGTTGAAAAATTAAACACATTTTTAAATTAAAAATAATGAATATCGAAATACGATAAATTGAGCCCAATTCCGGAGTTGAAATATCGGAAAAACTATCCGGAATTCCGGAGTTGCGAAATTCCGGAATTCCGGAATGGATGCCCTAAATGAATGTTGTTGAATTGTCAAAATGAAAGCCATTTCTACTGATAGTGTGTTACGCAATTGCCCCTTAGGTTAATGTTACCCAATCAACTTGCCGTAAGAAGTCATCGTAACAATACAATAGTTAAATGCATGTCATTCATAATTTATTCACTTGTCGAGATCAATTTGTACATAAAAGGGATAACTTCCTTCCGTACCGTATGCATACAAAGTCGCATTGACAAAATAACGGTAAAGGCCCGACCCTTTTCGATCATAAAATATTTATTTCAAAGGACTCCTTTGAAAATCCCTTATAATATGTATAAAAATTCAGCAATATTGCAAATCAAAGGAATTTTCTTTCATTTTGGATTGAGGCGGTTTCTTTAGTAGGACTCCCGTCATGAAAAAGATATAAGTGCGACAGGAAACGCTGACGGAGCAACATACAATAGCCTCAGGACCTTTTGGACAGTTCTCGTTTCAAGTCATACTAAATTGAAGGCGCAGCTGATAGATTATTATTTCGTCAGTTTATATTTTGGTCGTCAATTTTTTAGTGCCATTCTTTTGGTGAGCAGACACATAAAACATTCTGACATTTAAAAAGGTTACTGCTACAATTAAGCAGTAAAATGTCTCCAACATGATCTTCAAAATGTCGTCAATATAACCCGTGCGTATAAAAAGAAAATTGTTTCTATAACAAGACTCCTAGTTCCAAAAATAGTTGGACAGTCCTCAAAGTTATTTAACATCTGGCGAACCTTTCCGATACCCGGCAGCTGGGCTACACTGGCCTGTCCTAAGTGCTGCACTGGATAAACTGGTATGGGGCCACTAACGGTCCTTGAACCTCCATACAACACCGTACTTGTGGCAAATTATTACCGGAATAGGTTCTAGAATGTTCGCAGCAATATCGACTTAGTTTGAGCTTTGAGCATAAACTTTGAAGGATTCGAAGGTTCTCGTTTGAAACTGTTCGAAGTTATAACTAGGGAAAATTTAGTATTACAATATCATGTCATTATGTTAAAGCAATTTGGGTTTAATAGGTAATAGGTACGGGCAGACTGGAAAATAATATTTCTTGCCAAATTCGCTGTGCGACAGAAAGTACTGCAGTAATTAAACATCTTCGAGGCAAAAGGTCACAATCTTACCAGTACATTACCGAGCAAAAGCACATAAGAAATACGATAGCACCATGTATTTACCATTCAAAATTGAACTAGCATTGTCCAAAATCAGAATTGCGCAGCAAAAACTACCTTATTCTACATTAAATTCCAAATTCTAATTGCAAATTTTACCTGGAAATATGACCAGCTGACTTAGTCGTTAAACAAGATATACATTCGATCCCAGTGCATGTCCATTTGGCCGGCATTTGACATCGTAACGATCCACCACAACGGAGCCATACAAATTCGTACATAGTTTGTTCTCATACCGAATTCCACCACCATTCTGTGGTCACAACGGTTCAAGTTGACATTTCTGTGTGACCCCTTACATACGGAAACGGTTAACGGTGTTATTTATCTACAATGCACAATTTCGGAATTTGTAAAGCTTTGATTGATTCGGCCATCTTGTCTTAAATAAGTACTCAAGTTTTGCCCAAACAACGCAAATAATTAAATTCTGGAAGCAAGTTTAGGCCTCCGTTCCAAGAACTGCGGGGTAATTGCGTAAAACAGTAGTAGCAATGGCTTTCATTTTCACAGTTCAACAACATTCATTGCGTTATTTACGTTGTTGAGCGGACAAAGTTTTCGAACATAAGAAGCAATGGATTAGCAATATACTTCAAAATTAATTAAATTTTGATTGATGATGTGTTACGCAATTAGGGTGCTATTTATTAGAATACGTGTTCCATTTCGGGTTCGGGGAACTTAAGAAATACTTAGGGAGATTTGGCCTCACCAGAAATTTGGCCACCCAGAAATTTGTTAATGACTACTTAGCCTGTGCTCAAAATATTGAGGGCAATACCAATTTGGAGACATAAAGAGGTAAATTGCAATTAGATTATAAAACATAATTATATTATTCGCTAGAAAACGTTTCAACGCTCAGGTTATTTGCTGTTCAATAAAAATGAAAGCATTAGAAAACGAAAACAAATTCGTTAAAAAGGTCTATTTAGCAGAAAAAGTTATCAGAATTTAATAAGGTTTTGAGCAACGTGATACATTTAAAATACAATACTTACTCTGCGTATTTCTGAGTCATAATTTATTAAAATGTCTACTTGGCGGCAAAGATACGGCAGTTTCGTGCCAAATATATATTTTTTGCCCAACTTCAGCGACATTTTAGACGGCTCGATTTCATATATTTTCTTTTTCTTATTCTGCGAAGCACATTTTCTTCCACAATAAAATTATTATGGCCTTGAATGAACTGCCATAAACTTTGGACCTGGAGCTAACTGTGCTAGCTGCTAGGGTAACATTCGTAACTCTCAACGGACTTAAAGAAAGTTATGATCTTGAAATTACCATACTCGAGAACAGTTGCAGTAATTTTCAACTGAAGACCGGAACGAGAAAGGTTATAGTGGATAAGACAAAGTTTAAAACAGAAGACGAACTAGCAGGGGATCGAGGAGGGGAGGGGGTTGGAGGGGGGGGGGTTCAGGGGATCAGACCGCAATAATCCTGATTATCACATTATGTGCAGCTCCCCATGAAGTATTGACGTGTTTCTAGAGCAGTGCTAGTTTAGGTACTATTCGTAACACTGTTCTGACTAAAGAAAGTCTACTCAGCCTATCGCAGTCCACTGCTGGACACAGGCCTCTCACAGGCAGCGCCACAACACCCTGTCCTCCGTCTTCCGCATCCAGTCTATCCTAGCCACCTTCTTTAGGTCGTCCTTCCATCTAGCTAAGAAAGTTGTGATCTTGAAATGACAATACTCCTGGACAGCTGGAGTAATTGCAGCTATAGTACCTTTAAATCTATGACATTATGTGCAGTTCCCCACGAAGTAGAAGTTTACCTTTGACCAGTTTGGATATTACAATTCTTCATTCACATAATATGATCTCGGAGTACATGGGGGCGTGATAGTCACCATTCTACCCCCAGCCCATTGTTAAACAAATAACCCGAATATTTACATAAATAACTTGAAATATTAAACTGCAGAAACGCAGAACCTAAACCTACAAGCGCGCATATTGCGAATACAGCAATGAAACAATCAACAAATGTCAGTGGTATTTAAACAAACAAGGATTCTCATAACAGTTCCTTCGCTTTTGTCTTTCATGAGAATTGTTGATTGTTAATTTCTCCAGCTCCGTACAGAATGTTCAAGCATCTAATATCGTTAACAAGGACAAATTTTGCTACCTCTTGATAATTTAAAATTCCAAGAAAGACCTGAGGCAGTTTTCTTTCCAAGTACAGGGACCTAAATTATTGCCAACCTTCGTACTTCTTTTTACAATGTAATATTAAACAACCGAACTCCAAGGACCAAAGTCCTAATCAAACAAAATATGATTTGCAGACAAAACCGAAATTCGTCATTGAAGTATACTTGTTAGTTGAGAGTCTCGCTGATTACAGCCGCGTTTGGCTCAGACCCCGTTTAGTCGGGTTTCGGCTGCTCCGAATTCTCACATATGTACATACAAACACGTACATTAGCGAACTGAGTTTGACCCAGTTTTTTGTTTGTTTGCTAACCTGCACTGCTTTGTAGCGGTCAAGGATTCCTGCTAATGTAGATTCTTATGTGTTTTCAAAATTTCGTTCAACTGAATTTTTGCGAAAACACTGGAAGTTATGGCTATTGAAAATAGTTTACATAATAAAGATTTTATATTCTGCTGACTTAGTTAATTCTTTGCGGGTTTGTGCGCCTAGTTTACTCAACAGGCAGGATCTTTTCAAGATAAACTTTTCTTGTAGCATTCAATTAGTTCAGGGCTGTTAGCTTGCTCCAACTTTTCCTTATAAAAGGAAAATTTCATTAATATTCGTATTCCAACTTCGGTAAATTATCTCTTCAGCATCCTAGTTTCCTGAGGTTGATTATAGGATTTACTCAGTTTTTGCTTCGGAATGGTTAGCAAGAGGAAGTGATTAAAAAACTAATCTACCATCTGCTTCATCCTAAGCAATCAGAACGACATCAGTCAACTTTTTGTCACCGGAATCACGATGTGTATCCTCCGAGAAACAAGTCTTACAATTATCGCGTCCGGTGTTATGGGACTAATTTGCGGCTTCTGTCTCTTTTTAACCTTCTTCAAGTGTATATTTCTGTCTCATTCCATCCTGGTGGCTGGATGTTCAATCAGATAATGGTAGCTGTTGGATGCATTACCTCTCGCGTTCAGGTAGCGTTGAGTATAAATCTTATATTGCGAGGAGTCAACTTGTTTTATGTGCGAAATTTATTTCTGGAAGAATTATGTTTTGATGTTCATGATTTTATTTATATAAATCTTGCATCTCTTGAATCAAGCAAAACATTGAACCCGAGAAAGAAAAGATTTTACATACGCCATACGTTTTTATCTATCCTATGACGCAGAATTTTCTTTGCGTGATAATTTGCTCTTAAACGATTTTGCTTGTGACAAAGACAAAAAATAACTGGACCTCATTTTTCGTGTAAACTTTTTATGTAGCAGCCTGGCTTCCACCTAGGTATTCTAAATGTAACTAGTTTTCATTCTTATCAAACCGTAACAAATTCCCGGACACGAGCAATAATAACGTGACTGAACTCCTACTGCGGCGGTAAATACATACTTATTTGTATTTTTTATTTCATTCTGTTAAGGACGGTTTTCTATCTGGAATTTCTTAGTAGCAAGCCGGTGTCAGGATTTGTGCCCGGTTGCCTCGCCTCCTATGACATAGAACTTGAACATATGTGGTGAAATGTGGGTGTACTATTGGTACACCTCTGCCCAAACCTTCGGGTAAACAAGATGTGATGTTATTTGTGTGTCTGTAAGGGTCAATCTTCACTGAAAGAGCAGCGGCGTGCAGTGGACATAAGAGCAAGTAACTTTTCTCTTTTGACTAGTCGCTAGAAGGCTCGTGCGGCCTCCCCCACCTTTGCCTTCAAATGACTATGGATAATGGTCGCTGCCGGCCGCTGCTCTTTCAGTGTGAATCGACACTTAAGGACGTAAAAGTTATTGGCCTCTTCGGTGGCCATTTGGTAAGACTAGACTATCGCCGTTGTTTCTGAAAAGACATGCAAAAGCCGCTCAATAGCAAAAACTCAATAGCTTATTGTGCTGTTTTGTTTACCAAACAATTTGCAGAAGATGTTCTCAAGACACAATTCCCATGTGGTCAAGAGGCCTATTGCCTGTATTTTGTAATGGCTATAAGATCTTCAAAATTAATAAGATCCCTATCTTATCAATCACGCTTAGATCTGGCACTGCAATAAACCAACGTGATTCACAACAAATTGTTTGCAAAAATCTGTTGTAAAACAAAGAAGTTCTCAAGAAATCACGATGCCGACAGATTACTGGTAACGTCCGCAGTCCCTAGACAATGGATCATTACGAGGCATTACGAAAATAAGGTGTAATTTGATGAAAAAACAGCCAAGATCCAGATAGGTGGGCTCCGTAGCTGTCGTCGATGTTTAATGAATATATTTTAACTGCAAATGTACAAATTCTATGACAGAACTTGGATTTAGGGACAGGCTATTAAGACATTTTCTAGAAGATTTCAGGTTTCTAAAAACAGTTTGCCATGTATATACCACAGAATGATGCATTGGACGGCTTTATCAAACTATAAGGAAAAAAAACTTGAACCTCCTATTTAACCCCTTAAGGTCAAAGATATACTTAAATAACTAAAGGGGTTGAGGTGTATGCTGCACGTTCGTTATATAAATAACTCTTGTGCTAATTTTCATACTTCTAGACCCAGCGGCTTAGGCTGTCCATTGTCTGTCAGTAATGAATTCAACCCTTTAATACAGTATTAACCAGTACCGGGGGTATTACGATTGTTACTGGCAGCCTTATATACTGCAATGTCAACAGTATAGTCAAGGTAATAAATTCAGCACAAATAATTAAAAAAAAAATCAAGATTTTTAATAAGTGGGTGGCCCAGTGGTATCGGCCGCGACTTACGAGTTGTAGGTCGTAGGTTCGAACCCAGACAGGCGCTTTACTTTGTGTATATTATTTTATCACCACTGCTCTCAAAACGGTGAAAAACATCGTGAGGAAACCGGCATGTCCTAGTACCAAAAATTCGAAGACATGACTGTGTACCAATCCGCACTGGGTTCGCGTGGTGGATTACGGTCCACTCCGTCTTACAAAGAGGAGGACATGTCCCAGCAGTGGGAACATTATAGGCTGATTATGATGTTATGAGATAAAACGGGGTCTCTCGTTTTTGAATAGTCATTGTAACATTTTCACAAAACGACACAATTGAAAAGGTTTCTGCTTTATCCGCGTACCTAACCCTAAAATCTCAAAGCAACAACACACAAATGACTCTGCAATTTAGTTTCATAACCGTTGTACATTTTGTAGAAAATCGGTCTGCTATGGAGTCGTTGTGATTGAAATAGGGGCATTAGTGGGTGCAAGAGAAGTTATGTAGGTCGCTTGGTGTGCTATAAATCATTGTCACTCCATAATATTACGACCGTGGAACAAAAGTTCTTGACTTTCGTTTAAGCTCGGATAAGATCGAGCCTTTTCTTTCTGATGGATTTCAAAAACAGCGCATTATCAGTAGGAATGGCTTCCATTTTTGACAGTTAAACAACTTTCATTGCGTTATTTATGTTGTTGAGCAGAACAATTTTTCGAACATATGAAGCAATAGATTATCAATATCGTTTAAAATTATTCAAATTATGATTGATAGTGTATACTACGCAATTAGGGTGCTGAAGTATTTCTAAAGACGGAAACAGACTTATAACACGCCACGTTACGCGACGTCAATGAAGCTTACTCATTGGCCACATTTTTCGTCTCGTTGAGCTATTTTCGTCATTTGGCCAATAAGTAAGCGTGGGATGGCGTCGGGTGTTACAAGTGTGCAGCGGCCTTAAATGTCCCACAGGCTGCCTTTCCACCAGAGATGAGCAAGGATGCGTAGCAAAGGATGTGTGTAAAACTAACCAATACCAACGGTAATATAGTTCAAGGTATAAAAATGAAGCGATGTTATTGGTTGGATTTACACACATCCCTCGCTATGCATCCTCACTCATCTCTCGTGGAAAGGCAGCCTAAACGCTCGACGCCATCGCGGCAGGCCAAGACGAAGATGGCGGGACGAGCTTGACTTCTACCGTAAGGACTGGCCGCTACTCGCAAAAGGCAGAATTTTGTGGAAAAGGAAGAGGGAGGCATTTGTGCCGCAGTGGGACAATACAGGCTCCTTAGATGTGGTTTTAGACTTTGATTAGCTCATGATTGGGAAGTAATGGTACTCTGAAATATAATAAAATTAGATGTGTAAGCCATTTTACACTACATACTGAATTAAAAACATTAATTTGTGATAGACCAACCAAGAAAGTCCAACATTCAAAACTACATCCATCTGGCATAGTAAGTTTAAAACAGTACCAAGTAAATATGGTAAACCAGTTGCACGCATCCTTCACACCAAACCGCCAACACTTGCCAAACATAAGACCAACATAAAAGACACATACATTGCTACTATTGCCTTTTAAAGAACCTAAATCATTAGCTACAAAACCAGCAACGGATGTGATTCTCAGTATTGGCCGTCCAACATTGGTGGTTACATGAAAGCGGATCGCGTGTCACGATTATGATTGATGTTACCAAATTGATTAGTAACGTGTTCGCGCTGTTTCCTAGTTTTTCTTTTCAACAACTTACGTGAGGTTTTTTGTACGTTTGTACTGCGTAAGCGTATTTGCGGAAGGATTATGATACGGATCCATCCTTTTAAAATTACCAACATAAAAACTCATAAATGCGATCTGAAGCTATATTTGATGCGCGTTGTATGCCAGACAGTTATGAAATTTTCTGTGGTATTTATGAATTAAAAGATAAAAATCTAGTTGATTGCCATCAATATTCCTCTGAAAATTGATCACGTCTTTCCTCGAACACAAATTTAATTAAGTTTAAAAATACAGGAGAGAAGAAACTGGAGTTTGGAAAAAAAGAACTATTTATTTATATTTTTTTTACGTCTATTGTGTTTTTTTTATTCAGATCTCCAGGGACAAGAGCACTAAATACATTCTTTCATTTCACAAAGCTTTCAGACAAAAATTATACAGAAAATATTTTCTTGTTGCGTAGGTAATTTTATCCCTCAGTGCCATTTACTATGTCTGAAAGCCGAGCAAATACTGATACTTGACACCAAATCTGACGTAATCAAAAATGTATTATAGTTTATGCGAAAATAAATCGTCGCCAGGCAGAATATGCCTACCGTTCTGTAAAACAAGTAAAGATGCACGCTGAGAAGAAGCTGAAGGGAATACCGAGGTTTTCAAAATCGTATAAAAATTCCTTTTTAATGTGAAAATTGGAGAAGCAACGCCAGAGATTGACAAAGTCATCAGATTTCTCCGGGATACCTGAGGCATTTCTTATTCAATCGTTTTGGGCTTCCTCTTACAGTTTTATTGGTTGTCACATTTCTTGCAAAATGCTTCCATGAAGCTCTGACCACCTGTATCAGCACCATTAGCATTAATATTCATGTGAGATGGCCCTAATAGCCGTAGGTAGATTACAGGAAACAGAGGCAAATAGGATGGCAGTGGCCTCACCAACCTATTTGCATAACGTAGTGACCACAGGCAGACTCCTTTTTGAGGTTTTTCGAGCATCGCTACTGAAAGAAATAAAAAAAAAAAAATATTTAGCACTGACTAAAAGACACAATACACCAGACATATACATCAGATAAAAACAAATAAATAAAAAGTGTAAAGTGCGATGTAAGAAATTAGCAGGAATGTGTGCCTCACGACTGCGCCAAAAAGGCCCAGTTCAGCAAAAATTTAATGTACTGCTATAGTGTACAAATTAGAAAAGTCGTGGCTTACAAACACTTGAATTAATAATATGCTTAGGGTTTCCACTCCCGAATTCGTTTGAGCTCTCGTTCTCTCTCCCATTTAGTGCGTACGCGTAGGTACCCTAACTTGTATTATAATGTAGTTCTGTACTATTGTATACGTAGCCACAAGGAATATTATTGGTTTGAGGTTTCTGGTATTACCAGAATACGTTATTGCTAACAACAAACAAATATTTGTTGTACCTGTATAGCTCTCTATACTATAGTAGGTACTTATAGTTTCCTTTTAATCGGTTGATTTTTGACTTGGACAGATTTGTATGTATGTATCTACACAAGCCGGTTTATTTATTTTGAAATATCACTTGCGATGTTGCGAAGGATACTGGCCTAAAATTAAATTACTTTGCTTCTAGATTTTATTTGCCAGCATGAAACTTCCGTTATCTGCCTCCATTAATATTACTCGCCACTCACCCTGTTCCTGTTTCAATTAATCCTCGCAGAAAACCTTCACAAATAAAGCCGACGTCCTCATCCAAAAATAAAACGTCCTTTCCGCTTAAATTTCTCAAAGCGAGGCTCAAGGAATATATCCGATCTTTTCCGCGTCCAATTGAAAGTTAACGTCTGTCCATACCGAATGGTTCAATAATATATTCATAGCCACGAAAACTCTCTTCAGTTATACACTTCAAGAGTTTCCTCATATTGAGGGCAAGACTTAGAACGGAATAATAATGACGTCATTGACTTACAGATGACGGCTTTGGATATTCGGAACTCCTCGGAATTTTTCGTATAGCCCGTAATTGGAGGGGCACAGATTTCTGGGATGAATGAAGCTTTTGTAAACATTCGTATGGATTCTCTTTTCTGTTCATGAAAGGGATTATCGTTCCAATTCCGGAGGCGTAGGTATCCAAACATACTGTGTAATGGAATCCGCTTCGCAGCGTCGACAGTCGACACATTTCAATTTGGGGAAGATTCTTTTTCAGTAGGAATTGTGTCATAAAAAACAAATCCTCTCCCATATATCCCAGACAACATTATAGCTCACTCAAAGTAGTCTGAAGAAACCTTATACACCGTCAGAAAAATGTGCCAAGTGCCAAATAGATCAAAAGTTGAACAACCCACAAAACTATTCATGTCACCAATACTTTGTACAAAGAAAAACAGTTTCTATTATCTAACAATCTTTACAGTGTTGTTGTCAACAATGGCGGCAATGATCGCGAACATTGAAGTAATCTGAAGGTCATCAGCGGATTTATCCAATAGTGAATGATAATGACTCCCACAGTCCCACGGCAATATCCGTGCGAAATCATTTACTAAGAGCATTAAAAGTTATATTGACAGGGAAGCCAGGGGTAACGACTAATTAGTTAGATAGCTGTAAACGTGGCTGCAGATTATTGCAGATTTATTGCAGATAATTCTGACATGAACCCTATATAATGTGGCTTTCATTATCGTGTATTGGGTCTTACATGAAAACTGTAATATAGATACTTACTCCTCAAAAGCATGAGGACTGAGGTCTACGTTACTAAGAAGAACTTCGGGCCTTACTATTTTTTTTTTTTTGCCGGCTGATGGAAAGCGATGAATGAGGTCTATGATGGAACGAGCGGGCCCTGAAGATGCCTGTTCACTCTTGCTTTGAAATTAAATACATATTAACTATAGGCCTATAGTAAGACGGACAGCTGCAAACAACCATTCCGTTCTCGAATACAAGCATTTCAACCGTTTGCAGATGCGATGAAGAAAGTCCATGTGGATGTCCCCTATAATTAGCAATAGGATTACTAGGTGCTCGGTGGTGAACAATAAATCCTCTACAATCTTATCCCTCTCGAGATCATGTAAAACAGTTATTTTAAAGCCGTCTTTGTTCTATGCGGTAACGATAACATCATTGATTTATTGGGAGCGAACTACCGTAAAATTACCGTAACGTGTTATGGATTAGAAACTGGTCCAGTACCGATGCCCGGATTTTAAGGTCGAGGTACTTTACAAGTACCTGTAGTAATCTATTAAAACTTTGTTGCTTTGTTTGAACGACCGAGTAAGATAATATTATACCTAGCTGATGTTGACTAAGGTGATGAACAGATTTAAACACTTACCCCCTTATTCATAAAACTTATCAAACCTATTTTTGTTAAAATAGGGTTTGTCTCTTTCTTACACACAGAAATGACAACGTGACAGATAAAGACAAACGTTCTATAAACCTATTTTAGCTAAAATAGAGATAAAATAGGATTATGAATAACGGCATTAACGTTTTCATGTTGATATAAAAGCTCACCTTGAAAAATGTCGTGAGGAAAGTTTTGAGTATGTCGATGACTATAAGAGTAGGGGAAGACCAAAGAAACGATGGATGGAATGTGTGAATGATGATATGGTTAGAAAAGGGGTGACGACTAATAGAGCGCCAACCCCAAACAAATTGTGATTAGGGCAGGAGAATGATGATGAAAGCTCACCTTGCAACAAAACGCATAAGACAATGTATCATGTATTGCTTACAATCGAGCAACGTTTCAGTCAAAACAGATAGCTATGAAGGATGATACAAACAAGACATGCTTGGCAGACGAAATGTTGTAGCTCTTATAATATGAGTAATGCCCGAATATTGTTAAGAATGACATGAAATATGAGTAAGATTTTGGCAAGCGCATAGTTTAATACAGGTACAGTGCTATGATTATAAACAGCAGCTGCAACTTATCCTAGTATTGATTAGCCAGCATTTAAGATGGGAAACTCAATTTAGCCAAGTCTCGTTCATAACGATTGCAATTACTCTCATGCAAGTTATTGTATTTTGAATGTAAGCGTGTTTTATTATAATATATTTCGATTATAATGTTGCATGATTAGCTGCAATAAAGGTGAATCTTACATAAACGTATTGGATTACTTTCTTTACAATCAACTTAATTAGATGCCGAGGAAAATCAAATGTAGCCAGAGCCATTGTTTCATTTTAATGTAATTTCCATTTTTCGGCGATATATAGGTTAGCTAATCAATTTGTGTGTGGTCGTCTTATTGGATTCGTTTTGAATAGGGTAAGTACCTACTGCTGTAACTTCACTCTGTGAATTTCTAGGATTCTTGGTGGCAAAACCTTCAAGCAATATTTTTTCTAAGCTTTGTGTCGGCAATGCGACAAAATAAGAAACATTATCATTAATATTGGATGAGCAAAATAACTTATGAGGTTTTCTGTCTTCAAACAGACAATTTCTCTGCAATGAGAAAAATTTTAGGATCAAGCGTTTATATTATTCATTCATATTTACACATACATGCTTCAATATATTTTTTACACAAGACAAAAGAAACAGTTTGTGCAAATCTTCAGAATTCTAGATCAGGTCGCTCTTTTCGCTCACATTTGCGGTTCGACGTCCTAACATTGTTGCTTTGCATTTGTATCATTCACTTTTATTTTCTTGTACACTTTGCAGACGGGATAGGTATATGTACGTTGAGTGCACGAGTAGAGTACCCTAGAAGAAGCAGGCTTTCCCAGGCTTTTTTTGGCAGGCTTCTTTTTTACAAGCTGCCTAGCCTTTTCCCAGCTATGTTGAGAGCGACTGCCTATCTGACCTCCTTAACCCAGTTGTATTGGTTGATTATCTGACCTCCTCAACCCAGTAAGACTGGTTGTCGAACTTTTGGGCTTCTGACTACCCGTAACGACTGTCAAAGATCTACGAATGACAGCTGGGCCAAACGTCCTGAAGGGATCTGAATATGTAATGGATGGTCACCCATCCAAGAACCGACCACGGCAAGCGTAGCTTAACCTTTGATCGACTCGTGCGACTAAATTATCATTCAGCTTCTTGTGTTCAAACTTTTGCAACAATAACTATTATTGCTAGCGCTTTTCCTTCATAGTTTGAGCGTCCCTTTTCAATATTCAATTCTTGGAAACTCTCGAATCAAAGGCACAATATTTCACTAAAGTATAGATTGATTATTTCATTCGAAAACATCCATCGGTTTCTTACTAAACTTGACTATATCTGACGACCCTGGTTACTTATCTCTTTTGGTGACTGTACGCTTGACAAAACACACATGGATACTATTCCACGTGTACCCAGTTTCCATTAATGTCACAACGTAGTTACGGACAGCCTCTTACCGCAAGTTCTAGGAAAGCCTACGTTAATCTGATATAGCTGTAGGTACTATCCAATAGATCTAGCATTCACTCTGGTTTGATTACAGTACGATTGTTAGTTCCTCGGAGCTACGTCCCACACAAATTGGTATGTCACCGGGAGGAAGGAAGTCGGCAGCCTAATTGCGGAACGCCAAGTCGTCAAATGATTCTGATCAGTTGGCTTCATTTCTATCACAAATGGCTTCATTTTACGATTTTCGAATTGCGAAACTCTAGTTTCTGCGCAGGGCCTTAACGATCATAATTGGTTTCATAATAAACTAGAGTTTTGCAATTCGAAAATCGTAAAATGAAGCCAATTGTGATAGAAATGAAGCCAACTGATCAGAATCATTTGACGATTTGGCGTTCCGCAATTAGGCTGCCGGTCGTCACGCACTATATAACGATCATTGCTATGCATCATATGCGAGTCACGGCCGAGACGCTGATGTTTAAATGTTTTTCATGGAAGGGAGTTTTTTGGTGACGTACATAGATAATGACGTAGATAGTTAGGTACTTCAATATCGAACTGTTTTTTTGCACAGTCTTATGTACAGCGGGGCAATTGCGTAACACATTATCAATCGGAATCGGTTTCATTTTAACAGTTCAACAACATTCATTGCGTTCTTTACGTGTTGAGCAGACAAATTTTTCGAACTTAAGAAGCAATGGATTAGCAATTGGCTTCAAAATGATTCAGATTCCGATTGATAGTGTGTTACGCAATTAGGGTGCAGGTCCTCGTCATTCTTCTGCAGATTTAAATAAATTGGCAGTGTTGTTTTGTTTTGGCTCCACAAACATCGCGCCAGTATTCCACGAAGGGTTAGGCAAAGATGTACCTACAGTACACCCCATAGATATCCGATGGTACACCCACATTTCGCTAGATATTCGGTCGGATATCTATTCTAGGTATCTTGAAGTCCTATGGTTTAGGGGGCGAGCCTATTACCGTCAACCGGGCACAAATTCAGACTCCAGACTACTGAAAATAAGGTCCCGTATTCGATTTCCAGGTCGGGCAAAGTGTTATTGGGTTTTTCAGAATTTCTCAGTAGCAGCCCAGAGTCTGGATTCCTGCCCGGTTTATAGCAATAGGCTCGCCCTCTGTCATAGGAGACTTAAACATAACTGGCGAAATGTGGGTGTTGTGCAGCGGTGTTATGGTGTTGGGTGCTGATGAAGTGCTGGTAACGTAGTGCCACGGAAGATTAAATAAAACGGCGGACAAAATCGGTTCACATGTGTATTCGACCTGTGTCGCAGTTGGAAGGGGCGTGTTGCCACAGAAAATAAATTAAATTACATTTTTAATGTTGGTGTTGCAATACTAAAATACCCAACAGGTGTACTATAGGCACAGTATATATTATACTGTGCTATAGGTACCTACATCTCTGCCTAACCCTTTGGGATTACAGGCGTGGTGTTATGTTAATCATTTGATTGGTTTTTGTGGAGTTTGAGCGAGCTTCTAATGACCGTTCGCGATTTATTTGCCAAACATTTAAACAAATGTGAGTATTTGGAAAAATAACTTTAATGCCCACATAATAAAGTTCAGTTTACGCTACAACTTCAAGTATTTTTATAACTTTTTAAATAGTGTTAGTCACTCTGAAATCAACTTAATCATCACTAAAATAAAGTTGATAGTTGTTTAACTTGAAATAACAACAATTAGAAACATACATTTGAATAGACCTTACATTGACATGTTCATTGTTCATATTTATACCTCTTTGGACACAGAATAAATAGTACAAGTTTTGGGTTTCAAATAACACTGAGTAAATATTATAACAAATTCTTAATGCATACATATGATAATAATGATGGGCACTCGTGTATGTTGTGTTTTGAATGCGCAGCACATTAGAAACACAGCCTGCCAATCAAAGACTCATTATCGACCATTTTATTTAGATACGATACCAATTAGTAAAAACCGGCCAAGTGCGAGTCGGACTCGCCCATGAAGGGTTCCGTAACAGCAAGTAACATAATATAAAAGTTCTTGTAGTTCGTTGTAACTTTGTGAAAGGTAAATTGCGGTTTTCGATTTATGACGTATTAAAAAAAAAACTACTTACTAGATCTCGTTCAAACCAATTTTCGGTGGAAGTTTACATGGTAATGTACATTATATATTTTTTTTTAATTTTATCATTCTCTTATTTTAGAAGTTAGAGGGGGGGGGGACACACATTTTACCACTTTGGAAGTGTCTTTCGCGCAAACTATTCAGTTCAGAAAAAAATGATATTAGAAACCTCAATATCATTTTTGAAGACCTATCCATAGATACCCCACACGTACAGGATTGATGAAAAAAAATTTTTGGAGTTTCAGTTGTAAGTATGGGGAACCCCAAAATTTATTGTTTTTTTTTCTATTTTTGTGTGAAAATCTTACTGCGGTTCACAGAATACATCTACTTACCAAGTTTCAACAGTATAGTTCTTATAGTTTCGGAAAAAAGTGGCTGTGACATACGGACGGACGGACAGACAGACAGACAGACAGACATGACGAATCCATAAGGGTTCCGTTTTTTGCCATTTGGCTACGGAACCCTAAAAACGACTCGTATTGTTATTATAGCAGATGTTCCTCGCAAATCATAATGTCGTCATTATACCTCTTTTTATGAATAGGTTATTTATTACAGGTGGTTTCGCCATTTGAAGGAAACTAATTACCTAACAGGGTAGAAAAGATGTGTATGAGGATTTGAGCCGGCATAACCATAATAATCAGCCTATAATGTACTACTGGAACACAGGCCACCTCTCTGTGACAGGAAGTGGGCCATAATCCACCAGTTGGATCCATCCAGTTGGTGGATGCCACATGTCTTCGAGTTTTTGTTGTTAAGACATGCCGGTTTCCTCACGATGTTTTTCTTCACCGTTTTGAGAGCTGTGGTGATGAAATTAAATATGCAAGCGCCTGGGTTCGAACTTAAGACCCAGCTCAGACACTGCTCTCAGAGCCAGAATATCCCTTCCTATGTAATCACACTAATCACACTTCACACTAATATTATAAAGGCGAAAGTTTGCGAGTGTGTGTGTGTGTTTATATATTTGTTACTTCTTCACGCTCAAACGGCTGGACCAATTTTGATAAAATTTTGTATGGAGGTAGCTGACACTCTGGATTAACATATAGGCTACTTTTTATCCCAATATTACCACGGGATCGAGACTTATGCAGGTGAAACCGCGGGGCGCAGCTAGTTAAACATAATTATAATCGTATTAAAACTATGTCCCCACTCTCTTGAGTAGGTACCTACAGTTTAATATAATGGACTTTCTTCTAAAATTACATCGTAATGTATTTAAGTAAGTATATACAAAAACTTCATTTAAAAACTTTTCTCCTATTTAAAAGGATATTATATCCTTCTCGGAAAACCTACACCGCCTGCCGACGGTTTTGGTGACTTTTTACATACTTAATGATATCATTGTTATACAATTTCATAAAAAGGAAATTATATTTCTGGCCGGCCCGCTTTTAAATTAGTTTTTTTTACCCACCTACGCAACCCTAGGTCCTTTTTGTAACGAGTTTTTCGCGGTATAATTTTATTAGCCCCTCTTCACGTTGATATTATTCTGCTTATTATTGCTGCTTACTCAGGCTCTCACACTTCTAACAGAGTGGTTTATTCCAAGCCCATAGCTCGGTATTTCTTGACACAAATAACGTTTTTCTAATTTTGCCTGTTTAGTCTTATTGTAGTCCAGTCATAGACGAAAACCATGTCCATTTAATCCATTTTGTCTGTTAGTAAATTCGGAGTTATTACTTTCGAATGTACCCTTATGACGATCTCGTGGAGCACTGTTACAGATAGTAACATATCATATGTGTATACGAGATTGTCATAAGGGTGCCTTTCTAATATCTACTTAATATTTCTCATCATCTTTCTGCCATATAAGTACCAATTAATTTGGTCATCTTAGTACATACATTCATATTTTTCTCCCATATTTTGAATTTTACCTCTACCAGCCGTTTTGTCAATTTTCACTTTCTTTTCAAGCTATATCATCTTGCACATTTGAATGTGGGTCCAGTTGACCAATAAAAATATAGAAAATCAATGATTTGGTCAACTGGTCCCGCGCGTCCAGTTCGAGTAGGTCCAGTTGACCAAAGACTCCTAATTTTCACTTTCTTTTCAAGCTATATCATCTTGCACATTTGAATGTGGGTCCAGTTGACCAATAAAAATATAGAAAATCAATGATTTGGTCAACTAGTCCCGCGCGTCCAGTTCGAGTGGGTCCAGTTGACCAAAGACTCCTAATTTTCACTTTCTTTTCAAGCTATATCATCTTGCACATTTGAATGTGGGTCCAGTTGACCAATAAAAATATAGAAAATCAATGATTTGGTCAACTGGTCCCGCGCGTCCAGTTCGAGTGGGTCCAGTTGACCAAAGACTCCTAATTTTCACTTTCTTTTCAAGCTATATCATCTTGCACATTTGAATGTGGGTCCAGTTGACCAATAAAAATATAGAAAATCAATGATTTGGTCAACTGGTCCCGCGCGTCCAGTTCGAGTGGGTCCAGTTGACCAAAGACTCCTATCTTTTCTTTTCTGCCTTTTGAGATTTTTTTCTTTGGTCAGCGGCTCACCCTGATCTATGTAGTTGGCGCTTATGATGAAGGCCCATGCGGTCTGCCTGACTGCCTAGTCTTTCGCCAACTATGTTGGGGTCGTCTACCAGTTCAACTGGATGCAGCTTAATACCAGTATTTTACATCGAGTATCTGCCTATCTGAACTCCATCCTCTATTCTGTATACGAGTACATATGTCCTAATCCCTTTATCATTTCGTTACTTGATGAATATTTCATTTACAAAAGTGACCGTAATCAAATTTTCTTAATTACGTTTTCACACTCATACCTATCTCATATTCAGTGTGTGGTGGTTGGTACTACATTTGGTTTCCTCTCGTGCCGCTAACAAGCCAATTATGGTCAATTTATTCATAATCACCTTGTAACTGCGTAATAATTAAATAAAGCCGACTGTTGCAAACTTTTTATGGTGGCTGCTGCCTTATTTGAATGGAAGATTTTTTTGTTGTATGAGATAAAGTTCTGATGGGAGGGAAAAACGATGAGATGTGTATCTAATGTGGTTTTGAGAGCGAATTCTACGACATATTATAATCTTTACGGACACGTGAATGTTAAGTAATGGAAGACAGACAAATAATTATTATCATCATATGAAAAGCGACTTATTTTAATCGCCTACCATCTGAATTCTTATTTATTTTTAAACTGGCTGTGCCCCGCGGTTTACCCGCGTATGTTTTCATCCCGTAGAAATATCGGGATAAAAACTATCCTATGTCCTTTCCCGGGACTCAAACAATCTCTATACTATACCAAATTATATCGAAATCCGTTCAGCGGTTTAGGCGTGAAAAGGTAACATACAGAGTTATATTCCAATTTATAATATTAAGTATGGATAATTTGTGTCCAATTACAACCGGTTGCTAAGCCGCAAGCGATGAAATCGTATACAGACTAACTTTTCCTACATAAAAACGAAATAGCAAACATTTCGGAAACACACTCAATTAAATGTAACAACCGTTTAATTTGTTTAAACATTCGCACTCTGTTCCGTCTCATTGAACTTGAAAAATGTCACGGGATAATTGACTTCCGGATGCCATCAAAATGTCAGTAGCATTCCCATTTCCCATAGAGTTTCGATTACACGCATCGGTTCAGTTCCATCGGAGTCGGCCATCTTGTGACGTAATAAACAACGAGACAGCTGAATGGAGCCAACCCTGCTGGAGTTTATTGGGGTTTATTGCGAGACTTAAAAATAATCAGACTGTAAAAAGTAATAAACCCAGAAATAATAAGGTCTTGTCAAAAAAGACTTCAGCCCAATCTAGTCAGTGGGTGGAAAGTCAGGCTTGAATCTCTGGAATAAATGAAAAGAAAGAAAATACGTTTATTTGCGGCAAATACATATTATACAGAGAAAGAACACAAAAAATAACAAGTTTTTGGTTAAATCCACGTAAAACGGTCATCGCTCAGCATAATGCTTCAACCCTGTGCGAGACAGAGACAGTAAGTATATTATTATCATGGCAAAATAGATGAAGTAGATAACCTTATCAAAGGAGCACTTGGTCCATAGGAAGAAGAGGAAAACGAAGTAGCCTATTACCGGCCGGGCAAGCCGGGTCATACCGTTCCGGATGTGAGCTTCCGCTTAGCCTCGTCTGTGGCTAGCTCTTCATGTAGTTTTAAGGTTAAAAAGTCAACGTCGCGCTGCAGATAAAAATTTGTTTATAGAGGGAAAATACTCGTAACGTAACAGATAACGTCAAGCCTGCAATCCCCGAATGATAAAGCGGAAGTGTATTAAATAGTAAACCCAGACTTTGCCAGTTATATTCAAGTCCCATGTAATAGGGGACGAGCCTAAAGCTATTTAGGGAAAATTTAATCAGAATTCCACTTATATTTGTGAATGTGTGCTAAGATCTAGACTCATGCCAGACGCTTAGGAATCCTGTTAGAAGATTTCAAGTGCAAAGCGCCGTTTTAATATATGTCGAATTCCAGCTAAGCGAGGTGCTTAGATACTATTGGCACATTCTTGTTTTACTGTACATTCTACTTGTTAGCTGTTACTTCGAAGTTCGCACCTCGTTTTGCTGTTCATATGTCAGAAGGGCAAAGTTGGATTACAACTGCCACTCATGCGATCCCTTTATGTTGTGTTGTTGTTCATATTTTCGTCGATGATGACAAGGGCAAGCACAAAAAATACTTGATTTACAATGCTATTACATTCCAATATGATTGTCGACAATAAATCGTGATTTTTTTGACTGAGGTTTTTCCCCAAAGCGTCATTTTACCCGTAAGTACGTTTCCGAAAATTCAAGGCCTACTATTGCTGTAATCCATTACACACTAAATACAACCCCAAGGGGTAAACAATTATAAAACCCTCCAAAATCAATTACCGTTGACTTTGTGTCTGTCAATATTTGCATACCCTGCTCCTTGGAGTTCTGCGCGCCTGGTACCTTCTACAAAGCGATTAAGCGGTATTTGTACGATACGTCGCATACTTGTCAACGTTTCACAGAGGTATTCCACATAAACAAAGAGGCCATGTCTTGATTGAGATGAGTCATCGATATTAATTAATCAAACTAAGCTTTTTTGATGATGGCAGATTACTGGTGACGTTAAGTGGCATCAATAAATTAAATGTAAACCGGACACAGTATTGACCCATGAAACACTGTTCTTCGTCGTGTCGATGGCACGATATTATATTAAAGCTTGGCCCAAAACTTCGCCACTGCCACGGTATTGTCCGTAGTAGCGCAAAGGTCACTACGGTCGCATTTTTTAGGAACAGAGGGCAGGATAGAAGTTAGGACATAGTTTGCACCATAGCTCTACTTCCACACCCCGCTGCCGTGTCATCTAATCGTAGTGATACACTGAAACAAATGGTGAAACTATCAATTTGAAAGATAGAATCTATCTATATATAAAATTCGAAGTCCTGACTGACTGATATATCAACGCACAGCCTAAACCGCTGGTCCTAGAGACATTAAATTTGGAGGGTGGGTCCTTGTGAAGAGTAGTTATCCAATAAGAAGGGGTTTTTCGAAATTCCACCCCTAAGATGGTGAATGGGGTTGAAATTTTACGCGGACGAAGTCGCGGGCAGACGCTAGTTACAAAATATGTATTGAAAGGAAATTGCGACAACTTAACACTTAGAAATTAGAACTTAATGGCCTTGTCATTTTAATCAACACCAGGAGTAGGGACTGACATCGTTAATATCGACTCTGAATTTGTTATTACTTCATCAATAGTTTCAATTAACTTGACTACGCCTCGCTTGAGGGACTTCAATCAGCTCTTATCCCAATCGAATATTAAATAAATGTTCAAAATCAATGCGTTTCACATTTGTACGGTTTTGACTTGTGGTTTAATTAACTTACGGTAGGTTTAATTAACTTATGGTAGCTACGTTAATTATTTTTGTATGAGCTAAATTTATGCTGTAGCCTATTTAGATGGCAAGAAAAATATATTTTGGGAGGACATAATCAACAAAAAAAAAAACGGCTGTATTTTGCTGCCTGTTCGAAATAGCTCAAAGCAAAGAGGTCACAAATTGATGATAAGGTTTGTATCTTTTCTGACGACGACAGTACATTATCTGCCTTTATGCAAATCTGTCCTTCTGCTAATCTGGGATTTTGCTTATCTGTACTTCTGCTGCAGAGGGTCTTTAAGAAATTGACAGCTTTTGTTTGTAAACTCATCATTCTCTTGTCCTTTTCCCAATTTAATTGGCGTCGATGCAACATATCTTTTTCCTCCATACCTCTCTGTTAGTCGTCATCTCGGTAGCTACTTCCAGCCATATCATCTTTCACACAGTCCATACACCGTTTCTTTGGTCTTCCCCTACTCTTGTAGCTCTAACTACCAATTAAAAAAAAGAAAATTCCTAGTTTTGTATAGTAGGTCTAGGTATTATTATGAGTTATAAGGACGTTGTCTTAGCCATAAATCGTTATGACTTGAAAGTATTATGGCAGGATGTCCTTAACGCATAAACAATGATTGCTTGGAGATCATTAGTATTATAACATGGCATTTTCTAGCTGTCTGTTATTAACTTTATTTTCTCCTGATTAAAGGAAAATGCAAATATTTCTGTAGTTAGGTTTTTACTGGGTATTGGATTACTTTCTCTCTCTTTCCTAACTATTAGAACAATAATTCTAGATTCGGAGAATATTACAATTTCCACTATCGAAAATGTGTGAAATGATCGAGGGGAAAATCTCGTAAGTTTCAGAACCTTCACTGTCTGATCTCAGTCTCAATCTGTCAAATATACCTTTGAAATCCCTACATTTTTTACAAGTTTTTGTCTTTTGATTGTCGCTGAGATGAGATTGCGACTAGATTTTGAACGTTTTTGATTACGGGAATATGCTTTCTAATTCTGAGCACTTTGTAAGTTATTATACGCTTTCTTTTACGTTAGCTGATACCTTACAATTCCATTCAATTGATACTATATGTCTGCTATCCAAAGCACATAAGATTTGTTAAGTAGGTACAGTTTAGTTTGTAATCATTATCATCATCATTCTCCACAATTTACTAGAACTAGACTATCATCAAAGAATTTCTCCTCAATTCCGTATTTCAGTCCATGATCATCTTCGGTAACAAATATTTGCTCTAGCCCATTTCAATACCATGGTCGAGCGATTCCGTGCTCCATTTTCTGTCCTATTTACAATAATAAACGATCGGTTGCGTCACTATCAATAAATCTGTAGTAACTGCTTTGGCTGTCTAGTTTCACAGAATACTAACTATTGTTGATGTTATTGAAAACCGTTGTGGAACCGACCATCGTAATTGCTGTCATTGCGTTGTCTGTTGCTAGGCTATGTTTTATGGCTTCTACGTGTTTGGTGAAATATTTATCTGTATCAGGAGCGTAGTCAACATTTCTAGTTTATCTGTCAGTTTTAATTTGTTGTTGAACAATCGTTTCAACAGCAGTGGTGCGACACTGGCCCAATGGTAACGGCCCCGACTTCCGAGTTGTAGGTCGTGGGTATGAACCCAGGCAGGCATTTTAGTTTATGTAATTTATTTCATCACCACTGCTCTCAAAACGGTGAAAGAAAACATCATGAGGAAACCGGCTTGTCCTAGAACCAAACATTCAAAGACATGTGACATCTACCAACCCGCTCTTGGCGTGGTGGATTACGGCCCGCTCCCTCTCACCGAGATGAGGCTTGTGTCCCAACAGTGACGTTACAGGCCGATTATGATTATCCAATCGTTTTATCAATATCATCATCATCATCTAGCGAAAAACATCCACTGCTGGGCATAAAACTCCCGTTCGCATCGTAGTTTCCTTTACTTAAGTACTTTCAAATTCATAAACTAGTAGAGTACCTAGTGATAACTTTTCCAACTACCTATGGATATTGCTTCCTTATATCGTATTCGAGAGCCACTTGAAGGATAAATCTTCAGATCAAATATTTCCGGATCAAAAGTGAGCAGAGTTATGACTCCCGGGTATATATATTATGATGCTAGCTACAATTTTATAACGTAGCCTAAAATTTTCAATGAATTTGGAGAAACTTCAGCTATAAAAATAAGTATCAAGAACAAGCAAGAACATAAACCTATAGATTAATCTACAGATATAGCATTAATTAATCATGCTAGTTGTGATATTTCTGGAAGAAATTTTGGGAATTGGAAAGATCCATCGAAAGCAGTTGAAAAGATCATTATTTCCCATAAAGTAGAAGTACCTATTAAAGCACCTAAATGAAAAATATCTTACGAAATTATAAATCCCCTCAAAAAAATTGTGTTAGAGAAATCTGGTCGGCAGCTGAAATGGCCATAATTTTTTGCATGGGTTTTAAATCTGGAACTAATCTGAGATTGGTGGAACGCTTAATCAGCGATTTCAACACAATGCCGTGACGTTCGCAGTAGCCCGCGAGATTATAAACTATCATAAAGATTGTTTACTTTATTGAGTTGCACAAGAGTTGTTTAAGTTCAACATTCTTTTAAAGCTTTATAGTTACTTTGTTAAAGCTTTCAAAGGTTTTTCATTTAAATAAGAAGACCGTTTTACTGTCATAAGATTTCCTCAGTGAATTTCCTCTTTGACTTGCGTCTAAGCCTCTAAGGCATCCATTTACACAGTACCTGAGACATAAGTTATGTTGATGATATTCTTTGAACTTTTAAAGGAATTTGTATCTGCGACCGATTATTTAACTCTATCTGGTGTAAAACAGTGAGAGTCTCTTGTACGGGAGTACGCCGCTAAAGAAGTTTTCACTTCAAAAATATCACAATGATGGGGACATCATTGTGATATTTTTGAAGTGAAAACTTCTTTAGCGGCGTTGCACACTTTTTGTAATGGGTAAAAAATGTTAAACTCGCGTCAGGGCATCGCGTCAGGACGGACGTTGACGGTGACGGTGACGGTGACGGTGACGGTGACGGTGTGTATTCGTAAAATTCGTGTATATAAAGTGTTTCAAAAAATGGAAATAGAACAAAGTGCATCGATTAACGAAAAAAGTGACGCAGAAATAGTGAAAAAAACTTAGTTATAATAATTCAATTAATAATTGATTTATTTCAACGTTAATATTCAAGTTTTCACTTCTGCCGGCACTCCCGGAGTGCAACCCGTCTTTTTTTTTGTACTGGACCGTACCTGGGAATCTTCTGGTTACGGCCATATTTATGAAGGTCAAAGATCCAACTTTTTTTGTAACTTTTATTTTTTCACTAAAACAAATTATAAATGCTATAACCACTTTAAATACTCCCACGATCCCTGTACCGTTGCATGTACCCGTAAACACAATGTTTTGCGTGCGTTATATTGCGCACTACCGTAGACAGCGAATGTTCACACCAAAAATAATTTCCCAGCAATTGTTTTTGCACAGAGTTACTTGGTATATGATATACAGAATGCGTAGATGACGGATTCGTGATGGGTGTTTTTACATCCTGTATAGTCCTGAATCATGAGCCGAAAATTAGAAATGTTTAAATAGCATTTTCCTGCT
This sequence comes from Amphipoea oculea, assembly GCA_945859645.1. Classification (NCBI taxonomy): domain Eukaryota; kingdom Metazoa; phylum Arthropoda; class Insecta; order Lepidoptera; family Noctuidae; genus Amphipoea; species Amphipoea oculea. The sequence goes on from OX243862.1 coordinate 4,354,212, forward strand.
AACTCTCGCAAATTGGGTTAATATTAACGACGGCTGATAAAGTTATTTTCGGGTTTAGCCGGTATAAATAGCTTTAGCACCATAATGGGGGTATTTTCAGTTAACGCGGGAACTTATAAATAACTTTGTTACACTATCACGCCCGGTTAAATTAGGTTTCTATGCCCGTCACTCCACTCATACACCTCTCCGAGACATTTGAGCAGTATATCGGTAGCTATACTAATTACAGAACCTAGATTGATAATACACACATCAAAAGTGTCTAGGGATCAAGCATTTTTATGCGGATTTCTTGAGATTGAGATGTGGCTTTGTAATAAATTTATGATTTTATAAATTTATATGGATCCTTTTTGGTGCATTTCATAATTTGAATCAGGAACTGTGAATCAAATTCGAGTAAAAGATGAAAATCAGCTGTCAATATTTTCCCTATAAAAACATACAACGCATTGAAGACATTATTAGTGCTACTGTTTCCCTACTACTGATTAAAACCAACGTTATTATGGAGCGGCGACTTCATTTAAGCAGGGAAGAAATGCTCAGAGCCGTGGGAATGATAGAAGCTGTTTCCCGGCAACGTACTGTGGCTTTAGCTCTGAATACAAGTCAGAGTGTTATCAGTCGACTTTGGACACGTTACCGAAGCACTGGTACCGTGGCTGAGCGCCATGGAGGACGGTATCGCTGCACCACACGGAGACAAGACCGATACATTCAAATCTTAACTCGAAGAGCTCCAACAATAACCGCCATGATGTTAGCCGTGAGGCTTCATCACTCTTCAGGGAACTTAATTAGCGACCAAACAGTCAGAAACCGCTTGCATGAAGTGAACCTTCATTCCCGAAGACCGCTACGGGTACCACCTATAGCAATGCACAATCGTAGGATTCGATATCAATGGGCTCTTGAACACAGAAATTGGGCAGAAGAACAATGGCGTTTCGTGTGCTTTTCTGATGAGTCTCGTTTTGGTATGAGACCGGATACAAGACGTATACGACACTGGAGAACCCCTGGACGCCAACAGCGATTAAAATCCTGCCAGGAAGTCCATCCTTATAGTGGTGGAACCATCATGGTATGGGCGGGTATTTGGATCGGCGGAAGAACTGAGTTGATTTGGATCAGAGGCAACCTCAACGCTCAAATTTATGCTGAGACGATTGTATCAGACGTCATCGTTCCTCTACAAGTGCAAATCGGTCCCTTATTTCAGTTAATGCATGATAATGCACGACCGCACACCGCAAGAGTTGTAAGACAGACTCGCCGCAGCTAACATCAATGTCCTGCCCTGGCCTGCTCAGTCGCCAGACTTGAACCCGATTGAGCATGCATGGGATATGCTACAGAGAAGAGCTCTGCCGAATATGGAGGGTATCCAGTCGCAAGAAGACCTTTTTTTGTTGTTGCAACGAACATGGGCGGCCATTCCACAGCGTGATTTGGATGAACTCAAACCGATGTTCTTGTGTTGTTAGTGTTCGCGGTAGAAACACGGATTATTAATTGTTTAAGTTACCCAATAAAATTTTAAAGAAAACTGTTATTTCAGTCTTTTTTTCGAACTTTTGTGTTAGTGGTTCAAATGTCAAAAATCCCTTTATTAGGAAAATGGCAAATTTCTTTATTAATGCAAAGGTGACTTGGTTTATCGTTACTGTGACAAACGAAAACACTTTATTTGATGAATCCTTAAAGAAAATTTTAATTAATATCAATCAGGAGAAAAGTTATTGCAAAAATATATGTTGATCCCTAGACACTTTTGATGTGTGTAGTAACACAGAGGTCTCCTAGATAAATAAAGTATCATTTTTCTCCCCCTTTCGACTCTGGAAAAAAAAAACAAGACGGGTTGCACTCCGGGAGTGCCGGCAGAAGTGAAAACTTGAATATTAACGTTGAAATAAATCAATTATTAATTGAATTAATATAACTCATTTTTTTTTCACTATTTCTGCGTCCCTTTTTTCATTAATAGATGCACTTTCTTCAATTTCCATATTTTAAACACTTTATATACACGAATGTTACGAATACACAGCAGTGTGTCCACGTCCACTTCCACTTCGACTTCGACTTCGACTTCGACTTCGACTTCGACTCCGACTCCGACTTTGACTTTGACTTTGACTTTGACTTTGACTTTGATTTTGACTTTGACTTTGACTTCACTTTGACTTTGACTTTGACTTTGACTCCGACTTTGACTTCGACTTCGACTTTGACTTTGACTTTGACTTTGACTTCGACTTTGACTTCGACTTCGACTTCGACTTCTAATTCGACTTTGACTTCGACTTCGACTTTGACTTCGACTTCGACTTCGACTTTGACTTCGACTTCGACTTCGACTTCCACTTCCGCTTCCACTTCCGCTTCCACTTCCACTCCATCCAATCCATCCATCCATCCATCCATCCATTGTCGTGTGTCACTAAACTTGGTTCACTTCGGTTGGCGCCGCCGTAGAAAGAGAGGCGGGGGGGGGGGGGGGGGAATCTCTCCTGACGGTCACGTGTCCTGACGCGAGTTTAACATTTTTTACCCATTACAAAAAGTGCTCAACGCCGCTAAAGAAGTTTTCACTTCAAAAAATAACTAAAACTAGCTGCGCCCCGCGGTTTAACCGCATAAGTTTCCATCCCGTGGGAATATCAGGATAAAAAGTCTGTGTGTTAATCCAGGGTGTCAGCTACCTTCATACCAAATTTTATCAAAATTGGCCCAGCCGTTTGTGCGTGAAGAAGTAACAAACATACAAACACACAAATTTTCGCCTTTATAATATTAGTGTGATTATGCCCGCCCATGCTGCTGCGCAGGGTTTTTGCGACTTGACAATGAACATCGAGATTTCTATAGGTAATATATCTAAGTTTAATATGAATGTTTTATACACATAAACCTTTCGGAATAAATTCTATAAATTATAGTGAAACCCGCATCAAAATCGTTCCGTAGTTAAGAAGAACAACGCAGTAATTAAAAGCGACTTTAATTTATAATATGTATAGAAGAAACATAAATATAAAAAAATTTAGTGAGTAGGGGTACAATTAAATATAAGATACCTACCCTAAACTTGTTTTTTTTTGGTTATCCAAATGAACCTTTTCAAAACTTTTCCAAATGAACCTTTTCTAACTCAAACAAAGAATAACGTATTATTGTAAAAGTTGTTCGCCACGGCTACATCATTTGTCTAGGCAAAGTTACTTAATTAAACTTCTTTTATTCTATCGTCTAGAATTCTAGATATTTTTTCTCGCCAGGACTTGCAAATGTTTAATGATTTATTTCGTCAAACAGCTATCAATCAAAAGACTAAGTTGTGTAGGTCACTGTCTATAACTCGTAACACTTAGGTACATAGCTTAAGATAAGTATGTCTTTATTGTGAGTAACACTTGCATTAGGAAAATCGCCCTTACTGCTACGACAAGTCATCAAATTGTTACCACTACTGTGCGATGACTGTACGCTGATCAAATTAACAAAGTTCTGGGGATGTTATGCCATTATGATTCAGATATTAAAAGGGATGGGCCTATTGGTCATGTATACCTCCATCTCTCTCTTGCACTGGAATGATGATGAAATTAAAACGTCATAATACCTGCAATCATGAATACTTAACCCCTGCAAATTCATAACACGAAAATATTTCAATTTTAGTACACCCCACAGATGCTTCAAATTCAATAGCATTTAAATTATGCGTTGCATTTCATGCTAAATTCAATCAGGAACACGTTGAATCAAGTTATGCGCAGTATTTGGTGCTTGCTGAATCAATTAATACAACATGACGTGTTGTGTTTAATATTACATAACCGAACTAAATTATTACTTACTCATTTTACGTCTGTAAATGAATAAACAGTTTTTGTATTATTTTGATTTGTTGTCTTGTCTGGTTGAGAGTGGATTCCACCTAGATTAGAATTTTTCGGATTGAAGTTCCGAATCATTTGAAACATGTACTTCCATTTTGGTATGCCAGAAAGATTTGTCAAGTATCAATATTGCCAAATATAAGTAAAGACTTTTCAATCTCTGAAAATCACCAAAGTTGAAAAATTTTTCATAATTTCATGGCAAATATTTTTCATAAAATTATTGGTGACGTTTCTTATTGAGCCTTTTCAGGCTTAACTTGGACAACTGCTATTGCCTGTTCTATTTCAAAGAGTACAGAAACTATTTCCCACATCTATAAAAAATTGTTATTTATACACAGATTCCAAGTTATCCACAGCTTACATCACACGCCCTTGACTGGCTAATCGATGAGGCATGATCGGAAGAATCTCGCCTCTCGATTACTAATTAACCACCATTAGTCATGGATTCACCACATTTTTAGAGGTTTTTTCCTAAAACGACGTCGATGGGAACCGAGCAAAAAATGTTCTTAACTTCTTATGCTCCTTAACCTAACCTTTTCCCAACTATGTTGGGATCGACTTTCAGTCTAACCGGATGCAGCTGGATACCAGTATTTTACATGGAGCGACTGCCTATCTTACCTCCACAACTCAGTTCTGGGTAAGGCTGGTTGTTAGACTCTCGGGCTTCTGACTACCCGTAACGACTGTCAAATATCTACGAATGACAGACGTGATTGCTTCTTATGCTCCAAGAATGATGATGTAATTAAATTCCGGTGAAATTATCAATCATGAATCCATTCGACGATTGATCATTGGTGGTGGAATAGAACTACTTTTATTTGTAGGCACACTTCCCGGTCATTCACCGGTTTAATGCCGTTTATTTTATTATTGTCTAAAGAAAGGTTTTTGTTACACACGGTGGTGTAGACGGCGAATTTCACTAATGAAAATTAACGCGATCAGCACATCTAAACCGCGATCAAGAGCTGTTAGTGTCATCATTGCTGTGGAATTTTGACACTGACACTGACACTGACGCTCTTGAACGCGGTTTGACCTTAATCGACCAATACCAAGCAGGATCTTTTATACTATTTCATATTTCTTATAAAAAGTAAGTAGTCCCTGCCCAGCGGCTATCATCGGTTTGTACATAACCTCCTCATCCATTTATTACGTCATAACCAGACGGAACAATGGCGTCATTGAACATGAAAATGTGACCCAGACAGGATATCGGAAAAACGCTTCATTTGCGTAAAGGCTTTTTGTACTTGCCAGATTGATGTCGTGTGATTTAAGTGCTAATTTAGACCTTATAACTTACCTATAAGTTCTGTCTGAGTAGATAGATCATCGTAGCGACATCATTATTGTTTATCTCTAACACCGTGTGAAAACTATTAAGTGAACTTTAGAAATGAATGCTTTCCTGACACTTTTCTTTAACCAAAACCTTCAGTCAGATTCAGAATTAATAGTCAAGTCAGTTCAAGTTTAAGATTTAGACCCAATAAAAATCCTTGTGAGTAAATATCTAGTTGTTGAAAAAAAAAAAAAACATTAAAACATTTTTTTAAAAAGATGAAAATACTAACAAATAGAAAGGAAGCGTTCTTCCGTCTAATCAAGAAAATAAAAACCTTCGTAAAACAAACGGGCTTTAATAAAAAGAGTTAATTAGTTCCACTGAGACGCTTCGGTCCAATAAGTTTCACTTAACACAGTCTTCTCAGAAGAATGGAAGATCAAAATTATCGATCCTCTGGCTTTTATCGCGAACTACATCATAATTTAAAAGATTCAGTCAAATGCATATCGGGACTCGGGAGATGTATCATGGCCCTTAACGGCCGAACCCAATAAGCTATTTTTAGTTAAATACAGATCGCTACTGATGGTAGCCAGTGTAATCATAACTGCCATTATAATATAAAAACAAGACATTGATGTTATCAAAGCGTAAAAAGAGGTTGTTTATGTCGAGGTAAACATTGAAAAACAATTTTATTTTTGGACCAAGTATAAAGCCTTGCGGCATAATTATTTCGTAAGAGGTAGACGCACGTTTTTAAACTAACTTGAATTTAGAATATCCGAAATCGAATTTGTGGAAGATGTTAAACTTTTTTCAGAAACACATGGACGTGCAACCAGTAACCATAAATTCAGCACATGATTCTAGCTAGACCCCCAGGCGTAGAAATTTTTCGTTAGTAATAAAAATAAAATAGTTATGCTGTTTCATAGAAAAGTGCAATACCTTCGTGGTGAAATGCATGAAACAGCTGATTTTTTTAATTAAACGACGAAAAATTTCAACGCAATGGGGTTCAGAATCATGTACTTACTGAATCCATGGTTACATTTTCCGCGTCGATGTGTTCCTTTTTTGCGCTCTTTTTACGCTTTGATAACATCAATGTCTTGTTGAAGTGTAAACTTCTTTAGCGGCGTTGCATACTTTTAGTAATGGGTAAAAAATGTTAAACTCGCGTCAGGACATCGCGTCAGGACACGTGACCGTCAGGAGAGATTTCCCCCCCTCTCTTTCTACGGCGGCGCCAACCGAAGTGAAGTGACACACGGACACAATGGATGGATGGATGGATGGATGGATGGATGGATGGATGGTGATGGAAGTGGAAGTCGAAGTGGAAGTGGAAGTCGAAGTCGAAGTGGAAGTCGAAGTCGAAGTGGAAGTCGAAGTGGATGTCGAAGTCGAAGTGGAAGTCGAAGTCGAAGTGGAAGTCTAAGTCGAAGTCGAAGTGGAATTCGAAGTCGAAGTCGAAGTGGAAGTCGAAGTGGAAGTCGAAGTCGAAGTGGAAGTCGAAGTGGAAGTCGAAGTGGAAGTCGAAGTGGAAGTCGAAGTGGATGTCGAAGTCTAAGTGGAAGTCAAAGTGGAAGTCGAAGTGGAAGTCGAAGTGGAAGTGGATGGATGGATGGATGGACAGCTGATGGCTCGACCGTCTGTGTAGTAGCCACACTGCTGTGTATTCGTAAAATTCGTGTATATAAAGTGTTTAAAATATGGAAATTGAACAAAGTGCATCTATTAATGAAAAAAGTGATGCAGAAATAGTGAAAAAAAATGAGTTATATTAATTAAATTAATAATTGATTTATTTCAACGTTAATATTCAAGTTTTCACTTCTGCCGGCACTCCCGGAGTGCAACCCGTCTTTTTTTTATTAATAGGTATTACTCTTCTTCAAAGTCGTTTCCTGTTTGTTTGAAACTCCCACGTGACTTTGCACGCGTGCTCGTAATACCGTGTTTAACTAAATGTTGGTTAAATTATCTTGGTAATAGTATGAAATTATTTATTTAATACTAATGTACAGAGGCTGACACAATGCCATAGGCTCTTTCTACCAGTCAACCTTTGGGTGATGCAGAGACAAACAGTGGTAGGTGCAATAAGATTTGGGATGCATGAAGAAGCCTCCTCGTGTAGCGCAGTTTGTTCCACCAGTAACTCAACTGAACCGAGCGCTCGGCGCATCCCGGACAGTCACGGCGTCAAGCAGCCTGGTGTGTTTCGTCGATGCGTGGGAGTTCCAGTGCCTTAGGCATCTTCTGGGCACGCTCGTTCCATCATAGACCTCATTCATCGCTTTCCATCAGGCGTGATCGAGGTCAAGAGCGGGCCCATTCAGCAATACAAAATAAATAACGAAAATTAGGAATAAATACAAGTACAGTCGCCAGCAAAATTGCATGGGTACCTTAGTGTCTATTTTCCCGTGAACGTTTGAATTCAAGTTTTCGAAAATAAACTAGATGGCGTTGGTTTCTTCACAACTATGACTAATTTACGAAACGTAAGTAAGGAGTTAGGAAGAAACGTATTAAGTAGGATTGAGCAAAGAGTTACAAGGCTAATACATTTATCTAATTATTACATTACATTTACCAGCATACGTAGCTTAAATGATAAAAATAATAAAAGAAACCGATAGGAATATGTTTATTAAGCTAACGAGTGGGTATTTTAATAATTAATTTAATATTCGAATTAGTAGTTACTTAGCACCTACTTATAAATTGATATTCAATTTTAACATAGTAGGTTAATAATTAGGAACAATTTTCTTTAAAAGAAACTATTAATTATAAATTGTTTGAATGTTTGAAGAGACAAAAAGAAACTACAAAAATATTTTATCATATAAAGCAAAGCAACGCCATCTAATAACAGCATAATAAAATTTTGTTAGTCGTTAACTGGTTTTACGCTAGATGGCGTCATTTCTCGCTTCATACGATTTTGTTTCTGTACTACCCATGCACTTTTGCAGCCTACCGTACATATTTGTTTAAATATTGTGTCATAATAGCAGTCTTAGTTCACGGAGACATTAAATTCTCATTTTGGTGACTCGTATCTGTAGAAAGTGCTTAATGTTTCATGTCCACGTTGTTGGTTCAATTATGTTTGAGTATGGTTCTGCTACTGGTGCCTAAATAAGTCGTTGCCACTGCTGTTTTAAGCCCAAAAATATTTACGTTGCAACAATTCGCAAACCATTTGCAATTCGAAATTATTCAGCCAAAAAAAGTACAATACGAAATACTGATTTATTAACAACTTCGTTATCCGAACACTCTTATTTATTAGCTTAATTAGTTTTAATTAATTCTCAATTTTTTTCATAGATGGCACTAGAACAAAACAGAAAAACCCGAAGCAAGTTCCGTTTGTACTGTACGTTGTTAATTATCATCGCTCGAATGCACGCAAATTCGTTTTCGATATTGCAATTAAATTGCACTGACAACACAATTAACGCAATTTATTGTCAGTTTGTACAAATTATGACTATTACAGACAGATAAGCGACAATGTATGGTAAAGAAAGAAAAAAAAAAACGTTTCACAGACCCATTTGAAATAAGTAGACCCAATTGTGTCACAATATTGGTAACACTGGTAAACACTGTTTTTGTCACACGAACTTTGTGATGATTTTTGTTAATGTTAGTGTGTCCTCATTAACAATATATAATAATTTTGTTTCAATTACGTCCAGTTTTTTTGTGACAGCTACATATTCATTTCTGACCTCATATAAGTGTCTTTTTTTGAATAACTTAATTTAGACGACTGTATAACTATTGCATTCAACTTACATCTTATATACGTTTGTTACATCGTAAACATGCCACGAAAGTGTTGTAACAACCCCGACAGTTTTTGTTATGTGTGTGGAGAATTAACTTTTACATCTCAGCGTCGAAATTTCACATCACTAATTGAAACAGTGCTATTTAAACTATTTTGGATTTCCTGTCAGAAATCAAGATAAATCCTGGGTTCCACAAAAATGTTGTGTAACGTGTGTGAGACTGCTATAAGGTTGGGATAAACTGGAACCCAGACATATGCCATTTGCTAAACCAATGATTTGGACCGAACCAAAGGATCATGGTTATTTTAACCTGACGTGTCAATTTTTTTTCATTCACATATTTTTGTTTGCTGGCCCTAGTACATTCAAAATTTGATGTAAGTTTTCATGTGACAAAAAAAAGTTAAAACTTTGTTGACCAGTGATAATTATTGCACTCAGCAAAATTGCAAATAACACAATGTACGGAATTACATACACAATGGGAACGTTTCTGAATAGCACAGTTACAATTTCGCGTACGAGGTCCTATTTACGAATTGATAATCGCGTGACCGATTGCGGAAGAATCGAGTTTCACATCGTTAATCGTGAAGTCAATTCATTTGGTTTGTTAGTTTAATGCCCCTGCTATAATATAATTAGATGTGATTCAGCGAAGCCTTGTTTACCGTTTGATTTGAAAACATTTTGAGTTACAACTCGTGTGATGTTCGTAGATCGATCTCTCACATAGTGTTTCACGCAAAGAAATCAAAACAGTTGAATCTTACGATCACGTCGACGATATCACGACCTTGCAAACATAACGCAGTTCCTTTTTAGTTCATTCAAAAACAATATGTTTTTTCTTTCAATTTGCCAACTAATCGTACTCCTTAATTGGATTGAAGTTTATCTGTTTACCCCTCTCACTCTCTAAAAGCTGAAATGCGATATTCGAAGCTTTACGTCCGTCGCCTTGACATTGGCTTACTCCACCAGTATAGCTGGAGACACCCCTTTAACTCTATCGTGTTGTGCACAGAGGTTATGTGGACTGGCGATGAGGTCGTGTTGAATAACTAAAAGTGTAATATCCGTTTGATGCTCTACTTTGTTGTCTTCTCTTTATCTGTGTGTATGGTGTCGCGTATCGACAAAGGGTTCAGCTCTTGGTTCATTTGATATTATTGGATTTGCACGTGTGAAGTGTTTTTGATGTACTGCATCATCTTTGTTAGGGCTACAGCCAGTTTCTCATATCCAATTATGAGTCTGTTCAACCCCAGTATAATAAACATTATCGCCATTTTACTCTTTTGCTGATAACAAGACGGACGGGGCTCTAATTCACTATGACCTTTCAACGATTCCTTACTCGAAACCACGTCGATTTCTTAGCTAATCTCGCCAATCTCGCGTTCATTTCGCCCGGTTTCGTTCATTGTGTCATAGAGATGAAACAAATTAAAATATTTGAAATAGTGTGTAGTTCCAGTGCTGATTTGTCTTTAAAAGATAAACACGACCAATTCAGGTGTTTTTTTTTTCTGTTGTTTAAAAGGCCCCGGTGAATGCTTATGCGAATTCCGCACCCCCGGCCATAGGAGGAAGTTCATGAGGATTTCCACCGGGCACAAAAAAAAAAGGTCTAACGCACATATGAGTTGTTTAACTTGTTAACATCATAATTATGCAGACTCTAAGTACCTAGGTACTCTAGTAATAAGAGCCTCGTCTCATTTTTTAAAACAAATCATTAAGAAATCCAACAAAAGTCAAACTTATTACGAAGAAGTCGAAACCTTTCAAAATATTTCAGACATTTTAGCAACTTTTCCAATATAATATCGTTTGGAATACATACTTGAGCGGCTACAGTAAAACTTTTTATTTAAGACGCAAGCAAATTGCTGAGCGATATAGGTTATGTCTTAGCAATTTGTTTGCGTCTTAGTGCTCAAGTTACAAGAATTTCATAAACGAAATTGCTATATGGATCTATTCTTCGTTCTCTCTTGCTTTTGCAAACCTTAACTTCGTAGCCGTCATTGACGCTTTCTTTCAAATTGTATCAATCTCTACCAAATTGTTTCTAGCAGATTTTTCTCGCCCTATCAAGAAGTCTGTCTAGTTGTCCGGCAAGAAGCTATTCTTCGACACAAATGGGACCTGAAATTTACCGAAACTTCATATTGCATGTCTCGATCTCTCGATCATGATCCACGCTGCAACACAGGGCGTGATCCGAACTCGTGAAATCGTGATTTGGTGGCGTGTTTCGCGAAAGCGTGATGATCCTCTTTTGACATTAATCTCTTTGCTATTCATCTTTACTTCATAAATAATCGTTTCGTAATATTATCTGTTCACGGTTTTAAGCTTGCATTCGTTTTTGGAGTTTGTCTGTGTTCGTTTCTGGGTTTCCAATAGGCTTGCAAAAAGACATTGCCCATTACTGTGAGCATTGTTTTTTGATCCTGTAATTATGTCCCATACTTTTATACTACTTTATTGATATACAGAACCCCTTTTGTATATCAATGACAGTTGAAAAAAGGCCAATTTTGGTTGGGTAGAAAGGCCAATATTGACTTCAGCTTCCAATCGTTATAACCGTTCTATTTAATCTGAACTTTTTGTTTTCAAATACTTAAATGTTGGTCCACTAATGCTCTAGCGAATAAGTTAATGAAGATTTTAAAGAAAGGTCGAACCCCACTCTAGTTCATAAATAAATGTTTATGTCCCTCTTGAGATTAGCTCTGCCCGCTGCCCGCAAATTGAATTTGAAAAGGATCCCAGCTTAACTCAATCCCTGAACGTAACAGGCTTAGTAATTAATCCTGCATATTTATGTTATTATAACACAGTCCACAGACACAACACGCCAAAAAATCAGAAAACGTCGTCTTGTGTAATTGTGTTAAATGATTCAGTAACCATTTAATCTGCCTTAGGTAGTTGGTAGTTTCTGATTAACAAGACCCCCGATGGGCATTAGGCCAGAATGTTTAGTTCTAAAAACCTCACTTGATGGCGTTATACCATTTGGCGTTTCCTGAATCGCGATGTTAAGATTTTCCATTGTTTAACGACGCTCGCGTGGTTTTGTAAAAAGTTCATACTTTTGGCGATACCGTGATCGAGAATTAAAGCGGTCCCCCATGGCGAGATCTTCCCATTGCGCTGCGGTTGAGTTGTTCCCTGCGATTATCTCTAACGTTGTTGAATCGGACGTCTTATTTTTGGTAGTAGGGGAGCCATACGTGCGTATGCGCCATTCTTCATCAGATCAGAATTCGAATATCCGTAGTCCGGTCTGGATTGGAATAATCTGAGGTACAAGAATAACAAATACTGTAGTTATTTTGACGGTGTTTGTTATATTCGTCTACACTGTTCTATATAATAGTAGGTATCGAGTAAAGATGAGACATGAGACAGCTGTGAAGGAAGTTTCTTAATTATCCATTAATTACATACTAAGCGTCGATAGTCATAACGTTTATCCAGTTTGGCTCTTACAGCTGACTTGATTTATTATGTTTTCACCCCTTTGTCCGCACAGTTTCGTAACAAAGGATACACCGCTTCGTAACGTAGATCTAGTTTCTACATCTCCGGCCATTAACGTATCTACGGGACCGTATAATATTAAACTGATCCACTGATAATATTAATCTCACAACTTTCTGTTTAGTACGTCTTTTATGTTTATTTTAATTATCAAACAAAGCACACCTAATTATAATAATTAATTATGTGTACATTTTGAGGATTTATTGTAACTGATTTATGACTGAATTTGGATTTTCTATTAATTTATTCACTCTCAGACATTTCAAGGTTTCTACACAAATATGTTTTTCAGCTTAAGGAATGTGTGCGTAGTCTGTTATTTTGGAAGCAATCCCAAAATATAATTATATTTTTTTTTTCAACCTTTGTAGTCCCACTGCTGGGCAAAGGTCTACCCCACACTCTTCCCTATGTATTGTCTTCTCCAGCCAATCTCCCATAAAGCATAATCAGCCTATAATATTCCCACTGCTGGGACACAGGCCTCCTGTCGGCGAGAGGAAGTATGGCCGTAATCCACCACGCGGGCCCAGGGCGGGTTGGCAGATGTCAATCTCCCATAAACGCGTTTCCACATCCTCCCTCGGCGACGACGCCCGTCTTCTGTCTGCCTTTGCAAAATATTAGCGTCCAAATATGCAATTGCAATTCTTTCGTAGAAACCGAAGTATTATCTAATTAATAGGCAGTCATTAAAAATCTCCACAATAATATAATAATACTAATACACGGTGAAAGGAGAATGTTCGAACCTAATTCTTGAAACTAGTTATTCAAGTTCGCAAATATTACAGCTATAATATTTTACATAATAATATGCCATGTATCTAATTAAGATACGCTGATTGACACTGTAACTAAATATTTTGGTATCGGTGCACGAAAGACTGTTAGGTCACAAAACAGAACTGTATTTTGTGGTTATGTAGTATCAAATGAAGAATTTGTAACCACTCTTGTCAGGTTGTCCTACATAGACGATAAAATGGATGTAACAAAGATATTAGAAAACTTTTGTGAATATCAATCAAAGTTTTGATAAAAAGTAGGTTAGCATGCTTTACTAAGAGGAGTATTGTTTACAGACAATTGCTCTTAATTAATGAAGAAGCGTCCCAAACAGCAGCAAACGGCAACGCGGCAGGCCCAGAATGAGATGGCGGGACGAACTCGACTCTTTCCACAAGGATTGGCGTGTAACAGCACTGGATAGGGATAAGTGGAAGAAGGGAAGGGAGGCTTTTGCCCTGCAGTGGGACAGAAATGGCTGATAATAATAATGAAGAAGCATTGCAATGCTGTATGTGCTTTAAACTGCTGATAACAATATAACTGAAATAATAAATGCTTATACCGGATCAACAAAGCATACACTGCACTGATAAAAATCTTCATCATCATCAGCTAGAACTGCAGTCCACTGCTTTACACAGGCCTTTTCAATTACACGCTATTCAACTCGATTTACGGCAACTCTCATCCAGCTGCTACCAGCCACCCTACGAAGATCGTCGCTCCACCTAACCTAAGGACGTCCTACTTAACATTTTTCGATTCGTGGTCTCCACTCACGAACACGTCTACCCCAATGGTCATCGGTTTTACGGCTGACATGGCCGGCCTGTTGCCACTTCAGCAATCCGGCAATCTTCATCAGGTTCAATTCGACTATATCCTTACCCAAATGCTACAAACTTTTGCCCCAAAATCTATCCTGACACTTGACAAGAAACGTATCAATACTTTCCTACCAATTCTATCTATTTTCAACTGATAGTGATTGCACCAACTCCATATTATGTATCACTAAACTTGTTTTGTTTCTTACAGGTGGAACAATCGCCTGACATAATAGAGGGTAAGTACTTTTGTTCTATTGTCTCACTAACTAGTGCAGTGGTCTAAGATCCTTTTGTTCAAACCGGTGCAGGGGATATGGGTGTATGTGAACCATTTAGAATTGATAAAAGGTCACCCCACATCTTTTCGTGTCTCTCTGAGGTAATGTGACAAAGCACCTTTGTCACGAGAACCCATTTTTTTTTCTTCAACAGCAATCATATCGACGCTTGAAAGGGAAAATTTACTAAGCGACATCGACATATGGGTTAGCCCTATGTCGATGTCGCTTAGTAAATTTTACAGGAGAACTAATTGTATAAATTCTTGTAATCATCCTACAGGCGTAATTCGTACTGTTTTTGAAATCTTATTTTATAATCTGAATTTATAATGAGTTTTTTCTGAAAAGTTCCCTTTAAACTGTTCTCCTGTAAAGTTAGCCCTATGTCGCTTAGTCAGTTTTGCTTTTCAAGCGTCGATATAAATTGTTACATGTGAAAGCAAGCCAAAATTGCACGCTCCGTATCCACGATTTTTCATAGAACTGCGGGGCAATTGCGTAAACACATTATCAATCGAAATCGGTTTCATTTTGACAGTTCAACAACATTCATTGCGTTGTTTACGTGTTGAGTATACAATTTTTTCGAACTGAACTTTATGAAGCAATGGATTAGCAATTTGCTTCAAAATGATTCTGATTCCGATTGATAGTGTGATACGCAATTAGGGTGCCGCTCCTCTTTTTGCTCCAACCAACCCAATACATGACATTCACCTCTTTTGTCCGCATCTCCACCCATCCCGTTCACAATCATAATAGGACTACGTCACCCTCGCTATAAACACGACACAATATTACAAAGACGACCCAATTCACACCAACGCTTTCCATTTCATGGTTTATTTAGGCGACATCAATTAATAATGCATTAGAAGGAGAAGTGTATGGCACGCATGCGTGTTTGATGAAAGTGATAAGGTATTATATACATGTGATTTACTTTTACTCGGCTCGTTGTAGTAATTAACCCAAATTGAAGGCACGGGCTATTTAATTTGGCTCAGAAAGCTGTTATGTTGAAGCTTCGTGCGAAACGTCAGAAATTGGTACTTCATAAAATTGCTCTCAGGAGTTTTACTGAAAGTGGATGTGTACTTTATTTAAGTGTACCCTCAACGGGATTAGAGCGATGTTCAAGTATCTAGGCTGTTAAAACACGATCTAGTTTTTATTAATTTTATGTTATGGCTACTAGGGACCCTATGCTGTAGGTACAGGTTACTGGGTTTTTGGAAAATCGTTGCTACACACTGTTCATTGCAATAGGAACATTAATATGCTCTATTATCGTTAAATAACCTTGAACAAAAGTAACATAATATACTACTTTCCCCATAATAAGGGTTACGAAAACAATGTCATTGTTATTAAACGCTACACAAAAATAACTAAAATATGACAGTTATTACCAACAGTATCGAATACAGCTGATATTATGTAAAACGGAAATGTAAACAGTTTGCCAACCAACAGAGAAAAAAAAAAAAAAGACGGGTTGCACTCCGGGAGTGCCGGCAGAAGTGAAAACTTGAATATTAACGTTGAAATAAATCAATTATGAATTGAATTAATATAACTAATTTTTTTTCACTATTTCTAAGTCACTTTTTTCATTAATCGATGCACTTTGTTCAATTTCCATATTTTAAACACTTTATATACACGAATTTTACGAATACACAGCAGTGTGGCTACTACACAGACGGTCGAGCCATCAGCTGTCCATCCATCCATCCAAATCCACGTCCACCATCACCGTCACCGTTACCGTCACCGTCACCGTCACCGTCACCGTCACCGTCACCGTCCCCGTCACCGTCACCGTCCCCGTCACCGTCACCGTCACCGTCGCCGTCACCGTCACCGTCGCCGTCACCGTCACCGTCACCGTCACCGTCACCGTCACCGCCGGCCGTCCGTCCGTCCTTCCGTCCGTCCTTCCGTCCGTCCGTCCGTCCGTCCGTCCGTCCGTCCGTCCGTCCGTCCGTCCGTCCGTCCGTCCGTCCGTCCGTCCGTCCGTCCGTCCGTCCATCCATCCATCTATCCATCCATCCATCCATTATTGTGTCTCACTTGGTTCACTTCGGTTGGCGCCGCCGTAGAAAGAGGGGGGGGGGGGAAATCTCTCCTGACGGTCACGTGTCCTGACGCGAGTTTAACATTTTTTCCCCATTACAAAAAGTGTGCAACGCCGCTAAAGAAGTTTTCACTTCAAAAAAAACATACGCGGTTTGATACGATATGATGTTGCGTCAGCAATGTGTATTATACACAAACTTTTTGCTGTTTCAGTTTGTATTATAATTGGACCAATCCTGAAAAATATTGTTCCTTCTTTTAATGGGAAAGTTAGTTACCCCACATGTGACTCTTCTCCTCATTAAATAATAATGTAATAATGTCATTAATTATTCTGGACGATTAAGTTCGAAGTTTGTAATGTTTGTATACTCTACTAGCTTATGCCCGCGACTTCGTCCGCGTAAAATTTCACCCTCCCCCATTCACCCTCTTAGGGGTGGAATTTCGAAAAACCCTATCTTAGTGGATACCTACTCTTCACAAAGAACACACCCTCCAAATTTCATGTCTCGTGGACCAGCGGTTGAAGCTGTGCTTTGATATATCAGTCAGTCAGTCAGGACTTTGAATTTTATATATATAGATTGATTCTCTAATAAAAAAACGAACCTTACACTCACGAAGTCTACGTCTGGAAGATCTACTATTAACAAGAAACTGCATTTCTTTTAAAATAACAAGATTTTAAAAGAGATGCAGTGCCTGTGTCCCAGCGGCAGCCCGCAGCCTGTAGGTTTGCACTGTGCGCCCAACTAAAGGTTGCGCCCCTGGCAGCCTCCCGCCTGACAAGCCCCTAGGCACGGTGCTGATTGCCGTAGCACCAATCAAATCAATTGACCACAATTCGCATACCATACCTAACCGGTTATTTCTAACACCGTATTGACTAAGCGTAACACGGTTTTCATACATATTGCAACACATTTTCACATATTGTTTCAGTAACGTAACACCACACTTGGTAACTGTTACGCACAGAAGTTGACACGTCAAGACAAGTGTCAAACCGGTAACATGACATAGATAACCGTCACGCCTGAATTACACGAAGGGTGAGGCTGAAGGTGGAATATCGCATAGACTTCATTGGTGACCGTAATAGGGCCTTTATTTTTTTACTTTATTGTACACATCATTACAAGCACAATGTTGTGTTGTGGGTGTATTGCAGTTTCATCATCATCATAATGTTAAAAGCCTCCTTTTCTCTCTGCCTTACTTCCCAGTTCTGTGCGTCCCCTATCCAAGTATTGTTGTTTACTTTCTCTAAAAGGTCTTACTGAAAAGAAAGTCAAGGTTTATCACGACCAGAACCAGGGCCATATAGACAGTTTTTTTGTACCTGTCAACCATTGACCTTCAGGGCTTGGAAAGGAAATTTTAATTTTCCAACCGCAAGCTGCCCAAAATTTCCTTGTTCTTCGACAGCGTTTACAACTTGCAGTAGAACTGAGGATTGCATGAAGGTCGCATCTAAGACATGATCCAATTTCAGCTGCAAGCTTGCTAGAATTGCCAGCACTCTAAATCTGGCAAGTCCTTAAGTGTGGTTAAGTGTGGTCCTTAGTGGTTTGTGACTAACTAGTTACAACTACAAGTAATGGTCCTCAAGGGACAAACTGTAGTACATGTCTTGTTTAGAGGTTATATTAGTATTCAACAACTAATTTGCGGTAATTTGAATGATTGTATTAAGTATGTGATGATGGAAGACCTCTGTTCGACATTCAATGTTTGATTATGTATTTAGCACATACTTAGGTGCTAAGTAGACGTTTGTTGTTTTTGTTTTTTTTTTTTTTTTTTTTTTTTTATCTTTGCCCTTTTTCCTTGTAAGACAAAATAAAGACGAAGGAAGAAAGAAAATGGGTAGCTCTTCTCTAATGGCTTTTGGAAAAGATCACAGGCTGATTTGTCTCAATCTGTCAAAAATACCTCTAATTTCCCGAAACTTTTGACAAGTTTTTGACATTGATTGTCGCTGAGATGAGATTGCGACCAGATTTTGAACGTTTTTAATTATGGGAATTGGCCTCCAGATCAGGCATGTGGCCAGTATTGCTGAACACGCAAATCCATAGTGTGACCTTTAGGATCGTGTTTTTATCTGTTAGGTAAACTTTTGCTAAGCAATTCACGACCTACTACAATAGAATCTTGGAATGGTTCCAGATCTTCTCCAGCCACCATTGTAATTGGCAGTGACCTCCAAAAACTGTTCTAGTAAAAGTAAAGTAAAGCAAAATTTATTTGCATAGATTGTAGGGACAATATATAAGATGTAATAGTGTACTTAATAGATTAAAGTAACAGTAAGGTGGATTGTACAAGAATCACCTCTTTGTAGAATCCACCGAACGAATCAATCCATCGAAAGTAACACATGGCAATCAACATTACAAAGTATCCAATGTGTATTCGCAATACTAATTAAAACTGCAACAAAAGAAATAGTTAATAGCACTGCAGACAGTTGATATTAACTCGTAACAAAACATTTAGTTCTCGGATGTAGGAGACGGACGTAGAAAACATACGGAGACACGTACCTACTAATAAACATACGAACAAACATGCGGACACACATATAATAAATACGTATGCATATAATTATGGTTGCATGTGTAATATTCAGTTGAAGAAGTTTTTAATGAGTTGGGATTTCTTGTGAGGATCGCTTCTGATCTTCTGATAGTAAGCGTCCTTGAAAGATAGATATTAGTTACATATTTTATTGAATTTTAGTGCATCTGCACTAAAATTCTCTAGCGGTAAGTACTAACGATGACTGTACTTACCTCACTTACAAAGTAACCTTCGATATGATAAGTGGTACTATACTTTGCTGTTTCCAGTTCTTCTACTATTTGCTATTTTGTGTCTTGCTTTCTCACTCCGAATCCGTCGATATCCAGAGGAAAGACCTCATAAAGAAAATTCCAACTTAATCTTCTGGGATTTACTTCGCATTTACCGTTTACGGAAACCACATACATTTAATAGCGTTTACAAACTGTGCTCTGATTGTTTCGTACTACAAATAACACGTCTCTTTCACTTTTATATGTCCGTTTTATTTTCTACCGTGGCGTTGATGCGCTAAACGCCAGAATTTATTATTGAAAGTACAATGAAAAAAGGAAACTGACGGAGTTTCTTATAGCATGCACACACTGGCCGGTATAATTGCCGCAATGGATATTAATAGATAGGCAGATAACTGTTACTGTTATCCTGCATCATCTCAATGCTGGTCAAAGGCCTCTCCCCATGACTTCCAGCTTTCTCGATCCAGGGCTAAAGTGGACCGCTGGTCGTTTGTGCTCTCTCCAGCTCGTCCCGCCATCTTCTACGGAGTCTGCCGCGATGCTTTCTAGCTGTGTCAATGCTCCACGTAGTGGTTATTTTGGCCCACAGCTCCTTAGGCGTATGGCTGACTTTTTGCGCAACTGAAATAGGTAGATAAAACGGCTATTATGAATTAACTAGAACACGCAATTAGAAAACTGTTTAAAGTAATACATTTCTAGAATTAATTCCAAAACGCGTTTGTGCATGTAGCAGAATAATTTCCTCAGTAAATATTTCAAAGGAAATTAAATCAGAAAAACAAACCACTAATTACTTTTATCTCTTTGTAATCGTTTGGAATTTACACTACTTTAATGAGACCCATTAGTTACACGGGAACAGCTATGAGAATTAAATCATGTAAAAAGTTGAATTGCAAACAAGACAATGAATGTTTAGTAACCTACTGCCTTTACCGATAAGCAATCGATGTTTATCGATACTTTTTTGCTCGAGTTCTTACTCGCATTGCAAACAATGCAACACACATAAGATCGAACAAATGAGCTAACATTACCGAGTTGTGCATTAGAGCTAAACACGTAATTATCGATGTCAGTAGACGATTGTTACGATTGATGGCTACTGCTTACGTTTAGTGGACGCGACGGTGTATGAAGCCGTTGCCTTTTCGAGCAAACAAACTATTATGAACTGCTTTAATGATTAATTTACACTGGCTTACTATTGCTGCACCCCGGAGACAGGATATATGCCCGATTCATTACAGACTTAATATCATACATACAATACAAACAAAAATTATAAATTCAAATCGCTTTTCATGTCTGCTTGTATGACCTTGTTGTTCTTCTGAAGGACGCCACGGATTTTGATGCGGTTTTACCCATCATTTAGAAAATTTATTCCGGAAGGAATATGTTTATAATACATTTCTTTTAAACTTACATATAATAAAGACATTTTGATGTTCTATCAAGTCGTAAAAACTGTGCGTAGCAGGGGCGGGTCGCTACTATAACATAACTGACGAAATGAAGAAATGTGGGTAAACTGTGTTCTACACTTCAGGCTACTCTTTCAGAGAAAAAAAAAAGACGAGTTGCACTCCGGGAGTGCCGGCAGAAGTGAACTTTTTTCATTAATCGATGCACTTTGTTCAATTTCCATTTTTTGAAACACTTTATACATATACACGAATTTTACGAATACACAGCAGTGTGGCTACTACACAGACGGTCGAGCCATCAGCTGTCCATCCACGTCCGCGTCCGCGTCCACCATCACATCACATCACATCACCATCACCATCGCTATCGCCATCACCATCGCCATCGCCGTCACTATCACCATCACCATCACCATCGCCATCACCATCGCCATCGCCGTCACCATCACCATCCATCCATCCATCCATTATCGTGTCTCACTTGGTTCACTTCGGTTGGCGCCGCCGTAGAAAGAGATGGGGGGGGGGGGGGAATCTCTCCTGACGGTCACGTGTCCTGACGCGATGCCCTGACGCGAGCTTAACATTTTTTACCCATTACAAAAAGTGTTCAACGCCGCTAAAGAAGTTTTCACTTCAAAAAATATTTCAAGTTTGATCGAAGTTTCAAGTACTTGATTATTTGTTAAATATCAGTTCTATTTAAAATATCTACTGTTGCTCAGTATGATTGAAAACCGGCTGTCAACACTCGATTGATTCCGATGGTATAGATTCTTCACTTACGTTCTTGGCACAAAGCCAAGTGATCGATATTTTAACTAAACTATTTTGATATACTAGCCGATTTTTGAGCGTGTTCTGCGTAGGCAGACTGCCAATGGATCAGTTTAAGGTTTTTGTCCGAATTTTTGTTGTAGATTAATTTTGGAAACTTGTCTTTCCAACCGTGTAGGTACTTACGAACGAATCAATAAAATCTGTAAACCAGAGTTTTTTTTTTCTAAACATTTGACGGCGCAGCAAATGGCGCTGTCTAATTTTATTACGAAGTTACTTGGAACCACCGAAGAGGCCAAATAAGAGAGACACTGGCTGATTACTGTCACTCCAGGGGAGCGTCTCATTGATGGCTGCATGGCGGCTGCCTTCTGATGGCAGCTGACGTCAGGGGTGCTGCTATCGTAAGACGTCCACGACGAACTGCTATATTCCCAGTATATTCCGGCACAATCCTAATGATATTGGAGCTGCTGAACCACTAATACTATGACCATAATCAGCTTATAATGTTCCCACTGCTGGGACACAGGCCTCCTCTCTGTGAAAGGGAGTAGGCCGTAATCCACCACGCGGGCCCGGTGCGGGTTTGTAGATATCATATGTCTTCGAGTTTTTGGTTCTAGGATAATTTACACAAAGTAAAGCGCCTGTCTGGGTTCGAACCTACGACCTACAACTCGTAAGTCGCGGCCGATACCACTGGACCACCACTGCTACTATGACCACTTCTGGTAAATACTATCCTTCGTCGTTACATGGATAAAACTGGTAACCAGCTTCTCTAGTATGAGCCTGTGCCTTCACTAGAACTGTGAAACACGAGATTATTGTCTGTCAGTATTCGATACCTCTGATCGATATCTTCACTCGTGTTCAAGCCACGTGAAATGCTCCGATGTAATCGATTTCATGCTTTTACATTTGCGTGAAACAAATCGGAACACGGTGCATCTTTCTCTTGCAGATTTTACACACTTTATTTATTAAGTTTTTGCCTTTAGAAGAAAAATTTGTTCTCATTGTGCAGTACTTACTTACCTATGTCCAAACAAAAATGTCAGCTGTCTGTTTTGTTTTTTCAACTTCATAATAAAGGGATATTTTTAATGGCATGAACCTGAACGTGTGCACTAATTCGTTATGGACAAGCATACTTAGTTAATTGTTTCTCGTTATTTTCGATACAAAACCACAGGTGCAATTCTATTATAAGAGACAGCTGATGTTCTCATAGAAACTAGTTCTCAATGGGCAAAGTCAATATGTTACCACTTTTTTTTAGCTTGCCAATCAATAAACTCAACACATTGTCAATGTCCTTCACGCATCCATAAAACGCACCATGTGTCTTTCCGTCCGTCCATTTGTGAGCTTATAAAACCACCTACCCAGAATCAGAATCCACCTATCCAAGTATGTCTTTAGAATATAATCATAATTATATACTCGTAGTACCATCTGGGACTTTTCAGTAGCAGCCCGGAGCCTGCTGGACTTCTTGTGCCCTGTTGATGGCAATCGACTCGCATGTTGATGGCATATACGAGTTATTCCGGACATGGGACTTAAATATTACTGGCAAAATGTAGGTGTTGCGCGGTAAACTCTGCTTGCGAGATGCAGGATTTTGCGTGACGTCAGTATGACGCGTTGTTCCCATGTGGCGTTGTAGATACCGCTACATAAATACTAAAAGGTAAAGTCAAAGCATTTCTTTCAAGTATGCATATAAAAGGCACTTTTGAACGTCGAAATTTACAATAAAATAGAATTGATTCTAATCGCCTCTTGCAAATGGTAGTTTCGTATGGAGAAGAATGGGTAATAAAAAACTCCATCGATGCACCTGTGCCCAACTCTTCAGGACATACAAACGTTATGTTGTATGTGTGTGTGTACTCGTTGTTCAAGCAAAACTCTAAAGGAGCCGGAGCCAAATCTTGTCATGTATGCTCCAGCGACCTAGCGCAGTTTGAACCCAGCCACCTGGAAGAGCATAAAAATAAAATATACATCAAGCAATATCCTTTAAACAGTACATTTGGAAAGAATTCTAGAAAACTGAATGCACGTGGATGTCAGTGAGAACTAGGTCGTTTCCGCAGTGTCGCAGTGGCAACTGTGTCAGGGTTCCATACGCGGGGGAGTGGGGTCTGAATAATTTAGATAGATAGGATGCTAATAGACATTAACTGATGTTAACTGTCCTGTTTACCAGCGCGGTAATTGCGTAACGCACTATCAGTAGCAATGGGTTTCATTTTGACAGTTCAACAATATTCATTGCGTTATTTACGTTGTTGAGCGGACATATTTTACGAACATTTGAAGCAATGGATTAAGTAACAATATCCTTTAAACTGATTCAGATTGAGATTGATAGTGTGCAGGTGGGGAAGGAAGTGCTTTGACATGTGGTTGAGGGGATCCAGGGGGCGAGGGGTCAGGGTATCAGACCGCGAACAATGCTTTTCACGAGTGTCATCATCATCTGCCAAGCCTTTTCCCAATTATTTTAAGGTCGGTTTCCAGTCTAACCGGATGCAGCAGAATACCAGTATTTTACATGGAGCGACTGCCTATCTGAACTCCACAAACCAGTTAATAGGATACCCCATGGTAAGACTGGTTGTCAGACTTTCGGACTCCTGACTACCCGTAACGACTGTCAAAGATCCACGAATGACAGCCGGGACCAACGGTTTAACGTGCTCTGACCCCTCTGTGCCTCGGTAGGCACAGAGGGGTCTCGGTATGTAAAGATGGTCACCCATCCAACAACCAATCGCGGCAAGCGTAGCTTAACCTGATTGATCAACCTGTTCGGCTGTATATCATTTAGCCACGGGCCCCTCTTTGCTTTTCTCGAGTGTAATGGTCTTTAAGGGCTCAATGTTCATGAAAATAGCGGATTTATAACGTTACCGAATACATAACATTTATTAGCATGGATGGAAAGCAGCAGATGAAGTGATTTTTTTCTCCGTTGGTGTAATTGCCATATGGCGTTCCAGTGTGAGGATAAATAAATTAGCAAATAAAACAGAAAACATAGTACAATCCAATGATTTCCGCAGTAATATATATGTCAATGGTACAATCCTTTTTATCGACGATGACAGACAACATAAAACAAATGCACATCAATTTGACGTCTAAAAAGAAAACAAATAGTATTGGACCTTTTACAATAAAAGTCTATAGATAGCAACAAAGTACTTAAATATGCCTGTTATGTCGCTTACGAGATTCGCAAGATGTTTTTAAACAAAAGTAGAGGATGTTTTAGTTGAAGTCGATTACAATATTAACCAATGATTTCGTTCGTGTAATAACATTTCAATGTTTCCTTTGAATGTAAAAGCAAAATAATGCTGCAATAAAAACAAATTCCAAAATAAACATCCCACTATAAAATTCAGCTGAATTTTTCAAAGCAAAAATAAGTTCGTTTTCATTTTTACAGCCAGAAGCAAGGAGCAGTTTTCACTGGACTGACAACATAAAATATTCATGTATGCAAAACGTTTGATCAACACGCACGGCCGATTTTATGCATCGCAGACGATACCGGTTTTAGATGGAACTAAAATTTTAGGTGTTCACCTTAGAAATAGTATCAAGGTCGTTTCATATGTGCAGAAGACGTTGTTATGTTTCATTTTTGTACAGTTTTTTAGGAGGACAATGGAGCAAAAGAGTTTAACTATGCAGTCTGGTTCGCATTTTAGCAAAGTTGACCTCAAAGTTTGGTTATGCTGTCATCACTTTCCTATTGTCTCAATTGTCTGTAATTATAATCATAGTCATAGTCATTTATTCATTAACAATCATTTATATCTCAATTTACACAAAATAAATTACATTACACACAGAACAAAAACGGACAAACGGACATCCCGCCAACCCGCATTGGGCCCGCATGGTGGATTACGGCCCACTACCACTCACAGAGAGGAGGCTTGTGTCCTAGCAGTGGGAACATTATAGGCTGTTATGTTACAATAATCTCTCTGAGGGTCACTGAGCATGTTATGTCTGCACAACAAATCATTATCATATCAGGCCTGCATAACTGCTGTTTTACCGTTTCATCTTGTCGTACCATATAGGCAAGAAAATAATTATTATTGTGTAAGTTTCTAACAAGATTTAAAGGAAACATTATCATTGACTCCAAAGTACCTACTGCCTTCCTATCGTCGGAAATTAAAACGTTTGACTAACTAAATATTTCCTTTCCTGTATCACGTAATGGCATCCTAGTCAACTACGGGATATCCGAAATATCGGTAATTTTTATAAGCCTTTTAACTATTGGAATATCTTTGTTGTCTTGTCTTCGAATTAACTATGAGTTGAAGAATAAGAAATATTAAGTCTTCGGAAGTATGTGCTAACTTAAGGTACTGTTAGCTCACAAGCATCCACACGTTCGCTGGTACCAGGAAGGCATAAAAACAAGACAGGCATAACTTTCGCCCGCTCCGATAAACAAACGGTTTCAGGAGTCCGTTGGAGCGTCGCCGAATGCTTAATTAATCGTAGTGGAAGACTAGAAGCTAGCGATCTATGAGGACCACTTGAGCGGAACGAAGATAAAAACAATGTAACTTCATTGTATAGATTGCTTTGACTTTTATTTGATGTTCTAATTAGAGCAAAGGAATTCTTTGTTGAAAATGTACAGGGTGACACTTTTAGAGAAGAGTTTTGGGCGTCATGTGTTTCAACATGAAAATACTGGGAAAATTCAGTTTCAAAACAAAACTGGTAAGAAACTTTTACAAATTACACATTCCCCAACTAAACAGTTGAGTACTGAGCTCTCATAAAATTACTAGAGCTATTTTATGCGGGAGACGAAGCTGACGAGAGGACTAAACTTTTCCCTCTTCGCAATTACTCTAATGAAGTTGCAAACTCGAAACCGTCTGAAAGTCGTGTACCTAATATACTATGTACTCATATTGATAAAAGCACTTACCGAGAATCAGGTGTTTAGTCTACCATGAGGTTGCGAGAAATGGATAAAGTACTGAAGTACCTACCGACCACCAGTGTATAGTTGAAAGCAATGTCTATGAAAATTGTTTCAACTCCCAGAATTCTGATTGTACTCGAGGAAAACCGCAATGGCAAACATATATTTAGAGTAGATTTGTGGAATAGTTATTACAATGTTAGTAGAACCCTTCGAATGTAAACTCAAACAGGTAAATAATTGGCATAACTCGTAAATCAGCAACGAAGAACATGCAAAGCTCTAACCATGCAGCCATAAATGAGCTTGCCTGTCTTTTTATTTTGCCCACAGTACCAATACGGGACACACACAGTAAATAAAAGTGCACAGGCAATGCCCGTAGCCACAACGTTGGATGGGCGTGTAAGTAACCGCATGGCAAGCCCTACCGCACCGTTGCGGTATGGGCTTACTGCCAGTCACCGTCCCCGAGAGCTCACTCTGTCAGGTATTCCTGCAAAGTTGCATTGTGTGGAACCAGGCAGGCATAGAATGACGTAGCTAGATTTACGAGCAAATCCACAAACTTTATCATCAGGTTGAAGCAGATCTCTCAGTATCAACATTGAATAATAGCTTCTCTTGTGATTACATCTTCGGCTTTAGTATTTGACAGCGGGCGAAAGGATTACGTCGATTAGGTGCCTTTGACGTCATCCCAAAATCTATAAGTAACGTTACATAGTCGGTTACATGTTCATCCATCACATGAATCATGTCAAATTTGTGGTTCGTCGTGGAGGAGAAAAGCTTTTTTTTTATTGCTGATCGGGCCCGCTCTTGACCTCGATCACGCCTGATGGAAATGTCTATGATGGAACGATCGTGCCCAGAAGATGCCTAAGGCCCTGGAACTCCCACGCATCGACGAAACACAGCAGGCTGCTTGACGCCGGGCTCCGGTGGGAGGGTGTTCGCAAACCAGGCGGGCGTTAGCCCTACCACCGCAAGGGAAGAATTGGCCAGTCAAATAAGGTGTTGGGTGTGACTGTCCAGGATGCGCCGAGCGCTCGGTTCAGTTGAGTAACTGGCGGAACAAACTGCGCTACACGAGGAAGCTTCTTCATGCATCCCAAAAAAGCTCCCACGGAACGAATCATTTCTGCCAAAATCAATCAACTACAATTTATTGAAAAAGAATAGATTCATTGTGATTTCCTTCTACTCTGGCCCTGATCAAATTACTGTTCTCCGTCTAAATTATTGATTGTAGCCGAGCCGTAGCAGACTGTTATGATCATCGCCTTAATCATTGCGGGACTATCTTTATGGACAAGGAAAATTATAGCCTTCTTACATATTGTTCCCATTCCTCATAATAATTGACTTTCTCCATGCGGTATGCCTTATTCATAATATCATTCAGGTTCAGTCCGCATAGTGAAGTACTAGGCGCACATAAAACACGAAGGCTCTACAACCGGGTCAGGGACACCGCATAGAGTTAGCGCCAAAACACTTTTACTCTAGTGTTTGAACGCGATACGGTTCTTACAGAAATATAGACAACCACGCAACGTGATATTTTATTTCTATTGCAGAGTTTCAAGTTTCTAATGACCGTACAATTTCGTTTTGGTTGAAATGACATTGTGCAAACTATCGTCGAACGCATGCCCAATTTCCGCATTCACCGAGATTCTTGTTATGGGAAATCCTTACTAATTATTTTTTCTTAACTATTCATTCGTGCCGAGATCTAAGCTTTAATACGCTATTGTTAAAAGATTTTCTAAGATAGAAGTCATTAACGGGCTTGCCCCATTGTTCCATGGAAACTATTATGTCATCTAGATAAAACGATAATTTAAAGGCACCGTGAAACTAGTACTTCCTCATCGGCAAACCCATTAATTTTTTGTTCTCTGCATTAAATAAATTAACGACTTAATTTAATACATAATACATTACCGTTTCCGTAAAGCGCATTAGAGTTACTGCACATAATAAATTAGCAATGCATGCGGATTATCATAATCTATGGTAAATAGACGCGGTTCATTGGTGAAGGCTTGTCGCCGGCGGCGGCGGACCGGCTGGGCACGCAGCCTGCCAGTTGCGGTTTGGCGCGCAAACCGAGCGGACGTGTGATTATTGCCGTTGTATTTCGTATCGCTACGCGGTATTAGAAAATATGGATTGAATTTTGTGTTGTGTGAATGATTACAATATTAGTGAATTGGATTTGACTGAATCGCGTGTCGATATAATTGGCTTTTCACGTAAAAGTTGAAAGGTAATTTTTATTGCTGTATTTTTTATTGTAGCGACTGTGTTTTAGGTAGAATCAATTGTGTTTTTTTTTTATTAGAATATAATAACGATAGTTTTGATTTCAAACATATTTTATGACAATGCTACTAGATGCCCCAATGATTATGGCCAGCATTCAAAGAACACAGGACTAAATACCACAAACAAACCATATCCGCGAAACCCACATACCACTGAAGGCCAACCAATATCCAATATGTCTAGATATATTTTTATATTAAATTCCTGTTTTTATTATACCTCTATTCCGGCCTCCGGAGATATTAAAACACGGACAATAAAACGTGAGACTATTCGTTCGTCGACCTTACCGAAAGGGATGTTCCACAAAACGTGGGCTCTTCGGAAGGCAGTGAAAAAAACTTGAATAACTTCTTAGCAGTCAAGTCAAACCCTTCTCTAGCTAAGGGCACGCTACCTTGTCGTGGTGTGAATGTGAACTTTGCCTCCCTAAAGATACCTGTGTTTACGACTTTCTAAATAAGAATTTATAGCGGAAGAATTTGTATTATATTGTGGAAGAAACGCTGTCATAATTCATTGAGCACGTAGATTATTGTGAGGCGTAATTTGTTTATGTCTTATGTAATTATTATCACGTACAGTAATTTAGATGGCTATGTGCTTATAGCGCCCTTTTATTTTACCATGTCTTTTATTTTAAATTTTAGTTAACTGCTAACTGGAGTCCCTCAAGGGACTTACATGAATATTGAAACAAATGAATCATTGTTTTCGCGGCCTTTTCCTACAACGTATGTGCTCATCTTTATCTGCGTCACGACCGGTCGTTTCTTTCACGACGTTCCTTACATTTTCTGAAATCAAACGTGGCTTGTTCCCCAAAATCCTCTTATTTAAGGAAAAAAGTTTGCGCAACAAATAAATGCCCGAAATTGTTGAACCAGAATGAAGGTATCGCCGAATACAGGGTCGGTGGGGCTTTCAGGACCGGGACTGCGGTCTCGGAATTAAGGAAAACAATCACAATCTTCACGCCCAACCATCAAAGGCAAACAATTGTTTTTTTTTCTTTACATATGTATTAAAAACCTCTCTCCGTTCACTTACATTCTAATCGATACGGATTTCTTAAACTTCAAGGTCGTTCCACTACGTAAATATGAAAATCTCAAAGAAATTATCATTTCATATTGTTTTAACTTCTACATCACTTAAAGAATTGTACTCTTTGTTTTAATGTATTAGGTCCTTACATATGAAATTGGCGTTTTGTATGGAAGGAACAAAAAGTCGAATATTTTTTAATATAATATATTTAATTAATCAAAGTATGAACCATTGTTTTCAATGCACTTTTGCCATCTTATAGGTAGTTCATTGATCCCTTTACTAAAAAAACCAGTCGGACGGGAATCAATAAAATCTTTGAAGGCGATTTGGACTGCCCCATCGGAGTTGAATTTTTTCCCTTGCAAAAAGTTATCCAAATTGCGAAAAAAATGGTAATCTGTTGGAGCAAGGTCCGGGGAGTACGGAGGATGTCTAAGACATTCCAATTCAAGCTCTTCTAATTTGGTAGCCGTCTGTTGCGCAGTGTGTGGTCTGGCGTTGTCGTGAAGCAGCAGTGGCGTGGAGCGATTGACCAGCCTTGGTTGTTTAGCCGCTAGCTTTTCCATCATGGTTTGTAATTGCTGACAATAGACATCAGCTGTAATAGTCTGGCCAGATTTGAGAAAACTGTAATGAACAATACCGGCACTAGTCCACCAAACGCTTACAAGTAACTTTTTTGGGGTTAATTTTCGCTTGGGGCAGGATTTGGCTGGCTGGCCAGGATCCAACCATTGCGCTGAGCGCTTCCGATTATCGTAAAGAATCCATTTTTCATCACAGGTAATGATTCGGTTTAAAATACCTTCATTGTTGTGCCGGTTCAGTAATGTAACGCAGCAGTCGACGCGCGTTTGCCGGTTTGCTTCAGTCAATTCGTGAGGTACCCACCTTTCAAGCTTTTTAATCTTCCCAATTTGCTTCAAGTGAATTAAAACAGTTTTATCACTAACATCGAAGCCTGCAGCTAACTCGGACGTGGTTTGCGATGGGTCCGCTTCCACAATAGCCTTCAATTCTCCATTATCAACTTGGGTCTCAGGCCGTCCACGGGGCTTGTTCTGCAGGTCGAAATTTCCAGAACGAAAACGTTGGAACCAAAAACGAACTGTGTTTTCTTTTGCAACATGACCGCCATACACATCATTCACCCTTCGAGTCGTTTCCGCAGCACTAGTGCCACGGCGGAACTCGTACTCGTAAATAATGCGATATTTTAAATTTTCCATTTTGTAAAATGAGTGACGCAAACAGAAAAAACAGAAGAAAAAAAACAAATGAATGACGGTCATCGAAGCACAAATACTCATTGAGTAAATAGCTGTACAAATTTGAATTTGGAATTCCTTACCAAAGAGGAGAAATTCGTGATTAAAGTAGCCAGTACGAAAAACGCCAATTTCATATGTAAGGACCTAATATTATTTCTCAGACCTTTAAAAACAGACCTTGGTTTTATGTAC
Organism: Amphipoea oculea; assembly: GCA_945859645.1. Lineage (NCBI taxonomy): Eukaryota > Metazoa > Arthropoda > Insecta > Lepidoptera > Noctuidae > Amphipoea > Amphipoea oculea. The sequence continues at coordinate 4,385,692 of OX243862.1, forward strand.
CCGTATATGCTTTGTGATTTTTCTTTTCGAGAGTCCGCAGTAACAAAACGGTGGTTTTTGAAAGAGCTTTTTTATCCTTTTGCTGGTTCCGAAAGCTTTTTTTAATACTTCGAATACCGAAAGGCCACCGTTACCCTAGCATTAGCATAGCATTTGGCAGACGAAAAAAACGGTATCCACGCAAGTCCTCATTCCGTTATCGAAGTAAACAATATTCGAGTTCCAGACAACAAACATCGGTAGACGTCAAATACCTGATGTAGGTATTACTGGACACCTGTTTGGTAGAAACCTTGAGACACGATTTGATCTAGTTCAACAAATATCACTAGTCTGGCTGCTTATTCTTGAAACATAACATCATATCACGCCTGTAATCCCTGAAAGGTTAGGCAGTGGTGTACCTACAGTACACCCAGGTTATGTTTAAGTCCCATATAATAGGGGGCGAGCCTATTGCCATCAAGCGGGCATAATTCCAGGCTCCGGGCTACTACTTACAAATTCCTAATGGAAAACCCAATACCCCTTCGTCCGACCTGGAAATCTAACCCAGGACCTCATGCTCAGCAGTAGCGCTTGCGACCACTAGAGCAATGAGGCAGTTGAATATATAACTCTTGAAACGGCAATGTATACTCTTATTATGTACTGACACTTTGTCTTTTCCTTCTCTAGTAATTGTAATTACAGCACGAACGCAAAAAAAGGATTTCGTAAATTAAAATCAAGAATTAAAAAGTACGAAGAACTTGCCTCCGTAACTAAAATTAATAGTAAATTCCCAAAAAACGCAAGTCCGTACTATGATACAGTGTTTATGAGATAATCTTTCTATTTATAATACACTTCGTATAGTGGATGTTTTACTAATGAATGATGAGAATGGCTACACCACATAGTGTGTGGGAAGGATTAACTTCTAATACACATGACATAAACTATGCTTGTAGTTGTTAGTTGTTACGGTACAAAGGTAACGCACGTTTTGAATTAATTAGGGACATGCGGTTTTCCTTACAGAGACAGATAATAGCCAATTATAAATTGATGGGTACTAAGTATAATAAAATGTTGTATATAATTGTATAAGAAACGGAAGCGTACTACATGCCAGAATTTCAATAAACACTGCGAGCACTTGATGGTTCCTCAAATCTTGAGAAAAGACTCTTATACCGTTTTCAAGATTAATGTAACCATGTCAAAAGAAAATCGCTTCTGTGTACAAGAAATACGATCCAAAGTTCGGAGACGCATAGAATGTGACTTTACGTGGGTATTGCCCGAAAACCCTAAATTATATATTTAATAGGACCTCCAAATGTACCGGTATTTTCAAGGATCCTGTCCAAATATACGGTACTTCTTCATTATCAAAGTCTTGTTGTTGGCTTATTAAGAGGTATCCTAATGATTTTTAAGACTACCGTACTGCTGCGGTGAAAAATTGCCTCAATCGAGAGGATAATAATTTCGTAACATCTCATTTCTTTCTTAGACAAGGTGTCCTTCAAATTACCATGGAAATGAGAATTTGGGGACGCAAGACCTAAATCTATTTGATACGGCATGCGGCATTGCCAATTACCAAAATAGGACCTTTGTACAAAATCGTAGGCGTCACGACTAGACGTAGGCCGTAAATGGTAATTTGATTTACTGTAGCAGAATAGCTTTCGTGTATCGATTTTATCATGTTTCCGTCCGTATAACATTATTGGCGTCATTGTCTTGATTTAAAATAGGATAATAGACATGAATTGGATGTACCATCGAGTCAAGTTCGTTGCTGTCTTTATTATCTTCATCACCTGTTATATAATGGAGTTGCAGTTTTTTTGTGAAAACATCAAATGTAAATCGTTAAAAATTGGACCAAGCCCAAAGAGATTGTTCAATTGCTCACTTCGCTTGACGATTATGATTGGAAATCGAATTTGAAGATAAGAAATCGGTATGGAATCGATACTTGAAATTATAGCATCCTGGCAACCATACATTAAAGCAATATTTACCCAATAAGTAATGTTTATATGTATGTATGTATCTATGTATATATTCTTGTATTTTATAGTCATTTCCAAGCTAGTTATTCTGTATGTTGCACCTGCCATGTTTTGTCTCTGCATCACCCTAAGGTTGACTGGTAGAAAATGCCTCAGGCATTAAGTCCGCCTTTGTACAGTATTTTTTTTTTACTTGTGCATAAAGTTTTAATAAATAAATAAATAAATAATAAATAAATAAGTAGCTCAGTATACTATGGCTTCATCCGTCCGTTTGTGTGTTACACGTCCGTTACGTTTCCTTACGTCTGCACCATTAAATACCTGTATAACCAAGCTTGACAGAATCTAGAGAGAAAGGTAAGCAAATTTTTTAAAATGTTGAATAGTTATACGAGTACTTGACCGACCTGTAATTGCCAGCCACTGCAGGGCAAAATCCTCTACATGATGACGACTTATTGAAGTAAAACTCAACCTTGCAATTATATAAATCAGGAGTTCAGAACCGTCTCGGAGCATTGACATCACAAGATAATAGATTCCCGGCAACACATCACGTCTCCCGCGACCTTTCTAGTGTAAAAGAAAAAGCGGTGACAATCGTTCATGTCGTGTTAGCCTAGTATTCAGACTGTGTCATTGCCAACAATACAGACATACATACAGATGTACACGATGCTCTTAGACTTGTTGTTGCGATTGTATTGCTATTCACGTACATGGCAGTTCGAAAGAAAATCATAAACGTGCGCTATGTGAGCTAGTTCCATATTTTTCTCCTAATCTTCTCCTAATTCAGGAACTTTATCGTTAGTCAGTTTTCTTTTCTATAACTCTCTCCTTCACTTTTAAAATTTACGTCGGTAGCTTATTCTGCCCTTACGTTTTCATTATGAGAGATATTTTCTCTTGTATCTGCTCCCACGGTACCTAGGTAACAAAAATATTGAACTACTTCGTCTAAGAGCACACTCAAGTACTTTTACGGATTCCTAATACTTCTGCATCGACAGTCTCGTCTTCTATAATGTAAATTCGACTAGTGAATCACCAACTTATTGATGCTACTTTAAAGGTATCCTAAAGAAGTTTGTTAACCACTTTAAGTTGCTACTTAAAAGTTGTTTAATGAAGTTAGTTGGGAGAACTTGACGGAGTTTTAAAATTACTTATCTGGTAAGCTTCCATGTCCAAGCGAGGATGGTTATTGAAACATTTTCAATGGAAGGTTTGCAAGCAAAATGTGGAAGAAAAACTCAGTAGTTGTTCCTCGTTAAGACATATATTTGATTGTTCTTATAATGATGAATAAGAAACTGCTCATATGAATTACTGTCATTTATGTCATCGACGAAGGGATATAAATATGTACGAGTATGAATGATTTAAGTACGATTCAAAATATTTTATACAATCAGTTCCCTTTGTAATTTTACTTGCCTTCTTTCAATTTCCAATAAGTATTTTTCTCGTCTATCATCAACTTCAAAATATTGTCTCGTCCATTGATTTATGATTAAATGTATTGTGATTATTTGTGATCAATGAGATTGCCTGAATTGATTTATTAATTAATTATAGCACTTTGTTCGGCAGAATTGCTTTTATTATTGTTTTTATTTTCAATTATGTGTGCTGTTTGTTTGTTATTTGATTTATTGGTTAGAGCCCATATAAAGTTATAATCTTGTTATGTTTGAACTGGATGATACTGAAATTGGTTTGGCAAAAGAGGATTATATGCGGCGTTTTTGTTTGGTTTCGTTCCAAACTGTTTGTTATTGAAACAAGTAGGAACTTTGGTGTTTTTAACTTGCATTGTATTCATAGTATAAATAATACTGATATTGTATGATTGTTTTTTCTCAAACGCAATACATAGTTTCATGTCATTAATTTTTATGAATGGATTGTATACAATCGATCTAGGTATGTTTTCTTTGACCTTACTAACTGCGCATTTTCATATTTTATGCAGTTACTTAAATACATTATACAATGGAACTGTGAACTAAAATATGCTTTCTGCTATTTAGATTATATTCAGTAAACACAGTTTGCACCAGATGAATGCATTCATTAAATGTTTCGTAACATGTATGAAATAGAACTGATTGTTTGTGCACGCCCAGAACCTACACACCTACATAGATAATTTATGTACCCCTTGAGGTGGGTGTAACTGCCAATCCAATTTAGAATCTTCTTCTTTTGAAATCACATTAAGAGAGAATGGAAAACTTACACAAATCGTAGACCTAACTAACGTAGTTACAAATAAACGAACGATACACCACTCTCATATATACGAAACATATATACACACAGGCGCTGATTATATCCCTGCAACCCCATAGGGTACTTTAAGGTCATCTGAATGAAATATTGTCCTTTAAATTCTATGCAAGCTTACCAATTTTCGTCCCATACTTCATTGCTAACAATACAAAGATTAAATTGATTAACTGCCTTTATCAACCAAATTATACGTTGGAACAATGGCTCGTATATTATACTGATTATGTTATAGACAATTTTGTAAAGCTTATCGCTGTAAAGCGCTTCGCTTTTGTAGTTAAGTTTATCGCTGAAAGCGTATTAGTTAAGTTAATGTCATTGCGTTGATTGAAAGCGACTGCTTACCTTCTGAGTCAATGTACTTGGTTGATTGTGGTTTTTAATTTTAGGGAATGATATATCAGATTTTCTGCCTCATATTGTGTTTTTCTGTTCTATTCTCCTCGTGAACACCTAATAATTTACTCCCTCTGCCTTAATATCAACCCCACACTGTATCTGTCTTTGTTTTCTGTGGTCTCTCGAAGTATAGAAGTCCAAGCAGTTGGGCTGCTTAATCATCAAAATAAAGAATTACTGTGAGATGCCGATAACCTCGAGTTGATTACTCATTGCTTTGTTAATTTTTTTCTTTTTATTTTGACATTCTCAAAGAAACCTTTACCATTAAATGACGCATTCGATACTAAAATAAAATGCGCAGTATCAACAAGTACCATGTTAGTATGTTAACATTTGTATTCTTTCTCAATACAGGTTTCTCCGACGTGGCTTGTATCGTAACTAAGCTAATCGTGTAAATAGTGCAAAGTGCTACAAAGTGGAACATTGCCCGCATCGACTACTAAATTCATCAAGTCATCTTTCCTACTATGAACAAACAAGCGTGTCAATACATAACCGTGCCAATTTAAATAAGGAACTAATTATCCTAACAAATCCAAGCACACGATCATTTCGTATCGACTCCTACGCACCCAGTTCAACGCACTGCTCATTCATTTCGCGGAGTCAATGACATTAATAGCGCTCATTGAATAAGTCGTCCAAAACGATGATATTTTACAAATCTTCTCATTTGGAAACGTTTTGGAAATAAAAATACAAAAGAATGTCAAATTGGATGCTCCACTAACTCTAAACGGTTTCTGTTCTTTAATTGATATGTTAATGTTGAACATTTACCGTTTTATTCTTTTTTAGATCATTTTAAAATTCTTTTTTTAGAAACTTTTGGGACATCGTTCTGCAGTCGTCACTACATCTGCGTTAAACTAACACACTCCTCAGTGTTACCTTAAGTTTGTGATCTCTGATCAAGTACCTCCTCTTCGTCTTTAGTCGTCTCCAAAACAGAGCCATGCCTAAAGTCATCGCACTGGGCAACTAGATCGATGAGCATAGAAACATTAGACATAGTGTCAATGATCGCATCGCTGACCACAGTATAACATTATCCTTTCCCAACTAGGTCACACACATCTTCTAATTCTTAGAAATAAGACCGGCTGACACACAGATTAAATAACACCAGTCTTTCGACACATATTACACAATTGTTTTGTCGAATAATACCTTAAAATTCAAGGGTGGGACTAACGATTTCCTTCGATAACGTCTGTTCTTGTGACTCAATGTCAACTATTGTTATCTGGACAGGTAAAAGTTTAGTTACCTTGTACTTGTTTGCAGTTTTTGGTTAAAACCTACTTGTTTGTTTTTTGTGCGTTGTCGGACTGACTGTTCCTTGGCTGTGCCTGATTATGTCACCATACGAATGTTTGGTTCCTACTCTAAGCTTTAAATTACCATATCTTTCGTTTGAACGTAGGTGCTTGAGGTTTCACAAGTTAGATTTGGTTGTACGAATAATCATAAAAACATTAATGACTTTCGTTTAGACTATGACACACACCTACCAGTTATAGCCATTTGTGTTGCAACTTAAAGAAAAGTCACCAAGATTTGATTTGAAAGTGGGACACTCAGTAATTAGGGTCAGATAGTGTCAAGCTCTATTATGATTTACAGTCTTCTATAGTTGTCCCTTTACCGTTCAGGTTCACCGTTAATCGATATTGTATTAAAAACTTTTTGCAGTACCTACAAAAAAAAGCTTCCGTGCTTTTTGACCATAGTTCAGATACGTACACTGGTAATATCTCATCATCATCTGCCAGCCTTTTTCCAACTATGTTGGGGTTGGCTTCCAGTCTAACCGGATGCGGCTGAATATCAGTATTTTATCTGACCTCCACAACCCAGCTACTGGGTATTTGGGTAATACGATACCCCTTGGTAAGACTGGTCGTCAGACTTTCGGGCTTCTGACGAACCATAACGACTGTCAATGATCCACGAATGACAGCCGGGACTAACGGCTTCTGAGGAACTGTTAGTAGGTACCTATAGATATAAAAACCTCTGCAGTAAACCAAAGCGCTTGGTGCCACCTGACCACAGATAAAGCTCTTAACTGTCAACGTTTTACAATATGTATAGCTGTCGACCGGGCTAAAACAACGGCCATGACCTTTACAAGTAACGATAGGTATGTACCTACTTCAGGGTATATACGAATGGCTGGCAGTCCCTGGCTTTAATTAATGCATAATCAAACCCGAAAGTTGTGACTGTTTCCACCGCCAAACAGTATTTATGGATTAAAGTTTACGTATTAGTGCGCCTACGTTTTGCATAACTCGTAAATTTTAGGACCTCGCTCAAATTGCAGTTCGTTATTGGTAGCATGTTGTATTATCACTTAAACTTGGGTACGTAAGTAAGGTACGCATAAGTTATAATCCGTGCGAGAGAGATCTTCAATTATGATTAAAATTTAAGCTTCTGGCTCCTTCGTCCTGCACCCTAATTGCTTAACACACTATCAATCTGTCTGAATCATTTTGAAAGATATTGCTAATCCATGGTTTCATATATGTCGAAAAATTTGTCTACTCAATAACGTAAACACCGCAATGTATGTGGTTGAACTGTCAAAATAAAAGCCATTGCTACTGATAATATGTTACGCAATCACCCCACCGTTTCAAGTCGTTTCTATGATATTCCCTTAGTTGTTATTGTTGCTATCCCAAGTCACCCTATTGGTGCCTTCTCGAGCAATCGCCACATTCCCCTGTCTTGTTCCTTTTTCCCCCTAATTAGTTCCATTTAGTGTAAAATTGATACCGCTATTCTATCACTACAATCAACAAATACAATCGTAGGTTTATCACAAAGAAACCGGGTCCTTATATCCGAACTCAAGACTCCATGCAATGAAATCAAACAGCCATGCCTTAAGCACATATATCTACACTAATTGTCGTAATCACCACCCATTATTTGAATTCCTCTAATTATGTTAGGTAAGTACCAGTGGTATATTGAAAATTCAGTAGAACGAATTACGTAGTGCGATAAACATAATCATAAATGTTAGATTCATAAATAAGATACACTATTATTTAATCATTAACATATTAATATAAAACAATCTATTCAATATTTAACCACAGGTACACGCGTTGCATTTTGTATCAGATCTATACCATTTCCAGCATATAGGTATGTACTTTAAAATTTAAAGCGTAAAATGTTCGATTCGATTGCCCTTTTCAAAGCCTGCTTTCAAACGAAAATAGCCTCTACAGTAAACCACTTTGCATGCCAATAAGAGCTATACTCCTTTGCTATTCAAATCAGTCTGCAAGAAAGTTTTCAAGGAGCTTGTGTAAAATATTTTCGCTTCAATCGGTCCTCGGGGACTCTTTTTACTGGGTAACATTCAAGACAGGTCGTTCGAAGAATCTGTCTTTTGATTCGCTTTCCAATGGTTAGGTTATAAAACTTCTCCTTGCTGTATCCCCTGTGTGACCTTTGAATAGCATTGATCCCGCGGTCAAATAAATTGTACGGTGTAGAAATCTGGCTTGCGAAACAGGATCCCTGGTTTGTTTTGCTTATTTTCGGTATACGAGTACATGCAAATAGCTTTGATTAAAAAAAAATGTGCTTGTATTTTTATGACGATTTAACATGGCTGCGCATTACTAAAAAGGTTAGGTACATAATCTTTCCTTTTTCCGGCATCTTATAAAAAAATATATTTAATGAATCAGTCTTCCTCGTTTATTACCGTTGGATCCCGTTTTTTGATCCCGTTTTTTAGGTATTACCGATGGATCCCGTTTGCTATTTCCGTTGAATCCCATATTATAACAACATGTGTACATTTCAGAAGAAAAGTGATTTACCTTTATCAAACACTAAAAAGAGATTATTTTTAGTGGGTTACCCGGAACCGAACTAGTTAGATTAGGTTATTTATTAAAAAAAAAAACAATGCTAGGTTAGGTTAGGTTAAAACTGCGACCCCTACGCACGAGCCGAGCGAGCGAAGCGAGCGGTGCCGCGGCAGCGGCCGGCGAGTGCCAGAAACGACTAGATTATATAGAAAATGAGTTGTTTGTGAAATAAATAGTATACGAAACGTTGGTTGTAAACTAAAAATTTGTCAATGGAGTTTTGGTGAAACATAAGTGAACCCCTCATTTTATTATAAACAATTTTGTTGTTGAAAGTACCCGCATTCATATTTTTTTAAGCATTCGGGATCCAACGGAAATACTTTTCGGGATTCAACGACAATAAAACGTAATTAACTTGCATTTTTTAAATTCGGGATCCAACGGAAATACATAATGATGTTTTGCGGGATCCAACGCCAAAAATATTAAAATGGGATTCAAAAACGGGATCCAACGGTAATAAATCGTCTTCCTTTAATAGAAACGCCTTTAATTTTATTCACCTTTAAATTACCTCTTAAAAGGCTCACTGCCTCGAGTAATTTTGAACGAGTATCGCGAACCTAATTAAAACTAACCGACGATGCATCAATTCACTTATCGCCTCACTATGTCGTCTTAACGACTCTCCTTGAGGATTAGCAATGCAAATTAACTTTAAACGATAGTTCACGAGTTTTTATTAAACGTTAAATATTAACTTAGCACCTCCATTCGCCTTGTTGGGACAACTGTGAATGTTTATTTGCTTAAAAACTTCTGCTGTGTAAGGATCAATGTTCGAACAAATTATTGAAGAAACGTAAAGGTTTTGTGGTTTAATTTTTAAGCAACAGCAAAGTTTATACTAATAAATAGTTATATACCGTAAGTAATATAGTATAATAAAACGAGTAAATATTCAGCCAAAATAATAGCGTCTACGAAAGCATTACAAAAAGTTTTTTTTTTTAACCTATGCTGTCCCACTGCTGGGCAAAGGCCTCCCCCAAGTCCATCCAGGAACTCTTTTCCTGCGCCACCTCAAACCAGCCTTCACGGTACGCGTCCAGGTCATCTCGCCACCTCTTTCTGGGCCGGCCTCGCGCCGTACATCTTCATCAACAATTCAAATTCTATTTTGACTGGTAAAATTATTACTAAGCTTCGAAATTCTACGTAAATTTATTTTGTTCTAACGTCAATATTTGTATTGCTGTCAAAACTACGGTGTGTTCACACGACCGTTTTGTATTTGACAACACTGACAACGTTGCGTGTTCGCAACGCGTTTAAAACGATGTTATGTTACGTATGCCAGTGCCGCATAATTTCGTTCTAGGGAAACACGCAAAAGATGGTTTAGGACAACGTAAAAGCGGTGCTAGACACAACTAACATGGCGATATCAATCATGTGAGGTTGCTGTGAAATTGACTTCACCAATAGTCAGGTGGGTGGATGACCTACAGAAGATCGTGGGAAGACTTGGTTGAGACTAGCACATACCAGGGAAGCATGGCAATAAAGGGAGGAGGATACTGAGCAGTGGGTGGAAAAAGGCTGCCAATGATGATGATGATGAATCTGAGACGTTCTTGAGAACAGGTAACCAATAAATTGCAAAATAGGAAATTATAATCGGAATTGTGCAAAGCCTCACAATTATATTAAAGACCCAACCTTAAAAGAAAGAAGTTAGAAAATCTAACTCTGTATAACGTTACTTCACGTTTTAAGCCAAGTGAGAATCTTACGAGAAAGATGAAGTGGCGCTTATGAGTCCTGTGACAATTCCTACACAAAATAACACAAGTCATCCGTGGTAAAAACGAAGCACACGAAACTATTGATCATGTAAATATTAAAGATTCCATAGACACGGAGCATCATCCCGAGCAGATTCCACGGAGGACCCTAGGGAAACCGGTTATTACAAAACGAAACAAGCATTGCTTCTGAATATGGTTGTTATATTTTATTCATACAGTCCTGTTACATGTTTGAGTTAACAAGCAATAATATGGAAACGGAAAGATTCTCTTGTTCCGTTACTTATAAATATTAATAGATTTGTCGTGATTGGTTGTTTCGACAGTGTTCATTCTCGTGAAAATAATGGAACGTTACTGTCGTTCATTCTGCAACAGGTATCGGCTTCAAAAACGGCTGTAGGTAACAATCGACTTAAAGATACAAAGGCATACGAGCATAAACTCAAAATCAAAGCATATGTTTATTTAAACCATCTCATTTCATTCCTTTCAATTGCCAAGGACTCTGTCAGGCAAACAGATGAAGCTAGTTGGTCGAGATGATGGACGGGAATACGCTAAGAATGCTATTGATATTGTAATAGTTGAATTTATACGCGACCACGATGTTAGAAAAGATACACCTCCTACTTATCTTTAAAAGTAAAAACTTCATTACGATAGAAGCAAAATACTTAAAAAAGCAAGAGCCTGACATGCCATGTAGACTAACAAAAGTTTGAATAATTTAACGGCGACCACCTTTGTCTGAACAGACTGACCTTTAACCAGGTTGAGTTTTAAGTAACAGCGCGTAGAAACCTTGACTGAGGTCAGGAGTAATCCCCTTTGAATTATTTATTTTTAGACACGAGAATACATTGCCCTTGAACGTTATCAACATAACAAATCAACTGTGTTTTAGGCGCTATTAGTCCGAAGCTCGAACACACCGTTTTCTGAAATGAATGAGCTGAAATAGCAAACAAGGAAACGTTAATGCTGAGTTAGCTTGGTTGGTTTTATTTATTTATTACACTTCACGCAACATACACAAATAAACAAAGGAGGAAGGGAGGAGAAAGAGGTGGTTGTACAAAGGAGGTTGATGCTTTCCTCTAAGGATAAAAATATAGCACTTTTGGTGCCGACGTTTAATCCGATGAACAACTACAGTCTGATAAAAGTATATATTCCTTACCATGCCTGTAGTCGATTTTACAAGAACCTTCACCGTATGATATACTCGTAGTTACAGTTTACTATAATATAAATAAAATTCACACAGAGATAAGATTCAGTGTTAAAAACACCTGAAAATCTTTACGAGATACAATTTCTTAATTAACACAATGTTACGTTAGCAGGTGATCAATCAAATTAGTGTTTAGCAGTGCAGAAATATTACTTTGAAGTTGAATTAGTAAAGAAACTTGCGGTGATTAATTTTGATTTGAGATTGCGTTTAGCAGAACTAGTAATTACAAAAGATTACTCATTATGTTAGTTTCTTTGTAAGTTTTCTTTTTAATTTGTTGGATTTAATTTGGTTTTGTGATTTCATATTTGGAAATGTGTTTTGGATTCGTCTAAGGCCTTTGACATCTATGAGCGATGAGGTCTGGCATACACATGCTGTTGTTTGCTTTGCACATTTATGCAAACCAATTCTTATGCATAAGTTTGACCAGCATAGCTATTCACAACCACTCGATATGTTTCCGTACCGTATCGAACATCAATCAATGTTATCATAGGAGTCCTCTAAACGCTGTTCACAAGTCCAAAACCCGAAAATGTTGTCAGTTTAAATAAAAAAGACGGCCGCTATTCTTTGGACAGCTGTTTACTGTCGAGGGCAAGGTAAATCAGGTTATCGAAATGTGTCATTTTCGATACGATAGCCTGTCGGATGGTTGTGAATGCAGGGAGGAATGCAGGTCGGGAAGATGTAGAAAAGTGTATTTTCTATTCTATTTTTTTGCGTACATTCACACCAACTTTGAAAAACTATACGGAAACTAAAATCGTGACCAAATACGGACAGTTTGACACAAAGTTATAATCAAATGTTTCCGCTACTCAAACCGTATCCTCCCTTATATGGCTTCCTGTCAAGTATACTTGAAAATTAAACCATTGACACTAAGCCATGGAAAGCATTTGACGCATGAAGTTCAACCATGCGGTAGTAGGGGAGAGGTGCTATGAAGGGGACAAAATTCTTTAGTGGCTGATTTAGGGCAGTTAATGAGAGATAAATAAAAAAAGTTTACATTTATATCATAAAGTATTTATTAAAGTTTAAAAAAATAAATAAAAAACAACTGTAAATCGACGCATTTAGAAATAAATATACAAATTAAACAACATGTCGATATGTCCCATTCATAACAGGGTGGCCATGAATGGGACATCGTAAGTTATGAAAGGGACATATAAAATAAAACCTATATTTTAACAAATCTTATTTATTATTGTAAATGTTTATGTTTTATAATCAGTGCTTTGTATGCTTATAAAGTATTATTTATTATTTGGAAGATTTTAATCATATTATATAGGTTTGATGCAATCAATTAAACATCTTCAAATTAAGTAGCAAAAAAAAAAGACGGGTTGCACTCCGGGAGTGCCGGCAGAAGTGAAAACATGAATATTAACGTTGAAATAAATCAATTATGAATTGAATTAATATAACTAATTTTTTTCCACTATTTCTGCGTCACTTTTTTTATAAATCGATGCACTTTGTTCAATTTCCATATTTGAAACACTTTATATTCACGAATTTTACGAATACACAGCAGTGTAGCTACACAGACGGTCGAGCCATCAGCTGTCCATCCATCCATCCACATCCACGTCCACCATCACCGTCACCGTTACCGTCACCGTCACCGTCACCGTCACCGTCACCGTCACCGTCACCGTCACCGTCACCGTCACCGTCACCGTCACCGTCACCGTCACCGTCACCGTCACCGTCACCGTCACCGTCACCGTCACCGTCACCGTCACCGTCACCGTCACCGTCACCGTCACCGTCACCGTCACCGTCACCGTCGCCGTCACCGTCATCGACACCGTCACCGTCACCGTCACCGTCACCGACACTGTCACCGTCACCGTCACCATCACCCGTCACCGTCACCGTCACCGTCACCGTCATCACCGTCACACCGTCACCGTCACCGTCGCCGTCACCGTCACCGACACCGTCACCGTCACCGTCGCCAACACCGTCACCGACACCGTCACCGTCGCCGTCGCCGTCACCGTCACCGTCACCGACACCGTCACCGTCACCGTCACCGTCGCCGACACCGTCACCGACACCGTCACCGTCACCGACACCGTCACCGTCACCGACACCGTCACCGACACCGTCACCGTCACCGTTACCGTCACCGACACCGTCACCGTCACCGTCACCATCACCGTCACCGTCACCGTACCGACACCGTCACCGTCACCGTCACCGTCACCGACACCGTCACCGTCACCGTCACGGTCACCGTCACCGTCACCGTCACCGTCACCCTCCGTCCGTCCGTCCGTCCATCCATCTATCCATCCACCCATCCATTATCGTGTCTCACTTGGTTCACTTCGGTTGGCGCCGCCGTAGAAAGAGGGGTGGGGGGGGGGGGGGGGAAATCTCTCCTGACGGTCACGTGTCCTGACGCGAGTTTAACATTTTTTCCCCAGTACAAAAAGTGTTCAACGCCGCTAAAGAATTTTTCACTTCAAAAATAATAATAATAAATGTAGTTGCACAAGTTACAAAAAAAAAATGCCTTTAACACCGCATTTTTCATTTGCCCATTTTAGACAAACTTTGTATTGAAACCAATCCTCCTTACTTGTAGAAAACTGCTTACAGACACGCCCATATCTTCTATAGTGTTCGATGATTTTCTATGTTTACCTATATAAAGGTTCATTATCACAATCAGACACAATCGACCTGGAACAAAATTAGCAAGCAATTTTATAGCAACAGTACTTAGATAATACCATTCAAAAGCAAAAACTGCCACCAAGCATCACTCAGATAATCTCGTAATGAAAGGGACGGTTATGAAAGGGACGTCCCATTCAAGACCTATTAGAGTGTCCCAAACAAAACTTTCATGCTTTTTGTAAAAATAACCCCACACCAAAAAATCCATAAAGAAAGATTGTGTAATTGTGCACTTACCTGTTAGATACATAAACCACTGATTAGTTTACATTATAGACACTTTCAAATATTACTACATTCATGTAAAACACGACCATAAAAAACACATAATAAAATACTTTTCATCACGATATATTTCAACAACGCTTCACCATTTTATGACATTTGACAACCAAGTGTCAGTTACGTCAATGTGCCCTATGGGTTAGTGTTGCCAAAATATAAAAAAGGAAAATGGACTACTGTGCTCCTAGCAGAATTTATTGAACTTGTCCCATTCAAAACTTGTCCCTTTCATAGCACCTTCCCCCTATATGTAAAGCAATTTGCACGAGGCTTGGCAAAGAATACCGAGTTTAATTAATGGCAGACCTGAAAAAATGTAGCCTTAATTACTTTGCATTCTCCAGGATTGAGGGTATGTCCACACCCACAGTATAACTACTAAGCAACGGTTTCAGTTGTCCAACCCAGAGATTGCGCAAAAACGTGAGCGATATAAAACTTACTGTCAGATGACATCTTTAAACTTCTGTATGAAGTAGCAAACGATTCATGTGAAAGCCTGAGGCCCATCGTCCACAACACTACTCATTCGGGATTTGAGTTTGTAACAAGTTTACTTTTTTTGAAGTGAAAACTTCTTTAGGGGCGTTGAACACTTTTTGTAATGGGTAAAAAATGTTAAACTCGCGTCAGGGCATCGCGTCAGGACACGTGACCGTCAGGAGAGATTCCCCCCCCATCTCTTTCTACGGCGGCGCCAACCGAAGTGAACCAAGTGAGACACGATAATGGATGGATGGATGGATGGTGATGGTGATGGTGATGGCGATGGCGATGGTGATGGCGATGGTGATGGTGATGACGATGGTGATGGCGATGGTGATGGCGATGGCGATGGTGATGGAGATGTGATGTGATGTGATGTGATGGTGATGGTGGACGCGGACGCGGACGTGGATGGACAGCTGATGGCTCGACCGTCTGTGTAGTAGCCACACTGCTGTGTATTCGTAAAATTCGTGTATATATAGTGTTTCAAAAAATGGAAATTGAACAAAGTGCATCGATTAATGAAAAAAGTGACGCAGAAATAGTGAAAAAAACTTAGTTATATTAATTCAATTCATAATTGATTTATTTCAACGTTAATATTCAAGTTTTCACTTCTGCCGGCACTCCCGGAGTGCAACCCGTCTTTTTTTTTTATTGCTAAATGGGTCTGTTCTTGACCACGATCACGCCTGATAGAAAGCGATGGTTGAGGTCAATGATGGAACGAGCGTGCCCAGAAAATGCCTTCACTCTTGCTACTCTTGTTACTTTTAGCGTTGTGGACACACGTTTTTTCGCCGTGAAAAACTGCGGTTGATTCGCCGTGTCATATACAAGCTCACACGATTATTCTACGATGAGGCTAACGCGCCGTACCGTAATGAAACCGTAACGTGTCCAACGGGCCGTAAGCAACATCTCGGAAACACTGATTAAAGTTAAGAACCTAATCCAATATTTACACTAACGAAGTTATAAGGACTCGAGCAAAACTCCGGACGAAACCACCTTCGTTTATTTCACTTCAATTTTAATTGCTTTTGACTCAAGAACCTTCATTCACGCTTACCTGGATTCAAATATGCCTTTGAGGAACCAAAATGTAGGTCAAACATTTAATAAGAGGGTAAACTGAGGACTCTGCACTAGCTTAAAGAACGTCGCTCGTTGACACAGCTTTAATTAATGTAAGCTCAGAAAAAATGGTGCCTTAATTACTTCGCGCTCTCCAAATTGGAGGCGGGAGATGATGGACCTGAAATATTAATTTCGGCCTTCTAAACAATATTAATGAGGGTTTATAAAGATTATATTTCTAGGTAATTGGAATAGGGGCTCGTGTAACTAGGAAAATATGTAAACGCTTGTTTCAAAACATGCTTGGCCAGTGCATACCTTGCTCCATCAATATTATGATCTTATAGCATTCACCACTTTCGACATCAGTGTTGATATCTGTCGATAATGCTTTTCTGCGGTTATAAAATATGACCTTCACATGGAGGCAAAAAAAAATATACACCACTTTCCATTTGTACAAGGATGCAGAAACTGTATCTCCGTGGAACGGAAATGCATACAGAGTCGACGCCTACTTACTGCGTAGGCATTGAGTCTATATGCATTTCCTACAACAATTTCTGATAATATTCACGTCAATTTAAAATCAACTTTGGCAATACGATAACTGCTGTAAGGGGGCATTTAGCAATAATTCTTATTACGTACAAGTACTCGTACAACCCAATTGTGTATGTTGGTCCCCCAAATAAATCAAAGCTTCACATGTTCCACCTTAATTTGTTCGTGTAACGTAACCAAAGGGGTGACTGAATGTCGTAGTATAAATGACGCATGTACACTCACCGTTCCCGTACGATCAGGGTCGATAGCACGTACGGTTGTCTCCATACTACTTTATATACATATATTTCTGTGCACGCGATTTGTATCAATTGGTAGCGAGCACGCAAACTATGTATCTTACTATAGTTCGTTGTTACTCCACTTTGATGTAAAAGGAGGGTAATGTGTTTCGTGTCGAAGTATCGAAAGCAAGGTGTAAGTGTTGCTTTCATTCAAAGCAATTAAAGTTTGCCAAAATTTTTGCGATATCTAAATGGTAATGTGTTTGGTACGGAACTCCATGTAATGTTTTGCTCAGCGTATTACAGTATATTGTATCTGGTCTATCAGAATGCTAAATCTATTTTGCCTTTGCGTAGGTACAGTCTACCAAAATATCCCTCCTCTACATCGGTTCCTCTGAATCATACACATCCTAGAATAAAACCCCAATGAGTTTCTTTTGGTGCCATTGACAGCAAAGACGGTGACACAGCTTCATGTATTCTTAGAATCTCACCCCATGCAGAAATAAAGCTAGCTACTTCGTGACTCACAAGAACAAGAAAAGAACAGATCACGGCACATTCTAACACCGGTCACGATCAAACACGTCTTGAATGCAGAATTTTGTGCAAAAAACTCGCCGATGTGAAAAGTAATTTAGTCCTAACAGTAAACTTGTGACGATGACGTGACCGACAATCCGACAAGTTACATCATTGTGTGTCATCGAGCGTTTGTGTAAACAAATGAGGCTTATTTTAGCATATTTCTTGCTGTTTACATGATAAAGGACTAGAAGAAAGAATTGTAAATGGCAAAGATGAAAATGAAGTCATCATAGAAACAGTTTACAAATAACTTAACAAAAGCATTGAAATTCATGAATGAAGATATAACTTTGCCCATTATTCAACCAAATATGCAAACTTTTGGAAAGGATTTTAAAATACACGCAAATTATGATTTGTACCTGATGCTTTTCTAATTGACATACTAATTGAATAAAGTACCTACAACGAAAACTATTCTATGAAAACTAAATGTATGTCAGTCATACTTCCGAAAACAAAGACAGGGTTTTGATTCGAGTTCACAAAAATGAAAAGCTTAGTAACAGTAATTTTGTGACAATAGATCTATTGTTTTAACTGTTCGTACTAACCGTAATAATTGTACCAGAAAAAATGTTAATGCACAAAATCGTTTTGGAAATCAATCATGACCAGAACGGTTCCACATAATCTTGATATAAAAAAACAAATTCTATCTTTGTTTCGCTACATGCGCAGTATATGTTGTGTACATTAACGATCATGTCAAAACTAACCGGCCATTATTATGTTTAACACAATGGATGTTCTTGAAGCTGTTATAGACACCGCTCCCTCAACTGCTACGGAGGAACTTCTCTCGCCAACTTACGTTTACACACAGAATTAATCCTATAAAACCTTGCTGGAAACGAGATAGAGTCGGAAATTCTATGGCTAGTTGTTTGAGAGGTGAAATGAAAAGTTGGTTGTTCTCGTCAAGCCAGTTATTGTAGTTGTGCCGTCATGCGATAGCTGGTTGCAACAGGAGCAGTCATGACCACACATTGTGGAGTCAAAACTAACTGTAACGATGCAATTGCAAGATTTAAACAAGAGTTTCAGATCAAGGTCACTGTATTGAAGGCATACGATGAAAAGGCTTAAGTAGCCCAGAGTATTGAAAAGTGCATTGCGGTCTGCAATTAAACGCATAACTTCACTTTCTTCTTATGAAGCGGTCTAAAGAATGAGAGAAAGTAAAAGATCATTTCATAATAATCACATCAAATCATATCTGGCAAATGATTCAAAAGTACACGTTTCCAAAATACTCAATCTATCCCGTAGATAATAATACAAGAAACTTAGGTGGAATAAAAAATTATGCTCTTTGATAATGATGCCAAAAAAGGCACAGCAATTTATGAGAAATAAAATTCTAAAGAAACGGAAACGTTTATCGAAAATACGATTACGTCAAATCTCTCTTATTGTAGAAGCCGGAACACCATTACGCAGTTAAGAAAAGCCCTTTGTGGACAAAAAAAAAAGGCATTCTCTTTCATAAAGAAAAGCCATTCACTTGAAAAAATCGAACAAACTATGTATACTCGTATCAACGCCCCTTTTGATTTAATATCATTACCAATTTTGGATGAAGGTTAATATCGTTTGATATGAAAATTTAATATGCTATTATGAGGAAGATAATTGGATCGGGAAGCCTAATTTTTTCTCATACCGAAATTAATTGAAAATTATAATAGCGTATAACTAACATAACATTATGTAGATTGTATCGTTACACTGTCACTTCATAAATATTCTAGTCCTACCAGGGTAGATAATTTATGTTTTGCAACCTCCGCTGTACAAACCAGATTGTCGGCAAACATCCTGTCTGAGCTTGATGTTTCCTGTATCCTGTCTAACCTGGACTTATCTAGATTCTATATTTTTCTTAATCTATATCTAGAGCCGGATTTACGCAACCTTTTTCCTACGTCTATACCTATACTGCGATTCCCTCTTCATCATTAAGTACGTCGTTTCCAGTTTCTAACAATATTCTCCTGTCCTTATCCTAATTTATTTGGGGTCGGCGCAACGTGTCTTTTTCTTCCATACTTCTCTATTAGCCGCTGGTCACCTCCTTTAGTCTCTAACAATATCCGGTAGAAAAAATAACGTGAGGTAGCATATACGTTGGTTGATCATGTTGTCGTTTGATAACTTATTCTTATTTCTTTGACGTATTCAGATCTAGAAGGGCAAGCTTGTCGACTGTTAACCTTTTAACCGCCCGACTTTATATCAGTTGTCGTGCCCCCAGCGGCCCAAAAAAAAAAACAACGAAAAATAAAAACCGATGAAACGAGCTGTGATGATGTAATAATAATACAGATTAAACGAGCTGTCGTTGGTCGTATATATACGACTCTGGCGGAATGGACACGAAAATATTTGTCGGATTAATCCGACGTAAGCGGTTAAAAGGTTAAACACTTCTCACGTGGCTTCGCTGTCAGTAAGACGTGTTATGTAATCTATTAGTCTAACATTTTCTTCATCAACAGTTTCCTTACCTATTATCAAAAAGATACAGCAAAAATGTATTAATAAATATATCAGAATATTACTTCTGTTTCTGTCTAACACATGAACATAACATCACGCCTGTAATCCCCGAAGGGTTAGCCAGAGATGTACCTATAGTACACCCAAATTTCGCCAGTTATGTTTAAGCCCCATGTAATAGGGAGTGAGCCCATTGCCATCAACCGGATATAAATTGACACAGACAGACTTGACTCGGCTGCTATGAGAAATTCCTGTTGAAAACACACAATTGGATCTGATCTGAGTTATCGCGAATTACTGATCTGGAAACCCGGAATTATGCGCTTGAATAAGATAAAAGTAAGTCAGGTATGCTAATCCAAAGATTTAGGACCCCTACTATAATAAACTATATACGTACCTATCTCTATATACTGTGAAAAACTTGGAGGTAATCCTCGAAGGTGTTCATATAAAATTCAAATATATTTTAGGGCTCGTTGCTCTCATGAAAGAGAGATGAGGCTGTGAAAGTTCCAATACTTGTGTAATCTTTTGAGAAAATATTCCTTTTCTGTTAGTGCAACAAACAGAAAATCCAAATTTTCCATGAACTGTTTGTTTCTAGACAAACGGTCTTATATCCAAGAGGTTATCTTACTTACCATATTACTTTTAAATATTTATGCCTTGAAACAATCATTTTTGTTAAATTATCGTCGCAAACTATAATTTAATTAAGCCTCAATTATATGACGCTTAATTAAGTAATTACTCTTAATAAACTCTGCCATTTATGTACTTATCTTACTTACTTGCCAGCAGACTTAGAATAATTGCAAGAGATAGAGAACTACTACTATTAATTTTGAGTGTTACCAGATATGGTAAGAAACAAAACACGTTTAATCATAGACCTGCCTAGTAGGTAATAACTCAGTTCAAATATAGCCTGCAGTTGAATGTCAGGTAGCCATAACTTACAAATTGGATGAAGGCCGGTACTTTCTGTTTTACGGTCCATTGGAACTGTATCTTAGAGGATTTAGATCCATAAAATATCTAAGATATTAGATGGAGTCTGAAAATTTAAAACTATGGAAGGGAGTCGTTTTCTCGTATCTACTTAATTGATGTCGTGTCTTGGTATTTGAAACACCTTGTCTATCTTCAGTCCTAATATTGTGACACATCCGAATCATTGGTTTTCTTAATTAAAACGAAAAAGAAAATGAGTGTACGTAAAGTTACTTACACTCATTTTCTTTAATGGTACTCATACACCAATTTCCCCTTCAAGAATTACTTGGGCTGAATAAATAAATACAACAGATGATTCATTCACAAATTATCTAGGAATCTCTCCAAATCCATTGAGATAATTAATATAATATTTTTCTAAGAAACGATCAGGGCGTCCATTTTATCATAACCAAAGAATTTCCGTAAGTATTTCTATGAAATCTGTGTACATTGCGTGTCTGAATACTGAACTAACGAATACTAACAATTTATTGTTTCGCTGACGTTGCTTGGAAACTCCACGTGGTGACTCTGTCGCACGTTGCGATACAGTCACCTCAGTCGCACGTTTTCGTGAGTCACGGATCTTCGTTGTGTTTTATCTATTCAAGATAGACTAAAGTAACGTTTACAGTCCATTCATAGTTATTGAAGTGCAAACTTCTCTAGGCGCGTTGGGCACTTTTGAGATGGGAAAAAACCATTGAACTCGCGACACTGTTACCGACACCGCGCTACATTCGGATGTGCTCGGCTGTCCTCAGGATGAACTCGGTTTTAATGTATTTCCGATATGTCAGTGAGTGATGGCAAAGTATTCTGTTTGTGTTTTGTTTATGTCACGATACAAAAAATACACACGTAATTGTTCAAGTTTTCACTTCTGTCGGCACTCCCGGAGTACCACTGTTTTTTCCTTGTTTTACCTCTGATTTTCCATCACTGTCAATATCACAGTGACCTTTAATCTCGTGACAATAAGGTTCTGTTGGTTTGCAGCTGTTAGAGGTAAAATAACTGTGGAAGGACTGCAGGATCACACGAGACATGTCCACACTGTCCGGTTTAGTCGATATCAAACGCTTCACTTTTCGTTCATTTTTTTATCTTCCACTCAAAGTGAAATGTCTGAATATAAAATGAAGTCATTAGTGAACCGATCCAACGTTATTGGATTTCTGCGCTCGGCATCCTACTTGCCTACAGAATAATCGAAAAATGAAATGAAAGGAGCGGATGAACCGTTCATTCATATATAATTTTGTCGTGTGCACGTGGAATGTAACACAAAAATGAACCGTCACTCGAGTGAACTGTCTGATATCGGCATTAACCACTAGGTATTCACCAAATAAATTACAACCGTTCCTGTCGCTAGGATAGACACGCCTTCTTTTGATATATTTTCGAATGAAGCACTGGTATTTTGTTCATAGGTCCAGTCCAATCCTTGCTAATAATTGTTTTATCAAACAATGAAATGGAAAATGATCAAAATTGTTATTTTGATATTGAAAACAGATGACGGATCTATAATGTTTTTCGACCTTGTAACTAGATAATTAGATCAGTATAATTACGAGTAATAAGAGATAATTTACACTAGATAATTATTATGAGTGGAACTTTCTGCTGAAACCTTCAAGTCTGTTTTGAGAAAAATCTTTCAGTGCAGTCCATTTACAGTTATGTATTTTATTTTACCTCTGATTTTGCATCACTGTCATGATCACAGTGATCTTTATACTCCTAATAAGGTTGATGTTGGGTTGCTAGCACTGATAAGTCTGTTAAAATTACAATGATCTTTATTCTCCTTATGATTAGGTTGCGTTTGGGTTGCTGCTGTAGAGAGAAACTGACAAAAAAGTCCTTCTAAGAATTAATTATTACTAACGAAGTGTCGTTATCTGATGCGCAGTTAGTTCATCATAATCAGCCTATAATGTTCCCACTGCTGGGACACAGGCCTCCTCTCGGTGAAAGGGAGTAGGCCGTAATGCACCACGCGGGCCCATTGCGGGTTGGTAGATGTCACATGTCTTCGAATTTTTGGTTCTCGGACATGCCGGTTTCCTCACGATGTTTTCCTTCACCGTTTTGAGAGCAGTGGTGATGAAATAATTTACACAAAGTAAAGCGCCTATCTGGGTTCGAGCCTACGACCTACGACTCGTAAGTCGCGGCTGTTGCCACTGGGCCACCACTGCTCTGCGCAGTTAGTTACTGATAGTAATTTAATCTTAAGATGTATAGTTAAAATGCCGTAAAGGCAAACCTATCTACGCTAATATTACAAAGAGTTAAAGTTAGGATGTAGGAGGTAATCTCTGGTAGTACTGATCAGATTCCGAAAATTCCTTTATTGACAGAAAGCTACGCTATTGCTGAGTGTCATAGGTTGTGTTTTATAGTATAGTTGACTACAACGCGAGAGAAGTCGCGGGCAGAAGTTAGTTTTAAAATGCAGAAGAGTTGCTGTATTTCAGAAAATTGCAACACGCCTCTTGTCGGAAGAGACGGGTCTAACTTCGCTTGCAGAAGTATTTTACAAGTCTTTAACTTCAGTATTAAAAGATTTCAGAATTATTTTCTTTCACACAATTCTGTCTTACTACACATTAATGTTTTTCTAGAATCCCCAGGCATGATCCGGCTATTTTGACGACACAAAGGCCATTAGTGTTCTTTACCTGCCTAACGACACAACAATCAAAAGAAGATTAGTAAAGCCTATCTTTTTTGAAAAATAATTAGGATAATGTTATACATAAAAGAACAGGTCTGAAAAAAAATTGTGTACAAAATTCGACATCGAAATAAAATTTGAATAGAATTACAATTAAAACGAAGTTAATATTATACAAGAAAATAAATACGTAACACAGATTTATGCGTACCTACGAACAGAAATAGATATAAATAATGGAATTTGTTCAAGGAACCATTCTTTGCCCTCTGCGATTTTATCGGATGTGTCTCATCGATTTAGAATAAGCAATTGAAGGTTAAACAACGCCATTCACAGCTATATGATAGGTAACTCTAATTAAGAATATTAAGTGTAATCGGTTAGCTATAATAGCTATACAGTAAAAAGAATTACCCAGTGCGCAAACTGTAACCATAAGTTACTCAGCATAAGATTCTAGCGTAGTATTTTATACAGTTATCAAAAAAAAAAAAAAAACCGAGTGTGCTTATGACCACACGACTGAAGTGAAACTTCAAACG
The DNA here is from genome assembly GCA_945859645.1 of Amphipoea oculea. NCBI lineage: Eukaryota > Metazoa > Arthropoda > Insecta > Lepidoptera > Noctuidae > Amphipoea > Amphipoea oculea. The sequence goes on from OX243862.1 coordinate 4,409,992, forward strand.
TATTTGGCTATGAGAGGAAGAGAGAAAGAAAATGTGTGCGCGCACTGCTTTCTCTTGCTTATATCCCCCAGTCAACTCCCGTTCGCCTCGCCCGATCACACTTTTCGTAACGCGTTCGCCAGCTTACTCCCCAAGTCAAGCGTGCGTAAAGAAGTTTCACTTCAAAAATCAGCTGTTTCATAGAAAAGAAAAGTGCAATACCTACGCTGTCAAAATGTATGGAACAACTAATATATTTTTTCTTATTATGGATGAAAAATTTCTCCCTGTACCTATACAACAGCATCGCTTAGCACCCTATACATAACTGCCACGAACATACGAAGAGATAAGAAAGAATTGCCTCACAAAACATCCGCTTCAAACCTGGATACATATTCACTCAGATTTATTGTGACGCCTCAAAGAATCTTGGCGTCATTTCCTTTTACCCGTATTGTATGCAGAAAAACATATCTTCACATTTCTTAACGACCTCCTTTTGGGGGCAGCGTCAGGGTAGCCCGCGAATTTAAAATTTTCTCACGTTTTTTTGCTATTTGCAGATCAATGTCATGTTGAATGTTGATCTATACATATATAAAAACTTTTTAACAAAAATTTAAACCTCCGAAAAAACTGAAAAGCAAAAAATAATAAACTTTTTTTATTTAACCTTAATAAATAAGTTCTTAAACTAATGCAAGTATACCTAAGTAATTTAGAGTCGGCGCCAAACAAGCAAATTAATTCGTTGCGAGTGGTCGTGCGGAGAGCGCATTTTTTGTTTGAAATGTTAATGTTTATCGCTATAGATTTCACGTTGCTTATTTCTTTAAATTTAAGGTAATTTAGTAATCTTTGTTCATTGATTGTTTGGCGCCGACTCAAAATTACTTAGGTATACTTGCATTCGTTTAAGAACTTATTTATTAAGGTTAAATAAAAAAAGTTTATTGAAGTGAAAACTTCTTTAGCGGCGTTGCACACTTTTTGTAATGGGTAAAAAATGTTAAACTCGCGTCAGGACACGTGACCGTCAGGAGAGATTTCCCCCCCCCCATTATATTACTCCTTTTGAAATCATTGCCCCCCCCCCCCTCTTTCTACGGCGGCGCAAACCGAAATGAACAAAGTTTATTGACACACAATGGATGGATGGATAGATGGAAGTGGAAGTGGAAGTGGAAATGGAAGTCGAAGTCAAAGTGGAAGTGGAAGTGGAAGTCGAAGTGGAAGTCGAAGTGGAAGTCGAAGTGGAAGTCGACGTGGAAGTCGAAGTAGAAGTCGATGTGGAAGTCGAAGTGGAATTCGAAGTGGAAGTAGAAGTGGAATTCGAAGTGGAAGCCGAAGTTGAATTCGAAGTGGAAGTCGAAGTGGAAGTCGAAGTGGAAGTCGAAGTGGAAGTCGAAGTGGAAGTCGAAGTTGAATTCGAAGTGGAAGTCGAAGTGGAAGTCGAAGTGGAAGTCGAAGTGGAAGTCGAAGTGGAAGTCGAAGTGGAAGTCGAAGTGGAAGTCGAAGTCGAAGTGGAAGTGGAAGTCGAAGTGGAAGTGGACACACTGCTGTGTATTCGTACTTAACATTCGTGTATATAAAGTGTTTAAAATATGGAAATTGAACAAAGTGCATCTATTAATGAAAAAAGGGACGCAGAAATAGTGAAAAAAATGAGTTATATTAATTCAATAATTGATTTATTTCAACGTTAATATTCAAGTTTTCACTTCTGCCGGCACTCCCGGAGTGCAACCCGTCTTTTTTTTTATTTTTTGCTTTTCAGTTTTTTCGGAGGTTTAAATTTTTGTTAAAAAGTTTTTATTTTATAATTTTTTGAGGCTATAATTTACTAATTACTACATGCTTAATGTTTGATTACTTTTAAAATACCTACCTTACTTTAGACATTAACTGTTATATAATCCTACTCTAATTATTATTTTTTGTGTAATATACTACTAAATAATATAATGTAATACTTAAAAAAAACAGGCTTTATATACCTACATAGATAGGCCTTTTATTTTAATTGTAATACACAGCTCAGCATTAAAATCTGTGAATGAACAATAAGTCACCCCTATTTTCCCACCCTTAGGGTAGGTTTTTTTTATTCCAAATTTACATGGGACCAACTTCGAAGTATGTCCTATCCAACAAAAGAAGAATGATCAAAATCGGAGTACTCTGTAAAAAGTTAAGCGTGGTCATATATTACAATCAGTGAGTGAACAATCAATCATCCCCTGTTTTCTAACCCTTAGGTTTGGAATTTTTTTTCCAAATGTATATGGGACCAATTTCAGGGTATACCCTTTCTAATAAAAAAAGAATTATCAAAATCGGACTGCTCTGTAAAAAGTTATGCGTGATCATACATAAAAAAAAAAAAAAAAAAAATATACGCGTCGAATTGAGAACCTCCTCCGTTTTTTTTTCGTCGGTTAAAAAATCAAAGTCCTGACTGACTGATATATCAACGCACAGCCTATACCGCTGGTCCTAGAGACATGTTTGGTGGGTGTGTTCTTAGAGAAGAGTAAGTCGAAATTCCACCCCTAAAGGTGAATAGGGGGAGGGTGAAATTTCATGCGGACGAAGTCGCGGGCAGAAGCTAGTTAAAATATAATTTGCGAGCGTAACAAATATGACTACAGAATTATAAAAACTTAGAGGGTTGTATAGTTAGCGCCACGAAAGATGAGACTTGACCCCGCCTCCCGCGCTCTTTTCGCCGCCCCTATGACGTCCGGTCCCGTCCCGCGCTCAGACCTCATACCGCTATATGTAGAGACCTGAAATCGTGTACTGCGCAAGTCAAACCACATGGTGTGTCAAGTCTCATCTTTCGTAGCGCTAACTATACTGATGATAATTCTGTAAAGTCATATTTGTAACGCTCGCGTATCATAGTTTTTTCAACATACCTACATTTTGACACTGACCTGCAAATAGCAAAAAACGTAAGAAAATTGGATATTGCGGGCTACATAGCGAATCCCCCTGAAATAAAAGTTTACGTCCCGTACATTTACCTAAATTATTTATTTACTCAAAACATAGGATTGTAGAACACGTTAAAAATACAGTTTTACAAAATCACATCACACTAATATTATAAAGGCGAAAGTTTGTGAGTGTGTGTGTGTGTGTGTGTGTTTATATGTTTGTTACTTCTTCACGCTCAAACCGCTGAACCGATTTAGATGAAATTTGGTATAGAGATAGTTTGAGTCCCGGGATAGGACATGGGCTACTTTTTATCCCGATATTCCCACGGGATCAAAACTTATGCGGGTGAAACCGCGGGGCGCAGCTAGTAAGTACTATTTGTACAAAAGTGTGGGTGAGCACTGCTCTCCTAGCTAGGTTATGGAAACCTGTGTTAAGGAGAAGCATTCCGCTATTAAGCTAGTATTTTCTTTTCCTACAGCGAATGCTCGAAGGATTCCCGTGGGATAGTAAATAATTAAGTTTCTCGCCAACTAGCCCCGGGCAGTTTAACTTTAAATGTACACAAGTAATCTCTTGATCAAATACCGGTGTCTGCACGTTTGTGTTGCTTACGTAGGCAGGCTAGACGAGGTCCTTTGCTTCATTACTTACTACAATGATGGTCATCTTGATATGAGAGTCGTAATATTGTCCTTTTCGGGCAGCCAAAACTTCTAGGGACTTTAACTTATGTTCCTCGAGAATAATGCAATGATGTAATCTATACAAATCAATAAAGTTGGACTGTTTTTAATGTCAAAATAACATCTTTTTACTAAATGCATAGGTATGAAAGTGTAAACGGTTACGGTATAACAAAAAAACTATTTTTAATTTTGTCTGTCTGTTTGTTCCGTCTAAACTCTGAAACGGCTGGACCGATTTTGATGAAATTTTGTATGGGGATACTTTGATCTCTGGGGAAAGACATACCTAGGCTACTTATTATCGACTTACCACGCGGGCGAAGCCTCGGACGAAAGCTAGTATTAAATAAGACATACATACACCTGATACGTGTAATTCATAAGATAGGCATACGTGTAATAGCGTCGCCAACAGCTTATTTATATTATTCAAATTTTGCTGCCCCAAAACTTCGTAACATCTTTTGACTACTGGAGAGGTATCCATTTCGAAGAGGTCAGCTGAACAACAATTTATGAGATACCTTTCAGTCTGTTTTTGGCAACATACATTCAAACGTAACCTGGCATTTTAACCTACAATTTTCCCCTCCAACCTAAGCCAAATCTACGTTTTGACTCTACAATTTGGCACATGCAGCTTGTTTGAAACTGCAGTACCTATTTCTCTATTGGAAAAGGTAATAAGATACTAAAATTGCATCCTCGATACATGAAATCAAATCCGAGTGACTCATTGGCGCTGATTCACTACTGCCTCTCTGCGAAATTAATCTTCGCAGAGGTCCGGTGCTGTGACGTCACTTATTATAACACAACATTGTCTTTGGGACTTCCAAAACAGCTGTGGAATGTATCATCATCACGTTCATACACGGCGTAGTACCTACAGCCTACAGTCCACCGTGGTACCAATGACACTCTCAATGGCCTAGCGTAGTAAGGAGTTTCAATAGAATAAGAGGCCAACTAATGCTGGATTTGTTACCAATGACATACGACAAGGAAACTGTGATAGACAGGCCATCATAATTACGTAGACTTAAAGCGCGATCACTATCAGACTGCACAGAAAAGAAAGAGAAGCGCGATGACACAACCCTGGTAATTCATTGCAAAATATGAAGCAATTATCTATTTACAAAAAATCTATTGTTTGGACTAAAAAATTTTAACACTAGTGCTTTAGTAGGTATGTTGTTTGTAGAATAATCTGACAAAAAAATCAGAATGATTGTATGTATATTAGTATGGTTTTTATTGTAAAAAGAAAGTTTTTAGAGGTATCTTCATATTTTTTTTCTATCATATCAAATTAGTTGTATTATGTTTTCAACACAATCTATCTAGCATATATCCTGAAGAATATCATATATTTTTCTTATTTTGTTTACTGTAGTCGATCATATACTTTTAGGCATTAGTAATTTATCTATAATATGTATGTATTTAGAAATATATAAGTATGTTTATCAGTTGTCTAATACCCATAACACAAGCTCTGCTTAGCTTGGGACTAGATGGCGTTGTGTGATAGTTGTGGAATATTATTATATTATATATTATTATTATAAAAATTGCTTTTTTTTTCGTTTAGGTCCTGCAGTCCCCTTAAGGCATGGGCAGAATGTATGAACGTAGGCGAATTAAAAGGAGCAAGTAGAAATCGTAGCATGGGGCCTTCTGAGCCCTAATTCACTATGACCACTCAATGATTCCTTACTTTCGAAACCACGTCAATTCCTTAGCTAATCCTGCCAATCTCGCGTTCATTACTCGCGGTTTCATTCATTGTGTCATAGAGCCCTTGTAGTGTCTATTTGTGTGAGAAAGATGTTTGTGTTTATTAAAGTATTTTGCTACTAAACTATATGCTATAGATAATAATAAAATTTAATTTTAATTGAATTCCAACGTTGTTATCACAGTAATGTTTACGTCAATAGTAATAATGTCATGAACTTGAGTGGTAATGGTTTACACATTATTGCTATGTTTACATCGTCGTGAATTCTATCAGCTGTTTATATTTCCACTCAAGACATTTTTCGTCGTGTCGATGACACGACAGTGCATTAAATTTGCTTGGACCAAAATTTCGTCACTTCCACGGATTTGTCGGTGGCAGCAGAGGACGCTATGGCTGCATTTTTGGGGCAAAGAACGCAGAATAGGAGTTGGGACATAATGTAGTTTGCGCTAAAGTTCCACATCATCACCCTGCTGATGACCTTATAGTCCTTTTTTTTTACCAATGATTTTGCACTACAGCGACCTTTATTCTTGTTGCAATAAGGTTACTGCCAGAGGTTAAAGGACTCATCATCTTCCTACCCTTGTCCCGAGTTACTTGGTTTTCTTCTTCCATTCTCTCCTGTGAACCGTCACGCTATTATTCACTCCCTTCTTTTTCATATCATTCCTCACGCAGTCCATCTATCGTTTCTTTGGCTTTCCTCTCCCTCTTCATCCACTGTGACTGTTAAAAGACTGTAGTGCCATTATTCCAAAGCGTAAAAATACATAATGAGACGTAGTACGAAGTCGAACTCTTCCTTTTGTACCATCCTTATTACTACACAACACACTTGCGTGACGGACATAAGTGCGTACTTCACAGTGTACGCACCTGAGTTTTTGAAGGACTTCACCAATATGGTCAGAGTTTGTTTTGTAAGGCGTCTCCGACCGGTACATCTCTTGGTTCGTCGCCTTTTCAATCGTTCTTACTACACGACCGGACCTTCTAGCTATTCATAATCGGAAAGTTATTACTTATTGTTAAGGGTCTTATTATACAGCTTCAAGGGTTTAATTACTTCATTTAATTTAGGTTAATAGTTCATGTAAGCTGCCAGACTTAATGTCGAATTGCTTTAACAGTTGGTCCTAGTTTACAACCTCGAGCCCACAACCCAAATACATTTGTATCTGCTTACATTTAGATGTAAGCTCATTACAAGAATAGTAGTTTTCCTTAATAAATTATACAAGTAACATCCATCATTCTGACTATTATAGTCATTCATTACAAAACAAATGATTATCTACAAAAAACAATATAGCACATAATAAACGACCACGACCTTAACCCAGCAGGTAATTGGGTTTGTATGTACATAGAACAAATACTGATATATTGTACGAGAATTGCTCGCTGTACATCAATATTTACTTTAGGCACACTACCTACGCAATGACGCCATTGCAGTACAACTCGTACTTGTGATCTTTATTGTGACGACCTTAGTCAAGCAGTTGAAATAAAATAGAAGAGTCTAACCAGGATAGTTGCTGTTTGTCCAGAGATCAGAACCGGGATGGGCAGTGTTTCCAAAATGGCTGTGAAACGAAGAACAGCTAGGATCTAGGCTCCGTCTCGCATATAGGGTCTCAGCATTTTGCTGAGCGATTGTCGTTTTGTGTGGATGTGACGCATATTTTCCCCCATTTTTTCTTTGCGTCATGTACCACAAATAAACGTATTTTATTTCTTTGAATAGAAGAAATTTTAATATCCTTTATTAAGTAGGTACACCATACATATTCTTTCTTTCTTTCTAATAATAACACGCGCTAAAAAGACTCAAAGCTAAATAGTGAGTGGGACAAAGCCTTTAATGGTAATGACATGTTAGATCGTGTGTTTGTAAATATGAGATCATAGTGACCACATAAATGAATCATATAAGTATCTTTCAATTATTGTGCGAGGTGTAATGTAACCGCGATGTAAAAGTAGCACAAGAATATATGCCTCATTTGTAACGAAACATGGAAAAAGGACCAGACAAATTATAACAAACTAACTGTGCCCGCGACTTCATTCGCGTGCATGTCGGAAAACAAATTGGATTTCATGGGTTTTATGCGCGAACCCTAATTTGTCAGCCTATGGCCTAGTAAGTTAGGCCTTATAACATCAGGTGACTGCCAGTGAAAGTCCCGTCAAAATAGGTCCAGTCGTTTCGGGGATTAGCCGGAACAAACAGTGACAAACAAAAATTTTAAAAATAGTTTTTTTTTGTGTTTTTATATGTACCGTATATACTTTCATATGCATTTACTTGACATTCCAAACAGACACTTAAATTTTATTTATTTTTATGTATGTAGGTATATATGGAGGCCTTTGCCCTGCAGTGGGACGTCACAGGCTAATAATAATAATAAATAATAATGTAGGTATAGGTAGGTATGTATTATTTGTATGTACAAAAGATGAGAGATCGTTACCCCTCAAATCAAGAAGCTTAACAATCTGTCGGGCGTAGTAGGTATATAGTGCTATATATAACTTTGCAGGTCTATGCTTCCAACACCCCTAATACTTCCACAAAGTACACAAAGAGTAAGAGAAAGTAATCGAGTGGACCCACAGGTTTATAATAGACGTTTCCTTAACGACATTTTAAGTAAACAGTCGTCGATTGCACAGGATCGGAACCAAAACCCGTGTGTGGACTGCCTTGCCCGCCTGGCGGTCAAACAACGGTGTTTGAAGAGCTCTCCTTGTTTCTTTGTTGGATCACTGAACAGGGAAGTCAGAAGGCCTGCTGGTCACAAAAGTCGTACACATTACGATCAGGGAGCAATTGGCAAAATGTCGAAAATAAATCGTTTTTCAAATGCTGGATAGTACAAGCATATGAATGGAGGCTTTTTGATCTGTCCCTTATTAAGAATCAGCCTGTATTGTCCCACTGCAGGTCAAAGGCTTCCTTTTTCTTTTTCCAATCAACTCGATCCTCCAGTATGGATCAATCCCTCATATAGGCGTCAAGTTCGTTTCGCCATCTATGCCTTGGTCTTCCGCGATGCCGTTTGACGTTTTCAGAAACCTTTGCTGTAGGGATCTTATCCCTTGTCCCTTGCTTATTTGAAAGTACGATTGAACAATAAGTTGATGCAAAAAAAAACGCTCTTCGGCACGAAGGAATTTACAAAACACTATGCAGTTATGAAAGATTCCGACGCTTAACCTTTCGTATGCCGGAACGTAGATCTACACGAGACACAATGGCTTTTTAATTGTGTCTGTAATTACGGCATTCAACCGGTTAAGGGGCGTACAGGACCTATACGCAAAAAACGCAAGTTTTAGAAACAATAAAAGTATATGATCGACTACAGTAAACAAAACCAAAAAAATATATGATATTCTTCAGGATATATGCTAGGTAGATAGTGTGTTGAAAACAGAATACAACTTATTTGGTACGATAGAAAAAATCATGAACATACCTCTAAAAACTTTCTTTTTACAATAAAAACCATACTAATATACATACAATCATTATGATTTTTTGTCATATTATTCTACAAGCAACATACTAAAACTCTAGTGTTTTAATTATTTAGTCCAAACAATAGATTTTTCGTAAATAGATAGTTGCTTCATATTTTGCAATAAATTACCAGTGTTGTGTCATCGCGCTTCTCTTTCTTTTCTATGCAGTCCGACAGTGACCGCGCTTTAGGTCATGTAGTCCTCTAGTGCGTGTCGCGATATTTCTTTCTCATCCAACCTTTTTTGTCTGTAATCCTTCTGAAGCTCTTCCCCGTGGTCATACCCTAGGCAGTACACATACAATTGGTCCGTTGTTCAGTATGTATTGGTCATTGTATGTATTTGTTTTGTAGATTGACCGCAGGTCCCCGGAGAACGGTCTTCGTTAAACCCGTTTTTGTGGTCTAATTTTTTTTCTGGATGTAAACCTTTGTTTCTGCGACATGCTTGTTTTTTTTTGTAAACAAAGCTGTTTGATATATGGATTCGTTGAAATTAATTAGAGTTTCTTGACTGCCTCGTTGATCTAGTGGTCGCGCTACTGCTGAGCATAAGATCCTAGGTTCGATGCCCAGGTTGGGCAAAGTGTTATTGAGTTTTTCCATCTTTCAGTAGCAGCCTGGAGTCTGCATTTGTGCCCGGTGGATAGCAATAGGCTCGACCCCTATTACATAAGACTTACACATAACTAGTGAAATGTTGGTGTAGATACTATACATATAGAGACACCTCTGTCTAACTCTTCGGGGATAAATGGCGTGGTGTGTATGTATTTAAAGAGGTATTCCACTCATAGCACTGATTTGAACCGCACCTGAGCACTTCCACTAACAGCACTGAAACAAGTTCCACCGAACCGCACGTTACAAAATTTTGTTTCAGTGCGGTTAATAGCCTGCACAGACGACGGATTTTTGTCCGCGGCGATAGAACGTATGGACATCTATGCAATAAGGCACACGAAGGACAAGTAGACTGCTGGGATTTCCATACATTCTATCTTTGCGGACAAAAATCCGTCGTCTGCGCAGGCTATAATGGAAGTGCTCAGGTGCTGTTCGTCCAAGCGCGGTTCAAATCAGTGCTCTGAGCGGAATACCTCTATTTAAAGTTTAGAAAGAACGATTTCTAGGACAAAAGACAGTCAATCAGTGTGACTTTGAGTTTTTCTTATATTTCAGTATTTATTGTTCGGTTACAAATATTAATGAGCTTTATACATATAGAGACACCTCTGTCTAACTCTTCGGGGATAAATGGCGTGGTGTGTATGTATTTAAAGAGGTATTCCACTCATAGCACTGATTTGAACCGCACCTGAGCACTTCCACTAACAGCACTGAAACAAGTTCCACCGAACCGCACGTTACAAAATTTTGTTTCAGTGCGGTTAATAGCCTGCACAGACGACGGATTTTTGTCCGCGGCGATAGAACGTATGGACATCTATGCAATAAGGCACACGAAGGACAAGTAGACTGCTGGGATTTCCATACATTCTATCTTTGCGGACAAAAATCCGTCGTCTGCGCAGGCTATAATGGAAGTGCTCAGGTGCTGTTCGTCCAAGCGCGGTTCAAATCAGTGCTCTGAGCGGAATACCTCTATTTAAAGTTTAGAAAGAACGATTTCTAGGACAAAAGACAGTCAATCAGTGTGACTTTGAGTTTTTCTTATATTTCAGTATTTATTGTTCGGTTACAAATATTAATGAGCTTGTTGTTCGCAACAGTGACGCCTGAAAAGATGGCTATTTTGTTTGTAACGGGGCTGACGTCACCAAAATATATTACTTTGATGGCCACTTTTTGTTTCTACCGCGTAAAATATTACCTCTCTCTTTGTTATCTGAGCATAATTTTAACTTTAGCACATTTTTCACTGCTATTTAACACAGTATTTTTTGAAGAGGCAATGTAAAAACTTCGCATGAGCTAATTAACCATCGGCATACAAAGTAACTTTTTTTAACTTCCAGTAGTTATTGGACTAGAGTTGTCTAGACTCTTCTACTAATTTATAAAATACTTGCTTCTGCCCGCGACTTCGTCCGCGTGAAATTTCTTCTTTCCCTGGCCTTGAATACAAAGTTTTTTCAATGCTGGAATTGTTATAGACATCTACAAAACAAGCGTATCCAACTTATAACAAGGCGGAAACCCAAAACCTCAAATTGAAATCCATTTAGTAACGAGATTTTCTAATCTGCCACAACTAATTTAGTTAGCAGTTGCTAAACCGAATTATTTATTGTTTCGTGTTGTCAGTTTCTGTTACTGTAATTTATAATTGAATCGTGGCGTCTCGATCAAGGACGGGGCATGGATAGCCAATCAGGTGAAGCGAGACTTGTGAGATTTTGTAAAAGTGGCCAGTATTGTTGGAATGTTTTGTAATTTGTCTCTGGTCCTTTGATTTTTTTTTTTTGTTGAAATATTTACATACAATGCGTTATGTACATTTTTTTTTCTTTTTATTTAATTAGTATCCGAATATATAAAAAGTCTAGGTATATGTAGGTAACAGGTTTCATATTAGACTTCAATTATATCCGACGACCCGGTTACTTATATTTCTAGTTCCTTTGGTGACCGCGCACTGATTTATTATTTGTAAAAAATTTTGAAAAAACCTCTACGTTTACAATATTTGTAAACCACCACCACCATGTATTTATCACATAATTAATTTATCTGTCATTGTTTCATTTTTAATTATTTGTACCTATCGTAGTAGGTGCAGAAATTTTATTCAAGGCGTAGGTATACGTCGTCTTCACATTTTATTTAAATATTTTTTACATAATATTGTAAAACGTTTTCAACTTTGTTATAGAGTTTCTTGACCATTTTTCTCTATACGAAGCTACCTTTTGGAAGTGGCGACTAGAATCAAAGCTATTTTCTTGTAAATATTGAAGTTGTAAGGTGTTTTTAATGGCCTCCTTGAAATAAATGATTTGTCTTTAACTTTTGTTGAAATATTTATATCTAAGGCGTTGTCTACATATATTGAAAGAATATAATTAAGTAACCATTGAAATTACTTCGGCTGAAAAGAAGTTTAAGGACGTGTAAGTATGCACATCGCATAATCATCATATTCTACCGTATTAAATGACTTAACAGGTTTCTTATCAAATGTTTTAGTGTGAATATTGTCTAATAAATGCTATCAATAAATATGTGAGCATAGCAATTAATTCCAACAATAGATTTAGCAATGACATGACCTACCTAAATACTCATAAAATTTTAACGATAATTCGAAGCCATAAAGCCCTTTCAATAATGTCAAACATTTATGATTAATGGCCCGCTTCGTTCAACATTTCATTACAAGTACATCATAAAGATTTGCCACCCTCAAAATGGCGATAGCAGTCATGAACTCACGAAAACCTTCGTTTTTATTCACATAGCCGTTGATTAACTTATTCATGAAATTAATTAATAACAAAGTAAACACATTGTTTAAGTAAACACCTTTACAAGGTTATTGTATGTTGAGTCATTGACCTCTTAACAGGACTGTCGAAAAAAATAAACATATCATAACATCACAGGCTCAAATGGGATTGGGCGGGTCACATCAGCCGTATGCACGATGACCGCTGGGCAAAAATCTCCACACAATGGGTGCCTGAAGATGGACGGCGCCGCCGAGGCCGGCACAGAAAGAGATGGCGAGATGACCTGGACGCGTACCACGAGGGCTGGTTCAAGGTGGGGCGTGGGAAAAGAGTTCCTGGAAGGATTTGGGGGGTCTTTGCCCAGCAGTGGGACAGTATAGACTAGTAAAAAAAAAAAATCACGACTGTATTTCCTGAAGAGTTAGGCAGAGGTGAACATATAATACACCCACATCCCACCAGCTATGAAGGTATAAGTCCCATGTAGGTACAAATCCAGACTCCGGGCTATTATTGAGAAATTAACCAGATAAAAAATCTCAGTGACACTCGGAAAAATATTCCTCAGCATAATCTTAACGTAATGAAAAAATAATTTAAAAAAAGTTTATTGGAATCAACAAGTTTTCATACATCAGTGGTGATTGGAGCCCCCTTTTAAGCGTGTATAAAGCCTGTATCAGGAGACTCCAAAACACAGCACTAAAGCTCTCAATAAGTTACAAATTTATATTTACAGTACCTACTTTGATCAACAACTCATTCTTACTGATTCAGCATTCTTCATGGTTGCGTACTTCATTAATTAAAGTCTTGTCCCTGAAAGCCTTCGTGGATTTATGTATGATGTTTTTAAACATCGTTCGGTTGTCGGCTTCTCTCAGGGCGGTATTGACAGAGACTCCAGTGAGGGCGGTTACTTGATCAGCGGCTAGGTGACCGGCCGCGAGGCCTTTTCCCATCTACTTTACCCATCACCATCAACTTTTCAAAATTATCTGATTCCCGCCGAGCAATGTGGCCAAAAGTAACCGAGAATCCTTTGGTAACAGATCGTGGATAGTCTATCTCTTAGGCCGGCCGCATACGTCCGGTTTCCCGATTCGGTTTCCGAATCAGGAATTCAGATTCGGAGACTCTGAATGCACGCATTTCATACAAAATCTTCTCTTTAGCGCACAGTTTCTTATATTTTCCGTCAGGGTTTCCGTACGGAAAATATAAGATCGTGTGCGCTAAAGAGAGGCTGTGCGTCGTCTGTCAGTGAACGAAAAAAGATTCAAAATCATGCCTAATTCCACTAAATAAAAACTGTAATAAAGCAGTACTCATTTCGTACTTTGCGAACAATTCCAAGATTATTAAACCTTTTGATACATAACTTATGAGCTGGTCCTTCCACTACTAAAGCTATCCCATAACATACGGGCTGGCAAGACGCCATTCAAAACTGAATCTTACAAACATCGCGTGAAGCACGACCACCTTCTCATCACGCAACGAGCAGATCTTATGGACCACTTTACATATTAATGAGCTGCGCTCTTTGTTCTAGGTGTGCACATCCCGGTACAACTGTATGATCGTGCGGTGAGGGAGCTCGGCCGGTCGTAGTCGGTAAGTACTTATATCTTCATGATAGGGTTCTTTATTTAGTGCGTAATTTCCTGAAAAGAACCAAAAACATCTGACAAAGGTAACATTAGAAGCCTAAAGCCCCATTTACATGCTGCAAGTTTCTTGTCTGTGGCTGTGGCGTTGTCAATAAAATTTGTTTACAACATATGACTTGAATCGTCTAAATATCGTTTAGACGGTGAAAATTTTATTGTTGCTTCAAGTTATGGTAAACCACAGGTAACTTAATCGCACCGTGTAAACCAGGCTTAATAATAAACTTAAATATAATACAAATAATCGTTTACAGCATTAAAGTTTTAACTCGATAACTTAATTAGTATTAACTCGAACCTCACTCAAGACTCAAGCATAACTTAAAACTAGTTAGAACCATTTGATTAGATGAAACTAGTTTTAAGTAGGTAATCCTTGAGTCTTTGAAACGTATTCAATAAATCTTTGAAATATTTTCTAAATAACAGAAATCTTAAAACCTAAGAAAACTTTTAGAATACTGTAACTATGACCACTGAACACGTCATATCTTCATATCTTATTCTACTACTTAATAACTAGATAAATACCTAGGTGAAAATCTACTCCCGAACACTCGCACTCCACCGATGACAGGTTTAGGTCCAAAATGATAAGGGGCTCCCAAAGTATACATTTCAATTTCCAGACAGTTGGGGTAGCTGAAAATATCTACTACATTATTTCGTACCCTACTTCACTAAGTAAGCCTACAATCTGTAGTCAAGTTTTTTTTTAAGAAAAGAAAGAAAAAAACACGTTTATTTGCACGCAGAGAAAGAAAACAAAAATGACCAAGTTTGGGGGAAAATATGCGTCACATCCACGCAAAACGGCCATCGCTCAGCATAATGCTACGACCCTATGTGAAACAGAGCCCCAGCGCTGGTTTTCAGCGACAGCCGGCGTTGTCTTCATGACGTCAACCGGTGTAGCATACGATAAAATAAAAATAAGAAATAAAATAAATACACACATGGGTCCCGCCTGCTTCCAACTTTTATTTAATTTAAAATGGGCTTGTTTTTAGCTTTCAGTTTTTTTAACTTAAGTTTTTTACCGCAGTCCGGTTTTTTGATTTTTTTTAAATTTATTTTTTTATTTTATTCTTTTTAGTTATGAGTTGTAAATCGGTCTACCTACCTGGTTCTAAATGTTTATAAAAACATAATAATATTTATAAAATGCTAACATTCTGTGCAACGACTCACACGCTGCCAAAACCAAATAACCAAATAAATATGCCAAATAACTGCCCATAAATCCTTAAATACGATATAGGTAGTGCTTTTCTTGAGCTTTTTTTAGTATCTCCTATTTTATTATGATTGGGTGCCCCTGCTTTGCACATTGCCACATCTGGATTTCTGCACTACTCATATATCTATGTCTTTGTCAATAACACCAATACGTAGCTGGCCTTCCTTGAGGAGTTGGGATGGATCGAATTATCGGTTACCAATGGGTGGGACCCGTCATACCAATACGTATTATATCTAAGTAAAATAATGTATTATACGCATAAGCCTTCCGGCAAAATCCATTATGAAGTTTAGAAGAACCAAGCGGTCACACAGTTCAGCAGTGGACGTCTTTCGGCTGAAATGATAATGATGATGAAAGCGGTCACGTGTACAGAACGTAAAGTAACCTTTTTGTGCTATCCCCCTTACTAATAAACGTATTATATCAGATGAATAGTTACACACCGATTTCTCTCTTTCAGTAATTTGACATTCAAAAGAAGAAGACAAAGCGTTGTGTAACTATACAGACGCTATACAACTTTTATTATTAAGGGAGTACCTATATGGATATAAAAGTACATGCATGTTCTAAAAGCTTGCATATAATCCAGCAGCAGTTCGTTGCCACTGGACTCTTGGACTTGTTCCAGAAATTGTGATTTAATTCGGATCAGTTAGGGATTAACATGTTACTGACACGCCTTTAATCGCTGATGATAAATGGTTCCCAGAAATATATCGGGAAGTCTTGGAATATACGTAAATTATTATTGGAATGATAACGTTTCTTAGTAGGAGGAAGCCTATAGTAATTCTAGGCATCGTTCCAAAAGGGACCAATAATACACATAGGTACACATCGTCGCAAAATCTGTTACCATGAATTCAGAACATGATTCTAGAAACACCCTCGCGTAAAAATCGGCTGTTCCGTACATTTTGACTGTGTAGGTACTTTTTTTATTGTTTTTTTTTATGAAACAGATTTTTTTTATAACCGGTGAAAAATTTAATCTCGGGGGTCAAGAATCATGTACAGACGCCAGCACATCAAGCTACTACAATATGTCAAATTTCTTTAATAGATTTTCAACTTTATCTCTATTATTATTAGGTTCAAAGCTGATTCGGAAAATTTTAGTTTCGGGTAGCTTGATGTGCTGGCGTCTGTATTTAATTCATAGTAAAAGTTTGTTTGTCGATGTTCGTTACATCCTCTATAACAGAAGAACTTAATCTACCTCAGTGAAATGAAGCTTTATCAGACCATAAGAAACTAATTACTATTCTTTACTAGTAACTAGGATGCTGCAAAATACCGGGATTAATTACACTAGTACTCCACAAGGGACCGTCCCCATTTGACAGACGCGCCAATGACATAAGAGCTAAGAGGATTATCGATCTACCCTCCAGTTTCTTATAATTGCGATGATGTAATCCTACCTAACGTCAGTAATGGAAGAAATGGGTACATATTTGAATGTCGAACATTAAAATACCTACGTGTAAAATGTCAACGTTCAAAACATCGAAAATTTAAATATCGGTTATATCATAATATCGAAAATTGTTATACCTAAGCACAAAATGTCTAACATTGAAATGCCGAGTTATAAAAATATCTAATGATTTAAAACATCGATAATCATTATACCTAAGTTCAAAATGTCAACATTCAATACACTTTAGTTCATTATATTTACGTTAAAAATACCTACTAGTTAAAATATCGAACCTGCAGGCAGGCATGGTTGCAGGATGCAAGAGAGAGCGAAGGGCACCCCGGTGTTAGGTTAGGTTAGGTTACTTTAAACCCTTTACACAGAAATAGGGGCCCCGCGTAGCGGGGCTCCGTCGACATAAGATGCAAGAGCGGGCGCGGCCTACAAATGTGTTTTTTTTTTAAGTTATTTATGTGAAAATAATATTACTTAAGCATGCAGAGTGCAAGCGAGCATGCATCATGCAGCAGGCATGGTTTCTGTCACGGCTCCGGCGCTGCGGGGCTCCGGCGGTCCCACGCGAGCTTATCGTCGTCGATGGTTTTAACGCTCACCACCGCAGCTTCGGCTTGCTGGCCGGCTTCGCCGGCCAGCCTCAGCCGCGGCGGCGGGCTTTACAGCCACCTCCGCCTCAGCTCGCGGGCCGCCTTGCCCCTCTGCGCCTACGCGGGCTTAAATTACACTCTAGGGGTAGGGCAGACAAGACCACGTGGAGTCGGTTTTGCAGCGATTTGTTTCTGTCACTAATTTTTGTAGCACAACATATAAATAAATATCGATATTTAGGACATTCGATACTCTGTACTTCGATATTTACATCATTAGATAATCTGTACTTCGATATTTAAGCCTTTCGATGTTATGTTTGTCGATAATTAGATTTTAGATATATTGGACGTAGATTATCTAACCATTCGACAATATAAACTTATGTTATTTTAATTTTCGGTTTTATGGTCGTTCGATATTTAAATTTTCGATGTTTTGAACATTGACATTTTAACCGTAGATATTTAAATTTTCGAAATTCAAATATGTACCCGGAAGAAATATATTTTCTGGGCGGTTTACGGATTAGGACGCAATCCCTTTTCTCATTTGCGCGACCCTTTTCGCCGTTTGGATAAGTGGAACTGAACATGGTTTAGATTGAGGCCTTAACACTCGAAGGAGTCAAAGCTAAGGAGCAAGCTAGCAGAAATAAGCAAGGAATAAGAATTTCCTTACTTAACATTCAATCTGCAGCACGTTTTACTATGCAATCTGCGAAGCGAAACCAAGTATAATATAGGATTAGTGTGTCCTATTAACTGTCCTAGGCAGCAAGACAGTTTTGATGATGACCAGGACTCGATTTTTTAATAATAGAATCTATAATTTAATTACTACCCCTCAGGGGAATATCGATCAATAGGATTATGTGAACTTAGAGGGTTGTTTTAATGATTTTAATAATTATAATTCTATAAATAGGTACATGCTTGTTACGGTTGTGAATCATATTTTGTTCAATATACAACCTGACACTGACCTGCAAATTGCAAAAAACGTAAATAAATTTGAATTTCGCGGACTATTCTGGCGCTTCACTTTTAAAACTAAAACATGATCGCTTAAAACAAAACAAGCCAAGAACATACCGCCTGAAGAATACTTCACTTTCTAGCCACCTGTATATAAAGAAAAGGAAGACGGCACACAACAGTACACTCTCTTCGTGAACTTATATTCGGCACATCTTCAGAGTCGGAGCGTTATCATAGCGCGCCGACAGCCGCAGAAACTACTTGGACAAACAAAAGACGTCCCCTACTGTGGGACGAACTCACTGGAACGAGATGAACTGCGGGTCTATTCTGTAAAAATCTCACCGTGAAAACTTAGGTGAAATGAGCTGTCCTTCCACCTAATGCTGGGTATTGACAGCTCAGGTTACCTAAGTCTTCACGGTGAAATTTTTACAAAATCCATCATCTGATGTAGATTTTGTGAAAGGAGATCCGCAAACAGTCCTAATAAATTAGGCCTCAATAAACAAAAATGAAATAATTTGGGTTTTCAAGGTGTGATATTAGTCTATAGCCCTGCGTAATTAGTTTTTCGATATAACATGGGATAGTATGAAAATTAAAAAAAAAAACTTTATTTCAGACCGTAGTCAATAAATCCTATTATCATTTGTTCCCGCTCTTTTATTAGGTTCTGTTTTAGTGATTTTAATATGAGGTGAAACTGACTTATCTGTTGTTGACAACCGATTGATTGACAAGTGACAGCCGTATCGAGTGTTGCAGTTCATAAAAATGCAAATCGATTTTTCTATAAAATCAATAATATAACATAACAACAACAAAAAAATACTCTATCTTTAATCATTGTTTCGCAATTAACTCATAAAATACTTTTTTAAGTGTAATGAAATATAAATTGAACATTACAATACAAATCTTTTAGTGGGAAAAACATTTTTATATAAAAATAGCATAATATGGCAACATGTGACAACTGCAACGCGAGGAATACATCAATTGACTTCTTTATTTTTATTATTCTTCTTTCCTGGGTTTTTTTAGGAAATTATAAATTAAAGTAGGATTTATATCTATTTAAATATTTTTTCGAATGTTCTAATACTTTGTCTATCGGGGCCAAGAATCGCCGATCTCCTTTCATAAAGTGTTACACACTATCAACCTCAATCTGAATAATTTTGAAGGATATTGCTAATCAATTGCTTCATATGTTCGAAAAATTGTCTGCTCAACAACGTAAATAACGCAATGTATGTTGCTGAACTGTCAAAATGAAACCCATTGCTACTGATAATGTGTTTCGCAATTACCCCACTAAATGAGACTCGCAAAGACCAGGGAATCATGGTTAAAACGGAGGAGGCCATAAGCAGCATTGGGTGGAACTAGGCTGCCAATAAAGATGATGAAGATAAAGGTTTTGCAAGGGTGTCAAAATATACTGCATCTCTGTTGGCAATAGCTCTCCTTTGTTCAGACTGTTGCAAATTATTACGTGGAGAGACAAAATATTGCATCCAAGGTTATGAATGCATTGATTTGCAGTAGGTAGTTGGGCAAGACGCATTTCAAGAGGCCGAAGATTGCATATTGGCGCAACTTAGGACATATCATGGTTTATGTGTGCTAATATGAATATACATACGTATACTTTAATATTAAACCTATAATAAAGAAATCTCAAAGTTTTCTCAAGTCATAAAAACCGTGCGAATCTGGGGCGGGTCGTTAGTATATGCCACTAACTAATGCGCTGCAATGCCTTCTCCATATATTTTTACGTGCGCACACAACAACTTACCAAAGATTCTTTCATCACAATCGGTCGAGCCATTTTCGAGTGTTTGCGAGACTAAAGAACGGCAATTGATTTTTATGTATAAGATATCCCGAAGTATTTCTTTAAATAAGCTGAACTGTTTGACTCAATAATAGTTTTCTTACAAGGCAGCTCAATAACTCCACCCTCCGTAACTATAACCTCTTAAGGTAAATGCGTAGTGGTAGCCCGCGAAATTCAATTTATCTTACGTTTTTTTGCAATTTTCAGGTCAGTGTCAGGTTTTATCTTGATCAAAATTTGATTCGCGACTATAACAGGTACGTATTTACAGAATTATAATCATTAGAATCGACAACAAATCTCTTATGGAAAAGTGCTTATGGTACAAATCTAACTTAGAAAGATGTATTAATGATTCTAATGATTACAATTCTATAAATACGTACCTGTTATAGTCGCGAATTAAATTTTGATCAAGGTACAACCTGACACTGACCTGAAAATTGCAAAAAACGTAAGAAAATTTGAATTTCGCGGTCTACCACGGCGCATTCACCTTAAACAGCACCATAACTAATTTAAGGAATATTCCTTGTTCGAGTTACAGTAGTAGTGAGAAAACTTCTATTTAGAGTCGTATACACCCGCATGGCTTCAAAGACAAGATTGAGGGCCTCGCTCCCACTGTATTTGCTAGCCTCATAGTCTGGTGGAGAGCGCCTATTTCTGTAGCTTTTATCTTCATGAGTATACGGACTATACGGTACTGGTAGAATTTCTTCACGAAGAGAAACAAAGGTTAGAGAGTAGAGACATGTTAACTTTGTGTGCACCTAATAGTATTATTGTGTATACCTTTTTACGTGAGGAAATTCTCTGGGTAACTTTGTTCGTCGCGGGATTCTCCTTCAATTATTTGTAAAGCCTGGTATAGTAATATGGGAATATTAGGGATAGGATTTATGATAATCACAATAGCACCCCGCTGCTTATAATTCCGGCTACGTTGTAATATTAAGCTGGGTGCAATTATGACTGGCAAGTTATAGCATCGAACGCAATTAGAGCATATTAGTAGGTAAGTATAGTAAATAATAAGAACGTGGTTATGAACAGTATTGAGGGGTCCAATTTTGGTAACATTTACCACATCTCGGTGTTGTTGGAATTAAATCAGTCTGCCTAGTTTTTTCCCAACTACGTTGGGGTCAGCTTCCAGTCTAACCGGATGCAGCGGAATACCAATATAGGTTAGGTTAGGTTCTGCCTAAGTATCTGACCTCCACCACCCAGTTACTGGGTAATACGACACCCCTTGGTAAGACTGGTTGTCAGACTTTTGAGCATCGTCCATAACGACTGCAAAGATACGGATGACAGCCGAGACCAACGGCTTAACATGCTTTCCGAGTCACAGAGGGGTCTCCATATATAATGGATGGTCACCCATCCACGTTCCGACCGCGGCAAGCGTAGCTTAACCTGCGACCGACCTGTGCGACTGTTATTATTTAGTCAGAAGCTCCTCGGTGTTGGAATGAATGTGCCTATTATTATTTTGGTTACTAAGATCTAAATAAAAGCTAAAATATACCTATAATGACAGTTACAGAAAAGCCGAACAATTCGGAGAAAAAAACAGCACCTTATAGGTCGAAATCAATCCATTCTCCAAACAAGTCTATTCTAACTTTTTGCTAGATAATTTGCGTCTAGACCGGTGGCTCGTTAGGCCGACTGTCTCGGGCCAGGTCATGCGTATCGAGGCATAGCAAAAGCAAATTGGGATATCTAATTGGGAACTTGAATTACCTAACATCTATCATGTGGATACTGTTTCGTATAATGAAGGTCATTATTTGACTCATATTCAACAAAGTCAAGACCTTACATATATAATTTTATTTTGGGTCCATGCAATACGTCTTTTTCCTCCGTATCTGCCTGTCATCATCATAGAAAGACGTCCACTTCTGGACATAGGCCTCCCCAAGCATCGCCACTTCGACCGGTTCTGCGCTTCTCGCACGTAGCTGATTTTTGCGGTCATTACCAAATAATCGGTCCACCTTGTTCGAGGCCTTCCAAGGCTACGTCTCCCGGTGCGCGGTCGCCACTTCAAGCTCCATCGGCCATATGTTCTGTGAGCAATGTGCCCTGCCAACTACCACTAAATTTTGGCAATTCTCTGGGCTATGCCGTTTACCTTAGTTCTCCCGCATCTCTCTTTATTTTTCATCATCTGCATGTATAAACCTTCCAATTCTAATCGTATCATATTTGTATTACTACCGTGTACCACCTACCTAGTACGACCACGAGCCACCACCATCACCTCGTATTACGCAACTTCTTTGTGCTGACTTGTTGCCTTACCTTTATTATCATACTATTTAGCCTCTTGATTCTATACTGCTGTTAGGTTAGGCATCTCTCAGGCCAGGTCATGCCTATCGAGCCATGTCGTACGAGTAGGTACACCCAAAAAGATAATCACTTCACGGTCTGTACTCCCAGACATATGCGTTGTAATTGTGGACTCGATTTGTGTTTGATTGTACTTACAGTGGTTTAAGACGTATGTGCATTATTGTAAGTGAGTGTTTGGGCTTATGGATGTTTTTGTTCTTTTGTATGTTTGCGTTGATTGCCTTCATCCTACTGCGTCTTCTTCGTCGTTTCGATAGCACGACATTGTATTAAAGTTGGCCCAAAAATTCGCCACGACAACGGTATCGTTGATGGCAACGTAGTGGTCGCTATGCCGGAATTTTTGGGGCACAGAGGACAGGATAGGAGGTGGGATATAGTTTGCGCCAGTATCCTACTGCATTAGACTTTAGGAAGCTTCTTGAGTTCAGAATATCAGTATATGTTTAATTGGCATTACCTTTATACCCTGGCCTGGCTTTTGACTATATTACGTGGATGTAGGAAATTATCCCACAGCAACGTGCTACTGAGACAAAAAGTAGCCTATGTCCTTCCCCAAGTTGATGGCTATCTCCTTACCAAATTTTATCGAAATCCGGTCAGTGGTTTAGGCGTGAAAGGTAATATATAGACAGAGTTACTTTCGAATTTATAATATTAAATATGGATTGCCAAATGAGACGATGATGACAGTATGTGATCTAATGATTTCTGTGTGCCTAATATATATTACAGTCACCGTTACGCCACCTAGAATCTAGAACGTTTTAATAAAACATTTTATTTTTTAGTTACGATCTCAAAATCTTCATTAAGTTTACAGTTTGTACCTGTCTCAGTTAATTTCGCTACATCAAAAGAGCTTTTAAGATAATTTCTCCATTGTCTACTCAACAGGTAACATAGATTATACTAAGAGGTTAGACTTTAAATTACCTTAGCTCTAAAGACCGCAGTTTAATAAAAATGTCTTCTAAAGTGCCTTGAATGGAAAATCTTCTGAAGACTCCGTTAACGTTAAAAGAGCAAAAAGCGTCCTATTCATAGTGGCTTCATACAAATTTTATCTCAATAAAATAATCGGGGAGTATGAAGGCAAAATGAATGGCCGGGCTTATTTAAATGTTGATAGTTTAAAATAATTAATGGCATTAGTACTGTGTTGTAGCTTGTAGGGACACCTGCTGCGCTCAGAGTCGATGTTTCGATTCACACAGCTGGACAATTAATATTTTTATGGCCAGCACGGGATGCATATTATATTGATTCAAATCGGGATGTTCATAGACCAGAGCCCTGATTCACAACCATACGACAGGCTATCGTGTCGAAAACCTGACATTTCGATAACCTGATTTGACTTCCCCTCAACAGCAAATAGCTGTTGGAAGAATAGCGGGCGTCTATTTGATTTAAACTGACAAAATTTTCGGGTATTGGACTTGTGAACAGCATTGAGAAGACTCCTACGATAACAATGATTAATGTTCGATACGATACGGAAGCATATCGAGTGTTTGTGAATAAGGGGGCAGTAAGGTCTGTATTTCTTGCGTTGTACCGTGGTTGTAGATTATTGTCTGTTTCATTCCTTTTACGTTTAGCATCGTTGCTTTCGGCATAATATACTGAGTGGCTTCGGACTTTTTAACCTGACAAACTCAAACTCAAAGCATTAATTTCAATGAAACCATTTACAGGTCAGTTAGTCAGAAAGTTGAACATTCCAAAACGTGGATCTCTATGGAGAAGAACGGGCATGAAACACCAAGAATTCAACATCGCAAAGTTGCGCTATGATTATTTAATCATTATTGATTTTCTAATTACGATTAATTACTAAAGTAAACACGCGTCCACAGATCAATAAAATCCTCACAAAAGAATTAACCGCGCATGCTGACTCAGCCACCCACGATGACGTCACTAAAACGCACCTTTATCCACGAAATCCCATTACCCATACACAACTCATTTGTACCTAACTCAGACCCAACCGCGTATAAAAGGTGATTCACGTTCATCCTGGTAGAATCCGCCACGTAAATTTTCCGGAGCCTTTTATATGCGTTCATGGTACCACAAGACTGGTATTTATTCTTGTGTAAAAGTTGAAAGGACGAGCTGTATCCTGTTACCGCTTACGTGCGAACAGCCGCGAATAATCCTTAAGGGGGAAGCAGGGAAAAGGGTAGCCTGCGAAATTCAAATATTCTTACGTTTTTTGCAATTCGCAGGTCAGTGTCAGGTTGCATGTTGAACAAAATATGATTCGCGACCGCAACAATGTATTTGCAGAATTAAAATCATTAATACAACCCTCTCTTAGTTTCCAATCTAAGTTTAAGAACTTAGATTGGAAACTAAAAAAAAAAAAAAAGTTAATATAACCCTATTGAATGACTATTTCATGAAATATCAATATATCAATAAAGGTAAATTTGAATTTCACGGGCTATCCTCGTGCTTCCCTCCTTAATGCTGGTCGTAGTTATTTCTATCGGTATTATACTTTAGCATCTGTGTCGGTCTCTGTTGGGAGAAGCGCTATCAAAAAAGGAAATTGTATTCCAGCTCCCCGCGGTTTCACCCGCATAAGTTTCGATCCTGTGGGAATAACAGGATAAAAAGTATCTTATGTGATAAGCCTGGTTATAAACTATCTGCGTGCCTTTCATCCAAACCCGTTCAGTAGTTTTTGCGTGAAATAGTAACAAACATCCATCCGTGCTCACAAACTTTCGCGTTTATATAAGTAGGAACCCGCCTTTGATAACGTTGCAATAAGATTTATTCAGTAGTGCGAATGTCTTTACAGAGACCGATCTTGTGAGTACAAATACCACTGAAGCAGCTTACTCACCATAGATTATACAAATTCTGTGACGATGTATGGCCAATATACCCAGTACTTGACTTCAAGACGGTGAGACATGTAGCACTATGCAATGTTATGAACACCTTTGTAAACACCATGTTTCTGGCAAATAAATATTTCATTCTATTCTAAAAATGTACAATATAAGCATATACACGTGTACATGTTTATCTATAATATTTACCTATTTTCTTTCCGATATACTGCACAAGGACAAAATAAAAAGGCTTACAAAACTAACCACTACAGCTTAGTCTCCAGTTCCACGTGTAGAGGGGCGATAAGAAGCTTACGGCAAACCTTCGATAGCACTCAATGTTTATCTATTATTCAGGGAGCGGCGGGCGTGAGAGCACATAGATTGCTTTTAAAGATACTTGTCTTCGTGATAACCACCTTTTTAAATGGTTCAGCGTTGGTTCTAAGCTCAGTTCCTTAGGATCAACTTTGTCGATGGTTTTATGTAGTGCAGGAATCTTTTGGCGCTTGAATGACATTGACAGAGGGGCGTTGTTGGTAAACATTCTGTAAAATTGTTCCTACTGAAGAAACCGCCCACGACTCGAACCGAACACGAAGGGTTCAAGTCCAACAATATTTTACACTACGTGTTTTTTTAAACACTTTTTTTGTATCACCCCTTTGATATTCAACTTTATTTTATTACTAGCTGCGCCCCGCGGTTTCACCCGCGTAAATGTCGATCCCGTGGGAATATCGGGATAAAAACTATCCTATGTCCTTTTCCGGGACTCAAACTATCTCTATACCAAATTTCATCTAAATCGGTTCAGTGGTTTAGGCGTGAAGAAGTAACAAACATATAAACACACACACACACACACACACTCACAAACTTTCGCCTTTATAATATTAGTGTGACTAGTTGACACGAATAGTTGAACTAATTATATCTTCAAAGACTAGACATTTATTATTTCTAGTGTATTATTGTTCTTTCTTTTATAATGAGGCACTTTTTCTGTAAGCAAATAGCGATGGGGCGTGGGTAGGAGTATTCTTGAATATACGAGTACAATACCATTTATTATCGTCGACGATAAAGCTATATTCCTCTCTAGTTTGTTATCAGCTCACTTAGGACGTCTACGCTTCGTTACTTAACGTACACTCGAAGTTAATGGAGAGAAACTTAAGTTTATTTATGTATACTTCTATTAACGTTAAACCCTTGATCTAATAAATGTTCAGTACCTACCTATAATTTCGTACGTCTCATGTGCTTGTATCTAGCGTTACATAAGCATTTTCGGCCTACAATATTCCGACTGCTGGGACATAGGCCTCTCTTCAAAAAGGAGTGGGATATAATCCACCACGCGGGCCCAGTGCGGGTTGGTAGATGTCACATGTCTTCGAATTTTGGTTCTAGGACATACCGGTTTCTTCACGATGTTTTCCTTCACCGTTTTGAGAGCAGCGTTACGTAGGAAAGTATAATTAGGAGAGGTCATGCATTAAAAAAAAATGTAATCCATACTTACTAATATTATAAATTCGAAAGTAACTCTGTCTTTCTGTCTGTCTGTTTGTTACCTTTTCACGCCTAAACCACTGAACGGATTTCGATAAAATTTGGCAGAGGGATAAATTGCTTCCCGGGGAAGGACATAGGCTAGTTTTTATCCCGATATTCCCACAGGATCGAAACTTATGCGGGTGAAACCGCGGGGCGCAGCTAGTATCTAATATACGCGTCGACTAAAGAACCTACTCCTTTTTTTCGTCGGTTAAAAACGGAGGTTGGATTGGTAGGAACTAAGGAAATAGGAAATCAACCCTCCAACAGACATTAAAGATAAGGCCAAAGTTGATAACGACATACTAAATCAAAGGCTTATCTTTTTGGGAATGCCATAAAAGTTAACTGAGGTCGACATTTTATGGACACTCTGGAATCTATATAGACTATCTGTTTCTCGTTTTTGATGTACGATCAGCTTCAGAGAAAAGGAACCCCTCAAGACTTTAAAGATTATCGCCCGAGCGCGCTCGAGCCCGCTGTCGCTCGTCGCTCGAGCGACGGCGGGCGCGTCACGTGGCTCTGGCCTCGAGCAGCTCCCTCCCCCGCTGCCGCGCGCCGCATCCATCTCCGCCCGAGCATCCACCGATCCCACTCAAATATTATTTGCAAGTTTTTAAATAATTATAATATGGTATTTTTTCGGCTTTTGCCCGAACCGTATCCCAAGAATAACTTAACTTACAAAAAGACACTTTATGTGCGATTGAGGATACGAACCCGCATCACCAGGCGCCAGCCGATCACGTAGACCGCGCCTTATACCACTAGACTATTGAATCAGTTAGCCATCTTAACGAAAATTTGAATAGCTTTACTCCTTTTATCGAACAAGGTTGATAACGGTCTAATCTTCTAGATATTAAGGTTTAAATTTCAACGTCCACCACGTATTATAAATACTAACACCTTACCGTCTTGTTTTACAAAATGCAATTCGTAACTCCTCAATTAACTAAATTATAAGGTTGAAATTTGCATAGATTTCTTGTTTGGTTGAATAGAATGTGCTTGATTCCGATTGTTGCCCTACCTACCGTAATTTTAATTTAGAATTCTTCTTCGCCTTATTTACTAAACTGTGATTGAGGGTATAATTACTTATCAAATCGTTTCGTTTTCGTGTCGATCCGCTTGTGCGTAATTATCTTCGTCGAAATATTATCCGATTTATTAAGTTTTTGAATAGTTGATTATATTAACCGATAGTATTGTTCGATTAATAACTTTTTGAAGGCTGGAATTAAATAAACTGACGACTGAGGGAAACTGACCAGTGATACGCGGACTCTAAAATTGTTGTTCTCTGGGAACAGGAACAAAGCATAAAGAACGAGATATGGGCATAACGGTAAGATTTACGTTATACACATATATGTATTTATTGTTGCAATCATGTTGCATTATTACTGACAAGTTGGATTTTTTTATGTATTCCTAATATTATTATTTTCGTTCCAGAGAAAAACAGTTCGTAGATGGATACAAAGGTATCATGCGACTGGTGATATGAAATGTGATCGCCAAGGCCCTCGCTCAATAATTGTTTACACTAATGAATCGGGGCGACACCGTAATATTGTGGAAGTTCACTCAGTGACACCCTTCAAAACTACGCGTTCAAGTGTGACTTCAAGAAGTGATAGACAGTGACGGCCATCCTCTCCGTTATTAATAGGCAATTTACTCGGCAGATTTATTGTGTAACTGATCTGATAAAATTACATTGGAACGTATGAGCAAGTGTTAATGATTCCCAATATTTGTGGGATCATTAATTCGTAGTTAATCAAAAATAAACAACCTTTATTATTATCAATCCAGATACTTTTGTTTACAAGTAGTCTTGTAGGTAATGTGTGATGCACCATCTGACCTCACATATTTTTATAATTTCTAATGTTGTGTTAAATAAGGGTTATCAGAAAATGTGATAAAAGAGAAAGATGTATATTGCTATACTTTTATAGTTTAGCATGTTGGTTCTTCCTCTGTAATTCACAGGCACAAATGACAACATTTAATTTTTTAATCTTTTTTTCCGATAAGATCATACAAAGTATAAAAAAATAATGTTTTCACAACTTTAAATGAATAAATATTACCTATTGTAGTTGTTTCTAGAAAAATCTATAAATGAACCGTTATCTAATGTTAAACGTTCTAAACCTCACCCAGGGTATCTATTTTGTGTTTATTTAATATTCTAAGTAAATAACCCCAATTTAACACACATAGAAAACTGTATATTCAACCGTGAAGTGGATTCCATGAAGTCCTAGAAATGTAATTAGAGAAATAAATGAATATTGTTTATGCAACATGCCTAGATTTTCTTACAAACCTCATACCTACTTCAACATTTGATTTCTTAAATAATAATTAACAAAAATCACATAATAACCTATAAAAGAAACAAAAAAAAACAAAAAAAGAACTTCTCGTCCGAGGATTTGAACTCGAGACTATCGAATTGTTAAGCCGCTGTCTTAACCACTAGACCAACACGCCATATACAATACGTTACAAAAAACTTAAATGGGTTTAATGTCATTCCCAAAAGGGGTTCCCTTACTTTGAAGCGGACTGTACATACGTAACTTCGAAAAAAAAAAGACGGGTTGCACTCCGGGAGTGCCGGCAGAAGTGAAAACTTGAATATTAACGTTGAAATAAATCAATTATTAATTGAATTAATATAAGTAACTCATTTTTTTTTCACTATTTCTGCGTCACTTTTTTCATTAATAGATGCACTTTGTTCAATTTCCATATTTTAAACACTATATACACGAATTTTACGAATACACAGCAGTGTAGGTACTACACCCACACCCACCACACCCATCCATCCATCCATCCATCCATTGTCGTGTGTCACTTGGTTCACTTCGGTTGGCGCCGCCGCCGCCGTAGTAGTCTCTCCTGACGGTCACGTGTCCTGACGCGATGTCCTGACGCGAGTTTAACATTTTTTACCCATTACAAAAAAGTGTGCAACGCCGCTAAAGAAGTTTACACTTCATAAATAAAACGATGTAGACAGCAATTTTCGTCATCAACATTCATCAAACCCTGGCAATATGGTTGAATCTATTATCTATAAATAGTTAAAAAACAAAGTCGCTTTTCGTACCTGACCAACCGTATCTGATTTCGTGGCATCATAGTTCTTTTAAGCACTCAACGGATTTTAATGCAGTTTTCACCATTATTTAGAGAATTCATTCCTGTAGGATAGTGTATAATACGCTTATTAAGCTTAGAAACAATACAGAAATCTCTATGATTTGACATGTCGCCACATTGTAGATAATATCTATGGCAGCAAAGTAGAAACGGACATCTACATTTTTGCGAAAATCCTTTTTTTCACAAAAATGAGCTTATTTCAACCCTATCTACAAGTCTGTATTAAAATTATTTCAAATTTCATAATAATTAAGGAAATC
This sequence comes from Amphipoea oculea, assembly GCA_945859645.1. NCBI lineage: Eukaryota > Metazoa > Arthropoda > Insecta > Lepidoptera > Noctuidae > Amphipoea > Amphipoea oculea. The sequence goes on from OX243862.1 coordinate 4,440,337, forward strand.
TGCCACGTAAATAAGGACAATTTTTAATTACTTTTTACTAAATCAGCTATCCTGTAAAATTGTGATTTTGTAGATGTCCGTTTCTACTTTGCTGCCATCGATATGTGCGGTGTATATGAACTGAATGCATCGCTACATCGACTTGTACTGTGGCGATGCTTGGTCTTTGTCCAGCAGGCAGCAGTGGGTGTCTTCAGGCTAAATAATGATAATGATAACTTGTATATGGTTCTTCTTGCTCGTATATCAACTAGTATTTGTTTTTGTAAAACTGTGTTCCTTAAATGAAGCCTCCCTAGTCGATAGCCGTTTTCTCCTACAACTTTTAACTGCGGGGAAAAAACTTTATTGAAACAAAAAACTGTCGTTAGCCGTTTAAAAGTTAGGAGTTCTTGTAACCCGCAGTTTGAAAGCGTGTCACAAGTACGACGCTTTTTATTTAACGTTCAACATTTTTTTTTTTTTATCTTAGCTCAGGAACCTATAAAATGTGTACAGATTGTGGTCTTACCTCTGATCAAGTAAATTTCCATATTGATTTTCTGGGGCTATCTTATATTTATAAAATTCAAAGTCCTGACTGACTGATATATCAACGCACAGCCTAAACCGCTGGTCCTAGAGACATGAAATTTGGAGGATATATGTGTTCGTTGTGAAGAGTAGGTATCCGCTAAGAAAGGATTTTTCGAAATTCCACCTCTAAGAGGGTTAATGAGGGGAGGGTGAAATTTCACGCGGACGAAGTCGCGGGCATCAGCTAGTCAAGTATAATTTTGGTAACTACTGAATGTTGGGCAAACTCAAAATAAAAAAATATGACATCATTGTTACTTTGACTGCTCGTGACTTCATAATTATGATACCATCACATCATCATCATCACCAGCCTACAACAGTCCACTGCTGGACATAGGCCTCTCCTATTGCACGCCATTCAACTCGATTTTCGGCAATTCATTTACCATCGCATAGGTACGTGGAAATTATAATATCCAACGTATGAACATGACGGAAGGAAAAATAAAACACGAAAATATTTTCCTCGTTCCAAAGGTCGACCCTGCCGTACCTCTAACAAACCTAATCTTCGTACAATAGCAACTAAGTGCACATCGCCTACGATGCCTTTTCTCCTTTCAACAAATGCGGAGACTATGAGGAAAATGAAAACATAATATTATATTTTCTCCGTATGTTCACACAAAACCGTTCAAGTACACCTCACTGTAAATTTATAACAATCGTGCCGATTCTGTTCTTCACAACTAAACTAAATTTAAGTTCAGTGAATCTTTTTTTTCTATTTGATTAAGAAAAGGACAGAAGATAAATTTTAGTTGAGTCCTGTCAAATTAATCAGCGCCTGACGTAAATTGACGTACTTAATTTTAGTAGACAAGTTTTTAATCACGTCTAAACTTGAATGGAGTAGTGTCAAGCGCTGATTAATTTGACAGGACAAAACTAAAATTTATCTTCTGTCCTTTTTTTAATTAAATAGAAAGAAAAAGATGCACTGAACTTTTATTTAGTTTAGTTTGTGAACAAGGGAATCGGCACCATTGTCTCCCATCTTATAGAATAGAATAGAATACTCTTTATTATGAACACCCTATAAATTACAAACATAAATATAGAAACTTTACAATGGGTGACACAATAAGCGGTCTTATCGCTAAAAGCGATCTTTTAAAGACAACCTTTGGATGGATTAAAAACGGGAAGGACAGACTTATAGGGCCCATCTTTGTTCCCGTCGACGACACTTACTAGTTTTGACTTTTACCAGATCTACAAGGTTACAATTATCATAGAAGGACAAGAAAACCACAAAATCTTTTTCCCCGTACCAAAGGTCACTTTGCCAGTCCCCTAATAAACCCAATCTTTGTACAAATACAAAAGCGTCGAACTGCACAACACTATAACATAATATCACTACCATCTCTGTAATTTTCCGGCGTGTTCCCTCAAATTACTTTCAGAGGGAGTATTCACGAGCTGTTGCTGCAAATGGGGGGTAACGAAGCTTGCTATGACTATAGCATTATGCTCTACTAACGATCATTTGTCACGATAAGCTCACGAAAGGAATGTGTGGCAGCTAGCAGTGACTTGGGAGATTTTGTAGTCAGACGAATTTTTAAAGATCGAAGAACTGGTTGAAATTGGAAGCTTAGCAGAGGAAAATTAAAAGTCAGAAATTTCATAACAGAATTGTGTAATCTTGCCCTAAAAAATACGCAAACGATTTCATAAAAAAAATACTAGGTAAGAGGCGAGAGACGTATTCCGTTACGCACTTTTTAAACTTCCACAAAAGGAATAACAGAAAAAGTTTTGTCCAAAATAACTTTGGTAAAATTTTAATTAAATCCCTAGAAAGTTACCGTAGCAATGCCGTATCTCTCTCTCTAATGAAGGAAAATTTACGAGCAGAAACTCAGGTAATATGAATTTCTCAGCTCTGTGCAAATCCCTTTCCGTGAGTTACGGGGCACAAGCGATGGGGTATTTAACGGTGTAGTTTCAAAATAGTAGCTAAATCCGTTTTTGCTGCGTAACCATTTTTTTTGTTCACCTCAAGGCTGCAACAAAATCATAAGATTAAGGAGACGGTTTTTGCTGATCATGAAGCAATTTGTAATCATTACTAAGATAATGACTTGTAACAATTGTTACAAAAACTAGTGAAACTTGCATGACTAATATTTACAAGCCGTACATTTTGACCAAGATGTAAGGCTTATAGAGTTCAGCCTTGAGGAGTTTGGGGCTTGGCTCTAAACTTAATTTGCGGGGTAATTGCGTAACACACTAACAGTAGGAATCGGTTTAATTTTGAAAGTTCAACAACATTCATTGCGTTATTTACGTTGTTGAGTAGACAAATTTTTCGAACATATGAAGCAATGGATTAACTTCAAAGTGATACAGATTTTGATTGATATTGTGTTACGCAATCAGGGTGCTGATATTTTTTTAACAGTGAAAGCGTTGTATGTAAGTCTTGGCAACATACTTCACATGAAATGTTTTTGGTGGGTAACATATTCATCGTACGGAACCCTCTCCATGCGAGTTCAACTCGCATTTGTCCGGTTTTCTTTTTATAAAGTAATTCACGTTATTCAAGTGAATCAATACGCATCGAGGACAGATTTTAAACCAATCTCGACTCGGATCTCGTTATAAATCGAGATTTATGAGATATTCGAGCATCATTGTTCTCAAACCAAGGCCTGAAATTCTACCGCTCATAACTTAACACATTGCTTTGATGAATGAGACTGAATTCGCGGAAACGCGGGGATAGCTAATACCCTTTATTATAGCCGCCATCCTCATATACATTCCATACCTATCCACATATATACACTCTGTATATAATCATATAAGTACCTGTTCCGCGAACGCTTCCCTGAAATCCGCGCGGTTTCAGTTGCGAACACCAAATGTGGAATTAATATAGATTTTGTATTCTGCTTTTTGGGATGGTTAACTGCGTACACTGTTTGATTGATGTTTTTATTAATTGGTTTAAAATGTACATATACATATTTCGTTTATGCTCACTAGTTCCTTCGCGTAGTTACTTTGAAGGAACTACTGAGAATTTTTCGTGGGTAGTTCGATAAAGTGGGGAAAATTGGTATTCGTTGTATTAGGCGATATTTGACTGAGGTGACTTTAAATAGTTGTTTACTGTTATTTACAAGTGATTAATCAAAAACCATATAGCTATAATTTTGTCATTAATTAGGAGACTCATTATTTTTGGTCCTTTGAGCCGAGATCCCATTTACTAAAGAGATATGATGTTACTATGGAATATAAATATTAAAATGTATGTTGTCTTTGTTTCAGGTCGGAAAAGTCAGAGAGTCGTCTCAAGCTGTCGTCATGACATTACACTGGTGGATGCATTGGTTCTGGGTGACGACGCTGCTCACCATCCACGGTAAGCTAATAATATAATCTGATGTATTATAAAAATCTTAAATTCATTAAAATCATTCACTGGATCTAGAAGCATGAAATGTTGCCCAAGAGCTCCATAAATATATAACGAAAGCGTAAAAAGGATTTTTGAAATTGCATCCCCCAAAGAGGTTAGTTAGGGGATGAATGTTAGTATGAAGTTCGTCATCTTTGCCGATGGGAAATCCCATCAGGCATATGACATTCATGCGTTTGTTCATCTAACTAGAAGCATATCTCAATTCTCTTAAAACACGCATTTTAGAATTAAGGGGGAATAATATAATCATTAATATCATCAGAATTGACCTATGACAAATGTCATAATTTCACGAAACAGCCATTCTATGGGGTAATTTGGCTGGTACGAATATAAATTCCTATATGTTATTAAGATTTAACAATATGTTTTACATGCTATAAAAATGGAACATAAAACTCTTGTGAATAATGTAACATTTTCGAAGAATAGACTACATGATAAAAATTTGCCTTTACTGAATAAAGCACCTCTTTTCATTATATTACATCGCTAAGCTTTTTCTAAGCTCTTCAATCAGCTGATCCGAAGAAGGGTACTTCATACTCTTCATAATTGATTTGTGCGCAAAGGTCAAGGTTCGCACGCTTCCACATAGCCTCTTCAAATATAATGGAGTCATCATCCCAGGCCTTTATTCTTGGATCAACGATGGACCCTTAGATAATTAATTATTAGGTAGGTCAAGATTTTACATGCAAGTTTTTATAGTAACTGTTTTTTTTTAAAGTTAATAATTTTTGTAGACAACCTCTTTGGCAAAGGCTCATGCTTAGCTATTGACAGAAATATTTTAAGTAGCGATATCGTTCACGTTTATACCCAGAGAGTAGTTATTTCAATCAGTGTTATGTTCAGTTGTAACAAAACTATGACTCGACACACACGACTCGTCTGCTCGTCATCGACTCGTCGTCTGTGACTATTAATAAGCGTATTTTCTTTCATTCTTTTCTTTTCTTTCATTCGATTCAAAATCTGTTCTTCTTCTACGACTAGAACTGCGCTTTCCAATTTTCCTTTAACTGTTTGCATTTCAATTACTACAGATTTAATATCAACTTGTTTCCTTAGCTCGTAATATACTTGGGGCAAACAAAACTTCCGCTTACTACATGTTGTTTCCGCTTTATTTTCGTTGACATTCTGGAACAAAATATTTAATAAAGAGCCAGCTTTTCTTGCCATAACTTTGAACTTTGAAGTATGTATTATTACTTTCTTGTTATTTAATAATATGAAGCACTTAATAAAGTCCTTGTTTAAAATTTGAAATGTCGTTGTTATGGATATATTCATAGATTGATTTTAAACAGCAATCAACTATAGCTCTAGACCTTTTACCTAATAGATTTAGTCTGAAGAAAAACGCTGTTTTATTTTAAAATATTACACCTTTTTCCATATAACTTAAGCTCATCAGTATAAGTGCTAAAGCGGTCTCGCTGAAGGATTGATGTCTGCAAATGTTCAAGGTGCCGCTGACATTCACTTACAAGTATCTGTTGGCAATATAGCCAAGTCAATGGAGCCATTTCATTTAATTTATCGAATCAGGGAATTTTTGATCGGGGCAAATTGCCAAAAGATGGCGACAGGTAGAATCTTCAAACTCTTTTTTTATAGAAACAAGTAAAATAAGAGATGTTGGAAAACGTTTAGTTCCGCACATAGTATATCAGAATCTACATAACGTGAAGGTGGCTATGGAAGAGTTATACAAAGTATCTAATACAATAAGTGTCAAAGATCTTTCTGCTGCACAAATAAACTAGTAAGAAGTAAATATAGATACGTGGGTAGAACATACTCTATGGTACATATACTTTTTTGTAAGTACTACTTAAGGGAACTACTCAAGCAGAAGAAATCAAGCATTAATAACTGAAGTTTCGTACAAAAAAATTAGGTACTCTTCGAGTAAAAATCTTTTACGTCCTAAAAAATTGACGGGTGTAATCTCTTGTCCGGCCACTGCCGCACTGAGAATTGATACAAAATTTGCCCTTTTTTATTGAGCACAGGACATTAGTATGTTGGTTACTTGTATGGTCGTAGATCGTGTTCCTGTTACCCCCTTCCCCTATCTTGTGAACCTTCGAGTCTACTTGACAATACCACAAGCATTTAAAACATTTTGAAACCGCATTTCAGTGAAAGTAGAACTTCTCATCACAAGAATTTACTTAGAAAGCTTGAATTATAAAGAAAAGTTGGCAAGAGCTCTTCCCATCTTGCAAAAGTTCTGGCAAAACAACATGACCTCTTAAAACATAATACATATGTACGGAAATGTGTACACGGCATGGAATGGGGTCCTTTTGAGATGACTTTATAAACATGACCCCTCCTCCTATAACCTGTCTGCCTTCAAAGCGAGAGTGAACAGGCATCTTCTGGGCATGCTCGTTCCATCATAGACCTCATCCATCGCTTTCCCATTTTATACGCCCAGGCGTGATCGAGGTCGTCAAGGTTTTATTGCTGAATAGGTCCACCCATTCAGCAATAAAATAAAAAAAAATACGACATTGTTTTAAAATTCTATGCCATCATTGGAAACAAAATTGTCAACATGTTTGGTTTGCTGCTGAACATTGGGTCCTGAGTTCAATCTCCAGGTCGGATAAAGTAGGGTCATGGGTTTTCTGGTAAGAATTTCTAAGTAGCAGACCGCGGTCTGTGCCCGGTTTATGACAGTAGGTTCGCCTCCTGTTACATGGGACTATACTGGATCCCATTAAAATAAATGGAGAAATTTTAACACAGCGCTCAGTACGTCTAACCAAAATATCCAAGCAAAAAAAAAAAAAACACTGATTAATGTGATTTAATTTTGACCTAAAATAATAAATTGCCCGCACATTAGTGTATTTTCGTTAGCTCATTGTTTTTCTTGTAAGTATCTAATGCGTTTTTCTTATATATTTTTTGAAGTGAAAACTTCTTTAGCGGCGTTGAACACTTTTTGTAATGGGTAAAAAATGTTAAGCTCGCGTCAGGGCATCGCGTCAGGACACGTGACCGTCAGGAGAGATTTCCCCCCCCCCCCCCCCCCCCATCTCTTTCTACGGCGGCGCCAACCGAATTGAACCAAGTGAGACACGACCATGGAATTATTATGTACTACGTACAACTGGAAGGCTTACTGGTAAAATCCTGTCAAATAAAATTGAACTCTATTTGTAAAAAGATATCGTTGTTTTTAGAATATCCCAATAAACACTAAAAAACGGGCTCGAGAGAGAACAATTTAAGCTTCGTTGTGTCTCTTTCGCACGATTGCCATGTAAAATATTTAATTCCTTTAGTATAATAAAATTGTGTAAGAAATGAAAATAAAACGTATTATTTGCATAATATGATAAACTTATGTGAGTCGGTACTCACATAAGTTTATCATATTACCTGTAAGCGATATTAGGTAATTCATTTGAGTACATTATGCGGTCATAATGTACTCAAATGAATTACCTAATATCGCTAATTCTCACAATAGCACCGTAGGTAATTAGTAAATATTATAAATTTATTACTAGCAATACCGGTAAATATAGTTGTCATGTCAGCTGATGTAATTTAGTGGCGTCTTGTTCGTTGTTGTAAGTGTTTTATTTTTATGCTTTTGATGCGATTTGAGAATCAATGCGACTGTTGTTTTTTTTTAAATGGTGAATACTTTCTGTGGTGTGAGTGGGTGTCATAAAGAATTTTACCCTGGTTGTGGAATATCCTTTCACAGGTGAGTTGTTTTTGTAATAAATAGGGTGAACATACTAAATGTAAAATCAGAACCTAACAACAGTTTTTTTTTTCTAGATTGCCGTCGAATGCCGAAATAAGAAGAAAATGATTAGAGCTTATTCCTGGAAAGCTGACTGATAACTCTGTAATATGTAGCTTGCATTTCAAACCCGAAGATTACCTGACAGAAGCTCGGAAAAAATTAAACAAGCTAATTTACTGCTCGCTGCCATTCGATATTTGGGAGATATAAATATAAACGTTAGGTCTCTAACATGTGATGGCACTATCACAAATTTGAAGTCCTACGAACTTTTGGGTTGTAATTTTTCATTACAAAACATGAAAACATATATCGAACATCCTCAGAGAATTATAAAGTATATTGTCTATTAGACCCACCTGTATATATTGTTTATTATTTTATTTGAAAACGTACAAACATCCTTGCAACCTCGCACCGACAACAAAACATGTTTCTAACATCTATCTAACGCAATCAAACCCTCAAAGAGTGATAGACATAGATAGCTGTTTATAACATGTTTTGTTGCCGGCGCGAACCTGGGGTTAGATACTATAGGCAGTTGGTCCCATCGCCTATCGCACTGAGACGATCATCGCGTTCATCGCTATAGGTAGGGGCCTCCGTTAGAAAGAAACACGTCACGGCATGAATTATACTTAATAAGGGTAGAGAGAAGCACTTACTAGCATGTTTTGAATTATTTCTCAAATTCCCACCGACAAATCACCCTTGGGATTTAATGTTTTTTTTTTTTCCTAAAATCCCCACCACGACTTATATCAAATTTCAAGGGGATTTCAGGAATATAACATGAAAAATCCCCACTGGATAATAATGTTAAATTAAACCCCACCAAAGGTGATTTGTCGGTGGGGATAATTCAAAACATGCTAGTAAGTACTTCTGTCTACCCCTATTAAGTATAATTTATGACGATGAAACACAAGATGGAAAATGATGACGTGAGTGGTCACTGTAATTTTAAAAATATACCTAGTGCCTACGATTGAAAATGTCATGCTACTAGGTGCTGATGAAAAGGCATGTAACATAAAGAACATCAAGAATCGACGAGCGTGTATAGAGTAATTATAATTATAAGGTGGCCTAGTAAAATTCGATGTACCTACCTATTACATAAAATATGGTTACCCTACTTTGACAAGGACGGGTGAAGTTTTGAAACCTCTCTTTCGGCTCGCGTTTATAATCTGAGTGAACCTTCCAGTTGTACGTAGTACATAATAATTCCATGGACACGACAAAGATGGCCGAAGAAAATGACATTTGACGTACAAATGTTTGAAAAGTCAGTTTCACAGAGTACTTTTTGGTTTCCATGACGACCATGACGTTGTCGCGTCAAAACTGTTGAAACTGTAGACAATAAATTAGTTTTTCATGCGTAATAATGTCTATGGACACAAATATTCGGTTCATAGACAGATATTCTCGTATGCCGATTTAATGTGTTGGCCAATTTGTTGGATGACTTCATTATAATGACAACATTTAGAAGTTGTAGGACATTCTAGTTATAGAACGTTTATGAAGCGTTCATGAATACAAAATTTTATCGAATGTTTTAAAGGCCTATTGAGCATTTTAACTAATGAATGGTTTAAACCTTCAATAGGCTTTTTTATGAATAAGACCGAAAGTGTTTAAAATATGGAAATTGAACAAAGTGCATCTATTAATGAAAAAAGTGACGCAGAAATATTGAAAAAAAATTAGTAATATTAATTAAATTAATAATTGATTTATTTCAACGTTAATATTCAAGTTTTCACTTCTGCCGGCACTCCCGGAGTGCAACCCGTCTTTTTTTACCATCGTCCTTATTTTGGTGGTCTGAATGATTTCTAAAAGTTGGCCCATCTATTTTAATGGGACCTTATATAAATCTGGGTGCAATATACAATACACCTCTGTCTATAACTATCATAAAAGAAACCATCTATTTACCCCCAGCTCTAGCAACCATAATGCCAATCATTACCAAACCCTTAAACTGAACTGCTAACAAAGACAAGCCGTTTCAAAGCAATTGGGTCATGGCTCACTGATGCCAATAATAGGCAAATTATTCATTATGTTCGTGAACAATAAGGAAACTTCAAACATTACTGGTTTGACGTGCAATTTTAGATGTCTGTTGGCATTCAACAGAGCTGAGGTATTGTTTAAATCATCTCTAAGTATTTGACCATTATCTATGCTAGATGGATCTTTGGTGTTAAATGGTGTTAGTTTTGGCTCATGTTCAGCATGCAAGGATTGATTTAAATCAATAGTTCTGTATTTACGTGTAATGGCTATACCAGTGGCTCTGTGTCTAGCATCTTGCCTAGCAACAAACCGCGTGTATTCGGGGACTCGGGGTTCACCAATGACTATACAACCTAGTCATTGGTACAAATCAATACGATGACCAATGAACCCCGAATACAATTTACAATTAAATTAAATACAAAATTAAAATACAATTCTCAAGGGAGGGAGCAATGTAATTCGCCACTCATATTAATACTACCTACAGTTCGGCCAGGTTCGACCGACGAGACTGCGTTCTTGATACCTGTCAGTTTCATACAAATGAATAGGTACGTGTCTCGACGCGACGGCCGGACTTTAAAGCTTTACCAATAGTTTCGTCCTCCGTTTCGTTCGCAAGTTATTTTTCATTCGACACAACTCAATTATAAGTTGTCCAGAACAACTTTTGCTTTGAAACCGTAGAACAGTTTGATACAATAAACCTTCGACCGCTTTCCATTATAGTTTTCTTTTACCCCAACGCTAAATTGTTTCTTTTATAAAATAATGATAGAAAGATTTATGAAATCCTTTTCCTGGCTACAATCAATATATTTGCGAATTACAGAGAGACTATCTTTTCTTTGTGAGAATAGTGAAGTGGTCGGGAAACCCACGCTTTCTTTTTTTAAGTTACTACTTTTCTGTGAGAGTAAACACCAACGCAATTTGTATGGAAGTGATCCTTTGAAAAAAAAAAAAGAAAGTGCAGTTTAAATGAACACATAAACACCCACTCAGTTTATGCCATTCGTAATATTTTCCTTTGAAAAATGTAACTGTTTAAAGCAACAAATCTCACCATTCAAGCAACATTTTCCAGGCACCAAGGAACGGCTCGTAAGGCTCTCCCCACATTTATAGACTCGGAATCGGCTTAAGCCGAGTGCGTATCACCACAATACTCGACTTATCGCCGAGCTAATAGGCAAACGGCTCGTTTCGCCGTCGGTCGGCGTCGCGACGTGTCGTCCGAGCCGAGCCGATGCGAATGGTATTAGTAACATCCTTATTACGTAGACATAAAGGCTTTTTTGACCGGTGTTAGCCGATTCCGCGTCGATAAATGTGGAGATACCCTTATGAGACCTTTGAATTACATTTTTACATGACATAATATCACGCCTGTAATCCCAGATGGGGTAGGCAGAGGTGTACCAACAGTAGGCACCAAACGCTAGTTTAGTCCCATGTAAAGTTCGCGTCAAATAACTTTGCCGCTCTGAAGTTAGGCTTTCCGAATGCAGCGAATGCGCGCTGCAGTTTTATTGGCTTATTCCCAGGAGCTCCAAATCTATTGTTCTTCAAACAATTTCACTCCATACATTGATTCCGAAGAGCTCCATAATTTTATTGAAATATTAAAATACCTACCAAAATTGTTCCCATTGCTTTTTTAAATTGGAGCCGCCGGGAATAAAATTATGGAGCGCCTGGGAATAAGCCGTTTTATTCCTATGATTAAACTAGTTCGAACCCAAGCAGGCACTTTACTTAGTGTAAATTATTTCATCACCACTGCTCTCAAAACGGTGAAAGAAAACATCGTGGGGAAACTGACATGTCGTAGAACCAAACATTTGGAAGACATGTGACATCCGCCAAACCGCACTGGGCCCGCGTGGTGGATTACGGCCCACTCTCTCTCACAGAAAGAGGAGGCCTGTGTGCCAGCAGTGTAAACATTATAGGCTGCTATGCTAATCTATCAAATACATCCGTACAAACGTCCCAAGGTATATATCAAACATAATATACCACTCAACAGCTTAGCGCCCTTACGTGCACAAAGAACCATTAGCCCCTCTGACAACCTCTGTCCCTTTAATACGTACGTTAAAAGCCGTACTCCAGTTTTTCAGTCGTGTCGCTCTCTGAAAAAGGTCCTTTATTGTTGAATAATTAATGGCGGTCTTGTTTATGTAGGTATTCCTCGCTGAAAATAACACGCATTTTATTCTTGAAAATATTATCGTTTTTAATTTCCCCTCCCAAGGTGAACGCAAGGAGATTAAGAAGATGTCTTTATTGTATATACTTGGTACTCATACAATATATTGATCTCTGCAATTCGGGATAAGAAAACGCATGTAATTAACCTGTATTACAGAGCACATCCGCTTCGGAAGATTTTATGTTAAAGTTAATGAAAAGGGTATGGTAGGAAAATATTTGCAGTTCTTACCAACCGTACTTACCTACTGCTTAACTCAGTTAATGTAAACGAAACCTCAAAGTACAAACTTATCCTAAACCCACAGTCTAATGAAATTAAACTTCCCAACACAGTTATCGTTAGCCGTGCTACAGCCTAAGTGCTAAGTTGAGTCACCAAACAAACTCGAGTCTCTAGAAACTGCGTCTAGTGAAGCATAATATATGTTTGTCTATGTGTATCTACGTGAGATGTAACACGACATACATAATAATAAGGAATCAGGAGCATTCGCTGCCGTTGGACAGACAAACTATGATTAAAGGCTTCTAGGTAAAACAGCAAAATAAGGAACGTCCTGTAAGGTATGACGAAGATGCTAAATGCAATTGTGAAAATCCCAACGTAATATGGAATAAAGCCCACCACAATTTCAATGACGTGCATCCTTGCGGGATAAGACACGACGCCCATATTGTTTTCCTCGACATTCCATGTTCATTCGATTTTCAAATGTCACATTCAACCAGCCTGTATTCATGAGACCTGTGACGTGGGATACCACGTCCCACACATATTGTAATAGGTTCGATTAGTACATGCTGCAACTTTATAAGCTCCATAGCTTCACTTACACAATTAATCGTGAATCGTGACTATGTTTAAAGTGGTTCTTTATGTACGCATGTAGCGGATGAGAACAAACAATTATTCGAATGGATTAATTTGGCTTCTCTAGGATAGTGTCTTTTTCCTTGTCCGATGGACAAATGTAACCCATGTTTATATCAAAAAACCTTATTCTATTGTAACATACCTACATTCTTGATTTGATGCCCCTGTAGAAACGCAGTCTAAACATTCTGCACAACTTTTTTTTATTATTATTATTTTTTTTTTTTTCTAAAAGACTTGGCCTAGGTAACATCAGTGTTAATTCAAAAATGGATGGGTATGGCTATTACATTTGAGAAGACCCCTGCCCTTCAAACTAGGAAAATCCTGTATCTTGAAGGACAGTGTACTTTTAAGGATTGACACGTTTTACAAAATATTCATAACTGCGTAATAAGTCTGATGCTAATATACATATTTACTATTAAAGGGGCTCATGATGCAAGAACGACAATCATAGGAATAGATCCAATTACAGTATCATTTCAAGACATTGCTGAGTGGTCATGCATTGACATTAATGTGGGAACGGCTTGCGAAACAAGAATGATTAATGTTACCAATAATGTTGCTGTATCCACTCCAATGATTCAGTATAGAGAGATATTAGCAATGTGTGTCGAACATTATGGAGACAAAGCTAAGGCGTCATGTTGGCAAACAAGTTAGCAAGTACTTGAATAGCTTTTGGAATAGTTCCAAAGTTTTGTGAAGCACAATGTGAAGTTAAGAATCAAGGCAAGTGAAGTCAAGAATATTCAGAGAAACAACGTCTTAAAATCAAAATATTTTATCACACTAATATTATAAAGGCGAAAGTTTGTGAGTGTGGGGGTGTGTGCGTGTGTTTATATGTTTGTTACTTCTTCACGCTCAAACGGCCAGCCGTTTGACCTCCATATAAAGTTTTATCAAAATTAATCCAGACCAATATTGATGAAACTTTGTATGGAGGTAGCTGACACCCTGATTTAACATATAGGCTACTTTTTATCCCGATATTCCCACGGGACCGAAACATATGCGGGTGAAACCGCGGGGCGCAGCTAGTTTCACATAAACCTACATAGGCACTTATGAAACGTCAGAAGCTAGGCACCCATTGGTTCCCATTGGTCGTTTCCTATGGAGAATTTTAAGAGCCGGCAAGAAACTCCGCGGTTATTCATTTGAAAATAATTGGCTTATTTTTAACCGACTTTAAAAAAGGAGGTTCTGTATTCGACCCGTATGTATGTATGTATGTATGTATGTTTGTATGTCCGCGATTATCTCAAAAACTACTGAACCGATTTTGATAATTCTTTCATGAGTGTGATCTACATACTTTCAGGAAGGTTTTAGTATATAATACATTAGGTAATTATTCTTATGTACGAAGTTATATGCATAAATGTACTGCATCTCCGGCATTTTTAAGTGAATTTTGATGATTCTTCGAGTCGTGTCTTCAATGCACTAGTGTTAATTGAATTTGTGTGGGGTAGGTACAACTAAAAAGTGAAAAATAAAATCTTTTTTACAAAAAAAACAACCGACTTCAAAAAAAAACACTACAAAGTGAAAAATAACTTTAATTTCGGAAGTCGGTGTCAAAAAACGAAAATGCTGAAGCAACGACACCGACTTCCGAAATTAAAGTTATTTTTCACTTTGTAGTGTTTTTTTTTGAAGTCGGTTGTTTTTTTTGTAAAAAAGATTTTTTAGATCACAGTGTTAATTGGCATGGGAGGACAGTGTAGGCCTCTCAACAAGCATCAGATATTAAATAAGACAGAAAATCGCCTACAAATCTGCAGTCTACAAGGCCTACAACGTTCTCACATTCACAAAATATAATGGAATCTATCAAAGACTACCTATTGAAGACATGTCAGTAAATTAATAATTGAAAAATTTTGAATCTAGGACGTATTACGTAGACAAAAGAATTCCAAGGTCGTGAAACAAAAACCCTTTTTTAACAACAACAATAAAATCAATGATAGCACTAACTTTAACACCCAAACAAGTCAATGCCCTCAATAACCGAACGATTACACACTGATCGATACCTATTACCACTCGCTGTACACTGACACCGGCAAAAATAAAAGGAAAAACCAATAAACTACCTGTACCCTATATTTTAGCTAACAGCTTCGACCTTGGTTCCGGTGACCTGGATGTGGCACGTGGCACTGTGAAATAATGTTACTGTGGAAGTGGGGAAGGAGTCCGTTTTATGTGTTTTAATGGTAAAAGCCAGAGTGCATTTTAAGAGCCTTCAAAGATGGTTCTAAAGTACGACCTACGCATTCAGGAACAGTCCTGAGTCTAGCAACTCTACTAAGCCTGCTGACTAACTAATGTGCATCAGCATCAGGTCCATGTCTTAACGAGGAATTGCCAGGGTATAATAGCTCGCAAAATAAAGTCTAGACAATCCAAGGCATTTATATGTCAGGTCGCCTCAGGTAAACTGAAGCCTGGTAGTGGAATCGGTCTCATTTTAAAATATTAGTATGATCATAACTGGGTTGAAAAGTTGCGATCTACCGCATTTTGGGAGAAATGCCAGGCTGCTGAGCCTCATAATCAGCCTATAATGTTCCCACTGCTGGGACACAGGCCTCCTCTCGGTGAGAGGGAGAGGGCCGTAATCCACCACGCGGGCCCAGTGCGGGTTGGCAGATGTCACATATCTTCGAATTTTTGGTTCTAGGACATGCCGGTTTCCTCACGATGTTTTCCTTCACCGTTTTGGGAGCAGTGGTGATGCAATAATTTACACAAAGTAAAGCGCCTGTTTGGGTTCGAACCTACGACCTAGAACTCGTAAGTCGCGGCCGTTACCACCTGGCCACCACTGCTGTGCTGCTGAGCCTACTAAGGCACAAATCAGGTTAAAACATATAAAATAGAAATTAGCGGCGTATTGATTGGCAATATTGTCATAAAAATCAGCTGCATTCTCAAACTTTCGTAACCAGTTCCAATAAACCAATCGATACCTGCAGTAACATGAGAATCGATACCGATATAATAATATACAAATGATAAATTGTCACACTCTATGACCTGACCTTGGCATGCTAGCAGTCACCTGTCTATTCCTACTTAACTTGTGAGTCAGCGTAATGATAGATTAGTCTGAAAGGCTTCGCGCTTACGTCGACTGATAAGGGCACTTCACACGGGTAATAAGTAGCGATTGTCATAGTTGTAGGTATATACACGTGTTTTAGATTACAATATGTTTTTTTTTTTACCAGAAACCCTGCTAAAAAGCTTTCTTTACACTGATAGAACTCTATGTCATAATTTTATGAACAACCTCAATTTAAATATTTATGCTTTTGCATCGGTACTATTTGTGAATAGGTCATGAGTTCTATACAGGGTGGAATTGAAAACATGCGACAAATCGAAATGGGAGATTGTACTCATAATTATAAACAACTTTTACTAGGGGACTTAGCCTGAAATCGCGAAAAAAAAAATCAGCTGTTCCCTACATTTATGTTCGCATAAGTCGTCAAAATGTAGGGAACAGCTGATTTTTTTTTCGCGATTCCAGGCTTAGTTCCTTAGTAAAAGTTGTTCATAATTATGAGTACAATCTCCCATTTCGATTTGTCGCATGTTTTCAATTTCAACCTGTATATAGTAATATCAAAACAGCCAAATTGATATAATGCCCCCCTTAAAAACTTAGTAAATCTCCAAGTCAATGCTCGAGAATGAATTACTGCGTAAACAATGCGCATGCGTCGGTCTCACTTCAAGCTCTACAAAGCATGACCTCAAGACCTGGCCTTTAAAACTAGAAGGCATCGCTGTTCTATACTGATTCCTTCAGTACCTTGAAATGAAGTCGCTATGATTGTCTTTTATCCTTTATCTAATGCAAAAACAAAGTTTAAATGTGACTTGTAGTTTGAGTCACCAAAAACGTTTTTTAAATTATTACAGTCGCGAACCTCAAGTCTTGGTGAATAGACACAAAACACAAAAGGACTTGACAAAAAATGCACAGTTTTTGTCACATTTTCATCAGCAATTTTATTATGTCTTTATTCCATTCAGTGGGTGTCTATTAACTACGTGCTACTTACTGCTAAAATAATTTTGTGCATTGTCTCGTGCAGGTCAATGCTCTGCTCATTGCTTGCTCACGCCCGCTCTAAGCAGCTTGTTTAATGTTTATTTATAAACTACTAGACTTGTGCATTGTCCACTTAGAGCTGAGAATTAAAGTGAGATATGACATTGTGGAGTAAACAAAGATAAGTGTCTAAAACCGCTTTATAACATCAGTCTAGCCTTTTTCAAAGGCCCATATCACACTAGGACACCATGGTGCCGCAAACATGGTCGTACTGCCAAAAAATGTATGGTTGGCCATGCAACCGATTAGGGCCCTATCTCATTAGGATACCAATGACGGCGCAACCAAGGTTGCACTGCCAAAAATGTTAGGTTGGTTGCGCATCCTATTGGACGCCTGGTAAGATATCCACCATAGAGCTCAAGCTCAAGCTCATTTCTCACTGAGAACGAGACACGATTACTTTTTTTATTGTTACCGAACTTAAGAGGGCGCCGACCATGCGCCGACCGCACAGTGGCGCCCGCGCCCTCATCGTTTTTTTGGTTATTTCTTTTATTTTAGAATGAAAATGCAGAAAATAAGCACGTTAAGTTGTGCTCCACAAGATTATACGTTATTATTATTACAAACGGTAGTCTTAGATTGTTTAGTTTTATTATAATCACTAAAACGGATAATAGTGGCCACTTTTATGCGTTTTAGTGATTATAATAAAGGGAGCGTTCAAGTATTACGTAACGCAATTTTTGAAGATTTTTGACCCCCCCTCCCCCCACTGTAACGCTCCGTAACGTTTTTCTGTACCCCCCCACCCCCCTCTCTAAAGGTTACGTAACACTCAAGTCATCATTTTTACCCTGAAGTCGCAAAAAGTTGTTATAGTTTTTATCCTTCGTATAGTTTTAATTGCCTTATAATAAAACAAGAGATTTTTAATTCGCAACACCTGCGTATTTTGTTTATTTTTTTATAAATTTTTGGCTTTACAAAACACAATTGTTTTTCTCCTTCATTCTCCTAAGTATTTTAGCTTTTTTACTAAGAAATTCTTCAAATAAAATAACATATTTATTTTAACCTTTGGCAATGCAATTATAAACAGAAACCCAACTGAAATTAAACATTTTACTCGAAATAAAATCGTATTCTTAACAAAATTAAAAAAGCCATAGTGTTGCTGGCGTGCTTGATGTTTGCATAGGTAGCTAGAAATATAAAATACTTATGACCAGTTCTTTTATGAAAAATCAAGGTTTGGACTAAATATAATACTTATGTCATTATTACATTTTAGTAGTAAACTTACTTGTGTAAAATAACTAAGCATTGTTGCTTTCTTCTTCGTGGCCTTCACCTTCAACTCTCGTATAACATCATTTATATGTTATATAAACTTTTCTTTGTTTTTTAGTTTTTCTTTAGCCGTTTTCCAAATTTCATTGGCATTTTTTTGACATACTTGCGCTGGCAAGTCAGCATGGGAGCCTTTATAGGCCAAGAACAGCTGATGATACAAATCTCCTTCTTTTGAGGACATTACAGTATGAACATTATGAACTCACTTTAATAACAGCGACTACAGCAATTTGCTTCTGCATAAACACTAACGAATACTGACAACAAAAACAACATTAAATGACGTACAATACAATCTAGGGATTCCCCGTGAAATATAAACGAAAAGGTTTACCAACATGCGAGAACAAATTAAAAATGGCGACCAGACTAATACAATCGAGAGATTCCCCGTAAAACGTAAACGAAAAGGGTTGCCAATTTGGGAGTTTTATTTCCCTATTTTTTTATATAAAAAAAGAAATAATGTTACGTAACGTGTTGTAAGAAGGACCCCCTCCCGCCCGTGTAACGCATCGTAACGTTTTACGAGACCCCCCCGCCCCCCCAAATTGCGTTACGTAATACTTGAACGCTCCCAAAGCAATAATAACAGCTGTTTCTACACTACCTCCACCGTCCACATGCAATGTGTCAATAAATCAATCATTAACATCAGCTAAGAGTCAACTGATGTCAATCAATCTGCGGAGAACGTTGATCTTGCAGCCATTGAGGCGTGTCGACGGACGCGTCATGTTTCATCCTTGCACGTAACGACCGACGCAGCACAATGAGCAGTTGTCAGCGATTCAATGTAGGCAATTTGTTATGATATGATTATTATCGTACCGCGAGGGCTGGTTTGAGGTGGCGCGGGAGAGGAGTTCCTGGAAGGACTTGGGGGAGGCCTTTGCCCAGCAGTGGAACAGTAATGGCAAAACAAAAAAAAAAAAAAAGATTATTGATCTTCTTGTTGAGATTGTAAGGATATAGATGGTATTAGTAGCAGAAACTGATAGTAGCTTAATATTGGACGTTTCAAACTGAATTTTTATCAGCTTTATCCGGACGAAAAATGTTTGATCATGCCATAATGAGGCCCAGGGAGAGTGATATATGTCAGGTAGCCTAATGTTACCAGTAAAGGTCGAAGCTAAGGGCAAAATGAAACTGATCCCGAAGGTAAAACTTCCAATCATAAAAATACGTTGTCAAAATTGTATGGTCTTAATACATAATACAGGGTCAAAGCCATTCGTTAACGTCATTGCTGTCCCTTAGGTACTCAATTAATCTGCCTAGCCTTTTCCCAACTATGTTGGGGTCGGCTTCCACTCTAACCGGATGCAACTGATTACCAGTATTTACGTGGAGCTACCGCCCATCTGACTTCCACCAACCTAGTTACTGGGTAACACAATAGGGTATGATAATACATTAATATTTTTTTTTGAAGTGTAAACTTCTTTAGCGGCGTTGCACACTTTTAGTAATGGGTAAAAAATGTTAAACTCGCGTCAGGACATCGCGTCAGGACACGTGACCGTCAGGAGAGATTTCCCCCCCCCCCCCCTCTATTTCTACGGCGGCGCCAACCGAAGTGAAGTGACACACGGACACAATGGATGGATGGATGGATGGATGAATGGATGGAAGTGGAAGTGGAAGTTGAAGTCGAAGTCAAAGTCAAAGTCGAAGTCGAAGTGGAAGTCGAAATCGAAGTCGAAGTGGAAGTCGAAGTGGAAGTCGAAGTGGAAGTCGAAGTGGAATTCGAAGTGGAAGTCGAAGTGGAAGTCGAAGTGGAAGTCGAAGTGGAAGTGGAAGTGGATGGATGGATGGATGGACAGCTGATGGCTCGACCGTCTGTGTAGTAGCCACAATGCTGTGTATTCGTAAAATTCGTGTATATAATGTGTTTAAAATATGGAAATTGAACAAAGTGCATCTATTAATGAAAAAAGTCACGCAGAAATAATGAAAAAAAAATGAGTTATATTAATTCAATTAATAATTGATTTATTTCAACGTTAATATTCAAGTTTTCACTTCTGCCGGCACTCCCGGAGTGCAACCCGTCTTTTTTTTTTGTAACGTGCGTTTTGTTTTTGCAGAATAAACATTTTTTCTTTCTTTCTTTTCTTAGGTAATAATTTTTTTATATATAGTCGCTGCGACTTCGCATCGATGTGAAAGAGCTTTAAAGTTTGCACCAACTATAAGCCTGCATTGACGTCAATGTAAGGTATCACCATAAAAACAACATGGAGCTGTATCACTGCATCTATCAGCGATTATTTACTTTAAGGGCTTAGTCTGTGTCATTGGCTGATTTATGAGTATGTGTGATGTCATTCTGTTTTCACATAACATAACATTACGCCTGTAATCCCCAAAGGGTTAGGCAGAGGTGTACCCGGTGACGAAAATAAGGCTGAAGCAAATCATCATCATTCTCCTGCCCTTATCCCAATTAATTTGGGGTCGGCGCAACATGCCTTTTTCATCCAAACTTCTCTATTAGTCGTCATCTCGGTAGTCACCCCCTGTCTAACCATATAAGGCTGAAGCAAATACGTCCGTCAAAAACAGTGCAAAGAAAAACAAAAGAATAACGTGTCTTTCGCCGATAGTGAAGAAATTCCACTTGACAACAATCCCAATGACGCTCCGCTTGAGGTTTCATATCGCAGTGAGAAAAACAAATCAAAACAGTCTACAAAAAAAGGTACACAATTCTGTGTGCCTACCACGTCGCGCTACGCCGCGCACCGCGCGGCGCAGCGCGGCGCCGCGCGGCCCTCCTCACAGATGCGTACCTACCTTTTTGTGTAGTAGATAAGGTCTATAGTTATTATTGGCTATCTTGAAAACTACGCGCCGCGTCACGTCGCGGTGTGAACTGACCCTAAGTACTACATAATCCACGTATAGAGGGCCCCATTTATAATGTTTTTTTCGTAGAAGACGAACTAGCAGGCGATCGAGGAGCGGGGGTGGAGGGGGGTTCAGGGGATCAGATCGGAATAACTCGTATTTTGCATATACAGGCTTATTTTCTTATCACCATCCAAATTTTTACAGGATGTTCTACCCATGAATATGAACAACTTTCACTATGGGACCAACTCTGAAATCACGAAAAATAAATCAGCTGTTTCATACATTTTGGTCAAGTAGGTATTGAACTTTTGTATGAAACAGCTGATTTTTTTTTTTGTGTGTCCGCCTTTGTACCTTTTTGTGCGATAAGTTTAAATAAATAAATAAATAATACGGATTCATTAATAACATGGAATTCAAGGGAAATAGCAAACGGGATCCATCGTTAATACCTAAAAAATGGGATTCAAAAGTGGGATCCAACGAAAAAAACGCTATCACTACTAAACTGCCAAACCGATTTTAATTAATGTAGAAAAATTACTTGGGACTTACATAAGTAGGTATCTTGTTACTTTGAGTCGCACTGTGGGTTTTCATTCCCAAAAGTACTCGCAAGTGAGGCGGGGGGTTGCCAACCTCTGGAGTAGACCCTACCTTCTATTTAATTTACAAAATATGAATTACCACCTACACTACACATCATCCATTTAACTTTGTATTGCCAAAAACAATTTACGCGCTAGGCGGCATTTTCCTCTCAGGAATCACGTAACCCTCCTGATTGCTGGTAAGGCCCAGTGATTAGGCCAATCACCTCTCTCTGTATTTTGTGCCTCTGCACTGATAGGTGTAATGGTCCGCCGAGCCCCGGTGGCCATTAAGCTTTAAACGAGTTTACCTTTGCCTAATAGGTATATTGGGCGACTTAATGATGTTTGCTGAAAGACAGATAAATTGAGGTGCAATGGAGCGGGCCTTGTGGGTAATTAGTCTATTTCTACGGCTTTATAGTGTTAAAAAAGTTGTAAGTTGTTGTTGTGTGTTGTAAAGTTGTTTTTATAAGTCACTAGCTGCGCCCCGCGGTTTCACCCGCATAAGTCTCGATCCCGCGGGAAAATCGGGATAAAAAGTATCCTATGTGCTTTCCCGGGACTCAAACTATCTCTATGCCAATTTTCATCTAAATCGGTTCAGCGGTTTAGGCGTGAAAAGGTAACATACAGACAGACAGACAGAGTTACTTTCGAATATATAATATTAGTAGATAGATATGGATTAGGCCGATTAGCCCTTTAAAAAACTAGGTATTTTTAAGCCTCTGCTCTGGACAAATGTTATGTTCGGCGGTCCTTAGGATAAAGCTATTTACCATTAAGTGCTAAACAAACATATTGCCAAACGCAGTAGTAATTTATCGCACCCAACGCCTCATGTAACATCAATTCATTCTGGGTTAATCACTCTGTCCCAGTACTGAAATAAAAGTACTTGTGAAACAAACTACCTATAGATAGGGGCATGGCTATATAGTATACATCCAAAATGTGTTGCGACATACCAAATGGTAGTGACAGTAGCTCCAATTTAACCACCCATAAATGTTTAAACAAACAAAAATGGTTTTTTTTTTTATTTATTTTTTAACCTTCGTTAGCTGATACAGATAAATACGGGACTGTACAACCGTTTATATAATACTGTTTATTGGCATTACAGCAAAATAAATACACCTTATAACTATAAAAACAAAGATAATACCAAAAGGGCCTCAGCTCAGCATAATGTCAGATGACAACACAAGGTCGTCTGGCGCCCATGTGCTGGTTTGGTCCTTGGGGTGGTCACGGCGTGCTATGTGTTCTGGTGCGCCGGTGATGGGGAGTACTTCTCAGAGGAGGGTCCGGTGAGCCGCGGCGGGTTCACGGATGAGTGCTAACGCGTGCCCGTGTTCCCGCCGTAAGCGGCAGAGGAGGACACCGTGGAGTTTTAGTGGGTTGGAGTCCCACATAACTTCACTATCTCTCCGTGGTAATGCAGAATGCATGAGCATTTCTCCAAAATAAAAAAAGTGTACCACCTGACGCTGATTTTCAGCTGTCACCTCAGCCTGGTACAAAATAAATGATCAATGACCCCCATGCTAGAAAAAAACCTGTGTTACAGGGGTCATTCATCCGTCCATTATTACTTATGGATGTGATAATAGTAAAGTACTTAGACAATAGTAATATGCACTTTTGTAAAAAAATAAACTTTATTAGACTAATACATTTAATTTTGAAGATAACAAAACGGGGGGAAGAATGTAAAAGGCGTTTGAGTTAATTAATAGCAATATAATTATAAATACACCTTTCTCGCCATATTATACCTACTGTTTCTTTTTCCTCGGATCATTCGTTTTTACTAGGTAAATTCTCTACCCTCCTCTCAATATTTTCAAGCATTCGATACTGATAGAATATTACGTTTAAGGACGGTAGATCTCACTCTCTGCCGACGTCATTCAGCTTGTTTCCGCAAGTGTCAGAAGATATTTACGTCACTTCTACTGAAAACTTCTTATTTCCTCAAGTGTAGGTAATATACCTAATATTTTAAGTAGGTATGAGTCTGGTTGACAACTACAACACCATGCCATGTTCTGTATCTGCATCACCCTAAGGTTGACAGGTAGAAAATGCCTCAGGCATTAAGTCCGCATTTGTACAGTATTTTTTTTACTGGTACACAGTTTCAATAAATAACAGGTCTGATTTAAAACTGAAAGGTTGAAACAAAGGGGAGGACTTTAGTTAAGCAATAAATGGGCAGAAACAGGTATGCCCTTTTTCACTAACACTACGCAATACCTATATGTATTGCCAAATAAAAGCGCAAAGACAGTTAATGGTTTGCAATCTCGTCGATACCTACTGGTAATCAAGCATTTTCGTTCGCAAAATGGTCCTTCACAAACATAAAACTTAATTACGAAATTGCGTTTTACAATCTATATTAATATAAACTCGAGCAATTCGTTTCTTTACGTCTCACTAACTTGCAATTTAGAGTGAAAGTGACGATATGACGTCATGTTTTATTAGTTTCTTTACCCCCCTTGTGATATAACTCGACAAATAAATGGACAAATTACAAGATTAACGCCTCATCTTATTACATGAGTTTACGTGAAACACGTAACGTTATATTACGTTTGTTTTATAAATGAAAATCACGCATTCGCTGTTAGGCTACCTTCTAATATAGTTCTATACCTCTTCATCTCAATTTAATTGCTTTTTTTATCTATGTTTTCGTACAGTCAACAAAAGAGATCAGTATGCAGGATCGTCGGATATAGTTGAAGTTTAATAAGAAACCGATGATGTTCTCGAATAAAATTTTATTTTATTAATTATAAACAAACAGCTCATTTATAAAATTAACATCCATCGGTTTCTTACTAAACTTCAACTATATCCGACGGTCCTGCATACTTGTCTCTTTTGTTGACTGTACATGACTCTATTTTCACGAATGATATTAAAGAAGCTGCGATATCTCTTGGCTAAATTTATGATCCAAATGGGTTTCACTTAACGACAAGCGACATCGCGGCAGGCCCAGACGGCCATGGCGGGATGAGCTGGACTCCTTCAACAAGAACTGGTTTCTTAGCATCTTTAAACAGAAAGAAGTGGAAGGAGAGTAGAAAGGCCTTTGCCCTGCAGTGGGACAGCACAGACTTTTTAATAATAGATACTTAGCTATCTTTTACATTTATTTCTTTAATTTTAAACTCATCGTGAGACCAACATCAAAAGTCGTATTAGGGTGCGTACACAAACACGCCAAATATGCTCCTTATGTTTTTCTTTGCGGGAAAACGCGGTCTGTGCGTTCCATGTTGTGGACGAACCCTTACAGTAAAACTATGAATTCTATTTTTGAGTTCACACACATTTTAATCTTGTTAGTGATCTAGTTCTTGTTGGAAGTTATGTGGAAATCGTATACAAGATACACAAATGTGGGCGGAAACGCCATTTTTGTTTGATTTTAAAAGCCTCTGTCATTGTGACAAATATACTGCTGCAAGGATCTTTTGGCGTCTGAATGACGTTGATAGAAGGGCGCTGTTGGTAAAGATGTGTGCAATTGTTTTGTCAAATTTATTGAAAAAACAAGATGGAAGCGTTAGTTAAGATTTTGGCCACGCGCCATAAGAATCATGTAGGGCTAGATGATATTTTTCATGACTAGAAACCCTAGGCAAGTCTCAGTGTTAATAGCTTTCAAAGCTTTTCTTATTTTTACGACTCTCAACAGGATTGACATAAGATTTCCGGTAGCTTATGTCAGTCCCATACATTTTTGACTTTTCCTTCATGGTTAACGCTGATAGAATGTCACTTTGTCTAAGCCCTTCCCCTACCTAATACGGTGACAAAATATAAACATATTTATCTTCTATTATTTATATTAACCGGTCAAGCACCGCGCGACGAAACAATAGAAAATCAATTGTGTCTCATTAGCGGAGCTCGACAGATTAAACTAATTCATATTAATTCATCTGAATCATAATGACACCATCCAGAACCTCCTATAAGACTTTTTTCTTACGAAACTTTAAGAAAACTTAAAAAAATGGATGCCGTAAGAGCCAGCACCGTGGGTAAACAGATGCGTTGTTATTGTCTAATATTACATGAGGACACACCGCTATAATATACCTCTGTTATTAAAATTATATCATAATGAGAGGTTTACAGCATATTTAATCAGCATTTGTAATGATAGGCTTATGCTACATTACATGCACATTATGCGCATATCCCTAACAGTAAGATATACATAACTATAGACAGTGTAATTAATCTCGTTACTATATAGCTTAGTCTATTAGGTTACGTCAAGCGTAGCGTTTGTTGCATATGCACACACAGACGCTGTGCCTTCAGCTTTATTTATTTATTAGCTTTGTTCAAATGTACAGACGCCAGCACATGAAGCTACTACAATCTGTCAAATTTCTTTAATAGATTTTGAACTTTATCGCTAAAACATAAGGTTCAAGGTTGATTGGGAAAATTTGACAGTTTCGGGTAGCTTGATGTGCTGGTGTATGTACATGTCCTAATTTATCCTTCCTTTTCATATTGATGTTATTATACAGGATGACAAGGACATTGACGCTCAAACTGTAACCATGAATTCAGCACATGATACTAGAACTCCTAGAAAAAAAAAGACGGGTTGCACTCCGGGAGTGCCGGCAGCGTCACCGTCACCGTCCGTCCGTCCATCAGTCCGTCCGTCCGTCCGTCCGTCCGTCCGTCCATCCATCCATCCATCCATTATCGTGTCTCACTTGGTTCACTTCGGTTGGTGCCGCCGTAGAAAGAGGGGGGGGGGGGGGGGGGAATCTCTCCTGACGGTCACGTGTCCTGACGCGATGTCCTG
Source organism: Amphipoea oculea (assembly GCA_945859645.1). Classification (NCBI taxonomy): domain Eukaryota; kingdom Metazoa; phylum Arthropoda; class Insecta; order Lepidoptera; family Noctuidae; genus Amphipoea; species Amphipoea oculea. Next base: position 4,467,044 of record OX243862.1, read on the forward strand.
ACGCGAGTTTAACATTTTTTCACTTCAAAAATTGCTGTTCCATACATTTTGACCGCGTAGGTATTGCACTTGTCTATGAAATAGCTGTTTTTTTTATTTTATAACCGTAGATAAACAACGCAGTGGTGTTCAGAATCATGTACTGAATCCATGGTAACAGGTTGTGCGTCGCTGTCCCTGTCATCCTGTATAATATCAATATGAAAAGGATACGTTAGGACATGGTCAGACGCCAGCACATCAAGCTACCCGAAACTGTCAAATGTTCCCAATCAACTTTGACCCTTATGCTTTAGCAATAAAGTTGAAAAGTCGCCACCCTGTTTGAAAACTTCGTAATTCTGTGATTATATCACAACCTACTTAACTCCTTACAGGTGGTCAACACGACCGTTTCACAGAGACATCGTCTCAAACTGCCATACTACAGTTTGGGACAGAAATTAGAATTGTTTTTTAAAGGCCCATAACGCAATAATAAAAATTGTCTCTAAGAATTTCATTGACAAGCTTGTTCGAAAGAGGTACTGTGGCCCCATGCACAGGCAACTAAAGGAACACGGGTGGGTTTTAGTCAGTAAAAGTCTGACACAAGAGCGGGAGAAGTTATTTTTGATAATTTCCCACCCAAAAAAAAAGCTTGCAAAAACAACGTTTTATACGTTGGAAACGTTCGTTTCGTACGTTAGAAAGGCGTCACCGTTCGTGTTCCTCCTCCGAATGTTTTCACACATGCACTCAAGTGGATTAGGTTTTCTAGGGCGCTTTTTAAATACCACAGCTTTTTGTTGGTGACTTCGAAGCGTACACAGTAAAAATAGACTGTAAATAGAGTACTAGTCTATTATGAAATGAGGTTACTAAAGCGTAACACATTTCTTTGAAAGAAATGGATTACAACGGTACTCGTGTACAGTCAACAAAAGAGATGAGTATGCAGGATCGTCGGATATAGTTGAATTAGTAAGAAACCGATGGATGTTGTCAACTGAAATTTATTTGATAAATGAGCCGTTTCTTTCCTATTAATAAAATTAAATTTTATTCGAGAACATCCATCGGTTTCTTCCAAAACTTCAACTATATCCGACGATCCTGCATACTTATCTCTTTTATTGACTGTACTTACATACAAAAGTAGAGTATAGAGAGAGAACTATAGGTATTTGGAAGGAAAAGGATCAGCCTTATTACCCTGGAATGGGATTATACAGCGGGTTAATTGCGTCACACACTTATAATATTCCACAACTATCACACAACGCCATCTAGTCCCACTTACAGTGGGAATGTCTTTCATTTTGACAGTTCAAAAACATTCATTGCGTTATTAACGTTGTTGAGCATACAAATTTTTCGAACATATGAAGCAATGGATTAGCAATATCCCTCAAAATGTGTTACGCAATTAGGGTGCAGGTTATCTCTATACCTAGTACTTTGCTTGACCAAAATGACCAATGAGACACTAGGTACTGCAATAAAAAACCTGAACATAATTCACTGACAGCCGGTTTTTTTTTAAACATCTAAGTACTCAAACCCTCACGTGAAAATCAAACCAAGGACCTCACAATTAACAACCGCATTGCGTCTAGTTCTAATAATATTAATATTGTAGACAGTCTTCTAACTGTAAGTACTAGACGCTTATCATATCCAAAAGTTTCGTTAAACCACCCCACAGTAATTCCATGTCCTCTAAAATAATGAAACGTGCCCGCAGAGCCCTTACAGTCTGTTTAGTTTAAACTTAGTTATAATTGCGCCCGGAGCAATGAGCGGGAGACCCTGTTTCGCAAACACCGGGCGACTGGAGCTGTATTGTACCTAAAGTCCGGCCGCGTTAAATTTGCCAAAGATGTAAACAACAATGGCCGCTCGAAATTGAATAAAATCAATAAGTATGTTACAAGAACATTTATTTTAAGTAATGTTTTTTTTCGTCTAAATCTCCGAGCTAACTAGACGAAAACAAACATTACTTAAATGTTCTTGTAACATATCGATTTTATTTTATTTCGAGCGGCCATTGTTGTTTACATCTTTGGCAAATTTAGAAATGGCCGGACTATACAACCCGATGCAAAATAATATACCTTTCATAACAATAACAAACTGGGCAAAAGGTTAAAGATTCAAGACTTTCGCTTGTATTTTGTGAAACAACACAGATAGATGAATAATGTACGTACCTGTTATAAAAGGAGAACGTAAAAGAAAATAAATAAACTGTTCTAGAATGAAATGTTTATTCATAAATATAAATATGTATGTTTTGAATAAAGGTTCTATATTGTCATACATTTTGTGCAAAACGGTGAAGGAAAACATTGTGAGGAAACCGGCATGTCCTAGAAAGAAAAATTCGAAGACATGTGACATCTACGATGACCTGCGTCTGTGTCCCAGCAGTGGGAACATTATAGGCTGATAATGCTATTCTGTATCCATCCCAAATTCGCAACTCGGCAAAACAAAAGAAAACCAATCGTAGTAGCAATAAAAGAAATAAATCCCAAACTCGCACATACATTTACCTTTCTGTGAATTATTAGATTAGAAGTTCTGTTGTGTTTCTCAAAGAATCCTAACAAATCACGAAGAAAAACCTTAACTATTTGCAACAATAGGGCTGGCACTCAGCGAAAAAAAAAATCTTGGCAACACCTGAAGGACATCTAACTTTCTTGTTTCCTTACTCGTTAATCTTATTTCTGAATTGAATAATATAAGTGACGAGGTCGGCGTTTCCTATCTGACTACTCTGAGAAGAAAGGCGAAACAAAGTCAGAGGTCACAGTCTCTTTTAAAGTCCAGACATAATCTTGGTCAGGGTATATGAAGACCATGTAGATCTATGTCTGAGATGGTCTTTTAATGATGACAACTACAGTAAAAAGCATAGTTCACAAAATGACAGCTTCAAGGTCTGTGCGTCTCCCCTCCGACACACTCTACTTAGGCAGAGAATGTGTAGGAGACCAAACACCCCAGGGCCCTCCTAATTCACTATGACCACTTAACGAGTCCTTATTTCGAAAAACCACGTGGTTTCGAAGTTAGTGAGGTTAGCGGGATTAGCTAAGGAATTGACGTCAATTCCTTAGCTAATCCTGTCATTCTCACGGTGATTTCACACGGTTTCGTTCAATGTGTCATAGAGAATTACGGCCCCCCAGGTAAAGTTCATAATTGACACAAAGACACATTATTTAAAGAAAACGGTACTTACTTAAATGTAAAGTAAGCAAAGTGTGCAGTAAGGTTTTGGGTAAACTATTAATTCTCCAAATTAACGAGCTCATGTCTGGATACTGAGTATATCGGCTTTATCTAATGTAAATCGACATACGTTTGTTAGTTAGGGTTGACCCCTAACTAACGAACATAATACAATTTGCAGAACATACAACCATTCCTAAGTCCCTAATCTCGTATCCTAACCAACTTATCAGACGAACGACCCTGGGGATCTAAATAATGATCCGAAGTCTTCTTTATCAACGAATAAACTGTCTCGCATTACTCTTTTACGGCATAAAAACAAGCTGAATAAATTGAACGGCATCGAATTGACGTTTTTTTTGCACATTTTCGATGGAACTCTGTCCTCGACCTGCTGTGACCCAACCTCGAGGCTTCAAATAAAGGCAGAAGGCCTCTTTCGATAGTATAGCTTAATGAACTTCAGTATCGGAATTGATTATTGGGGTTGAGTTTTGTTACAAAGCTTTAAAAAGATAGAGTTGCCCTTTTTTGTGAAAAGCTTTAACGCTAACCTTTGCCCAATATATCCGCCCGCATAACTTTATTTCACACTTTTAAGCTATTAACCATTTATCACATTATTTAATTATATGTAATACCAATATTGTGTATTATTGGAAGTTACCTTTTAGGACATTATGTCATCATCCTGCATAACCTTTTCCCCAACTTGGTTGAGGTCGGTTTCGAGTCTTTCGGACTTTGTCAAAGAATCCACGCGCCAATCGCTTTTCGATGCACGGCGGGGTTTCGGTATGTAAAGATGGTCACCCATCCACGGACCGAGCATTGTTATAGCTTAGCCACGAGCAAATACATGACCAATTTTAAAGGTCACCATTGTACAGTCGACATTAATAGAGGCTTTTATGGCTCAACTGTGAACTGCATTATCGTTTTGGCCCTAAAATGCCAGTTGTCTTTTTAACACAACAAAACACCGTCGTCGTGAACTGGCTTCACACGGAAGAGGTAAAGAGGTCGATCGGAGGCTGCCTTACAAATACTTGACATTTCAGGCCAAATAAATGGCAAGCTCCTTACAAAGGCTAGTCTTCTATCCTTTTCTAGCATCATAGTAATAATATTGTGTCTCGTTCTGACTTATACTAATAACCCATTTACGACTCGTTTGGCTGGGGTCTTCGTGTGCTAACCTGGATTTCGAAATGTCACAATTTCACAAATGTTAGAAGACTATTGTGAATGTTAAGTTTCTCTAAAAGGGCAATCATTTAAATAGTTCTTAGTATTAATGCTTCCATAGGATTTTCTTTGTAGAATAGAATAGAATACTCTTTATTATGTGCACAAAACCGGTCGAAGTGGAGGTGCTTGGGGGAGGCCAATGTCCAGCAGTGGACGTCTTTCGGCTGAAATGATGATGATGATGACTCTTTATTATGTACAGACGCCAGCACATCCACCTACTACAATCTGTCAAATTTCTTTAATCGATTTTCAACCTTATCACTGAAACATAAGGTTCAAAGTTGATTGGGAAAATGTGACAGTTTCGGGTAGGTTGATGTGCTGGCGTCTGTACACCATATAAATTACAGACATAAATATAGAAACTTTACAATGGGTGACACAATGGGCTAAGATAGTTACTGATAGTTTGGTAACCACGATCTATTGTTAGGTTGGTTGGGTGCAGATATAAACTCTGCACCCTACCCTCTGCGTGACACAGTCAATCTAAATCAGAGTCATTTTGAAGGATGTTGCTAATCCATTGCTTCATAAGTTCGAAAAACTTGCCTGCTCAACAACGTAAATAACAAAATGAATTTTGTTGAACTGTCAAAACGAAAGCCATTGCTACTAGTCATCTGCCTTGCCTTTTCCCAACCAAGGAACCGTGCAACCGTGGTACGACAAGATACGACAAATCGCTCATTTGTAGAAACATCGGCATAAATGTATTTTTCCCAAAAATAAGTTAAATATGACAAAGCATCTTAGAAAGCGCATTACGTTAGGAGAAACAAAGACGTAAAAATAAGTAAAGCAGTAGTTACTTCAATGTTTCCCTAAATGAGCAAAGAACGTCCAATAAACAATTTAAAAAAAAATCGCCTACCAATAAAATAATCTCCGTATTACTACTGTATTTAGTATTTAGTTACAAAGTCATCAACTTATAATTTCCACCAGTATTTACCTACCTATCTACGTAGCTCGGAGGCGGCATTCGGCAGACGAATCCTAATCGAATCCGACACTCGCTTTGTACCGAGGGTACCGAGCTTCGAGATTGGCTGGGCTATAAAATATACGATGAAAGCGACGGATGAATATATTGATATTTAGACACAATGTGAAATCAGCAGCAGTTTAGAGCATTTTCGGAAATTGAGGGTCAAAGAGGTTCGCCTAGATCTAGGATTAGGAAATTGTGAAGGTATTGTATTGGAAGCACGTACCTACTTACTACGAACGTGCTTATTCAAGTTAATGAAGGCAAAGAAAGATGTTGAAAACGTAGGTGTGAAAGAATTGACTGGATTTAAGAAATGCTTAAACGATTGAATGAATGAGACAGCTACACTAACTATAGCTAGCTATAAGTTCTGCATATTGCAGCACAGTGTATTTATTTACTCTTGGGGCGATTTCGCACTAACGTCCGATCCGAATCCGAAGAAATGCCGGTCCGAAGTGACCGTAGTCCTATTTATATGAGGGGTTGCGCACTACATCCGAACTCTATCCGTCCGAATTTAGAACAATTTCCAATATTAGGATTCGGATTGGACGTAGTGCGAAACCGCTCTTATTAGGCCCGGACTCCACTGAAGCGGAGCGGAGCGGAGACGTGCAGGAATCGACCAATCACAATGGTTAAAATCCTCATCGCGTCACTCGTCTCGTCTGTGATTGGACGCCCAGCTCCGCTTCAGTGGAGTCCGGGCCTTAAGGTTCACCTTATAACAACCCGGATTCTAGACCGGATTCAATTAAACTTATAACAACTATAAAAGTATATGAATAACAATATTCTTTATCGTAACCACCGCTTATTTCAATGCCACATCATAACAATAGCAAACCTTTGGGAACTTACCTACTGGAAATATTCATATTTCGTCCTCCCCGCTTTTAGACGGCCACGAATATTCCATAAAAGCATTCCAACTGGGTTGAATATTAGATAAGAAGTAAATTAAAAAAAAAGACGGGTTGCACTCCGGGAGTGCCGGCAGAAGTGAAAACTTGAATATTAACGTTGAAATAAATCAATTATTAATTGAATTAATCGATGCACTTTGTTCAATTTCCATTTTTTTAAACACTTTATATACACGAATTTTACGAATACACTGCAGTGTGGCTACTACACAGACGGTCGAGCCATCAGCTGTCCATCCACGTCCGCGTCCACCATCACCATCACATCACATCACCATCACTATCGCCATCACCATCTCCATCGCAATCGCCATCACCATCACCATCCATCCATCCATTATCGTGTCTCACTTGGTTCACTTCGGTTGGCGCCGCCGTAGAAAGAGATGGGGGGGGGGGGGGGGAATCTCTCCTGACGGTCACGTGTCCTGACGCGATGCCCTGACGCGAATTTAACATTTTTTACCCATTACAAAAAGTGTTCAACGCCGCTAAAGAAGTTTTCACTTCAAAAAAAAAACATACTTTATTATAATTACCTACGGTGTACGGGTCGATCGATAGCTTACCGCGGTCGGTACCTGGATGGGTTACCATCTATACATACCGAAACCCCTCCGTGTTTAGGAAAGCACGTTAAGCCGTTGGTCCCGGCTGTCATTCGTGGATCTTTGACAGTCGTTACGGATAGTCGGAAACCCAAAAGTCACATCCAGTCTTACCAAGGGTTACGCAGCAACTGGGTTGCGGAGTTCAGATAGACAGTCCCTCCATGTAGGTAAAACACTGGTATTCAGCTGCATCCTGTTAGACAAGAAGCCGACTAAAACATATTGATTGAATGTAATAAAAGGTCACAAAAACTTTGGCTTACAAGTAGAGGGAACAAAGTTTTTATATTTTTACACTGACATTATACGGTCCATCCAATTACCAAGTAGCCTTGTTAAAATTCTGTGTGTGAAACATTTCAGTTTGTTCAGCACTGTTTACATAGCCGGCGACTACAGTGCCTACGTTTATGTAAATAGCCACCTTCATTAATTTCAGCCGTTTTTGCTAAAATATTCCCTTTTTTACGCTAACGACCATTTGTCTTTGGCGTTTTCTGGTGTACTGTTGAAGAGGGAGAATCTAGAACAAATGTCTTTGCCCTTCCTACCTATAATTACAACAATCATAACAAAAGGATCATTCTGAGTGGTAACTGGCTCTTTGTAGGTACTTATATCGTATCCTACAGCAATTATATTCATGATCAAATAAATTGCAACTGTTTCATCACTTTTATGATTACTAATTCGTTGATGATTCACGTAACACAAACAGTTGATTTACAAATACGGATACAGGGTATTATCTATTGATTTTATTATCTATTACAATGTTAATCTCGGCTCACAATAATTTAAGCACTTGACTCAATGACTTGTTATCTTTTCCAGCGAGCAGCGGGCGTAGCTTCGCAGCGCCCCAGTCAGAAGAACTGCAACACATTAACTCCGATACGGAACTGACCAGACGACTCTCTGAACGACAGAGCCGAGCCATGTACTATATGAAAACACAAGTCACAACTCAAACCTCCAACACGACAGAAAACCAAACAGACAGACCTCCAGAAACAATCCCAGTAACAAACACAACAGAAACAAATCAGACAGAAGAAATAGTACACCCGTCCATACAATGGACGGCAGTCAACATCACAGACATGACAAATACAACTCAAACCCCAAACGTAAACGTGACAGTGGCTCCGTTCACGAATCTGACAGAAACGCAGAACACGACGTTTGTGTCTAAAAAGAGGAATCTGACTAGACCAGACTTCGTTAAAGATGGTGGTGGGAATGTGGCAGAAAGCAGGATAGTGACAGAGAAACCACTGTCATTAGAGACGACTTTCCTGCAGACGCGGATACCACCGAACGTGGAATCTTCTAGAAGGGTGATAGACCAGGGAGATGGAGGAATGGATACTGGAGCAATAGCTGGTATATCGTTTGCTGCGCTGGTGCTCGCGGCCTTGGCGGGAAGCACGGCGTTCGTGCTGTACCGGCGGAGGTACCTGAACAAGCCGCAGACTCTCAATGACAAATGCTCGAATCCTGATTCGAGCGGATACCTTGATGACAGTACTATTAGAGTGAGTATGACCTCTTTAATGAATAATTAAAATAGACAAATTCTTAATCTGGTTTTTAAATGCAGAGGTGATGCTTCTAAAGCAAGAACAGAGCTCGTCGGTATTCTTTCAATGAACCTCTGAAGTTGGGCTTTCGCTTTAGACAGTATTATATACTTTTGAACCACTATATAAATATTCTATGCCTAGCTGCGCCCCGCGGTTTCACCCGCATAAGTTTCGATCCCGTGGGAATATCGAAATAAAAACTATCCTATGTCCTTTTCCGGAACTCAAACTATCTCTATACCAAATTTCATCTAAATCGGTTCAGTGGTTTAGGCGTGAAGAGGTAACAAACATATAAACACACACACACACTCACAAACTTTCGCCTTTATAATATTAGTGTGATTAGTGTGATTCTATGATTCCTCAGTAGGTAAGGTTCTACTTTGCTAAGAATTTGGAATCCTCTAACATTTTCTTTTCTCAATTCCAGGACAACTCCGAAGAGATGTACAGCTTGGACAACGATTCGTTCCTGAACTCTCTGGAGGCGATGACCATCCAGAACTACTGGACGGATACCGTCAAGCACACCAAACTGTGATCACGTGACAAATGACGTCACCGACACGCGAGATGACGACCGAACTGAGCCTATGTACCTTACCTACTGTCAGAACGACTAGGAATTGAAGAAAAATTATTCTGAAGTAAATATGGAGCCGTAACATGTCTTGTGACGTCATCGAGACTTGTTGGGCTATTCTAATACCGCTATGTACTGTCAAAGATAGCAAGGAATTGACATGACTTTTAATAGATGGATGAACTATGATAAATCTAACATCAGAGGTTTAGATTAGATAAAGATGAATCATTTTGTGAACGATGATACTGTGTGATTGATTTGACATTTTTAAATTATTGAGATGATTCGACATGACATTTCGTTTGATCAAATAAGTCGATATTGGTTTTTGTATGTTTTACTGTGATTGTTTCAAAAAAGTGAATGATTTTTTTATTTAAAAAAAATACAGATTATAATAAAAATTGAATATGGAAGACAAAATTCTACAATAATAACAATGACAAATTATACATAATCTAGAGTTGACTAAAACTATTTTGATCAAAGAAAGACTGTAGAAATTACAGATTTATTGAAAACAATTTCGACAAACCCTCAAATAGGCCTAGGAATGAAGTAAATAGGACTTGAAAGATAACCCCGACTTGATTTTGACATATACTGAATTTACTCTGACCTTCTTTGAAGACCATAGTCATGTCAAAACATCGACTTAGGCTTTGGTTTCCTAAGAATGCGGTGAACGGGCACACGACCTAACGGCTATCTAAATACAGAGCATTATTTAACAACTGTCAAGAGGGGCCCGTGGCTAAATAATAACAGCCGCACAGGTCGATCGATCAGGTTAAGCTACGCTTGCCGCGGTTGGTCTGTGGTTGGGTGACCATCTTTACATACCGAGACCCCCAGTGCCTCGGAAGCACGTTAAGCCGTTGGTCCCGGTTGTCCTTCGTGGATCTTTGACAGTCGTTACGTGTAGTCAGAAGCCCGAGAGTCTGATAACCAGTCTTACCAAGGGGTATCGTATTACCCAGTTACTAGGTTGTGGGGGTCAGATAGGCAGTCGCTCCATGTAAAATACTGGTATTCAGCTGCATCCGGTTAGACTGGAAGCCGACCCCAACATAGTTGGGAAAAGGCTAGGCAGATGAGATGATGATATTTAACAACTGTCAAATACTGGTGAAAATATCAGATTTTCATGACGGCCACCGCTCTACTAGGAAAACATAGCTTTAGGATCAAATCACACCCAGATGGAAGCGAAGCGACGAGCAGTTTCAGTATCATATAATTTGAAACTTTATCTTCATTACTATAATACATAGTATCGCTTGAGAAAGTTGAAAAGGTCCCGCGGCCGCCCGCGGCGCCGCGAGCACTCCGACGACTCAAGTTTCTCAAGCGATACTATGTATTATAGTAATGAAGATAAAGCTTAAAATTATATGACACTTAAACTGCTCGCCGCCTCGCTGCCATCTCGGTGTGATTTGAGCCTTAATCATATGATTGTCAAGACTTGCTTTAACTTTAAAAGAAGGTTTATTTTCATCAACAGCTTATAACGAATTTATTTCTAAGAACGATTTTGGTTTATTATTTTTGAATCCTTGACGTTAAACGTCCCAAATTGTAACCCATTTCGTAGAGTTTATGAGAGAGGATATAATAAACCTTCTGACTAACAGGTGGCGCTAGTAGTCTCACTTTTATTTCCAAATGCAAGTATTTCTATAGACATACAAAAGGTCACGCCTACTTCCCATGGGGATAAACAGAAACCACAGAACGCAATCACTGTCCATTCCAAGGTTGCCTGGAAGATATCGCAGAAAGCGATAAGGCCGCCCATTGTATATTTTTAGTGTTCGATCAATTTTTTTTTTTGTTACTTATATATTTTTGTGGTGTACAATAAAGTACTTATATATAAATAAATAATAAAAAAGTGCCACCTGCGACGATCCTTACATACTCCTTTTACTTCTTTCGCAAGTATATATGTATATAATTTTCAAATATTTATTTAATATTTTGAATAACCGATTATAAGCTGTTGATGGAAGAGTATAGAAGTGAAATGACAAAGTATAGGTACATCATGTACTAAATTGAGAAATGACAAGAATCATACGACTTTTATATATTTTATTGAGTCTAAATTTTAACTAATAAACTTAACATACGATGCAATCTTAAGTAAGATAAAGTAATTAATATTTTTAATAAATACATACCTACATATAGTGTTTAATTTATACTAGATTTTAATCTATGTTTTTGTCGTAAACTTGTAAATACATTATAAGTGTTGTGATAATTTTCGTTAGAACGTTATTTTTTAGATTAAATGCAGTTGTTTTTAGCATTTGCTCGGTTTGTGGTACATTTTGAAGTTTTGAAACGATTAATTCTAAATTTGATTTTCATCAATTCTATGATAGCATATTAATTCTTCTTCATTGGAAAGAAGTTCTTGCCGTAAAAAAATAAAAAAATAAGGTACATTTCAAAAATCAAATGTTAAAAACTACAGCATAAAGTTACGTTTAGACGTTGCGATAAAAATGCCGCAGTGAATATTGTACTATTCTAATTGCGCCATTTAAACCGCAATGTCTGGACACGGTAGTACATCTTGTCCCAGTAGATTATACATGTATGTGTAAATTTGATATTTTTGTAATATTCCCTTTGTGTGAAGTTTATGCAGAACACTGTATTAAGTCTTTTAAAAAAAATATATAATTATGATAACCTAAAAGATAAACATTAAAATTATTTTACTGGTTAATCTTTTGGGCATTGTGGTCATTTTGAAGTAAGTTCCTAATACAGTGCTATGTACAAAACTTGTAGATCGTAAGATTGAAGATTACTATTCTTTAATATTTTTCCAAATAAATTCCACCATCAATATTCATGTAACATAGTTCATAAGCCCCATTCACGTTAAGACAATCAAAAAAACGTATCTACGTACTCATGCATATTTACTGAAAAATATCACGAGACATTATGGACGATTTGTATTAGCGTTAATGGGTCGCTTTAGACATAAGGATGTGATCTCAATATATCATTTTAAATAAGCGTGGAATGTCTTTATGTGTGATAGCTTTAAAGATTCCGTTGTACTTTCATGTTTATGAACTAAAAGCATACATTTCAAGCATCCGGACCGCGTTTGTGCGAGTTCCCTTTTCAATGTTTTATCATCTGTGATTAAAAATAACTTATTTCTTCATTTTAAAATTCCATGGATTCCAAGTTTTTTTTTTTGTTATAATATTGATGGCCATTTTAACATGCTATGTTAATACTGTTTATTTAATTTAATGCATAATATTACGTTGGCATGTTTTAAACTCTTCATTCTGTTTTTATTATTTTATGAATATTTTAATTGTGATTCTATGTCCGTCCATTGATTGAGATTTGTTTGGTTTTAATTTTTTTTTATTGGCAATGTTTTGAACACCCCATGTAATCAGAAATTAATAATGTACGAAAATATAACTTAGCGATGTATTAATTTCTCATCGTCAGTCATATCAAATATTGTCTGTAAATAAATATTTCTGATATTTGTGTAATAAATAATAAATGTTGTGTGAAATATTCAAGGAGTCTTATAGCATATTTAACATTATTTAGGCTGGCAGTTCCGATGACTTTGAACTAATACCTTGTTTAAACAGAGGCTGCTGTCCGTGGCGGGCAGTGTTAATAATATAATAATAATAATAATAGTTTATTGCCACAAGAAATATACATTAGTATACACTGTTTAACATGAAGCTAATTAACGCTGCAGTAGTTTGTATACAGATATTGTGAGCCCTGCCTCTCAAACTAGGATAACCTGTATCTCAAGAGACAGTGTTCAGTTGTGAGGTTACTTAAAAATATTGATCAAACAACTGCGGACTGTGCCAACTTATAGTAGGTACGTGTTAACAACTTTAACAACTTAACAATCTTATTACTTTTAACAGAAACATATTATATTTAAGGAGAAATAATGTAATAACAATTTAAAACTTATGTATGTGAGTGGGTGAATGTGTGTGAGTATGTCTGTATGATTTATGTATCTACGTGTGGTGAGTTTTTGTATGGGAGTAGTGAGTGTGAGGTGTTATGTGTGAGGGAGTAAAAGCAAAAATAAGGCAATATTAGGCAAAACATTTTAGCAGAGATTCAGTTTGTGTATAGTCCTGTTGAAGTAGCCATTCCATCAGCTTAGCTTTCAATTCAAACTTATTGCAATCCAGTATATTTAATTCTTTATGAATTTTCTTGTAGATCAGTGAACTTAAGGTGAAGTATTGGTTTTTGGCAAAAGCAGTTTTGTGTCGTGTAACTGGGGGAATGTTGGTTCGTTTGGTGGGATCAGACGGTGGGACACTGGAGTGTCTTCTAAGAGTGGATTGCAACACGAAGAGCTGTCGTACTCATAGATCAACATACTAATAGTCGTACTGTTAGTTAATGTAGGTACTATCTGATTTAGAGCTTTTCTTCAAACACACACTATACACTAACGTGTACCATACCACTGTCCGTCACTGCACCCGCCACTACCTGTCTGAACAACGAATTATATTTGAATGAAGAATTTGAGATAATTTTCAAGTTACGGAACAACAAACTGAATGTCATACTTAACAAAGTTCAAATTCCATTGCAACCAAAAACTTAAGACCTTTTTGTTACAAATGGTCACTCAAAAATCAACTTAGTATACATTTCACTAAAGTAGATAATTGATTAAGTGGCAATGGAATCTAAATTATCCGAGGTTAACAACACTGTAAAGTTTTGAAATTAATTGGTGGGCTTCGAAAATGTATTTGTACTAAATACCTAGAATCAAGTATTAAAAGTAGTTTCACTTCAACAGTCAACTATAAAGAAAGATAAGCCAAAATAATGTTGGCATTGGAATTGCCAGAACCATTTTCCTTGTAAGAAAAAAATGAATGTACTTTAATTTTTAAATAATACTGATGTGTTGTGAGATACATATTTTAATAGTTTTCGAAACTACCCATAGAAACCAGTACTTATATAATAGATGCCATAGATAAATGATTTGTTTTAATTGTGAAAGTTAATTTAAGGGTCAGCACAGTCTGAAAGGAACACAGAGCAGAGGAGTTTCTATCACATCACAAAATACACCTTATTAACAGAGTCTTAAAGAGCAAAGATTTGCGATCATGACTCCTAATGAACCTTTTGATGAATGCATCGAAGTTCGTTCATTTTTACACTTTAAGCGCTGATAATAAGGTTTATTCTCTATTGTGATCAGAAAATCCTTTGCTCTGCGCTTCTTTCGGTCTGCACCGGCCTTCAAAGTGTTAAAGGTTCCCAGTACAAGGTGCTAGGAGATTTTAATGTCAGTAGAATGAAACGTAAGAACCCCCAATTTATGTAGATCACAGTAATGTGTAATTGGTTTATAAGCCAAAATATAGTAATACTTTAGTATCATTAAATATATTTTTACTTGGAACATTGTTTTTTATTTCAGAAGACTGCTAGTGTAACCTAAGAGTAATACTGAAATACAAATAGGATAAAAAGACTTGAAGAAAAAAACGACGAGTTACAAAAAAAAAGAAAGGAAAATACGTTTATTTTCAGTACAAACATAAAACACACCCGCATCTACACACCCATCACACATCTCACCATACATTTTGTTACTGCCATTCTACATTATGTATTCTAAAACAGAAAATGCAATGAAAAAATACGCTTGTTGTCTTTTTTCCATTTTCAATTTTTTTTTTCATTATTTTTAAAAGCACTTAATTAATCTATGCCCATGTTGATCTATGTAACTGGAGGAACCTCGACCCCTGTCATACACGATGTGACCGTGTAGGTGTAGGTACTGAAGTTTTGGAAATAAATTACTATTAGAAAAAAAAACAAGTTGGGGCCTTGGGGGAAAATAATGCGTCACTTCCACGGCAAAAGTCATTGCAGAATAATGCTGTGACCCAATGCTAGACCGACCCACAGCCCACAGCGCTGGTTTTCAGCAACAGCCGGCGTTGGAGTGATGCGTCAACCGGTGCAGCATAAAACAGCATAAAATGAGATACAAAAAGCAAAATAATAAATTAAATAACGTAAGTACAAGTTCAAATTACAAAAAGATTTTCTAATATAATAGGATATGATAATTTTTAGAACGACGACTTTTTAGTAAGTGCAATAAACTTACTCTAATGTCAATGTACTCAAAGACACAACAATTACAATTTACAAGCTAACACTAAAATACATATAGATATTTATACAAATATATAATAAAAAATTAAAGAAAAAGGCAGAGGCTCATTAGGCATCAAAAAATTCGTCCGCATCGCTTTCAATAGGATAAGTGCCCAAAAGGCTGGCAGCATTACCACGTTGGATGGCAATGTTGATTATTTGGGCTAAAAAAATAGGTCAGCCCTCTGGTCACGTGAAGAGTCAAATATATACTCAATACAAGGCAGCAATAAACATAAAAAGTAATCGCGACTGTGTGAGGTGAGGAGGTGTGATTGTATTCCTTGCGAGGTTCGATGCAGTACAAACTTGGTCTGACTAGCTGGTACAAAATCACCTTTAATTAATTTGACTGAATTCTGTGATCACATAATCAGCCTATAACGTTCCCACTGCTGGGACACAGGCCTCCTCTCTGTGAGAGGGAGTGGGCCGTAATCCACCACGCGGGCCCAGTGCGGGTTGGTGGATGTCACATGTCTTCGAATTTTTGGTTCTAGGACATGCCGGTTTCCTCACGATGTTTTCCTTCACCGTTTTGAGAACAGTGGTAATGAAATAATTTACACAAAGTAAAGCGCCTGTCGGGGTTCGAACCTACGACCTACAACTCGAAAGTCGCGGCCGTTATTACCACTGGACCACCACTGCCCATGATGAATTCTGTGATCGAATCGCTGTAATGCATAATTCAGTCTCTGTATGACACGCATTTCCTATCTACACTGCTTCTTGGACGCATGGAATAATTTATAAGATTCAAATTATAGCTGTAAGTGTGGTATTCTGCCTACCCCTTCAGGAAATACAGACGTGCAAACGAAACGTAAAATACCTAACGCATCTGTCAAGTATACGTCAATCACAAATCAATTGACATTGACACTTGACAGTTTGTAGTTGTCAAATAGCAGCGAACTTGAGCGAACGGCAATCTTCTTGCTGTAATCAATTAACAATAAACAATTAAAATAACATTCGAACATGGTTCAAGCGTGGTTTATGGATGAAGAGAAAACCGATCAGCGTTTGGAACACCATAGGAACCCACCAGAATACGTTTCTCTCGAAGATTTGTTCAAGAAAACTGGCGTAGAATATTTCAAAGTGAGTATAACTTTTTCGCGTAATTCTAGAACTTTATTAGCTTTGTTATCAGTAGTTTTTTCTCGTTTAATGAAGACAATTCATAGATAAAGCGATAATGGCTCTCTAAAAGTTGCAAATCACGTAGTATTTCAAAGTCCCATCTTAGTTGGTAGGTATTTACTCCTACATACCTACATCAATTATATTACGATCTTATACACATAACAATCCGTTTTGTATAAACCACAGCAGGTTTCATAAATATTGGTTAGTGTATGTGTATGATTAAAACATGTAAGTATGACTGTTTGTCGGGATTATAATAATTGGTTACCTTTTAACCGTTCACCTGTGTCCATTGAATGCTCTCATCTAAGATTTTATGTTTGTATTTCCATACTAAGGCAATAAAGGTAAATATATAATAAACTTGCTTGATGGATACGAAAACATTGACCTAAATGTAAAACATTGGACATATCAACCACTCCAAACAGATTTAATGTCAACAATTTTTATGTGTTAAACTTATCTTTTACTTATCAACCTCATAATAACTTAATCAAATCGAACAAACAAATCAAAATCATAAAATATGTATGTGTAGGTAACTATTTGGCATTCCACAATGTCCTTTCAGGTAGTTTTTTTTTTTGGTAATTTACCCATTGTCCACTATTCTGTCATTTTTTTAGAATACTTAATAGTATAATTTGGGGATATATTCAATTATAAAATCATCTGGCAATCAACTATCAAACACCATACAAACAACAAGTTATTTCGGTCGAGCTCCGCGTGTAACCTATCGGTCATGAAACAATAGAAAATCAATTGTGTCTCATTAGCAGAGCTTGAAAGATTAATAAAAAAAAATACTTATACAAATAAATAAACGCTCATACAAACAAACAACTATATTTCCAGCTCAATGTGGACACATACGCAACAGACGGGGTACTGGATAAGCTGAAGAAGGAGCGAGGATACACGTATGAAGATGAGATGACCTGCTCCAAGGAGTGCCTACCAAACTACGAGGAGAAAATCAAGTCGTTCTTCACTGAACATCTGCACACTGATGAGGAGATAAGGTATACTGTACAAAATCAAAAGCCATTTATTCAAATAGGCTGAGAATCAGAACTTTTCAATCGTTAAAAAGGCAAGATCGTACCACCCTTCACCACTTCCTAGTGCTTTAATTAGGAAGAAGTGGCGCAACAAAGTACCCAGTACCATAGTTGTTTGTTCAGTTAGAAAAACTGACAGTGAAACATCATACCTGTATTCGTGAAAGGAAAAACACTGGCACTGATTTACAGTCAGCTTCAAAAAGATGTATTTATATTATACATTCACATATTGTGGAAATGGACAGCTGCACATAATGCACTATTGAGATTTTCCAAGGGGATTTTGCTCTGAAGGCCACAAGTACCAACTGATTGCAAGATCAAAATTCCAAAAAATTTAATTTATACAACCGAAGATGCCCAACCCCAAATGGCTCAAACATAAAGCCATAAACGGCCCGTAAACCCATCTTCCCAGAGACAGTGGGATGAGCCGCTCTGCAGGTTGGTACGGAATAATCTTATCAATACGTCCACCAATTCTGCTGAGCGTGCCCGCCTGCTGGCTGTGGGTGAGTGGGAGTCGGGGCTGTGGCTTCAAGCACTCCCGTCACCCAACATAGGCACTATGCTGGGTGACACTACCTTTCGGCTCGCTACCTGCCTGCGTTTGGGCGCTCCTTGCGGGGCTCCGCATCGCTGTCAGTGCGGTGAAGCTGTCGACTGCCTTGGACACCATGGCCTATCCTGCAGTAGGAGCGCAGGCCGGATAGCACGGCACGCCAGCATTAATGACATCATCCGTCGTGCTCTTGTCACCGCCGGGGTGCCAGCTGTTTTAGAACCCAACGGCCTGGCACGCGACGATGGAAAGAGACCAGACGGAATGACCATAATGCCCTGGAAGTTAGGCAGACCTTTGGTGTGGGATGCAACATGTGTCGACACCCTTGCGCCATCCCATCTTCCTAGCACGGTGGGCTGTGCTGGGGCGGCTGCTGCAGGTGCAGAAAACCTCAAACGGCGAAAATATTGCAACCTGATTGGGACTTATATGTTCGAGCCGTTTGGGGTTGAAACACTAGGGCCATGGGGTCCGAGTGCCCACTTGGTATTTCGGGATATCGCCAAGCGGTTAGTCGACTCTTCACGTGACCAGAGGGCTGGCCTATATCTTGGTCAAAGAATTAGCATTGCCATACAACGTGGCAATGCTGCCAGCCTTTTGGGCACTGTTCCTGTTGACAGCGATGCGGATGAATTCTTTGATGCCCTATAATGATTGTTTATTTTTTCATATAATTGTACATATTATTATAGTTTATATTTTAGCTTATATTATGTAAATATGAAATTTTTGGAGAAATAAAAAAAAAAACATAAAGCTCCCAATATGGAGCCCGCCGTGAAGATGGGATGACACAAGGGTGTTGACACAGTTTGCAATTGCTAATTGAAAAATCTTATAACACTGTTGATTTAGAGATCAAATCCATAACTCAGCAGCACTCTGCAGTTTTTACAACACACTTATAATTAACTAGATAGTAATTATAATATTAGGATGTTACTGGTCTCACTACAAGGTATCTTCTCATACAGAATAAGAAATGTGTTTACTTGCAGTAATACATTTTGATTGAACAAATTAATAAGTACAGTCACCAAAAGAGATAAGTAACCAGGGTCATCTTCAAGTTAAAGTTTAATAAGAAACCGATGGATGTTTTCGAATGCAATTTGATAAATGAACTGTTTGTTTTCTATTAATTTTATTTTATTTTATTCGAAAACATCCATTGGTTTCTTCCTAAACTTAAACTTGATCCAACTCTCTTTAAAGTGAGAGTGAACAGGCTTCTTCTGGGTAAGCTCGCTCCATCGTCGACTTTGTATCTGTCACCTTTGACCTAGGCTAGAGTCAAGAGCAAACCCATTTCTAATTTAAAAAAAAACATGCTGGTTACTTATCACCTTTGGTTACTGCACATGATAAAATTTGTGAAAGTAAGTTTTATAGACATAATAATCAGCCTACCGGAAGACATAGCGCTGGAAGGCCTCCCTCCCACAAGGTGGACCGACGACCTTGTGAAGGCCGCAGGAACCAGTTGGACGCGAGAAGCACAAAAACGGTTGAATTGGAGATGCTTGGGGGAGGCCTATGTCCAGCAATGGACGTCTTTCGGCTGAAATGATGAATCAGCCTATAATGTTCCCACTGCTAGGTCACAGGCCTCCTCACTATGACAGGGAGTGGGTCGTAATCCACCACGACCCTTGCGGGTTGGTAGATGTGTACAATAGACATATTAAAGTGGAAAATGTTCTAAAAATGTTTACTTAATGTTCCAGGTTCGTGCTGGCTGGTTCGGGGTACTTCGACGTGCGCGACGCCGAGGACCAGTGGATCCGCATCGCTGTTAGCGCTGGAGACATGATCATCATCCCCAGCGGCATATACCATCGTTTCACGCTTGACACTAATGTTAGTATCCACCAAAGAGAATTATTCTGCCCTGATAAGCCGAAAAGCGCTAACTCAATCAGAGTAAGTTTTGAGAAAAACGACTTTTTGTGAATGGATTTTTCCCACCTTCAAACGGGGTTAAAACTTCTTAGTGGTTTATTTTAATGTTTTAAATTAGATATCGCTATTTGGTTTATACCATTAGATGCGAAATTATTGTAGCTATTGAATGGTATAAAAAAAAAACTAAAAGGGCGTATCTCAGAGATAGCGCCTTTCGGCTTAGCAGGGCAGTATTGGTATCCACTATATTTTGCTTTTTGCACAGAGCACGGAGACTCCTCGATGGCTTTTTAATAGATTCGCGACCGTAACAAAAATGGCTTTACAGAATTAGAATCAGCAATAAGTATACAACTCCTAGGTCAATTCTAATTTGTAGTCATTCAATAGGGTAATATGAACTTAGAGAGGTATTATCTACGATATTATTGATGTTATTTATGATTATCTATCTATATAAATAAAAATGAATCGCCGAAATGTATGTACGCCCATAACTTCCGAACGACTGCACCAAATTGGATAATTATTTTTTTGTTGTGTTCGGTATTGCCAGAACAAGGTTTGTATATTGTATGAACGAAAACTTCGGAAATTCGAAAACAAAATTGCACCCGTGCGAAGCTGGGGCATGCCGCTAGTAATTCTATAAATAAATATTTGTTACGGCCGTGAATCATATTTAGATCAACATTCAGCCTGACACTAACCTGTAAATTGCAAAAAACGTAAGAAATTTTGAATTTCGCGGGCTATCCTGGCGCTTTCGTCTTTAATTAAATTAATTTAGAAGTTATGCACTCAACACACATTCGGCGCCACGAATTTCATTAGTACTGCTGTCCTTAAACGCTACTAGTGCGGCGATTCCGTGATCCGTAGTTATAGTTTTTCAGAACAGATAGAGTGGCAAGTCTAATAGTTCTAGTAGTACATTCTAGTAGTTCACAATAAATTAAATTCTCGCATAATATATGATGAAAATTTGATACGCACGAAGACATATCAAGATATACATTTCCAGTACCTATAAGTTGACTTCTTATTGTCCGAAAAGCATATACAATACGAGGTCAACTAAAACTGGAAATGTCGTTGTGTGTACATGCCCGAAAAAAATCTTATATTCACTCACTGACAGACAACGCTCAGCCCAAAAAGCCGGGTCTAGAAGCATAAAATTTTGCACTTGAGATCCTTATATACCTATGCATTTAGGGAGGATCCTCCGACCAGACGGGTGTTGTGTCTGGCAGGCAATTGCCCGATGATTCATGTCGGGCCGTGGTATCTATGCTAGTTGCGCGGTAAACTCTGCTTGCGTGATGCAGGATTTTGCTTGACGTCAGTATGACGCGTTGTTCGCATGTGGCGTTGTAGATACCGCTACAATGTTTAAATAGGGGATGAAAAGTTTGTATCGACTGCCAATGGGAAATCCCAACGGGCACACGGCTTGTAGACCATACCATCAACATTAATCACATCACGTTCCCTTTCATTTCAGAACTTCATAAAGGCGAAGCGTTTCTTCATCGGCGAGCCGGTATGGTTGCCGTACAACCGGCCGGCAGACGACATGGATGCTCGCAAGCAATACGTGGAGAAACTCGAGAAAGGTTTCACTGTCACCGCCTGTTAAAAATAAAACATGGAGTAGATTTCAGTGCGAAAAAGGGATGGTGCTATCGGTCATGTATAGCTCCGTCTCTCTCTTACACTGGAATCATGATGGCATTAAGCCGTCATAATAGGGCACCTGTTTAGTTATAAGTACATAAGATGTACAGAAAATGTGAAGCATCCTAAGGTTAGTTTGTCTGTACTGTCAAGATCTTGAATGTTACTGACTGGCGCCTGCTGTGTGGGAAAGGGTTCGCAAATTGCTCAGAATTTTCAGCGCTTTCTATTAATGCTAATAAACTATTTGAAGTTTTCAAACGGTCCTTCTGTGGCCGTACAGCCAAAAGATTTATTTTAAACTGTAGTGTCAGAACTACGTTATGACATAGCTGACCCTCTTTTTATCCGACTGCGCCAGAAGGAGGGTTATGTTTTTCGAGAGTATGTATGTATGTTTTACTGTAAATAGTTTAGTCAAAGAAAAAATAGCACTCCATTTGTTTTCTACTCGGTGCATCAAAAATACCGCCCATAGCCGAAAATTGCCATAGTTTTTTCAATACAATATCGTATTAAGTGTTAATTAATCAAGCAGCCCATGTATGCCTTTTATATACAATAAATATTGAAACTTTTTATACAGACTCAAATCATGAAATGAAAACAGATTAATATTATTATGGTTGTAAAGAAACTAACTTTATTTGATATGGTGAATCTGTAAAACTTGTCATCGTCGAGCGTACTAGTAAATAAAACACTCTCATACAACGACAGTGATTGCACGGAAACAATTTGAAATTGAAATCAAATAAAAATTGTGTATGTAAATATGTGAAAAATAATGTGATATAATTAAAAATTCCAATTTAATGTGCATAAAATGTAGAGTAAAGATATGAAGCCTACCACCATCAGAGAACACAAAATATTAATTTATACACCAAACATGAAATCGCGAAAAAAAATCAGCTGTTCCCTACATTTATGTTCGCATAACTCGTCAAAATTTAGGTAACAGCTGATTTTTTTTCACGATTTCAGGTTTGGTCCCATAGTAAAAGTTTTTCATAATGATGAGTACAATGACCCCTTAAGACGAAAACGGTGATTATTATTTCGCAGTGTATAATACATAAACAAATTTCATTGCTATGTTTATTGCCAATGTTTAATTTGAAAGTAGCAACATTTTTTGTTTTTTTAAACTCGAATGTTTACCAATGGGCCTGCAGTCCATATTCCTACTAATATTATTAACTAGCTTCTGCCCGCGACCCGACCCGCGCTATTATCTACTTCGTTTTCGCCACAGCAATATGTTCTATCATAGGATACGTTTCACCCCGGTAGTACGTTCACGGTTATAATCAACGCTCACGCGGGCGAAGCTACGGCCAAAAGCTAGTAAGAAATGTGTGTTTAAATACTTCATACTTTGCTATCCGATTCGAGGCTTTGGAGTGTAGGCAGCTCTTATGTATAACTTAACAAAAGTAACACACTTGAAAAACGTAAAGTTTGCTCAAACAAACGTATAATGAAAACTTGAAGCAAGTGAAAATGTTTTAAAAAGGTAACTTTTAACATATTTTTATTCCATTTCTTGTAAAGTGATATACCTAATATATATTTTGTAATTTTGTACATATTCGTAATATACATAGATCTTTTATAAAATTGTGTTATATCTACTTGTGTTAAAATAAAATATTGTTATAAAATGTTTGTTTTTTTTTCTAGTCTCGGACTCAACAAGCATGGACTGTTATCACACTTATCACTGTCATCAGTGTAGTCAACCTCGTAATAGCTTTATTAGTTTTGACACCAATTCCCATTAAAATGAAAACTTAAAATGTAACTGTCACATACTGAATAACAAAAGTGAACAGGTAACTTCTGGGCACGCTCCTTCCACCATAGACCTCGACCATCGCTTTCCAGCAGGCGTGACCGAGGGCCCATTTGTGAGTGTGTGTGTGTGTTTATTTATATGTTTGTTACTTCACGCTTAAACTGCTGAACCGATTTAGATTAAATTTGGTATAGAGATAGTTTGTGTCCCGGGAAAGGACATAGGATACATTTTATCCCGATATTCCCACGGGATCGAAACTTATGTGGGTGAAACCGCGGGGCGCAGCTAGTAAAAAATAATTATCCTTGACCACACGTACCACAACGACAATACGTGGACAAGCGCTAATTTGTGTGAAAATTAATAGTTTATCCACACGGACTACAGTTAACCCTCAAAATCTACCGTGTGGGCGATACAGACCACATCAACGCTACTTCGCAGCCACAATCGCAAACAAGGTTGCGTAGACCATTTCATTTGATTTTATAGTTACCACAACGCAACTACATGAAGCTGCAGCGATACTGTTCACACATTTGTCGCTGCGATCTGTTGTGATTGTGCAACGTGTTATCGGGCCCTTATGACGTGCAAATCGTGCAAGTGACATTCAACCTTAGGGTGGTAAAGCTATTACGAAGTCAACTATACGTATGATTACAGTATCAGAAAAGAAAAAAAAAAATTGTAATCTATAGATACCTACTTAGGTATTAAGTAATGATGTCGCAAACCATGCTCCAGGTCTCCTATCCTGCCCTCTATGTCCCAAAACTTACAGTCAAAGTGACCTCTGCGCTGGGTACGACCATGACGACTGACGACGCCAATGCGGTAAGGTCTGAGAAAAGCCGTGCCAGAGACACGAAGAAAAACCAATGATGGCGTCATGTGTAGGAACCTATCCACGCGTAGGTACAATCGTAACGTTAATATGAATTCAGTCTCCTTACGTAGCCTAATAGATTTCTTTTCAATAGTTATGTCATACACGACCATATTATTTCAATTCATCGGTACGTTAAGTAAGTCACAATTTTTTATATTTTTGCTTTGCTTATTAAGTAGGTACCGATGCAATGAACGGCTTAAGCAAACAGCTCGTGGTGCGTCGGACGTGCAGCGTTTCATGGTAGGTACCCCATTGGGAGATCCTATAGCCCTAGTAGTTACTGACTTTTACCTGCATCTTCCCACTGCTGGGCAAAGGCCTCTCAAATATGACTTCCAGCTCTGTCGATCCAGGGCTAAAGTAGACCACTGATCGTCTGTTTTCTCCAGCTCGTTCCACCATTTTCTACGGGGCCTGCCGCGAGGCTTCTGGCTGTGTCAGGGCTCCACCTAGTAGTTATTTTGGCCCATATAGAAGCACGAATAAATACGTCACGCCCGCCACACTTGCTCATACGCATTGGTCATCACGAGGCTTGTGCAAGTGGCAGCCTTTTACACTTATCGCGTACCGAACACCGCATTTGCTTTGCGTGTACGTTTATGTACGTGCCTGCGCTCTGGCCAAACGTGTCGTACGACTGGCCGCAATCTTTAATTAACAAAACTAGTCGGACCGACCGTGAGGCTAAACTTCCTTCTTGGTCGGACCTTCTGCGGCCAAGATAGCGGGCTATCGTGTGACAAGTCGTGGCCGCGTATTGTGACAGCGAGATCTCAAAGAGTGCGAAAGCTTCCAATGAGTACCTAGTCATTACTTACAATTCGAGGGATGCTTTAGTAATCCAGTTAGAAAGATGCGCAAGAAATAGGCATGCGCGAGTTCTCGACTCATGCAATGCACTGTAGCTTATTAACCAAATAACCATAGTCCAGAAAACACTGAAGTAAAAACTCATTGAGTAGCATAAAAACTCCATAGACACGCATTGTCGATTTTATAAAAAAAATATCGACAATCAAAAAGCGTCAAAAACCTCAAAAAAATGCCAACAATATTTTTTCACGATTTTTAGTATGTTTTGAAAAGATCCATTAGGTATGAAGAAAGAGTGAAACATTCAAATATCAACCCTAATGTATATCAAACCCATAGACTATATTTATAAATTAGATCAAACCAGTCCCGGTCTTGACGAGGAAACCTAAAGTGCAGGTAAATAAATTACCTATTTCTTGACCACCTACCAACGGGCTGGAGATTCCATGCCATGGCTTGCTTTACGTGCTGTCATTTGGAAACCAATCGATATAATTTTAAGTTCAAAGCTGGACGTTGGTTCACCCTCACATGCTTTTGCCCAAAACTTTTGACACATGAGAACATCCCGCCTTCTCAAAGCTTTAACAGTCAAACTTAATATGTACTTAAATAACAACTAATACCTAATTAATTAACCAACCAGTCTTACCAAGGGGTATCGTATTATCCAGTAACTGGGTTTTGGAGGTCAGATGAGCAGTAGCTCCATGTAAAATACTGGTATTCAGCTGCATCCGGCGAGACTGGAAGCCGATCCCAACATAATTGGGAAAAGGCTAGGCAGATGATGATGACCTAATTAATTAATAAAAATAACAAAACTAAATACCTATTCACAAACTAAAATAATGCGTCGAAAAATTCATCCGCATCGCTGTCGACTGGTAATGTACCCAAGGGACTATAGCATAACCACGCATTATCTAAATAAAATATTGATTCCACTTAATTACTTACGTAATAAAGCTTCTCTGACTTAATTTATCGGTATATTAGAGGGTGTCGATTAATATTTCTAATCTAACTAGTCTGTACTGTCTGACTGCAGGGTAACGGCCTCCCTTTCCTTGTTTGTGCACGTCAGATGACAAACGGGCGAAGAGAGAGAACCACCGATTAGGACCCAATAAACGCATGACGACATCGCGGCAGGCCGAACCATATTTAGAGTTAGAACATAAACAATATCCACTAACTCAAACTCAAAGCATTTATTTCAATTAAACCATTACAGGCACTTTTGAATTGTCAAAATTAAGTAGTCGGTCAGTTAGTCAGAAAGTTGAAGCTAGTTGCCCATTCCAAAGCGTAGATCTCTATGGAGAAGAACGGGCAAGAAACTCCATGGACACTTTTTAAATCAAGATATTACAAAATCCTGGGTACATTATTCTTGTTGCTTCTATATGTGAGAACAATGTAAAAAAACACATAAATGAAGAAACAATACAAGAAATAAGATTAATAAACTCGGTTAAAAATAAGCCTTGGCAGTTAAGAGATGACCAGTCTCAACCGACGGCGCCCGTTCACGAACATGACGCATAGACCAACGACAAACCACATATCTAACTAATTTAAAAACATGTTACAGACGTGCCTTCCGCGCCCCAGAAGACGACGAAGAATACGAAACTACCCATAAACAATCATTTCCCAAGCCAAGATCCAACACTAGAACAGATACTATCACCAGAACCTTTACCAAAAGAAGTGATAAACACAGTATCTATAAAAAACAGTGGTGAAGTTTTACCAAGAAGCTATAAAACAGCAACGTTAGAAGTAACTCTGACTCAAAGACTGGAACCATTTAGAACAGCACTGGTTTTATTGCCCAATCAGGTGGCAGCGCTTTTGGTAGCGTAAGCAGTGTTACCGGTGGCATTAGCAGTGCTCAATCACTAGCGGTTACACCAGTAGCAACTTTGGAGTCACGCAGTTTCTTCGCTATCAACTCTGGTTGCATTAGAAGCTTCTCGCGTAGCGTTAACCGTGTTTCCGTTGACAAAAACATTAGCACTATTTACCCGTACCTCCTCTTCGGTATCTGCACTGTGGCCACTAGCAGCAGGTGGGCAGGTGGTATTAGCCAATTAACCGCTGGCACTAGTAGCTTCTCCGTTGATGACATCCCTGGTAGCACGCGTATTGTTCTTGGTGGCACAGTTAGTGGCATTAGCGTTCTTGCTGGTGGAATCGCAAGTGGCATTGAAACTGTTGCCGGCAGCATCGCAAGTGGCATTGCTAGAGGGATTGGAGGTGGCATTTTGTCGGTGGGATCGTTGTTGGCACTAGCACCTACTCGGAGGCTCAGTTTAAACTGATACCATGGCAGGCGAAGACGCAGGCGGGTCAGGAAGTACCGGCATAATTGTCTTCACGCTGTGGTACATTTTTATCGGCATCAACTATTGGTTGTAAGTACTTTTTAGTTTTATATCTAAGAACTTTTATTAAGTAGATTTTATACACATTTCTAATTTTGCCAACAAACGGTTTATGTTATTATGAGTACGATTGGAAAAATATTAACCCCTTAACGTAAGTATCGTACGTACTCTATAACGTGGATCCACGCGAGAAAGAATGGCTTTTTAATTGTTTCTGTTCCAACCGGTTAAAAGACTCATTAGGTAATCGTATAAGTTTATGTCATCAGTCAATTCATGATTCACCTCAAATACTCGTAATTATCATTCAATTAGCAGCACTGTGTTTAAAACTTTAAAGCGATGCACGATGGCAAATAATATTAACATTTTATAACCTACTATGTAAGTATTTTACCAGCTACCGATACTTATTTTATTTTTACGTTTATTCATTGAAATTAGGTACTTATCTGGGGGCACAGGAGTGCCCCCGCCAAGACGAGCCAAGCGAAGCGCAAGGGCACTACCTACCTTTTCTCAAAGTGCTTCGTCGTTTTTTTGAACCCTCATAACTCGGGTTTGGATTATACCAGATAAACAAAAAAAATTCTCGGGATATGATGTCAATAGCGAACTTATTAAACATATAAAGTTTCAATTTCAACAGTAAATTTTTTACCTTACGCCCATGTGATGGTAGTGAAACGGCCAAGCCTCATATTTTGACTAAGGTGTAGATTTTGTGAAGTTAGGGCTTGTCGAGTTAGAAGCTTGGCTGTACATGAGATCTGATAACTTTTTGACAGTGCGAGCCATATGTGATCTCGTCTTGGCAACATTTTACATAAAAATGTTTTTGGTGGGATAAAAATATACCGAGTCTATTTAAAATCTGAAAAGGGTAAACTTCCCTAGCAAATACAAAAAAAAAAATGTGCCTTACAATATAATTTTACGGACAGTATTTTTAGCGAACAACTTTTACAAGAAAAAAAAAGCATACTTTTAGCCCCCTTTCCATTTGCCTCTGCGTATACCGTCTAGATCCACTCTAGTGTCTCAACATAATAATTATATATAAGTATGGATTAATTATTTAACTTAATTACTCGATCGTTAACCTGTTCCACAGCTCACATGACTTTATTTAAGTAGGTAGGTACCTACGGCGACACATTAGGCTATAGGTACAAGGTCCCATTAAAATAGATGGACAATTTTTAAAACAGCGCTCAGTACCTACGTCTAACCAAAGCTATCCAAGCAAAAAAATCACTGATTAAAGTGATTTTATTTTGACCTAATATAATACATTTCCGGCACATTAGTGTATTTTCGTTAGCTGATTATTTTTCTTGTAAGTATCTAAGTTTTAAATTTGAGAGCAGTGGTGGCCAAGTGGTAACGGCCGCGACTTACGAGTTGTAGGTCATAGGTTCGAATCCAGACAGGCGCTTTACTTTGTGTAAACTATTTCATCACCACTGCTCTCAAAACGGTGAAGGAAAACATCGTGAGGAAACCGGCTTGTCCTAGAACCAAAAATTCGAAGACATGTGACATCTGCCAATCCGCACTGGGCCCGCGTGGTGGATTACAGTCCACTCCCTCTCACCGAGAGGAGGCCTGTGTCCCAGCAGTGGGAACATTATAGGCTGATTATGTAAGTATCTAAGTAATACGTTTTTCTTATACAGGGTGAAATTTTAATCACATACTGGAATATATGTATAGCATGATAGGGCGTCGTATGTACCCATTAGCGTCATGTCGCCACCATATGTGTACTCCTTGATTATTTTTAGCTCGATCTTACCATCTGGATGGCGAGTGTTTATGTACTTATTACTTTTTTTTAAACTATCGTTCGTTGGTTTGAAAATATTTTTACCTTAACTGGCATTGTTTCGGTTAACTTATCAGTTATCCAGCAAATACATACATAAAGTCTATTCAAATTGATGTTATTTCAAGTTAAACTAATATTTACTTTATTTTAATGATAATTAAGTTGATTTCAGAGTGACTAGCACTATTGTTGAAAAGTTATAAGAATGTTTGAAGTTGTAGCGTAAATTGCACTTTATTGTGTAGGAATTAAAGTTATTTTTTCATAAACTCATATTTGTTTAAATTTTTGTCAAATAATTCGCGAATGCAGATTACATAATCTCACACCTTCTCCCACCGACGACAACGTATTTCAACGTATTTTCTTTCTTTCTTTCTTTCCCCATAATGGGGGTAGGCAGAAACTACAGAACGTCACCTGCTACGATCCTTACATACTTATTCCATATCTAGCAAATATTATGTAGTTGTTTCTGTCTTATTCAGGGTGAAATTTTAATCACCGTTTTCCTCTTAAGGGGACATTGTACTCATCATTATGAACAACTATTACTACATTTTGACAAGTTACGCGAACATAAATGTAGGGAACAGCTGATTTTTTTCACGATTTCTGGTTTGGTCCTATAGTTAAAAGTTGTTCATATTGGTGAGTACAATGATCCATTACTTCATATGTTCGAAAAATCTTTCTGCCCAACAACGTAAATAACGCAATGAATGTTTTTGAACAGTCAAAATTAAAGCCAATACTACTGTTAGTATTTTACGCAATTACCCCGCTGCGCTGGTCCGTCCATATAGGTCACGTTATGTAAGGGAGCCCCCACACCCCGGTGCGGGTTGGGGGCTTGGGGACTTGGCCTTTCAACACTGCGGGTTTTAAGCCCCCAACGAATGAAAATTTGTTTATTAAGTACTTAGTAAGAGTAACTTTTTAATTAATCAAGGCCATCATACCTTTGCCAGGTCAGGTCTAAACAATTTTGGTAACATTTATGCTTTATTGAGAGCAGTGGTGGTCCTGTAGCAACGACCCCGACTTGTAGATCATGGGTTCGAACCCAAGCAGGCACTTTACTTTGTGTACCTAGATTATTTCATCACCGCTACTCTCAAAACGGTTTAGGAAAACGTCGTGCGGAAACCGGCATGTCCTAGAACCAAAATTCGAAGACTTGTGACATCTACCAACCCGCACTGGGCCTGCGTGAAAGATTATATAGTCCACTCCCTCTCGAAGAGAAGATTCGAGGCCTGTGTCCCAGCAGTGGGAACATTATAGGCTGATTATGTGTATGCTTTATTAACCCCCGATGGAAAACGAGGGGTGTTATATTATTATAAGTTTAACGTTGTGTATCTGTGTGTCTGTCTGCGGCGTCATAACTCTAAACGGCTGAAACGATTTTGATAATTTTTGTTTTGTTAGAAAGGTGACTTGATCGTGAGTGTTCTTAGCTATGATTAAAAAAAATCTGTTCAGCCGTTTGAAGATTATCAGCTCTTTTCTAGTTGACTTGTGAAAGATGCTGAGCATCTTTCACAGGTCTGATCGAGTCGAAACTTGGTATTCTGTTATACCAATCTAGGATAATTTCAAAAGTTTCAGAGGTTATTTTAAGGTTTAGCGATTCTATGTGTATGCGCGTTTATGTGGTCTAGAAATTCCAGAATACAAGTTTTTGGACTGTGGTCTTTGTTAGTGGTGTCGTGTTATAACTAAAGAATGTGATAAATAATTAAGTATTAGGTTGGTACAGACGCCAGTACATCAAGCTACTACAATCTGTCAAATTTCTTTAATCGATTTTCAACTTTATCGTTAAAATATAAAGTTCAAGGTTGATTGGGAAAATTTGACAGTTTCGGGTAGCTTGATGTGCTGGCGTCTGTACCTAGAAAGTACCCACCTACCATCCTGTATCTGCCCTAAATGTTAAAATTAGGTAATTGAAACTGTGTTTGTATAATGTAGGTAAGTTATAAATTACCTAGATAAAGTTCTTATTTTCTTCAGTTTTCTGAAATTGATTTAAGTCCTAGGAATAGCTTAGCTGGTATTATGTAGGCAATATACTAATCGTTTTTTAACTGCATTGGCGTTGGAAGAAATATAATTCAGCTGACAATATTCCCACGCCTTTTACTTCAGGTGTCGTATTATGACAGTTTTATGCCATCATGATTCCAGTGTAAGAGAGAGACGGAGCTATACATGACCGATAGCACCATCCTTTTTTCGCACGGAATCATGATGGCATTAATACTTCGTAATATGGCCCCAGTGCTTTTGAAGAAAGATGTTGATTTTTGTGGTAAAAAAACCGACTTCCAAAAAAACACTACAAAGTGAAAAATTACTTTAATTTCGGAAGTCGGTGTCTTTGGATCTGTATTTTAGTTTTTTGCCACCGACTTCCGAAATTAAAGTTATTTTTCACTTTGTAGTGTTTTTTGGAAGTCGGTTTTTTTTTTTTCTTAAAAAGTTTTTATTTCACGCTTTTTAGTGGGTCTGCTTATAATTTATCTAAGTTACAATAGCCTAGTGATCATCGCCTTTTACAAACAAAATATTGCTTTTCCCGATGCAGGGAAGTTAATTGTTGAGGAGTTCTCCAGGTCCACCATCAGCTCCATATCACCATTCACATTGTGACGAGCATGAATTGCTTAGCAACCATATTAAAGTAATCGAATCGCAACCCGTGAAATACATAGATATTATTGAGTAGTTCCGGTGGCCATCTGTGGTCTTCATCATCAGTTCCACTTCACCAAATGGTGCTTTCCGAGAGCAAGTGCACGAGTTACTATAAAAAATACCCAAATCGCTATAGGTGTGCTTATAATATTTGAAGAGTTCCTTCGATTTCTCCAGGATCCCATCATCAAATCCTGACCTGATGTTTTTAGACTAGAAGCTGATAATCCTGGCTGCAGCATCAGGCCAGACTATGTCAACATTGCATTGAACTTAAAATTTAGTCCTGTTTAAAATGAGCCCAAACGCGACTACGGTGCTGTTATTTCAAGGTTTGTACTTTTTCTGATGCTCCTAGCTTCAGCATCAGGTCTCTATGTACTTCGGTGTTCCTCATTAACAGTACGTTTATC
This sequence comes from Amphipoea oculea, assembly GCA_945859645.1. Taxonomy (NCBI): domain Eukaryota; kingdom Metazoa; phylum Arthropoda; class Insecta; order Lepidoptera; family Noctuidae; genus Amphipoea; species Amphipoea oculea. The sequence continues at coordinate 4,499,720 of OX243862.1, forward strand.
CACACATCGAGCCCTTTTCAATGAGCCTAAACACGATATATCTGCTGTTAGTTGTCGAGGAGTTAGGTACTCTGCAGACTATCCTGACTGCAGCATCAGGTCATGACTTGATGATCATGAGACCAAATGTGACAAGTGCCCTATCAAACATCGAAACAATTTACTAAAACAGTCCTTGCCTGTTTGAGTAACTTCTTACTGTTAAGGAGTTGTACCTTCCATCATCAGCCCAGCTACCTGAGATGGTGACAACCATACGCAAATAAACAAGATACTTCATAAAATATGCGAAAAACAATAAGTGAGCGTATAAAATTTGAGGGTTGCCCTCGATTTCTCTAAGATCCCATCATCAGATCCTAACTTGGTGACAATGGGACCACCTCAGAACTATCTACTTTCGAACAAAAAAAGAATTTTGAAAATCCATCGACAATTGGCGGAGTATTCGATGAACAAACATACAAAATAAAAATAATAATGATAATAAAAAAAAAAAAAAAAACATACAAACAGCCGAACATAGTACCTCCTCCTTTTTGTGAAGTCGGTAAAAATTGGTGCTGTTTATCCATTTTACTTTAATACTGCATACTTAGTTACCTCCTTAATACGTATGGAATAATGAGTACCTATCATAATTTAATCTTTATTTTAACGGAGGTAGAACCTACACGATAAAACAACAGAAACTGACTTGCAAATTCGCGCGCCGTGGCATTTATGCTGACTAACCTAACAGAATGTGTTCTGAAACACGAAGACTCCCCAAATGAGCTAACCTTACTGAAATACCAGGTTTTATGACCCTCAATGTCTTCCAAGGCCCCCTGGCATTAGGGTTTATATTCTCATCGATTTACCATTTTTGCGTCGCTCTTTTATTTTGCCCATCAGCTGATCAGAGGGGCAATGCTCGTAATTTTAAGAACGTTCACTGCTTGATCTCAGCCTCAATCTGTCAAAAATACCTCTAAATCGTACATTTTGACAAGTTTTTGGCATTTGTTTGTCGCCGAGATGAGACTGCGACTAGATTTTGAACGTTTTAAATTACAAGAATTGGCCTTCAGGTATTCTAACAGTAGCAATGGCTTTCATTTTGACAGCTCAACAACATTCATTGCGTTATTTACGTTGTTGAGCATCTTTCGAACACATGAAGCAATATATTAGCAATATGCTTCAAAATGATTCAGAGTTTTTCATAGTGTGTTAAGTAATTAGGGTGTTGGCGGGCCGCTTGTTTGTTTGCTACTCTTTGATATATTATCATTATATAGGTTAGTGTCATTATTTAACCTTTTATGCGCTTGGCTAAATATCAATTGCCGTGCCCCTAGCGCGCGGCTACAAATCGATAAAATCAAGACAAAATAATCCCTAAGGAAGAGAAATCGTTGTATCGATTGAAAAATAGTCAAAAAGTTTTTTTCTCTAAGTATTTAATAATGGTTTTAGTTGTGCCACGCAGTTAATAAGACGAAAATAGAACGAAAAAGCATGCATATTCTCTGTCGCAGAAATATGACACGAGCGGTAGGGGTACGGAAATATGTGTCGCATAAATGCGACACAAGCGGTTAAATAGTTAAGTATTGGCATTCATCGGTACCTTCTATCAATCAACTGAACCTATCACAGTCCGCTGCGGGACGTAGGCTTCTCCCAGGCGGCGCCACAACACCCTATCATCCGCCTTCCACAGCCAGTCTGTCCCAGCCACCTTTTTAGGCACCTTTTATCACCATCATCATCATTTCAGCCGAAAGACGTCCACTGCTGGACATAGGCCTCCTCCAAGCACCTCCACTTCGACCGGTTTTGTGCTTTCCGCATCCAACGAGTTCCTGCGGCCTTCACAAGGTCGTCGGTCCACCTTTTATACTAAAATTAAAATAAATCATATAATAAAATGACATCAGATATACCTAGGCACAATTGAAAGCTCACCCAATGTAAAAAAAACGTAGGTTTCCATTCTTCAATAAGATTTCCATTCAGATTTAAGTTGAAGGACAAAACCAAGTACGGACAGTGTACGGAGATAAAACCTCAAAAACTCAAAGCGTTTATTTCAAGTAAACCAATTACAGCTACTTTTGAACAAAAGGTTACATATGCTCTATGTTTTGAACTGTCAAGAGGTCGGTCAGTCAGAAAGACGGAGCTAGTTGCCCATTCCAAAGCGTAGTAAATTCCTAAGGATAAATGTCCCCTACTAACAATTGACTTGATTAGGACTGAAACTACGTCATTCAGTCTGCCTCACAGATATAGATACACTTAGATAACGCAAGAGCACCTATTTCGCGTGCCAAAAATCGCACCAGCTTACGATCGAAAATCATAAGCCGCCACTTTCGCGCTCAGTCCTGCGTACTGCTGGCTGGGTGAGCGTGAGCGAGAGAGCGCGAGCTTGTGACGTCATAGTAGGTAGTCAAAAAGTGGCACGTTTAAATTTCATACAGTTCGTGATACTTGCGTTATCTAGGTATATCTATATCTGTGGTCTGCCTGCACTCGGACTGTCCACTCATTGTGACCAACTACAATGCTATGTTGTTTATTTAAACTCGTTCAATAAAACATTGAACACACCACACCATTATACCAGCTTATACCTACTCATTCTAATTCACGTTGTTCCAATTCGTTCATGTAAACCATTCCTAAGTCTTGAATGACGATAATTTATAGCAAGCCAATAAAACTGGTAGAAAATTTATTACCGCTCGAATTTGAAGCATTTCGTAACCACGAAGAAAGTCTTTGAATTCCATTGATAATTCGGAAATATGTAACATGCAGAGCCCATTGTGAAATACTATGGCAGTTTATGATTTGCTATTCTTGTGTTCTGACTGAACTATGAATGTTTTGTAGTTCAGTATATTATCTGTCGTTTATAATTATCTTCAAGCGATTTGCATACTACTACAACATTTTGCTACATAGCATCACCCAACCACCCACTTTTACATAATGCTTTGAACCCTGACATTTTTGGTCGTTTTTTGGGTTCCGTACCAAAATGGTAAAATGAACCCTTATGGTGCGACTCAGTCCGTCTGTCACAGCTGGATATCTCAAGAACTACTAATGCTATCAACTTGAAAATTTGAAGTTTTAGGTGACGTTAGCCCAACAGTTTGTACATTCTCAAAAATTTTTTTTAGACCACATCGTTTTTGACTTAAGATGAAAAATGTAAAAAAAAGTTTATGTAAAGATTACAGGAAAAATATAATGATGTCTCTAAATAGCACACTTTTTCAGAAATCATCAACAATAGTTACATTAGTTCCACTATTGTTCAAGAGATGGGCGCTGACCTAAAACTGCAATACATATTCTACACCGCAGCGCGCAGTGTTAAAATTCTCTGACAAATAAAGGCCTCGCCAATGAAAATTTAAAAACATATGACGGTACGGAACCCTCGGTGCGCGAGACCGACACGCTCTTGACCGGTTTTTGGAGGGTAGGGAGTTGTTCAGGTCATCATCAGCTTGTGCCTGGTACTCTTGAACATTGGCCTGTTGCCAGTAAAGTAGCAGGCTAGCAGGTATATAACATGCCATACCTACGTAGAAAATGACGTCATGCTTTTCCACCTTGAAAGCCATGACTTCGAGGCAAGAATTACTAAAGAGTTATTCAATGAGGATTGCCAACAGCATCTCCTTCACTGTACGACTGGATTGGTAAAGTCCCCATAGATTAAGCATGATCCTATGTTATGGTTGTTATTCTTCTATAGATCTAGGTTCGAAAACCGCGTCATCATCTTTAACGCTCATTATGTTCAAAGGTCGGCTTAGTTTTGATTCCTGCCTTAGTATTCTGAAAGCCTGTATGCACTTAGGTTTCCATATATCTAATGCCTACCTAGTACTTAGGACCGGTATCGGTATAGCGAACGCTGAGTTACGCAAGCTGGATCGATAACGACCTTCCTCGAGCCTGTACGAACCTAGATGTGGACTGAACCTCAATTTCCTGGGTCGTTACGAGTTATGCAACCCGCGCCTGCGCGCTTTATGCACAAATCTGGGCCAAATATACAAGTACTAAGTTCAGATAATGAAACTGAGCTAGGGTTCCATATTTTTGTGAAGTATTTTCATGTGCTTTTTATGCCTGTTCATTTGTGGCGAAGTTTTCAGGGTTTGGCAGGGGTTTTTTTTTAAATAGATACCTATTTAGTAGACAAACCTTGAGAGGTTTTCGTTGTATCGCTAAAACCAAACGGTAAAATAGGCTAAGGGATTTTGAAAAAAAAAAATGTTATGGAATCAGTCGTCTTGCGGCTTACCTTAATACTTGTGGCTTACATTGTGTTCAGGACTACTTATAGAGTATTTTATTTGGTTTTATTTTAAATAGTTTCTATGCTTTTCTAGCAACGCCTTGAAGTCACTATGTTTACAGAATGATCATGAAATGTGTCGATCAGGAGACGGTCTTGGAAATGTGCCTGGTAAACACGGACGGATAAAATGACGTAGGCATTCGTTTTATTATTGTTCAGTATACAGCGTTTCAGATGCCAGTGATCATAGTAGATTCGACTAGTAATGTGTTTATAAACATTATGAAATATTGGTTTTCCGCGCATTAATTCAAAACCCGGACCTGAAATGTTTTTGCTTCTCACAGTCCAGAACTGCTATTGGAAAGGCTTATGTTTCCATTTTTGTCACCTAATGAAGAAACTGAGATATTACTAATTAAAAGATAAGATCTTAATAAAATAGTGTCGTTTATACCCAAGGCACTTTAATTGTAATAGGTATAATGGTATAGGGGGTAGGGGTAGGTATAGCTGTCACAGTCGACCACTGACAACGGTTGTTTATTTCCTTAACGGTCCGGACATTGAATGTTTTTTCCCTGTAAGTATCGATATTTTAAAAGCATGAAATCTCGGAGACTATGGATGTCATAGCGCTTTTTTTTTTTGACAGAACATAGCGACAGGTATAACCATTCAGACTGCATTGCCAGTTGAAAAAAATTTAAAATGTGACAAAAGTTGTTCTTCCCCTGATCCCTTCACATGTTTGCACATCAATTGTTCACGTGAAAATGCATTTTTTTTTTAACATTAAAACACACCTCAGACAAGATTCAAGCACCAAAAACTATGTTTGTTACCAAGAAAAATAAGATATACGAAAACCGCACAGGAGCTATGCTAGGTAGGTAATCATCATCTGCCTAGTCTTTTCCTAACTACGTTAGGGTCGGCTTCCAGTTTAACCGTATGCAGTTAAATACTGACCTCCACAACCCAGTTGCTAGGTAATACGATAACCCTTGGTAAAACTGGTTGTCAGACATTAGGCCTTCTGACGACCTCTAACGACTACCAAAGTTCGACGAATGACAGCTGGGACCAACGGCTTAACGTGCTTTCCGAGGCACGAAGGGGTCTTGGTGTGTAAAGATGATCGCCCATCATCGGACCAACCGTGGCAAGCATAGCTTGACGTGATCGATCGACCCGTGGCCCCCCGAGCGTTGCTAGGTAATACTGACAACAAAACAAGCACTACTACAGTTGGTCTCGTCACCTATGCACCTTGAGTCTCGTCGTCTATGCACGTTGTAGTCTTGCCGGCTATGCACGTTATTATCTCGCTGGCGCTGCTCCAGGGGAGGCAGCGGCGGTATGCCTGCCAGTATTTACGATAACGGCTAACAGTGAACTCTAGAATGCGCCCGCGCTCGAATTATTGGCGAATGGATGTGGCACAAGTTGTGGGAGATAGCGGTGACATTTGATTACCTGAAGAAATAAAACTTAAAATAAAAAAAAACAACTGACTTCCAAAAAAACACTATCTAAGGTAAAAATAAAGAACAATGGGTAAAGTTGTATGGGCCCCGTACCCAAAAAAAAAGATGACTGTAGCATTATGAGCTACATATATCGGTATTCGTTGCCCTCATAGAGTAATTTAATTATTCCTAAGACAGCATGTCTGAATTCACTTGGAGAAAAAAGATATTTAAGGAAGTTAAATTGGTTTTGAGAAGACGGTACCCAGAGACAAGGTTAATTGTAGCATTATGAACTATGTCGGAATTTGTTGACCTCATGGAGTAGTTTAATTAATCCTAAGACAGCATGTCTGAATTCACTTGGAGAAAAAAGATATGGGAGGAAGTTAAATTGTTTTAATAAAATAATAGGAAAGTTCATTATCTTTATTCATTATTGTAATTACCATACTTATATTGGTTCTTATTCAATACTAGCTGACCCGGCGAACTTCGTACAGCCTTTAATTTTTATTTTTTGTTAATTTTTTCCCATGTTTTAATAGCTATTCTGCTATTCGGGGCAGAGATTATGAGCTATGTCGGTATTCGTTGCGCTCATGGAGTAGTTTAATTAATACTTAGTCAGCATGTCTGCTGGCAACCGACAATGCAGCATAAAATGAGATACAAAAAAGAAATAAAAACAAAACACAATACAAGTTCTAAATCAATTTTAATTAATTTTTAATCAAGTTCTGTTAATTTTCTAAATCGCTGGAGCCTTATTGAACACGTTCCGTGATCCATTGTAGAATAATCCACACTCTAACAATATTGTCGAAATAATAGAAGACAGAATTAACGTTTCCAACAGATTTGGTGACTAATATGTTGTGGACTGTAATATCAACCGCCAAAGGGTACGTTTCAAAGCGATGGAAGAAAGCGGTGTACCATTTCCTAGCCTCAACGATGAGGAACTTATCTTGTTTAGTTTAGGCACATACCAATTAAAACTCGCAAAATCATACGTGTCTGAGCATTTGCGAAGAGGCATGAAGGTACCCTATAAAGGTATGCGTAGAACCAAGTCCTAACATGAGATATGGCGCAAATGATTGACTGTCGAGTAATTATTATTTAGTAAGATTATTGTAAAAATGGAAAATTATACCTGTGAGACCTGCTGGTGAAGTATGTTTAAATAGAATCAATTTCAAACGGTTGATTGATGTAGTTTTTTTTTTGTGCATACCCTGTCTGAAATCTCTGTGCACGCCACTGCATGATTGCGACCCTCGTGTGTGCCGGGAAAGGTAAACATATTAACAACGAGGTTGTTAAACATGGAATGTGGACTCAGCGATCATTGTGCCGATAGTCGTGACAGCTTATGGCTTAATAGCCAAAAACGTCGACTAGCACCTGAGGAGGCTCTCGTTGGGCAGCTGGATCAAGGACTTAATTCAGAAAGCGGAACTTCTCGACGCGACCCACATTATAAGGAGGTTCTTCTCTCTGGAGCCCTGATTGCCGATAGCTTGGACCTGTTCCCGATACCGGTGGGCTACAACTTTTTTATATTTTTAAATGTTTTTATGTTCTAATATTTAAAAATATAATTTGTATAAACATGTATAATGAAATAAAGGAGTTAAAATAATAATTAATGAGAATAAATAACGTTCTATTCTTTTATTTTATTATATTTAATAAAACAATTTAACTTCCTTAAATATCTTTTTTCTCCAAGTGAATTCAGACATGCTGTCTTAGGATTAATTAAACTACTCCATGAGGTCAACAAATACCGACATAGTTCATAATGCTACAATTAACCTTGTCTCTGGGTACCGTCTTCTCAAAACCAATTTAACTTCCTTAAATATCTTTTTTCTCCAAGTGAATTCAGACATGCTGTCTTAGGATTAATTAAACTATTCCATGAGGTCAACAAATACCGACATAGTTCATAATGCTACAATTAACCTTGTCTCTGGGTCCCGTCTTCTCAAAACCAATTTAACTTCCTTAAATATCTTTTTTCTCCAAGTGAATTCAGATATGCTGTCTTAGGATTAATTAAACTACTCCATGAGGTCAACAAATACCGACATAGTTCATAATGCTACAATTAACCTTGTCTCTGGGTACCGTCTTCTCAAAACCAATTTAACTTCCTTAAATTTCTTTTTTCTCCAAGTGAATTCAGACATGCTGTCTTAGGATTAATTAAACTACTGCATGAGGTCAACAAATACCGACATAGTCCATAATGCTACAATTAACCTTGTCTCTGGGTACCTACCGTCTTCTCAAAACCAATTTAACTTCCTTAAATATCTTTTTTCTCCAAGTGAATTCAGACATGCTGTCTTAGGATTAATTAAACTACTGCATGAGGTCAACAAATACCGACATAGTCCATAATGCTACAATTAACCTTGTCTCTGGGTACCGTCTTCTCAAAACCAATTTAACTTCCTTAAATACCTTTTTTCTCCAAGTGAATTCAGATATGCTGTCTTAGGATTAATTAAACTATTCCATGAGGTCAACAAATACCGACATAGTTCATAATGCTACAATTAACTTTGTCTCTGGGTACGGTCTTACTCGTTCTCCTTTACATAATTTCGGAAGTCTGTGGCAAAAAACGAAGATACATAACCCTTAATAAATGACGGAGTTCTGAGGTAACAAACACAAAAAAATGAATCAAGAATCTCCTCCTTTATTTAAAGTCTGTAAAAAAAAAGATATTTCAAAAGACAACGGACTTCATCTTAAGTTTGATTAATTAAATGTTTTCGGTGTTTTATGGGCAATTTATTTATTGCTATACTAAAGTTCAACTACACGACCAACAAGCCGTGTTTATGAGCGCACTTTTCACTTCACAAATACAAAATTATTTGCAGATGGATGTTGCAAACCGATGGATGTTCTCAAATTTTAAATTTACTAATAGAAGACAAACAGCTCATTTATCAAATTAAATTTCAGTCGACAACATCCATCGGTTTCTTACTAAACTTCAACTAAATCCGACGATCCTGCATACTTATCTCTTTTGTTGACTGTACCTAAATAATGCAATGAATGTTGTTGAACTATCAAAATAAAAGCAATTATCGCACAGGTTACTTAGTACCATAAAGTTACATCTAGAGCAATTTTCTTTTTATTCTGTTTCTTAAAAACCCCTTTAATCCGCCATTTTCTATGAACTTGGTATATGGCCTATTCTAATGGCTACATCAAGTGACGCCAGTAATTGCTCAATGTAAACTGAGTGAGAATTTAAATTGAACATAAAAAAATGCTGTTTTCATAGCGACACAGCATTTGCATCTCTTGACCTCAGATAACACGAAAGTCAATGTAACATATCGGTTTTTTTACATTGTTATTTCAAATGTTTTCTCTGGAATAAGAAAAAACCGGCTAAGTGCGAGTCGGTCTCGCACTAGAAGGGTTTCGTACCACAAGGCAAAAAGTGCCGAAAAACATACATTTATTGTATGGTAACTGCTAACTTTAGGTGGGTAATACGGGCTGGTGTCCGCAACTCCACGTCAATGCGCGTATTTTGCGTACAGGTGGGAAAATCGATTATTCAATCCACTCCAGCTCCTCAAGGAAGGCCAGCAACGCCTTGATGTTACTGACCGTCTCTCGTAGGGTACCTGGGTTACCGAAGTACTTTGCCCTGTACGTGGCGACCACCGGGCAGCTTAGAAGCACATGTGCCGCTGTCTCGTCGTCCTCCGTGCATGCCCTGCACAGCGGACTGTCTGTTACTCCTATGACAAAGAGGTGTTTATTAAATGACCCGTGGCCAGTTAAAGCTGCAGTAACTATGCGCAGCTTTTGTTTGGTTAGACGGAGGACCTGTTTCGTGAGGCGGCCATCCAATGTAGGAATTGCTTCCCTAGCCTGCCTACATTCGCCTAGGTCCGTCCATAGTTTTTCATGTTGGTCTCTGGTGCGTTTCCTTACCAGAGTGCGTATATACCCGAAGGGGAGTGGCGCAATGGGCTCAGGTCCCACTGGTGCCATGCTCGATCCCCTTCTGGCAAGCTCGTCGGCTGCATCGTTGCCCAGCGAACCGCTGTGTCCTTTGATCCATTGAATGGTTATTTTATTGAGGTTACCCACCTGGTTGAGGCGCTGGTGACACTCGTATATTAGCCCAGAGTCAGCTGTATAACTGTTCAGCGCTTGCAGAACAGCCATGCTGTCTGAGAGTATGCGTATTGAGTGCTCCTTTACTTCCCTAGCCATAATGGCAGAAGCGGCTAGTGAAATGCCCATGCATTCGGCCTGGAACACTGTGTTGTGGACCCCCAATGGTGCGGCTATGCGTATGTTGAAGTCCTCCGAGAAGATTCCAGCACCAGAGCCACTACCTGTTTTGGATCCATCCGTGAAGATACGCAGCTCTGCAGGGCACAGCCCCTCGCATCGGCGATCCTCGTGAAGCTGGATCTTGTATTTTTTATCAAAGATAAATTGTTTACGTACCCTGTCATTTATGGCTTTCTTAATGGGGAACTCCTTGTGGAGTCCCTCGAGCAGCGTGGTTTGTGGTGTATCACTCTTACCCCAGAGATTTAGTGTATTAAGACGTACTGCCGCCATCGTCGCTTCCTGCTGTATGAACAGGTGGAGCGGTGGAATTCCCAGAATGGCTTCAACTGCTGCAGTCGGAGTAGTCCTCATGCAGCCCGTGGTCGCCATGCAGGCTAGTCTTTTCATGCGTTGTAGTTTGTTAACGGCTGTCACTAGCTTGGTGCGGGGCCACCAGACCACAGCCCCGTAGGTGATCATGGGGCGGATCACTGCAATGTACAGCCAAAGTATTATTTTAGGGGATAGGCCCCACTTCTTACCTATCATTCTCCTGCACTGCCAAAAGGTTATGCAGGCTCTGTTTAGTTTGTTAAAACAAACTAAACAGGGCCTGCAACAAACTGCTAACTTTATATTATTTTTGTTATAGCGGCAATAAAAATACACTCTCTGTGAAAATTTCAACGGTCTATCTATTTATGAGATACAGCACGCTGATAGGCAGACGGGCAAACGGACGGATAGACAGCGGAGGCTTAGTACATTGGGTGATTCGTCAACTCGTCCTAGATGCCTACGGCCCAAAATAAAATTTGTTTTGACTTTCTTCAAGTCGTACCAAATGGGCTGTAGGCATGTAGAATGAGTTAACGAACCACTGAGGACCCTATTACATAACCCTATAACTTCTATTAATTCGGTATTGGAAAACATTATCTTGACAGGTTTCTGGGAGACATTAAATTGTAAAAGGACACGCAAGAACAAAACTTATTGATGGAGAACAATTTTAAAGTTCCGCTCCACGTTCAACTCATGTTCTTAAATGAAAAAGATTACCTTACAAGCATTTGGTCTTGCAATTTTGAAAACTAAAACTGCATCATTGGATTTTTGAAAAATCAATATTTCTAGCCAGGAATCGAACCTGTTGATTTTGAAAAAAAACACACACTTTATTATTACACCATTCGATAGTGTCGCTAATAAGGATCGAATTCTGGGAAGTAATGACATACGGCAAACTAAAGGAAAGAGCTCATTTTTAACAAAATACTTTTTTTTTCTTAGTTACCTACCTCATCAAGTCATCATCATCTGCCTAGCCTTTTCCCAACTATGCTGGGGTCGGCTTCCATTCTAAGCGGATGCAGCTGAATACCTCGGTATGTAATGATGGTCACCCATCCACAGACCAACCGCGGCAAGCGTAGCTTAACCTGATGGATTGACCTGTGCGGCTGTTATTATTTAGCCGGGCCCGGGTTATGTTACCTACCTACTAAACCTTAACTAATTAATGGTTCAAAATGATGACCATTGTTACATAGCTGGATTCGACGTCTCAAGGATTGTACTGCATTCAGCCAGCATTACAATATTATTGATTCCATTAGAATATTTTCCAAAGATCGTAATAGAAATTTGAACTTAGAACCTAATGTTTTGAAGGTGACTGCGCTGCGGGTGTGTTAATAAAAATATTGAGCATCATTTCGAACAAGGTACTTACGTAATGTATGTATGAATACTCTAAAATAAGGAGCATTTTATTAAAATTCAAGATTTTCCTTAAGTTTGCCGTATGTAATTACTTCCCAGAATTTGATCCTTATTAGGGACACTATCGAATGGTGTAATAATACAGTATGTGTTTTTTTTTTCAAAATCAACAGGTTCGATTCCTGGCTAGAAATATTGATTTTTCAAAAATCCAATGATGCAGTTTTAGTTTTTATCAAAATCGAGCCCGCGACTCCTTTCAGTACTTTTCGCTATTCCTCATAGTTTAGAATTTGGCCATCCACGCCCACTTGGAAAATTCACCCTGTATATAAAATTCAAAGTCCTGACTGACTGACTGATATATCAACGCACAGCCTAAACCGCTGGTCCTAGAGACATGAAATTTGGAGGGTGTGTTCTTTGTGAAGAATAGGTATCCACTAAGAAAGGGTTTTTCGAAATTCCACCCTTAAGAGGGTGATTGGGGGAGGGTGAAATTTCACGCGGACGAAGTCGCGCGCTGAAGCTAGTTTGTAATACTTATCTAAGCAACATAATCATCATCATTCTCCTGCCCTTATCACAATTTATCTGGGATCGGCGCAACGTGTCTTTTTCTTCCATAATTCTCTATTAGTCGTCATCTCGGTAGTCACCCCCTTTCTAGCCATATCATCTTTCACACAGTCTATCCATCGTTTCTTTGGCCTTCCCATGTAATATTAGGTTGGAAAACTAATGAGTAATAGCTTATTACCTACTTGCTGTTTGTCAACAATCTGTAAGGAAATCGAGAGTGTTCACACTATAAACATGTCTGGTCTAGACATAAATAACATTCGAGACGTAATTGGATGTCTCCGTTAAGAATATCTTTTAGAGACGATGCGATCAGAAACTAGAGATATGTACAGAAGTACCAATCCTTAAAAAAAATGTTAATCAACTCGGCCTATCGCAGTCCACTGCTGGACATAATCCTCTCCCAGGCTGCGTTATAACACCCTGTCCTCCGCCTTCCGCATCCAGTCTGTCCCAGCCACCTTCTTAAGGTCATCGGTCCATCTAGCTAGGCATCTAGCTTAAATAATGTGACGATAAGCAATGATCATTACCTATTAGGAGCAGTAGAGACCCGCACTAGGGCCGCGTGGTGGAATACAGGCCACTGTCTCCCTCTTACAGAGAGGAAGTCGTGTAGTTCCCAGCAGCGGGAACATCATAGGCTGGTTATGCTAGCCACTCACGTGCCCCGCTCCCCCGTGACATCGTCTAGAATGTCCCAGAATGCTTTTTTTCGGCGCGCCACGGGGCGCCTACCCACTTATACACGACTCGTACACAAAAAAAAAACCGAATGTGCTTATGACCACACCGACTGAAGTGAAACTTCAAACGTATTTGGCTATGAGAGGAAGAGAGAAAGAAAATGTGCGCGCGCACTACTTTCTTTTGCTTATATCCCCCACTCAACTCCCGTTCACCTCGCCCGATCACACTTTTCGTAACGCTTACGTCACGCGTTCGCCAGCTTACTCCCCAAGTCAAGCGTGCGTAAAGAAGTTTCACTTCAAAAAATTTCTATGGACTGCTGTTAAACTAATGGCTGTTTCTGCAATAATCATCGCTTCAGCCGAAAGTTGTTCCATTGCTGCATATAAGCAAGACAAAAACCCAAACATAGCCAGTGCCACAACGGCCGGACCTGCGCTTCCCGTATCCAGCAGACTCCCACGATATTGGTCCACCTTATGAGCGACCTTCTGGAGCGCAGTCACCACTTCAAAATGTTTCGGACCCATCGGCTCATAAATGAATAGTCGATAACAACGCTAAGCGGATTTTCTGTAGCATCTATTTGGTATCACGATTGACGATCGAATGCCAAGGAGCTCAGTGTCTGTGGCTTCGAGTCTATTTTGTTATAGTTCTCATCAGGATACGTGCCAATATGGGATGCCATTACCATTACATTAGATTAACCTGTGTAACAGTTGTTGTTATTATAGTAGAATTTAGTCGTACATTATACCAGTCCTTAGCACTTCTTGTTGTATCCTTTTCAATATTGTTTTGTCTATTTTCCAACTCTTCAACTTCTACGTAAGCTTTGTTGTCTTCTGTAGTTAATTGGTCTGTGTACTATCTTTCTTTATCTTCCTCTTTCTCATCTTCTATTATGGTATTGGCTGTAAAGCTATTGTGTGGAATCAAGACTTGAAGATTCGAAGTACCTATTAATGAGTAAAATTCCATTTCACTGATAACCTTTTGAACATTTTGTTTGTATTAATACAGACAGATTTTTGAATCTCCAACATTGAGTACGAGCTTTTCTTTCTTTTGGAATCTTTTCAAGCTATATCGCAGTGGTAAAGGGTGAATTTATGACAGAGGTAAGCCGGAGCAAAAAAAAAAAATGCCAAAAAAAATTAAATTATTAATTGACTATAGTGTGGTTATGTTCTGAATTTTCTAAGGAAAGCCGGTGGGAATCGAGTTGTATGGTACCTTCGCCACTGCTATATCGAGTATATGCTCATAATCTCACTGTGCAAGTCTTTTTGATATTTTACCTTTTTGCACCTTTTTGTTTATGCTTTTTCTACCTTTTGGTTTTTGATTGACTTATTATATACTTTGTTTTTCTACCGAACCAGCGCCTTTCACACATTTGTTTCATCGCACTGCTCATACTGCTATACAAAAGCCTATGACGACTCATATAACACGAGCAATTTGCATAAAAAACACACGTCCTTGTACGACACGCTGCATTGAATTGTTAATTGTAAGATAATGAGTAAGGTTTTGTTCATGTTTTTGCTCGTTAAACTATTGTTAATTGATTAGTTGCCGTTAACTGTGAAGGTGGTTTCTTTTCGTGGTTATATAGTTGTCTCTAAAACGGTGAAGGAAAACATCTTGAGGAAACCGGCATGTCCTATAGAACCAAAAATTCGAAGAGATGTGACGTTTACCAATCCGCATTGGGCCCGCGTGGTGGATTACGGCCCACTCCCTCTCACAGAAAGGAGGTCTGTGTCCCAGCAGTGGGAACATTATGGGCTGATTATGTTATAGTCTGTTGTCTGATGGGAAGAACAATTTGACGTATGGTATGGTACTACCCTGAGTTACCTATCCAGCACCATCATCCTTGGTATTAAAAATATCTGTTATTATATTTCTTCATCACTCGCGATTACTGCAGGATTTCATTTAATTGTTGTTATTAAATCATATCACCATATCCATCTGAATTTACACCTTCTTACTGTGTTTTTCGTTAATCGTATCGTTTTTTTAGAAAAACTTTTTCGTATTGCATTCGCTCTCTCACGAACTGTGTCTCCCTAGAAACCCAGTGGCCTTTATAATAACAGAATTATAAAGACAACACCGGCTGGTGCCAAAAACGACGGATATTTGTTTTATTGGGGAACGCGGTTCCAATGTTGTACGTCAATCTAGCTAGGTACTTTACAACGAGCAACGTCACTATTTTTCCCATGGCCAAACATTCTTGCTACAGAGGATATAACTAGATTTTAAGAATTGTCCTATCTTGGAAAGTCTTCTTTCATTATCGCAGGCAAACTATGGAGTTTGTCGGCAATAATGAATGAAGACTTATTCGAAAAGAAATGTTGTTAACTAAACATAGTACCTAAATGCTGCTTCCCATCCAGTCGTTTTTCTAAAACGATTATTTGTTTTTCTTGGTGGTCAATTTAGCCAATCTTCTCGATTTCTCGATCTTTAATTTTATACTGTGACTGACAGTACAATGGCACCGTACTCCGATGTTTACAGTGGCCAGAAGTTTGGACGGTAACCCGTCCACTCATCACAGATTTATATCCGGCCACGACTTCATATAACACAGACCTACACACAAATATAGCTCACGCTTTGTTATATTAGATAGCTCAGCTCAGATTAACGATAAAAAATCTCGAGAAAGTACCGTAGCTAATGAGTTTTTGAGTAATGAGTATCTACTATCTGATGATTTTCTATTTCGGTAACTAGACTTTGATTTGCGAGTTGAATCTTTCACCATTGAAATGATTCAGGTGAACTAGGAGATAACGTGGATAGATCTATCTATGAAAACGTTAATAGGCTATCAAGAATTTTTCTGCCCCTAAAACTTTTGAAAACTTTTGTCCAATCTTCTTTTTTCTTATCGTGTCCATGGCAACATAAATGAAGTCGGCTGAGAATTTGACTATTTTCTCCAATGAACCACCAATACTTGAGGAAACCAGTACCATTGATCTGATCAAAATATATCCTATAACCAACTTACGTAACGTACAATACGTATGCTGGATATAATAGGAAATTTTCGACGTATCCGAAGTTATCCCAGCACGTTACGCGCAGGAAAAATATAACCAGATCTTTATGTGTTTCAATCATCATTACGTTCGATTTTGTTGTCTGTAAATATTTATTTGAGGCCCAGAACGTTACTTTGCTTGTGTTAACCACATCAAAATATTTACGTACATTTAATTTAATTTGCGTAATTGGCGTAAACACGTTGATCTGGGCTTGTTAGGAGATAGCTAATATAATATGTATCGAGATGTTATCGAGAAGAGATACGGCTAAGAAGATTGATAATATTCAAACTCAAACTCAAAGCATTTATTTCAATCAAACCATTTACAGGCACATTTGAATTGTCAAAATTAAATAGTCGGTCAGTCAGTCAGAAAGTTGAAGCTAGTTGCCCATTCCAAAACGTACATCTCTATGGAGAAGAACGGGTAAGAAACTATATGGACAATTTTTTAAATCAAGATGTTACAAAATCCTGGGTACATTATTCTTGTTGCTTCAATATGTGAGAACAATGTAAAAAAACACATAAATGAAGAAACAATACAAGAAATAAGATTAATAAAGTCGGTTAAAAATAAGCCTTGGCAGTTAAGAGATGACCAGTCTCAACCGACTTCATATGTTCGAAAAATTTGTTTGCCCAACAAAGTACATAACGCAATGAATGTTGTTGAACTGTCGAAATGAAAGCCATTGCTACTGTAAGTGTACCCGGCTGAACTAAGATCATAATAGTTTTATAAATTGCTTTTATTTTAACTATTATTCGAAGTCTCGCTAGCAAATTTAAATTGAACCTGTATTTATACCTCTGATCATTTGCTGTCAGACCTTATCGACTGCCTGCCATCCAGTTGATAAACTCTTCAAACTAAGATAGTATCGAATATCGAGACAAGTCGACATTCAGATAACAGTAGGTATTCACATAGCTTTGAGTCTGTGACTCAAAGGAGAACGATGCCAGTAACTAAAGCGGATACACCTATTAGGAGATGCACATTCCAAGCTGGTCAAATTGACTCTTTGGAATGTTTGCCTGTATTTTTTGCAATGCAGTGTTTGAATATATGCAAAAGCTTTATATTTGGTTGGTTTAAGATGTAAGTACGTGGTTGGGCGTCGATCCAAAAGCAATGGAAAATGCAGGAAGCGGTCTTTGGGTTCTTGAGATATGGCCGCAAAATTTATAATTTATCTATTTTTGGTACTTACCTAGTTCCGGAGTTAGTATCTGTGATGTCGGTGGCATTTCACGTATGTTTGGAGTTGGCTACTTTATATTTTGGCTAGGTGAAATAACCAAATTCTACGTTTCTGATTTCATTATTGTTTCCCGATTTCTTTTCGAACCTATCTTTTAAACTGCAGCCTAATTGTTATTTCTTCTTCCAACGTTAATATTCCTTAGCATTTATTTTTGTTGCGTTTGTTTTTTATACTAATTACTAGCTGTACCGCGACTTTGTTCTCGTG
Organism: Amphipoea oculea; assembly: GCA_945859645.1. Lineage (NCBI taxonomy): Eukaryota > Metazoa > Arthropoda > Insecta > Lepidoptera > Noctuidae > Amphipoea > Amphipoea oculea. The sequence goes on from OX243862.1 coordinate 4,517,405, forward strand.
CATGTTGTAAATCAAATTGGATTTCTTGAGTTCTTCTTTTTGCGAAGAAACCTAATTATTTTACTTCAGTAAAAGTAGTCTAAGTTATTCCTCATAACATGAAAGTCTCGTAAAAATCGGCACCCATTTCAGAGATTAGCCGGAACAGACAGACAGGCAGACAAAATATTTAAAAAAAGTTTTTTTTTTATAAGTAGGTAGGTACTATGTATAGATTGGTTCTACCTATAAATTCGACAGTTTTTTACAACTTCTTCCATACCTATACACACTAGTATAAGTTTCGATCTAATTTAATAGACGTTGTGACTCATGATCTAATTTTCCCTTCAATCTATAAACTATAACAGTCTGCTCACACTCCACTGGCTTCTAATATTTTCCGCCAAACAAGTTCAAGTGTAAACTAGCTCGCTCGCTCGCTTGTTGCTTATCAGTAAAATGGTATAGGATTTATTGACATTGAAACAATAATAGAATAAAACAAATGATGTGAAACCCCAAACATGATCAACATCGAGGTTTATAAAGAGCTATATTTATTTAGCGACATCTGGGAAGACTGGAAACCCATCCCAAGCAATATAGTTGGGAAAAGGCTAGGCAGATGATGATGAAGAGACACATATTCCCAACAATAGGTACATGTAAATAACCATTTATTGCTTCATAATAAGTAACTAACTATATACACTAGATACTAAAATAAAAGACTAACTAACTTACAATACAAATAAATAAAAAACCGGCCAAGTGCGAGTCGGACTCGCCAATGAAGGGTTCCGTAGCAGCAAGTAACATAATATAAAAGTTCCTGTAGTTCGTTGTAACTTTGTGAAAGGTAAATTGCGGTTTTCGATTTATGACGTATTAAAAAAAAACTACTTACTAGATCTCGTTCAAACCAATTTTCGGTGGAAGTTTACATGGTAATGTACATTATATATATTTTTTTAATTTTATCATTCTCTTATTTTAGAAGTTAGAGGGGGGGGACACACATTTTACCACTTTGGAAGTGTCTCTCGCGCAAACTATTCAGTTCAGAAAAAAATGATATTAGAAACCTCAATATCATTTTTGAAGACCTATCCATAGATACCCCACACGTACAAATTTGATGAAAAAAAAAAATTTGGAGTTTCAGTTGTAAGTATGGGGAACCCCAAAATTTATTGTTTTTTTTTCTATTTTTGTGTGAAAATCTTACTGCGGTTCACAGAATACATCTACTTACCAAGTTTCAACAGTATAGTTCTTATAGTTTCGGAAAAAAGTGGCTGTGACATACGGACGGACGGACAGACAGACAGACAGACAGTCATGACGAATCCATAAGGGTTCCGTTTTTTGCCATTTGGCTACGGAACCCTAAAAACAAAGGACACTTGGCGTCGAAGTATTCGTCCGCATCGCTGTCATCCGGAAACGTGCCCAGAAGAATAGCAGCATTGCCCCGTTGAATGGCAATGCTAATTCTTTGGCCAAAGAACGACCTAGGCCTCTGGTCAAGTGCAGTATCGACCAGCCGGCGAGAAAATTCCTTAAAAAGGAGACGCGCGCTCGGGTCCCATGACCCGAGCGTTTCGACCCCAAACGGCTCAAAGCTGGTACATTATATTAACGATAGGTACAGTCCCTGATACCACAGACTATTTCGAAACAAAAAATCTTAATCAGATTTGCAACGTCTCTCTCTCTCGTCACTCGGTGTCCCCTAAAACAGGAAGCAAGACAGGACATGAGTCAGGGCACCGGACGCGTTGTAGACCAATCGAGACAGATGGAGAACTGGACCTAACTGCATTACCTACTATTATTATGAGATTGTAGACTACTTGTTTGTATATATTTTTGGATGAAAATATGGCAATTGTTAGGTGGCTTGTTCCCAGGAGCTCCAAATCTATTGTTCTCCAAAAATTTTCTGTCCATACATTGATTCCCAAGAGCTCCATAATTTTATTAGTTAAAATAATAAAATATTAAGTTGTTGTTGTTAGGACTCATTTTTTCAAAGGTTCAATCATAAATTGGCCTAGCCTTTTCCCAACTATGTTGTGGTCGGCTTCCAGTCTAACCGGATGCAGCTGAATACCAGTTTTTCATGCGGAGCTACTGCCTATCTGACCTTCACAACCCAGTTATTGGGTAAGAACAATCATTGATCCAAAAAGTCTTGCTACTTTCAATTCTTTCTCTGATGTTCATATAATTTCGATCGAAATTTAACAATGGTCGGCCTTGTCCTATTTATGTAGGGCTTCATCTAATTTGTCAGTTAGCGTCATTGAATGTTAAGTGGTGCCTTAAATAGGATCAGCACCTTTTGCTAGGATTCGTTAATCTAAACGTCGGTGTAGAAACAGATTGTCAACAGACGTACTGAACTTGGACACTATCATACTCAATTTGAATAATTTTGAAGGATATTGCTAATCGATTACTTCATATGTTCGAAAATTCGTCTGCTCAACAAAGTATTAAATACCGCAATGAATGATGTTGAACTGTCAAAACGAAACCCATTGCTACTGATAGTGTGTAACGCAATTACCCGATAGATCCTACTAGCTGCGCCCCGCGGTTTCACCCGCGTAAATGTCGATCCCGTGGGAATATCGGGATAAAAAGTAGCCTATATGCTAATCCAGGGTGTCAGCTACCTTCATACAAAATTTATTCAAAATTGGTTCAGCCGTTTGTGCGTGAAGAAGTAACACACACACACTCACAAACTTTCGCCTTTATAATATTAGTGTGGTGTGATTAGTGTGATGACGATCAGCAGGTATCGTGTTCGTTATGCCTCATATTAATGACCACTCTGTCTGACTTTCAACATCCCTAAATTCTCCAATTGGGAAGGATTACCATTAAAAGCTAACACGAAAAGCCCATTTTAAGAATGGGTCAGTCGATTTAATTATCTCTTCATGCGAATTTAAATGTCCGAGTCTGTAGGCTGGTTTATATATGGCTTTGACCTTTTCACCCTCGTGGGGCGCTTTAAATAGACACTAAGTAATCCTGAAGCCATGTAATGGTGCTGTGTAAGGCTTAACTGTATCAATTGCTTTTAAATCCGTTCTTACTTTGTTCAAGTGTCGGATGGAACTGACCGACCGTAGCCTAAAGTACGACCTTGAAACATTTGAGGATTTGAATTTATTTCTTTCTTTTGGCTTTCACTATTTTCATACGTCTTTTAGATAGTTTTACCTTATCTCCTTACATAATCAGCCTATAATGTTCCCACTGTTGGGACATAGTCCTCTTCTCTGTGAGAGGGAGTGGGCCGTAATCCACCACGCGGGCCCAGTACGGATTGGCGGTAGATGTCACATGTCTTCGAATTTTTTTTTTGGTTCTAGGACATGCCGATTTTCTCACGATGTTGTCCTTCACCGTTTTGAGAGCAATGGTGATGAAATAATTTACACAAAGTAAAGCGCCTGTCTGGGTACCTACGACGTACACCTCGTAAGTCACGGCCGATACCACTGGGCCATGTTGACCTTAACAATCTTTGACTCTTACTTAACCGTCATCCCTCTAAGGAGTAGAATGGTCTCCTCTAGCAGGAATGAGTCATCTTTCGTCGATACCGATATTTACAGGTCAGATACGTATCGTGACAGTCATATAACAACATTATCATCCGCCATCAGTTGGTATTTCATAACTATACAGGAAGGAACAATTTGATAAACGCCGTCTCCCATCCCAAATCTATCCAAACATCATAACCATGTCTCACCCACAAAATATTCTGATATTGCAAAACAATATTAAGATATTTCGTGTCTGCATCTAACCGAGTGTTTTTCCCAGTGTAGCCTTGAACCGAGCTATGATTTGTGAGTCATTGTCATCACAATAAAATCACTGTAAGTATAGTTTTTGTCGTTAGTCATACATGCGGCTGCTGGATCTAATTGCACTTTGGTACTGTAATTGTTGCTGTTTTTCCATGTGATTGAAAACAATCAGTCTAATTTGGGACTCCCCAAAAGGATATCTGCTACATTGCTTTCCTCGTTTATAATATTGGATTTGAATTTTATTTGCAGTTTAATCAATAACGCTTTGATTACATCGACAGAAAAATTCGCTGATTCCAATTATGTATATACTTAACTCAATTTCGCAAAAAATGTCGCTTAGATCAAATAGCCGGGGAACCGTCGATATATTTTCCTGATGTTTTCCTGTATTACTTTTGTCTCGTATTTTTCTAATTGCAAGTTTTCTTTTAATTCTTTAAAATAAATCGTAATTGTAAATAATTTTTAATTGATAATTGAAATGCTATGCGAAATTACGATTTCTGGCAATGGCAATACCGACTTGTGGATAGCGAAATGACTGCTAGAGTTCTTTTTTCTAGAATAACCAGGTAGACGAGGGTTCCGAAATAATACACTAATCAATGTGAAAAAATAAATCCGAAGTACATTCAACAGAAACAACGTTATTCTGCCAATTGCCTCGGAACTCGTAAGACTTCATTAAATCCAGTGAAGACTGGCCAAATTGGCACTCAGCTCCTGACCTAGACCGAACCGATCCGTTTGGTAATTGAATTAATATGTGCAAACTGACTAATACCGTCACAACTAAATTAATTGAATTATTTGATTAACGGAATGATGAAGCGATGGTAGATGGGTTCGGGCCGGTCAATTAAATGGATACGGGCTCACTGTTCTTCAATGCGGGAGGAACACGTATTAGACAAAATAATGATGTCGTAACAATAAGTGAAAATAATGAATTGGGGTTTTTAATAATCAAGCCATTGGAGTCACTTTTTTTATTCTCAACAAAGGCAATGCAATGACTAGTTTTAAGCCTATCATTTTTATCGTCAGAAAAGTAAATCATGTCATTACGTGTTGTGACTGCAGGTGATTGAGCTAAATGCAGTTATAGAAATCATTTTTGCATTACATAATTATTGTGACTGCAGCTGATTCATATACAGGGTGAAATTAAATTCATGGGCATCCTTTTTAAAAGGTCCTTGTACTCATCATTATGAACAATTTTTACTATGGGACTAAACCTAAAATCGCGAAAAAAAATCAGCTATTCCTTGCATTTATGTTCACATAACTCGTCAAAATGTACGGAAAAGCAGATTTTTTTTCGCGATTTCTGGTTTGGTCCCGTAGTAAAAGTTGTTTATAATGATGATTACAATGACCCCTTAAAAGGATGCCCATGAATTCAAATTCACTCTGTATAAATGTTGATATGTATGTGTGTTGATTGTTGATATGTATGGACAAACTACAGTCTGCTATTATTTAACTATGAGGCATAGATCTGTGATCATAATGTACATGATGACATCGTAATAGCCTGCTTAGGCTTTGTAATACATCATCACAGTTTGCCACTTCTTCGGTCTCTTGATCGCTAGTACAAGCAACCATAATCACTTACAAATCTCCTTTACATTCACATATAACACTTTATTTACATACTTCCACTCCACACGTGACAAACCTGTACAATATATATCCATATCCATACTTTAATATTATAAATGCGAAAGCAAATCTGTCTGTTACCTGTTCACACCTCAACGGCTTTCGATAGAGTTTCTCGCCTACTCTTCTCCATAGGAAACGACCAATTGAAACCGTGCACCTAGCTTCTGACGTTTCATAAGTGCCCATGTAGGTTTATGTGAAATAAAATATTTGACGGATAGATTAAAACTTGGGTTAAGACATAGGATACTTTTTATCCCGGTAGTGCACTCCCGTGAGATAATTTTTTCCACGCAGGCGAAGCCGCGAGTGAAAGCTAGTACAACCAAACAAATATAAATGAGAAAGTGTGTCTGTCTGTCTGTCTGTTACCTCTTCATGCTTAAACCGCTGAACCGATTTAGATTAAATTTAGTATTGAGATAGTTTGAGTCCCGGGAAAGGACGTAGAACAGTTTTTATCCCGATATTCCCACGGGCTCGACACTAATGCGGGTGAAACCGCGGGGTGCTGCTAGTATACAATATATTGTTTTCGCAAGCCCATATCGTAGGAAACGTATGACAATAATGCTTATCATTGTACCCTTGAATAGTAAATACTATGTTACGTACCAAGTTTATCGCTTATTGTCCTGCATTTGGTAGCAAGTTCAATGGCAACCGTGTACTGTGTATGATGATGTTTGGCTCGTATTGTTGACTATTAGTAATTATTCTGTGGCCTAGGGCTGGTGAATTAAATGATAAAAAGTAGGTTTGTACAAACAGTTTTTACACGTCAATCACATTTAAAAAAATAGATGAGGTCGAAATTTCCTATCTGACTATTCTGAGAAGAAACGCCGAAACAAACTCAGAGATCACAGTCTCTTTTAAAGTCCAGACATAATCTTGGTCAGATCATCTGAAGGCCATGTAGATTGATGTCTGAAATGGTCTTTTGAGGAAAGAACCACACGGATTGGGTAGACCTGTCCAGTCAGTACACGCATTTGTCAGTCATCATGAAGCTCAACTCAGAACTTAAGGAGCTCAACGATTCGACGAACAATACCAAAGAAAGGACATTTGGGTAGGCCGCAAAAATTACTCAAACTGCCAGACCACGATTAAAAATAACTGAGAAAAAAACAATGACCCACAAGTCTTCTACAAGAAAATATTGGCCCTATGAGCCTGAGTAGGGATCAAAATATACATCGATGTCAAAGGATTACTATCCTAATTTATTTATGTCTTCTTCTTCTCTTGTTTCTCTGTCTTCTGAATGTTAACAATTTTAGCTTTATCCTTAAATATTGTAAATCTTCCAATGTTCCGTTTTTCTTTGTTTTTTTCTAGCAGGAAAATGTTGACGATCATAGGGTACATTGTATTGTATGATCATTAACTAAATATTTAGTTTAAGATTCTCTCAAGACATACGTTCCGTCGCGGACAATCCCTATTTAATTATAGATGTCAATTCCTATTGATGTTAACATTGATAAATTGCATCTTCGTCATTAAACGTTTATTTCCGTCCAATAGCAACGGTATCAGATTGCAAGCCATGCTCGAAGGTCATTCCATCGTATGTAGATTCTACTATTCTAATTCTTCTGCAATTATAATAACTCGCTTAGTGAATAATAACCTCTTTTTCATCCGTCCTCTTTACCGATTCATCATCATCTTCATCACCTACAGCTTGACTTTGTCTGTTGGACATAGGCATCTCTGCTTGTGTCCATCTCCATGCTCCTCTGCCAGTCTCATGCAGGGTTTAACCCAAAGTCCATTCACTGAAACCATAAAGAACCGTGCAAAATTATAGAATTTACAAAATGTCAAGTTCATACCAAATGACATCCCTCACTACAATGGCGTCCTTGATAACGTGGGAAAGGTCATGTACCGTGACGCAGGGACCTTTGTACGCCCACACTGTCACGTCAATCACGCTTATTAGTTGAAGTCTAAGGAAATTTATCGTGTCACGTCGTGCCTGGTTGGGTCTTTGACGAGGATTCATTTTCAGGACCTTATAGCCTGATTTGTGTTTTGAAATATCTCGCGTAAGCTGATACGGTCCCCTAAATTAGATAAGGACATCGTTCAAGTGTCGAACATTTTATACCCAAGTAAAAAAAGGTTGTATTTTCTTATGGGAAATAACAACTTGAGCACTTTCTACTAATATTTTGAAGAATATTGTTAATCCATTGCTTCATATGTTTGGACAACGCACGTGGTCTGCTCTTCAACGTAGATAACGCGATGAATGTTGCTGACCAGTCAAAATGAAGGACATTGCTACTGATATTGTGTTACGCAATTACCCCGCAGTTCCCAGAATGCATTGTACAGCCATTAGTTAACCTTGCAAGTAATTGAGTTGCAGTGCGTCATTGTACGGAGTAGAGGCTAATCGGTGTCCACCACATGGCTGGGTCGTATGGGACCGCACCATCTGTGCAAAAACTTCTTTGTTTACAGAAAGATCGATAGTCCTTGGGAAAAGAAGTAGTACCTAATTTAAATCCCCTGTAGTATGAAAACTCTTCTATGAAAGTCTCAATTGAATAATATTATTGAAGGACACATAAAGATATTAGTAGTATACCTCTACGGGGTGAAATTCAAAACATGCGACAAATCGAAATGGGAGATTGCACTTATTATTATGAACAACTTTTACTATGGGACCAAACCTGAAATCGCGAAAAAAAACAGCTGTTCCCTACATTTATGTTCGCATGACTCGTCAAAATGTAGGGAACAGCTGATTTTTTTTTCGCGATTTCAGGTTTGGTCTCAAAGTAAAAGTTGTTCATAATGATGAGTACAATCGCCCATTTCGATTTGTACGCATGTTTTCAATTTCAACCTGTATTAGTTTTGGCCACTTCAAGAATTCATAATTTTTTATAATTTTTTTTTTATTGACATTTTATAAATATTTTCGAAGTGCGTTCTCTTTTTATATAGTCAAACAACACCATTCGTTACACGGCACCCTGACACTGGCCACCAAGGCTTCAACCAACTACCAAGGAGATCACTCATGCAAGAGATTGTAAGTTCATGGTCCTCAATACGCTTGAATAGCACCACGACTACATACTTTCATTTATCTACCAAAAAATATTTAATCTTGTTTCGCCCGAGCGAAGATAGCTACAGCTATTTTCTTCGGACTAATGGGCATTTCTAAGCGTTGACACGCGCATGGCAACAGCAAATGTTTTGTAGTTAATTTTGAGACGGCGCGGTACGTTCTAAATGCGCGCGCGCATCGCCCGCGCCCGCCATGTTTAACTTTATTTGCATTGGATGTGGTGCATCAGGGCTGCTGCGTTAGGAATTAGATTAATTTAATAAGTAACGAATATTAATATTTTTTTAAAACGTTATTTTATTCGTAGGTTATGGTTTGGCTTTTTTTGTGTCCAACTTGTTCCTAATGAATATTGCTGTTCGTGCTTTAAACAAAAACTGCTCTTGAAGTAATCCTTACTAATATTATAAATTCGAAAGTAACTCTGTCTGTCTGTCTGTATGTTACCTTTTCACGCCTAAACCGCAGAACCGATTTAGATGAAATTTGGTACTTATACAGTTTGAGTCCCGGGAAAGGACATAGGATACTTTTTATCCCGATATTCCCACGGGGTCGAGACTTATGCGGGTAAAACCGCGGGGCGCAGCTAGTATTCAATAATCAATACTTCAATAGTATGGACCATCAATACCAGCTTTGTAGGTACGTTAAAATATTGCTCATTGCCTTAACTACAATTTAGTTCAATCCAATCGATTGTACGCGTAATGTAATCAATGAACGCAATACGTCAAAGTCTTGTTAGGGCTAATACTTATCGACCCTCGATCTATACTGGATGACAAGGACATCGACGTGATATCTGTTACAATGGATTCAACACTTGATTCTGAACCGACGAAAAGTTTTAACGCCCCATGCGTTGAAATTTTTCGTCGGTTATTAAAAACAAAAATTGCTGTTCCATACATTATAACCGCGTTGGTATTGTATGTACTTTTCTATGAAACAGCACCTTTTTTTTTTTTTTGATAATCGGCCAAATATTTCGACGTTAAGGTCATGAGCTGAATTCTTGGTTACACTATGCGTATCGATGTCCCTGCCATCCTGTACATCTAACGACCCGAGCCAATGTAAATAACTCGAAGATTGGAAGAGCTATACAACCTTGATAGTCATTCTGGTCAGTTGATTCATCGCCCACAAACGCTATACCCTCCAATGAGTTTTACGGGTTGCGGAAATCATGTGTGATGCTGATGACTGTGATGATAATGCACGGTGTTTTCAGATCAATATCGCACAAGTACCTGTCGTTAGTTTTATGACTGTCATTCTAGTCGTCGATTCATTGTCAAGGAACACCATAACAACACTCAATAGCCTTTTATGACTGAAATGGGATGGTGCTCGTTATTCTCTGATATTTTTAGATCAGGGAAAAAATTAAGACGCAATCTTTTATTTTTATATCTACTTACTGTTGGGTATATGTATATATTTTCTAGTCTTATCCTGGTTCTGCGCGCATGCCTTTGGAACTTCTCAAGTTTTACAAAACCACACATTACTTCGTCATCTTTAATCTGGCTATAATGATTATCTTGGTGTAGCCTTAGTTTTCTCTTTGTCATCTGCTCTTCTTCGATTTATCCTCAAACATCTATTCAACCCTTATGTTGATCTCTTTTTTACCAATATTTACGTTCTCATCATTTTGCTACTATCCCAACATCTTAATTTCTCTCGTTGCAAGCCCTGTAAGGATGCACCGCCTATTCCGGGACAGTCCGCTTCCCCACCGAGCCCATACATGTCTACACCCGATATAGACTTGGATCTCTTTGTCTCCACCCAGGGCCTGGTAATTTTAACATTGCTCGAGTAGCGGCACGCTTGCCTAGCTGTTCTGAGTATGATGAACTTTACTATTTTGGAATATCGTTCCATCTGCCGTAATATTATGTCGTTTTGTGTCTCTTTGTGACCATTCGGTAGCTTTGAAGTTTCATTTTCCATTTGCTAGATGAAGATGATCTATTAGGGAGAGATCCCCGTTTTAACCAGTTCAGGAAATATTTATGTGATCTTTGATTGACCGTTTGCTTGGATTTCCTGATTATGCTTCAGCTGATCAATAGATAAGTACATACCCAAATGTTACCATAATCATAAGTGGTACTTACCTACATACATATTTTAGTTATATATCAGGTCCAGTTGAAAACCAGCGTCAGGCACTAGTTGTCTGACATTATTGCTGAACTGGGCCTTTTTGGCGCAGCCGTGAGGCACACTTTCCTGCTAATTACTTACATCGGACTTTACGCTTTTTATTTGATCTTTGTTTTGTTTTTTTATATGATATATCTAGTGTATTGTGTGTCCTTTAGTCTGTGTTAAATAAATGTATTTTCTTTCTTTCTTTCTAGTTATAATTTCACAGAAGTCCCAAGAGATGTTATTATTACCGTTTCCAAGTTGTAACAGACAATTGAGTGACCAATTGATTTATTATGCTCATAGAACACATTAGTAACAAACTACACTAACATCATAAATGGATTTTTAATCTGAAATAAATGTGTTATTATTATTTGTATCAAATGGCATCAAGCGTTACCTCTGAAATAGTCCTTATTAGTTACCTACTTACGAAAAGGTAAAGATTTACCTTCACATATTATTGCAACTTGAATTTCCAGAAATCACATTTGGCAACAAATATTGTTTTGCTATTGTAAGTGAAATTCAAATATTATCTGCTGATTCGTTCCGTGACGCTTCCGACGGCTAACGACAAGTGTAGTGGTCTTGTGACAAATGACGTCATTAAGCGACAATAACTGGCCAGTGAACATCCATTCGTCAGGCTGTCTGTCACACTTCAGTGAATGCGCCAAATGTTTCACATTTCTTTTAATTTTTTAACTCGCCAAAGTTGAAAATATTTTCTTACGTCAATCAGCCTAATTGGATTGTTTTTAGACCTTTGGACCCGCTTTACGAAAATAAATTAGACACTATGTTCCGTTGTTTTAAAAGGAATCCAATGACATTTTCCATAGGCAAAAAGTTATAAACAATTCTGAACTGAATAAGAATTAATTATTAAGACATGCAAGCAGCATTACTTGTGCGCGGTGGTCGGTCGTACCACCTCGTGGAACCGATTACATCGATTATTCTATTTGTATTGTAACACCGTAGATCGATACTTTCATTGTGCTGTCACGAGGATTAATGTTTTCTAGATAAAATAACTGAAGGAAATAACTAAAGTTTTCATGTGTCACACATTAGTCTTACTCTAATATCTAGGCTTACAAGAATAGGAGTTTACAGAGACTACCTATCTGGTTATTCCACGGTTCTCTTTCTGTGAACCCCATAATTTTTTTATCTCGTTCGTTTGTTTTATCTCTGTTAAAGCATAGAGAATGTCTCGAAAGAATCGACTGATTCCATTGGTTACGTAACTACGTAAGTAGACAATAAACCAAGAACCGATTTAAAATTTCGCATAGCCGACGTGTTAACTGGATAAACGCTTGGCTTCAGCAATGATGTCGATTTCCTGCGATGTTCCAATCACGTCGACAATTTACTGCAGACTAACATTAACGCTGATGGCTGGCAACTCCGGCCCTACGTTATACAATTTCCTGTACATTGGAATTAAGCCGGAGACAGCTAAAGTTGTGGTCATATTAGCTTGGAGTTGGCGCAAAATTCAGATTTGGAATGGGATTTTGACTTTCCTAAACTATGGTGTGTATATTTTGGTTAGATTAGACATTGAACATGAACTTGTAAATTAAGCGTTCCAAATTCAAATCGTTTGTTCTCAATAATCCATTGACTTGATTTCGAACTTGTCCATTTTGTCTTATTAAATGCTTAGTAAATCAGAGGGGCAATACTCGTAATTTTAAGAACGTTCACAGTCTGATCTCAGTCTCAATCTGTCAAAAATACCTCTAATTTCTCTACATTTTGACAAGTTTTTGACATTTGTTTGTCAATGGTCGCCGAGATGAGACTGCGACTAGATTTTGAATGTTTTAAATTACGAGAATTAGCCTTCTGGAGTGCTTAATGTTGTTATTTCTCCGCCGTAATGTGGATATTTGTGTTTGTTATGCCCGTGTCCTTAGCTCTCAGTCTCCGAAACGGCAACGCCCACTACAACTTCGTTGTTTTGCTCAAAAGCTGTCAGTTTGGCGCTATTCTGGATGTAGCTACAACTCCCATTAACTTTTCTCTGTTGTCAGTGGATGTTTAGTTTTAAAGTCATTTCGAAATAATATATTAGGTAGGTATAAAGAAAGGTTTTGAGAGTAGAAGAGTAGGTACCGTCTCTCTGCAGTGTGTTGAATTTAATGGATATTCTAGAAATGAGCCCTCCTTCTTCTCATCCTATATTTTCTTCTTAACCTAAGTGGTTTTGCTATCCATTACTACATTTATTCAATTACCATGGCTTAGAATAGTATTGATTCCGTCCGTTTTTCTGTGGATCATTACTAATACCTGTTTATTTCCTTCCACCTTCCAAACTAAGGCTAATCTCCTGTCTAATAATAATTAGGAGCCTAGGCAGCACTCCCACTAAGCTCTGCCACGTCAGGATCCAATTATTGCGGCTCACGAGGGCGTGCGAGTGGGTACAGCGAATGTATATCATTTGGAAGACGCGACTATACCGCCGCGACAAATCGCTGCTTCCCGCCTCCTTCATTATTTCTTGCGAATACAATAACCCTGGGCTATTCTTGCGTCTTTGGGGATTTTGCACAATTCCTTACTTTCCTTAAAAATACTAGTTTTCCACTACACTCTTTCTGGTGTTTTCTACCTTCAGCTATTGAAAAGTAATAGTTTCAACGTGGTCTAGACGAGACATATTTCCCAATTTTGATTATATTTCGTTTCAAATTTATGCACTACCAAAAATTTAAAAAAGAGCCTATATGTCTAAAATTGAGTAGCAGGTGAAACATTAAAAGACTAATTCCCGTAATCAAAAACATTCAAAATCTAGTCGCAGTCTCATCTCAGGGACAATCAATGTCAAAATTGTAGTGAAATTAGAGCTGTTTTTGACAGATTGAGACTGAGATTAGACTATCATCTGTGAAAATACAATTGCACACACAAAGCACAGCATCAATTTAAGAATCGCATGTGCAACTTCTCAACTACAGATTGGCGACAGGCGTAGTTAAATCTCTGAAGATTCAGGACACAATTTATCCACTCAATAAACTATCACAAGTTAACCACCATTAATAACAAGCGTTCCCTTTTAAACCAGAGTCAATAAATCGGAAGCTTTTCAAGTAATCCCACAATGGTTGCAGAATGCATCCATCCCGTTGTCTGTGGACTGTGGGCGGATATCGTTACAAATGCGCATAATGTACTCGTTAGACCCCGTCCGTTACTGATTTACTACAGAACCCAATCACACTGTGAAGAGGACAGAAGATCCACTATATTATAAAGCTCTTAGATCAATTGATTTCCAAGGTATGGTTACGTTGCTGCCATTCAAAACTTTGATGTAAGACAATGAGCTTCTTGGAATGCCTCGGAAAGCATGTTAGGGCCTGATACACAAAAAATAATTCAACCATCGTCTGAATCTACTTATTGCTTAGTAGGTATAGTTAGTTTAGAGTTAGGTCTCCTGCCTTTCATCATTTCAGCCGAAAGACGTCCACTGCTGGACATAGGCCTCCCCCAAGCCACTTCCACTTCGACCGGTTTTGTGCTTCTCGCATCCAACGAGATCCTGCGGCCTTCACATGGTCGTCGGTCCACCTTGTGGGAGGCCTTCCAACGCTACGTATTCCGGTACGCGATCGCCACTCCAGAACCTTTCGGCCCCATCGACCATCTGTTCTGCGAGCAATGTGCCCAGCCCACTGCCACTTAAGTTTGGCAATTCTTCCTTATCCTTCCCTTATCCCAATTTATTTGGGGTCGGTGCAACATGTCTTCCTTACTTCTCTATTAGTCGTCATCTCGGTAGTCACTCCCTTTCTAGCACCATCATATTTCACACAATACATTCATCTTTTTTTCTGGTCATACTTTCTACAGCCCCATGATTACCTAAAGCTAATACAATCACACCATTCTCAAAATGTTCTCCATCGATCTTCTTGGTTACTTGCTAACAGCGGGGTAGTTGCGTAATACACTACCAGTAGCAATCGCTTTCATTTTGACAGTTCAACAACATTCATTGCGTTATTTGCATTGTTGAGCAGACAAGTTTTTCGAACATATGAAGCAATGGATTAGCAATATCATTAAAATGATTCAGATTGTGATTGATAGTGTATTACGCAATTAGGGTGTTGAACTTATTTCTTTGGGCAATTCATGGTTATTCCTCAGATTCACCGTTTCCTTTTAAAAACTATATTATAGTAATGGGCATTAATCTTCTGAAAGTACTTCCTTCGCAGCCATACTGATTTACAAAACGCAAACCCGTGGGCGCGCCGATACCGGCTATTTCGTTCGCTGCCTATCATTCCCGAGTACACCGAGTATACTGCAAATTCCAGTAGGCGCAGCTTTGATCCTAATCATTGATGCATGTTGTACGATAAAGCTTCTTTCACTTTACGATAATTGCACTTTGTGTTAGAGCTGCGCTTTTAAATCGGATTTGTCATTTGTGAGAGGATTCAGGGATGTCTTGTCGCTTAGAATTTAAATTGAGTTTTGTTGGAAGATGTTGGTAGGTATTATGTGGTAATTTTCTTCTTGATGCTTACAGCATTTTCAGTATTTAGCATAAACCAAATCAACTGTACATATTCTTTCTTATATTTCCATGGGAAATATTTGGGGATCTTTAAATTTAAATTGTAATTGTGTGCTATCCTTTTCATAGGATTCTAATATTGCAGATGCATTAATAATAATATAATATTCGAGAATATCGATATACTAATCTAAAAACTGCAATTCGCTACTGCTATTCCTTTATATCTTATTCTTACATATACTGATCGTGCTAATTAATTCAGCCTTATTTTCCACGAACCACGCACACAGACCTATATTTTAATTCATATCTAATTAAAATCCATTAGGACTCATTGCAGACTTGCAGTGATGAATAACACTGATAATGACGGTAGTGTCCTTGTCGACGGCATCGTGGATGCCATATTATCAATATTGTGACTAGATAAACATACAAACAAATAGTCAGACAGCCTCGTCGGTCTAGTAGTCGCGAGCGCGAATACTGAGCCTGGGATATATCGCGGATCGTGGAATCAATTCCAGGTCGGGCAGTGGCTAACAGCAATACCATACCAATATATTGGGCCTGCTTAGTGGATAACGTCCTTTTTTTTATCGTGGAGAAATGCTCATGCATTCTGCACTACCACGGGGAGATAGTGCAGTTATGTGGGACTATAACCCACTAAAACTCCACGGTGTCCTCCTTTGCCGCTTACGGCGGGAACACGGGCACGCGTTAGCACTCATCCGTGCACCCGCCGCGGCTGTCCGTCACCGGACCCTCCTCTGGGGAGTATTCCCCATCACCGGCGCACCAGAACACATAGCACGCCGTGACCACCCCAGGGACCAAACCAACACATGGGCGCCAGACGACCCCGTGTCTGGGCACCCTTGGTCCCCCTGCGACGGGTCTGGTCATTGGCCCCGCCGCCTGCCAATTTTCGGCCGCAGAGGATAGGGAGAGCGGCCAACGTCATACCAACACTCCTCCTCGTCTGCGGCCATACCGCGTCCGCCATCAGACGGTGGCGACCCCGTCAAGGCCGCGGAAGGTAGGGAGAGCGGCGCACCGCAATACCGGCACTCCTCTCCCGCCGCGGCCTCCAACCCTCAGCCGCGATGCCTCCCATACGACATCGCGGCCCGCCTCAGCTGCGATGTCGCCCAAGCGGCACCGCAACCTACTTGTTGGCCGCTACGTCGTCGGCTTACTGGCAAAATCCCTGACGAGCGGCCCCTCCTCGGGTTCCTCTCCGCTTCACCGTGGGTGTCCAAGCCACGGCTACTGAGCCCCCCCGCCTCGATAATGCGGGAACCCACCGAGGGGGAGTGGATAACGTCCTAAGCCATCTCAAGGAGAGGAGGCCGGAGTCAACTAGAAGGATGGGTCAACCAGAGGAATAAAAAGATGGGGGCAGGCCGAATGGACACCATAACACGACTGCCGAAATAGTGTCGTTCCATGCACTTGTATATATCCTAGGCGAGTTGACACACAGTCAGACTATTGTGATCCAGACGTCGGCATATGTGTAGTGGGATAGGTTAGTGTCGGTGCACTTGTACTAAATGTGTTGCATGTCGGATGCTGGGAGTGCAGCCAAATGTTCACTACTTTGTGAGACTTCCTCCAAATTATTGATAGTGAACTTGTTGAGCTTAATGTATACTTTGTTAATCAATTCAATTTTGTTTATTACATAACATAAGATTACGCCTGTTTAACCTGTATTGAAGGGTTAACGTATAAAGCAGAGGCATAAACTCAAACTCAAAGCATTTATTTCAATTAAACCATGTGCTTTTGAATTGTCAAAATTAAATAGTCGGTCAGTTAGTCAGAAAGTTGAAGCTAGTTGCCCATTCCAAAACGTAGATCTCTACGGAGAAGAACGGGCAAGAAACTCCATGGACACTCTTTTAAATCAAGATATTAAATCTAGGGTACATTATTCTTGTTGCTTCTACATGTGAGAAGAAACAATTCAAAATATAAGATTAAAAAGAAGCCTTGGCAGTTAAGAGATGACCAGTCTCAACCGACGGCGCCCGTTCACGAACATGACGCCTATATACCTACAGTACGCCTACATTTCTCCAGTAAAGTTGGTCTTAAATGTAATCGAAAATTTTTAAAAGCATTTAAAGCATCTCTTATTGAGTCCATGGTTCAAATATCTTCAGATGAGCATTCAAGTTTTGCTTTCAGGTTTCACTTTAGTTATTCTTAATTAAATGTGCATTGCTTTCTATACTTTATTACGATATTCCACCAATGCATATTGGGATCCGCTCTTTTTATTGCTAAACCATTTTGATTGATTTTCCTGAAAAATCTTATGATGGGTCATATGATTCTTCAATAAACTATTTATAAGATTTTTTTAAATCTACTCAATGGCGTGTTTTGAGGCATACCTTACGATTTGTTTTATGACGCACTAATACTTTTAAAAATAGCGTTGTTTTGAACGCAGGTATCGCTCGCGTTATAATAATAAATACTTATCTTCCACAAACAACTAAAATAGATTGTAATCTACTAAAAGCTACAATATCGCCGAGTTAGATTAGGATCGATAAAAACATTATTTCGTGTTTCATGAGATTTTCAATTAATCTAATTATACTGGGTCCCATTAAAATAGATGACAAATTTTAACACAGCGCTCAGTACGTCTAACCAAAGATATCCAAGCAAAAAAAAAAAACATTGATTAAAGTGATCATATTTTGACCTAAAATAATAAATTGCCGGCACATTAGTGTATTTTCGTTAGCTGATTATTTTTCTTGTAAGTATATAATGCGTTTTTTTTATATATATATTTTTTTTACCATCGTCCTTATTTTGGTGGTCTGAATGATTTGTAAAAGTTTGTCCATCTATTTTAATGGGACCTTATATAGTTAAGTCATAAAGAACTATCACAATCAATTGCGTATCCTTTTCCCAATTATGTTGGCGTCAGCTTCTAGTCTAATGGGTGCAGCTGCCTACTAGTATTTTACATGGAGCAACTACCTATCTGACCTCTACAACCCAGTTACTGGGTATTACGATACCCCTTGGTAAGACTGGTTGTCAGACTTTCGGGCTTCTGACTACTCGTAACGACTGTCAAAGACCCACGAATAACAGCCGGGACCAGCGGCTTAACGTGCTTTCTGAGGCACGGAGGGGTCTTGATATTTATTGTAAAGATGGTCATCCATCCACGGACCAACCGCGGCAAGCGTAGTTTAACCTGATCAATCGGCTCGTGGGGCTGTTATTACTTAGCCAAAAGCCCCTTCTGCTTCCCTATCTGCTTCCCCTTCTTATAAAACTATTTCTCTTCTGACAAAATTCTTACATATTGATTGGAATCAGATATTTGATGAAGCTAACAGATTTTGCCAACGTCCTCGAACAATTTTGCAGATCACATCCTAACTTAAAACATGGTCAAATACTACCTCCTCTTAAAAAAGCTTTGTCCATAAACAGGAGTTCTAATAAATAATCCAAAAAGAGTAATCATTTCAAATCCCGCTATTCACCGCAAACCTGGCGACTTTAGCCGGGGTTGTTGCACTTGCGTGCCGATCGAGCCGGGCGGCGCACACGCAAATAGACAAGCCGAATAGATGCACGGACGCCATGACACTTCGGGGAGCCCAGTTTAGTTCAGTTCTGCTATACGCTAGATAAATCTTTCGGTGTTATCTCTTCCTGGATCCCTAGTACGACTATCTACATTAGTAATGGTCTTTGCCATCAATTTGGTTTCAGCAGCATGTTTGTCACTTCTTGTCATCAAGTTTCAATATGAAACTAATTTTTATGTGGCAAGTAGGTACAGTACCCGGCGATAAATATTGCACATCGACCTTTGGAAAGAAACAATCGGCTAATTTCGGCTTCGTAGTGCGTTATCTCTGTCGCACGCTACCTATGTGACGTTAACTGACGTTTTGTCAGTCGTTGTTCAAGTGCGATAGAGTGCGGTCGCGTCCAGTACAAAATATAATTATATCTAGAGTTGTTAACACCCCCAAATTTAAATAATTTAAAGTTGTACTATGGCATCTTTAGGAAAAATAGGGGAACCTTTTTATTTTACCCCAACCTAAAGCAATCATTTATAGAAAAATTGGTGTATTTTATACAAAGAATTATCAAAAGAAGCAAATCATAATTGTTTTAACAGCTCCTAATAGATACCGGCCTGTTTGTATTTCGTGCGACAGAGATAACGCTCTACGAAGCCGAAATTAGCCGATTGTCTCTTTCCAAAGATCGATGTGCAATATTTATCGCCGGGTACTGTACTGTGGAGCTACCTTGCAGTACCAGGAAACAATCCTGAATATTAACTGATTCTAAATTCGCTTGATTGATCGAATACAAACAGAATCATTTTTCTGCTAGTCTGCATGATGGTACGGTTTCCTTTTGCAAACAACCTTTACACTTTACAGTACCTACACCAGCGTATAGTCAGGTAACTGCCCCGTTTGGTCTCGTTATCGCAAGCGCGATTCCTGAGCGTGGGATCCTGGATTCGATTCCCAGGTCGGTCAAAGTGTTATA
Source organism: Amphipoea oculea (assembly GCA_945859645.1). Classification (NCBI taxonomy): domain Eukaryota; kingdom Metazoa; phylum Arthropoda; class Insecta; order Lepidoptera; family Noctuidae; genus Amphipoea; species Amphipoea oculea. The sequence continues at coordinate 4,537,308 of OX243862.1, forward strand.
AGTAGGATTTTTCCATTGGGTTTCTCAGTAACAGCCCGCAGTTTGGAAGTTGGCGGTGATACCACCTTGCCTCGGAAAACACGTTAAGCCGTAGATCCTGCGCCCTATCTTTCTGGCCGTGTCGGATTGCGTGTCGATCCATCGGACTGTGAGAGTGAGGGAAAAGAGAGTGCACCTGTGTCTTCGCACACACTTGTGCACTATAAGGGAAGGTTCATATCTGACGGAACATGCGTCGCGTATTATCGGTCGCGTAACGCCAGAACAGACAAATGTATAGAAAAACACTTGACCGTTCACACTCGACGCACTAACGCATCATCCTACTACCTACCTAAATTTAAATTAGAATCCCTCGTCTTGTCTATTTCACTAGCAATGTCTACTAACCATTGCAAGCGAAAATAAAAACTTGCTAGATATTGACACTGTTGACCTACGTTAAACATAAAAACAGGCGACATTCCCATTTGCAACAAAAAATATCCGAACAGAAACCTAATCTATCGAAGATTAAGTTTATGTTTGGATATTTTTTAGTTTTCCAGTTTTAGGTTTCCAGTCGTCTGACATTATTAGGTTTGCTATGCCAATTTACCTATTCTTTGTTTCATATTGACCTAAACATAGAAATATCTATGGTCTTAAGCTTCTACAATCACATTTTTTTTTTCGAATAGAATTTGTGGTCTTTTGTTAAAAGAGATTATTTCCTTTTTCATTCGTGTCAACAATGGTTCAACCGTTTTTGAGTAGAAGTTGCCCCTAAACAGCACTTGGTGTTGCAACATTGAAATCGTCCATTTTAAAGGTTTTCAAACACAGTGGATAAACCAACAAGTGTGACAATGACCGGTGTTCGTCCGCGGTCATATTCAGTAGTACCGGGATCCCAAAACCAAAAAGGTTTAATCATAGGACCTTGAAGCTAACACTGGCCACTAACAGACAACATCTACTACCTACTAAAAAAGACACATAAAAAAAGAACTCCTCAAATAACAGCTCTTTGTACTTACCATTCGAAACTCAAACCCAATCAGCTGTCGCAAGATGGTTGCCCATTCAAATAAATAAAACTATTTCTCTAGGTAACTGTAACGAAAGCTAATAAACTGTTTGAATATATAACACTTGTTTTTAGAGATATACTTGAATATAGCTCTGACATCAAAGATGCCACGGCGGTCAGTACTGGCCTATAGCCAAGACGGGTAGAGGATACTGTGCTTATTGTCTTTGCCACTTCCAATTTTTGTTACGTGAATTTCTTGGCCGGCAGCGATTGAGCTCTCCTCTGTTTAGACGAAATTTTTTTTCTGGTTAGGGAAACTTTTTTTATGAGCAAGAAGTTAAATAAACTCATCCCTAAATATTCAATTAATTAATTTGTCGTAGTGTATATCGTAAGCCACATTGTTACTAACATACTAGTATATAAGTACTATCATAGGATATATTGTTACTAACATCTTTTATATATTTTTGTCTTTGTTAGGACCTTTAGACCTTTTGTTGTCCGTCAAATAAATAAATCATTATTATTTATTATAATTAAATCTCAATATTCTCAATCCGGACCACTAGACGTACTGCAGCGTACCAACCAAGTGTCATATTAACCAAGTGTTGATATACTTGGTTGCAACGAGCATATGGTCACAAAATACAGCGAGTAAATGGCCGTTGCTTGGTTGATATTGATATCCTGACCAGTCGTACTCAGCGCTTATCCTCCACGTTTATTATGCGCAAAGCTAAAGCACGCTTAAGTGTGGAAGTTTGCCGCGGCGTCTGCCTTCAAAGCAAGAGTGACCAGGCGTCTTCTGGGCACGCTCGTTTCATCATAGACCTCATCTAACGTTTTCCATCAGGCGTGATCGAGGTCAAGAGAGTCAAATCTCATCAAAATGCAGTCGTTACATTGGATTGGCTCACTTCTCAGTAAGAATTTCATCCGTTGAATATTATTTTTCTGGGTTACAGAAAGTAAGAGGTAGGTACTGACATTACTGATTTGCCGCTTTTGTTTTTGGTTTATCCAAAAATCTCTTTGATCACATCAAGGGAAAGAGCTACCGTGCCGGTTAATAAACACTTTGAACGCCAGCTACGCAATGTTACGTAGCTCTTCCCTATACCTAGATTATTTGGTAATATGTGTTATTCGGCCTCCTTGAATGGACGTTTTTATACTCTTTGGCATCTCAAATAAAACACGACATAAAAAATAAGTAACGTAACGGTTAACTTCGGCATTGAATGTGTTAATCAGCAGGAACTCACTGTTCTTCTTCATTCAAGTTAGCAAAATTGCTAGTGCAATATTTCTTGCTCCTTCCTGAAGAATGCTGCGAATTTGCAGTACGCCTCCGTACTCCTATATTGTAACAAATGGCACGGTACGTCACGAATCGTAATGAATCGCTGGCGCACATCCGGTGCCGTACGAATGGGCCCACCGCGCCGCGCCGCTCCTGCGCACGTTGCGATAGCGCATAAATCTGTTGATCGTTTTAAATTGCGTATGTGGCTGCTACCATATTCATTATACAATTGATAGCTTCCAAAAATGTTTTGTTGACAGAACTGGAGCTCTGTTAGTGCGTCTATCGCATAGCTTAAAGACTATAGTCATAACATTGAGGTTAGAAATCAGATTCAGATCATCAGATTCCGATCATTCAGATTCCGATCATTCAGATTCCGATTGATAGTGTGCTACGCAATTAGAGTGCTGATTAAAAAAAAAGGCATTTGTTAGCCTAATTCTTGAGGACGGCTATAGGCTATTCAACATCACGCTAAGACCCTTGGGAACCGAGCAAAAATAAAAAGTAAGAAAGGACGCTAAGCGAAAACTAAGTAATAGCGCGTGCATGCGATGCGATGCGACGGAGCAAATAGGAGGGGCGAGAAATTTCACGCGGACGAGCAGAAGCTAATCTTTCATAAACCTTCAAAGAATCACTGTCCAGTTGCAAGCCTGAAGCTATTTATACCAAATTTCAGTAAGCCTGCCAAAGGCGACGATCACTTGATTTCAGTATTTCATTATTGCGAATACCTACTGCGAAAATCTATAAATACGGCGGGAACAGTACTCTGGAACCAGTTTTAGTATTTATCGGTACCCATTATCTTTACTTTGTACATAACAGTAAAGTCCCGAGTCGACATTGTAAAGGCTACAAATCTAGATCGCATCTGTTCTGTGGTGTGTCAAGTATGCAGGACTGGCCAACGTTCCCGGTATTAACATTTATCTGCCAAATCGGTACTTACTGTAAAAGCTAAGCTACGATGGGAGCTTTTATTTAAATTTAACTCCTAAACTTTGGGATGATTTCATCAGCTATATTTATAAACTCTTTTCATATATCCCCTTCTATTTTTCACGTCAAACCTAAACTCATTCAATGACACCCGCTTAAACGTTCGAACAGCAGATGCCGTCAACTATGACCGGCCTGTATTACAAAAGTTACCTCTACAGTACCGTCTAGCCTAGGGCCTTACTGGCTTAGAATTGTAATCTGTACCTGAAAACTGCTAGGCATTCGATTTGTCATGGTGATAATTAAACTGCCTCAGCACTTGTCACTTTTTAGCATTGCAAATTGGCAACATAAACAGAGACATTCATTATTTAAATTTCGTGATTCGACCAGTGCGAATATTTTTATTCGATTAGGTATTTGAAAAGTTTTTTGAATGTCCTTAAAAAGTTTTTGTATTATTTTAAACCAATAAATAAACAACATTTTTTTCTTAATAATTTTTAACAGCTGTTGTTGACAATGCTTATTCGCGGAAGCGGAAATTTTCCCGCGATTAATTCGAACTTCAAATAGGAGTTAATAATATTAGTGATACCGTGGAAATAATATCATAAAAATTTGGATGCACTCCAAAGTTATTATTAGGTCACTTAAATCAGCTGATTGTAGCTAACCAAACCGCGGCAGTATTATTATTGCCTCTGCAATGCCAATAATAATCCCGTTTGGCATTCAAACCCCCCCTATTACCACTGCACGAAGTAAACAACATTTTCATTCTTTATTTCAATAAACAGTGGTATTTATTTTTTGTTTTCTCTATCCAAGATATGTTTTAAAGGTATGTTTTTTGTTTTTTTTTTCGAATATTGGTGTTTATTTTTTGTTTCTTCTTTTTCAAAATTTTATTTAAGTATCAAAACTTATTATATCTAACTTCATGCAACAAATTCTTAAAGTAACTCTCTGTTCACAGATGTCCAATTTTCAAACACCGAGAAGAAAGATTTCAATGTAAATGCCGAAGAGCACCGTGTAACTCCGCATCTAACTCTTGCGATATTCCAGATATAAAAATTCCTGATCCTACAGTTAACCCAGAAGGTCCTCCAGATAACAAAGATGTTCCTCCTGAAGAACCACCTGTTCCTCCTGAAGAACCACCTGTTCCTCCAACAGAACCACCTGTTCCTCCAACAGAACCACCTGTTCCTCCTACAGAACCACCTGTTCCTCCTATAGAACCACCTGTTCCTCCTACAGATGAGGATTTTGACGCTGACCCTGATGGATGAGAGGAAGAATAGCCTTGCTTAGAACCACTTTGCAATAGTAACGATATAACTAAACCGGACGGCGTTATCAAAATATTTTATGCTATCGACTCAGCGTTTTTATAATGGATTTCTCCTTTTATATATATAGATTAAATACCATATTTTAATATATTTGGTACTGCAGCAATGTTGCCACAATGTTGCTGGTCGTTATTATGAACCGATTGAATATTTTTAGAGGATCCTACGGTTTTTTTATTAAGTATTTTATAGTTCTTATTAGCAGTTATTAAGTAGGGTTGTTTTGAGTATTAAATTGTACATTATTAAAATCTTTGCTACGGAATGCATCGTTTTACTTCTGACCTACATTATGCTGTTCAGTTTTCACAGCAGTTGCAGTTTTCCTGATAAGAAACATAGGAAACTCAATGACGTATCGCGTTGCTTTGGCGATAGAATCACAAACATATTTCTCTGAGCACGACAACCGAAATCGAACTCTATTGTTGTAGTTGTAGATATCATTATTACAATTAAAATATCAACTCATAGGACCTTCTTCTGCATCAGCAGTTGCTTGTAAAATTTATTGTTGCAATTGAAATGGGACTTCATTTCTTAGTTTTGAAAGTTTAATTTTACATGACTGTATCGGTTGTATGTTTCAGCATACCTACTAACAATATTTTGCATTTAGCGCGTGTTTGTCTGTTCGTTTGTTAGCAGCACCGGGCGCCCAAGGTGTTAATTCAGTTACTAGCCGGTCGCTTATTAGTATTACTGAAATTACTGACGCCATTTTGGTTATGATGACATATTATATTAATTTGCAGTAAAATGTTGTTCTTCCTTACAGACCAGATTTTTTTAATTTTATTTTCTTTATTTAGTCAACCAACCGCGGTTTTATTCTGTACTAGCTGCGCCCCGCGGTTTCACCCGCGTAAGTTTCGATCCCGTGGGAATATCGGGATAAAAACTATCCTATGTCCTTTCCCGGGACTCAAACTATCTCTATACCGAATTTCATCGAAATCGGTTCAGTAGTTTAGGCGTGAAGAAAAGACAGACAGACAGACAGAGTTACTTTCGCATTTATAATATTAGTTTGGATAATCTTCTATGACTTCCATTTTCTTGGTGAATTCATTCTGACACCTACCAATAAGAGCATGTTATCAGTTCTTGGTCTGATATAATGCAATTACTTGACTTAAGATGATAAACATGTGGAAGGCTATATGTCAAAAACTTTGAAATAGGATGAGGGAAGGAGGCTGCAAATGAGAAAAAGAGCGGGGTAATTGCGTAACACACTAACAGTAACAATGACATTTTGACAATTCAAAAACATTCATTGCGTTATTTACGTTGTTGAGCAGACAAATCTTTCGAACATATGCAGGAATGGATTAGCAATATCTTGCAAAATGATTCAGATTGTGATTGAGAGTGTAATACGCAATTAATTCGGGCGCTGATGGCCCATATTATAAGGCTTATGTTTAACTTATCACCAGTTAAAGTAACATCAAAAAAACACTTTTTACTGCCAAAAATAGTAAATGATCACCAAAATTAAAACTCCATTTTATTGTAAAATACCTAGGTAAAGGTACCTATTTGTATTCTCATTTGCTCGCTCTTGCATCCTATGTCGACGGAGCCCCGCTTGGCGGGGCTCCTATTTCTGTGTAAAGGGTTTAAAGTAACCTAACCAAACCAAACCTCGGGGTACCCAGCTGGAACTATTGTAATTTCAGACTTCATTTTTTGGTGTTCAATATATTTAACCCCATTTTATAATAGATATAAGTTCAAAAGGGCTCCCACAAGGTGGACCGACGACCTTGTGAATTCGGCAGGAACCCGTTGGATGCGAGAAGCACAGAACCGGTCGAAGTGGAGGTGCTTGGGGGAGGCCTATGTCCAGCAGTGGACGTCTTTTGGCTGAAATGATGATAATGATACAAAAGGCGTTATTCTTGAATATTGAAAGAAATTGCTTATTAGGCTAGATTGTAAACAATAAATACAGCTAAAAAAACTTGCCTAATTTCACATAAAGTTTCATCAAAAACTCGCAGTTTGGAAAGACCATTAAAAAACATGGAATAATACTACTAGTGACATAGTACATTGATGTAATATTATACCTAGGTACTGAAAAACACGCCACTTTACACATTGGCCTGATGAGTCAAATAATCAAACAGACAAACACTGTCCGCCTGGCTGACGGTCACATTCAAGTTCAAAGCCAAATATCGTATTACGAAATGTAGGCATATGCTATCAGTCAACTTGATAATGATGATGCATGTTGTATATTTTTAACCGACTTCAAAAAAAAAAGGAGGAGGTTCTCAATTCGACTGTATATTTGTTACGCTAAGTATATCCACAGAATAGTTAATAGTACTACGTACAGAAAGGACACTCCTTTCCCCGCACTCATACCAGATACCGCAGCTTACCCCGCACTTCGAGGTATTCGTCACCGACTCTTTAGTAAGGGCGCTCGCGAACCGCAGCGCTGTACTGCTGACACAAACACACAATTTTGCGATTTTGCGAAGGCAGATTAGGCAAAAAAAATCATCATCTTTGAAAATGTGACATCCATACAGGGATATGGTCGTGTTGTACACACGGCTACACATAAAGCCATACATTTCCAGTTTCAGCTGACCTCGCAAAGTTTTTCGTACAAGAAGTCAACTTATACGGGTTATGTATAGCTTGGTGTATTGTGTAGACGTGCGTACCTATTTCCCATAGAAACATCTATTAGTATACCTATTGGTGTGTGCTAGCTGACATATTTATATTATGGCAAAAACTAAAGACGGACTAGCAGGGGATCGGACCGCAATCTGTGCATACCTACCTACTTTATATAGAAACAAGTTTTTTTAACTTGTTAGACACCTGTGCTGCTGGCGAGTTTGTTCCGCTTCTTTTACTTCCTAGCGAAAGCACTAGGATGTGGTGAAGGGCGGGCGTTTTGGGGCACTGTTTTATGTAATTTTGACGTTCGAAAGTGCTAATTCTCAGCCTTATTTGAATAATGACGTTCGATTTGATTTATTTTGTTTTTTTTTTTATGGTAGGGGTTGGTTACCACTCAAAGAGGCGCCCGTGGAGCCGGGGAGAGAACCTAAAGTGGTAGCCAAACCACTGCCTCATAGGGAGCCTTCAACTCGTACTAATTAGTATTGGTAAGTGCGCTTTTTCTTTTCAGTAGCTTTCTAGGGTTCCGTACCTTTGGGGGCATGAGTAATGTACGAGTATTTCATGGGCCCCCGACTTATGGTAGTGGATGGAACCGGGTTTTAGTAGAGAGGACGTCCGTTCTCCCCAGACGAAGGGTATCCTATGGTTAAAAATCGGTCAAGTGCGTGTCGGGCCACGCGCAGTGTAGGGTTTCGTAGTTTTTATAACAACCAAACTGACGCATAGCGCCATCTATCGACATTTCTATGGAGTTGTTCGAAATTTTCGAGTCAAATACAATTGGTCGACTATTACTCGTAAACTTGTAAAGCCCACTTAAGTGTGATAGTTTTCCTTTAAACTTCGTTATATGTATTTAGGTACTACTGCCGTGACATTTGAATTTCTAACTACAACCGTTTAGTTGGTAGAGGGGGGGGGACACTTGACTCTAACGAAATTTGGTACTTTAAAGCTTGATAAGTCACGAACGGTTTACTTAAAAAACGGTCTTCTAAGCCCCTAAAATTTTTGAAAGACCTATCCAACGGTATTCCACACTATGAGAAGGACGAAAAAAAAATTATCATCCCCACTTTACATGTAGGGGTGGTAACACTAAATAATTGTTTTTTTCAAAATTTTATTTTACCACTTTTTCGCCGTCATTAATATACTCATACCAAATCACAACTGTCTAGTACTAATAGTTTTTGAGCTAAACCGCGGACAGACAGACGGACATGGCGAAACTATAAGGGTTCCTTGTTGACTACGGAACCCTAAAATCCGATTCCGTACCTATTGAAAGTATTTATTTACTTATTATAAATGGGTGCCAACGGGACCCTATTGCCACAGTATAATATACAGTAAGTTATCTAAGGCCGCCCGCCGAGTTATTAGCCTAATCTTGCGTTGATCCCCAGGGTTGTCACTTTTACTTTTAGTTAATATTTTCGAACAAGCAGCACTTGATCTAAATTTATGAAATAAAAAGCATATTATGATTGAATATTTTACCAATTTATAAATTTAGTAAAAATAAAAAGCCTTTATTCACATAACATTTATTATACTAAGTTACAAATTTGATACCGAGAAAATTTTTCTCCTGTTTCTGCACGTCCGGAACGCTTTATTATTATTTGTTAATGTAAAGTAAATTCTCATTCTTATGTAAAGTTTTTGTAAAAAGCTTTTGGGAAAGCATGGACAGGGCATCTTAAATTCTATATCATTCAGTTGATCGTAAATTGACCGGCCAATTTTAATGTTGATGTGGTCCTTTTCGAACGCTTTGCGAAACACCTGCTCCATCCTTTCTACATTATCGACAAAATCATCAGGTGGGATCATGAGTAAATTTCGATCTTTGCCGTAATTCCTGTAATGGGTGTATCTAGATTCTACACTTAAATTACACGCTCGTTGATTAACGTCGACGTAATTATTTAAAAAATCGCAGTTCTTATGGTAATCAACACATTTTTTTAACAAAGCGCCACAAACATAAAAAAATGCATTTTTTTCCGGTAGCTCATGTTGTAATAATAATAATTTCAATAGTAATTAATTTGCAATATTAATTATTGTGAAATTGCCCTTATTACAACTATATGCGACAAATACGTTTACCTAAACGATGTTTCGTACTCAATCCTCTGTTTTATAATATAAAAACTTGTTTACAAAAAAAAAAACAACCGACTTCAAAAAAAAAACACTATAAAGTGATAAATAACTTTAATTTCGGAAGTCGGTGTCAAAAAACGAAAATGCGGAACCAACGACACCGACTTCCGAAATTAAAGTTATTTATCACTTTGTAGTGTTTTTTTTTTTTGAAGTCGGTTGTTTTTTTTTGTAAAAAAGTTTTTATTTTTCAATTTTTAGTTGTACCTACCCCACAAAAAAGTAAACAAAAAGATCGTTAATGTAGACAATGTAGATAAATTTTTAGATTGTTGTTGATTTTTCAAAAACCGCTTGTCCGATTTCGATAAAACTTTCATGGGACCATTTGGGAAGTATACCCTTTCCAACAAAAAAAGAATTTTTCAAATCGGTTGGCAAGCAACGGAGTTATGCGGGAATAAACATAAAAAAAAAAAAAAATACAAACATTCGAATTGAGAACCTCCTCCTTTTTTAGAAGTCGGTTAAAAACTAGACTTCTTAAAATAAACTTTAGCTCTAAACATAGTATTCAGAAAGTAAATTTGGGAATACATTTATATGGAAAAATGCGACTCGGCTACGCTCTTAATAAAGCAAATAAACTGTGAAATAAACAATACAATACCACATTTTCTAATAATATTTAAGTATAAGTAGGTACTTACATTTCTGGTTGAGTAGGAACTATGAAGAATGATAAGTCCGGGTTTGCGAAATCATTATTGAGGCACCCGAAAACACTACAATATTTTTTTCCCCTTTTTGAAGTCATGATACTCGTAATTTAAGTGGCCGCCGCCGGCGAGAGTTGACGAACGCAAGCGGTCATGTAGCGTACGCGCGTGCTCACAGTCGCGCTGCACAGCCCGCACTGCCGCCACCTTATTCCCTCATATATTATGCTAGCGTGTGCGTGAAATCGCGTGCCGACATGGCGCGCGGCGCGCACGCACACATTCAAACCGAGAGCGGCACGTTTGTATGAAGATGTTTTACTGTATATTATACTGTGCTATTGCTAAGCGTAAGGGCGCGATTTTTTCCGGCTATTTTTACTGTCATTGCAATGTAACTCTTACCTCATTGTAATAAAGTATAAATTAAAACTCTAATTTATACCTTACCTTACCGAGACCAGAGATACATTGCACTGACTTACTTACTAATAGTTTTACGTCATTCAAATTTAATCATGAATGCGCTGCGTAAGCCTTCTGTCTGTCTGTCCCGGATTGACATCCCGAATAACTCTGGATGCATGGAAAAAGGTAACCGACCAAACCAAAAACTTATTGACTTGTGATTTGTATTTCAACGATCAAAGGAGACTGGGCGAATTTGTCTATGGGCCAATAGCGATACGGTACCCTAATTTCGTAACGCACTACTTATCAATCGCAATCTGAATAATTTTGAAGGATATTACTAATCCGTTGCTTCATAAGTTCAAAAAAATCTGCTTAACAACGTAAATAACGCAATGAATGTTGTTGAACCGTCAAAATGAAAGCCATTGCTACTGTTAGGGCCGGCGCTCACTGACGGCGTGGCACGGCATGGCACGGCAGGTTGTGCAGCGGCATCCCGCGGCGTTCCGTGGCATCCCTAAGCATGCCGTGGCATCCTGCTGAAAGCCCGCACCGACCGGACTGCGCCCCATTAACCGAAATTACCGCTGCACAAGTTTTAACCTTATTTCAACTAGCAATCATAATTCCTCGGCACAAAGTGACCCACACATCTGTGCCCATACGTCTCGCGCAACGACCCTGTATGGTCGTTGGTCTCGCGGAATGCAATAGCGTGCCGCGGCAACCCGTGGAATAAAACGGCATGACACGTCATGCCGCAGCATCCCGCGGCACGTCGCGTCATTTCACGGCATCGTGGTATCGAAATAAAGTTTCTAAACTCATTGAAATAAGATTCAAAATAACTTGATTAGTAATAAAATCCTTTGCCATGACACGCCCGCGCCGTGCCGTGCCGTCAGTGAGCGCCGGCCCTTAGTGTGTTACGCAATTACCCCGAGAAGGTTTTGATATTTGTGTCGGATACTTTTTGTTCTGTATTCTGAGTTCTACTTTAGTATGTACTTAGATCATTTGGTTCCATGGCGTACGTGACCTCCACAACGTCTCACAGACTGGTCTATAGGTAGGGTAAAATGAAAAACAAATAAGTATTATAGTTATGTACTAAGTTATTATTTTTCCGGTCGTGAATAATAATGTAAGTGAGTATTTTTGTTTCTGGAAATTATTTATTTGTCACTGATGTAGGTTTTACCTCAACATATTTAAAGCGAAAGCGTCAAGGTAGCCCACGAAATTCAAATATTCTTACTTTTTGCAATTTCCTGGTCTGATCGGCACCCTAATTGCGTAACACACTATCAATCGGAATCAGAATTATTTTGAATCAAATTGCTAATCCATTGCTTCATAAGTTCGAAAAATTTGTCTGCTCAATACGTAAACAACGCAATGAATGTTTTTGAACTGTCAAAATCAAACCGATTCCGATTGATAATGTGTTACGCAATTGCCCCGCAGGTTTTATGTTGATCTAAATATTCGCGGCCATATCTAATATTTATTTATAGAATTATAATCATAAATACAACTCTCAAAGTTCATAATTATTATTACCCTATTGAAAGACTATTTTTCATGAAACAGGACATTTAAGGCCAATTTTAGCCCGAGTTGTATTGCTGATTCTTATGATTATAATTCATAAGTAAAATTTAATTTCGCGGGCTACCTTATCGCATCCCCCTTAATTGTTTAGTTTACTTTGGCTCAGCATTATTCCTGTCACAGTCGCACAACTGTGTAAACTCAAGTGCAAGATAGAGATGGGAACATGTCTAAGTCAAAACACTTTTAAGTACGTGTGTACAGTCAGCATCAAAAGTCGATTAACGCTGTCATTTTTACATGTTATCAAATTGACAACAATGTTTCTCAATAAACTGCTTTTTAGCTTGTCACATAATAGCAAAGAGTTTATATTCTAAAAAAATTTCTTCTATTGCAATTTTGAACAAATATTTTGCTCAATAACTAAGATTAAAAAAACTGAAGTGTTAATCGACTTTTGCTGCTGACCGTACCTACGTTTATAGATCTCGTCCTCACTGCTTAAAGCAGATCTTTGCTGATGTGCGGGGTAATTGCGTAACACACTATCAGTAGCGATGGGTTTCATTTTGACAGTTCAACAACATTCATTGCGTTATTTACGTTGTTGAACAGACACATTTTTCGAACATATGAAGCAATGGATTAGCATTTTTTTAGTCCAAGCAATAGATTTTTTTTAAAGAGATAATTGTTTCATATCTTGCAATTTACCAGCAATGTGTCATCGCGCGTCTCTTTCTTTTCTATGCAGTTCAACAGTGACCGCGCTTTAGGTCATGTAGTACCCTTAACAAAATCTATTTTTGGGCAGCTAGTTTAGAAAGAAATCTCCATATAACAGAGTGCCAAATGCTAATTCGGCTGTTCGGCAGTAAACAAACAACATTGTGTTGTTGCGCGCGCATCTCATCGTCATCGGTAGCCTGGTGACGCAAGCGCACCGGCCCTCGGCCAATACGGGCACGGCTAGACACGTCAAACGTCAACATATCCAATGATTTACTACACAATCGATATATTGTCGAAATATTGCTCTAAAGTTTTAGTTTATGACCTTTATTCACTTTGGAACATTATCGAAATAATATAAATCACAGCTTCAGTATTGCATTATGTAAAACTAATAGAAAAAATACCTAGGTAGCTGAAAAGTTTTATTATGAACTAATAGCTGTGCCCGCGACTTCGTTCGCGTGGGTGTCGGAAAACAGTACTTAACATGTCTCTTTACTAATTCGTTTTCTAAAATAAAAGTAGCCTAAGTTAAGTAACTCCTTATAACATTAGCTATGCAAGTGCTCCCGTCAAAATCGGTCCAGCCGTTCCGAAGATTAGCCGGAACAAACAGACAAAAATTAAAAAAAAAAATGTTTTTTTGTTTTACGTACCTCTACCGTATAATTTCATATGCATTTAGTAAAAAGCTGCTACTTGACATTACAGTCACTTCTATTTTATTTATTTGTATTTTAAGTAAACATTTTTTAAATATAGTTTTAATTTTTCAATAACCTAAAACGGTATAAACGCATACAAAAGATGTTATCTCGTTAACACTTTGTGTTAAGATTTTTTTTTTTGTTATACGTAGGCACTTAAATCGAAATCCATAGCATAGTAAAATGTATAATTGCTTTGTCCATAGTGAAAGCTTCGATTTTTTCAGAAACGTTATAACTTTCTTTGTTTAAAAAAATTGAATAGCAACAATAAATGGGTATTTTTGGGAAAGTAAGAAAGTTCCTAAATATTTCAATTTATAAGCTGGCGTCTGTTGGTCAGCTCTATGTGAAGCCCATATTCTAGGTAGATGATATTCGATCTTGGATTCTAGATGCGGAAAGGTTTCTGCTACACTACTGACATGTTTCGTTTCTGGAAAAATAAGTTCAAGCTCTAGCAGAACTTGAAAACTAGCAAAAGAAAATTAAATTCGGCCAGCGTAACACATGGTAACACACTATCAATCTCAATCCGAATCATTTTGAAGGACATTGCTAATCCATTGCTTCATTATGTTCGAAAATGTCTGCTCAACAACGTACCTAAATAACGCAATCAATGTTGTCAACTGTCAAAATGGAACCCATTGCTACTTAGGGCGGGTTGTTTCACGTCCACTTGACGCACGCGTATACGTCAAAAATGGCGCTAAACCTAAAAAACGTTATTTCAAATTACAATATTACAAAATGATGATCGTTATTCTTTGACGTACAAACAGTTGGGTACGCAATTACCCCGCTTTTTATATTCGTAGATAATTAAAATCTTAAATTCATTGATTCATTGACAGGCAATGCACAAGCACACCCTAAACTGCTGGGTCTAGGAACATGAAGATGCACTACAGTTCCTTTTAGATATTACGAAAGAGAGCACTAAGCAACGATTTTGATAAGCTTTTTTTTTTAATAAAGGATGTCGTCCATTGGTAAGTAAATAGGGCATGTTTTGTGTGAAAGTTCGTCATTTTTGCCGATGGAAAATCCTACTGGGCACACGGCTTATTTTACTTACAAATAAAATTGATGTAAAACTACTAGTATAGGAAGGCGTGGGTATGATACCTTATTTTTAAAAATGACTAGTGGCGCCCCACGTTGGGCGCCACTAGTCATTTTTACCGACTTCACAAAAAGGAGTAGGTACTATGTTCGGCTGTTTGTATGTTTTTTTTTATTATTATTTTTATTTTGTATGTTTGTTCATCGAATACTCCGCCAATTGTCGATGGATTTTCAAAATTCTTTTTTTGTTCGAAAGTAGATAGTTCTGAGGTGGTCCCATTGTCACCAAGTTAGGATCTGATGATGGGATCTTAGAGAAATCGAGGGCAACCCTCAAATTTTATAGGCTCACTTATTGTTTTTCGCATATTTTATGAAGTATCTTGTTTATTTGCGTATGGTTGTCACCATCTCAGGTAGCTGGGCTGATGATGGAAGGTACAACTCCTTAACAGTAAGAAGTTACTCAAACAGGCAAGGACTGTTTTAGTAAATTGTTTTGATGTTTGATAGGGCATTTGTCACATTTGGTCTCATGATCATCAAGTCATGACCTGATGCTGCAGTCAGGATAGTCTGGAAAGTACCTAACTCCTCGACAATTAACAGCAGATATATCGTGTTTAGGCTCATTGAAAAGGGCTCGATGTGTGGATAAACGCACTGTTAATGAGGAACACCGAAGTACATAGAGACCTGATGCTGAAGCCAGGAGCATCAGAAAAAGTACAAACCTTGAAATAACAGCACCGTAGTCGTGTTTGGGCTCATTTCAAACACGACTAAATTTTAAGTTCAATGCAATGTTGACATAAGTCTGGCCTGATGCTGCAGCCAGGATTGTCAGCTTCTAGTCTAAAAACATCAGGTCAGGATTTGATGATGGGATCCTGGAGAAATCGAAGGAACTCTTCAAATATTATAGGCACACCTATAGCGATTTGGGTATTTTTTATAGTAACCCGTGCACTTGCTCTCGGAAAGCACCATTTGGTGAAGTGGAACTGATGATGAAGACCACAGATGGCCACCGGAACTACTCAATAATATCTAAGTATTTCACGGGTTGCGATTCGATTACTTTAATATGGTTGCTAAGCAATTCATGCTCGTCACAATGTGAATGGTGATATGGAGCCAGGCGCGGTCGCAGCCCAAGATTTTGGGGGGGGTCATCATGGGTGCTGAGGAATATTTTAAGGGAGATACATCTCCTCGTTGGTCTAGTGGTCGCAAGCGTTACTGCTGAGCATGAGGTCTTAGCTGGGTTCGATTCCTAGGTCGGGTAAAGTGTTAAAGGGTTTTACCACCAGAAATTTCTAAAAAACAGCCTAGTCTGGATTTGTGCCCGGTTGGCGGCAGTAGGCTCGCCCTCTATGACATTACACTTAATAACTGGCGAAATGTGGATGTAAGTATTTTATGAAGGTACACCCCTGCCGAACCCTTTGGGGATTAAAGGCGTGATGATATGTTAAGGTTCATGTACCTACGTCTCCAGCTCCACATTACTTATGCTATTCAGGGACGCAGCTTTTACATAGGAGGTGGGTTACTTAAATGCTGCCAAATTGGTCGTGAGTAGTAGATAGGTAGATTGTGCAGGGTTGGGAGAGCGAGCGAAGCGAGCTCGAAAATTTTAAGAACCCGCATGTTTGATTAGGTATTGTTTTATATTTTCAAGTAGAAATAGGAGTTACATTATCGACATGCATGCAAGCTCAAATAGCAATCAGAATCTATAATGCAAGAGCGAGCGAAGCGAGTTCGAAAATTTTGCTCAGAAATTTCTCAGAAGCCGATTGGAGTCTGGATTTGTGCCCGGTTGGCGGCAATAGGCTCGCCCTCTATGACATTTCACTTAATAACTGGCGAAATGTGGGTGTAAGTACTATATGAAGGTACACCCCTGCCCAACCCTTTGGGGAATAAAGGCGTGATGATATGTTAAGGTTCATGTTCATTTCCAGCTCCACATTACTTATGCTATTCAGGGACGCAGCTTTTACATAGGGGGTTGTTATGGGTAGTTCTTCAGGGACAAAATTTTCGATGTCTGTGGGTATATTTCTGTAACCAACTAACAAAACGGCATGTAATATTTTTTTTTGTACAGTTTAGCTTTATCCCTTACTAGAACAAACGATATTTTTTAAGTATTTGCTGTCTAAGTACAAAATAAAAATATTTGAAGTTCGTTCTTCTGATTCATATAACGCGTCCGTTTGCCATTTTCCGGAACAAAATGGTCGATGTCGCATTTTCCCTTTGATACATCAATATAAATTATAATTATATCGAAAGGAAATGAGTTGTTCTCTTACAAAAAAAAATGTGTATTAGTTATAACTACGTTAGTGTGTTTATAAATAAGTAAATAAGAAGTGTCCGGCGTATAATACTGATTAATGTGGCGTAAGCTGCACTTGACCGTACTTGATCGGGTAATAATATGAGAGTCTGGCTTTCCGCGCGGGGGGGGAGCCATTGGTGCAACGGACAAGCTAGAAGACAGACGTGCGGCTGGTTGGCTTAGATCCCGGAGTTACGAAGGAAAACATCTGATTCATCTGTGTTTGGTTCAGGTGGCACTCTGATTACAATGCGTACCTTATAAAATTTATTTGATTGTTTTAAAACTTCAATCTATGTTTTGTGTGATGCTTTTGGGTTATAGATTCGTGTAGTAAAATGACAATAATGAAGTCTGTATGGATGAATTATGCATGATTGTAGGCAAAATTCTGATACAACTGTGCCTGATTCGTATGGTCAATACCCTATATAGATAATAAAATATATTAGATTTCCCCTCTCCAGCACGAAAAGAGTGCTTTTATTGCATTATAATGTCCAATTTTTGACCGTGTACAAGTCAGTAGTTCTAGTCTTATTTATTATTATTTACCCTTTTGAATAATTAAAAAATGACAGGAGTATAAACTTGTTCTAAATATGGCACTTTTGATATGTCTTAGTCTTAGTTAAGAATTAATAATTATTGTTTAGAATTAACAATCATAACTAACGGTGTATTTATTACTTTTTGTTTCTGTTTCTGATTCATCTGGGCACAAAATATTCGAACGTCGATATCTTGAAAACTACTTTATAAAAACGAGTCCCTCATACAAACATATGTTATTTGGTATACCTATTTTCATATGAACATGTGTTACAGAGCTAAAAGTAAATTTAAATTTTGGCCATATGGATCAGTCGAAGAATCAAATTTCGAAGAACTACCCTTATATGTTACTTAAATGCAGCCAAATTGGTCGTATGTCATGTATTAGAACGGTAGATTATGTAGGGTGGGGAGAGCGAGCGAAGCGAGCTCGAAAATTTATACAATCCGCCTCTGTTGATTAGGTTTTGTTTTATATTTTCAAGTAGAAATAAGAGTTACATTGTCGACTTATGCAGGCAAGCTCAAGCAGCTATCAGAAGCTAAAACGCAAGAGCGAGCGAAGCGAGCTCGAAAATTTTGCACCCTCTCGGATAGGTTCGATTTTCTTTCGATCATTCCAAAAGGACTAGGAATTACCTACTTGCTTTGTCGACTTTTGAAGAAAAGCTCAAGAACCAATGTAAATTGCAAGAACGAGCGTAGCGAGCCTGAAAATTTTAGCACCCCAACTTGAATAGTCTCTATTTTCTTTTACCCATCATACAAAAAGAGAACTTACTTTATCGAATTATGACGAAAAGCTTAACTCGTTTTACAGCCGTTTAGGTTTTGGAATCTGGCCTAACCTAAGCCTTTCAACTTTACGTACGAGCGGGGAGCCCAATATCCCGCGTTTGCTTCGCTCGCTCTTGAATCCTGGATTCTATATATTTATAACAGGCTTTTTAAAGGAAAATATTTATTAGGCGCGTTAAAAAACCCACTGTCATTTCATGGTTTTAAGTTTTTACTTCAGTCGGCAGACCCCGTGTCTGCCGATGTTCTTAATGTTTTTGAATATGCCAATCGGGGTTTTCGTGGCTCAAGTACAGTTTTAAGTTTGTAAGGCAAGTAAATCATTCAGACTCTCGACATAGATTTCTCTGAATGATTTTGGGGGGGGTCATGACCCCCACGACCCCCCCCCTCGGACCGCGCATGTATGGAGCTGATGGTGGACCTGGAGAACTCCTCAACAATTAACTTCCCTGCATCGGGAAAAGCAATATTTTGTTTGTAAAAGGCGATGATCACTAGGCTATTGTAACTTAGATAAATTATAAGCAGACCCACTAAAAAGCGTGAAATAAAAACTTTTTAAGAAAAGAAAAAAACCGACTGCCAAAAAAACACTACAAAGTGAAAAATAACTTTAATTTCGGAAGTCGGTGGCAAAAAACTAAAATACAGATCCAAAGACACCGACTTCCGAAATTAAATTAAAGTTATTTTTCACTTTGTAGTGTTTTTTAAAAATAAGATCCTTTCGATTCAAATGAGTCACACTGGGAGAACCTCTTTTGCCACCATTAAAAATCCACCCGCACTAGGTCCGCGCGGTGAATTACGGCCCACTCCGTCTCACAGAGAGGAACCCTGAGTCCCAGCAGTGGCAGTGTTATAGGCTGATAATACGCCTGTACTCATCGAAGCGTACTATTAAGTATTCTGTAGTACTTATAGTACAGACGCCAGCACATCAACCTACCCGAAACTGTCAAATTTTCCCAATCAACTTTGAACCTTACAGTTTAACAATAAAGTTGAAAATCTATTAAAGAAATTTGACAGATTGTAGTAGCTTAATGTGCTGGCGTCATTACTTCCACATTTCGCCAGTTATGTTTAATTGCCATGTAATAGAGGGTAAGCCTGATAATAAAAATCATTAATTAAATCATCATCATCTACATAGCGATTTTCCCAATTACATTATGTTGAGGTCGGCTTCCAGTCTTACCGGATGCAGCTGAATACCAGTATTTTACATGGAGCGAATGCATTTCTGACCTCCACAATCCAGTTCCTGGGTAATACGATTCTCCTTGGTAAGACTGGTTGTCAGACTTTCAGGCTACTGACGACCCGTAACAGTTGTCAAAGATCCACGAATGACAGCCGCGACCAACAGCTTAACGTGCTTTCCGAGGCACGGATGGGTCTCGGTAAGTAAAGATGGTAAATGGCAATCCATCCACGGCCCAACCGCGGCAAGGGTAGCTTAACATCGCTTCGGTACGGTTGTTATAGCTTAGCCACGAGTAATTAAATAAAGATTAAAATATATAAAAGAATTGGGCGAGCCTATTGTGATGCTGAATATCTAGATAATTTCGTTGCCGTTGATAGAACACAAATAGTGCTAATAGAAATCGTTTGAAAAATGTAGCGTTCTCGTGAAAGGCTTTAACTTTCACTGACAGCAATGGCGGCGAGGAGAATGCGGTTTGGGCGGCGTGTGCGCAGCTCCGTTGCTCTTGTATACTGAAATCGTGAGACATTTATGCTAACGGCATGAGAATATCTTCAAGGATCTAGGAATGTATGAGGATCCAAATATGGTTATTTTGAATTCGTAGAGCATTTCGGTAAATTATTCCGGAATTTGGAGAGGATTTCTTGGAAGACCTAAAGGAACTTGCAATAATTTTCATTTGATTTCATGACTGACTTTACGCCATCGAAACATAGGAAATCGTTTTCACATTGGTTACCCATTTGGTTTTTCAGTATTAGATAAATTCTAATTTAAAAAAAAATCACTTCCAATCATTTCTTCAAAAGGCCCATTCAGACACGGCTCTCCATTGTTAGACTCGCATAAAATTCTAATAATATAATGTAAGAGACCATGACCTCTGAGTTTATCAGTTAGGGAATACCGGTGCCATCTAGTTTTTAAAATATTGACCAAAAACGTATTGACGTGTAAAAGTGTCAAGATACTCGTATATCATGCAATTATTTTTTTATTTCACAATTTCCCTTACCACTACCATAATTCTAAACACTAGATGTAAGTACCTATCTACTAGGTCGTGCTAAATTTAATAACATACATAATCAGCCTATAATGTTCCCACTGCTGGGACACAGGCCTCCTCTCTGTGAGGGGGACATAATATTAATTCTATTCAATCTATCAAAATAATTTTACATTTTACTAACATAGCTATAAGTAATACTAACATAATATGGACTTGTATTTCAATCTGGTCTGAAATAAATATTTTCAATTCAATTCAAATTCAATACTAGGGCGATGCGATGCGACGGGGTCGGTCGGGGAAGCAAGAAATTTCACGCGGACGAAGTCGCGGGCAGAAGCTAGTTACATTATATACATATTATTGGAATCATTAACGACTTCACTTGATATTTCGCCGCCATCTTTTTTTTTCAATACATTTCACAAAACAATTGCATAAATGTTTACCAGCTGAGCGCTCTCCTGTCAATGTTACTTGAACGCCAAAAGATCCTTGCCAACAACTATAATATACGAATGAGAACTACAGTTAGTCCACGGTTATCGTCCCGCATGACAGTTGTCTTATCTATCAACCAAGCCCCTTTAGGTACTTGTATAGGTACACCTCGTTTTACTGACAGATAAGCGTGAAGTGGACAACCTGGCATTATCACCATCATTCTTGGAATTTTTGCTAATCATTGAGTTGTACTTTAGAGCTGTGTATTACTTTAATGCGATTGTGAGCTTCATTAATCCTCTAAGTCAGTCTGAGATCATCATCTATTACCATCCTAGGGCTTATCCTAAGCTAAGACTGATGCTCAACATAATCAGCCTATAATGTTCCCACTGCTGGGACACAGGCCTCCTTTCGATGAGATGGAGTGGGCCAAAACCCACCACGCGGGCCCAGTGCGGGTTGGTAAATGTCACATGTCTTCGAATTTTTAGTTCTAGGACATGCCGGTTTCCTCACGATGTTTTCCTTCACCGTTTTGTGAGTATAAGTGGTGATGAAATAATTTACACAAATTAAAGCGCCTGTCTGGGTTCGAACCGACCTACAACTCGTATGTCGCGACCGTTACCACTGAACCACCACTGCTCTAAGACTAGCTTGGACTGAGTCAAATTTTCTGATCATCGAAGTCCTTGTCTCCGACTTCGCTTCTTCTCACATCTTGGAACATAAAGCGATGTAGCTATTATGCTGGCTGACGTACCTACTCAATTCATTTCATTTAGGTCGAACCTCGCGGAAGTCTTCGACCATGTCTGGCTGGTAAGAAACTTAATGCACAACGGGAGCAGTAAAACTGCAATGATAATTATGAGGTATTCGCTCCTCTATTCTCAGGGTATTTTCAACACGAGGGTGTTTTCGACACGATCATTCACCCACCCTAGGTAGTCAAGCTCGCTACCCATCCAGTCCGACACACCAACCACAGTCAATTTTTACGATTACGCGATTGCATGACCTGTTCTTAAATCGTTTGTGCCGCCGCGAGGCAAAAAGAAGAACTCATGCGTATCACATTGAGTTGAAGTCATGAAAATGTGACAGCATTTCTCTATACGGAACCAACGTTCTATTTTTCTTCAATCTAAAATTGACGAGATTCTTGAACACCCCGAAATTCTCACTGCAGACATCATCAACCTCTTATCCTTATTCCAATCTATTTGGGGTCGGCAATTTTTCTTCCATACTTCTCTATTAGTCGTCATCTCGGTAGTCACCCCCTTTCCAACCATAATTATCATCTTTCACACAGTCCATTCCATGGTTTCTTTGGCCCCCTATTCTAATAGCCATCCACATTTATACTCAAAACGTCCTCATTATACAAGTGAGCCCTTAAAATCGGAAGCCAACCTGTACCTATATTTTTGGTGCATTGGACACTTGGTTAGTCTTGGTTGCCGGGCGAGTGCAGCGGGGTCAACGGCCGCGTGTCTGTCGGCTGAGTCACTCGCGCGCCTATTACGGTGCAGCGGTCACGTGATCACGTCACGTCGAACAACGAGCTATGCTAGTGTGGGAAGTGATTGTCAGGCAAACAATCAGTGCGAAATTAAACAAATTGCTCTCCTGCACAGGTGGAAGATAGATCAATCTTTTCTTTTGCTGCTTCTAGGCTGGCAGTTGTCTTTTATTTCAGTTTGTACAATTCGTCTAACCTTTTACAAGTTATAAGTACTTCAATTATCTCTTAACCTCTTATTAATATTACCTAGTTTAGTTCCCAACCGACAATTTTCCAAAGAACCGGCAAAGAGCGAGACGTCTGTGGGCGAGACCCTCACGCTCTTCTCCGATTTTTGGGAACTGTCAGACAGACCTTGGGAAGAAAATATTTTTTCATCCCACCATCTCGGAAAGAGTATTTTTAATCTTCAATATCTGAGTGGAAAAGCCGTTTTTATTCTCTAGAGGATAAAGTAAATTGAATTTAGAACATCGTGTGCACTAAGTTTGTGAATTAAAAAAAAACATTAAACCTATTTACTGCTACCTCTATGGTGCCGAATATATCATACAACTTTTTTTTAATTTGTTAAAAACTCAGACTCGGAACCTTCTTGGTGTTCTTTTTTCAATTTGCTTTGTACGCGGTTCTTTACGCGGCATTTTTTCACGTCATTGTTAAACCTTATATTAAAAACAAGAAACTTGAAAACAAGTGAAAAAACTAAAATGAGTGATTCTAGCGACGAGGAAGTTTGCTTGACGCCAACAGAATTGACTGAAACTGTCAATAATGCGCAAATGAGCTTTCTCCCTCAACAATCACGCGAGAAGTATTTAAAACAGTACGATATGTTCAACACGTGGCGACTAGCAAAAGGAGCCAAAACTTTCTCAGAAAACGTTTTGCTGGCATATTTTATAGAATTATCCGAGAACAAGAAAGCAAGCACTCTATGGAGTACGTATTCGATGCTAAAAGCAACAATAAAGATGAAAAAAGACAAACATATCGATACCTATCCTAAATTAGTGGCATTTTTAAAAAGAGCCTCATCTGGTCATCAACCAAAAAAATCGAAGGTTTTCACAGTATCTGATATTGAAAAGTTTCTTAACGAAGCACCCGATTCCGTATATTTGGCGGCAAAAGTAAGTCAGTTGCACATTCAGTATCTACTTAAGTATATTAATCTCAATTAAATAGTATACTTAGTAGATGTTGATAGGCATAATTATGCGTACATTTCAATTTTATTCATTTATCTACTACAATACTCTTTACGTTACAGGTTGTTCTTATTATTGGAATAAACGGAGCATGTCGAACTAATGAACTAACACAACTTAATGTCAAAAACATTGAGAAACATTCAGATGACTTACTATTAATTAATTTACCTAATACAAAGACAAAAAGAGACCGCAACTTCGTCATTCGCAAGGAATACGTAACGATTGTTGAGAAATATCAAGCCTTACGCCCGCCTAACACTCCAATCAATCGATTTTTTCTACAGTATCGCAATGGAAAGTGTGTTAGACAGCCTATGGGTACTAATAAAATTGGCAGTATCCCACGAGAAATAGCAACATTTCTTGAACTTCCAGAACCCCTGTTGTACACGGGTCATTGTTTCCGACGAACTTCAGCCACACTTTTGGCTGATTCCGGAGCTGATCTCCTGTCCCTTAAGCGCCACGGAGGCTGGAAGTCCAATGCAGTTGTAGAGGGATACATAGAGGATTCCATCCAAAATAAGTCTAAAATATGTGAAGGCATCGTAGGAGCCATTACACTGAAAGAGCCTCAATCGGATCTTTGGACTGGCCCTTCTACATCAAAAATAAGCCGTTATGAAACACCTAACCATCTCCCTCTCTCTCCAACATTCACGCCAAGGGAATCCGATGAATCGGTACAACTATTAAGTATGACAGATAGTTTACCGAAAAACAGTACACAAGTGACTAACACCAATATTACAGTACCAAACAAAAATATTACACTCAATTTAAATAACTGTAGCAACGTTACTTTAAAATTTTCTTAATTATACCTTAGTATTATTTTGTTATAATTTAAAGATTATTCTGTAATACTTACCTGTCATAATGTAGTAATTAATACCTAAACTGAAATAAAAGTGTACCTATCTTGTGATTGTAAACGTTTTTTTTTTGCATTTAGTCATTTCCTCGCTGAGGTGGAATGAAAAGTTACGTGTTGCACTCGAGTGCAAAGATTTTTCACCTCGTGCTCTTTTGATTCCCTCGCTAACGCTCAGGATTCTAATTTTGAATCACTCGCTGCGCTCGTGATTCAATTTTAGAATCCTTCGCTTGCTCGGTCATCAAAATTGAACACGCGGTTAAAAAGCAACTTTGCACTCTTGTATAACAAATAACTATTCCATTTTCAAAGTTCAATTTTCTTTAGATAGGTATTTGAGACCGCATAACTAACTAAGTTTGATTGTAAGGGTGTTTCGTTTTTGCTGATTTGTAAAATGCTGTGCTAGTTAGAGATATATTTTTATTCTTTATATAATATTTAATTTACGTAAATAAAACCATTTATTTCAGATTTTTTGCTTTGGAGACAAGGGAATGGCATTTTTACGGATATATTAGCATCAAAAGTCAAAAACCAGGATGTGCGGGGCAATGATTAATTAATAGATAGCCTAAGATGTAACCATTGTACTTAACTAATTATTACTTAGCGTATAAGTTAAAGACTGTATTGCAGAACATTAATCTGCACTAATTACACTTATGTGTAAAAAAATAAACAGTGTCAAAAGTCTACACGTCTTTAATTCCACCAACCCAGCAACAGAGTATGCAACCTATATCGCACACAGGTGTCATAAACGAAAATAATAAAGCACAAGTACCGTAACGTAAAGAAAAAGCACGCGTTTGTAATACACTGCATTATGGATCTAAAAGCTGTGCATTAAGAGCCATTTTACGAGCAAGTGTGTTGAAAATAACTTTAATTTTGGAAGTCGGTGTCGTTGATTCCGCATTTTCGTTTTTTGACACCGACTTCCGAAATTAAAGTTATTTATCACTTTGTAGTGTTTTTTTTTTTTAAGTCGGTTGTTTTTTTTTTATAAAAAAGTTTTTATTTTTCACTTTTTAGTTGTAACTACCCCACGAAAAAGTAAACAAAAAGATGGTTAATGTAGACAATGTACATACATTTTTAGATTTTTGTTGATTTTTCAAAAACCGCTTGTCCGATTTCGATAAAATTTTCATGGAACCATTTGGGAAGTATACCCTTTCCAACATAAGAAAAATTTTCCAAATCGGTCCAGGCGTCTTCGAGAAATCGGGGAACATACATAAATAAAAAGATTCCGACGAATTGAGAACCTCCTCCTTTTTTTGAAGTCGGTTAAAAATTAAACTGATGTATCATTGACTTAGTAAGACCAATTTATTTCAACCCCCTTTTCGTCTTTCATATTGGAATGAAAAGAACTTCTGAAAAGCGAAAAAATTAAAAGAATCTTTTGTTAATTCTTTTAATTGCTAAGTGGACAAGCATACTACTTAAGTACTTATTCTAAATTTTAAGTTGATGTCTGCTGCAGACAGAGAAAGTCGCACCAAAAGGGTCCTTTTTGTAGCATTTTGGTATGGAACTCTAAAAAATATACTTAGTCGATCCTTTAATTTCTGTGCAGGAATCGCAACGCTCCGCCGCCCGCGCCCGCGCCCGAAGAGAAGAAATAATACAAATTTCGCCCCTCTGGGACTTGGATTAAACCACAATATCGATTCGATCTCGCCAATCGATATCGCAATAGAGGTGGAGTGTCGCATGTCTGCGCGGGAGTCGCCCAGCCCCCCCGCTCGCGCTACGCTCACCCCTCGGCCCCGTTCAGCTTGATTGTGAAATCGATCAGGTAATACTTTACTACTTAGTTATATGTATAATAGGAGGTACACTAGTACACTAGCTATTGCACGCGTGTTGTATTTTGTATTTACAAATACAGGAAAGTATAGTTACCTAGCTCTTTCGCCGCTTAGATAACACATTTCTATCACAATCAAAAGGATTTTAAAAGAAATTCCTTATCAATTGGATGCTTTATACAGGGTGAAATTAAATTTGTGGGCATCCTTTTAAGGGGTCATTGTACTCATCATTATGAACAACTTTTACTATGGGACTAAACCTAAAATCGCGAAAAAAAATCAGCTGTTCCTTGCATTTATGTTCAAATAACTCGTCAAAATGTAGAAGGGAAGAGCTGAATTTCTTTTCGCGATTTCAGGCTTGGTCCCATAGTAAAAGTTGGTCATAATGATGAGTACAATGACCCCTTAAAAGGATGCCTATGAATTCAATTTCACCCTGTATACAGGATGGCAGAGACACGGAATCGACGCGCTAACAGTAACCATGAATTCAGCACATTATTCTGAACGCCTGAGTAGCAATTTTTCGTCATGAGGAATCCAGCATGTCATTGTACAGACGCCAGCACATCAAGCTACTACCATCTGTCAAATTTCCTTAATAGATTTTCAACTTTATCGCCAAAGCATAAGGCACAAAGGTGATTGGGAAAATTTGACACTTGCGGGTAGCTTGATGTGCTGTTGTCTGTACTAGAACCAAAAATTCGAAGACGTGACATCTACTCTACCAACCCCGCACTGGGCCCGCGTAGTAGATATGGCCCACTCCCTCTCACAGAGAGGAAGCCTGTATCCTAGCAGTGGGAACACCAGGCTGATTATGTTATGTAGGTACAGACGCCAGCACATCAAGCTACCCGAAACTGTCAAATCCCAATCAACTTTGAACCTCATCCTTTAGCAATAAAATTGAAAATCTATTTTAAAAAATTGACAGATTGTAGTAGCTTTATGTGCTGTGGCGTCTGTGCATTAAATAGGTATCACTATCATCTTGCACCACCATGACCACCATGGAAACGGGTTTTGTCGACGGAAGAATAGACAAAGATGACGTTCCGTGTAGACAGTACGACGGCAGCGAAGTAGAAAGAGTCAACTGCACTTTTTACAAAATTCACTTTTACATAATTCGAATTCTTTGTTTTGTCATAGTTTTTTTTTCTGTTTGGTTCTCATTTTTTACTGATATATAGAAGATAGCTTTGTTCTTCTATTAATTAGCACAGTTTTCGTTCAAAACGCTCTCCTGTAAAATCATGATTTTGTAGATAACCGTATATACCTATGTACTTTGTGGCCGTCGAGTAGAAAGCTTTCTACTATCTAGCATGGCGATGGCGATTACAAAATCTCTTTACTACCTTAGACAACTGTCAGTTGTCAGTGTAATTTTGACAGTCTGGGATAGAAAACTTTCTTGTGAAATAGTCTACATAAAAAAGGACGTAGACAAAGATCGTTAGGTAGAAACGAAAGAAAAAATGACAGATTGTAAAAGGATTTCTACGGTGTGATGTCGAAAATGAAGAAACGAAATGTCACTTTGTATAGAAAGAGCTGTCTATTCTTCGTAGAAATAGAAAGCGTCATGCCTAAGCCTGCTGAACAACTCTTTATTTTGTTTCCAGGAATGGCTAGAACAAGAGGCCTTTGTACTGACTGCGGTCGTTGCCGAAGTGGAATACAATAGCCCGGTTAAAATAGACATTCAAGGTTACATTAATTCGCATAAAGCTGAAAATTGGTATGAATCTTAGGAACACTATTACAAATAAATTGTCAAAAGTCCCCATCGATCCGAGTGCAAAAAAATTTATTCATGTTGCAAAAATCCGTTTTTTACACTTTTCAGCTAAACGGTAAGTTTAATCATAAAAACAGGTGACACAAAATTGTTCATCATGCAATTATCTACAAAAATTGTTCTTACACTTTTTTTCCTAAGAATCAAAAAGAAAGTTTATATTCTTAGAATTGTATAATATGTATGTAGGTATACGCCACGAAAACTAATATTTTTACTTGTATTACGGCTCTGTAATGTATATAAATAAAGTAATTGACATATTATGAAGACCGAAAACTTTTTCAAAAAACCGATTTTATGCAACATTATACCTTGAATATTTTTTTTTGCACACGTCGGTTCAGGACTTTTGACAATTATTTGTAATGGTGTTCCTAACATTTGAGGGGTCCGTGGCTAAATGATAACAGCCGCATAGGTCGATCGATCGGGTTAAGCTACGCTTGCCGCGGTTGGTCTGTGGATGGGTGACCATCTTTAAATACCGAGACCCCTCCGTGCCTCGGAAAGCACGTTAAGCCGTTGGTCCCGAACTCCCGGCTGTCATTCGTGGATCTTACACAGTCCTTACGGGTAGTCAGAACCCCGAAAGTCCGACAATCAGTCTTACCAAGGGATATCGTATTACCCAGTAACTGGGTTGTGGAGGTCAGATGGCAGTTGCTCCATGTAAAATACTGGTATTCAGCTGCATCCGGTTAGACTGGAAGCCGACTCCAACATAGTTGGGAAAAGGCTAGGCAGATGATGGTGTTCCTAACATTTATAGCAATTTTCAGCTTTTTGCGAATTAATGTAGGTAACCCTACCACTATTTTTGAAGCTAACTTGACCAGACTAACAAACAAACGCACACATATTTAATTAGCTCTAAATATGAACAGTGAAAGATTATGTAAAATGAATAAAACTATGCTAATAATTAAGTAAGTACCTAACCATCTCTTTTATTTATTTAAATCACGCTCAATGAGAAGCTGCGCCTACGCATATGGCTGCTATTCCACCAGAGATGTGCTATGCTACGTTGCTATAGATGCGTTTGATATCCACCAATCATATTCATTGGTCCACATAGCATAGCACTGGTGGAAACGGGTTCAACTAAGCTATGTTTTTAATATGGAAGGATGCGTACTATGGATGCGTGCATTGATGCGAGCTACGGATGCGTGCTATGGATGTGTAGCTATATGCAGAGCAGTGTACCTTTCTTATTGTCGATACTTCGCATAGCTCGAGCTGCGCATCTTCCACTCACAGCTACCTTACGGTGGCGCATTTTCATAGCACATCTTACTCGCTCCGCTACCTAGCTTAGCTTAGCATCAGTGGAAACGGTCACATAGTTTCGTAGCTTAGCTTTTACATTCTCGCAGCATAGCTGCATAGCACATCTCTGGTGGAAAGGCACCCTAAGGAGTGGGCTTTTAAAAATACTGTTCAGTTACCTAAACACTACACCCAAATAAAATAAGAATATGTCTGTCTGTACTTATTTCTTTGTTTTATGCTAATCTAAATAGATTAGATAGACAGGAACAACACCAGTAGGTAAATACCCACTGGTGTTGTTCCTGTCTGTACATAATACTCAAAAGTACGTACAGGCGCCAGCACATCAAGCTACCCGAAACTGTCAAATTTTCCCAATCAATTTCGAACCTTATAATTTAGCAATAAGGTTGAAAATTTACTAAATAAATTTGACAGATTGAAGTGGGTTGATGTGCCTGTGTCTGTACCTACCGACAGAAAAAAAGAGCGGTTCTCTACAGTCACTATCAATATTCCTTCGAACTTGATTCTCTTGATAATCTTATCCACCAAAAACGATAATCAAGTATTTGTCCTCCAACTTTAAAAAAACCACAGTGTTTCACCACTGAGCCTCAAAATTAGTAAACTTCCGCGTATAGTGTGTGTGACTGGCATCACAAATGAATCAATTGTATAATGACTCACATAGCTCACGCAGACACACGCTCGTATTTGTAACTTATGCAAAGTTTTCCATTGCCACGCAATGAAGTTGAGCAAGCATCAGGTAAAAGTTTATCTAGGTACCTATCACGATAATGACAGTAGATATTAATCATGCTATTTAGGCGACCAAGGTCTTCACTTGTCTGCGACTGCTTCTGAAGCTGCTGCTGGTCAAGTATATACGACCAATATTATAACTGCCCCGTTGATCTCGTGGTCGCAAGCGCGACTGCTGGGTGTGGAGTCCTGGATTCAATTCCCGGGTCGGGCAAAGTTATTGGCTTTTTCCATTGGGAATGTCTTAGTAACACTCTCCGGTCACCGGTCGGAGGGTCGTATTGTCAGAGAGAGTGCACCTGTGTCTGCGCACACACTTGGCAACTACTCGTATAATATCTAGGCTGGTCTCCGCTGAGATTAGTCGCTATGGCCAAAATTTGGTCTGGAGGACATTTTACTTGACCAATAAGTTATCTTAGTACTCTTTAGGTCGGCACTGCTGACTCGGCAGCCGCGTATCAGGTGTACCTACACGTAAGGTTCAAGAAAACCGTCGTTGCCACTAGTACCAAACAGTTCCATGATGGAACTACTGATGTTTATTTTTAATCACTAGTTCCATTTTAAAATAATCTAAAAAATATGGAACTTATGTTGAATTTTTATTTCAGTTCCACATTATTATTTTAGTCAACATTAGTTCCATTATTTTAAGATTCTTTTAGAATGGAACTAGTGATTAAAAATAAACATCAGAAGTTCCATCTTCCATCATGGAACTGTTAATGGTAGGTACTAGTGGCAATAATTATAATCGTGATGTAGAACTCTTAAGATATCGAAAGTAAACCGGCAGGACGACGACCCTAATTGTATAAGCACACGATCAATAACAATCTGAATGATTTTGAAGAATTTATTGCTAATCCATTGCTGCATATGTTTGAAAAATTTGTCAGCTTAACAACTTTAAATAACGCAATGAATGTTGTTGAACTGTCAAAATGAAAGCCATTACTACATACTTACTGTTAGTGTTTTACAGAAGTAACCCGCGGTAACATTTAATTCGCAAAAGTTCAGAAAATATCCATTCCTATCGTCACATTGATGAAGCATTCCTGTCACCATGGATTAATTGCAGGCCGGGCGAGGCCGGATATTGCTCGTATTCATCTTCAATGGCGACTGCGCCCTCTGACGTCCACTTACACACAACAATGTATAACAAGAATTGCATGCGCAGTTATAATACCACAATGAATGCAGGCCGGAAGGGAAAATTGCTGTTTTTGTGAAGCGAAGGACGGTCGATACAGAACTAGTGTATTTTCTGTTCGGTTTCCTTTGAAATGGGCTAAAGAAATCATGTTTGAGCTTTTAAAATTGTAGAGGATCAGGTTTATAATGTTGTTGACATCCAGATGTTATAATTATGTACTCTAGTTTTAAGGACTAAGTCTAACAACAGGATGCAGCTTGCGCGGCTGGTCTTGGCAAGACATCTGGAGCAAAAAATTACCCATATTGTTATGTATGACACATTATTACACGGAAGTCGCTGGTCCCGGCTATCATTTGTAGATCTTGGCTCGAAAGTCTTACAACCAGTATTACCTAGCCTAGGAGTATTCTAATCACCCAGTCACGGGGTTAATAGGTAATACGGGCTGGTGTCTGCAACTCCAAGTCAATGCGCGTATTTTGCGTACGGGAGTCACGGGGTTATAGAGGTCTGAAAAGGCAGTCGATCCATTCAGCTGCATCCGGTTAGACTGGAAGCCGACCCCAATAAATATAGGAAAAGCCAGAGATTGTTTAGTAATTAATTAGTTAGACATTGACCTAACGATATTATGTCTAGCAATTTCATAGTTCAATAAGTTTAAAGATAACGCTAAATGATTCATCAGCCAAGAAATTTATTGGTATTTGGACGATGGAAACATGTCATTTTCCCCATAGTCCAATTGGTCAAATTCCAATTGGTCCATGGAGCACCGACGGTAAGTACCTATATTTAAATGTCTGGTCCATTTGTTAGCATAAGGACAGATTCGCTTTACGCCAGATTCGCATTAGCTCATGGAAGATGGCTAGATTCTAAACAACCTATTCTACGCCTTTTGTGACATTCATACGAAGAAACCTTCCCTCTTATCGTGAGGAGGAGGCTGTGTCCCATCTGTGGGAATATCATAAGTTCATTACATTTGTTAGCATAAGGACATTGAGGTAATCATAATATATTACCTCAGTGCCTAAGGACAGATTCGCTTTACGCCAGATTCGCATTAGGTCCAGACACGCGTTAGGTCAGCGGCAGCGGGGCAATTGCGTAACACTATCAATCGGAATCGGTTTCATTTTGACAGTTCAACAACATTCATTGCGTTATTTACGCGTTGAGCAGACAAATTTTTCGAACTTATGAAGCAATGGATTAGCAATTGGCTTCGAAATGATTCTGATTCAGATTGATAGTGTGTTACGCAATTAGGGTGCAGATAATGCTAGGAAGAAACCTAGACCTACTTACATCATAGAAATCATAGGTACCTATGACATCCGATGCATAAAGCAAAAGGTGTAAAATATTATTTAGAATTTTAATTTATCGGTCAAGTTAGAATGTACAATGTTTTTGCTATATAAAATGATAACCAACATTGCTGTCACGTTTACAAGTGGACCGAATCATTGGAATCAATTCGTGCTCAGTGTGGTCTGCGCAAAAACCACAGACAATGACGTACTTTCTCTTGAAGCATTACAATGCCTTTATAAAGGCCGGTGTACACGAAGAACTGGCCTCACAACACTTAGGTAAGATTGTATTTTAGCCCGTAGTATAAGTTTGCATAGGTAAGGCAGGACTGTAGGGACACCCTCATACTAGGTGGACGACAATCTTCGCAGATCAGCTGGTTGGTAGCAGCTGGATGAGATCACCCTATAGGATCGAGTCGAATCATGCATGGCGTGTATTGGAGAGGCCTAGTTAGCTGTTGGACTATTATAAGCTGATAATGATGAAAACTTAGTCCGTCGTACGCGTTGATTTTTTTTTGTTTAAGTATATAGATGTAGTTCTGTTGTGTTTTCACGGTCAGATACGCTAAGAATTGTGCCTCATCTGCGCTGGGCTTAAGTATTCGTCATAGCAATAGGATAAGTACTATCGTACTACGTGTACATAGTATGTATGTCATCGATATCTTAAAGATTTTTTATCAAGAATTATTATTATTTTTTATACAAGTACAGTAAGGTAGCAGGTATTTCACAATCTTTGCATGACCTTACATCATACCTGCGGTCTGCGGAACATGCGGCATTCTACTTTATTGATAAGATTAGGTCTTTTGGAAAAAACACCTGTCGATGATTTTGAGATCATCGTTTGAGCCATAAATACTTGAGATGAAACGTCGAGTGGCGAATTAATGGTAGGTACTTTTATGAAACCGCGTGACTGACGGGTATCTCTATTTTTTCTTATTTATTAATAATACTTGGATTATTAAAGACTGGTATGTCATGTGTATCTAATATCCAAAATAATTATAATTTATTATGGCGATATCTATCGTTTTGTAACGCTCCCAAAAAGCTGTATCCTAGGTACCATGACATCGCACAGGACCATTACATTTGTAAATACTTACTGGACTAAAAATTACAACGATTATAATAATATAATTTAAGAATAATATTACTTACTTAACAAAAAATTAGCGTAGAACGCACCTACGTAATTACACCTCAGAAAGTAAGGCAACTCAAACAACCACGCTACAAAAAACACGTCGATAGTAATATCATAATCCTGATAATGAGTAAAACTGTCGGCGATAAATAAATCAGTCGAGTACCAAACCGAACTGACCGATAACTTATCGTTCGCGAAAGTTCCACAATGATACCGTTATGGTTACAAATTGTGCCCAGAAAATGGTTCAGAGTATTCGCCATTTTGAGTTTGATATTCTTATTCTTCGCGATTCTTCGAGATACGGACGGCAGCCTCAGGTGAGTCAACGTTAAATACTCTGACCGGAAATGTTACAGTTATTGGCCTTCTTTTTGATTATGATACGGAAAGGAATACGCTGAATGTGTCACGATTTTATGAGTCGCAGGCGCAAAAAGTTTGGCAACAAAATAATGTGGGTAGGTAGGTTTTAATTTGTTCATAAGATTCATACCACCTTTATATCTACGTCTACCTTCTTATTTTACATGCATACATAATTCAACTTAACAAAGTGAGTCTATCAGAAATACAGTCGCTCAACAAAGGTAGTACTTTTTTGCGATACTTTACCTACCTACTTTCTCTGCCAACAACTTTAATCTAAAATTGACTATTCCATAAACTAAGTAGGTAGGTACTGGCCTGTTAGTCTCGTAGCCGCAAGTGCGACTGCTGAGCGTAGGGTCCTGGGTTCGATTTCCAGATTGGTCTTTCCATTTAGGATTTTTTAGTAACAGCCCGCGGAGTTTGGTAGCTGGCGGTGTGATACCCCCGTGTCTCGGAGAGTCGGATAAGCCGTTGATCCTGCGCCTGATCTCTCTACGGTCGTGTCGGATTACGGGCCGTCCCATCGGGCTATGCGAGTGAAGGAAGATTGAGTGCACCTGCGTCTGCGCACAGATTTGTGCACTATAATAACTCTCGCACCGAAGGCTAGTCTCCGTTGAGATTGGCTTCCATGGTCGAACTACGGTCTGAAGGACTATTTTTTTAGGTAAGTTCAGAAACAGGGACAATAAAACTAAGCACTCCTTTATTATTATAGAAAAATGTGACTTTATGTCAGGTAGGTAACTGCTATATGTGTTCTAAAATTCGAAACTACCCGCATTAGCTGCGAAAAATCGATGCGCAGGATTTTTTTTTTTATAAGTTATCTTTGAGTAGGTATTGATAATGTTGACGCCTGCAGAATAAAATTGAGATTTTTTTGTAGTTGTCAAGTCGATTTGGATTATTATCGGCGATAAGGCGATGGATTTAGTCATCATATGATCGACTTCCCGATGCTAAATTACGATTTGGTGTAAGTAATGACATGTTTTTTAAGGAGTTTAAGTACTGTTGGAAAATTTAAGTTTAAAGAAACGCTGTGTTCCAATATGGCGTGAGGAACATGGGTCATGGACTTCCATGTAATAAATAAATTGATGTTCTGATGACGCTGCGTCATCAGAAAATCAATTTATTTATTTATTTCACGTGACCAGAGGGCTGGTCTATTTTTTGGCGAAAGAATCAGCATTGCCATACAACGTGGCAATGCTGCAAGCCTTTTAGGCACGTTTCCTGTTGACAGCGATGCGGACCAATTTTTTGATGCCCTTTGATTATTTCCCCTCCTTTTTATATACTTGTAACTATTATAATTATTATTGTTTTATTTCTACATACAAGGTAAGTACATGCAACCCTGACGTAAATAACGATGAAAGAATTAGGTCGAACATATGCGATTTACTATGTCAAGTAAAAGCCAGTAAATAAGCGAACGAGTTTACGATCGTTCATTTGCATAATTGTTATGGCTTAGGTACTCATTATCAGCTGTTTGAGTTTAGTCAGGCCGTCACACTATTACTTATTCGATCGTCCTTGTCGAGTTCTTCTTAACGAAATATATTAAGCTAAATTGTCTAGACTAGAGGGTAGCCTTAAGGTTTCGTTGCTAAGCCTCAATCAATCTACCTAGCCTTTTCCCAACTATGTTGGGGTCAGCTTCCAGTCTTACCGGATGCAGCTGAATACCAGTATTTTACATGGAGCGACTGCCTATCTGACGTCCACAACCCTTAGTACTGGGGACTTTTGGACTTCTGACTACCCGTAAAAACTGTCAAAGATCTACGAAGGACAGCCGGGAGCAACGGCGGAGGGAACTCGATATGTAATGGATGGTCACCCATCCACGAACCGACCGCGGAAAGCGTAGCGTGTGATTCAATCCACCCGTGCGGCTATTATTATTTAGCCAAAAGCCCCGCTTTCGTTGCAATGTCTATACCTGCTAATCCAAAGCCTTATCTATCCTCTTGGCAATAAATTCTACGTATTAACACTGCACTTGGCTTGGAAAGTTTTATCCACTACTAAACTATTTATATGAATGGTGTGTGATTTAGTTTCCTTCGTCTACTCGAGCTCTTACAGCGTCCATGGCCACAAAAGATATACACGAGAGCCGTAAACACCATAAATTTTGATACGATACAAAAAATATGTAACCGTGAAATAGCGTAGAGATGAGTTTTACTCCAACAATAGTCTCCTGGAAAGAGCTAGTCAGGTTGTTTTTATTTATCTGAACGTCAGGAGGCTCAGGTTATCTTTGAACCATTTTTGGGAAAGCTATAATATACATACATTGGTCCCTATTCATTGTAATATTATAGTGGCTGTCAATCTGTTACCTCTTCACGCTTAAACCGCTGAACCGATTTAGATGAAATTTGGTATAAAGATAGTTCCGGGAAAGGACATAGGATAGTTTTCATCCCACGGGTTCGACACTTATGCGGGAGAAACCGCGGGGCGCTGCTAGTTCAATATACTTCTTCTTCTTAGCGTGTCGATGGCAATCTAAATGGACTCGGCCCAGAATCCGGCTACTTGTTTGGCGCCATCACCAGTGTCCATCAGTTCCTGTAACATGCAGCTGACAGGACACGCAGGACACGATATTAAGTTTCCCATCCCAGTGAAGCGATGGGCCACTTCAATACAGTTCAGGGGCAATTCCCGTATTTTTAAGAACGTTTACATTCTAATCTGAAAATACCTACCGTTAATTACTTACCTATAAGTATTTTCAACAACTTTTTGACATTGATTGTCGTCGAGACAAGATTGCGACTAGATTTAGAACGTTTTTTAAATACATAAATTGGCTAGCTTTTACTTCTCCTACCTAGCTAAATATTACATTATATCACGTCTTACCTAAACCCTGTTACCACCTCTAAACATCTGGATTTAGCGTGTACACATAACATCTGACGCTCTGACGTCAGACCTTGAAAAACACGAACCACGAAACGGTACCCGTCAAGGTTCAACCCGGCTGCGACACTGACATTGGCCGACCATGACAGAAATAGGACAAGGCCAAGCTTTTCAATCGTTATGTAATGACGGTATAAGGATCCAAGAAATATGAAGGCACCGAGAGATGTTATGATTATTGAGGGTAGGTATCAGTTATTTTGTTATAATATGCCTTAAGGTCGGTCGTGTGAATGCTTTTCCGGCGACGGAATATTCGGGTTGGAGGTTTCCGCTTCGTTTCACGACAAAATTGAAAAGTATTTTCATTGTGAGCAATACGTGGGATGACAAAAGGCTGTTATGAACCGTTTATTTTGTCAATCTTTACCCTACCTGCTGTTGAGCCAAGGTCTAGAAAATATGGTTTGTTCTTTGGCTTAGGTTTTCTAAGGTCCCCATAACTCTATCTCTCTGTGTGTGTGATTTTTTTTATGTAAGTACCTACCGTCAAACGGGGTGAATAGGGATGCAGGGGTGAATCGGGACAAAACTTTAAAAGGGATTTTAACATTAAAATAATATATTTTGTGGCCAAAAAGGACCCTAATATGTTTACTGTAATTTAATTAACGATTACGTGCCCTTATTGACAACAAACTATATTATTTCAACGTTAAAATCCATTTTAAAGTTCCGTCCCGAACTCCCGATTCACCCCTGCATCCCTATTCACCCCGTTTGTAGGTACTTGCTCATCTATCACACAACTTTCTATGTAGTTAAAATTCTAGTCAATATTTACCGGTCTATGCTGTCGTGAGCTCCTCAACAGAGAGTTATCGATGAAAACAGACTTATTAAAGTCACATGTTCAAAACTATGACCAACTATGATGTTACGATCGACAGCACGTGTCTACTCTAAACAAATCGGGCCATAAAACTATCAGCAACATATTCTTGCGACAAGGCCGTCATGTATCAACTTTTGTAAGAAGAAAATTTCCAATAAATTCAATACAGGCTGGCAGGCATATCAACGCGCAACCGCAACCTGCAGGGTCATTGCAGAACACACTATCAGTAGCAATGGGTTTCATTTTGGCAGTTCAACAACATTCATTGCGTTCTTTACGTTGTTGAGAGGGCACATTATGTTTCGAACATTATGAGGCAATGGATTAGAAATATACTTCAAAATGATTCAGATTGATAGTGTGTTACGCAATTAGGGTGCTGTTACCATGGATTCATTACATGATTCTGAACCCCCTGTGTTGAAATTTTTCATCGGTTATCCTTATCACACTTCACACTAATATTACAAAGGCGAAAGTTTGTGAGTGTGTGTGTGTGTGTGTGTGTGTGTTTATATGTTTGTTACTTCTTCACGCTCAAACCGCTGAACCGATTTAGATATAATTTGGTATAGAGATAGTTTGAGTCCCGGGAAAGGACATGGGCTACTTTTTATCCCGATATTCCCACGGGATCGAAACTTATGCGGGTGAAACCGCGGGGCGCAGCTAGTTTACAAATAAATGATTGACCTCGTAGAGTATTGCACTTTTCTATGAAACAGCAGGTTTTTGAAGTGAAACTTCTTTAGGCGCGCTTGACTTGGGGAGTAAACTGGCGAATGCGTTACGAAAACGTGTGATCGCGAGTAGGGAAGGTACGTAAAAAATAGCTGGAAATACCTGGTGTAAAAACCCGGTCCCGGTCGCATAAATATGCGACCGGGTTTTTACACCAGGTATTTGCTTCCAAGTACGCACACCGGGTACCGACTCAAAATACTTGCAAGACTATTAAGTATCTTATACGGCTACTCGCTCAAATACGTAGGTACTCAACCGCGTTAGTTTTCGCAAATGCGATCATGCTCCTTTTGGAACAATTTCGTATGCAAGTATTTTTTACCGACTTCACAAAAAGGAGGAGGTAGGTACTATGTTCGGCTGTTTGTATGTTTTTTTTGAAGTGAAACTTCTTTAGGCGCGCTTGACTTGGGGAGTAAACTGGCGAATGCGTTACGAAAACGTGTGATCGGGCGAGTAGGGAAGGTACATGTTTATGCGACCGGGTTTTTACACCAGGTGTTTGCTTCCAAGTACGCACACCAGGTACCGACTCAAAATACTTGCAAGACTATAAAGTATCTTATACGGCTACTCGCTCAAATACGTAGGTACTCAACCGCGTTAGTTTTCGCAAATGCGATCATGCTCCTTATCAGTAAGAGTCTACAGATCAATTCCGTGTAATTTTTATTTTGTCAATTTTTAATCGCAATTAAAAAGGTGTGGAATAATTTTTATTTTGTCAATTTTTAATCGCAATTAAAAAGGTGTGGAATAAAATTAGTTGTCATGAATAGAAATTCACACCAACACCTCGACTTCAGGTGCAAAAACAGTACTGTCTGTATCTTTTTTTTTCTTTTGCTTATATCTCGAAAATGGTGCTTCCTATCGCAAAAATAATGAAAATTTCGACCCCCTTTATAAAACCCATAAACTCCTAAAACTCAACATGTAGGTAATTATTTTTCATATTTTCCATACAAAAAGTGAAAAATTCCTTAAAAAACACGCCATGGCCGCCTCCTCCGCGCCTGCGGCTCTAAAAAAGAATTCACGGGGTAGGGCAAATAAGTACCACGTGTCGACGAGTCGCGATTGTCAAATTCGATTTTTGTTGTGTCAAAATTATTGAAGTGAAACTTCTTTACGCACACTTGACTTGGAGAGTAAGCTGGCGAACGCGTGACGTAAGCGTTACGAAAAGTGTGATCGGGCGAGTAGGGAAGGTACGTATTTACGCGACCAGGTTTTTACACCAGGTATTTGCTTCCAAGTACGCACACCAGGTACCGACTCAAAATACTTGCAAGACTATAAAGTACCTTATACGGCTACTCGCTCAAATACGTAAGTACTCAACCGCGTTAGTTTTCGCAAATGCGATCATGCTCCTTATCAGTAAGAGTCTACAGAACAATTTCGTATGCAAGTATTTTTTACTTTAATGGTTTGCAAGTATTTATTTGTAAACGCGATTTTGCTCCTTATTTATAGGAAGTCATTGATCAATTTCCTATGCAAATAGTTTTACTTCCAACGGGGCTTTTGAATACGCGATTGTTCTTCTTATCTGTATGAAGTTATGGATCAATTTTCTATGCAAATAGAAAATATTTGAAAGTATCTCGCTCCGTCGTGTGTCGACGCTCGAGTACGTAGGTACTCAAATAGTTCAACAACCGCGTTTGTTTTCGCAAATGCGATCATGCTCCTTATCAGTTCTTACTGATAAGCACTTCTTCACTTTCTTACTTGCACAGAATACTTAATAGTACTACGTACAGAAAGGACACTCCCTTCCTCGACCTTTTATCAGATACCGCACCTCACCCCGCACTTCGAGGTATTCGTCGCCGACTCTAGCAAGGGCGCTCGCGAACCGCAGCGCTGTATTGCTGATACGAACACACAATAATTATGCGATTTAAAAGTTTTATTTGAGTTTTAATCACGATGGTTGGATATTGTGATGCTTTCCCGAATTCGTATTTACATAAACTGTTTGTAAGATTTCGCATTTTTAATAACATGCGATTTAATAACCGATTATTTACAGATAAGTCATTTAAACTAACCTATTTTAGTGTTTTTATTTCACTACGAACCCGACTATATAAATAAACAATTGAACTACATGGTCACTTCATAATAATGCACACGTTCGGGCAGCGCCGTCGTCGTTCGGTTCCCCGACACAAATTGCTTTCCGCGCCAATTTTTTTTACGCTACTAGATTTCACGCACACATTTGCACGTATACAAACGTCATTTGTTTATGTAGTAGTAACAGGTAATTATTTTGCGAGCGTTGTATGGAGGGTCCGAGGTGTGGTAAGATTCTACGGAACAATTTCCTATGCAAGTATTTTTACTTTAATGGTTTGTAAAAGTATTTATTTGTAAACGAGATTGTGGTCCTTATTTATAGGAATTTACGGGTCAATTTCCTATGCAAGTACTTTTTACTTCCAACAGGGCTTTTGTTTGATTACGCGATTGTACTTCTTACTTGGTACAATACAGTGTACTGCGCATTCACTTAACATCTGGAAATGGATAAAATTACTGTGTTGAGCAATAAATATTTGAATTTGAATTTGAAATTTGAATTTGTATGAAGTTATGGATCAATTTACGATGCAGATAGAAAATACTTGAAAGTATCTTGAGCCCTGGTTTTAGGCCCTGGTTTCTTAAGGTGGACGTACTTGGAAGCCCTGGTACTCGATTTTGCAAGTACGACCCATGTCTACGGGCTACGCGAACGGGAGTTGAGTGGGGGATATAAGCAAGAGAAAGCAGTGCGCGCGCACATTTTCTTTCTCTCTTCCTCTCATAGCCAAATACGTTTGAAGTTTCACTTCAGTCGTGTGGTCATAAGCACACTCGGTTTTTTTTTGTATGTTTGTTCATCGAATACTCCGCCAATTGTCGACGGATTTTCAAAATTCCTTTTTTGTTCCAAAGTAGATAGTTTTGAGGTGGTCCCACTGTCACCAAGTTAGGATCTGATGATGGGATCTTAGAGTAATCGAGGGCAACCTTTAAATTTTATAGGCTCACTTATTGTTTTTCGCATATTTTACGAAGTATCTTGTGTATTTGCGTATGGTTGTCACCATCTCAGGTAGCTGGGCTGATGATGGAAGTTACAACTCCTTAACAGTAAGAAGTTACTCGAACAGGCAAGGACTGTTTTAGTCAATTGTTTTGATGTTTGATAGGGCATTTGCCACATTTGGTCTCATGATCATCAAGTCATGACCTGATGCTGCAGTCAGGATAGTCTGCAGAGTACCTAACTCCTCGACAACTAACAGCAGATATATCGTGTTAAGGCTCATTGAAAAGGGCTCGATGTGTGGATAAACGTACTGTTAATGAGGAACACCGAAGTACATAAAGACCTGATGCTGAAGCCAGGAGCATTAGAAAAAGTACCAACCTTGAAATTACAGCACCGTAGTCGTGTTTGGGCTCATTTTAAACAGGACTAAATTTTAAGTTCAATGCAATGTTGACAAGTCTGGCCTGATGCTGCAGCCAGGATTATCAGCATCTAGTCTAAAAACATCAGGGCAGGATTTGATGATGGGATCCTGGAGAAATCGAAGGAACTCTTCAAATATTATAGGCACACCTATAGCGATTTGGGTATTTTTTATAGTAACTCGTGCATTTGCTCTCGGAAAGCACTATTTGGTGATGTGGAACTGATGATGAAGACCACAGATGGCCACCGGAACTACTCAATAATATCTAAGTATTTCACGGGTTGCGATTCGATTACTTTAATATGGTTGCTAAGCAATTTATGCTCGTCACAATGTGAATGGTGATACGGAGCTGATGGTGGATCTGGAGAACTCCTCAACAATTAACTTCCCTGTATCGGGAAAAGCAATATTTTGTTTGTAAAAGGCGATGATCACTAGGCTATTGTAACTTAGATAAATTATAAGCAGACCCGCTAAAAAGCGTGAAATAAAAACTTTTTAAGAAAAAAAAAACCGACTTTCAAAAAAACACTACAAAGTGAAAAATATCTTTAATTTCGGAAGTCGGTGGCAAAAAACTAAAATAAAGATCCAAAGACACCGACTTCCGAAATTAAAGTTATTTTTCACTTTGTAAAGTTTTTTTTGGAAGTCGGTTTTTTTTCTTAAAAAGTTTTTTTTACTTTAATGGTTTGCAAATATTTATTTGTAAACGCGATTTTGCTCCTTATTTATTCGAAGTCATTGATCAATTTCCTATGCAAGTAGTTTTACTTCCAACGGGGCTTTTGAATACGCGTTTGTATTTCTTATCTGTATGAAGTTATGGATCAGTTTCCTATGCAGATAGAAAATACTTGAAAGTATCTCGCTCCGTCGTGCGTCGACGCTCGAGTACGTAGGTACTCAAATAGTTCAACAACCGCGTTTGTTTTCGCAAATGCGATCATACTCCTTATCAGTAAGAGCACAGAATACTTAATAGTACTACGTACAGAAAGGACACTCCCTTCCTCGCCCTCATATCAGATACCGCACCTCACCCCGCACTTCGAGGTATTCGTCGCCGACTCTTTAGCAAGGGCGCTCGCGAACCGCAGCGCTGTATTGCTGACACACAATTATGCGATTTAAAAGTTTTATTTGAGTTTTAATCACGATGGTTGGATATTGTGATGCTTTTCCGAATTCGTATTTACATATACTGTTTGTATGATTTCGCATTTTTAATAACATGCGATTTAATAACCCATTATTTACAGATAAGTCATTTAAACTAAACTATTTTAGTGTTTTTATTTCATTACGAACCCGACTATATAAATAAACAATTGAACTACATGGTCACTTCATAATAATGCACACGTTCGGGCAGCGCCGCCGCCGACGTCGTTCGGTTCCCCGACACAAATTGCTTTCCGCGCCATTTTTTTTTACGCTACTAGATTTCATGCATACATTTGCACGTATACAAACGTCATTTGTTTATGTAGTAGTAATAGGTAATTATTTTGCGAGCGTTGTATGGAGTGTCCGAGGTGTGGTAAGAGTCTACGGAACAATTTCGTATGCAAGTATTTTTACTTTAATGGTTTGTAAAAGTATTTATTTGTAAACGCGATTGTGCTCCTTATTTATAGGAATTCACGGATCAATTTCCTATGCAAGTACTTTTTACTTCCAACAGGGCTTTTGTTTGATTACGCGATTGTACTTCTTATTTGTATGAAGTTATGGATCAGTTTTCGATGCAGATAGAAAATACTTGAAAGTATCTCGAGCCCTGGTTTTAGGCCCTGGTTTCTTAAGGTGGACGTACTTGGAAGCCCT
Source organism: Amphipoea oculea (assembly GCA_945859645.1). Taxonomy (NCBI): domain Eukaryota; kingdom Metazoa; phylum Arthropoda; class Insecta; order Lepidoptera; family Noctuidae; genus Amphipoea; species Amphipoea oculea. Next base: position 4,581,493 of record OX243862.1, read on the forward strand.
GATACTCGATTTTGCAAGTACGACCCATGTCTAAGGGTTACGGGCGAGGCGAACGGGAGTTGAGTGGGGGATATAAGCAAGAGAAAGCAGTGCGCACGCACATTTTCTTTCTCTTTTCCTCTCATAGCCAAATACGTTTGAAGTTTCACTTCAGTCGTGTGGTCATAAGCACACTCGGTTTTTTTTTTTTATAACCGATGAAAAATTCTACTCTAGCCCCCTTACTAATAAACGTTGTATAGCGTCTGTATACTTGTATAGTTACACAATTTTTTTATGCCCAATGAGCTCCAGTCTTTTTCTTTTTTTTCCTTTCTTTTTTCACTATATACATATAAATTATATTTTTAAATATTAGAATATAAAAAAATATATAAAAACATTTAAAAATATAAAAAATAGTAGCCCACTGGTATCGGGAACAGGGTCCAAGCTACCGGCGGTCAGGGCTCCAGAGAGAGGAACCTCCTAACAATTTCCTTTCTTTTTATTATTATAGGTACTGTATATAATATCTATATTATATTTTAGTGTTAAATTGTAAAATGCTTTGTCTTCTGTCGAATGTCAAATTACTAACGACTGCAAGAGAGAAATCGGTGTGCTATTCATCTGATACAATACGTTTATTAGTAAAGGGGTAGGGGTCTAGAATCATGTGCTGAATTTGAGGTTACAGTTTGCACGTCAATGTCCTGCCACATCATCATCTGCCTAGCCTTTTCCTAACTATGTTGGGGTCGGCTTCCAGTCTAACCGGATGCAGCTGAATACCAGTATTTTACATGGAGCGACTGCCTATCTGACCTCCACAACCCAGTTACTGGGTAATGCGATACCCCTTGGTAAGACTGGTTGTCAGATTTTCGGGCTTCTGACGACCCGTAACGACTGTCAAAGATCCTGCCACCCTGTATAAATAATATTGTTCGGGAAAATATCAATGACATTGCTGCACTTGACATCAATCATAAGTACCTACTTACCTATAATAGGTATATTTGTTTAGTACAGTTAATTACAATTATCTAATCTGATATGGGGAAAACAATAGACATATTGTGAAAGGCTTAACAAACCTACGACACCTCAGCAGATGATAACTACCTACCCAAGTACCTATAGGTAGATTTAGATAGAACATTCTAATAATCAGATAATCTGAAAACAGTGGGCTAAAAGTAGGAAAAACGCTCCCTAATTGCGTAACACACTAGGTATAAACACTATCTGAATAATTTTGAAGGATATTGCTAATAATCCTTGCTTCATAAGTTCGAAAAATTTATCTGCTCGACAACGTTACGTAAATAACGCAATGAATTTTGTTGAACTGTCAAAATGAAAGCCATTGCCACCGATAGTATGTTACGCAATGACCCCCTCAGGTGTGACTTTCAGTTAGTGACAAAGGGAAAACTTATCACTGAATAAAATATGCTTAGTGCACAAAATACTGTACAGCCAATGGCCCAAAATTTTAAAGATAGGGATATGTCCTCAGCTAAAGCTTTTCTTGAGAAAGCGTTGAACGGTCACACAATAACGACTGTCCAATAACCTGACAGATTTTCGTCAGTATTTGACATTATAGACGCACTTTCCTAGGATATGCAAGCTTTGAATAATGTGTTTTCTCTAATAGAATAGCGAAATACTAAACTGATTTAAAATGAACCCTATAAACTTAATTGAAAGCTTAGCACAAAAGCTTTCAAAGTTCCTCCTATCACAGAGATAATAAATACAAGATTGTAAGTAAGAAAACAGCTCTCTGGAGCTTTCAGCCCTCCCCTCAGTGGGCTCAAGGCGACACATTTACAAAGGTTCTAAAGAGAACCTTGAGCTAATTGGCCCTTCTCGCAGTAGTGAGGGCTTCAGCTGCTAGCTCCCCTGGTACTTGGCATTTTGTAAAAAAAAGTAGGTCAGGGCACAGATAATATGATACAGATGTAAGGGATAGTGGTCTGGCGGTCTGGATTTTTAAGCAAAAGATTCATGTAGGTTTTAATTTGACTTACGACGAGTACTATGACGCCTAAGTGTCCTTTGTTTTTTTTTATTTATTTGTATAGTAAAGTTAGTTAGTCATTTGTTTGACTTTATTTTTTTTTGTGACAATTAACTATATATAATATAATATATATAATATAATATAATATTCCACAACTATCACACAACGCCATCTAGTCCCAAGCTAAGCAGAGCTTGTGTTATGGGTACTAGACAACTGATAAACATACTTATATATTTCTTAATACATACATATTATAGATAAATTACACCCAGACACAGAACAAATGATCGTGCTCATCACACAAACATTTGTCCTGGGTGGGAATCGAACCCACGACCTCCGGCATAGCAGTCAGGGTCACTAACCACTAGACCATCAGGCAACTTTTTGTATAACGTCACAAAGTGCCAGCCTTACCAATATGAAATCGGATAATAGGTACTTTTACCTCCGAAATTCGGGATGCTAATCAAGCCATAAACAGATAGCACACCCCGGACACTCCATACAACGCTCGCAAAATAATTACCTACTACCACTACATTGACAAATGACGTTTGTATACGTGTAAATGTGTGCGTGAAATCTAGTAGGGCTGGCTGGCGCAGTATTGTGTAGGCGGCGGCGTGGCGGCGCTGCCCGAACGTATGCAACAATGGGGCGCCGCGCGCCGCGACACTAGGTACTCACAGAAATCTAATTAATAACATTTCTATTGTACTACTTTTCAAGTCGAAGAACAAATAGAGCGTAAAAGAAAGATACATAACTAAGATAATAAAGAGAGAGAGCAATAATTTAATAGTTGGTATGTTAATATTACGGAAGTTTTAATTGTTCTAAAACGAAGATAACTTGGAAAATAAATGATTAATAGAGAAAATTATGAAAATAAATTATCACAACACTGGCTTAACTTGTTTGTCTGTAATATACTAGCTTTTATTTTTTATGGGTTTAAAGGATATTTGAGTTGCTGTTCCTTACCTTCTTTCATGTTTCGGGAACCGAAAGAAACTCCTGTCTTTATCGTTCCTCGATGAAGATAAGCATCCAAATAATGCACAATATACAACCATCGTGATTAACACAAAATATAAAACTTTAAAAAAATAATGTGTTCGTGTCAGCAGTAGGTAGGTACAGCGCTGCGGTTCTTGTGTATGCGAGCGCCATTGTTAAAGAGCAGGCGACGAACACATCGAAGTGCGGGGTGAGGTGCGGTAACTGATGTTAGTGCGGGGAAGGGAGTGGCCTTTCTGTACGCAGTACTTTAAGTATTCTGTGCAGATAGGTAGACCTATTTAAAATAAGCCTCATAAATACTAGCTAGCTATAAGTAGGTAGCTAGATAGATGTCTTTCATCATCGCATTAATGATCATTACAAAAGATCGCGATGCTGCGTCTGCGTCGCTTTCGTACCTATTTAAATACCTACACTCTTGAACCAAAGACAAGGCCGCTCTCCGCAGTCATTGCCAAGGTTTTCTGGAAAGTTCGCAATATTTTTTTATATAGGTAGTTCCGCGACGATTGACGGAATTCCAAAACTGCCTTGAACTTGGTTTGTGAGCTTAGAAAAAAAACAATAATTCATGGATATGCAAAACGTTCAACAAACTAATAGTACCTAGATCTATCTAAGCTGATTCACAGCGCTGTAGTTCATGACTTTTTATTGTAAACGAAAAGAGAAGAAAGGAAATGGCATGTTGGCAGAACCAGCAGGACAATTGCGTAACACACTAAATGGCTTTAATTTTGACAGTTCAACAACATTCATTGCGTTATTTACGTTGTTGAGCAATATGAAGCAATGGATTAGCAATATCCTTCAAAATGATTCAGATCAATCAGATCGTGATTGATAGTGTGTGACGCAATTAGGATGAAGTATATTGTGCGACGATTGGCGATTTTTTAAGAAGACGCTAAACAGCTACCTAGCTGTTACAGAATAGGTACCCTTGAAGAACCCCACATTGATCCCTTAGGCGCGTCGCCCACACGACCTAGAGTCGAGGCGGCGACGAGGCGCGGGCGCACGTTTTGTATAGGAATAAATATAGGTATGTATGTATAGGCGACATACCTATACTTATTCCTATACAAAACGTGCGCCCGCGCCTCGTCGCCGCCTCGACTCTAGGTCGTGTGGGCGACGCGCCTTAAACTAATCTGATTGGTAATGATCATATTATATTAGCGGACAAAAAAGTTCTTATTATCCTGATAACGGTCTACAATTCTACCCGAATTGATGGAGATTGAAAGCTGCTACACTAGTACCTACCTAACAGGTACAGCTACTTACACATGCATGCAAGATTCTCTAATGCATTATATCTATAGTACCTAAATACTAGACACATGATATTTGGAGGGTATGTTCTTAGTGAAGAGTAGGTATCCATTAAGAAAGGGTTTTTCAAAATTCCTCCCCTAAGAGGTTGAATGGGGGGAGGGTGAAATGTCATGCGGACGAAGTCGCGGGTAGAAGCTAGTAGTAAATATAATAAAGCTGAAGAGTATGTTGGTCGGATGTGAGAGATTTTCTTGAGGAAGGTTATAGGTTATTTAACATCGGGCCAAGACCCTTAGGAGCCGAAGAAAAATACGTTCAAGTGCGATTCGGACTTGCGTACCTACCGACGGTTGAATAAAATTAACGTCTGACAGTTCTAGTAAGGAAAAACTGTCAAAAATTCAAAATGTATTCTCAGTTTAAGACTTATTCTAGGTTAGGTATAAGTTTGGTGAAATTCACCCCAATCGAAGTACTAAATTGTTATATTATTTATTAAATAAAGAAAATGGTAATGTTATCGGCTCTGATGAAATTGTTGTGCTCAATAAATGAAGGGTATAAAATACTGAGATAAGACATAAATGGGACTATTGAAGTAACTCATTACCATGCCTATAAATGTAGACGAGCAGTAGTGGCTCAGTGGTAAAAGCCGCGACATAAGAGTTGTAGGTCGAAGGTTCGAGCCCAGACAGGTGCTTTACTTTGTGTAAATTATTTCATCACCACTGCTCTCACAATGGTAAAGAAACATCGTGAGAAAACCGGCATGTTCTAGAACCAAAAATTCACGTGACATCTACCAACCCGCACTGGGCCTGCGTGGTGGGTTACGGTCCACTCCCTCTCACAGAGAGGAGGCCTGTGTCCCAGCAGTTGGAACTTGGAACATAATTATGCGTTATTTAGGTTGACTTAACTACAATTCTTTCCTTACATTTTTTTTTGTCTTGTTCTAGGGTACCATAATTATCTTAAAAAGTACCTAAATTGTTTTTACCTGCCTAAAAAACCTGCGTAAATGAATAAATAAGTGACTTAATATTTTCCGCAAATGTTCAAATCAATGAGTTCCAGTCACATACTCATTCTATAATTAAAAGGGTTCATCCTTCCTTCCTCCTGTTGTTAGGTTGTTTTGTTACACATACATTTTGCCTTCGTTCAAAATGCAATGTTTTCCTACGATTTATGTCGACGTTTTTACCTTGTTTTGCCCTGTAAATTAAAATGAATTTTTGTACAAATTAATTTAGTATAAATTATTTGTAAAAATTAAATTAATTATTTTTTGAACGCACTCAAAATTTGACACTCTTTAAAAACCGCGGGCAGCTTTCGTAAACAAAATTACAAATTCCAAAACAAACCGGATATAGACATTGGATAGAGTTATTTTATATCTAGACCAAAATTAAATTAGTCGTTAGTGACGTAAAGATCATTTTTACACAGGTAAAATCAAACCAAAATAAATTCGTCAGGGAAAATAAATAATCTCATCAAATATTTAGGTAGATAAGTGCGACTGATTATGCCCATCGATCAAACAGTTCGTTGTATTTGACAATAATAACTTACCTTGAGCCAGGGGAGTTTTATGGTTTCCTTGAATGTAGGTGAACGAATCGACCGCTAGTCCATAGCCTGACTGATTCTAATCTCTGGGTCAAGGCCTAAGGACACGGTGAAGGTCGGTTACGAAACGACCCTCGGCTTTTTGTTTTGGGAAACACGCTTTTATCAAACTCTGAATTCAAGTTTAGTAACCTACTATACATTCAGGTTTTCGTAATCAAAAATAATACCTACCATTTTTATTAATAAATAGAGCAATAGTACTCTCGATGCCGAAGTTATGCAATGAAAGTGAAAAATAACAAACTTGACATTGGCATCGTCGAGATCGCTAACGTTGAAGAAGTGTTGGACTCGATCCAGACACGAAAAAGAACCAGCAACGTTCTAATTTTAAATTTCCCACCTAATCGTTGATAACTAATAGTGCGTGACGCGAGGTTCACAATTTCACAATCGATCGATTATGATTAGATTCGTTTTATGTTAATATTATTTTTATTGCGAATAAGCCGTTTCTTTAATTTACAAGACAATCAAAATCCATTAACATTATTTATGAATAAAATTCGACTGTTTTCGTGTTACTTGTGATTTTGACGGTAATTCCCATAAGTCCCGAATCAAATTCCTTACATTGCATCTGAACTCAACACACTGAACAGAATTTTTATTATAATGTTCCGGATTAATACCTATTATGCTGAGCTATCCTATTTTATCTAGAATTCCCGTGCCTTACACGTCTGCACATCTGCCACACATTCAGCAATATTTTGAAGAAGCAGGGTAGGTCACATTTCATTCCACAATAAAAAATATCGAATTGACCGAGAAGACATTGCATTGGAAGTATACTATCAGAAAACTAGAGTGATGACTTCCTAGAATTTCAAATCTCATCTATTAGATTTGGCTCTCGTCAAATGCAACGCCAATTCATGTTTGCATAGGTATTTACCATTCTCGAAATACCTGTGTTTATATAATTTGATAAATCACAAAGCCAATCAGACCATAATCGTAAAAAATACATAGGTATCTCTTAAATCTCTTTTATGCATTTTCGTTGCGTTTACCTGGCTCCGAGTTCAATAGATGATAGGCAAAATCCTTGGATTGGGATGAGATTAAATAACTGCTGTAATGATAATAGTCCAAATCACGACCTGAAGCAAAACTGGCTCGCGATCTGCCGGCCAGGCAAGCATCACCAAGGCCAAGGTTGGCAGGGAAGGGGGGGGCGCGGGACGCTGCCGCGGGCTTAACGCTCCGCTCGAACCCGCACAGACCATTCTGCACCTCGCAGTCGACTCTGACGGTTGTACAAGCGCAAGGTAAGCGGTGGTCATTTAAATATATATCTACCGACGTAAAGTTTCGCCTAGACCGCGTCCCACCAACACACCACCGCCGCTCCTGAACTCGAAAAATGTTCGTAGCTTATTGTGTGATAACCAAATCCCTATTCAAGATGTGCTTCGATAACGTTAAGTGTTCTATTTCGCCGATAAGACGATTATCGCACTCGTTTGAAGAAGTCGGAATTGCATTCAAATATAACCCGCGAAGGTAACCGGTGGCGTAAATAGGGGGAACTTTCCCTCCGAAAAGTTTTGAAGCCGTTCCCGAAGGGCGGGAATCGTGAGTCCGCGTGCGTGCTGCGTGTCGCGCATCGATCGGGCCACCCCTCGCCCTCGCCACTCCCGGCTACGATACATTCATTTGGACAAAATATCATTCCATCATTGCATTTAGTATCCTCCGTTTCTTTTATTTATTTGCAGTAGTTTTAGTGATTTAGTGCATGTTTTAGCCGCTAGTTAATAAATAGTATTTGTGAAAATGGGTGGCTGTGCAACGAAAGAAAACAAGGAAAACAAACCGGCTGACGATGCCGACGGGTGCGTATTACTCCGGCCGGCATTTATCTCCGGTTGCCGCTGCAAAATTTTGTAGTTAAATCAATGTTTTGTTTTCAAATCACTGTTACCTTGCTGTAAATTGCCATTTTAATCGTATACATTACCTGAATACCCGTACCGTAAATATATGTCCCTATACTTGATTCGTTTTTGCGATGTTAACGACGGACATTGAACCTAAACGGGATGTAGAAATTATGGCATTTCCGGATTGACCGGCCGTCTAATAATCGTAAACTCCTGCCGAATAAAGTTGTGTCATACGCATACCTCTTGGTTTTATAGTTTATTTAACAATAATATGTAAATCGATAGGAAGGCATTGTGTTTTTGTCACTAATGGTTGTCGAAATTCAAATTGTAATATGCAAAATCCTCCTCCAGGTACTTAAGTACTAACTTAAGGAAAATAACGATATTTCTCTGAGCTTAAATGCTGATGTGTGTTAAACTTGATTTACCTACATGACATGCAAATTACCCAATGTCTTTTTCGCAAATAGGTAGGTACCTACATGCATTCATTATACATAATCATATCAACTCATATCCAATATCACGATTGGCGTAATTCATGGAACGATAAGTGGATTCCGTAATCTGACGATGTTTAATTACCTTCTCGAATAGAAATGAATGCAAAGTAACAAGAAACTCACGATAACACGTTCGTTCGTTGGGCGCGAGTGGGAGGTACGGCTGCGCGCGACGAAGAAGAACCGGTGCGCAGTGAGCTGACACATCCGTTCGACTTGCGCGTGTCGGTCAAGGCGACCTCTAGCTAAATTACGTAATTCCACCACAAAACTGAGTGTTTCCCTGGGTGTGTTCGGTCAAAAACAAATTATTCCAAACCCGGTCCAGTCCGCGTAACATCTCCTTCAGTAACAGTAGTTGTTGCAACCAATTTCTATCCGTAACTAGTGGCTTTAGTTAATTCCATCAGTATGAATTATAAACTGAAAGTCACAATCCCTGTGGTGGTTTGCGGTGGCGCCGTTCTCGCGTATTATCTCATCAGGCGGTTCGTAAAAATAACATTTCATTGTTTCTTATTCATATTTTTCGTTTTATTAATGTCTTTTAATATTGTAGAATTAATTTACAAGTGAAATAGTATTAATAATCAAATCTCGACTTAAAACTTTTTGGATGTTGACTTAGGTTTACTCTTCCACCGCTCGATTCCAGAGTCGATGGGTACGTCACTATTATTTTCACTTTTAAAAATATAGCAGTTGAAATAGTTGGCTACGGGCGTGTCGCAAGGATTTTAATTTTCGTTGTTTTCACTGAAATTATTCATAATGTGCACTAGGGCTACATGTGCTGCGTTGAAAGCGTTAGAATCGTAATTATACCCTCATTAATAGTATTTAGAAAAGTGAACTTTAGAAATTGATTTTTGATTGTGTCGTTACAGAAAAGCCGCAGCAATGGTGGACGCCGCAACCATCGAGAAGTTGGAGGCTGGTTTCAGCAAGCTCCAGGCCTCTGACTCCAAGTCACTGCTGAAGAAGTACCTTACCAAGGAGGTGTTCGATGCTCTTAAGAACAAGAAGACCTCCTTCGGCTCGACTCTGCTGGATTGCATCCAGTCTGGTGAGTAGACTTTGACACGGTTGTTGCTATCTTCACTATCTTGTAATCTTAGATAAACTTATGTACTAGATAGGCACGTAGGCAGTCCGCGTCAATTGATAACTTAGAAGCAAATATCTGATTAAACACATGCAATAGGTATTGATAATACCAGCAATTACTACACGTACTAAGTTTACCTAGTTACCTATTCAATAAAACTCCGCCCCTAAGACGACCCACTGACCTAAACTTTCGATGTCATTTAGATAAGTTTAATTTAATATTTTACGTAAGCCGTTAAATGGAGCTGATGTTATTACGTAATCTTTTCTAGGTGTTGAGAACTTGGACTCTGGTGTCGGAATCTACGCCCCTGACGCTGAGGCGTACACAGTGTTCGCCGACCTGTTCGACCCCATCATTGAGGACTACCACAATGGTTTCAAGAAGACCGACAAGCACCCCGCCAAGAACTGGGGTGACGTGGAGACCCTCGGCAACCTGGACCCCGCCGGCGAGTTCGTAGTGTCGACCCGCGTGCGCTGCGGTCGCTCCATGGAGGGCTACCCCTTCAACCCCTGCCTGACCGAGGCCCAGTACAAGGAGATGGAAGAAAAGGTCTCCACCACCCTCTCCGGACTTGAGGGTGAACTCAAGGGTACCTTCTACCCCTTGACCGGCATGTCCAAGGAGACCCAGCAGCAGCTGATCGATGACCACTTCCTGTTCAAGGAGGGTGACCGTTTCTTGCAGGCCGCCAACGCTTGCCGCTTCTGGCCCTCTGGCCGTGGTATCTACCACAACGAGAACAAGACCTTCTTGGTGTGGTGCAATGAGGAGGACCACCTCCGTCTCATCTCCATGCAGATGGGCGGTGACCTGAAGCAGGTTTACAAGAGGCTGGTGACCGCTGTCAACGACATTGAGAAGCGTGTTCCCTTCTCCCATGATGACAGGCTCGGTTTCCTGACTTTCTGCCCCACCAACCTGGGCACAACTGTGCGTGCGTCCGTGCACATCAAGCTGCCCAAGCTGGCGGCCGACAAGGCGAAGCTGGAGGAGATCGCCTCCAAGTACCACTTGCAGGTGCGCGGCACCCGCGGCGAGCACACCGAGGCTGAGGGTGGCGTCTACGACATCTCCAACAAGAGGCGCATGGGACTTACCGAGTACGACGCCGTCAAGGAGATGCACGACGGCATCGCTGAACTCATCAAAATTGAGAAGTCCCTGTAAATCAGTTAACGATCTCGCGTTATCAGTATTTTTTGTATTATTTATCGTTTTCATGTAAGAATTGATTGGATGTCGGATTGGTTGGGCCGGCAGACGGCACTAGTCAGCGCCCCGCGAGTGTGGCCGAGCACGCAAGCGGCCCTGTATACTGTTTTTCGTAAAAGTATTTTCTATAAGGAAATGGAAAATAAAGACAGCTAGCGTTAAGACCATTATTGTCTATTCTTTCCACCCCTACCCACAGGTATATCACACAAGACACTGTTTTAGCTATTCTTATTTGCAAATAACTAACAGATTGAAAGATTCAAATTACAGATGATGGATTCCATTCTGATTAGGAATTGTTAATTAATAATAATGAATATCAGGGAAAACATGATATCCACCCACTTTATGTCAAGTTCTAAAGGAACCTCCTATCCTATCTCCCCCCTCTCCTCTGGGGTCCTAATCTAAATCTCTATCAACACATATCCATTTTTTTTCATTTCCTATGTTTCACAAAATAAATAAATGAAATATCCATGTCACTTTGAGAAGATAGAAGTAATCCGTTTGCCTATGTAGATACATTCATTTTATCAATTTAATTATTAATTCTACCTCGACTTCTCGAGACATCTATAAACTTCAGCTAATGAGCTACATAAACCTACTCATTACTCAAATTCCCTAACCCCTATCATGCATATTTGTTTTTAAAATCTTTATTCGTTATGACCATTATTCAGAGTAAGTAGTAAAGACAGTATGTTGATCTATGGTAAAGACAACTATGTTCAGAAATGTTGCTAGTATTATACTTCGGAATTTGCCTCTTTATTCGTAAATTCAAGGCTTACTTAGTTACGCTAGATCATTGATATCCATTGCCCAATAATATTACAGAAGTAGTCCAAGAAAGTAATTTTGTTAGTTCTTGCGCAAATAAAATTATTGATCAATCTCACAAACTATGACCCTTCATTGCTAAAATTCTAATTGATTTAGTTCAGAAATATGGTCAAATTTTATACCCAAATGGCAACATTAGATATATGTCACTACACTACTGTTCATATCAGTAAAAATCGGAACTTGACTAAAGTTTATAATTTTCAAGTTCAAAATTTCAAAGAAAGAAGCACAGAGTACAATAAGCCACAATGGCTACTCCAAAAAGTGAGAAGGAGCTGCATTTACCATTGTCTAGAGTAAAAACTATAATGAAAAGTTCGCCGGACGTCGAAGCAGTTGGCGCTGAACCTCTGTATTTAGTTACGAAAGTTACCGTGAGTATGTGATGTTTTGCCGCTTTTATAACCTATTGTCTCCAAACAATAGCGTTGTTTGCTATAACAACTAGTGAAAACAGATTTTTTTCTCATGAAATAAGACCTCACTCAAACTGAGTCATAATAAAAACAATACTTTTCATACATTGCAGGAGTTATTTGTCACAGACTTGGCCAAAAGAGCATTTAAAAACAGCAAGAACACTTTATTAGAATATAAACACATCGCGGAAGTCGTCCAAGAGGATGATACATTAGACTTTCTACGGGAGATCATGCCTAGGAAGATCACTGTCAGGCAGTACAAAGAAATGATGGCTAAAAAGGCAGCAAAAGGTGTCAGATCTGATGATTCGAGCGAGGAATCCAGTGAGGAGGAAAGTAGTGAAGAAAGCTCTGAAAATAATGAACAAGACTGACATAAAGTGAAACTGTGTTCTGTGTAGGATATTTTAAGTATTATTACTTTTATGTTTCAACTCTTATCTGCTTACAAAAATAATTTTCAGAGGTTTTTATTCAAACCTGATTCATACACGGAACCGCAGCTGTATCCCTTACTTGAACACTGAACTAATATGGTAGTCGTCAAAGATTCTTGAGTACTGTGTACTTTAGCTGATGTTATTATGATGATATGTCTGAGGTAGAATGAATAATTAAATTGATAAAATGAATGTATGTAGACAAATCACTTCAATTTTCACAAACAAGTAACATGGATATGTAAAGTCGATCAAGTTTTTAAAACAGATCTTTTAAAATTCACAATGTCGATAAATCATGTTTACACTGAAGTTTTCGCTGATATTAATTGATAATAATTTAAATGATCAAAATGGAATCTATCATCTGAATTTAATCTTTTAACCTGTTTTTACCAAATTAAATTGTTTTTAGTAAATTAGTATGATTTTATGCCAAACAGAAATGATACAATGAGTTATGAAATGTAGCTCTCAATAAAATTCTCAATATTGTTCCTAGATTATGTGCCAAAATATATTGTAACTCGTAACCAATTTTAACTTCATTGGTACAAGCTGGTACACATCAGTACCAGAAGCAGTACAAAGTACCGCCTTGTCCCTGAGAGGACTTTACTGGCAGTAAATAGCAGCCTAATTTTATCTAATCAAATAACTATGACACGTCTGTTTAATTTACTAGTAATTAGCATGTTATTTTTAATAAATTGCCTCAATTTCACAATTTTTTATTTTAATGGGCAAAATAATGCTTTGAAACGTGAAATAGCGACCTCTAGCGATGCAGGTTGAAACTTTTATACACGTTAAACTATCACAGAAGGTGCTTTGTTATATTTAAGAGCTGTTGTAATTTTTTTCCAAAAGATGGCAGCACAGGTCTGTTGAGAACGCAACCATTATAAAAATATGTTCTACGACCTACGACTCACGCTAGGTACGCGGGGCATAGAGTATAGTAGGTAGATTCTTTTGCTTTGTCCACATGCAAACATCTTGTAAAACTGCGCGTGGTGCGACGAGTACTAAATTCCGGACGTTTTTGTGGGACTTCAAAATGTATAAGCAAGTTCTTATTAGTTTCAATAACGGGAGTAGCTTATATTTCAATACTTCTGAAAGATTGGTATTTGACTTACAGCTGTTGTTGTATAGGTAATAAATAAAAAAAATAGATTGTTTGCCAAAGGAGCAAACAACTATTTTGAAGGCGAGTGTTTTTTTGAATCCACAGCGAAGCGAAGGATCATAAATAGTAGGGTCACCTGTCCAACATTGAAACAATCGTACACAGTGAAACTGCGATATTTTTAAAACGCGACGTTGCCAGATAAAGCAGGATAGCAAGAAAGAACCTTCTCAGGCCCCCCCCGCACACGCCCAGTTTGCGAGCGCGCCGCGTGGAAGAGGACGTCTCTAGTGACGCATAACATATTTAGATGCGAAAAAGTAAGAATTTTTGGTCATATTTGGTGATTTTTTAGCAAATTATAGAAGATAATTTCGTATTGTTCAATATTACGTTGCATTCTGTATGTTTCAAAGTGTCTTTTCACTTGAATCCGTATGAAAATGGTTCACTCATCGTTGCAATTTTTCGATAGGTTATAAAAAAATACCTTGTTGGTTTACAATGAAACAAAAGTATGTTGTATACAATGAAACAGTGTGTCATTGTGTACTATCTTGTTACATTGTAGGCCATGTGGAAAATAGGTAACCATAACGATAATTTTTCTAAACACAAGCAACTTTCTTAAACCTTTCTATTGGCTGTCTACAGTAACTACCTACTTACTTTGTAGTTATTTCATTTATTATTTTTCAGATGGCACGTAGTAAAGCTATTATAAGAAAAAAAGGAGATCATTCGGCACCTAACATACCTACTTATTTGTTTTGAAATTTTATTATTTCATAAGTTTTTAAGACCTGTAAGACAGAGACAGGGTAATTATTGTTTTTTTGTTAATCCTGAACCAGCAGGTATTACCTCTGCGATTGTTAATGTTTAAGTCTGATTAATATCGTAGACAATTATTACTATGAATAAAACATATTATTTTCATTTAAATTTCTTTAATTTAACCTCTCGTCTGTCGGAACGTAGATCTACGCGAGACACAATGGCTTTTTAATTGTGTCTGTAATTACGACATTCAATGGGTTAATGCATAGATATCTACCTGGTAGATTAAAAGCAAACAAAACACTACCTACTAATAATACTGTTTCATTGTTGCTGCCCTGCCCTGTTTCATTGTGAAAAATCAGGTGTTTCATTGAATACACATATATGGACACAATGAAACAAAGTTCATTTTTTTAAAAAAGCTTTTTTATGCATAAATTATAAAAGTACAGTAAAAAAATATAATACGATGAGATAACTAATGAAATTGTCTATCTTGATGCAAAAAATTAGACTCTTAACTTGAGAAACGGCAGAGACAGGATGGTTTGAAATTTTGGTGTTTCATTTGTGAACAGGTGACCCTACCTAGAATCCCGAGCGCAGCGAGGGCCGAGGGAGTACCTACTTACCCTTATCTATGGCCGAGGGGTTCTATCTAAAGTAGAATCCTGAGCGCAGCGACTGGCAGCGAGGGATTCAAAGTACATAGGTACGTCACTCGAGCTTAAAATAGTGTTGCTCCCGAGGTGATCACTAATTTTAATCACCTATGAAAAAATAAGTAATATTTACAATAAATTTTGAGTACTTAGGTAAACCAATGACTTAAACAATTACGAACGTAGACAGAATGCTTTTCGCGCGTTTTCTATTTTTTCAGACTTTTTTCATTTGGCTCACGCGTTTTACTTTATCATACCTACACTTGTCATACAATGTTCGTGATTGATCTCTTTGGTCATTAGTTAGCACTTACCTACTAACAATATCCACATTCCAAATTCAAATCACTTTTAGTCCCTTGGGATTAAAGAGTTATTTTAGTCCCTGTTTACGAAGAATACACTAGCTCTTTTTGAATAGATTTTTATCACATCTATTTCAGCCAAATTAAAAAAATAACTGATAAAATAAAAAACGCGCGAAAAGCATTCTGCCGTTCGTAATTGTTTAGGTACTCAAATAAGGATTTTACTTAGCTTTATAAAAAAATTAGTTGATATGTCTTCCTCAAGTAATTGTATGTAAATAAATATACGTACTTACTTTGCGCAATATTTCATAATAGTAGGCGCAATGCTAACACCTTTACACTGACAGCCTCTACCACATCCGGTGAATCAAATGCATTTCCGCCGCTTACAGTTACGATCTAATTATTTTAAATGTTTTTACATAATCCTTGTAGATGAGGAAGCGAAGAAGCATTCTTTGTTTTGATTCAGTAAAATAGCAAGTTTCGTCTGAATCGAAGTTACTTGGCGTCATCATCATCCTCCTCCTCACATAACATAACAACAGCCTATAACTTTCCCACTGCTGGGACACAGGCCTCCTCTCGGTGAGACGTAATCCACCACGCGGGCCCAGTGCGGCAGCCTAATTGCGGAACGCCAAATCGTCAAATGATTCTGATCAGTTGGCTTCATTTCTATCACAATTGGCTTCATTTTACGATTTTCGAATTGCGAAACTCTAGTTTCTGCGCAGGGCCTTAATGTTCATAATTGGTTTCATAATAAACTAGAGTTTCGCAATTCGAAAATCGTAAAATGAAGCCAATTGTGAATAGAAATGAAGCCAACTGATCAGAATCATTTGACGATTTGGCGTTCCGCAATTAGGCTGCAGGTTGGTAAATGTCACATGTCTTCGAATGTTTGGCGTGTTTGGTGAAACCGGCGTGTCCTAACACGCCGGTTTCCTCACGATGTTTTCTTTCACCGTTTTGAGAGCAGTAGTGATGAAATTATTTACCTACACAAAGTAGAGCGCCTGCCTGGGTTCGAATCTACGACCTACAACTCGTAAATCGGGGCCGTTACCAGTGAGCCATACCTACTGCTTTCTGCCTTCCGCCCTTACCTATCCCACCTATATTTGGGGTCGGCGCAGCATGACATTCTTCCCTATTTCATATTTATCTCTAAGTACACTTGCCGAGATAATTGCTTTTCATGAGACTAAGTAATTGTTGATCGTATTGACAATGGCGCGTGGCCATGACGCAACTGTTATGTGTTAAATCTTATTTAACCTGAAGCATTTAAGTTGTTACCGAGGCCTAAATCTTGATTTTTGATGTACGTTTGCCTGGCTAGGCCCCCCGGAATTTGCGATTTAGGTATACACCAATGCAATGTACTCGCCTCTAGGAGTATATGTACCGCTTTCTTTTTCAATGTACCTCTGTACTTTTGAAGAAATATGCAAAAAAAGGGGGCCGTGCCAGCCAAACGTTTTCAGCACGGCCCTCGTGTAACTTGAAAAATATATAGCGTATTAAAAAGATTCATAAACTCAAGGAATGTACTTTACTAACACCGACTAACACGTTCTATGTACCGTAACAGATATTGTGAATTCGTAATAACAAATAATATATAGACGTGGATAGGGGGCCGTGCTGAAAAAAAAAGAAATGAGAAAATATCTGAAAAAGACAAAACAACCTTAGCCAAAAACTATATAAAAGTAATTCATGTTTGGCAAGTAACATATGTACCGCATTGGTTTCTCATACAACTTGCTAAATTAAAAAAATAAACCAATTTTAGTTTATTCAGCACGGCCCTCTATAGTTGCCTATATCTTTTTAAATATGACATGTGTGTTTACAAAATTCGACTTCCTGAATTATGTATAGGAGTACATTCGTTCCAAATAAATTGCGATTATGGTGTATTAGTATTTTAAAAGATAAATTGGATCAAAAATATCCTAACATGCAACTGATGGGGTGACCATGGTTCCATAAATTAGGTTGATTTATTCTATACCTTTAATGAAATTATGTAACTACATTGAAATAAACATTCTTTTTTTACAATTTGTTTTTTTTTTTTCTTTAAAATTAATATTAGCGATGACATCTTTTAAGGGAATTAAATCAGTTAAAACTTGTTGTGTGCGGTCGCTATTAATTCACTAGGTAAGGTTCAATCAATGTGATTTGTTGGAAACGTATCTGTAATTTTTTAAGCCTTTTAAGCTCTGTAGTCAAAGTGAAAGCATTTATTTCAAATAGGCACATAAAAGGCACTTTTGAACGTCAAAAATTACCTTAAAATAGAATTGATTCTAGTCGCCCCTTCCAAAAGGTAGTTTTCGTGTGGAGAAGAATGGGCAAGAAACTCCACCGTTACTCTTTTAAAATGTTTTAGGTACCTACAATATTTTGCATGGGTACATTAATTATATAAGGTGTAAAAAAATTAACCTTAAAAACTTTAAGAGGTGCTTTAGACCATCGAACTGAACAACTTTCACTATGGGACCAACTCCGAAATCACGAAAAAAAAATCAGCTGTTTCATACAAAAGTTCAATACCTACTCGGCCAAAATGTATGAAACAGCTCATTTTTTTTTCGTGATTTCAGAGTTGGTCCCATAGTGAAAGTTGTTCAGTTCGATGGTCTAAAGCACCTCTTAAAGTTTTTAAGGTTAATTTTTTTACATCTATATAATAATATGTGAGGACGATGCACCTAAAATAAAATTACTATACCACAATAGGTAAAAGAATTGTAGTGTTTGTGACACATAGTTTTTCTGCGATTATTCCATAGGTAAACGTAACTAATCTGTGAAATGTACCGAAACTGTAATTTTATTGTAATGTACCGTACATCAATCCGTGTGATTTATTGGAAATATATATGTGATTTTTTTTAAGCCTTTTGAGCTATTTAGTCTTAACGACACTTGTTGTTTTGTTCGATTTGCGACCTACTACTTACTACTATTATAGTTATCGTTAATAGTTAATACAGATTACGATATTTTTGATTTTTTTATTTTATTAAAGATTTACTCAGAAGTTTTTTTATCCATTCTCACGTGGAATCATGGTCACCCCATCAGTTGCATGTTAGGATATTTTTGATCCAATTTATCTTTTAAAATACTAATACACCATAATCGCAATTTATTTGGAACGAATATACTCCTATACATAATTCAGGAAGTCGAATTTTGTAAACAAACATGTCATATTTAAAAAGATATAGGCAACTATAGAGGGCCGTGCTGAATAAACTAAAATTGGTTTATTTTTTTAATTCAGCAAGTTGTATGAGAAACCAATGCGGTACATATGTTACTTGCCAAACATGAATTACTTTTATATAGTTTTTGGCTAAGGTTGTTTTGTCTTTTTTAGATATTTTCTCATTTCTTTTTTTTTCAGCACGGCCCCCTATCCACGTCTATATATTATTTGTTATTACGAATTCACAATATCTGTTACGGTACATAGAACGTGTTAATAAAGTACATTCCTTGAGTTTATGAAACTTTTTAATACGCTATATATTTTTCAAGTTACACGAGGGCCGTGCTGAAAACGTTTGGCTGGCACGGCCCCCTTTTTTTGCATATTTCTTCAAAAGTACAGAGGTACATTGAAAAAGAAAGCGGTACATATACTCCTAGAGGCGAGTACATTGCATTGGTGTATACCTAAATCGCAAATTCCGGGGGGCCTAGCCAGGCAAACGTACATGATTTTTGCAAACAAATGTTAAATTTTATATTGACCTCATGTTTTTAATTTTTTATGCGTTGCCGTCGGTAGCTATTACCTAAGTATTAATTCTTATAGTTGCCAAGCCACGAACTCTTTAGTTCGTCGAGTAGGGATAGTTTCGAAAAATTCTTCCTTTCTCATCTTCATGAAGTCGGTTAGACTGAGTATACCTGCGTAAAACACTATCAATCTCAATCTAAATCATTTTGAAATATATATTACTAAATCATATTATGTTCGAAAACTTTGTCTGCTCAACAACGTAAATAACGCAATGAATGTTGTTGAACTGTCCCGCGCTGTTCACGGAGTAGGATTAGGATAATTAAGGATATACAACAAAGTAATGTAGGAACCCGCACAACAAATAATCAAAATTCAAATAAAAGTTTCGTGATTTCGCCACGTTTTTTTATCAGTCCCAAAATAGGTAGGTAAGTAAGTAGGTTCGCATGAATTCATGCGGGCCAACACAACACCTGGCCGGGGGAGCGTGACGAAATGCGCAAGCACTCCAGCACCCGGGCAAAAGGTAGCAGCAGGAGTCAGGACACCGTGTGATTTTAGTCAGTAAGAGTCTGACAGACCCCTCCACCCGCATCAGGGTGGTGGACATCCATGAGGACTTCCACAAGAAAAAAAAAGGTTAGTAAGTAGATACTTAAGTAGGCAGTAAAACAACTTCAACGTTTCATTTTAGTGAAAACAAATAGGTACTCCGTCAAAATTTATTACTATGTACCTATTTATTTAATCCGATACACAGTAGGTAGGTATTAATTTTTCTAATGTAATAATTGATTAACAGAAACGGCTTTCGCTATTTTTAGCTTATTGCCGCCGATAGGTACTAAGTTTAAGCAAGCATAATCTACCAAAAATATGCAATCTTGGTATTTACCTATGCCTTTTTAGCTATGGCTCTGACATTAACAAAATAAGTTATAAATAAAATCTCGTAAGTACTCGTACTGATATTCAGCAGCCTATCCCAGCCGGTACCGAGCACATTCAAAATTAATGTAATTATAGTAATACCCGGCACAATTTTTTACCGACTTCTGAAAGATATTCTCAATTCTAATAATTTAAATAAAAGCGTAACGAATAGCAGCCTGTTTTACAATTCAACGCGTTTCGGCGGAGGCGTTGGTGGTATCACGGGATCCCAGTAGTATTTCTGGTAGATGCCATCCCAGAAGCGAGTGCGTTTTTCCAAGAGCACCCCACGAAGTTCCAGCTTCTCATCGATGGACATGTGTGGTGACCCGTCTGCACCTACTGCCGGCCACTCAGGCAGGGATGACCCTTCAGGCACTGGCTTCCTGAAATGGCCAAAATTTAACTTCTAAAATATAAATAAAGCACTATAGTCTCGTCTCGTCCGAGTCGCAAAAGTTCCGCCTTGGAGTTTGCCAAAGAGCGATGGAACGCTGCATTCTGGGTCTAAAAAGACAGGACAAAATTCGGGACACCAAGCTTCGTTCCAAAACGTGTATAATAGACGTAAGCAAGAAGGCCGCTAGGCTCAAATGGGATTAAAGAGGAACTTAATTTGGCGGGCATGCAGGATGAGGATGACCGCTGAGCAATAGTCTCCACATAATGGGTGCCTGAAGATGCGATATTGTGAGGGCTGGTTCGAGGTGGCATGGGAGAATAGGCTAAACCCTTAGAGGCTCGATGTATGATTGAAATACAGTTAGTACCTATGGAGTAGGGACGCCAACAGAAAAACGCTTACCCTGTTTTGATAAAGTTATGCCAAAGTTCACGGACAGTTTTCTTATTTTGTTTATTCTTCTGAGACAAGTTGCTTTCCTCTCTGTGCATAAAGGTACCATCCATGACTGCTGTCGTTTGCGCACAGTGGGTGGCACCTCTCTTGTTAGTGTGTGGTACTACTGGAGTGCCATCGTCAACAAACGAAAATTCATACAAATATACTTGATTGTTACCAGCCTTCGCGTGCAACTTTGCAGCCGAAAGTATAGAATAAGTAAAGAGGACATCTGAAAAGAAGTCCACGTATCCCAAAATATTGTCGTTGCTAATAGGTTTGTCGCCAAAGTAAAATTCCTTCACCTTCTTAGCTACTTCTTCTCTTTCTTCATCAGATGCAAACTTTAAGTCAGCAGGCAAGAAATCAGAAAACTTTTCATTCATCTTATGCTTCCAAAATTCAAAGAAATCAATTCGCATCAGTCCTTCCATTTCGGAGAAACCATACAACATGGGTAACTTTCTATAGTTGCCACTCTTTAGTATACTCAGAGGAGATTCTATTAGGAATGCTCCGTCTCCTGTATCACGTTCCACACAAGGTGAAAATAAGAAAGTGGAATCAGTCCTATCTAAAAATGGATCTGCAGTTAGTAATTTCATTGGAGCTGTCTTGTAGAACTTTTCTAATGCATAAATATCGTCCACATTTGTGAAGTTAAGTTTTCTGGCATGAGTTTTGGCAATCGCTACAGGATCCCTCTGAATCGCAAATGCGCCAAGGCTTCCACCGCTTTCAGGTATGACTCGGTGGAACAAACCCTCGGCTGACTTGGAGAGCATTAATAGGTCGGCTGCGGCAGAACCTGCACTGCCACCTGCAAGTGTCACGTCATCAGGGTTACCGCCATAGCCAGCGATGTTCTCTTGCACCCAGCGTAGCAGCGCCACCTGGTCCTTCATGCCGGCATTGCCTGGGACGTCTTCAGTGCCGAGGCAGAGGAACCCGTGAATGCCGAGTCGGTAATTGAAAGTGAC
Source organism: Amphipoea oculea (assembly GCA_945859645.1). Taxonomy (NCBI): domain Eukaryota; kingdom Metazoa; phylum Arthropoda; class Insecta; order Lepidoptera; family Noctuidae; genus Amphipoea; species Amphipoea oculea. Next base: position 4,603,331 of record OX243862.1, read on the forward strand.
AATGATCAAATCTTTTTTCTCCATTAAGTTCAGTGCTCTCATCATTTCACCATAACCTATAATAAATGCTCCTCCGTGAATGTATACTAGGACTGAGAGGTTTTTCTTGTCTGTGTCGGGCACGTACACATTGGCGACGAGGCATTGTTCATGCTGCACCAGATGTGCAGGCATTATTATTCCCATTTCGAGCTTAAACTGAGGACATACGACATTCTCGGTGACGGCTTCATATGGATCTGACCATGTTGGTGCCGGAAGAGGTGCCTGAAAAAGAAAATTTTCACTTCAATCAATAGTTTAGCCTTTTCTCAACTATTATGGTGTCGGCTTCCAGAAGTCTACCGGATGCAGCTGAATACCAGTCGTTTTCATGAAGCGACTGCCTATCAGGACCTCCACAACCCAATTACTGGGTAACACAATACCCCTTTGTAAGACTGGTTTTCAGTTTTGAGCTTCTGACTGCCCGTAACGTCTGTCAAAGATCTACGAATGACAGCCGCCTAGCCGAATCAACTTTCCGAGGCACGGATGGGTCTCAATATCTAATGCATGGTCACCCAAGAATCGACCGCGGCAAGGTAGCTTAACCTTTGATTATAATTAACATCAGCACGGGACGGCAGTGCTGCTAATATCATTCAGCCCGAGAAATTTTCGGTTACACACTGAAGTCATTATCGAAGAGATCGTCGTAAATATATTATTATTGTCTTAGTCTATAATTAATCAGCAGTTTTGTACGGCTACCGAGGTAATAAAATGTTAAGATAAAAAAGATATATCAAAACTAACTCCAGTAGTTATTCCGCGCGTCTAAATTAGCATATCTCTCTATAATAACATTAATAACACTACAAACCAAACTCCAAAAGCATATCAATAATTAATCTTTGATCATAAAAAATAGCGCTACTTCTAATAGAAAACTCAACAATTCAAACCTTGAATCTATTCTCGCCCAAGGGCGGTGTGGCGTAGGGTATGTTGTAGAACACGTACACGTCTCCGTCAGGGTGCTTGCGCCCGCGCACCGGCCCCTGCGGAGTTTTCACTTCCCGCCATTCGTCGTCTGCAAAAACAATTGAAAAACACAAAAATAGCACACACACCGTCCACATAGCTCTTCTGTTTTCGGCTAACTAAGGATTAAACAGATAAAATACAAAATTAACTCAAAATCGCATAGTATCTACATTGGGCCAATGAGTGAACAGTATGAATTATCTTATCTATTAAAGACTTATAGCTACTTAGTACTTACATAGTTTCACACAATCAATAACACAATTAGGGATGGGCCGAATATATTCGGTTTTTATTCGGGATTCGGCACACACAGGCGTCACAGATGGGTAACCTTGCAAAGCCATGTAAATTACGCATTACACATAAATCGGCATGTAGGAGGTACCTAGTGTAATTTGTCATGGCTCTGCAACTCGGATGAGGTTCTATAGGCAGTAATTATGGGGACTGTGCCTAAGCGATTGTCGGTGGTTCATCGACTCGCGCTCAATTCAATGTTCCTACTCTATTGTTTTTATTTTTCTTGGAAAAGTTGTTTCTTTCAGTTCCATTTCATGCCATGTAGACTGATGATCTTCTTATCTTTCATCCATATTGTGGGGAAAAGATTGGTGTAGCCACTCAAACAGGCTGGTAGGTAGACAACAGGACCTCCTGGATTCTCTTTTAATACCTACTCGGAAAAGTTACGACAATCGGACTGTTATTTCATTAAATAATGCCATACGGACACACAATCTCATTACATGGAGGATTTAACCGCAAAATCTAATTCACAAGTATGTGTACTGCACACACCGGATGGCTGAAAGAAGGGTGACGATATTCGCCTTCACAATATGCCCTAAAAGTGCATGCATCCTAAGTGGGAGTGCCCCTGGAGACGGAGACGGATATGAGCAGGGGCCATAAAGCCCGGCTTGAGTATCTCCAAAAGTACAGTCACCAAAGGAGATAAGTAACCAGGGTCGTCGGATATAGTTGAAGTTTAATAAGAAACCGATGGATCTTTTGGAATAAAATTTAAATTTTATTCAAAATTTAATTTATAGGAAACAAACAGTTCATTTATCAAATTAAATTTCATTCAAAAACATCAAACGGTTTCTTACTGAACTTCAACTATATCCGACGACCCTGCCATGGTTACTTATCTCCTTCAGTGACCGTACTTGGTCGTTCATTCGGCTAACCTTTAACTAACATCACAGAATACTTAAAGTACTACGTACAGAAAGGCCACTCCCTTCCCCGCACTAACATCAGTTACCGCACCTCACCCCGCACTTCGGCGTATTCGTCGCAGTTCTCTCGCAAACACAAGTACCTCACGCACACATTCATACGTATACAAACGTCATTTTTTTATGTAGTAGTAGTAGGTAATTATTTTGCGAGCGTTGTATGGAGTGTCCGGGGTGTGCTAACATCTTGAATGGGTAAACCGTTCCTAACGCTATGACGGGGTAAAGCCAATTTTATTCTGGCGTTTTAATCTCTACAATCTAGAGCCTATAAGTTGTGTCTACTGTGTTTAGATAACCTAATGCCTACTGTCAAAAGAGTTTAAGTTTAATGTCGGCCGAAAACTGAAAAATGAATCCCATTTACGAGTTACTTACAGGATCAGTGGCGGCCCAGGTAACGGCCCCGACGTACGAGTTATACTTAGGTCGTGGGTTTGAACCCTGACAGGCGTTTTACTTTGTATTAATAATTTTATTACCCCTGCTCTCAAAACAGTGAAGGAAAACATCGTCAGGAAACCGGCATGTCCTAGAACAAAAAAATTCGAAGACGTGATATCTACCAACCCGCACTGGACTGGCCCGCGTGGTAGATTATAGCCCACTCCTTCTCAGAGAGAGGAAGCCTGTGTCCCAGCAGTGGGAACATTATAGGCTGATTATGCTAAGTGGGTACTTTAAATACGATAAATGCCAGGATTCGGAAATGATGGAACTTAGTAGTTGCCATCTCCCATCATTTCTACGATCTTCGTAAAGGCACTCTAAGCTGAAAGATCCTGCGGTTGACTAGCACTAGCAGTATCATCAATCACCTCACAATAATGCTCTACGGATTGCGAACAAACGTAATCATCTATTATATGTATAGACTTCGCAGCTCGCCACATTGCCATTATTATAAACATTGTTTGACAGTTAATTTTGTCGAGGACATATTGTAGGATTTGTAGGACATATTGGCTTTGTTTGTTTCCATTAGCTCAAAATGCCAATTCTCGTAATTAAAAACGTTCAATATTTCAATATCTAGTCGCAATCTCATCTCAGCGATAATCAATGTCAAGGAGCGTTGATCAACGTTCAATACTCAATACTTTATTGCTTTACCATAATGTGTAGGTACTTAGGTGGTAACTAATATGTAATCAAGATCATTATGGACCTTGTAGGGCACAGCAAAAAGGGTAGGAGAGAGGAAGCCCTGTTTTTCACGTTTCTCACGTTCGTGTATGAAAAGTTGAATGTCTTTGATCAGAGGAGTAATTCTCGTAATTTTTAGAACGTTCACAGCCTGACCTCAGTGTCAAATTGTCAATCTGTCAAAAACACCTCTAATTTCCCTACATTTTTGACAAGTTTTTGACATTTGTTTGTCGCTGAGATAAGACTGCGACTACATTTTGAACGTTTTATATTACGAGAATTGGCCTACAAACTGAGAACGTTCTTAACGTTCGTTCTTTATATGGTGCACATAATAAAGAGTATTCTATTCTATTCATTTTTTTTAATATTTATTATCTATCTACCTAATTGACCGTGTAATCATACGCATCAAACATCAGATAGATTACGTGGTCAAGTAGGTAGATAGACGATGAATATTATAGTAGCAGCGGCACAAGCAGACAACCCTAGCCCTACCCACTAACCCTAACCCTAGCTAGGTGAATATCGCGTTAGGCACTGAGCGCTTATGCGAGCTGAATTGCACTTTGTTACTTAGTAGCAAGAGTCGCTATTTCTACTAATTGTTACGCGAAGTGCCTCTTATGTACCTACTTGTCTTCGATCAATAATAGGTACTTGTCATAATATCCGTGGTACTTGTGCTATTTATTGTGGTGGTATCGGTTTCGAAATCCATTATTTCTTGACTAAAACTCAATAGGTATCAGAAATTAGAATATTCCCTAAATTAATAAATATGTAAGATAAAATACGTATTTTCAAATTAACCTCTACTCCCATATACCTATTCTTTACTGTAGCTACAATAATTATACATAACAAATTCAAGGTTTACACATGATACAGAATTATATCATAATGTCGAGGATAAAAGCTTTTATACTAGGTAATAACATTTTCATTTTATGTAATGGCAATCATTAATTTAAATATGATGTATTGAGTTTATTCAACATGGCATTGAATCGGTGCAGCAACCCTGAAAAATAATAAAAATAGTAAATAGTTTAACCATAAAAATAGTTTAAAGATACACCAATTAATAAGATAAAGACTGCGCCTCTCTCTAGAGGAATGGTGGCCGTTAGGCGCGTCGCCCACACGAGCTAGAGTCGAGGCCCGTCGAGGCGCGGGCGCACTTTTTGTATAGGAATAAATATAGGTAAATATAGGTATGTATTTATTCCTATAGAAAACGTGCGCCCGCGCCTCGACGCCGCGCCGCCTCGACTCTAGCTCGTGTGGGCGACGCGCCTTAGACCCCTCCAACTGAACAGTTGAAAGTCCTCGAGGTCCGCGAAAAAAAAAAAAGTGCCTAGTTGGTCTAGGTCTAGCGACCGTTTCGTTCGTCTTGTGGTCCTACTCGCGATGTCTAGGTAGGTAGGTATAGGCTTTTGAGGTCCTTCAATCAATCAAGTCAGCCTATCGCAGTCCACTGCTGGACATAGGCCTCTCCCAGACTGCGCCACAGCACCCTGTCTTCCGCCTTCCGCATCCAGTCTACCCCAGTCACCTTCTTTAGGTCGTCCGTCCATCTAGCTGGGGGGCGTCCTACCTAGGTTTGATCTTTAGGTCGGTCAAGAGATTTTAAAATCTCCCTCTTTTACATGGCGAAATATAAATAAAATCCTCCAGACCGTATTTCGGCCACGGCGGCCAATCTCAACGGAGACAGGCCTTATAAAAACAGTTTAGTGCTAACTCAGATTGCAAGGCGTGCACCGTGCACCATGTTTCATAAGTCATAACAAAAGCTTATTATTATATTCATATACCTTACCTAAGTGAGCATACTTATATACATTTTTGATGTTTACATAAAAGGAATAGAAATGGTTCAAAAAAAATTTTTACGTGCTATGCACTACAGATGCACTAAGTCTAAATTACCATACACCCAATTATTAATGCGTTATAAACTACTAAGCCTGGAGTCAAGACGAAGCCTGCTTATGGCCATGATGCTTCATGGTCTGTGTAATAACAGGTTCGATTGTTCAGATATTACCAACAAACTATGTTACATTGTGCCTAGAACTGTGATGCGTCGAGAGGCGCGTGTGCCGCGGCTGTTCCACACCGCAAGATGCAGAACTCACGCTGGTGCACGGGCGCCTCTCCGACGCATTGTAGATACGTATAACTCCCACTTCATCGATTTGGATATATTTGCGCTTACACACTTCAAGTTCAAAAAGATGGCTATTGAATCCTTAAAATAGCTATCTTAAACCTAATATTCCAGAAATATTAACGAGAACTTCTTACTCTTTTCCAAAATCAGTGCACGCATTATACTATGTGTCTTTAAACTATTATTTCGCGGACATTGGTGTGGGTTACACGTTTACATAGGTTTTAATTTATTTTGTCACACTAAAATTGTAATGTGTAACTGTTGAATGTCCCAATAAAGTAAAATAAAAAATAAAAATAAAATACTTATATGAATTCTTCTCAAATTGTTTAAAAAGTTAAGCAATTAGCTTAACTTTTTAAACAAATTAAGTATTTATGACAAAGTGCAAACTTGGCCCCAATGAGTACATAAGTGTAAATATAATAAAATATAAGTTCGAGCCGTTGAGTTTATTTTAATATTGCAAAGTCCTTGTTTAAATGTTACAAATGGTTATAAAGTAAACTTACCTACACATTGATACTAGCTTTTACCCGCGACTTTGTCCGCGTGAAATTTCTTGTTCCCCCGACCCACCCCGTCGCACCGCATCGTCTGCCCGCGCTATGACTTCATTATTGTGTTCTTTCTTACTTTTTTTATTTTTGCCTAGCTCCTAAGAGTCCTAGCGTGATGTTAAATAGCCTATAGCCTTTCTCAAGTATTGGGCTATCAAGTGCCAAAATAATTTTTCAATTCCGACTGGTAGTTTCAGAGAAAAGCGTTGAAACAAACAAACTTTCCAGCATTATTATAAGGGCTGATTTTTCCAACGCCAGGTAATGTTATCCGAGGAATAATTTTGAATTTTTGACAGTTCTTCCAAAATATGTCAGACGTCAATGTCAATTTTTTTCCACGAATAAAAATTAAGTATCTGTCGATTCAAAAATCAGCCCTAAATATTACCTAAAGAGAAAACTTTTTTTTTTATGTAAATCTTCTTGCGCGATGCAGGTTTTTGCGTGACGTTAGTGAGACCACTCTGTGGTGAAACCCGTAGTTCGCATGTGGTGTAGCTATGTAGGTGCCGCCACAATACAACTAACTCAATGGCCAAGTTATCTTCAGCATCACCCATTGTCTATCATATCATAACCGACCGCAACTTCCAAAGATTAGAACGTTCAAACAAAGTCTTCAAGTTTATTATTATTTGTTCTCCCACGTATAAAGATTGTACCTCATATCTAAACAAAATTAAACGTTCTTCATACTTCATCTAATTATTTGCTCCAATAGTCCTGCGGGGTAATTGCGTAACAACTATCAGTAGCAATGGGTTTCATTTTGACAGTTCAACAACATTCATTGCGTTATTTACGTTGTTGAGCAGACACATTTTTTCGAACATATGGAGCAATGGATTAGCAATATCCTTCAAAATTATTCAGATTGATAGTGTGTTACGCAATTAGGGTGTAGTACAAAGCTGTACCGCAAAACGGTGCTACTTTGACTTCCAGGGTTACTTTGACAGGCGTTGGAACTACTTTAACAGAGCGCCAAAATCGGTTTTCACGTGTGCTCAGCAAGTGTGCGTGACCTCGAGTAATATTGCGCGAGGCGCGGGGTATGGGGAACGCGTCATAGCGTTGTGATCGGCCTTGTCAAAGTAACCCTGGAAGTCAAAGTAGCCCCGTTTTATTGTACTGTTCTAATTTAATTTTTAATCAGTTTCAAACATTTTTATCAAAACATTATCTGGGTTGTGTTGTGACCGTGAATGTGTCAGGCTACAGTGCAGTAGTTATTTGGGACCCAAATAAACTAGTTTTCTTTGTGGTTAAAAATAGAGGCCAAGTTTAAACGCACGTAAACGTATGACCTCAGGTACGAGTGACACTGTTTGCCACTGTTTGGTGTTGCCTTTAGCAAACAGATATTGTTTGTATTGTCTCATTGATCTGTTATGTCATTTATGAGAAGGTTGAAAAAAAAAACTTTTTTTCTCTTTCAATTAACTTGTGGATATTTCAAGACGTCATTCTACTAGTAAAAAACGTGCGCAGTCGGAGGACTACCTAGCTTATTCCCAGGCGCTCCATAATTTTATTCCCGGCGGCTCCAATTTAAAAAAGCAATGAGAACAATTTCAGTAGGTATTTTAATAAGTATTTCAATAAAATTATGGAGTTCTTGGGAATCAATGTATGGAGTGAAATTTTTTGAAGAACAATAGATTTGGAGCTCCTGGGAATAAGCCGACTACCTACCGCACTCACCGCAGGCCGCGTTAAAGGACTTCGATCCAAAAAGTAGGTATTAAATTAATTAACATATCAATAATTATTTGCTCTGTAGTTGCTATTTTTAACCGACTTTAAAAAAGGAGGTTCTGTATTCGACCCGTATGTATGTATGTATGTTTGTATGTCCGCGATTATCTCAAAAACCACTGAACCGATTTTGATAATTCTTTCATTTGTGTGATCTACATACTTTCAGGAAGGTTTTAGTATATAATACATTAGGTAATTATTCTTATGTACGATGCATAAATGTCAAAGTCAAAGTCAAAGCATTTATTTCAAATAGGCACAAAAAAGGCACTTTTGAACGTCAAAAATTTTATCTTAAAATAGAATTGATTCTAGTCGCCCATTCCAAAAGGTAGTTTTCGTATGGAGAAGAATGGGCAAGAAACTCCACCGTTACTCTTTTAAAATGTTTTAGGTACAATATTTTGCACAATGTACTGCATCTCCGGCATTTCTATGCGAATTTTGATGATTCTTCGACTTGTGTCTTCAATTCTTCAATGCACTAGTGTTAATTGAATTTGTGTGGGGTAGGTACAATTAAAAAGTAAAAAATAAAAACCTTTTTACAAAAAAAACAACCGACTTCAAAAAAAAAAAAACACTACAAAGTGAAAAATAACTTAAATTTCGGAAGTCGGTGTCAAAAAACGAAAATGCGGAACCAAAGACACCGACTTCCGAAATTTAAGTTATTTTTCACTTTGTAGTGTTTTTTTTTTTTGAAGTCGGTTGTTTTTTTTGTTATGTATATTTAGAATAATAAGGGCTGATTTTAACCAAAGTCAGATATTTTTTATCCGTGAATTAACATTGACTTCTGACAGTTGAAGTATGGAAAAAATGACAAAAATTAAAAAAAATATTTCCAGGATAAGTCTTAATCTAGGTATAAAAGTTTGGTGAAATGCGCCCTAATTAAGTTTGTTTTACACGGAAGTTAGTTGACATTGCCCGTAAATTAATGTAAACTTGCTGCGGAGATTCAGTCTTATTTGACTGGCAAATCTGGCAATGAAATACCTACATACATTCCATTCGTCTCCTACAAGAAGCAACTCCAAGCTGATAATACCTTTTATAAGTACGGTCAGCATCAAAAGTTGATTAACACTTCAGTTTTTTTAATCTTAGTTATTGAGCAAAATATTTGTTCAAAATTGCAGCAGAAGAATTTTTTTTAGAATATAATATACTCTTGTCTATTATGTGAAAAGCTAAAAATCAGTTTATTGAAAAAAGTTGTTGTCAATTTATAACATGTAAAAATGATAGTGTTAATCGACTTTTGATGCTGACTGTACCTACCCAACTACATTCATGGAGAAACACTAAGGGCGTTTACGCACTACGTCAGATCCGAATCCGAATCCGAGAAATTGTCCGTCGCGGTCGTCCTATGTATTTCATCTACCCCTCGTACAAATAGGACTATGGTCACTTCGGACCGGCATTTCTTGGATTCGGATCGGCGCGGCGCGGCGGGGCAATTGCGTAACACTTTATCAATTGGAATCAGTTTCATTTTGACAGTTCAACAACATTCATTGTGTTATTTACGTGTTGTGCAGACAAATTTTTCGAACTTATGAAGCAATGGATTAGCAATATTGACTTCAAAATGATTCAGATTCCGATTGATTGTATATTACTCAATTAGGGTGCAGATGTACCGTAAAACGGGGTGAATAGGGATGCAGGGGTGAATCGGGAGGAAACTTTAAAATGGATTTTTACGTTGAAATAATATAGTTTGTTGTCAATAAGGGCACGTAATCGTTAATTAAATTACAGTTAACACATTAGGGTCCTTTTTGGCCACAAACTATATTATTTTAATGTTAAAATCCCTTTTAAAGTTTTGTCCCGATTCACCCCTGCATCCCTATTCACAGTACCTATTCATCCCGTTTGACGGTAGTGCGTAAACGCCCTTAGGTATCAACTATCTAAACGCGGTGGCTGTGAAACGATAATTACGCACAAATTAGCGACGAGCACCTAATAATGGTGGATGCACTTTATAATTGACACAGTAATTCACGACAACACGTTGCACGAAACATTTCAAGAAACAAACGTACAGTCACCAAAGGAGATAATTAACCAGGGTCGACGGATATTATAGTTGAAGTTTAGTAGGAAACCGATGGATGTTTTAGAATAAAATTTAATTAAATTAGGTAATAGAAAACAAATAGCTCATTTATCAAATTAAATTTCATTCGAAAACCTCCATCGGTTTCATACTATCTTATAAGTTTGAAGTTATTTCAGGTATGTTTGAAGGTTACTTATTACTTTTGGTGACTGTACATATAAGAACAGCAATAATAAACGTTCCTACTAAGTGTAATTAAGATTTATAATTACCTATTAAAGCTATAAGGATCAGTAATAATTTTATCGTATTGGGGATGTGCTTGTGCAGCATGTGAACTGTTGAAATTAAATGAAAAGCTTTCAACGAACTGCTGTATGTAGACGCCAGCACATCAACCTACCCGAAACTGTCAAATTTTCCCAATCAACTTTGAACCTTATGTTTTAGTGATAAAGTTGAAAATCTATTAAAGAAATTTGACAGATTGTAGTAGGTTGATGTGCTGGCGTCTGTACCTAATTGTAACAGAAAAGACAAGGCAAGGTGAATTCATAACAGCTTAATCTATAAGTAGCGTCTTTTATAGCCATCAAATATCCGCTTTTGTTCATTTTCATAGTAACACTAGCAGCGCCCCGCGGTTTCACCTGCATAAGTCTCGATCCCGTGGGAATATCGGGGTAAAAAGTATCCTATGTCCTTTCCCGGGACTCAAACTATCTCTATACCAAATTTCATCTAAATAAGTTCAGCGGTTTAAGCGTGACGAGGTAACAGACAGACAGACACACTTTTGGCATTTATAATATTATAGTATGGATCTGATGACTTTAAAAAGCGAATAGAAGATAAAGAATGGCGGTATAGCGCAGACCCCGAATAAAATAAATAACGGGAAGCATAATCAGCCTATAACGTTCACACAGCTGGGACACAGAGGCCTCCTCTCTGTGAGAGGGAATGGGCCGTAAACCACCACGGGGGCCCAGCGGTCTATTCTGTAAAAAGATCACCGTGATAACTTAGGTGAAGTGAGCTTAAAGTGAACTGTCATTCCACCTGATGCTAGGGATTGCACTATTGAAGTATTGACAGCTCACTTTAAGCTCACTTCAATGCGACGTTAACGTCACGAGTTTCAGTGGTAACCCCCACCCGCACACAGACAGAGCGGGATGGCGTGATTGTACCTGTTGCCAAAAAACGCAAGAAACTCGCAACGTTAACGTCTCGTCTGCGCAACGGCAACGTTGGCGCTACACAGACGTTGGAGAAGCGCCAACGCTCGTAAAACGCCAGTGGGATAGCGGCCTTAGGTATTCACAGTGAGATTTTTACAGAATAGCATTACAGTGCGGGTTGGTAGAGGGGAGAAGATGATATTTAACTAACGATTTAGCAAGAGATTGTAAGTAGTTCAATATGAATGATCGAGATAGATTTATTTCTTATATTAATTAGTTTATTTATTAGTTGGGAAACGTAGCGATCCAGTCTTGCATGACTGCTCGTGCAGTAGTGCATGCGATGACGAAGTACCGCACGATGTCGATACTTCGGTAGGCCCAGAACCAAACGTACGTGAAAATGAAAAAATAATACGTGAAAAAATAATAAAAAATAGTACGTGAAAATGATGTAGAAGTTCGGAGATATTCAGACTTGTTTCCAATAGAAAATTGAATTAGGTCCAGTCGTTTTTCTTTATTTATAAGGCATATAACAAAAATGTATTCTATTATTGTAAAAGTATATGATATTTGTGATATGAGAAAAATTGTTTTGATGGATTATATGCAATATAACCTGCAAATTAGAGCTCTCAAATCAGCTCTCCATGAGTTTCTGCCTAAACATGCATCAGGAGAACGATTATTGCTAAATAAATAGATAAATAATCGCTTTATTATTATTGTAGAAGAGAAAACGAAATATAACAATTAAATTGTTATTTATACCAACCAACGAGTAGTATTCAATTTCAACGAGGAAATCGTGCATCTACGCGCATTTTTGTAATTAACTTACGTGATATCATTACCATCAATCATCAATCATGTTTAATAAAAACTAGCTTCAGCCCGCGACTTCGTTCGCGTGAAGCTTCTTGTTTCCCCCGAGCCACCCCGTCGTATCGCATCACCCGCCCGCGCTATCACTTAACGTTCTTTTGACTTTTTTTCTTTTTGCTCGGCTCCTAAGGGCCATAGCGTGATGTTAAATAGCCTATAGCCTTCCTCAAGAATTGGGCTATCAAATGCAAGAAGAATTTTTCAAATCCGACTGGTAGTTCCAGAGATTACCCCCTACATACAAACTTACAAACAAACTTTAGATACCTCTTTATAATATTAGTATAGATAAATGTGCGCAACTTATTTATTTATATGTATAAAGTTACAGAGGTTGAAAATATTTTTCGAGAACGTACAAGAAAACCGGTTTCCGTATGTAAAAAAACAATCGGATCTGGTTTTTTTATGGTTTAATGAACTTTGAGCCTGTAGCAGGTAGCAGGGCTCGCGGCCACGTGCAAAACCAAACATAAAAAAACAAAAAGTAACATAATACAGGTAAGTTGGTGATATATAAGGTTGAGAGGGGGGAGAGGGGCTTGTGGCTTGAAAGGGGCTTCCGCTCACCAGACTCAATACCCGTTTGGTCGGAAGGAAAAGGGAGGATCTGGCTACATGACCTGTTTGAGTAGTGGTGTCCGATGCCCGCCTGTGCTGACTCCCTCGGAGCCCTCGCGTCCGGCAGTTTGCTGCGGCTCCGGCTCTCCCGGGGCCTCGAACCTCTGGCGGCAGGCGGCCTGCTGCGGCTCCGGCTCTCCCGGAGTCTCGAACCCCTGGCGGCAGGTGGCCTGCTGCGGCTCTGATGATCCCGGCGCCTCGCCTCGACATGTGGCGAACGGATATGGAGGATGAAGAACTTTCCCTTTTCCTCATAGGTAAGATTGGGCATTCCTGCTACTCCATCCCGAATTACCTATTAACTGCATCCCATTGCATGTTTGTGCACCATACAATGTATGCATACAAAGGAAACACACAAGTTTAAGACAATTCGAGCTAATTGTAAGAATTTCCGCTTATTTGTGGAATGGTGCGTTTTGTAACCGATCGAAACGGACGAGGGGTGGCCACGTTGGTCGTACTGTCGTTGTAAGTGGTGACACTTGGACCTTGAGTTGGCCTAGTGTAGTGCGGAGTTTCAATAGAATAGCAGGCAGGACAGCTTATACTGGTTAATGTTACCAGTGACGTGTTGGCCTAGGGTGCAATACAGAGTCAAATTAAATAAGCTAGCGGAACTGAAAATAATTAAACAAAACAATTATTATTTGATGATTATTTATTTAGAGTCAACAACCGCTCTGATGTGCCAATCCAAAAGACTGTAACTCAACTTACAGTGTTTTAGCCATGGACTTATTATATTATCTAGGTAATATAATAAGTCCATGGTTTTAGCTCAATATAGCCCAGGGCCATTCCGCGCAATTAGGCCGACTTTTGTTTGGAAATGGTAAGGACATTTGGTGCGTGTTGATTGCAATAATAAATTAAATAAAGGTGTTATACTTTTTTAGATAGCGGCGCCATACGTAAAAACATGTAAGAAATGTCATATAAAGTAAAAAAAGAATGCAGCTATGATATTTAATTTATTATTAGCATATATTCGCCGTTACTGGATTTCCGCGGAATGACCCCCCAATCAGTTACTTTAAGTCAGTTTAGTAACCCTTTTTTTTTGTTAGGAAATTATCAAATAACTTCTCCCGCTCTGGGCGGAGCGAGAGGGCGTGTCAGACTTTTACTGACTAAAACCCACCCGTGTTCCTTCAGATGCCTGTGCCCCTGACGCAGGTCCTCACCGGACACGGATGTTTTGGGAGGTTCCTGCACATCATCAGGCGGGAGGAGACGCCCGGGTGTCGCCACTGCGAGGATCGCCCAGAGGACACGGTGGAGCATACGGTGGAGGTCTGCCCCGCATGGGCGGAGCACCGCCGTGCCCTCGTAGAGGCGATCGACAGCGGCGGCGACCTCTCGCGTCCGGCCCTGGTTCAAGCCATGGTCCGGGGCGAGAGGGAGCGGGGGGCGGTCGCCTCCTTCTGCGAAGCAGTCATGCTAGCGAAGGAGGTGGCTGAACGGCTGAGGGAGAGAGCCTCACACCCCAGCCGCCGCGGGAGACGCTCCGGGCGTCGGGAGCCGCGTGACGACTCCCGGCCACCGTAGGCGCGGGCCTGCGGACGGAGAGTAATGGGTAGCTCACCGTCCGATCAGGACCAGGCCCGTGCCGGACGGCGCGTACGTGTTCCACGCGCGCCTCAAAGAGATGTCAGCATAAAGGAAGGGGCCTGCCAGGGCCGAAGCCTGCCGGGGGTGCGGGATTGTCCGAAAGGGTTACCGCTACCCCGGAACATAAAGGGCTAAGGAAGGAACACGGATGGGTTTTAGTCAGTAAGAGTCTGACACTCCCTTCGCTCCACCCAGAGCGGGAGGGGTCATTTGATGATTTCCCATCCATAAAAAAAAAAAAAAAAAAAAGGGGCCACGGTATCTCTTTCAAACAACCCGCGACCCCGGCAGATTTTTGTACCCCTGACCAACATTTTTTTTCATTATAACTTATATTTTACAAGATATGGCAAGCTAAAAAAACACTGTACTATGTTCAAATTAAGGTATAAACATGCTGGAAAACTGTGTCGTCAAAAATCTCAAATGTGGTTTTCAAAAGTTAGAGTGTTTTGGGTTGGCAGGGCAGCGCTGGTAGTGTTGTTACATGAAGTGTGAGTTGAGAATTTGAGATAATCAGTTTTTTTGTGTTTAGTTATCGATACCGTAGTAGGTACCGTACCTAGTTGTGTTTGTAAATAGTGTACAGAAACAAGAACATCATTCTTGAACTGATATTTCTAGTAAATACATTCAAGCACTACTTACTATATACAGTCTTTGACCTCAAAAATCATCAAATAAGTTTTTTTTTTTCATTCAATCATTTTTTGTTTCATTATGTTTAGGAGTCTTTGGTCAACTGGATCCACTCGAACTGGACCCGCGGGTCCAGTCGACCAAAGCAAAAATATTCTATATTTTTATTGGTCAACTGGACCCACTGTCAAAATTAGACAAACATCTATTTCCATCACGGATCACGCCTGCTCAGTTTCGCTAGCAAATGTAATTTGACCCTTCATAGGCTGTATACTGGATCTACATCAGAGACGTAAGTTGGATTACATGCCCACGACTCGTATATCAGAGCACTAAATTATAACATTTATAATTATTGCTTAGTGTGTTAAAGTATTTCGTACGATGATTATTAGGTAGGTAATATTATATAAATATAGTGGTCGCTTTAGAAAGGAGGTAGGTATAATAGTAATAATTATTAAGATCTAGATAACTAAATGCGTTGCAACTGTAAGATGGCGAATGGCAGTTCCCAGAAGACCTGCGAAGTTTCATCTAATCTAAATATACAAAATTCAAAGTCCTGACTGACTGACTGATATATCAACGCACAGCTTCAACCGCTGGTCCAAGAGACATGAAATTTGGAGGGTGTGTTCTTTGTGAAGAGTAGGTATCCACTAAGAAAGAGTTTTTTCGAAATTCCACCCCTAAGAGGGTGAATGGGGGGAGGGTGAAATTTTACGCGGACGAAGACGCGGGCAAAAGCTAGTTCAAACATAGACGTATAAAAAACGAGGTTTCAGGCGACTGTGACCGCAATTAACTGAACCCCGGTCCCAGTTGCCGGATCCATTTAAGTATTAATTAATTTTAATATTATTCTTCCATCGACTGGGACCACCCAATGAATGAAAATTGTGTTCGGTTTTGCCAGGACAAGGTGTGTATAAAAGAAAACTTTGGAAATTCGAATAAAAATTGCACCCGTGCGAAGCTGGGGGGGCCGCTAGTTTATAAATATCATTTACTTATCCTACACATGAATTTATTCCATGCGCTTAGTAACAGATTAAGCCAGCCCGTTTTCACGTAATGCAACCGTGCAGATAAGTACAGATAGCATTGTATTTGACTGTACTGTTTTTGACTTGAACAATTGATATTTTTTTATTCATATTGGAGTGCTCCCCCCAGACACCGGAAGAAAAAAATATTAAAACTAAATGGATCCGGCAACTGGGACCGCGGTTCCAGTTAATTGCGGTTTCAGTCGCCGGAATTGGCCGGAAACATCCTAAAACATCCAAATTAAATAAAAAAATTAATACATAAACTCACGCCTTCTTCTCATATGGGTAGGCATACCCTGCAGAACGCCACCTGCTACGATCTTTACGTGCTCCCTTTGCTTTGAAATGTTAAAAATTATAAAAACCGTTGAATTTTATAAGCGTGTGACGATAGATGTGAAGACAGACAGACAGACGGAAAGATGATCCATTGTTAGACTACGGAACTCTCAATCCTGCCTACGTCCAAGAGCTGTCAATGTCAATATTCCACAAACAATGATGACACTGACAGCTCTTGAACTCGGTTTAGATATATGTGCTGATCGAGTTCAGCTTCATTAGTGAAATTCGTCCTAAGAAGTCACGTCTATTCGCGCCAAATTGAACACCTCCATATTCCATTCAAGTTAGTTGACACACACACAATAGACGCGAGCGAATTTAGTGCCGCAGCATCCCGCGTAGGATTTGCCTCAGTTTGGTCAGAGGTTAAAACATTGATATATATGATGGGTTAAAACCACTGAAGAAAGAAAGATAAACATGAAACGTAGAAGATATTTTCTGAACAGGACATCAGAGGAAAGTATACTTAGAGGGACGGTTGAGGCTGTATTAAAAAAAATTTTTTCAAACGTCTACATAATCAGCCTATAATGTTCCCTCTGCTGGGACACACGCCTACTCTCTTCAAGATGGAGAGGGCTGTAAGCAGTAATCCACGCGGGCCCAGTGCGAGTTGGCAGATGTCACGTTTCTTCGAATTTTTGGCTTTAGGACATGCCGGTTTCCTCACGATATATTCTTAACCGTTTTGGTATTCTTTTCTAACCTCTGCCGCTTAGCAAATCTTGGTTGGTATTCAAACGAAGTGGCGGGCTACAGGTTGAAATATCACAGAACAGAAATCTCAAGCAAGTACAGACGCCAGCACATCACGATACCTGAACCTGTCAAATTTTCCCAATCGACTTTGAACCTTATTTTCTAGTGATAAAGTTGAAAACCTATTAAAGAAATTTGACAGATTGTAGTAGCTTGATGTGCTGGCGTCTGTACAAAACAAGTTTATTTCTATTCCAGTTTATTTACCTATGTGTTAGAAACAGATAAATACTCACTTATTATACAAGGCTTTCTCAACACCCTGTAGGTTGCTGGGATACTTACGTAAGGCGTGTAATAGCAATTCCTGCTTCGATTAGGTAGGTACACGTAATACATAGTTCAGTTACCGGCCCCGCTTTGCATGATACATATATAGGTACCTAAGTATTTTACGACAGCCTAGCGTAACTTCGTGTGGAAATGAACGAGTAACTATGAGATAAAACTGATTATTACATAGTTGAACGCGAGGTTTCACTGCATCCTGGAAACTTTTTTGTCGTAACCAAGAATTCATTTAATTTTCATCAATCTTAGCTCTATAATATGGTATCATAGTGTAGCCGCAAAACATGTAACACATTGGGTAACTACTTAATTGTAGCTACTGACATATTGATACAGTACCTATTATGGAACACAAATAATTGTAGACAACTAAAACTGTGTCTTTTTGAGACTGTACCTACTTAAAAAAGGTTTTAATCAGAAGATGATGAATTTTCTTATGAGTTTAGAGGTGTAGATAATAAGGTTCTTAGCTGCAGCAATTGCGTTTCTTTTAGACTAACTACTTATAGGAAAAAAACCTAAGCTAATAATAAAGAAGATGGATCAAAATTGCCCCACGTCCTATAACAAAGTGACATATCTCAAAAAAAAGATAAAAATGTATAAAAAAATATGGCATACTTCCTAAGTTCATTTTTTTACACCTTCATATGAAAAAATTGCTATGAAAATAGTTCAGGCGCTGTTATGAAAAATTCGTTCGTATGAGTATTTATAGACCGATTTTAAAAATTATTTTTTTGTTTGATAGGGTACCCCAAGGTAGTCCCACTGCCATAAAGTCAGGTCTCCGGTCTCCAGGATCCTGTAGAAATGAAAGTAAAATCTCAAAAATAAGCTCATTTTTTTCAATTAAGGTAGTTTTTAATATAATACATTTATTTTGTTCAATCAACGATCAACTGACGATTATCTCCTTATTCATCTGATTATGAAAACGTGACAATAACTAAAAAATAAGCTCATTTTTTTCAATTAACTCATTCGCTACGGCGATAAAAATTACGATTATTAGCCAAGTGCTGGACTTTTCGTCGCGAACGTCGATGGGCGTCCTCCGCACTTCATTTGGATAATATGGAATGCCGATTTATTATATTTAAAAATCATTTGTATTTAAAAATCAATGTGCATATATTGCAAATATAATTTTTGTGTCTGGTTATGCCAAGATAAAAGCAATTAAAAAAAAACGCCGATGGGCGTATTTCGCGCCTAAATATTAAATCAAAAAACGCCGAAAGGCGTCCGCCGTAGCGAATGTTAAGAGCCTATACTACTTCAAATGACTTAGCGTGATCCTCCGTTATGTCGAAAATACTGCACCATTAATTTTGAAATAAATATATGGTAAAGTTGAGGATTAATGCTAAGCCTTATGTTAGACGAAAATACGATTCCATAAAATTTTCTCGATAGAAAATAAATCCAAAGTTACCTCTAACCCGAACAATAAACCGCTGGTATTCAAAAAATACTTCAAATTAGATCATGAAACTTTGTATACTAACTGAACTTACTTTAAAGCAGGTCTTATGTTATTTACTTTTTTACAATTACCATTATTTTCACTGTAAAATAGCAAATACCTAAACTATTGGCGCTGCCTGCCGCCCAGCACCGCACTCTGTCTCGCTTTCACTCAGTCAGCGAGAAGTATCGTATGAGCGAGATAAATAGTGAATTTTAGCTGAGGTAGTATAGGCTCTTAAGGTAATTTTTTATTATATTACATTTATTTTATTCAATCAATGATCAACTGAGGATTATAAAAGAAAAGAAAACGCAAAGAAGTAGCACACTCAACGCAAGCGCAAGATGGACTGACAGCGCCATTTAATTGTTCTTTTCATGTCCTTGGCATCACTATGCATCTCAGTCACTCGCATTAGAACGAGTGAAACAACATTATTCACTTGCATTTCCTGAGCTTCGCTTGCCGCGTCGCGTCGCTATCGTTATTCGTCTCTCTCATTTGTGTTAATGTAAGTGAAACAACCTCTGTCGACCATTCCCTCGCGTTACCACTGACGTTTCTTCTTCAAGAGAGTGAAAAACTAATAATGTAAAGTACAAAAATGAGCTTATTTTTGAGATTTTACTTTCATTTCTCCGGGACCCTGGAGACCGGAGACCTGACTTTATGGCCGCGGCCTTCGGGGTACCCTTTCAAACAAAAAAAGAATTTTTTAAATCGGTCCATAAATACTCATACGAACGAATTTTTCATAACAGCGCCTGAACTATTTTTAAAGCAATTTTTTCATATGAAGGTGTAAAAAAATGAAGTTAGAGAGTATACCATATTTTTGAAGTGAAACTTCTTTAGGCGCGCTTGACTTGGGGAGTAAACTGGCGAATGCGTTACGAAAACGTGTGATCGGGCGAGTAGGGAAGGTACGTAAAAAATTGCTGGAAATACCTGGTGTAAAAACCCGGTCCCGGTCGTGTACGTTACCCCAGCAAGAAAGTGTCTCCTAGAGTTATAGGAGTAGAACGTATAATGTGTGCCCTAACTGCTGTAAATGTGCCCCAACATAAAAAATGTGTGCCCCCTGTCGTTTTGGAAAAAAACGGAAAAAACGATTCTTGCTGGGGTAACGTTTTTCTAGCAGGAAAATTCTAAACGAATGATCGGAGAGAGAAAAATTGTGCATGGCCAGAGAGCTTATATGTGTGCCAAAATGTGCCCCCAAAAATAAAATCTGTGCCCCTTCAGGTTTTCGAGATATTGCATTTCCTGCTGGAGTAACGTTTTGATGAATCGTATATCTCTACAACCATTGCATGTGCCCCTGTAAAATAAACATACACGAGTAGCTCTTAATGTGTGCCCCTTTGTGCCCCAATTAGATTTAAGAAAATATTTATAGTTTTCAAGTTATCGCGGTTTTATGAAAACCCGAAAAAACATCGCAGCGCCTAAATTAGACAAGGCACAAGTTCGCTGAAAACTGTATTCGGTCCTTCTTGACGCTAATAATAACCATACAAAGTTTCAAAACTGTGCATGCATGCGTTTTTGAATAATCTCGCTAAAAGTCAAAACGATGGTGTCATAACTTTGACGGCAAAATACAAGGAACCGGCTCAATCCCAGATGTGTAGGTGTAAACCAAAATCATGTGCCTTTAGTCAGAAATATATGGTGAAAATATTCAGCTTGGAATGTTTCGCATTAAGTAAATATAAACAAAAAACCAAAATATGTAAGCAACGGCTGGTTATCCGACCAAATTTGAATGACTACTAAAAAGCGACGGATTCATACATATCGATGAGCTTCTTTACTTTACTCACTAACCGGCAGCCTAATTGCGGAACGCCAAATCGTCAAATGATTCTGATCAGTTGGCTTCATTTCTATCACAATTGGCTTCATTTTACGATTTTCGAATTGCGAAACTCTAGTTTATTATGAAACCAATTATGAACGTTAAGGCCCTGCGCAGAAACTAGAGTTTCGCAATTCGAAAATCGTAAAATGAAGCCAATTGTGATAGAAATGAAGCCAACTGATCAGAATCATTTGACGATTTGGCGTTCCGCAATTAGGCTGCTGTTCACACGTGTTGTGCCTGAGTACACTGACGTAGAAAAGTAATAAGTAATAAAATAAAGTTGTTATTGGATTATATTCAACTAGCTGTTTCTATGACCTTACACATGATTAAGTACATTATAAATAGTAGCCTAAGTGCTATTCCAAGGTAAGCTATCTTTCGATTCAAAATTTCATTAAATACATCCAGTAATTTATGTGTGAACGAAAGAAATACATCCAGATATTTGCCAGGTCTTTGACCCAAAATTTGATTGGTCCCAATGTTTAAAAAAAAAATGAAATGTGTGATGAATACCTACTACTAAAAAGAGGTACTTAGCTCTTTTTTGTATATAAATAAAAAGCCCGTACTTGTCTTTATATATAATATATATATATATATATATATATATATACAAAATTTCTTGCGTTTTTTGCAATTTGCAGGCCAGTGCTAGGTTGTATGTTGATTAAAATATTATTCGCGGCTGTAAGACGTATGTAGTTACAGAATTATAATCATCAAAATCACCAATACAACCCTACAAGTTCATAAAGGCGTAGGAACAAAAAAAACAGAAAAAATTTGAATTTTGCGGGCTGGTTGGAGCATTCACCTTACTTAATAGAAGATTCCCTTTTTTCGCCTCCCCACACCGCTGCATATATCTCTGGCCCCGCGGCATCCGCTGACGTCGTGTCGCAAGGAGTCGCTTTGTCTAGCTTGGAGAAAGTGAGACAGCTAGTACGCGTACGGTGTTAGTGTGACAGAGACAGTTACGTGTAACGTCGCTCTATTATGAATAATAGGTACGAAGTGTTTATTGACTGGGAAGTGCGTTTGGATTTTTTCTTGGTATTGGTAAACAGTTGCAGTTATGTTATGACGCCAAGGACACTGTTACGTTGAGTCACGCAGTTGCACTGATACTGTTTGTTTACTTTTTTTTTAAGTTGGTTGAAAGTGGCGTATTCAGCATTTTATAACAATTATGTGGTTGTAGGGGTGTTGAATTTTATGGCACGATCTGCGGTGGTAAGTATTTAATGGCATTGTTTTGACTTATTTAAAAATACTTGTACACTTATCAAGTACTTGGATTTTTTTCATTACTTTATATACTTATTTATTTTTTAACAAAAAATGTTCTAAATCATGTTTGTTTTGTTTTCATCTGAAAGGATATACATACTTTCCGATTGGTCCAATAGAAATTTCATCAAAATCGATTCAGTAATTTGTTTTCTTTTTTGTTTAATACGTATTTAATTCTCTTCTTGTGCTAGGTTGATGAAATATAACTTCTAGTTACAATGTAAAAAAATAATTCATGACAAGAATTCATGTCCCCAAAACTAAGACTCGACCACAATCCGTCAACACTCAACATGTCACAGTCACAGGGCTGTATCTTTTTAGCCGAAATAGCCAAATACTTGACTAGATTTTTACAGAATGTTCTATGGCAGCTATAACAACAATAATATAAACACCAAGCAGGAAGGAGTGGCATTTTGCCTATTGGCAAGTTGCATAAACTTCTAACTAGATGATGTAAGTAATAGTTTTGTTGATCTATAGAATATATGTATCTAAAAAAGTTCTGGCGGACCGATCAGGCGGAATATATCTATTTATTCAGGGCTAAATTTTATCACAACTGTATTTTCAACTTAATTGCTAGAGTACTTCTGGAAAAAATTGAGCACAAAATTTTATATCCACGGATGTATACAAACTTACATCCTATAAAAATAGTGTAAATTTAATAGATTCAGGAAACTTTAAAACGTAAAGATAATATCAAAATTTCAATTTCGAGTTTTGGGCCAATTAAAATTTAATATTTTTTTTACACAATATTATACTTATACTTAATACCGATCTGTGATTTTTTGTGATGCGAATTTACTAATTATATGTTAGATGAAAAACTGATCTGTGATTAAAATAACAATGACTACACAATGTGCAAATAATTTCTAATATTTATAGGTAGGAACTTTGATCTGTGATTTGATGCAATAATTACTTAAAGAATTAAAATTAAGGGAATAAAAATAATAATTTCCACATCAACAAGCTGTTTCATTTATTATAATCACAAGGTGCATTTAATATATTTTTTAATTAGCCCCCAAAACTTTTGAACGCGACTGTACGGACAACAGCTTAGGTATAATACGTCCAATAAAGAAGGTCATCGATATGTATGAATCCGTCGCTTTTTAGTAGTCATTCAAATTTCGTCGGATAACCAGCCGTTGCTTACATATTTTGGTTTTTTGTTTATATTTACTTAATGCGAAACATTTCAAGCTGAATATTTTCACCATATATTTCTGACTAAAGGCACATGATTTTGGTTTACACCTACACATCTGGGATTGGGCCGGTTCCTTGTATTTTGCCGTCAAAGTTATGACACTATCGTTTTGACTTTTAGCGAGATTATTCAAAAACGCATGCATGAACAGTTTTGAAACTTTGTATGGTTATTATTAGCGTCAAGAAGGACCGAATACAGTTTTCAGCGAACTTGTGCCTTGTCTAATTTAGGCGCTGCGATGTTTTTTCGGGTTTTCATAAAACCGTGATAACTTGAAAACTATAAATATTTTCTTAAATCTAATTGGGGCACAAAGGGGCACACATTAAGAGCTACTCGTGTATGTTTATTCTACAGGGGCACATGCAATGGTTGTAGAGATATACGATTCATCAAAACGTTACTCCAGCAGGAAATGCAATATCTCGAAAACCTGAAGGGGCACAGATTTTATTTTTGGGGGCACATTTTGGCACACATATAAGCTCTCTGGCCATGCACAATTTTTCTCTCTCCGATCATCCGTTTAGAATTTTCCTGCTAGAAAAACGTTACCCCAGCAAGAATCGTTTTTTCCGTTTTTTTCCAAAACGACAGGGGGCACACATTTTTTATGTTGGGGCACATTTACAGCAGATAGGGCACACATTATACGTTCTACTCCTATAACTCTAGGAGACACTTTCTTGCTGGGGTAACGTACACGTCCCGGTCGCATAAATATGCGACCGGGTTTTTACACCAGGTATTTGCTTCCAAGTACGACACCAGGTACCGACTCAAAATACTTGCAAGACTATTAAGCATCTTATACGGCTACTCGCTCAAATACGTAGGTACTCAACCGCGTTAGTTTTCGCAAATGCGATCATGCTCCTTATCAGTAAGAGTCTACGGAACAATTTCGTATGCAAGTATTTTGAAGTGAAACTTCTTTAGGCGCGCTTGGCTTAGGGAGTAAACTGGCGAACACGTTACGAAAAGTGTGATCGGGCGAGGTGAACGGGAGTTGAGTGGGGGATATAAGCAAGAGAAAGCAGTGCGCGCCCACATTTTCTTTCTCTCTTCCTCTCATAGCCAAATACGTTCCGTATATCTAAGCACAGTGCAGGCCTATTGTCTTTGTGGGAGACAGACCGGCATACAACCATGGAGCATAAGCGACTGACCCGCGCGGCGCGCAGACCGACAGTGAACGTTGTTCGCCCACGCGGTCGTTTATATAACCTCGCTCCTCGCCGGCGCGTCTCCATCACGACATACTCACGCGCTGACTTCATACAAATTACTAAGCGCGGATCGCTTTCTTTCTGACGGGTAAATATAAGAAGGACGGGATTAAGGACAGTATAATAAATAGATAAACTTGATTCATTAAACCACATATATTTTTTACGTAACAATGGTGCCGATTCTCTTGTCACAAATGCCTATAAACTAGACTAAAAATCACTAAAATTTAGTTTATTCCTGTCAAGCGACGATTTCCCATTCTGAAATTGACTAAAGTGACACAACTTAACTATATTTTAGTTTGACAGCACTAAGATGGCACTGAGTTATTAATCTATTGAAAATGGCAATTTCGCTATTCTGAATTTCACGTTTTTCACCTAAAATTTTGATTGTCTAACTAAATCTGACTATTTTTAATCGCGATTAAAAAGGTGTGGAATAAAATTAGTTGTCATGAATAGAAATTCACACCAACACCTCGACTTCAGGTGCAAAAACAGTACTCTCTGTATCTTTTTTTTTTCTTTTGCTTATATCTCGAAAATGGTTCGTCCTATCGCAAAAATAATGAAAATTTCGACCCCCTTTATAAAACTCATAAACTCCTAAAACTCAACATGTAGGTAATCATTTTTCATATTTTCCATACAAAAAGAGAAAAATTCCTTAAAAAACACGCCAAGGCCGCCCCCTCCGCGCCTGCGGCTCTAAAAAACAATTCACGGGGTAGGGCTAATAAGTACCACGTGTCGACGAATCGCGATTGTCAAATTCGATTTTTGTTGTGTCAAAATGATTGAATTGAAACTTTTTACGCACACTTGACTTGGAGAGTAAGCTGGCGAACGCGTGACGTAAGCGTTACGAAAAGTGTGATCGGGCGAGTAGGGAAGGTACGTATTTACGCGACCAGGTTTTTACACCAAGTATTTGCTTCCAAGTACGCACACCATGTAGGTACCTACCGACTCAAAATACTTGCATGACTATAAAGTATCTTATACGGCTACTCGCTCAAATACGTAGGTACTCAACCGTGTTAGTTTTTGCAAATGCGATCATGCTCCTTATCAGTAAGAGTCTACGGAACAATTTCGTATGCAAGTACACACATCAAAAGTGTCTAGGGATCAACATATATTTTTGCAATAACTTTTCTCCTGATTGATATTAATTAAAATTTTCTTTAAGGATTCATCAAATAAAGTGTTTTCGTTTGTCACAGTAACGATAAACCAAGTCACCTTTGCATTAATAAAGAAATTTGCCATTTTCCTAATAAAGGGATTTTTGACATTTGAACCACTAACACAAAAGTTCGAAAAAAAGACTGAAATAACAGTTTTCTTTAAAATTTTATTGGGTAACATAAACAATTAATAATCCGTGTTTCTACCGCGAACACTAACAACACAAGAACATCGGTTTGGCATACTCAAAATGAGTTCATCCAAATCACGCTGTGGAATGGCCGCCCATGTTCGTTGCAACAACAAAAAAAAAACCGAGTGTGCTTATGACCACACGACTGAAGTGAAACTTCAAACGTATTTGGCTATGAGAGGAAAAGAGAAAGAAAATGTGCGTGCGCACTGCTTTCTCTTGCTTATATCCCCCACTCAACTCCCGTTCGCCTCGCCCGTAACCCTTAGACATGGGTCGTACTTGCAAAATCGAGTATCAGGGCTTCCAAGTACGTCCACCTTAAGAAACCAGGGCCTAAAACCAGGGCTCGAGATACTTTCAAGTATTTTCTATCTGCATCGAAAACTGATCCATAACTTCATACAAATAAGAAGTACAATCGCGTAATCAAACAAAAGCCCTGTTGGAAGTAAAAAGTACTTGCATAGGAAATTGATCCGTGAATTCCTATAAATAAGGAGCACAATCGCGTTTACAAATAAATACTTTTACAAACCATTAAAGTAAAAATACTTGCATACGAAATTGTTCCGTAGACTCTTACCACACCTCGGACACTCCATACAACGCTCGCAAAATAATTACCTATTACTACTACATAAACAAATGACGTTTGTATACGTGCAAATGTATGCATGAAATCTAGTAGCGTAAAAAAAAATGGCGCGGAAAGCAATTTGTGTCGGGGAACCGAACGACGTCGGCGGCGGCGCTGCCCGAACGTGTGCATTATTATGAAGTGACCATGTAGTTCAATTGTTTATTTATATAGTCGGGTTCGTAATGAAATAAAAACACTAAAAATAGTTTAGTTTAAATGACTTATCTGTAAATAATGGGTTATTAAATCGCATGTTATTAAAAATGCGAAATCATACAAACAGTATATGTAAATACGAATTCGGAAAAGCATCACAATATCCAACCATCGTGATTAAAACTCAAATAAAACTTTTAAATCGCATAATTGTGTGTCAGCAATACAGCGCTGCGGTTCGCGAGCGCCCTTGCTAAAGAGTCGGCGACGAATACCTCGAAGTGCGGGGTGAGGTGCGGTATCTGATATGAGGGCGAGGAAGGGAGTGTCCTTTCTGTACGTAGTACTATTAAGTATTCTGTGCTCTTACTGATAAGGAGTATGATCGCATTTGCGAAAACAAACGCGGTTGTTGAACTATTTGAGTACCTACGTACTCGAGCGTCGACGCACGACGGAGCGAGATACTTTCAAGTATTTTCTATCTGCATAGGAAACTGATCCATAACTTCATACAGATAAGAAATACAAACGCGTATTCAAAAGCCCCGTTGGAAGTAAAACTACTTGCATAGGAAATTGATCAATGACTTCGAATAAATAAGGAGCAAAATCGCGTTTACAAATAAATATTTGCAAACCATTAAAGTAAAAAAAAACTTTTTAAGAAAAAAAACCGACTTCCAAAAAAAACTTTACAAAGTGAAAAATAACTTTAATTTCGGAAGTCGGTGTCTTTGGATCTTTATTTTAGTTTTTTGCCACCGACTTCCGAAATTAAAGATATTTTTCACTTTGTAGTGTTTTTTTGAAAGTCGGTTTTTTTTTTCTTAAAAAGTTTTTATTTCACGCTTTTTAGCGGGTCTGCTTATAATTTATCTAAGTTACAATAGCCTAGTGATCATCGCCTTTTACAAACAAAATATTGCTTTTCCCGATACAGGGGAGTTAATTGTTGAGGAGTTCTCCAGATCCACCATCAGCTCCGTATCACCATTCACATTGTGACGAGCATAAATTGCTTAGCAACCATATTAAAGTAATCGAATCGCAACCCGTGAAATACTTAGATATTATTGAGTAGTTCCGGTGGCCATCTGTGGTCTTCATCATCAGTTCCACATCACCAAATAGTGCTTTCCGAGAGCAAATGCACGAGTTACTATAAAAAATACCCAAATCGCTATAGGTGTGCCTATAATATTTGAAGAGTTCCTTCGATTTCTCCAGGATCCCATCATCAAATCCTGCCCTGATGTTTTTAGACTAGATGCTGATAATCCTGGCTGCAGCATCAGGCCAGACTTGTCAACATTGCATTGAACTTAAAATTTAGTCCTGTTTAAAATGAGCCCAAACACGACTACGGTGCTGTAATTTCAAGGTTGGTACTTTTTCTAATGCTCCTGGCTTCAGCATCAGGTCTTTATGTACTTCGGTGTTCCTCATTAACAGTACGTTTATCCACACATCGAGCCCTTTTCAATGAGCCTTAACACGATATATCTGCTGTTAGTTGTCGAGGAGTTAGGTACTCTGCAGACTATCCTGACTGCAGCATCAGGTCATGACTTGATGATCATGAGACCAAATGTGGCAAATGCCCTATCAAACATCAAAACAATTGACTAAAACAGTCCTTGCCTGTTCGAGTAACTTCTTACTGTTAAGGAGTTGTAACTTCCATCATCAGCCCAGCTACCTGAGATGGTGACAACCATACGCAAATACACAAGATACTTCGTAAAATATGCGAAAAACAATAAGTGAGCCTATAAAATTTAAAGGTTGCCCTCGATTACTCTAAGATCCCATCATCAGATCCTAACTTGGTGACAGTGGGACCACCTCAAAACTATCTACTTTGGAACAAAAAAGGAATTTTGAAAATCCGTCGACAATTGGCGGAGTATTCGATGAACAAACATACAAAAAAAAAAAAAACGAGTGTGCTTATGACCACACGACTGAAGTGAAACTTCAAACGTATTTGGCTAAGAGAGGAAGAGAGAAAGAAAATGTGCGCGCGCACTGATTTCTCTTGCTTATATACCCCACTCAACTCCCGTTCGCCTCGCCCGTAGCCCGTAGACATGGGTCGTACTTGCAAAATCGAGTACCAGGGCTTCCAAGTACGTCCACCTTAAGAAACCAGGGCCTAAAACCAGGGCTCGAGATACTTTCAAGTATTTTCTATCTGCATCGAAAATTGATCCCTAACTTCATACAAATAAGAAGTACAATCGCGTAATCAAACAAAAGCCCTGTTGGAAGTAAAAAGTACTTGCATAGGAAATTGACCCGTGAATTCCTATAAATAAGGAGCACAATCGCGTTTACAGATAAATACTTTTACAAACCATTAAATTAAAAATACTTGCATACGAAATTGTTCCGTAGACTCTTACGGAGTTGTATGGAGTGTCCGAGGTGTGGTAAGAGTCTTACCACACCTCGGACACTCCATACAACGCTCGCAAAATAATTACCTAGTACTACTACATAAACAAATGACGTTTGTATACGTGCAAATGTGTGCGTGAAATCTAGTAGCGTAAAAAAAATGGCGCGGTAAGCAATTTGTGTCGCGGAACCGAACGACGACGGCGGCGGCGCTGCCCGAACGTGTGCATTATTTTGAAGTGACCATGTAGTTCAATTGTTTATTTATATAGTCGGGTTCGTAATGAAATAAAAAAACTAAAATAGTTTAGTTTAAATGACTTATCTGTAAATAATCGCTTATTAAATCGCATGTTATTAAAAATTTGAAATCTTACAAACAGTTTATGTAAATACGAATTCGGAAAAGCATCACAATATCCAACCATCGTGATTAAAACTCAAATAAAACTTTTAAATCGCATAATTTTGTGTTCGTGTCAGCAATACAGCGCTGCGGTTCGCGAGCGTCCTTGCTAAAGAGTCGGCGACGAATACCTCGAAGTGCGGGGTGAGGTGCGGAATCTGATATGAGGGCGAGGAAGGGAGTGTCCTTTCTGTACGTAGTACTATTAAGTATTCTGTGCTCTTACTGATAAGGAGCATGATCGCATTTGCGAAAACAAACGCGGTTGTTGAACTATTTAAGTACCTACGTACTCGAGCGTCTAGCCACGACGGAGCGAGATACTTTCAAGTATTTTCTATCTGCATAGAAAATTGATCCATAACTTCATACAGATAAGAAGTACAATCGCGTATTCAAAAGCCCCGTTGGAAGTAAAACTACTTGCATAGGAAATTGATCAATGACTTCCTATAAATAAGGAGCAAAATCGCGTTTACAAATAAATACTTGCAAACCATTAAAGTAAAAAATACTTGCATTCGAAATTGTTC
The DNA here is from genome assembly GCA_945859645.1 of Amphipoea oculea. Taxonomy (NCBI): domain Eukaryota; kingdom Metazoa; phylum Arthropoda; class Insecta; order Lepidoptera; family Noctuidae; genus Amphipoea; species Amphipoea oculea. The sequence continues at coordinate 4,633,387 of OX243862.1, forward strand.
CGTAGACTCTTACTTATAAGGAGTATGATCGCATTTGCGAAAACTAACGCGGTTGAGTACCTACGTATTTGAGCGAGTAGCCGTATAAGGTACTTTATACAGGGTGAATTTGAATTAATGCGACAAAAAGAAATGGGAGCTTCAGTTACAGTAACATAGTAATTATAAACTGTTTTTTCTACAATCTAAATCGTTAAAAAAAATTACGTGATTATCGTTTTCAAAAGGTCTACTGATGTTATTATCTTTATTTAAATACGAATTATCGGTATTCCAGCAAAATAATTAATATGCAAAATAAATAAGAAAAATTAAAGTATCAAAAAATCTCATCGCAGTGCTCAATAATCGTCGTGGAGTACTCATGTCATTAAACGTTGCCGTTCATAGCGGTCATTTACCTAATTTTGCCTATTTTCTAGTGTATGTATCCGCGACGTTGCCAAACCTCGCATGACATTCCTTCCCGGCTCAGACTAAGGAAATTCCCGGCGACCGCCCCGCCGCCCACCACCCTTCCTTCGTTCATTAGTCGTCCTAAAACGTTTGTAGGTCATGGTCGCGCGCGCATTCCGCAAATCCTACTTTACGTATTGCGAATAATTTGTGTTGTTGTCTTGTGTTTGTGTCATAACAATGCCTAGGACGAGACGAAATAGTCATTAACCGTTAACAATCGTACAGTATCTCGATATTGTCGTGTGATACAACACCGTAAGAAATCTACGTGAAATGCAGCGAAGATTTCGATTAACCTAACACCGTTGGACTTTTATTTGTTGGGAGAAATTAAAAGACTCGTTTACGAACGCGAATCCGAAACTTTAGACGAACTAAAAAACAAAATCATTAGTGCATTCGAAACTGTAAAATCACAGACTTTTTGCGGCGCCGTGCTCAATTGTGTTTACAAAACGGAGGTGGACATTTTGAACAATTACTAAAATACACGTAAGTGTACTGATTTCATAATAATTATTGTAAATACTGTGATTCCAACTTTTTAAATACGCCAAAAATACGATAGTTGATTTGTTGTTGTTGTAACAAACATTATTCAGGTTATACCTCATACTAAAACATTTTTTCACTATTACTTTTATTGTATTTTTGATCGTCCTAAGCCGACAAAAGTATGAAGGAAAATTTGGTTTCACAAAACTTTTATTTAATCGTGCGCGCGGGAAAGAGATGCGCGGGCGGACGGGGGCGGCGCGATTCATTCATAGCGATAATGTACCTAAATCGTGCTACACGAAAACGGTAGTACGCGAAATTCTTTGATACTTTAATTATTTTAACGCTTTTCGTAACACTGATCAATTATTTTTTAATTTTACATTTGATATGTTCTACATTTTCTTGACAACACGTATTATTGTATATTTAAATTTGTCGCATCTATTCAATTTCACCCTGTAGTCTTGCAAGTATTTTGAGTCGGTACCTGGTGTGCGTACTTGGAAGCAAAAACCTGGTCGAGTAAATACGTACCTTCCCTACTCGCCCGATCACACTTTTCGTAACGCTTACGTCACGCGTTCGCCAGCTTACTCTCCAAGTCAAGTGTGCGTAAAGAAGTTTCACGTAAATAATTTTGACACAACAAAAATCGAATTTGACAAGGTACTTATTTGCCCTAACCCCGTGTATTGTTTTTTAGAGCCGCAGGCGCGGACGGGGCGGCCTTGGCGTGTTTTTTAAGGAATTTTTCACTTTTTGTATGGAAAATATGAAAAATGATTACCTACATGTTGAGTTTTAGGAGTTTATGGGTTTTATAAAGGGGGTCGAAATTTTCATTATTTTTGCGATAGGACGCACCATTTTCGAGATATAATAAGCAAAAGAAAAAAAAAAAACGAGTGTGCTTATGACCACACGACTGAAGTGAAACTTCAAACGTATTTGGCTATGAGAGGAAGAGAGAAAGAAAATGTGCGCGCGCGCTGATTTCTCTTGCTTATTTATCCCCCACTCAACTCCCGTTCGCCTCGCCCGTAGCCCGTAGACATGGATCGTACTTGCAAAATCGAGTACCAGGGCTTCCAAGTACCTACGTCCACCTTAAGAAACCAGGGCCTAAAACCAGGGCTCGAGATACTTTCAAGTATTTTCTATCTGCATCGAAAATTGATCCATAACTTTATACAAATAAGAAGTACAATCGCGTAATCAAACAAAAGCCCTGTTAGAAGTAAAAAGTACTTGCATAGGAAATTGACCCGTGAATTCCTATAAATAAGGAGCACAATCGCGTTTACAAATACTTTTACAAACCATTAAAGTAAAAATACTTGCATACGAAATTGTTCCGTAGACTCTTACGGAATTGTATGGAGTGTCCGAGGTATGGTAAGAGTCTTACCACACCTCGGACACTCCATACAACACTCGCAAAATAATTACCTAGTACTACTACATAAACAAATGACGTTTGTATACGTGCAAATGTGTGCGTGAAATCTAGTAGCGTAAAAAAATGGCGCGGTAAGCAATTTGTGTCGGGGAACCGAACGACGACGGCGGCGGCGCTGCCCGAACGTGTGCATTATTATGAAGTGACCATGTAGTTCAATTGTTTATTTATATAGTCGGGTTCGTAATGAAATAAAAACACTAAAATAGTTTAGTTTAAATGACTTGTCTGTAAATAATCGGTTATTAAATCGCATGTTATTAAAAATGCGAAATCTTACAAGCAGTTTATGTAAATACGAATTCGGAAAAGCATCACAATATCCAACCATCGTGATTAAAACTCAAATAAAACTTTTCGTGTCAGCAATACAGCGCTGCGGTTCGCGAGCGCCCTTGCTAAAGAGTCGGCGACGAATACCTCGAAGTGCGGGGTGAGGTGCGGTATCTGATATGAGGGCGAGGAAGGGATTGTCCTTTCTGTACGTAGTACTATTAAGTATTCTGTGCTCTTACTGATAAGGAGCATGATCACATTTGCGAAAATAAACGCGGTTGTTGAACTATTTGAGTACTTACGTACTCGAGCGTCGAGGCATGACGGAGCGAGATACTTTCAAGTATTTTCTATTTGCATAGAAAATTGATCCATAACTTCATACAGATAAGAAGTACAATCGCGTATTCAAAAGCCCCGTTGGAAGTAAAACTACTTGCATAGGAAATTGATCAAGGACTTCCTATAAATAAGGAGCAAAATCGCGTTTACAAATAAATACTTGCAAACCATTAAAGTAAAAAATACTTGCATACGAAATTGTTCCGTAGACTCTTACTGATAAGGAGCATGATCGCATTTGCGAAAACTAACGCGGTTGAGTACCTACGTATTTGAGCGAGTAGCTGTATAAGGTACTTTATAGTCTTGCAAGTATTTTGAGTCGGTACCTGGTGTGCGTACTTGGAAGCAAAAACCTGGTCGAGTAAATACGTACCTTCCCTACTTGCCCGATCACACTTTTCGTAACGCTTACGTCACGCGTTCGCCAGCTTACTCTCCAAGTCAAGTGTGCGTAAAGAAGTTTCACGTAAATAATTTTGACACAACAAAAATCGAATTTGACAATCGCGACTCGTCGACACGTGGTACAGACGCCAGCACGTCAACCTACCCGAAACTGTCAAATTTTCCCAATCAACTTTGAACCTTATTCTTTAGTAATAAAGTTGAAAATCTATTAAAGAAATCTGACAGATTGTAGTAGGTTGATGTGCTGGCGTCTGTACTTATTTGCCCTAACCCCGTATATTGTTTTTTAGAGCCGCAGGCGCGGAGGGGGCGGCCTTGGCGTGTTTTTTAAGGAACTTTTCACTTTTTGTATGGAACATATGAAAAATAATTACCTACATGTTGAGTTTATGGGTTTTATAAAGGGGGTCGAAATTTTCATTATTTTTGCGATAGGACGCACCATTTTCGAGATATAAGCAAAAGAAAAAAAAAAACTTCATACGTATTTGGCTATGAGAGGAAGAGAGAAAGAAAACGTACGCGTGCACTGCTTTGTCTTGCTTATATCCCCCACTCAACTCCCGTTCACCTCGCCCGATCACACTTTTCGTAACACGTTCGCCAGTTTACTCCCCAAGTCAAGCGCGCGTAAAGAAGTTTCCCTTCAAAAACATACAAACAGCCGAACATAGTACCTCCTCCTTTTTGTGAAGTCGGTAAAAATTACTTGCATACGAAATTGTTCCGTAGACTCTTACTGATAAGGAGCATGATCGCATTTGCGAAAACTAACGCGGTTGAGTACCTACGTATTTGAGCGAGTAGCCGTATAAGATACTTAATAGTCTTGCAAGTATTTTGAGTCGGTACCTGGTGTGCGTACTTGGAAGCAAATAATGTAAAAACCCGGTCGCATGTTTATGCGACCGGGACTGGGTTTTTACACCAGGTATTTCCAGCAATTTTTTACGTACCTTCCCTACTCGCCCGATCACACGTTTTCGTAACGCATTCGCCAGTTTACTCCCCAAGTCAAGCGCGCCTAAAGAAGTTTCACTTCAATAATTGATTTATTTCAACGTTAATATTCAAGTTTTCACTTTTGCCGGCACTCCGGGGAGTGCAACCCGTCTTTTTTTTTTAAATTTATTTATTTAATCCATAATGTTACAATTTTATTTTAACATAAAACCTGCCAAACTGCAAAGTAATTTGCTGCAATAATATGAAACTTCACTGAAAAAAATGCACTCCAATCTTCTCAGCGGGATCCCTTCTTCTCGCATAATGTTCTTTGTCCTAATATACTTCGGCATAACGATTTTGGCGCAATTTGTTTTGGCATAATAATACTTCGGCATAATTTTTTTAGGCATACATTTTATGTTGGCATAATCATCTTAAAGACTAATTTGTTTTGGCATAAATATGATTCGCATAATACTAAACGAAGTCGGTGTCTTTGGATCTTTATTTTAGTTTTTTGCCACCGACTTCCGAAATTAAAGATATTTTTCACTTTGTAGTGTTTTTTTGAAAGTCGGTTTTTTTTTTCTTAAAAAGTTTTTATTTCACGCTTTTTAGTGGGTCTGCTTATAATTTATCTAAGTTACAATAGCCTAGTGATCATCGCCTTTTACAAACAAAATATTGCTTTTCCCGATACAGGGAAGTTAATTGTTGAGGAGTTCTCCAGATCCACCATCAGCTCCGTATCACCATTCACATTGTGACGAGCATAAATTGCTTAGCAACCATATTAAAGTAATCGAATCGCAACCCGTGAAATACTTAGATATTATTGAGTAGTTCCGGTGGCCATCTGTGGTCTTCATCATCAGTTCCACATCACCAAATAGTGCTTTCCGAGAGCAAATGCACGAGTTACTATAAAAAATACCCAAATCGCTATAATGTGCCTATAATATTTGAAGAGTTCCTTCGATTTCTCCAGGGTCCCATCATCAAATCCTGCCCTGATGTTTTTAGACTAGATGCTGATAATCCTGGCTGCAGCATCAGGCCAGACTTGTCAACATTGCATTGAACTTAAAATTTAGTCCTGTTTAAAATGAGCCCAAACACGACTACGGTGCTGTAATTTCAAGGTTGGTACAGTCTGTTATAGCAATTAGCTGACCCCTTAAAAATTAAACGAATTTGAACCTTCTGCTTGTTAGCAGTAAGCTTATCGAACTAGAACAGTTCAACGTCTACGATTAATAAAACAGTTATTCGAATTTGATATTTAACACGCAGTGTTAAGGTAGGTATGATCTTGAATATTGTTCTAACTTGTAATATATTATTGCTAATTTCAACGACAATCACCATGTTCGTGTGGTCTAGTGGTAGCTGCAGTGAGCTGACAAGAGCGTGGTTGCGAGTTCGAAACCAACATATTTTCTGCTACGCATTTTGTTTTATAATATTTTTTTTTAAGTTATAAATAATAAATTATAACTTTAGCAACAAAAAAAAAAGGTGAACGAAAATAAAAAAAACGATAATGATGGTAAAAACGATTTTATTTTATAAAATAAATTATTATAAGAATAACGTAAATGATATAACAGTTACTAATAACGTTGTTACATACTTCACAGAGTTTAATGTAGTGAATCAACATGTTATAATATTTAGAAATATATAGGTATGTATTTCTATTTCATAACAATAACATCACCACATTAAATATCGTTGAACTAAATAAAATAGCATTATACGTTGATGTTTTACCTACTAGGTATACTATATATCAATTTGTTTTGTAAGTATGTAGTTATGTTTAGTTATAAATAAGGTTTTGACAAAGACTTCTCGTCGGTAAATATGACAACATAATCTTCCCAATTAAAATTGAGATATTCTTGGGCAAAGCGGACCCTTGCTTGGCGATGTGCAGCAGTCAGTTAAATTTTACGTGCTGGCTTGTATTGTTTCAGTCCAGCAACATGCAAATGTTTTCTGACCGTCTGAACAGAAACATTATACTGCATTGAGTAGGCAAAAATGGGTGTTCAGTATGCCTTCTAACAATTGCTTGATGATGTTCTGACACAGGAGTAACATTGCAGGTTTTGGTTCAGGACGATCCTTTTGAATATTCCCTGTCTCTTCAAAACGTCTTAGCCACAGTCTGACTGTATTTCTCTGAAACAATACAATAAGCATAATTTTAATAACCCGGTAATCATAATTTTTCGAATAAGTTTGCAAAAATACCTTTAGATAAACCACATTAGACCTATAAATGATCTCATAATGAAACAGTTAATTTTCTATTATTCTATACAGACGTTTTTAAGCCAACTAACGAATTAAGGAAGTATAAAAAAGAATACACTTACCGCTATATTAAGTTTCCTAGCAATCGCTTTAATACCAACATTCTCCTTATGCAAATACAATATTTTGTATTTTAAATAATCACTCAACTGAGACATGACGATTAAACTATCAAAACCGATAATAATAATTAATAAAAAGGCGTGAATTTTCGCAACTTAGTAAGGCAATATAAAAATGTTCGTGCGTATTCACTGCTATTTGTGCATAGAATGTCTTGTTCAATTTATTCTTCTACCCCATATTCCTAAAATCATTTCAATAGCAGTTTTTGTTGAATACGCATATTGACGTCGAACTACCCACTTATTGAAAAAGGTGAAACGTTTATCGTTTATCAACTTAATTGATATGCTTGTTCTTTACAATAATGCAAGAAATACTTAACGAACAATTTATATATTGAAAACAAAATTAAACATGAGACTAGATTTGAACTCGCATCTTGCACGTCTCAGCCTTACGCATGAACCACGACACCAGATTAACTTGAGTAAGATAGATGAAATAAGGTATTAGTAGCAATGACACAAATTATCACAACATTAACCTAACCTTTAAGTCTTGCTGATTAAAAATGAAAATTGCGTAACAAATACCCATACATAGTAAATGATCTAACACCAACATCTTAAAGCTCAAATTTGCGTATCAAAATTATTTATTGTTTCTGTTCATCGAGTAGTGTTAGTCCGATTAACTCATACATATTGAATAACCTTTAATGTTATGAGAGGAGGGTGCAAAATCGAGTAATTTTTAGGGGGGTCAGCTAATTGATATAACAGCGTGTACTTTTTCTAATGCTCCTGGCTTCAGCATCAGGTCTTTATGTACTTCGGTGTTCCTCATTAACAGTACGTTTATCCACACATCGAGCCCTTTTCAATGAGCCTTAACACGATATATCTGCTGTTAGTTGTCGAGGAGTTAGGTACTCTGCAGACTATCCTGACTGCAGCATCAGGTCATGACTTGATGATCATGAGACCAAATGTGGCAAATGCCCTATCAAACATCAAAACAATTGACTAAAACAGTCCTTGCCTGTTCGAGTAACTTCTTACTGTTAAGGAGTTGTACCTTCCATCATCAGCCCAGCTACCTGAGATGGTGACAACCATACGCAAATACACAAGATACTTCGTAAAATATGCGAAAAACAATAAGTGAGCCTATAAAATTTAAAGGTTGCCCTCGATTACTCTAAGATCCCATCATCAGATCCTAACTTGGTGACAGTGGGACCACCTCAAAACTATCTACTTTGGAACAAAAAAAGAATTTTGAAAATCCGTCGACAATTGGCGGAGTATTCGATGAACAAACATACAAAAAAAAAAACATACAAACAGCCGAACATAGTACCGCCTCCTTTTTGTGAAGTCGGTAAAAAATACTTGCATACGAAATTGTTCCAAAAGGAGCATGATCGCATTTGCGAAAACTAACGCGGTTGAGTACCTACGTATTTGAGCGAGTAGCCGTATAAGATACTTAATAGTCTTGCAAGTATTTTGAGTCGGTACCCGGTGTGCGTACTTGGAAGCAAATACCTGGTGTAAAAACCCGGTCGCATATTTATGCGACCGGGACCGGGTTTTTACACCAGGTCTTTCCAGCTATTTTTTACGTACCTTCCCTACTCGCGATCACACGTTTTCGTAACGCATTCGCCAGTTTACTCCCCAAGTCAAGCGCGCCTAAAGAAGTTTCACTTCAAAAACTTCATACGTATTTGGCTATGAGAGGAAGAGAGAAAGAAAACGTGCGCGCGCACTGCTTTGACTTGCTTATATCCCCCACTCAACTCCCGTTCACCTTGCCCGATCACAATTTTCGTAACGCGTTCGCCAGTTTACTCCCCAAGTCAAGCGCGCGTAAAGAATTTTCCCTTCAGAAATACTTGCATACGAAATTGTTCCGTAGACTCTCACTGATAAGGAGCATGATCGCATTTGCGAAAACTAACGCGGTTGAGTACCTACGTATTTGAGCGAGTAGCCGTATAAGATACTTTATAGTCTTGCAAGTATTTTGAGTCGGTACCTGGTGTGCGTACCTGGAAGCAAATACCGTGTAAAAACCCGGTCGCATATTTATGCGACCGGGACCGGGTTTATACACCAGGTATTTCCAGCTATTTTTTACGTACCTTCCCTACTCGCCCGATCACACGTTTTCGTAACGCATTCGCCAGTTTACTCCCCAAGTCAAGCGCGCCTAAAGAAGTTTCACTTCAAAAACATACAAACAGCCGAACATAGTACCTACCTCCTCCTTTTTGTGAAGTCGGTAAAAAATACTTGCATACGAAATTGTTCCAAAAGGAGCATGATCGCATTTGCGAAAACTAACGCGGTTGAGTACCTACGTATTTGAGCGAGTAGCCGTATAAGATACTTAATAGTCTTGCAAGTATTTTGAGTCGGTACCCGGTGTGCGTACTTGGAAGCAAATACCTGGTGTAAAAACCCGGTCGCATATTTATGCGACCGGGACCGGGTTTTTACACCAGGTATTTCCAGCTATTTTTTACGTACCTTCCCTACTCGCGATCACACGTTTTCGTAACGCATTCGCCAGTTTACTCCCCAAGTCAAGCGCGCCTAAAGAAGTTTCACTTCAAAAAGGTCTTCTTGCGACTGGATACCCTCCATATTCGGCAGAGCTCTTCTCTGTAGCATATCCCATGCATGCTCAATCGGGTTCAAGTCTGGCGACTGAGCAGGCCAGGGCAGGACATTGATGTTAGCTGCGGCGAGAGTCTGTCTTACAACTCTTGCGGTGTGCGGTCGTGCATTATCATGCATTAACTGAAATAAGGGACCGATTTGCACTTGTAGAGGAACGATGACGTCTGATACAATCGTCTCAGCATAAATTTGAGCGTTGAGGTTGCCTCTGATCCAAATCTACTCAGTTCTTCCGCCGATCCAAATACCCGCCCATACCATGATGGTTCCACCACTATAAGGATGGACTTCCTGGCAGGATTTTAATCGCTGTTGGCGTCCAGGGGTTCTCCAGTGTCGTATACGTCTTGTATCCGGTCTCATACCAAAACGAGACTCATCAGAAAAGCACACGAAACGCCATTGTTCTTCTGCCCAATTTCTGTGTTCAAGAGCCCATTGATATCGAATCCTACGATTGTGCATTGCTATAGGTGGTACCCGTAGCGGTCTTCGGGAATGAAGGTTCACTTCATGCAAGCGGTTTCTGACTGTTTGGTCGCTAATTAAGTTCCCTGAAGAGTGATGAAGCCTCACGGCTAACATCATGGCGGTTATTGTTGGAGCTCTTCGAGTTAAGATTTGAATGTATCGGTCTTGTCTCCGTGTGGTGCAGCGATACCGTCCTCCATGGCGCTCAGCCATGGTACCAGTGCTTCGGTAACGTGTCCAAAGTCGACTGATAACACTCTGACTTGTATTCAGAGCTAAAGCCACAGTACGTTGCCGGGAACCAGCTTCTATCATTCCCACGGCTCTGAGCATTTCTTCCCTGCTTAAATGACGTCGCCGCTCCATAATAACGTTGGTTTTAATCAGTAGTAGGGAAACAGTAGCACTAATAATGTCTTCAATGCGTTGTATGTTTTTATAGGGAAAATATTGACAGCTGATTTTCATCTTTTACTCGAATTTGATTCACAGTTCCTGATTCAAATTATGAAATGCACCAAAAAGGATCCATATAAATTTATAAAATCATAAATTTATTACAAAGCCACATCTCAATCTCAAGAAATCCGCATAAAAATGCTTGATCCCTAGACACTTTTGATGTGTGTATTTGTTACTTTAATGGTTTGCAAGTATTTATTTGTAAACGCGATTTTGCTCCTTATTTATAGAAAGTGATTGATCAATTTCCTATGCAAGTAGTTTTACTTCCAACGGGGCTTTTGAATACGCGATTGTACTTCTTATCTGTATGAAGTTATGAATCAATTTTCTATGCAGATAGAAAATACTTGAAAGTATCTCGCTCTGTCGTGTCTCGACGTTCGAGTACGTAGGTACTCAAATAGTTCAACAACCGCGTTTGTTTTCGCAAATGCGATCATGCTTCTTATCAGTAAGAGCACAGAATACTTAATAGTACTACGTACAGAAAGGACACTCCCTTCCTCGCCGCAGATACCGCACCTCACCCCGCACTTCAAGGTATTCGTCGCCGACTCTTTAGCAAGGGCGCTCCCGAACCGCAGCGCTGTATTGCTCACACGAACACACAATTATGCGATTTAAAAGTTTTATTTGAGTTTTAATCACGATGGTTGGATATTGTGATGCTTTTCCGAATTCGTATTTACATAAACAGTTTGTAAGATTTCGCACTTTTAATAACATGCGATTTAATAACCGATTATTAAATTTACAGATAAGTAATTTTTAAACTAAACTATTTGAGTGTTTTTATTTCATTACGAACCCGACTATATAAATAAACAATTGAACTACATGGTCACTTCATAATAATGCACACGTGCGGGCAGCGCCGCCGCCGTCGTCGTTCGGTTCCCCGACACAAATTGCTTTCCGCGCCATTTTTTTCACGCTACTAGATTTCACGCACACATTTGCACATACACAAACGTCATTTGTTTATGTAGTAGTAATAGGTAACTATTTTGCGAGCGTTGTATGGAGTGTCCGAGGTGTGGTAAGAGTCTACGGAACAATTTTACTTATTGGCTTTTGTTTGATTACGTAATTGTACTTATTTGTATGAAGTTATGGATTAATTTTCGATGCAGATAGACAATACTTGAAAGTATCTCGAGCCCTGGTTTTAGGCCCTGGTTTCTTAAGGTGGACGTACTTGGAAGCCCTGGTACTCGATTTTGCAAGTACGACCCATGTCTACGGGTCTACGGGCGAGGCGAACGGGAGTTGAGTGGGGGATATATGCAAGAGAAAGCAGTGCGCGCGCACATTTTCTTTCTCTCTTCCTCTCATAGCCAAATACGTTTGAAGTTTCACTTCAGTGGTGTGGTCATAAGCACACTCGGTTTTTTTATACGTTTTTATCTTTTTTTTGAGATACGTCACTTTGTTATAGGACGTGGGGTAATTTGTATGGATTGTGATCCGTCTTCTTTAAAAAAAACTGCATCTATTTATCAAATTTTAATCGCGAGCGATTTTGTGTCAGTGGTAGCTAGCTACGCACCCACCTACTTAGTTAAATTATTATTATTAATCATCACACCACCTCTCTTGGCAAGCGAATTGCTGATATTTTTATGCAACAAAAGATTTCGTCATTAGTGTTTGTCCTACGACACCTACAAAGGACATAATAAATTATGTTATAATAATATTTTAAATCTTTGTGTTAACATTTACTTGAAATTAGCCGTGATTAAAACAAAGAAACGAACAAGTTTTATTTTAGCTTATTATTCACCTACAATAAATACAGCACCTACAATTTCTGACGTACGTCAGAAATTGTAGGTGCTGAAAAATCTTGTAACTAAAGTCTAATAGATATCGTATTCCCATCCACTATTCATTGCGTTAAGGTAACAAAAAACCTGTTATAAAACTACAATTTGATAAGTGAAATTACACCTTATGTCCTAAACACATCTGCGTTCAGGAAAATCAAGGTGAGTGGCTGTACGGCTCGCGCCTTCGCCGAAGGAAAATGTTGCCTGCATTCGTTAATCGAACGCGAAACGGAACGCACTGGCCGGCAGAAAAAAATTAAAGGTTCGAATTTCAAAACCGTGTTTTGTTTTTGGTTACCTGTGCGTGAAAATCAGTGGCGCGAAAATTAATTGTTATTGAAAAATGACTATCTACAGTAAAATTGTTCAAATTATTTTAGTTAGTGTGTGATGTGGTTCGGAAAAGAAATCAGGATTGAAGGTTTGTTATGAATTTATTTGTTTTCTCTAAATAAAAATATAATTTCATTAGCCATTACTAATTACTAAGGACGCCGTCTATATTTAGGATTTGTTTAGGATAGGTATCCTTACGCCAGTATTAACTTTTTCATTACCGAGCGAAGTAAAGATATCTAAAATAATGTTTATGTACTTGACACTGAAATAACTTTTTTACTTGAATAAGTACATAGTGGGTCTTTTGGTTTCCGTTTTTCTTGAGGCAGCCACTGGTCTTACCACTTACAAGATACCTACATAGTTTCAGTCCACAGGAGGGTCATGATATTCATGAACTGCCAAGGTAGGTAACTGTTATCCACTTCTATGTTCCTCGTATACATAAATCTATAATATAGCAAACAGCAACATTTATTTTCTACTAACAAATATTACAGGCAGTTTTTCTTACATGAAAACAACTGCACTAATAAATCAGCCAGCATATTTCCTAAAAACATAAATTGAATTAATGGCAGCTTGTTTACACTGCATTAGAAATTAGGCACACTACGTCCGTTTTAAAATTTCCAACAATAATAACTATTCATTATTAGGAAAAAAACTAAAAGTAGGTAATAAGTAAGTAGTAAGTCAGTACAAACGCCAGCACATCAAGCTACCCGAAACTGTCAAATTTTCCCAATCAACTTTGAACCTAATTCTTTAGCGATAAAGTTGAAAATCTATTAAAGAAATTTGACACATTGTAGTAGCTTGATGTGCTGGCGTCTGCACGAATAAATTGCTTATACATAGAGGTGCACCTAGGTACTTCATCTGCATCATCATCTGCCTAGCCTTATCTCAGCTATGTTGGGTTTGCCGTGGCTTCAAATCTAACCAGCCCCCTTAGGCTGGGCGGCCTGCCTTATTCCACAGAATACTTAAAGTACTACGCTTATTCACAAACACTTGATATGCTTCCGCATCGTATCGAACATTAATCATTGTTATCGTAGGAGTCTTCTCAATGCTGTTTACAAGTCCAAAACCCGAAAATTTTGTCAGTTTAAATCAAATAGAAGCCCGCTATTCTTCCAACAGCTATTTGCTGTCGTATGGTTGTGAATCAGGGCTCTGATGCAGCTAAACAGGTGCACCTGCATCTAATTGTCGTCTAAAATAAAGCTTCCAATCTATATGGTAAGCCATCTATCTTGCGCTGAACTTGCAGTGAACGGTTCTTCTGCAATATTCACAATAATCTAATATTCGGTAATTGTTATACATCTTCGCTGAATATTAATTATTGGTCCCGTTATCATAAACGGTAAAAGCAAAATAATACGCTTAGAGAAATGGCGATGACGTAAATCTACTAGCATTTTTATATGGGGCTACCTACCAGTCATTGGATCCGGGCCTACAATACAACATTCTTTTAATGAAGATCGGTCAGTGTGTGCACCTTAAGGGGCGAACTGGAGGATCAAGTTTATACGGTAATATAAGGCTTTATGATGAAGATCAGACCGCGTTCCAAGATACGAACGGATCTTAATGTGAACTGTTCAGGAAATTACCGCGATAATAGGTCGCTGCTGGTTGATTGATGGATCGACCTGTCATAGTAGTAGCAGTAGAGTCGGCAAAAATGACGAACTTCCATACAAACTTTCATCAACTATTTAATGGGTTTAGGGGGTGTATTTTCAAAAATCCTTTCTTAATGCTCACCGTCGCTTTTTTTACAAACTTACATATTTTCCTTCATTTTGTTTACTTTTGAACGTGAATTTTTGCATTGGTGTTGAACCATGGGGCATTGGAAGCTGATTTCAGAATTGAGTTTTGTTGTCGTTGCACTATATTTAGGTATGCTTGGATTCGAGGCACTACCCCATAGCTGTATACCGTACCAGTCAAAAGCCAATGTTGGCCCACCAGTAACTTGTTCTCGGGTGAGAGATTAGACTTTCTTCCCAGCAACTACAGGTACTGAATGAAACCTAGGCTTAATTTGTTTAAACAAAAAAGCGCATTCAGTAGTCAATTACGATATTATTATCTTAGGAGCGTCGGTCACTGGTAAGTCTAAGCGGCGTCGAGGCGTGGTCTCTATGTAGAGTCGAGGCGCGGGCGGCTATGCTTCCTTCACACATTCCAATTCATTTAACATGTCGTCGTCAGTAGATGAAGACGTACTTGCACTCATATGAGTCGTACAAGTATAATCGTACAATTTCGTTGAACTCCACGTTTGTTTCAAAATCGTCACGCATTATTTTAACTGTATAAATACGTCTACTCCCGAAAAAAATGACAAAATGTCGATGGAGTCGCGTCGTAGTCGGCCACAGCGCCTCCGCCTCGACTCCGCGCCGCCATCACCTCGCCCGTGCCGCGACTCTAGTATGTGAGCGCACTGCCATTTATTCCTAAAGAAAACGTAGAAGCGGCGCGCCGCTTGTGCGCCTGCGTCTCTACGCCCGCCTCGACTAGCTCGTGTGTTCGACGCGCGACGCCCCTTATACACAAACCACAAAAAAGACCATTAACGGCAATAACCTAAAAACGACTTCATTAATTTGGGGTTTTTCCTTCCTTTTAATGACAGCCGTTACTTTATAATAATCCCCGAAGCTTTTTACATACCTACCTGACGTATCTAAGTCAAACGATAAAAACAACATAACTCCTCATGAATAAAATCCTCATTGGACCTCTGTCGATTTAATTTTATTAATAAATAAGCTTGAATTTTATTACAAATACAGTTTAGACAGGTTAGTGTTTTGTGTCCGTTTAGATCTTCTAAACTTCACAACGGTTTTTGATGCGGTTTTACCATCATTTAGAGTATTAATTAATCCGGAAAAAATTATGTGTATACAGGGTGAATTTTGCAAGTGAGCGTGGATGGGCATCACTTGAAAAAAAAATCCACATTATGTACATCGCATTGTATGCATTGTTTGTTTTTCATTTGATGGTCTCGTTTTCCCGGCCTGTTGATTTGACCTCCACAGACTTTTGCACTAAATAATAATACAATAAGAATACCAGCTTCTCAGGGACTTAGGGCCTATTGTTCTAGGTAACCAGTCCACTTTAGCCATCTAAACACATATTCCAATAGGATATATCTTTGTTTCTATATCCTGCAATAGTCCTAAGGTCCGGCGTTTCTAAATTTGCCAAAGATCTTTGGTTGTTTTCGTCTAGTTAAAAACAAACATTACTTTAAAAAAATGTTCTTGTTTATCAATTTTATTCAATTTCGAGAGGCCATTGTTGTTTACATCTTTGGCAAATTTAGAAACCCCGGACCATACATCAACCGGGGGTTGTCTTTGGGTGCACTTGCAAAGTGCGTACAGGGATAATAGTCCGAGTCGGTTGGTGCTTCATTTCATTAAAACTATCTAAAGGGACTCTGTGAGTTGGCTTCGGCCACTCGTACGCCTTCCAAAGGTCTGGGGCACCAGAGTCCCGAGATATATCGAAGACACCAACCTATTATTATCCCACTGCAGGGCAAAGGCCTCTCGATCCTCGTGCAGAGAAGGCATGAGAATTGATCACCACGCCTGCTAAAGGAGAATACCAAAAATTTTAGCCCTTAGTAATATAAATTTTTAATTAAGTTAAATTAGAAAGAAAGAAAAATGTTTATTTGGACACAGTTCGTGAAACACAAAATAAAAATAAAGTTTCAGACAACAATACCATACTCCATTTGTTTAGGTAATTAAATAAAGGTAAACAAAAAAACCACGTGACTTAGTTAGCCGACTAAACGTAATATCACTCACTTCACTTGTCATGTTATGTCACAGTTGTACTCTTCAATTTAGCAACATTATTAACGAATTATAACGTTGCTAAATTGAAGAGTACAACTGTGACGTTGCATGACAACTGAATAGACTGGTATTACGTTTAGTTGGTTAACCACGGCACGTGGTTTTTAGGGTTCCGTACCTCAAAAGGAAAAAACGGAACCCTTATAGGATCACTTTGTTGTCCGTCTGTCCGTCCGTCCGTCTGTCAAGACCCTTTTTCTCAGGAACGCGTGGAGGTATGAAGCTGAAATTTATATAAATTACTCAGGTCTACTGTCCCTTGAAGCTGTGAAAAAATCAAACTTCTAAGCCAACGCAATCAAAAGATACAGCCGTTTATGCCGCAAATTTCTGCAAATTTTCGAAACTCGCACGGGAATCAAAACCTACAGGGTACTTCCCGTGAACTTAGAATCTTGAAATTTGGTACTAAGTAACGTCTTATAGTACAGATAAAGGAAAAATTGCGAAAACCGTAAATTTTTAGTTACATCATATAATAAAAAATATTTTTGAAAATTTTAAAGTTACTTCTTTTCTCATGAACGCGTATAGGTATTAAATTGAAATTAATATCAAATACTCAGGTCTATAATACCTTGAAGCTGTAACAAAATGAAACTTCTATGTCAACGCAATCAAAAGAAACGGCAATTTAAGCCGCAAATTTTCAAACTCGCAACTACTCGCAAGGGAATCAAAACCTAAAGGGTACTTCCAGTCGACCTAGAATCTTGAAATTTGGCATGAAGCAATGTTTTATAGCACACATAAAGGAAAAATTCCGAAAACCTTAAATTTTTATACGGAACCCTCGGTGCGCGAGTCCGACTCGCACTTGGCCGGTTTTTTATTTTTGTTTACCTTTATTTAAAGTGTGTGCCTTACGGCTGCGCGTGCGCCAAAAAGGTTCATTTCAGCATTAATGTCGGAGTGATACTATACTACATACTTACTTCCGTAGGTGACGAATATTAAATCTAAATTACTTTTTCTATCTGACAGCCAATCTTAAAAGTTGTTAACCTTGTATGTAACATACTTAGTCGTACATGACCCATACATAGATCTCGGATGTTTGGCGCTCGACATATTTCTACTTCCTGTGACAAGCGGTTTTACTAAGTATTTGCAACGTAACTAAAGAAAGATACATACATAATATGACGCACGGCAAATATTACCTTTAAAGCTTACATGACCACAAAACATTTAACAATAATGAATCCATCTCTTATTCATATTTATTTTTGCAACATGGTAATACCGCCTGAGGTTTTCTTACACAATAATAGAGAAATTATACATTGTGATAAGTAATCAAATCTAAAGAAAATGTATGATTTTTGTAAGTCTTGTACCTCCTTGACACAGGCTTAGGCCCAACACATGGAAAACACTCCCTAACAATGACGTAAGGTAATAGGCTAGTTTCCTAAAAAAATCTAATTAGTCCGTGCGACAATTACGCCAACAATTAAATTATTCACCAGCAATTAATTTCATTCATTTAATTATTCGCCAGCAATTATTTGCGACAATTTTTAGCACGGCGTGACGTCACGACCCCCCACTCCCAAATTTTGACGCGCTTTATCTTTGTCATTTTTTGTTTGATTGACAAAAGAAAAAATATGGGTCCATTATTTTTCGATAATCTAACTGACGGAGTAATTAGAATTAATATTTTTTTACCCAGGAAACTACCCTATTTTTAGTGACCTAAGTACTAGGAAACGCTAATAGTCAATTCTGTGTTATTTAATAAAGTAACCGGAGATTTTTCATGATTTTTTTATTTAAATAAGCACCCACATTTTGCACATTGTACAGGCAACCGCACAGCAGTGGTACCTAACACTTGCACTATGAATATGGCCCTTATAGCTACGACATATGGGTGCCAGTCAATGTCAAATCGTTATCACTGATGTGCTGAAAACTGGGTAATTACTCGACACCTCGATGCCACCTCCATGTAAATCAAATGATACTAATAGACACGCACGCACGAATCATAGCGGGCTACCCATACCCTGCGCTTAATATGAATTAAACAACGTAATTCAAGGTAGAAAGTAGATTTAGCAATAACAATTTTAGAATCTATAAAGACCTCAAACAAAACGTATTACAGTGTACAGGTAACTTAATTGACATTTAGATTAATAAAGATCTGCTTTGCATATTGCAACTGCAAATTATTACAAGCTGCACAGTCGACAACAGTAACTGTTTGGCGTAATTTTTTTTACGTTTCAATACAACTTCCTACATTAGAAATAAAACATAATTATTGCCCCTTTGACTTTGCTACCTGTCTGTCCTCGGCCTTCCGCATTTAGCACTTGTCACTACAGTTCGGCCGTCGAGAGAATGCGTAGGTACCTGACACCTGTCAGTGCGGCAATTCTAATAGGTACCTACTAGAATTGTCTTGAATTGTGTTTCTTTTATTAGCTAATAAAGATCAAATTCGCAAAACACGTATTCGTTTGTATGAAAGTGACAGGTGTCAAGAACGCATTCTCTCGCGGCGGCCGCACTGTAAACTGATATATTTACCAGTTAGAGTATCTTATGGCTCTTGAATGATATCTACAGGGGGCGTTGTAAATTGAAAAATCAAAATGGCGGCATTCGTTCTGATTTACATCTGTAATATTTATGGTGTACATAATAAAGCATATTACTGTTATATTCTATTCTATTTTATGTGATGATTTCATATCATAAGAGTCGATGTTTCGATTTTTTTCGTAATGGTAGTTCGAATGGAATATTAGCGGCCTGTCTCGCAAGGAGGTCTCTACAGTTCCTACCCACTTATTATAAAATTTGCAGCTTTTAATTCATAAATCTCTCCTGTACTTTTCCTAAGTACTAATAGTTCTCCTACAGTCCTACTTCTGTTACTACAATTATTATTTATCAACGAAGGAAGATTTCTAGGTGCGGTTTTAAATGGAAACATTTATCAGAAAATTATCGTTTCTATTTTAAATTGGCTGGAAAATTAGCCGTAGAAGCCACGCACTTAGGATGTTGTTTATTGTATATTTTATGTTTTGTTTATTACTTATATATTTTTGAAAATATTCACCTTTCTTGCCACTTTGACCAAACGACTCCATACATTTTATTAAAGGAGAGACTAACCAAGATTCCTAAACCTAAAAATGCTGAATTTAAGTTTGGACTTAATTCTTATATACAAATATTTGGCAAAGACAAAAACATCACCCGAAATTACCGGAAAATCCAATTAACATCGGCAAATAGCGAATTTATGTGCATAACCAGCGACCTTATTAGGTGCACGTGCATTTGACTCTCACTTTTCAAGGCAAAGGGTTCAGTAACCGTGCGAACTCGATATCAAACGTTAATTAAACATGCTACTTACATATTGATGTGATTTATGATTATTATGTACTGTTTAGTTTGTTAATGAATTTGAAATTAATAACGATTTGTGTTGTACCGGGTATAAATTGATGATACGTAACACAAATCAGACGTCCATATACATGCAATGCAACATGAAATGTAACAATACAACTAAGCGAATTTGTTTCAACGTGCGTTACACTTCATGTCACAAATCATGTCACCAATCTGTATTGTAATGAACTAGGTGCTACTCTCAATATCGGTGAAAGAAAACATTGTGAGGAAACCGGCATGTCCTAGAACCAGAAATTAAAAGACATGTGACATCTACCAACCCGCACCGGGCCCGGCGCGGTGGATTACGGCCCACTCCGTCTAACAGAGTGGAGGCCTGTGTCCCGGCAGTGGGAACATTTAAGCTGCCTATTTGTAACATGGTTGCGCATAAACATAGTTTGGACCATAGATTTTTTACATTTCTACTATGGTTTGGACAGTAAATGAGCAGGAAATGTTTCTATTGGGAACGTACCTACTATCGGGATAAAAGTATACTATGTCCGAACCTACCCGAGTACCAAAAACCAAATCCGGATAACGGACAGACAGACAGAATTACTTTCGCATTATTAGTGTGGATTTTCTTCGTGACAAGAAACGGTGCAGACACGCAATCTTAAATTATATAAGTTAAATAGCTTCTGCCCGCGGCTTCGCTAGTGTGGATGTCGGGAATTATCCCACGGGAACTTGCTACCGGGACAAACAGTAGCCTATACGTTACTCCATAACATCAGCTATCTGCCAGTGAAAGTCCCGTCAAAATTGGTCCAGCCGTTTCACGGATTAGCCGGAACAAACAGACAGACACAAAAATTTTAAAAAATGTTTTTTGTTAAAGTAGCGTATATATTTCAATAGCTGCGCCCCGCGGTTTTACCCGCATAAGTCTCGATCCCGTGGGAATATCGGGATGAAAAGTACCCTATGTCCTTTCCCGGGACTCAAGCTATCTCTATACCAAATTTCATCAAAATTGGTCCAGCCGTTTGAGCGTGAAGAAGTAACAAACATATAAACACACACACACACTCACAAACTTTCGCCTTTATAATATTAGTGTGAAGTGTGATATGCATTTAGTAAAAAGCTGTCAAATAAATCTGACCAATGGGAAAAAAAATCCCGTTGGAAAGACTAGTCTGACCGTTAATCTGACCACTCTGGGAAAAACCCGTTATTTTGATATTATAAACAGACACTTCAATTTTACTTATCTGTATAAATACCTATAGATTTTCTTGTTTGGTTCTTCTTACTAAAGTGAATCACCTACCGATAAGTAAGAGCCGCTTTTTGCACTATGCCTCAAGAATACACCGTCCGTCGTGTTTTGCCTCCATTAAGTACACACAATCTCGAAGCCTTTTTATAGTGTATCATTATGTTGAAGTGACGTGTCTGTCGTGTATCATACAAGAGACGAGGTTCAAGGTTATTACGTGGGTTTAGCGTGGTTGGCTCGGATCAAATGATTACTACCTACTCGAGAATTGCTATGATATAATATAACACATGAGATTGAGAATAGTAGCTAGTTAAACCAGTAACACTGCGTCACACGTTTCCGCAGAACTGTAGACAGACGTGTTATACTTAATTTTGTTTGTTACCGTTTGCGTCTCAGACTAATATATCGTCGGCTAAATATTCTAAGCTACTAACTCCATTTTTGGCTTAACTGACTATTTAGTATGAAATGAAAGAGAAACCTCACCTATTTCTGCCGTAACTCACCTGGAAGGGTAGGTTTATGTGCCAACGATATTGCGTAACAAAAAATAGAATTTTCTCTTTTATTTGATACTAAATAGTCAGTTAAGCCAAAAATGGAGTTAGCAGCTTAGAATACTTAGCCGACGACATGTATAAGTCCGGTTCACACCCACAACCACTTAACGAGTTCAGCGTTATTTCAAACATCATCAAAAGATTGACAGAAACATGGTGATGTTTTAAATTCGTTTAGCGCTAAATGTATTTAGTGAATTATAGTGCACGTGGACCTAAATATTAGGTCCTTACATATGAAATTGGCGTTTTGTATGGAAGGAACAAAAAGTCGAATATTTTTTAATATAATATATTTAATTAATCAAAGTATGAACCATTGTTTTCAATGCACTTTTGCCATCTTATAGGTAGTTCATTGATCCCTTTACTAAAAAAACCAGTCGGACGGGAATCAATAAAATCTTTGAAGGCGATTTGGACTGCCCCATCGGAGTTGAATTTTTTCCCTTGCAAAAAGTTATCCAAATTGCGAAAAAAATGGTAATCTGTTGGAGCAAGGTCCGGGGAGTACGGAGGATGTCTAAGACATTCCAATTCAAGCTCTTCTAATTTGGTAGCCGTCTGTTGCGCAGTGTGTGGTCTGGCGTTGTCGTGCTTTCAAGCTTTTTAATCTTCCCAATTTGCTTCAAGTGAATTAAAACAGTTTTATCACTAACATCGAAGCCTGCAGCTAACTCGGACGTGGTTTGCGATGGGTCCGCTTCCACAATAGCCTTCAATTCTCCATTAGGTATCAACTTGGGTCTCAGGCCGTCCACGGGGCTTGTTCTGCAGGTCGAAATTTCCAGAACGAAAACGTTGGAACCAAAAACGAACTGTGTTTTCTTTTGCAACATGACCGCCATACACATCATTCACCCTTCGAGTCGTTTCCGCAGCACTAGTGCCACGGCGGAACTCGTACTCGTAAATAATGCGATATTTTAAATTTTCCATTTTGTAAAATGAGTGACGCAAACAGAAAAAACAGAAGAAAAAAAACAAATGAATGACGGTCATCGAAGCACAAATACATGAGTAAATAGCTGTACAAAGAACGATGACCATATTTGTATGAGACCCGTCCCCCCCTTCAACAGAACTTTTGTATGTATTAGTAGGTTCACAAAGGTCTATAAAAAGACTAGCAACCAGTTTTAATTTCAAAATCCATGGGGTTTAAAAATAAAATTAAAATTAAAAAATCGTTTTATTAATTTTTCCTAATTCGCTAGGCCCGTCCCCCGCCCTGCAACAGATCTTTTGTATGTGCTATCAGGTTCATAAAGATCTATAAAAAGACTAGCAACCAGTTCTAACTTCAAAATCCATGGGGCTTAGAAATAAAATGAAAATTAAAAAAACGTTTTATTAATTTTTCTAATTCGCTAGGCCCGTCTCCCGCCCTGCAACAGATCTTTTGTATGTGCTATCAGGTTCATAAAGATCTATAAAAATACTAGCGACCACTTTTAACATCATAATCCATGGGGCGTAGAAATAAAATGAAAATTAAAAAATCGTGTTATTAATTTTTCTAATTCGCTAGGCTCGTCCCCCGCCCTGCAACAGATCTTTTGGTTATCAGGTTCATAAAGATCTATAAAAATACTAGCAACCAGTTTTAACTCCAAAATCCATGGGGTTTAGAAATAAAATAAAAAATCGTTTTATTTATTTTGGGATAAAGTAGTGTCTTGTTGTCGCGGGCGCTATTTGAATTCTGAACGCAACGAAGGATTCTAGGTTTGAGTTGACTCCTGAGCGAAGCGAGGGAGTTAAGACTTGAATCCTGAGTGCATTGAGGGATTCAAGCTCGCCCAAGACGAAGACACCCGCGTCTCCGTCGTGGACGAGCATATGGCAATTGTCCCACCGCCCGCGCCGGCGAGGAAGCGACTAACTATCGGCTGTTTTCTCGCTCAAGAAACGTACAATAGATATACATTCCGTGTAAACAAAAGAGATGCATATATTAACAGTTGATCGCTGACTGTTCACACTGCTGGCGAGGACTCGCTTCACTGGTTTGTCGCTGAGCGACAAGAGCTATCAAAGATAATACTCGCCTAGCGATACTCGCTCAGCGATGGTCGCTTGGTGGTCAGAGCTCACGCCGAGAGAAACCCCTGTGAGACTAACTACCCCGAGCGAGTGGTGCGAGTAATCGCCCGTCGCACTTGAAAACTCGCTGATAGCCCAGCGACAAAACTATCGGAACTACACACACGCTGCTCGCTGCTCGCCAACTCGTTTTCAGTTGCTAGTTCTACTCGCTAATCGTTCATCGCCGCCGGTAGGACAACTGCCTGCCTATAGGAATAGAAAAAATTGGACGAGTAACGAATGACGTTTTCTGTTTTTTAAATGGCATCTCCTAATTGATCTTGAGAGGTTTGAAAATCAAAGAATATGGTTTACTTACAAACTCTTATTTTGTGCCAAAAATATTAACATTAAAACATGATTTTTCTCGGAATATCCTGCACTTTTGAGAGATGTCGTCGTAGGAAAAATTGATCACCTTGCTAAGACGGTTTGAATGAGATACATTTTAAGTCTGTTGGTCAATGTAAGGGTTGGGGGGACGTTGTGACGAAATTAACACTAAAACATGATTTTCTCGGAATATCCCGCACTTTTGAGAGATGTCGTCATAGTACAAATTGATCAGCTTGCTAAGGCGGTTCGAATGAGATACATTTTAAGTCTGTTGGTCAATGTAAGGGTTGGGGGGACGTTGTGACGAAATTAACACTAAAACATGATTTTCTCGGAATATCCCGCTCTTTTGAGAGATGTCGTCATAGTACAAATTGATCAGCTTGCTAAGGCGGTTCGAATGAGATACATTTTAAGTCTGTTGGTCAATGTAAGGGTTGGGGGGACGTTGTGACGAAATTAACACTAAAACATGATTTTCTCGGAATATCCCGCACTTTTGAGAGATGTCGTCATAGTACAAATTGATCAGCTTGCTAAGGCGGTTCGAATGAGATACATTTTAAGTCTGTTGGTCAATGTAAGGTTGGGGGGACGTTCTGACTCATCGTCCTTTGAATTTGGAATTCCTTACCAAAGAGGAGAAATTCGTGATTAAAGTGGCCAGTACGAAAAACGCCAATTTCATATGTAAGGACCTAATATTAAAGAACGTAATTTTTTTCTTAATAATTTACATCTTAGATCTATGTTCAATTTTTATTACTCGTTGAAATTGCCAAAATCTAACTTCATCACGCTTACTCAATTACTCACACAAAAAAGGTAGATTTATATTAACCTCTATGTAAAGTAACTATGCGCACGTAATATTTACTGGTCAATTAATTGACCATCTTCACAGTAGAAAATTTCCAAATACATAAACATTTCCATGAATCTAGGTACATAAATAAAAATCATTATTGAAAAAAAAAAGGAAAAAAAAAATTATGAAAGATCACTTGGGAACGGCTCAACCGATTTGTCTGTTTTTTTTTATCGTAATTGTCAGGGACAAGGTCTGTATGAAAGTTTTTTTTGAAAATCAACCGGCGAAGTCGGAAATTTTCCGGGCGACGCCAGGCACGAACAGCTAGTAGAATATAAATGAAGAGGTAGGTGACTATAGTAATGTCCTTGTTACTAAAGAAAAACTTAGTGGAAAATTTTAGTACACAGAAAAGACGTAAACAACAACAGTAAATCAAATAGGTAGGGCAGGTGTCGTGGAACAAAAAAAGCTCGGGAAATCCACATCGTGTCATACTTGTTATTAGTTGTTAAGGATTGATTGAAGGATTTGGAGTCAGTACTACTAACTCCAAATTCAATTTACACTAGGTATATATCGGGTCAGCAACTCAGCACTGACGTGTCTCGATTTTGGAGTCGGTTACTTACCCTGTCTAAATCAGCCTATGCTTTTGATTTTGTAGAAACGCTGAGGTAGCCTGCAAAATTCAAATGTTCTTACATTTTTGCAATTTGCAGGTCAGTCTCAGGTTGCATGTTGATTAACATAATACTTATAAGTAGGTCTTATCTACTTACACAAAAATGTTCCCTTGCTTCCCATAATTAATCATAAAAAAGACAAACAATATAAAGTAGTTAGACATCGTTCTAGCACTTTCATAGCAAAGGGAATGGCTATAATGCCTTGTCGGCATTTTAATACCATACCCAACTAGCGTACTACCTACTTATCGATTAGATTTGCCATTACCTAATATACCACCGAGCTTTATAATAGGAGCCTTTATACAGAGAATAAAAGCCCTACGATGCAAGGTGGACCTTTTGATACTTATCTCAAACGTTGAGCTAAAATACGTGGTTATATTGCAGGTGCGGGAAGTACCTACCTCTATATAGTCTAATTCAACCGGTTCCCAATTCAAAAGGTCATGCGGGTTTGGAACTTTGGACTTGTCGTTTTTGCAGATGTTTTTATCGACATTCGAAATAAACTAGTTTTATTTTAGAACACCTACATTAAGTATAATAAACTCGATCCTGTGCGGCTATAAACCGATTGGTTCTTAGATTGCAAATCTTTTTTGA
Organism: Amphipoea oculea; assembly: GCA_945859645.1. Taxonomy (NCBI): domain Eukaryota; kingdom Metazoa; phylum Arthropoda; class Insecta; order Lepidoptera; family Noctuidae; genus Amphipoea; species Amphipoea oculea. The sequence continues at coordinate 4,659,632 of OX243862.1, forward strand.
TTTCTTACAAACTACTTACTTTTGAACACTTACTTAGCAAAATAACATAATTGACGAGGAAGTTAAGCTAAGGCGCAAAAAGTTACATAGGATTACTTATTATTATATAGCAATATATCTAAATTGTCTGTTTGTACAAACAGTTCGCATTATGGAGTTGTTAATGAAAAAAGATAATATAACCTTCATGTTCGTAGTTCAGTCATGTAACCGGTGACTTGGCTTAAGATCGAGAATAATCGTACACGTTTAGTATGTAATATACGTATTACGTAGGCCTCTATATCTGGTATCAATTAATTATTATATTATTGTTTGTTTACCTAATGGCAAAAACGTTATCTGACGTAGGGGAGTGAGAATAAGATAGCAAATGCAGGATGCTGAGAGCAATATTATTCTTCTAATGCCTTCCAAAGTTCCAAGCGACCAAGGGATAGGCAATAGAAAATGTTTATGTGTGGTCGTATGGATTATGTAATATCAAGAATACTAGCTTCTGTCCGCGACGTCGCGTCGTCCGCGTAGAGTTTCGGCCCCCAACAAACCGCGTCGCATCCCGGCGCGCGGCGCCCGCCCGCGCTATTACTTACTTTGTTTTTGTTTAGCGAAAAGATTTTTTTTTAAATCCGACCCATTTTTCCATAGATTAAACTCTTCAGCTTTATTATTAGTATAGACACATTGTGCTTAAAAGTTCTAAGTGGGCAGGGCAAATTCCTCGCAGAACAGATGGCCGATGGGGCCGAAAGGTCCTGGGAGCCACGACCGCGTATATACCGGAAGACATAGTGTTGGAAGGCCTCCCATAAGGTGGACCGATGATTTGGCGAATATTGCAGGAATCCGTTGGATGAAAGAAGCACAGAACCGGGCGAAATAGCAGTGGTTGTGGTAGGTTGTCCAGCAGAAAGTATAAATTGTCTTGTTGTTGTTGATGAATGCTAATTTGCAAAAAGAAACCACCGTGAAATAAATTCCATCATAGGCACAGCTTGGAAATGTTACTTTGCAAGGCAGGACAAACAGACCCAATAGTTAGGAAACTTAAAAAATAAATCTAAAACATTAAAACCGGCCAAGTGCGAGTCGGACTCGCAAACGAAGGGTTCCGTACCACCGTACAATATTTAACACAAAAAAAAATCAGGTTTGTTGTATGGGCGCCCCCATTCACTTATTTTATTTTAATTATTTATTTTAATTATTATATTATACAACTACGTAGGTACCTATTCTGTAAATATTTCAAGCGTCTACCTGTTGCCATTATTAATATCGAGCAAAAAACGGCAAAATATCACGTCTGTTGTATGGGAGCCCCCTTAAATATTTATTTTATTCGGTTTTTAGTATTTGTTGTTATAGCGGCAACAAAAATACATCATCTGTGAAAATTTCAAATCAGGCTGTAGCCTGGTGACAGACAGACGGACAGTGGAGTCTTAGTAATCCCGTTTTTACCCTTTGGGTACAGAACCCTAATAAAAAGCAGCCTTGGACAATGATGACCTAGTGGACACTGTTGACTGGACAACAATGTACTTATATTTCACAATTTACAGTAATGCAGTTAAAGAAATGAAAACCCGATGTCCCCGAGATAAATGCAGTGGTCAAGTTTCACTTGAACAATGTCGAAACAAGCCTAAAAAGATAATGTTTGTGATCATGGGAAGTTCCTTTTGTCTCCACGATAATGGTTTATTTCACAAGTCAACCACAGACACGGATCAGCAGGGCCCTAATTCACTATGACCACTTAACGATTCCTTACTTCGAAACCACGTCAATTCCTGTTAATCCTGTCAATCTCGCGTTGATTTCGCGCGGTTTCGTTCAGTGTGTCATAGAGAATTACGGCCCAACAGGTATATTCTGTAAAAATCGCACAGATGAGCTTGAATGAGCTGTCAAAGGTATCAATCCCTAGTAGAGTGCGTTTCAACAAATACTTCCTTTGCCGTTATGTTGGCAGCAATGTATACCTACCACTTCTTATTCTTCACCACTCCTTAATGTTTTGGGCATGATTCTAACACGGAAACCTTATAAATCTTAAAAAAAAATCCGCAGAATCGTCTTCCCATATCTACTATCTTGACAGACAAATACATATGCTCCTAGGGAGGACAGAGGAGCCAATATTATAACTTATACGTAATTGTTGAAACGCACTATATTAGGTAGAATGACTCACTTCAAACTAATTTCAAACTCACTTCAAATCACATTTTTACAGAATAGATCGACAGATTGCTGGCGTGCTGTTATGATATGATGTCAACTAAATACGTGCTCGTATAATCTACGAGTTCTATGACTGCTTATGATCTTTGCTAAGTACATGTAATCCTGAGCACACGCTAGTACCACCGGTGGTACAGTTTGGTGGTAAGTACTAATGGGAACAAAGGGAATTTTAGGCGCTCCACCCACTGCACCGCATTACGCGGCGGGGTGCGGGAAACGAAGCCAAATTCCACGCGCGGAAGCGCGTTTTTATTGAATTTGTATGTAAAAAATCACGCGCGGGGGCGCGTTATCTGCGCCCCGTCGCGTGGTGCGTCGTAGTGTGTGATCCGCCTTAAGCTGTTTTCAATGACATTTGCGGGCTCTGTTATTCGTGGCGGTGATCTGATATACAGGTACTCCTAATGCAGACACCAGTCTCTCACAAACTATTTTCCAAGCTTGTCTAAATTTATATGATGCCATTAATTTTATTGTTTTTGAAGAGAAAATAAATTATTTTAATTTATTTGAATTCAAAGCACTCTTTTAGATGAGGATAATTAAACGATACAAATAACAAAGACATTATTTAAAAAAAATTGTATTTCTTTCAAAGCTAGTATCTCATAAGTATTCTCACCATAATAAAGTAGGCATTGGTATGGTACCTACGGATATGGTTAGCTACACAAAGTTAGCTAATTCAAAGGAAAAGGAGCGTAACTGACAAGCATTGTCCCCATATTGTGTAACCGGTGTTTATACGCGTTTCCTTGAATTAAACTTATCATAGAACAATATGGAAATGACGTTTGCCATGGGAAATTGTCATGATAATGCCGCATTCATGAAAACAATTGTTGAGAATTGCCTAAATTGTTCATTCAATGAGTTTTTATTCAACAAATTACAAGCCGCAGTTAGTTTTTATTGGTATCTACTCAAAAATTACTTTAGCTTGTGAATCTTAGTTTGATTTTATTTTAATTAAAATCCCCAAATAAATTAATTGTGAATATAGTAGGAACGTTAATAAAAAAGGCGATCTGTTTTCCTAGTCTATTTTCTGGAGTCCAAATGTGGATATCATCATCATCAAGACCATCATCATTGGCAACCTTGCTCCAGCCACTGCTGGGCCGCCTCCATTTTGTGCCATGCGTACCTGGTCTGCGCGATTCTCATCCAGGTCTTTTTCTTCAAAAGTGGATAAGTCCATAATTATTTTCATAACATGCAGTCGAATTATGTTATCAAATAGCAGCGCAACGGTAGTTTCACCCGCATAAGTTTCGATCCCGTGGGAATATCGGGATGAAATGAAAACTATCCTGTGTTAATCCTGGTTATAAACTATCTGTGCGCCAAATTTCATCGAAATCCGTTAAGTAGTTTTTGCGTGAAAGAGTAACAAACATCCTCACAAACTTTCACATTTATTACTAGCTGCGCCCTGCGGTTTCACCCGCATAAATGTCGATCCCGTGGAAAAAGTATCCTATGTGTTATTCTCATGTAAAAACTTTAATAAGTACGTACTGTAAAGTTTCATCCAAATCCGTTAAGTAGTTTTTGCGTGATTGAGTAAGAAACATCCAAACATCTTCACAAACTTTCACATTTATAATATTAGTAGGATTAGTAGGGGTAGGAAGTAGGGTTTCGACATGCAGTGATCACATAGGTTAAGGTTACTGTACCCGTAATTAAATAAAAACAAAAAAATAACCGCCCGAAAGATTGCAAACGAACATCCATCATAATAATTACATATGTTAAGAAATGCATCTCCCAAATTGCATCTACTTGCTATAAGTAGGTGAGCCGGAACTTTCACGTTTAATAACAAGTCTAATTTCATAACATAAATCTTACTACAACTGCAATAATCAACCACAGAGTATTACGATTAACGCAGTCTTTTTGTGTTCGCGACGCAATCTGCTTTAGGGTTTGTTTTAATTTTATTTTTGTGCCAAAACAACCTGTTGTAACTATACAGTTAGTGTAGCAATACCCGCAATCACTCGACAAAGGTGCTGTTTAGCACCGCAGCCTCCATTCTTTATTGTGATTATTTTTTGTGGGACGTCGGACTTTTTACTTGTGTAAACTCTGTGTAAATCTCTTTTAGATAAAATAATGAGAGGCTGTGGAAATGGTAATGAAATTCTGAAAAGCAGTTTTCAAGATTGAACAAAAATAATGGCATTCAGCTTTCAGTCTCTGTGTTTCGTGCTATTTATTACTAACAAATTAGAAATTAGTTTCACGATTATTTCGGGATAAATTAAAACTCAACCGACACAGTCTAGTTGTTTAGCACATTAGGTACGTCCTCAGTAAGTTTTGTGTTATTTTGATTGGCTTGGCTAAGTAAGAAGGTGCGTAAACAGAAACTTCGAAAGATCTATACCAAATAGGTACCCTACGAAGAAGTTTCTCTTCAATCGATTAATTAGCAACATGTCACTCAAACTATGAAGTAAAGACATACTTAAAACTTACTGTACCGACTAATTTCGTCACAAAACACAACGGGCACAATAAAAATATGTAACACTGTTGCCTCCGCACGTTTTTTTTTATCTTTTACACATCATGATAGCAGTGTAGCGCAATTACACGTGATGGCAACGTAAAATGGCTACTGTGGGCACTACATTAGTTTCGACACCTCCCATTTTATTGCCCTTAAGGTATCGCTATAGTATTCTGACGTAATAGGCATTGATATATTTTATATATCAATGGTAATAGGGCTATTATTTTATCCAGAAGTGAATGGCGCTTTCTGTAAATACACTATATATTAGAAATAATTGTATTGCAGTTACACATTCGGCCAGCAGCAGTTAGCTCTCAAGCAATTTCTATAAATAAAAGCTAGCTATAGCTATTTTCGTAAAAGCGTATTAATTTTAGATATCATTAATATCGTTATATTTTTAAGCATTCAATCGTAATAAATTGCTTAATACCTATCGTCGCTAAGTGACGTAACTGATTGAGGGTAGCTTGCTCTACTTATATAAATTCTACTGATACAAAATTGAGCACATGTGTAGTTCTGACTAAGATCTTTATATTGGTATTACTACTATTGTTATCTGTATAGTGGCCACTTTTATCCGTTTTAAGGATTATAATAAAACTAAACAATGTAAAACTACCGTTTGCAACAATATTAACGTACAATCTTGTGGAGCACAACTTAACGTGCTTATTTTCTGCATTTTCATTCTAAAATAAAAGAAATAACCTAAAAAACGATGAGGGCGCCACTGTGCGGTCGACTATGGTCGGCGCCCTCTTAATATGGTTTTAATAATAAATATTTTAACAGATACCTACGTCACTGCGTGAGATCTTTGTTTTTATTTTTTTCGAATCTGATATCAGTGTAAAATGTATCAAATTACTATAGTTAGGACGTACGGCTTAGTCCAAAATGTCAGATACGTCAGTTAGTTAGATTAGCGACGATATATTATTATGTATATTTTTTGAACTTGTAGGTACTACACGGATGGATAAGATCCGTAGGAGTGTACTTTCATGCTCTATTTACTAAACGGGTGAGCAAACAAAAGAATGGGTTCATGTATTTATTCATGGTAAAAACATTTCGTGGCCAAATAAATAATTATCACATGTGTTATTATATATTTATTTGTTTGAGCTAATAATTTAGTCCTACATCCAACAAGGAGTTTTTAAGTACCTACATTTACATCACTACATAATATTATATGACTACGCCCCCCACCGCGTCTGTCTATCTGCTGACGCGATTAACTCAAAAACTACCAAACGGATATTCATACGAATTTCACCAATGGATGGAATGATTAATGAGGAAGATTTAAGTGTACAATTCATTAGGGTTTTTTGGCTGAAACATGACGATGATTGTTGAAGATGTCAGAAACAACCATGGCGACGGGGAGCTTTGCTGTCGTTCGCCACGTAAACCAATAGAGTTATAATGAAAGCAATGGGTATATTTTTCGAGATCCAGGTGGACGAAGCCATGGGCAAAGCTAGTATTCAATAATTTATCTAAAGTAATCGAGTAGGGGAGAACAGGGTAATGGGAGCCTACTAAGGGAAAATTTTCATAAAAATCACAATTGTTAATATTCTTACCATTTTTAGTTAGGAACTCTTACATTCATTATTAAAGTACATTTTAATCACAGTTATAATCAATTACAGTCTTGTATTAGGGTACAATAAGGATTTTACAAAAAAAATCAGTCGCTCCCATTACCCGACACATGCGGGTAATGAGAGCCCATTTAACGCTCATATGGAAAATGGGAGCCATAATTTACTCTTTCTCGAATTTAACTAAACATACTTTAAAATATGTGATCTTAGTAATTAATACAAAGAACTATTTGTAACACAAATAAAAACGTCAACTTAGTAAATAAAACAAAAAAATAAAGATAATAGAAAGATGCTAGGCTACCATTACCCGCTGACTACCATTTTGAAAAGCAATAACATAAATATGTAATTCTAATTTCAATCTCAATTTAACCAATTGGGCTTGTTAGTGCATTTAGCTAGTGATATAAAAAGCATGAAGATAATAAAAATAGAATATAACTTCATGCTTAACTCGGCGCTGGCAATCAGCAATTTTTATAAACGTGGAGCGAAAAACACATAATCGTCCCTCGTGACTTAACGCATGGCACTAACGGCTCGTGTTCGTCAGGCGAAGTTTCTCAATGTTTGACGAAAGCGGCCGAGTGTTTAAGATCGCGCAAATGTGCCTACTTTCCGTTCAATCACTATGGCTCCCATTAACCGACCGCTCTCATTACCCTGTTCTCCCCTAAGTGAAGATGCGAATGAAATAATCAAGATAGGTCTCACCGACAGGTCATCCAACGTGTGAAGGCTGGGTTAATACTTATATGGTCCCAGACATCCTTGAAGGCAATCCTTGCTAACCAGTTACTGCCCAACCGGTACCAACTACTACAACTTACTTACTAAACCTTGATCTACTTGAAAACCACTCAACTTAACCGCTTTTACAATAAAATTAAATAACAAATATAAATATACACATTTTAACAAAAAAAATGCATGCGTTTAGTCAATACGTATGTTACGGTAACCTACATTATTTGTTTTCACTGTTCAAGTTATAATTGTATTATAATTTAACCCTGCCCTAGATTTTTATTTTATTTATAATATTTATTTTATTATTCATTATTTTTTAAGTAATTTTCCACAACAGTGTGTAACACTCATTACTCAAATGGAACTATAATTAAATGCATTCTATTTATTTAATACGTTGTAAGTCATAGTCTGATAGCCTTATGTGGTCGTCTTTGGTTACCATTTCATTGAGCGTCCCACTCCGGGGTAAAGGCCACTATACATATACTGAGAAGGCACGAGCATTTATCTCCACGCTTGCTCAAAACGGGTTGGTGATTTCAGACAAATGAATTAAATATTAATTTTAAAAATTTTAACCTTGCAAACTCATTCTCAAGGAAAAGGGAAAAGCGTGGAGGTGTTTGTATTCTAATAAATAAAATGTTTGATTTTAAGAACACAGAATTACCTAAGGATTTATGTACTGAAAAAATATTTGAATGTTGTGGAGTACAGATACCGTCTATGTATTGTTATTTGTATTTACAGAATTCCAAATTCAAACACTTATCTATTCTTTGAAAAATTAGACCTACTTTTGCAAAAATTGCTCAAACGGAAAAAACGCATTATCATTACAGGGGACCTAAATATTGATACCTTAAAAGAAAGCAACGATACAAATAAACTTAAAGATCTTATATCTAACTATGGCTTAAGACTACACATAAATAAACCAACACGTCAGCTTTCTTGCTTAGATCAGATTATAAGTAACATAGAAAATTCAACTGGAAACACTCACGAAGTTTTCCTATCAGATCGCAACACTTGTCAAACATTAACATTCCCAGTTGAAGAGAGGAAACCTGCCCTAAAATACTGGTATAATGTAAACAGGGATTACTCAGATGATAACATCAAAAAATTTGTGGAAGCTATTGGGAATTTGTCATGGATTGATGTTCTCGAAAACACTGACGCAAACGATAGTTTTAATAATTTTCATGAAAACTTCTCACTATTCTATAAGTTATGTTTTCCCTTAAGAAAAACTAAAGTTTACGTTAATAATACATCACCCAAATGGATAACTAAAGGTATAAGGAAATCGTGCGCTTATAAAAGACAGCTTAAGAAAATGTGTTACATAAAAAATAAAAATAATGATGTACGGTCTAGATATTTAAAATATAATAAAATACTAAAATCCTGCGTCCTCCGCTCAAAAAAATGTTCAAACCTTAATCACATACTAAAATCTAAAAATAAAAACAAAGCTACATGGGATATCATCAAAAATAGAACAGACACGCATAAAACATTTAATCAAATAAATGGAATAGATCACGATGGCTGTATTTTAAACAATCCGAGTCAAATAGCTCTTTTAATAATTTTTTTATTGATATTGCTAATATAAAACCTCAATCTGCAAGAAATACCTGTTCATCTCAACCCAATAGGAACAGTTCCAGCATATTTTTGAACCCATGTTCTGATATCGAAGTTTTTCGTAATAAGTAATAATCTCTAAACAATAAAAAGTCAGTAGAGTATGATGAGATCTCTACGCACGTACTCAAATTATGTGCCGAAATCATATCACCAATACTGTGCCACACAATTAATTTATCTCTATCTGAGGGAACTTTCCCAGATAGATTAAAATTTTCAATAGTTAAGCCCCTTCATAAAAGTAAGAGTACACTAGATAAAAATAATTATAGACCTGTCACTCTCATTCCAACATTCTCAAAAATTTATGAGAAAATAATGCATAATCGTCTAGTTCAATATATAAACAAACATAAACTTATTAATGAAGAACAAAATGGGTTTCAAAAAGGTAAGTCAACAACTCTAGCAGCATTCTCGTTAGTAAGGTCCATAACAGATAATATAGATAAAAAACGCTCTGTTTCAGTAATCTTTCTAGATATGAGCAAGGCTTTTGATCTCGTTAACCACAATACACTTTTAGATAAATGTGAGCGCTACGGCATCAGAGGTCCAGCGTTAGAATGGCTGAAAAGTTATCTCAGCAATAGACAACAGTGTGTTGAAGTATCACGTATTGATGATAAACTTGTTGCGATGGTATATAAATCTTTATTTAGACATAATGGGTCCGGAGTGCCCCAAGGAAGCATCCTTGGGCCTCTTCTCTTTCTGTTATACATTAACGACTTGCCAAACATAACAAAACATAAGTGCGTACTATTTGCAGATGACGTGTCAGTAATAATACCGGAAAATAACAAAACATTACATGAACAAGAAGTAAATCAAACCATCAACGATATAATTAATTGGCTAAACGAAAACAACTTAAAAATAAATTTATCTAAAACAAAATTCATTCAGTTTGCAAACTACAAACAAAATCCACCAAAAATTATTTTAAATCATAATAACCAAATAATTAATAAAGAAAATACTATAAAATTTTTAGGTCTAACATTAGATGAAAACTGTAATTGGGGAATACACATTGAAAATCTGTGTAAAAAAATAAACAGATTTGTATACGCACTAAGAGAACTACGCAAAACAGCGAACGAAGAAGCTGCACTCAACGCCTATCACGGCTACGTAGCGTCTGTATTGAGGTACGGCTTACTCCTTTGGGGTAACTCATCACACATACAAAGAGCATTCATAGCGCAAAAAAAAATGCTTACGAGCAATAACTGGGGCGCCTCCATACGAGAGCTGTAAACCAATTTTTAAAAAGCTAAAGGTTCTAACTCTATCCTCTACTTACATTTTTGAAATAGCCATATTTGTCAAGAAAAACTCTCGCTTCTTCTCCACAGTAGCCGAAAACAATAGATTTGCAAAAAGGGACCCCACCAAATTAAAAAACCAATTTTGTAATAGCACTCTCCACTACAGAAACAGCTACCTTATGTCCATTAAAATATATAACCATATCCCAAAAATAATAAGAGAGCTACCATTTAATCTTTACAAAAAAACTCTGAAAAATTGGCTTCTCCAAAATAATTTTTACACTCTAAAAGAATTTTTTGATTATAAGGGTAAATAATACATATATGTATACATTTTTTTTTGTTTTAAATAATAAGGTACCTAGATTTATTTAGTTGTAAAATAGAAAAATTGTTATTGTTGTGTTTTTATTTGATATTGTATATTAGAGTATAAAATATGTCCATAGTTATAAGAGTTTTTTATTGTTTATTAGAGTTTAAGTTAGGTTTTATACCTACCCACGTGTGCATTAATACATTAATTTCACGTTGTAAATATTCGTATGCCGCTATTAGCGGCGGATGTGTTGAACTTATCCATTTGTACCAACCAACTTTGTACTACCATATCCGACGAATAAATGTCTTTGTCTTTGACATATCAACTACAAGTCCAGGTTTCCTCACGATGTTTTCCTTCATCCACGTCAGTAGTGACATCACAAGGTGTCCAAGATAAACTCAGACAGTACAACATCATCATCTGCCTAGCCTTTTCCCAACTACGTTAGGGTCAGCTTCCAGTCTAACTGGATGCAGCTGGATAACAATATTTTACATGGAGTGACTGCCTATCTGACCTCCACAACTCAGTTACTGGGTAATACGATACCTTGCTAAGACTTTCGGGCTTCTGACTACCCGTAACGACTGTCAAATATCCACGAATGACAGCCGGGACCAACGGCTTAACGTGCTTTCCGAGGCACCGAGGGGTCTCGGTACGTACCTAAAGATGGTCAGTTGGTCACCCATCCACAGACCAACCGCGGCAAGCGTATAACTTAACCTTATCGATCGAACTGTGCGGCTGTTATTATTTAGCCACGGACCCCACAGAAAACTCAGAAAGTACATATGAATTGAAATTTCATTAATTTTTATAATTTGATACTTATTTTTTTCCATTAGGAATTTCTTAGTACTTTTTGCAGGGAGTTTTGAAGTTGGCGGTGTGATTCTGAAACCCCCGTCCCTCGGTAAGGTACGATAAACCGTTGGTTCTAAAAAGATACTACTCATATTAAGGCACTATGAGGTGTGAGTACAAGTACAGTCCATTAAAAGTACACAAATATACAACAACTAAACATACAAACACAACACAACACACAAACCATAAGTACTCAATGCCAAACAGCATCGTCAAGCATATAAACATTACAAGATACGCAAATATCCTTCCGTAGTAAATATTGAGCTGTCCACTCATTCACGATTAACCCATGTGTTAAAAAATAAATACATAAAAAACCCTTTTAAAATATTAGGCAACGAAGTTTTACAAGGCCAAAGGTCAATGCTCTAGTAATTGAAGATATTTGGCTAAACCTAGGAAATAAGGGAAACACTTTATGTAATTATATATTTTTATGTTTTGGCCTTTATAAAGACATCAACGCGCGGTACATTTTCTTTGTGACGAATGACCTTCAAACATATCTATAAAGTTATTATGCTTTTAAGATTAAACAAATAGATATTTTATATACAGTCTTATCATAAAGTAATATTAATTTATGCTACGACTGAGCAGTTTTAGGTAACATAGCATAGATATGCTCAAACGTTCAGCTAATTTTTTACATATTATGTAGGTAATCGAACCTGTAATAATTCTCATTTTGCGCTCCTAAAAATATTATTGAACACTCTGATATAATCAGTACACCTGTTTTTGTGAACCTCAAACAGTTCCTATTTTGGGGGCATAAAAAATACTAAATAGCCAAGTAATTCCGACCAGCTTGGGTGTAGCGCTCGCCGGCCACTGCCGCGGCACCGCTCGCTTCGCTCACTCTCTCCGTGCGCGGTTGTTCACGGTTCGAACCTAACCCATTTGGTCGGTGTCCCTAGCTTAGTACTGCAACCAATTGGGCTCGCACGTGTTTGGTCACAGTTCCAACCTAACCCGTTTGGTCGAGGTACCCTAACTTAATTACTGTGATCAAATGCGAGAAAAAGCCAGAAAAAAAGAGTTAATAAAAAGAGGCTTAATTATTTAAAAATGGTCCATTATTAGAAGCGCAAAAAATTTTAAAGGATCAGTTAATTATTACGTATTCTTTACAAGCTTAGAAGATTACATTCCTTATGTAAGTGTCATTCACAACAGTATAAAACGATACAATGCTAACCTAATGAAACGTAGTAAATTAATATAAACAGGGAAAACTACGAGTTAAAGATAATGATAGAGCAATTTCATATCTGATTGGCTATCGTAGATGGGCTAAGGTCGCACGCGAACGTATAATTACTACCATTAACGGATTAAAATCTACCAAGAGTCTAGGGCTCTATGTCCTTACTTGGTTCTTTAACAGGATAAAATGTTTCAAGATAAAAATCTTGAATCTGAACATTGTAACAGTTTGCAATAAATGCCGACATCAATGTGTATTGTGAAACAATTGTGCTATTGTCATCGTAAAATAGTATTTATTTAAACAATTTCAAAACTATGTAATGCGTGTCTATTTTTCATACTTAAATAAACATGAGCAGTGATGAGCATATTAACCTGACCATACTTTTATAGTAGTGTTGCCAGATTGCACGATTACTAAGCACGAAATCACGTACCTAAAGTGCGTGTGATTGTTATTGTATACCCCACGCAATATCTAAGTAGATACTTGAATAAAGATACTTCAAGAACTCTTAGGTACTGCTGTTTAATAACTTGAAATAACCTGCATTTCCGTCTGGTTGATACATATTATGCTGTTTGATATAAAAAGGAAAATTTTTAATGCGTCAAATGAAAAATAGCAGCACCCTAATTGAGTAACACACTATAAATCAGAATCTGAATAATTTTGAAGGAATGCATTGCTTCATAATATGTCTGCATGACCTCTTAAGCTCCGCTAATGAGACACAATTGATTTTCTATTGTATCGTATTACATAGGGTACGCGCGGAGCTTGACGAGCAACGTAAATAACGCAATGAATGTTGTTGAACTGTCAAAATGAAAACCATTCCTACTCTTACTGTGTTACGCAATTGCCCCGCAAAGTCGATAGACTGATTAGTGGTCGATCAGAGTAAGGCATTTACATCTATCGTACTACCTATATCAAAAAGTACTCTGTGTATCGTACTTAGTTTTTCGCTAGACATTAATTCGACAAAAGGAAGGTGATATTTTTGTCACCAACACCAAAAATCACGTACTACATGATACAGCTAAAGTGCAGCCTAGCTAAACCATTTTGGCAATTATCCTGTCTGAACCATAAATCATTCGATTGCTTCACTGATTTATAGTCTGTTGCGCACCTTTGAAGTGGCATCAATAATTGTTAAATCGAATATCCAGTATATATATCTGTGCTAGTAAAATCTGCACTTTTCTATACAATTACATTAAATTTATTTAGTGATGTTGGTGTAGCTACAGATTTATTGGCTGCGTGTATCCTTGTTTGCGATGCTCAAGCCCATTTTCATTTACATTCGTCTTGTACCCATTTAACAATTTATCATATCGTGGGGCGTAATACCTTAACGAACGAATTTATATTCTGTTGTAACTAATTTTCCTGAGGTTTTAGAGACTATTTCACAAGTGGTCTGTAGTAGATATATCTCCAGAAACAAAATGTTTTTTAACTCCCAACCTTAGTTATACTATTTAAAACGTTCTAAACTTTTAAACTAGTCTTCTTGATGGGTACCAATGGATAACAAAAGGAGGCGACGCTGTATTAAAAATTTTGGCCGGCGGGTATCGTAAATACCTGGAACCCGACCTCAACATAGTCGGGAAAAGGCTAGACAGATGATGATGGGTGTCGTGTATCGGCGTTTTCGCGGAAGGCTACATAAAACCACGACCCAGCGCAATACGTCGCCGACCCAACTTAGTAAATAGATTTTTATTGATGTTTTTTATTATTGTATATAGGCCTTAGTTGCCTAAAAACAAAGCAATAATTATTATTTATTTATTCTATTAGCCTTTAATGACCCATTGCTGGACAAAAGCCTCCCATTATTGTTATTAACGGAGAATCTCGTCACAATTTTACATAAGAAACTAACTACCAAGGTTCACCTCCCCATTAAGTATTATCAAAGATATTACCGGATTCACACAGCCACAAGGAAATGTACGTCAGTAAGTAAATACACGAACAAAGTATCAAAATTGGTTGTTATGTAACAAAAAACGCTCGCGGTTGACTCATGGTCACATTCTATATTATTGAACTTGACGTTGGGTTTACTACCTCGAGAGGTCCCAAGAATCAAGTTTATGTCCGTATGTCTACTAATAAACTTGTTACTTAATTTAATTATGAAACTATGTTACTGGACAGTATCTATTATTTATTTTAAGATGACATACATTACTTTATAAGTGAATTTGACTCTAACAGTGGATTATTTTGAGAAAAATGGAACTCCGGGATAATTACGTAACACACTATGTTCGAGAATTCTGTCTGCTCAATAACGTAAATAACGCAATGAATGTTGTTGAACTATCAAAATGAAAGCCATTCGTACTGTTAGCGTGTTAGGGGGCTTGCTTACATAAAGACACGGGTACCCGGTAAAAACAAGCCGGTACCGATCGGTGCGGGTAAAATATCCCCGTATTAATTTATGCGCTTACACATAGAGAAACAGGTAAAACATTGTGACCGTTTCTTTCTGTAGATCAACTTGCAGCAATCTGTACCGGAAAACCTGCTGCTTTATGTTATCACCCTTTACCACGCAATTACCCCGCAGGGCCAGGGCTCCAGCCCCATTTTCCGTGGCACGAAACCCGAGTTTCCGTCACCTCAATTAAATTATTTCCTAGAGTATCCAACTAATGAGAGATCATGGCAACATGCATGGTCTCAAATAAACTGTAACCTAATAGTTCCTTAATTGAGTAATAAACTTAGAATTTTATTAGTGCTATCAGCTGGCAGGTACCTAGCGCATTACCTAACGCATTCCTCAACTGACTATTGTATTAGCTGCAGCGCTCACATGCATATTATAAGCAAGGATGTCTATGAAGCTTTAATTATTTCTTTTCATTTTAATTTCATCCCAACTATGTTGGAATCGACATCGGTCTTGAAGTTTTAACAGACGCAACTGAATTTCAGTATTACAGCAAAGGTACAGCGTCTTCCTCCAAGTGAATGCCTCCCAAACACACCAAAAAGAGGGTTCCGCTTTATAATAATTATGTTCGATTCCACATCCGAGTCCCTCAATCCCTCCAAGCACTCTTCTCTTCTCTTTCATCATCCAAGGCTTAGGGCAAGACGCTGTCTGGCTGTCATCATCATCTACACAGCCTTTTCTCAGCTATGTTAGGGCCGTCTTCCAATCTAACCGGATCCAGCTGAATAACAGAATTTTACATGGAGCGAATGCCTATCTGACCTCCACTGATTTCTGGGGAACACGATACCACTTGCCACGTGGAATCTGGTTGTTAGGGCAAGCTGATGTATGATGACGTTTATATTCTCATGATACTCATCAATTCAAACTTGCTTATTTTCAGAGGGCATGTCAGAGGCGGTGGAAGGGGGCGCAGCGATAGCGTGGCGGTTGCTCGCGACGCTCGAAGGTGGTTCGTTGCTCCTCGCCACCTCTGCACTCCTGGCCTACACCGTGCGGAAGAAGATCGCTGGACCGCATCGGACGGGGAGGCATATACGACACGTTTTGGTAAATAATATAACCATTGGTGCAGAATGTCCTAGTGAACCTTGCTTCATCGTTAGTCTGATTATGAATGTATACAGCTCTCAAATATTCGAAAGTTTGCAAGCTTTCAGATAAGTAAACCTCATAGTTCTCCAGCCCAAGCGGCCCAACATAATGTCTCAGCTTTAACTTTAATTTACAATTTACATACCATGATCCATCACATGGATTATTCCACTTTGCCCCACCAGCCTGCCCCACCTGGGGCAAAGTGGAATGCCTCATCACCTCTGCCATATTCAAGATGTCCTGAATACTGAAGTGCAATGAACAACATAAAATTGGTACTTATTTGTAAATGGTTTCTTGGAAGTAGGTAATTATTTCGCTTTAAACACAGCAGTGAACTCGTCATAATTACGATTTCTTGTAAATGATTACCATCGTGAACAAATACAAATAAAGATGTCATGATAATAGAAATAATTTACTCACGACTTCATTGTTTTCTGAACACGGAATTTTCAGGTAGGTATTAGCAAAATGGCATGGTCACTTTAAGATAAATAAATATTTATCTGAGATGCGTCTTCGCAGAATTTTGTCATTAAGAGTAAACTAAACGCGAGCTCGAACTCACTGGTGGTCATGGCCAAAATCACGCTGTCTAATTTGGCTTCGTGTCTGACGGAGCTAGTATCAGTGATGAGCAGTTAGACGCTAATCTACACGCACAATATCTAGTTCTCACGCACAGAAACACCCGTTCCGAACTGATAGGCGCATAAAAATATTTGAAAGTGCTTTGGAAAATCGAGTTCTATGAAAAATCCACTACATAATTCAATCACAAATAAAGTTTTTTGAACTCTTCGATAACTGAGCTTTGTCGGTACGGATTTAATTTTTAATATTTTTCAGTTCTTTTATTACTTATTTACACCCAAAGTTACGTTAAAAATAGCAAGAAAAACGAATCTTTGTCGGCTCATAACTTTTTAATGGCTTGTTATTTTACAATTCTGCTTCCGTACAGACACAATTAATAATTAGACAAAACGATACAACGTTTAACTTTGGATGTACAATGTCAAACAGTGGAGTAATACTCTCCCGAAATTTGTATGGAAAAAATATCGAATAGTGGCACCTTAATAGTCATTATGGTGAGTTCATCTGGTAGGCAGTTTATTATTAGCAAAGATCATTACAGGTAACAAACACGACTAACTTATTAGGAAGAGAACTGAGGAAGCGACTGGAGGATCGCGGCTGTGAGGTGGACACAATAAACGAAGACGCGAGCCGAGCGAGCGACGGGGCAGTAAGCGGAGCAGTAAACGGAACTAAATTCGACGCGATTGTGATCGTAGGCGCAGAACCCAAAGCAGATGGCTTAGACGGCATGGCCGTACTCGTCACTGAAGACGTTTACGATAACTTAAAGGTATAGTAGATAATCTAATTAGTACGAATAAACTGTGTTAATTAGGTACTGAATAAGTATGCTGATTAATATTAGCTAAGTACTACGTATGTGAAGGGTGAAGGAATGTTGAGGTAATGGTTTGAATGTTTGTTAGTTAAATTGTCTATAGCTTAATGGGGGTCGAGTAAGTTACTAATGGCAGTGCGTTAAGGTAATCGATTAATAAATTAAACAAATCACTGACTTATTTACAGTAAGTACTTACCTATTTTGACACAGGCATTTTGAAAGAAAGTGGAAATGGCATAGTTTGTAAAAGTTCCTTCTTCCTTCCAACTTACAAACTTGAACACAAAAAAAAAAAACTTAGTTACCACATACCAGCCACCAAGCAGTAATTCCCTGATAATAAGAAATAATAATATATAAAACTTATTCCCCACTATACAATTCGATTGACGATTTAATTAGCAATTCGAGTACCTAACTAAATTGAAAATCAATATGTATGGTGTAGAACAGGCTTAACAGAAACACAACCTTTTCGAGTACAGTTGAACTTAGTAGTTTTAGAAATTGAGACACAAATCCAAAATAATTTATTCTCTGTTTCAGCTTCTAGAATCGTTATCGCCCCGTGTCCGTCCCGGCGGGGGCATTGCGTGGGCGTGCGCGGGCGACGCGGGAGGGGGAGCGGGGGCCTTCAGTGACGCCGGCGCGGCCTTCGACACCGTGCTGCGGGCCAGTCTGCAGCATGTCGCTAAAGTGTAATTAAACATTTCAGAATTACTCTCTTGGTATTCAGGCATATGTCTACCAGAAAAATATGGAGCTTTTTCATTACGGACAAGGCACACGTAAAGTAGACAGGTATTTTTTAGCTGACATTTTAAACTTAATTTTATGCTTCAGGTATGCACCACAGATATAGATATACCTAGATAACGCAAGTATCACGAACTGTATGAAAACTAAGCGTGCCACTTTTTGACTACCTACTATGACGTCACAAGCTCGCGCTCTCTCGCTCACGCTCACCCAGCCAGCAGTACGCAGGACTGAGCGCGAAAGTGGCGGCTTATGATTCTCGATCGTAAACTGGAGCGATTTTTGGCACGCGAAGTAGGTGCTCTTGCGTTATCTAGGTATATCTATATCTGTGGTATGCACAGCATAAGGTTTAAATTACATAAGAGTTTAAAAAGAAAACTAAATGATCATCCTATGTTAAAGAAATGTTTATTTAATCAAAGTATACAAATACAAACAGGAAACGCAGGCAGTTGCCTCCAGCATGTTTGAACAGATTGACAGCAATAGAATTAGGTATAGGTAGGTATAAAGAATAACGATCAAAATATTATCCAATCGGGCTGCATCCAAGTCGTGCCTACTCAACTGATGTCTGATAAATTCTTTTAACATTTTTTAAAGAAGCGTTCTTGCAACTGCCACGGTTTTTTTTCTCTTCTCTTCTCACTACGTATTCAGCGGTCAAACAAGTTATCTCTCATTAATTAGGGTTGAACCGGTTTTCTCGAAGTTTTTGACCCAATCCTTTATCATATCTACAGTTGGACACTGTTTGAAGTCAGTTATTTGGTAATGCTCTCTATACATGTTCAGAGCAATCGTGTAAGAACGGTTCCCTTTGTAAAAGTGTTTCACACAGAACGCACGTTCTTTGCCCGTAAAACGTTCCATTGCTACTAAATAAAAAAATAAAAAACAAAACAAGCAATGAAGCAATTCTTGGACTAAACCACAGATTACTAATATGTAGCATTAACCACAGAGCATGTAACCCATAGACTACTATTATTAACTAGAGAGTCAGTGTTGCCAACTCATTTTTTTAAAGAGAGCTAGATCACCTTCGAAAAAGAGCTAAATTTTTGGAAAAAAAAGAGCTAAAATAAAAGAAAGTTTAAAAATCAAAATTTTAATTATTGATAAAGAAAAACGTAGATTAATAAGATAAATATTTAAAAATACGATTATTCATCGTCAGAACTATCGAAATTGTGTGTCAAATTCACTAATTCTAATCCACTTGTGCTTGATCCTGAGTTTTCCACATCATAAGTTGCCATGGTAACAATTTTTTTTAATTCGTATTATAAATAAACAAATATTCAACACAGTACTCCACCACGATCGTACAGACGCCAGCACATCAAGCTACCCGAAACTGTCAAATTTTCGCAGTCATCATTGAACCTTATGCTGTAGCGATAAAGTTAAAAATCTATTAAGAAAATTGACAGATTGTAGTAGCTTGATGTGCTGGCGTCTGTACATCAATTCCCAAAATCATCAATTCTCAACTATTTACGTAGTCCAAAAAAATTTTGTAAACATAACCTAAAATGATTACTGCTGTGAGTTTACCCTGTTGCTACTGTCGCGCCACCCAAATTTAACGCAGTTTGACGGACACTTTTTCACAACAGAGTCAGTTCTCCTTACTTCTATTCTCCATGATCACAACCCAAAAAACGAGCTAGAGATGTACCGCTATCAACTAACCTTTTGTAAAGAATTTGAATTTGTTTGAACACTTCTCCCAATAATGCAGAGAGTAATTCGACATCATAACCGATGCGTTATCACTTCTGCTGTCTGAAGTAGTCGGAACATACTGTTTTATTTTTTTTATGTGCTTATGTATTGGTTGTATGTTTCAGTTCTCACTGTGAACCTATCTGGGTAGGTCGGTGTGAGGGAGCGGAGCAAGCGGCCGAGCGAGTGGTCGCCGCGCTACTCACTAGTGAAGACACGCCACAAACTTCTAGGTTTTCTGTCAGGTGACCAAATCTGTACTTCTTATTTCAGTTTCAAACTGAAAGCAAGTTCTGTCACGTACAGACTACAGACGCCAGCACCTCAACCTACTGTCTGATTTCTTCAATCTGTCAAATTTCTTTAATAGATTTTCAACTTTATCACTAAAGAATAAGGTTCAAAGTTGATTGGGAAAATCTGACAGTTTCGGGTAGGTTGATGTGCTGGCGTCTGTACATGTAATTATCGAAATGTCCCGATTTGATTCGAATTAGTATCAAATTGATACAATCGAACAAGATTAGATTTCTATTCGATACGATTTAGATTAGGCAAAAATGTTCAAGGAGTAATAGTGTTCTGTGAAAATGTCGGATGGAAATAAGGTTGCCATCCCTACTATTATGATTGTTTATTGTTAATTATTCCTCCTTTTTTACAGAAACGCCGCTCACCGAGTGGGAGAATGCCTGTGCAGGTGGCTGAAAATAGTTTCGTGATACTTCTACCTCTCCACCTTGTATGAGGAGATGAACTCTTTGTAAAGCTTTATTGAAAGGTTGAATGTTAATAAAATGGTACGATAAATTACTGTATTTTGTAAAATAAATAAATTATATAATACTTACAAATGCTGTTGTTTTATTAATCACACTAATATTGTAAAGGCGAAAGTTTGTGATTGTGTTTGTATGTTTGTTACTTCTTCACGCACAGATTTTGATGAATTTGACACACAGATAGTTTATAACCAGGGATTAACACATTGGCCTACTTTTTATCCCGATATTTCTCGAGTGAAACCGTGGGGCGCAGCTAGTCCGAGCTAAAGAAAATAAATTCATAAAGCAAAAATAAACGTCATGGTAGGCTGCAAGTCAGTTGTAACAAAACTACTTAGATCAAACTAACTGGCCTCGCATTCCATTGAAATTCCGTACTTTGGTATGCGCTACCACTGACGTGTGGCGTACTGTACCCCTTATGTGGCCAGTGATCTTCTAGCCCTACGTAGATGTGAAATATCACCCTTTATGGGCACAGCTGGCTAATTGATAAAAGTTTGTATTCACATTTCAAAGGTGAGCACTGTAAAAATCTTTTGTATTATTTGATAAAATTGCAAACCCAGGTTGAACGTTAGTCGATTTTATTATCAGTAGCTTAAGCATCTCCATTCTTTGTGCTGCAAACTTAAAAACGTTGGACTCCATGCTTCTTTTTAAATTATTATCTGCGGCAACCCTGAATGAATCTGTCACCTTTCGCAATGGAGTGTTGGACGTGTCCGTAACAACAAAATTTCCTTTTTATTTACTTGTAATGCTGTCAACACTTTAACAGTTATTCCAAATACCATTTACGATTATGTTAAGTTCGTGCGGAGCTTTGTTTATTTCAAATTCGCTGCTGAAACATGGAAGAGGTGAGTTGTTAGGTTACCAATGTTACCATATTTTTGTTGTGTCACAATACAGCGAAGTTATTGTGTGGTTATTTTACAATTATTGTTTTTTTAGGAACTTAACGAGCATGATTTGGAAGAACGGTTGTATGCTATGCTACATCATGTGGACGAGACAGAGGGTAACTTAGCATCGAACCACAGCGATGGGTTGAACGTAGCGGACAACGCGCCCAGGAGCACGGTGCGTCGATACTGGCGCACCAGCGAGCCTACTACTCCGTATCAAAAGGTGAACGTTCAGAAAGACCCCGCTGCACCATCAAACAACAACAAACTAGGTTATGTGAACCAAACTAACCAAACACCAAAGCCCAAAGAAGAAAAACGTGACTCAACCCCCAAACCTCCTGCTGTCGATCTGTCTATATTCCAGTCTCCTGTACCACACAACTTTAGAAAAACCATTGAAATTATTGAACAGGACGATGTAAGAGCTGTAGTGCTTGAATCTAGTGATGAAGATGAGGTGATTGAAGTGGCACTACCTCCTAAGCCAACCATTACTATTGAAAGCTCAGATGAAGATGAACTCCACATTATCAACCCGATCTCCCCAACCAAAACCCAAGTTAATGTGGACAAGACAACCACAAGTGGAGAAAGAGACGTTTCGGCGAGTCCTGCTCCTTCAGCGGTCTCGTCTGTATCTGATGAATTCATCCGTGGTGATTGCATAGCATTGAACATCTCCTCCCGACATCCGGACAATCCCAGCTTTGATTTCAGTCTCCATGGATCAGATCTACTTGGACAAAGTACTCCATCAAAAAAAAAGAAAAAGAAGAAAACTAAGGAAGCTGTGACATCTACTCCAGTTGTGGTAGTGACACCAAACAAGGCTACCCCTAATGATGAATGTTTTGCCACACCAAAAAGTAAAGCCAAGAATAAAAGGCAGAAAACCAAATTGTATGCTGTAACAGAAAAAAGTATTCCGAATCCTGATGTGTATGATTCTGACAGCAACCAGTCAATGGACACAAATAAAAACAGAAACTCGTACATAGTTACTGAGAAAAGCCTACCCTGCACTGATGTGTATGAATCTGATTCTAACTTGTCTGAATGTGCTAAAGAGATTCCAGAGCAAATACAGAGCAATGGTGTAAAAAGTTCAGATACAAGCACGTCTGTGCATAAACAGAGTGAGCAACCTCCAAAACCATTGAAAAAGAATGAATCCATTATCTCTAATGACACTACCATTTCAATTGACTTGACAGGCAATGAGAGTTTTGTGAATCTTGATGAGTCAGATATTCAAGAAAGCATCATTATGGGAAATGTGTCCGGATTCACAGAATATGAAGACTATGGAGATGTAAACCTGTCCGATGACATTTCCCAATTTGGCTCGACAAAAATACCTTCGATATTGAACGAGAACCTTGATTTTGACAATTTGAAAGGCAAAGACAAGGTTTGCAAAAGACGAAGATACTCTCTGACAACTCTTCGTGCTGAAATGGAGAAATTCTATAATGAGAGCTGGGGCGGAGAGAATTTCAACCACAGGGAGATACAGAAAAGCATGTCACGTAAGTGTTACCTTTTGCTATTTCACTATTTTATTTATTTTCATCAATGCTATAAGTTTGTTTTATCAATTTCCAATATATTATTATTAGCCTGTGTTGTCCCACTGCAGGGCTGCATAGTCGTTTCCTGCAATTTAGGGCCCAACGAGTGGTGCTTCTTGTGCATTGCTGCTCCAACATGCAATATTTTTCAATAGCTGTTATACCAAAAATATTTATTTGAATTTATTGTAACACACACACATAGCATTTTATAGTATTAAGCCTGCATAGGGTAACTGAGAACGTAACAGCACCTGTAGTAATTATTAATATAATGTTGTAAACACTAAAATCTTCGCCCACAATAAGGCTATGTTTCCAACAGAGATGAACGAGGATGCATAGCGAGGAATGTGTGTAAAACTAACCAATAACAACGCAAACTTACTTCAAGCAATGAAAATGAAGCAATGTTATTGGTTTGTTTCACACATCTCAGGTGGAAACGTAGCCTTATAGTCTATTTACATTACATAAACATAACAGCATGCCTGTTGTCCGCAAAGGGATAACCTATAGGTTCTCACCGTGGGTGTTTGATACTTTCAGTTGGGGGTTTGCTTGGTTTAGCTGTTCAGATTCGCGACAGATAATATATTTAAAAAAAATAGTGGGCTCTAGAAAAAAAAAACTCACGTTGGGCAACATAAGGTAGAGAACCTATGGGTTAGGCAGAGGTGTATCTATA
The DNA here is from genome assembly GCA_945859645.1 of Amphipoea oculea. NCBI lineage: Eukaryota > Metazoa > Arthropoda > Insecta > Lepidoptera > Noctuidae > Amphipoea > Amphipoea oculea. Next base: position 4,683,615 of record OX243862.1, read on the forward strand.
GTAAACTCGCATTTTACTTTTTTTTGCAGTCTAATTACTTATATTTAAGTAATTAGACCACGGAACTAACGGGATAGTTACTTAAATGCATATATTTAAGTAATTAGACTACAAAAAAAAAGTTATTCTTAAAACACATTAAAATATGATTAACAAAGCTTATAATTATTAAATGAGATAACTACATTATAATTGATCATAATTACTTAATTTTCAGGTGATAAGAGTTTGTGGGTGATTGATCCTAAAGACAGGGTACCATCACTGGCTAAAAGGAAAGTCACGTAAGTAAATTGTTTATCAAATAATTTGATACCTATATTTCTTGGCTTGTGGCTAAGTAATAACAGCCGCATGGGTCGATCGATCAGGTTAAGCTACGCTTGCCGCGGTTAATCCGTGGATGGGTGACCATCTTTATATACCAAGACCCCTCCGTGCCTCGGAAAGCACGTTAAGCCGTTGGTTCCAGCTGTCATTCATGGATCTTTGACAGTCGTTATGGGTTGTCAGAAGCCCGAAAGTCTGACAACCAGTCTTACCAAGGGGTTTCGTATTACCCAGTAACTGGGTTGTAGAGGTCAGAGATGCAGTCTTTCCATCTAAAATACTAATACTCAGCTGCATCCGGTTAGTCTGGAAGCCGACCCCAACATAGTTGGGAAAAGGCTAGGCAGATGATTTCTTATGTATCTTTAGGTAGTTCCTTGAGAGCTCCATGCTGACCTCCGGAACCTAAATCATTATTTGATTTGAATTATATCAATTTTCAATGTAATCTCTACTTGTCAATAATATTATTGAGGAGTACAACTTAGAAACAAGTAATAATAATCAAGTTCTCATTCATGGTTATAAAAAGGTCCACCATCCAGAGACTGCACTTATAAGTAAAATGCTTATTACATTACATTACATGCAATGTGTCACATTACAGCTGCAACTACTGCAACCGCGCTGGCCACCGCGACGACACGTGCCGCCTGAAGCCGCCCGTGTGCTACATGTGCGGCTCTACGGGACACTTCGAACCGAGGTGCCCTAGGAAGATCTGTGTTAATGTGAGTACTTTGGTATTTCATTAAAACAATGATATAACTTGTGATGCTATTGCAATATACAAGGTGGAGACTGATACGAAAAAAAAAAACAGTGGCACTCCGGGAGTGCCGACAGAAGTGAAAACTAAATAGAATACTTTGCCATCTCTCACTGACATATCGGATATACATTAAAACCGAGTACCTACATCCCGAGGACAGCCGAACACATCCGAAGCAGTGGTGCAAATTCAATGATTTTTTCCCATCTCAAAAAATGCCCAACTAAAGAAGTTTTCACTTCAAAAATGAAAACACTGGCAGTACTGATGCATAAGAGTATTTTGGAACTTTCAAATGAATCTTAGTATAGAAAATAAAAAAGTGATTTTCTCAATCAACTAAATAGTAGTGGGTTAATCTTTGGCTAGCTATAGTGACTAAACTGTTGGATAATATTGGATTAAATTTTAGTATGCAGACTGGGAACGTCATTAAATATACGCAGTTCAATTTGGTGTTGTATTGTCGTCTCCACCTTGTCAAATCCGCAAGAATTACTAAAAACTAAAACCTTATAAAATATTCCTGAAATTATCGCCGCATAGGCGCTGCATGACGCCGTAATAATATTTATTTTGGATTACGCAACATATGAAATCATTTTAGATATCCATCTCTTAATACTTCTGTAGACAGTCATCAATATGACATAATTCAAAATATGGTGCAATCAATCTTGAAGTCTCACAGCGGCTCTATTTAAGGAGCAAGCGCCAGGGTATATTGAATGACTAATTAATTTTCTAAAATAAAACTACTTAGTCTAAGTTACTTCTTATAACATCAGCTATCTGCCAGTGAAAGTCCCGTCAAAATTGGTCCAGCCGTTTCGGAGATTAGCCAACGAACAGACAGGCAAAATAAAAAAAAGAGATTTTTTGTTTATTACCGTTTATGCATGAAATGTCGCCAAATAAAATGTTATTATTTCTTTCTATGTATTAATTGAACTCTCCATCTATCTGTTTGCAGTGCGGCTCCCCGAACCAGATGTACACTCACATGTGCCGCAACTGTTGCAACTGGGGCGCGCTGCGCTGCGCCGAGTGCGGACAGAACGGCCACCCGGCCAGCCACTGTCCCGACACGTGGCGCAGATACCATAATACTGTAAGTGTTTGTGTGTATACTGTGTATTACTAATACACAGAAAGCCAATTCCAATCGATCAATTCGTAATCACAAACGTTCAAAATCTAGTCACAATCATATCTCAGCGAGATTTGAGGTATTTTAAACAGATTGCAACTGCGTTTAGAATACAATTTGAATGCGACCGTTCTTAAAAATACTGGAATTGTCCCTCCAAAAAAAAGAGGAATATCTCCAAGTAAAAGTGTGCGCTTCGGAAATACGATCGCGCTATGATAACTCCTAACGCATATAAAGTTGTTAAGTACACAAATGTCACTCAAAAGTTTTGAAAACGTTTATAGTTTTTAATCTACAATATTGTAATCATGGTAATACAAAATAGGCAAGTTGTTCTATTGTTGTAAGGTACAAATTTTGAGTGATATTTGACGATCTGCGACTGGACTAAGGTATCCCGACAAAGAGAAAACTTCTTAGAAACGCGCAATGATGGATGCGCTTCTAGAAAGCGTGTCAAGGCAAAAGTTACAAGTTTTATCTCTGCGGGTGGTTCTCTGTGGCGAGACGTTCGTACTTATTCGGAAACACGAAGATTGCCGAAGCGCATACCTTTTGTGGTTTAACTGTACGTTACTTTTAATTAAGAGATTAAGTGCGGGTTGCTTCACGTCCACTTGACGCACGGGTACGCTTCAAAAATGGCGCGTACTATCGTCAAACCAAAAAAAAAAAACGTAGTTTCAAATTACAATTACAAAATTATGGCATTGCCATACGTGAAACGTAATAGTTATTGTTTGGCGTACGTATGATACGTTAACCAACAGTTTGAAACAACCGGCCCTAATTTAATTAAATTCAAGATTATGTCTGGACTTTAAAAACCTTCTTACAGAAATAAATCATTCAGCATTAGTTGGCGAACAAACGTGTAATATCCTAATAATAAAAAATAAAACCCTTCAAGTAACATCCACATTACAGCTGTACCTACATTATTTATGCTATGTTTAACTTCTGGTCTAGTGATCGCAATAACGGTTATTGATCGTGCGATCCTGGCTTTGATTCCCGGATTGGACAAAGTATTACAAGGTTACTTCATTAGGAAATACTCAGTAAACGTTATCATGTGACTTGTAAGAATCCCTTACCAATAAATAACTATGACAGTTCACTCAATACAGCCGAATAATCATGGCCGGTTTGAACTTAAGCTCTCTTTCTCACATGTTTTCACACTCATGTCACCATTTGGTTCCTAAAAAATGTTTTTGCGCAGCCTTCTGCGCAAAGTTCGGACCGGCCATGATTCATCATCATCATCAGCCTATGGCAGTCCACTGCTGGACATAGGCCTCTCCTATTCCAAGCCATTCAACTCAATTTCCGACCATGATTAATTGGCTGTATGTTTTGCTGGTGATGACAATAGGCTCAAATCAAAACTTTCTAACAAAAACATTATCCCCCAACAGATTGACAACAACTCTCCTTTGGAGCGCTGCAACCAAAACAAGAGGCACCACCAGCTGTACTGCAGCGGCTGCACGCGCCGAGGCCACCTCGTGCACACCTGTCGTGTGACCCTGCCCTTCTCGGGCCTGCCCATCAACTCGCCCTATGTGTGTCTCTACCGGCCCCTGCACCAACCGACCCCCAACCAGGCCATCGCCCCTGCACCCGCCATGCCACGGAACAAGCGACAGTCCAAGTCACCCACCACACATGAAACACATGTCAACAAGAAGAGGAATCTGTCAGCTGGTGACGAGAACGAACGACGCAACACTAAAAGCCCCGCGCCGCAAAGAAAGACTTCCGTCAGCAAAGATGCTGTGGAGGAAACCAACAAAATGGAGGCTAAGAAAAATGACCAGAATGATAATAAAAATCAAGGTGCTGCAGAAAAAGCACCCAACTTCATTCCAATCACCTCCGCTAACCATGACAAGAAAGGCAACATAATTCAAGACAATGAAATCTCTTCAGACACAAATGAAATTGTTACTTCCGCCAGGATTTATATCACCAACGAAATTATTGAAAAACTCAAATCTGAAGAAGGCAAGGCCTGGTTGAAGGCAACCACGGACAAACACTGCGTAGAAGTAGAGAGCGCAGAAATAAATTCTTTTTTAAGTATTAAAGGCAAGCTTGAAGATCAAGAGGCCTTCCAAGCAGAGCTTCGGGACTGGTTCAAGCCCAACGCGACTGACGACAGGCCCAAACCTAGCAGTGTGGGCGACACACAACACGACCACACTAACGAGCAGAATGCCTGGAGCATCCTGCCTAAGAACAGAAACAATCTGTTGCGACAACTCGGCAACGCGCTCAACTCATTGAAGGAGGATATAGGAGACCCCAGCGCGCTATACAAAGAGCTGACGTTCCTTCAGAACCGTCACCAACAACTTCTGAGACAGAAAGTCATCAGCCCCAAACAGTTGAACAACAACCGCGGCAACATTAACCAAATGCTCAAGAAGCTGAACATGGTCCTGATCGGACAGGCTGGCCTCGCCGACGGCACCGCACACGTCACTGAACTGTACTCATTTCAAGAGAAACTCATGAATTCAAGGCAGAAGACTATACCTAACGACGTGCGGAAAGAGATAGCACAGCATTACGCGCTTATATTTACCGCGCTTCCCAGGAACGACTACTTAGATTTACTGAAAATGTACCACACGTCAAAACAATCGACTATGATAAAGAGGAAGAAGAAGAAGGCGTTGAAACTCAATCCTAAAATTAACAGATTGAAGATGAAAGTAAACAGCATTCCAGCACAACCTATACAGAACGGTATCAAGGAGAAGAGGGAGGAACCGACGGGTCGGTGCAGCAACCCGCACGTGATGAAGAAGCTAGCCTTCTTCCACAAGCGGCTCATGAGCACGCGCCCGGCCGCCGCCGCGCTCAAGAAGACGCGCGGTGACCTCGTCAGGAGACTGCACTCATCCATCGCCTCGCTATTCAGGAAAGAGAAAATGTCTTCAAAAAACATGAAGAAGGTCAAAAAGCTGCAAGAACAGGCGCAGCTGTTCTTGTCTAATGTATAAAATATTATTAGGAGATAAAGATTTTATGTTGGCGCCAATCAGAGGCGCGCTCGGCATAAGACAAGCCGGCATGTACTACGTATGCTCCCCGATTGGGAACACTTATGTTCGTCTTAACTTGCCGGTTTGGTGTAATGGCACATTATCGTGCGTGTGAATTATTAAACTTCTTAGTGTAAAGCAGTCCTTTGTTTACTTTATAAACACCCTTACAAATAACGATTAAGGGCGGGTTGTTTCACGTCCACTCGACGCACGCGTGTACGTCATAAATGGCGCTAACTATCGTCAAACCAAAACAAGCGGTGTTTATACGAGTACGTAATCGTTATTATTTGACGTAAGGCAAGGTCATCATTTTGTGAAACAACGCTTTTTTTGATTTGACGATATTTAGCGCCATTTTTGACATAGGTACACGTGCGTCAAGTGGACGTGAAAAAAGCCTACCTAAAATGGAACAAAATTCAAAGTTGCCGTCTGTAAGCTATCTATAAGTTCTGCACCCTCACCAAGTTAGCGTAGTGGTAGAAGCAGTTCATTCTGATATAATGTGGCATAAAAAGTATCCATAGTAAGTCAGTTGTAACCATGAAGTCTGAGGATAGTTATCAATTTTACTGCAGCTAACTCAACCCTCACTGGCGATGCTGCCATCACTCAGATGCAAGCAAAAAGATCCATGAGTGAACCCCATTAAATAATGATCAGATCATTAGGTAAATGTTTACTCATCTAATCCCACTCTGATGGATCAACCTGACCTAGATCTAAAACAGATTATCCAATTGACTTCGACAAGTTATATTGAAGGAACATCATTTGCACCTATTGAATTCTCAATTGACACTTACAACGTAACCCAGCACGAGGCCATCTCGCTTCATTCTATGATTTTCATTATCATACACAGTCAGACTCAGGGCGTAACATGTAATTTTATTAAAATAGGATTTTATAAATAGGTAGTGATTTAGTAAGTTTCAAAAGATAATAAGGCACATCACTAGAGTAGATACGTCTATCGTCTACGTCATCAAATCAAACAAAACCATACCGCGGCCGTACGTCATCGTGATAATTGATAAGCTTGGTACTTGTTGATTTGATAAAATCATTTTGATCAATAGCATTTAGCAAAACAAAACTTTTAGTTAGTGCTTACAAAATTGATAATGAAGTTGTGTATGTTTAGTGTTCTACCAAAATTCCAGTTAATTGTATTGTTATGCATCATAAATTCGATTTGCGGACGAATGGTAAGGAATCGGCAATATTTATTAAATGTTCGTGATTAGAAGGTAATTAAATCAAGCTTTTTATTTCGTGCAGTTTGGTGAAGAAGGATACTATCCAGCCGGCTACTATGACAGCCAGCAAGCTCAATACGAAAAAATAAAAACTGCGCTCACCAAATTGGAACACGGTATGTATATTTTCAAATCTAAGGTAGCGATTAAACTAATCAAAGTAATTATAATTCACACGATTTCTGCACAATTTGCTGCTATTCTAACATGAATAAACAGAATTAATAAATATCCAGAAAATTGATTACTAATTCATACGAAAGACTACTACTACTGTACCTAGTGCAAGTGATTTCCCTTGGGTATAATAAAACAAATAAAACAACTGATTGCTTGTTTTTATATCATAGAACTCAATAGTTTTGGTGCTTGTAACAGTCAAAGCTTATAACACAATAAACCTACTAAAAACAAAAACCATAGTTAATTTATTCTTAAATAGATGTCTCTATTAACAGTACAATCATAGATCTTAAAACTGTCAAATTCAAACCAAATTTTTGTGTCTAGCCCCACAATGGGTGAACGACTGGCCAGACCCGTCCATCAGAATGGGCCAGGTATCAGGAGTGGCTATCGACAACTCTGGCCAAGTGCTAGTATTCCACCGATCCCACAACGTGTGGGATGCCACTACATTTAACAACAGAGATGTGTACCAGGGTATTGGGGAGGATCCTATACCAGAACCCACAATACTAGTGCTAAATGATACAGGGGAGCTGGTTGACAGTTGGGGACAGAACCTGTGAGTAATTTTAGTCCATACTAATATTATAAATTCGAAAGTAACTCTGTCTGTATGTTACCTTTTCACGCCTAAACCGCTGAACCGATTTAGATGAATGGTATAGAGATAGTTTGAGTCCCGGGAAAGGACATAGGATACTTTTTATCCCGATATTCCCACAGGATCGAGACTTATGCGGGTGAAACCGCGGGGCGCATCTAGTTATTATATATATCTTGTTTAGCATAACAAACAAACAATGTCAAAGACCGGGCTGGCCTGTTTTCCTTCTTACTGTTTCCTTCTTGTTAAAATAACTCTTAGAACTATATTACATGCTTCAAAGATTACTAAGGCATATTTGTAAAAGATTTATTTAAAAAATCTCAAATGATATGACTTAAAATCCTTGCTTGAAGAGTTAAAAGTAGAAAATAGTTACTGTACTCATTAACTCTGTAACAGTGTAAAAAAAAATATTAACAGTTGTCAAAGTTAAACTAAGATATTAATTAAAACAAATTCTCCTAGGTTCTACATCCCACATGGCATAACAGTGGATTACGAAGGCAATGTGTGGGTGACAGATGTGGCCCTGCATCAGGTCTTCAAGTTTACTCCTTATGACAAACTGAAGCCAAACATCACTTTGGGAGAGAAGTAAGTTTTTTTGTTTCTTCCCCATTTAATAAGAAATACACTATCAAAAATTAACCCACTCTGGAATATAATGTAACCAAAGCAGTTTCATGTTTTTAATAAGGCTTTTGACAGAGTATTTCACAAAAGTTTGCAGCATTTTACTTTTCTATTGTTTTTATTCAACAAATATTTATAATTTAACGCAATCAGAGATAGACAAGCTTCATTGCAAATTGGACTAAATCCATTATTACTGATACTCTTTCAGGAGTGCCACAGGGTTCCAAACTGGGACATGTACTAATTAATAAATTCATAGTACATGACAGGTACTTTATATGTTTTAAATAATTTGTAAAGCAGCTAAAGTAACTAGTATTGGATAGAGTAGGTTGGAAATTCGAAGAAATGCCTACATTCGAGTTTTGGTAAGATGGATAGTGCTCAAACCAATTATTTCCTCTTGAGGCTGTGAGCTTATTCCTATTACACAACTTTGATTTTGTATCTGTTATTGTCTGCCATGTTTATCTTTAGACGATAAATAGAAAAGAACATGGCATTCTTACATCTCAAGTGTTGTAACATCATTGTTTATTTATTGTTATTGAACCACATGTAAACAAGTAAATAAATTATATATTTAGATGAATTGGTTTATGATTGAATCATCCACACAGATTTGTTGATGTCATAGGAAGCTATTTTCATAGATATGCAAATGTAAATTGATCGTTATTTACTATTCATGAATTCATGACAATTACATCCACTCAGCTCAACATCAGCCTTTACTCCGCGTTTATTAATAAGGGGATAACTTTCAATCATAGGTTTATACCCGGCAATGATGACAAGCACTTCTGCAAGCCGAGTGCGGTGGCTGTCCTGAGCAACGGTGACTTCTTCGTGGCAGACGGCTACTGCAACCATAGGATCGTCAAGTTTTCAGCAGACGGAACCATCATACTGCAGTGGGGGATCAGTGAGTAACTGCACTTCCACTTCATCCTGGTGCATTGCTCGTGCAGTTTCTTTAGTAGATGTTTGAATTGACTGTTTAACCTTTGAAGTTGACCAGATTATTATCATCCTCTTGCCCTTATTCTAATTTATTCGGAGTCGTCGCGCGGCATCGTGCATATCTTCAGCTGTTCTGTTTCATACATTTTGGTCAAGTTAAGTATTTAAATTTTGTATTAAACAGCTGATTTTTTTTCGTGATTTTAGAGTTGGTCCCATAGTGAATGTTGTTCATTTCGATGGTCCATATCACCTCTGAAAGTTTGTTGGGTTAATTTTGAAACACCTTATATATTTACCGTCATCTCTTAGTATTCATATTCACCCCCTTCCTAGTCATATCTTGAAGTTAACCAGCGCGGTAATTGCGTAATACACTAACAGTAGCAATGGCCTTCATTTTTACAGTACAACAACATTCATTGCGTTATTTATAATACGTTATTAAGCATACAAATTCGAACATTTGGATTACCAATATCCTTTAAAATGATTCAGATTGTGTGTTACGCAATTAGGGTGCAGATGTAGGTCAACCATAATATTTAGTATGTGTACCTGACTAATGGGTACAAATACTAACCACTAGAGAATCCTGCTAGCTTAACAAATAAACATGGAAGAAATTAATATTTGAAAATTTGTTTAATCACGACTAGGTCTAAACTAGCGCGGTAATTGCTTACACACATAAATGACAATTGATCGCAATAGGTTTAATTTTGAACGTTCATTGCGTTATTTACGTTGTTGAGCAGACGAATTTTTCAAACCTATGAAGCAATGGATTAGCATTATCCTTCAAAACTCTCAAAATTGTGATCGAAAGTGAGTTTTGCAATTAGGGTGTTGTTTCCGACGCTACGGTACTTATTTTATCGATAATTATAACGAGGTTCCGTTGAAGAATTGGACGTCTATCTAAAGGATTGGCCAGATGTAGCAAGAGACAGGAGAATATGGAAAGACGGAAGGGAGGCCTTTGCCCTGCAGTGGGACATAACAGGCTCATAATATATATAAAAATAATAACGAGGTTCCAAGTTGTAGACAGCGTGATTAATCTCACGCGACATGAAGACAAAATTAAACCATTGTTCTGTTATGAATTGCACATATTTACTGGCTGCGACCACTATAACATATCAATTCATTATGACACAGGTCATGGCAACTCTCCATTCGCGTTCAACGTCCCCCACGCGCTCACTCTAGCAGAGGACCGCGGGTTGGTCTGTGTAGCTGACCGCGAGAGAGGACGCGTGGCCTGCTTCCGACACGACAACGGAACCTATGAGGGAAGCTTCAGCAGCTGGATTATGGGCGGCAGGCTGTTCAGTGTGGCTTATGCTCCTGTACACGGTGAGTTTAAGTTTCTACTATCTTAACATCTACTATAAAAAAAAACCGAGTGTGCTTATGACCACACGACTGAAGTGAAACTTCGCTATGAGAGGAAGAGAGAACTCGCTCAACTCCCGTTCGCCTTTCCCGATCACACTTTTCGTAACGCTTACGTCACGCGTTCGCCAGCTTACTCCCCAAGTCAAGTGTGCGTAAAGAAGTTTCACTTCAAAAATCTTAAATTAATTCATTCACTGATAGATAACACACAGCCTGAACCGCTGGGTCTAGAAACACTAAATTTGCATTTTCTCAACAATACCAGTCATCATCATCATCTGGCTCGCCTTTTCCCAACTATGTTGGGGTTGGCTTCCAGTCTAACCGGATGCAGCTGAATAACAGAATTTTACATGGAGCGACTACCTATCTGACCTCCACAACCAAGTCACTGGGTAATACGAAACCCCTTGGTAAGACTGGTTGTCAGAATTTCGGGCTTCTCTGACGACCCGTAACGACTGTCAAAGATCCACGAATGACAGCCGGGACCAACGGCTTAACGTGCTTTCCGAGGCACGGAGGGGTCTTGGTATGTAATGATGGTCACCCATCCACGGACCAACCGCGGCAAGCTTAGCTTAACCTGATCGATCGACCCGTGCGGCTTTTATTACTTAGCCACAAGACCCTCAACAATACCAGTCGTTGACCCAAAAAAAAAAACAAATCTTTTTATTTTATCACTTACCTAGTACCTACATAATAATTTCTTAACACGGACTTTTTTCCCAATACCCATAACAAGCGCAATTATTTCACAAACATAGGCAGATTCGCTAACAAAAATTTAATCCACAGGCGGGCGCCTTTACGTAGTAAACGGACCCGACAGCCCCTTACCAAACCCGGTTCCAGTCCGTGGCTTCGTTATCGACTTCTCGACCGGCCGACTTATCCAGACCTTCGCTCCCGAAGAAGGTCTACAGAACCCCCACGACATCGTCACATCAGCTGACGGCTCCAAGGTGTATGTCGCTGAACTGAACCCGTTCCGGGTGTATAAATTCGTTGATGAGGCGCTCAGGAATGAAAGCCGGTTGGAGAAGAATGTGACGTCACACGTGAAGCCTACCGCGACTGTCGGTGAGTAGGTTTGTGTCTGTTCGTTGTGTTTTGCTTTTGTTTATTTTTATGCGCATGAGCATGAGTGATAAATGATTTTATTACTGTAAGTAGGTTTGTACAAACACTTTTACACGTCAATCATATTTTTTTAAAGCTAGATGAGGTCGGCGTTTCCTATCTGACTACTCTGAGAAGAAAGGCCGAAACAAACTCAGAGGTCACGGTCTCTTTTAAAGTCCAGACAAAATCTTGGTCAGATCATGTGAAGACCATGTAGATTGGTGTCTGAAATGGTCTTTTGAGGAAAGAACCACACAGATTGAGCGGACCTGTCCAGTCAGTGCACGCATTTGTCAAAAATCGTGCAGCTCAACTCAAAACTTGAGGAGCTCAACAATTCGACGAACAATACCAAAGAAAGGACATTTGGGTAGGCCGCGTAAATTACTCAAACTGCCAGATCATGATCAAAGCTAACTAAGAAGGAAAAAAGAAATACAGAAAAAAGAAATGACCCACATAGTCCTCACATTCACAATAATAAAATAAAATAAAAATACTTTACAAGGTAAATATTCATGTCATTGTATATATAAAATTCATAAATGTCAATGTGTATATAAAAAAAAATCCGGTCATAATCTTTGAGGATCATGTAGATTGGTGTCTGAAATGGTCTTTTGAGGAAAGAACCACACAGATTGAGTGGACCTGTCCAGTCAGTGCACGCATTTGTCGGTAACCGTGCAGCTCAACTCAGAACTTAAGGAGCCCAACGATTTGACGAACAATACCAAAGACAGGACATTTAGGTAGGCCGCATAAACTACTCAAACTGCCAAACCATAATTAAAACGGAAACAATGACCCACATAGTCCTCACCTTCACAATAATTAAAATAATATAATACTTTGTACTGTAATGTCAATGATGAATGAAAACGTTCATGTAAGTTAATATTTACCCGACAACTTACTGCTAACCTTTGTAATGCTAATTACAGTTTGAACAGGTTATAATATATGTTCGGGAAAAAAATGTAGTAGAAAATTGCCTAACCTTTATGTTCCGCGGTTGTTGTACAGACGCCAGCACATCAAGCTACTACAATCTGTCAAATTTCTTTAATAGATTTTCAACTTTATCGCCAACCCATAAGGTTCAAAGTTGATTGGGAAAATTTGACAGTTTCGGGTAGCTTGAGGTGCTGGCGTCTGTACATAATATGCTTGCCGGTCGCGCGAATTTTTTCTACTCTGAAAGAAATAAGGTTCAAGGTCAATCATGTTTTTTTTTATGTTGAATGTATAAATTGTGTAGTCATGTGTATTGTTTTTTTTTTTTTTGCTTTTGTTTAATAACTCGTTCTGTTTAGATTACAATATAGTAGTAATAATTTGTATTGCATATTCCATAGGAAATAATTTGACTTCCAGAAGGTATGTGATTGTCACATTTCTTTATTAAACTATTGGGAGTAATGTATTAACTACTACTGTTGTATCTACTTCAATAGTACATTACTGCAGTGGCCAGCAAAAGAGGCATTGACGGACGAACGTGTAAATGTGGGCCGAGGCGAAGCCGAGGCACACATACGTCAGTTAATCAATGCCTAGTTGCGGCCAAGGCTTGTATAGTACTTTTCTCAAATAATGCGCGGAAATTAAAACTAAGTAGGCAGTACCTAGGCAGAACTTTTTTGTCAAATACAATTACTTTTCAAAATCAATGACGAACAACGATAATAATTTTTCCCGCGTTAGGCTGGCCGCATAAGTCCGGTTTCCTGATTCGGAATTCAGATTCGGAGACCCAGAATGCACGCATTTCATACAAAATCTTCTCTTTAGCGCACACGTTCTTATACTATCCGTTCAGAAACCCTGACGGAAAATATAAGAACGTGTGCTCTAAAGAGAAGATTTTGTATGAAATACGTGCATTCGGAAACCGAATCAACAAATCCGACGTATGCAGCCAGCCTTAAGGTATTCATTTGTTTTTTTTTTTCATAAAACAGCTTTCTATTTGCAAGCCAGTTCGAAATTGAAATGAAACCTTTGATAAGTTACCTCCTTGGTTGCCATGTTTCGGAGTAAAAGATCGTTCCATTTTTAAATAACACGACAGATCATAGCTCATAGTTTACTACGTAATTTATTTGGCCGCACAACACGACATATATGGATTTTCATACAACTTTTGCCGGCCGTCGCTTGCATGCATTTGGCCAGTACAGCAATTTCGATTTATCTCGAAGAAAGTTTGTCATAATAATGCTCAAATTTCCAAGCATGTTTGAGAAAATGTTATTTATTGCATTCGATTGAATTAAATTTTTATCAAACTTTCTATTTTTTTTTTTTCATTATATGCCGTAGTTACAGAAACAATTAAAAAGCCATTGTTGCTCGCGTGGATCCATGTTCCGAAATACAAAGGGATCAACCAACGTATGGAAATGCGTTGCGCTGCGACCCGTTGCGACTGTAAAGAGCGCTTCGCTTTGTAATTATAATTTACCGATCCTACAGACTACAGAGAACTGAAACCTCATTCCAGAAGTGGTAGGCAGCCCCGGCGCGCTGGGCGCGGGCGGCGCGTGGTGGAGCGGCGCGCTGGGGGGCGCGGGGGGGGCGGGCGCGGCCGCGCTGCTGGCGCTGGCCGCGCTGGCGCTGCTGCGCGCGCGCAACACCGGTAAGGGGTACGAGGCCGAGCCGCTCGTGCATTGACACACCACATATACACACACGTGTACTGAACTCTAAAGCTGCGTCCACATTTTTGACATTTCACCAAATTAAGCACTTTGTTTTTATAGTCACACATGTTTAGGTTAAATTCTTACGCAATCACTCAAGGGCCGGAATAGTAACACATTCATCTGTATTTAGAAGGTTTCGACTTTATATCTCACCAAGATGTTCTGGCCCTTGAGCGTGTGATTGCCTAAGAATTTAACCTAAACATGGTTTGTTTACATTTTCATCACATACTTTCTTGTTCCTACAATCCTTCTTTGAATAACCTTAATAAATTGCTATTTATCTAAATTCCTATACCTACACGTAACCTCAATTGTCAAATAAAAAACAATTTCGACGGTGATCTAAGATTAAAACTACGGGTTTACGTAATCTAATAATCAAATCAAAGCAGTGAATTTGTAAATGACACTACAAATTATTAGCCATCCACAGGTAGATTTTTTGATTCATTTGTTTACATATTTATCAAGTAATTTTGAAACAGATTATAGCATGGACCTATATTCCATTTCGAAGCCCCATGAGGTAGTGAACACACACAATGCCACAACCACGACTTCCGCTGTGACAGGGTATTGTCTGTTGAAATATGCACGTGCAATGTGGACGCAGCTTAGCAAGATTTATTTTTAAACAAAACGACTACAATAACATTAGTATAAGTATGAAATATCTAACCTAAACCTACCTAGCCTAATAACTTCAAGTTTCTTTTTAGTTATTCTTTGATACGATGTAGTGTTCAAGTTAAAAATAAATCATTTCTTCAAACAGTAGTTAGCAATCCTGCCGAGATTATTTAAATTCTGTTTGCTAGTACTAATATAAGCTTGATACCTATCATCTTCATATAAGTCTTTAGTGGAACCCAAAAATACCCTATTATTTCGAACATATTTAAGGTGTATATTAAAAAAAAAAAACGCCTACGACATTTATACAGATTACACGTTACCTCAAAGGGTCAAACATACCTCAATTTACATTCCAATAAATATTAAAAATGAAGAAAAGCCCAGTTTTTATGAAAATATTTAAATAAAATTTAATTTAACTGTGGATAACCCCAACCAACAAAAAAAAATATTATGTAAAAGTATTATAAAATACATTTAAAAAATATATAAATAGATATAAAGATAATAAAGAATACAAATATTTGTAATAACTGTATATGAATGGTTGTTTTCTGTGATGAATATAACGACAATAATAGGCTTTTAATGGAAAATAATCCTAAAGGATAATAACTATAAATAGCCAAAATAACACTTATTTGCCATCTGATGTTTCTTTAAAATTTAAATGATAATAATTATAAGTAAAAAAAAAAAACTTTAAGATGAAATTAATTTTATCAATGACTAAAGTGATCTCGAATCACAATAATATCTAATAATGTTGTTATTTTACTTGTTATTTATTTTCCTCGTAGCTTGAATACGATAGTAATGTTTATGTTTTATTTCTGTATATTTTGTTCTGTATTAGTTTTAAGTTCGCTACCTTCAAGAGATTTTATAATGTAGTTGCAAATTGGTGTAAAATAGTTCCTTGTAAAACTTGCCAATTCCTTATTTTATTTTATTTTAAGAGTGTAACTACTACTAAGATAAGCTGGGTTGTATAATCCAGCCTGTAATGTTCCCACTGCTGGGACACGGGCCTCCTCTCAGTGAGAGGGACTTGGCCGTAATCTACCACGCGGGCCCAGTGCGGGTTAGTCGCTCCATGTAAAATATTGGTATTCAGCTGCATCTGGTTAGATTGGAAACTGACCCCAACATAGTTGGGAAAAGGCTAAGGCAGATGATGAGTGTAACTACTTACAAATCATAATTAAAATGGACTATTTCACATCAAACCACTATCTCTTCAGGGTTTTTAGTAGTTATATTTTTGCCGTGATCCAAGTAAAATATTTATCAATCAGTCTGAGCAATGGAAATGATCACTCTGTAAATTGTTTTTTTTTTTGTCATGGTCAATTATTTGGTTGGCGGTGATAATAATAAGGCAGTGGTTGCACTGGTGAAGCTAATGCGATGGGACAAAATAAACTCTTACAATATACCGTATACATAATCAGCTTATAATGTTCCCACTGCTGGGACACAGGACTCCTCTCTTGGAGATCTCTTCTAGAGGGAGTGGGCTCTAATCTACCACGCGAGCCCATAACATAAGCGGCATACAAAATTGACTTGTGTCGTCGCCGCATCATAATCGCATTACCAGTGTGTCCTCGGCCTAACTGGTTACACCAGCTAGTCTATTTGTCTCACATTTCCGTTACAGTTATTTCTTTTTATTACACAGATTCACTTTTAATATTATTTTGCGCTTTCAAATATTGTGATTGTAAAGAGTTGTGATGTGCAATTATATCGTTGGATTGTGAAAATATATTTATTGGAAGCAGCTTCTTGTATTTTTATTTACGCACCAATGCATGCTACACCTTATTAGTTCGGCTTTCAGGACAAGATTCACAGATTCGAAGAAATTAGCGTTTCATATGAATATGAACTTAGTCACTAAGCAAATAAGGTTCATTTTCATATGCCTCTATTTCAGATTCGAATATGAACAATATACTCTTAGAAATAAGGTTGATATTCGTATGAAACGCTAAATTTATTTAGAAAAATAAACTCAAAAGTGCGATCTAGGAATCTAGCCCTCAGATTATGGTCACTTTTCGTAGTAAAGCACAAGTATACCTACGCTAATTTAATTTCATTTCATTGATGTAGTTTTCATAACATGGAAGTATGTTGGTTCGTTTATTTACTTGGTTTTATCTTCTGTGTAACTCAACAAGGTTTTCAGAGTATTTAGGCGTGGAAAACGCGTGCATTTGGGCGGAACGTACTGGCTATAGGCCGCGCGGAACTTGTTGGCCGCGCCTTAGGCCCGGATTCCTCTGTCGCTGACGTCGGTCGCGTACCGTCAGTCGCGTAGCGCGCTGACCATCAGCGCCAACGAAAACATCCGTAGTGCGATACTGACCGCTCCACGGTACAGGTGTCTCCAAGTGGATTTGTTGTGGATTTGTGAAGCGGAGTTTGAATTTGGGATATTATTATGAACCCGTTTATAAATTTACTTATCGATCTCCTTTTTTTTATCATCGCCCTTATTATTGAATTCGGGGAAAAGTGCTTCATAAACTTGTAACCAAAATTTTGCTCTGGCATCGCGATCTTTGTAAAGTTCATTCGATAAATCCCACAATGCAGGACCGTAGGCGCACCTCGGTAATCACACTTTCAGTATCAATGTTCATGGTGGCGGGCGACTGTACGCGCGCGTGCCGACGGTCGGGAACAGAGTGAGGACGCTCATAGCGTTCTATAGCGCGTCAGTCGACCGACGAACGCGGCGCTGACGAGCGAGACCGACGCGCGTCATCAGCGGCGCGTAGCAACTCGCGCGCCGCCGATGTCAGCGTCACAGTGTGGTGCTTCATAGAACACAACGTATATTCGTACGCGCGACCGACATCAGCGACAGAGGAATTCGGGCCTTAGGTATGTGAACGGAGGGGCGGGGACGCATTACTCAGTACGAGCGTTGCGAACCGCCGCCTCACCCCTGACCTCAGCGGCCAACTAGTTCCGCGCGGACTCTATATAGTATCTCAGAGCGATCCGTACGCACGACGACATATCAAGCTATACTTTTCCAGAATAAGCTGACATCTCATTGTACAGACGCCAGCACATCAACCTACCCGAAACTGTCAGATTTTCCCAATCAACTTTGAACCTTATGCTTTAGTGATAAAGTTGAAAATCTATTAAAGAAATTTGACAGATTGTAGTAGGTTGATGTGCTGGCGTCTGTACGAAAAACCTATACAATGTGAGGTCAGCTGAAACTGGAAATGTATAGCTTGATAGGTCGTCGTGTGTACGTGTTTAAAACTTCATGTCTGGACAAGGCCTCATGATCAAATTAAGCTCTATTACTTTTAAAATCGCTTCACTTTGAAAACTGGTACCGTATCTATAGGGACCTTATACTTACCTTATTTTTGGGATTTTTGGGTCACGTCTTCGCCTGAAGACATATCACGTGTTTACCAAGTGTATAAACACGCTGTGAATGTATGTGTAAGCGCAGAAACTCTCGGTACCGCCCGAGACAATGGCGACGTCGGAAATGTGTGTGCGTGTGTTATGTGCTGATGATACTCATCTTCACGCACATATTCACAGTGTGTTTGTAGACTTAGTTACCACAAGTAAAGCGCAAGGTACTTGGTGAGATAAAAATGCTACATATCAGCCGATTTCAGACGCTTCACGTTTTGTTCATTTTGTCTTTCATTCGAAATCTTTGATTCGATGTGACCCGTCTGAACACAAAATTTCAAAGAAGGCATAGTAAAATGAGATACTTAATCGATAAATCTGTAAAATCGATGTAAACATGGAGAAGCTACACGCTTTAACCGGTTGAATGCCGTAATTACAGACACAATTAAAAAGCCATTGTGTCTCGTGTAGATCTACGTTCCGGCATACGAAAGGTTAAAAGATTTTGGAGGGGATTATTCCCGTCCTTGCCGTGCGGTACGGATAATGTATGGCGCTAGTATGAAGTTACATAGCCGTGAGGTCACGTCTCTGTCTAGCAGTTATTTTAGAACGTTTATAACTTGACAATTTTTAAGCTTTTAGACCTTTTATATAATATCGTTTGCACTATTTGCACATCATCATTTCAGCCGAAAGACGTCCACTGCTGGACATAGGCCTCCCCCAAGCACCTCCACTTCGACCAGCTCTGTGCTTCTCACGTCCAACAGGTTCCTGCGGCCTTCACAAGGTCATCGGTCCACCTTGGGAAGGCCTTCCAACACATTTGCACATAAATATGTTTATTTAAGTTAAAAAAAAACCGAGTGTGCTTATGACCACACGACTGAAGTGAAACTTCAAACGTATTTGGCTATGAGAGGAAGAGAGAAAGAAAATGTGCGCGCGCACTGCTTTCTCTTGCGTATAGCCCCCACTCAACTCCCGTTCGCCTCGCCCGATCACACTTTTCGCAACGCTTACGTCACGCGTTCGCCAGCTTACTCCCCAAGTCAAGCGTGCGTAAAGAAGTTTCACTTCAAAAATAAAATATGATCCCTATTACCTCAGTCATTAAGTAAGCTAACACATTGCTAGGTCGCAAGGGCGTGACCCGTCGCCGTTGGGAATATGGTCACGGAGAGTTCAAGCTACGCCGGCTGCTGGAGCGGCGTCGGTTTACACGCGTGCACTCTGACGACTCGGATGAAGAGCCGGCGCCCATGCTGCCGCAGACCGTGCCCGCTAACGCATGATGCCCATGCGAATACCACGCCAGCCAATGTTATATGTAAACAGAGCGAGAACGCTGGACCCCGACGCGGATTTCTCATTCTGTGTTCCATTAAAGACCAACAGTGTGAAATCACCACGCTTTTGTAGCACGGTACATGCCTATCGAAACCTTCATGACTGCTGGTGTTGCTAATTGAACACGGAAAGGAAAATACGCGAACCTGACCCTTAACAAAACGTGGTTTAAAAGTTAACCTTGGTTTTTTGGTTTTTCTTGGTTTTACCTGAGGTATACAATATAGTATTATATCATCACAAATTTATTTTATGCTCTCAAAACGGTGAAGGAAAACATCGTGAGGAAACCGGCATGTCCTCTAGAACCAAATATTGGAAGACATGTGACAATCTACCTATGACACGTCATGTCCTAATCCAGTGATTTGATTGGTTGTTTTGATTTGATTTGGATCTACCAATCACAGCTGTATGTAGCAGGGAGAGATTTGACTGTGTTCGTTAATTTTGGTGTTGATCCGGGGTAATTGCGTAACAGATTAACAGTAGGAATGGATTTCCTTTGAAAGTTCAACAATATTATATGGGCATGGTGGGATACAATAAATTGGAAACAAGGAGGGACATGGCCCTTGCTACCTATATTTTTAAATTATTACGTGGCAAGACTTCAAACACAGGTATATTAAAAGAAATAAACCTGTGTGTGCCCGACAATTATGTATTGCGAAGGCGACAGCCACGGGTATTGGCGGTGCCCAGTAGTAGGACCAATCTACTGAGCAAAGCCCCTATAACGCGTACCTTGCGTGTACTTAATGACGTAGCAGACAGCATAGATCTTTTTACTTCACAGAAAACACGATGTATAGAATATGTTATGGTAAATGATAAAAATGTAATAATGGCCACACTATTGAATTAGGAAATTCCTGTAATGATAGTGATGTCGAGTTAATAAATAAGTAAATATTCATTGCGTTATTTACGTTGTTGAGCAAACAATATTTTCGTACATATATGTATGAAGCAATGAACTAGCTAGATTCCTTCAAAATGATTCAGATTGTGATTGATAGTGTGTTACGCAATTAGGGATAAGTATACCCTTTCCGAACCCGGGCGTTATCACAGTCATAGATAATAGACCAAGACTCGTTAAACCACAATTTGGTATCAGGGGGAATGTTTGTGGACGTCCGAATTTGTATCAAGTCTTTTTAATTTTCTTGTTCCAATGATTTTTGTGGATAATTTTATTGGATTTGATGAATTCAGCAAAAGTAATGTATGAATAATACATATTATTTATCAGTATCCAGTCACTCATTATCGTATTGTGACTAAAAAGGGCTAAATAGGGGGCTATTTAGCCCCTTATTTCTGGGACCTGGTGAAATGTGGGTGTAGGTCACTGATATAGATAGGCCCAGATAACGCAAGTATCACGATCTGTATGAAAACCAAGCGTGCCATTTTTTGACTACCTACTATGACGTCACAAGCACTATTTAGTGATGGGAAAATCAAATGGATTCCAAAGACGCCGCCGCGTGCGGCATCCGTCTCGCCCCACCCCCGGGGCCTAGCGCCAGCGCTTACGCCCACCCAGCCAGCAGTACTCAGAACTGAGCGCGAAAGTGGCGACTTACGGTTTTTGTACGTGAGCTGGGCACGCGAAGTAGTTGCTCTTGCGTTATCTAGGTGTATCTATATCTGTGATGTGTGTAGGTAGGTTCACTTCTCCCTAATCCTGATTTGAGGAGACAAAGCGTGATGCTATAATATTATTAATAATATATTAGGGAGCGTTCAAGTATTACGTAACGCAATTTGGGGGGGCGGGGGGGTCTCGTAAAACGTTACGATGCGTTACACGGGCGGGAGGGGGTCCTTCTTACAACACGTTACGTAACATTATTTCTTTTTTTATATAAAAAAATAGGGAAATAAAACTCCCAAATTGGCAACCCTTTTCGTTTACGTTTTACGGGGAATCTCTCGATTGTATAAAGGTGGAAACAAATTATCGGACGCGGCTGACGGACGCGGCTGACAGCCGCGACAGATACGTATGCACAGATAAAAACATCCAGCGCGCCAGATTTCTGTCGGACGTCCGAACGCTCAAGGTTACGTCCACGACTTACGTCCGATAGTTTGCACAGCTCAGTGTACATTCATTGTCTAGATACCTATAAGTCGCGGCTGTCAGCCGCGTCCGTCAGCCGCGTCCGATAATTTGTTTCCACCTTAAGTCTGGTCGCCATTTTTAATTTGTTCTCGCATGTTGGTAAACCTTTTCGTTTATATTTCACGGGGAATCCCTAGATTGTATTGTACGTCATTTAATGTTGTTTTTGTTGTCAGTATTCGTTAGTGTTTATGAAGAAGCAAATTGCTGTAGTCGCTGTTATTAAAGTGAGTTCATAGTGTTCATACTGTAATGTCCTCAAAAGAAGGAGATTTGTATCATCAGCTGTTCTTGGCCTATAAAGGCTCTCATGCTGACTTGCCAGCGCAAGTATGTCAAAAAAATGCCAATGAAATTTGGAAAACGGCTAAAGAACAACTAAAAAACAAAGAAAAGTTTATAGAACATATAAATGATGTTATACGAGAGTTGAAGGTGAAGGCCACGAAGAAGAAAGCAACAATGCTTAGTTATTTTACACAAGTAAGTTTACTACTAAAATGTAATAATGACATAAGTATTATATTTAGTCCAAACCTTGATTTTTCATAAAAGAACTGGTCATAAGTATTTTATATTATGGATAAAAACTATAACAACTTTTTGCGACTTCAGGGTAAAAATGATGACTTGAGTGTTACGTAACCTTTAGAGAGGGGGGTGGGGGGGTACAGAAAAACGTTACGGAGCGTTACAGTGGGGGGAGGGGGGGTCAAAAATCTTCAAAAATTGCGTTACGTAATACTTGAACGCTCCCTTATAATATTATTATTAATATTATTATTTAATTTAATAAAAAAAAGTTTCTTATGAATACATAAGAAACTTTTTTTTATTAAATTAAGAGTTATTGAAAGCATTTTCGACGTCCATAAACATCACATTATCAGACAAATATCCCTTCCAGTTCCTGCACAAATATTTAAAATTTTCGTTTGAAAAAATATTTCGCTCACACCTGTCCGTTTGTGCAATTGTAAATTAAAATAATTATAAAGAATGTTAATAGCACGGTCGTACAATTATCACTAGACTAATAAATACGAGCTTTGAGAGAATGAATTGGAAATTGTATAGGTATATCTTAAATCAGCAGAAATAATATAACACAACAACATGGGACTTATAACTGGCGAAATGTGGGTGTGGGTGTGCCTGTGTGTGTGCATGCTAAGGTACAGACGCCAGCACATCAACCTACTACAATCTGTCAAATTTCTTTAATAGACTTTCAACTTTATCACTAAAGCATAAGGTTCAAAGTTGATTGGGAAAATGTGACAGTTTCAGGTAGGTTGATGGGCTGGCGTCTGTACACCTCTGCCTGGGTCATTCCACAAATCCCCTTAGATGATCCCCTGCACATCATCGTAAAAAGGCAATGAGAACTCAGGATGCAAGAGCGAGCGAAGCGAGCTCAGGACTTGGGGCACCCCGACTCGGACAGCTTAGGTTCGAAGGGAATGACGGGGGCTCAAGAGGGCGAACGAGCCCCCGTTACCTCCTTCGTGTTAGGTTCCTTTAAACCCTGCAGATGGTCGACTACGGCTTATTATTATTGCTTGGAAACCAACTTAGACTCGCCACGATATCTTTCTCTTGCATCCTAAGTGCTCATTGCCTTTTTATGATACTGAGCAGGGAATTATCTAAGGGGATTTGTGGTAGAAGCCCTCTGCCTAACCCTTCAGAGAATTACAGGGGTGATGTTATGTCATATTATCTTAATTAATATAATATTTATACTTATTCCTATGAATATAATATGTATGTAGAATTTGATTGACCATCCTGTTATACAGGTACGCTATGTATTTAATATCTATTATTTATTGAAACTGTGAATGTGTGCATTTTACAAAATATTGTTGCTCTTGGTATTGTATAATGTAATTATAAGCAAATAACTTAAGGAAATTGGTAAAAAAACGGGCACTTGAACAGGTTAGCCTGATGATTCAAAGTACAGACGCCAGTACATCAACCTACTACAATCTGTCAAACTTTAATAGATTTTCAACTTTATCACTAAAACATAAGGTTCAAAGTTGATTGGGAAAATTTGACAGTTTCCGGTAGGTTGATATGCTGGCGTCTGTACCTAATCGATTATTTTTCAACATAATTATAACATAAGTATTATACCTAAAAATACATCGTGTTACTCCCCGTCCTATTTAAAAGGCGATATCATTGTCACTTTTTGTTCGGAAAACCGGAAAGCGCCCTCTGTCAGTGCGACCACGCGTTTAGATTCACCGAACTAAGTGACTGAACGTGACGATAGCGTATTCGCGCGATCCTCGCTTTTAAAGCGCGGTAAGAAGCAAATTTTAAGGTAATTGACATTTAGCGCATCGCGGGAAATGTCCGAAACAGCGATGCATTTAATGTTAGTTGAATCAAATGACCACCAAAGTAAAAGTAATTTTGCAGTTTTAATTAAATTAAAAAATAAAGGCCCGGCTCAGTGAAATAATTTTTGGGTATTTCTTTAGTTGATTGAGTTCCCTTTATTATCATTAGTCATTACATAAAATATAATACTTACTTAGTTTACGCTAAAAAAATTGAGAAATATGCGACGAATAGTAGATTGTACAACTAAGGCATAAAAGAAGCTATTTCACCCCGAGACGTGGCGAGGGTGGATAGTTAAGTCGAGGGGTAAAATGGCTCGTTTATGCCTGAGTTATACACTCTGCTTTTCACTTCGATTGCGAGAAAGTGAAACAGGCATAAAGTATACAGTACATAATTAATCAAAAATGTTGCATCCATAGCTAATTCCCGCCACCACAGATAATACCGCCACGAAACTTTTTAAAAGTTTTTTTTTTTTTTAATTTTCAACATTTGTCATTCGACTTGGGTACTTCATACTGCCAAAACATGAAAACGTTTCTTTGCCTTTTTAAATAATAAATGACAACTATTTTACCTGATTTTATTAAATTAACGATAGAAAACACGGAAGTGGTATAAATTAAAGAAAATGAAATAAATCTCGACTTTAATCTGCGAAGTTTTATTGTGCGTGTGGCTGTTGGGCCTGATTACTTTAGTCTTAGAAAAAGAAATTACTTTATGCACTAGAACATAAAAAGCGATTTTATGTCGCCTAAGCACAACATAAAGACGGACTTTTAGAGCATGAGAAGTGAAAAAAATTTTTTTGTACTCAGTTTTACGATTGTTTTATCATGATACTACTTATTTTATTTGTATGAAATATTTTTGAATCAGTCTTTTCTTTGAAAATACACTCAATTTTTTCTAGCTTGTAAGGGGGCATCCATTAATCACGTGAGGCGTTTAGGGGGGGAGGGGATCAAGCCGATTCTCACCCAATCTCACGTGGAGGAGAGGGGGGGTCCTGGTGAGTATCACGTAATTTTCTTTTCTGCAAGAAACAGTGTAAAATTGCGAGAAAACTGGGTTGAATTGAGTCTTAACTAGTCTTAATTAAAAATAATTAAACAAATTGTTTTTTTTTTTAATAAATCCAACGCAATGAAGCATATATTAACGTATTTACACTGTAAATACGCATTTTGAACAATCTTACGTGAGATTAGAAGGAGGGGAGGAGTGTGTCGTGCCAAATCTTACTAAGGGGGGAGGAAGGGGTCCAAAAATCGCCCATATCACCTCACGTAATTAATAGATGCCCGCTAATATGTACCAATACGCCTAACTATGCCACAAAAAACTGTGCGCTTTACGGTGTCCTACGTTTGGGCAGCGCCGTAGGACGCAACCTTACACGTAGGTTGCGTCCTAATTAAGGCGCTGCTCTGTTGAATAAACATAAACTCTTTTCATAAAGTAGGACTTTTAGCCATATTTATTTGATACAACAGTCCTTAAATAACATGATAAGCATCTATAGTATTCACTAAATTAACAATAACAATATATTTAAGTTTACCTAATTTCAAAATGATTATAATCTTTTCGCTATTATAATATGATTCCGGGGAGACAATTTTGGGTCGAACACTGGTCGAATCTCACACGACAGACCTGTAACAAAAAACAGTAAGTTTAGTAAACAAAATTAGTTTTTGCGTCTAAACTACCGAAAAATAAGTCAAGTTTATTTAAAAGCTCGTCGGTGGCATCCAAATAACAGGCGTCGGCGTAATCAATAATGGGCTGAATGAGGGTTTGAGCAAGAAAGATTTTGGTGTTCAAGGGCAAGAAGCCCCGGAGACATTTCAACGAATGGAACGTGTAGTGCACTTTGCGACTGACTTGCACAACATGAGCAGTCCACGACAAGTAAGAGTTCATGGTCACTCCCAGGTTTTTAACCGTATGTGCGTATTCAATCTGAACTCCATTCAGACAGAGTGGAGACAGCGACGCAACATCGAGCCCATTCCGCATATACTTGCCGCCGATAATTATGGCCTGGGATTTTCTAGGGTTGATTTGCAGTCCAAAAGACCGCGACCACTCACTAATCAAATCCCAGGTCACTGTTCATGGCAGAAACAGCGGCTTCCACATCTTCCCTTGAGAAGTTCTTGTAGAGCTGCAGCTGCTAACCTAAGCACAGCGCCAACCATGCCGTCCCAGTCTGGGTAATGTTTATCTTAACTACGACCATTAATTGCTTAGATTGCGATCACTTTAATGGCAGTATAATAGTTAGTATAACTCCGAAAGTACTGACTTTTAACCATAGTCGTAATACTAAGTTTTAATCTGCATAAAATACCTATTCATTCATGAGTATCTTATTTCTATTGAGAGGTGGGCTACCATTTCTCATTGTCTTTTCACCTTTGACAGGTTGTAGTAGCTTGATGTGCTGGCATCTGTACAGTGGCGTAACTACACTGTTTGGGGCCTGTGGCAGATTCAAGGGATGGGGCCCTCCCTCAATATAAAGAAGCTCAACCAACGCTATAGTTTTTTTTTTTACTAGCAGTTCTCCCGTGATTTCTTCCGCGTAGATTTCATATTTTCCCCTACAAAATTTAAAACCTGACTGCTTCGTTGGTCTAGTGGTCGCAAGCGCTACTGCTAAACATGAGGTCCTGTCCAAAAAATTATACAAACAATGGGAAAAGGTACAAAATGTTCGAAACCTGAATGATGTCCTTTGTTGCACATTTTCAAAAAAGTTTGCTTTTATAAACTTATGTTAGGAACCTACTGTGCTCATGGCCCTCACGGGCCGGGGGCCCCCTCTGGCTGGGGCCCCGTGGCATTTGGCCCCAATGCCACCCTATAGTTTCGCCACTGCGTCTGTAACTATTATAGGTACACTTTTGCCTAACCCTTCAAGCGATACAGACATGGCGTCATGTTATGTAGTTATAGAAGGTACGCTCACAGCAACTAAGTCGCCAATCTATTTGGTTCCCTATACCACCCACCTAAACTTAAAAATGTATGTTAAATGTTACCAAAATAATAATCTAAACTATGTAGGTATTTCCTGTCTTATGATTCGTCACTGGAAAAGAGAAAATGCTAAAGCGCCGTTTGGGCCAAAATGAGTTGTATAATATGTATATCGTAGGATTAATTTTTTTCGGCGTTTAGGTTTCACAACAATTCAGATTGTCATGAAAATTGTTTTAAAAAATCTAATCCAACGTTATCTTATATAACTCACTTGCTGTGCCCGCAACTTCGTTCGCGTGCATGACGGAAAAGGTATTAACTTTTTTGCGCGGAACCCTATTTTTCTAAAATAAAAGTAGCCTAAGTTACTCCTTATTACATCAGCTATCTGCCAGTGAAAGTCCCGTCAAAATCGGTCCAGCCGTTTCAGAGATTAGCCGGAACAAACAGACAAGACAGATAGACAGACAAAAATTTTATTTAAAAAAAATGTTATTTTGGTATAATATGTACCGTGTATACATCGATATAATGCATTCAGTAAAAAGCGGTTATTTTAATATTACAAACAGACACTCCAATTTTATTTAGGTATTTGTATAGATTTTGGCTCAAATGGCGCTTTAGCATTTTCTCCTTTCCAGTGACAAATCATAAGATAAGAAATACCTACATAGTTTAATTACGCACAATGGAAACCACGCGGACGTAAGGAGAAAACCAGAATTCAATTAACATTACCGAATTAGTATTGTATTTACTTTACTCGCCGCTAAAATAGCCCTATCCCGAATAATCCACAGGTTTAGATTTTTTAGGATGGGGCTATTTTTGGTGCAAATAAAAAAAACGATTGTTGAATCGTCTTCAATCATTAATCATGCACAACGCAAATTCGTTGAAATCCAGCTCATCAATGAAAAATTGCGTTATGCATCATAGGGCCAGTTTCTCGAACGAAAATTATCGCAAAACTTATATAATTTGGTTTTTTTTTATTTTTGAGTGTGTTTCGTTTAGTTTGTGATCATGTGATCTTCCTGTACGAGTCGCAATAAATACTTTTTCTTTCTTTTCAAAATGTCATGCGCGTTATCTGCTGCGAATTTCTATTGATAAACCATTAATTCAACCAATCATGCGTGCTCGACAATTTCTCACATTCATTCTGCGATAATTTTCGTTCGAGAAACTGGCCCTTAGTCCACGTTCGCGCGGACGTAAAAATATCGCGGCGGGATTTTGTCGCGCACTGGATTTTCAACCCTCGGTGTTGAGCCGAACATTGAGAATCCAACAGCAACATCTCAGCGCGTCAAAAAACACTGTTGGATTTCCAACTCTCGGCGCTAAAAAATTCAGAAATCCAGTACGCGAAAAAAAATTGTCGCGTGAATAATACGCTCGTGCGTACGTGGGCTTAGAGACGCATGGGTTTTCCCGCCACCAGCATTCGACTATCATCAGTCATTTGTCTAGGCTTTGGTAAAAAAAAATATTCTATATACGACTACCTGACTGTGGTGGCTCTTAGAGTGCAGTTTACCCCAACAAACGCCATGTTTATAGTAACCCTGCGATTCGATATTCTTTGCACGTCCTTGTACAAATATTCCTAGTTGTAAAGTGCCAAAGATCAAACCTAGTCTTAAATTTTAATTGTCGCTTTTTTTCAACCATGTATGTACTTCTATAAAGCGATGTCTGTATATACAAATTGTATGATGTGTAAAGTAATTCATTGTCAAATAAGTGTATTTTTGTCTCCACCATTAAATTAATTTAGTTAAGAGAACTTTTGTTTTATTCAATCAATACTGGACTGGAGCTTTGACATTGACCCATAATTATTATAAACATCTCCTGAAAAGCAACCTCAATCGGATGTTGCAATGATAAAAATGAGTTATTTATTTATTTATTTATCCATACTAATATTATAAATTCGAAAGTAACTCAGTCTGTCTGTCTGTATGTTACCTTTTCACGCCTAAACCGCTGAACCGATTTAGATGAAATTTGGTATAGACATAGTTTGAGTCCCGGGAAAGGACATAGGATACCCTTTATCCCGGTATTCCCACGGGATCGAGACTTATGCGGGTTAAACCGCGGGGCGCAGCTAGTTTTTAATAATTTGCTACATCGGTCTCTTAACGCGAGATAAAAAAGTGACAAAGTACCTTTTTCGAGGTTACTCGAGCATAAAGGTATGATTCCAATCTCGGCAGCACGCAGTAGTGCTGCCGCAGCACTGCTGGTCCCCATATATTCTCTATAGGAATGTCGCGCAGCATTGCTGCCGTGCTCTGAATGTAATCTCTTATGAACCCATAGAAAATATATGAGGACCAGTAGCGCTGCGACCGCACTGCCGCGGTAACATTGCTGCGTGCTGCCGAGATCGGAATCATACCTTAACGGTCATTTTAGGCATTAGAATGACGTCAGAATCATAGACTATCACAGAGAAGGCCAGTGTCCTAGCAGTGGGAACATTACAGGCTAATTATGCAGAATCGTAGACAAATTTCGAGAAAGAGAGCGATCTCGCACTTGTCATGACTGTTAGCCGTGGTAGACTGGAATAACTTACTTAAACTAACATTGTAACACTTTCAAAAGGCCAAAGGCCAAAACCTTTTTGAGCCCTTACCTCGCTCCAAAACATACAGCACTCTATCTAACAGCACCACAGTCTCTACGAGCGGCGCCAGCGCCAGCCGCAGTGTGTACACCACGACCACGCGCCGCCACTGCGCCAGGTCGGCGTGGCCACGCGACCACACCGCGCCCGATGTTGGTAGGGGTAGGTGCACACGCTCTATGGCTTGGGAGCAGTACCTGTATTGAACAAAAAATATAGAGATTTTAGACAAAATCTATACTAATAATAAAGCTGAAGCGTATGTTTGTTTGAACGCGGTAATCTCTGGAACTTCCAGTCGGATTCGGAAAAAAAATTTTTTCATTTGATAGCTCATTTTTTGAGGAAGGTTAGGCTATTAAACATCACCTAGCGTGACGTTAAATAGCCACCCTTTTTCGATTTTCCCAACTGCACGCAAAATACGCGCATTGACGTGGAGTTGCGGACACCAGCCCGTATTACCTAAGGGTCCTTGCACACGGCGCTGTTTTCGCCTTGAGAAAGCAGTACTGATTTGCAACGCGTTAAAAAAACGCATTGTGCTTGGGCCCTAAGTGATCGTAATGTACGAAATATTTTATAATTATTCGGAATCATGCTACTAAAGATACTGCTGTTCGGAGACATTATTTGAAATAAGTAACTTACTTTTCAAATGTCATGGTATCTGAATGTTTGATGCTCCTAACTGGCGCATGTCGTAGTTTCGGGTCATGCTCCACTAATATCCTCTCTAAGGCTGCCCTGTATGCATGTATCTGTAGATGAAAGATAAACTGATAATATTACATCATTCCAGCATAATTATACAAACTTTTTTTTACTAGTCATGAATTTCCCACTGCTGGGCAAAGGCTCTCTTTCCACCTCTCTCTGTCCAGCGCGATAATTGCGTAACACACTATCAGCAGCAATGGGTTTCATTTTGACAGTTCAACAACATTCACTGCGTTATTTACGTTGTTGAGCACACAATTTTCGAACATAAGAAACAATGAATTAGCAACATCCTTTAGAATGATTCAGATTGAGCTTGTTAGTATGTTACGCAATTAGGGTGCTGAGTTGCCAAAGACTAATCTTTAATAATAATAAAGGAGTCCAGCTCATAAAATTTCCAAATTCATATTAATTCTTTTCATGTGCTCACCTTCAGATCTCCATAATTTCCTTTACGCAGCCTCTCACAGTACACCTCAATGGCATGGCAAGATATTTCCCTACTCGGGAAGGACAGCTCACTATCCAAACTCTTCAGAAAGCTACTCATAGGGTATCCTCGGTCTGGTCCGTCACAGGTCAACTTCATAAAGCAACAACCCACCACACATATAAACTTTATGTTAGGAGATTCAACAAAGTGCTTCAGCAATAAAGGTCCCAAGTCTCCGCAAGGATGGAGGCCTATTAATCCATAGTCCTGCATACAATCAGGGAGGGGGAGTGACAGTAGCTGTTGGTGGCTTGATAAGGTCACATTGAAGTGTAGAGGGCGTCTCAGTTTGGCTGCAGCTTCAGGAGAGAGATATTTTTTGACTGTGTATTCTAATTCCAAGTCAAGTTTCCTGAAAAATATGATTTATACATTGTTAATAAATAATACTTATAACTAAAACAACTTCAACACCATCACTATATGTTATAAGTTTTACTAACAATGTATGGAATGTTATAAAAACAGCCACACAGGTCGATCGATCAGGTTAAGCTACGCTTGCCGCCGTTGGTCTGTGGATGGGTGACCATCTTTACATACCGAAGACCCCTCCATGCCTTGGAAAGCATGTTATGCCGTTGGTCCTTGCTGCCAATCGCGGATGTTTGACAGTCATTACGGGTAGTCAGAAGCCCAAAAATCTGACATCCAGTTTTACCTAGAGGTATTGTATTACTCAGTAACTGGGTTGTGGAGGTCAGATAGGCAGTTGCTCCATGTGCATAAAGTTTTAATAAATAAATAAAGATCTACCCGTATAACATAATAACATATTATTTTAACTTAAATAAATAGATTTCTGCAGTGGACTGCAATAGGCTGAGTTGATTGATTAATTGAAATAGACTTCTTGGTACTTAGTAAAAGTATGTTGTGTTCTCAAGTTTTGCTTGTTTGTCATTGCAAGAAAGAACTTGTAAAATTATTTTCCTAGTTTCACTTAATATACCATTTCCACTTATACATACCAAGGGTACAGACCTAGCCTCCTCAGTCAGTTGTGCCTGGCACTCAATGCCTGCTGCATACATGTCATCCCTGTAAGCCAGCACTCGCACTAAGTGTCCTAGACCTGAACCAAAGTCTATCACAGAGTTACAACCACTTTGTAGAGCAGTATGTACCACCACATCAGCCATCAGGCTTATCTCATGTCTCTTCTTTAACTTTACATGTTTTAGAAACAAATTCTTTAACTTTGGATGATATTTACATGTATCCAAGTTAGTAAATTCATTTTTATTATTTTCTTTTTTATACTCCCTTTCTCTTGGTAAGGTGAGTGCCTCTACAGTCTTTATTAAAGCTAAGAATGATAGTGGTAGTAACTGGTTCGATGGTCTGTTTGAGAGAATGTTTCCTAAATGCTGGGGGTCCATGTGTTCGAAAGTATGACGCCACGTATCCGGCAGTTTATTCCAATGGTCGTCGACGAAGAAGTCCTAAAAAGGGGAAGTAATTTAGTGCATTAAGATGATGCAAAATAATAATTGGATGTTGCATCCTAAAGCTCAAGATAGTAGAAATTACGATTTCATCATCATTTCAGCCGAAAGGTGTCCACTGCTGGACATAGCACCCCCCCAAAGCATCGCCACTTCGACCGGTTCTGTGCTTCCCACGGCTAAAATTTCCATTAAAGGACCATCGATTTGGAAGTTCATTTTTTTTTTGTAGATAGTACTCATAAATAGAAAGCTTTTTACAAAATTTCAAACCGCGGAGTATCACAGTTTACGAGATATAATTTTTTAAAGTTTCCATACAAATTGGAAAATAGCTCGCCATTTGCAAATTTTTAGGTTAGATAAATTGTCATGGTAGACGTCAAAGTTGACATTTCACATTCCGTTGACGGTAGAGGTGTATTTAATTCAACTTTATGTCATACTTTTTATTTAAATTTTATTTTATTTTCATATATTCACATATTATATTTGGTGTGTAATTAATGTGCACAATAATCGTGCTGTATTATGCAATTACATTCGACTTTTTTACACAAAAAATAATTAATTTTTGTTTAAACTTTGGAACGGAACGTAAAGCGACGCCAAAATTTCTTGTGTTTTATTCTCATTATATGAATATCCGAAAAATACCCAAAACCGAATCAGAGCACCCCACTTTCCACGTGGTCTTGTCTGCCCTACCCCTAGAGTGTATATAAAAAACCGGAGGCGCGGAGGGAGAGCAGCCCTCGCCCGCTGTGACGAAGCGCGGGAACCATGCGAGGTGAAGCGGCTGAGGCTGGTCGCCGAAGGCGACCAACAAGCCGAAGCTGCGGAGCCGAGCATGAGTGACCGTGCTTCGTCACGCAAGGGCGGAAGGGCTGCTCTTCCCGCAGCGCCGGAGATAAGGCGGAGTCAAACTAGGGGAAAAGGGAAGCTCTCCCCCAAGTTTGACTAAATAGCGCTATTCTAACCTAAAAACTTCAACCATGGATATCTCCATAACCATGGGGTTCTGCGGGATGGGGATGGTATAGGGGGGTAGCCGGGCCTTCCCGTACCATAATTCGATGGACATTTGTGGAATTTTTTATTCTAACCTCAAAACTTTAACCATGGATATCTCCATAACCATGGGGCTCCGCGGGTTGGGGGTGGTACAGGGGGCAGCCACCCTCCCCCCCTCCCCCTTCCCCCCCTCACCACCCCATAAATCAATGGTCCTCTAATGGAAATTTTAACCGCTTCCCACATCCAGCGGATTCCTGCAGTCTAATTGCGGAACGCCAAATCGTCAAATGATTCTGATCAGTTGGCTTCATTTCTATCACAATTGGCTTCATTTTACGATTTTCGAATTGCGAAACTCTAGTTTCTGCGCAGGGCCTTAACGTTCATAATTGGTTTCATAATAAACTAGAGTTTCGCAATTCGAAAATCGTAAAATGAAGCCAATTGTGGTAGAAATGAAGCCAACTGATCAGAATCATTTGACGATTTGGCGTTCCGCAATTAGGCTGCTGCAGCCTTTTCAAACTAATCGGTCCACCTTGTGGGGGCCTTCCAACGCTACGTCTACGATTTCATGGAGATGTAAAAAAGAAATTAATGAATAATGTTTCTAAAAATTAATCTTACCAGAACATATAAGTCCAACAGCCAGTCGTACATTCGTATAACTTTTAGAGACATCGCTAGAGTAGATTCCACACATTCTTTTTGAGAAGACATTATAAATTATTATAACAAATTACAAAAATTCAACAACAGACTCACGTTCCTATAAAGTTTGTTATGACAACAAATGTCAAGTGTCAAACCCAAAAGATAAAAAAATTATGACAGCTCTGTCCCAAGTTTTTAAATCCCTAGTGATGCAAAACCTATCACACTAATATTATAAAGGCGAAAGTTTGTGAGTGTGTATGTGCGTGTGTGTGTTTATATGTTTGTTACTTCTTCACGCTCAAACATCTGGACCAATTTTGATAAAATTTTGCATGGAGGTAGCTGACACCCTGGATTAACATATAGGCTACTTTTTATCTCGATATTCCCATGGGATTAACATTTACGCGGGCGAAACCGCGGGGCGCAGCTAGTATGAACTATTAGCTTTCAAAGCAGCCATCAATTTTGGAAGACCACCGTTATACTAACAAATGATAACGTTGTTAATTAACAACGATTTTGAAACAAACCTACTCTCGGATCTTGATTGATCGATTAGTAGACTTGGCCGTTTTAATTGAGTGGACTGTGGAGTTGTTTAGTCCAATGAAGTTGCTACTCGGCTTTTATCTATTTGAGAATAATAGTAAACCCAGGCCTTACAAGTACAAGTGCAGTGGCAAGGTCGCGACTCGCGCTATGGCCAGTCGCGTAACAATAGGGTGCCATTAGGGGCAAAATACCACGGGCCCCAAGCCGGAGTGGGTCCCCGTCCCGAGAGGGCCATGAGCACAGGAGGATCCTAATAGGTATAGAAATGCAAACAGAAAATGTGTCGTAGGGTTCGCATTTTCGTTGTTTACCACCGACTTCCGAAATTAAAGTTATTTTTCACTTTGCAGTGTCTTTTTTGGAAGTAGTTTTTTTTTTACTTTGTAGAAGACTAGCTGCGCCCCGCCATTTCACCCGCATAAGTTTAGATCCCGTGGGAATATCGGGATAAAAAGTATCCTATGTCCTTTCCCGGGACTCAAACTATCTCTGTACCAAATTTCATCTAAATCGGTTCAGCGGTTTAGGCGTGAAAATGTAACATACCTACAGACAGACAGAGTTACGTTCTAATTTATTAACCGACTTCAAAAAAAGGAGGAGGTTCTCAATTCGTCGGAATCTTTTTTTTAATATTAGTATGGATTATTTTCTATAGATGATGATAATTATAAAACATTACACCCTGTTCCTCCCACCTCTATACCTTCCGCTTACTCGCACTAGGACAAATAATTTATAGAAACTAACTTCTCTGACTAGTATGTATATCATTATCATCATCATTTCAGCCGAAAGAAGTCCACTGCTGGGCATAGGCACACCGGTTTTGTGCTTCTCGCATCCAACGAGTGCCTGCGGCCTTCACAAGGTCGTCGGTCCACCTTGTGGGACGCTTTCCAACGCTACGTCTTCCGGTACGCGGTCGCCACTCCAGAACTTTTCGGCCCCATCGGCCATCTGTACCTATATAGTTATCTGTGAACTAACTGGCTTTAAAGGCGTTTCGTGACAGAAGTTTTGCGCTAAACGCAATTTCGGTGCCACGAATTTTATTAGTACTGCCGTCTTTAGACACTGCTGTCTGCTGTCGCGGCGTTTACATACTCTGTGACTGTTTCCAATTAGTTGGATTATTTTAGCGGGTTCAATAAACTACTGCATCGTGATGAATGAAGTAACTTTAAATTAACAGCAATTGACCTTTGATCATCGCATAACTGGCACCAGACATGTCGCTTCTCTTTGCCGTCCCGGAGCCATCAAGGACTGCAACATAAGTAGACGTAATTATGAGATTGCTTGAACTTTGAACTTACACGGCTTGCGGTAGGCCGTAGGAGTAAACGGATAGAAATCGTCACATAACGAAAAAGCGTTATGCCCCCTCCATGCGAATTTCAAACAGAGAGAGAGAGATTGTTTTCATGATTTTCGAGGGCGCCAAAATGAAAATCCAAGATGGCGGCATCTTCTAAAAACTTATACTAGATGGCTCTGTATTAAAAACGCGATTTAATTTCACACTTTCTCTCTCTTTCTATTATACACGAGAGTGTGTGCGTGCGAGTATCGCGTATTTGCGTATGGAACCATAGACTATACACTTATAAACTGAGTATGGAACTTCGTTCCTGACGGGGGTCCCACAACCGCAATACCGCACAAGTTTTTTTTTACCCGTGGCGGCTTATTATACTAATTACTTATGGCGGCTAATTCCGTAGTTCAAGTATTATCAGTTTATCACATCACTGACCAGTGGTTTACCATACCGTATCAGGTGATGCGGCCCAGAATTTTCAGACAACATCGTTAACCCCAATTCTGGATGAGTTTACTATTACCCAAAGAAAGAAAAACTACAGCATTTAATTCTTAACAAAGATGTCTTTATTGGTATTCACTAATATACTAAAGCCTATATTTTTACATAGCAATAAGCAGTCCATTTATGTAAATATTACAAGATAGATCGTAGTTCGAGATTCGCAAAATGCATTGTTAATTTATAAAAATATAATAAGTTTTGATGTGCATATGAAGAATGTTGTAAGAATATTATACTTATATCCTATAATTTAATTTCACACTTTTGACTATAACACATAAACGCATTTTTAAATACAATTAAGTGAGTGATGTATGTAAGTAAAACAAATTAGTATCACGCTAGCGAGTTGCACAGTTGTTAAGATTATTTCTTACAATCCATATTATTAAACTTGTCGAACAACATTCAACTTTATTGCAGGTACATAGGGTCGTCTATAAAACCGTTAAGTACTTGAAGAATCCGTACTACTGTCTTCAAAGCCAAAGTATAATGCATTGTTTCTTTAGCTGCCACCTATTTAAAATGCGAACATTAGATGCAATGCAACATACAATATTTCATTATTATCTCAAATAATGAGAACTAAGTACTCTCAAGAAAAAATATGTGTTTTTTCCACCAAAATAAAGTGGATCCAAAATGATAAATATGTACTTACAGTAACATAAATAATATTATGTAATAATAATATTTCCTATTATTTAATTATTTAAATTACAAAAAAACCTTGTATGCCAATTGTAAATACAAATTATTTAAGTAATATCGGATGCCAAGTTAGTAAACATAAATTAAATTACAATAAAAGTGTACAATAAAATAAATTGAGCAAACAAATAAAACTTATGTAAATAAATAAATCAATGTAAATGTATTAAGTAAAGTGCTTGTGAATAAATGGAATAAAAGTCTCAATGGTGGAAGGTGCTTTGGCTCAATTAACTCCTCCCCCTCGTTTTTACCCCGCGAGTGAGGTGCTGTCCCTTCGAACCGACATCGATGGTATGATCAACATCGATCGATATCCAACTTAAAGACCAACGCGACGTAATCGACGCTAATCAAGGAATCGATTCTACAGTACTTACCTACCTAGATGTAAAAAATAACACCCGTCTTCCAAAAATCTTTTTTCATGAAATTGCTTTACCAACATGCAGTAAAAAAAAAACACCGTTTTCGTATAATCCTCTAAAAATGCATAGTCTTACCCTATGCAAAATAACATTGTTTGTACATTAATATCGCTGGGTTTTCTGATGCGCTGAGCCCTGATTCACAACCATACGACAGGCTATCGTATCGAAAACCTGACATTTCGATAACCTGATTTGACTTGCCCTTAACAGCAAATAGCTGTTGGAAAAATAGCGGGCGTCTATTTGATTTAAACTGACAAAATTTTCGGGTTTTGGACTTGTGAACAGCGTTTAGAAGACTCCTACGATAACAATGATTAATGTTCGATACGATACGGAAGCGTATCGAGTGTTTGTGAATAGCTATACAGCTCTAGATGCGCACTATGAATTATTAAAGCAGTTTCGTAAAAATGAGGCAGTTCAATATCTGATTTGAAACCCAAAACAATAAAAACTAGGCGTAAGCCCAATGATTTTCACCGTGGGTTGTGATCGAGGTTCAAATTCAGATATATCATAAACCTCATTTATTAAAATGAATATAGATTCTACCGTTAAAAATATAAAATGTCTTTAATGATAAACTTAAATTGAGCAAAATGTTTAAATAATTATCATTAGGCGGCGTGTACACGACTTTAATTAATTCCATAATAATATATTACTTAGATATTGCTTATTGGAATTGTAAAATTGACTTACTTAAATAACTTATATTCGATATTTCGTATTCGGTTTAACCCTATAAATCCTAAGACAAAACTTTTTCAAGAAACATGAGATTCTTTGTAACATATTTAGATCTACCGCGCGAGATTCGTTCGTTCGTACCATCGAGGTATTTTCGAGACAAAATTGGTCATGACTCGAGGGGAATTTTGGGAATGCTTCCGTACAAAAATGAGGGTAGTAGGTAAACTCTTCGATTAGTTCAAAGTAGTTATACTTTGCAGCTGCCGACCGAATTTCTTGATCCAAAGAGCAAGGGGACGCAATATAAAACCTGTATTGCTTTTTGTAATCGTGCAGTAACATCTCAGCGTTAGTCAAGACGTCGTCGACCCTTACAAATAACTGCTGCATTGGCATTGATCCATATTTATGTAAAAATGTGGTGGGAGCTAGTCTATATTTATGTCCCGTCTTCTTATCTTTATACACTTTCGTGGTGCTCTCCAACTGAAGCAAGAACGTTGGTATACTGTAACTGTGGGTCGTTATAACGTGGGTGTGGACTCCGTAGTTGTTCTTGATCTCATGATACAGGCTATTGGCGAAGGGGTATATGCCTCCTTGGTGGATGAACCCGAAAAATAATGTAAGTAAAGCGTTTAGCGCGTACCAAGTATACCGAAGCGTTGTTTTAAATCTTCTGGTTTTCGGTCCATCGCTCTCGTTGGTGTAGAGATGGTTTCCGAACAGGTATATCAGGGGGACAAGTACTGGGATGATGAAGCGCGCCTCTTGGTGTGGAAAGAGAGAAAGCACAGCGATCGGGATGACTAGAGAGAACAGCATGAGCCCGGTGATGCTCTGGATTCGCGGCAACTTGCTGTACTGGCCGCGGACGAACCTGAAACAATTTCATGTTATTTATATCCGTTTAATTTTACAGAAGAATAGTATTCAAAAATGTTTCATGCAGTAATATGAAAACGTTAACAATCTCATAGAAATATCTTCGTTTGACAACATATTATTTGTTTAACCTGAGGAATAACGCTATGTTTACCTAAGTCAAAGCGAATAATGAGCTATTGTTTAAGGAACCATTATGTTGCATTGTGGAAGATAGAAATGAAAATATTATTATTGTTATATTTAGTGACGTTCTTGTCTCACGAAGTCATGCACGGGAGAAAGCTAGGTAGTGTTATTTATTTATTTATACAATATGTCTGGTAAACGACTGTACAAAGTTCAAAGAGATTTAGTTGATCTATGTGATCAGGTTTTTTATTGCTAAAATACCCTTCATCTAAATTCATGGATTCGATTCTTATTCGAAATAATAAGTGCCGCCTTCGTGAGTTAAAACTTCTGTGAGTTCGTCAACATTAGATAGAGGATAGACGTCATAATGTTTTATCTCACCTGTACGTGTTCACTGCTATCGTCACGAGGGCGAGAACCCCCAGCACGTTGAACAGCAGCGGCACGTTGACGGCGAGGTGCAGCCAGCGCGGGTGCAGTCCGTGCTGCGTCAGGTTGCGCATGTCAGAGTTGTAGCGCAAGAAGTTCAGCGGCGTCACCACCCAGCTGTCCCACGACACCTTTAGCGATTCTATGTCCGCCATCGTAAGGTACCCGTAATACCCAGAGTCCACCAAAATCAGCAGCAACGCCGTCGGAACTCCACACATTATAAACGTAAATATGCGATAGTGGAAGTCCTTAAACCCTACCACTTTAGATCCTAACCCTCTGTGTAACCAAAAGAAAACAGGTGGAAACGCAAAACCTACGAACGTAGGACGATTGAATATCCCTATGACTACAATTGTAGATAAAATCATAACTTTGTTCAAGGTATGATTAGGCAAATGTGTGGACAATTTAAAGATCTTCACTTTTTCGACGGTCGACGCCGCTTGCTCATACTTCTCTTTGAGAAATTCATTGTGGTAAATCACTTTGTCTGATTTCAGCATGCATTCTGCGACTATGAGTAAAATCATAGAGAAGAATATCATTTCAAATGTGTTCGAAAAACTTCTGCAGCAGTAGACGAAGACCACGTAAGAGCTTGCGAAGACCGTTAGTCTGTTTCTAAAGTTTTGTCCGTATAAAACGCAAATTCTGTACAAGCAATAGTCATTTATGAGCGACAGCAAACATATAAAAAGTCGCGGAATAACTAGCAGGTAAAATGGGGTCTTAAGGTCCACATGGAGATAGTATTTGGCATAGGGGTTGATCAATCGTATGAAGTGGAGGGGTGGACCGATTATCATTTTGGGTATGAAGATATTTCTGATTGGAAATTTTGGGTTGAACTCCCACGTTCTTGCGATGTCGATCGCGAACATGTCACCTGAAATAATTAAGGAAATGTTAAAAATTATTTGTTAAAGGTGAGAACTTTTTTGGAGTTTCTAGCTTGTTCTTCTGCATAGAGATCTACATTTTCGAATGGGCACTAAGCTATAACTTTCTGACTAACTGTTCGACTCCTTGAGAATTCTAAAGTGCCAGTAAATGGTTTTACTGAAATAAATGCTTTGATTTCTCCACCATTACCATCTCAGAGGAAAGGTAGCATTAGTAAGGTTTTCTAAAATAATACAAGTATAGGTATGCTGAAAGTTACTTGCTTGAAACTTCAAGACAATGTACTTATAGAAATCTACCAATCCTACTATCCTATCCTACTAATCTTACTATCCTATTTCGTATCCCATCCTACATCTTTCCTACTATACAGGGTATCCCTGGAAGTATGGATCAAATCGAATAGGGACGTGGGCAAGGTCATTTCCAAACGTTTTAGCAAACAAAAAATACTAAAAAAAAAGAGAAGAAAGATCGAATTCGTGAAAACTATCAGGGCTATAAATTTTTTTTTTTTAGATAGCCCTGATAGTATTTTTTTATTATTATTTTCTTTGAGTACTAAGCGAAGTGATTGAAAAAAACAATTAATCTCGGTCATAACTTTTGAACCGTAAAAAAATTCTCTGACATTCTCAGGGTTAAAAAGTTTGGAAATGACCTTGCCCACGCCCCTATTCGATTTGATCCATACTTCCAGGGACACCCTGTATATATAATATTATTGTATATACAGGGTGAAATTGAACACATGCGACAAATCGAAATGGGAGATTGTACTCGTCATTATGAACAACTTTTACTATGGGACCAAACCTGAAATCGCGAAAAAAAAATCAGCTGTTCCCTACATTTTGGCGAGTTATACGAACATAAATGTAGGGAACAGCTGATTTTTTTTTCGCGATTTCAGGTTTGGTCCCATAGTAAAAGTTGTTCATAATGACGAGTACAATCTCCCATTTCGATTTGTCGCATGTGTTCAATTTCACCCTGTATAATATTATTGTATATATAATATTATTGTATATATAATATTATTGTATATATAATATTATAAATGTGAAAGTTTGTGAGGATGTTTGGTACTCTTTCAAGCAAAAACTACTTAATGGATTTACAAATTTGACACACATATAGATTATAACCGGGTTTGACACATAGGATACTTTTTATCCCGATATTCCCACGAGATCAACACTTACACGGGTGAAACAGCGGGGCACAGCTAGGAATAATAATAAAATTACAATGTTTTCTGTGAAGTTTCAGAGGCTTTCAGTCTAACCGGGTGCAACTGAATACCAGTATTTTACATGGAGCGACTGCCTATCTGACCTCCACAACCCAGTTACTGGGTAGTACGGTACCCCTTGGTAAGACTTCCATTTCCAGTCGCATTTCTTTATGATTTAATAGATTAACTAATACATAAGGCTTTTGTCGAACTTTAACCGGTTGAATGCCGTAATTACAGACACAATTAAAAAGCCATTGTGTCTCGCGTGGATCTACGTTCCGGCATACGAAAGGTTAAGTGAGACATTTTTTATACTGTGAAACTTCACAGAAAACATTGTCATTTTATTATTATTACAAGCTGCGCCCCGCGGTTTCACCCGCGTAAATGTCGATCCCGTGGGAATATCGGGATGAAAAGGAGCCTATATGTTAATCCAGGGTGTCAGCTACCTCCATACAAAATTTTATCAAAATTGATCCAGCCGTTTGAGGGTGAAGAAGTAACAAACATATAAACACACACACACAAACTTTCGCCTTTATAATATTAGTGTGATTAGCTATTAATATGCCAATGCTGGGCAAAGGCCTCCTTACTCTTTCCACCTCTCTCTGTCCAGAGCCACCAAAGACCAATTTTTATTAAAGAAGTCCAGTTCATGCTGCCATCTTTGTCTGGACGTGCCGAAATTTTGTTTGCCATTAAGCGGGACCCACTGGGTCATAAGTTTGGCCCATTGATCGTTTGACATGCATGCCAGATGTGGCCAGCCCAATTCCATTGTCATAGTGAATTATAATTCAAACCATCATTCAGAATAACTAAGAGGCATATTGTTAAAGATAAGTCATTACAGTAGTGGCAGTTATTAATGTATAAATACATATTAAAGTATATTGATGATTGTGGAACAAAGCCAACCGTTATTACAATGCTTATCTGCATGAAATAAATAACTAACAACATACATGACATAAAATATTATTTAAATAACTTAAAATTTGTTTGGTTGGACATTATGATATGTCTTACTGCTGGGCAAAGGCCACCCTACTCTCATTCCACCTCTCACTCTTTTTCACATTATGATTTTAGAGCGAATTTATTTTTTGATAAGTACCTACCCATTGTTTTATTAAAATGATTTTTAAGGTGGGTGGATAACACTATTTTCTTGAATGTAGTTCGAAAATAACAACATTATTATTTTTAAATAAGTAATTTATACTATAATATTTATGCAATGAGTACTGTACTGAGATAGTTGAGTGTTGTTTAAAACGATCTCCCGAAATTTCAAAAAGTTGTATCGCCGCCGCTAACTAAATGACATAATTTTAAATGTTTAGAGCAGAAAATAATTTATAACATTTAGATAAATACGAAAACCTCACCTGCAATGACCTCAACATTTTGAAAAAACTCGTCTGGGTGTATATAACCGTGTTGCGGCAGGACCGTGAGCGCAAATCTAAGAAATACCAACACCCAGTACGAAAAAGGTAATTTTACAGGATTCCTAAATGAAATCGCTTTAAGTATTTCGGTCTTGATAAACATGTTAATCTTGCACCAATTTAAGTAACTTCGTTAAATATTAATTTATTATAGTAAAAAAAACATTTTTGGGACGGACAGGCAGAGGCACCTCTTCCTTCTGTTGATATATTTTTGACACTGACAGTTACATTTTTTTATTTCTTATTACAGACAGATCGATGTCAAAAGGGATGTGCATTTGAATCTATATTAATAAACTAATTCAGAAAAAATACCTTCGCTGACGACTGAAACAGGTGTTTTAAGTGTTTCATCTGTTTTTCGTGAAAGCATTTACATAAACTTTTTTAGTCCACCTATCCCTATTATAAAATAATTGATAGAGCAAATCAACACCTCTACAGACTTCAAAAAGAAGGTTCTCATTTTGAGCGGGATATGGAAAAGGG
Organism: Amphipoea oculea; assembly: GCA_945859645.1. NCBI lineage: Eukaryota > Metazoa > Arthropoda > Insecta > Lepidoptera > Noctuidae > Amphipoea > Amphipoea oculea. Next base: position 4,727,489 of record OX243862.1, read on the forward strand.
GCAAACTCAACTATTGTACTCAAGCCAACGCACATTCAGACACACACACACATTTTTATACAAAATTGCGGTGCAGCCCGCAATTTTGTATAACGCGGTGTCCTACGTGAGCGACGAACACGACGCGACGCGACGCTGCGAACGCGACGAACGCGATCTACTCAACGGCATACCCTGCTTGCGGCCTATATGACAGTCTGCGGCGAGACGCGACGTAACGCGTACTTGTTTTGAGAGCGACCAGACGCGACACCACGAACCACATATGAACTTTTCCGTCTGTTCCCGTTGTCCCCATTCGGATCTCAATAAAAATAATAAAAATGTATTCCCGTTGTCCCCATTGACGGTTTCCTGTTAAAATTGTACTGTACTTCTCCATGATTGGAGAAGTAATGACCAAAATCACGTAGGACATTTGTCGCGTGTAGCATCGCGTCACATTACGTCGCGTCGTGTTGCGTCGCGTCGCGTCGTATTCGTCGCTCACGCAGGACACCGCGTAAAAATGTGTTGCGCTGCTGCCCTTTGCGGCTGCAATATCGTCGCTCGCATGACTAACTGGCCTATCTCATTTTATAGCTAATTTACTATTACATACAGGGATATTTTTTTATCACCATCCAAAGGGGTTTGAAGATTTTTGTATGGAGGGTGGCCCTAAGGTCGGCCGCCATTTTGATTTTTTTTCAGAATCGCGGTGCACAAAAAAGTTATATATTTAGATAGAGGACACTTATGCAAACAAAAAATTTAATATAACATAATATTCTAAAGCGTCAGGTTTCGGAGTTATTCACCAAAATATAAGTCGAAAACAAGAAGGATTTTTTTGTTTTTTTTCCCTCTAGAGACCTGATTCACAAACATACGACAGGCTATCGTATCGAAAACATGACATATCGATGACCTGATTTGACTCCCCCTCAACAGCAAATAGCTGTTGGAAGAATAGCGGGCGTCTATTTGATTTAAACTGACAAAATTTTCGGGTTTTGGACTTGTGAACAGCATTGAGAAGACTCCTACGATAACAATGATTAATGTTCGATACAATACGGAAGCATATCGAGTGTTTGTGAATAAGTGGGCAGGTAAGCATATTGTAAGTCTTTTGTGTTTTCGTTTTTTTTTAGTATAGAAGTTTATTTCACTTGTCAGATTAGTCTCTGGGATTCAAAAACGAACTATAAATTGCGGTGTTTTTATTTATTTAAAAAATGTCTATTCTTCTTTTTTTTCTTCTCCATAAAGGTTTCATAACGTTTCTATTACCGCAATAGTTCAATATGCTTACCTGCATAGCTATTCACAACCATACGACAGGCTATCGTATCGAAAATGAGTCATTTCGATAACCTGATTTGACTTGCCCCCGACAGTAAATAGCTGTAGAAAGTATATCGGGCGTCTATTTGATTTAAACTGACAACATTTTCGGGTTTTGGACTTGTGAACAGCGTTTAGAGGACTCCTATGATAACATTAATTGATGTTCGATACGGTACGGAAGCGTATCGAGTGTTTGTGAATAACTATGCTGGAGGGAAAAAAAACAAAAAAATCCTTGTTGTTTTCGACTTATATTTTGGTGAATAACTCCGAAACCTGACGCTTTAGGATATTATGCTATATTACATTTTCTGTTTGTATAAGTGTCCTCTATCTAAATATATAACTTTTGTTGAGCACCGCGATTCTGAAAAAAAAAAAAAATCGAAATGGCGGCTGATTTTAGGGCCAAAACCTTCAAACCCCTTTTTACAGGATGTTCTACTCATGAATATGGACAATTTTCACTACGGGACCAACTCTGAAATCACGAAAAAAAATTCAGGTAGGGGAGACTGGGTACAGTTGAAACAATTTTGCTTTGAACGCTCGTAGCACAGCCATTTTGAAACATAACAAACAACAAAACACATAAAATGAGAGAATAGACTTTTGTCTTCAAATATATCTCAGAATTAGAGGCTCAACTGCCATATTTACTAGATAGGAAGAGTTTAATAAAATAATGTGCCACTGTTTCAACCGTACCCATACCAGGGGCGGTTGAAACAGCGATGGGGGTCAGTTGAAACATAAACAAATAAGTAATAAAAATCAGTTTCTTTATTCATAATCAACAAGAAATAGTTAAATTCTAGTATGGTACCATTTCTATCAGTCTTAATAATAGTTTCGAACATAAAAAGAGCTCTTCTGCTCCGGTTTAAACTAACAAACTAACACTAACACTGCATTTCTTTTTTTCTTGTATCGCAGAAGAGAAGAATGGTGAACTCCGTACATCTCTGCAGCTTTTCGTAAAGAAGTCCCTTTTTTGACTTCTACATACGCATTTTCGTATTGAGTTATATCACACTCTCCTCTTGAAATTTTTTTGATACGTTGTCTAGGCATCTAGAACGAAAAAAGCAAGGGTTATCATTGTTTCAATCGTACCCACAATAATTGCTTCATCCGTCCCCATACCCCTCAACCGCTAATAAAACAAACATAGCGTCGAAACAAAACAACATAAACAAAAACGAATCACGGTTTTAGAACCTTCAAAATCTAAAAATAAAACAGAAAATCATTCAAAATGCAAATGCTAATATCAACAAAGTAATTTAAAAAAGAAAACAATAGAAAATACTTACTTTTTGTCGAAAAAATATAATAGGGTCCCCTGAAAACGTACAGAGCGCGCGAAGTGCAACGCGTCACTGTGATTCATGTCCGGACTCTCCAGCCGCATCTCTTTCCCCTTGTACCCCTTACCACACCGCTAATAGTTTACGAGTTATTAGCGTTGGTTTAACCGTACCCTGTTGCAACCGTACCCAGTCTCCCCTAATGTTTAATACAAAAGTTACCTACTTGACCAAAATGTATGAAACAGCAAATTTTTTTATCGTGATTTCAGAGTTGGTCCCATAGTGAAAGTTGTTCATATTCATGGGTAGAAAAATTTGGATGGTGATAAATAAATCTTCCTGTATAAGGCCCGAGTCAAGAATGAAAATGACACCCCATTTTGACATTTGTCCATGACACCCCATTTTGACAGTTGTCCCTACTACCGGGCCCGAGTCAAGAATGAAAATGACACCCCATTTTGACAGTTGTCCCTACTACCGATGCCTATGTGTTTTTGCTATGGTCCCTTCGAAGTTTCGAATTACTTTCGGACGTTGACGGACTTGAAGGCCCCCGGTGTTGGCATGCCAGTACAGCCAGTGTGGGCAAGAAAACGAATATGAGCAATATGATATGATTTTATTATTGTTTTGTTAATACATCGTTGGTTTTAGTTATGAGCAACATTTTTGGCACGTTAAACTGCCAATAATTAAGAATGATATAATTAATAAACGTCTGAGACTTAAAATTTAATTTTAATATCCGTAAACTTAATTAAAAGATTAGATTTTTGGTCATTTCTGATTAAGAGCCATAGCTCGCTTAGATGCTATGGCGGCGCAGCCAGGTCGCGTTGTTAACAAAAAGTATGGTTGGCTGTGACCAAGCGGATGCCAGGTGAATCACCCACCATATTATATAGCTGTAACTGCTGTATACATTTAGTTGGCAGCGCGATCTGGCGACGTCGCCATGGCGTCCCGGTGAAGGAATGGGTCTTAGGAAAATTTTCGGATTCAGAGAATACAATTTTATTATCATGTTATAGTTTGAAAAAATCTTATAGCATATAAACTTTTTGTTTTCCTCCTTCTTTTGGTGTTACTACACTGATTACCATACCAAATCTCAAGTTTATTTGCTATATGATTGAACTGATATCTATGGCAACATTTACATTTTAACTAGTGTGCATTATAGTTTTATTTGTGCATTTATGTCAAAAACCATTCAAATGAAATAGTAGATTAATATCAAATCGAGTTCAGAGATGACTTAAAGTTAGTTTTACTGTTGAATACAGATATTAAAAACACTGAACTCCAAGAATGTTAGTAACTATTGACAAACCTATAATAAAAACTGGCCGATTAGTCTAAGGTACATAAAACATAAATATAAAAATGTATAGAAGTATAAATATAGTTATTTACATAAATATACAAGGGTGCTGCACGCACGGTGCTATGATGGCCATATTATTGTACTCTAGTGGGATGTGGTTACACCCCAAAGTCAAGTTAAGTAGGTGAGATATGCATTGATACTTTTTTCATGTCCAACATTTCAGAAACCGACAGATTTTCAGTAAAAAAAAAAAATACACTCGAAAATCGAAATCGTTTTAGTCGAGTGGAATGTTTGAAATCAACACTATTACTAATTTTAGGTCTAAAAATAGTTAAATTAATTACATAGTATGTTAACGATGATTAGAATAAATAAGACTATTAAAATATAAAATTCTTCAGTTTGAAAAACCTCAATCTTGTTTAACTGCCCTTTTTGGATGCAATGGCTATTTCTATTAAGTATGATAAAATAGTGATATATGGACTTGGGATATCAGTATAACTGTACAGATATTATGGAGATCTATGTTATCGAGACGAAATTACAGAAAAAATAGACAAGATTCCTACATACTAAGAACTTGAATGTTATCATGATAATTTTGTAAACAGTTAACATTACATTCTGTATGTTTGCTGTACCCTTCACACCCTCTTAATCTTATATTCTTTCCTACCCCTGTAAATAACATTATTGCAATTGTAAATCAGTCTTATAACACCAGGGCATGTCTTCTCCGAACTTGCATCTGTGTGCGTTATTCTTAGCGTCGTAGAGCAGCGAGTTGTCGACGTAAGCATCGCAGACGTTGCACCACACCGACAAATCGACTAAAGACAACACTAGTGCGTGGCCCGTGGCTGCAAAGTGCGCTTGCATGTGCCCGTTGACGCTGCGAGCGCATGCAGTCTGAAAAGAAATAAGATTTCGATTTTAGAACACTCAAAGTGATTGTGTAGACACATTTACTTTAGAATTTTGATTATTTAATATTATAAAATCTAAATTATTGTTTTAAATATTATGTCATAATGTATTAATCTCTTGTAAAACTATAGTTTAGTCTTCATCAACTTTCGTGAATGAACGCTTTGTTTTTTTGTCAGAAAACTATCATTCGACCGAAGGGTTTGTAAGCCTATTATTACTCACCTCATAACAATGCAAGCACACCCAGTTCTCGTCAGTAGAATCACAGTCCACGCACTTGACTCCTTGCTCGAACCTCACTTCATCTGGTAACGTGAAAAGCGAATCCAAATGCGGACACCACTGCAAAGGTATCACCGCGTACATTTCACCATCGACTATCGATTGCATATTCTCTGCCAAATATTCGACTAAAGTGGCCTTTTTCCCCGCCATAGCTTGGCCGCAAGTCGGCGCATCCTTTTTCGAACTCGTTGGTTCATTACTACTACTGCCACCGGCAATGGCTTCTTTACTTTTAGAGCATTTTGGTTTTTCATCTTGTCCGTCATTTTCGTCATCTGTGCCGCAATGAATGCCGTCGGAGCATTTCGTTTCTATATTGAGGTTTCCCATGCTTGCTTCTAGCGATGTTTCGAGGTTACTCGCACTGGATTTAGCTGATACATTATGTGTTTCGTTGTCTTCACTGCAGGCTGATAGTTCTAGATCATTTTGATCGACAATAAGTCCTCTAGATGGTAAGGGTGGTTCTAGTACGTTGTCTGTAGGTAAAGCGACTTGGAATTTGAGACATTTCCAGTATTTCTTGTGTGTGTTGATGACGTTTTGTATGGAGTCGTTCGCAGGCCATGAGCAGGGGGCTTTATGGTCGTAGTGGTGGTTTATTGGGTCTCCGAGGAGTGCCTTAGTGCACATGGTCATGGAGTATGCGATGCTAGTGATGTTGTAGCCCCCTTCAAGACACAGGATGACCCGCCCGCCCGCTAGGCCGCGCAGCAAGTGAGTCATCCTACCGTAGCATTCTGGTGTTACTTTGCAACCTAGAACAGAAGAAAACTGTTTTAAAGCTGATTATAATATGATGTCGATTGTTTTATTTTACAACTAAATAGTAGAACAGAATAATAACTAATAAAAACTAATAATAATAAGTAATGTTTGAAATAAAGCAGACTTTCGAAGGAGTTAAACTAAAAATGCAATGGAGCATGATCAAAAAGTGTCAGTTTCATACATTTTGATTAGCCCATAGCAAAACTTGTTCACCCACTAAAAGCATGCATATCAATTTTGGCATGAAATACAGGTAAACGGAAGTTGGTCTTTGGTAATCTTCATGTTTTCGAATTAGCACGAACGTTACGTCACAATGTAACCCTCACAGTCTTTTTTTTTAATGGCATCAAGGAGGTCAGCTTTGGAGGTTGTCGGCTGCTTAACCGGGCTTGCCTGTTTTTATCTCATTAAATTAGGGCTTCCAGGCAGGACTTCCAAAACTAAGCGACTACATGCTACGGGCACCCCCTGTGGGGTTCGGACCTCGGCTTAGGGGCCGTCTCCATTAGCGAGAGAATCGCAGCGATAGTCTCGCCGTGCCATCAAATTTTCGCCGCGATGATATCGCCGTGGAGATACGTTCTAAGAGAGTGTATAGAATACGTGGCACGACGATAATATCGCCGGAATTCTCTCGCTCGTGGAGACGGCCCCTTAGGGCGTCGCTTGGGGAATGTAGTAAGGGACAGGCTGAACCCCCACAGACGCAATTCTTGTAAGTTTTATACTAACGCCCTTTGCGCCTTCGTAGTTTCGAAGATAGGATGATTCCCGAAGCGCATACTTTTCGTAGAAAAACATTACGTATAAATATAAATGTTATGGTACCTCCGAGCGGGTCTCCTACGCAGGCGTCGAACCCAGCCGACACGATGACGAGTTGCGGATTGTATGCGTACGCGATCGGAAGTATCACCTTTGTGAACGCCGTCAAATATTCCGAGTCGCCTATACCGCGCTGTAAATAACACAAATAATGTAGTAAAGATAAAATTAGGCTTTAGTGAAACTTAAAAAGAAAATAAACTAAAATCTATATATTTAAAAATCAATTGTCGTGCGTTAGTTTTGCAAAATCTCGGAAATGGCTCGACCAATGGTGATGACACTTTGGCAAGTTGTGGTGTGCGCGCCGGAGAAGATTTCTAACAAAAAAAAAAAACATTGGTTGTCTGTAAAGTCGGTTTACGGACAATAATTTTACGTGACAACGTCATAAGAACACATCCGATCGTGCCTCTCTATCGCTTGTTCCGCGTTCTCGCTTGCACACTCGACTCAGGCGGAACGTGACAATGAGTCATGCTTTTTCGTGCGTGTAGTAGGCATTCATCGATTTATAAGACTGTATCACGTCACAAAAATAAAAGGCATTCCAACGCCGGACCTAGTACGGAATAAAATTAAAATGAATCAATAATGTACTTTTGCTACATAGCGTCTGTATTTTTACTTGAATGTCACTATAGTCGGTAAGCCTTCTTAAAATTTTTTTACGACATCGAATAATGAACTTTATTTCTAGTAATTTAAAGTGCAAACGAGTCCACGCGAGCGCGTTTATGTTCATGTGTCATATGTTCACGATATCAATACAACTTAGCACTTTGTGACAATGAACATAAAGTTTATAATTCAATGTAACAACATTTGATACATACCGAGTTCCATGGCACGTTGACATTGTACCCCTCCCCCTTCCCCTCGCCGACCGCGGTGTGGTCCGCGTCCTTCGAGTTTGGGAAGAACAGGCCGTGATCGTAGCGGTGGATCGACATGTATAGGATCTGAGGGGAAACGTAGAGTTCAATTATAACAATAAATAAATACGCATCTAAAATGGCCGGAAAAATAAGACCACATATAATTTTGTGGTCTTATTTTGCAACATAGTTTTTTCAATCTTATTGCTTAGAAATTATGTTTTATTTTTCCATCAATATTTTAGTTCTTATTTTAAAAATACGTTTACTTTTCAATCAAAGTAGTAAATATAAATTGCAAACTATAATAAACTTTACGTTTGAGTGTTAAGGTTTATAATCATAATTATTATAATTATGTGTTTTTGTTCCTAATCCTTAATCTAGTTCTATTGTTGATCAAACTCGTAATTGTAATAAGGTGTAAATTGGAATGACGGACACACAAATGGGAAGTGCAACATCTATATAACTCACTCTATTGTCATCGTAAGTGATTCTCTGCGTGCCGTTGCCGTGGTGTACGTCCCAGTCGAGTATGATGACTCTGCTGAGTCCGTGCTTGTGTATGGCGTACTTTGCAGCGGCTGCAGCGTTGTTAAGCAGACAGAAGCCGCTTGGTATCTCTTCATCGGCGTGGTGACCGGGAGGACGGATCACACAGACTCCGCTGCCAACCTCGTTTGAGAGAACTGAGTCTACCATCTGTTGGAGTAAGGTTGATTTTTAAATGATATAAAGACGAAGGAGGCGTAAGTTTATGTATGTACTATGAGCGTCCTGGGGTTTCACCCGCATAAGTAATGATCCCGTGAGAATATCGGGATAAAAAATATCTTATGTGTTATTCTGATGTAAAAGCTGTATTACTGTGAAGTTTCATCAAAATCCGTTTAGTAGTTTTTGCGTGAAAGAGCAACAAACATCCATCCATCCTCACAAACTTTCGCATTTATAATATTAGTGTGAATTAGTGTGATGTGAAGTGTGATAGTGTGAAGTGTGATAGTGTGAACTGTGATAGTGTGATTAGTAGGATGACATAATGACCTATTTATGACAAAATGTACCCATCCAAAAAACCTTAAAAATGATTGAATTACAAGCATGATATTATATCAAACTGACGCAATATTCCAAATGTTGTATTACTGAAGACACAAAAACAGTGCAATATTCATAAAAAAAAGTATAAATCTTCTTCTTAGCGTGTCGAAAGCAAAAATATAAACAAAAACATAATATTTACAAAAAGTTTACTTCGGAAATGGTAAAAGAATATTTATGTGGGTTGGTACAGTCACCAAAAAAGATAAGTAACCAGGGTCGTCGGATATAGTTGGAGTTTAGTAAGAAACCGGTGGATTTTTCGAATAAAATTTAACTTAATTAATTGATAGTTTTCAATTAATTAAATTAAATTTTATTCGAAACCGACGACCCTAGTTACTTATCTCCTTTGGTGACCGTAAATTTTGGCATTGGGTAAAATTATGAAAGAAACTAGCTGCGCCCCGCGGTTTCACCCGCGTAAATGTCGATCCCGTGGGAATTTTGGGATAAAAGTAGCCTATATGTCAATCCCCTTGATTAACATATAGGCTACTGTTAGCTACCTCCATGCAAAATTTTATCATAATTGGTCCAGTAGTTTGAGCGTGAAGAAGTAACAAACATATAAACACACACGCACACACTCACAAACTTTCGCCTTTATAATATTAGTGTGATAGCCACGTTGTTACCTGTAACACGCAGCCGGTGGCCACGGCCGCACTCTCCAGTGAGTCCGGGTGAAAATACACGGAGTCGTACGCGTTCTTTTGAATGTGCAGACTTCTTAGATTCGTTGAGGCCAGCTCCTTTAGCCTGTGCAGGAAGAAAACGTGATTTATTTATGAACTAGCTTCTGCCCGCGACTTCGTCCGCGCGATATTTCACCCTCCCCCATTCACCCTCTTAGGGGTGAAATTAAAAAAAACCCCTTTCTTAGTGGATACCTACTCTTCACAAAGAACACACCCTCCAAACATGTCTCTAGGACCAGCGGTTTAGGCTGTGCGTTGATACATCAGTCAGTCAGGACTTTGAATTTTATATACGAGGGTCTTACCCTTGGTAGTCAAAAAGTGGCACGCTTAGTTTTCATACAGTTCGTGATACTTGCGTTATCTAGGTATATCTATATCTGTGTATGTTTAATGTTACGTTGTATCGAAAGTTCAGATCTATACATATACACACAAGTGGCGGCTTACGATTATCGAACGTAAGCTGGTGCGATTTTTGGCACGCGAAGTAGTTGCGCTTGCGTTATCTAGGTGTATATCTGTGGTAACAAAACATCACGCCTGTTTCAAGAAGAGTTAGGCAGAGGTGTATCTATAGTACACCCACATTCCGCCAGTTATGTACAGACAAGCACATCAAGCTACTACAATCTGTCAATAAATTTTAATAGATTTTCAACTTTATCGCTAAAGCATAAGGTTCAAGGTTGATTGGGAAAATTTGACAGTTTCGGGTAGCGTGATGTGCTGGCGTCTGTACGTCCCATCAACCAGATACAAATCCAGAGACTCTTAAGCTGCTACTGAGACATTCTTAATGGAAAATCCCATCAAAAACTCAACTTCTAAGCATTTATTTAAATTAAACCAATTACAGGCACTTTGGAAGTCAGAAAGATGAAGCTACAGTCCGGGCGTAGAGAGAATGCGTTCCTGACACGTGTCAGTGTGACAATTATTGTAACTAATAAAGATCAAATTCGCAAAACACGTATACGTTTATATGAAACTGACGGGTGTCAAGAACGCATTTTCTCGACGGCCAGGCTGTAGTTGCCTTTCATGCTCAGCAGTAGCGCTTGCAACTACTAGACCAACGAGACAGAAAAAAGATGTCGAAGGGCTGATTTTTCCAACAAAAGATAACTTTACCCGAGGAATAATTTTTAATTTATGACAGTTCTTCCATACAAAAACACGTCAATTTTATTCCACGAATTAAAAATATCTGTCAATTGGAAAATTAAACGAATAAGCCACCAAAAAAGTGTTTTTTCTTGTTATTTTCAAATTCATATTTGTTTACATGTTTGAAAACTAAACTGCGAACGAAGTTTAGATACAGTAGAATAATCTAACCTGTTCAAATGTTTCTCAGTGTGTACCGCTAATATCTCTTGATCGGTGGCAGTCCTGGCAGTCAGTTGATGTACTCTGTCCAACAGGCCGAAGTCGCGGTGTCGCTCGTGTATGCGCAGGATTCGCTCCGGGCACTCCACGTGGCCGCTGCAATTTGTGCTCTAATGTTATGCGTGTAAGGTTCAATTTATAATAGCAGACAACACACGTTTTCTGAAAGTCTAATCAACACAAACATGAGCTAACTGATGCGAATGTGCAATTCAAATCATCGAAAATACGAACGCGCGATGTTGAGACCTACTTGGCCCTACCTCGACAATCTAAAATCTAATACTGAGCGAGCGAAAGCAAAAGAAGAGTGATGGCTATAATGTGCGTGCGCTCGAAATAAAACGACGTATGTGCCAAAATGAATTTACTCCTTTTTTAATAAAATAAATTAATTAAATTTAAAAGTACTTTGAGTAAACTTTGATATGATAATCCTGTATGTTTTAAAATAAATTCCATTGAATAACTCTTAAGCGTTACGCCGTGATGTCGAAAAAAGTAAAAAAATAAATATAACTGCAATTTTTTTGTATCGAGAAAAATTAATTGAATCGTGTATTCCTTTTACATGATACTAGACAAAGAGTCAAAAAACCGGCCAAGAGCGTGTCGGGCCACGCTCAGTGTAGGGTTCCGTAGTTTCCCGTCCGTCACAATAAGTGTTCCCAAGTACAATTCGATAATACCCGACCCAATGTAATAAGTACCTACAGCGCCATCTCTCGGGGAATTGGGTTACTAATTAGTACATAGACGTGCCAGAAGTTTTCGGTGGTAATTTTGGATTGCGAGAACCGATTTTAATCATTCTTTTTTTGTTTGAAAAAAGATACGTTCAGGATAATAAAATATGTAAACGAAGTTAAAAAAAAATGCTTGCATATACGATTATACTACAAACTTAGTCCAGAAATGATATTGTACAACTTTTGTCTTTTTTGTACAAAAACTGTTGTTTCTATCAAGTTCAAAATAATTTTCCTAGAAAGTCCTTATAAAGTTCTACTCTTCAGATTTTTTTCATATTTTCTAAACTTATGGTTCAAAAGTTAGAGGGGGGGGGACACATTGTTTTTTACTTTTGGAGCGATTATTTCCGAAATTATTGACATTATCAAAAAATGATTTTAGTAAGCCCATATTCATTTTTAAATACCTTTCCAACAATGTATCACACGTCAGGGTTGAAATTAAAAAAAAATCACTTCCCACTTTACATATAGGGGGGCTACCCTAATAAAACATTTTTTTCCAATTTTTATTTTACCACTTTGTCGGCGTGATTGATATACATATTGGTACCAAATTTCAGCTTTCTAGTGCTAACGGTCACAGAGATTAAGCGAGGACGGACAGACGGACGGACGGACGGACGGACGGACAGACAGACATGGCGAAACTATAAGGGTTCCTAGTTGACTACGGAACCCTAAAAAACATACCAAAATGTTAAATCCCTATTCCACATACTTAACAAGTTACACGACATAGAAAAAACTATTTTTTTTTCAATATATCACCTTAAGGGCAGAGCAGGGCTGCGACATAATAGGTGAAAGCTTCAATTTGCATTTTAACGCTAAAGAATAAGGTTGCATTTGTGTTTTATTATGTAATTATTCTTTATCATAATTATACTCACGGTTCGCATATGTTCTTGTGCTTCAACATCGCATGATCGTAGATATAGCCCACTGCATGCTGCGGTAACGACAGATCCGTCACTGTAACAATATATTTATGGCCCTGAAAAATATAAGACCCCTTTTCTTGTACATTTGTAGCGTATTTGGATACCATATTTTTATTCATGGTAGAAAAAAAGAAAGAAAATACGTTTATTAAGTACGTAAACACGACGCAGAGAAGCTACAAACACAAAAAAGCAGTAGCATGTTTGTACTGCAAAAGTTTGCATTATTAATGGTTGTTTAACCTTTTGAACACCATTGTCACATATATGTGACAAACGAAATCTTACCCTGAACGCCAACGTCACAAATATATGACAAAATACACGTCGGTCGTCGTCGTCGGATATTATGAAATAAACAATTTAATCATTACTTTTGTGTGTTTTTATTTATATAATTTAAAAGTTTAAGCTTCCGTCTATTGTATTGCATGAAACTAATATAAATAAACTACGAATATCAAGAAATTTGTTGTTTTAAGTGTGTGTGTGTTGTTGTGTTGTTAAAGTGGCCTGGCGTCAGGGGTACGGCGATACGTTTATACTCTGGCGTTCAAAAGGTTAAGAAGGCTGGATCTGCATTGGAATCTACAACGACATCCCTCGCTAAAACCCAAGCGTAAGTACTAATTAATTTTATTTATGAACCTATACTTGCTTTGATTCCAATTTCCGGACTATAGGTCTTCTTATAACTATAGAATAAGAAATGAGTAGGTACATAAGAGGAAGTCTGAAAGTGGCACCGGTAACTGAAAAGACGTGTCGAATTCGGTTGGGTCGAAATTTTGTCATGGTATGGCCATGTGATACGGAGGAATTAGGAAATGTCGTGAGGAAGTTTTGAGTATAGATCGGCATCTATACTCAAAACTTCCTCACGACATTGGCTATAAGAATAGGGGAAGACCAAAGAAAGGATGGATGGACTATGTGAATGATGATATGGTTAGAAAGGGGGTGACACAGATATACAGGGTGACTGGAAATTAGTGGCGGAGCCGTTAAGGGGAGGTAGTCTAGGGTTATTCCGACAGATATCACTATGAGACCTACCGTCCTTACTTAACCCTTTCCAAGATATTCCTACTTTTTGTTTAGCAGTTTTTGCATAAAATAATGACAGTAGCGGAAATTTTACAATTAATATTACTTATTTAGAATATCTTTGTTGCAAAACAAAAAAAAGTAGGCCAAAATCACTTTTTTTTAGGATTTATTACTATCTCTTTAAGTAGGAATATCTTGGAAAGGGTTAAGTAAGGACGGTAGGTCTCATAGTGATATCTGTCGGAAAAACCCTAGACTACCTCCCCTTAACGGCTCCGCCACTAATTTCCAGTCACCCTGTAGATACACCTAGATAACGCAAGAGCAACTACTTCGCGTGCCAAAAATCGCACCAGTTTACGTTCGAAAATCATAAGCCGCCACTTTCGCGCTCAGTCCTGCGTACTGCTGGCTGGGTGAGCGTGAGCAAGAGAGCGCGAGCTTGTGACGTCATAATAGGTAGTCAAAAAGTGGCACGCTTAGTTTTCATACAGTTCGTGATACTTGCGTTATCTAGGTCTATCTATATCTGTGGGGGTGACTACCGAGATAACGACTAATAGAGAAGTATGGATGAAAAAGATGTTGCACCGACTCCAAATAAATTGGCATAAGGACAAGAGAGAGAATGATGAGGTCTTCTTTAACTATTCACTTACCTAATCTAAGGTGATTCAATCTCTCGGCAATCCTCGTCTTCGTATCACTGTCCTGCAGCGGGTAACAGTCCCTCGTAGCGAAGGTGTCAGGTCTAGTTTCGTCTCCCTCCCACTTCACTATGACCGTATGCTTCTCTTTCTGTTCATCGCAAACATTCGGTGGCCCGCTAGTCGAGTACGTAGGATGGAAGTTGTAGCAGTTCCAATAGGGCTTCTGTGCGTATATACAGTTAAGGATTGTGTCTCTTATTCTGTGGAGAATAGAATTCAGTGTTCAATGTCAAAGCCTTCACTTTGGGTATACAAGACGAGGCATAATATAAGTTTAACTGTCAATCCAGTTAGCATAGACATTTAAAATCCTTGGCTCTACTCAATGTCCAATCTACTAACTACTACTCGTGTACTTATACATACTATCACAAGTACTTATTGCATTAATATGTCTAAATTGAACTCTGAAACATAAATTAGAAGGGAGTCTATGGCATTCTAAAAAAAAAATTCACACGATATTTAACAGATCCCAACTATTGGGCATATAATATCTAATCTTAATCCTAACTATAATATTATAAATGCGATAATAAGTTTGTTTGTTACCTTTTTACCCCTAAACCACTGATCCGATCATCCTGAAATGTTGCATATACGTTGTCAGGTGTACAGAAACGGACATAGCGTACCTTTCATCCCGAAAAAAAGTGCTGTTCCCGAGAAAAACAACAATAACGTTATTATGATAATAGATGGCGCCACGTGTCTTTCAAATCATGATGGAATTATATTAGAAACTCGAAACTTACGCGGGTGAAACCGCGCGGCGCAGCTAGTACTACTTATAAATAAAGAGAAAGACTTGATTTGTTGAGTTTGTTTGCTACGCTTTTACTCTAAAATGGCTGAACGGATTTGTATGAAATTTGGCACGTGGGTACACAATGACCTGGATTAGGACATAGGATACCTTTTGTCCCGATATTCCCACGGGACCGAGACTTATGCGGGTGAAACCGCGGAGCGCAGCAAGTAAATTATATAGGCGTGTAGTGCCCTGAAACGCGCAAGAGTCGGCTGGCTACAACAGTAGGCAGTGGACTTTTTTTTTCGGGCATCATAAATACAAACTAACTCGTCACTGGGTTCCGCTACTTCCTCGAGCACGGGCGGTGGATGTCCCAGCAGTGTCCTGAGCGTGATGGCGGCGCCCTCTGCCAGCGAGGCGAGGCAGTACCCGCCCTCCAGCACCACGCACACGCGCGCGCACACTGACATCAGTGCGTGGGTGAGGTGAGCGTACACTGCTGGGGTTAGCTCCATTTCGCCCTACAATCATTAAAAAAATTTCTATGAGTTAGTGTAATGTAAAATGTGTAGAAATAATAGTGTCATTGGCACACATAAAACACATGAACAAACTGTTTATATTATTGTGCAAGTCTTTTTTATATTTTACCTTTTTGCACCTTTTTGTTTATGCTTTTTCTACCTTTTGGTTTTTGATTGACTTATTATATACTTTGTTTTACTACCGAACCAGCGCCTTTCATTTTGGTAGTTAATATTTCATAGGTCGCTGGTTCATATCCGGCTCGAAGGACCAAATATTAACTAATTAATGGATAACCTCTTAAGGGGTCATTGTACTTATTACCATGAACAACTTTTACTACGGGACCAAACATGAAATCGCGAAAAAAACATCAGCTGTTGATACATGATTCTTTTTTCGCGATTTCAGGTTTGGTCCCATAATAATAGTTGTTCATAATGATAAGTACAACTACCTCTGAAGAGGTTATTCATTAATTACCGGACACCCTGTTTATAGATTGTTAGTATAGATGAGGTAAACAAGCAGGCGGGCACCAGTAGGTATGTTTTGAAATAATGATGAATGGTACCTAACAGCAGAGGCATCGCAGATGTTGTCAATGCAACCAGCATTAAAAAAAAACAGGAGACATCTTTTTTGCTGGCGGTTATATTCTTAAAAAAGCATAGACAAAACAAACATCCCAGATTCTTTTTGTTGAACGATGAAGCTACACTGAACATATAAACAATCACAATATTTCTGATCAGTTCATTTCCAACCTTTTCATCTCCCAAGGCCGAGTCGAACCCAGCCGACACGATAACGAGTTCGGGGGCGAACTGAAAGAGACAGAGAGATACTAAACAGTAATGTTAGAAAGTGACGGGTGTATGTACCTCAGGACAGCCGTACGCCGCGTCGTAGCCGGCCGATATTATGATGAGCTCCGGTTGGTACTGTTGTAACAAAAATCATTTATGAGGGATATGTTTCATAGGAGTTTACCTATCAATGCGCTGTTACCACAGATATAGATAGACCTAGATAACGTAAGTATCACGAACTGTATGAAAACTAAGCGTGCCACTTTTTGACTACCTACTATGACGTCACAAGCTCGCGCTCTCTCGCTCACGCTCACCCAGCCAGCAGTACGCAGGACTGAGCGCGAAAGTGGCGGCTTATGATTTTCGATCGTAAACTGGTGCGATTTTTGGCACGCGAAGTAGGTGCTCTTGCGTTATCTAGGTGTATCTACACTACCGTCCAAAAGTTTGGAAGCACACCTGTCTTCAAACAAAACAAATGAATACTGACTATAGGCGGCAAAAATTAGCAATAAACTAACGTTTTACAAGCTTTTACGGTTGTTTATACAAAAATACAAGGATAGGTATTCCACATTTATGAAGTTTTAACTAACTCCTTAATTTTGACGAAACACGTGTTTTATGACTTAATCCGTCGGGTACTTTATTGTGTGCAATGGTATGGTTTTATTGATAATATTTGGTGGTTTTAGCTTTTTAAGACCCTGTTTAGTCCAACTGGAGCATTGGCACGTGAAGGTTGTGATATTAACATTGTCCGTATTCGAAAGATATCGACGACTCCATTGACCTTATCTTTTCTTCTGAAAATGGCAAAACGCAAGCAAATCACGCTCGAACAGAGAAGCGCTATTTGTACTCTACGTGAGGAAGGATACAGTGAACGTCAAATCGCAGAAAGGCTCGGAATCTCTCGTAAAGGTGTCCACTATACCCTTGTTAGGAAACGAGATACTGGGAAAAATGAAGATAGAAAGAGGTCTGGTAGGCCTAAATCCACAACAAGGCAAGAAGGCAACTTCATCAGGATTCTCTCTAAACAGAATCGACGCTTAACTGCACCACAAATCACCGCAGCTCTGAATGAAACGCGAGAAACACCAGTTTCAAAAACAACTGTTAAAAGACGTTTATTGTCTGCGGGACTAAGAGGATGTGTTGCAGCTAAAAAACCAAAACTAACAATTCGACATAAGAAAAATAGACTAGAATGGGCAAAAGCGCACCAAAAATGGACAATAGAGCAATGGGAAAATGTCCTTTGGAGCGACGAATCAAAGTTTCAGATTTTCGGATCCAATAGACATGTTTTTGTACGCCGGTCAAAAGAAGAGAAAGCTTCAGAGGCATGTACTGTGCCTACTATCAAACATGGTGGAGGTAATGTCATAGTTTGAGGGTGTTTTGGCAACAATAAACCCGGAAATCTTGTGAGGATAACCGGAAAATTAAACAAGGAAGGTTACTTGAAAATTCTCCAAAATTCCGCCGTACCCAGTGGACTAAATCTAATTGGTCCTGGATTAATTTTCCAACAGGATAATGATCCTAAGCATTCTTCGAAACTGTGCCAGACTTTTTTGAACAAGAAAAAAGATGAAAAAGTCTTAAAACATCATGCAATGGCCATCTCAATCACCTGATCTTTCTCCCATTGAGCTTGTTTGGGATGAACCCGATAGAGAGGTGAAAAATCGTTCTCCTACGAGCTCTGAACATTTGTGGAAACTATTAGAGAGCGAATGGAACAAATTAGATGAAGATTATTTTAAGAAATTAATTAATAGAATGCCCAGAATATGCGAGAAGCTAATAAAGGAAAAAGGAGGACACTTTGATGAAGCTAAAATTTAATTTAATTTTATATTGTATGTAAAATTTTTGTTCTGCTTAAATTAGTTTTTGTTTATATTTTAATTTTTTATCAATACATTGAAATTGAAATGACTTTGTTTTGTTTTATTTGATTTTACCTTGCTGCTTCCAAACTTTTGGACGGTAGTGTATATCTGTGGCTGTTACATTGGCTTAAAAAATAGCAAAGAAAGAGTAAGATGACAAACACTTGTATGAGTTGAGCTGCACGATTATTGACAAGTGCGTGACTGGACAGGTCCACTCAATCTGTGTGTTTCTTTCCCCAAAGACCATTTCAGACACCAATCTACGTGGTCTTCACATGATGAAACAGAATACAGATTAAATTACATAAGATTAGGACAGGATTAGGATTTTTGGGTGTTGCGATTAGGTTTTTGGATTTTGCTGGATTACAATTTTTATGAATAATTTCTAATCCAGCAAAATCCAAAAACCTAATCTCAACCCCTAAAAATCCTAATCCTATCCAAATCTTCTAATGTAATCTTTATTCTGTTTTTGTTATTACTTATTTATTTATTAAAAATTTATGCACAGTTAAAAAAATAGTGTACAAAGATGGACTGAGGCATTTCTGCCAATCAACCTTAGGGTGATGCAGAGACAAAAAAAAATGGCAGGTGCACCATAAAAAATAGGTAGAATGAAAATAATGAAAAAAAAAACATGATAAATTCTAATTTATTTTTCTATACAAAAGCTGTCAAACCGCAATATTTATTCCTCAGATAAAAATTATCTGTCTAATGAAAAATCAGGCATTATTCTAATTTGCACTTACTTCCAAAGCCATTGGCAGCAACAACTGATGCCATATAGCCAAATAATCTCCGTCCGTCATCCCAGTTTTGTTAAGAGGCACATTGAAGTTGTATCCTTTGCCACGGCCAGCGCCCACGTAGTGGAAGTTGGACTGGCGCAGGTTGGGCCAGAACGCGCCATGCTCGTAACGATGTATTGAGAAGTATACTACCCTGGAATTTGTGTACCAAAGTTGTAAATATAGCTACTTTTGTTGTTGGGTGGTATTCTCATGAATTCGTCTTTAGTTTAAGTTAATGACAATAGCATTTTGGTCTGTGGATGGGTGGCCATCTTTACAAACCGAGAGCCCTCCCTGCCTCAAAAAGCACGTTAAGACGAATCACGATCTACGAATGACAGTCGTTACAGGTAGTCAGAAGCCCGAAAGCCTGACAACCAGTCTTACCAAGTGGTATCGTATTACCCAGTAACTGGGTTGTGGAGGTCAGATAGACAGTCGCTCCATGTAAACACACAATAGCTGCATCCGATTAGACTGGAAGCCGACCTCAACATAATTGAGAAAAGGCTAGGCAGATGATGAGTCTTTTAAGTGCAAAACTGTTATTAACAATTTAAGGATCTTTTAGCTGTCCGAAATAGAATGATTTTATTTATTTAATTATTGTACATTCATTCACTGACAGACAATGCACAGCCTAAACCGCTAGGTCTAGACCCAGCGGTTCATCAAAATTTCATGCTTTTAGAAACGTGAAATTTTGCATTAGAGTGCCTTTTTTACCGAAAGTAAGCACTAAGGAAGAATTTTAAGACTAATAACTACACAATAGATTTTTAAGCGGTTTTCACCATCATTTAAAGAATTAATTTCGGAAGGTATTTAACTTACGAGCTGATTTTTTCAACACCATATAATTTTATCCGAGGAATAGTTTTGAATTTTTCAGTTCTTCCATACAAAACTTGTCAGATGTCAATTTTATTCCACGAATAAAAATCTCCATATTTGACCTGTCGCCATATCAGTAGATTACGTACCGGTGAGAAGCAAGGATGGATTGCTAATAAAAATGTATGGGGCACCAGGTTTTTTTTTCGTCGTGATGTCCTTTCCACCGAATTTATTCCAGATTTAGCGTTAAAATAGTGTTTTAGTTAAACAGTAACTTACCTAGGGTCATTGTAGAACATTTGTTGCGTGGCTTGTCCGTGATGCACATCCCAGTCAACTATTAGTATCCTGCAAATATATATCACATGTAAAGGCTTTCATCGAGGAATAAACTATACATACGGTGCTCAATGTAATGGGTATGATAGTACGATCGGGAAAAAAAGTTCCGTTCGTCCACTGTGTTGACGAAAGACAACAACCGATTGACCGATTGTCAAGTGTTAACGACAGGGGTATTACTGTTCGGGAATAATCGAAAAGCATTCCCGTTCGTCAACACTGGTCGAACGGAACTTTTTTTTTCCTGATCGTCAAGTGTGGACGACAAGGTGTGACTGATCGGGAATATTCAATCCACGCAAGACCTAATGGCATTTTAATTGTTTATGACTGTAATAACGGTGTTTAACCGTTTAAAAAACTCTTCTGGACAACTGAGGTTAAAGGGCCTTATCACACTGGCGATTTGCAAACGAGTCCAAAGTGAGGTGAGTGCGCAGCGAGCTCAACGCGAGCTCGCCGCGAATAGCACCGTCGCCGCCATTTGGGCCTTGTCACTTTGGGCTTTTATACACTCTGGCGGCGACGGCTCTGTTCGGGGCGATCTCGTTGCGCACCCGCGGCCTCTTCGCGGCGAGTTCGCCCCACGCTTGCTGCGAACTCGCATAAGCTCGTTGCGCACTCGCCTCGGTTTGGACTCGTTTGAAAATCGCCGGTGTGATAAGGCCAAAAATCCTTGTATAAAGGCTCTGAATGTCCCGGACACTATAATACCCACCAGTACAGGGACCCTTACCTGTTCACACCTCGCTGGTCGATAGCATGTCTAGCAGCTACCGCGACGTTGTTATAGAAGCAGTAGCCGCAGGGCTCCGCCGTCATGGCGTGGTGTCCGGGCGGACGCACGAGCGCCGCGCCGTTCTGTACGTCTCCGGACACTATGCGGTCGACTAGGTCTATGGTTGAGCCAGCTGCTAAAAGGGCTAGTTCGTGTGTCGTCTGGTGAAAAAAAAATAATTGTATAAGGTGTTTCAAAATTAACCCAATTTTAGACCATCGAACTGAACGACTTTCATTATGACAATACAACGACTGGTCTAAAGCACCTCTTAATGTTTGTTGGGTTAATTTTGAAACACCTTATTAGCCGGTCAAGCGGCGCGCATCGCCCATTGGCGACGAAACAATAGAAAATCAATCGTGTCTCATTAGCGGCGCTTGACAGATTAATAGGTTATATTTTATTTTACACCAAAATTATTATT
Source organism: Amphipoea oculea (assembly GCA_945859645.1). NCBI lineage: Eukaryota > Metazoa > Arthropoda > Insecta > Lepidoptera > Noctuidae > Amphipoea > Amphipoea oculea. The sequence goes on from OX243862.1 coordinate 4,749,006, forward strand.
ATTAAAGAAAGAAAAACTGTTTATTCTGCACAAATTATGTTGCTCACTTGTTTTGTAATATTTCTGATTCTATGAGTAGTTAGTGGCGTACTGCTATTAAATACATCTACTTAAAAATATGTAATACATATAAAATGATACACTTTTGATACCATGTTAAAAATAATGATGTAGAAGAGGCCAAAGCTTGATAGTTAGTTGTGGCCTAGAACTATAAAGCTTTGTTCTCCTCTACACCACTATTAACTGACTACACTCACACACACACACACACACCCTCACACCCATACGCACCCCACACACACAACCAAATGCCTTACTAGTTAATATTTATTTCGGATTTTTTGTGCCTATACGAGCTAATGAAGACGACGGTTTTTTCTGCTTAACCTTGCGGGAATTACTGGCGTGAAGTTAAGAAAATATTTCCTACTCACGGGATGTATGTAGACCGCATCATATTTAGCAGAGATCTCCTCCAAATACTCCAGATTATTGTTCTGATGCGTCTTCTCCATCATGTCGTAAACGGACGGACAGTGTAAAACACACAACTCCTCTTTAGTCGCCGCTCTAGGTGGGTATAGTTTGCATTGCTCTATTAGATTTAATTCATGGCACCTGGAATGGAACAGGTTAAAAATAAGAATAGGAAAACGATACGTGGACAATTACCGGGCTTGAAGCATTTACAGTTCATCATCATCATCTATCTAGCCTTTTCCCAGCAATGTGGAGATTCGGCTTCCAGCAGTGGCGTGCATTGCATATAGGCATATAAGCAGTGCCTACCTCGATATATCAACATAAGCCTGTCAATTAAATTTTAGTGTGTGTGCCCCACAATTAAGAAACTCACTAAATTATCATACCTAACAAAAAACAAAATCTTCATACAAACACGTGCGGCAGTAGGCAGTCGCCGGACGGCTTACTTGGCTCCCGTACTATTCGCTCATTGTCATTGGTCTTTACTCGTTCAAGTTAACACGACAAAATTAAAAATACGTACGTCTCACGCGTAATACCATGACGTTCGACCTATGCAATTTATCACCCTTAAGTAGGCATGCCTACTCAAATAACCACACTTTTGATCTCAATTTTTTTCTGATTAGTGACCGCGTTTGCTTAGACTAGACCCGGCCTAGTGCCTACCTATTCTGAAAACCAATGCACGCCACTGGCTTCCAATCTCACCGGATGCAGCTGAATACCACTCGACTATAAATATGGCAGATCGCCGTGACGGCCTCTTTCCAATTGTTCATCAACATAATCAGCCTATAATGTCCCCACTGCTGGGACACAGGCCTAGCTCCTCTCGGTGAGAGGGAGTGGCCCGTAATCCACCACGCGGGCCCACTGCGGGTTGGTAGATGTCACATGTCTTCTAATTTTTGGTTCTAGGAGATGCCGGTTTCCTCATAATATTTTCCTTCACCGTTTTGAGAGCAGTGGCGATGAAAAAATTTACACAAAGTAAGGCGCCTGTCTGGGTTCGAACCCACGACCTACAACTCTCCTTTTCCTCAAAACTCTTCCTTTGGAAGAACTCTTCCTTTTTACATAATACTTGGAAGCCTCCACTATCTAAAGCCTTATGAAGGGGGAAGCGCCAGGGTAGCCAGCGACATACATATTATATCATATAATACTATTGAATCACTATTTCATTTTTTTTTCTATTTCATGAGTATTTCTATTCAATATTATATGAACTTAGAGGGTGTATTGATGATTTTATAATTCGGTAATTACATATTTGTTACGGTCGCGAATCATATTTTGTTCAACATACAACCTGACACTGACCTGACGTAAGAAAATTCGAATTTTGCGGGCTACCTTGGCGCTTTCACCTTAAGACATAGAACAGATGTGTTGTTCACCTCTCTATAACGCTAGTCAGTCGCTCCGGACACTCGGGGTACTGGTCGTCCCACAGACACCGGTGCTCCGCCATGCGCGGCTCTGTCACCAGACCTGTCTCTCCCTTCACCTTCGTTTTAGAATCCATAGCCTAAAAAATTTGAATAATTAACGATGTTAAAAATGAATTCTAGTAGTGTAGTAATATTACAAAAACGTCTGTGTTTCTGTTTCTCTGGATATGTAGTTTTGTCTGGCTGTATGCAAGTCTTCGTGTTTGCATGTCTGTTGGTATGCTTAAAATTCGAGTACCACTTTTATCTACATATAGTTATATGTAGATAAAAGTGGTACTCGAATTTTACTCGAAACCGCGGGGCGCAGCTAGTTAGCTGCGCCCCGCGGTTTCACGCGCGTAAGTGTCGATCCCGTGGGAATATCGGGATAAAAAGTAGCCTATATGTTATTCCAGGGTGTCAGCTACCGCCATACAAAATTTTATCAAAATTGGTCCAGCCGTTTGAGCGTGAAGAAGTAACAAACGTACAAACACACCCTCGCATACACACCCTCACAAACTTTCGCCTTTATAATATTAGTGTGATTTTTGTTTTCATTTGTCTTTGGCTAGGTCTTATTGTTAGTCTATTCTAGTCCAAGCGAGTGAAACCGGATCAAGTTAGTTATTAATAATTAAAATTAGACAAAAATGAGAATTATTTGATAGCAAAGGCACAGATAATATAATACTCTAGGCAAAGGTAACAAAATACAATCTCCAAAATGCGTACCTTTCATCGTTTCTTTGAGTTATTTAGCATCTTAAGACCATAAAAGCAATTAAATTATAATCTAAATTACATAGTCAAGCAAGCTAACAGTCGTAAGCATATTCATCACTTATTTGAGTGCCATAAAACTCGCAGAGTACAATGTATAACCTACATTGTCTATGTTAATAATAGTTAGGTACCGTTGTAATTATAGTACTTATTGTTATCTCAAGACGGTACGGTAACCGAGTGTGAATTTTTAGGCTGGCAACACTGGTAGCCGGTCGTCAAAAAAAACGGTCTCTAGGTTAATTATTTTAATAAATTATTAAAAGTGTTATAAATATGTTAAATTAGTGTAATATAGTCGAACCTAGAAATTAAGTATTAAATACAGTGATTAGAAAGTGTTTTTTGTCGCGAAAACTTCGTACAAAAAGGATTTAAAACCGGCTGTCAACTCAACGCACCAACGGTGACGGATTTCAAAATATCATCGATCCCGGGGAGTTTTTGTTTTATTTAAGTGATTGTAGTTAATATTAACAGACCACAGAACATCACAAAATACTGCTCAGGTCTCTGAGCTACGTCCATCACACACTGGCACGGTTTATGTCTCCTTTTGCTTGACAACTAGTGGAAGCAAAATCGATGACGAAAACATTCGCCCAGACAATAAACACTACATATTTTACTGTACAAAATAAGCTAATTAAGAGCTCTTGCTATTATAATTATGTATACTAAATTATAGCCTGTAATGTGTCTCAAACTCTTCACATAAAATCAATTTATATTGTACTATCTAGTTTAAAGATAAAAACAAGGAAAGCAGTGTTTTCTATAGTATCTCTCTTCTGTTTAACTTTCCAATCTAACTCTTATTAACTTACTTAATCTAAATGTAATACTTAGCTATTTCTCAACAAATTACTTTATTTATTTTTTCCCCTAACTACCTCCTACTTATTCACATATTAGAACATCTTTTCTTGCACTGTCATTTAGCTGCATAATTTCACACATTCCAGGTGAGTGACAATTATCCAAAATGATGACCCGCAGAGCTACAATCAAGGAGATGGAAGCAAAACTGACAGCTACTTTAAAAGAGCTTGAAGCTTCTGAAGCTGAACGCAAACAACTACTCCAGGAAAGGGAAGACAGCGAGGTGGAAGTGGAGAACATTATTGCAAAGAACACCTTCCTCAAAAATGAGCTGGCTGAGCTACACATTCAACACATGGACTTAACCGACCAGTATAGTCGACTACAAGATCAAGTGTCAATGTTTCAAGAGTGTAGTGACACCCACGAACTGGCTTTGAACCATATTGCAGAACTTAAACAGCAATTATGTGATGCCCATAAGGCCCTATCTCTCTCAGAGTCTGTTAAGGTCAGTGAACAGGTTGCTAACACCGATAACCTTTTTTATCGACTGGTAGGTAGTAAGTCAAAATCAATGTGTCAGCCAGCTGTAACAATAGATTTGACTGGTGATGATACCATACCATTGTGTCCAATTGTTATGAGTCATAATAAACTAAAGAAATATATTATAATTAAGAAATTAATTAAACGGTCACAGAGAGCAATTAAGAAACAAAATCTTTTAAAATTAAATATTTCCCTTAGAAGGGAACGTGTTATCCTTTCTAAAAGTTTAAATAGTTGTACTGTTGAGTTAGATGAATGTAGGGAAAAATATGACATTGATACAAAGCTCCTATATAATGATATACTACACAAGGAGCACTTGCTGAAGGATATTTTTGAGAAATATGAGACTTCACAACAACAACTAAGTGAGCGATTATTTGAGGCTGGGGAACTACTGGAGTTGGTGAAGTGCAATGCTGAGAGTTATGAGTTTCTGACTAATAACCTCTCATGCAGCTGTGCCAACCAACCACCACCACCTCCTCAGCCTCAAGAGTGACTTGTCTCCACCGGTGTTGGCTCTCCCAGCAGAGTCCTGTGTTAGTACACAGAATAATAAATCAATTTTTTTTAGTGACGAAGTAGGTTCAGGCTTTGGAAAAATATTACTTAATTACCTTAGCCATAGTTTTACCAATCATTGCTATCATAACATAAGTTTTAAACAAATGATTAAAAGAATTGCAAACACAAACCTAGACAATTATTCTTCAATGGTTTTGCTACTAGGTAAAAGTACTGGTATTACCAGAGAGGACATAGTGGATGGTGTGAACACCTTATTAAAGTTACACATAGGTAAGCTAATGTTGTGTGCTTTACCTTACTCTGATACTCTATCAGAAGATGAGAATAAATATATATATAAGTTGAATAACACTATTCACATGCTGACATGTTATCATAGTGACAAATTATTGTTTTTTGACACTAATAAGTTTGTTAGTGGTTTTAAGTTAACTCAGAGAACTTTATCTCTGTCTTGGGAATGTAGACATATGATTGCTATGTTGATAGCATATAATATTAACGGTGTTATAGCTAATATAACAAATTCTAGTATTAGGGACGAGTCTGTGTTGTCTAGTCATACTAACAACATAGTGATGACTAATTATGAATCTTCATGTTGTACGAAGGAGGGTCCACCTACAATACCAACATCTTTGGAGGCCACTACCAGTCAGATAGGGTATTCTCTTCCTGCTGGAACTCATACGGGCTTCCTAGACACTTCAGTCGTAGTTGTGGAGGTCTCTCCGGATAACTCTTTAAACTAGTCAGTAAGACAACAGAAGTTACCCCTTCAAATAACCTATTACTATTAGAGAATAATAAAAAGGTATCTTCTGGCAATATTACTCAGAATAATAAAAAACCAAAGGGAGGGCAACATGTTTTAAAATTATTTAACCAAAATATTCAAGGTTGCTCTTCTAAATTACTGGAAATAGAATTGTTTTTAGAAAAAACCAAGTTTGATGTCATTTGTTTAACAGAACATTGGTTAAAAGCTCATCAAGTAATGTCAATTAACTATGAAAATTATTGTGTAGTTAGCCATTTCAGCCGAACATGTATGATACATGGTGGATCATTAATATTAGTTAAAAATTCTGTTAAATCAAAGGAACGAAAAGACATCGTCGGGCTGTCTGTTGAACACACCATTGAATTGTCCTGTGTTGAGCTCGATAAGCATGTAATAGTATGCGTATACAGACCTCCAAATTACCAGAATCTATCTGTGTTTGATTCTGTAATGGAAGATGTGCTAAAGAAACTTTCTGCTAGTAGTAAGTCAATAATCATATGTGGCGATTTTAATATTAATTTATTAGAAAATAACTCAAATACTATGAGATTATTAAGTCTTTTTAGGTCATTTGACTTGTCAAATGTTTTTATTGAACCCACCCGAGTGACAGCTTCCTCTGCCACTTGTATAGATAATATTTTCTGTAACTGTGATTATTTACACAAACAAATTGTAAATAAGTTGCCATCTGATCACAGCGGACAAACAATAACATTTTGCTCCTACATGCCTTTACAAAAAACTCTAATAAGGTTTAGGCCAATTTACATCTAAAAATTTAGAGAAATTAAATAATTCTTTAGCAAGTAAATTATGTGTTCAGAGTTTTAATAATTTATGTGACCCGAATGAGTTCTACGCCGAGTTCTTTTCACTATTAAACACGCAATTTAATGACACTTTCCCAATAAAGACTAAAAGTATTTACACAAAGTTCTTATTTAGTGATTGGGCGACTCCAGGTATTCGTAAAAGCAGGGACAACCTTTTTGAACTTTATGGCCTAAAGCAACATATGAATAACACAAGCTTTCATCAGTATGTTGCTACATATTCTAAGACTTTTAAAAGTGTATGCAAAATAGCTAAAGCTCTTTATATTAGCAATAAAATAAAATCAGCCGATGATAAAATAAAAACTACCTGGCAAATAATAAATAATGAAACAGGTAGGAAAAAACAGCGTAATACTGAATTTAATTTAGAAACTGCACATGGCCCCATAAACTCAGATGTAGAAATTGCTCAGGAATTTGAAAACTTTTTTGCTAATATTCCCATTAAAACTACTGAAGCTTTAAATTCCTCACCCGCGCGTTCTGCTGATTTACTTAGAAAGAATGTTAAGGCATGCCCCTCGGAGTTTAGTTTTCAACATACGAACCCCCAGGCTGTTATAAAAGCTTTTAAAGATCTTAAAATTAAATCAACAGAAGATCTCTGGGGAATGTCTGTAAAAGTTTGTAGATCTATCATTGAAACGATTGCGCCCTATTTAGCTTTCATATTTAACATCAGTATAGACCAAGGAGTCTTTCCGGATCTCATGAAACACAGTAAAGTAGTTCCTTTATTCAAAGCCGGTGATAGTAAAGAACCCAACAATTATAGGCCTGTGTCAATTCTGCCAGTTCTCAGTAAGGTGTTTGAAAAGTTGATGCTCAATCAAATGTTACGCCACTTTAATAAAAATTCCATCTTTCATGAACAACAGTACGGTTTCACCAAAGGGCGTTGTACCACTGACGCCGGTGTCACCCTAATAAAGAACATTTTTAACGCCTGGGAAGAAGCACAAGATGCCATTGGAATCTTTTGCGACCTCTCAAAGGCGTTCGATTGCGTCAACCATGACACACTTCTGCTGAAACTTGAGCACTATGGGATTAGGAATTAAAGTTCAAGTAAACGGCGTAAACTCATTGGGGTCTGAAATGGCAATGGGCGTTCCTCAAGGTTCGATATTGGGTCCATTCCTCTTTTTAGTTTACATTAATGATTTACCACAATTACTTCAAAATCAACCGAAGATGGTGTTATTTGCAGATGACACATCATTGATCTTTAAGATAGACAGACGGGCACAAAATCTTGACGACGTGAATAACTCTATTCTTCAGGTCCAAGATTGGTTTACGGTAAATAATTTGGTACTAAATGAAAAGAAAACCAAATGCATTAGATTTAAATTACCAAATGTTAGAAGTAGCGAATGTGACATCATACTGAATGGAGAAAAACTAGAATTTGTTGATCAAACGGTTTTCCTGGGAATCACGCTAGACGAGAAATTACAATGGGGACCTCACATAACATCTCTTGCGGGGCGGCTTAGCTCCGCCGCTTATGCTGTTAGGAAGATAAGACAGTTAACAGATGTAGAAACCGCGCGTTTAGTCTATTTTAGCTACTTTCACAGCATTATGTCGTACGGCATTTTACTATGGGGTCGAGCTGCTGACATTGAATCCATCTTTATTTTGCAAAAGAGAGCTGTCAGAGCCATTTATAATCTACGTCGCCGCGAATCTCTCAGGGAACTATTTAAAAGGATTAATATTATGACGGTACCTTGCCAATTCATTTATGAAAATATTATGTATGTAAGAAAAAATCTACATCTTTTTAATAAAATAAGCGATAGACATAACTTTAATACAAGAAATAAAGATAAAATACATCAACCATTTTTCAGATTAGCCAAAGTACATACATCTTTTATGGGGTACTGTGTTAAATGTTACAATAAAATACCTTGTGATATATTGCAATTAAATGAAAGAAAATTTAAAACTCACATTAAACGTACACTTTGTAAACAAGCATACTATAAATTAGAAGATTATATCCAAGATAAGAACGCTTGGAAACATGCTGGTCTTGCTCCATAGGACAATCTAGAGTCAAGACAAAATCAAACTGGTTGCTAATTTAATTGTAAATTTTTTTATTCTTTTTTTTTTTACATTTATTACTCACACCCTGACTTATTACTTGTATTTTGTTTTTTAATTAAAATCGTTTTGCTTGTACCATGTTTGTAAATATGTGAGCACCATGTATCTATCAGATAATTAATTTATATGTCATGGTTTCGTTTTTAATTCTTTTACCTATTGTGGTATAGTAATTTTATTGTAGGTGCATCGTCCTCACATGTTATTATATAATTAATGTACCCATGCAAAATATTGTACCTAAACATTTTAAAAGAGTAACGGTGCAGTTTCTTGCCCGTTCTTTTCCATACGAAAACTACCTTTTGGAATGGGCGACTAGAATCAATTCTATTTTAAGATAATTTTTGACGTTCAAAAGTGCCTTTTATGTGCCTATTTGAAATAAATGCTTTGACTTTGACTTTGTACATCACGCTGTGAATGTGTGCGTGATGACGAGTAGCGTCAGCACATAACGCACGCATAAACACTTCAGACTTGGCTATTTTCTCGGTCGGTATCGGTAGCTCCTACATTTAGGGAAGGTTCACATCTGACGGAAAATGCGTCGGGCGTAACTTCGATTGCGTCTATTTATTCGCTCGACGCACTAACGCATCATCGGTTGAGTGTGAAAGGTTGAATATTTTATCGTATAATTGTCTGCTCTGGCGTTACGCGACCGATAATACGCGACGCATCTTCCGTCAGATGTGAACCTTCCCTTACACACACATTCACAGCGTGTTTGTAAAATCAAAATCGAGTCATTTATTCAAATCAGGCTGAGAGTCAGCACTTTCCGAACGTCAAAATTAAATAAGACAGTCACCCAAAACGCCCGCCCTTCACCTGTACCCTTGGTAACCACAAGTAAAGCGCGCGTCGCTTCGTGACATAAAAATACTGTATTTAATATTATACAGTGGGCCTGGCACGAACGCGCGGGAGTGAACGTTACGTTTATGGGTGCATTCCCAGTTAGGACTGTAATCGATTTATCGATTTGAGCGTGCTTAAACCCGTACCGAATTAGGTTTAAGCACGCTCAAATCGATTATATCGATTACATTCCTAACTCGGAACGCGGCATATGTCGCTCTTTCGTGCTAGGACCTTTGTCATTCGAAACTCAAGTTTAATTGGTGATAAGACAATGAGATTACAATACTCAACAACAACACAACACACAATTACTGGCTGGTTGTGTAATAGTAACATAACCAGCCAGTAATTGTAAAAGCATCTCTTTGAACGAGAATAATGTATTGGTTTTCATTCATCACTCTAGCTCTTTAGACGATTTCAGGCTAATAAATCCAGGAGTATGTTTATGTATCTAGCAATCTTTTGCCTTTAGATGGACTTAAGATAGGAGAAATTATATTGTATGTAGTCCATGGTGTACTCTATTTACAAAGACATAACAAGCTCCTTCACAAAGAGCTTTAAATATAATGATTTTAAAAAGTGTGACTGGAGTTTATTGCTGGCAATTTTCCAAAGGGAACAACCAGATGGAACCGTGCCTAGCTGATCCATACAAATATTATAAATTCGAAAGTTACTGTCTGTCTGTTTGTTACCTTTTCACGCCTAAACCACTGAACGGATTTAGATGAAATTTGGCAGAGAGATAGATTGCATCCCGGGGAAGGACATAGGGTAGTTTTAATCCGAGAAATCATCCTTTAAGGGGGTGAAAAGGGGGGTGGAAGTTTGTATGGGGAATCAATAACCGCTGAACCAATTTAGATGAAATTTGGTATGGAGATAGTTTGAATTGTGGGGAAGGATATAGAATAGTTTTTATCCCCGAAATTATCCCTTAAGGGTGTAAAAAGGGGGGTGGAGGTTTGTAAAGGGAATCAATAAAAAAGGACTACAATACTTTTATCGCGGGCGAAACCGCGGGGCACAGCTAGTGTTTCATAAGTATAGATGTGCCCCAAGGTACCCATGTAGGTTTTTGTGAAATAAAATATTTTGAATTGAATTTGAATTTGTTGTACTACAATTCACTACTAATACTGGTTCTACAATTGTTTGTTACTTACAATTTGATAATGATCCCTTAGTTCTGTATGGAAGCCGTGCTTCTTCTTCTGCTGTGCTTTCCGCTTAGCAGCAACCACTAATGCAGATGGCTGCAACACACATATATTAGACTGAAACATGATGCATCAATTACTGATCAATGTAGCATATAAAATAAAGTCTTTTCTTCCAAGTAATAAAGTATTTCAGTATAGTTCATAAAAAATATAAAATAAAATATTATATCAAAGTTAAATCATAACCCCCTTATTCATAAAACTTATCAAACCTATTTTAGTTAAAATGGGGTTTGTCTCTTTCTTACACACAGAAATGTCAACGTGACAGATAAAGACAAACATTCTATAAACCTATTTTAGCTAAAATAGAGATAAAATAGGATTATGAATAAGGGGGTAAACATATCAGAAGTCATATATAAACTGACAGAGGCACAAAAAAGAAGACCATAAACACGAAACATAATCAACAAAATACCAAAAAGGTTTCAACAACTCCAGATGTTAATAAATTGATCATTTATGTTCATAAATTGATAATTTATTTACTTTTGAATGAAAACTATTATTCTTCGTTTACTAGGCGCGACATAATGGTTTGCAGGTGTTGTCTTTAAAAGTAATGTATGCAAATGGAAGTTCTTTATGCAAAATATCTTTCTTTTTTTTTCCTTTATTATTTCCCTTGTTTTTCTATACTTCATATTAATTCCAAAGGAAAATGGTTCTTATTTACTTGTTGTTAATGTGTAGACATTATCACTGTTTTGTGGCCACTATTTTGTGGTGTGGTTTACACAGGATGAAATTGATAAGTGCGCCAAATAAAAATATCTAATTTAAAGTGTCATAAACAAAATTTAAAGCATGCAGGAAGTATTGGAGGAAGGAAGGTGGCCGAGAGAAAGAAACACATATGTGCGTGTAGGCAAGCGATTTGGCAGCATCGTTGTGAGCCCTTGTTTTAGTAGGAATGGGCTGAATTAAATAATGACGGCTAGCTCAAGGCGTTGCTTCATGTTGTAAACTCTGGAATTAATGGATTGCTTATCAGGCGCGCGCTAAAATTTATACTTTTATTTTAATAATTTTTTTTACTGGATGCCCAACCGATAACTTGTGTCTACTTGAAGGCAATATATTAGTTTGCACTATCTATGACGGTAATTAAATGACTTTTTTCAAGTGTTTCTATTTGGGAAATGACAATTTTATTTATAATGATTATGTAACAGTTGCTGCACTTCTAATTTTGATTTGAGACAAGTTTTCAATTTCATCCTGTATAATTTTAAATTGTAAACAAAGTATTTATCAATAGTTTAATAATTAACGAAATATAGAGGCAAATACTCACATATTTAGGTCACATAAATACAATACAAAACTGGATTCAATTTGAATATTCAACTAATTTTCACCAACTGTTACTAGATTGCATGCTATGTACTTAATGATATAAATACAAGGTACAAGTATGTATCAGATAATGTACACTTGTATTGCAATAAAGATAAGACTGGTATCTCCATAACTGAAGGTATATTTAAATATGTTTTACATTATCTTTTGTATAAATGATGAGATTTAAATAAGTGCTGATAGTTCTGCAGTTTGAATGCAGTGTTCCAGGTTCAATATCTGTTTCATTGTTATTAAAATATTACGAAAATTCATTTAGCTTCTTTTGTATGAAAATATTTTTATTTTTCGTTGATATAATTAATTGTAGACGAAAATTATACTTTTGTACAGACACCAGCACATCAACCTACCCGAAACTGTCAAATTTTCCCAATCAACATTGAACCTTATAATTTAGTAATAAAGTTGAAAATCTATTAAAGAAATTTGACAGATTGTAGTAGGTTGATGTGCTGGTGTCTGTACACAGAGAGGAAGAGTACCAGGACAAAACCTTGTGTATTATTACAAAACATACAATCTAGCTTTGTTTAAACAAAACCTTTACATTAAGTTCATTCTCTATTGAATTGTATTGAATAGCCATAAAGAACTGAGAACCAATCAATAAGACTATGTAGGCTGTATTAGTATCTGTAGTTATGGTATAAAATGACATGTCACGGCCCTGAGTGTAGGCGGCACCGCACTACATAACTACTTTATTACCTTAGCCCCAGCAGACATTGCGCGAGTCTGGATCTTGGCCTTGCGAGCACCATTTCTGGTCACAATGCTAGAAGCAGGCGGAGTCACCTTTTTACTTTCTCCAGACGAACGGCGCGGTTGCGGCGGCGGTGGGGTTGACTAAAACATATCACATCAATACCATATAACAAAGTTCCACACGCTCGATAGCGCGCCAAGTCTAAATATACACAAAAGTAAGTTTTTAACCTCACCATTATGACAAGAAAACTAGTTACTGATAGGTTGTTCACGAAAAATTTCAGTCACTGAAAGTATCCGCAAATTATGTAGTCATTGTTAGTCGCGATAAGTAGCAATCAAAACAATACTCATTGTTTTGCAATCGGTTGCTCTAAAAATCGCGGTGCCAGCCAGTGTGACTTGAATTTGCATATGATTTTGACAGTTCGCAGTTCGCACAGATGTCACAGATTTATGTAGGACAGTCCGTTCTAATTATAGATACAAGGTATAATCGACTAAAAACATTTTTTTTTGTTAACTGTTTTACTATCCCATTTTTTCCCCGACTACGGCGAGGCCTAAAGGAAGGGTCCGTAATTCCGTCAGTTGGCGCTAGTCATCACTTAGCTGCCTCGACCTTATTTTTATTATTTTATTTTTGGATTGTTGTTTTGTGTTTGTAAATTTTTTTTTTCCATTCAAATTTCGGGAGAATATTACTCCACTGTTTGCCATTGTGCATCCAAAGTTAACGTTTTGACTTATTATTAATTTTATCGGTATGAAAACAGAATTGGTAAAATAAAAAGCCATTAAAAAGTTATGAGCCAACAAACATTCATTTTTCTTGCTATTTTTAACGTAACTTTGGGTGTAAATAAGTAATAAAAGAACAGCTGTAAAATCTTCAAAACTAAGTCCGTACCGACAAAGCTCAGTTATTGAAGAGTTTAATAAACTTTTTTAAATGATTTATAGAGGGGTTTTTTCATAAAACTCGATTTTCCAAAGTAATTTTCGAATTTTTTAACGCGTAAATTCGGAACGGTGTTTCTGTGAGTGAGAACTAGACGTTTTGCATGTAGACTAGCGTCTACAGTCCTACCAACTTATCTGTGAACTGAAAGAGGACGGCACCGTCGATTCAGTGTTGCTAATTAATATAAGGTGCCCAAAATTGAGTAAGTTTTCAAGAAGGAAATTTCGCATTAGACATAATCGTTTAATAAGAATTACTGTTTTTACAAATTAAAAACAATGATACCTATATAAAAATAATAAAATAAATGAAAAAAATTTGATAATTTACAGTTACGTAGGTACGCTAACAGTTTAGTCTCTCAGCAATAAACAATGGCTTTATCTAAAAAGTAATCCAATGAAGTGGAAATTCAGCAGATAAAATGTTCCACGGGGGGAATACAACTTTCATTTAATGCGAAGTTAAGTAGGTACCTACTCTGCAAGAGGTACCTGGATGTCTAGCATTTAGTTATGACCTTACCTAACCCCTAACACCAGATTTGACTAATTATAATTAGCAGTGGTACCTATTGGTAGTGTAGTGTAATAAAAAAAAACAAATTGCTTTACAATAATTTATTGAAAACCAGGTTTACAGTAATTGTGATCTTTAGATGAACCTGTATATGAATGAACACACACGAATGAATTTTTGTACCAGTTTCTTCTGCTGCGTGCCCTCCTTAACTATTTTTGAAATTAGTCCTTGACTCACACCTGAAATATAAGATAATAAAATAAATATTAGTAGAAATTTGAAATCTGGCAGGTTAGTTGGCTCACTCACTTAGCAGGTTACCTAATACATAGATGTACGTTACCGTTACGCTAACCTGCAGCAAGAATAGAAACGAATATTTCGTGGACTTAAATAATTAATTAAGTATCGGGTAATTTATAACAAGAAAGTTGACAACACTAACCTGTCACTGCCGAAATTCGTTTGTATATTTGATTAAATGGAATAATCGGAGACCCCGCCCGAGCTTCTTCTTCAAAAAAGGTTTTAACCTTTAGAATAATGTTTCGAGCATCACTTTTAATAGCCTTTGGCATACTTAACTTTATAAATTCAGCAATATCACGACAAAACAACCAGAGAACCCGAATGTAGACACTGACAATCGAATGACATTTCAACATGACGGCCGTAGTTCCAATTTTCGCCATTTCACAGATAAGTTGGTAGGAGTGTAACTGCTCATCACTGATACCACAGAGCATGACTGATACTAACTTTGTCAGACACGAAGCCAGGTGAGACAGCGTGCTTTTTGGCCATAACCACCAGTGACCACCAGTGAGTTCGAGCTCGCGTCTAGTTTACTCTATTTATAAATGAAGATTATAGTTAAGTGACGTTCAAACATCAAAAATGTATGATTAAACAATCACTAATCACTACTTAATTTTAAGCAACATGTATGAATAAAGGGGTTTGTGTTTACATTATCAAATCGACTAATTCCAAATCATTGAATAAAACACTTCTGTGACTTCCACAAAATCTGAAGTTCGTTCACACTCCACAGATAAAATAAATGAATAAATTGAAACAGGATTTCGAAAGGTGATTTTTCAGGAATAAAATGATAAGTTCGAGTTGAAAGGTGTTTATTTTTTTAAGTTGTTATTGTCTTATACGAGATTACAAAATTTTACTTGTTCGAGGACTTATTCTACATATTTGGTATGTTATGATCTTATACAACCTATACGTTTTCTTTATTAACAATATTATAAAAGAAAAACAAGAAATCATTATCGTAAACATTTATGATCTTACCGAAATATTCCGTTGTTGCATTGATTCCTTTCATGAAAAACCTATCGCAGAGAAATTATCAAGTAGTACCGTTAACTTTGTTGCCCTTTCTAATTTAGCCTTTACTTGTACGCAATACAACGTATTATTGCATGTGAAAGCTGTACACAAATGCATGTCAATAATAAACCCTGTGGCTATCGGAAGTCAATTCACTCTGTTTATGGAATGTTTTCTGATTAAAATTTATTGTTTAGAATAGGCTAGACTTCCTGTTTGCATTATCAATCAATGCTCTATAAATTAATCAAGACTTGTTCAATGATTGAATCACCTTTATATGTAATTTTATTTATAATAATCCATACTAATATTATAAATTCGAAAGTAACTCTGTCTGTCTGTCTGTATGTTACCTTTTCACGCCTAAACCGCTGAACCGATTTAGATGAAATTTGGTATAGACATATTTTGAGTCCCGGGAAAGGACATAGGATACTTTTTATCCTGATATTCCCACGGGATCGAGACTTATGCGGGTGAAACCGCGGGGCGCAGCTAGTTTGATTATAAATAAATCAAATGATTGGCAAATCTAGACCTTAGCTGGGGATAGACAAGGCTTGCAAGATAAGCTTTCCATCTGCTGGAAAATGCCCTATCTGACAAACCACAAGCGGTCAGACTTAATGCAAGTCTTGAAATTCAAACATGTTTAGTTTCAGATACAAACTAATAAATTCAAAATGAAGTTCTTAAGACGCACTTTGCACTTACGGTATGGGCATAGGAAGAAGGGAAGCCGCTGTGTTAGCACATGGTCTCCATTGGCCACTGCATTCAACACGCGGCCAACATCAAGGCCAATGTTTGACGCAATGAGGGAAAGGACTGTAAGTATTACGCAGATAATTCAATATCAGTTTGGTTGTTCCTTTTGTGAGGCGACAAGGGAATACAATCTGTAGCGGTATCTACACCGCCACATGCGAACAATGCGTCATACTGACGTCACGCAAATCCTGCATCGCGCAAGCAGAGTTTACAACGCAACTAGCATATATACAACAGCCCGACATGAATCATTGGGCAGTTGCCCGCCAGACACAACACCCGTCTGGTCGGAGGATCCTCCCTTTTCTATGGAGGTTGAGTGAACTTTACACCCTGTTCCTCATACCTCTATAAATCTTTACAATATTTTTAAGTACTTACTCCATAAAAAATATGTCACAGGTTACAAATAAGTCTTCTGATAAATAAAATGAAAAAAAAAAAAAACTTGTAGATCTCTTGTGGCTCTTGTCATAGCCATAAGATAGATAAAAATAAAGAATAAGAGGATTTAACTTCTCTGTGTCAATTTAATATCCTGGCAAAATAAGCGCTGCTTTCTCCACTCCTCCCTGTAGCACAAATTAATAAATAGCCCTTACCTTAAGCTCATTTATTTATTGAACTAATGTGGAACATGGCACACCCTGTGTCTGCGGTGCCGTCTGCTGTTTCTTATCATTAACCTCTTTCCAGGGACTCTTCAACAAGCCAGAACTAGTTAGTTTTGAAGGATTCTCAAACTTGAAGGAACAGGCCATCGCAACAACAGACCAGTTGATAGAGGAAGCTACTTCCAACCCCACCAGGCCTATGGTGGAGATCTTCGACGAGTTGTCAGATACCCTGTGCAAGGTCGCTGACTTGGCGGAGTTTGTCAGGATAGCTCATCCACAGTCGCACTTCGCGAGCGCCGCTGAAGACGCCTGTATCAGTGTTAGCGGGGTTGTTGAGAAGTAAGTGGCCATTATCAGCTAGATTTGTATATGAAAGACTTCAGTAATGTATACAGGCAGATTTTTTTATCACCATCCAATTTTTTACAGGGTGTTCTACCCATGAATATGGACAACTTTCACTATGGGACCAACTCTGAAATCACGAAAAAAAATCGGCCGAGTGCGAGTCGGTATCGCACACGAAGGGTGCCGTACCACCGTACTATTGTACGGTGTTACGGAACCCTGCATGTGCGAGTTAACACTACATACAAATAACGGCAAAAAATCACGTTTGTTGTATGGAAACCTCCCTTAAATATTTATTTTATTCGGTTTTTAGTATTTGTTGATAACAACAAATACTAAAAACCGAATAAAATAAAAATAAATAGTAGTAAAATAATAGTAAAATAAATAGCAGCCAAGTCAAAGTCAAAGTCAAAGCATTTATTTCAAATAGGCACATAAAAGGCACTTTTGAACGTCAAAAAATATCTTAAAATAGAATTGATTCTAGTCGCCCATTCCAAAAGGTAGTTTTCGTATGGAGAAGAATGGGCAAGAAACTCCACTGTTACTCTTTTAAAATGTTTTAGGTACAATATTTTGCATGGGTACATTAATTAAATAATAACATGTGAGGACGCACCTAAAATAAAATTACTATACCACAGGTAAAAGAATTAAAAACGAAACCATGACATATAAATGAATTATCTGATAGATACATGGTGCTCACATATTTACAAACATGGTACAAGCAAAACAATTTTAATAAAAAAAAATACAAGTAATAAGTCAGGTGTGAGTAATGAATGACAAAACGAATAAAAAAAAATAACAATTAAATTAGCAACCAGTTTGATTTTGTCTAGACTCTAGATTGTCCTATGGAGCAGGACCAGCATGTTTCCAAGCGTTCTTATCTTGGATATAATCTTCTAATTTATAGTATGCTTGTTTACAAAGTGTATGTTTAATGTGAGTTTTAAATTTTCTTTCATTTAACCGCAACAGCAACAGAAATACATCATCTGTGAAAATTTCAACTGTCTAGCTATCACGGTTCATGAAATACAGCCTGGTGACAGACAGACAGACAGTGGAGTCTTAGTAATAAGGTCCCGTTTTTACCCTTTGGGTACAGAACCCTAAAAATCAGCTGTTTAATACAAAATTTCAATACCTACTTGACCAAAATGTATGAAACAGCTGATTTTTTTTCGTGATTTCAGAGTTGGTCCCATAGTAGTGAAAGTTGTTCATAATCATGGGTAGAAAACCCTGCAAACCTTGTCCTTCTATTATCCAGATTAAACACACACAAGGGTCTCTACGAAGCATTACGGGACTCCGTAAAGCGTGGCACATCAGGAGACCAGCACTTAGCGGAGTTGTTCCTGTTTGACTTTGAACAGAGTGGCATACAGTTGGCAGAGGAACGCAGGCGAAGGGTGGTCGCCCTCAACGACCTCATCCTGCAGACTGGGCAGAGGTTCATGGCAGGGGCAGCGAAGCCCAGGAGGGTACCACGGTCTGCTGTGCCCGCTAACGTCAGACAGTTGTAAGTAGATTAAAATTGCTTATCTCGTCAGAGAATACTGAGTCGAGATATGCGTATGCCATTCGAGATCTCGCCCGACAAACAGATCTCGATTTCGAGATTTTTGAGATCATGATTTGCCTAAATAATGTGTTTTTTTTTTTAATACTATAATAAAAATTGTTAAACATTGTTAAAATGAAAACTACACCTACTTGTGTTACATCTTTCTAGTAAAAAATATTAAGTAAGTAATTGTATCTCGAAACAAAAAAAATAAGTTTAAACTTTTACGCATGTAATACATAACCCAGTACACACACTATAAATCCAACAATTTATTATAATATTGAAAATGGCTCTGCAAGAACATAGTGTTCTAAAGCACGCAAAATCTCGTTCAACCGTATTGGCCGAAACCTCGAGTGAGATTTTCTTCCCACGAGATTAAATCTCGCAAAAAACAAATGGCATTGCCACTACTGAACGTCTGACGTCTAGGGAGACGTGATGATTATTATGTATATTTTGGTTATCAGCTTCAGTAGCGAAGGCGACGACATAATAGTGAGTGGTGTATACGCGGAGTGCGGCGAGGCGGCGGCGCGCGAGGCGGCCTACCGGCTGTACCTCGCGCCCGACAAGGCGCAGCACGAGCTGCTGTCCGTCACGCTCGAGGCGCGCCATGAGATGGCGTCCATATGCGGCTTCCAAAGCTATGCAGATAGGTAAGCCAAAAATAACCAAAAATCACTGCTTCCTTTCGGTCCAGCCAAAAGTTGTGCGATAAGACCGCTTTTAAATGTTTGTTTTTTTGTGGTGTACAAAAAGTTGACCCCCTTACTAATAAACGTATTATATCAGATGAATAGTTACACATCGATTTCTCTCTTTCAATCGTCAGTAATTTTACTTTCGAAAGAAGAAGACAAAGCTGTGTATAACTATACTGACGCTATACAACGTTTATTAGTAGGGTTGGTATGTGTTTAGTAAACGAATAAAGCTGTTGGGAAAATCATGTCAAAATAAATTACCTGTGCAGGTATTGCCAATAAATAATTCAAAAAAGTAGGTTTTAACAAATATAATAACAAAATTTACTTTCAACAGTCCATTCTACGACATTGAAATAATTGACTCACGTTTGTGAAATTCAACATCTGTACTTTATTGTTGTATGGAATATTGGAATCAGTCGCTACATTGTGCAAAACCATTATAGTAAAATGTTCTGCCCATGCAGAAGGTGCGATAATTACAATGCATATGTTTGCGGGCGAGAGGAGCGGTGCTGCATTCTGCATCTAAGCGTGTATCAGGTTTTGCGAAATAAAAACTATATTAGGATTTTTGCTTAACATTTTTTTGCTGTTCATTACTTCACAGAGCGATAAAAGCAAGTACAATGGAGACATCAGCAAATGTGCGGCAATTCCTCGACATACTCTCAGATAATATCTATGACCGAGCCAAATTAGACTTTGATGCTATGCTTAAGATGAAGAAGCAGGAAACCCCTTACCAGGACAATCTGATGTGTTGGGACACTCCCTATTTCACACATAAGGCGAAGACGCAACTGCTCAATGTTGCTAACTCAGAATTTAATCCTTACTTCTCGTTGGGCGGGTGTATGGAAGGCCTTAACATGCTCTGTGAGGAACTGTATGGAATTAGTTTGAAGGCTGAAGAGATGTTGCCAGGTAAGTCTTCATGTTTTCTATGTATGAGAAGTGAATGTTTGCCCTGCTATGGCATTAATAGGCTGCAGCACAAATAAGCTATGTACAATGTACAAATCCAAAATGATTATTGTTTTATTTCCTTTATGACATTTTCATAAAAACTTTTTACATTTTTTTTTTTAATTTTAATAAAAAAAAAAACAAGAAAAAATATAAAACAGTGGCTTATCAGTCATCTTGATGATTTGACCCTGTATATATTTTATTTTTTATAATATACAAGTACGATAATTAATGGTGCTCTGATTTTCTAAAATTACTACAAAGATTGTGGGATAATGCTGTGTATATATTTACTTGGTCTTTATATAAATAAATGAATAAATATATATTTGTGTTTATCCCAGGCGAGTCGTGGTCCCCGGACGTGTACAAACTCGGCGTGGTGCACGAGACCGAAGGCCTACTAGGCTACATCTATTGCGACCTGTACGAGCGGCCCGGCAAGCCGCACCAGGATTGCCACTTCACCATACAGGGCGGCAAGCTGTTGCCTGATGGCAGTTATCAGGTGCGTGGAGACTTGGTGGTGTTTTTGTATTAAAACTTCAAATAATATATTGGAAATTCCAAAAGTGCACGACTCATCATGCTCATTTGATCGTATAAAAAACCATAGATATAGATATTATATTAGTTAGTTATTTATAAACTACATTGAATAAAACAGCCATTTTCAATAGGGTTCCTCCTTTGAGTGTAACGAATCTATTAAAAAAAAATTGATTCAATTATTTGATTTTTTCGTAAGCTACAATGTTTTCAGGTTTCACACTTGATAGATGGGATTTTTTTTTAGAAATATTTTGACATCCGACGATCCTGCATACTTATCTCTTTTGTTGACTGTACAAGTGGCATGTAAACTTAGGGTGGTAAATCAATAACGTGGTCGAGTATACTTTTCTTCACCACAGAAACGGCTTATGTTTTCATTGTCCATCTGATTTCGAATCGTAATCCTTAGGCGATCGCTCACACGAACTAGAGTCGTAGAGGCGGGGTCGAAGCGCGGGCGTCACAAGCGGCGCGCCGCATCTACGTTGTCTAGGAATAAACGTGCCGCTTCGCCCTCGCGACCTCGCCTCGACTTACCAGTGAGCAATGCGCCTTATTGAATTCTCACGCAAGCCATTGATTATTATACTTCAACCACAGATATACACTTGGGAGCAAATAAATCGAGCCACTTCCTTTTTTCACGTATAATGGTTATTATTTTTGGTATTATGGAACGTATCAAATCGAAACATATATCGCCTAAGAGCTTATTTAATATACTTTACAATGAGGGTAAATTATTGAATGATAACCTTATTTAATGATAAATTATTGGCTCTGAAAGAAAAACGGTAATTTTGATAGAAAATTGTCGGTCCAGAAAAAAACAATTAAAAACAAAATTATGGTATAAACTTATTCTTAATATCTTGTATTACCCCCCCTTGCCCTGATTTCGATAGATTTTCTGGACTGTTTTAATCCTACAATTTTCTATCAAAATTACCGTTTTTCTTTCAGAGCCAATAATTTATCACTAAATAAGGTTATCATTCAAAAATTTACCCTCATTGTAAAGATTATTAAATAAGCTCTTAGGCGATATATGTTTCGATTTGATACGTTCCATAATACCAAAAATATTAACCATTATACGTGCAAAAAAAAGCAAGTGGCTCGATTTATTTGCTCCCAAGTGTAGATATACCTAGAGAACGCAAGTATCACGAACTGTATGAAAACTAAGCGTGCCACTTTTTGACTACCTACTATGACGTTACAAGCTCGCGCTCTCTCGCTCACGTTCACCCAGCCAGCAGTACGTAGGACGGAGCGCAAAAGTGGCGGCTTATGATTTTCGATCTTTGGCATGCGAAAAAGGTCCTCTTGCGTTATCTAGGTATATCTATATCTGTGACTTAACAACATGCTTTCTTACGAATGTTATTTAAAAACACGTTGTTTTGTCTAGAATCCAATCGTCGTAGTGATGCTATCGCTGAGCGGCGGACACCGCTCGGGGCCCGCGCTGCTGTCTGCGGGCGGCGTGGACAACCTGTTCCACGAGCTGGGCCACGCGCTGCACTCCATGCTGGGCCGCGCCGCGCACCAGCACGTGTCGGGCACGCGCTGCGCCACCGACCTCGCCGAGGTACCCTCCGTGCTCATGGAGTACTTCGCCAGTAGCCCGCAGGTAACTGAGAATGAAAGAACAGAAAGAAAATAATTATATTTATTTGGTACACGTTAAGCCGTGTACGCACGAACGAACAAAAACATGGTGAACACGAACATCGATCACGGAACAATTGGTTCGTACGTGTGGACGTAAATTAGCAAATCGAACACGAACACCTTGCGAACACAGTTCTACTTGTGTTCGCGCTCAGGCCCTCAGTAACTATAGATCACCGTTGGAAGTGGTCGACAATGAAGTACTTGAAGTGGCATTAAATTTCTACGAATACCGTCCACACAAGCTCATACCTTAGAAAAGTAGATCGAAATAGGAACCAATTTAATGAAACGGTTTAATGACATTTTTTTTCCGGCTTACCTCTGTCATAAATTCACCCTTCGCCACTGTTACATACATCAGAAAACTCGCCGAATGCCTAACATCCTCCCTTTTTTATAATTAGTTACAAATAGCTTAATACTGTCAAAATTAATGGGAAAACGTGAGCCCTTTTTATTTGACAGCAGGACAGACAACACTGGGTGAAAACTTCTCGACAAACTTTAATGGCGCAGGCACTCGTTATTAACTGTATCAATAACCTTGCAGGTTATCCGTCGCTTCGCCCGCCACTTCCAGACGCGCGAGCCGATGCCTGACGATATGCTGCACCGACTCTGCGCGTCTAAGCACCTTTTCGGAGCCAGCGAGATGCAACTACAGGTAAAACAATCAGCCATTAAGGTACTCTTAATAAAATTGTTATGCTCAGAAAATTTTCTGACGACCTTGAAAACTTTTATATCAGTGTCTTCAAAATCGTGCAGTCAGTGAAGTTTGATGTTTGCATTACCTGCGTCTTTGCATTTTATGGCCTTTCAATAAAGCGTATCAATGTCAATAGCAAATCTCATACTCATCGCTTCTTCAACGCATAACTTAAGTGCTACAGTCCTTGCGGAACTAGTTGGGCGCGCCTTAGGTATGTGAGCGGTGGGAGTGCGGGGGGGGGGGGGTCATTACTCAGTACGTGCGTTGCGAACCGCCGCCGAGACGTCTGTGGCCACTGAGGCGGACAACTAGTTCCGCAAGGACTATAACTTAATCTTCAAAGGGAAGTAACGAGTTTCGGAAAAGCAAAATTGTTTTTTCTGACACCTAAATTAGCTATGCGAAAATCTCATGAATAGTTTCTGCCATATTCAGGTGTTCTACTCAGCATTAGACCAGCACTACCACGGGCCGGACGCGTCGCAACGCGGCAGCACCACGGAAGTTCTGCAGCGGGTTCAGAAACAGTACTATGGGCTACCCTACGTTGAAAATACTGTGAGTTTTCACTAGCACTGCGCGACACCTAAAAGAATCTTCTATTATTATTAAAAGCCTGTGTTGTCCCACTGCGGGGCAAAGGCCTCCCTACTCTCTTTCCACTTCTTTCTGTTTAACCTTTTAATTGCCGTGCCCCTAGCGCGCGGCTACAAATCGATAAAATAATCATAATCAGCCTATAATGTTCCCACTGCTGGGACACAGGCCTCCTCTTTGTGAGAGGGAGTGGGCCGTAATCCACCACGCGGGCCCAGAGCGGGTTGGTAGATGTCACATGTCTTCGAATTTTTGGTTCTAGGACATGCCGGTTTCCTCACGATGTTTCCCTTCACCGTTTTGAGAGCAGTGGTGATGAAATAATTTACACAAAGTAAAGCGCCTGTCTGGGTTCGAACCTACGACCTACAACTCGTAAGTCGCGGCCGATACCACTGGGCCACCCCTGCTCTCAGATAAAATAATACCTACAATAAATAAGGAGGAGAAATCGTTGTATCGATAAAAAAATAGTCAAAAAGTTTTTATCTCTATTTAATAATGGTTTTAGTTGTACCACGCAGTTAATAGGACGAAAATAGAACGAAAAAAATCATGCGTGTTCTCTGCCGCAGAAATAAGACACGGGCGGTAGGGGCACGGAAACATGTGTCGCATAAATACAACAAGCGGTTAAAAGGTTAAAGCTGCTAAGGACCAGTTCTTGTTGAAGGAGTTCAGCTCATCCCGCAATTCAAAAGATCATCTTCTACTTAATATAAATCTTAAATTCACGGACAGACAAGGCACAGCCGCTGGGTCTGGAAGCATGAAATTTTGCACAAGAGTTTCCTATACTATTACTATTAACGAAAGTCTGATCTATGGATCTTTGAAAATATTATCCCCTAAAGGGATTAAATAGGGGATAAAATTTTGTATGGAAGTTCGTCATTTTTGCTGGTAGGAAATCCCATCGGGCACGTGGCTTGTGCTTTAATAAGTGTGCAGCGTGCTTTTGGATTTCGAACTTTCGGCGCTGAATCGAGCGTTGGAAATCTAATAGCGCGCTTTTCATCCAAAAATCACTCCTAAAATGGTCTGATGTCAAAACGTCTTCCCTAACGCTTACTAGCGTAGAATATGATTTTTTTGGTAACAATTTGCCCGTCGATGTTCCCTTACACCGTTTATATTTGTGTAATTATTCTGAGCTAAAATCATACGTTCGTTATGCAGGCGTGGCAGCACCGCTTCAGCCACCTGATCGGCTACGGCGCGAAGTACTACTCGTACCTGATCTCGCGCGGCATCGCCTGGTCTGTGTGGCACAAGTACTTCCAAGACCAGCCATTGTGTCGCTCCGCTGGAGAGAACCTCAGGCAAGGACTGCTGAGGCATGGAGGAGCTGTGCCGCCTCAGGTAGGCAAATTATTTCCAGTTATCACACACACGATGACTGGACATCGACAATGTTGAGAATCCCAACTATGTTGGATGGGGTCAGTTTCCAGTCTAACCAGATACAGCTGAATACCAGTATTTTACATGGAGCAATTTCCTATCTGACCTCCACAATACAGATACTTATACCCATCCTGCCAGTACCCTGTTTCAGTATTCTTTATTTTACAATTACAAAAATAATTCGCGTATTCACACCACACCAACAAACGCAAGTAAAACGTGAGTCGGTTCGTGAGATAAAAATACTATAAAAATTCTAAAGTGGTGGCGGTAGATGTGTGTAATTTACTAGTTGTTGTTTTTTGTCGCTTCCGCGGACAATTACCACAGAACACCACAAGAACAAGCTACTGAAGTACTATTTTATAATGAAAATATGTATGTTTAGATTAAGGTATTTATCTATGGGCCTGCCTCGCGCTTCGCCTGAAATAAATGAATAAGTAAATAAATATATTTTCCAATAACATAAAATTTTAATGTTACCAGAAACAATGTTTATTGCCAGTGCCATCAGTATTGCAACAGCGTATCCCGCAACATGTTTCAACTTCACAGAATCGCGTTACATAAACGAGATATAATATTGTTTACCATTTGTTTCCACAGAACTTACTCCGCGATTACCTGCAAGAGGAGGTAACGCCCACATCGCTCGCGAACGCGCTCGCCGAAGAGTTGGACCACCACAAAGATCACCTGGACACTGTGTTCAAAATACTTCAAAAATGATCTACATACGCGTTACAAACTATTGGCAACTACTTTTCTTTTACATGAGACCGGAAATACGGCACATCGAGTTTTCAAACAGTTCGGCTTTGTATCGTTGTCTCTGTCTTTCTTTGACAGTCTCTCGCTCGGTGTGTCAAATTTTCTTCCTACTAAAGTTCGGTTTAAGGCGTGTCTTAGGGTGCTTACATATAGAAACGGGTTTTCGGGCCTTACTCCCGGTACAGATCGCTGCAGGTTGACCTGTTTCTTTATGTGTGAGCGCATAACTTAACACGGGACTATTTCACCCGCACCGATCGGTACCTACTTGTTTTTATCGCGAACCCGCTTCTTTATGCAAGCACCCTTAGGCAATGGGGAAGGTTTTAGTGTAAATCACAACTCTAGATACTGCCGCCTGTTAAAGGACAATGCCAGAAACTCTATAGAACTTTGCCCCACTCAGTAAAATTAATTTACAACCTTGCGACATGTAAAATCATATTGCTTATGTATTACTGATAACTAAAAATTTTTCCTAATGCCTGTAGAACTTGCGGTTTCTGTTATTATAGGTTAGGTGCAGTTTATAATTTCTAAAATAAATTATTGATGTGTTATTATTTTAGTACTATCCCTAGGAGGGCATTCTGCGACACATAATGGCGGAAATGGTAAAAATGGATTTCAGTTGTTGAATTCCTTTTAACATTGATTTGTAATCCGCAACTCGTAAAGAAAAACAATTTATTATGAAAACGTTTTATATTCATTACAGTTATTTTCATTAATTTACATTTTCTATAAATGGCTGGGGCAGGATCTGGCATTGTCATTTAACCTCTTGTTAAATCTCATATCAAGCTATTTGATTGGATGTCATTATTTCTGACTGCCAATCACAGCAACTAACACCAACGTGACATTTAAAACTAGAATAAAATTGATCTGAGACTTGATCGATCTTACGTGAGTTCCTTGTGTAAAAGTACTTAAAAACTACTGGTATTGTCGTGCATTTAATATAGAGAACATCATCAAATGCTGCCATCATATCAACCATTGACTGATATCTGAAGCTCAATATTCCTGTATTGAAAATTATCAAAATCTAGTCGCAATCTCATCTCAGCTACAATCCATGTCAAAAACTTGTCAAAAATGTAAGGAAGTTAGAGGTAGTTTTGACAGATTAAGACAGATCAGACTGTGAAGTTCTTAAAATTACGAGAATTGCCCCTCTGATTTGTTATTTTGCAATAGTTTAACCCCCTTACTAATAAACGTATTATATCAGATGAATAGTTACCGATTTCTCTCTTTCAGTCGTCAGTAATTTGACTTTCGAAAGAAGACAGCGTTGTGTAACTATACAGACGCTATGAAACGTTTATTAGTAAGGTTAGGTAGTTAGGCCAGTGTCAATATTTGCACAACAAATCACTAACACGGCATTTTTAAGTACAGACGCCAGCACATCAAGCTACTACAATCTGTAAATTTTCATTAATAGATTTTCAACTTTATCGCTAAAGTATAAGGTTCAAAGTTGATTGGGAAAATTTGACGGGTAACTTGATGTGCTTGATAGCTGATGTGTCTTTACCTACACGGCACAGTAGAATGGATTTTGTATTAGTAGTTATTGTAAGTCTTCCTAATAGAAATTGTTTGACCAATTATGTAATGATTGTACAGATTATAAATGTAAAAATAAATTATTTTTAGTATGTTTCGTTAGGAGGGATTTCTCTACAGTATTATGTGGCGAAATTACTATTTGTAACTGACTGCAATATTAAACTAATAGATGATTCTCCAAGTAACAAAGTTTTGCCAGTTCATAAACTGAATTTTATAATTGTACCTACTAAGGGTTAATTTTACCAGTCATCTTTTATCCCTTGAATAAAATTGACATCTCTCAGTTGGAAAAACTGTCAAAAATTAAAATTGATTGGCATACGACTTATTCTATGTATAAAAGTTTGGTGAAATTCGTCCTAATTATTACTTATAAAAGTTGACTGCGATTTAGAAAATAACAACTTTTATTTCTGTTACTATTTATGCATCACGGATAATTCTTGCCCACTGTACAAACACGAGAAAAGAGAAATAAAACAATGACGGAAAATTATAAATAGTTTAATTAGTGATCCCTCCTGAAACTGACAGAAAACACAACCCGGATATCACGACAAACACAAAGCAAACAGGTATTCATGAAAAACGATATATTATGAGTTTGTCAGCTTCGTTGTACCGTTGCACCAGCCAGGTGAACGCGCAGCATGTCAGTTTTCTTGTCGCATCATTTCGCGGCGAAACGAGACAAACGTAAGTTTACGTATAGTCCTGTCTCGCTTCGACGCGAGATAATGTGAGGAGAAAACCTTGTCGCGTGACCCGGTTAGTCACTTTCACTTCCTTATGCTATTAAGTTCACATCTAAATACACCTAACGTATTATAGAAATTAATTAATGTATATTTGTCAAGGTAGTACAGCGAAGCTGACAACTGACAAGTTATCAATGACAAAATGAGGTTGAAACGAAATAATGGACTTCAATATTCAATTGACAATTTTTATAATCGAGAACAAAATATGCGCTGCAATAATCATGGAAAGTAAACTCATACTGCATTACTCAGCCATCTTGCAACATTTATATTTAAAATAATGAAAAGAACTAACCGTTTTTTTTATGTTATTTCGTGTAATCATAATAACTAGTCGGTTTCAAGCGGAGGGTACTCGATTCTCTAATATCACACTTTATATTTCTAAGGTGTAATTATTTTATATTTATATATGCGCAGGAGTCGGACGCTGAGGGATACCCCTTGTCTACCGTTAGACCGTCAGCTCAGAAAGAAAAAGGTTTTCTACTCTCAAAGTTGAATATTGTTTTATTATAATTTTAGAATTACTTACTTTGGTGTATTCCGATATTTAAACATTCATTCCTCTGTACACTACTTTTATCTCACGAAGCGTCGCGCGCTATACTTGTGGTCATCAAGTGTACAATCACGCTGTGAATGTGTGCGTGATGACGAGTAGCGTCAGCACATAACGCACTTGGTAACCACAAAGCGCGTGTCGCTTCGTGATATAAAAATATTGAATAAGATAAGCTTTCTTTATTTTTTAGTATCTTTGAGCGCAGAAAATCTCGTCGTTAACAGCGATTTACTTACGAGCTATGAAATAAACTATCAGCCCTTCTGGCAGTGAAACTGCAAGTAACGCGTCCTATTCGGGAATATATTTTTGAAAGTCATCGCCACAGATATACAGGGTGTTACGGAAAGGGTATATCAATACAAACGGGTTGAAGAGTGTATCTGGTCTAGAATCTCTGTACAAAATTTCAGCTCAAAAGCAGTAACTTTGAAAATGCTTAATATTTTTTTATTTCGATAGTTCATTAAATTGAAATCATAACAAACGTGTCACCGCACTACGAGGGTCATTATTCATTATCTGTAGTGTGTCTGTGCGCCTAGTATACGCACATCACGCCGCCGCGCGCCAATGCAGCGCCGTGATGTCGAAAAAAAAAAATATTAAGCATTTTCAAAGTTAATGCTTTTGAGCTGAAATTTTGTACAGAGATTCTAGACTAGAGACACTCTTCAACCCGTTTGTATCGATATACCCTTTCCGTAACACCCTGTAGATACACCTAGATAACGCAAGAGCAACTACTTCGCGTGCCAAAAATCGCACCAACTTATGTTCGAAATCATAAGCCGCTACTTTCGCGCTCAGTCCTGCGTACTGCTGGCTGGGTGAGCATGAGCGAGAAATCGCGAGCATGTGACGTCATAGTAGGTAGTAAAAAAGTGGCCCGCTTAGTTTTCATACAGTTCGTGATACTTGCGTTATCTAGGTCTATATATATATATCTGTGGTCACCGCCCTCATGTTACTCATGAGAACTATCTATGGACAACATGTAATGAATCTGTCATTTGCTTCAATAAGATACACTGGAGTACTCTGTAGAATAGACTGGATGAGCAGGTTAAATCATAGAAATAATAAATCATGTATTTTTTTTTATTAAATTAAAACACTTAACTTCATTCTATCTGTCCGATAGCGACTTGTATCATGGTCGACTTGTATCGTGGTCAGAACCCTCAAAATAAAACAAATCGTTCCTTGTCATTTTCAAGTCAATTTATTGGTCATCTGCAACACCAACTCGACTCAAAGTGAAGCATTGAAATCTCTCTGCTTTTAAATATCGTGTAATAATGGCAATTCAATTTGTGCATATATTCGCATTACTTCGCTAACACAAAATCAAGTTTATCCCAATGAACATACGGTATATTTTGTCTTACACAAGTATCGCGAATATTTGGACAAATACACAAAGTGCACGTAAATAGTGTCGTTTCTAGTGTATGACAACGCGTTGGGAAGGCACGATCCATACGTCATCAAATGGAAATGACACTACGGCATACGATATAAAGCTCACATTTCAACGTTTCTGCGCCAAGTAGGTATTGACTTGTCGAGTTGTTTACAAAATTTTAAATTGTTAGATGTGCCCTTACCGTACTTAGGTCGCGTTAGAGCGTTACACAGAGAATATCGAGCTCACATCTCCCGCATGGAACGATAGATACCTACGATTTTCAGTATGAGTGAACGAGACAATTAAATACATGTCATGTCAACGAAACAATAATATTGACCATTTTTTGACGCGGGCGAATCTAACGATTTAAATCTTTGGCTGTTGAACAGTTTTGTTAAATAACCCGCGCTTTTAAACTTACTGTAATCTATGCGAATCTTATCGGCAGTGTTTGTGTAACCTGCTCGATCTACGTACGTTGCCGGGGTCTGTCATAATTATTTACAGCGGTTAGGTCGAAGCGGCGCGCATTAACACTACGACACGGCATTAGGCTACGTTTAATGATTAATAGGCCACCTTACTAGCCGACCAAGTTAACTAATCTGCGTTCTCGATTTATTTGCCAAAAATGTAAACAAATATGAATTTATGGAAAAATAACTTTAATTCCTACACAATAAAGTTCAGTTTACGCTACAACTTCAAACATTTTTTGTAACTTTTTCAATAGTGCTAGTCACTCTGAAATAAAATTAATTGTCATTGATTGAAATAAAGTTCATATTTGTGTAACTTGAAATAGGGTGGGGGTGTGCAGTACTGCGCACTTTTACTATACACAAGTTACGTCGTACGTGACGTCATTGCAGACATTGAACGGTAAGTCTAACAACCGGTTTCTGAATTGAGAATGTGAATTTGAGAACTTGTTAAGCTCTAAGGCTGAGCGCGTCACGAAATTGAATCGCTGCGGAATATAATATTCAATCTATTCAATACCAATGTACCTATGTAATGAATTTAACCTAAAGATGATTCCTTTAATGTAGCCGGCAAAATTCAAAATTTCTTACTTTTTATGTGAATTTCGCGGGCTACATTGAAAGAGGAATATGAACATTAATCTCAGCCTAAGACGAATGCCCAAGGCACTAAAAAGAGGTCGGATAAACTGCAATCCAACCATAATTATATATTCTTGGTCGGCTAGTACTCAGTTTCCAAGCTAGATCCAGCTACTAGTCTAACCTCATGCGGCCCCAAAAGAATTCTTTGCGGAGCCAGTCTGACCTCCGACATACCTAAAGCTGCCTTTGGACGGGAACAGACAACGCTCTTACCAGTCGACTGCACGTCAAATACATTTGTCATAGAAAATATTACATTGACTTGCAGACCGCTCGGGCAGTCACACTATACTCTTGCTGCCATACGCGGTATTTGTCGACTGTTAAAATAGACTGTCTATTCCCACACTTAGGGCCTGTTTCACATTGTCCAAATACCCACTACTCATGGAACAAAATTTGAATGAAACTATCAGGTAAGTAATTTAACGGGAGCTTACTTGGAGGTGGTGAAACAGGCCCTTTAAGACTGTTTATACCTCTCACAGAGCAGGGAGACACCCCGGGGGATGCTGCTAGAGCCGGCATTGTCAACACTTCCTATATAAACGTTTATTACGACACAATGACGTATAGAAACTGAGGCTGCATTCCGAATTAGCTATAATCGCTCACAGCACTCACATCATCTCACAAGCGTTCCGATTTAGGTATTACGATTTTGACAGCTGAGGGCTGTCAATAATTCGGAACGCTCGTGAACGCGCTCACAGTACTCACTTCAATGTCAAAACGATATAACAGTATTTATTTGTGTATACACCATTTATTTTATTATTTATGTAAACAGTAAAATACATAAGGATATGTTATAACAACTAGTTGTTACTAACTACCACAACACAACTAGTTGTTGTTCTTCTTCTTAGGTTAGGTGGTAACTGTAGCCAAAAGCACAATTTCGAATATGCCGCGTTAGTTTAAAGATATGACAGCACATCTGTCATTTATGACAGCGCTCACGGTGATATTATTTTAGGGCATGGTCGGTGTTATCGCAAGATGGCGCATTCCATGTCATGCCATGACGTCACCTATGACGATTCACGGGACATTGTTATCGCGCTCACGATAATTCGGTACGGGTATGAGCACGCTCAAATCGACTACAGCGCAACTCGGAACGCACCCTGACAGCTTTGACTGACACCGGTGACAGGAGTGATGCCCTCAACGCAATTGAATTTTATTAGTACTTCGGTCTCTAGACGGAGATTCCGTGCTCTGTGATCCCGCCATTTCTCTTCCCTAGATGTAAGCTGTCATGTACTACAGTACACTATAGCATGAGGTCCACATGATAGGCTCGCTATCGTTCAAACATCGTATCATCATGAGATATTAATTAGTGAACATTGGTGTCGTAGTGTGAACGCGGTCGGACGAGCATGGCCGCGAATGGGCCACGAGCATGGCCGCGAGTGGGCCACTATTACGCGACGTAGTTGTACTGGTTCGGGTTGTCTTTGTCGCGCTCCATGTAGTCGCGGTCGATGAGGGATTCGATGCGTTTCTTCAGGTCTGCCGGCTGAAAATTAACAAATATAGCATTATGCTTGTATTCTCCGGTGAGGTAGGTAGAGTAGGGTTTGTTTAACGGATTCGAGCGTGTGGGCTGCAGCTGAAAATCACGGTTGGGTGGCAACAGAATCCAGTGTTGCCATCTTGACAGTACGCGAAGCTGCTATTTAAAAAAATAGTTTTATGGTATTTTTTGTTCAATTGCTTGTGCCAATATACGAATTTTCTTTAATATTCCACCAAATGTTTTACAAGTCCCATGTATTAGAGGCCGAGCCTATTGCCATTAACAGGGCTGCTACTAAAAAAAAAAAAACGATAT
Source organism: Amphipoea oculea (assembly GCA_945859645.1). NCBI lineage: Eukaryota > Metazoa > Arthropoda > Insecta > Lepidoptera > Noctuidae > Amphipoea > Amphipoea oculea. Next base: position 4,782,408 of record OX243862.1, read on the forward strand.
TAGCAGGGTAGCTACCCTGCAACCCGGTAACTCCCCCTCCAAAAAAAAAAACAAACCCAAATCGCCGCAAATCGATATGAATGGCGTGCGATTGGAGAGGCCTATGTCCAACAACAACATAACACCTAATAACAACACATCTAACAACAACAACAACAGCAACATCTAATGTACATCCTATATTCTAGCAAATAAAGATATCATTAATTCAACAGTGAACTGCTGTAGACTGGTGATGATGATGATGACTGTACATTACGTACCTTGACGGGAAACTTGAGCTGGTTGTACAGTTCAGATATGAGCAGGTTGTGTGAGAGCGCCTTGCGCATCTTCATGACCCTGACGATGGCCGCGTCGATCTGGTACTGTCTGTCTTGGAATACTCGCTCTTCCGTCGCTTTCTGTTCCTCGCTCTGAAATACAAATTCATATTTTGCTACTAATATTATAAAGGCGAAAGTTTGTGAGTGTGTTTGTATGTTTGTTATTTCTTCACGCACAACGGCTGAAAGGATTTGGATGCAATTTGGCATACAGATAGTTTATAACTAGAATTAACGCATAGGATACTTTTTATCCCGATATTCCCAGGGGATCGACACATATGCGGGTGAAACCGCGGGGCGCTGCTAGTTTTGCTATAAATATCTAGTGACAGAAACACTAAATTACCGATAGTTATGGCAAGGGACATAATTTGTAATGATGCGGAGGTATGCGGAGCATGTGACAACACAAATACTATTAATTAATACAGATCTATAGAAAAGGAAGTAGACTGAAAAAAATAACGAAGAGATTTTGTAAAAGATAATACTCCTAAAATAGAGAGATGAGGGCTGATTATGATGCTGCGCTGATCCCAAGAAAATTGAGTTACGAGCAGCAAGATGAAGAATTTGGAGTTTTGCATAAACTTAAAGGAAATCCGACTGTGCACGATTTCGCGACGAATAGTAGCTATTCTTTCGTAGTGCTGTCGCAGTGTAGTTAAAAATAATAGGCGACAAAAATAGTTCTAGAACTTATTTCTCCAAAGGAACCTACGGAAAAGTACGCTTTGGAATAGGCAACTAGCTTCATCTTTTTGACTGATCAACTCCTTTGACAATTCAAAAGTGCTTGTAATTGGTTAAATAGAAAAAAAAGACGGGTTGCACTCCGGGAGTGCCGGCAGAAGTGAAAACTTGAATATTAACGTTGAAATAAATCAATTATTAATTGAATTAATATAACTCATTATTTTTCACTATTTCTGCGTCCTTTTTTTCATTAATAGATGCACTTTGTTCAATTTCCATATTTTAAACAATTTATATACACGAATGTTACGAATACACAGCAGTGTGTCCACGTCCACGTCCACTTCCACTTCGACTTCGACTTCGACTTCCACTTCGACTTCTACTTCGACTTCCACTTCGACTTCCACTTCGACTTCTACTTCGACTTCCACTTCGACTTCCACTTCGACTTCTTCGACTTCCACTTTGACTTCTTCGACTTCCACTTTGACTTCCACTTCGACTTCCGCTTCCACTTCGACTTCCACTTCGACTTCCACTTCCACTTCGACTTCTACTTCCATTTCCACTTCCACTTCCACATCCACTTCCACTCCATCCATCCATCCATCTATCCATTGTCGTGTGTCACTTGGTTCACTTCGGTTTGCGTCGCCGTAGAAAGAGAGAGAGGGGGGGGGGGAAATCTCTCCTGACGGTCACGTGTCCTGACGCGATGTCCTGACGCGAGTTTAACATTTGTTACCCAGTACAAAAAAGTGTGCAACGCCGCTAAAGAAGTTGTCACTTCAAAAATGCTTTGAATTTAAGTTATCCCTAAGACTAGCTATTGCCCGCGACTTCGTCCGCGTAAAATTTCACCCTCCCCCCATTCACCCTCTTAGGAGTGGAATTTCCAAAAACCCTTTCTCAGTGGATACCTACTCTTCACAAAGAACACACCTTCCACATTCATGTCTCTAGGACCAGCGGCTGAAGCTGTGCGTTGATATATCAGTCAGTCAGTCAGGACTTTGAATTTTATATAATATAGATTATAATTGATACAACTCGAGCAACATAGGTTCTAAACGTAAAGCTAGTCAGTACTAACCGTCTCCTTCATCTGTATCTGGTTGATCTTGATGCGGAACAGCTTGTTGGTGAAGTCTCCGTTGAAGGCGAAGTGGTCCGCGTCGTCCACCTCCCGGCCGCGCGGCGTCTTGGTCAGCACGCGCGCCTTGCCGCACGCCAGCGACTGCAGTGTGCGGCGCAGCTCGCCTTCCTGGAAATTAGCACAAATGTAATATGGTAATTAATCATTTTTGCTATTTTTTAGCTGAAACTAGGATAACACTAACGAGATTGAGTCGTTCAAGACATTTTCCAGGATGTCCTGCTCCAATTAGACGCAGAATTTCATGAAAAAGTTTTTGCACGTGAAAATGGACAACAATAAATTTAATGACCATTGCGTACGGCGCGTAAAAAGAAACACTGGGATTTCACGACACAAGTGTACATATAATACACGTGTGTGTAGTAGTGTAGTGAGTGTGTTTACTCACTTCTATACATACAGGGTGAAATTGAACACATGCGACAAATCGAAATGGGAGATTGTACTCATTATTATGAACAACTTTTACTATGGGACCAAACCTGAAATCGCGAAAAAAAAAATCAGCTGTTCCCTACATTTATGTTCGCATAACTCATGAAAATGTAGGGAACAACTGATTTTTTTTTCGCGATTTCAGGTTTGGTCCCATAGTAAAAGTTGTTCATAATAATGAGTACAATCTCCCATTTTGAATTGTCGCATGTGTTCAATTTCACCCTGTATAATAAACTAGTAACGAAATCAAAACTGTACATTGAACATTTTTTTAATAAAATAAATTGCTACGAGGCGTGGGAACGAGTCTGGTGAAGATAATCTAGTTATTTGAATTTTAATGCAATTAGCATCACTTTCGCTCACTCAATAGGTTTTCGAGGATTTTAGATTGCGAGGTAGCGCCATAAGTAGGTCTCAACATCGCGCGTTCGTATTTTCAATGATTTGAATTTGACATTCGCGTCAGTTAGCTCATGTTTGAAATTGCTTTTGAAATGCAAAAGAAGAGTGATGGCACTCGGAATAAAACGACGTATGTGCCAAAAGGAATTTACTCCTTTTTTAACAAAATAAACGAATTAAATTCAAAACTACTTTGAGTAAACTTTGATATGATAAATTCTCTATGTTTTAAAGTAAAGTCCATTGAGTAACTCTTAAGCATTACGGCGTGATGTCGAAAAATGTAAAAAAAATAGATATAACTTTGCAATTTTTTTGTATCGAGAAAAATTCATTGAATCGTGTATTCCTTTTACATGATACTAGACCAAAGAGTCAAAAAACATAATTATACCAAAATGTTCAATCCCTATTTCACATACTTAACAAGTTACACGAAATAGAATATATATTACCTTAACTTGTAAATGGCACGACAAATTGGCATCCACAGGTACATTTTCTGATCTATTCTGGTAGATACTATTGGAACAGACCATACAACTGAATGTGTTAGACAATTTTGTTCTTACCTCAATATTAGTTGCAGTCTTGATATCTTCGAAAGAGAGGTTGTCTCCATCGTTGAAGAGCAGCAGACACAGCGCTTGAAACAGCGACACCTGGAGCTCCTTGTTACCCTGGAATGTTACACGTTATTTTTTTAATTACTGCCATTTAGGGTAGTAGAAAAACATAGGAAAATTGCTCATTAACCTCTCGTCTGTCGGAACGTAGATCTACGCGGGACACAATGGCTTTTTAATTGTGTCTGTAATTACGACATTCAATGGGTTAAGTATTAACTGGTAAAGTTTTTTTGCGTGTTTATAAAAGGTAATTTCTGGAAATACTGATCCAATTACAAAAAAAATATTAATAGGAAACTGCACTGTTCCCGAGTGACAAGGATACATTTTGTACCAGAAAAATGCATGGTCCTTGTAAGAATCATCATGCGAATAAAACCGGGGATGCAGTTAGCGAGTAATAAAAAACCAGTGAATGGTTACCTGTGTAAATATATAAAGTGGTAAAATTATTTGTTTGTTTGTAAATGCTGATCTCTGGAACTGATCTACTACTGATCTGATTTCAAGAAATCTGTCAATATTGGAAATCTGCATAATTTCCGAGTGACACGACACATTTTGTACCAGAAAAATGCAAGATTCCTGTGAGGATATCCATGCGAAAGGTGAAACCACAGGGTGTAGTAATTAGTGTTTTAAAATCAGGCAATAATAACCTGTGTAAAGTGCGCGCGCAACACACAATGTCCCAGCGTGGCCTGCCACTGCAACTTGCGGCCCGAGTGCTTGGCGAGGTAGAACTTGGTGAAGTGTTCCTGATGCCGCGTCAGCTCGGCCGGCAGACGCACTTCGACGGGCGGGTAGGTCGGCCAGAAGCCCATCGTCAGGATGTACACGCTGAGCTCCAAGCCTCCGCCCTCCTGCGACGCCGCTAAGTGCTAAATACAAACATTTATTATGTCGCACACAACACGGTTATGGGGGGGAAATATATGCCGCCTGGCGCTGTGGTTCGTCCGTGAGATCTTTAGCAGTCTTCAAAAAATCTCTGAAAATATCTGAACATGCAAAAAATTGATTAGAAAATCCTGTAACACCAGGGCTGCCAGATTGTACGACTGGATACAAAGGACATCATCCATTTTGGTCCAAATGTGAATGTGCCGGCCAAAAAAAAAAACTGCATTAGTCTGATAGAACTTGTCCACTTAAGCATTTCTTATTAGGGCACCAAAGTTGTAGCACCACTGTACTTGATTTTAATTGAGTTTAAAAAATCTGTCTTTTCACTAACTAAAACAAATGAAATATCTTTCCACATCGTTATATTGTCTATTAAATGAATTATTAAAAACAAAATAAATGTTCTGCCATGAATCGTAGCCAGTAGTTTATGGTTGGGGGGGGGGGGGGGGGGAGTTTTAATAAAATAAAAATAGTTTTAATTTTTTATGTTTAATGTATGGTTAAAACATCATATCATATTCATCTGGCATAACAATAATATGCTCTAATCCCAAAGCTGGGGGGGTAAAACCTTGTAAATGCCGAGCATAACTCATAAACCATATTATGCACATTATATGAGAACAGCACCCAATAGTTCTTTTTCCAATAACGCACGTACAATAGTAGTGAGCGATTGATGGTCTCCCCGATAATGATTTATCCACTACGATATACGTGTAATATTGTCTAGCTCTAACATGTCGGGATTGCAGTCGCCCACATTTCCCTGTTCCTGCAACTCTGTCTGGTGTTCGTCTGGCAAATCGTTGCTGAGCTCAATTGTGAAAGATCCGTTGTCGAGGATATGCTCGCCATAGTAGCTCTTTGCTTGTTTTAATTGATATACGCCAAGAGCGAATAAAAACAACTCGTGCTCGTTCATCCTTGGGAATTCTGAAAACTCTTCCATATCCGCTGTCATCACCCTGAATTGAGCTCGTCTTCGGTTCTAATTATATCGTTGTATGAGTTCTGCCAATCTGTTTGGCATATTTATTGTTTCATGGATAATCTCTAAAATGTTTGTAGCATGTGGATTGTCTTCAATTAAAATATGAAAGCAATTTAATATGGCTGCTGCGATCCTAAAATAATCGAACATGCTTCTTAGGGCTCTATTATTGTATACGTTTCGCAGCAGCCGAAAATCTCTCTTAAATCTGCCGTTGACCACTTCTACTTCCCAAGGACAGATCGTAATCAGTCTTGATTTGTATGCCTGATCCGTGGTTAATTGAGTCTCATTTGGATACTTTGTTTCTGGCATGTGTGTTATGTAACCGCTAGACTCGAGATTTTGCACAGAGTCGCGAAATCCACGGTCCAAAATAAACACATCTCCACTCCTATAAAACCAGGGGAATGCACTGTCCGTATTATTTATTAGGCTATTCGTTATATATAAAATAATAAGTCAAGTTGCAAAATTATTTTTTATTGTTCGTACTCATGGTTTTTTTTTGGGTATGCAGGTTATATAATGTACAACAATAAGAACCTATATTGTGTTTTTCAAAAAATATTCCAATCGTCATGTTCTGGCAAGATATTTCAGTTGTTTTAGCTAATTCATTTGATCGAAAATATATGAAAAGACAGACCTTTGAAACTCAAATAATACCAAGCACAGTGGTTGTACTGCTTTGGTGCCATAATAAGAAATGTTTAGGCGGACCAGTTCTATCAGAATAATCCACTTTTTTCTTTTGGCCGGCACTTCCATATTTGGACCAAAAATGTATGAAGCGTGGATGATGTCCTTTTCGAATGTAAAGTTAACTTTACGTTGCAAACCTGCTGCTTAACGGTAGTTTGCAGCAGATTTAAAAAAAAACCCGTAGTTTACCGTTATTTTACAACTATACCGTCATCTGCCTAGCCTTTTCCCAACTATGTTGGAGTCAGCTTCCAGTCTAACCGGATGCAGCTGAATACCAGTATTTTACATGGAGCGACTGCCTATCTGACCTCCACAACCCAGTTACTGGGTAATACGATAGCCCTTGGTTAAGACTGGTTGTCAGACTTTCGGGCTTCTGACTACCCATAACGACTGTCAAAAATCCACGAATGACAGCCGGAACCAACGGCTTAACATGCTTTCCGAGGCACGGAGGGGCCTCGGTATGTAAACATGGTCACCCATCCACAGACCAACCGCGGCAAGCGTAGCTTAACCTGATTGATCGACCTGTGCGGCTGTTATTATTTATACCGTTACGTCTCAAAATAAAAAAAACCCTTTATTTGCATAGAATGTGGTAGGTACAAAAGATGTATAAAATACATACAGTACCCGGCGATAAATAATGCACATCGACCTTTGGAAAGAGACAATCGGCTAATTTCGGTTTCGTAGAGCGTTATCTCTGTCGCACGAAATACAAACAGTCCGGTATCTATTAGGAGCTGTTAAAACAATTATGATTTGCTTCTTTTGATAATTCTTTTTATTCTTTGTATAAAATACACAAATTTTTCTATAAATGATGGCTTTAGGTTAACAACAACATGTCTAAGTTTATGGTTATGGCTAAAGATGCCATAGTACAACTTTATATTATTTATATTTGGGGGTGTTAACAACTCTTAATATATATTTTGAACTGGACGCGACCGCACTCTATCGCACTTGAACAACGACTGACAAAACGTCACATAGGTAGTGTGCGACAGAGATAACGCTCTACGAAGCCGAAATTAGCCGATTGTCTCTTTCTAAAGGTCGATGTGCATTTATCGCCGGGTACTGTACACTCGTTACTTATTCTACAAGATATCACGGTCTAAAAGTGTTTTGTACGTATTTCTTTTGCCATTTTATTTTTTTTAGTTAAACAATTTGTTTCGTATCTTTGATTTTGTATCATTTCTGGGACTAGATAACATAAGTTGGCTCTACTGGCAGCCCTGTTTAAACAGCCACGACTTACATGATTCGTACATACTTGCTTATACGTAATATTAATGTCCTTAGAGAGTTCCATGTCCTTGAACATGCCCTCCAGTTTGCAAGTGAAGCCTCCGCCGCACTCCTGCTTCAATTTACTTAACATCGACTTTTCTGCGTCAACTGATGCCGACTTGCCGACTAGCAGCCTTTTGGCGAGGTCCTGGAAAGAAAGAAAGATATTGAAAAAGAAGTCCTAGTAATACAATGCTTTATGGGTCAGTAGAACCGCTTATATACCTTTAGGGCTAATCGTTGTCATAAGTCATCTAGATAATATGAAATGTTTGAAATTTTTATTGCTTAAGCCTAAATATTATTTAACACGTTCCCTGTGCGTGCACCACATGTGGGTCACTGTGAGGTCACGACTCCATACAAATTTGAAGCCTTTTTATAGTTTACACGTGTGATTTATTTTGATTTTTTTGAATACACGTGTGAACAATAAACTATAAAAAAAAGAACGTGTTTGCACGTGAGGGGCTCCTCTCACATTTAGTAGCTGCACTGTTAACGTGTTAATTTTCTTTGAACTGTAAGAATATGTACCACCGCGGCCTTTTCCGCCTGATCACTTAAAATTTTTTTCGCTTAACCTTTTCGACGCCTATCTACATAATACGCGATGTGTCCTCCAGCGCCACGCTACAAATGTATAACGTATCTATAGTAAAACGTAGGGATGGGATTAATGTCCTATCGATAAATAATATTATAAGTTGAAATTAACGTTTATTCACCAAATTACGAAGCTAAATAAAAACTGATACCGTATTTTCATATTTTGTTTTATTTCATAAAAAAATCAATATGAAAACCTGGATATATTTCCCATAATAAAAGAAAAGAATTGTAAATTTATTAGACGTGTGTTCTAGAAGGCACATCCCTATTTGTCTCCAAATGTAATCCTTCTACTTCATATCAAGTCGTTGGCGCTCGAGGCACGTCAAAATCCTTTCTGATATAAGGATGTCTAGATGTCGATGTCTATGGTATTTTTCTTTTTTCTATTCACTGTGGTCGAGTTACACGTGCATAACCTCAACCGATTCATGCATAATTTATTTCGTTTACTTACAAAAAATAGCACCAAATACAATCAATAGAAGCTAGATACGTGGTTTTCTATCTACGTGTTTTAAAAAAAATATTAAAATGGAGTGTAAGTGACTGTTTTACGCCGATGTTACAGATCTTTGTTTTAATGGTAGGTATAGGTGTCGCAAAATACTAGCAATGATTTTTCTTGTTTTTAGAAACTAATAGAAAACGGAAGTACCTACATTCCTGAAACGGAAGTTGACGACTTAACGTAATGTCAGGACGACGAACTATTTCAAAATTCTGATTATTCACAAACTTTTTGTTATGATGAATCTACTCAAAAAGAAACAAAATGTAAACATTGCACTACACTAAAATGCACAGTCACTATGACCTTGAAAACCGTCCGCTTATGACGTCACAGATTTACTTCTATAAAAGTTCGTGGCGTTGTGCGCACTGACAACTAGCCACTTTGTAAGGATGGGTTTTTCAAACGGTGTTTCACTATCGACAATGATTAGAAAACCTATTTATTCTTGATTAAGGCGAATAAAACGTAGTTTATAGTTTACAATATTTATAAAATATTATTTATTCACGTCATTTTCTTGCAATAATGATATTTATGATCGTTTTGACGACATAAAATATAGCGAGGTCTTCATCGTGTCCCATCACTGGCTTACTTTATATCAAGTACTTGGCGATGGGGGCACTAAAATATTTTGTGGCGTTTTTGTTTCTATTGAATATAAAACAAACAAGAACTTATTATGTGTGAAAAAGTTAAAAATATGGCTTATAACAGGGCAATTTTCCATAAAAACAAAATAAAAGGTCTTGTAAAAGTCGTAAATTTATTTTATACTATTATTACTTCTAATCAAGTAGTGGCGCTGAGGGCACGAAAATCTCGAACTTGTATACAAGTGATTGGCGTTCAAAAGGTTAAGTCGTACGGCGGCGCCAAGGCACGCCCTCTTGAAATTTTCGCCCATTAGGAAAGCGAGAACGCAATTAGTTGAAGTGCAGGTTAGTGACGCATCACGTGTACTCCTTTTGTGAATTTTACGGACGAACTATTTGACCTTGGCGCGCTTACTAGAGAGTGCTTCTATTTTTTGAGTGCAAGCAAAAATGAACTCAGTGGTGGTCAGGCGGGAGTGTCCGCGATAGCACACACTGAGCGTAAATTCGAAGGCGTTGACGGCACTTCGGTAGCGACTTATACGCGATTTTATTGGAAATATGTCGCATTTGCGTAGCGTTACACTGTGTAAACATTTAATGAGCGCCTACGCTCGAAAAGAAGACACTCTAGAATGCCCACTTTAAAAGCTCTGGCCCTGGCTAAAAATGATTATGTCTGTGAATGAATGAATGAACACTTTTTCATAATGACTTGAAAACAATCATTATTATACAGTTGGTGTGCCTTGGTAAAAATGGCATGGATACTTTGGATATAGAACTTTTCGTGTAGCATTGACCTGCAACTGTATGGTACCCTGTAAATATAAGTCACTAGTAATAAGCTCATCATACCTTCTTGTAGAAAGCCTCGAACACGTCCTTGCCGTGTATAAACCGGAACAAGACCATGATCTTGTCCAGCAGACGTTCTAACTCCTCTTCCGTGGCCTCCTTGTTGCCCGCGCGGAGTTTCACGTCCACGAATTTGGCTGAAAAATTATTGAATGTTTAAGTAACTAATGAGACGAGACGAAATTTACGCATATAGACAAGATTCGCCCACACTAGCTCAAGACAGAGGGGAGTGAAAAGAAGAAAGGGGGGCTTTTGCCTTGCGGTGGGACAATTACATAGGCTAAAAATAATAAAAAAGAGGTTTATTTATAAACGACTAGCTTCTGCCCGCGACTTCGTCCGCGTAAAATTTCACCCTTCCCCATTCACCCTCTTAGGGGTCGAATTTAGAAAAACCCTTTCTTAGTGGATACCTACTCTTCACAAAGAACACACCCTCCAAATTTCATGTCTCTTGGACCAGCGGTTGAAGCTGTGTGTTGATATATCAGTCAGTCAGTCACGACTTTGAATTTTATATATTTAGATGATTAAAAGTAAGTGATGTTTAAACGTCACAAATGTATGATTAAACAGTCGCTAATCATTACAAATAAACCCCCAAGTATCTAAGGAGTTTCTTGCCCATTCTTCTCCATACGAAGTTAACTTTTTGAAGGGGCAACTAGATTCAATTCAAATAAAATATAGATAGTGCTATCCACGAAGACGTGCCCCACTCTTCTTACTAATCGCTAGTGTTTTAGTTTTTTGATACACACTAATTACTCACTTATAAGTAATTACTGTGTATCGACAAAACTAAAACACTAGCGGAATGTTGCACACTCTTGTACTGTAAGCGATTAGGATGAAGAGTGGGGCGCGTCTTCGTGGATGGCGCTATCTGCAACATATTATTGCAAAAAGTAATGTTGGTTGATATTCAAGCTTTTTTTATTGCCTGCTTGAAATAAATGATAAAATTTTGACATTTGACTTTGACACCCTGAGTAGACTCACCAATAAGTTCGGCTGGCTTGTTCTGTCTCTGGTTGATGAAGTACTCGAAGGCCTCCCTCATGGAGTAGAGGAACTTGTCGTTCCTCTGGAAGCAGGTGTTGACCACGTGGTCCAGCTGCTCCTTGAACTCCAGCAGTTCACCCACCATCGTCTTGTCGCGTTCCGGCTCTATCACTATCGTACGACCTTTTTTCTGTAACAATATAATATACATTATGTCACACAAGGCGTTCGCATAGGTGTTTTGTATAGTCATATTCGGCAACCAAATACTGGTTAGTCCATTATTGGTGAAATGGAGTATATTGGCGCCGATTCCCTTGTTCACAAACTAAACTAAATTTAAGTTTAGTGCATCTTTTTCTTTCTATTTCATTAAGAAAAGGACAGAAGATAAATATTAGTTTAGTCCTGTCAAAATAAGATACTCCATAGACAAGTTTAGACGCGATTAAAAAGTTGCCTACTAAAAATACGTCAATTTACGTCAGCCGTTGCGTTGACTAATTTGACAGGACTAAACTAATATTTATCTTCTGTCCTTTTCTTAATGAAATAGAAAGAAAAAGATGCACTGAACTTAAAGGACATGGCTAAAAGTTCATAGACAAAAAACCCAGAATCGCCAGCAACGAAACGTATAAAAATGGGTTCACTATAGTAAACCCAGTACGGTTTCAAAAAATCAGCCTCCTAAACCATATAGTATAAAAGTTATTATACTTTGTGTGTGTATGTTATTCATACTTACATTGATTACTCGACTTTTATTTTATCACAATCTCTTTAGTATAATTATGATAATATATTAAAATATTGTAAAAAATATACCCTTCATCTTTTAATACGTTTTATTATTAATAATCTTTATACAGGATGATTTTTTTTTTTACTTTGTTTTAAAAGAGCTCTTTGTTTTAGTTTGACGTATGTCATTACTTCCCAGAATTCGATCCTTATTAGTGACACTATCGAATGGTGTAATAATACAGTGTTTTTTTTTCAAAATCAACAGGGTCGATTCCTGGTTAGAAATATTGATTTTTCAAAAATCCAATGATGCAGTTTTAGTTTTCATCAAAATCGAGCCCGCGACTCCTTTGAGTACTTTTCGCTAGTCGTCATAGTTTCAGATTTGGCCATCCACGCTCACTTGAAAAATTCACCCTGTATATCTAGTACACCACGTCGTTTTTGCAGTATATTATTATATATTTTTGTTGTACATATTATGCCTATAAAAATGGCATATATGAAGTTTCTGGCGATTCTGGGTTTTTTTTAGCCATCTCTTTTAGTTTAGTTTATGAACAAGGGAATCGGCGCCATTATGTGGTGTGAGCGTGAAAATAAATAACAGCAAGAGCATTCAATTGGTATGAGTAATATAATAGATTTGTTTCTACACCAATATGACTAATTTTATATTGATTTGCGTTTTTGGGCGTATTATACGCCTCGAACCATCAAGTTCAATAGATTGATTTTAAATGCGCTTGAGTTTAGCTTCTATATGAAGGTTTTTTGTTATGGTTGCGTCACTTTTTTCCTTGTCCAAATACTAGTACTTATGCGAAATATGAGAATAATTTTGCCGACTTTAAAAAACTATTGCGCTGATACTGGTATTCAGCTGCATCCGGTTAGACTGGAAGCCGACCCCAACATAGTTGGGAAAAAGCTAGGCCGATGATGTGTTGTACGATAAAACTGCCCATTGCACATGTAATTAATATTATGCTATGTTTAATGAAGCCTATAATATGTTTTATTCAGGAGTTGCCTACTTTGAGCATTACTGACCTTAATATAAGCATTGAAGTGGTTACAAAGTTCGCTGAGCCCGTCCTTCACGCGGCTGAAGAGCGCGTACAGCGTGGTGAGATCTGCGAGCCGCGGCCCGTCCATGAGGGCCTCCAGGCCTTTGCCCAGGATGCCCGTCAGGTGCTCGCTCAGGAGTTGGCGCTCTATCGTGTGGATTAACTGCCATCTGGATAAAAAGAAAATAGGCTATGTACATAGAGTATTTAGCTCCTATATAGCACTAATCTTTACATCTATACAAATAAATAAAACTGAAGTGTTTGATTGTAATGTCAAAATAACACCTTTTTACAAGCACATGGAAGTATACACGGCTCTTATCACAAAAAAAAAAACAAATTTTAAATGTTTTTCTGGTTGTTCCTGCTAATCTCCGAAACGCCTGGACCGATATTTACGGGAGTTTCACCGGCAGATAGCTGAGGTTATAAGGAGTATCATAGGATATTTGTCGGGCGAAGCCACGGGCAGAAGCTAGTATGTATTTAAGTCTTCGGCAGATAAGTAGAAAACTCATCCAGTGTTGCGATCCAGTGTTGTGTTGATTGACCAAATGACCATGAAGCAATGGATTATAATTATGATTGTGAGTGATGACATTAATATGTTTATTTGCCAAAAACTGTGTTACAATAACTTTGTACGTACTTAGTGGATGGGTCTAGATAGTGCAGTAATCTCTCATTCTCCTCCTTTAGCCTCTTCTCAACGTGTGCGAGGTACTGCGGCACGGCTAGTTCGCGCATCAGCCGCTGCCCCTCCGCCGCGTAGAGGCGCTCCGTCGCTTGGAGGAACCTGCGAATTAAATATTTTAATCACAATCTTGTGGCGGCATCTACATTGCCACATGTGAACTGCTCAACACACTGACGTCACGCAAAATCCTGCATCGCGCAAGCAAAGTTTACCGCGCGATAGCATATATACAACGACAAGAACGGCCAAACGGATTTGGATGAAATTCGGCACACAGATAGTTTGTAACCTGGATTAACACATAGAGCACTTTTCATCCCGGTAGTACGTACCGTGTGCGGGCAAAAGCTAGTTTACTCAATAATAAGGGCGCCGTCGGTTGAGACTGGTCATCTCTTAATTGCCAAGGCTTATCTTTAATCTTATTTTTTTTATTGTTTCTTCATTTGTGTTTTTTTTACATTGTTCTCACATATAGAAGCAACAAGAATAATGTACCCAGGATTTTGTAATATTCTTGATTTGAAAGAGTGTCCATGGAGTTTCTAGCCCATTCTTCTCCATAGAGATCTACGCTTTGGAATGGGGAACTAGCTTCAACTTTCTGACTAACTGACCGACTATTTAATTTTGACAATTCAAAAGTGCCTGTACATAGTTTAATTGAAATAAATGCTTTGAGTTTGAGTTTGAATTTCACGGTTTACTATTTAAAACAATGACTTACTTGTGTTCAAAAGCGTCCTGATAGATCTGCAGATCGGAGAGCATCCTGAGCAGAGACTTGAGCAGCGAGATGTCGACAGCGTCCCCGCCGCGCTCCCGCTCGATCAGCGTCAGTAGGCCATCCACGGTGCGCGTCTGAACTAGTGTGTTCATTGCTATGTGGTGCCGGAACAAGTCTAGACCCATTTCCCTGAAATAATGCTTACAATATTAAAATAACATTACGGCTAAATACTCCGAAAGGATGGATAGAGCAATATGAATCCACTGTATACAATGTGTAAGTAAATTAATGCACATTATGAAAGTAGTTTGTTCAGAATCATTTACTGTCATTTTAAATTTATAGAATAGGTAATTTTTTCCCCCAAAAATAATGAAAACGGTTTATTCCCGGTCGTCCCCGCCCTGTCGTCCCCACTGGGCACGAGTGGGAAAAAATGTTTCGTTCCTTCCCAGTGATGACGATTGGAACTTTTTATTTCCCACTCGTTTTCAATAAGAGATTTCACGGATTTTTCCCACTCGTGCCCAGTGTGGACGACGGGGCGGGGACGACCGGGAATAAACCATGAAAACTACTTAAATTACAGTCACACTTCCTCTGTTCAGTCAAGACAAACCAAAGTGGACGAAGTACCTACTACGCTAGAGCCTTCACCTTGTGCGTGCGTAGATTTGTAATGTGACCACAATTTTCTCCCACAATCAGTTCAACTAATTCAATAAACGAAAAATGTTTTATACATAATAGTAAAAATTCAGTATTATGATTATAACATAATATTCTAATGGGGATGTTTGGTAGTGTGCGTTAATTCCGGCACATGATGTATGGTGGATCCACATTAATAGGGGCAAGCTTAATAAAAAATTACTTATTCGTAGCTTGTATATCGATTTTTTTCAATTTCGATCGGCCATTGTTGTTTACATCTTTGGCAAATTTAGCGCGGCCGGACCTTACACGTGTGGCGTAATTTTTTATTTCCAGAAAGCGCAACTTACTAGATGCACGTATGCAACATTTTTGCATTGCCCAGCAGAACAGCGCGACGGGACTTTAGTAGAACAATTTCTATAAAACTTCATGGAAATCGTTCTACCAGAATCGCCTCGCACCGTCGCGGCACGCCTGTCGCCTGTTTACATGCGAAAGTCTGTACATTTCCCAGAGTTTTGTGCTATCTATGTCATAAAACTGTCGTCCGAAATAAACTTATAGGTAAAAAAGTAAAAAGTCTCACCATATAGAATGTATGCTAGGATTCTGCAGTACGTAGGTGCGGTCAAGGTAGAGAAAGATGCTGCGGATCATGATCATCTGGCGGCAGTGCGCGCGCCAGCAGTCGTCCATCCTCTTCAGGAACACCTGTCGGTCCATGCTCTCCGACAGGAACTGCTCGATATTGGCCTTCACGTGAGCCTCGACTAAGTTTGTGAGGTTCACGTACAGCTGTGATGCCATCTGGATAAAGCAAGTTAATTTTTAGAGCAAGTTTTTAGTGGCTTGAAATACCGGTATTTTTGGGAACCGGTATCATTGGCCTTGGTGTAATGCCGGTACCAGATTAGTACCTGTACTCTTGGTACCGGTGCCAGACGTAGTACCTGTACCAAACAAATATTTCAGAGAGAGAAATCAGAGTAAGGATAGTTAATAAGAAAAATAACTTCAAGATTCACTACCGTACAGAATTCCTCGTACGAATATAGATTTGTGACACACGCCAGGTACCTGAATTTGGTACTGGTACTTGTTAGGTGTAGTACTGGTACACAGATACCATAATGGCAAGAACCGGCGACCACGACGACGACGATCGTCGACTTTGTCTCTGTCACCTTTGACCTAGGCTAGAGTCAAGAGCAAGCTATTTCAAAAAAAAAAAAAAAAAACTAAGTACCGGTACAGAACCTGTACTTTTTACGTTGTAATTCAAACATCAAATACATTTATTTTATAATAGTTATTTAAAGTTAAGAGATGTTTGAACATCAATAAAATTGTGGATAAGCAGATATTAATCATAGCTTAAAGCAATGTTTCAAAATAAAGGCCATAATAAGGGAGCGTTCAAGTATTACGTAACGCAATTTTTGAAGATTTTTGACCCCCCCTCCCCCCACTGTAACGCTCCGTAACGTTTTTCTGTACCCCCCCACCCCCCTCTCTAAAGGTTACGTAACACTCAAGTCATCATTTTTACCCTGAAGTCGCAAAGAGTTGTTATAGTTTTTATCCATAATATAAAATACTTATGATCAGTTCTTTTATGAAAAATCAAGGTTTGGACTAAATATAATACTTATGTCATTATTACATTTTAGTAGTAAACTTACTTGTGTAAAATAACTAAGCATTGTTGCTTTCTTCTTCGTGGCCTTCACCTTCAACTCTCGTATAACATCATTTATATGTTCTATAAACTTTTCTTTGTTTTTTAGTTTTTCTTTAGCCGTTTTCCAAATTTCATTGGCATTTTTTTGACATACTTGCGCTGGCAAGTCAGCATGAGAGCCTTTATAGGCCAAGAACAGCTGATGATACAAATCTCCTTCTTTTGAGGACATTACAGTATGAACACTATGAACTCACTTTAATAACAGCGACTACAGCAATTTGCTTCTGCATAAACACTAACGAATACTGACAACAAAAACAACATTAAATGACGTACAATACAATCTAGGGATTCCCCGTGAAATATAAACGAAAAGGTTTACCAACATGCGAGAACAAATTAAAAATGGCGACCAGACTAATACAATCGAGAGATTCCCCGTAAAACGTAAACGAAAAGGGTTGCCAATTTGGGAGTTTTATTTCCCTATTTTTTTATATAAAAAAAGAAATAATGTTACGTAACGTGTTGTAAGAAGGACCCCCTCCCGCCCGTGTAACGCATCGTAACGTTTTACGAGACCCCCCCGCCCCCCCAAATTGCGTTACGTAATACTTGAACGCTCCCTAAATAGTTAATACACAGCATGAACACTCCATGCTCTGTAAGTCTACAAATAATATAAGAAAGTCGCCTGTCTGTCTATTTACTCAGTTCTAAAGTAAACAATGTAATAAATTAATATTTAACTTAGATATAGCACAGAAATCAATGTTTTGACATGTCGTCACATCAGTAGAACTTAGCCGTGTGAAGCAATCTTGGCTTCCACTTAGACAGGTGCCTAACATGGAAGCATCATATTAAAAATAAAAGGGACAAGATAAACCACAAGTTCCGCAACCTGAATTGGCTCATGGGAAGAAACTCTGTGCTCTCTGTAGACAACAAACTCCTCATCTACAACTCAGTCCTTAAGCCATTATGGACCTACGGGATCCAACTGTGGGGTGTTGCCAGCAAAACTAACATACTCTGCCTACAAAGAGTCCAAAATGGTATCCTAAGATCCATAGTAAACGCACCTTGGTTTGCTAGGAACGACGAAATCCACGACTATCTACAAATGCCAACAGTGAACTATGAAATCGAGCGGTACAAGGAACAACACAAGACACGCCTAACCTTGCATCCAAACCCACTAGTTACTGAACTGTTAAACCCGACAGCGGTGGTGAAAAGGCTGAAGAGGAACCACCTTCTATAAGTGGGAGGCGCAGCACTGGCTGCTCTACCACAACGCAATTTCGTCATGGAACATATTCGCTTATGGTCTTACGATCGATTGCAAATGGAACGAAAAAAGGATATAAAAAAAAATCCTGGTTATAAATCATCTGTGTGCCAAATTTCATTCAAATCCGTTCAGTAGTTTTTGCGTGAAAGCGTAACAAACATCCATCCATCCTCACAAGCTTTCACATTTGTAGGATATTAAGATGTATTGACTTACATGTAATCAGGCAAATATTGTAAGAATTGTTGTAGTAAAGAAATTAAAAGCTAAAATATTATGAGACAAAATCTTAAGGTTTCGTCTCATATTATTTTAGCTTTTACCTGGCAGTTTTTCTGGACATTTCTTTTAAAAGCAACATTAAGTACCTATCATGCTCACACATGCACAATGCTGTGTCTGCACACACACTTGTGCAATATAATATCTCCCGCGTAGATGGCTTGTCTCCGTTGAGATTGGCTACCATGGCCGAAATTCGGTCTAAAGGACTATTATTAAATCTATGGCGATGAGATATTCAAATAATGTTTCTCTTTCATTTAGAATATAGGCTATTAAGATTCCATAGATATTGAGAAAACGTCCAAAATAAGCCTAATACTCTATTATTTTATTCTTGCTACTATAATCACTATGATCGCTAGGTAGGTTTGGCAATGTGCCTGGATTTATATAACAATATTTGTGACTGCGTTCATAGGACAGTGTTATAAGCCGAAGGGGGAATGCTGCAGCTGCTAATCCATCGTCTTGATGTAAGAGTAGGATTGCTTAAGATTGAACTTCTGGAGAGGTGGGCTGGTTGGAATAACCACCAACGGCTGCTATGGCCCTCATACAATTGTCCACCAAGAGGACTTAGTGTGGAAACCGAATCCTCTAACATAGAACATATAAGAGTAAGATTGTTTGACTCTGTTATTTGAATGGCAAACAGTAAACCTGGCAGTTTTTCTAGAAATCACTTTTACATGCTATAGTCTAATAAAGGGGTGTTGTGTAACTGGGTTGTGGAGGTCAGATAGGCAGTTGCTCCATGTAAAATACTGTTATTCAGCTACATCCAGTTTCTTGAACCACAACTGCTGCTGGATATGTGAAAGCTTGTATATTTATCCATATACTTGCACTCTGACCCCTCCGCTGCTGTTTCAATAGACAGCAGCGGAGGGGTCAGAGTGCAGGTATATTCAGCCCTTTCATATGATACAACACCCACAGGTGATTAGGACCTAGGCATTACTATGCTGAGAATGTAACGGTCAAGAATCCATGACAAACCTCTTATTTGTCTAGTTATTTTTGGATACGCAAATTAGTTAGGTAATACGGGCTGGTGTCCGCAACTCCACGTCAATGCGCGTATTTTGCGTACGGGTAAGCAAATGTTTTACAGCTCTGCGATATCCACAAAGAACATAACTTCTTTGAGTCAAGTACCATCCATAGAGATTTTATTATCAAACAACAGTTTGATGATTTTGTGGCTGGTGTTCTATATCATCACACCCATGAACATACAAAATATTCATAGAATTAGGCGCAATATGTGTTAATCCAGATGTAATGAACCTATTTTTTCCAGGAAAAAGTGGCCTTTTAAGGCCTGTCTTCATATAGGGGTTGTATGTATGCATTTTTGGGTCTTTTAAAAGGCCCGTCAAAATATCTGGATTTAAACCGACTTTAGATACAGTACGGTCTTGTTTTGATTGGTTTGTAATGATGTTGACATTGTAATTGCCTAATAATGGTGATGTTGTTATCTGACATGCACACAGATGGTTTGTAGCAATCATCATCTCACTAGTAAGGTTTCCAGCATGTTTGCAAACTTCACCTTGTGACTGCACATGTTCTCCACCGCCTGGTACAGCTCCTCCAGCGAGTATGCGATCGCCTTCGACGTTTGAATGGCGATCACCGCCTCCCGCAACTTGCTCCATGTTGTCTCCTGATAGTTCTCTGGAAGGTTCGGCTTACCTAAAAACAATACCCAGCCATTACCTCTGCAGATGTCAAATAGGTTATAATCATGACGACTATGATAATAGCGTAAACACACTTTTAAAATTCTTTATAACCAATTTCTTCGTCGTTGCACCAGGCTTGCTCATAGATGACGACGTCAACTTTACCGTCCCATTGGTGTTGGGGGTTAGCAAGGAAAAGTTTGATTTCTTCTCATTGGCACTCATTTCGTCGGATTTTGTTCTTTTAATGCAGTGTTCGCTGCTGCTGTGAAGAGAGCGTTTTTTACTCTGATTGTTTCCACCCTCCTCGGCCAAAACTGGCGTTTTAGCTATGCCCGACATAAGAAAGCATCCTATGGCCGCAGCCACAGCACTAAATATTACGATTAATGCTAATTAATTAGAAAATACAAATAAAAATAGAACTTAGAAGCAATCAGTCGGTAGTTTACTAGAATCACCACCATTAAGATGAGTTTTACAATTTTATTGATAGGGGGCGCACATGTAAACAAAACGTCAAATGGATCGCTACGTCAAAAAAAAAATTGAAATGGTGCGTTCGTTTGTTAAAAAAGGTGTGTTCGTTTCTTATACCATTACGTAAATGATTTATGGTGGTATCACCGCGCGTCGCCCATTGACGACGAAACGACGAAACAATAGAAAATTAATTGTGTCTCCTGGGGGCCTAGACAAAATCCAAGCATTTTCCGTGCACGCGTTTTCCGCTCACGCTTAGCGGTTTACGGATGTTGGTTGCAAAGCTATTTTTATTTTTACATCTGATTTTGCATCGCAGCAACCTTAATAATTCTCGTCGCCATGATGTTTATGTCAGAGGCAAAATGAAGAAGTAATGAACTCTTTAATTTGGAGTGTACTGTTATAATGTTAATATTTTTCATTTCGTAGTGTCTTTTTGTCAGTTGATCACGTATCTATTTTTTATAACTAGCAACACTAACAAGGGAAACTTAGTAAAGCGACATCTAGCGCGGATTATAGGTTTACAGAATTAAAGTTTACATAACAAAACTGATGCAATAGATGGCGCTCGAAGGATACAAACCCTTATGTAGGTAGCACCGTAGCATAGAAAATTCTAATGATGGAATGTCCAGGATGTCCTCAAGTAGGTACGTGGGTACATGAGGACATCCTAGTCATAGAGTATACACTAATATATCCCAGTAGCACATCCGATTCCGGTAGAAAACGCAAGGTAGTTAACAATTTTTTTCCATCGCCAGATAAGTTTTATTCGATGAATAAAATTGACGTTTGACAGTTTTTGTATGAAACAACTGTCAAAATTTCAATATTATTCCACAATTAAAGATATCAGATGATTGAAAATTCAGTCATAAGTATTTAGTGACGTTGCGAATCATTATCCTCCTGCTCTGCTCTGGTCCCAATGTATTTAGGATCTGCGCAGCACATTATTTTCTTCCATAGATCTCTATTACCCACCGACGCTGTTGTATTCACTACACAGAGGACTTTGTACCTACTTATTTGGTCGCCATGCAATACAGAATTATTTGCAAGGCTCGGTCAGTGGGTCGTCTTAGGGGCTATTGGCTTTACCAGTGCTGCTACTGCCCACTAAAGTAGGTACTTTAGTAGTACTAAGAAGAATGACTTCAAGATCTTCTATAAGGTAATTACAATAAAACGTCTATTTAGATCAATACAGGATCATAGGCACAAAGATTACAAAACGAAAAACACGTTCAACAATAAAGACCACAAAAACATATTGCAGACTTCGATTCCTCGAATCTAGTAGGTATTCAATGAGTAAGTACAGACGCCAGCACATCAACCTACCCGAAACTGTCAGATTTTCCCAATCAACTTTGAACCTTATGATTTAGTGATAAAGTTGAAAATCTATTAAAGAAATTTGAAGATTGTAGTAGGTTGATGTGCTGGCGTCTGTACATCATGTTCAGTAAGTTAGAAGTCGAGTTGCGATTTAGACTAACGAAGCTGTTCAAATACTTAAAACTTACCTATCTCATATTTCAGATTTTGTATTCCCATCGTTAACGATTAAGAATCTTTATGTTTTCGAATAAGCTATTTGGTTTACCTACTACAGACAGCTAACTTAGGTAAGTACTTCTTTTAGACAATTTTGTGAGTTTGGTGGTGTAAAATAATTAGGGTCCGTTCACACAGACCGGCAGCCTAATTGCGGAACGCCAAATCGTCAAATGATTCTGATCAGTTGGTTTCATTTCTATCACAATTGGCTTCATTTTACGATTTTCGAATTGCGAAACTCTAGTTTATTATGAAACCAATTATGAACGTTAAGGCCCTGCGCAGAAACTAGAGTTTCGCAATTCGAAAATCGTAAAATGAAGCCAATTGTGATAGAAATGAAGCCAACTGATCAGAATCATTTGACGATTTGGCGTTCCGCAATTAGGCTGCTGCTCGGAGAGGAGAGCAGATTCTTATCAAGTTGAAAACAGAGTTTTTAGTATTTGTAGTAAGGTTTATTTTTGCATGTGCACTGCTTTTGTCATTAAGAATGCTTGAACGCGCTTGGTGTGAAATAATAAGAGAAGCTGACCGGCTCCGATCGCGTACTTTTTCTCGTTCGCGCAGCTGTTCGGCTCCGATTGCATGCTCTTTCTCGCTCGCGCAGCCGATCGGCTCCGATTGCGTGCTCTTTCTCGCTCGCGCAGCAGATCGGCTCCGATTGCGCGCTCTTTCTCGCTCGCGCAGTCGATCGGCTCCGATTACGTGCTCTTTCTCGCTCGCGCAGCCAATCGGCTCCGATTGCGTGCACGCCGCCAAACAAAATTTGGACTGCGTGGAATACTGGTACTGCCTTTGTAGTGTATCCACCCGGCTCCGAGCGCATCCGACCGGCTGCGAGTGCATCCGACCGGCTCCGAGCGCATCCGACCGGCTGCGAGTGCATCCGACCGTCTGCGAGCGCATCCGACCGGCTCGAAGCGCATCCGCTTTCAGATAGCTTCCAGCCGGTCTATGTGAAATAGTTGGCGGCTCCGCTCCGACCAACTCCATGTGAAAAGAAAAATGCGCGCCGATGCTCTCCGAGCCGGTCTGTGTGAACGGACCCTTAATTAGGTACTCAGCACCGCTGAGTAATTAATTATTTTACATCACCCTCTAGGCTTACATGGCTTAGAAAGTTATTACGCTCACCATTAAAATGAATATTGACAGTGTCGTGGAAAGATGATATTCTTCTTCTTAGCGTGTCGATGGCAATTCTAAATAGAGCCGGCCCAGAATTTGTCAACGAGTTTGGCCCGTTCAGTAGCATCCTTCAGTTCCTGTAACGTGCAGCCACCAGGACACGCTGGACACAATATCAAGTGTCCCATTATCTATTTGTATCACGTCGGGGTAACCAGTATAGAGGTATGAGGAACAGGGTGTAAAGTTCACTCAACCTCCATAGAAAAGGGAGGATCCTCCGACCAGACGGGTGTTGTGTCTGGCGGGCAACTGCCCAATGATTCATGTCGGGCTGTACTATCTATGCTAGTTGCGCGGTAAACTCTGCTTGCGAGATGCAGGATTTGCGTGACGTCAGTATGACGCGTTGTTCGCATGTGGCGTTGTAGATACCGCTACATCGCACCGTATTTACACTCCAGGGCAGAGTCGTCTGTGAATCTTCTAAACCTGAGCTGGTTTTCCTCGCTTACGTGGGTCCGGACTCTATTTAAAGACTTCCAGCACCCTAATTGCGTAACACACTGTCAATCACAAAGTGAATCATTTTGTAGGATATTGTCCACAGATATAGATAACGCAAGAGTACCTAAGTACTTCGCTTGCCAAAAATCGCACCAGTTTACGATCGAAAATCATAAGCCGCCACTTTCGCGCTCAGTACGTAGTACTTTAAGTATTCTGTGGTCCTGCGTACTGCTGCGTGAGCGAGAGAGCGCGAGCCTGTGACGTCATAGTAGGTAGTCATAAAGTGGTACGCTTAGTTTTCATACAGTTCGTGATACTTGCGTTATCTAGGTATATCTATATCTGTGATATTGTCAAACCATTAGCTATTTCATATGCTCGAAAAATTATAAATCAATGAATCTTATTGAACTGTCAAAATGAAAGCCATTGCTAGTTTGTTACGCAATTACCTCCCAGGTAAGCCTAGGCAACTCATCATGACTGTGGAGATACTGTTAGATTATATTTTTGCTCTAGCTAGTTCGTAGGTAGGTATACCTACCAAATAATTTGTTCGACGACGGTACTAAGTCAAAGTTAGCACTTTAGCAGTTCTACTAAACCAAACCCTTAGGAACTTTGACTTCCACTAAGGTGACAGTTATTTATTATTTATTCAAAATCAGTATGAACCTACCTTACCTACTTAAAGTTTGCCAAAACGCAGTTGTTCTCGTCTAACAATAGATTACAAATGTTGAGATTTTGTAAATTAATGTGCGAGAACAAAATGTTACTTTTACAACTAAGCATTTTCGACAACGTGAGGTTTGTTAGAAAGAAAGAAAACACGTTTAAGTATTTGCGGTAAGCATAATTAACGCAAAAAAAGAACAAACTCAAAAAAAAAAAATAGTTGGGAGAAAACATGCTTCACATCCACGCAAAACGACTATCGCTAATATCGCTATGCATAATGCTAAGACCCTATGCGAGATAGAGCCCTAGCGCTGGTAAAAAAAAAAAAACAGTCTATGGACTTATTGAGAGATAATGTTTTGTTACATTTCTATGGTTTTGTCTCTTTTTATTATTTTTATGTTTTAGTCTATTGTTTCACTGGTTTCACAAGATTTATAGTCCATTTATTATAACATTAGAAAAAAGAGGCTCGCAGAAGCAGGAGTACGAAACCTTTTATTTTCAAGTTAAGTTCAAACAATTTTAATAAATAATGTATGTGCTTGTTTTGTGAGTAACAATGTACGGCATACAATAAAGCATATTCTATCTATCTACTTGTCACGATGCTTGGATAGGCACATGAAATGAAATAATTTTTAGTAACAATCAGTTTATTAAAAATAACTTTATATAAACCGACAAAATTAAAAAAAACTCGTGCTGCCACAACTTATGAAGGGAACAGGTAACATTTTAGATTTGGTAGAGTTATAGTGACATGAAAAACGTTCCCGGTACTGTCCGCCCCTGCTTCTTTTAGATTTTAAACATTGACACGACAATATTTTATGTAAAAACTAAATAATATTAAATGAAAGCCTTGTAATTTCAGAAGGTAGATAGGTTAAATAAGTACAATTAAATGTAACTGTTGTTATTTAAATTGATTATATTTAACTCCACATCAATCTTGACTGTAATAATGTTTGTTGTACTTTTATTACAAAGTGTGCCCCTAAAAGAGCCTTTTTTAACTTCTGTCTAATGCTATAGTAAATGGACTATAGTGCCCTATCTATTATAGGCTACCTGTAGTGTTCGTGGTAGCACTAAAAAAACATAAATTCTATAAAGATTAGAAACTTTGCAACTGTGTGTAGGAAGATAATTAGCTTACTACAGGGCTTTCATTATCTCAGCACTTCTAGGTACGTTAATATAATATTTCCGAGTTCAAAATACTCGTAGGTAGCAGGTGTAGGTGTGTGTTTACCCAGAGCAGAGATCACATAATTCACTTGGTTTTCATTTCTTGCTTTTGTTAATAGAGTAGGATTGACTGGTTATCAGTCTATATCTCAGTGGGAGCGGTGAATGCTTATGCGAAAATCCCGCACCCCCGGCCATAGGTAGAGGTGGGACACCGCGGTGGTTTTAGCCGGTAAGAGTCCGGCATGCCCCTCTGTCACCCCCACGATAGAGGAAGTCCATGAGGATTTCCACCGCGAGAAAAAAAAAATCTAGGTAATAAAGCTGAAGAGCTTGTTTGTACCTATATTTGAACGTGTTAATCTCTGGAACTATCAGTCGGATTTGAAAAATTAATTTTGTATTTGGTAGCCCAATTCTTGAGGAAGGCTATTGATACTTCGCTAGGACCCTTGGCACTGGAAGCCGAGCATAAAGAAAAAAAAGTCAGGAAGAAGCGAAAACGAAATAATAGCAGGCGATGCGATGCGACGGGGTGTGTTGGGGAAGAAGAAATATCACGCGGACGAAGTCGCGGGCAGAGGCTAGTTGATAGATAAGATTTGAGACTATACTACTGAAAAATCGATCAGGTTTTGGTTTCAGTTGGTCAGGCCTTTAAAAGTGTAGCAGAATCTTAAGAGACTAAGAGATCCGCGGGCTAATTACACACTTTCAGTAGCAATGAGTTTCATTTTGACAGTTCAACAACATTCATTGCGTTATTTACGTTGTTGAGCAAACACATTTTTCGAACATATGAAGCAATGGATTAGCCATGATTCAGATTGAGGTTGATAGTGTGTTACGCAAGTAGGATACAGTTCGACACAACTTAGATGTAGCATCAGCAAAATTCGTAAAACCGATCACATCCGAACTAAGTGCGCCTTCAAAATCACCAATCTTTATTACTACTTTAGGAAAAATTGATCAATTTTTCCTAAAGTAGTAATAAAGATTTACGAATGCGAATTACGAATTACGAACGTTTTACGAATTTTGCCGATGCTACATCTAAGTTGTGTCGAACTGTAATAGGGGGTAGGCATGGTAGTAGATGCTCGCGAGAAGAAAATCCGGACAAATTAAAGAGCCGGACAAAGTCCGGACAAAAGTCTAGAAGTCCGAACATGTCCAGACGGATGGTAACCCTAGGTGTAGGACACTTTTGGTCAAAGTCGAGTTCATACATACCTAAGTACTACATACTTCCGTATGTTTTTTTATGTTCTTGGCACGACGCCCAAGTGTAGTAACACCGATACGATTCATACAAAGGCGCAAAGTTCTCAACGCATACCTACCTGTAGAATAACATACCTATCTACCCTATCTATCTAGGACCTAGGTACTTAGTTTACTATTTTATATTTTAATGTCTTTATTGATTTAGGGACTTTTATTCTTTAATACTTAGAATATATCAGTCAAGTAGTTCCTTACTTAAACGTAGTACAACATTTGTATCTTTAATAGTTAGGTGTAGCTATGCATATATGATAACCTAGTATACAGGATGACGGGACATCGATACGCAAACTGAAACCATGAAAAGAGTGTCCATGGAGTTTCTTGCCCGTTCTTCTCCATAGGTAGGTACCTACGCTTTGGAATGGGCAACTAGCTTCATCTTTCTGACTGACCGACCCCTTGACAATTCAAAAGTGCCTGTAATTGGTTTAATTGAAATGAATGCTTTGAGTTTGAGTTTGAATCTAGCACATGATTCTAAACCCCTAGCGTAGGCATTTTTCGTCGGTTATAAAAAAATCGAAATACGTGTGGTGTCGGGGGACCCCCGGCAGGAACGAAGTTCAAAATGAAAGTCCAAGATAGCGGCTGTGAAAATTTGAAAATATTCGCAGCCACCATTTTGGATTTGCATTTTGAGCTCACTATCGGCTTCAGCACCCTCGAAACCCATGAAACGACACACACGAAGAAAAAAAAATTGCAAGCGCCATCTTGGATTTTAATTTTGACCTCAATATCTTCTTCAGCACTCTTGATACCCATGAAAACTATGTTTCTCTCTCTCTCTCTGACTCTCTCTTTTATATAAATAATAGAAAGTCGCATGGAAGCATACCGCTTTTTCGTTAAGTGATGATTTCTGTAAGTTTACTCCTACCGAAAACTCCTTTAAAGAACTTCGTTCAAAAAACAAAGGCTGTTTCATAGAAAAGTGCAATACCTATGTGGTCAAAATGTATGAAACAGCAAATTTTTGGGGGGTTCAGAATCATGCCTGAATTCATGGTTTTAGTTTGTGCGCCGATGTCCCTGCCTATAGGAGACTTTACTAACCGACTACTGTAGCCACTAGTACCTTCATTCAACGTTCATTCCTTCGTTCATTCATACCTTGTCTGTACACGGCCAACATACCTACCGAGAATCGTTTAAGATCGTGTTACATTGATTGGTCTTCACATGGTGGTAGTTTGTTTATCCACTTCCAGTAAACAAAGGAATCATGTTTGTTACTGCTATTGAGATCATATAGGTACCTACATAGATCTGTGACAGAGTTTGTCTTATCTTGAATATACAGGGTTGTAATAATTGACGCGTAAACTGAATGCCAATTTAAATCTAGTCGCAGTCTCATCTCGGCGACAAACAAATGTCAAACTCTTGTAAAAAAATTAGGAAAATCAGTTATATTTTTGACAGATTGAGACTGAAATCAGACTGTGGACGTTCTTAAAATTACGAGAATTGCCCCTCTGTCACCATGAAATCAAAATCCGTTTATGCAAGTTGCACTTTTTCAACGTCAAAATTAAGTACATAAGACAGTCCCCAAAACGCCCGCCCTTCACCACTTCCTAGTTAGTGCTTTAGCTGGGAAGAAGAAGTGGCGCAATGAACTCCACAGCAGCACAGCTGTCTGTTCGGTTTAGAAGAACTTGATTCTATACAATAGTAAGTAAATACCGTTACGAAACACAAAACATTAAATTAAATTATTTGCCATAATTTTGTCACCTAGCACACGCCAATATGAATTCATCACAATATGATTCTAGCTAGACCCCCAGAGTAGAAATATTTCAACGCTGGTGGGTCTAAAATCATGTAGGTCCTGAATTCATGGTAACAGGGAACGTCGATCTCTCTTACACCCTGTATATCTTTAGACAAACAAAAGACCAATGACTCAGTCCGAATCTTCAGTAAGATTTAGTACAAATTAAATGATTAATGGATTTACGAGCATCTCTGACCGATGCGGTCGCCGGACTGATCAAATTGTGATGCGAGGACTTGCCTGCGCCTGATTGGACACTGACCTTATTTTTGTCAAGGAACTGAGCATCTTGCGCCTGACCATGTTTGAAATGAGTTACCAAAAGACGTGTGTACATTGATCTGTATCATCTATCGCTGGATAACGGTCATAACGTATGCTGCACTGGATTGAAATGTAACTATGTATTTACATGATCGAATATCAATACAGCATCACTAGATTCCTGCGCTGGATTGACTACTGGATCAATGTCCTATCGTATGTAGTCGCACTTTATCAATTTCACCAACTTCTAACCTGATTCAGGCAGGCTATATAATCTTGTTTCCGTCCTTATTCAAATCTTGCAGCTTTAGAGACTTAACAAAGGCGCGGATTAGGATCTTCCCAGATTACATCATTCAAGTCACCCTCGAAGCGCTGTTGTGGAGTATTTACGAGGCTTGTCTCTTACGCTAACTATCCCGCAACTGAAGTGTAATGTAAGCACTTCGCTAGAGAGCCCATTATCTTGTCGTACGCATTTATTTCGAGATAAGAGATGGGTAGAGATATAGCTATACCAATAGGTTTCTAACTACTAAAGTTTCGTTATAGCTTTAACCTAGTTTAAATTGGATAAAGTCTTGATTTATATTTTTTTAAACAAAGGTCGTACTCACGTATTGGTCTATCGATGTTAATCGCTTATGGCTTTACTAACATGAGAAGTGGTAAAACTTCAACGAAATATTATTGTTACACATTCATTACAAAAGTATCGGTTTAAAATATGGCCCATTAAATTAAATGTAAAAAGAGCAGACTTCGGGGGTTCAAAAAATCAAATACAAAAACTTTTTATCTAATTATGGACTATTGTGATAGTGGTGCCAAGTTGGCGATTTGATTACACCCTCGCTGAAAGTGCAGGTCTCGGGGGCGGGGTGTAACAAGTGTCGGGCGCCCGGGACATGTGCGGCGCCCCCGCTTGCCTCCCATTCACTCGCTGTTCATTCACTGGCTTGCCAGTTGCCGGCATTGCGAGACCGACGGCCGAGTCGTTCACGTCGCGCGTCGTCTCTCTAACCGGCCTTTAAACCAAACGCGCCCGTAACTAAATCGCGCGCGAATTCAAAAATGCATAGAGCATAAAGTGTTTCTTTTTTACTTTTTTAAAATGGGGGAACAGGCTTTTAACATATCGGATGAGAACTTAGAACAGCATATTATTACTTTGTTTGAAAAATTGGAGTGTTTACGGAAGGATGGGAACTCAGGTGATGGGGGTTTGTCAGGGAGAGTTCCGGCGCGGGTGGAAGTGCGGACTCTGTCGTTGTGGAAGGCAGTGGTAGCGGAGTGTGCGGCCTCATTTCTGTATGTGTTCATCGTGTGCGGAGCGGCAGGCGGAGCGGGCGTGGGCGCGTCCGCTTCAGCTGTGCTGCTCTCCACCGCGCTCGCTTCCGGCTGTGCCATCGCGACCCTGACTCTGTGCTTTGCTAATATATCTGGTAAGATACGGTTTCCGTGAAAAGTATACATACCCCACAAAACACACAGTTACCTATCGCTTCTTCTTAATTTTACCTAAATACCATTTCCATTTTTTATCCTTTTCTTTTCCTATTTAAATATCAGGTAAAACTATTTAAACAAAAGCGATGTCTCATGAAGCATGAACTCGAAAGATAATGGATTCCATAAAAGCAAAGTAAGGTATTGAGACCGGCAATTATTTTCAAATCGCTCGCGGTGTGGCCATAAAGATATTGTGGAACGTAACACTTTAGATCTTCGATAGCAAGGACCGCTTAATGCCGCGAATAAAATAGGACAGGTAGTACTAAAATAGACACTCAAAATAAAAAGACAACGTCGAATACTGTGAGAACCTGAAATTACTAGCTACGAGGAATGCGCAACCGTAATTGGCAAGGGAAATAAAAGAGTTAAATGGCCACGTGGGTAACAATGTTATTCATACTTAAATAATGTTCGATGTAACGTGGGATAGGTCCGGCGGGACAGGGTTGTCCTTCGTTTGCATTTTAATTTTTTTTTTGTTTTGTAAATGTGATTTCACGTTGAACGCAGGTTTTACAACGGTAACGAGGTTCAAACTCCTTTGTTTTACTGCAGATGGTACTTTTTCGTCATCTTTCATCCTTTATTTGCAAAAAAATATTACAAACACGAAACATACTTTTATTAGGATTATGTAGGGACCTCGTATACATTATTTACGTGGGACTTATTATGAGCCACAAAATATTTCAGTATGTAAGCCTGGATTTAGTATTGATATATTCCTAAGCTACTGTATAAATCTTTTTCGTACATTCAATATGATCCCGTAACAGCAGCGGGTGTGTTTTCTTTTACGATTCATTTCGTGGGTGATTTTGGAATATGGCGGATGAAACGTAAAAGGCTTTCTTAGTATCAGTATATTTTCTGTATTTTTAGTGCGGTACAACCTAGTCGGGGTTAACAGGCCCATGTTGTGTAGGGGGTCCAATTAACCCTGCACCGTTTGGTAATTTATACGCGTTTGATAGCGGCCGTCGCTCGGATGAGTTACCGACCGCGCGGCCGCAGCGTGCAGATGTTCACAATTATCCGCTTTTTTTTTTAAAAAGGATCGGCTGGCGGCTGCGAGGCGAAAGTCTTGAGTTTTTTATTTGTCAAGTAGGTTCTTAACGTTGTTTTTTTTCTTTAAGAAATTTTTGCCGTATCGGTGGTTTTAAAGGTATAGGTTTATTTGGATTTTGATATGTAGATAGTAGGTTCATAAAAAGGTGGAAGGCAAAAAGTACTATTTGCTATACGAGTAAGGCAATGAAGAAAGTGCTATCTGTAGAAAATTTTAAATTACCTATTTAGGCCTATCTAAATAGGTAATTTAAAATTTAGTCACCTATAACTACAAACTCTTTTTCGAAACTAAAACGAACAATAAATTAAATTAACCACGGATGCACAAGTTTGACGTCACTTCCCATAAAACTACACGACACAAGCACGTTAGGCGGGATTATTATAAGCTAACACGTGCACCCTTCACCCTTTGTCCCCTCAGTACAACTTTATAATGGCGATCACATGACGTGTGGACAATGACATTTTAAATTATATCACAATAACAATAACACGGAGAAAGCTCTCGTTCACAATCAGGCGACGATTCTTGCATCTACAATGTTCGCGGTAACCGTGATGAATTTTTAGAATACACCCCCGACCGCGATCGCCCTAATTTTCACTAATAGCTGGACAAGTGGACCCTGTTTCGAGCACGGACTATTATCTGAGCTTCAAACGATGCATAAATTATAATAGGATTTGGATATCCAGAGCAGTGGGCGCTCAGTAGTATTATTTCATCAACTCTTAAAACGGTGAAGGCAAACATCGTGAGTATAGTAGATGGGCAATCCACCCGATTGAAACCCGGCTCTTTTGATAAACTCCCGTAAACACCCAGAAAATTGGGTGTTTATCGGGTGTTTACCAAAAGTACCGGGTTCAAACCCGGTGGATTGCCCATCTATAGTCGTGAGGAAACCGGCATATCCTAAAACCATAAATTCGAAGAGATGTGACATCTTCTAACCGCACTGGGCCCGCGTGGTGGATTACGACCCTCTCATCGAGAGGAGGCCTGTGTCCCAGCAGTAGGAACATTATGGACTGATTATGCTTATGCTTAGATATCCACAGGTATTGACTACACAAAGAACACAAGCTACGTTTTCAACGAATGAACATCAGTACTGGCATTTAGTAAGGCACTATTGTCAAGACTCCTTTTCAAGTTCTTCATTGCTATTCCTGGTTTTGTGTGTACTCTTTTTATTTTGGACGCTCGATGCTGTATTCATTTATCAATGCGTACTCAGGAAGTAGACTGCACGAAGTTGTATTGTCAACGGAGCTTCCTTTAAAACTTGTCTGAAGTTTTTAAAGAACGATAAATAATTCGCTTTTATTACGATGTTATAGGACGAGGTAAAGCTGTATTTTAAATCAGATTTTTGTTAGAAATTACTTCGTATCTCGAGTCTCGAGAGAGAACGTCATAAACGTTCTCTGTCAAAGATATTGTGTCTCAGAGAACGTAAGAAGTGGTAGCGTAAGGAGACGGAACTTTTATAAAACACTAGCTTCTGCCCGCGACTTCGTCCGCGTTAAATTTCTTTCTCTTGCCCGTCGCATCGCAACACCTGCCTACGCTATTACTTCATTTTCGCTTTGCATTCTTTCTGACTGTTTTTCTTTTTGCTCGGTTCCTAAGGGCCCTAGCGTGATGTTAAACAGCCTTTACTCAAGAATCCAAAAATAATTTTCTAAATCCATTCAAACAAACTAACTTTTCACCTTTATGATTAATAAAAATAGATCAGATGTGTCAACACCTTTGTTCCTTTTGTAGGTCGGATCACGCTTGAGGCTTGTATAAACAGCTGGTAATATTCTCTAGCTCGTTGAAAGGTAGGTAACACAATCTGAATAATCGATAGGCGTAGTAGTTCGACTTTGCACTCGACATAATTATCTGCGTCGCGTCGCATCGGTTAATCCACCTGTTCCATTTTATTTTTTTGCGTGTCTCTCTCCGTGGGTAGGTAGATAGGTACAATACGTACGTAGGTACATACGCCACTTTGTGAATGTCAGAAGGCCAATTCTCTTAATTTAAAACGTTCAAAATCTAGTCGCAGTATCATCTCGACAAACAAACGTCTAAAACTTGTCAAAATGTAGGGGAGGTATTTTTGACAGATTGAGACTGAGAACAGACTGTGTGTGAACGTTCTTAAAATTACGAGAATTGCCCCTCTGGTTTGTTTGTTTAATGTGCAAATTGATTCTGAATATTGAGTAGCCTCATACCGTGATCGACGATCGTCCCCAGAGATAACACAGTTATGTTCGGGCCTACTATTGTTCGTTTGAAATTCGTATTGACATTATCACGTACTCCGGAACATTATGGTATCGTTATGATATCACATTTCTCTGCAATACCCAGGGGTGCTACACCTCGAGGCTATCTTCTATATATTACCTGGAACGCAGGTAAACTTCCGGCCAGTCATTATCGCGTAGCCACTATGGTGATTTCTCCCGACATGGGACCAACGAATATTCGCCGCGAATACTAAGGTGACATGATTTTATCTCGTCGCTGAATTTGTTATTCCGAACGTACGCTTTGGAGATAAGTCAGATTTTATGAAAACAAAATTATATTGTAGAATGGAATAATCGTAAAGTATTTAGTCAGCCCCGTAACAGCTGGCCATCGGGACCGGAATTAATTACATATGCTGCCTCTGATTGCACTGTAGATATGCAATAATATGTTTTATTTCGATGACGATATGGTGCTTTTTGTATTAAAAACCCTTAAATGGCCCTCTCTATTTTATTTATTTAAAAGAAGAACAAAGGTCAGAATTACTTTCAGGTTTCGAAATTGTCTATGGTACCACAGAATAAAAACAAGGGTAGGGTAGGATAGGAGGCGTAGAGTAGGAGGATAGCTCAGGCACGTGGCTTCTTTTTGCCGATCAAAAATTCACAACGAATGCTGCTTTTTAACGAAAGATCCACTTTGACGATTTGTAATTAAACACCTACCAGCGGGCTTGGCGAAGCATGTAGAATCTGGAGAAAAAAAAAAAATTTGCGCAGACAGTTGGCTTAATTAATTAAAACATTATACATATATGAAACATTGAAAATAGAACGTTAATTATTATAAATATTCTTTCAATTTTCGCAAATGATACAGGAACTGAAGCTTAAAATAATTTTCAAATACAAAATAATACAAGTGTTAAGGAAGTATATTTAATTTTAATGATGGCGGTATTTAAGGCTCGGTGTATGGATCGATGCCGACTTCTATTTGGATCACGTCCACGCGTCGCCGGCCGTGTGTGCCTGATTTGCCTCACTTAGTGTAATGTCCTCCACATTCTAACCCCATCGTAAAGGGTCATCATTGTATGTTTCAGCATTACTTTTCTAAATAAATGAATCACAATTTGTATAGCTACGCTTACCTTTCGTTTTTGAACAAAAAGGCTTATTGTTGTTGACAGCATTTGTCCCAGAGTTCAATGGTGATCACGACGGTTTCAACTTTATCATTTTTGTGATCTTCGGTTTTCAAACAACTATATGAAGACAGACGATCAAGAAAATTCAAGAAAAATTGCGTTCATTTCTTGCTTATTAAATTCTCTTGTAGTACCTTAGTATCTCAAAGGTATCTATGTATTTATATTACTAATCTATTTAAATCTATATATTATACTAACTATACTAATAATAATATTATTGAAGAGTTTTTTTGTTTGTTTGAAGGTGCTCTGGAACTACCATTCGGATTTGAAAAACTCTTTGCATTTGATAGTCCATTCTTGAGGAAAACTATAGGCTACTTAACATCACGCTAGGGTCCTTAGCAGCCGAGCAAAAAGAAAAAAAATGCAGAAATAACGCTAAAACAAAGTAATGGCGCGGCGGGTAGGCGATGCGATGCGACGCGACGGGGTGGGCCGGGGGAGCAATAAATTAGTGACCTATATAGAAAAAATCGGCCAAGTGCGAGTCACACTACATACAAATAACGGCAAAAAAATCACGTCTGTTGTATGGGAGCCCCCCTTAAATATTTATTTTATTCTGTTTTTAGTATTTGTTGTTAATTATAGCGGCAACAGAAATACATCATCTGTGAAAATTTCAACTGTCTACCTAATATCATGGTACTTGAAATATAGACAGATAGACAGATAGACGGACAGTGGAGTCTTAGTAATAGGGTCCCGTTTTTACCCTTTGGGTACGGAACCCTAATTATGAAAATGTAGTAGGTAAAACCAATGCAAATTATGGAAACTGGATAACAGAAGACAGTATCGATCGCTCGATGTGTGTAAGTGTTCGTAAGCAAAACAATCTTCGTGCTAGCCTGCTTCGAATGTTGCTATGCCATACCTTGATATATGTAGGCACCTAGTTGTTATGATTTAAGGTGTCTTTAACGTTAAACACAAAGACTAGATTAACTTTGTGTAGTTAAGTCTGTAAGAGATCACCATGTCCGATAACACCGTCTATTGTAGACTAGTTTTAAATATGTTTCTCCTTTTTGTTCTGTGTAGTGTAAAATTGTTACCCCTTTATTTATAAACGTTACTTACCTAATTAAAGTTAAGAAATGATTAGCGACTGTTAAACCATAAATTTTTGACCTTTAACCCTTCGAATGATTAAACGTGGATCCACGCGAGACACAATGGCTTTTTAATTGTGTTTGTAATTACGGCATTCAACCGGTTAATCGTCTCTTAAGTTTAAGCAACGTTTATGAATAAACACCATTGTTTTATGAATATGTTATAAAAAGGGTTATATTAAAGGAGCTACGTCTTAATACAAAATTATACAAAACAACCCTTCGTCTATTGAATATGATTTGTGATAACAACATGTTTTGAATGTTTAGAGAGGTTCTAAAGTGTGACATGACTTGCTGGCTTGTTTATAGCATTTAGTCCGCCTTATGTATCACTACAATTAGATATGTAGGTGAGAGTTACTTATCTATATACATATCTTATGTATATAAAATTCAAAATCCTGACTGACTGATATACCTATCAACGCACAGCCTAAACCACTGGTCCTAGAGACATGAAATTTAGAACCCTGTGTTCTTTGGGAAGAGTAGGTATCCACTAAGAAAGGGTTTTTCGAAATTCCACCCCTAAGAGGATGAATGGGGGGAGAGTGAAATTTCACGCGGACGAAGTCGCGGGTAGAAGCTAGTGTACCTATAGAATGCGTAGATAAGTCTATGTGATGGGTCTTATTCACTATGAACACAGAAGTGTATAAATAAATGAATGTTACATGTGGCACAGGTGCGCACGTGAACCCGACGGTGTCGGCCGCGCTGTGCGTGCGCAGACGCGTGTCGCCGCTGCGCGCCGCGTTGTACGTCGCCGCGCAGTGCGGCGGGGCCATCGCAGGCGCAGCTGCTATCTATGGGTGAGTCTACTTTTAAGAACGGATTTTTTGCTTAACTTGTGTATCGCCGGCTATCTATCCTATATTGTGTGTAGTATGATCATCGTAGTAACATAAGAAACGGAAGACAAAAAGACGGATTGTAGAAAAATTTATACGGCACGATTTCAAAAATGAATGATAATGCTTCGTTGAGTAAAGATATGTGGCCATACTACTCGTGCTGGTCGTCATTATTCTGTCTATAGCAGTAACAAACAGGAAGAAAACAAACCCGCTCTCATGAAGATATAAACATTCATTAGAGAGGATAATGTAGATAGAAATAGTCATAGACTGCTACGAGGCGTAGTCGCTACGGCGTAGCAAAGGAAACTGTCACTCGTAGCCGATTTCGAATTAGATGTCTATCCGATTTACCCATTTTGCAATTCATTTGACGCGAGGACTGTGTTTCGTAAATGACATTTGCGAAATTAGCCTTCTAGTACTGACTCAGTTTTAGCCTGACCCGTTGCTACGCCATCACCAAAATAGGACACGTATTTTTGAAATAAAATAACCTTCGAGAAATCTATTAACGAACGCTACGATGAAAATAACCTTTGAAAAATCTATTAACGAACGCTACGATGAAATTATTCAATATCCATTATCAGGATTTTGTATTTTCTAATGTGAATCCGTGAGTGGGTAGGTTAAGAACTTGCCTGTCCGTTCGCGTTGGTGTGTTTCTAACTCGAGAATTATTCCAATTTACATGATTTATTTAAAATTCTATGCTCTCTGGCTAGTGGGCTTTTTAAGTCACTGCGATATCTAGTTAAGCTAGAAATGTAACGTTCCCAGTTCACGCGAACGGTGCCGCAATCACATCTAGTCAATTATTAGGTCCTTACATATGAAATTGGCGTTTTTCGTACTGGCCACTTTAATCACGAATTTCTCCTCTTTGGTAAGGAATTCCAAATTCAAATTTGTACAGCTATTTACTCATGTATTTGTGCTTCGATGACCGTCATTCATTTGTTTTTTTTCTTCTGTTTTTTCTGTTTGCGTCACTCATTTTACAAAATGGAAAATTTAAAATATCGCATTATTTACGAGTACGAGTTCCGCCGTGGCACTAGTGCTGCGGAAACGACTCGAAGGGTGAATGATGTGTATGGCGGTCATGTTGCAAAAGAAAACACAGTTCGTTTTTGGTTCCAACGTTTTCGTTCTGGAAATTTCGACCTGCAGAACAAGCCCCGTGGACGGCCTGAGACCCAAGTTGATAATGGAGAATTGAAGGCTATTGTGGAAGCGGACCCATCGCAAACCACGTCCGAGTTAGCTGCAGGCTTCGATGTTAGTGATAAAACTGTTTTAATTCACTTGAAGCAAATTGGGAAGATTAAAAAGCTTGAAAGGTGGGTACCTCACGAATTGACTGAACAGAAACAGACGGCTACCAAATTAGAAGAGCTTGAATTGGAATGTCTTAGACATCCTCCGTACTCCCCGGACCTTGCTCCAACAGATTACCATTTTTTTCGCAATTTGGATAACTTTTTGCAAGGGAAAAAATTCAACTCCGATGGGGCAGTCCAAATCGCCTTCAAAGATTTTATTGATTCCCGTCCGACTGGTTTTTTTAGTAAAGGGATCAATGAACTACCTATAAGATGGCAAAAGTGCATTGAAAACAATGGTTCATACTTTGATTAATTAAATATATTATATTAAAAAATATTCGACTTTTTGTTCCTTCCATACAAAACGCCAATTTCATATGTAAGGACCTAAATCATCTTTAATGAGGTCGGTCAGTGAGTGACAGCAGATTATAATAATTGATGTTGTTAATCAATGTTATTAATTTTATGATAATACTCTCGGACATAACAATATAAGTACCGTACACGATGAGACCCTCTTCAGAAGGGTTACCATACGAGTACATAATTAGGTAGGTACGTTAAATACAAGTAGTTTGTAGCTTTCACCGATTTCGGGCTTTACGTAAAGGCGTAATGATGAATACAAATACATATTTCATACATAATTAATTGGTTGCCAAACTATTACGTCAATATTACGTTTCATTTTTTTTTGTAACCGTAAAAAAGCTGTGAAATCACACTGGAACTTGTTTTTAGATTGTTCGTAATATTATTACAGAAAAAATTTACAGACAGACAGACAGACGGACAGTGGAGTCTTAGTAATAGGGTCCCGTTTTTACCCTTTGGGTACGGAACCCTAAAAAGAGTCGATACAGACTTACACACAGATATGTTTGTAACATACGTAAAAATAAATTTTGCTTAAAACAATGTCCAACTTTATGCTGTGAGTCGTTTCAGTAGTAAGTAAATAAATACCAATATATTATCCATCAGCTATGCTTGGAGTCTGTCTCGAGGGATAGAATACGGAATGAGGTGATCCAGCAGATACCTAAAGTTGTCGACATAGCTTGCAGAATCAAGCTGAAGTGGTAATGGGAAGGCCATATTAGCCGTTGAACCGATGACCGTTGAGGTAGACGTGTTCTTGAGTGGAGAGCACGAATCGGGAAACGTAAGGTAGGGCCCTCAGGCTAGGTGGAGCGACGATCTTCGTAGGGTGGCAGGTAGCAGCTGCATGAGAGTTGCCGAGAATCGAGCTAAATGGCGTGCAATAGGAGAGGCGTACTACGTCCAGCAGTGGACTGCTGTAGGCTGATGATGATGATGATATTATCCACCGCCACCATCTACCACCTTTACTTAACGCCACCACTTACCAGCACCACCTTGGTAGGTGGTGGTGGTCCTCTATCTACCACCTCCTACCACCACGTACTACAACCACCTACCACCACCACCACCTCCCACCACGACGACGTACTACAACCACCTACCACCACCACCACCACCTCCCACCACCTCCCATCACCACCTACCACTTCCACCATCTACCACCTCTACTTATTAGCACCACCTCCCACCACCACCACCACCACCACCATCTACCACCTCTACTTACCGCCACCACCGAGCAGTACCACCTACCACCTCTATCTACCATCTCCCACCACCACGTACTACAACCACCTACCACCACCACCATCTACCACCTCTACTTATTAGCACCACCTCCCACCACCACCACCACCACCACCACCTACCACCTCTACTTACCGCCACCACCAAGCAGTACCACCTACCACCTCTATCTACCACCTCCCACCACCACGTACTACAACCACCTACCACCACCACCATCTACCACCTCTACTTACCAGCACCACCTCCCACAACCACCTACCACCTCTACCTAACCCTTTAATATGTTACTATGTTATTATAAGTAACGTTTAGCCAAATTAATCGATAATTGAATGGCCTTCGAACGTCCAATACTTTAATATTTCGAACTGTTATTTATTCGGCGTCCTCTGGGATGAATACATGAATTTCTTTGCCTACCCAATACCGTGTTGTGTATTAATTTGCGGCTTTTTTTATCAGATACATTTATTTAAATCCCAGCAATATATATCGTGAGCTTAATGTGAACGTGACAAGTTTTTATTGGAGTATGAATATTTAATAATGAGGCTTTGTGTAAAACAAGGTTGGTATGGGTTTATGGGTTTTAAACGTATCTAGTTACTTGAATTTTATAGAGATGCCATTATCAACATTATTTTTAGCCTTATTCCACCGACTGCTCAGCATAAAGGTGCATCCAGACAGAGCGAAGCATGCGCCGCAAATGTTTTTTTTATGTGTTAGATGCCTCACCTTGAGGCAACCGTACATATAAAAAAAATATTTGCAGCGCACGTCTCGCTCTGTCTGGATGCACTTTAAGATAGGCTGTTAAAGTATGGAATTTTCTGCCAGCATCTGTGTTCCCTTCCACATATAACACAACCTTATAACAGCCTTCAAAGCAAGAGTGAACGTCTGCATCTTCAGAGCACGCTCGTTCCATCGTAGAGCTCATCCATTGCTTTCCATCAGGCGAGATCGAGGTCTGGGGGTATGCTCTCTAAACACGAAACCCGTTGTTTTGGCTGAAATTACGGGCGCTACCTATTCCGTATAATCTTAGGAGATGATTAGTTCGGGGTCCGAACTAAGAATGAATGACAACATGAGTTGACAGCTGCCCTTACTTCTAATGTGTTCGTTCCGGTTTTTTCCTGCCTGAAAAAGTTAATTAATCGGGAGTAGAGTTCATTTCGAAGTATCGACCTACTTTCGGACGGGCGCGTAGTGTTGACGGACTTATGAGACTAGGCCCCCATAGCAGGCCCAATTAGCAATAAAAAAAAAGTAGCACTCCGGGAGTGCAAACTTGAACAAATACGTGTGTATTTTTTGAATCGTCATATAAACAAAACACAAACAGAATACTTTGCCATCACTCACTGACATATCAGAAATACATTAAAACCGAGTACATCCCGAGGACAGCCGAATACATCCGAATGTAGCGCGGTGTCGGTGCCGCGAACAGTGTCGCGAGTTCAATGGTTTTTTCCCATCTCAAAAAGAAGTTTTCATCAAAAGAAGTTTTCACTTAAAAAAAATTGGCTTTCTCCCTTCTCGTCATGTTTCCCTGGTATGTACGAGTCCCATGCAGGTCTTGCCAGCGGTCCTTTAGAATCTTTAAATCATCCTTCCATCCATATTGAGTTGCCAGTACTTCTCGGGAAATCAAAGAATAATACAAAACGTGTTATTCTCTTATCTTCGTTCGGTATAAGCAGTCGAGAGGGGGAAATAAATGGCTCAGTGCTTACGAGTGCATTGGGTGCGATTTTTCCTTTCTTATTAGGTTGGTGTGGTTGCTGTTATTTATCCGTTTACTTGGCTACAATAAGAGCAGATTAACTATGTTTAATATTGTAAAGCAAGGGAAATCAGTTAGTAACGAAATTGCCTACCAATTTAAATTGTCCGTATATTCAAATCACAACTCTCATTTCTTGACAGTTGTATAAAATGTTGATGACACGGTAAATTATCGTAGGCTGTCAACTTGCAATTTTCCTAATTTGCTGAACAATTAATTTCCCTGACTGTACAAACACGTGAAAAGATAATTAGTTCTATATCGACGGCAAGGCTCATAACGGTGTGCCCAGATAGATGCAACAGTGCACCATACCGTATACCGTACACACAATCACAACTGTCATTTCTTGACAGTTGTATAAAATGTTGATGACACGGTAAATTATCGTAGGGTGTCAACTTGCTTAGCGATTGACTTCCTTGCCTGTACAGACACGAGCAAATGATAATTATATATTACTCAGTTCTGCATATAAATTTTCTTACTGACACTTGCTCGCGGTTTCACTATTATATCCTAAGAAAACTACGCCATGTATCCGGATAAAAAATCCGGATGAAAAATGATATGGATTGAAAGAAAGTGACTACCGAAACGTTTATTTTCTTTAGACTGTACTTACCTGTCAAAAAATCATCGGCAAGGCATGCCCAGATAGATGCAAAAGTGCACCATACCGTACACCATGCACCGTTTACCTTACACGTAGGTACCTACCGTACAGTAATATACGATCTCTGTCAAAAAACTCACAGCTTAATTATATTCCACAAACAGAATGACAGCGTATATTTGAGTGTCACGTTAGTTACACAAACACGCGAGAATGGCTGGCTGGGTTTTGATGCGAGGATGCGACGGGACGACACACAAATACGGGTCAACGAATTGGATTTTCGTCCACAGAGTCAGAGCTAGTTATTAGTACCAGAATAGGAATAGTTATTGGTAGAAAAATATAGTATAGCCAGCGGTTATCTTTTAAGAGCGTTCACGACGTAAGGCATTTCATACAAACTTTCAAGCTCTTGTTTTTCGAAATGAATGAACCAATTTTAATGAATTTTCGTACGCATACGCAGGATACAAAGGTCTAAAAAGTTAGCAAAGAACATTTCCGAAATGTCTTATTTAAAAAAGATAACTGGAAATCTCTTTGTATGGAAAATTAAAAATCGGTCTAATTTGGCTGTAACACTATTTTTCGAAAATGTTCTTAACTAACTTTTTAGACCTTTGTATCCTGCTTATGCGTCTGAAGTTTCATTAAAATCGGTTCATTCATTTCGAAAAACAAGAGCTTGAAAATTGTTTGAAATGCCTTACGTCGTAAACGCTCAAGTGAAGACATTTGAACATATCCGTCAAAAGTTGGCCAAGACATCCCAGAGCGCTGACTTGCTGGATTCGTTTTTTCCTTTACCGATCGATATTTTTCCTGATAGTTCATTTTGTTTATATATGTATGTGTTTATCTATATAATTAGTATTTATTTTTGTATTTGATTGTCAGTTCCGAGTTATTTATCCCGTTTGTTGCACCTGCCATGTTTTGTCTTTGCTGCAAAGACCTTAGGGTGATGCAAAGACTTTGCATCACCCTATGATTGACTGGTAAAAAATGCCTCAGGCATTAAGTCCGCTTTTGTACAGTATTTTTATTCTTGTGCAAAAAGTTTTAAT
The DNA here is from genome assembly GCA_945859645.1 of Amphipoea oculea. Classification (NCBI taxonomy): domain Eukaryota; kingdom Metazoa; phylum Arthropoda; class Insecta; order Lepidoptera; family Noctuidae; genus Amphipoea; species Amphipoea oculea. Next base: position 4,825,848 of record OX243862.1, read on the forward strand.
AATAAATAAAATAAAAACAGAAATCGATTGAGAATTATGAAAACAGAATGGGCCGCTTAGGGTGATTTCTTTCAGACCACATGGGATGGACAGAACTTGTCTGAGGAAAAAGAGAGTTCATTCGCTGTTCCACAATATAAGTATTATCTTCATATCTTAAGTTTGGAAGGTAAACAAATAGATATAGACAGATTAAAAAAAAATGGAACTGATATCAAGTTAAATCCTCAAATAAGATAAAGTTATAGGACAGTATCGTATCGTACTTAGAACTAATACTAACATGGTGACATGTTTGCTTTAAGGTGATATATTGATACAGTTCACAACTGATACCAGCTCGGAATTGTGTTTACCATCCGTCAGATAGGAATTCCGAATTGGTTGTGGACTGCATATCGCGTAACAATAAACATTTTGACGGGATCCTATTTTATTATCCTATGCAGTACATCTCAACTGTCAACCTGTATCAGTTTGTCAAAATATTTTTAGTTGGAAATAAAACTACCTACCCCCTTATTCATAATCCTATTTTATCTCTATTTTAGCTAAAATAGGTTTATAGAACGTTTGTCTTTATCTGTCACGTTGTCATTTCTGTGTGTAAGAAAGAGACAAACCCCATTTTAACTAAAATAGGTTTGATAAGTTTTATGAATAAGGGGGCTACAAGTACATAAATAAACAAAAGGACACTAAAGACGTCGACATATTCGTCCACATCGCTGTCATCTGGAAACGAGCTCAAAAGACTGGAAGCTTTACCACGTTGAATGGCAAAGCTATTTCTTTGGCTAAAGAACGACCCAGCCCTCACTCTGGTCACGTGAAGCGTCGACCAGTCGGTAAGAAATTTCCTTAAAACGTGCACTCGGGCCCCATGACCCGATCGGTTCAACCTCAAACGACTCAAAGCCATAGTTACCCATAATGTTACAGTATTTGCGCTGCTTGAGGGTCTCAGCAGCCGCTGAACTATAGCTGATTTTGCCTATATGGGCACTTATGAAATGTCAACTTAAATGTCTCACTGATGGTGGCACGTGCGTTGGATCATTCGGTTCCCTACAAAATGGTTGAGCTGGATGGTGCTGATCCATGCGTCATGTTCGTGAACGGGCGCCGTCGGTTGAGACTGGTCATCTCTTAACTGCCAAGGCTTATTTTTAATCTTATTTCTTTTATTGTTTCTTCATTTATGTGTTTTTTTTTTACATTGTTCTCACATATAGAAGCAACATGAATAATGTACCAAGGATTTTGTAATATCTTGATTTAAAAAGAGTGTCCATGGAGTTTCTTGCCCGTTCTTCTCCATAGAGATCTACGCTTTGGAATGGGCAACTAGCTTCAACTTTCTGACTAACTGACCGACTACTTAATTTTGACAATTCAAAAGTGCCTGTAATGGTTTAATTGAAATAAATGCTTTGAGTTTGAGTTTGAGTCAGAAGCTAGGTGGTGCATCCTTTGGAGAACATCCAAAAAGAAACTACATGGTTACTCATTTAAAAATAATATTATAGGCTGATTATGTGTCTTAGTATGTTTTAATATGTTTTGGTGTTTTCTATAAGTAAGCTGTCGATATATATAAATTCATATAAAACCAGTACTTTCCTTAATGGAAACCGGATGCTCTCAATAGGCTAGGAAAGCATGAAATAAAAGAAAATCGCGCCAATTCCCATTCACATAAAGTAGGGTGACAAGTTTTATGTGAATTATTATTATTGTTACTCTGAACGTGTAAGGAAGAAAAGGAACCTTTTTTATTTGCGAACTTTGAGGAACGTGACTTTTTCACTGGTGAACTTGGTAGCCAGCTGAAATAATGGGATATCAAATAGCGTTTCAGAAGCCTATATATATGTAGTTTAAATTATACAGGTGGCAGGGACTTTGACGCGTAAACTGTAACCATGAATTCTAGACCCCTTACCCTTTCCTTACCTTAGACCCCTTGCGAAAACATTCTACGTCGGGTCTCAAAAAAAAAATCTGCTGTTTCATAGAAAACTGTAATACGTAGGTATTACAGTTTTCTATGAAACAGCGGTCTAAATGTACGAAACTGCTAATTATTTTTAAAATAACCGACAAAAAAGAAATAACACAGGGGGTTCACAATCATACAGTACTGAATCCATGGTCGATATCGGATGTGGTATCAGGTAGTGCCTCCCTGCCACCTTGTATTAAACGCTTTGTTTGGTCAAAACACCACTTTATTCAGAATTTTTTTCACAATGTCTGTTTTGTAGTCCTACAATATAAAATGAGACAAATACACGGGCAAACAATATTAACCTAAGGCCGAATAAAATTTCATTAGCGGTAATATTATAATGAAGTAGGTAGTTTATTTCGCACCACAACCAAGTGATTAATTTAAAATAAATTTACAATTTTGCATAGTGCAATCTCGAAAAAAGGAGCGATGTCAACCAATGCAACTAGAGCCGTTTTTATCACAAAATCTATACAAGCGAAAAGAAAAAAAAAACGCTACAGAAATAGCTCGTATAGTACATATAATACGCAAGACATGTTCTGAGAAAATATCTTTAACAAAGCTGATTGATACCTTCTGTCACACGAACATTTGTCCATAAAACTACACACATCAAAAGTGTCTAGGGATCAAGCATTTTTATGCGGATTTCTTGAGATTGAGATGTGGCTTTGTAATAAATTTATGATTTTATAAATTTATATGGATCCTTTTTGGTGCATTTCATAATTTGAATCAGGAACTGTGAATCAAATTCGAGTAAAAGATGAAAATCAGCTGTCAATATTTTCCCTATAAAAACATACAACGCATTGAAGACATTATTAGTGCTACTGTTTCCCTACTACTGATTAAAACCAACGTTATTATGGAGCGGCGACGTCATTTAAGCAGGGAAGAAATGCTCAGAGCCGTGGGAATGATAGAAGCTGGTTCCCGGCAACGTACTGTGGCTTTAGCTCTGAATACAAGTCAGAGTGTTATCAGTCGACTTTGGACACGTTACCGAAGCACTGGTACCGTGGCTGAGCGCCATGGAGGACGGTATCGCTGCACCACACGGAGACAAGACCGATACATTCAAATTTTAACTCGAAGAGCTCCAACAATAACCGCCATGATGTTAGCCGTGAGGCTTCATCACTCTTCAGGGAACTTAATTAGCGACCAAACAGTCAGAAACCGCTTGCATGAAGTGAACCTTCATTCCCGAAGACCGCTACGGGTACCACCTATAGCAATGCACAATCGTAGGATTCGATATCAATGGGCTCTTGAACACAGAAATTGGGCAGAAGAACAATGGCGTTTCGTGTGCTTTTCTGATGAGTCTCGTTTTGGTATGAGACCGGATACAAGACGTATACGACACTGGAGAACCCCTGGACGCCAACAGCGATTAAAATCCTGCCAGGAAGTCCATCCTTATAGTGGTGGAACCATCATGGTATGGGCGGGTATTTGGATCGGCGGAAGAACTGAGTTGATTTGGATCAGAGGCAACCTCAACGCTCAAATTTATGCTGAGACGATTGTATCAGACGTCATCGTTCCTCTACAAGTGCAAATCGGTCCCTTATTTCAGTTAATGCATGATAATGCACGACCGCACACCGCAAGAGTTGTAAGACAGACTCTCGCCGCAGCTAACATCAATGTCCTGCCCTGGCCTGCTCAGTCGCCAGACTTGAACCCGATTGAGCATGCATGGGATATGCTACAGAGAAGAGCTCTGCCGAATATGGAGGGTATCCAGTCGCAAGAAGACCTTTTTTTGTTGTTGCAACGAACATGTGCGGCCATTCCACAGCGTGATTTGGATGAACTCATTTTGAGTATGCCAAACCGATGTTCTTGTGTTGTTAGTGTTCGCGGTAGAAACACGGATTATTAATTGTTTAAGTTACCCAATAAAATTTTAGAGAAAACTGTTATTTCAGTCTTTTTTTCGAACTTTTGTGTTAGTGGTTCAAATGTCAAAAATCCCTTTATTAGGAAAATGGCAAATTTCTTTATTAATGCAAAGGTGACTTGGTTTATCGTTACTGTGACAAACGAAAACACTTTATTTGATGAATCCTTAAAGAAAATTTTAATTAATATCAATCAGGAGAAAAGTTATTGCAAAAATATATGTTGATCCCTAGACACTTTTGATGTGTGTATTTTGCTGTATATTGTCCCAATCCCACGCAACTAAAATCTTGATTTATATGACGAGATATAACAAAGAAGGTTTATACAATAAGCACTTTGGTTTCCAACCTCGTTTGAAAGAATTCCTTTGTAGTGCAACAACGGATTTTTACCTGCAGCCAATTTGCGCGCTTCAATAATTTTTGATGGAGAAAAAATGGTGGATTCTTTTAAACTGACGCATTCATAGGAACTAGAAATGTGAACTATAGTATTGCGATTTCTGGTTAAGAGAAGTTATAAGAACTTGATTGAATATTCTTGAATATTATCAAGTTGTAGCTTATATCAAGTAGATAAGTATCTACTTTGGTTATAGTTAAAAGTTTTAGAGAGAGAGTCACTGACAGACTATACAGGGTGAAATTGAAAACATGCGACAAATCGAAATGGGAGATTGTACTCATCATTATGAACAAGTTTTACTATGGGACTAAACCTGAAATCGCGAATCAGCTGTTCCCTACATTTATGTTCGCATAACTCATCAAAATGTAGGGAACAGCTGATTTTTTTTTCGCGATTTCTGGTTTGGTCCCATAGTAAAAGTTGTTCATAATGATGAGTACAATCTCCTATTTCGATTTGTCGCATGTTTACAATTTCAACCTGTATATTTGCGATGTTTAAGAAATACAAGAAAAAAAAAAAAGAAATGCTTGTATTTATCGAAACCAAGCATTTTTTTCTTAGGGAGTTTGTATAAATCTAGTGCCTTGTTAAGGCATCTAACTATAATATAATCTACCTATAATATATTACTAGCTTTTTAATATTATAACGTGTTTTTCTGAATTGAATAAAGTTATTGTTTTTTATTATTAAGGTCTCATTTTGATGTCAATAATTTATTCCGGCTCAGAATATTCAAACGTAACGATTTTACAACTATGTGATATTCCAAACAATTTTGCACGCAAATAGTATTTTTATAAAAGTTTCCATTTTTATCGGCGATGCTAAACTTTACCTATGAGTTATCTAAACTTTATAAATAAAACCTTTTCTACGAGCGTTTCCGTTTCCCATATAAGTTGTTGCGGTTAACGGAATTGTTTCGACTTGCCTTTCTCTCCTTTACTTTTCTATTTCTTGGTACTGTTCTGTTTTCGTTCCGAGATTGATCAAAACAACTTCAGCTATTTGAATAAAAATAAATACTTAGTTGTTTTGTTCTGAAGTTCTAACGCGTTTACGTATGTCCGTTCACAGTTATTTTACCTCTGACTGCAGCAACCCAACAGCAACCATATTCTGATGAGAATAAAGATCACAATGATTTTGACAGAGCTGTCAGTGGCAGCAACTCAATAGTAACCTTATTTGAATGAGAATAAAGATCACTGTTATTTGAACAGTGTTACCAAATCAGAGGTAAAATACCTAACTGAAAGGACTGTTGATTATGTTGTGCCTGTAAAAAATTTTTATTAAGTACTTAAATCAGAAAAAAAATGCCCACTTTTCTGTGGTCTCTAACCTAGTATTAGTATACTTCCTACCTACTCTACATCGAAATCTCTACTCTAAGTCTAAGATCAAGACTTACCCCTTACAAACACAATCTACAATCACACAACAACAATCACAACAACAATCAATCAACAACAACAATACACAATCTTGCATGCATGTAATTTCTTGTATGTATCACACATGTTTAAGCAAATAAATATTATCTTATCTTATCAAATAAACGTATTATATCAGATAAGTATATATGTAGTTACACACTGATTTCCCTCTTTCAGTCGTCAGTAATTTGATTTTGAAAGAAGAAGGCAAAGCGTTGTGTAAATATACAGACGCACAACGTTAAAGAGGGTTAGAGTAGAAACCTCGACATAGATTAAGGTGTTTTTTTCATTATATTTGTGAAGATAGAAAGAAAGAAATTCAATTTTATTTGACCCACGAAAAATTAAGAACACAAAAAAAAAACACTATTATTAATTGTATTAGTTATCAAACGATTCAATATAAATCTAGACCTGTAGGAAGATACCTAAATAGCGGGGTTCTATAAATCAGGACTTGTATAAACACCAAAAGGATGAAATTCGCACAACCTACTCTTCAGCATAATAGCGTATAATATTCTCTTCGAGAGGGAAATAATAAACATTACTTTAAAATATTATTAACATGACACAAAAGATCATCTACAGACCTCAACATCTTGAGATCCTTTAGGGAGCGGTGCAGTGAACTTTAGCCGACAGATGCGCAGGCGCACCGTGCACGTGCACCCGCCTGACGTCACCGCACGTGCAGATACCGTTCCACTTAACTATCTAAAGAAGATACACTTTACTGTTTCAACAATAAGGCACTAAATCGAATGGAACAATTTGATTATTCACAAACTTACAAATGCAACTTGTACGAGTCTTATGTAATTAAAGTTATGGGTTAAAATTGAATGAATGTAAGTAGTTTTAAGTGTGAAGTTTTTCATTGCTTGAAGGAAGCCAGTTGTCAACTATGTGGCGATGCAGGATATTAATTAAAGGATAATGGAACATCTGAGTAAATTATGGGTTTTTTAAATTAATATCGATTATAGTCACAATTGAATGGAAATATATCGTTAAAATTACCCATTTAAGTACTAAGTAAGTACGGACGTCGTTCCCAACTATGTTGGGGTTGGCTTCCAGCCTAACTAGATGCAGCATGCAGCTGAATACCAGTATTTGATATGGAGCGACTGCATTATCTGTTCTCCACCACCCAGTATATCCTGCAGTACTAGCGTCGTTAATTACCTTTAATTACGTAATTGTTGAACTGATATACCTTTTAAATCGAGCAATCATAATGTTATGCAGATAAATTGCGGTATTATTTAACGATGAAATATTTTGAATGTTAATTTCACATCATGGAATATTGGCCATACTTAAATTTTGTTGTATTTATAATAAGCATAATGTAATGCTACTACATTAGTAACTTATGCAATTAATAGAACTAATTGCATAAAATACTGGTTATCCCATATTGAGTCCTTTGATATCGAGGTTGGAGAAGGTTGTAAATGAAGTTCCAGTGTTAAAATAAAATTAATTAAAAAATAAAATTAATTGTGTAAAATTTAATTTTATTAATAGAAAACACACAGCTCATTTATCAAATTAAATTTCAGTCGACAATATCCATCGGTTTCTTACTAAACTTCAACTATATCCGACGATCCTGCATATACTTATCTCTTTTGTTGACTGTACAAGTCCAACTTTCACTTGGTCGCTTTTTTACGCTAAAACCTCGGAAAATTTAAGCAAATCTAGCAGCCGTTATAGTCTACACAATATCAAAATCTTTGTATTGCCGTTGTTCACGTTTCTGAAGATACATAATTGATGGCCATACGCTGTATACTTCACCTCCAATATCTACATGTGATAAGGTAACGTATCGCGCTAGCGTCGATACATCTCCGTGATGGATGTAGGCTTGTTCCCATCATTTCCCGACAAGGATTTCTCGCCTCTTTTGTTATTACTCGATTTATTCGTAATGGGTTTTTGTGGATGTGCTTTGTGAAATATGGAGGGAAATTATCAGTCATGTTTTATTGTTAGGATTTTTTCAGCTACTTACTCAAATTCTGGATTTGTGCGCACATCAGCAACAAGGTTTTAAATAAATGGAGGTAGGTACATTAATAAACCTCAGCCAACCTCTTTGGGGAATACAATCGTGATAGTTTGATAAAAACAAAAATGTTTTATTTCATTAGTGCACGTTTTACATCATACAGTTGGTGGCGTCCCTTTTTAAGCATATGTTTATAATTAAGACAATGATTAAAACAGAAGAAGAACTGGCAGGGGATCGAGGAGGGGGGGGGGGGGTGGTTCAGACTGGAATAACTCAAAATAATTGGTGTTTTATTAAACTTCCTTATAGCTCGAGCTCGTGGCTAACTAATAACAGCCGCACGGGTCAATCAAAGGTTCCGAGGTTCCGAGGCACGGAGGGGTCTTAGTATGTAAAGCTGGTCACCCATCCACGGACCAACCACCGCTTGCGTAACTTAACCTGATCGATCGACCCGAGCAGCTTTTATTATTTAGCCATAAGCCCCTTAAAAATAAAATAGATTAAACTATTTTGCAAAGCAAATAAACATCAACATCAACCAACATTATTTTGTCCAAAAAATTTTTTTTTTTATTGCTTTTAATGTCTTTTTTCGGTAACACCATAACTTGTGGACTGTGGGATGTTCTGATATGTTCATAAAATACAATATTCCACCTATGTGATTTGAATGAAATAACACCCTGGAGGCCACTGTGTTACTATAACTTATTTTCATTCTCTTTACCCCATAGGATTGAAGATGTCTGTCAGTTGTTTATGAAAGTGATAGCTTAAACTTAAAGTAATTAGAAAGTTAGGTATTGACGTCTGGAACCGACGTAGGTGTTTGTAGAAAAAGTTAAGTCTAGGTCTGGTATACAATGCCTGTGCTTTTAAATGGTCTAGAATATAACTTAGGAGAGGAGAGCAGTTCTAATTATGTTGTACTTAATTATAGTCTTTTAAAATATTTAACACAACTAATTATTTACAACTAACTATACCAATAAACACAAAAACAAAATGACACTTAGGCGTCGAAGGACTCATCCGCATCGCTATCATCCGGAAACGTGCCCAGAAGACTGGCAGCATTGCCACGTTGAATGGCAATGCTAATTCTTTGGCCAAAGAACAACCCAGCCCTCTGGTCACGTGAAGTGTCGACCAGTTAGCATTGTTGTACACATATAATGCTAACTAATGTGACATCTACCAACCCGCACTGGGCCCGCGTGGTAGATTACGGCCCGCTCCCTCTCACAGAGAGGAGGCCTGTGTCCCAGCAGTGGGAACATTATAGGCTGATTATGTATGTTATGTAAAGCTAACTGCCGGTCTATTCTGTAATAATCTCATCGTTGAAAGTTATCTGAAGTGAGCTTGAATTGAGCCGTCAATCCCTTTTTTTTTATGGATAGGAAATCATCAAATGACCCCCCCTCCCACACTGGGTGGAGCGGAAGTGAGTGTCAGACTCTTACTGACTAAAACCCATCCGTGTTCCTTCCTTAGCCCTTTATGTTCCGGGGTAGCGGTAACCCTTTCGGACAATCCCGCACCCCCCGCAGAGCTGTCAATCCTTAGCATCAGGTAAAATGATAGCTCCATTCACTTAAATTTTCACTCTGAGGTTTTTACAGAAGATTAACAGACAGAGACAGAGATTTTTTAGAAGCCTCCTCGTGTAGCGCAGTTTGTTCCGCCAGTTACTCAACTGAACCGAGCGCGCGGTGCATCCTGGATAGTCACACCCAACACCTTATTTGACTGGCCAATTCTTCCCTTGCGTTGGTAGAGTTAACGCCCGCCTGTTTTGCGACCACCCTCCCACCGGAGTCCAGCGTCAAGTAGCCTGCTGTGTTTCGTCGATGCGTGGGCGTTCCAGTGCCATAGTCATCTTCTGGGTACGCTCGTTCTATCATAGACCTTATCCATCGCTTTCCATCAGGCGCGATCCAGGTCACGAGCGGGCCCATTCAGCAATAAAAATAAAATAAAATGTAAAGTAAATTACATGAAAAATAAAAGCTTTCCAGGGTACAACATTATTAATGTAGTTTGTACATCAAAGAGTGTCTTCCGTAGCTTTGATCTTTGACACGGTACTTATTTGAGAAATTATCATTAATTTATTAAGTTGGTACGGTCAAAGCTAGATGGATTACTTTTGAAGCTGCTTATGATTCTTGAAACTGTGTAAGGACTGTAATATTAATTATTAATGAAACCTTTACGTTTTATTTCTTAGAAGTGTGAAAGAGAGAGTAGATTCACCATTACGGCTATGTAAGTCTTTTTAGGGTTCCGTACCCAAAGGGTAAAAACAGCACCCTATTAGCAAACGATGTTTTCCAAAAAAATATAGCCTAAGACCTATTCTCGGACCTACAAAATATACACAAAAAATTTCATAAAAATCGGTCGAGGCGTTTCAGAGGAGTTCGATAACAAACACTGACACGAGGTTTTTATATATTTGACTAACAGCACCCCGCGGTTTCATCCGCATAAGTTTCCGTGGGAATATAGGAATACTTAAAAACTATCCTATGTCCTTTCCCGGGACTCAAACTATCTCTATACCAAATTTCATCTAAATCCGTTCAGCGGTTTAAGCGTGAAGACGTAACAGACAGACAGACACACTTTCGCATTTATAATATTGTTATAGTATGGATTAGATTATATGTTGGCCACCCACTTATATTTAATTTAAAACACACACCCACATAGGTACATACAGAAACTCTCGCCTTTTTCCCATGGGGTATAAAGCAGTAACTACGTCACAACAAACATTTTTCTAAAAATATTTTCAGATAATGTTCGTTCACAATAATCATAGAGCTATTGTGTACTGCGTAATTTCCTAATTGATGGATGTTGATAATCATAACAGCCGCGTTTACAATTAATTGGCACGAGTTGGCTGACTACATCTTGATAAGTGTCGCAGAACATGTGATAACAGGCTGGAGCAATCATTAATCAGCTATGTAATACTTCGCATTGTCCTTAATAATAATCTTACTTATCTTGACTTGGCTCGCGAGGTTGTCGACATGTGGGATGTTGACTCAGCAATCATTGTGCCAATAGTCGTTACAGCCAATGGATTGATAGCCAAGAGCCTCGACCAACACCTGAGGAGGCTCTCGTTGGGCAACTGGATCAAGGGCTTGATTCAGAAAGCAGTACTTCTGGACACGGCTCGCATTGTCAGGAGGTTCCTCTCTCTGGACCCCTGACCCCTGAGCTTGGACCCTGTTCCCGATACCGGTGGGCTACTATTTTTTATATTTTTAAATGTTTTTATATTGTAATATTTAAAAATATGATTTATATATATTTACTGAAATAAAGGAGATAATCTTACTTAAATAATAATGCCGATTTCGTTGTTCACAAACTAAACTAAATTTAAGTTCAGTGCATCTTTTCTTTCTATTTTATTAAGAAAAGGACAGAAGATCAATTTTAGTTTAGTCCTGTCAAATTAATCAGCGCCTGACACTACTCATACAAGTTTACACGAGATTAAAAACTTGACTACTAAAATTACGTCAATTTACGTCAGGCGCTGATTTATTTAACAGGACTAAACTAAAATTGTTCTTCTGTCCTTTTCTTAATGAAATAGAAAGATAAAGATGTACTGAACTTAAATTTTGTTTAGTTTGTGAATAACAAAATCGGCACCAATATTTCGCCAATATTCCTTACAAGGGTATAGGTACATAGAGATGGGTAGGTATACTATTACGTATTTAAAAGTGCTATATATCTCACTGTTTCGTTGGTTTAGTGGTCGTGAGTACTACTGCCGAGCATGAGGTCCTGGGTTCGATTCCCGGGTCGGATTTTTTTTTATTGGGTTTTCCATCTGGAATTTGTTGGTAGCGGGCCGAAGTCTGGATTTGTGTCCAGTTGATAGCAATAGGTTTGTCCTCTATTACATGGGATTTAAAAGTAAAGCGAAATGTGGGTGTACTGTAGGTAGGTACACCTCTTGACCTCTGCCAAACATACCTATACCATCTGCCCTACACAATAAAGACTATTGATTGATTGATTAACCCTTCAGGAAATATAGGGGTGGCGTTCCGTTATCTCACACACAAGTAGATAAAGATAACTTATACTTGAAAACTCTTTCCTATCTCCTAACTTAACGACTCATTATAACAGGTGGGCGGTACAGTAGCGTAGGCATCTCGCGTGTGCTGGCGAATCCATACTAATATTATAAATTCGAAAGTAACTCTGTCTATCTGTCTGTATGTATGTTATCTTTTCACGCCGAACCTCTGAACCGATTTAGATGAAATTTGGTATAGAGATAGCTTGAGTCCCGGGAAAGGACATAGGATAATTTTTATCCCGATATTCACACGGGATCGAGACTTATGCGGGTGAAACCGTGAGGCGCAGCTAATTTTTCATATGGGGTTTTTATAGGCCTATCTTAGCCTCAGATTTTAAAACATTTTCCCGCAATGTCCTTTATATTAATTACTAGCAGCGTCCCGCGGTTTCACCCGCATAAGTGTCGAGCCCGTAAAAATATTGAGATAAAAAGTATCCTATGTCTTGTTCTGATGTATAAGCTTTTTGCGTGAAAGAGTGACAAACATCCTCACAAACTTTCGCATTTATAATATTAGTAGGAAGGACTAGTAGGATTAGTAGGAAGTAGGATAGGATAGGAAGTAGTGAGTTCAAAACGGTCACTGCTCTCAAAGCGGAGTATGGAAAACGTTGTGGGGAAACCGGCATGTCCTAGAAGGCCTAGAACCAAAAATTCGAAGACATGTGACATCTACCAACCCGCACTGGGCCCGCGTGGTAGATTATGGCACACACTCTCTCACAGAGAGGAGGCCTGTGTCCCAGCAGTGGGAACGTTATAGGCTGATTTTCTGTGATGACAATGACGAAGGTATATATTACTTTTCAGTAAATGTGGTGAGTAGTTATCTGGTGCCTCAAAGCAAGCTTGTGGATTGATTTTCACAGAGCTCTGCTACGGAACATATGAAACTCTTTACTGGTCGGTTTTCGTATGGAGGACTGTTTCGCAACAAGACAAAAACATTTGACAAACGCTCACAAAGCCAGGATGTTTTGTTAGCTTTTGTCTCGGTTCAACACACTTAAAAATGAGTCCTGTGTATACAGAAATATAATGAGAATAAAAAATTGCGCAACACTGTACCTACACTTGAAAGAGGTGAAACTACATAAAAATAAGAGAGATTTAGTGTGAGAGACAGAGAGAGAAATCTTTCTTCTCTTTCATGTAACAAAATGTGCCTAAACGTGACGCGCGAAAAGAGCAGTGGTGGCCCAGTGGTAACGGCCGCGACTTTTACTTTCGTAATTCGAAGACATGTGACATTTACCAACCCGCACTTGGCCCGCGTGGTGGATAACAGCCCACTCCCTCTCGAAGAGAGGAGGCCTGTGTCCCACCAGTGGGAACACTAAAGGCTGATTATGTATCAAATCGCCGCCTAACAAATTTCAATTCAAAATCTTTTGATTTTATTGATAAACACGCACCAATGACAAAACACTGTAATATGACTCACATACAACTACAACGAAGAACAGACTTGAAACACTGATAATCCAATTACATTATTTTTCGCCTATAAACTGTAATATTCTTGCCAAATTCCACTCTTGCGGCGCGTTCGCTCCATATAATAACAGCATTCAATAAGCGTTTATACGTCGATAATACCACGGCATAACAGATTTGGATGCTGGCGTACTGTAACTCGATAGACTGGAATTACACAACGCCTCAATTTACTAGTGCATTTAGCTATTCGCAATAAAATTAAATCGTAGCGTTCGTAGCATAGTTGCGTAGACAAACCGGAGCGTAGCCGCTGCTACGCGCGCTACGTTGCTACGCCGCTACGCGCCGGTTTTTAGGAATCGATGTAATTTGTTCATTTTCTAATACAACGTGTATCAGAAATGTGTCGTCATATTTAAGACATATTGTTGGAAGGCCTCCCAAAGTAGATCGAAGGCCTTGTGAAGGCCCCAGGAACCCGCTAGATGCGGGAAGCACAGAATAGGTCGATGTGGAGGTGCTTGGGGGAGGCCTATGTCCAGCAGTGGACGCCTTTCGGCGGAAATGATTATGATTTAAGGTGGTGTGGTACAAATCTGAATGAATCTGAAATAAAACTGAACAACTTTCTCCATGGGATCAACATCGTATCGCGAAAAAATGATCAGCTGCCCCATACAAAACTTCAATACCTACTCGACCCAAATGTATGAGACTTCTGATTATTTCACGTTCTGATTGTAAAAATTTTTCTTTGTCTTTGCTTTCACACCGAGTCAGTGAAAGACCGTCATAAACCCAGTGCAGTTTATTACGCATTGTTTTGGTGAAGTGGTTTTCTACTTTGGCGTTTATTGTATAAGATACCGCCCTGCTTAGCACGGTTTTTACGAGTTATTCCGGTGATCTCCTGAACCCCTCCCCCCCGCGATTCCCCGCCTAGTTGTTCTTCTGTTTTAATCTCTGTTTTATCCACTATAAACTTTCTCACTCCGGTCTGATTCCCTTTTTCTTTTACGACTTGACAAAATGTCAAGATGTCTTTATTTGTAAGTTTAATATTACTGTAGTCTACAGGGTGAAATTAAATTCATGGGCATCCTTTTAAAGGGTCATTGTACTCATCATTATGAACAACTTTTACTATGGGACTTAACCTACAATCGCGAAAAAATATCAGCTTTTCCTTGCATTTATGTTCACATAACTCGTCAAAATGTAGGGTAGAGCGGATTTTTTTTCTCGCGATTTTAGGTTTGGTCCCATAGTAAAAGTTGTTCATAATGATGAGTACAATGACCCCTTAAGAGGTTGTTTATTTTTTTCCAATAACCCTGTATACATTAGATATTCATAAATTTTCCAGAATGAATTCTTATAAGTATCAAAATCCGTTGCATAGTATAAAAGAACAAGGCGGTCATACAGACAGAGTCGAAAATCGACTTAAAATTTTATAAAATGTGTAGATTAGATGTTATATTATGAGCCATCAATCATCAAGTAGTTTCAGGTGGAAGTTGCTGGCTCATTCAGCTTCTATGCTCGTAATACCTTAATCGAATATAGCAACACCTGCATAAGACGCCAGCACATCAAGCTACTACAATCTGTCAAATTTCTTCAATAGATTTTCAACTTTATCGCTAAAATATAAGGTTCAAAGTTGATTGGGAAAATATGACTGTTTCGGGTAGCGTGATGTGCTGGCGTCTGTTCCTATGCGGACTAACCGAGCGCTTTGAAACAGTAATCTCGATTGAATATGTCCTCTAGTCCGTAGTCTCTCCTCTGTCCTTAGTCCTGAGATTAGCAGTTAGCCGCCTGTCGTTAGTGATGCACGCTCCTGTAATATGATACTTAGGACGAATTTCACCAATGAGACTGAACGCTGTCAGTATATCTTAACCGCGTTTAAGAGCCGTCATTGTCAATATTCCTCAACGAAGATGATACTGACAGCTCTAGAACGATGGTTTGTTATTTATTTCAAATCTAAAATGAAACAAAGTCGGGTTAATTACACAATTTATTACTCAAGAATGGCTGAACTGATTTTTATGATGTTTGATTTGTCTCCGCCCCGAATAGCAGAATAATTAATAAAACATGGGAAAAATTCACGAAAAAAAGAAACAGTGGCACTCCGGGAGTGCCGACAGAAGTGAAAACTTGAACGAGTACGTGTGTATTTTTTGAATCGTCATATAAACAAAACACAAACAGAATATTTTGCCATCACTTTCTACACATCGGAACATTAAAATCGAGTACATCTCGAGGACAGCCAAACACATCCGAATGTAGCGCGGTGTCGGTAACAGTGTCGCGAGTTCAATGGTTTTTTCCCACCTCAAAAAGTTTTCACTACAAAAATGAAGATAGTTCATTTTCTCATACATTCGTTCTTATTGAATTTGAGGCGGTACGAAGTTCGCCGGGTCAGCTAGGTAGGCACATAACAGGCACTTTTGAATATCAAAGTTTACAATAAAATAGAATTGAGTGATATTTATTCCAAAATTTTCACAATTGCATAGATCTACCACTCGTTGTCTCTACATCACTCAAAGGTTGATTGGTAGAAAATGCCGAGATAAGTCCTTCTCTGTACACATGTTTGCTTAACCGGTCAAGCGGCGCGCGTCGCCGATCGGCGACGAAACAATAGAAAATCTATTGTGTCTCATTAGCGGAGCTTGACAGATTAAAGTACTAAATACACAAATAAATAAAATGATTCTAGCAATATTCCAAAAGGTAGTTTTCGTATGGAGAAGAATGGGTATGTGCTGATCGCGTTTAGTCTCATTAGTGAAATTCGCCCTTTAAAATTAGTGGCAGAATGCAGGTGTACTATAGTGCACATATGTCATAGTGTACACATAAATACGTTACAGTAGACCCACACATTTTAAGTCTAATATATCAGTTACTAGGTACTCTGTGGCGCAGCGCACGTTGCACGTTTGTCTTCATTTCTCGCCTCCCCGAGGTCACACACTGATTTTTATACAAATAAAAGAAGAAAATATGGCGCCGTGTATGAGGAAGTTTATTATTTGGTTGTTTCATGTGTTGGGATTAAAATTTTAAATGAGGAAGCCAGTTTTGATGTAAGCAACTGTAATTTGCGAGACAAAGAAATTCTTTATAACCTTTGCAAAATATTACAGAAATACCAACCTATAATCGGCCCACTGCAGGGCAAAGACCTCTTCTTATACAGAAGAGAATAAAAAAAAAAAAACTATATGTAATTATACAGGGTGTCCCTGAAAGTATGGATCAAATCGAATAGGGGCGTGGGCAAGTTCATATCAAAACGTTTTTTTTTCAAAAAAAAAAGGAGAAATCGTATCGTTTTAACAAATATATTTAAAAAAACTATCAGGACTATCAATTTAATTTTGCGAAGTGATTGAAAAAAAAAATTAAAATTATGTATTCATAACATTTGAACCGTAAAAAAATTCACCGACATTTTCGGGGTTAAAAAATTTGGAAATGACCTTGCCCACGCCCCTATTCGATTTGATCCATACTTCCAGGGACACCCTGTATACTAGCAGCGCCCCGCGGTTTCACCCGCATAAGTTTCGATCCCGTAGGAATATCGGGATAAAAACTAACCTATGTCCTTTCCCGGGACTCAAACTATCTCTATACCAAATTTCATCTAAATCGGTTCAGCGGTTTAAGCGTGAAGAGTTAACATATAGACAGACAGACACACTTTTGCATTTATAATAATACTAGCTGCGCCCCGCGGGTTCACCCGCATAAGTTGCGATCATTTGGGAATATCGGGATAAAAAGTAGCCTATATGTTAATCCAGGGTGTCAGCTACCTCCGTATAAAATTTTATCAAAATTGGTCCAGCCGTTTGAGCGTGAAGAAGTAACAAACATATAAACACACACACTCACAAACTTTCGCCTTTATAACATAAAAAATAAAAAATATTAGTGTGATATATTGTGTGATTAGTATGGATACGTATTAGTCTCAGTATCTTTTCAGCTGTAGTGTAGGCTGTATTGAAGTAACAAACATCGTTTCATCAAACATTCTCATTATTTGTTGGCATTCGTTAACCACGAAGTCAGTCAATACTCCTTGGTGTTGCTACACTGAAAATAAAACCATTGTATGGTAGAGTACCCTTCCAGCATGTAGCTTAGTCAAAGTATGCATATTAATAACACAACATTAGGCAATAGTTAATCGGGCTAGTGTTCACCCAGCCATTGAACAATTGAACAAGGGAAGTCAACACTTGGGCTTTTAGTACAAATTCCAATAGTTACTTGCAAATAGTGCCTTCAAGTTAACTAAGTTATTGGGATTGGACTTAAATCTATGAAGTTTAATTAATACTACGTACCATATTATTATAAACGCAAAAGTTTCTGAGGATGGATGGATGGATGTTTGTTATTCTTTCACGCAATAATTACTGAACGGATTTTGATGAAACTTTACAGTAATATAGCTTATACCTCAGAGTAATACATAGGATACTTTTTATTCCGATATTCCCACGGGATCGACACTTGTGCGGGTGAAACCGTGGGGCACAGCTGTGCTGTCTGTGTGCCAAATTTCATCAAAATCCGTTCAGTAGTTGTTGCGTGAAGAAGTAACAAACATACAAACACACTCATAAACTTTCGCCTTTATAATATTAGTGTGATGGTCATTAAATAGGGTTATATGAACTTAGAGGGTTGTATTGAGGATTGTAATGATTATAATTCTGTAAATACATACTTGTTACGGTCGCGAATTAATCTAATTCATACTAATATGTATTATAAATCGAAAGTAACTCTGTCTTTCTGCCTGTATGTTACCTTTTCACCTCTAAACCGCTGTACCGATTTAGATAAAATTTGTTATAGAGATAGCTTGAGTCCCGGGAAAAGACATAGGATAATTTTTATCCCGATATTCCCATGGGATCGAGACTTATGCGGGTGAAACCGCGGAGCGAAGCTAGTCATACATATTTTGTTCAACATACAACCTGACTCCAAAAAACGAATAGAATTTCGCGGGCTACCATGCCACTTCCCCTTAAGAGTTGGTACTAAAACGACCACAGACTACACAGTAATATATGTATATTTCATTCAGAATGAAGGCAGTTAATGTATGAGCGGCTTTTTGTTAATGCTCTCTGCTGCCACAAAGCAAGCTTTTAGATAGATTTTCACAGAGCTATCTAGTACAGTCAACAGCAAAAGTAGATGATGAAAATCAGAAATTCAATAGTAAAGAACGGAGTTCGCGTCAGAACTGTGTGGCGTCGAAGTGATTTAAAAGTATGTGATTGAAAATTATACCAAACATTTACTACTAGTACAGCTGCCATATATTCGTGATCAGTTTTGACTCCAAAAGTTATAAACTCAATTCATCATCTACTTTTGCTCTTGACTGAACCTATACATCACACGGACAATATGAAACTCTTTACTGATCGATTTTCGTATGGACGACTATTTCCAAACAAGACAAAAACATTTGACAAACGCTCACATCCGGAACATAAAGGTCTAAGGAAGGAACACGGATGGGTTTTAGTCAGTAAGAGTCTAACACTCCCTTTCGCTCCACCCAGAGCGGGAGAAGTCATTTGATGAATTCCCATCCACAAAAAAAAGCCAGGGCCATTTTGTTAGTTTTTCTCTCGTTTCGACACACTTAGAAATATGTTCTGTGCATTTAAAAATATAATGAGCTTTAAGCTATACCTATGTAAAGTTCAATCTAAACAAAAATGAAATTCCTCCAACCCCGTTCAGCGAAATTTTCTCTCTAGTGATTTTTCAACCTGTATCGCTAATTCCGCACGAAATAGCATTCGCAAAAATAATAATTTAATTTTAAATTTGCTAGTGGTAAGGCTATTAAAGAAGTGGCCGCGTTTCCATGGTAATTCCGGGAGTCTAAATATTCGCAGTCGGGAACGGGTGGGGGGTTGGGGGGTTCCAAGTTGCATTTACAGGTGGGCGATTCCATTTGCCGCCGTAATGAAACTTTGATCGGGCAAATCAATTGTGTTAGAGGGTCACCTGCGGTGTAGGTCAGCCCGTCATTGGAACTGGTTAGTAAGTAGGGTAGCTACAGGGTGAAATTGAATTCATGGGCATCCTTTTAAAGGGTCATTGTAATCATCATTATAAACAACTTTTACTATGGGACTAAACCTAAAATCGCGAAAAAAAAAATCAGCTGTTCCTTCCATTTATGTTCACATAACTCGTCAAAATGTAGGGAAGAGCTGTTTTTTTCAGGATTTCATGTCTGGTCCCATAGTAAAAGTTGTTCAAAATGATGATTACAATGACCCCTTAAAAGGATGCAAATGAATTCAATTTCACCCTGTATATTGATAATAGAATCTGCTGCTGATTTGCGGTTCGAAGGCTATGTTAAGCACGAAGTAAAACACGTGAAATGAGGCCTTAAATAATATTTTGCGAGCACCATTCCACCTGCCAGGGGCTACCTACACACAGTAATATCTACTAAAACAACCATTTGTTAAAGCAAATATAAAACACAGATATTAAACAAGCGGTATTTCTCAATTTATTACCTGTCCATAAAGATATTGGATGTAGACAGTAGCTTTAACGCTGTTTTGCAGCACGTCAGCGGTTCTTTGTTTTTGCTGTAACAATCACCTTTCGGCGAGGCAGCGCTTTCAAGCGCCTCACTGGAAAACAAATCCTTTCTCCTGAAGGACGTTTTGACAGCCAGCCAGGCATGGAAACGCTCTGCGAATAAAGACTCGCAGTTTTCACAGTACAATTTTCTATTAATATTCAACCTTTTTTGTTAAAGATTTAATGAAAAAACTATGATGAAACTGACCTCAACTCACTTTATAAGCGTTCTTTATTCAACGTTTACCAAGCGCGCCAAATCCGTTAATCTGTGGCGCGTCAGCGTTCTTTTTAATAAAGTGGCAAAATAATTTCGCAGGTGCTCGCTCGATATGCAACTAAATACTGTTGCAGGTGGAGGTGGGGGAGCGGATCGATACAGCACGCTGCACGCCCCCTTATGTTCACCAATTGTTCGAATTTCAGTATGCGCTCATTGAAATATTGTGTAACCTGTGGAGCCACTGAGCCGGTGATTTATTCATTAGTCCTATTTATGGCGGTGGTACTCCAATGCCTTGCATCCCGGATAAATCCTTTGTTCATTGCGCGATAATGGCAAAGGGAATAAATAAACGTCGTGTTTAATGGCCCCGATTAAGAAATCGCGCAGTACGGAGAAGTCAGGTGGGCGTTACCTTCGTCCAGAATATTAACTACCTTTCTAGAACTATTTCTACATTCAATTGTCTCTGCAGAGCCACTTACTACATTAGCTGCTTTTCTTTGTCTTTTTACTTTTAAAAATATACTCAGTTGTGGAACTGAATTGCTTTTTTCGCATTCTGGGCGTGCCCTTGAGAGTAAGCACGTCGCGTGGACGCTGTACTATGCAGGATTGAAAATCAAGATCGTTTTATAAATGGATTTATTTTATGATACCAAACACAATGCTTAGGTATAGTAGATAGAAATATATTACGGGGCGACTTTCGTGCTCAAACGTCCTACACATCTGAGGAATATTACTGGACCGCCAGCGGCAATCGTGCAACAGTGACGACGATATATATCTGTTTCTACGTCACCAACAGTGATAAATAACTGTCGCACTGAAATGTCTTCAGTTTCCAAAACATTCGGAGTTTTGGAGCAAGCCTTTGTGCTAACTAGCAGCAAACTTGACAGGATCTTTGTTCAAGAAGTTAGCACCCCGGCGCATCAGGCGTAGTCTGGAGCCTTGAGAAGTCTTAGGACTGACACTCACGATCGACTTTTAATCGCTTGAGTTTCGTCGAGTACATTATACTTACACTTAGTTGAACTTGGTACTTTAAAACTTCTATTCTGAAACATGAAGCTTGATTCTAAAACAATTTAACCAATCATCCATTGTCTGTACCTAATGCAAAAATACTCATCATAATAATATTAGATACTTATTAGCCGCCCACGACTTCGTATACCCGAAAAATCCTAGTTACGAGATAGTTTTTTGAGATTGGCTTTGCCCGCCACCGAATCATAAACACGTACCTAACCCTCATATTTATTTACTTATCCCAGACAAAAACATTGCTTCCAATTTTCATGAGCGACTCTTTGTTTATGTATTGGATAATTTTTCTACGGAAAATGAGCTAAACGTATGTTATCGAGGGTATAATCGAAATAATTTTTGCTTTTGCTAATCGAATCATCCTTTTTATGTACGTGTTCGTTCATTATACGTATGCAGCAATGTGATTCGGCGAAGTCATCATCATCATCAGCCTATAATGTTCCCACTGCTGGGACACAGGCCTCCTCTCTGTGAGAGGGAGTGGGCCGTAATCCACCACGCGGACCCAGTGCGGGTTGGTAGATGTCACATATCTTTGAATTTTTGGTTCTAGGACATGCCGGTTTCCTCACGATGTTTTCCTTCACCGTTTTGAGAGCAGTGGTGATGAAATAATTTACACAAAGTAAAGCGCCTGTCTGGGTTCGAACCTACGACCTACAACTGGTAAGTCGCGGCCGATACCACTGGGCCACCACTGCTCTCGGCGAAGTAGAGCGAGACAATTAGGTTAACATAACAATTAGGTTAATAATTTAAGAAAATAACTTCGCGACAACGCGTTGTTTTGCTATTAAACAACTCGTATGTACGAGGGTTCATGCAGCGCTCTAATACGAGTTTAAATAAGTTTACGTTTGGGTGTATAGCTTGTCGTTTGCACTCTCGCTGCAGCGCTGCAGCGCTTGCATGAGCCCAGATGAAACGTACATTTTCAACAGTAATGAATAACGTTAACGAGGGCCTGCGACTCCTGCGAGCGCTGGAGCGGTGACGTGCGCCTTCATTAACTATCTAAATTACGTGGCGACCGACTCACGGTCGCACGTAATAATAAAATTGCGCGTTATATTTTTATGTTTGCGACGATTTCGTCGTCTACTGCTTCTGCTGCAGTCGTGTAATTTACTGCAGCGTAATGCACGAATCGGTATTGCTGCATTTCTGCATTTTCTGCAATAAAATCGTCCGCCGGACCGCCGATCGTCTTATTTGATTCGATTGCGCGAGTAAGCAATATTTCACGGAGGACTTGCCTTCCGCTGCATTTCGAATCTATAAAATGCGAAAAAGTAATTTTAAATGAACAATCTTGGTTTTTTGCGATATCCGTGGTTTTTTTGCTATTTTTTTCATAGAACTGTGCTACATCTGTTCACGATTTATTCGCGAAATAAATTGCTACATAACTTGTATTTCGTTTTTGTTTTTCGTTAAGCACGTTTCATAGTACAGACGCCAGCACATCGAGCTACTTCAGTCTGTCAAATTTATTTAATATATTTTCAATTTTATCGCTAAAGTATAAGGTTCAAAGTTGATTGGGAAAATTTGACAGTTTCGGGTAGCGTGATGTGCTGGCGTCTGTACCTTGTACCTAGATTAAAAGTGTATATTTATGTAATCTCGTGGGTTGCCGTGTGAACCGTAGACTTGTGAAAATAGTAGCAGCATTGGACTACATGTGGGAGGCGCGTGGGCATGCATTGACATGGGAACTCCAAATAAGTATAGCTTACCTACTATGCAAGCTAAAAATAGTATCACCTACCCATATATGTCAACCAATTGATGTGGGAAACTGAAGCACAACAATACAAAAAAAAAAAAACTAGTAATTTATTTGCTCCCAAATTCGATAAATAGGATAAAAAAGTACGTTTATAGCATAGTTCATATACAGGGTGAAATTGAGAACATGCGACAAATCGAAATGGGAGATTGTACTCATCATTATGAACAACTTTTACTATGGAACCAAACCTGAAATCGCGAAAAAAATATCAGCTGTTCCCTACATTTTGACGAGTTATGCGAACATAAATGTAGGGAACAGCTGATTTTTTTTCTCGATTTCAGGTTTGATCTCATAGTAAAAGTTGTTCATAATGATGAGTACAATCTCCCATTTCGATTTGTCGCATGTTTTCAATTTCACCCTGTATGTATCTATGGTTTATAGTTATCACACTGATCACATCACATCACACTAATATTATAAAGACGAAAGTTTGTGTGTGTGTTTATATGTTTGTTACTTCTTCACGCTCAAACGGCTGGACCAATTTTGATGAAATTTTGTATGGGGGTAGCTGACACCCTGGATTAACATATAAGCTGCTTTTTAGCCCGATATTCCCACGGGATCGACGGGGATGAAACCGCGGGGCGCAGCTAGTAAATAATAACAATAAAAACGTTATTGCTCCAAAGTACAGACATTTTAAATTGGCCCCAAACTAGGCAAGCCTGTATCTTAGGCACCAAAAAAAAAAAACCTTTGTAAGAGTAGATCAAAATTTTCAATAGCCACGTAATGAACAGACAATGGTGTCGGTATCTTCAAGGGGTGGAAGTTCTTAATTGTTCTTAATACATTTTCAATGTAAAAGCAACCAAACTTTGTCTTTAGCATGAGTTTTGACGCGGCGTGACGGCTGCTCGGCTGCTCGGATGCTCGGGAGCTCTCGTGACGCCTTCCTTGTTTCCTTGTGGGCGAGGGTAGTATGAGTTCTTTTGTCCTTGTTTACCGATGGCGAGTGACTCACATTTTCACTCGCATTGAAATTTTAATATAAAAAAGTACTCCGCCTTCAGCGGCAGAGTCTGAGTGACGTTTAATCTATTTCCACGACAAAAACTTAATTTCAGTACTTCAGGCGGTCTGCAACGTGTACTTTTACGGTACATTTGTCGAGCACCGAAGATTTATTATGATGCTTAGTAAATTTGCATGCTATCTGAGGGAATTTGCGTGTAATTTGTCTTTCTTTACCGCGCCAAATTACAAGAAAACGAAACGAATTAATGTTGTTTATTACATTGTACTACAAAGACAAACGGATCGAATGAAATAAACGATAAATAAACTCGACGTAACTAAAGGGAAAAGTATTTCTGTCAAGAAAAACAGTTTGTCTAACGGTTTATTGAGGAATAAACAAGAACGTCTTTATCTGTGCTAATAAAGTCTATAGAAGAAAAAGGCGTAGAAGTAAAGAGTATCTACTCCTATTTCTATTGATTTGTTCTCGTATAAAAGTGTAACGATGCAGTGCGAGATGTTCCCACGGTGTGGAGTGTGGAGCGATGTGTGCAGCCGCGAACTTACTCTAAACAAATAATAATAAACTCGGCCATTAGCTCAGCTCGGCTCGGCCCGCCCACTTCAAACACTACGCTAGCACAGACGAGACACTGTGCGACCGTGTTATGTACCTATGCGATTCTGCTCCTCGTTTTACATAATTAAGTTTGCTCCAGTACGAGCATCGAGGTTTTATAATGTTATTATAATTTCAGTTTTAATAGAGTCAATGTTTTTCCTAGGTTATTTTTTTTTATGGTCAGTACCTATTTTATTCTAAAACTTTACACAAAATTATGGAGATACAAGCCCAATTACTTTATTTAATAAAGTAGGTGGTTATGTAAAGTAGGTGCCTGTCTACGAATAAATTCTAAGGCCCAATGTTGGGTAACTCGTCTTTTGTTGGTAGGCTTTAATTAAAGGAGGTTTTGTTTCAATTAAATTAAGTTTCATTTGCACGACAGACGCTAGAAAAAGTTCTTAATTGGCAGGAACCAAACACTTTCAGCCGTTGATTGTTTTAAACATGGCTGCGATAGATTGCGTACATAATTGAGGCGTCTAGTTGCAAACCCCGCTCAAACGGTTTTCGGTTGAAAAAGAGTTAACAAAGCAGTATGAAAACAAAAATCTCTTACAATTTTTGCTTCCAATCACAGCAAAACAATTGCGTTATACGAAACGTCAAAACCCGACATAATTTGACAGGTCAATAGCAAAACGCGATATAAACTGACATTTCACTCGCAATACCCGCAAAAATTGAGTGTCACTTGCGAATCCCGCTATAACAGATTTTATTCTGTTTTTATTTCGCTTTATAGACCTTACTGTGAGTATATTATTAATTAAATTACATAAATCACTTAATTATCATGTCACACTATCACATCACACTATATCACACTAATATTATAAAGGCGAAAGTTTGTGGGTGTGTGTGTTTATATGTTTGTTACTTCTTCACGCTTAAACATCCACATTTCGCCAGTTATGTTTAAACAGTAACAGGGGGCGAGCCTATTGCCATGAACCCGGCTCAAATCCCGACTCCAGGCTGCTACTGGAGTATTACAACGACAAGATTTTATTTCGGCACTTGGAACTCCGAGACGTCTGCATTTCGATAATATGTACTTTAGTTCGAAATTCCGTAAGTCCGACACTACTGTACTCCGACAAAGCGTTTCTTCGACATTACTTAACTAGGATAGGTACAGGTGGTATACCGCGGTGGTTTTAGCCGGTAAGAGTCCGGCATGCCCCTCTGTCACCCTCACGATAGAGGAAGTAGATGAGGATTTCCACCGCGAACCAAAGAAAAAAAGGTTTAACCGGTCAAGCTACGCGCGTCGCCTATCGGCGACGAAACAATAGAAAATCAATTGTGTCGAATCTCATTAGTGGAGCCTAACAGATTAATGGCTGGCACTGTGAATTTCTAATTTACCAATCTGAGTGCATGCATAGTCTCATCATTCACATTTTCATGTGTTCTCATGAGTATGCTTTTATTCGTTGATAAAATTTTACATTAGACCAAGCGTGATGATTATGTTAATTACTCCTCATGACCGTTGATAACCCACTCCTTAGGAGATGTAATAATTTGTTCCGCCACTTCTTCTTCCCAGTTAAAGCACTCAGAAGTGGTGACGGGTAGGCGGGTGTTTTGGCGGACTGTCTTATCTAATTTTGACGTTCAAAAACTTCTGATTCTCAGCTTAATTTGAAATTTTGAATAAATGCCTTCTGAACAATCACCAGTAGACTTTTACACGCTGTTATGATTGAAACAATACCAGCAATACGTAAATATGTATTGCAAAGTCCAAGTCAAAGCAAATTACAATAAATAAAATAGAATTGACTCTAGTTGTCCCTTCCAAAAGGTAGTGTTCGTATGGAGAAGATTGCTGTGATAAAACCCATTTTGGGAAGCTGCAATTGTTGTAAACGTTACTACATTTAAGTACATAAATTGTTTATCTATTGTTGCACGTTCACGAAGTAATGTATAACAGGCAAGGAATTCCATTCCAACCTTTATGTTCGTAATTACTGCAATTAGTAGACAGCTGCACGTTATTTGTGTTTGTACATAAAATAATCATACGTTTGAAGTTGTACGTTGTACCTTAGCTTTGTGTGCTCTTTGAATAACCCTTTAGAGTGCAAGATAAAGTCTTATATTTTTCATTTAGTTAGGTATATTACTTTTGAAGCAAGCAGTGCCTTTTGTATTGGTAGTGTTGCAGACATTTTTAGTGTAATGTTTTATTATTATAAAAGAAAAAGAAGAAGATAAATTATGTTTCTTTAAAATTAAGTAGGTAACATAATTGATGTTTTTAAAAGAGCAACTAAGGAGTTTCTTGCCTGCAATGGGCAAGAAACTCCACAGTCCATACGAAACTACTTTTTGGCATCTAGAATTAACTTAATTATCTAAGTACTATTTTCTCATAAATGTTTACGTTCAAAAGTGCCTTTTCATTGTTTTTCTTTTCTGCCTACACATGTGAAAAAGCGTACATTTAGAAGGATGAAGTAATAATGCAGTAATCGTTGTGAAGACTGTCAGACTGCACTCAAAGGAAAATTAATACCTACATTCTAACTACTAGGATATTGTTTCTTTTTCTTAGGTAAGTACTTAAATAATAAGTAATACACTCCCGGACTCTTAAATCAAGGCACCCTTCTTTTTTATAAAGGTGTTTTTAAATGGTCGTGAATTTAAATTTGGAAAAATGATGACACCAAAGTGATGGCCAGTATAGAGGCTTCAAAACCGCATTAAAATGCACGCTGGCTCGATGTTGGAGTGTATATTATGATAATTAACCTAGTTTAAATCATGTTTGTAAGCTTACTCATGATATCGGAAAAAAACTTGGTGTTGCCACAATGTTTCAATTTCAACACAAAATTAATTGATCTGTCTGGTGGATTTATTCAACCTTTGTTACAGCGAACACGACACTAATAAGCCAAGAATGATCAGAATGTGTGAACATGTCTCAGGAATTTTCGCTCGCCCTGCGTGTGACATATTCGCTAATAAGGTAGATTTTATGATGTCCGAATATGTCACCAATATTCTATGCCATAGAACATTGTTCTACAATGCGGGTCGAAAGTGTCGAAACCACGAGTTGACACAGTTATATGAGGTGAAGATGGTTGACGTTGTACATCAATTATTCACACTAATTGCGTCTATTATGAAACTTTAATGGCCGCATGAGTGAATGAATAAGCACTTCCTAGCTGCTCTACTATGGATAGCACAGAGCCACGGGGCAATTGCGTAACACATTATCAATCGGAATCGGTTTCATTTTGACAGTTCAACAACATTCATTGCGTTATTTACGTGTTGAGCGGACAAATTTTTCGAACTTATGAAGCAATGGATTAGCAATTTGCTTCAAAATGATTCAGATTCAGATTGATAGTGTCAAAGTCAAAGCATTTATTTCAAATAGGCACATAAAAGGCACTTTTGAACGTCAAAAATTATCTTAAAATAGAATTGATTCTAGTCGCCCATTCCAAAAGGTAGTTTTCGTATGGAGAAGAACGGGCAAGAAACTCCACCGTTACTCTTTTAAAATGTTTAGGTACAATATTTTGCATGGGTACATTAATTATATAATAACATGTGAGGACGATGCACCTACAATAAAATTACTATACCACAATACGTAAAAGAATTAAAAACGAAACCATGACATATAAATTAATTATCTGATAGATACATGGTGCTCACATATTTACAAACATGGTACAAGCAAAACGATTTTAATTAAAAAACAAAATACAAGTAATAAGTCAGGGTGTGAGTAATAAATGTAAAAAAAAAAAGAATAAAAAAATTACAATTAAATTAGCAACCAGTTTGATTTTGTCTAGACTCTAGATTGTCCTATGGAGCAGGACCAGCATGTTTCCAAGCGTTCTTATCTTGGATATAATCTTCTAATTTATAGTATGCTTGTTTACAAAGTGTACGTTTAATGTGAGTTTTAAATTTTCTTTCATTTAATTGCAATATATCACAAGGTATTTTATTGTAACATTTAACACAGTACCCCATAAAAGATGTATGTACTTTGGCTAATCTGAAAAATGGTTGATGTATTTTATCTTTATTTCTTGTATTAAAGTTATGTCTATCGCTTATTTTATTAAAAAGATGTAGATTTTTTCTTACATACATAATATTTTCATAAATGAATTGGCAAGGTACCGTCATAATATTAATCCTTTTAAATAGTTCCCTGAGAGATTCGCGGCGACGTAGATTACAGTGTGTTACGCAATTAGGGTGCTGATAAACCTTTTTATCTGTTCTGTGATGGATAGAATTGGGTAGGGATTCATTTCCCGCTCTCTGTAATCATTGTTCTTTGATAATTTGGTAGGAGGCTCAAGTTTTTATGGGCTATGAATGATTATAGACTTACATGAAGTGAGACATGAGACCACATAAGTACCACACACACATGAGAGTTTAGAGTACCTATTATTTTTGTGCTTGTGTTTTGTGCGTGTGAATCTCGTAGGTAGTGTAACAGCTCCATACTTGGATCTCACATGTCTGATCCCTATTATTTAATTCCATTGGTTAGAAAATTATAGCAAGGGGTATCGTGTTACCCAGTAACGAGATTGTGGAGGTCAGATTGGCAGGCTTTCCGTGTGAAATACTGGGATTCAGCTGCATCCGATTAGACTGAAAGCCAACCCCTACAAAGTTGAGAAAAGGCTTGACAGATTGATTGATTGAAAAGTATACTCTTGTATATCGAAGTGTAAATAAAGCTTATGTACTTTGTTGTTCTTTGAATGAATTTGTTTTGAATGAATTTGTTGACAAAAATCTATATAAAACCGTCAGTAAAACGATCCGTGTGTAAACATAGGACCTGCAACTCCTACAAGTCGTGCAAACAGTATCTTGGATGTAGAAACACAAACGTTTTAGTAATTGGTTTACGAAACCTACAAAGCGGTGTCCACAAAACTGGTATAGAATAGAAAGACATACCAAATAAATAAAATGGAATACCAAATAACAAACCGGGGCAGAATTTCAAATAGCCAACACGAGCCTATGTAGGTAACGGCTCGACGGAAATATGTATGAGAACTCCTATTTGTTTTATGTTTCATAAAAAAATATTTTTTCATATCCAATGATTCTCGGCGGAATTTTCGAGAAATTCGGCAGTTAACGTGTTTTATGTGATTGAAAAACATGTGTTACATATATTATGTATGTGTTTTTAACACGAATCATTCACAGCCACTGAAAAATGTATGTACTGTTATTGTGATCCATATTTAAATTGAACAATCCTGGGCATAAGAATAATAAATGAGTGCTACGCAGGTGCTACGCCGGTGCTACGCCGTAGCCCTTTTGTCTACGATTTATAGTTCAACGGATTATCGGAAAATTTTATTCGTTTTCCGACCTAATATATTATTGTTTTTAATAATTCATCAGCTACTGCAATCAACCAAATTATCCTAACACAGTTCACTGCTATTATTATAAGTCTTACTTGCCTTTTGTTACTTTAGTTGTCTTTGCAATGTTTTCTGTAATGTAATGGCATCCGAGCTAGGATGAATGCCTAAATACCTATTGTAAATCAACTACAGCGGATAATTTCTACCATAACAAGTGCCACCCTTACAAGTACAACCATAAGGAGGTACCTAAGCAAGGACACTAAAGCGAAATCATTTGTCGACATAAATTTTTGATGTTGTTTCACTTAGGGGCAAGAATTCTTATTAATCCCGACAGGTGGCGTGTTGCTGTTGTTTATGCTCTGTGATATGTGCTGAATCTATTATTTAGCATTAAAGGTTTTGTTCATCACATTTTTAGTTTCGAAATACACTGTATCCACCTGGGAGCAATTTTTCACTTCGAATTATCAACATTTTATATCTTAGGGCTGATTTTTCAATAGTCGGATAACTTTTATCCAAAGAATATTTATGACAGTTTGACATATTTTCTATACAAAAACTGTCAAACCGCAATATTTATTCCTCAGATAAAAGTTATCTGACTATTGAAAAATCAGCTCTAAGAACTAGCTGCGTCCCGCAGTTTTACCCGCATAAGTGTCGATCCCTTGGGAATATCGGGATAAAAAGTATCCTGTGTTAATCCAGGGTGTCAGCTACCTCCATATAAAATTTTATCAAAATTGGTCTAGCCGTTTGAGCGTGAAGAAGTAACAAACATATAAACACACACACTCACAAACTTTCGCCTTTATAATATTCGTGTGATAGTGTGACTAGTGTGATAAAAGTTATCTGGCTACTGAAAAATTAGCCCTTAGTGAGCAAATTACCTACTAATTTCTTCCCAACTCTATAATATAATACCATTTTGGTACGGAACCCTAATAACGATATCTTGTCGTCTCCTGTTACTGTTCATTAAAAGACTGCCTACAAGTTTTCCTTTGCATTAATGAACAGTTTACTCCTCTCGAGAAAGTTCGAACTTCGAACAACTCACAACGCTGTTTTCGATTATATCCGGACAGCATTTTTGCTAAGGCTTGTGGCAGCTTATTTCCCGTCGACGTTGTTGATCTCATTGAATCTTATCCGTAACCCAGTAAAATATCTTCATCAGATACCAACAAGCCGCATTACTCGACTCGCATTGCGAATGTAGGCCTATCTTGAACCGACATTTTATTTTAGAAAGATAAAAGTTTCTTTTTTCCTTATAAAGTATCACGGTGAGTGATACTTTATTCACATTGCAATAAAGCCTTAATTGCTAATAGTAATTGAAATATAACTTGAAACTACTTAGGGCTGATTTTACCAAAGACAGATATCTTTTATCCGTGGAATAAAATTGACGTCTGACAGTTGTAGTATGAAAATCTGTCAAAAATTAAAAAAAAAATCTTGGTACAAAAGTTTGTTGGAAATCGCCCTTAGTGACTATAACTTGGTACTATGATTATAGTGCCTTATACAGGGTGAAATTGAATTCATGGGCATCCTTTTAAGGGGTTATTGTAATCATCATTATGAACAATTTTTACTATGGGACCAAACCTGAAATCGCGAAAAAAAATCAGCTCTTCTCTACATTTTGACAAGTTATGTGAACATGAATGTAAGGAACAGCTGATTTTTGTTCTCGATTTTAGGTTTAGTCCCATAGTAAAAGTTGTTCATGATGATGAGTACAATGACCCCTTAAAAGGGTGCCCATGAATTTAATTTCACCCTGTATAAAAGTAAGGAGAATGTATTTTAATATCACGTCATCACTAACAGGGGTGACTATTGAGATGACGGCTGTCAGGAGAATATTGTGGAGGCATGTTGCGCCGTCCCCTAAAAGATCGTGTTAAGGATGATGATGTCATCTTAAACGATCTCCTGGGTTTGTTGCGTCATTTTCTTCTCAGGGGCTGTCAGATAGAATAAGAAATGTCGACTCCATCTAGCTTATTTTGAAGTGAAACTTTTTAGGCGGCGATTTCATAATAATTGATAGAGAATTGAGCGTGAAATTTCAAGGACGCGTCACGTTTAGGCACATTTCGTTACATGAGAGAGAAGAAAGATATAACCAACTCTGTTTCTCACACTAAATCTCTCTTATTCTTTATTTTTTAAGAAGTTTAGAGCTTTTTACAAGCCAAGCCTTTACTTAACCGGAACATAAAGGGCTAAGGAAGGAACACGGGTGGGTTTTAGTCAGTAAGAGTCTGACACTCCCTTCCGCTCCACCCAGAGCGGGAGGAGTCATTTGATGATTTCCCATCCATAAAAAAAAGCCTTTACTTAACTTGCAGTGTTCGTATGTGTTAAAATATCACTTAAAATGTCACAAAAATTTTTTTTTTTTCTTGTTAGTTCGCGTTATTCTTTCTTTTTTAGGTTACGTTTTTATTTAAATAAAACCTTGTTTTTATAAACTTTTTTTTTTTAATTTTAATTTTTTTACGGTGCTTTTTTAATACGACTTGTAATAGTGATTCCGATATCCTAATTACTTTAAACAATTTAATTTCATTTTTGCGGAGAATGCACAATTAATAGTTCTTTTGTTCAATTTCCAATACGCTATCAGAATTTTAATAGGCTATCAGAATTTTAATTTGTATCGGGAATTTTAGTCAATTTTCTGTCAAAATAAATGGAAAGTGGAAAAAAAAACAAGGTGTTTAGCAATCGTAAGCCGGTAATAACTCCCGCGGGAACACTGAATCTTTAACGGCGGACAGACGGCGCGTTACTCACAACTGTTTGACGACAGGGATGACTGTTATTAATATTAAAGAAACGGATGGATTTTTATTAAGTGCTCTCTTCATCTGAACAGCTGTTAAGGAAAAACTTGTTAGGAAAAACAGCTGACGTTTTATCGCGTGAGTTTGCTTTGAAGGATCGCTTTAAAATGTTTATTTTCTTCTTCCTCTCTCTTATCGTATATGTGGGGCCACATATAACAGTGTCAGTACATATAAGAGCATAAGAGTATTTTGTAATTAAAATCCATACATCGTTTTTTTTTCTCTATCAATCTATATAGCAGTGTTGAGCCGACTATGGATTCTGCCAATCAGCCGACTAGCTATAGTGAGTAATTGGATAACATGTATTTGATTGAATTTTTGTTTGTCGACTGGAAACGTCATAGTTAGATATACGAAGTTTAATTTATATTCTACTAGTTTCTGCCAGTGACTTCGTCTGCGTGGACATCATAATTGGTTCACCGGGACCAAAAGTATCCTATGTGTTGATCCAGATGAAAAACCTTCAGTGTGT
The DNA here is from genome assembly GCA_945859645.1 of Amphipoea oculea. Classification (NCBI taxonomy): domain Eukaryota; kingdom Metazoa; phylum Arthropoda; class Insecta; order Lepidoptera; family Noctuidae; genus Amphipoea; species Amphipoea oculea. Next base: position 4,859,353 of record OX243862.1, read on the forward strand.
CAATTTTATTATTTATTTAATATACCTATTGGTCTAACTTGTAGCTATGGCACTTTTCGGATCTTCACGCTGTTGCGGCGCTGTAGATGCTAACTCCTCGTAGCAATGCCAAAAACATGCATCTGCTTGGCATTCTCCTAACATATTTGAAGCGTTTCGTATGTTCCCAATACCTGCGTCAACTAAACTAAAAACCATCCGAGAGTTTCCCATCTGGGCACAAGTTAGACTTCGTACCCAAAAGTAGGCCGCAGCAAGGACAACCTCCAAAGTGGGGATTCATGGAAGGCTCAGACTTCCGGTGTGTATGCGGTGTCTCTTCACAGACAATAGCTCACCTCCCATCTTGTACTGCATGCCCTGTCACCTAATACTGGACATAATGGCCGCGTCAGCGAATGACATGCGAGTTGCTGAATTTTGGGCTAAACAAATTTAAATAAGTAGATATGTTTATTTTTTCTATTTTTGCCATCTACACGCTTTGAAGAGGAACTAAACTGAGTTGCTCGGCAGACAAACACTCTGTAAACATAATAAATACCCAGCAATACTCGGTAAGTAACCGCGGTTACTCGGTAAAACTTGTACTCGGCGCATCTCTAAATGTATGGTTACTTAAACGTACGAGTAATATAGCTTTCGCGATTACTTTTGTAATCACTTAACATTAGATAAGAAAGTGGCCAGACATGAACATATCATTTATTAAATGACATCTCACTCATCTTCGTTACTCAGATGTCACTCCCTCAAGGAAAGTGACATTTGAGTAACTGAGTAACGAAAAATTCCTAGAATTTATAGGTAGTTGTTTTACGCCTACTATTTTGTTATGTTCATACCTTTCACTGGAGCATAAATGGAAAATAATAAATGCATGAAGTAAAAGTTTATCACAACAATGGAAATACGTATATCAAATAGCTTTTCATGTTATCGCTTCAAACAATATGAATTATCGTTAAAAATAATGGCGTGCGCTCGTCGATTGTAGTTTGTTGTGACGTCATAAATGTGGTAATTACACTGCGTTGTGTGCAAGGGGGTGAAAGAGGCGGGGGGGGGAGGGGGCATTCTTGCACTCCAAACAAAAATTGCACGCTTTTATCCTAGAAACGACAGACTACGTTGAAGGCTTTGACAAAAGTGACAACCAACAGTTGGCTTACTTGTTTAAGGGCTGATTTTTCCATCGCCAGGTAACTTTTATTCGAGGAATAAAATTGACGTTTGACAATTTTTGTATGAAATAACTGTCAAAATTATTCCTCGAATAAAGTTATCGGATGATTGAAAAATCAGCCCTAAGCCGACTAACTACGGTCTATCATTTTAGTTAAGTGAAAAAGTATTAATTTTTTTGAAGAGCTGTTAATTTATTGGAACGAAGTTCTTTAACGGAGCTTGCAGTAGGAGTAAACTGATAGCAATCGTCACGTAACGAAAAAGCGTTATGCCCCCTCCGTTTGTCTTTCTCTCTCTCACGATCAGTTTGTTTTCATGGTTTTCGAGCAATGTGAGGTCAAAATGACACTACAAGATACCGGCTGCGAAAATTTTCAAATTTTTCGTCATGGGTGTCGTTGTCATGGTTTTCGAAGTTATTTACTTCGGAATTTGAATTTACGAGTGTGTGTGAGTTATAATACCCGGCACGTAAGTTGGCAAGATATTTTGGAGTGGGGGAAGTTCGCGCATGCACAATTTCATACATTTTTCCATGCGCGAACTTCCCCCACTACGAAATATCTTGCCAACTTACGTGCCGGTAACTGTATCGCGTATGAACCTTGTTCTGTTCGGTGGTCCCCCGACCGCACACGTTTTTTTTATGATCACCGAACCACTCCAGTAAGATGGTTAGGTAGGTTGCCTTAGGTTGGTAGATTATCATCACACTTTTGTTCCATAATTTCCGTGTCTTTTTGTTTGAGAAATAAACCGTAGATGTTTATAAAACACTAGCTTCTGCCCGCAACTTCGTCCGCGTTAAATTCCTTTTAACATAAAATATATGACACTCGACAATACTGTAGCTTCCCAAAATTAGAAATCGGTTCTCTAGTTACGAAGATTACTTTTACCTATTTGTAATATTAGTATAGATTTATGTCATTCTCGTTTTCTGAAAACCCAATTGTCACCTTTCGTAAGTGCGTATTAGCATCGAAAACATATCCAATGTGACCCAAATCGTAATCGACAACTTGACAGCCCTGCCGGCTCACTCACTTAATAATTCAGCGACACGATGCTGACGAGCACACCTAATTATCTATTTAAGTATATTCACAGTTAAAAATAAGTCTGATTTAAAATGGAAACTGAGATTTCTTCCATTTAGTAAATTACTTGGTCCAGTAAACAGTCTTTAGACATGCACTTTATCGCGTCGCCGACGACGGCCCTTGTAATCTTATAGCGTCTGCCCACTGAAAGGAGCCCGTCTAGATGTTGTTTAGGGCCAGATGACGTCACCAGGCCTCTGAAGAACCGACAAGGCAAATGTTCTTCTTTGTCCTTGTCGCTTTTCAAAATTAGAATGGCATTTTTTTTCTGTATAAGCGTCGCAACCATAGAATTTCATATATCTATGGTCGCAACCAAAATGGCTGTCGAGCTGCCAATGGTTTCCAATTTCGGTAAGTGTCGTCCAGCGTTTGACATTACTGACAAAAATAATCCGGAGATAACGAGTAGCCTTGTACTGGAAATCTGCCGTTTCATGTTATTTGATAAAGTTTTTTTTTTATATTTTCGACCATACTTAGTTCCTTATTTATTATTTTTAATCGCGATAATTTCAAAGTGAAAAGTTAAATGATGTTACTGAAATTCTGTTGCATTTGATAAAGCACCTCAATTTACCAAGACAATGTCCATTGAAACATGAAGGTTATAAACACACTGGCATGTTTATGTAGGTAGCTATGTAGGTAGGTACTTAAAAAACGACAGTGTTTTCTTTATTCAGGATTAATTAAAAAACTTCTTGTAAGAATTCCCACGTGTTGAAGATGGCCGATCATAAACAAGACGTGATTATTTTTCTCCGTCATGCACTCCACATGTGCCCGTTGTAACATAAGCCGTTAAACTAACTGCAGACTTCTAGGTACCTATTTATTTGTTTATGAACTAACCGCGGATAAAGTTTCAAGTGCGGTGAACTGCGGTGATGCTTTATGTCAATTATGAGGAGCTAGACGCCTCGTTGATGGCTTTATTAGCACAATCTTCGAAACCATAGGTTCTCAACTTGGGCGATAACGCCCCCTCGTGGGCGTTTGAGACTTTCAGGGCAGTAGACGACCCAGAGCAAATTATAGGTATATCCCATCTTACGACTATATGTTTCAGACTGTGAATAAAAAAATTGGGGAGCTCTAAAAAAAATGTATTCTCAAAGTGGGCGGCAGGCAAAATAAGTTTGAGAACCTATGTTCTAATCAGACACGTGAATTGTCAAGAACTCATGAAATATAATATCGCTCTTTTGTACGGTAAAACATACAACATTTTGTCGTCATAGATGAGAAAGGATGAGTAATATGCAGCTAAAACAAAAGACCCTTCGATCGACACACGTACGATTTCGACAACAGGAAATATTTACAAGGAAAAGAATGCTGGCGCGGTACATGTCCTGTTATTAGTAGAAAAACATAGCTACGAGGTGGACAGGAAAACTCGCACACCTAATAAAGGGCGATACAATATTCAGTGAACTGTATATAAACAAAAGATGCTCACGCATGATTACCCTAAATACGAGGATATGTTAGGGTTCCATAACACTTGATCGTTAGCGGCATCGGCGAACGCATCAAATAAATACGGACCACCCGAAATGTCGTTTACATTCGGTCATTAAGTCCTTTCGGTTCCTGGATGGGATCCCACTAATGTCTGACCGATTCGAATTTGTTAAATTAGGCAAAGTTCCCAATTTAGTCCTGAATGGCCAAATTACTGTTCTTTCGTATAATAAACTGATGATCGAAATAGTCTGAAAGGTTAGAAAAAAGGTTTTCTGCCCACGCTAGTGACTTTAACCTCGGCTCATTTGTGGCAAGCCGGCACAATTTTATAAATTACTCGGCCTTCGAGAATTTGATCCGTGCCCTGCTCAGGTAACCGCATTAATTAGCCGAGGTTCGCCACCTCACTACTACATCAAAGTGAAACTATTTGGTCACTTTCAAAGATGTAGTACATTTTCGACCTTGTTTCATTTAAAAAAGGTGGAGTTTTTATGTTTGTTTGTATGTATTTTTTATGTATGTTCATCGATATTTTCATAAATTGTGGACCGATTTAGAATATTCTTTTTTAACAGTCATCTCGTATCTACAAAAATTCAGTAAGTTTCTCAGCTACGAAAATTCGACGTGTTACAAGATATTGACGAACCCAATGAAGCATGATTTTCTTTGTGAATGAAACTCCGAAAGTGGGTAAAAATGTTTTTCATAACATACATTATTGGCTGAGGTTTCCTTATTGAAACTCGTTCGTGGGTATTGTGAAAGAAGAGGAACGAGGAACTGAAAATAATAATAACATGAAAACTTTTCATTATAGCTGCGGTTATGGGAAGGGTGTGGTTTCAAAACGATTTTTTGGAGGTAGGCTAGACCGAATAAAATGAATAAAAGTTGTGTGAAAATGTGCCGACCGGGGGCTGGTGTGCTCGGGGCCCGGGAACCGAAACCACGCGGTTATCTGCCTCACTGCGTCGCAAATTGTTACAGCTTCACAACACAACATGGATCGAGAGAAGCACCACTATGTCGTGTGTACTATCACAGACAGATAAACGTACTGAAACGAATGTCGACGGAAATGCAATCTCCGTGTCGACCTCGGCAACCAATAGCTCCAATTTATTGTAGCAATTGTAAATGGTAATCGAATTATAATTGGACGTTATCATCGTCACGCAGGTCCTTTTGTGAGGAGGCACAAAATGCCTGTAATACATAATCAGCCTGTAATCTTCCCAGGCCTCTCGGTGAGACGCAATAGGCCGTAATCCACCACGCAGGCCCAGTGCGGGTTGATAGATGTTACATGTCTTCGAATTTTTGGTTCTAGGACATGCCGATTTCCTCACGATGTTTTCCTTCACCGTTTTGAGAGCAGTGGTAATGAAATAATTTACACAAAGTAAAGGGCCTGACTGGGCTCGAACCTACAACTCGTAAGTCACGCCCATTACCACTGAGCCAGCAAAGTGAATTTTTTAGGGTAGATTTAACTACGGTAGTCCTCCAAACCCGTTCAGCTTGGGCCTACCTTTGGAAAACTAGGCCTTCTGTGGTTTTTGTTTTGCATACACTATTTTAAACCTTTTTTCAGTCAATATGGCTACCATAATATACCAACATAAACGTTTTTCCAATTCACGTTGTGTTAGTTTTGGCTATGTTACATATTGTACTCGTTGGTTTTTGTTTGCATCTAGGCTTGTATAACTAGGTTGTGAATCGATAGCTGAAAATGGACAAAAGCTTGTCGAGTTTAAAAAAAAAAAAGGTGCTATCTTTTTTGTTTTTTTTCTTAACGTTCTTGGAGCATATACATAGCGGACGGAGTGACGCTATTGAAGTTCAATGAAAATTGGAAATTCTAATAAAACACTGCATTTTATGTCTTAGAAACGTGTAGGTATACCCCTCTCAGCTATAGGCGGGTGTGTGAACTGCGAACTACTGTCTAATCAATAGGTGAAGACGTTTGTGGTGGCCTGACTAAACATCTTACGGGAAAAGGACTCCCTTGATGAACTTTAATGCAGCTACGTATACCCTTGGGAAACTGTCACTTTGCTAGTTAGTAGGAGTACCTAATCCCTTTAGATATACTGTGTGTGCGGTAGTTTTACAATTATAATCATTATCTTTATGCTGCTTTTGGACACTTTTTCTGTTGACAGCTATGAAGACGAATTTTTTGATGCCTTATGATTATTTTTCCTCTTTTTTTTAATATACATGCACATACAGGCTGGAAAGTTCATAGGGCACTGCGGAGCATGAAATATATTGAAGGACTTTCATACCTAGCCCAAAAATGTATTATTATTATGTCGTTTATTTATTCTCTTCTCTTATTTTATTAAATTTTAAAATATTTCTTAAAATATAAAAAATAAGGATAAAAAACATTAAAAAATAAGACCTTTCCGAGCCTCGGAAAGCACGTTAGCCGTTGGTCCCGGCTGTCATTCGTGGATCTTTGACAGTCGTTATCAGGTAGGGTAGGTAGGTACTCAGAAGCCCGAAAGTTTGACAACCAGTCTTACCAAGGGGTAGGTATTGTATTACCCAGTAACGGGGTTGTCGGAGGTCGGATAGGCAGTCGCTCGATGTAAAATACTGGTATTCAGCTGCATCCGTATAGACGGGAATCCGACCACAACATAGTTGGGAAAAGGCTAGGCAGACATCTCTATTGTGCAATATATGTATCTCAAACAATGTATTTTAAGAGATCGTACAAAGAACGCTCTTGTGAGTCGCAAACTGTCATACGGTATGCAACATACCATCTCGTCAACATCCTCTGTAGTTGTACATTGGCCCTCTCAATTACCGTCACAATGAGAATGCACATTATGATGCTCTCAATTCCAAGATAAGATTGTCGTTAATCAAACTACCATTCTTCATTTAAAGGACGTTGCCACAAAGGCATTCAAGAAAATTATTCTGTAGACTATTTAGGTACATTATATGCTTGCCTTAAGGGGGAAGGCCAGGGTAGCCAGCCAAAATATTTTTTTTTTTTCGTTTTTAGGGTTCCGTACCAAAATGGTAAAAAGGAACCCTTATGGTGCGACTCAGTCTGTCTGTCTGTCCGTTTGTCACAGCTGGATATCTCAAGAACTACTAATGCTATCAACTTGAAATTTTGAATAGCTTTAGATGACGTTTAAAACATGCATTAAACGCACACTATGTAGACAAGCATATTATAAGTTGGATGATTATATTGCAGATAAAAATGCTTGGTTAAATGCTTGTCCTGCTCCACAGGCACTTGAGCTCACTAGTTAAAATTTCAATATTTGGAAGAGGTGCTTCCCTTTTTCTTTTTTAGTGTTTCTGACATTACGATCTTAATATTTATTTTTATTTTATTCAATCATGTTTTAATTGTTAATGCTGCAATACTAAACACCTTTTCTTGTTTGGTATTAAAAATTTTATTCATCTCTTAAATAAATTGCAATCTATAGTTTTGTATAATTTAGAAGCATTTTTTCAATTTTGTAAATGTAAGAACCATGGATCCGTTTATTATGATTTTTTGATGTTGACTTGAAAGAGCATGGCAGTTGAGAATGTGTCATGCTCACTTAAATGTCTCACTGATGGTGGCGCGTGTGTTGGATCATTCGGTTCCCTACAAAATGGTTGAGCTGGATGGTGCTGATCCATGCGTCATGTTCGTGAACGGACGCCGTCGGTTGAGACTGGTCATCTCTTAACTGCCAAGGCTTATTTTTAATCTTATTTCTTGTATTGTTTCTTCATTTGTGTGTTTTTTTTACATTGTTCTCACATATAGAAGCAACAAGAATAATGTACCCAGGATTTTGTAATATCTTGATTTAAAAAGAGTGTCCATGGAGTTTCTTGCCCGTTCTTCTCCATTGAGATCTACGCTTTGGAATGGGCACCTAGCTTCAACTTTCTGACCAACTGACCGACTACTTAATTTTGACAATTCAAAAGTGCCTGTAATGGTTTAATTGAAATAAATGCTTTGAGTTTGAGTTTGAGTTTGCCCAACTATTTTGCAAATAAGGGAGAAATAAAAACATTTTTTTTTTCCAACAGGGACTGAAAGGGGTCTTAAATAGGGCATGTGGGGTATCATATGAAAGAGCGCTGTTTGCACATTCTCAAACATTTTTTCTTTTTTTAGGCCGCATAGTATTCGACTTTTGATGAAAAATGTAAAAAAAATATCTTAAATATCTCCGAAGTTTGCATAGCGAAAAATATGAAATTATTCTACGATAGAAGTTTATGTAAAGCACACTTTTTCAGAAATAATCAACAAAAGTTACATTAGTTCCACTATCAAAGATCTAAATCTGCAATATTTTACACCGCATACTGACGAATATAGGCCTCGCCGATGAAAATTTAAAGATTTACGGAACCCTCGTTGCGCGAGTCCGACTCGCTCTTGACCGGGTTTTTTGCAATTACTGACACTGACCGTAAATTGCAAAAAAACGTAAGAAAAATTTAATTTTCGGGCTACCTAGCGCTTTCCAGAAACAGTACTGACTGGTTCTGCTGAGCTTGTAAAAGGATACAAATCGCAGGACTCAAAGACCTTTGACATCCAAAAAGACAGATCGGATTGAACGGATACCGACTTAAAATGCAAGGGAGCGAAGTCGGTGCTTCTTCTAAATGTCGGTGGAATTAATGTGGATTAGCTGCGGGCCTGCGGCTGATCGAGCGGTTCTTAGGCTCGTTACTGTGAGGGAGATAGGATCTTCTGGGTATTCTGTTACCCTGGTACCTTGTAATGCTACTGAGTTCGAATGTGTTAGAGTATCTGGATTGTTTAAATAAGTAAGGATGTCTATGTATCTTATATAGACATCCTTACTTATTTAAACAAACAAACTTACTTTCGCATTTATAATATTAGTTAGGATTATTATACATGTGAAAGTAACTCGTGTCTGTCTGTCTGTTCATTTTCAAGCCTTACCTACCGGGTAACGGAGGCATAGGTACTGATAGACCAGGTCCTGTGTTAGGACAAAGATAGAATACTTTTTAACCCCGGTAGTACGTTACCGTGGAATAATTTCCGACCTCCACGCGAGTGAATCCACGGGCAAAAGCTAGTCTAGTATATGGGACGGTTAATTTTGCTATGAATTTTATTGTTGATGTAAAACAGCGAAGAAATATTGATGTACGACGTCGATATAGGTACATGTCATTTAAAATAAATATCATCCACTATAACTACATGGTAATTTCAGATTTTCAACTCTTAAAACCACTCTTGAGCGGATTAATGAGAACCAAATGCCTAGATGTGTTAATTATTCAAATCAAATCATTTATTTGCATAGAATGTAGGTGTTGTACAATGAAGTTGTTACAAAAAATAAAGTGAGCCGGGTACATTCTGCCTGAGTTTTGGCATGCAAAAGTTAACAAACAATGTCAATAGCAATATTATTATTATTATATAGTCATATATATATTCATATTTATATTATATATTCATACATATATTCATTCCTGAATTCTTTTAGCGTGGTTATTAAAAGTTCTTCTAAAACAACTTTATAAAGAAGTTAAGAAAAACAGGTTCAACTTTACAACACTATTTCTGAATGTGCAAATATCAGATTATTTAACAGCTGATACATCCTACGTGTTCGTCTTCGTACTTGCACAAGTAAAAGCTTATAATAACTCTATAGCGATCTCTTAGCGAACTCTTGGGTAACGCTCCCGGATGTAATAAAAACAAAGTTTCCCTCTATTTGCACGTTTGAATGAAGCGGTTATAAAAATGCTTGATAGAATGCTAAGAGCTAACGGAGAAGTGGGCCAGAACAAATTGAGCGAGGGCGACCCTGACCAACTTTTAATTAAATTAAAAATTAAGTACTCTAATTAAAAATGTTAATGGCTCCTTTCAATGATTCTGTTTCAATATTCCAGAGTTAAATGTCCACTGCGACTGATTTATACGACGGGAGTTGAGTAATTCTAATTTCAGTTATAATACCAAATGTTCAAATATTTTATTTTATTGGAAAAGCGCTGTGATGAATTTTTCGCCTTCTGCGTTCTCTGCAATGGGTTGTCGGCTTTAAATGAATGATCTTCAAATATTTATTTAAAGTCTGAATAATTTTTGTATGTATAAATAATAAATGTATTACTTCACCAGAGAAATGTTGTCATATTTATTCATTCTTCAATTTAATTCAGAAACGTTCTTTCGCTCATTTGTTTTGTTACCAAAACCATCCAAAATCGAGTCCAAAACATCATTCCGTCTCATCAAGCGCAGCGCGCGAACCTATTTTTTTAAATCTATGGTCTCATCATCATTAACGGTCCATTCTAATTTTGAATACTTATTTTTTTTTTACTTTTTCCGGCGACTGGCACAAATATATGTCATTCTGGCAGCGCGGCCGAGGAACTAGGATACGTCGGGCTTGTCGCCTTCCTTTCAGCCAGTATTCACGGCGCGCGCTATTCACGCGGCCTCAGGCCACCTCATTTAGGACACATTTTTACTCGTTACGTATTTATATATTTTTTATATTGCCGAAATGTTTCGCAACAACAACAACTTCGCTGACTAATGATCTGCTTTGAATTAACGATCTCGACATTTCTTCATTCCCGTCTTTTTGTAATGTCTGAATAAAGAAAGATGGAGGGACTCGAATCAATGACTAAGTTTGAAATCCATTAATGTTAATTTGATTTCTAGAAGTTTAGTTTCCAAGTCAAAATTGAACTGATTTCAATAAAACGGCACTTAATTTGAATAACGCCTGTGCGAAGTAATTAGTTTTAATTACGATGTCATAATCATTATCGTTTAACTACTGCAAATTGTCCAAAATATTCGTTCATTTACATCGCGTCTAATGGTGAGTTTATGCTTCATATGGCTCGATTAGGAACTCTCATGTCATTTGGTTTAATTGTTGCATGATTCTTTTTAAGAGAAAGAGAGTCTGGACTGGTCGCCGTTGATGGCTTTAGACTCACCCTCTATTACATGAGACTTAAACATAACTGGCGAAATGTGGGTGTACTATAGGGTGTACTAGAGGTACACCTCTGCCCTACTCTTCGAGGAATACATGCAGGCGTGATGTTATGTAATTTTTTTTTAAACATTGTCTTTGTTCATTTGAACTTATTTATTTAACCATAATAATGTTGACAAGAAAAAAATATAGGTTCGATGGTGATGCTTATTTCTAAAGAAGTCTCTTCCAGCACACCTACGCCTACGATAGGAAATTAGATCATAGGAAAGTGGATAAAGAGATGAAGACAGCGTGTGAAAGCGAAAAGTGAAAATTAAATGCATAAAATCAATTCACTTAATAAAATAAAACAAATCGTCGTTGTCAAACCAAAATCTGCTATGTGCCGTTTTTTTAGATTTCAAGATTTCACTGGTTTCGTGTTCAGGTCACTGTGACCTATAAGCTGTGGTCAAAATCTTGAAATCTCAAAAAACGGCATATAACAGATTTTGGTTTGACACGACGAAATAATATGCGAATATACTTACAACATATACATACTTCTAAAATAAATATCACTAGAATGTTAATAAAAATTATAACATAATCAAAATAAAAAATACATACGCAAATATGACGAAGTGGAAAGATAGTGTTCGTTCACTCTTTTAAAAAGTTTAACAGTTTGGCCGTCCCTTATAATGTCAGGCGGAAACTTGAAAGTATCTTTTTATTTTTATTGCTGAATGGGCCCGCTCTTGACTTCGATCACGCCTGATGGAAAGCGATGGATGAGGTCTATGATGGAACGAGCGTACCCAAAAGATGCCTAAGGCACTGGACTGGAACTCCCACGCATCGACGAAACACACCAGGCTGCTTGTCGCAGGACTCCGGTAGAATGAGGGGGTGGAGCTTATGCATCTCATAAAAGCGGTCATAATACATTCTAGGAGACAGCTTGGTTTATCTCATGGTACCTTACTCAGCACAGTCGCACCTGGTTGTTATTTCCAACCAAATAAGTAGTAACTTACTTGGCACTTCGGCTTTTAATTAACATAACTTAACCTTAAGGCAACGTAAATTGAAAGGCGGCTTTCAGCGCTGGCTTTTCGGCAGTGACGAAGGCTTGGCACTTGTTATATTCCTCGTCTGTAACTCCTGCCAAGCTATTGCCAAGATTTTATTTTGACGCCGGAAAAATAAGTAAATAGCGTTTAATATTGACACTTAATTAGTCCGCACTGCGACACTCTGAATATTGTCTCGTCTTACTGCCTGGTTTATCTGACTATAAAAGATTTCCATCAAAGATTTCAGAGGGAGTTTGTGGATTTAGACCCAAAATTAAGTGTTTACAGTGGAATTTTGCTAAGCATATTATTGCGGCAATGTGCACTGTTATAATTTCTAACGTGACGATAAATTATCGTGCACGTCTACGGCATCACGAAAACATCAATTCTATTTTAAGGTTGACGGTTTCACGTTCAAAAGTGCCTTTTATGTGCCTATTTGAAATAAATGCTTTGACTTTGACTTTGAAAGCGAAGTCAATTGCATGGAAATATATGAAGATGCTTTTAAAATTCCTTCAATACATATTATGGACGTGGACGTAAACCTCCACAATAATATCACACTTTAAAAAATACGTTAAAGCTATAAAAATACGTTTGACAGAACTTTAAAATTTTCGTAAAATGAAACTTCTAGCTCTAGCTCGAACTGTCAGGATGTTGATAAATATCTTTTGTTTGGCCAGATCAAGTCAAAGCTTTTAGTATCTTCAAACCAACTTCTGAAATAGGTATTATATATACTTAAGTATTATTGGTCAGTCGATCCTTCCAAGTTTGTTTACTTTGTTGGCTCATACATCAGGACATACAGGGTGGCAGCACCTTGCACATCTGCACAAAAATGTATGACATTGAAAAGGATACTGCCGGAATTTGTATAGAGTTGTGCCCTAACAAAAAATATTCATGTACAGTCAACAAAAGAGATAAGTATGCAGGATCGTTGGATATAGTTGAAGTTTAGTAAGAAACCGATGGTTGTTCTCGAATAAAATTTAATTTTATCAATAGAAAAAAAAAAACAGTTCATCTATCAAACTAAATTTTATTTGCAAACATCCACGGTTTCTTACTAAACCTCAACCATATCCGACGACCCTGGTTACTTATCTCTTTTGGTGGCTGTACATTATTGACATATCTACAGTATGTTATATTAAATCTTACGTACATAGATAGGTTACCTAATGCAGTAAGAGAAGGCCACTGGTCTGAAAGTATCGTTTTATTTCAAATTCTGAGTTCGGGGCCTTCATCACACGTAATTTATATGCTGTGAATAAATCTGTGTCAGATATTTTTCGCACATATTTTCTCGACCTGTTTATATTACCTTCACGTCTGGAAGGGAGACAAACTCTAAGATATTACGTCCAGACTGTGGGTATCTGCGTCACATCTACGGAGTTTCGCTATATCAAAACACGAAAAAATTTAAACAAATATTTAATTTTTTTTTTTAGAGGTCATTGACCGCTCGTAGTGTAACTTTAAGTATGAGTTGAGAAAATGTGTTTTATCGGTTTAAGATATCGATACCAATGACGCCCGTGAAGTTTACAAAAAAAACAAGTAAATACATTAATAGCGGTCGATGACGCCACAAAAAAACATCAAATTAATTTATTTTCTGCTTTATCGTGTTTAGATATTCATTACCCATCACGTCTGCTGAGTTTTACTAGTAAAAATTTTTACCCTGTGTAGGTACCTAAACTCTCAGTAAAAACCGTGAGCTAAAGTAATTCAATCCCGCATTATTTAATCTGTGGCAAGCCAAGCGCATGGTGCGGGGTGCGTTCGTATCAGGGGCGCGATAACCCACGCCCGCTGTTATTTCACCTCGCCTTTATTTTTATCACCGTGTACGATTAGGGAGACACGACCATGTCACTAACACGCCACTTTCAACAATTTGTTACAGAGGGAAACAATTAGGTACTGTGGAGGGCTTTTTTCTCAGCGGTACCTACTTATTATGGGAAAATACTAGGTATATACCTTTTTCTTTTAGGTATCTATGGTCATACTATAGGTGTTTTCATAGGTGTTCATAGGTGTGTCTTTGCATGATTAATGTTATCCAGATATGTTAAAAATAAAAGTGTTTTTATAAGTAGGTATATCATTCCAAAAATGTTATAGAAAACTTGGGACGTTCTTGCCATTATTTATTTGGGCTATTTACCTACATATACATATTATTTTTCCTATATTTAAACGAAACCGTCAGGATAGCCCTCTAAATTCAAATAAGAAAGAATTCAAATTTTTTAAATTAAGTACCTATTTTTATTTGAAAAAAATTCATTCAAGAGGATCATTGAACTTAGAGGGTTGAATGGATGATTTTAATTATTATAATTATGTAAATACATACATTATACGGTCGCGAATCATATTTTGCTCAACATACAACGTCACACTGATATGCAAATTGCAAAAAACGTAAGAAAATTTGAATTTCGCTGGCTTCCCTGGCGCTTCCCCCTCGCATGGCGAGGCACATGCTATAGCCACGAGGCGCGGATATTCTCCATAATATCCGCACTTGCACGCAGCTGGTGTCTCTCTATGATACATGGCGGTCCCGTGTGCTGGCGAGCGCTCGCTAGTCACCCACGAATATTACTAGAATTCGATTTCCTTTATGAAAATAGCATTAAATAGTTAACCATAAGTCTAAGATATGTCTCAAATTGTATTGTATTGTTAAGTTACCTGGAAGTTACCGCTCCCTAATTGCGTAACACTATCTAAATCATTTTGAAGGATATTCTTAATCCATTGCTTTATATGTTCGAAATATTTGTATGCTCAACAACGTAAACAACGCAATGAATGTTGCTGATCTGTCAAAATGAAAGCCATTGCTACGGCTGCGTTTCCACCAGAGATGAGCGAGGATGCGTAGCGAGGAATGTGTGTAAAACTAACCAATAACAACGCTAACTTAGTTCAAGCTATGGAAATGAAGCGATGTTATTGGTTTGTTTGCCCTCCGTGCCTCGGAAAGCAAGTTAAGTCGTTGTTGGTCCTGGCTGTCATTCATGGATCTTTGACAGTCGTTACGGGTCGTCGGAAGCCCGAAAGTCTGACAACCAGTCTTACCAAGGGGTATCGAATTACCCAGTAACTGGGTTGTGGAGGTCACATAGGCAGTCGCTCTATGTAAAATACTGGTATTCAGCTGCATCCGGTTAGACTGTAAGCCGACCCCAACATAGTTGGGAAAAGGCTAGGCAGATGATGATGATTATCGGTATGTTTTACACACATCCCTCGCTACGCATCCTCGCACATCTCTTGTGGAAACGCAGCCTTAGTGTGTTACGCATTACGCAATTACCCTGCAGAGCCCATGTACCGATTACGTTATCATTCATACATAAGCTGCCATAACGTAAAGCATACTGAACATGGTATTTATGACAATTAGCCTGGGTTACCTACGATCTTAATCTATAAACAGTCATAGGAGAAAGATATGATACGCCTAACTGTGAACACTATGATTTATGATATAAGCAAAGTAGAATTGAACAGGATCAGCGACATACGTAGTTAGAAGAACTCCATAAAAAAAACTGAAAAGCTAAAAACAAGCCTATTTTAAATTAAATAAAAGTTGGAAGCAGGCGGGACCCCTTCCATTTTTATATTTTCCATTTGAGTTTGCTTGAGTGGGCTTCTGACCAACCTGTAACAATACGCAAGGTGCTTAACTGCGTACGTAATATTAACTCATTTTAATTTAGATGTAATTAGAAATAAGGTTGGCCCTCGGCGTTCCATTTTATTATTTATGGGCATGAAATATAAGCCGTAAATAAGTACTGTAGTTTCCGCCCTTGGGCTGCAAAGCGGCGTCTTTCCGCTCAAAATTCCCCAGCTTCAATCAAGTCATATTATCTACGCAGTTTTTGCTCTAAAGCTTTCTAAATTTAGTAAGTAGCGACATGGAATGTTGGAAAGAGGTCATCAGCTGCTAGCGTCAACAAAAAAATGCAAAAAATGTAGAGGGTGAGTTGTACCCTTATTAGGAGTTTATAAGGAAAAAAATGTTTTCGGGTATCATTTTGAACTGTAATTTGGATGTTTCTGAGTAAAATTTGGTCAAAAATGTAACTCTAGAGTATAACAACACTGCAGGTGGTCATTCTTGTTAAAGTTTATAAAGCAGGTGTTATAAAATTACCACATTATACCCAAAGCTACATAATATTGAAATAAACTGGTAACTGGCAGCAAGGCTGCGAGGCCGAAGTGGGATTGGGTGGGTCACACTTATAGGATGCATCCAGACATATGGGCCAAAGTCGTCACACAGTGGGTGCCTGAAGACGGGCGTCGTCACCGAGGCAGGCCTAAGAAACGCTGCCGTGACGATTTGGACTCGTTACTAACCTATTGGACGGAGAAGGCACAGCACAAGGAAAAGTGGAAGAATATGGGGGAGGCCTTCGCCCAGCAATGGGACAATATAGACTAAAGAAAAAAAAAACTAGTGACAAGAAACTTTTCCAATAAAAGCTGCATTATGTTCAGCAGATTCCTTTTAGCTAAATACCAGTGAGCCATAATAAAAGTTGCGTAGTTTAAGCCTTCATAATGTGGTTTCATTTAGAGATTCTCAGCATACCTTCGCGTTATCTAAGGGCCAAAGCACACACGCTACTTTTGCATCGGCGATCGGCGATTTTGCGGCTGTATCGATGCTGCATCGCGTTTTGGCGACTCTCTGCGTTCGGACGCGGTATCGAAATCGCGCATTTTAGCGACTGCTCCGATGCTGGCGCAAATGCCAAATTGCTGCGACCGGCATCTGAATGTGTGCGGAGTGTAGCGTTCAGCCGCTGTATCGAGCTTCCGAAAAGCGACTGAATCGCCGCGTTTGGCGTTTTTTTAAGTGTGCGGTGTGGAATGCTTGGTCGCTGCATTTAGCTTCTAAAAAGCAGCTGAATCGCCGATCGCCGATGCAAAAAGTAGCGTGTGTGCTTTGGCCCTAATGTAACATGTTAGCGTTTCTCGAAAAGGAATTTTTGGTAGACAAAGGGAGATTGCGGTGTTTCGGCATAAAATATGCAGAACCTTTAAAAGTTTCCGCGATAAGAGAGTGTCTGTCGCCCGAGACACGAAGAGCACAACGGGACAATATGTCAACTACTTAGGGCCAATTTCACCAAAATATTGAATGCAATCAGCACAGCTAAACCGCGTCCAAGAGCTGCCAGTGTTGTCATTGTTGTGGAATATTGACACGGACAGCTCTTGAACTAGGTTTAATTGTGCTGATCGCCGTCAGTTTCATTGGTGAAATCTGCTCTTACATGTGTACAATCACGAGCATACCTTATACCAATGCAAGGATCAAAATCGATTTTTTAGAAATTGCATGCTCTTACGAACATACTCTTCTCGAAACCATATTGTTACGAAATAGGGAATGATGCGTTTGAATTTTGCGTAAGTGTAAGGTATATTTGTGCTTGTGACTGTACACTGTGTACATTCGAAAACAACAATTCTTTGTGAGAAAGAGTGATAGTCAAGTCGTTCTCCAATTTATATGAACCATCCCATTGCTAAGTTGATATATCAAGCACAAAACTCGGATCATTTGCAAGTCCAAATCAGCACCTTATTGCGTAACACACGCCAAGGGTTTTGAAGGAAATGCCTAATCTATTGCTTCAAAGGTTTGAAAAATTCGTCTGCTTAACAACGTAAATTGCGTAATGAACGAGGCTGAACTGTCAAAATGAATGACATTACCGCCATAAAGACAAAAGGAGTCTTAGCCCACGTTCACGCGGACGTAAAAATATCGCGGCGGGATTTTGTCGCGCACTGGATTTTCGACTTTCGGTGTTGAGCCGAGCGTTGAGAATCCAACTGAGCGCATCTCAGCGCGTCAAAAAAACACACTGTTGGATTTTCAGGCTAAGCGTTGAAAAGCCAGTCCGAGAAAACAAAACGCAGCGGGAAAAACGCGCCCGAGCGAACCTGGACATATAGGTACTTTCCACTTAGGTGCAGACGCCAGCTCATCAAGCTACCCGAAACTGTCAAAGGAAATTGCCCATTTCTCTACTGACCGCCGTTGCGCATCACAAAATTTTGTATGATACCATAAATTGGATATAAAAGATACATAGATGTATAGATTGTCCATACTATATTGATTTAAAGCGGTTTTGATTTTGGGCAATGTCCTTTTCCCAATCAACATTGAACCTTATGCTTTAGTGATAAAGTTGAAAATCTATTAAAGAAAGACATATTTAGTAGCTTGATGTGCTGGCGTGGCATCTGTACCTACATTTGTCACTCTGTAGTAGAACTTCCTATCGTGCTTTTGTATGTTGTCACCACAAACATCAAATCAAATCAAAAATATTTATTTGCTAGAATATGGTACATGTAAGGTGTTAGGTACAGTAAGTTTGTTTCAGCATATCCTGCCATAACATGGCGTGCAAATATATTCATAGTCAGCGATGTCAATTAATCTAGCTGGCAAATTACAGCTTCTATTTGTTTGTCTTCTAAATAGTCCTTAATTGTATAATATCTATTAAAAAGTAAGTTAGTTTGAAAAGTCAGCATTTTTGCAAACCTCCAGTGGTACCTATTTGGAGCCACCTACACAATATGAACATACAAATAGCATTTTTAACATTAGACAGGCATATTCAGCTCAATTAACCCCAAATTACAAACCGTATTTACCTACACACCCACAACATCAATAATATTAACGTATTCATATTTCATAGTAAATCGCTAATATCAGCCTATTGAATTTACGAAAGTCAAACAAACAAACAAGTATATAAGCGTGGGCCGTCTGCAAACTATTTGAATTAATAATGCATACATCCGAACAATAGCAATATGTTGGAAAGTTTTGTTGCCCGTCATAACTAGGGTTGCCAACCCAACTATATAAGTATATAACATAGTATCCTGGCCAGGCCAAGCCTCTTATATATTCAATTAGAGGCCTAAATAAATAAAAATATTGTAAGCGAAAGTACTATATTTTCATTTCAATACAAAATGGCGAAAAAAGCGTAATTGGGCCCAGTATTATTGTCATTAAAGCTGAATTAATGTTAACTTTAATTTAGTGTAATATTAGTTATGAGTCATTAAAAATAAATGAAAACCAGTTATTAAGGCTCAAACAAGCAAAAAATATGCATTTTCACCTCTTATTTTTTTCTCGCAATTATCAATTTTTTTGCAGGCTTCGAAAATACAAAATTTTAAATAAAAAAAGTTGGCAACCCTAGTCATAACTTTATTATTTCACGGGTCTCGGTCCTAAGTGTACTAACTACAGTAGCTAATATGGCCCCAATACGTCACTCGGCTCGCAACTTACCGTACAACTAAACTAAACGTATGAACGCTTGCAGATTGGATTAAGATCTCAGCTGCTGTTTGTCGCATTGTTTTGACGTTTTGACTAAGTGATTTGGTTCCAGGCAACTTCATGCTACCAAACTTAGCAACAACCGAGTGTGTTTTCAATTGCATAAAGTTCTAAGTGAATCTTGGTACCACTGAAGAAAATCTTTGTGATTTGAAATCAGCAACATGCGGAGAGGAAATTGTCCTCGTTGTTACTCGTCTTTCATACGAGAAGAAGACTTTAGCCTATTGTAAATGTATTTATAGTCATAACTGTATTAGTTCTCGGGTCTCCGTACTAATTATAATAACTACAGTAGCTAATAAGGCCCCAGTACGTCATTAGGCTCGCAACTTACCGTGCAACTAACGTATGAACGCGTGTTGATTGGAGTAAGATCTTTGCTGCTGTTTGTTGCATTGTTTTGACTAAGTGATTTGGTTCCAGGACCCTTCTCGGTACGAAACTTAGCAACAACCGAATGGGTTTTCAATTGCATAAAGTTCTAAGTCAATCTTGGACAAAATTTTGCGGTTTGAAATCAGCAATATGTAAGAGCAAAATAGTCGTCCTTGCTCCTTTTTCATATGATAGCTTTTGAACTGTTGCTGATACAGGTTTGTTTATAATTATTTCTTGGGTCAAAAGTACTTATTCCTTAGCTACGAGTATTTTATGTAGATACTTAGCATAGGAATTGAAGGGGGCATGTACATAATTAAATTAGCTTATAATCCTACCCCACGCGGGTCCACTGTTCTAAAACGGTGCAGGAAAACATCTTGAAGCCATGTCTTAGAACCAAAAATTCAAAGAAATGAGATTTCCACCAACCTGTGCTGGTAGAACATTATGTTCTATTTATGGCTTGTGTTAATTGAAATTGTAGGCAGTCCATAGGTACAACATAGGATAGTTAGGCTGGCTACCGCACAGGCCAATCTATTACGCGGTGTGGCAACCACAGAACATTAATACCCAAGAGGTGGAAACGTAACCACGGTCCAGTCATGTCCTTGATGAGACCGACGTTAATGAGCCATCGCCCAAACTTTATTATCTCTTCATGACTTAATAAAGCACTGAAAAGGTTTTATAATGATGCACTTGTTTGATTGACACTTGTGCTTAGCAATGCTCCAATTTTAGGTGAAGTGACTTTTTTTGGAAAATTAAAAAAAATACATGCTATGCGTTGAATACTTACCTATACACTTATAGGCACACACCACACACACACACACCTCGCACACACATTACACAACCACATCCCATCACACACTCACACATCATCTGCTTACTGTCCAATTATATCAATTATATATATACAGGGTGTTACAGAAAGGGTATATCAATACAAACGGGTTGAAGAGTGTATCTGGTCTAGAATCTCTGTACAAAATTTCAGCTCAAAAGCATTAATTTTGAAAATGCTTAATATTTTTTTATTTCGACATCACGGCGCTGCACTGGCGCGCGGCGGCGTGATGTGCGTATACTAGGCGCACAGACACACTACAGATAATGGATAATGACTCTCGTAGTGCGGTGACACGTTTTTTATAATTTCAATTTAATAAACTATCGAAATAAAAAAATATTAAGCATTTTCAAAGTTACTGCATTTGAGCTGAAATTTTGTACAGAGACTCTAGACCAGATACACTCTTCAACCTGTTTGTATTGATATACCCTTTCTGTAACACCATGTATATATACCAATTATATCTACTGAAAAAAACATGTTGCAGAAGCTCCGGAAGGCACCTAGGTACTATTCCAAAAAAATAACAAACAAATAAGCAAAGTTATGTTTAGTTAAAGAAAATTCGAAAACAACTTGTACATACAACATAGGTAAGTACGTAATAACAAAAGTTTTTTAATTAATTCGTAGAAGAAAACTAGAAAGAATACGCTTTAGGCAATTTTGATTCGAACAGAAAATACTAAGAAATTATTACATGAGATGGATACCGATAGCGATACCGATAGGTACCTAATGCATTCAATTATAACTAAAAAGAAGAAAGTAATAAAATACGTTTAGGTATTTGCGGTAAACATGACGCAGAGAAAGAATATTATAAACAAAAATGAAGTCGGTTAAAAGAACAAGTAGGGGGAAAATATGCGTCACACGGGTCACAGGCCTCCTCTCTGTGAGAGGGAGTGGGCCGTAATCCACCACGCGAGCTCAGTGCGGGTTGGTGGATGTCACATGTCTTCAAATTTTTGGTTCTAGGACATGCTGGTTTCCTTATGAGGCCTTCACCGTTTTGAGAGCAATGGTAATGAAATAATAATTTACACAAACTAATAGTACTTTTATTAAGTATTCTGCACAGCCAGTCCAAGTACAAAGTTTTAACAAACAATTGTTCAAAGCTTCACTTTGTAAACTTTTCAGAATTCATCAAATTGAAGTAGGTAGGTACCTAGAAAGTTGCAACCGTTTCGTGTCCATTTAATTTTCTCCATCTTTCAGAACTCAATTACAAATGACTATGTAAAACATCTAGATATCTGTGCTATATTTATGTTTGTTAATCTTCTATAGGTATATACAAATCTATACATGTAAGTATATAAATAAAAATGAATCGCCAAAATGTATCTACGCGCATAACTTCCGAACGACTGCACCAAATTGGATAAATTTTTTTTTGATGTGTTCGGTATTGTCAAGACTAGGTTAGTGTGAAAGAAAATTTCGGAAATTCGAAAAACAAATATTGCACCCTTGCGAAGTTGGGACGGGCCGCTAGTTTATTTTATTATAAATACAGATAAAATTTCTAATTTCTAGAATAAATGCTAAGTCTAAATTATGTCCGTTACGTAATTTAGAAGAACAACGGGATCAGACATACCTACAGGCACGAAAAGTGACTTTAAATTATAATGCTGGGGCCAGACTATCGCGATAAAGCGAAGATTTGCGCGATAAGTTGATGCTCATTGGCTGGACCTACGATGTCAGCCAATAAGAAACAACTTATCGCGATTTTCCCGTATAGTGTGGCCCCGGCATAATATGCATAGAATAATGAATAGATAACTTTGAAGTTGGACACAGATCTGCCCAAAGTGTATAAAGTAGCTTGGCATTGTGCACGATAACACTTTTCAGCCACCTTTATGATAAAATATCTGTGCCCAGCAGTTCTGTAGGACGTTGACGACGGTCAGGGGATTCTTTGTAGATTGTAACCGCACTTTTGTAAGTACCTATTTGATACTGTATTTGCCAGAAATTGGCCTAACAAATCACATATACTAATATTAGTTCTTGATACTGGGGGCCCCGGCTGTGAATAGGTTAGACCCTACTCATCCGTTGAGCTGGTGTCGTGAATCGCGACTGAACGACTGTCTCGGACTTACGAGGGTGGGTGGGACTTACCATGAGTATCCGATCATTCTTTGCACCGCACCTAACTTCTGTTAAACATCAATAGTAAATAAATCACACTACCTACAACAGAATAAGTATAATCCTGATATTTATTTATTTTATTATTTATGTACACACAGTAAAATACATAAGGATATGTCATAATTACAATTTGAGTACAAAGGTACTGCTTATTTCTTAAGATAATTCGGAAATGAACGGCTGAACATTATGTAGGCCATACATTATACAGGGTGGCGGGGAAATCGACGCGCGAAGTGTAACCATGGAATCAGTACATAATTATTCTGAACCTGCGTTAAAATTTTTCGTCTATTATCTACTTATTACACTAATATTACAAAGGCGAAAGTTTGTGAGTGTGTTTGTATGTTTGTTACTTTTTAACGCACAAACGGCTGGATAAATTTTGGTATGGAGGTAGCTGACACCATGAATTAACACATAGGCTACTTTTTATCCCGATATTCCTTAAAATAAAATCAGCTGTTTCATAAAAAAAGTGCAATACCTAAGTGGTCAAAATGTATGAGAAAACCATTATTTATGAAGTGAAAAGTTCTTTAGGCGCGTTGGGTATTTTTTGAGATCGGGAAAAACTATTGAACTCGCGCCACTGTTACCGTAATCGACACCGCTTCTGATGTGTTCGGCTGTCCTCGGGATGTACTCGGTTTTAATGTATATCCGATATGTCAGTAAATGGCAAAGTATTTTGTTTGTGTTTTGTTTTCACTTCTGTCGGCACTCCCGGAGAGCCACTGAGTTTTTTTAATAATCCACGGTGTCTAGCATCGTTTATTTAATTCATGGTTACAGTTAGGTGCGGGATTGTCCGAAAGGGTTACCGCTATCCCGGAACATAAAGGGCTAAGGAATGAACACGGATGGGTTTTAGTCAGTACCTAAGAGTCTGACACTCCCTTCCGCTCCACCCAGAGCGGGAGGGGTCATTTGATGATTTCCCATCCATAAAAAAAAAATGGTTACAGTTACCGTGTCGACGTCGCTTTCACCCTGTATATTCTGTCTGACCCGCTATCATCAGGCCTGTCCGCTAAATATTGCGAAATATAAGTGTCCACCATATATTACTTATACTCGTAATATAGAACTCGCGACTCTGAATAACATAACTCCTACGTGACATCCTTTAAATGTTAAATTCGTTCCATTGAGTTCGTTACAGCTCCTTGCTTTAATATCGGGCATCCGTCATCCGCTCCGTTTCATCTTTATTATGTCCGTCTCAATTGGATGTTTTTCAATACGTTTGAATACCGTTTATTATTGTGAATGTTTGGATGGTTTGACTTTGATTGAAGATTCATATTTAATACTTAGCTGTACGTAGCCAGATGCTTAGGTATCAACGCACCAACTGTGTGTAATCATTCTATATAGATAGCCGTTTTGCGTGGATGTGACGCATGTTTCCCCCTACCTTTTTATTTTATTTTTTGTGTTTTTGTTCTTTTTGCGTCATTTTCACCGCAAATAAACATATTTTCTTTCTATAGAGGTTCAAATTAAATTTGCTAGCGAAACTGCAGACGTGTTGAGTAGGTAAGGTATCAATACCTAGATATGATAAAACAAAACAAAACAGATTTTCTTAAGGTGAATGCGCAGTTGTAGCCCGCGAAATACAATTTTTCTTACGTTTTTTGCAATTTTCAGGTTAGTGTCAGGGTGTATCTTTATCAAAATATGATTCGCGACTATAACAGGTACGTATTTACAGAATTATAATAATTAGAATCATTAATACATCTTTGTATGTTAGATTTCTACCGTTAAGAACAAATCTCGTATGGAAAAGTGTTTACGGTAGAAATCTAACTTAAAGAGATATATTAATGATTCTAATGACTATAATTCTGTAAATACATGTCTATTATAGTCGCAAATCATATTTTGATCAAGATACAACCTGACCTACAAATTGCAAAAAACGTAAGAAAATTTAAATTTCGCGGTCTACCACTGCGCATTCACCTTAAGGGCTTGTAATAGTTCAGCTAAAATTCAGATTTTGTCCCCACTTCCCCGCGCTATGTATCATTCTATCCCACTCGCACTGACATTCTGATTCAGTTAGGGTGAACTGAACTATTGTTGGAAGGATGTCAAGAAATAAAATGATTAAACTTAACATTAATTGATTACATTCACATTGTATGTACAGTATATATAAAATTCTTTTAAATGGGCAGGTAAATAATAAGTAGGTATAACAAAACAAACATGAGACACTCATCATTCGCATAACTAATATCATTAGAGGTAACTTTGAGACTTCTTTGTATCGAGAAAATTGTATGCAATCGTGTTTTCGCAACCGATGACACCTCGCAGTAGTCCTCATCTTTATCGTATATTAATTTCAAAGTGAAAACTGCAGAACTGTTGGAACTACAGCCGTTAATGCTAAGGCAATTTTCGCAATCTGAACTAGTATCGGTCCTTAACTCATACTTTAAATAACAACAATTTTGAATCACGTCTGTGAAGTTTACACACAAAAAAAAAAACAAAGTTTTTAAACTGATATTTAAAGTGAGACTACACAATGACCCCACAAAAAAATCAAATTAATTCCTTTTTTTGTTTTAACACATTTACATATCGATAACCATGACATCTGAGGAGTTTTCCTATCTAATTTAATTTGACACTGTATATGGAGCCTTTATGGGAAAAACTTTACTAGGACTTACCAAGAAGTTGATGAGACTTCTGTGGTAGCTTATACGAACGGTGAAACTGCTGGCGGGTCAGTTGAAGTTCTGCAAACATCGATAGACAGTTATTAATTAGGTACTGCGCAGACGACACACTTTTTGTGCGATCGAGTCTATGGCGCACAAAATACTAAGTAAGCTTTTATATCATGTAGTAGCCGAAAATTAGAACGCGACACCATCCTATGTTTATTTCAACTATTCCAGGTATATCCATGGCATGAATAGATATTTACATAATATAAGCTAACATACAAACTATAATAATGTGTACAATTATATGAAAAAATAAACAAAATAGTCATAGGGCATCAAAGAATTCGTCCGCATCGCTGTCAACAGGAACAGTGCCCAAAAGGCTGGCAGCATTGCCACGTTGTATGGCAATGCTTGTTCTTTGGCCAAGAAATAGGCCAGCCCTCTGGTCACGTGAAGATTCGACTAACCGCTTGGCGATATCTCGAAAAACCAAGTGGGCACTCGGACCTTACATTAGGTATATCCTGTTATTATTTTATCTACAGTTTCCATTTTTTTGGGACTTACCTACAATAAATCGTGCGTCACGGATAGTCTGTCGTCTGCGCTGCACCTTATGGTTGGAAAGTTCTCAGCTTTCCTATAGAAGCCCTGTATACCTCCCATTCAAACCCGCTGAACTGTAAAGTCGCGATTGCCTAAGTTAGAAACATACACGTAGTAACATCACCTTTGCATGGTCTACATGACATAATATAGAGTATTCTATTCTAG
The DNA here is from genome assembly GCA_945859645.1 of Amphipoea oculea. Taxonomy (NCBI): domain Eukaryota; kingdom Metazoa; phylum Arthropoda; class Insecta; order Lepidoptera; family Noctuidae; genus Amphipoea; species Amphipoea oculea. The sequence continues at coordinate 4,885,550 of OX243862.1, forward strand.
TATATTCTATTCTATCACCATAACATCAAGAAAAAAGCAGATAAAGAAAAAGATCAGGGGCCCAGTAGTGGTTTGAACCCAGTCAAGCGGTTTATTATTGCTCTTAAAACAGTGAAGGAAAACATCGTGAGGAAACCGTCATGTCTTAGAACCAAAAATTGGAAGACATGATGTGACGTCTACCAACTCGTGGTGGGCCCGCGTGGTGGATTACGGTCCACATCCTTCCTATTTGTCCCAGCCGTGGAAACAATATAGGCTGATTGATTATGCTAACATTATGCACAGACTTAAAACTATTATTGAGACATAGCAAAATGTATACTATGTTCGTTAGTAAATTAGCAAACACGGTGTCCTGAACAACGCAGTAAGGTAAACGCGGGTGAAGTCGACAGTGACCCAGAAGTCGTCGAATTGTCTAAAAACATCAATATCTTTTTCTACTAAACATTTAACTGCCCCATTTTTATGGCAACATATTTTTTGGTAACATATTGCACAATTAAAATAAAACACTGAGTTTTAACTGTAATAGTGGCTGAGATATCTCACTTAAAAAGTGTGTCCCACAATTTTTTCATTTTTTTGCAAGTTTAGCTGCTAAATGTCAAACTCGGCACGTAGTTTTGTGTTTTGATTTACGAACCTTCTGTGGGGTATGTGGTAAGTCTGATTGTTTGATGAATTAGTTAAGTTAATTTACTAATGATATAACTTGAAGTTTAGAACACTTTTATCATAAAAGTATTTTTTATTTAACGTGACATCTATTGGTACCTAAAAATTCCTACTTGACCCAAATCTCGTCATTTTAAGTACTTTTTAACGATTACTGGGACACGCTTAATACTTGCCTCTAAACTCGTCATATTGTAAATATTTCAACTTTATTGCTGAAGCATAAGGTTCAAAGTTGATTGGGAAAATTTGACAGTTTCGGGTAGCTTGATGTGCTGACGTCTGTACAAACATATAATAAGGTTTGGGCTACATTTGACGATAAAACTGGGTTTCTCTTAAGCTGTTTTCGCTTCGCTTACTCATTGCTTGAGTAAGCGTGCTCTGCTTAGTCGTCGCGTCATTGGGCTCGCTTCGCTAGCTCGGCACGAAACTGTGCTCGCGTTTCACTCGTGATAGACCTCGCTTCGCTCGCTCATGTCATGTGTAAGTACGTTCGGCTCACTCTTGTCGAAGATGGGCTCGCTTCGCTTGCTGGTTTAAGAAGCTGTTAAGACTAGCAAGAGAAGTAAGTCCATCTTCTGATTAAGCGAGCTCATCGTGTAATTAAGCGTGCTTTGCTTATTTGTGTCTAGGAAGGGCTCGCTTCGCACGCTGTATCGTAAGCGCACTCACTCGCTCGGCCCGTAAAAAGTATTCTCAGTTCTAACCTAAACTGCGTTACTGGGAAAGGTATAATAATGAGCTGTAATAAGCCCTGGATAATTGATGGTAGTTTTTCAACAGTACCTCACTCACATCGAGTGTGGATATTACAGTTCCAATCAAATCCTCACGTATATAGAGGTGTCTTCTTACTAAGTCTTCTGCCGTTGAATCTTCCTAATGTTCTCGTAATCTTCACACATACTTGCACGATGACAGGCCGGGGTGCCGTCCATTAATAACATGGCGATTAGCGATGATTTTAGGTACTACCCTATCTTTTGGATTTGCTCATAAGTAGATTTTGAAGGCTTATTGTGTTTCTTATGATTTAAAACTTTCTTTGGTTGGCTTTTGGCTGGGCTGATACTAGTCGGAGGTGTGGCGAATGTACAAGTATCTCCCGGGCCCCGGACTCATGGTACTAGAATGAACAGTGGGGTTTTAGTCAGTAGGAGTCCGACATAACCCTCAGTTCTTCCTAGACTGAGGGTATACATGAGGATTTCCCCACGAAAAAAAAGGCTCATTGCATTTAATATACCTTTCACCGTATGTGATATTTTTCAGTTCTAAGCAGATTTGCGGTCGATATGAGACGACATCTTTAACTTTTATGCTACTTGCTGCAGATTTTCTTATGTTTTCTGATACTGGTAGCTATTGTATTTGCTTGGTACTAGGCTTTTGAGGCTCATTGAATTCCTTTTGATGCAAGCTTACTTTTATTGAGAGTTTTTTCATTTTTGGCCAGACTTACGGCCGATATGAGACGACAATTTTGAAATTATTTTGCTATTGTCAACTTCAAATGCATTTTTAACTCGGCCAATATTTCTGTTGATTCTCTTTAGGCCCTAATAGTGCTGTGTCAATTCTTGACAATGGCACCTAGTACCTAAACATTTGTTTGCGAATTAAAATTTCGACGCATAGTAAAAAGGAGGGTCGGACCCACTGCACTTGCGATGTGACGTCAAACACAAATTAGATCCTGCTTCAAAATTGGTACAATTATTACCCATATATTGTATGCTCAATCATTACCCAAGCATTCTCGTAGTTATAAGCGGCTGAAATATTACATGTTATTGTCAGTCAGACGTATTGAATTTACCACAGAGTGCAACGACGTTTTCACGTCAACAGGCCCAAAACACAAAGTGACAGCGAAATAAAATGTATTACTATTTAGAACTTCTACGACCATTTTTTCAGCTGTTTTTTAAACTAAAAAAAATCTAGTTTTATAAATTTTAATAAAATATAATATTATCTACTGATCGGCGAAAATAAAAGAAAAGTGACCTTAAACAAGTATTACCCTACAATAGATACTAAAATAAATGACTAACTAACTTACAATACAAATATATAAAAATAAAAAACTTAGGCATCGAAGTATTCATCCGCATCGCTGTCATCCGGAAACGTGCCCAGAAGACTGGCAGCATTGCCACGTTGAATGGCAATGCTAATTCTTTGGCCAAAGAACGACCCAGCCCTCTGGTCACGTGAAGTATCGACCAGCCGGCGAGAAATTTCCTTAAAAAGGAGACGCGCGCTCGGGCCCCATGACCCGAGCGTTTCGACCCCAAACGGCTCAAAGCTGTAGTTGCCCACAAGGTTACAGTATTTGCGCCGTTTGAGGGTCTCAGCAGCTGCAGCAGCGGCGCCAGCACAGCCCGCAGTGCTAGGAACATGAGATGGCGCAAGGGTATCGACACATGTTGCGTCCCACACCAGAGGCCTACCCACCTTCCAAGGCAACAACGTCATGCCGTCTGGTCTCTTCCCATCATCACGTACCAAGCCGTTTGGTCCTACAATGACAACAAACCTCTACGAGTGTTACTATAACTATTTTTTGCCTATATAGTTCTAAAATCGGGTTTTTTTTAATGTATACAACTTTATTTTTCAACTTTGAAAAAAGTTGAAGGAATGGTCTTAGAGATTCGGCGCAATAGTAAAAAATTATAAGGAGGTCTTTCTCGACCAGGGTAATAATTTTTTTTCGTTTGCCGGCCATTTTGGGTTTTGGGCCTAATATGGCTGATTTATTTATTTATTTATATACTTTATTGTACTCCACAAAAATACATAACATAAAAAAAACATGAAACACTTAATATGGGCTCCTTTATTCTGATAAAAAACTGATTCTGTGATTCGGACATCTTATTTTTTTAAGCTAAAATATATTAGAATTTACCTACCTAGTCTGCTAACAGCTCACAACCTTTAGTAATTTCTTGCGATTTGGTTTTCTACCTACCTTTTGTTTCTTAGACTTGCCACGCATATGAAAGGCAGTCACAATATGTTTTAATGTGTAATCATCTTGAACTCTATGTTCAAGGCCAGAAAGTTCATATTAGCATCAAAACTTGACGACTACTGGGTCCTTTTGATGAGTAATAGTACAAATCTGGCGAGTACTGGTACAAATTGCCCTTTTTCCACATTTGCTTAAATAAGTATTATTATCACTAAAAATTACAAAAATTAACAACTTATTTAGAATAACGGATAATTATCCTATTTCGTCGTGCAAAAAGTTTCATTCTAAGTGAAATACTTCTCACGCAGCAGTTCTTCAAAGTCAGTGAATATCAAAACCCGACGACTATTGGTACGTTTACCTTAACTCGATTATTTTCGTGTGCATCACCAGACGTAATCCGGTTTGAACCGAAGCGAATTCGCTTATGCGGTTATATCCGCATTTAACTAGTTATGCACGCACCGGTAAAATCCAGTTGCGCGTTCAGGCAAATATAACTCGACTTTGATTGAAAGTAGACGAATATGATCATAGATGAAATGGGACTTTGTCAACCAACGTTTGGGCATTTTGAGAATTGGATATTTTGCCCCTGAACGGTAAGGGGGTTACGCTAATTGCGGTTAAATTAGTAGAAGTAATAAGTTCGTATAATCCTATTGATTAATATTTCATGAATCACGACATTTGAGGCCAATTCTAACTCAAGGACTTCTATTGGAGAGTTTAATGATTATAATTTTGTAAAGTACGCTACTTATATTTCATATTTGTTACACTTGCGAATCAAATTTTAATCAACATTCAACATGACACTGACCTAAAAATTTCAAAAAACATAAGAAAAATTAACTATCGCCGCGGGCTACCCTGGAGCGGCTGGAGCTTCCCCCATAATGGAATTAGTGGTAGAGTTTCTATTTATCTGAAAGATAAAGCCTTTTTTTAATGTTCCTAAAAGCGGTGGAATAAAGAAGTGTGATATTTAACTTTCACGAGCGACATTTTACTTTGTTTTGTTTCTGTCGAGCACAAAAGATTAATTTAAATACTTCAACTCCATTTACAATTAAAATTCAAACAAAACATTACGCCGCAATGTTTAAGCGTGCACCAGAAAATCTCGGAGCAAATTCGTTTTTATTTTTTTATTTCACAAATTAGGAAGGTGCCTTAACAAAGTATATTTGTGCGCGACCCTGGCCTGACTTCAATTACCACGAGTACTGCTGAATTTTTAAAGGAAATTGTCTTAAAAAGGTAGATGCGCACTTTGTTGGGGGCTCCGAGACAAAAGCAGGAAGTTATGTACCGTGATATTTATTCAACGACGCCCGTCCGATGCTGGAAAAACTTCTAAACTTTACAATTTACAGGGAAAAATTCTTTTAAGGCTCATTTATAGTGCGGGAGGGCTGGTGTCTCTTTATACTCGAGATAAATATAGATACCCAGCCGTTCTTGAAGTTTACGTTTTGCTTTTTATGACTTCTTATCAGGGACCTCGTTCTAAAGTTGAGCGCATTGTATTTTAGCTGACATGATAAGTAATGGCGTCGTTTTTCCTTCCGTAATAACAAGAAATCCTACATCTACCTAACTTATTGAGGACATCAGTGGTGTAATGGCGTAACACACTAACATTAGCAATGGCTTACCTATATTTTGACAGTACAACAACATTAATTGCGTTACTTACGTTGTTGAGCAGATAAATTTTTCGAACATATGAAGCAATGGATTAGCAATATCCTTCAAAATGTTTCAGCTTGTGATTGAAAGTTAGACAATTAGGTAGGGAGCTGTTGAACACGGTTCTCACAACAGTGAATCCGTGGGGAATCTGTATTAAATCACTTATCATGGCCTCACCAGAACATTGAGGAGGTGCTATGGTGCTTAATTTCCATTGTCATAAGGTTCAGATTATTTAAAATAAAAAAGATCACACACATCTATACACAAGGGGAACTATATTTTCTATCACCAAAATTTATATTTGTCATCAAGTTGTATCACCTAATAAATAGATCTATCGCCACGAAATATTTGTATCACCTAATAAATAGATCTATCGCCACGAAATATTTTCGTTCTCAGATAGCGGGGCTCCGTCGACATAGGATGCAAGAACGAGCGAAGGGCACCCCGAGGTTCGGTTTGGTTAGGTTACTTTAAACCCTTTACACAGAAATAGGGGCTCCGCGAAGCGGGGCTCCGTCGACATAGGATGCAAGAGCGAGCGAAGGGCACCCCGAGGTTCGGTTTGGTTAGGTCACTTGCATTGTTTGGTGACTACATTTTGGTGACAGATCTACTATTTGGAGGACAAACCCTATTATTTAAGAAACACAAAACTAATTAAATTGGTGATAGCTTAAATGATACCCATACACAAGAGACACAGCAACAAAGCAACATAACTTTGTTGACGTATGAGGGCTTGCTCTAGTAGAGTATCCGCTCTGCAATGTGCACATGCAATTGAGTCAGACAATTTGAAATAATGAACGGAAATAAAGGCAAGAGGTTGGAAGTTTGCGATTAGCTGGATCAAGTGCCAGCTTGTAGGGTTAAATCGCTTTTGTCAATATACATTATGTAACTTGGGAAACTTAAGTAATAAACCAAAATTAATTAATTATATTACTATATTCAATCAAATGGCATGATTATTAGAATAATAATAATCAGCCTATAGTGTTCAGTCCTACTGCTGGGACACAGGCCTCCTCTCTGTGGACCATAAACCACCACGCGGGCCCAATGCGGATTGACGGATGTCACATGTCTTCGAATTTTAGGTTCTAGGACATGCCGGTTTCCTCACGATGTTTTCCTTCACCGTTTTGAGAGCAGTGGTGACGAAATAATTTACACAAACTAAAGAGCCTTTTTGGGTTCGAACCCATGTCCTACAACTCGTAAATCGTGGCCGTTACCACTAGGCCACCACTGCTCTTTATGATTATTGATATACCTATGAAATAAGAGTAATGGGCACAGAGTACAAAAACAATGAATAACAAAATAATGAACCATTCTAATAAAAGAAACAGACCTCGGGCCTGTAATATATGCCTCATACATCTCCCATCCTGAAGTTGGGCTACTATATAAGTAATATGTATGGGTGTTACATTACATTACCTCGAAAACATGTATTACTGATGAATAAAACTGAACTGATGAAAAATGATTTTTATTTTTCACTTTTGTAGTTATTGTACCTACCATACAGTTTGTAGGTATACCACTACTTGTATGTAAACATTGTCAGAAACTTTTATAACATCATCAACATAAACTAAGTCGTATTAAATACGTATTATTGAATACCAAATCAAAGTTAACAAAATCTATATGGGACCACCACGTGAGCTTTCTCTACCAAATGCAAAACATAATCACGTAAATCGACTATGTAATCACGGAGAAATCGAAGAAGATACATAAAAAATACATACAGAAGAACATAGAACCGCCTCCTTTTAGATAACAGTTAAAAAAAATGTCAGCGATCAATTTCCTTATACCTCTTTCCAAAACCATAAAAAGAAGGGTTCGGCCATCGATATTCCGCATTCATTTGACGTCTAACAAGCGATCGTAAACGAAAATCGGTAGACGGACGATATGGAATAAATTGGCACAAAGAAACAGCTTACTATGCAATATGTCCACACCTGATTTACGAGAAATATGCGGTTCGTTTACGGACGCTGGAGGCAAAATCCCATAAAGCGCCCTGTACAATGATAAGCCGTTTGTCGGTAACCAAGGAAGACTTGATTATCCTTTATTGTGGCGTAGCAAGGAGGTTAAGGAATGAATGGAAACCTCAACAATGAACGATCGTAACAGAGAACATTGCCATAACAACCACGCATCACAACCTTGGCGATTTCAGACCCAACTTCAAGGGAACTTCTTGTCCCCACAGGGGATAGATCGGGACTCTCTAGAGGCGCATTTATTTGTATATCAGATCCCTTTCACATGTGCTTGTTTACAACATAGCATTGTGTACGGTTCCAATGAAACTGAACGCGATCAGTATCTAAGCCGCGTTTAAGACCTGTCAGTGTCAATATTCCACAACAATTTTAAAACTGACAGCTCTTGAACTCGGCTTAGTAGATGTGCTGAACGCGTTCAGTTTCATTGGTGAAATTCGCCCTAAATGAATATAAATTTATGAATATTAAAGTACAATAACAATTATTTAGCTTTTAGACATTCATCAAGTTTAAAGTACAATGCAGTATTTAGCATAAGTTGCTATTTGTAGCAACCAGCCGTCTTGAAAGCCGTTTTGGCAAATTAATTTGGCACTTACCCATAAATTCTGTATAAATGAAAAACACAGCAACAATGGATTAAAATTCCCAACATCGGTTCAGGTACGACAATAATTTTCAAGTTATGATTTACGACAAACCGTAAGGTCGCTTGTAGACGCCCGTTTTCTCCATCGGACACGGACCGTGTTCTTTATAGTTGTATGAGTTGGACACCGGACCGGCGCGCGGCGCGGTCGGCCAGTGCATGTACAGACGCCAGCACATCAACCTACCCGAAAGTGTCAGATTTTCCCAATCAACTTTAAACCTTATGCTTTAGTGATAAAGTTGAAAATCTATTAAAGAAATTTGACAGATTGTAGTAGGTTGACGTGCTAGCGTCTGTATATGAAAGCCCCATACTTTTGGCGGTTGTCGCCGTAGTAAAGAATGGTCAGTAAGCCAATATATCTACACACGTCTATACATAACCAGTATAAGCTGACTTCTGATTGTACGAAAAACCTATACAATGCGAGATCAGCTGAAACCAGAATGTATAGCTTGATGTTTTGTTGTGTGTATCATCAGCATCACAACACAACTTCCATTGTAACCTTAACACCACCGCGAAAAAAACCGGACGTGTACAAGCCGGCTGAACATCCCAAACGGGGACACGGTCGGAAGGTTGCTCTCAAAACATCTCGCCTTTAATATTTTACCGGATAACGAAGTATTAAAATAACGATGTTTCAAAGAATCCGCGATATCGGAAATGATATTCATTGGATATGGACGCTGGAGCTGAAATTTTTCATTCCGCTGCGAGAATATTCAGACTTATTGGATACAAACTCGCAATATTGGATCACCGGTTTGGTGAAACAGTGAATAAAGTGCTTGGCATAAACTGCATGGTTTCAATACATCTTCTATATCTATATACGAGTACATACTCGTATGATAAATTGAACTCGGTTTTCGTGTCTGTCTGTTACCGCGTCATTCTTCTAAACTCCGCATCGGATTATGATTTCGTTTTCACCATCATTTAGAGAATTTATTCCGGCGTCCGAGTGCTCATGGTCTTTTTAAGGAAATTTCAAAACGGCTGGTTGACACTTCCCGTGACCCAAGGGCTGGCTTTTACCTTGCCCAAAGGCTAAGCATTGCCATACAACGTGGTAATGCCGCCAGTCTCTTGGGTACATTACCAGTCGACAGCGATGCGGATGAATTTTTCGACGCTATATTTTAGTTTGTGTATAGTTTTAGTTAAGTTAGGATTTAATTTTTATTAATTAATTAGGTATTAGTTTTTATTTTGTCTAGCCTGCGCTGTCCCACTCCTGGGCAAAGGCCTCCCTCCACTCCTTCCATTTTTCGCGAGCCCGCGCGTCGTCCCTCCAGTTTTTTTTTAGGTATTAGTTATTATTTGGATAATTCTTGATATTGAAATAAATGCTTTAGGTAATATAGGTTAATAACATAATATAGGTTTGTAGTGTATCCTCTCGCTTGAAATTATTCTTTGATGGTTTCGAATGGAAATTTCTTTATTATTATGTTTGATGTTTTGTCAGCCAGTGAAGAATAACAAGTTACTATGATAACTATAGGTATATTATTTCTTTGAAAACGGTCCCGAACATTTCAAATATGTATAGTTTTGTGTATGTATACAAAATAGTGGGCTTTACGCCTCTTCTGAGTCCCACGGAAAATCTCTTTATTGTCCCATATGTAACCCTTACATTCTAGGGACGTGTTCCATTAAGATCGTAGTATGTAGAATGCTAGAATCAAATAATAAACATCACAAATAGTTACGAAATTGGAAATACATACACAATTATTTTATTCAGTTCGTTATGTCTCATCACATCAGTTGTAGTAGTTGGAACGTAACGTATGTATCGAAATATTGGAGCAATAATATTTTCTTTAATTCGTATAAACCAGTCGATAGAGCTCATAATTCTGAATGTGATGAGATTTATCACAAGAAATGTTCGCCAAAATTTTCCTTCCGCCAATTGAAATAACGAGGATCGATATTTTATTCCTACAATAATTTTCATAAGTATTTTAATTGAATGCTGCGCAGGTGCTACGAGATTCATAATAGTTCGCTGTTCGACGAATTTCCGATTTCAACTTAAGTATTTAGCAATCAATTGCAGATAACTATATAAGTTACCTAAATATTACTCTGCTTGTCCCCTAAATAACTTTAACTCATTCTCCAGGCATAACATTTTTATCGACTCTTCTTCCTCGTACTTGGTCATAATCATCTGCCTAGCCTTTTCCCAACATGTTGGGGTCGGCTTTTAGTCTAGCGGGATGCAGCTGAATACCAGTATTTTACATGAAGCTACTGCCTATCTGGCCTCCACAACCCAGTTACTGGGTAATACGATACCCCTTCCTCGTACTTGGTATGACGAAACGTTATGAGAACATCATTGTAATCACTTCAGCCATAATAATCATTTCAGCTTCATTCGAATTTACATGATTCGATATAATAATTTGAAAGCAATGAAACACATAATCCTTTGGGGATTTAAAACAAACATCATTCAGCTGCTTGCATTCAGCCAAGTAATGAATGATTTTAAATTAACGTTCATTTGCTTGACCCTTAGGTTTAACAGGATATTTCAATTACGAGTAAGCTCCAATATTTCATTTGTCTGTTCCCATGCGGGTTGGAAGTGACTTTCAATAATACGGAGACTGTGTTATCGCTATAAATTAATTCTGGGTTCACAGACACCAAAGTCCCGCGGTCGAAAGTCATTAAAATCCAATCGTTACGAATACCACTGATTTAAAAATGTATTCATTTTGTGTACTTTTTTAAAAATTGTTCACAAACTTTATTAAATACTATAATATTTACATAATATACAGGGTGGTCCAAAAGTCGTGGATCAAACGAAGTATGGGAATAAAGGAGGTCATTTCCAACGCTTTTAAAGTGAGAAATAATTTTTGGTAACGTTACAAAATTTTTGGAAAAAAATAAATTGCTCTTGAAATTTGATACTCAGAGCCCTAATAGAACTTTGTAGTGCTGATACATTATCTAGTATTAATACAAACCGTTTGTTTTATTGTTTTATATCACATTTTTTTTAAATTCGTCTAATTGTAATAGAACTATACACAAATATTCATAACTTTTAGGGGAATTGAATTAAGACCATGCTGTAGATAGATTTTTTGTTGGAAATTACCTCCTTCATCTCCCTATTTCGTTTGATCCACGACTTTTGGACCATTCTGTATAAGCTAACAAAATTAAAATAATAGATATTAATAATATGTACAGGTATATAAAAAGAGGAAAAATACTCATAGTGCATCATAAAAGTCCGTCCGCGTCGCTGTTCAACAGGAAAAGTTCCCAAAAGGCTGGCATAATTTTGAATAAGTACATTATATTTTGTTGTTACACGACGAAAACTGAAAGCTGGCAAGACATAAAATTAGCTTCAAATTTCAAAACGACGATCGGAAAGATGAGTAACTGGTCATGAATTTATTATAGGTACATCCTGGTGCACGGTTTTATGATCTAATAATATACCTACTCCTAGCTAGCAGGATGGCGATCGCAGTACCTGTAATATCGTTAACTTACTGCACAGGCTGGTGGCCACTGCTGGTCGTCCCCTCAATATAATCCCTCATTACTCATTTATTAATCACTTCCTATGAAACACTTACCTTGGCTATGATGATCCAAGAATCCTGGCTGACCATAAGACATATATGAGATGAAATTAGTGGCGTTACAAACAAACAACATGTGGAACATTTACGATGAGTAGGTACGTACACCTATTATGGATCCAGTATATACATAAACGAATTGCATAATATTTGATGATTCATGAAACTGGATTGTATATGTGTCGTAGATGGATTGTCGAATCTGCTGTTTTACAAAACCGCTAAGTAGTTTTACAAAACAGCGCCGTTATGTAAAACAACTGAACGACGTTCACCTAGATTGTCATTGCGCTACGTTTAATAAAACTGCTACCGACGCGGACGTTTAGACGTAATGCAGAATGGCTTATTTGCAGCTACAATAAGCGTTAAATTCTGATAACTTTTAATTAACATTGTCCTTAAAACACTTTTCACTTGAGTTACGGTCATTTTTTACTCATAATAATATTACCCGTTTTATTCTTTCTGTTTCGGACATCATTATTGTTGTTGTTATGGCATACAGAGCCACGAGTGACATAATACATATTTAGAACTAAAATCTACCATCTAAAGTATCATTTTCGCGGTTTTACATAACCTCTAATCGTTGACCCGCTGCATTGGTGAATGCAAAACGTTTTTACAATTCTGCGTGTTAAAGTTCAGTAATTATGTAAAACCGCTAAACGTCGTTCAGCTGTTTTACATAACGGAGCTGTTTTGTAAAACAGCGGCTTCGATAATCCATCTGCGACTTAAGCATTTTAAAGCAGCACAAGACACTTTCCTACAACCCTCTCAAACGTCATGGCATGTCAGGGTTGTAGGAAAGTGTCTTTGTGTTTGTAACTTTGTATGAATCTGTATGTAAAAGAAAATATAATATCAATAAGTATTTTTATAATACCAACATAGGAAGGGTTAAATCCCCCACATGCAGCACACAGACAATCGATCTGTAACTTTGGCAGCCGTAAATTGATGTATCACAGTTATTACGAGTTTAATGCAGTTTACAATAGATATATTTATACTCACTTCATATTATTTTACCTATAGACAACTAACTACTGCCCGCGACTTCGCCCGCGTGTTTGTTGTTCCATACACCATGACACTTAGTAACGATCACATCGTCTATAAAAACCAGACGAACAAAATGAATTATTATTTAATAACAAGCAACATTTCCAGTCTCCTCGCTTTTCAGAAGCTTTTGAACCCATGATTTAACTTCTAAAACATTGGTAAGCACTTTCCCACGATACTAAATTTTCATTAATGCCACAAGTTATCGACTAAGAGGATTTGAGTGTACGCTATATGGGGAGCTACAGTTCGCTCGCTGGGAATAACTTACACTCCAGTAAATCGTGTACGGATATGGTTGTGACAACGCCGAGGACATTTTGTTTTCACTTCAGGGGTTAATTTTGACTGCAAGTTATTCAGATTCAGATTATTTGCCTGAAATATGGTATTTGACAGATTTTATAAGACATACACAATAGTTCTTCATATTCCGCCTACTAAATTCGGCATGCAAATATTGTGACAATAATAATCATTCTAATTAATTAATTAAATAAATTTAAACTACTTAAATGATTAAATTCCAATGTTAAAAAAAAGAGTATCTACTAAATCAAGAATTGTCTACATATTAAATTAAAGATGAAAAATACTAAATAATCGCTTTCAAAAGACAACCAAAGAAATTAAGTTACAAATGTCAAATAGCTTAAAATAAAAATGTCAAGTTAGTTTAAATATACATTCCTATACAAGGTCGAATTAAATTGGCTAGCAACACTTCACAGGCGTGATGGATATAGATATCTTGATCATCATCTACAAAGCTTTTTGCCAACTATGTTGGATTCCGCTTCCAGTCTAACTGGATGCAGCTAAATGTCAGTATTACATGGAGCGACTGCCTATCTGACATCCACAACCACTGGGTTGTGGAGGTCAGATCGAGAGGTCGTTTTATCTAATAACTGTATTGGATAAAACGATACCTCTTGGTAAGACAGGTTGTCAGATCTTCGGGCTTCTGACAACCCGTAACGACAATCAAAGATCCACGACTGACAGCCGGGACCAACGGCTTAACGTGCTTTCCGAAGCACGGACCACGGAGGGGTCTCGGTATGTAAATTAGTCACCCATCCACCACCAATCGTGGCAAGCGTAACTTAACCTGATCGATCGATTCATGTGGCGTGTACTTATACCTCCCTATAGATATTGATGATTTAAAAAATATATCTTCTGAACTCATAATTTCAAGTAACTTGGTATAGCGGTCAATCGTCCGTATTAATGCAAAGGGTAACTCTTATTTTACAAGCATTTTATGTTTCAGTTTTTATATCTTCTCTGTCAGTAATAACTCTAACTTCGTGACTCTATGACCTTTCTGCTAGGACTAATACTCGAACATAAAATTCTCTTTTGGTGTACAAATGTTTATGCGCTTATTCAATTACTAGCTTCTGCCCGCGACTTCGTCCGCGTGAAATTTCGCCCTCGACGCACCGCATCGCATTTTATAGCCCGCTCGCGCCCTAACCTCGTTTTCGCTTACCGTTCTTTCTGACTTTCTTTCTTTCTGCTCGGCACCTAAGGGCCATAGCGTGATGTTAAGTAGCCTACAACTTTCCTCAAGAATGCAAAAAGAATTTTTCAAATCCGACTGTTCGTTCCTGAGATTAGCAACATACAAAACTCAACTCAAACTCAAGGCATTTATTTTAATTAAACCATGTACAGGCACTTTTGAATTGTCAAAATTAAATAGTCGGTCAGTTAGTCAGAAAGTTGATGCTAGTTGCCCATTCCAAAACGTAGATCTCTATGGAGAAGAACGGGCAAGAAACTCCATGGACACTCTTTTAAATCAAAATATTACAAAATCCTGGGTACCTACATTATTCTTGTTGCTTCTATATGTGAGAACAATGTAAAAAAACACACAAAAATTCAAAAAATAAGATTAAAAATAAGCCTTGGCAGTTAAGAGATGACCAGTCTCAACCGACGGCGACCGTTCACGAACATGACGCGTGGATCCGCACTACCAAACAAACAAAACTCTTCATCTTGTATAGTACCTATACTAGATCATGGGTTCTCAATGTGGATGACAACCCCCACTTTGACTTTCACTTGAAACTTTCAGGGAGCCAGTAGAAAACCCAGAGGAAATTATATATCCTATTTTATATTATCTTTTTAGGTAGTAACAAATATAATCGTGGCAATAGCTGTTTCAATTCGCGACAGATGGTAAGCTAAAAAAATTGAGGGCTTTAGACAAAAATTCATTCTCTAAGTGAGGGAAAAATACGGTTGAGAACCTATGGTATTGATAGATGTAGTATAGAAGATAAGGCGCTCCGCAAACGGCGGTCATTTTGTCCGCGAATGACCGCGAGAGACATCATCCGACAAGCACCGGCGCGGCGGCGCGGTCTTTTTGCCCTCTATGTACGTTGGTAGTTTCCCTTTGCACTATCGTTCGTGGTCAAATTGACCGGCCCGCCGCCGCGCCGTGTGTTTCGCGCCTTATTGGTACGTGAGAGGCATTATTTAGCACATAGATAGTAGATGCCATATTGCCATCACTAATCTACCTGCCAAGCGGAGTGATTGCGGCAGCAATTAGTAGGCTGGCAGCTCCGGCAAACTGTCATTGTGATAATTATGCAACTATTTCATGTGCTTTTAGCGAGCCATATTTTTAATCCAGGTTTATAATTTATGTTACATTATTTAATACTTTATCTATTATAACAATAGGTTATTTTTGTTATTTAATTTCTGTACGGTCTGTGCTTTATTCAGCATATCTATCTTCTATCGTCTTATATAAGGTCCTATTAAAATAGATGGACAAACTTTTAGTAATCATTCAGAACACCAAAATAAGGACGATGGTAAAAAAATATATAAGAAAAACGCATTAGACACTCGTACTTACAAGAAAAATAATCAGCTAACGAAAATACACTAATGTGCCGGCAATTTTTTATTTTAGGTCAAAATAAAATCACTTTAATCATTGTTTTTTTTTTGCTTGGATATCTTTGGTTAGACGTACCTACTGAGCGCTCTGTGTTAAAATTTGTCCATATGTTTTAATGGGACCCTGTATATCTATACTAATAATAAAGCTGAAGATTTTGTATTTTGTTTGATCGCGCTAATCTCTGGATCTGCCACTCAGATTTGAAACATTCTTTTTGCATTTGATAGCCCAATTCTTGAAGAAGGTTATACGCTATTTACATCACGCTATGGCCTTTAGGAGCTGAGCAAAAAGAGACAAATCAAAAAGAACGTTACACGAAAACGAAGTGATAGCGTTGGTGGGCGATGCGATGCGACCCGGCAACAGGGTGTGTCGGACAAGAAATTTCACGCGGACGAAGTCGCCAGCAGAAGCCAGTGTTTTAATAATTATGTTTTATCACTGTTACGGAGTCTTTATAAAAATATTATCTTTTCGTTACCTAGAAATGTTAATTTTTGCCGAATGTTTTGTTTGCTTATCAAACCCTTCCTGTACCCGTCACCCGTTCTATTTTTGTTATCTTAAATCCCAATACAGCCCGATCGTTTATTTATGTAAGGCTTCGGCTTCGATCAAAAATATGTATATGTAGTTGACATTTATATTCATACAACTGCTTATACAGGAAAAAATTAAACCAGTGCGCCTGTGCAAACTGCAACGATGAATTCAGCATACGATTCTAGACCTAGCGTAGAAATTTATGGCCGGTTACCAAAAAAAAATAAAAAAGTAGTGGTTCTATACATTTTGACCGCGTAGGTACCTAAGCATAGCAATTTTCTATGAACCAGCTGATTGATTTGATAGCCTACGAAAAATTTCAAGAGCCTATACTACCTCAAATGACTTAGCGTGATTCTCCGTTATGTCGAAAATACTGCACCATTAATTTTGAAACAAATATATGGTAAAGTTGAGGATTAATGCTAAGTCCTATGTTAGACGAAAACACGATTCCATAAAACTCGATAGAAAAAAAAATCCAAAGTTACCTCTAACCCGAACAATAAACCGCTAAATTAAAAAAATACTTCAAATTAGATCATGAAACTTTGCATACTAACTGAACTTACTTTATAGCAGGTCTTATGTTATTTTTTTTTTATAATTACCATTATTTTCACCGTAAAAAGCAAATACCTAAACTATTGGCGCTGCCTGCCGCTCAGCACCGCACTCTGTCTCGCTCTCACTCAGTCCACGAGCAGTATCGTATGAGCGAGATGAAGAGTGAATTTTAGCTGAGGTAGGCTTTCAAGCACTTGTTAAAAAAAAATCTGTTAAAAAAAGTAAATGCTGTTCGTTTATAAGCTGCACCGATTTGGCTACTTTTTGTGTTAGAATGTTCGTAATAGTCTGAATTAGATTAACTTATTATGAAAAGATAAGTAATAGGAAATTTTCCCGGATTTTTTTTTCAAATTCGGCGGAAGCTGTATGTCCAATTTTGTATGGGATTTTTGTATGACTATTGCAATTTGTACAGGACAACCAGTATCGGGTCAGCTAGTAACTACTCAATGTTTCTTTGAAATCAATGTGTCTGCTATTCAATCACAGTAAGTAGGTCTTATGTATAAATAAAACCAGTTAAAAACCTGCTCAGAATGTAACTTCGCTAAGTAACAAAGTGCGGAGTTTGTAAAAATCCTCGAGTAATAGAATGAAAACATTCGTCGACTTGTTTAAAACCCTCATATTTCAACGAAGCTGCTGAATTCATACAATCTTCCAGATGGAGCTTTATCAGATGGATTGCCTTTAAGATGATACGTATATAGTTGACCTATTTCAAGATTATAGCATGCATAATCAGCTTATAATGTTCCCATTGCTGAGACACGGGCCTCCTCCCGGTGAGAGGGGGTGGGCCATAATTCACCACGCGGGCCCAGTGCGGGTTGGTAGATGTCACATGTCTTCAAATTTTTTTGTTCTAGGACATGCTGTTTTGGTCACGGTCTTTTCCTTCACCGTTTTGAGAGCATTTATAATGAAATAATTTACACAAAGTGATATAATAGTAATTTAAAAGCGCCTGACTGGGTTCGAACCTACGACCTATAACTCTTAAGTTGCGGCCGTTCACTTGGCCACAACTGCTCCTAAAATAAAAAATTATAGTATCGCTCATTTGGAGAAACATCGACGTAACTGCTACTTTACTTTTTTTTACGTCTTTATTTCTCCTAATGTAAATACGCTATTCTAAGTGCTTTGTTATATTTAACTCTTTTCTGGGAAAAAATACATTTACGTCGATGTTTCTCCAAATGAGCGGTATATTGAAATTAAAGTAAAAATAACTACCTATTAAAGCACGAACATTTTAAACATCTGAAAACATTATCTACACAAGATAGGATCATATATTTGTCCAAAATATGATTAGGTACACATGCCATGCAAGATTAAGTAACTGACTTCAAACTCGGGACAAGTCAGTGCTGACCCGATATTTACCTCGTGTAAATTGAATTTGGAGTCAGTAGTACTGACTCCACTGACTCCAAATTCAATTTACACTAGGTAGTCAGCTAGGTGGTCTAGGGAGTCAGTTACTTACCCTGTCTAAATCAGCCTTTACATTACAATATATCAGTCATGCTTTGCCTTAAGCGGCGTACAAATACAGGGCAAATTATATTACCTAGCGAAACTCCGCAGATGTGATGGGTTTCGATATCTCAACACCATAAAACAATAGAAAACAGATTTTCTCAACTCAAACTTCTACACTACAAATTCAATACCTACTTATCTGAAAACATTCCCTTCATAATTTATGTTCTGAAATTGAAAATTTTTCATGCTCGCTGCTTGGTCCTTTAGGGACATTTAATTTATTAGGTACTAGCTTCTGCCCGCGACTTCGTTCGCGTGAAATTTCTTATTCCCTCGACCCATCTCGTCGTATTGCATCACCTGCCCGCGTCTCCTGCTCTATCACTTCGTTTCCCCATAGCGCTTTTGCTCGGCTCCTAAGGGTCATAGCGTGACGTTAAATAGCCTATAGCCTTCCTCGAGAATTGGGCTATCAAATGCAAGAAGAATTTTTCAAATCCGACTGGTAGTTTCAGAGATTACCCCCTACATACAAACTTGCAAACAAATTTTACCTCTTTATAATATTAGTATAGACAAAGTTAAAGCCTCATTTCGCGTTGAATTGTCACTAACGATAAGGAAACAGCTTAGGTATACCTAAGTTAGCATTCCGGCACTTATCGGCACGCGTTCCGGACCGGAGAGCGTTATCGCGCCGGACCCTAATTAAAAGTAGGAAATTAAAGGGTTTCGGTACTTAAACCTTTTCCGTAATACCTCAAGATTCGACGTTAGAACGTTAGAAGTAACGATCTATAAAACAGAATTGACACAAAGCTGCAATTGAGTGGAGTTTGAAAAACTTTGTTCCTCTCTCTATCAGATGGATTGCTCGGCAAAGCTGCGAACATTCCATTTGGCTGCAAAAGGAACTTTTAATTCAACTCTCCCGTGAGATGCTGTATAGACTCCGTTGTTTCAATACGTGTTTGGATTTCCCGACCTTTTTTGAATTAATGGAATTAGTTCTAGCTTTGAGTAAGTACGGGAACGGCGAGATTATGTTTTTAATAACAACTAGCTTTCACTTGCGGCTTCGCCCGCATGGATGTCGGTACCTAAATATCCCACAGGAACGTACTACTGGGATCACAAGTACCCTATCGATTAATTCAGGTCATAAACTATGTGTGTGCCAAATTTCATCCAAATCCGTTCAGCCGTTTTTGCGCCAATCCGGAACTTATATCCAGATAAATGACAAACGGCGAAAAATTCTAAAAACTAATTTTCGGCATTAGACTTGTTCCCACAACCTCTTAGCAATTACTTTCCTCAAAATTATTCAATGTACTTACAGTATTGACTTCGTTACTACAATTATAATACTAGCTGCGTCCCGCGGTTTCACCCGCATAAGTCTCGATCCCGTGGGAATATCGGGATAAAAAGTATCCTATGTCCTTTCCCGGGACTCAAACTATCTCTATACCAAATTTCATCTAAATCGGTTTAGTGGTTTAGGCGTGAAGAAGTAACAAACATATAAACACACACACACACTCACAAACTTTCGCCTTTATAATATTAAAGTGTGATGTATCTACATACAGATACATACATACAGTAGAAAACAATATCAAGCCCACAAAAATCATAACAGCGCACCATATGCGGGATCCTCGGCTAACAATCCGACTAATGCGCGCGCAGACATTTGCAATAAAAACCCCATTGCGGACACAATACACGTAAAAATACACTCCACATATTTCACCGTTTTCGTACAACGATTATTGTGCCTATTCCGAATGAATAGAACGATCTACACATCAACTTTATTGCTTCGGGATAAGGTTGGAATTGTAACGGCAATTATCTTTTGCACAGCATGAGTTTCTCTTCCTATTGAGTTGATTCGCGGTTTCGCACGACCACTGTGTGACGACATGTGGCGCAAGGGTTAACTTAAGGGTTAAAACACTGTTGTTTTCTTTATGGTTTAGCTAAACAAAGGGCAAAGGGTAACAAGTTCGCGCCCACCGCCCGCTGAGCTGTTGTGCTTTTTTGGTCAAAAACGGATTATTGTCGGAAAAATGGTTGATGTCTTTATTATTAGTACTGCACTTTCTTTTGTGTTGTTGTGCTCTGATGATACAAAATAATAGGAATTTTTTGTAATTTTTTTTGGGTAAATTTTGTGAAACATTGATTCTCCGGTCAAGCTCCGCCCGTAACCTATGTAGGTTAAGGTTATTTTCCAACATTTGTCTAAATAATTTTCAGCTATAAAAAACAAATTTTTGGTCCAATCAAACTTATCTATTGAATGTAAAACTCTTCAATAGTAAATTAAATCGTACTCTCCAAACCGTATAATGCACTCACTTGTTTCGCCGCACATTAAGTTCGACAATCGCTTTTTATAAATTTGCATTTCCTCGAACAACAGACACTAAAATGATCCTTATGTAATCGCAGTAGGGTAACATTTGCAACCATCATATTGATTCGTAAAACTGACAGATTATACAGTATAGGATGACAAGTGGCACTTCGGGACAATTGAATTTTTAGTAACAGTGCGCGATACCCTCTCGAAGTTTATTTTTTAACAAATGTCGCGGTAGATTATCCGGAGTACAAAATGATAGCGGTTTAATGGTGCCGGGACCCCGGGGGCCATATTGGGACACTTTAAAAACTCGTCCGTAAATTAAATGTAATTGTTCGCTTGTTAACCAAAGCGAAGGGGACTAAATGTGTTTTTTATTTTTACTATTTCGTTTGTAGTTTGTTATAGATTTTATGCTAGTAAATGCAGTGATAAATCTAACGTAAAAATTATCAAACAAAACCAGTCATACCTTTACCTTCCTACGTATCTACCGTATATAATGTGGAGACAAAAATACGACAATAAGTGAAAAAACACTGGCAATACTAATGCTTATGAGTATTTTGAAACTATCATATCAGTCCTAACAGCAAATATAACAATTGTTTTTTTTTTTTCAAACAACTTAAATAGTAGTGATGGTCCGACTGGTTTTGCCAATCTTTGACTTTATATAAAATTTGATTGAATTTTCGTATGCGGACTGGGAACCGTCGTCCCCACCTTGTGATTGAACAATCACACATCATACCTGAAGATAGCAAAGCTCCGAAATGACATAATTAGGTACTAACTAGGTTCATTTCGGAGCTTTGTCCAAACATTTTGTAGGAAATGATTTTCTTTAGATATTAATTCCTTCATTCATCAGTTTGCAACTGTTTTGTTGATAATTAAATTATCAACAAAACAGTTGCAGTTGGATTCAATGAATGATTGAGACGCTGCTGGAAACTGAAAGAAAATGTCAAACAGAAAATATGTCTTTAGTTTTTAACTAAGGATGTATCAATTGAACTTTGTTATTGTAGGTATAATGTTGTAAAAACCATGGCTTTTCTTTACTTAGGTACCTACCTATAAATGTTTGATAATTTTGCTGTTACTCCTCGTAAAAAATACTGTAAATTTTTAATTGTTGAAAAATAATAACGCTTTTAACGTAGCTATACAAATACTACTAAATACTTACGAGATTTTGACTTACGTAGATAAAATTTTATTACTCACTTTAGTACACATTGGGTCAATAAATTGATGGTTGATTAAATCAGCGTTTTTATTACCTACAATGTTCAAAAATTACGACATTGTAAAAACCGGTCGTTATGCGAAATTTAAAGAGATGCAGTTTTATACCTAATCATTAACGAAGATGCTGTAATTAGCAGACGCCGATTGCTTCGCCAGCCACGTAATGCCGTCGCCGTCGCCGAGATGTTTGTCTTCTGCATTCTAAATGAGCTTTAACTGCGCCATTCTACCAAAACATTACTGAAACAAAGGAATCTGCAACAGTTGCAACTTATTTTATTTACCATTTCCATTAGCGAAATGAAAATATTTTAATAACAAAACATAAATGAATGCAGTAAAACTGCAAAACAGAAAAAAAAACAATACTTACCAATTTTTTCTGTGAAACGGATAAAAAAAGTACACATTCGGTAAGCTAATAAGCCCATTGTCCTTTAGTGATAAGCAAATATTTCCTAGAGTGACAAAAGGAATAAAACGCTGGGTCCGGCCGCACCATAAGGTGTGAATGTTCTCCAATTTACTGGCCATTGACAACAAGCATAAAAGATGGCCCCCTATAAACCGCGTGTCCCATTTGAACCACTTGACCCCCTCGGGCGCATAAATTATGCATAATCATCAGCATATCGAGCGCGTTCACTGAATTATGTGGAATTGTGGCCGCCATGGTAATTGTGTGCGATTGAATAAGCGCTCTTTACTTTGCAAATAGTTGTGGTTGAAAAATACTAAATTATTAACAAATACACTTAATTATTAGATATTTTTCTTGTAATGGTTGTATTTTTTTTTACCGAGACATATTTTTTTGGTGTCATAGTAAATGTTACTACGAGTACAGACGATAAGATACAATTGCCATTAGTTTCAACTTTGGGCCACATTTTTAAAAAGTTTGGGCCTATTAGTTACATTGCCAAAGATACATAATAGCTTTGATAATACACGTAGTATTTACACTACTTTGTGTATCTTGATGACGTTATAATTCTTCCAGTCACTGTTGTTTATATAGCAAGTACCTAGTGCTATACGAATTGGTGTGGTGTAGGTAGTACCATAACTAAAAAGCAAAAAATTAAAGTTATTTTTCACTTCAAGTAGTATTATTTTTGGAAGCCGGTACTTATTTTTTGTAAAAAAGGTTTATTTTTCATTAATTTATCTGAAATTGCTTAGATATTTAGCTAGTCAGGGAAAGACATGTTTTCTTACTCAAATAAACAAAAATTAAGCCACTATTTACCAGAACAATACCCTCTGCAAAAAAAACGACGCTTTCTGATCCCGTAAACTGCGTTTTAATGATTGTATCTCAATTATTTAGATTAACAAATGGTTAGATAAATAAATACTCTCTAAATCGTTTTATCGTCTAAAAAATCTCTAATATTCCCCCAAAAACTTTTTTACGCATATATTCACGGATAAAATGCTGGGTAAAAAGATGTAATCGTGTGACAAGGGCATTAGAACAGTAATCGCGTAGCATGGGCATTAGAATCAGCGTTAGAATTTGTTTACCGATACTATCTAAGCCAGGTGCAGTTTTGCATACATTTTGTAAGCCCTGATTAAATGTTAGTAAGCACTTTAATAAAACTTTTAAACATCGTTTGAACTGTTTTGAATAACGCGGTATTTATAGGGTTAAATTAACATGTAAATAGAATTTCGTGACTAAAATCTTTTTTAATCTGAAAGCGGTAACGATTTATTTTAGGAGATAAGCAACAATCTTAACCTTTGATGACTTCATGAATACATTATTTTTTTAAATTAATTAAATACAATACATTATTTCTGAATTGTTTTTTTTTGTTTTTAACCGACTTCAAAAAAGGAGGTTCTGTATTCGACCCGTATGTTTTTATGTCCGCGATTTTCTCAAAAACTAAGGAACCAATTTTGATAATTCCTTCATTAATGTAGTCTACATACTTTCAGAAAGGTTTTTGTGTATAGCTTATTAGGTAATTATTCTTATGTACGAAGTTATACGCATAAATGTACTGCATCTCCGGCATTTCTATGCAAATTTTGATGATTCTTTTAGTTGCTGTCTTCAATTCTTCAATGCACTAGAGTTAATTGAATTTGTGGGTAGGTGCAACTAAAAAGTGAAAAATAAAAACTATTTTACAAAAAAAAAAAACAACCGACTTCAAAAAAAAAACACTACAAAGTTATAAATAACTTTAATTTCGGAAGTCGGTGTCAAAAAACGAAAATGCGGAACCAACGACACCGACTTCCAAATTACAGTTATTTATCACTTTGTAGGTTTTTTTTTATTGAAGTCGGTTGTTTTTTTTTTTTTGTAAAAAAGTTTTTTTTATCTTTTTATTACGGACGCTTAACATGCACGTCTTTTTACATCGTTCTCACATGTATTTTCAACATGCATGATGTGCATGATGACGTAGGTACCAATATTTTGTAACAATTTTATGATTTATGATTTAAGAGTGTCCGAGGAGTTTCTTTTTCGTTCTTCTCCATAGGTACCTACCTACTACGCTTTGTAATGAGCAAGTAACTACTTTCATATTTATTTCTCACTGACCGACCCCTTGACAATTCAAAAGTGCCTGTAATTGGTTTATCACACTTATATCACACTAATATTATAAAGGCGAAAGTTTGTGAGTGTGTGTGTATGTGTGTGTTTATATGTTTGTTACTTCTACACGCTCAAACGGCTGGACCAATTTTGATGAAATTTGGTATAGAGATAGCTTGAGTCCCGGGAAAGGACATAGAGTACTTTTTATCCCGATATTCCCACGGGATCGAGACTTTGCGGGTAAAACCGCGGGGCACAGCTAGTTTGAAATAAATGTCTGTCTGTATGTTACCTTGTCACGCCTAAACCACTGAACGGAAATAAAGGAAATTTGGTAGAGAAATTGATTGCATCCCGGAAAGGACATAGGATAGTTTTTATCCCAGAAATCATCCCTTAAGGGGGTGAAAAGGGGGGTGGAAGTTTGTATGGGGAATCAATAAAAAAGGACTATATACTTTTATCGCGGGTGAAACCGCGGGGCACAGCTAGTAACCTATATTTTAGCTTTTTCACGCTAGTATAGCTATTAACTTTACTGTAATATACAAAAAGGTAATGGATACCTAGAATGGAAACCTCAATACTAAAAAGTTAATGAAAGAATAAAAAGGCTTCTAATTTCCTGAGTTTCGCTCATAAACAACCGGTGGGCGGCGCCGCACTTCTCCTTTTAATTAAAAACCGCTAAATTGTCCCGTCTCGGCTTCTTTTCATTCAATAATGAGTCAACGTTGCGGATAATGAAGCGTACACACTATTGGATACTTCTTCATCTAGGTACTGTAAATACTATAAGTAGTCTATTATTATTATTATTTGGTGCTTATATGCAACCTCCGTGAGTCCGTTAAATGTTATTGGCAAGACATACGAGACAAACAATAATTTAGTTTAAGATAAGAAAACATTAGGCGTCAGATTTGGCTGACGAGCCAAAGGAAATAGATATAAAAGCATAGGCATCATAATCAGCCGATAATCTTCCCCTTGAGAGAGAGCGGTCCCAGTGCGAGTTGAAAAAATGTAATTAATTTAAAGTTCATGATAATTTATTATAACGCTATACGGGGTGAACATTTAATCACCGTTTTCCCCTTAAGGGGTCATTGTACTCATCATTATGAAAAACTTTTACTATGGGAACAATATGAAATCGCGAAAAAAAAATCGTTTTTTTCGCGTAACTCGTCAAAATGTAGGGAACAACTGATTTTTTTTTTCGCGATTTCATGTTTGGTCCCGTAGTAAAAGTTGTTCATAATTATGAGTACAATGACCCCTTAAGAGGAAAACGGTGATTAAAGTTTCACCCTATACAGGGTGTTATGGAAAGGGTATATCAATACAAACGGGTTGAAGAGTGTATCTGGTCTAGAATCTCTGTACAAAATTTCAGCTCAAAAGCAGTAACTTTGAAAATGCTTAATATTTTTTTATTTCGATAGTTTATTAAATTGAAATCATAACAAACGTGTCACCGCACTACGAGGGTCATTATCCATTATCTGTATTGTCTGTGCGCCTAGTACACGCACATCACGCCGCCGCGCGCCAGTGCAGCGCCGTGATGTCGAAATAAAAAAATATTAAGCATTTTCAAAGTTAATGCTTTTGAGCTGAAATTTTGTACAGAGATTTTAGACCAGATACACTGTTCAACCCGTTTGTATTGATATACCCTTTCCGTAACACCCTGTATAATATTATGCTATAAAAAGTAAATAGGTAGTCTTTTAGTTAGCATCCCTCCGTTGTTACAGTATATTCTCGGACTGTAGTCTAGAATGGTGATCAAACAAGATCTAGATTTGAGTCAACTAAGTGTGTAGGTACAGTCGAGTTCTTTAATATCTGAGCATGTTCATGAATCAAAAATATATAGGCAATGCTAAGTTTCATAAAACTCTAAACAGCTTCGCCGTACAATAAAAACAATCTGTGACATCATAAATATGTGACTACATTAAATCAATAATATTACTACAGACAAAGACTCTAAAAATTGTGCGCAATCCCTTGTTCATATTATTTAGCGCAAAGTTAGGTTCACAAATATCTATGCAAGTATTTTTCTATGAAAAAGATCTTGAAACAAAATCAACTTGAAGTTGTCAGTTATGACATCCTTCAACGGCAATATTGCATTATTACTCGAACTTCTGCTCCGGCAAGCAAAAATAAATTTTATGGTAAAGGCCATTTAGTTGAATATTCAAAGCTGTATAGATATTTATGAATCCTAGGTTGCAACAAATATATTGAACACTAGAGTGTTTAGATATTTATGTTCCGAAGAGTAGTCAGATATTATTGACTGCACTACCGTAACATACTTATGAACAGTTTATATGAAAACATTTTATTGATGTCTAAGTTTGTATAGAACTATATGATCATTTTAACGCTTACAATATTTTGAAACATGGTCACTGCCAATATATTGAACTCGACTGTACCTACTACCTTATCCCGCACAGATTAGCATTTAAGTAGGTATCTACGTATAATACATTAGGTAATTTTTCTTATGTACGAAGTTATATGCATGAATGTAAGTTATACATACCTATGTTTGATTTATTCTTCTAGTCAGTGTGTTCAATTCTTCAATGCACTAGTGACAACTAAAAAGTGAAAAAAAAAAAACTTTTTTACAAAAAAAAAAAAAACAACCAACTTAAAAAAACACTACAAAGTTGATAAATAACTTTAATTTCGAAAGTCAAAAAACGGAAATGCGGAACCAACGACACTGACTATTTTTTAAATGTTTTTCATGCTTATTTTTCTATTTTTGAGAAATATTTAAAAATGTACCTATAAGATAAGAAATTAAAGTGTTAAATAAATAATCAATTAATTTCCCTGAACGAGCTCTTAAATTCGGGTCAGCAGCAAGTAGGGCAACGCGTTGATGTGGTCACTATAATGTGCCATAGCGTAGCACAACTTTGAAGTGGTGGGCGCCCGACAATAGCCATTGAGTTCCCGACATACAGCACGAGAATAGACTATCTAGATATATTTATGACACTGTTTGTTATCCGACCGATGTCACTAAAAGGAGGTGTTATGTTTACCTACTGTTAAATCTAAGGGCGGGTTGTTTCACGTCTAGATACTTGACGCACGCGTTAACGTTTAAAATGGCGCTAACTACTCGTATTGTCAAATCAGAAAAACTCACGAAATTACGGCCTTAGCCTTGCTACGTTAACCAACCGGGCCTTAATCTCATACTCGTATAATTACCTAATTTTGGTAATAAAAACAGCTAGGATTTACTAAAAATAAAAATATTTTATTTTCCAAATTAGGGTACATATTGTGATATAGTTTCAGCCATATTTTACCAGTAGGCATGCAAAAGTTACAAAAATAAAAACTAATACCAGAGTTCTCTGATGGTACCGAGTACTCCTGCGCTTACACACATATTCACAGCGTGTTTGTATACTTGGTAACCACAAGTAAAGCGCGTGTCGTTTCATGAGATAATAATACTGTACCTAAGCAATACTTTCAGCATGTGCCTGTGCACGTGTGTGTAGGTAAGACAACGCCGTTTATGGATAGAAAGCCCATTTCTGGAACGGCATGCGGCACTTAGTACTCGTACATTTACGTCCACACTTACCTATGCGTGAGTGCAGTCTACAGTAGACGACTTTCAATAGTTCCAATTGTGCCTTTTAGCTCCTTTTTTAGCAGAGCACAGAGACCAGAGCCCTGATTCACAAACATACGACAGGCTATCGTATCGAAAACCTGACATTTCGATAACCTGATTTGACTTCCCCTCAACAGCAAATAGCTGTTGGAAGAATAGCGGGCGTCTATTTGATACAAGACTTACAAAATTTTCGGGTTTTGGACTTGTGAACAGCATTGAGAAGTTTCCTACGATAACAATGATTAATGTTCGATACGATACGGAAGTATATCGAGTGTTTGTGAATAAGGGGGCAGGTATTGAGCCAACACCGAAAGAGAGTAAACTTCCGTATATTTGTGGAGTGCTTAGGTACCTTATAGTTTATAACAATCAATGAACTTCGCCTGAAATCCAAAAGATTTTTACACACATAAAGGCAAAGTTTGATATTTATTTAATTAAATAAAACACCAACAAAAAACAACAACATAACTACTAAAACTTGATTATTGTGATAAGTACTCAAATTGGGATTAAGGTGAATGCGCACGTTTATTACCGTTGGATCCCGTTTTTTGATCCCGTTTTTTAGGTATTACCGATGGATCCCGTTTGCTATTTCCGTTGAATCCCATATTATAACAACATGTGTACATTTCAGAAGAAAAGTGATTTACCTTTATCAAACACTAAAAAGAGATTATTTTTAGTGGGTTACCCGGAACCGAACTAGTTAGATTAGGTTAATTATTAAAAAAAAAACAATGTTAGGTTAGGTTAGGTTAAAACTGTGACCCCTACGCACGAGCCGAGCGAGCGAAGCGAGCGGTGCCGCGGCAGCGGCCGGCGAGTGCCAGAAACGACTAGATTATATAGAAAATGAGTTGTTTGTGAAATAAATAGTATACGAAACGTTGGTTGTAAACTAAAAATTTGTCAATGGAGTTTTGGTGAAACATTAGTGAACCCCTCATTTTATTATAAACAATTTTGTTGTTGAAAGTACCCGCATTCATATTTTTTTAAGCATTTGGGATCCAACGGAAATACTTTTCGGGATTCAACGACAATAAAACGTAATTATCTTGCATTTTTTAAATTCGGGATCCAACGGAAATACATAATAATGTTTTGCGGGATCCAACGCCAATAATATTAAAATGGGATTCAAAAACGGGATCCAACGGTAATAAATCAATGCGCAGTGGTAGACCGCGAAATTTAAATTTTCTTACGTTTTTTGCAATTTGTAGGTCAGTGTCAGGTTGTATCTTGATCAAAATATGATTTGCGATTATAATAGACATGTATTTACCTACTGAATTATAGTCATTAGAATAATTAATATATCTCTTTAAGTTAGATTTCTACCATGAACACTTTTCCATACGAGATTTGTTTAATTTAGAGAGATGTATTAATGATTCTAATTATTATAATTCTGTAAATACGTACCTGTTATAGTCGCGAATCATATTTTGCAACCTGACACTGACCTGAAAAATGCAAAAAATGTAAGAAAAATTGAATTTCGCGGGCTACAACTGCGCATTCACCTTAAGTAGGAACTGTCTCTCCTAAAGACAGATTACTCAGCGATCTAGTTGGGAGAGCAGCGGTTCTTCCTTTTGGTTGTACAGACGCCAGCACAACAAGCTACCCCAAACTGTCAAATTTCTTTGATAGATTTTCAACTTTATTACAAAGTAATAAGGTTCATATTCAATTGGGAAAATTTGACAGATTGGAATAGCTTGATGTGCTGGCCTCTGTACCTACACCATGTAATTAATACTTAATGCATACCGACCTTGTTAGTCCCTCATGTACTACAAAAGCTATAATTAGCTGAATAAATTATATCATATTATATTAATATTACATTAAAACGAAGTCACCAGTGGTCACAACCAATCTAAACTCTCGATTCTGGGACTCATTTCCTGAAACATTCCATTAAACTTTTAAGCTCGTACAAGATATCGCAACTGCTAAAGTTTTAAATCGGAAAATAACACCAGATACTGCATACGCTTCGATGTTTCGATGTGCGGCAGTGGCACGGCTAACTTCGCAAATGTAAATGGTTCGTAGTAATAGTGACTAGAGATACGTTTCACTCAGATAATTTAATATATTTTTTTTAAAAAAAAACGTTGCCCCACACTAGGAATTTCTCCTGTGTTGTGGGTGCGTTTACAAACATTTAAACTCACATACACAAACAGCCAGACCCGAAACAACTACTTATCATACAAATATTTGTTCCGTGCGGGAATCGAACCCGCGACACGCAGCGCAGCAGTCACTCGCTTAACTACTGCGCCAACCGTGCCGTATTAGGTATGCTGTTCAATATGACCGTTGATGTATAGGTTCTCAACATAACTGAAAAGAATGAACAAGTAAGTAACTTCCCGTGTTCGTATGATATTTGATTAGATACTATAAAAACTGCAGC
This sequence comes from Amphipoea oculea, assembly GCA_945859645.1. Classification (NCBI taxonomy): domain Eukaryota; kingdom Metazoa; phylum Arthropoda; class Insecta; order Lepidoptera; family Noctuidae; genus Amphipoea; species Amphipoea oculea. The sequence goes on from OX243862.1 coordinate 4,916,209, forward strand.
TGTGCCAGGCTGCTTATAAAAATCTTCAATCCTCTTTGCTAATACTTCTTATTATAACAAAGCTGCAAAAAAAAAAATAAAAGACTAAAACCAGACTAATGAAAAGCATGAACAAGAAATACCTTCCCGTGGTCGCATGCTACCATAGCTTATAAGTAGGTATGTTAGTACAGTGGCATGCGACCATGATAAGAAGCATTAAGTAGCAAAGAGGAATGAAGATGTTTATAAGGAGCCAGGCACAGCTACAGTTTTTAAAGTAATCAAACATCTATGCAACAAGATGTAAGCAACCTCAAAAAATATGGATGTCACGCAAAAAATATGAATGTCACGTGAATAACTTTGAACGTTAATATCTCAGAAACGTGACATTTAACGGTGTAGGGTCTTATTATGTTTTCTGTTTGCATTGATGTCAGCTAGCGATTTTATAGGTTTCAAGAGTAGCGCCGGTATGCCACAGACCTTCAAAGCCCTTTGGCAATAACGTTCCGTCAAGCCATTTCACATATCTCATGTTAAAATGATAATCCCCAGCAGTCGAATAATTGGCCTTATGCACTTGGTATAAATCCTTCTTTAGTTCTGTACTAATATAAAACGAGTGGCCAGTACTTTTTGTAGTCCACTTTGTTATGATGTGATCGGTGTCATCATGGTACAATTATATACGTTCAAAAAATTCCCTCTATGTGTCAGTCTGACGCGTAAGAATAAATGGAAATTGTGTAAGACATCACCATTTACAACTAAATAAATATCTAATTATTTCCTCGCTTTTTATCTTTTTTCTTACTTGTAACTGTCGTAACCGAGAACCATGTCCACCTCGTCCTCTGCCTCTGCAAAACAGAAATCATTGAATATTTCCGATGAGGAAATGGCTAAAGCCATTTCTGAAGAATTATATTCGCAGCTCTTCAAACCTGACAAAGATTGGATGACGAGACTGACCTGTGTGGTATCTGTTTCGAAATACCAAGGAGGATTTGACGATCGCGTGATGATTTCTCAACTAGTTAAGAATAGAGCCTCTTACTTGGCACGAAAACTCTGTGATATGAAATATGAGCTCGGAAGCACTGGAGGCGAGAGACAATATTTCACCAATAAGGAAACTTTACCTGCGGACATATTCTTCCTCGCCACAGAGGGCCTTACTCATAACAGCCACATCAACAAGACAATTACGAAGGCTCGAGAACCTGTCAATCATATTCTCAGCATGTTAAAGGAGAAGTATAACATACAAGATGGAGGCACGTCCTCGGGATCCAGAGTAATCACTTTGCCAAGAATAATTAGAGCATTCCCAGCAATCTCGGTCGTGTGTTTCCATAGGAAGCTAGTGAAAGAGTTAGTCCCTTATGAAACTTTCCCGGGCCACACAAAACCTGAAACCCATGCTATCTGCTGCCCATTCTTGCAATCTGTGTGCCCCTTTACTTTAAAAGCAGAAAACAATTTCCATCCTGTGATGCTGTGGGTGCAGATTAAATTCGATGATATGACTGCCAGGTGGGATGGGACAACCACTAGTGTTAACGATATTTTGAGCTATTATCGTGGTTCCTACCAGTATAAAGCAATGCCAGAAGATGCCAAGATAGAGCTCTTCTCAATACTAGGCATTATAATCCAAGAAGATACTTGTTCTGGCCAGAACTGGAAGTTGACCGATAGCTCTGCCCAATTAGCTGCCAACTGTTTGTCTGAACTTGGTAATATGAGAAAGGAGGATGCGGATCATGCCCTGCTCATGAAACTTGCCAAATCCGGAGAGTTTTAACTTATGATTTGCATATTCAGTTTATTTTTAGGATTAGTTAAAATATTAATTATAATATTGATATTACCAAAATTACTGGGAGCACTGTATGTATTTCTACTAATAATAAAGTTGAATAATATAAATAATTGTTTGTTTGTTTGAACGCGGTAATCTCTGGGACCAACAGTCAGATTTGAAAAAAATCATTTTACATTTGATAGCCTATTCTTTTGAGGAAGACCCTTGGGAGCCGAGCAAAAATAAAAAATCTCAAAGAACGCTAAGGGACCGTCTCCACGAGCGAGAGAATCGCGGTGATAATATAGTCGTGCCACATATTTCTAGACACTCTCTTAGAACGTGTCTCCACATGGCGATATCATCGCGGCGAAAATTTGATGGCACGGCGAGACTATCGCCGCGATTCTCTCGCTCGTGGAGACGGCCCCTAAGCGAAAACGAAGTAACAGCGAATACTCGTAGGTTCTTTATTATTGAATTAAACACTCGTACACACGGAACTTTGTTTATTGCGAACATGACTTTCATAGGGAAACTGTAAGCCCAGGTTGAATAAACAATTTTACGAATTAAGGTTCCGAAAAAAAAATAGCCTTTATGTAAGTTCACAATCTTTCAAATGTCGTATTAGGTAATCGTCTGCAGGGTCCAGCGAATGGAAGGGATCCGCCGAGTGCGTAACCTGATCTAATAATAATTTCCTAAAGGCCAAGAGACTTCGATCCCGATAAAAATACATACTTATAACCTGAGGGCTTAAACAAAGTGGCAATCTCTTTCAAAGCGTACCATATTTCTAGAAAAATTTTCAACAGCTTAACTAAAACTTTCCACGTTCCGTAACACAGTAGGAATGGCTTTCATTTTGACAGTTCAAAAACATTCATTGCGTTATTTAAGGCTGGTTTCACAGCTGTCCGGGAGACCCTTACGGGCCGACCGTACATGGGAGACCCGTACGGGTAGTACCCGCAGTGCTCTGAAACGATGATTCAGTACGATACGGTTGGATACGGTTGCTAGCAGGAGACAGATGCGCTGTACACTGTGGCTGTACGGGCTCAACCCGGAGCGGGTCGTGTACGGATCAAGCCGCGTCGCTGTGAAACGATGTTCTAGCGCCTAACATGTGCTCCGCTCCGGGCGCCCGTACTGACAGACCGTACGGGTCTCCCGGATAGCTGTGAAGCCAGCCTATGTGTTTGAGCAGACTTTTTCGATTGAAAGTGTGCAGTGTTACGCAAAGCGTGTCAGTTTCGTACGTTTTCTACTTTTCCATCATCGCTATTGCTGATATTACCCGTATTCACAAACAATACTTGTCTACATAAAGTAGCAATAGATACTACGCGAAGTAAGGCACATTACAATACTTGAATAGCACTAGCCTCCACACTAGGATTCCCTGTGTCGTGGAGACTAGTCTCCTTCGTCTTACAAGAGGTACATAGTAGGTAGGCTCATACATAGCATCAGTCGGTAAGATATCTGAGGCGACATTAATCGAGTGTTTGTGAGTTGCTTAAGCTCTGATATTTTATGCAAACACAAACCTCACAAGGTGATCTAATCTTGTCTTGTTTTTATTGAGGTTTCGTGCTATTGATCCTCGGACACGGCGGTTATTCGGCTCCGAAACCCATCATTTTCGATTTTCTTTCTCGAAGAGAGGAGGCCTGTGTCCCAACAGTGGGAACATAATAGGCTGGAGTATGGTTATAGACCAACTTTGAGATCATGACGTTTTTGATCTAAAACGAAACTGTTGCGTTGGTCAATTTAAGAAATCTAAATAATTAATCTTATCTTACAAATTTTAAGTGTCTATTTGTTTTGCAATGTCAAAATTTAATAACAGCTTTTGACTGTCCATCATAATTATCAGAAATCATTGTACAAGGTAGTTATAACAGGAAAACAATTTTTAGAACTTTTGTCAGTCTGTTTGTTCCGGCTAATCTCCGAAACTCCTGGACCGATTTCGACGGGAATTTAACTGACAGATAGCTGATGTTATAAGGAGTACTTTTATTTTAGAAAAAGAGTTAAAGTTCTGCACAAAAAAAAATTAAATCCATGAAAACCAATTTGTTTTCCGAAGTCGCGGGCACAGCTATAATTTCATATAAACCTCTATGGGCACTTGTGAAACGTCAGAACATAGGTGCACGGTTCCAAATAGATTGTTTCCTATGGAGAAGAGCCGCAAAAATGTCCACGGTTACTCTTTCAAAAATAATATTGTTCATGAATATGTAATGTTTGTTTCAGTGTAAGCGTGCCAGGATACGCAGGCGGCCTGTCGGCATCGCTGCCGGGGGGAGGTGGGGTCACGGGAGCGGCCTGGGAGCGGCTCGGTGCCGAACTGGTGCTGTCGGCGCTGGTGGCGGCTGCGCACTTCGCGGCCATGGAGCGCCGCTGGACGGGGGCTGCGCCGGCGCTTCTCGGCGCTGCTTACTGCGCCGCTAGCTTTGTCTCCGTTAGTATTCTTTGGCTAAATTTTTCATGGTTACAAGACCTTCTCCTTATTTATTATTTATGTACACACAGCATGATACATAGAGATAAAATGTTTATAGCTTTTTGAAATTCATTTATAACTCCTCCTTCCTTTCGGGTCGATGGTGCATTTTAAATTAGATGTCCATGCACCTGCACTTTTGAGGATCTTGAATGCCACTATGGCCAGCTACTCTACCAACTATGGGCATTCGATTTTTGAAAACATAAATAATGGTCTTCATAAAAGGTAAGGTTATGTTCAAACGGCAGTGAGCCAGCCAAGTTCGCAAAAAAATAACTAAGTAGTTCAAACAGGCTGTCACACAGTCAATCAAACAACTTTGTATTACAGCATTTTTATACGGAGGGATAAAAAGAGTCATAAGTAAGTCATAAGTAATTTATTTCTTAACAAAATTCATTGTGTAGAAAAATTTTGATGCTAAAATAAAGAAAAAAAATAATAGTAATAACAATAACTAATTTTTACAATAAAAAAAAAAATAATCTTAAAAAAATAAATAATAATGTCAAGATGAAAATAATAAAATTAATAGTCACTTAATCTTAAAATTAGAATTCTGAATAAAATGTAAATGATTATCACATTAAAAAATAAAAAACTTAAATACATTATATACATTATTGTCATATGTCAACTCATGAACTCTTCAATACTATAATAGCCCTTCCTCAATAAATATGTCCTTAATTTGTTTTTGAATAAATTTGCAATAGTTATTGTTTTAAATTCTAACGGCAACTTGTTGTATAACAAGACGTATTGATATCTGGGACTATGTCGAACCACTTTTAATTTTGGTTGAATTGTATAGGGCAAGTCTTTTCTACGAGTACTATGTCTAGCTTGTCGTTGCTCTTCAGTTTCAAATTTGTGCAAATTTCTAACGAAGTTGGTTAGCAACACAAGAATATAAAGACCTGTTAGAATTTTTAATCTTATGAAAATTAAAAATAGTAGAAAAAAGAAAATAGTATTGAAGTCTTGATCTTTACGAAGGTTCTTATCGGTACCTTTTCCCACGTGATATAATTTCATGACTATATTTCAGTTATATAAAAACAACGGGGCAATTGCGTAACACACCTAGCAATGGTTTTTATTTTGACAGTTCAACAACATTCATTGCGTTATTTACGTTGTTGAGCAGACATAGTTTTCGTACATATGAAGCAATGGATTAGCAATACTTCAAAATCATTCAGATTGTGATTGATCTTGTGTTAGGCAATTAGGGTTCTGAGTAGGTCCTGAAGTGCTCATCTAAAAATACTACAAGAAAATAAGATGAGTAGGTACGTTACAAGCAAATCTACACTAATTATAAAACTGAAGAGTTTGTTTGTATGTTTGTGTGAACGCGCTAGTCTCTGGAACTACCAGTCAGATATAAAACATTATTTTTGCATTTGATAACGCAAGTCTTGAGAAAGGCTATAGGCTATTTAACATTACGCTAAAACCCTTAGGAGCCGAGAAAAAGAAAAGAGACAGAAATAACACAGTAATAGCGCGGAAAGCCGATGCGATGCGATGCGAACGAGAAATATCACGCGAAAGAAGTAAATTATAAAAACGTTTGAGCATTATATCTTCAAAAAATCTGGTGTCAGGTACCTATACGACAGGCGAGTAGCAAGAGGAGTGCATTGTTTGCAGTCCGCGCTATTATGTTGAATGTATTACTCAAGCTACCTGCCTTTTGTGCACAGAATCCTTAAGGACAGCTGCCGTAGTAGCGTGCCCATCTGTCCGCTCACAACAAAGTGTGTACATGAAAAAATTACTACCTACGCAATACCTTCAATATACGTATTGAAATCTCTTTGCAGAACGGACTACATGTTGTGTTTTTGTGCCGATCAATTCGAATTTTTTCTTTGAAGTTTTATAGCCAACATAGAGAGCTTAATAAAAATAGAGCCAACATCTAAAAAAGTTGGAACATTTAATATCTCTGTAACCCCCGTAACCACAAGGTTCCCAGGTATCACAGAGTACTTTTTGATAGTATGATCCAGTGCAAAAACATGACCATAATAAGAACAGTAAAAGCAAGTGAGTCAATGGCTTTGTTAAAGGTATTTTTACACCTGTTATAATTTAAAGTGACTTTAGAAGGCCATTTCTCGTAATTTAAAACGTTCAAAATCTAGTTGCAGTTTTATCTCAGCGACACACAAATGTCAAAAACTTGTCAAAAATGTAGGGTAAATTAGAGGTAGGTATTTTTGACAGATTGAGACAGATCAGACTGTGAACGTTCTTAAAATTACGAGAATTTCCCTTCAGGTGCAACAGTTCTCTACAATTCTACACATACAGACTTACAGGCTATTACACACACTCTACTAGAATTTGTTTTCTATTCTATAGAGCACCACAAGGTGGACATTTTATTTGTTAATTCCATTATGGCTTTCAAATTAGCTCTCCCTTTTTAGCCTTTTATTGAAACTGTCACGATAGATTCCATGCATGTGCCCACCACAGCCTACCCTTAGAAGAACTGTATTATTTACGAGTACTCGCTGTCATTTACGATTTCATCAGATTCAGCTTAATCTGGGTTGCCTCTTTTGCAATAAATGCACTTACATAATGAAATAATAACGTGCCTACTCAAAAGGCCTTTTTATTGTTCGTCGATTCGTTGGCAATACTGACAAATGCGTGCACTGACTGCCCAGTAGGTACCTACAGAAATTAAATCGCTTATCATTGATTATTTCACAGATGCCATCACTGAACCCTGCGCGGTCCCTGGGCCCATCGTTCGTGCTGTCCCGCTGGGAGAGCCACTGGGTGTGCTGGGTGGGCGGGCTAGGCGGCGGGGTGGCGTCGGCGCTGCTGCACGAGTGGGGGGGCCGGCGGGGCCGGGCGGGCTCGTCCCGCGCCTCCTCTCCGCGCGACCTGGACGAGCTGGACAAGCCGGCCTTCCCATCGCACCATCACTACCGCCACGCGCCCACGTACTGCGCCGCCGCGCCGCGCCCCGACACCGCCGAGCCACTGTACTCCGGCACCAAGTCGCTGTACTGCCGCTCGCCGCCGCCTGCCAGGCATGGCTTGCACAGGTAACTGATTCATTAATGATACTGATTCTGCCTAGCCCTTTTCTCAACTAAGTTGGTGGCGGTTTCCAGTCTAACCGGATGCAGCATATAGCTGAATACCAGTATTTCACTTGGAGGGACTGCCTATCTGACCTCCACAACCCAATTACTGGGTAATCCGATACCCCTTGGAAAGACTGGCTGTCAAACTATCGGGCTTCTGACGACCAGTAACGACTGTCAAAGATCCATGAATGACTGCCGGGACCAACAGCTTAACTTACTTTCCAAGGCACTGAGGTGCTTGGTATGTTAAGATGGTCACCCACCCACGGACCAACCACGGGAAGCGTAGTTTAACCTGATAGATCGACTCGTAGGCTGTTATTAATTAGTTAGCCACGAGTCCCTCTCACAGGCAACTGATTCCTCCTGTAATTTTTTTACATCTGACGTAACATCACGCCTGCGCGTAGATATTGCTCGAGCTATTCCCCGGGTTAGGCAGAGGTGAAAAAACCGTGCGAAGCTGGGGAGGGTTGCTAGTAGGCATGTGCCATAGCGGACACTGGCGGAGGACCACTTTTCGACCTTATTACCAAGGGCATAAGTGTGAAAAGTGTTTGACCACCATTGTCCGCGGTTGTACTTTAAAAGGGATTATTGCCCTAAGTTGCCTAATCATTTGTTCATTCTCACATTTGCAGGTCGCAGTCAGTATACAGTAAGGGCAGCTCGGCGACGAGTGGTGCGACGAGCGCGACGGCCACGGTGACAGGGGCCGGGGGCCCGCTCGTGACGGCCTCGTCGCTGGTGCTACGGCCACCCGCGCACGCGCATGCGCACCACGCGCTCGCGCACAACCAGAATGCCCACAACGCGCAGCGAGACCCACCCTATGGCACAGCCAACGGAATTCGACCCGGACCTGCCGGTGAGTACGAAAACTTACGGGAGAACCGGAGAACAGAAAACAAGTCAGCAGTCCTCTTATCCTAATTTAGTTAGGCCGAGGCAGCATGTCTTTTTCTTTCATATATCTTTTTGAACCGTCATTCAGTCACTCCTTTTCCAGCCATACCATCATCAACCCATCATGTCTTAGGTCTCTCTTTTCTCTCCTAAACACCACAACCACAACCACATTCATTGCTCCGCATCACATGCCTAAACTACAACATGTCAATGAGCTATTATTTGGGTGCGCAGGAGCAGCAGTGAACGAGAGACGCGAGTCGGTGTACAGCGGCAGCGTGGGCGGCACGAGCGTGAGCGGCGCGTCTGTCGGCACGGTGGGGGGCGCGCGCCGCGACGACGCCTACGGCACGTACGCGCGCGCGCCGCACTACCGCGCCGCGCACGCCGCGCATGCCACGCACGCCGCGCACGCCGCACACGCCACGCACGCCGCGCACCCCACGTCACCGCACGCGCTGCCCGACCATTACTAGCGACGCGCCGAGCAGCACAACATCGCGCTGCTCTTCGACGTTTGAGATGCCGGACCTTGTACCGACACTATCGACCCGTGTTGACTGTGCACGCTCAGCACGGTGGTGAACTCCCCACATCGCTCGCGTGTCGCGTGAACAGACCCGCGAGTGTGATGAAACACTTCATGAGTGTTGAACTACAGTAGTTACGGATTTAAAATACAGTTGTACTCTAAAATGACGTGCATGATCCACTCGTGTAAACATAGATCTGTTACATAGATTACTTGAACAGTTTGGAGACGTAAGTTATTGAAACAATAATTAGGGTGCGTGCTAAAATGTACCTAAAACAATATTTAGAAATATATTGTGAACACATACGAACTATTAAGAAGAGTCATTAAATTACAGTCTTTGTTATGTAAATGATTCAAAATTACAACAAATATCATAACGGTCGTCTTCGAAAACATATTAAGTGCAAGTTTGTCGAAGAAACCTGATTTATTTCTTCAGTATCAGGATTTACAAAAATCCATGAACTCAAAACTTTAATATGTAGAAATTGTCACATACGTCACCGTTAACAATGTGTGTTCGATAAGAATATATTATTATAGATACTTTCTCGGCACTGGCGCTAAATATTTCCGTGTAACTACCGAGCGTATTTACCAAACTATTGAATAATACTTTAATAAAGTATTAGCATAAGTATTTTATCAAATTTTTGAACAAGACGAGGCCAGGTAGCCTCGATTATAAGAGCGATTTTTGAAGTAATAAATAACTATATGTAGGTAACACTCGTTTGGCTAAGCGGACCAAATCATTGCCAAATATGAGTTAGTTATTTACCAAATCTTTCATTACTATAAATAGGTATAAAGTGCCATATATACTAAAATTTTCCTTCCTTTGCCATATTATTGTAAAATACATACTGTTAATGCTAATTACTTCCTAGCTAATGTTAAAAGACTTAATAGTTTAGATAAGTATCGTATAGATGTAAATATTACCTTATAGATAGATAATTTTCAAATTATATTGCCAAAACGAAGTAACATATTATATCTGTTATTGAATAAAGTGTAACGGGTCTCACTAATTGTAAAATAACTTCTACTAATGTACAGTCAATAAAAGAGATATGCATGCAGGATCGTCGGATATAGTTGAAGTTTAATAAGAAACCGATGGATGTAGTCGACTGAAATTTAATTTTATAAATGAGCCGTTTGTTTTCAATTAATAAAATTAAATTTTATTCGAGAACATCCATCGTTTTCTTACTAAACTTCATTCTATATCCGACGATCCTGCATCTATATCCGACGATCCTACCTATGTATTGAACAACATTCTAAAAATGTATAGTTATAAGATGTTTATACTTATTGGATTTTGGAAATATCGTAACGCTGAACGCAAATGTTGTGCGAACTTGGCTGGCCCACTACCATGCGCCTAGTTCTATTTCACTCTATGAAATTACAAAATTTGTAAAATTGATTTTAGATAAACATTTATAATACACAATATTATCTACAAGTGAAATTCATTTATTGTAATATTACTGTACCTACTGCGTAATAAATTTTGTAAATAATTTTAAAATAAATTCACTTAAATTTATGCGCGTCTCACTTATATATTTAATAATTCCCTTTTAGTTTCAGAATTACTTGGGCCTCGTGGCTAAATGATAACAGCCGCACGAGTCGATCGAAGGTTAAGCTATGCTCGCCGCGGTCGGTTCGGAGATGGGTCACCATTTTACAGTCGTTACGGGTAGTCAGAATCTCAAAAAATCTGACTACCTATAATGGGTACTCTATCATGTTACCCAGTTAATGGGTTGCGGAAGTCGCTGAGTTCAGATCTCAAATCGTTTATTGCAATCCATAATGTACAATTACCGGTGGTAAATAAAAATAATAGAAACAATTATGGACCCTGTCGGGCACAGCAATTTTTTAAATAAGTAAGGCAGCACTTCATGTAAAATACTGGTATTCAGCTGCATCCGGTTAGACTGGAGGCCGACCCCAACGTAGTAATTGGGAAAAGGCAAGGCAGATTGATTAGCAGAATAAAATACATATTAAGATATTGGAAGATATAATATGTAGGTACCATCGCGGCCTTCGGCTCGCCGCCTGATCACTTAACAAGTTTTTCGCCTAAATCCTGCGGCGGCGCCAAATCACGCCCTCTTAAAGTTTTCGCCTATAAGGAAAGCGATAACGCAATGAGTTGCAACCTGCACAGCACAGCTTAGTGACGCATCACGTGTACTCCTTTCGTGAATTTAACGGACGAACTATTTGACCTTGGCGCACTTACTAGAGAGCGCTTCTATTTTTTGAGTACAAGCAAAAATGAACTTAGTGGTGGTCAGGCGGGAGTGTCCGCGACAGTACCTACCTAACTAGGTATAACTTAATTCTAAACATACAAATAACTTACATGACAATTAGAAAAAACTAGAGCCCTGTTTTTTTATTTGTCTTCCATAAAAGAGAACGTGAAAGACCTAAAGTTGTATTGTATTGTACATTATTGGACCCGGAATGACATTCTTGTTGAGGAGATCTAGGACAGGACAAACGAAATACAAGCCAGGAAGATAATTATTGCCTCGAGTCCATTGTGGAATGTGGGTGCAGGTTGTTAGTCATTATGAATGCCCAGCTCCCGCAAAAAAGCAAGCATAGGAGACGTGTAGCCCGCATAAGCAGTTTCCAGTTTCTGTGAACAAAACATTTCATTGTAACTCTGTTATTTATTTCTTTTATTGACAAGTGTTTTTTGCAGCTACAGATAATGATGTCATGCTGGTTTCTTTCGCTGGATTCTTATGAATTTGTTCATATTATTTTTCGAGCTAAAAGATCTACATTTCGAGAAGTTTTGTAACGAAATTCAACTGAATTCTGTCGTGTTAAGTCTATAAGACTAGGTTCCATCTCGATGCTTAAGCCAAGATCTTGTTGTAATTAGATTCGAGCAAACTGTGGCATTCCCTTTGAGTCTGGACTTGAAGATATATTCCTTAGTCGTCTTTGACAACAATACGCGTACAAGAAGAAATTAAAGATCATAATAAACCTGCTTAAGATTGTCATAATATGTGTCATCGGGGTATTGTCCACCGCGACGTCTGTTCATGAACTCGCTGATCGCGAGTTTCTTATAGCGCTCGTGGAACGCGGGCAGCGCCACCAGCAGCTTGATGAAGAAGGGCACCACCAAGACAGACAACATTGTCGGCGGCGTGTGCTTGTCCATCTTCATCGTATAAACTAAGAAGGCTTGCTCCACTGCTTGTTCGTTGTTGTACTCGTTTATTGTCTGCAGGTCGAAAAAACGAATTCCAAGGTTCTGCAAAATAAATGGTAAGTATGATTAATTATGTGTGTCCTAATTTGGTGAGTTCAAGGGAGCGCTTCAATCCTTTTATTATTGGCAGGATTTACTTGATATCAATTACTACTTGCCTCAACCACTGCAGTCTTTAAATCATCGACTTCACTCTCTGCTCTGTTAGTCATGAACTGTTTGACCGCCATCTCTACACCTTTCTTATGTAAATCTCGGAGCGCTTGCGGGTGGAAGCAGCACATCTGTGAGCCCCACGCCGACGTTATGTAGTTGTTGTAAGTGAACTCCGCTGCCTGCATTGCGATCCTATTACTGTTGGTATTCGCCTTTACAAAATCCGCATAGATACTGCTGATTTCCTGGAAAAAGAAGTCGTGCTTAGTGTTACGGAAAGAGATATCAAAGTAAAAACGTCTTAATGCGGAACATACTTGAAGCAGTTTGCGGACATAGGGATCGTCTTCTTGTTCCGACGAGCGGTTCCTCTGTTTGTGCAGGAATGCTTCGGCGTCTTCGATTACCCGATGGCTTCGTCCTTCCAGCTTATCGGAGCTGACGCCCGCGTAATCCATTTCAAGCTTCATTCGCGTCTCGTAAATATTGCGCGCCTCCAGCACGGCGCTCTTGTTGTTCTGCTCGTTAATGGCGCACAAGTGATTGTACTGCCGCTCTAAACTCTGCAATATTCATATTTTATGGTTTAAATATGCATCACAACAGCTTTTTTAATCGCTGTTACTTGGGAGATTTAGATGTTCAATTGTGTGTAAGTGTAAGTAGACCGAATTTGTATGGCTTATTGTTGTGGCAAACAAAAGCGTAGCGACGTTGCAAAGCAAAATCAATGACGTCACCTGAAGAGTTTAAATTACGGAAATGCCAGAAGTTTTGTCACGTGTGTCGGCCATAGATAGTTATGGCGTCAGCACTAACAGAAAGACCTCACCTGCACCAAAGCCGTTCTTTGGTCATCGTCCTCATCTTCAGGTATATCTCTCGCAGAGTCGAAGAGCGTGACCGCCTCCTGAAGGGACTCGGCGTGAAGTTTCACCAGGTCATCAGGATGTAGACAGAGACGTGCGTGATCTCCACACACACTGCTCACGGCGGCGTCGTATGCTTTCTTGGCGACAGACATCGTTTCTCGAGCCATCGCATCGTTGTTCAACACGTATAGTGACAGACTGGCGTCCAACTCCTGCCAATGTTAAAAATATCAAACTATGAGCGTCACTTCAGCAATTGTTGGTGATACTTGTTCAAAATCTTACTTTATAAGTATAATTAATTATGCATTCCCAAAACTCAAGACGGTTACCGCCGAAGTCATTATTGTACCTTGAGAAGCTCTTTGAGCTGAGCGTCAGCATCCTGCTGCGAGCCCAGTTTCTTCTTCTGTGCGAAGCAAAGCTCGGCGTCAGCGCGCGCGGCAGCGTGCGCGGCGGCCAGCGTGCTGGAGGCCACGCTGCGCGCGCCGCGCAGGCGCGCCTCCATGCGCGCCGCGTACAGCGAGTGCGCCGCGCGCTTCGTTGCCAGCAGGCACGCGTCCGCTGTCGCCTGTCAATCGAGTCATCATCATCATTTCAGCCGAAAGACGTCCACTGCTGGACATAGGCCTTCCCCATGCACCTCCACTTCGACCGGTTTTGTGCTTCTCGCATCCAACGAGTTCCTGCGGCCTTCATAAGGTCGTCGGTCCACCTTGTGGGAGGCCTTCCAACGCTACGTCTTCCGGTACGCGGTCGCCACTCCAGAACCAATCAATCGAGTGCTGTGATATATATACCGCACACAAAACGCCGGACTACTACATGCTCATATACGTCAATGCGTGCCTTAGAATTACGCAGCTGACCTTTCTGCAGAACATCAATCAAGTAAATGGCTTAAAGTCCGATAGCAGCTCGCTACTTTATCGTATGACAATAGATCACTAATAATGATCCAGAGAAATGTGGACTTTTCGCAGAACATTCTACCGTTAGTAATTGATTTTAAGTAAAGTACTAAATCATACGAAGTAGACATAGAGGCAAAGATGCTCTTTCTTTCTGTGCAATAGTTTTATCTGATCTTATCTCTGTTTTATCCAATATTATTATTCTGGTTTGGGTATAAATGAGTCATTGGTTCAAGTCATATTTGAAGAATCGGATACAAATAGTAGTCATGGTACTTGTCCAAGGTTTTAAATCTCAATCAAATGTTACACCGCCAGGAGTACCACAGGGCTCGCACATGGGGCCCTTATTGTTCTTAAATCTTTATCAATGATTTAGCCAGTAAATTGAATCAGAATTTACATGTAACATTTATACTGACGACCAAAAATTGATAACTGTGCTGAATACCTACTGATATTGTAAACCTTTATTATTTTTATAAAATTAAGTCCTTTATCGGGACCTCTAAATCTAAAATAAGCAATATTATTGTAGAATGGTTCCTACAAAGACGTTTATTTAAAGTACCTTAAAAATGGTGACGGCTTCAGGCACTTCATTGCTATTGAAGATATCAACGTACTTCTGGAAGTAGTCCAGCAAGTCTTGAGTCCGGACTCGCTCACCGTTGATTAGCTTCGGAGTGAGGTGCTCTGGATCGAACAGTGAGGGCACCAGGTCCAGAAGTGCTATTCTGAACTTTTCTGTCAGGTCTGCAATTTATTAATAGGTAGGTTGTCATTTTACTTGTTTTAATAAAACAGTTCGTGTACTGATTGGCTTAGCTATAAGCTGTTTGCTACTGTTACATCGGCTGGCAGTGCTACAGCTAGCTAAATAGTACTGACCACAAATGCATCCGGCAAAGCTTTGATCTTCAACGGCGAGGCCTGGGTGAGGCATCAGGAAGCACTTGATCTGGTCGAAACACGAGCGGACGTGTTCACGAACCTCACGCAACTCTGGCTTCTGCTTTGGATTCGACTGGTAACATAAATGTCGGTTAAATCGTACGGCATTATAATAGTTGATTAAAACGGATGCTCGGAGTGTCCTGAGTAAAACAGAGGTCAGATGCTTATTATTAATTATATTTATAATTACGACTCACTTTCTCTTACAGAGAGAAAGGCTGATAATAATAATTTATAATATTACCTGGAGCCTCTTTTTCAGCAGCGCGGCGCCGCCAGTGAAGCCGTGCGCATGCTCGTAGGCACTCGCCCAGTCTCGCACCAGGAACAGGAGCGTCTGGAAGACCTTGCCATCTGCCTCGCTCGCCAGCTTGCCGTACTCCGTGAACAGCTGCCAAACAACAAGAACAGACAATATTTAGTAAACCCAAGCGTACATTACAGCCGCAACGGGCCACAGCAATGCGGCCCGCCTGTAGTGTAGGTTGATTAATTGAAAATGTACGAAAATTATGAAGGAAGATTTTTGCTATACGTTGTGTTACGATGTGGCGCGACCCGCAACAATCTGCTTTGGTCTTAAGAAGTCAAACTCAAAGCATTTATTTCAATTAAACCATTTACAGGCAGTTTTGAGTTGACATCCTTATCGTTCATCGTTATCATAGCCTCCCCTATCCGTCAGCTTTGTCACAAACATGGCTCAATATTATAATATCGTTCAGTCTTACTTTACCGGACTAGGGCCATCGACTCTATTTCTCAAGATCTAACCTGTAAGTGTTGTAAATCATCCTCCTTAATGTTGCCAGACAGGTTGTAGATCTGCACGGACGAGATGAGGGTAGACAGCGCGAAGATGGTGGAGTTCTGTCCGATGGTGCTCTCTGAGTCGAAGGTTCCCTGTGTGTCCATTAGCAGCACGGCCACCTGCAACCACATAGATACGAATTAGTACCACGTGTCGTTCCTAGATCCTAGTCCAGGGATACGGAACCTTATATTACGTGTTTCAAGAATTACCGATGTCTGCATTTAACGGCACAGAACTTTGAAACAATATTACCTAAGACCAACACCTTCGCCTAGCGCCTTCGTAAATACGAAATACTATTGGTCGGCAATTTTAGGCTTATTCTAGAATGGTAAAGTGTACCGTACATACATATACCGTACATATGTGCCAACGGATAACTTGATAAGGGCGATTGACTTTAGATTTCAAGATGTATCAACAACCTTCTCGCCGGTGTCCATAGTGGTGATGATGGGTTCCGGCCACAGGTGGATGCCGGTGGTATCCCGCTCGCCGCCGCCTCTCCAGTGGAACCCTTTCAATTTCTCGTCCTCTTTGCCCAGCCACTCGCCACTCAGCTGACTGGAACGCTAACAAATGATAATACATCATTTAGATTGCTTGAAATATTTTCATAAATGACGAGAAAATTATGTCTGTCAAACGATATTCTTGATCTGTGCTGCTCACTTCACAATTCACATGACTAATTTACCTCCATTACGGGTTAGGTACATCTGAATGAATGCTATTTTAGACCAGCATGGCGATCACTGGCTTCCCTCGAGGCGACTAACCCCCAAAGGGGTCGAATTAACCAGAAGTTGATGATATATCCTACTCGAAGGTAGTGTGTACCAGGTGCGACTTTTGCAGTTCATATAAATAAGTGATCACAATACTCACAGGCGCTTTGAGGTATCTGAGGAAGAAGTCGAGGATGAAGGACTTGCCGCCGCGGTAGGCGCCGGCCACGCTGAGCACGACCACGGGCAGATCGCACACGTCGGGACGCAGCAGCAGGCGCCGCAGTGCCTCGTCGTCCAGCTCGTAGAGCCCCTCGCCCGCGCCCAGCCGCACCACCTGCACGCCCGCGCTCGCCGCGCCACGCTCCGCGCCGCCGCTCATCGTGCCTGACACTGCACACATAGGTAGGACATTCACGATCGTCAGTGTTATTAATAGAATTTGCTATCACTCCCAGAAGGAGCTCGTTCGGGGATGTACAGACGCCAGCACATCATGCTACCCGAAACTGTCAAATTTTTCCATCCAACTTTGAACCTTATTGTTT
The DNA here is from genome assembly GCA_945859645.1 of Amphipoea oculea. Classification (NCBI taxonomy): domain Eukaryota; kingdom Metazoa; phylum Arthropoda; class Insecta; order Lepidoptera; family Noctuidae; genus Amphipoea; species Amphipoea oculea. Next base: position 4,933,354 of record OX243862.1, read on the forward strand.
ACCGATAAAGTTGAAAATCTATTAAAGAAAGACAGATTGTAGTAGCTTGATGTGCTGGCGTCTGTACAGTCACGAGCACCAATATGTCAACACTTGGCAACTTTCAATTGCGATTTCTTCGTGAAATAACGAATGCAACGTTGAAATAGGTACGACACTTTACATAAACCTATGGGTTCGAAAATACTATGTTGGTAATAATGACATAAAATTCATTCAAAAATAAAGAAGAAAATCGCCTTTGAATAAAGCTAAGTGTATACATACTTATAGACGTGACTGTACCTAGTACTAATACCACCATACCTATATTTAACCGATAAATGGTAATACATATAATTTAATAGACTTAACTATGGCCTGTTGGAATGTAGACAAAGGGATCAGAAAACGCCATTTACACATTTATTTTTTTACCAAAGGACCTTGATATTCCTTGGCATACCTCCTACTGTCACGCCATTTTGAAAATGGCGGTCACATCAATGCAAATAAAATCATAATAAGACCCTAGTGTCACCTGTGTCACGTTTCCGAGATATTAACGTTCAAAGTTGTTGATTGAGTCACATGCTCAACTTTGAACGTTTAATGTTACTTTTATGTGTGTCCTGGCTAGGATAGGCCTACGTCCAACAGTGGACGACTTGCGTTGAATAATGATGGCGATGATGATGATGAATGGTATTTGAACAATAATTTGTGGTAAAAGTAGAGGGATATTATCAAGTTTAAATCTTCATAATGCTGAACATTAGAATACGTTGAGTGATTGCGTAAGAATTTAACCTTCACAAGGTTTGTTTACAATTTCATCAGATACTTTAAGAACAGACTATAGGGAATTTGCTCAATAGTGATGCGCGTTTACAGTCTATCCCATTATAATATTGCGCGGCAATGTCGCACGTGTGAGATGTTGATTATTAATTAAGAACGAAGCAGTAAGCGATTACCTACTGATCAAGAAATCAAAATGTCTTCCAGCTTTTAAAAGGCTATTAATTATTATTAAGCGTGTTTCCGCATAGAAAGGTAAAGTTGTATTCTTTTTGAGTGCGAGTAATGAAGAAAACAAAAATAACAGAAAATATCGATAAACGTAATACATAGAATTCCTTGCTTTGACTTGAGCAAAGCATTCGATTTCATATATCACAAAATCTTACTCAATAAATGCCGGCCATGTGGAATTCGAGGTAGCACTTAATTGGATGAAAAGCTACCTAAGCAACAGAAAACAATGCGTCGATAAAACCAATGAAATGATATACTTGTGTCTATTCAGGTCTACTTTGAAAAAAATAATTTCGGTTTTCCTCAGGGAAGTGTACTATGCCCTCTTCCCTTCCTTATTTACATCTAGATTTTATCTTATCTTACTAATAATAAAGCTGAAGACTGTTTTTTTTTTTGTTTGAATGTGCTAATCCCTGGACTACTACTAGCACAGAATAAATACGAGTCGGATTTGAAAAATTCTTTTTGCGTTTGATAGCCCGATTCTTCTTGAGAATGCTGTATTAACATCACGCCAGGACACTTAGGAGCTGAGCAAAAATTAAACGCTACGTGAAAACGAAGTAATAGCGTGGGCAGGCAATGCGATGTGAAGGGGTGGGTCGGGGGAACAAGAAATTTCACGCGGACAGAGTTGCGGGCAAAAGCTGTAAGTACATTATATTCCTCATGTGACATCACAACAATGTATTATATTTGAGGACGATACTTCGGTTATTCATAGTTCTAAAAAATTCACATATCAATGTTTTGTGTTACTTAACGAACCCTTCTTCTAATACACGTAATTCGAAATAATAAAAAGATATGATGTATTATTTTGTTGTTGATTAACATGACAAATCATCGCTTATAAATAAATAAACCCCATAGTCTATTAAAATTATAATCTCACTTCGTCGTAGTCGGATAAAAATCCATCCAGTCGTTAGCATGCTTCGAGCGTATAAACAATCCCACATAAAAATATTACATGCTCTGTGCACAGCCCACATACAAAGCCTTTGTTCGGTACTGGACAGATTCTTGGATTGGACAGATTAGTTAGTTCGGCAGATTCGCTACTCGACTGATTCGTGGATTCGTCATAATACCTACACACAACAAAGAAACATTCAACCACACAATATATGGATGGTTTTAGATAAACATATACAAAACGCATACGTTCACGATACATTGTTTAATATACAGATACTAATACTTATTTGAAATCGTTATTCCCTACTACGAAATAGATTGTCAATTATTTCATCAGCAACAATTTGACAGTTCAATTTTTATCCGACTGCGCCAGAAGGAGGGTTATCTTTTTACCCGACTGCACCAGTAGGAGGGTTATGTTTTTCGAGAGTATGTATGTATGTATGTTTGTATAATTGTTTGGCACGCTCTGTGGCCTGAACGGCTCGATGGATTTTAGCTTGAGAGGTGTCGTTAGATTCGTATTGACTGTGAAAGTGACACTGGGTATATCAAAATTAAAAAAAACCAGAAAGGCGGATTTTTGGCGCCATATTATGTCTTCAAAAATTTTTTTTCTCAAAACCTATCGAGTGGGGTATCAAAATAAAGGGTTTTAAAAGGTGATTACAAAAATATATCCAACTTATATGGTTAAAAGTAATTCAAAGTGACAAATCGTAAAAAACACGTATCAAGAACTAAATCGTCTGCGAAATCTTTCACATTTGTAAACTAAAAAGCTGGAAATAAAAAAAAGTAATTAAAAAATTAAAAAACCCGTATGCAACCTTATACTAAAACTAACTGAAAAGCTAAAAACAAGCCCATTTTAAATTAAATAAAAGTTTGAAGCAGGCGGGACCCATTGGTTTTGTCCATTGCGGATTGTCCGAAAGGGTTACCGCTACCCCGGAACATAAAGGGCTAAGGAAGGAACACGGATGGATTTTAGTCAGTAAGAGTCTGACACTCCCTTCGCTCCACCCAGAGCGGGAGGGGTCATTTGATGATTTCCCATCCATAAAAAAAAAAAAAAAAAAAAAAAAGGCAGGACCCATTTGAGTTTGAAACTATTATAATGGTATGGGCCCCGCCTGCTTCCAACTTTTATTTAATTTAAATGGGCTTGTTTTTAGCTTTTCACTTAGTTTTAGTATAAGGTTGCAGTCGGGTTTTTTAATTCTTTTAATTACTTTTTTTTTTCGAGAGTAAGTATGTATGTATGTATAATTATTTGGCACTGCAGCCTGAACGGCTCGATGGATTTTAGCTTGAGAGGTGTCGTTAGATTCGTATTTACTGTGAGAGTGACACTGGGTATATCAAAATAAAAAAAAAACAAAATGGCGGATTTTTGGCGCCTTCAAAAATTTTTTTTTCTAAAAACCTATCGAGTGGGGTATCAAAATAAAGGGTTTTAAAAGGTGATTACAAAATTATAAGAATTCAAAGTGACAAATCGGTCAGTAGGTCGTCTTAGGGGCGGAGTCACGTACCAAGAACTAAAGCGCCTGCGAAATCTTTTACATTTGTAAACTAAAAAGCTGGAAAAAAAAAAAGAAAAAGTAATTACAAAAATTTAAAAACCCGACTGCAACCTTATACTAAAACTAACTGAAAAGCTAAAAACAAGCCCATTTTAAATTAAATAAAAGGCTTGTTTTTAGCTTTTCAGTTAATTTTAGTAAGTATAAGGTTGCAGTCGGGTTTTTTAATTTTTTTTTTTTTAATGTAGCGTCGCGTGTCGCTACAACTTTGGTACTCACCTGAGATATTAAATAAAAGGAGAAATTATACGTAAAATCACTGTTTTAGTGCGAGAAAAAACGTTGAAACTACAAACTCTTTGCAAACTGAATCACCGACTCGTAGTGAAGAAATACGTAAGCAGACAAGAACCCAACGACTGCAGCACAGCGGCTCAGCTAAAAAACTCGCAGAGTCGCAGCCTGTTATGTATATTATGTAAATATAGGTAGTATGTGATTATTGTAATGATGAGACACACGTGCTTTTCAACCCTCATAATATCTTGAATCTGTCGTACTAGAACATAGAGTCTAAAATATATTGTTTACGCTTGTCGCATATAGCATTTAGCAGTGGGAATTCAATGATAACATAAATAGGATGATGTGAGTAATGTTACCAGAATATTGTTTTCTTACCATGACAGACTTAACATTATAATATTTTTTTAGGAACCTATCTTGTAAACCTAGACCTAATCTAGACCTTAATAAATATGTTATTTTAGCTTCCTCGTCCCACCTTGGTTCCTACAACATCACATCACACTAATATTATAAAGGCGGAAGTTTGTGTGTGTGTGTGTTTATATGTTTGTTACTTCTTCACGCTCAAACGGCTGGACCAATTTTGATAAAATTTTATATGGAGGTAGCTGACACCCTGGATAAACATATAGGCCACTTTTTATCCCGATATTTCCACGGGATCGACATTTACGCGGGTGAAACCACGGGGCGCAGCTAGTTTAGCAATAAAAGTACCTACGGTGGCAAGCATTTTTAACCGACTTTAAAAAAGGAGGTTCTGTATTCGACCCGTATGTATGTATGTATGTATGTATGTTTGTATGTATGTATGTTTGTATGTCCGCGATTATCTCAAAAACTACTGAACCGATTTTGATAATTCTTTCATTAGTGTAATCTGCATACTTTCAGGAAGGTTTTAGTATATAATACATTAGGTAATTATTCTTATGTACGAAGTTATATGCATAAATGTACTGCCTCTCCGGCATTTCTATGTGAATTTTGATGATTCTTCGAGTCGTGTCTTCAATTCTTCAATGCACTAGTATTCATTGAATTTGTGTGGGGTAGGTACAACTAAAAAGTGAAAAATAAAAACTTTTTTACAAAAAAAAAACAACCGACTTCAAAAAAAAAACAATACAAAGTGAAAAATAACTTTAATTTCGGAAGTCGGTGTCAAAAAACGAAAATACTGAACCAACGACACCGACTTCCGAAATTAAAGTTATTTTTCACTTTGTAGTGTTTTTTTTTTGAAGTCGGTTGTTTTTTTTTTGTAAAAAAGTTTTTTACTTAAATAACATAACGCCACGCCTGTATTGCCTGAAGAGGTAGGTAGAGTGTTTATAACACTTACATTTCTCCAGTTATGTTTAAGTAAGTACCTACCTAAAAGTTACCAATAACCGAGAAAAACTGCAAACCCCGGACTGCTTCTGAAAATTTCGTACTGAGAAAACCCGATGACACTGCCCTGCATAACATTATAATAACCTAAGTATATCTAAAAACTAGCCGATGGAAGTACCTAGTTAACAAACTAGCATAATAATAGTAAAATAAGAAAAGGACAGAAAAATTATAGTCAAAATAATATCAAAATAAAGAGTAGAAATTAAAATGTGTGACTGGCAACACAAGTGTTTACGTGGTCGAGTTTTCCCCTGCAAAGTTCACGAATTCGCGAGAAACGAATCTAGAATGAGACATTTTTATGTCCTTGGAATGCTCTGGAAAAGTCCTCAAATATTTAACAATCGACATTAAAAACGGAGGAAGAATGTTTTGTCTGTTCAGTGTTTATGTACTATGTATTATGTTTTGTTGGTTTGGTCATAACTCTGACCAATATTTGTTTTTTTTTTTTAACCGACTTTAAAAAAGGAGGTTCTGTATTCGACCCGTATGTATGTATGTCCGCGATTATCTCAAAAACTGCCGAACCGATTTTGATAATTCTTTCATTAGTGTGATCTACATACTTTCAGGAAGGTTTTAGTATATAATACATTAGGTAATTGTTCTTAAGTACGAAGTTATATGCATAAATGTACTGCATCTCCGGCATTTCTATGGGAATTTTGATGATTCTTCGAGTCGTGTCTTCAATCCTTCAATTCACTAGTGTTAATTGAATTTATGTGGGGTAGGTACAACTAAAAAGTAAAAAAAAAAATTTTTTACAAAAAAACCAACCGACTTCAAAAAAAACACTACAAAGTGAAAAATAGGTAACTTTAATTTCGGAAGTCGGTGTCTAAAAACGAAAATGCGGAACCAACGACACCGACTTCCGAAATTAAAGTAATTTTTCACTTTGTAGTGTTTTTTTTGAAGTCGGTTGTTTTTTTTTGTTCATATATTTGTACTTTCGAGGTACCTAAGGTAATCTTTGGTGAAGTTCTGATGAAGACCTTCGGAGGTGAAACTGATGACACGGGACACCCGAGGAGCGGTCTGACGTTTTCGTTGAAATACAGTAAATGAAGTGATTTGTTCAGTGTTATGTTATCACAAAATCCTGATAAGACATAATTTCGGATCCGGAATTCCGGACGGACGGCGGCCACTCCGGTACCAAGAAATTACATAACGATAATGTTTGTTAATTTGTTATCGTTTACATTGTTTCAGTAATCAATGATCGTTTATGAAGATAATCCGACCAAATTTAATTGTCACTATAATGTATTATTTGCCTTGAGCTGCGTCTGTATAGAAATAGGTAGGTGTTATATACTATTTTACTAATGCGTTTTATCTAGTTATAATAAAAAATATATATGTTACACATTGATGTATAAAATTACAATGTTGTACGTGCACCTCAATACTATCATTTGATATTGGCAACTCTGCAATATTATTCCGGAAAATTCCACTGTCCCTATCATCCTACATAGGTACTTACACCGTCTTAATGAGTGAAGTACCTACCTACTTAGGTTTATTTATTCATTGGAAGTACTTACCAAGTTGTATTACCTGTCCCCCCCACACCCTGGTAGCTTATAAGTAAAAACGTTCAAATCTAGTCGCAATCTCCTCTCAGGGATAATCAGGGCTCTGAACCGGTTTAAAAAGAGCGGTTAATTTCGATTAAATACCGGTAAATATATCGTTCCTTCATTAACCGGTTAAACAAGTGAACTGTTCTTATGTAACCCAAAAGATAAAGGTTACCGGTTACAAAGCTCAAACGGTTTTGACACCCAAATTAACCGGTTAATTCCGTAATTCGTAAATTTTTTTCGTCTACTTTTTTAACGCTTCCAACAAGTTCTAGTGACAATGAGTTGACATCGCAACGTCCAGACCGTGCCCGCGAGAGTGGCGGGGGCCGGGGGGGGTTCAAACTTGGTTTTAACCGGTTAATTTTCACTATCAAAACCAAAATTCATGAAAAACCGGTTTGTCGCATAAACCGGTAAAAACCGGTAAAGTGCAACCTTTAACCTAAATCGATTTCGGTTTGGGGTCAATGACCATAACCGGTTAAGAATTTCAACCGGTTTCCGAGCCTTGGGGATAATACATGCCAAAAACTTGTCGAAAAAGTAGGGAAATTAGAGAAATTAGAGGTGTTTTTGAGAGACTGAGATTAGACTGTACACGTTCTTAAAATTACGGGAATTTCCCCTCTGATTCCAGATATCTCATATGCCAAGTGCCAACGTCTCAAGTAGGTTTTCCTGCAACCGGGATTCTTTGAATTAATTGGTCTTTGTTGTCTAAATGTGGATATTACTCAAGTACCTAACTTATCTAACTGATAAGTAGGTATATCTCTCTGTGAAAGTGCTCTTTCGGAGAAGTACCTACCTATTTCTACCGGCAAATGAAATGCTATGTCCGGGTTTGCGGGTTCTGATGTAATTACAAGTAAATCATCAGAGAGCTCGTGAAAGGAAAGGGAATTAGCCTGGGTTGCTGTTGCCAGATATGGTGAAGAAGACTATAGACAAGCAAATAAGATATGTCAGTGTTTACTCTAGGCTAGGATGACATAACGTGTAGGTAATTAAGAAATAGGCAGCTGTGACCAAATAAGTAGGTACAAACTTTCAGGTGGTAGTGTGGTGGTATCCATACTAATATTAAAAATTCGAAAGTAAGTAACTGTCTGTCTGTCTGTCTTTCTGTATCTATGTTATCTTTTCACGCCTAAACCGCCGAACCGATTTAGATGAAAGGAGAGGTCAAAAGTGGTACTAAATTCCGAAGATTTTTAAACGCTAATGTGGTGTACCTTATTAGAAAGCTTATTTATTAAGCTACTCGATTATAGTTAAATATGACTTTTTCAGGCCCCCGTTTTTGTAAAAAAGTGAAAAATGTTTCAGTACAACGAAACGCACTTACGCACGTAGCCTTTATTTATTCTAAAAAAATTCAATTTTTCTTACGTTTTTTTGCAATTTTCAGGTCAGTGTCAGGTTGTATCTTGATCAAAATATGATTCGCGACTATAACCGGTATGTATTTACAGAATTATAATAATTAGAATCATTATTAGATTTCTACCACTAACACTTTTCCATACGAGATTTGTTCTTAACGGTAGAAATCTTACTTAGAAAGATGTATTAATGATTCTAATTATTATAATTCTGTAAATACATAACGGTTATAGTCGCGAATCATATTTTGATCAAGATACAACCTGACACTGACCTGAAAATTGCAAAAAACGTAAGAAAAATTGAATTTCGCGGGCTACAACTACCCATTCACCTTAAGGCAAAATGTTTGAATTTATGTCACATGTCGAAGAAAGAAAATAATGTCAATAAATTTGTTTTACATAATAACTATATTTTATTTATTTTTCCACCAACCCGCACTGGGCCCGCGTGGTGGATTACGGCCCACTCCCTCTCACAGAGAGGAGGCCTGTGTCCCAGCAGTGGGAACGTTATAGGCTGATTATGTGTTATGTGTATTTACTTACTATTATTATTTTTATTTTGACATTCTAACAATATTCATGGACATTTCTATTATTATATAAAAACTGACATTTTATAACAATCATATTGGTAGCTGATGAGTGTTATGACATTTTTCAATTAAGTATGTAATGTATTCTTAAATTAAATATTTGCAATTAATTTATTTAATCAGACATTTTGTAACGTTTATAGTTGTCCAGCAGTGGTGGCCCAGTGGTAACGGTCGCGACTTACGAGTTGTAGGTCGTAGGTTTGAACCCAGACAGGCGCTTTACTTTGTGTAAATTATTTCATCACCACTGCTCTCAAAACGGTGAAGGAAAACATTGTGAGGAAACCGGCATGTCCTAGAACCGAAAATTCGAAGGCATGTGACATCTACCAACCCGCACTGGGCCCGCGTGGTAGATTACGGCCCGCTCCCTCTCACAGAGAGGAGGCCTGTGTCCCAGCAGTGGGAACATTATAGGCTGATTATAGTGATAATTGAAGGAATAGTATGACATTTTTAATAATTTAATGTATTCTGTAATTAAATATTTGCACACCACATGTAATGGTAGAATGTAAATGGGCCACATCTATAATAAGATCATACTACTTTGTACACCTACATTTTGGCAAATAAAGAATTATTATTATTATTTTATGACTTTACTACATATCTCATAACATCACATAAACACACCACATCAACACACACAACACCAACAACAACACCATCAACAACAACATCAACATCACATCATCATCATCATCATTAACATCTTCATATCTTTATAATGCTGACATAGAAAGGGAACGCAGGTCGCTGGCTGTCCGTTGTAACATGTTGGCCCGCAGGTTTGCGCGGTGTACGAATTCGGTTAAAATCATGCTTTTTAAAGCATATTGCCAATCTTTTTACACCTGCAGCCTGTGGGTTAGTTATTCGCAGCGGGCATACAGCGACCTGCGTGTCCAATATAATAATGCACTCAGGGTACTGTTGGGGCTGCCTTGGCGTTGCAGTGCGTCAGGGATGTTTGCTGAGGCGCGGGTGGATGGCTTTGCTGCTATCGTTAGGAAAAGATGCGCCTCCCTACTCGCTCGCGTTCGTGGCAGTACCAACACTATACTGGGTGTTTTTACTGATCGGTGGGAGTCCCCCATGCTGCAAAGGTGGGTGCGACTTCATGTCGTTATTTAATTTTGTTACCAATACTAACATTAGTTTTAAGTACTTATATTGTTACTAACAAAATATGGACCTGGTCTGAATTAAATGTTTATTATTATTATTATATCTCGGGACCATGGGGTCCCGGTCCTTTGGAAGGCGTACGACGGGCCCAAGCCAACCCGCAGAGGCCCCTTAGGAAGTTTTAATGAAATGTGGCACCAACCACCGATTATCCCAGTATGCACTATGCAAGTGCATCCAAGGACAACCCCCGGTTGGTGTAGGACTATTGCAGGATATGGAAAAATAAAAAGTTGGACTATGGGTTTGGGTGGCTAAAGTGGACTGGTTACCAATAACTATGGAAGAAATACGACCCCTGCCTAATCAATGTTTTATATATACACGGATAAAATAGCAGGGGGTGACTTGCACACTCAGTAATGGGCCCCCGGAAACGGTCGCTAGCACATAGTGACGTAGCGACAAGGGGGCAACATGTCCTGAAGTGCTTATGAGGAGTGGAGAGGTATTCCACGGCTATCAGGACAATCCCGGAAGTACGGTCAAGATCCCTACCAGCATCTTACTGAAACACTTCCTTCCTCCGAGCACGTTTGCTCTTGCGAATCTCCACTCAAGCCGGCCAACAAAGGCAAGAATGAGTTGGGAGCTCTGTTCCTCGTCATTGTTCACTCTAGCCGGCCAATAAAGGCAAGTCAGAGGTGAGGAACAAGACTTCTCCCGGGAGATAGGGTCCGTGGGGTCGCTACTGCCCAACAGCTCGCCACATGCTGCCCTGCGGGTTTCTGTATCTCTCTTGGTCTGGCTCCTCACCCTAGACCAGTTCCAGCAAAGTAAACTCTTCCGGCTCAGGCCTAGAGTTCGGAGCGCGCAAGCCCCACCACGACGTCAACGTAGAGATACGGCCAGATACGGCGATATGGTATTATTATTATTATTTTGTTTATATTTCTTTTTTTCTCGGCCTAGCCGGATAGAACTGATGGCACGGGCCTAAGCCAAGTGTCCAGCAGTGGGGTTAAGTGTGGGAGTAATATTATAAGTAGACTGTGTGGTAGACGAAACAATATTTGAGTGGGAGTATTGGTGTAAGTTGTCCGACTCACACTGAAGAAATTTTCTAACTAGCCTACATGTGTTAAGAATCACTGCCTTTTGCATCAAGTGGTAGGTGTTAGGTGGCAGGTTGAGGGAACTAAGAGACTGATGAAGCTGTTTTGGAATTACTCCTGTTGTAGATAGCACTATGGGGACTATTGTGACTTTTTGAAGATGCCAAATTCGGGTTATTTCATCTTTTAGTTCGGTGTATTTGGATAATTTTTCGGCTATTGTAGTCTGTACGTTATGCGTATTTGGCACCGCAATGTCTATAAGGAACCCAGTTTTATTTATTTTATCAATTAATGTGATTTCGGGTCTATTAAAGTGAATTGTGCGGTCTGTGAGTATGGCTCGGTCGAAGTACAGTTTTGTTGTGGGGTTCTCTAATACTGTTTCATGGTTGTATTTGTAATAAGGTACTATAGTGTCTATAAGTTTGTATTTATGGGCTAGTTTTTGGTGTATGACGTTGGCTACTTGATCGTGTCGATGTTTGTAGTCTGTCTGGGCTATTGATTTGCAGGCGCCGGTAATATGTTGGATTGTTTCTGGAGCTGTTGAATTTTCTACAAATATCGGTTGTTAAATTCTTTATAATGTGTTTTCTGTAGTTCTTGGTCTCAATTACTTGATCCTGAATTGCAAGCATGAATCCTTCAGTCTCCGGGAATAGTTCGCCTCGATTCAACCACGCGTTCGACGCATCTTTGTCGACATTTAATTGGCATAAATCTTGGCGATGTCTCCCGTGTAGAGACTTCTGGGTCCACTCTTGGCATTTGGTTCTGTCATCAGTCACTTTCTCGTTTTTTTGTTCTTTAGTGTCTTTTAAATTAAGAGGTGTTAAGTGTTGGTCGTTGTGTGTTATTTGTTTGTGGAGTGGGGAAGATTCAGTTTTGGCAAAGAAGTATTGCCTAAGAGCTGTGATCTGTCTGTTGTGTAAATTTAGGATATCTATAAGTCCTCTGCCTCCTTCCTTTCTCGGTAACGTTAACCTTTGTATACAAGATCTTGGGTGATGTTTGCGAAATTTAGTCATTGTGGTGTTTATTTTTCGTTGTAAGTTTTTTAGCTCAGTTTTGGTCCAATTTATTAGGTATCCCGAATGAATAGGTGAGAACAGGTATAGCAAAGGTGTTGATTGCTTTTATGGTGTTTCGTGAATAGAGCTGTGTTTTTAGTATTGTATTAAGTCGGTGTTGGAATTGTTGTTTAAGTTTTTGTTTAGTACCTTTTGCAGCATTAGTAGTTACTGCATGATGATTATTTTCGCCATTCGTCCTTCTTCAACATTATAATCAACCTCTTTTTGTACTGGCCCTATCAAAAACCTTTATTTTCATAATAATTTTGAAATAATTTCTTTTACGTGTCATGAGGTTTTTTTTCCTGGTGACATACTTCACTTGTCTACATACTCTCTGATACGACGTCCGGAATTTTTTGAGAACCAACACCCAAATTTAATATTGAAATCAACAAATCTTAATTGGATCGTGCTTGTCTATTATTTGATTCGGGGTATGTATTTTTTATCTTTTTGGCCTTTCATAGCCTTTCGTCATATTTCAATATAATAATCCCATCCGTTCTGTGCTAAAGGTTTCCCCACTTCTTCGACGGAAGACTACATATATTCCTATTGACTGGATTGAATCCTTTTGACTGGTATGTATAATTGTACGTTTTTTGGGGTTTTATGAGATCTGCTTGCAACTCGGGATTCTTATGGTGATAATTTTTGCCCCAGATAGAAGTCCGAATTTTCTGCAAGCCGATTTATTCGGCTCCATCCACCCACCTACATACTAACTTTTATCTGCGGCTCCGCGCTGCGCTGCGGACATCCTCTTCATATCTCAGAGGTCAGCAAGTGAGGTATTGGAGCAACTGGCAGAGCTTCTACGTCACCGCGAAGGTTTTGGATAAGATATGGGAGATTTTTAAGTTTTTTTTATTTTCCGTAGTAGATTTGGCCTTTTTTTATTCTTAAAATCTGTTAATTTTAAATATTTTAATACCGCGTTATTTCAATCTTTAGTTAAAAGTTAAAGTTACGTCTTCGTTTTACGGATCTGGTTGCAACCGACTCATAATTCGTTACGTAGCATTTAAAATCTAAATTTAAAATATTATGCAATAGTTTCCTATTAAGTATTTAAATGTGACAAGTTTTCATATTTAGTTTTTCTTTTTTTGTACTTTTATATTTTTTCATATTTGTTTTTTCGATTTTTTTTACATACAAAAATTAAACGTGTTTGTGAGTGAAGTGTCTATGTTTCATTTCGCTACAAAATGGCGCCCGAAGTAAAAGTAAGCACTTTTATTGATTCTAATTACTAAATTATCTTTTTTTTTTTTGCTGTCGTGAGGGTGATTGCTCTTTCTGAGCAAATTTAATCTTTCATTTCTGTATTCATGTTTACAGGTACCAGGATAGAGGATTTTTTTTCTCGTTCCGTCAAACAAGATTGTTTTGTTGCCATAGTTACCAGGGATTATGCTGTGATTGACAACTTCTGCTAACCCTTCCATTGCTGATTGATTGCTTTATTGTAATGTGCTGTGTTGTGATGCAATATAAAATAATAATAACTTTGTAGAACCTTAAAACATATAAAACGCTTTTATTTCTTCCCTTTAATTACATATCTTTTCCTGGGTTTTATTCCACTCCTTAGTTAGAAGTAGTTAGCATCCTGTAGTGTGTGATTGGTGTGTGAATGTTGTAGACTTCGTGGCTAAGGTAAGCTTTTTTTTGCACGGCTGATTGCTAGTTTCTATTTGTTTTTGCTTTGATTCTAGCCCAGCTGTACGTTGTCTTTGGTGCAGTTGGTTTCCTAGTTTCTATTTGTTTTTGCTTTGATTCTAGCCCAGCTGTACGTTGTCTTTGGTGCAGTTGGTTTCCTAGTTTCTATTTGTTTTTGCTTTGATTCTAGCCCAGCTGTTCGTTGTCTTTGGGGCAGTTGGCTTCCTAGTTTCTATCTTTTTTTTTCTTTGAATTCTTAGCTCAGCCGTTCGTGTGATGTCACGTTGTCGTACCATTCCTATATCAGCCATAGTACACGATACCTAACACTTTCCTATAACGTGGGATTCTGGTGTGATCCATATATTTGCTTTTTTTTTCTTTACTATGGCAGTTGAAGGTTAGATTTTTTTGGTTGCCTGACTGCCTAGGTTTGCTTTTGATCATGATTTCAGCCTTGCTATTCGTTTAGTGTTGGTTTGTTAGGGTCTGATGGCTTTTTATTCTCAACTATTTTTTCCTCTTTGCTGTTATTTTGGCGTTCAGTTCCCTATCAGACTATTCACTAAATTTCTAACTCTTTCTAAATACATTCATACTAGCATATTTGCCTATTTAATTTTGGTTTTGTCTTTTTTGCATCCTAACATAGCAGATGAAGGTTATTCCTATTTCTATACATTAAAAACTTTTTAAAACATTAACTTTCTAAAATCGGTCTTTGGGCATGTTTTCATTTTGCAAAATGCTTTCTAACTCTAAAACCCGTGGACCGATTTACTTAATTCAAACGTGAATATTCGTTTTAAACGTTATCCTCTCATATGACATTAAAATCACGTAAATATTTCTATAAACAAAAAACCTCGTTTTCAAGTTACGTAATTATCCCATCATTTTTATTAATTCATTTTCTCAAAATGTCTACTTTGATTATTCCTATCAGATTCTAATACGAAAGACTAACCATCCTTATTTTGAGTCTGATCCCCTTTTTTTTAACCGACTTCGAAGAAGGAGGTTCTGATTTTTTAATTTTCGATTTCCTTTATCTATTCTCAGTGACAACGATAGGGAAGCCCTTATGTGTTCCTACCCGTGCGTATGGTCAGACTCTAAGCGTCAATTTAGCTGAAAGTCGGGCTCAAACACGCGTAGAATCCTTCTTCCCTTGTCGAGTTTTATGCGAAAGTTGCTGATAATCTTTCTATGGTTTTCCTCCATAATTCACGAGCTTATAATATGCATCGTTCAGCCGTCACGCTGAATGTTGGTGATACTGTATGGAGAAGGAATTTTTCCAGATCTTCAGGTGATGATTATTTTTCGGGAAAGCTAGCTCCTCGTTTTATTAAATGCCGTGTGACTAGGGTTATTTCTAGGACCACTTATGAACTTCATGATATTGATTCTGTCCACTCTGGAAGATATCATATCAAAGATATTCTTAAATAATTTCTTGGCAATTTCTAAACTCGTAATCTCGTTAACTTATTCCCATTCGGAATGTTATGTTTACGTTTAGTTTGACCCCTTTAAATTAAATTCCCTTTATATTTACTTAAATAAATAAGCTCATTCATAATTACTAGTTTCAAAAAACGTTAACAGCGACATCTAGTTTTTCCTGAGCGAAACAATTTGTTAGCTACCTTTTCTTATGTGTCAATGCTTTATAGTTCAGGCTACGCCCGTAGATGTCATTACATGCACATGTCATGTTGTGATGTCTGACATAATAGCTCTAGTGTTGGGAAACGGTCGATTAACACTTATCGATAGTTGTACTTTAGTGTCGGGACACTGTCGACGTATTTTTATCGATAACATCACAATAATATATTGTTTAAAATATTATTTTTATTTCCTTTCTGTTAATCGTTATAATTATCGATGACTCTTTTCTTTTTATAAGAAACATGCGTAAGTTTCTTATTATTTTTTAAAGTTCTGTCTTTGACTAAAAGCCTTTGTTTGGCTTAAGTCCTTTGGTTGTTTTATGTCGTTTCTTTCATTATTTTAAGTCTTCTCTTTCGTCGTCTTTGTTCTTTATTTAACTTTTGCTCTTTAATTATATTTCTTTGAGGTTCCTCCTTTTTTACTTAGGTCTTAAGTCTTAGATAATAAGTTAGTTAGTCTTATTAGTTTTTAGTTTTCATATTATTTCCTAGATTTTAGTCGACGCGTCTGGAGTTCGCACTGATAACGTTTAGATTGAAGTCCGGATTTCGCATTTATTCAGTATCTGCTGCACTTCGATGTCGTTCATTTAGGTTTAATTTAGATTACTTATCATTTGGACTTATTGTTTAGGCTAAGTTAGGTTAATTTTTATTGGGTTCTTACTCATCGATTATATTTAGAATTTTTCTCTTCTCTCACTTACCTATATTTTTTTTTTTTTTTCTTTTGGAAAGGAGGTACTGCAGCATTAGTAGTTACTGCATGATGATTATTTTCGCCATTCGTCCTTCTTCAACATTATAATCAACCTCTTTTTGTACTGGCCCTATCAAAAACCTTTATTTTCATAATAATTTTGAAATAATTTCTTTTACGTGTCATGAGGTTTTTTTTCCTGGTGACATACTTCACTTGTCTACATACTGTCTGATACGACGTCCGGAATTTTTTGAGAACCAACACCCAAATTTAATATTGAAATCAACAAATCTTAATTGGATCGTGCTTGTCTATTATTTGATTCGGGGTATGTATTTTTTATCTTTTTGGCCTTTCATAGCCTTTCGTCATATTTCAATATAATAATCCCATCCGTTCTGTGCTAAAGGTTTCCCCACTTCTTCGACGGAAGACTACATATATTCCTATTGACTGGATTGAATCCTTTTGACTGGTATGTATAATTGTACGTTTTTTGGGGTTTTATGAGATCTGCTTGCAACTCGGGATTCTTATGGTGATAATTTTTGCCCCAGATAGAAGTCCGAATTTTCTGCAAGCCGATTTATTCGGCTCCATCCACCCACCTACATACTAACTTTTATCTGCGGCTCCGCGCTGCGCTGCGGACATCCTCTTCATATCTCAGAGGTCAGCAAGTGAGGTATTGGAGCAACTGGCAGAGCTTCTACGTCACCGCGAAGGTTTTGGATAAGATATGGGAGATTTTTAAGTTTTTTTTATTTTCCGTAGTAGATTTGGCCTTTTTTTATTCTTAAAATCTGTTAATTTTAAATATTTTAATACCGCGTTATTTCAATCTTTAGTTAAAAGTTAAAGTTACGTCTTCGTTTTACAGATCTGGTTGCAACCGACTCATAATTCGTTACGTAGCATTTAAAATCTAAATTTAAAATATTATGCAATAGTTTCCTATTAAGTATTTAAATGTGACAAGTTTTCATATTTAGTTTTTCTTTTTTTGTACTTTTATATTTTTTCATATTTGTTTTTTCGATTTTTTTTACATACAAAAATTAAACGTGTTTGTGAGTGAAGTGTCTATGTTTCATTTCGCTACACTTTGTAGTGTATCTGACGAGATTGATTGTACCCTAAGTATTTATAAGTGTCTAGTTCATCCAATAGTTCTATTTGTTCTCCTGTACCTAAGGTGTATTGGTGTTGGTAGTTCTGTCCTGCTCTGACTGAATTTATTTTACATTTATCTATGCCGAACTCCATTTTAATGTTATTTGTGAATGTTTCTGTTAGGTTAGCCAGCTCGTAAAGTTGACTCTCGGTTTATGCATATAGCTTAATATCATCCATGTACAGTAAATGATTTAAAACGTCTTTCTGTGGGTCAGTCTGTCGGTTGGTAGCTGAAGAATTTAAAGGGATTCCTAATGAGGTAGCGTTTAATATTTTAGATAAGGGGTTTAGAGCAAGGCAGAACCACAGTGGGCTCAGTGCATCTCCCTGGAAGATTCCTCTCTGTATTTTAATTGGGCTAGTATCTGTTGTTTCTGTTGGGGTAGTCAGTCTTAATACTGTACACCAAGTTGTCATCATAGTCTTCAAAAATGTAACTAAAGTTGGGTTTATTTTGTAAATTTCTAACACTTGTAATAGCCATGAATGGGGGACAGAATCATACGCTTTCTTGTAATCAATATACATGGTGAATAAATCAGTTTTAGATTTCTGAACTCTTTTTAAGATAACGGAATCTATGATGAATTGCTCTTTGCAGCCTTGACTATATTTTCGGCACCCCTTATTTGCTGTTCGGCTAAGATGTTATTGGCCTCAATGTGTTCGTATATCATTTCAGATATGCATGATGTGATGATCTTATACAAGGTCTGTAAGCATGTAATAGGTCTATATTTAGCTGGGTTAGAAAGGTCATTGCGATCTTTCGGTATCATGTAAGTTGTGCCTGACGTTATATAAGAAGGTATCATATTGGGATCTTTGATGAAGCTGTTTATAAAATTATATAAATAACAATGAAGTGCTGTGAATTTTTTATACCAGTAACTATGAATTTGGTCTGACCAAGGTGCTTTCCAATTATGCAGGCGAGATAGAACTTTATGAAATATCTGTGGGGAGATGTGCTCAGAAGCCATTGTCTGAATGTTTGTGTTATTTGATAGTAATTCAGCTTGTATCGAATCGGCTTGGGCGTTATGATGAATAGGTTGTTCCCATATTTCTGCCCAGAAGTATTGTAATGCCTCTGGGTTAGGAGCGTTAAGCTGATCATCACTTGGATTGTTATTCTGAACATTTGTTGTTGCTTGCTTGATATTACGATAAAAAAGTTTTTCATTATGGCTGAATTGGGTGTTTTGTTGTTTTCTTAAAGTGCATGCTTTATATCTTTGGAGTCGGCCTGTTACTACTGAGAGTTTTTGTTTAAGTGTGTCTAGTGTGTGTGCTGCTTGTGTGTTTGGTTCTTCGTGTACGGTGGGAATTCTATATAGTTTTATGTTTCATGTACATGTTTCTTTAATTTTCTACTTCTACTGCCGTTAATAAACTGTGTCATTGTACCTATTTTTGACCGTAAATCTTTTAATTTTCATTCTAGTCGTCTTTGCCATTTTGGTTTATATTCTGTTTTTGTACCATGGCGGTTTATTTCTCTTGGTTCGAGTGTTATCTTGGCTCCGTTGACCTTAGCAGCGGTCCATGCCGCACAATATATAACGGTCTGAAATGTGTGAAAATCTGTGCCGTTGTTAATATTTTCAGGGAGAATGTTTTTGTTTAGGTAGCTTATTATTCTTGCAAGATTTTTAGATGGTTTTTGTTTTGGGATATAAGTTCGGTTTGTAGGGTTAGTGTCTTTATAAAATTGGAATGCTTGTTGGAAATAATCTTCTATTATTGGGTCCCTTTCTAAATTAATTTGTGGGTTAGGAAGAATTTCTGTACTATTTATTTTGGTGTTATCCGGTGTACTAGGTGTAGGTTCTTCTATAGAGTTTATATTCATGATATTTGTAACCTCGGCATCGGTAGTGTTGATATTAGTAATAACTGCTACCGTTTCACTATTATAATTGCGTGTGTTATCTGTATTTAGTTCTTTCGATGTCTCTAATTTTAATTAATTTAATTTCTCATCGCTTAAGTATTGATTATTTATTATTGCTCTCCTCTATTATTCGTTGTTCACTTAGGTGAGCAAGTGAAGGGAATTGATTTATGAAATCTTCGTACATAGGCTTTCGATATGTAGTTTCATTAGTGCCTAAAGCTGTAACTCTATAATATGACCGCATTATAGCTTCGTTGTGTTCACTGGTCCATCTCATTCGGGTCTGTGTTCTATTTTGTGTGCTATGTGTCTCTAGTGTTGTAGGTTGTATTTGGGTAGATTGTGTTGGTGTAAATATTTGTTTTCTAAGCTCGCTAGAGTTTTGTGTATGTAGGGTAAAATGGTTTGACTGTAGTTGATCTAATTCGTCTTTTACTTCGTTTCGTATCTCATCTATTATTTTTTGTGACAATAATTTATTACTTATTATAGCTCTACGTTGGTCTCCAATTCTCTGTCGACTAACCTGCATGTTCGGGAATTTCTCTGTAAATTTTAGGTGGATCGGTTCAAGATAGGTTCTTCTGTCTGTATCTAGTAAAGTTAATTGAAGATAAGTGCGCAGTATGAACTTATTCATTTCAGGTGTCCATCGTCTGCGCGTACTAGGAGTGTTTGTAGTGGGTGCAAGCTCAGAGTCAGGGTTGACATCTTGCACAACACTATCAAGCGTGCTAGTTGTGGACAAGCTAGCTGTTCTTCTTGTCATGTAGGAGGGGCGAGTCGAAGGGAAGGAGCCGGCACCCAAGAAGGCCGCCGCACCCGCTAAGGCGAAGGGAGGCGCAGCTCCCAAAGCTAAGAAGACAGCGAAGCCGCCAACCAAGAAACCTAAAGCGCCTAAACCCAAGAAGGCCGCGGCTACACCCAAGTCTAAGCCGGCAGCCAAGAAAGCGTCCGCCGCTAAGAAGTAAGCTACGCATCGCCCGTGGAATCGGCTGTGGCTTCTACGTAGTGAGCCCGCCTGTTCAGCTCACTACGACCAGCTGTAGCAATTTTTTCGGTAGGAGCCCGCTTGCTCAACTCCTCACCGCCGATGGTTCGCATGCTGTGGCATCTAGCATCGGCTCCAGATGCGCCCCGGCGCTCCCCGGGAAGCGACCGAAAATTATATACTTTCTTATTATTCATCTCCATGAAGGGTTACCTTGCCTTGTTAGCCGCGTAAGTTTTTTGTACAGGTGTACAGTACGCGTGTCCGCCCCCCACGTAGCTAGGTGTTCAGCTTGGACGTAAGGTTGGATTTTAGGGGGCTTATTATTATTATTATTAATAATGTAATAAGTACCTACAGCGCCATCTCTCGGAGAATTGGGTTACCAATTAATACATAGACGTGCCAGAAGTTTTCGGTGGTAATTTTGGATTGCGAGAACCGATTTTAATAATTCTTTTTTTGTTTGAAAAAAGATACGTCCAGGATAATAAAATATGTAAACGAAGTTAAAAAAAATGCTTGCATATATGAATATACTAGAAACTTAGTCCAGAAATTATTTTGTACAACTTTTTGTCTTTTTTGTACAAAAACTGTTGTTTCCATCAAGTTCAAAATGATTTTCCTAGAAAGTCCTTATAAAGTTCTACTTTTCAGATTTTTTCATATTTTCTAAACGTATGGTTCAAAAGTTAGAGGGGGGGACACATTGTTTTTTACTTTTGGAGCGATTATTTCCGAAATTATTGACATAATCAAAAAATGATTTCAGTAAACCCCTATTCATTTTTAAATACCTTTCCAACAATATATCACACGTCAGGGTTGAAATTAAAAAAAAAAACACTTCCCACTTTAGGTACATATAGGGGGGCTACCCTAATAAAACATTTTTTTCCAATTTTTATTTTACCACTTTGTCGGCGTGATTGATATACATATTGGTACCAAATTTCAGCTTTCTAGTGCTAACGGTCACAGAGATTAAGCGAGGACGGACAGACGGACGGACAGACAGACATGGCGAAACTATAAGGGTTCCTAGTTGACTACGGAACCCTAAAAAGGTAGGTACCGGTAAGATGTTAGTTTTTTGCAAGTTTAATTCCTACTTGAAAATAATACGAGTATAATTGTTATTTTGTAGGTGCCTACTGCCTACTTACTTACATATTTACTACGCATATAGTAATAACAGTAATAAGTAGTAATTAAGTATATTATTAAGTGCGTATTTTATGTCTTTATCATATTTACATTAAGTACCTACTCGTATAACATTAATTGCTAGTGCATATTATTTTATATGAGCCCTATACTGATGACATCATCGCGAAATAAATAAATCCGGTGAAAATGTTGTTAAGTTTGTATGGAAGAAACGTAAGGCGCAGTTCGATTAATCTGAAACATGTATTTGTATTTCTCAAAAATCTACCACTGACTGGTTGAAAATGGGTAGGTACTGTTGAGGCTATCTATGAAGCCCCTGACCTCTTTTTGAGACAGGCTGGTTATAATTTAGGACGTGTTCCTTATGGTTTGCCTTTTATGCTGACTCTACATATTTTATTTTGGAACGCAGTGGAACAACCCTTCCATTCGAACGTTCAAGCGTGTGTCAAATATTCTGTTAGTGTTTTTTCTTGTGCAAGCAGCAAGATTAAGCAAGCAAGAAGAAGCAGTGCTAGTTTTAACGTTGTAACGAAAGGTTATCATAAAATATATGGTTTAAAGCTTTTTAACCGACTTCTAAAAAGGAGGAGGTTCTCAATTCGGACTTTTGTATTTTTTTAAATTATAATTATGTCCAAAGCACACATCTTAGCTAGGTAC
Organism: Amphipoea oculea; assembly: GCA_945859645.1. Lineage (NCBI taxonomy): Eukaryota > Metazoa > Arthropoda > Insecta > Lepidoptera > Noctuidae > Amphipoea > Amphipoea oculea. The sequence goes on from OX243862.1 coordinate 4,955,406, forward strand.
GACTCCCACAGCTATACTTACTTCAAGTTTTGAGGGAAGGATTTTTCCTTCAATTAACTCGAAAATTAGTAGTATTAATAAAGTAAGGATCAAATAATGGGAACACAGCAAACGATTTTTCTAAGATTAACTCCTGTTGTTTTTTATACAAACTGTATTCCCTAACCTAAAGGGAAATACAGTTTTTATAAAAACTCTCATTCCTTCGGTTTAAAAACTTGAAACTTATCATAAATACCTACTTATCGTTAAAAAACCGAGTGTGCTTATGACCACACGACTGAAGTGAAACTTCAAACGTATTTGGCTATGAGAGGAAGAGAGAATGAAAATGTGCGCGCGCACTGCTTTCTCTTGCTTATTTCCCCCACTCAACTCCCGTTCGCCTCGCCCGATCACACTTTTCGTAACGCTTACGTCACGCGTTCGCCAGCTTACTCCCACCCAAGTCAAGCGTGCGTAAAGAAGTTTCACTTCAATAATGAATTTTCCAAAACTACTCTTATAAACGGGCGTTCAAATTAAGTACTTACTTAATAAAAAACGGGCCTCTGCGAGTTGGCTTCGGCCCCTCGCACCTAACGCCCAACGCCCTCCAAAGTCTAATATAAAAAATAAAATAATAATAAAGATTAATTGTTCAATTAGGACTAGATTACATGGCGAGGCAAGTAATCATTATCCATACATACTAATATTATAAACGCGAAAGTGTGTCTGTCTGTTAACTCTTCACGCTTAAACCGCTGAACCGATTTAGATGAAATTTGGTAATGAGATATAGGTAGTTTTAGTCCCGGGAAAGGACATAGGATAGTTTTTATCCCAATAATCCCACGGGATCGAAACTTATGTGGGTGAAACCACGGGGCGCTACTAGTATAATATAAAGCACAACATAATAAGTGGGTGCAGTACAGCACGCTCTCCTAGATAGGTTACAAAATAACTTGTTTTAGTAGAGACAGTTCCGATCCCCGTCATAAGACCTATTATGTACCGGTTTCTTTTTCAATGTACAGTCGAGTTCTTTAATATCTGAGCATGTTCATGAATCAAAAATATATAGGCAATGGTAAGTTTCATAAAACTCTAAACAGCTTCGCCGTACAATAAATTGTAAACAATCTGTGACATCATAAATATGTGACTACATTAAATCAATAATATTACTACAGATAAAGACTCTAAAAATTGTGCGCAATCCCTTGTTCATATTATTTAGCGCAAAGTTAGGTTCACAAATATCTATGCAATTATTTTTCTATGAAAAAGATCTTGAAACAAAATCAACTTGAAGTTGTCAGTTATGACATCCTTCAACGGCAATATTGCATTATTACTCGAACTTCTGCTCCGGCAAGCAAAAATAAATTTTATGGTAAAGGCCATTTAGTTGAATATTCAAAGCTGTATAGATATTTATGAATCCTAGGTTGCAACAAATATATTGAACACTAGAGTATTTAGATATTTATGTTCCGAAGAGTAGTCAGATATTTTTGACTGCACTACCGTAACATACTTATGAACAGTTTATACAACGTGTAACGTTAAATGCGCAAAACCTGAAAATAGTTTGATCAGAATAACGAGCAGAATCAATTGAACCACTTTTTAATATAGGTCACATTTTTCAAAAAATCTTTATTAAAAACGTTGCCGTGTCTATTTATTAATAAGTCAAGCCATCACATGCGCAAACCCGCCAAAATAGGTAAACAAACACAAGTTGTTGTCGACCAATTAAAATTTTCCCATACGCGGGATAATAATAGCTCTTATTTCAATGCAAATTGCAAATACGAATCTTCCGTACAGTAAGTACCATGAATAAGACCATTTGAAGTAAACAATAATGCTATCTATCTTTTTTTAACTTAAACTTAACCGAAGGGGTAGAAAGAGAAATGACGATCTGCACGGGGGCGCTGCGTGCGAAATACGTGACAGTGGCCGTGTTTACTTCAGTCTGAGCGGCGCCGGCACATGCGTCACAGGTGTAATTTGTTCTATCCCGTTACCCCGGCGAGGCGGCGCGTGCGCGCGAATTTCGCGACTATGGCGTTTTTGTACACAAACATTCAATAATGTTAAATGGTGAGAATGTTGGCGCGTTGTCATGACAAAGTTAATTACTGTAGGTAAAAAGCTATTTAGTCTAAAAATGTGGGTTGCCTAATGTTGTCAGTCCAAGCCTGGAAAAGTGTGATGGAAACATTTAAATCACTGTTCAAAGATAACCTAAGTTTTTTAGGAGCGTAGATAGTAAATAATAATGTCAGCGCGGCGCGGCGGGCGGCGCAGCGGCCCGGTGACGACTCCTCCCTCGATAGAGCGTCGTCGCAGACGCAAGAAATTATTAGAATTGCCAGTAAAACTTAAACCGCACATAAAACCTTTAAAAAATGTTTAATGATTTTTTTTTTCTCTGAAATAGGTCAATTGAATTAAAAATCAGTTGGGGTGTCTCAGGTTTTGCGCAATTAACGTTACACGTTGTATGAAAACATTTTATTGATGTCTAAGTTTGTATAGAACTATATGATCATTTTAATGCTTACAATATTTTGAAACATTGTCACTGCCAATATATTAATGAACTCGACTGTACCTCTGTACTTTTGAAGAAATATGCAAAAAAAGGGAACCGTGCCAGCCAAACAGTTCTATGTACCGTAACAGATATTGTGAATTCGTAATTTTTTTTTTTTTTTTTGTTCTTTCTGCTTCACAGCAATCTGTCGTAAACGACAATAAGCTGCTTCTTTGTCCGATATTTCTGGGTTTTATTGGGTATTAGAGCTTGGTGAGAACTTCGTAGTTAAGTTTCTCATTCCAATTAGATAAATCTGTCCAGGAGAGTTGGGACGCTATGTCTTTTCAATCTCTTAAATTGCAGGCCACCATCACCACTTAGTTTCAGAGCAAGTTCATTTTGATGTTTTGATATTCTCTTCTGGTATTTGTTGCTGTATTGTGTTATCTCTTGTTTGACTGTAGGTATTTTCAAGTCTTGATATATTAGCTTGTTACTAATATATTGTGGTATGCTAAAGATAACTCTTAATATCTTCGACTGAAACCTTTCTAAAATCTCAATATTGCTTTGGCTGGCCGTGCCCCAAAGCTGGATACCGTACGTCCAGATTGGTTTGAGAATTGCTTTGTAGACTGTCAGCTTGCTTTGTGTGTTCATTTGTGAGTGCTTTCCTATTAACCAGTACATGTTTCTTAGACTTGCATCCAGCTGCTTTCTTTTCGTCCATATATGTTTTCGCCATGTTAACCTCCTGTCCAGATGCATACCTAGATACTTAGCGTTATCATCTTGAGGAATCTCTTCATTATTTAGAATTACTGGTGGGCAGGTATCTCTTCTGAGAGAAAAAGTTACATGCGTGGACTTGCTTTGGTTTGCCCTAATTCTCCAAACTTTAAGCCATTCTTCGATTTCATGAATGTGGAGCTGTAGTTGTTCTGATGCAGTAACTGGATTTGAGTGTGTTGCAAGTAGGGCTGTGTCATCTGCGTACGTTGCAACTGTGGTTTTTTCCGTAGCAGGTAAGTCTGCAGTGTAGATGATGTACAGTATTGGCCCTAGGATGCTACCTTGCGGTACACCTGATTTTATTTCATACAGGTCCGACAGTTCGTCTTTGTACTTAACTTCAAAACAACGTTTCTCAAGGTATGATTTCAATATGAGGTAAAAAGAGTGTGGAAGCGACTTTTTAATTTTGTAGAGTACACCTTCATGCCACACTTTGTCGAAGGCTTGGCTGATGTCCAAGAATACTGCAGAACAGTATTTTTTCTCTTCCAATGCTCTACTTATAACATCTACAATACGATGGACTTGTTCGATTGTACCATGATTTTCCCTAAAACCGAATTGGTGATTTGGTATTATGTCATTTAGGTTTTCCTTCATCCTTTTTAGCAGTATCTTCTCAAACAGTTTTCCTGGGATAGACAAAAGACTTATTGGTCTATACGAAGCGACTTCTTGTGGTGGTTTACCGGGTTTAGGTAGCATAACTACTTGTGCAATTTTCCACTGGCCCGGGAAGTGGGATAGACGCAAACAAGCGTTGAAGATCTGGACCAATGCTACGATACCCCTCATTGGCAGCTTTTTTAGAAGTGTGCTATCGATAAGGTCGTATCCTGGGCATTTTCCTTCCTTAAGTTGTTTTATTTCCAGAATTATTTCTCGAGGGCTCGTGGATTTTATTGGTAGACACATCTGTTGGGCGCTTTCTAGGTATTTTTTTATTTCCATGTCGTGCTCAGGTCTAGACTCCGGAAATGGCTGGAAAACAGTACTGAGATGTTCAGCAAAGCTAGCAGCTTTTTCGACGTCTGATCTTGCCCACTCCCCTGTGTTTTTTTTAAGAGGCGGTATTTGGCTTTTCGGGCGCTTCAACCTGCCTGTGGCCCTCCATAGCGAGTAGTTTTTGTCTACTGAGGGCGATAGGTTCGAGAGGTAGTTTTGAAGGTTGGTATCGTTAAGAGTTTTGATGAGGTTATTTAGTTCACCAGAAGATCTGTTGAATGCAGTTTTATCTCTGGGATATCGAGTTCTGTGCCATTCTTTCCTTAGATTGCGGCGCTCGGTGATTTTTTCCTTGATTAATTTAGGATATTCATTGCATGCAGGGGGCGACTTCTTCCTCACCATTGTAGATACCGTTGCAGCCTTGTAGATAGTTCGGTTTAAGTTTTCTATGGCTTTTTCTATCTTTCCAGTAGAGTTGAGTTTAGCTTCTAAGTTGATGTCCTCTGTTATTCTTTCCTGGTATAATTCCCAGTTTGTGGTCTTATTATATATTCTATGCGCTGGTTCCACCAGTACTATTGAGGAGTGGACATCCAGTATGACTGGTGTGTGATCAGAGGAAAGATCCGTGCACGATTCGATGGTCATATAATTTCGACTTATGTTTCCAGTAACGAAAAAGTCCAGAAGGTCCGGAATCTTATTTCGATCCGTTGGCCAGTACGTTGGTACCCTGGGGGTCATGCATTCAAGACCTCGTGTCTGAGTTACTTTGTACAGTTGTCTCCCTCTGTGAGTAATCAGTCGAGAGCCCCAATGAGTGTGTTTGGCGTTCCAATCGCCGCCACATATGAATCTAGGGCCTAGTGTGCAAAGATAAGTGTTGAAATCACTTTCGGTAATTGTGTGTCTCGGGGGGCAGTAGACCGCGGATAATGTGGTCTCCACTTTCTCATTTACTATGATTTTAACTGATGTTGCTTGGATTTTGTCAGTGCGATATTCTTCAAGTGCGTAGTGTTTAATGCTGTCTTTAATGATTACTGCCGTTCCTCCGTGGCTGTTTCCTGAGGGATGATTTGTTGTGTAAACTGTGTAGTTTTTAATGGTAATATGGGACCTAGTAGTAAATCTGGTTTCTGAAATTAGTGCTACATCAATTTTTTCCATTTGTAAGAATGTTAATAGTTCTTGACGACGTTCCGTCAAGCCGTTGGCGTTCCAAGTTACGACTTTGATTGCGTGCATCATTTTGTAACTAGACTTGATATTAGCTGAATCATACGATCCATCATTTTGTCCATCATGTTTAGCATGATATCTTGGAATTTGGCGAACATCGATTCGAGTCTGTCAGTGATGTTATCTGAATGCGTCGGTGTTGTTTCATTGTTCCTTGCCACATCAGCATAGGTGCGCTTCTGTGTATCATATCTTGGTCTATTTCCATTGTTATCTTTGGAGTCTTTTTCGTTTACATAGGTTTGTGCTGTTTCTTTATTAGTGGGTTTGACTTTAAGTATTCTTTCTTTGTATTGTTTATATTTAGCACAACCTTTGTAGTTTGCAGGATGTTTCTCCTGGCAGTTTGCACAAGTAGCATCAGCATCTGGTGTTTTCTTGCATGTTGAGGTCGCATGAGCGTCGCCACATTTGACACACCTGTGAGGTCTAAGGCATTGATTTTTACAATGTCCAAATCTTTGACATCTTTTGCATTGTATAATTTCCTTTTTTTTGTAGGGAGCTTCAAATGTCACTTTCATTTGACCTAAATATTTCATTTTGAAAATGTCTTTGTTGTTGTTCTTCGGTTCTAGGTCAACGAAAAATAATGGCAGTGGCTTTTTGCTGGTTCGGTGTAACACATTTACTATGTTCCTGACATCATGTCCTTGTTCTTTTAGTTCTTCTTTCAGTAAGGAGGTGTCTTCTGTTGAATGCAGACCTCTGAGCACTACTCTATAAGCTCTTTCACTCTTAAGTTGATAGGTGTAGTGAGCTATATTATTAGTGATGAAATTTGCACGTATGGCTTTGTATGTACAGATATCATTTGGCATTAGTTTGATGATATGACCGGATCTTAAGGTTGTTAGTGTATATGTTTTGCACTCTACAATTTGGTTTAATGCAGTCTTTAGTGATGTGATATCAATTACTCCTGTCACAAAGATAGGTTCTGGCTTAGGTATAAATTCCTTTGCTGGTTTATCCATGTCCTCTGCATCTAGGATGTCAAATTGATTGTGAGTAGGTACAGCAAAGGTTGTTTCGTTTTTAGATTTCTTAGTGTTGTTGTTGCTTGTTGGGCTTGTTTCTTTTCTTTTGTGCCGTTTCTGCGACGCATTATCGTTTTGCCATTGCAAGGGGGAGTCCACTTTGCTTGCTGGCCCTGGTTCGTTTAGCTGATTTGCATCTTTATTGTCCTTAGACTTGCTTGCAGCTAATGGAAGACTGTTGCTTCGATGTCTAATAAACATACTTTTATGAAATTGCTGTTGTATCATATTGTTGTGATTTGTTGGATTTTTTATATTTTCATTCATCTTGTTCCCACGAGTAGGGACGAAATAAAGGTCGCTTACAGGGTGACGCCCATCCCTATAAGAAGGCGCAAATCAACGATGTTAGCCTGTCACATCGAGGTTGGTGCTAGGAACTGGAGTCCTTCCAGCCATTCATCCTCTCGGCGCAGTCCTCACCTTAGGATTAGGGTAATTATTTTATTGAGATTTTCTTCCTCGCGGTCCAGGCGGTGAAGCCAAGGCCCCCAGCCTCACGGAACATGACCGTAAGGACCGGGTTGTTAAGGTCATTTCCTACCATTAACAAGGACAAGCTTGTTAGGCTTGTTGGTTCAGGTTATTTACAGCCGCCCGAAACTCGGCGTTGTTGCTCATTTGGCACCACCCAGGGGACACGTGTAGGGTGGGTCTTAAATGGACAAGATGGTATGTCCTACGGACGCGAGCAACTTTGTCCCCCTAAACAATATTTTGAAACATTGTCACTGCCAATATATTAATGAACTCGACTGTACCTCTGTACTTTTGAAGAAATATGCAAAAAAAGGGAACCGTGCCAGCCAAACAGTTCTATGTACCGTAACAGATATTGTGAATTCGTAATAACAAATAATATATACATAGATGTGGACAGGGGGCCGTGCTGAAAAAAAAGAAATAAGAAAATATCTAAAAAAGACAAAACAACCTTAGCCAAAAACTATTAAAAAGTAATTCATGTTTGGCAAGTAACATATGTACCGCATTGGTTTCTCATACAACTTGCTAAATTAAAAAAATAAGCGAGTTTTAGTTTATTCAGCACGGCCCTCTATAGTTACCTATATCTTTCGAAGTCAGAGCCGAAGTCGAAGTCGGAGTCAAAGTCGAAGTCGGAGTCGAAGTCGAAATCAAAGTCGAAGTCGGAGTCGAAGTCGAAGTCAGAGTCGGAGTCGAAATCGAAGTGGAAGTGGACGTGGACACACTGCTGTGTATTCGTAACATTCGTGTATATAAAGTGTTTAAAATATGGAAATTGAACAAAGTGCATCTATTAATGAAAAAAGGGACGCAGAAATAGTGAAAAAAAATGAGTTATATTAATTCAATTAATAATTGATTTATTTCAACGTTAATATTCAAGTTTTCACTTCTGCCGGCACTCCCGTGTGCGTACGCGCAGCGGAATGTTGTTGAATTTAAAGATTTTAATTATGCAGATATTTAGTGTATGACGTCGTATAATTGTGTATGGTAAAAAAAAATTTGTGCACGCAACCATTGTGGAGAAATTCACCAAAAACTGATTCCGCTGGGCGAACGTTGTCCTGGCGGAACTTTTTTTAATCCATAGACTTTAGAAGAAAAGAGATGTGTCCAAAAATTAGTGTGTATTTGTGTGTAATTGTGTATGTATGAATAAAACTAGTGCATGCATAAACTTCGGAGAAATTCAAGTTTCCGCTACGCGAACGTTTGGCCATTAGCTAGTTTTCATATAAAGCGCTTACATAAAGAACTGTAGATTTTTACATACGTTGTTTTGAATTTGTTTATATTTGTTTAAAAAACAGATTTAGAAAAAATCGTAGGGCTTAAAAGATAAAAATATAAACGTAAAATACGCTTATTAGGTCTTAGTTCTTAAAGTGTGCACTTTGGGGTCTAGATTTTCACGTTTATACAAACCTTGTAAGTGTCTGCAACATGTTGCCAAGTATCAATGATGTTCCGTTAGTAACTAAAGAATTATAGGACAAATTTACCATGAACAGATCACTGTTTACAAAGCAGTCAAATATCACGACGTTCTGAAGGAATTGCATGGTAATATGTATGTCAATAATTAGTGTATTCATTCAACTATTCTTATGCAAAATTTCATGTCATTAAATTCAGTAATTAAAGAAAAACAATTATAATACTGACGAAGCATCGAAAACCTACATAACCCGACCAAGTTCGGATGGCTACCAAAAAGCGGCCGCGCCATATATCTAAGAAACGTTCTTAACCTTCCAATATAGTATTTATTAATATGGTACAGTTGCGTACACAAGCGTTAGGAAAAAATAAAACAATTGCATTTCTTGAATGAAAAATATTTTTATAATAATAACGCCAATATCTACGATAAAAACAAATCTTCAATTAACAAGTACTTCTCTATTTAAATGTCCGCGTACAAAAATATTTTTAATTACATATAATATTAGGTCCTTACATATGAAATTGGCGTTTTGTATGGAAGGAACAAAAAGTCGAATATTTTTTAATATAATATATTTAATTAATCAAAGTATGAACCATTGTTTTCAATGCACTTTTGCCATCTTATAGGTAGTTCATTGATCCCTTTACTAAAAAAACCAGTCGGACGGGAATCAATAAAATCTTTGAAGGCGATTTGGACTGCCCCATCGGAGTTGAATTTTTTCCCTTGCAAAAAGTTATCCAAATTGCGAAAAAAATGGTAATCTGTTGGAGCAAGGTCCGGGGAGTACGGAGGATGTCTAAGACATTCCAATTTCAGTAATGTAACGCAGCAGTCGACGCGCGTTTGCCGGTTTGCTTCAGTCAATTCGTGAGGTACCCACCTTTCAAGCTTTTTAATCTTCGCAATTTGCTTCAAGTGAATTAAAACAGTTTTATCACTAACATCGAAGCCTGCAGCTAACTCGGACGTGGTTTGCGATGGGTCCGCTTCCACAATAGCCTTCAATTCTCCATTATCAACTTGGGTCTCAGGCCGTCCACGGGGCTTGTTCTGCAGGTCGAAATTTCCAGAACGAAAACGTTGGAACCAAAAACGAACTGTGTTTTCTTTTGCAACATGACCGCCATACACATCATTCACCCTTCGAGTCGTTTCCGCAGCACTAGTGCCACGGCGGAACTCGTACTCGTAAATAATGCGATATTTTAAATTTTCCATTTTGTAAAATGAGTGACGCAAACAGAAAAAACAGAAGAAAAAAAACAAATGAATGACGGTCATCGAAGCACAAATACATGAGTAAATAGCTGTACAAATTTGAATTTGGAATTCCTTACCAAAGAGGAGAAATTCGTGATTAAAGTGGCCAGTACGAAAAACGCCAATTTCATATGTAAGGACCTAATACTTAATTATGTAATTATAATAACGTTAACAAACGCTTGCAATGACAGCAATAGACTTAAATGTGTTTTAACTAAAATAGATTATGAACTAGCTTTTGCCCGCGACTTCGTTCGCGATATTTTAGTGGGGTGCGGGGGAACACGCTCACATACATAAGAAAAAAAATCGATTCAAGAAGTAGTTTTTTTAAGTTATTAGATTGTTTGATCCACTAAAGTTGCAAAGGGGAACGCTCGTGCATGCCTAGTCTATTGGTTAAATAGTGTAATAAGCTACAATATGATAAATATTTACCTAAACAGTAGTACATACTTACATGTGGTAAATATTTAATTTCCCTAAGGGGTCTATAGTTAGAATCCTGATCCGTGAAATCTTCAATAGAAATTAGCTGTATGAATTTTATTTGTCTTAAATAATATATTTAGATTATATCTCAAGTCTCAAGCGCATACTTAAATAAAGTACCTACCTACGTAAATAGTACCTACTTTCTGTCATAGTCAAATACATTTAAAAAAGTAGGTGTACAAAAATAAATGACCTATAAATTATATCGAAACAACAATTGTGTTATCACCTATACCAATTCAATACCGGTATTATACTGTAAATTTTGGGATGTTACCTAAATATATTGCACGGCCGCTTTTTTGTAGCCATCCAAACTTGGTCGGGTTATGTAGGTTTTCGATGCTTCGTCAGTATTATAATTGTTTTTCTTTAATTACTGAATTTAATGACATGAAATTTTGCATAAGAATAGTTGAATGAATACACTAATTATTGACATACATATTACCATGCAATTCCTTCAGAACGTCGTGATATTTGACTGCTTTGTAAACAGTGATCTGTTCATGGTAAATTTGTCCTATAATTCTTTAGTTACTAACGGAACATCATTGATACTTGGCAACATGTTGCAGACACTTACAAGGTTTGTATAAACGTGAAAATCTAGACCCCAAAGTGCATACTTTAAGAACTAAGACCTAATAAGCGTATTTTACGTTTATATTTTTATCTTTTAAGCCCTACGATTTTTTCTAAATCTGTTTTTTAAACAAATATAATTAAATTCAAAACAACGTATGTAAAAATCTACAGTTCTCTATGTAAGCGCTTTATATGAAAACTAGCTAATGGCCAAACGTTCGCGTAGCGGAAACTTGAATTTCTCCGAAGTTTATGCATGCACTAGTTTTATTCATACATACACAATTACACACAAATACACACAAATTTTTGGACACATCTCTTTTCTTCTAAAGTCTATGGATTAAAAAAAGTTCCGCCAGGACAACGTTCGCCCAGCGGAATCAGTTTTTGGTGAATTTCTCCACAATGGTTGCGTGCACAATTTTTTTTTTACCATACACAATTATACGACGTCATACACTAAATATCTGCATAATTAAAATCTTTAAATTCAACAACATCCCGCTGCGCGTACGCACACGGCACTCCCGGAGTGCAACCCGTCTTTTTTTTATTTTATTAAAGATTTACTCAATTTATGCAGAAGTTTTTTTTATCCATTCTCACGTGGAATCATGGTCACCCTATCAGTTGTATGTTAGGATATTTTTGATCCAATTTAACTTTTAAAATACTAATACACCATAATCGCAATTTATTTGGAACGAATGTACTCCTGTACATAATTCAGGAAGTCGAATTTTGTAAACAAACATGTCATATTTCAAAAGATATAGGCAACTATAGACGGCCGTGCTGAATAAACTAAAATTCGTTTATTTTTTTAATTTAGCAAGTTGTATGAGAAACCAATGCGGTACATATGTTACTTGCCAAACATGTATTACTTTTTAATAGTTTTTGGCTAAGGTCGTTTTGTCTTTTTTAGATATTTTCTTATTTCTTTTTTTTTCAGCACGGCCCCCTATCCACATCTATATATTATTATTTGTTATTACGAATTCACAATATCTGTTACGGTACATAGACCGTGTTAATAAAGTACATTCCTTGAGTTTATGAAACTTTTTAATACGCTATATATTTTTCAAGTTACACGGGGGCCGTGCTGAAAACGTTTGGCTGGCACGGCCCCCTTTTTTTGCATATTTCTTCAAAAGTACAGAGGTACATTGAAAAAGAAACCGGTACATATACTCCTAGAGGCGAGTACATTGCTTTGGTGCACACCTAAATCGCAAATTCTGGGGGGCCGAGCGGGGCAAACGTGCATGTCATTCAGTCACTCCCTTTCCAGCCATACCATCATCAACCCATCATGTCTTAGGTCTCTCTTTTCTCTCCTAAACACCACAACCACAACCACATTCATTGCTCCGCATCACATGCCTAAACTACAACATGTCAATGAGCTATTATTTGGGTGCGCAGGAGCAGCAGTGAACGAGAGACGTGAGTCGGTGTACAGCGGCAGCGTGGGCGGCACGAGCGTGAGCGGCGCGTCTGTCGGCACGGTGGGGGGCGCGCGCCGCGACGACGCCTACGGCACGTACGCGCGCGCGCCGCACTACCGCGCCGCGCACGCCGCGCATGCCACGCACGCCGCGCACGCCGCACACGCCACGCACGCCGCGCACCCCACGTCACCGCACGCGCTGCCCGACCATTACTAGCGACGCGCATAGCAGCACAACATCGCGCTGCTCTTCGACGTTTGAGATGCCGGACCTTGTAGCGACACTATCGACCCGTGTTGACTGTGCACGCTCAGCACGGTGGTGAACTCCCCACATCGCTCTCGTGTCGCGTGAACAGACCCGCGAGTGTGATGAAACACTTCATGAGTGTTGAACTACAGTAGTTACGGATTTAAAATACAGTTGTACTCTAAAATGACGTGCATGATCCACTCGTGTAAACATAGATCTGTTACATAGATTACTTGAACAGTTTGGAGACGTAAGTTATTGAAACAATAATTAGGGTGCGTGCTAAAATGTACCTAAAACAATATTAAGACATATATTGTGAACACATATGAACTATTAAGAAGAGTCATTAAATTACAGTCTTTGTTATGTAAATGATTCAAAATTACAACAAATATCATAACGGTCGTCTTCGAAAACATATTAAGTGCAAGTTTGTCGAAGAAACCTGATTTATTTCTTCAGTATCAGGATTTACAAAAATCCATGAACTCAAAACTTTAATATGTAGAAATTGTCACATACGTCACCGTTAACAATGTGTGTGTCGATAAGAATATATTATTATAGATACTTTCTCGGCACTGGCGCTAAATATTTCCGTGAAACTACCGAGCGTATTTACCAAACTATTGAATAATACTTTAATAAAGTATTAGCATAAGTATTGTATCAAATTTTTGAACAAGACGAGGCCAGGTAGCCTCGATTATAAGAGCGATTTTTGAAGTAATAAATAACTATATGTAGGTAACACTCGTTTGGCTAAGCGGACCAAATCATTGCCAAATATGAGTTAGTTATTTACCAAATCTTTCTTTACTATAAATAGGTATAAAGTGCCATATATACTAAAATTTTCCTTCCTTTGCCATATTATTGTAAAATACATAAGTACTGTTAATGCTAATTACTTCCTAGCTAATGTTAAAAGACTTAATAGTTTAGATAAGTATCGTATAGATGTAAATATTACCTTATAGATAGATAATTTTCAAATTATATTGCCAAAACGAAGTAACATATTATATCTGTTATTGAATCCTAAAGTGTAACGGGTCTCACTAATTGTAAAATAACTTCTACTAATGTACAGTCAATAAAAGAGATATGCATGCAGGATTGTCGGATATAGTTGAAGTTTAATAAGAAACCGATGGATGTTGTCGACTGAAATTTAATTTTATAAATGAGCCGTTTGTTTTCAATTAATAAAATTAAATTTTATTCGAGAACATCCATCGTTTTCTTACTAAACTTCATTCTATATCCGACGATCCTGCATCTATATCCGACGATCCTACCTATGTATTGAACAACATTCTAAAAATGTATAGTTATAAGATGTTTATACTTATTGGATTTTGGAAATATCGTAACGCTGAACGCAAATGTTGTGCGAACTTGGCTGGCCCACTACCATGCGCCTAGTTCTATTTCACTCTATGAAATTACAAAATTTGTAAAATTGATTTTAGATAAACATTTATAATACACAATATTATCTACAAGTGAAATTCATTTATTGTAATATTACTGTACCTACTGCGTAATAAATTTTGTAAATAAATTCACTTAAATTTATGCGCGTCTCACTTATACATATATTTAATAATTCCCTTTTAGTTTCAGAATTACTTGGTCCTCGTGGCTAAATGATAACAGCCGCACGAGTCGATCGAAGGTTAAGCTATGCTCGCCGCGGTCGGTTCGGAGATGGGTGACCATTTTACAGTCGTTACGGGTAATCAGACTCTCAAAAAATCTGACTACCTACTGGCTACTAGTCTTAAATACTAATGGGTACTCTATCTTGTTACCCAGTCAATGGGTTGTGGAAGTCGCTGAGTTCAGATCTCAAATCGTTTATTGCAATCCATAATGTACAATTACAGGTGGTAAATAAAAATAATAGAAACAATTATGGACCCTGTCGGGCACAGCAATTTTTTAAATAATTAAGGCAGCACTTCATGTAAAATACTGGTATTCAGCTGCATCCGGTTAGACTGGAAGCCGACCCCAACGTACTTGGGAAAAGGCAAGGCAGATTGATTAGCAGAATAAAATACATATTAAGATATTGGAAAATATAATATGTAGGTACCATCGCGGCCTTTTTTCGCCTAAATCCTGCGGCGGCGCCAAATCACGCCCTCTTAAAGTTTTCGCCTATTAGGAAAGCGATAACGCAATGAGTTGCAACCTGCACAGCACAGCTTAGTGACGCATCACGTGTACTCCTTTTGTGAATTTAACAGACGAACTATTTGACCTTGGCGCGCTTACTAGAGAGCGCTTCTATTTTTTGAATACAAGCAAAAATGAACTTAGTGGTGGTCAGACGGGAGTGTCCGCGACAGTACCTACCTAACTAGGTATAACTTAATTCTAAACATACAAATAACTTACATGACAATTTAAAACTAGAGCCCTGATTTTTTAATTTGTCTTCCATAAAAGAGAACGTGAAAGACCTAAAGTTGTATTGTATTGTACATTATTGGACCCAAAAGACCCGAAATGACAGTCTTGTTGAGGAGGTCTAGGACAGGACAAACGAAATACAAGCAAGGAAGATATTGCCTCGAGTCCATTGTGAAATGTGGGTGCAGGTTGTTAGTCATTATAAATGCCCAGCTCCCGCAAAAAAGCAAGCACAGGACTCCTGTAGCCCGCATAAGCAGTTTCCAGTTTCTGTGAACAAAACATTTCATTGTAACTCTGTTATTTATTTCTTTTATTGACAAGTGTTCTTGCAGCTACAGATAATGATGTCATGCTGGTTTCTTTCGCTGGATTCTTATGAATTTGTTCATATTATTTTTCGAGTTAAAAGATCTACATTTCGAGAAATTTTGTAACGAAATTCATCTGAATTCTGTCGTGTTAACTCTATAAGACTAGGTTCCATCTCGATGCTTAAGCCAAGATCTTTTTGTAATTAGATTCGAGCAAACTGTGGCATTCCCTTTAAGTCTGGACTTGAAGATACATTCCTTAGTCGTCTTTGACAACAGTACGCGTACAAGAAGAAATTAAAGTTCATAACAAACCTGCTTAAGATTGTCATAATATGTGTCATCGGGGTATTGTCCACCGCGACGTCTGCTCATGAACTCACTGATCGCGAGTTGCTTAGAGTTCTCGTGGTGCGCGGGCAGCACCGCCAGCAGCTTGATGAAGAAGGGCACCACCAAGAGAGACAACACTGACGGCCGCGTGTGCTTGTCCATCTTCATCGTGTAAACCAAGAAGGCTTGCTCCACTGCTTGCTCGTTGTTGTACTCGTTAATTGTCTGCAGGTCGAAAAAACGAATTCCAAGGTTCTGCAAAATAAATGGTAAGTATGATTAATTATGTGTGTCTTAATTTGGTGAGTTCAAGGGGGCGCTTTAATCCTTTTATTATTGGCAGGATTTACTTGATATGAATTACTACTTGCCTTAACCACTGCAGTCTTGAAATCATCGACTTCACTCTCTGCTCTGTTAGTCATGAACTGTTTGACCGCCATCTCTACACCTTTCTTATGTAAATCTCGGAGCGCTTGCGGGTGGAAGCAGCACATCTGTGAGCCCCACGCCGACGTTATGTAGTTGTTGTAAGTGAACTCCGCTGCCTGCATTGCGATCCTATTACTGTTGGTATTCGCCTTTACAAAATCCGCATAGATACTGCTGATTTCCTGAAAAAGGAAGTCGTGCTTAGTGTTGCGGAAAGAGATATCAAAGTAAAAACGTCTTAATGCGGAACATACTTGAAGCAGTTTGCGGACATAGGGATCATCTTCTTGTTCCGACGAGCGGTTCCTCTGTTTGTGCAGGAATGCTTCGGCGTCTTCGATTACCCGATGGCTTCGTCCTTCCAGCTTATCGGAGCTGACGCCCGCGTAATCCATTTCAAGCTTCATTCGCGTCTCGTAAAAATTGCGCGCCTCCAGCACGGCGCTCTTGTTGTTCTGCTCGTTGATGGCGCACAAGTGATTGTATTGCTGCTCTAAACTCTGCAATATTCATATTTTATGGTTCAAATATGCATCACAACAGCTTTTTGAATCGCTATTACTTGGGAGATTTAGATGTTCAATTGTGTGTAAGTGTAAGTAGACCGAATTTGTATGGCTTATTGTTGTGGCAAACAAAAGCGTAGCGACGTTGCAAAGCAAAATCAATGACGTCACCTGAAGAGTTTAAATTACGGAAATGCCAGAAGTTTTGTCACGTGTGTCGGCTATAGATAGTTATGGCGTCAGCACTAACAGAAAGACCTCACCTGCACCAAAGCCGTTCTTTGGTCATCGTCCTCATCTTCAGGTATATCTCTCGCAGAGTCTAAGAGCGTGACCGCCTCCTGAAGGGACTCGGCGTGAAGTTTCACCAGGTCCTCAGGATGTAGACAGAGACGTGCGTGATCTCCACACACACTGCTCACGGCGGCGTCGTATGCTTTCTTGGCGACAGACATCGTTTCTCGAGCCATCGCATCGTTGTTCAACACGTATAGTGACAGACTGGCGTCCAACTCCTGCCAATGTTAAAAATATCAAACTATGAGCGTCACTTCAGCAATTGTTGGTGATACTTGTTCAAAATCTTACTTTATAAGTATAATTAATTATGCATTCCCAAAACTCAAGACGGTTACCGCCGAAGTCATTATTGTACCTTGAGAAGCTCTTTGAGCTGAGCGTCAGCATCCTGCTGCGAGCCCAGTTTCTTCTTCTGTGCGAAGCAAAGCTCGGCGTCAGCGCGCGCGGCAGCGTGCGCGGCGGCCAGCGTGCTGGAGGCCACGCTGCGCGCGCCGCGCAGGCGCGCCTCCATGCGCGCCGCGTACAGCGAGTGCGCCGCGCGCTTCGCTGCCAGCAGGCACGCGTCCGCTGTCGCCTGTCAATCGAGTCATCATCATCATTTCAGCCGAAAGACGTCCACTGCTGGACATAGGCCTTCCCCATGCACCTCCACTTCGACCGGTTTTGTGCTTCTCGCATCCAACGAGTTCCTGCGGCCTTCATAAGGTCGTCGGTCCACCTTGTGGGAGGCCTTCCAACGCTACGTCTTCCGGTACGCGGTCGCCACTCCAGAACCAATCAATCGAGTGCTGTGATATATATACCGCACACAAAACGCCGGACTACTACATGCTCATATACGTCAATGCGTGCCTTAGAATTACGCAGCTGACCTTTATGCAGAACATCAATCAAGTAAATGGCTTAAAGTCCGATAGCAGCTCGCTACTTTATTTATCGTATGACAATAGATCACTAATAATGAGATTGTATATTGTATATTTATATCTTAAATAATATATATAATTATGATTGATAATTTGCTTTATGATCTAGACAGTTTTTCTGTGTCTGAAACCAAAATATGTAATGTTGCAGACTGTAAACATTTTATTCCTGCTATAGATAAAACATTAACTGTGCTCACCCAAAACATTCGCAGCATAAACAGAAACATGAACGGTTTTGAAGTGTTGTTACAAAATCTTGGCATAAGCTGTGATATAATTGTCCTGACAGAATGCTGGTTGTCCAACCAGACACTCAATTTACCACCCTTGGATGGTTATTCTTCCCACAAAACCAATCGACACATCAATCAAAATGATGGTTTAGTAGTTTATATCAAGAAAAATCTGAAAGTAACAGTGGAGGAACCGATAGTTCAGGATAGTAATTGCTTGATCATTGAAATTAGCCCCGATATAGTGGTAATGGCTATTTACAGACCTCCTTCTCAAGATATTGACCGATTTTTAGATTCTCTTGACACACTTCTAAAGAAGTTGTGCAATTTCAAAAACATTATTCTAATAGGCGACATAAATATTAACATTGTTTCCGGGAAAATTGATAATCATGCCCATAATTACCTAAACATCTGCTCATATCACGGACTATTGCCAGCTTATCATCATCCCACGCATCAAAGTGGGTCATGCTTGGATCATATTATTTTGAAGACAAAAAAACTAACAAAAACATTCATTACTAATTCTTCGCTAACTGATCATAATGCAATTTTACTAACATTACAAATATCATTACCCAGGAAAAAATGCATGCGCAGCTATACCAAAGTCAATATGGCAAAACTTGAAACTGACATACGCATCATAAATTTTGACCCAGTTTACAACTCATGCGACGCAAACACTTCCCTAAACTACTTTATAGGCTCATTGCAACATGCAATCTTTAAAAACACCTTCACTACACAAATGCCTAGGAAATATAGTAATGTCAAACCTTGGATTACACCAGGTCTCGTCCGTTGTATAAGACATAGAGACAAATTGCATTTAAAATCTAAACTCGCACCTGACAACGAGGTACTTAGCATAACGTACAAAAGATATAGGAACTTCTGTAATAACCTTCTGAAGAAAATAAAAATCCAACATGATAAACATGAGCTTCAATCAGCAGGAAAAAATAGTAAACTAGTCTGGAAATATATAAGAACAAATACATTTACCGCCAAAAACTCCGAACCTGCGCTTGATTTACTATCAACAGATATTAGCCCATATATAGCAGCAGATAAAGTAAATAATTTTTTTGTTAATGTGGGTAAAAATTTGGCTGAAAAAACACCTCTCCCTTGCCAACCCCAGATTATAGGAACTGTAAACCCAGTTAAGTCTTTTGTATTATTAGATACCGATGTTGACGAAGTTTTGGGAATAATTTCCGGGTTAAAAGATGACTGTGCAGTCGGGTGGGATGATATACCAAATAGAATCCTTAAGAAATTTAAAGACATCCTTGCTCAACCTTTAACACATATCTTTCAGCTATGTCTGTCTAAGGGAGTTTTTCCTAGCCTACTTAAAAAAGCATTGGTCACCCCTGTATTTAAATCTGGAGACAAGTCCTGCGTTAATAATTATAGACCCATTTCAGTCTTAACAGGCCTCTCGAAAATTCTGGAAAGAATCATAAATAATAGGATAATAAAATATCTTGAGGACAACAAATTACTTTCAGATAGTCAATTTGGTTTTAGACCAAAAAGATCAACCTGCCAAGCAGTACACAAATTGACAAATTATATTACTACAAATCTGGATAATGGCTTACATTGCATGGGAATTTTCCTGGATCTCGCCAAGGCTTTCGACACTATTTCTTGCTCTAAACTATTGCACAAGCTTGAAACACTTGGGATAAGAGGCACACAACTCCTACTTTTTTCTGATTACCTTAGAAATCGTCATCAGTGTGTAAAACTCGGTCAATATAAAAGTTCAGAACTTAAAAACAGCGGCTACGGCATTCCACAAGGAAGTATTTTGGGACCAACGTTGTTTTTAATTTACATAAATGAACTGTGCAACCTGAAATTAGCAGACGGTATCATAATGTCATATGCAGATGACACAGCCCTATTGTTCTCGGCTAAATCACGAGAGGAGGTCTATAAATATGCTCAGAATGGCTTTAACATTGTGTCAAATTGGCTTCGTATGAATCTACTAACATTAAATGCAGATAAAACCAAGTATATTCTATTTAGAATGAGAAACACTAATATACCACTTACTAACCTTACCATTTATGCTCATAACTGTACGACAGACGCTGACGCTGCTTGTTCGTGTCCTACTCTAGTTAAAGCTGATCACATGAAATATTTAGGTGTCACAATTGACACAAATCTAAATTTCCGTACACACATTGATTTGCAATGTACTAGAGTACGTAAACTCATATATATTTTTAAGAACCTACGCCACATTGCTGATTTTAAATTAATTAAACAAGTATATTTAGCTTTGTGCCAATCTGTACTTACATACTGCATAACTTCATGGGGCGGTGCTGCAAAGTCTATTTTACTCCCTCTAGAACGTGCTCAAAGAGCAATTCTAAAGGTAGCCACCTTTAGGCCTTTCAGATTTCCTACACACCAGCTTTACATTGCATGTGAGGTGCTAACAGTACGCCAATTATTTATACTGCACATCATATTACAGCAGCACGTTGAACTCGCTTACAAGCCAGTACCTTCTGACAAGCGAAGGAAGGACTTGGTCTGCATAAAGTCTCAAACTAGACATGCCTTTGTAAAACGATTCTATGTCTATTTAGGACCCGATTTATATAATAAGCTCAATAGAATACTTAATATTTATAGCGCCAGTTACAAACATTGTAGTCTGAAGATACGCGAATATTTGGGTACACTTGATTACACAGACACAGAAAGACTTCTAGAAGTACTTCAATAATGATGTAGTTATTAAATTGGTATTTTATTTTTATTGTATTTAGTACCTACTATAAATAGGATAGTATTATTTAAAAAAAAATTAACTAACCATGGACAAATTATCAGCTAATCGCTTAGTATGGGGATGGCCTGAAACACAGGTTTTTATTAACCTAGCTCAGGCAGGTCGCCACAAGTTATTATGTCAGTACCAGCGCACTTTTCATAGGTAATTAAAAAACATGTAAATTAAACTAGCTTTTATATAAGTATTTAAGACCATCTGTTAAGAACTTGGTACCACTAAGTATTTTTAAGTTTATAAATGTATTACTTTGTAAAAGGACCAAAATAAATTATTATTATTATAAAAAATTATTATTATTAATGATCCAGAGAAATGTGGACTTTTCGCAGAACATTCTAACTCGGGTGCATAGAACGTTAGTAATTGAACTTAAGTAAAGTAGGTACTAAATCATACGAAGTAGATATAGAGGCAAAGGTGCTCTTTCTTTCTGTGCAATAGTTTTATCTGATCTTATTGTTCCCAATATTATTATTCTGGTTTGGGTATAAATGAGTCATTGCTTCGAGTCATATTTGAAGAATCGGATACAAATAGTAGTCATGGTACTTGTCCAAGGTTTTAAATCTCAATCAAATGTTACACCGCCAGGAGTACCACAGGGCTCGCACATGGGGCCCTTATTGTTCTTAAATCTTTATCAATGATTTAGCCAGTAAATTGAATCAGAATTTGCATGTAACATTTATACCGACGACCAAAAATTGATAATTGTGCTGAATACCTACTAATATTGTAAACCTTTATTATTTTTATAATATTAAGTCCTTTATCGGGACCTCAAAATCTAAAATAAGCAATATTATTGTAGAATGGTTCCTACAAAGACGTTTATTTAAAGTATGTACCTTAAAAATGGTGACGGCTTCAGGCACTTCATTGCTATTGAAGATATCAACGTACTTCTGGAAGTAGTCCAGCAAGTCTTGAGTCCGGACTCGCTCACCGTTGATTAGCTTCGGAGTGAGGTGCTCTGGATCGAACAGTGAGGGTACCAGGTCCAGAAGTGCTATTCTGAACTTTTCTGTCAGGTCTGCAATTTATTAATAGGTAGGTTGTCATTTTACTTGTTTTAATAAAACAGTTCGTGTACTGATTGGCAATAGCTATAAGCTGTTTGCTACTGTTACATCGGCTGGCAGTGCTACAGCTAGCTAATAGTGCTGACCACAAATGCATCCGGCAAAGCTTTGATCTTCAACGGCGAGGCCCGGGTGAGGCATCAGGAAGCACTTGATCTGGTCAAAACACGAGCGGACGTGTTCACGAACCTCACGCAACTCTGGCTTCTGGTTCGGATTCGACTGGTAACATAAACGTCGGTTATCGTATGGGATTATAATAGTTGATTAAGTTGGATGCTCGGTGTGTCCTGAGTAAAACAGAGGTCAGATGCTGATTCTTAATTACAACCCACTCTCTCTCACAGAAAGAAAGGCTCATAATAATAATTTATAATATTACCTGGAGCCTCTTTTTCAGAAGCGCGGCGCCGCCAGTGAAGCCGTGCGCATGCTCGTAGGCACTCGCCCAGTCTCGCACCAGGAACAGGAGCGTCTGGAAGACCTTGCCATCTGCCTCGCTCGCCAGCTTGCCGTACTCCGTGAACAGCTGCCAAACAACAAGAACAGACAATATTTAGTAAACCCAAGCGTACATTACAGCCGCAACGGGCCACAGCAATGCGGCCCGCCTGTAGTGTACGTTGATTAATTGAAAATGTACGAATATTATGAAGGAAGATTTTTGCTATAGGTACGTTGTGTTACAATGTGGTGCGACCCGCACCAATCTGCTTTGGTCTTAAGAAGTCAAACTCAAAGCATTATTTCAATTAAACCATTTACAGGCAGTTTTGAGTTGACATCCTTATCGTTCATCGTTATCATAGCCTCCCCTATCTGTCAGCTTTGTCACAAACATGGCTCAATATTATAATATCGTTCAGTCTTACTTTACCGGACTAGGGCCATCGACTCTGTTTTTCAAGATCTAACCTGTAAGTGTTGTAAATCATCCTCCTTAATGTTGCCAGTCAGGTTGTAGATCTGCACGGACGAGATGAGTGTAGATAGCGCGAAGATGGTGGAGTTCTGTCCGATGGTGCTCTCTGAATCGAAGGTGCCCTGTGTGTCCATCAGCAGCACGGCTACCTGCAACCACATAGATACGAATTAGTATCACGTGTCGTTCCGTAGATCCATATGTCCAGGGATACGGAACCTTATATTACATGTTTCAAGAATTACCGATGTCTGCATTTAACGGCACAGAACTTTGAAACAATATTACCTAAGACCAACACCTTCGCCTAGCGCCTTCGTAAATACGAAATACTATTGGTCGGCAATTTTAGGCTCATTCTAGAATGGTAAAGTGTACCGTACATTATACCGTACATGCATATGTGCCAACGGATAACTTGATAAGGGCGACTTTAGATTTCAAGATGTATCAACAACCTTCTCGCCGGTGTCCATAGTGGTGATGATGGGTTCCGGCCACAGGTGGATGCCGGTGGTATCCCGCTCGCCACCGCCTCTCCAGTGGAACCCTTTCAATTTCTCGTCCTCTTTGCCCAGCCACTCGCCACTCAGCTGACTGGAACGCTAACAAATGATAATTCATCATTTAGATTGCTTGAAATATTTTCGTAAATGACGAGAAAATGATGTCTGACAAATGATATTCTTGATCTGTGCTGCTCACTTCACAATTCACATGACTAATTTACCTCCATTACGGGTTAGGTACATCTGAATGAATGCTATTTTAGACCAGCATGGCGATCACTGGCTTCCCTCGAGGCGACTGACCCCCAAAGGGGTCGAATTAACCAGAAGTTGATGATATATCCTACTCGAAGGTAGTGTGTACCAGGTGCGACTTTTGCAGTTCATATAAATAAGTGATCACAATACTCACAGGCGCTTTGAGGTATCTGAGGAAGAAGTCGAGGATGAAGGACTTGCCGCCGCGGTAGGCGCCGGCCACGCTGAGCACGACCACGGGCAGATCGCACACGTCGGGACGCAGCAGCAGGCGCCGCAGTGCCTCGTCGTCCAGCTCGTAGAGCCGCTCGCCCGCGCCCAGCCGTACCACCTGCACGCCCGCGCTCGCCGCGCCACGCTCCGCGCCGCCGCTCATCGTGCCTGACACTGCACACATAGGTAGGACATTCACGATCGTCAGTGTTATTAATAGAATTTGCTATCACTACCAGAAGGAGCTCGTTCGGGGATGTACAGACGCCAGCACATCAAGCTACCCGAAACTGTCAAATTTTTCCAACCAACTTTGAACCTTATTGTTTACCGATAAAGTTGAAAATCTATTAAAGAAAGACAGATTGTAGTAGCTTGATGTGCTGGCGTCTGTACAGTCACGACTTCACGAGCACCAATATGTCAACACTTGGCAACTCTCAATTGCGATTTCTTCGTGAAATAACGAATGCAACGTTGAAATACGACACTTTACATAAACCAATGGGTTCGAAAATACTATGTTGGTAATAACATAAAATTCATTCAAAAATAAAGAAGTAAATCGCCTTTGAATAAAGCCAAGTGTATACATACTTATAGACGTGACTGTACCTAATACTAATACCACCATACCTATATTTAACCGATAAATGGTAATACATATAATAAGACCCTAGTGTCACCTGTGTCACGATTCCGAGATATTAACGTTCAAAGTTGTTGATTGAGTCACGTGATCAACTTTGAACGTTAAACTTTTTATGTGTGTCACGGCTAGGAGAGGCCTACGTCCAACAGTGGACGACTTGCGTTGAATAATGATGGCGATGATGATGATGAATGGTATTTAAACAATAATTTGTGGTAAAAGTGGAGGGATATTATCAAGTTGAAATCTTCATAATGCTGAACACTAGAATACGTTGAGTGATTGCGTAAGAATTTAACCTTCACAAGGTTTGTTTACAATTTCATCAGATACTTTAAGAACAGACTATAGGGAAATTGCACAATAGTTATGCGCGTTTACAGTCTATCCTATTATGTGTGAGATGTTGATTATTAATTAAGAACGAAGCAGTAAGCGATTACCTACTGATCAAGAAATCAAGATGTCTTCCAGCTTTTAAAAGGCTATTAATTATTATTAAGCGTGTTTCCGCATAGAAAGGTAAAGTTGTATTATTTTTGAGTGCGAGTAATGACGAAAACAAAAATAACAGAAAATATCGATAAACGTAATAGAATTGCTTGCTTTGACTTGAGCAAAGCATTCGATTTCATATATCACAAAATCTTACTCAATAAATGCCGGCCATGTGGAATCCGAGGTAGCACTTAATTGGATGAATGGATGATGAAAAGCTACCTAAGCAACAGAAAACAATGCGTCGATAAAACCAATGAAATGATATACTTGTGTCTATTCAGGTCTACTTTGAAAAAAAAATCGGTTTTCCTCAGGGAAGTGTACTATGCCCTCTTCTCTTCCTTATTTACATCTAGATTTTATCTTATCTTACTAATAATAAAGCTGAAGACTGTTTTTTTTTGTTTGAATGTGCTAATCCCTGGAACTACTAGCACAGAATAAATACGAGTCGGATTTGAAAAATTCTTTTTACATTTGATAGCCCGATTCTTCTTGAGAATATTGTATTAACATCACGCCAGGACACTTAGGAGCTGAGCAAAAATTAAACGCTAAGCGAAAACGAAGGAAAAGCGCGGGCAGGCAATGCGATGTGAAGGGGTGGGTGGGTCGGGGGAACAAGAAATTTCACGCGGACAGAGTTGCGGGCAAAAGTTATAGTACATTATATTCCTCAAGTGAAATCACAACAATGTATTATATTTGACGACGATACTTTGGTTATACATAGTTCTAAAAAATTCACATACCAATGTTTTGTGTTACTTAACGAACCCTTCTTCTAACACACGTAATTCGAAATAATAAAAAGATATGATGTATTATTTTATTGTTGGTTAACATGACTAATATTATGGTAATTTATGTACTTAAAATTATTAGGTACAATTCTACATCGGCCGCTGACCCAGTACCGGGGAATAACCCGATATCAGAACCGATAACAGCGGACATAACAATCTTCGCATAACATACATAGGTATTATGTTGAATTAGAGATTGTGCATAAAGTTCTGATATAGAGTGGATTTTTTTCAGACGGAGCAGTAGACGGAAGACGGTCTAAGGACACTGTGCTTAACTATATGAGTAAGTACTTTAAGTACTTAATTGCTAACTGCATTCACAGATTTTGGAAAATGGTACCTACAACAACTACAATATAATGTCAATTTCTTCTCTCCCTATGTTTCGCGATTTCTGCAGGGTGGTCTCATAATCAGCCTATAATGTTCCCACTGCTGGGACACAGCCATAATCCACCACGCGGGCCAACTGCGGGTTGGCGAATGTCACTGTCTTCGGTTTTTTTTTTTTGGTCTAGGACATTCCGGATTGCTCACGATGTTTTTCTTCACAGTCTTGAGAGCAGTGGTGATGAATTAATTTACACAAACTAATAATGTGCCTCCCGAGCAGGCACATTATTAGTTTCGAACCCACGACCTTCAACTCGTAAGTCGCGGCCGTTACCACTGGGCCACCACTGCACCGGTGGTCTCATGATCACTTTTCAGTATTTTTGTAATTCCAATTAGTTATACGCTTTGTATAAGTACATAATTGAGTCAAGTCAATTAAAAACCGCAACATCCATATTGCACTTTGCGGTTTTATAATCTAGGAATATAGGTATGACTCAATTGTTATTTAACTTACTTGTTCACAAAATAATATTACACACAACACAAAGAAAACAATAACGAATATATTAAATCTGCACTATTTTACGTGAGCCTCTTCTTTGTTTATGACAAGAGCAGAAGTGCCAACACTGCAGATTTAATTATCATAATTATGATCCACGTAAAAGAGGTTGAGTATGTTGGCGACACTGACGCTAGACTAGACCCTACAGCAGCAGCCTAATTGCGGAACGCCAAATCGTCAAATGATTCTGATCAGTTGGCTTCATTTCTATCACAATTGGCTTCATTTTACGATTTTCGAATTGCGAAACTCTAGTTTCTGCGCAGGGCCTTAACGTTCATAATTGGTTTCATAATAAACTAGAGTTTCGCAATTCGAAAATCGTAAAATGAAGCCAATTGTGATAGAAATGAAGCCAACTGATCAGAATCATTTGACGATTTGGCGTTCCGCAATTAGGCTGCCGGCTACGGAATCGTAGAAGATACTGAAAGATAACTAATCTTTATCCTACTATTCACTTTAGATACCTATATTCTGTACCCGTTTTTTTTTGTTGCTCGTTGGAAATCCTCATGGACTTCCTCCATCGTGAGGGTGACAGAGGGGCATGCCGGACTCTTACCGGCTAAAACCACCGCGGCGTTTCACCTCTACCTATGTCAATGCGTTTGCAAAATGGACTAACCATAACATGGAGCTTGTTGTGCTCCATGAACCATAACCACACTTATTCAGCTCTGTTCAGCTTTTGTCCATAGAAAACAACGATTTTGTATGGAGCCCGTTCAGCTTTCCGCGGCTGAACGGGTGCGTACGCATCTCATACAAAATCGTTGTTTTCTATGGACAAAAGCTGATCAGAGCTAAATAAGTCCCTCAGATTACGAGGATTCTAGTACCTACCATTTCAATAGCGTTGCTTTTATATCTATCTAGTTATATTATATAGTTTCCAATACATATACATACATGTATACCGAAGAATATCTTCATCGATTTCTTGTTTAAATACCTTTTTAACCGACTTTAAAAAAGGAGGTTCTGTATTCGACCCGTATGTATGTATGTTTGTATGTCCACGATTATCTCAAAAACTGCTGAACTGATTTTGATAATTCTTTCATTAGTGTGATCTACATACTTTCAGGAAGGTTTTAATATATAATACATTAGGTAATTGTTATGTACGAAGTTATATGCATAAATGTACTGCATCTCCGGCATTTCTATGGGAATTTTGATGATTCTTCGAGTCGTGTCTTCAATTCTTCAATACACTAGTGTTAATTTTTTCAACATTTTGTTTATTCTTTGTATATTTACATAATTTAAAAAACTAACAATCTTAAAATAATAATATGTACAAGTATATAAAAAGGGAGGGAAAATAATCAAAGGGCATCAAAAAATTCGTCCGCATCACTGTCGACGGGAAACGTGCCCAAAAGGCTGGCAGCATTGCCACGTTGTATGGCAATGCTGATTCTTTGGCCAAAAAATAGGCCAGCCCTCTGGTCACGTGATGAGTCGACCAACCGCTTGGCGATGTCTTGGAATACTAAGTGGGCACTCGGGCCCCATGGCCCTAGTGTTTCAACCTAAAACGGCTCAAATATGTAAGTTCCAAAGAGATTGGAGTATTTGCGCCGTTTGAGGTTTTCCTCACCTGCAGCAGCCGCCCCAGCACAGCTTACCGTGCTTGGAAGATGGGATGGCGCAAGGGTGTCGACACACGTTGCATCCCACACCAAAGGCCTATCTACCTTCCAAGGCATTATGGTCATCCCGTCTGGTCTCTTACCATCGTCGCGTGCCAAACCATTGGGTTCTAAAACAGCTGGCACCCCAGCGGTGACAAGAGCACGACGGATGATGTCATTGATGCTGGCATGCCGTGCTATCCGGCCTGCGCTTTTACTGCAGGATAAGCCATGGTGTCCGAGGCAGTCGACACCTTCACCGCATTGGCAGCGATGCGGAGCCACGCAAGGGGCGCCCAGACGCAAACAAGTAGCGAGCCGGAAGGTGGTGTCACCCAGCAATGTGCCTATGTTGGGTGACGGTAGTGCCTGAAGCCAGAGACCCGACTCCCACTCACCCACAGCCAGAAGGCGGGCACGCTCAGCAGTATTGGTGGACGTATTAATAAGATTATTTGGTTGGTTCCGCATTTTCGTTTTTTGACACCGACTTCCGAAATTAAAGTTATTTTTCACTTTGTAGTGTTTTTTTTTTTAAGTCGGTTGTTTTTTTTTGTAAAAAAGTTTTTTAGTTGGCGTTTTTGTTCGTAGTTGTGTTTAATTTAACTTCCTTTTTTATTTATATTTTTATCATAGGCATTTATGGTAGGCTAGGTTAACCTAGCCACTTCTTTGGTTTGGGAAAATTCGTCAGATATTTTTTTTTATAAGCCACTGGTGCTGATCCCTTTTTAACCGACTTTAATTCATTAAGAAAAGGACAGAAGATACATTTTAGTTTAGTCCTGCCAAATTAATGATTCGGTTTTTATTGTAAAAAAAAGTTTTTAGAGGTATCTTCATGATTTTTTTCTATCGTACCAAATATGTTGTATTATGTTTTCAACACACTATCTACCTAGCATATATCCTGAAGAATGTCATATATTTTTTTGATTTTGTTTACTGAAGTCGATCATATACTTTTATTGTTTCTAAAACTTGCGTTTTTTGCGTTTAGGTCCTGTAAGCCCCTTAAGTCGTTTGTTTTTTTTTTTGAAAAAGAAATTGTCATAAGCCTTTCATTTGATACCAAACACAATTTTTTTTCTTATAACACTTGACATCCGATAAAAGAAAGCCGCCATGTCGCCATTTTATGTGACGCCATATAGCCTACTTATAACCTTTGGCGTAGCTAGGGATTTACGACCTATAAGGGTTCCGTCTTTTCCTTTTGAGGTACGGAACCCTAATAAAATGCTATTAAATAGTAAGTACAGACGCCAGCACATCAAGCTACCCGAAACTGTCAAATTTTCCCAATCAACTTTGAACCTTATGCTTTAGCGATAAAGTTGAAAATCTATTAAAGAAATTTGACAGATTATAGTAGCTTGAGGTGCTGGCATCTGTACTTCAATACTGTCGACGCTCCTAACGATACCTCGTTTGGCAAAATACAACGAGAAGTTTATGACTTATGAGGGAACAGATATTATACATAGACACCCCTTTGTTCATAAACGTTGCTCAAAGTTAAGTAGTGATTAGCGACTGACCATTATTTTTGACATTTAAACGTCACTTAATTTTAATCATCGTTTATAAATAAACAATCTATTAAAATTCGTAGTCGGGTAAAAATCCATCCAGTCGTTAGCATGCTTCGAGGGTATCAATAATCCCACATAAAAAGATTACATGCTCTGTGCACAGCCCACATACAAAGATACATAGACCTACACACAACAAAGAAACATTCAACCACACAATATATGGATGGTTTTAGATAAACATATGACAAAACGCATACGTTCACGATACATTGTTTAATTTAGCCAGTTTCTTGGAGGATGAATCTAGATACAGATACTAATACTTATTTGAAATCGTTATTACTACGAAATAGATTGTCAATTATTTCATCAGCAACAATTTGACAGTTCAATTTTACCCGACTGCGCCAGAAGGAGGGTTATCTTTTTCGAGAGTACCTATGTATGTATGTATAATTGTTTGGCACGCTCTGCAGCCTGAACGGCTCGATGGATTTTAGCTTGAGACATGTCGTTAGATTCGTATTTACTGTGAGAATGACACTGGGTATATCAAAATAAAAAAAAAACAAAATGGCGGATTTTTGGCGCCATATTATGCCTTCAAAAATTTTTTTTTTCTCGAAACCTATCGAGTGGGGTATCAAAATAAAGGGTTTTAAAAGGTGATTACAAAAATATATACAACTTATATGGTTAAAAAGAATTCAAAGTGACAAATCGTAAAAAAACACGTACCAAGAACTAAATCGTCTGCGAAATCTTTCACTTTTGTAAACTAAAAAGCTGGAAATAAAAAAAAAAGTAATTAAAAAAACCCGACTGCAACCTTATACCAGAACTAACTGAAAAGCTAAAAACATGCCCATTTTAAATTAAATTAAGGTAGAAGCAGGCGGGCCCATACCATTATATTATTATAGTTTCAAACTTTAATTTAAAATGGGCTTGTTTTTAGCTTTTTAGTTAGTTTTAGTATAAGGTTGCAGTTGGTTTTTTTTTTAATCATTTTTAAACACGTAGCGTCTTCAACTTTGGTAGGTACTCACCTGAGATATTAAATAAAAGGAGAAATAATACGTAAAATCACTGTTTTAGTGCGAGAAAAAACGTTGAAACTACAAACTTTTTGCAAACTGAATCACCGACTCGTAGTGAAGAAATACGTAAGCAGATAAGAACCCAACGACTGCAGCGCAGAACCGCAGCTAAAAAACTCGCAGAGTCGCAGCCTGTTATGTATATGTAAATATAGGTAGTATGTGATTATTGTAATGATGAGATACACAAGCTTTTCAACCCTCATAATATCTTGAATCTTTCGTACTAGAACATAGAGTCTAAAATGTATTGTTTATGCTTGCCTCATATAGCGTTTAGCAGTGGGAATTCAATTATAACATAAATAGAACGAAATGATTTTGCAGTGAGTAATGTTACCAGAATATTGTTTTCTTACCATGACAGTAATATTATAATATATTTTTCACTTCTCATGCTCTAAAAGTCCGTCTTTATGTTGTGCTTAGGCGACATAAAATCGCTTTTTATGTTCTAGTGCATAAAGTAAAATTTTTTTCTAAGACTAAAGTAATCAGGCCCAACAGCCACACGCACAATAAAACTTCGCAGAGTCGTGATTTTTTTCATTTTTTTTAATTTATACCACTTCCGTGTTTTCTATCGTTAATTTAATAAAATCGGGTAAAATAGTTGTCATTTATTATTTAAAAAGGCAAAGAAACGTTTTCATTTTTTGGCAGTATGAAGTACCCAAGTCGAATGACAAATGTTGAAAATTAAAAAAAAAAACTTTTAAAAAGTTTCGTGGCGGTATTATCTGTGGTGGCGGGAATTAGCTATGGATGCAACATTTTTGATTAATTATGTACTGCATACTTTATGTCTGTTTCATTTTCTCGCAATCGAAGTGAAAAGCAGAGTGTATAACTCAGGCATAAACGAGCCATTTTACCCCTCAATAAACGTCTCGGGGTAAAATGGCTTATTTTATGCCTTAGTTGTACAATCTACTATTTAGGAACCTATCTTGTATACCTAGACCTAACCTAGACCTTAATAAATATGTTATTTTAGCTCCCTCGTCCCACCTTGGTTCCTACAACATCACATCACACTAATATTATAAAGGCGAAAGTTTGTGTGTGTGTGTGTTTTATATGTTTGTTACTTCTTCACGCTCAAACGGCTGGACCAATTTGGATAAAATTTTGTATGGAGGTAGCTGACACCCTGGATAAACATATAGGCTACTTTTTATCCCGATATTTCCACGGGATCGACATTTACGCGGGTGAAACCGCGTGGCGCAGCTAGTTTAGCAATAAAAGTACCTACGGTAGCAAGCATTTACTTAAACAACATAACGCCACGCCTGTATTGCCTGAAGAGGTAGGTAGATGTGTTTATAACACTTACATTTCGCCAGTTATGTTTAAGTAAGTACCTACCTAAAAGTTACCAATAACCGAGAAAAACTGCAGACCCGGACTGCTTCTGAAAATTTCGTACTGAGAAAACCCGATGACACTGCCCTGCATAACATTATAATAACCTAAGTATATCTAAAAACTAGCCGATGGAAGTACCTAGTTAACAAACTAGCATAATAATAGTAAAATAAGAAAAGGACAGAAAAATTATAGTCAAAATAATATCAAAATAAAGAGTAGAAATTAAAATGTGTGACTGGCAACACAAGTGTTTACGTGGTCGAGTTTTCCCCTGCAAAGTTCACGAATTCGCGAGAAACGAATCTTTATGTCCTTGGAATGCTCTGGAAAAGTCCTCAAATATTTAACAATCGACATTAAAAACGGAGAAAGAATGTTTTGTAGGTATCTGTTCAGTGTTTATGTACCTATGTATTATGTTTTGTTGGTTTGGTCATAACTCTGACCGATATTTGTTTTTTTTTTTTTTTTGTTCATTACTTTCGAGGTAAGGTAATCTTTGGTGAAGTTCTGATGAAGACCTTCGGAGGTGGATGACGCCCGAGGAGCGGTCTGACGTATTCGTTGAAATACAGGAAATGAAGTGACTTGTTCAGTGTTATGTTATCACTTATCACAAAATCCTGATAAGACATAATTTCGGAACCAGACGGACGGCGGCCACTCCGGTACCAAGAAATTACATAACGACAATGCTTGTTAATTTGTTATCGTTTACATTGTTTATACAGTCATCAATGGTCGTTTATGAAGATAATCCGACCAAATTGAAATGCTCACTATAGGTAATGTATTATTTTATTTGCCTTGAGCTGCGTCTGTATAGAAATAGGATACTATTTTACTAATGTGTTTTATCTTTAAGTAGGTGGAAGCGTGCTGGGCCTATAACCTGAAAGAATATTAACAAGGGCAGTTCAAACAAATTTATTTGAAAGACTATTTTAATTTAAATAACGGATAACGTTGGCACACGCGATGACAGATAGAAGAAAAATTTTGACACAACACAGCAGCTTCGTGACTGGTTGCATGTTTTTTAAGTGCAGGCGTCCATACTTTCAACATATATGTACTCCTACTTAGTTATAATAAAAAAATATATGTTATACATTGATGTATAAAATTTCAATGTTATAGGTGCACCTCAACACTATCATTTGATATTGGCAACTCTGCAATATTATTCCGGAACATTCCACTGTCCCTGTCATCCTACATAACTACACCGTCTTAGGTTTATTTAGTCATTGGAAGTACTTACCAAGTTGTATTACCTGTCCCCACCCACACCCTGGTAGCTTATAAGTAAAAACGTTCAAAATCTAGTCGCAATCTCATTTCAGGGACAATAAAATGTCAAAAACTTGTCAAAAATGTAGAGAAATTAGAGGTATTTTAGAGAGACTGAGATTAGACTGTAAACGTTCTTAATTACGGGAATTTCCCCTCTGGTTCCAGTATACAGGGTGTTACGGAAAGGGTATATCAATACAAACGGGTTGAAGAGTGTATCTGGTCTAGAATCTCTGTACAAAATTTCAGCTCAAAAGCATTAACTTTGAAAATGCTTAATATTTTTTTATTTCGACATCACGGCGCTGCACTGGTGCGCGGTGTCGTGATGTGCATGTACGGTTAGCATCAAAAGTTGATTAACACTTCAGTTTTTTTAATCTTAGTTACTTATTGAGCAAAATATTTTTCCAAAATTGCAGCAGAAGAATTTTTTTTAGAATATATACTCTTGTCTATTGTGAAAAGCTAAAAATCAGTTTATTGAAAAAAGTTGTTGTCAATTTAATAACATGTAAAAATGATAATGTTAATCGACTTTTGATGCTGACTGTACTAGGCGCACAGACACACTACAGACAATGGATAATGAGTAATGACCCTCGTAGTGCGGTGACACGTTTGTTATGATTTCAATTTAATAAACTATCGAAATAAAAAAATATTAAGCATTTTCAAAGTTACTGCTTTTGAGCTGAAATTTTGTACAGAGATTCTAGACCAGATCATACACTCTTCAACCCATTTGTATTAATATACCCTTTCCGTAACACCCTGTATATATCTCATATTCCAACGTCTCAAGTAGGTTTTCCTGCAACCGGGTTTCTTTGAATTAATTGGTCTTTGTTGTCTAAATGTGGATATTATTCAAGTAACTTATCTAAATGATAAGTAGGTAGGTATATCTCTCTGTGAAAGTGCTCTTTCGGAGAAGTACCTATTTCTACCGGCAAATTAAATGCTATGTCCGGGTTTGCGGGTTCTGGTGTAATTACAAGTAAATCATCAGAGAGCTCGTGAAAGGAAAGGGAATTAGCCTGGGTTGCTGTTGCCAGATATGGTGAAGAGGACTATAGACAAGCAAATAAGATATGTCAGTGTTTACTCTAGGCTAGGATGACATAACGTGTAGGTAATTAAGAAATAGGCAGCTGTGACCACATAAGTAGGTACAAACTTTCAGGTGGTAGTGTGGTGGTATCCATACTAATATTAAAAATTCGAAAGTAACTAACTGTCTGTCTGTATATTATTACTTTTTCACGCCTAAACCACTGAACCGATTTAAATGAAATTTGGTATAGAGATAGTTTGAGTCCCGGGGAAGGACAAAGGGTAGTTTTTATCCCGATATTCCCACGGGATCGACACTTATGCGGGTGAAACCACGGGGCGCTACTAGTATAATATAAAGCACAACATCATAAGTGGGTGCAGTACAGCACGCTCTCCTAGATAGGTTACAAAATAACTTGTTTTAGTAGAGACAGTTCCGATCCCCGTCATAAGACCTATATGTGTTATATATTTCTAAGGGGGAAGTGTGAAATCCACACCGAGGAAGTCGCGGACGATGGCGAAGAGCTAGGTCATTACCAACAGACAGCAGGTAGCTGCAAAACTCTAACTTACATAAATAAGAACATTATAAGCGACCCTTAGCCCGAAACCCGGGACATTACAGGCAAACAAAACAAAACAAAAAAATTGATGTATGAATGACGCATGATAGTACCTACAGCAAATCGTACAGTCATGTTAGTTACGTCATTTCCGTTGTGTATCATTCGATACACACACATCGACGGTGTAGTATCAATATCTAATAACTACAAATTCATGATTTTACAGGAGGCAAAAAAAACGTTTCATTTCTATAGATTTTAATATTTTAATAAAAAAGTTACTTATATTAAACAAATAGTAGGAAACGTCGTCATCGATTCAAGACCTTATGTCTTTGCAAATATGAGCTATTTTATATTTTACCTACGAATATGCAATAAAGTGAAAATCGCTAAAATGTTAGTTATTATTAGATATTGACACTTCACCGTCGAATACATCGCTTGCTTGTTTACAATAAACTACAGGGGAAGGCCCGATGATATACCTAACGATAGGTACCTATATCTTGTGTTGTCATACATTAATTTTAATTTCTACCATTTGTTAGAAATTCAATGTAGGTAAATACTTTTTGCTTTAATGAAGTCGGTAAAAATAGCCACTTACTTGCTTACAGCTAATGTTGTTTTTATTGCTTTTTGCGTTTATTGCTCTCTCTTTTAAATTTTTGGAACGAAGTTCTTTTAATGGAGCTTGCGGCAGAAGTCAACTTGGAGAAATCATTACGTAACGAAAAATCGTAATGTGACCCTCCATGCGACTTTTTTTACACATCATGGAAAGAGAGAGAGATAGATTTTATGGTTTTCGAGGGTGCTGATGCGAAAGGTGAGGTCAAAATGAAAATGCAAGATGGCGGCTGCGAATTTTTTTTCATCATGGGTGTCGTTTTCATGGTTTTCAAGGGTACTGAAGCCGATAATGAGGTCAAAATAAAAATCCAAGATGACGGCTGCAAAAATTTTTACATTTTTCATCATGGGTGTCGTTTTCAAGGTTACCGAGGGAGCTGAAGCCGACAGTGAGGTCAAAATGAAAATCCAAAATGGCGGCGGCAAAAAATTAAAAAAATTTCGTCATGGATGTCATTTTTATGGTTTTCGAGGGTGCTGATGCGAACGGTGAAGTCAAAATGAAAATCCAAGATGGCAGCTGCGAAAATTCTATTTTTTTTCATCACGGGTGTCGTTTCCGTGATTTGCGAGGGTGCCCGATAGTGAGGTCAAAATAGCTTCTGCTGAGATTTTGGTGATTTCATTTTGTTTTGTGAGGTGACCATTAAGTATTTACTTTTACATATTACAAGAAGCTATTTTGACTCATATACAGAGAGGTAATGACATGTCTCCTGTCAGTTTCCCATGATAATATACGATTAGTAATTTTGCGGTGAATGTCTGGTGTTGCTATACAAAACAATAATGACCGTCACAAGAAGGACAGTTTTTAAACATCTATAATATCCATATACCTACATCACACATCATATAAAAACATCCCATTACCAGTAATGAACCATTATTCTGCTGCTCTGCTACATAAAACAATAATTAACCTACCAAGATGGTAATAATTCTTTTTCTGGTAACATTACTCACTGCAAAATGCCCGCTATCATTATTTGTGCTATTTATAACATCAAAATTCGCACTGCTTAACGAAGTATGACGCAAGCGTGAGCAGTAAAATATACACTTTATCTGTTAGAAAATAAGGTTGAAAATGACTAGTCTGTGATGAAACGGACTTAAATGTTTTACAACGCTCACTATAAAATTCGCAATATACTCAGGAGTTGTCTCATTGACTCAAACTCAATCGATGGTTCTTTGCTTTGTCTGTTCGTAACTTCACGATCGTTCGTAACATCATAATTCAGCGTTGTCAGTAGCCATCGACTCAAGAAGTGCATCTTGTTACTAATAAATAGTGATTTTATATCTTCCTATTTAATATCTTATTGGGTGAGTACCAATACCTACCACCAATATTTCAACGATTTACGAAACATATTTTTTGAAGATTTGTATCATTCTAATTACTTACTTTATGATGATGAAATAAATTTACAGCTTGCTCTTACATGAATGAATATAAGAAATACTAGGGACACAATCCCATACCTACTTAGACTGATCATTATTTCATCACATCTTCAAGAATCATCGTCTTATTTCAGCCAATTTACGGTCAGGGTCGTCTTATGGGGGGGGAGTATATATAGATTTACACAAAACCTTACTTAATTATATACACCTAAACCTTCCCCATGAATCACTCCGTCCATTGCTGAAATCCGTATGAAAATCCGTTCGGTTTTTGAGTTTTCTCGTTCAGACAGACAGACTTTCAAAATAATTACGTTGTTTATGGTCGTTGTATGTTGATAGTGACCATAGACTAACCATTATTCATCATGATCATTCAAGCCCCCAAGGAATCGATTCTTAAATTAATGTCTATCGTGAACATACTGTGCCCGGCTGTAAATATAGAGATTTAGATAAAGTTCAGCTTTGTTGAGCATCGCCTCTGGTACCTGCTCATACCTGCAGGGTAATTGCGTAACACACTATCAGTAGGAAAGGCTTTCATTTTGACAGTTCACCAACATTCATTGCGTTATTTACGTTGTTGAGCAGGCAAATTTTTCGAACATACGAAGCAATGGTTTAGCAATATCCTTCAAAATGATTCAGATTGAGATACGCAATTAGGTTGCGACAGTCTCTTTTTAATATGTGCAATATTAACGCCCGGGTAAATATAGTTTACTATAAAACTGTATGACCCGCTGCACTAAAATTTATATGAGTACAAACATTTGATAAGTGTGTCAGTAAATCAT
This sequence comes from Amphipoea oculea, assembly GCA_945859645.1. Classification (NCBI taxonomy): domain Eukaryota; kingdom Metazoa; phylum Arthropoda; class Insecta; order Lepidoptera; family Noctuidae; genus Amphipoea; species Amphipoea oculea. Next base: position 4,993,564 of record OX243862.1, read on the forward strand.
ACAACAAGCAGTGGAGCCCCAATATGCGCTTAGGTAGGGCACGAAATTAAAATTTTCTTAAATTTTTTGGGTCAGTGTTGTGTTAGGTTGAATGTTGATTAAAATATAATTCGCGACGGTTACAAAAATGACTTTACAGAAATCAATGAATCATTAGAATCAGCAATACCTACAACTCCTTGAGTTAGAACTGGCATGGAAATTTCATGAGTTCATGAAACAGTAATTAAATAGAGTATTAGAATCTTAAGCTCCGTTAATGAGACACAATTGATTTTCTATTGCTTCGTCGCCAATAGGCGAATTTGTTTTTCACATTTTTTATTCGTCTTGTAGTTTCGATTCGAGTTGTTGTACACTCTGGTGGCGTTGACGGCGCTATTCGCGGCGAGTTCGCCACGCGTTCGCTGCGAACTCGCGTTGAGCTCGCTGCACACGCTTTGGTCTCGCTTGCAAATCGCCAGTGTGATATGGCTCTTAAGATTGTGAATTTGGTCAACATTATATTTTTTGAAATGATAAACAAACTAGTTTTTGCCCTCGGCTCCGCTACCGTCCGGGGGATTTTCCCGCGATAAAAAGTCTATACTTAGCTACATTAGCTAATATTAGATATGTTATTATAGTTCGTTGTTCTGTTAGCAATGTTCGTTATTGTACATACCACTGTTTGTGGTAGGAAATATCGTTCAAGGTGTGATTTTTACAGAATAGCACAACCGGTGTGTGCACTTGCGCAGTCCCAAGCCCCCAGACGCAATGAGCGGAGACGCGGAAGCGGTCCCTGGCGCGATGAGCGTCGGCGCGGAGGGTAGCGCAGGCGTGCAGGTGGTGCGTCTGGGCACGGGCGAGCGGCGCTACGAGCTGGACGACGAGGCACTGCGGCGCCTGCTGCTGCGACCCGACGTGCGTGACCTACCCGTGGTCGTTCTCAGCGTAGCCGGCGCCTACCGCGGCGGCAAGTCCTTCATCCTCGACTTCTTCCTCAGATACCTCAACGCGTCTGTGAGTATCAAGTAACCGCGTTCCAGACTCGTAATAAAATCGGGTTTTTTCTGATTAGGACGATAAAAAGCTCTATGCAAATTGATGAAAAAATAATCCAATTTAAACATTGTCCAGCATTCCAGTCAGCTGAGTGGCGAATGGCTGGGCAATGAGGAAGATCAATTGAAAGGGTTCCACTGGAGAGGCGGCGGCGAGCGGGATACCACCGGCATCCACCTGTGGCCGGAACCCATCATCGCCACCTTGGGGAACGGCGAGAAGGTGGGTCACACACATCACATCATCATTTACATCTTGGAAACTGGAATCACGTCTCTTAACAAATATGCGATGATCGGCCAATTTACAACAACGTGTGTCAACGGGTGCAATGACGATGAGTCGATCGTTCTGTCTCCAAATACAGGGTTATTGGAAAAACACCAACAACCTCTTAAGAGGTCATTGTACTCATCATTATAAAAAAAATCAGCTGTTCCATACATTTTGACGAGTTCTACGAACATAAATGTAGGGAACAGCTGATTTTTTTTTCGCGATTTCAGGTTTGGTCCCATAGTAAAAGTTGTTTATAATGATGAGTACAATGACCTGGTGTTTTTCAAATAACCCTGTATAAGTACGACCTAAATAGTTAGTATTACGCTAAATTATGTGCCCTTCCATGAACACACCTGCATTCCTTCAAATCTTGGAACATATCGTATTACTTTCTGTTCCCCTGCCACGAACACATGGGTCTACGGAACTTCATATTGTGAGGTTCACATTCTGCTCATTTGGTAGATACTAATGGGAACAAGGGGCACGCTGCGCCTCTCACTTACTCTCAGTATTATTTGTTCTGCATGCCCCTGATCATCACTTGTCCCAGTCCTCAGTGGCAGGTACTTATCTATGTGGTTGCAGGTGGCCGTGCTGCTAATGGACACACAGGGAACCTTCGACTCAGAGAGCACCATCGGACAGAACTCCACCATCTTCGCGCTGTCTACCCTCATCTCGTCCGTGCAGATCTACAACCTGTCTGGCAACATTAAGGAGGATGATTTACAACACTTACAGGTTATATCCTTACCTTACTTGGTAATAAAAAAAGGGTTTAACAATAATTGTCTTAGCTAAACACAGTTTTGTAGTACTATGGTTATTTTTGGTTGTTTTACGCTCTCAAGAAACACCATTGAAGGGAGTTTAGGTACCAGAAACTAAGTGATCTGATTATATACATGAAAACAATGCAAACTGTACCTAACCATGTATTCTCGTCCGGAATCATTTGCTGAAATCATGGTTACTTACCTACAGTTTGTGCACTGGTATTTTTTTTTCCTGTATGACATTGTATGTTGTTCGTGTATGGCAGCTGTTCACGGAGTATGGCAAGCTGGCGTGTGACGCAGAGGGCAAGGCGTTCCAGACGCTCCTGTTCCTGGTGCGTGACTGGCTAAGCCCCTATGAGCATGCGCACGGCTTCGGAGGCGGCTCCGCGCTGCTCAACAAAAGACTCCGGGTAATACTACCATCTGTTTCACTTGCAACTTCTTAGAGGGGTATATGGCACAAATAAGCCAATGGCTCATATGGTGGTGAGTGCGGTCTTCGCTGCATTTGGATATCTGCAATAATAATAATAAACCATTTATTTTCAGGTAACAAAGACCCATAGATAATACCTTAACCTAAGTATACATAATAATATAGTAACAATTTTGTTAGTAAATAAAACATAACTATGTAAGTAACACTTAGTTGCACTAAGTCTTTGTGCGTTCCGGTGGCACTTGTCCGCGAAAGCGGCGGAATACCACATCCTGCGGCCAAAAGCTTTCTTCCATCACCAGGTGCAGGCGCACCACAAACGTTGCGACGCGACTCCAGCAGCATCACATAAGAGGCGTTGCCTTCACAGGAACAAATGTCTATGTGCCTGTAATTACACCAGCACCACCCCTACTCTGCTACAAACCACTCCTTCCAAACAAAAACTCCTTGGCAAGTTTTATATCCCCTATAATCCTCTTTGAATACAGAAACTTTATTCTGAGTTGGCCCCACAGTAAGTTGTTGATTTTTATGAGTAGGTACTTAACTACTACACTCCCTTAGTAAAGTCGTTTAACCTAACATCCCTATAATATGATAATGGATTATTTATGTTAACAGTCGAATCCGAACCAGAATGCCGAGTTGCGTGAGGTTCGTGAGCACATTAACTCAAGTTTCGATCAGATCAAGTGCTTCCTGATGCCGCACCCGGGTCTGTGCGTTTCCAACCAAAACTTTGCTGGATGCATTCGTGGTCAGTATAATCTAGCTTGTTTTCACAATTTCAACAATACATTATTTATTTATTCTTCTCGTAATTGCTGGCGGTAACATTCTAGGTACTTATCTATATCTCAAGTGCGTAAAATACCAAAGTGGAAAAGGTATTTTCAAACGTGTTATTAATGGCACTTATCGCCAAATATAGGTGTAGCTACCATACATCTATAAGGTGTAAATAAAGTCCTCCAGACCGTATTTTGGCCACGGCTGCCAATCTCAACTCGATGGGACGGCAATCCGACACGACCGGAGAGAGATCAGGCGCAGGACTATTTGGAACCGAGCGGCCAACTTCAACTGCCATCAGCAAGTGCAGCGGCTTCATATAAATACATAAAAACCAGTAGTGCAGCTGCGGCCGATTGCATGCAGTCGCTGCACGTGCTGTCGGCAGTTGCAGTTGGCAGCTCGATTCCAAATAGGAAGTACCTTGAACCTGCTTTCCGAGGCACGGCGGTATCACATCGCCGAATTCCAAACTCCGGGCTGTTAGGTACACAGAAATTCCTAATGGAAAAACTCAATAAAATAATAATAATAATTTTAGACCTTATGTATTTTTTTTTGTCTCCTTTACTCTTAACAACGTTGTCTACATCGCTTTATTTCTTGTCCTATCGCAGGTATGCTGGAAGAGATTTCTAATGAGATAAGCATCACCTTTGTACCTATTTTTCTGTTCTGTTTTTTTCTTGTCTGTTTATGTGTGTATATAAATGGTAAAATAAATAAATAACACTTTGTCCGAACTCCGACCGGCTTTGTATGAGGTGTACCTACTATGTAAGTAAACATCTGCCTAACCCATCGGAGATGTGTAACTATTTTATTTCAATTTTGCAGACTTGACAGAAGAGTTCAGATGCAAACTTCTGGAGCTAGTGCCTTCACTGTTCGATCCGGAGCACCTCACTCCGAAGCTCATCAACGGTGAGCGAATCCGGACTCAAGACCTGTTCGTTTACTTCCAGAAGTACGTCGACACCTTTAACAGCGATGAATTGCCTGAAGCGGTCACCCTTTTTAAGGTAATTCATATACACAACCCACGCCCTCTTCTATTGGGGGTAGACAAAAACTACTGCACGCCACTTGCCACGATCGTAACATGCATAGGTACTCCTTTAGTTTAGTTTACGATCATACATAAGATAATCCAAGATAGAAGATCTTAGTCACCCATTTTTAAAGTTTTAAGCCATGTTCTGCAACCATAACCAGCCTATAGTGTTCCCACTGCTGGGACACAGGCCTCCTCTCAGTGAGAGGGAGTGGGCCTTAATCCACCACGCGGGCCCAGTGCGGTTTGACAGATGTCACGTGTCTTCGAATTTTTGGTTCTAGGACATGCCGGTTTCCTCACGATGTTTTCCGTCACCGTTTTTGAGAGCAGTGGTGATGTAATAATTTACACAAAGTAAAGCGCCTGTCTAGATTCGAACCTGCGACCTACAACTCGTAAGTCGCGGCCGTTACCACTTGGCCACCACTGCTCTGCAACCAACTTCTTGAAAATGTTAGTTAGGAGACTGAATAAGATTAACGATTCCGCGAAGCCTTTCACGGACATAGCGCACACTTGATTTGATAGAGTTCATACCATGTTCCAGTTTATTTTCTGTCAGCGGCGCATCCTGTCTTCTTCCGTACATACCTACACTCAATTAGGGTCGGGACACATTGATCGACGGCCTTTCGCACTTTGCCGATTGAAAAGGAGCACGCATGCTCTCTTTTTGTATGGACAAACCGTCGCCGTCGAACGCCGTCGATCGCCGCCGGAGTGCGTTCGTTGGCGACTCGCCGTCGATGCGAGCGGATGCGTACGCGCGTCGTTTCATACTTTGCTCTCTTTTTGTATGGACAAACCGTCGAAAGCCGTCGGTCAATGTGTCCCAACCCTTAACCGCAACCTCAATAGGAATGTAAATAACGCTTTCTGGCCATGTCCGAATGGGTGATAGTCAATAATTATAAAACATATAATTTATTATCGGTGGGGTTCTGCAAAAGTTCAGGTCACGACTGGAACGCGCGTAGGTATGACACGATGTGTTAGGGCCAACCGTGGGGGAAAAAGAGTTTGTGTGGTTTGGCGGCCTTAGTGCTTCCCCACCCTGGGACCTTCTGCCAAAATAAACATACATAATTAAACTAAATGCCTGTAATCCTGGAAGGGTCAGGGTCTGGCAGAGGTGTACTTATAGTAAACTCACATTTCGCCGGTATGTTTAAAGCCCCATGTGGGACGAGCCCATTGCTATCAACCGGGCAGAAAACCCAGACTCCGGACTGAGAAATTCGTAATGGAAAAACCTGATAACACTTTACCCGACCCGGGAATAGAACCCAGGACCTCATGCTCGGCAGTAGCGCTTGTGACTACTAGACCAAGGAGGCAGTAAAAACAAACAAAATAAACTGGTATAATTTATGTATGTATGTTTGTACGTGTCACAGGCGACAGCGGACGCGTACTTGCTGGCGGCGACGCGCGCGGCACTCTCGCTGTACGCGGCGTGCATGGCGGAGCGCGTGGGCGGCGCGCGCTCGCTGCCCGGCGGCGCGCTGGCCGCCGCGCACGCCGCCGCGCGCGCGGATGCCGAACTCTGCTTCACGCAGAAGAAGAAACTGGGCGCTCAGCAATACGCTGACGCGCGGCTCCTAGAACTCATCGAGGTATGGCGTCACAGAAGACGACTGAGAGTACCTACCTATAGTCGATTTGACTAGGTATTTTATAATGTATCTATACAGTTTAAATTTCGTCGTACCGACTTTTGAAAATGGTTCACACACCTTTGTATATTATTTTTAAATCAAAGTGTAAAGTAACCCTTTAGGAATAGCAGTTTTTTAGAAATTAGCGCTTATAGCTATGTTTTACATTGGCAGGAGCTGGACGGCAGTCTGTCACAATACATACTGAAAAACGAAGCGAAGGTGCGTGAAACGATGACTCTCGCCATGAAAACACACGACGCGGCCGTGAGCAGCGTGTGCGCAGATCACACACATCTCTGCCTGCACCCAGAACACCTTGCGAACCTTCACGCCGAGGCCAGCATGGCGGCGCTCGCGCTCTTCGACGCCGCTAG